>JALBWW010000004.1:24500195-29500195 GCA_023212625.1 Styphnolobium japonicum
AAAAAGTTATTTAGTTTTTAAGAGATATGGTATTTGTCTCCCATAGCTATGAAATAATCACAATAGATTATAAGCAAATGCTCAAATTCTAGCTTTAAAGAAAAAGCTGTTTTTAGTGTAAAAAATTAATAAACAACTAATCTAACAACCCAAACATGTTACTAAAAAGTGAAAACAGCTTTTATGATGAAAAAAAGTTGTTTTCCAAATAATTAAGCTAAACCAAACATGCTCAATTATTAGATTTAACCAAGAATTGTTGAAACTTAATGATTGTTCCTCTTTACAAAGAAAACTTTTGCTGGGTTGGACTAAAAGCAGAACAGCTGTAATATCTTCCGGGCCAAATCAAATCAATAACTTCAGAACCAAACTACCATCAACACTAAACCTGCTAATTAGGCATCATCTGATGAAACTATTGCTTTAAGATGACAAATTTCTATTAGAAGTTCACCTCCACATTTCTATTAGAAGTTCACCTCCACAACCACAAATACAAATAGTAAATTCAAATCCTGCTCATGGGGATAGGATGAGATCATGAGATAAAGAACAGTGAAAATTGTCATATTAAAACCTAATTAAAGACAAAGTCTAGCACTAATATACAAATAACAGACAATTAGAAAGATACTGAATCGTCACCACAAACCAGATCACTACATGCTACATGAAGAATCAAAATTCACCATCAGGTTTTGGTGCAAGGGAATGCCCAGCCAAGGTTAGTGCATAACAGATATACAGCAAGCCAGAATGAATTTAGAGTATACTATGACAACACACCTTGGCAGGTGTTTCGATAGATGCTTCCCCAGAAGATTTGCTCAGTGTTGCCTTTCTGGTTCGCTTTTTACCTTTCTGTAACACAGAAACAAGCTTAAAAAAACTAACCCTGGTAAAATAAAAATCTAAAACAAATTAAAACAGCACTTTTATATAGGTCAAGATTCATTGACATTAATACAGGGAACACATGATTAATTAGCTCTAGAAAGTAATTTTGATGGATCCGACTGCTGAATTATAATTGTCATATTGATCTTGCAAATCAAATGTGATAAAATTGGACATCAATAATTATTCAATCACATGGTTGATTTTCTCTTATGTTTAAAAAGTATATAATTTGTTAATTTTAAGATCTATGGAATGTGTACGAAACAATTTCAACATAACATGAAATTTTTTATGAACCATGTGATGTGAGGGAACAGTGTTGATTAATTTTATGTCACAACTTACACCAGTGTCAATTGGTTCTAACCCTTATAAAATAATCCAAAAATAATAAACCTTCTCTTTATCAGCAAGCAGAACATCAGTTGTAGCATGTGGGGACTCCAAAAATTCCAACAACTTTGCAGACAGTTCCTCCTGAAAGCATGTCCCATTATTCGTTAATAATTTTTTCAAAACATAAAGCCCTTAAATTCCATACTAAATAGAAATATATTAGATCAATACTTACCTTCTTCACACCAGTTTTATTTATTGGAACATTAAGCACATCACAAAAGTCTACCAACTTTTCTTTCACACATTTGTCAATCCTCTCCTTTACCTTGGCCCTCTGTTTTTCCTGCCAAGAATTATAAAACCATGGTATTTTAACTGCAGGTTAATTACAGCCTCAAACATTCAAATGTTTAAGAAAAGATGACATGCAAACAAAACCCAATAAGATTCATCCGGGTAGTTAAGAATAAAAGACAAGCAGTAATACAGTATATAATGCAACAGTACCTCATTTTCAGTCCACACATAGCCAGAAAACAGGCTTATATTTCTCTTTAAATTGTGTGCCTACACAAGAAAACATGTCACTAACATTCAAGGAACAGCCACATTGTTAGAGTGTTCATGCACCCTTAGGTAACAAAAACAAGAAAAAAATTGAAACTTATCAAAAACAACACAAAACAATCGAAGGAACTAAGTTGATGTATCACCTTTGCTTTCTTCCCAAACAGTATATTATGAAGCGTACGCAAATTGTCATCAGGTTTTCTCTTCGACAACTTGAAAGCCACTGAAAATGTTTAGAAGTAAATAACTTGATTAGCAACACTGCTTTTGAAAAACATAGTTAAAAGCAAACTATCAATTTGGAAATCTGCAAAGAAAACATTTAGATTAAGGCCACCAAGCATGCTAAAAGTTAAATCAAAATCATCAAATTTAGTTTCAACCACCTAGCCAGTAATGATCACCAAGGGAGTTGTTGGTCTTATGGAAGGCCAGCAATCACCCTATGGACTCGCTATGCATATGGGCACACTTCAAAGGTGCTTGACAGCCTAGCTTGCTGGTGCACCACGTGTGCATTGTGAAGCATAAGGCCAACCCGTAACACGATATCGATGCCGGGCTATGCGCTGTCACAATAAGGAAATGAAGTTGCACCATGAATAAAAGCTATAACGTTTAGCCTAATGGTAAGCGCTTGATCCAACAAGAGTGAATCCAATAACAGTAAACCTTTTTGCGACTCATCACTTCAAACATTTAGAATGCCTTCAACTCCATGTAGTCAAAGGCGCCAAAAGGAACTTGCTGGTTGAGGCACGCGCCTCTGGCACCTTGAGCATGCCTTTCTGGTTCAGGTGAGGCTCTCACCTTTAGTGCCTTGTTGAATTTTACACTGTAGTCAATTTTAAGTGTTGATAGCTGTAAAAATAAAATCCAAAAGACAAGCAATCTAACTATCTGGGATGAGGACCCCTAAGGATGAGTGTCAAATCATGTGTAGATGAACATGTTGAAGATGAAGTTCTCTTTGGTGATGACAATGAAGGATTGACATGGGGGTAGTATCAAAGTAAGCTGGTGTTGGAGAAGCAAGTAAAAATACTAGAAGCCAAGCCAAAAAGGCAAACACAGGCAGAGTAAGCAGCAAAAGGCTCAAAGTCTTAATACTGAAGTGATAGAGGGTGATTTGGATGAGACAGAAAACTGCGTTGAAGGATCTCAATCAAGTAAAGGAGGAGATGAAAGTGATGACAGTTATGGAACTGAATCTGATTGATGATTCCATGGATGCACTCTAAGAATGATTACTATGTTTCTAATGACCTTAGGGAGGTGGGGGTTTGCCTAATCTAGGCTGTTTAGGTCTTTTGTTTTTATGAATTTTACTTTTTAGGGCTGCCACATCTGTTTTGGCTATGAAATTTAATCTTTAGAGCTAGTTATCAACTTATCGTGCTTTATCAGTAGAACATTTTAATGTTTAATTTTTACTATGAATGTTATGCTTGAGTAGGTAATTTATATGACAATTTAATGCAAAATAGTCCCATATTTTACTTTCTTTTTGTAATGTTAACACCTTTTCATCAGTTAGGCATGTACTTTTTGGCACCTCTCGCCTTAAGATGTTAAAAACCTGTAGCACCTTAAGGACACCTTTCGATTACCTTGCTTTAACTATAAATAATCCATGATAGCACTTTGATATGAAAATGCTTAAAGTACTCGCCAAATCTTTGGATGCCAATATTCACATTTACTTTATCTATAAATTCAACATGGTAACTCAGACCCCATAATCACACAATTTCTAATACTACAGACCCCATAAACTCATAAGCCCAGGCTACAATAACAGGCGGGAAATGATAAAATACCCAAGACAATGAATCGTACCATTTGGGATGTCCTTAAGCTGTGTACCATGTCCCTGAAACACAAAGAGATCCACACGATCAAAACCAATACCTAAATCCTCAAGAACCCGAGAATAATTTCTCGCTTGAAAAAAAAAATAACAAATCTCCAGAACTCATAAAAGGAGAAAAAAAATGTATACCTTTTCAATTGACAAACCTTTGCTGGAGGAAGACCTCGTAAACTTAGAGGGCGAGGATACAGTGTACCTCTCCACTGTTTTCCTCTCCCTAGTTGGCCTCTCACTTGCTGGTGTAGCAGGATCGTTTTCTTTACTCGCTTTTTCTTTCCTCGACTTCAGGTCCACCTTAGCGCTTCCCTTACGACGCACCTTACCCTTGGTCTTCTCACCCGCTTCAACTTCCTCCTCCTTCTCTTCTTCTTCTTCGTCGTCGTCGTCGTCTTCTTCTTCTTCTCCTTCTTCTTCTTCTCCTTCTTCTTCTTCTTCATTCTCCGCATCCTCATGCTTCTCCACTTCCTCCTCTGGCTCTTCCTGTTCGTTGGGCTCTGGCTCTTTCTTCTCATCTAGCTGATCGCTTTCTTGTCCTTTCTCGTCGACATTTTTCTCCTCAGAATTACCAGCTTCTGCTTTGGAATCTGCAGCTTGTTTTTCTTGCTTGCTCTGATCGTCTTCGGCTTGGGCTGCGTCGTCGTCGTCGTCTTTGTCATTGACGGGGGGAGGTTCCTGCTGAGGTTCATTATCTTCTAGGGTTTCCGTAGCCATGGTTGCGAGTCACGGAAGGTCAGAGGGGGAAAATGGATTGCGAAGAGAATAAAACCCTAGCAGTATCAAGGGGGTGAAAGAAACCCTACAATCAGAATAATCGAAGTGATTGTGATTGGGAGAGAGAGAGGGAGAGAAAGGGAATCGTGAAATGAAATTGGAGGGGACGAAATAAGACGAGGCGCGCTGAAGGACTAGTGTTTCAAATTTTATGCTAATTTTGTGAGCGGGTCTCTCACTCCATTCGCCTTCTTTTCTCCCTCCCGGCAAAAACTAAACTAAATGAAAAATTAAAAATTAAAATTTTTAACAAATCCAATATTAGAGAGACTGCTGAACAGTGTACAGTACTGCATGTATTTGTTGTGACTTTGTGACTGTGAACTGGAAATGTGAAGGGAATCTTGTTTTCTCATACTTTTTTTCCTTTCGGGCTAATGGGCTCGCTATTAAAGAATATAAGACGTCTAGAGTCCAGCTTTCGTGTCTATCGGGCCTTCAGATTATGTTTCGTTTGGAAGAATCGGCCCATTGTTTTAGGGATGTAGGGAGAGGTTGTGGGTTCATGGTTGCATTCTTTCCCTCCGTGGTTGGTCGATGGGGACCTGTCTTGGTTTTCTCAGTAAATTATAGTGCATGTGGGCCAAATGGGCTTTTGTTTTTTTTTGGTGGAAAGATGGGGCCGAGCCCAAGGAACAAAACAAAAGGAGAACTACAAATGAGACCCTTGGTCTCTGACGTATCAGCTATCCAAGGGATCTGAAGAAAAGGAGGAATATCGGGGAACATCTTAAGTCCCATATCCAAACGATGGCCTTGCTTAGCAAATATATCTGCACAAAAATTTCCTTCCCTGAGGATATGACTCCAACAAACTTCCCAGTCTCGATTCAGAAGCGATGTAATCTTTGCAATTAGGGGGGCACAAGGGTGCGTGGGAGGGCAGCCCTTTTCCACCAGTAACAAAGCAGCCTTGGAATCCGCTTCAATGATGATTTTAGAGAAGGAAAAATCGCAGGCAAGATGCAGGCCGTGGTAGATTCCCCAAAGCTCAGCGTGGGTAATGGAGCAGGAGCCCAAATTCATGGAGAAACCTACAATGAAGCCTCCTGAAGCATCCCTCAAAAGTCCACCACAAGCCGCATGACAATTGTTTGCCAAAACAGAACCATCAGTATTTATTTTGATCCATCCAGCAGGAGGGGGATACCAACTGGTGAGCAATGGAGGAAGAGGCCTAGGATTAGTAGATAAAGCTTCATCCCTCGCAAAAGCTTTGATACAGTTGTGCACACGAGACCAAACCTGCATAACTATGGCATTTACATCAACAATGGCATCCTCAAAAACGTGTAGGTTGCGTCGCTGTCAGAGGACAGCTATGGAGATTCCAAACACAAGTGGCCAATGATACTCCGCACAAGTACCCCACTGGTTTGAGAGGTTACCCTCAACCCAGGCGGTTAGATCCAACAAGAAGAAACTATGCCAGTGTTTAGGAGCTACAAGTTTGCACCAAGTCTCCCGGACTTTTTCACAGTCCCGAAGCATATGAAGAGAAGACTCTGAACACTTACCACACAACGGACACTCATTGACTGTGTTCATGTTTGTTTTACTGTTTGAAGAGATGGAAACACCCATTTGAAAAAGAAAAAGAAAAAGAAAAAACTGCTTTCACAAAATGTGCATAGAGAGACATGCGAACACATGATCATGTTGGATAAAATTTAATACAAATAGGCTTTGTCTTGTTTGATTTGACATTAGCGCCACTTTTCAAACTTGATTCTAGCCTTAAAAGCCGACTCGGTTTGATTGAAGTGAACAAATTTCGCTTTTGCCTTGAACATGAATTTTTTTAAATATAAATTACTTTCATTGCCAATTTATTTATGAGTAAAATTAAGTTTACAAAATTAAATTTGTAAAATATAATCTTAAGTACACTCATACTTTGATAAATGGATAATTATCTCATTCCACCAACTTCATAAGAACGAATGTCAAACTCTTGGATTAACTTTTAAATTCTTACACGAGTTTACAATCCAGTGACACAAAAATAAATAAAATCACATGTAAACTCTCGAATAAAATCAATATCACAAAAGAGTTTGATATAAAATGGCTAGAAATTAAAACACTACAAGCTTTTGCTAAAGTTTGTGGGTATGTTACCTTAACATGAAATAGCCTTCACTATTTTAACTTTTTTCACCAAAAAATATTTGATTAATATATTTAGTTTAAATTATATATTTAAATAATTTCAACTATTTTTTGGTATAACAAATCACTAACAAGGATTTGGTTTTTCAAAAGTGAAAGGAATATTTTAGAGAATAAAATGTAAAATTCTAATCACTAAAGAGAAAATTAAGGAAATAAATTATCATATATCCATGATTTGTTATACAAGTATTTATATTTTATAAAATCTTAAATTTATAATTTTTTTTATTAATGGTTAGAATTCTGTATTTTACTATTTAAAGTGTACTTTTCACTTTGAATGATCCAAATCCTAAGAAGAAGGGTATTACTCTAATTCACAAGTAAAGACAGACTTATAAGATTTTATAGTCAATTTTTTAATAGCATTAACGAAGAATTATAGGTTTAAATCTAAACATTTTTATATCATGGATGATGGTGGCACCAAGTGACCAACCTAACATAGCATTAGAAAACTTGATTCGCGAGTTTTGCACACTATTTGGTCCTTCTCAAAGAGTTCACCAAACGGCTCCATATATGTATGTATTGGATATCAATGCAAGAACAGCATGCACATTCATTAATCTTCTTAGCTAGCTAAAATAAACAAGTGCACGTACTTAAGTTCTTACATGGACAACACAAATATTTGTGTTTCTCCTTAGAAAGCTGTGTTTCTCCTTACACAGACTCGAGTTGTCCATCATGAACTTGAGTCCGTAGTAACAAAACAATATTTTTGCCGTACCGGGTCCCATTCTCAACCAATTTAGGCCCAACTTGAGGAAGAAAAATACATAATAGCGTTCCCATTGCTGCTCCGCGCGCTGGACACACGACCGTTCACTCTCTCAACTCTCATTTGCTCAAAACGGAGGAAGGAGGGAAAGAAAAACGGCAAATTTCCGAAAATTTCCGAAAAGCTCGCATTGTTTTGCAAAAATGCCCATACGCCGCCTCAGGCTGAACTACGATGACGAAGAAGAAGAAAATGAAGAACTACCATTAGAGGCAGAGCCACCTCCTCCAAACCCTACCCGTTTTCCATCGGAGCCTCTTGAAATCTCCGACGACGACGACGAGTTCATCGATGTCTCTGATAATCTCTCTCCGCCGTCTCCTCCGCCGCCTCCGGTTCCCGGCTGTCCCGTCGGGGATTCTCTTCGCCGCCTTGGATTGGGCTTGAAGAGAGAGTGGCTGGGTGCGTGTCTTCGCGAACTCGAGAGTTCCGTTAGGGGATTCGCAGGGTTTGATGTTACCACAAAGGCGAAGCTGTGTTTTGAGCAATTTCTATTTTCTGATATGAACTGCTGTGGGAGTGGCGTGCTTCCTGCGAATGTGGATGCCATGCATCTTGTTGATCTCCCCGGTCCCTATGTATTGCAGGTGTGGCTTTGGTTATTTATTTGATTGGCTTTCAACGATTGGGTTAAATGGCTTCGTGTTCATGTTTCGTAGCTATGTTCTTCGTGTCATTAGAATTATTACGGTATCTTTCTTGCATTTCAAAATTTATTCTTCCCGCTTTGAATTATATTATATTTTTGTTGAACTTCTCTAGTTGCCAGAGGCCCAGAGTTGTAGTTTCGAGTATGACGCGACTGTAAGTTTGGTGTTTGAAAAAATGCTTGAAAGTTAAAATGACTGCAAGGAGAATTTTCCCTGAGATTTTGAGTGTCTAGTGGTTATCATTCGGTGTTATGTGAATTATATTATGACGGTGCCAATTTAGATGACTGATTCAATTTCATAATTTTGGGCCGGAGGTTAGTTTTTTTTTTTTTTGGCTGTAACTGAAATTTAGTGCTTCATGTTGGTTTAACTTAATGCTTTTTAATAACAAGAAAGTCTAAATTGAATTAGAGCCTTCCTTTCTCTGAGCTTCCATAGCATCTTAGGTGGCTAGCGATCCAAATTGTGCTCTTAAATGTTGGACAGTGGGTCAAGCATTTTTGCTTGGCTGCCACTGACCATGATAGGTGTTTTCTGCCGATAACTATCAATTTCGTTTGCTGAACCTGAAAATTCAATTGCTCATGAGTCATGCATTTTCATCACAATATTGGGTTTAATGTGAATTCACTCGATTGCATTGGCAGGTTGATGAAATAATTAATATCAGTTGTCCTCTTCGAGGCAGATATCAACAAGCCCCTCCTGGACTTAAAAGGTGCCTGAAGTTGTCAATGACCGACGGCATTCAGAGAGTCTTTGGAATGGAGTACAGGCCCATTCAAGCTCTTGAAGTTTGTGCATGTGCTGGTTTAAAGGTTTCTCTGATGCCATCCCTTCTTTTAATTTGAATACATAGACATGGTGCATTATGGAAAAACATTTATCCATATTCCCCTTGAATACTTGCATATTAAGGTTGACTTATTGAGATTACAGTGGTGGTATTATTGTATAGCATTCATGCTTTTGACTGTGATTTAGCAAGAGGTATTTTAATCCTTGGATTGTGCAAGCCATGCCCAAAATGATGCTTAGCTTGCATATGTGCCACAATTTTGGCCTTAAAAAGTAAGTTATTTTCTACGTTGACTATTAACCTTCCTGGATTATTTTTGCATATTTTATTTGTGCAAATTCAATAACTAAAACAAGACACAGTTAAGTATTTTCTAAACTGTAACTAATTTGAATGTAATACTATTAGTGAATTTAAAGCTTCTGGTATATGGTATATCATCTCAATCAAATAAGTAGTGGTCCATTCTTAACTTAGCTCTTTTCTTGTAGACTTCTCTTGCTTTATCGCTTCCATCTGCTATCCATGCGACACACAGAAATTATTTGCTTCTTTTCCTTGTAAGTAAGGGTGAATTTGAGGGATCTTTTTCATACTTGTAGGTTGCCATCTCTAATATACATGTGCGTCATGGACTTCTGATGCTGGTCCCTGAAACCATTGAAATTTTGGGGGGATTGGTTGAACAGCTGGATGCAGCACGAAAGCGGATGGTTGATGAATTGAATAAGCCACCTAGGGGGAAAAGGTACAAATTATTACAATACAATTATTTGGACTAAGACATGTAATGGAAGGTTATATCTTAATATGGAAGCTGATTTGGTGCAAACTTTACTGTTGTTTCTTTTTTTTTGCATAAGGTCTTGTATTTGGAGTTGACAAATGCTTGGCAGTTTTACTAGCTTGCACTATTGGATTACAGGCTGCATTCATTACTATTATGTATAATCCTTTGGTTTTATTTTATTTTGATGTTGGTATCTAACTATCTATGGACCACATTAACAACATATTGATAAGTTAGTCTTCTTTATCCTCTTGCAGAATTAAAAATGGTGTGCTTCCTCCTTTAGCAACTAGAGCAACCCTTGCTGCATGGCCATCAAGTGCAGTTGATCTTGGGCACAGTAGCTCCACGTTGCAAAGTACTGATTCTGTCCGGGAAAACGACCAAGGTACATCCTTATCTTACAGATAAATACATGTATGTTTGTGTGGATGGGGCTGTATACCTATGATGCAGCCAATCTCCATCTTAGTTTTCTTGATCTTGTTCTCATCTGCTATCCATGTATGCGTTTAACTACAGGTGCTGGCCTGAGAATGTCTGGCACTGGTAACAGCTTAACAACAGAACATACTTTGGTCATTGATGTACAAAATGCTGCTTCCAATTCAATAACCCGCATGGTTTCAAATGATGAGGCCATGAATATGGATATGCATAGGGATATCAATCCTGTGTCCAAAGCTAATTCTATGGCTAACCAGTTCTCTTCTATCGTTGCAAAGGCTGAGGAGATGCATATACATACTGCTAGTATAACCAGGGAAAATTCTGTAGGCAACCAATCTTCTCATATGGTTTCGAATGTTCCAGTGGCACATAAAGATACTATTCATATAACAAGAGAAAGTTCTGTGGCTACTAAGTGTTCTCCTATCGCTGAAAATGTTGAGACAGACAGGGATAGAATTCCTATAATCACAGATAATGCTCTTGTGAGAGGATCCTCCTCCACTGTTTCAAACATTGATGATATCCATATGGTTGATGCCAGTGAACACCCATTCATACTGTCTGGAGACCAGGAAATTCCTTTCACATACTTAGCTAGTTTGTCTGCCAAGTGGGCTGCGATGAAGGAGAAAGCTCCATTGGTTCAGGGTAAAATTAAGGTAAAAAGTAAAAAATATGTATTGTTTCTTTCTTTGGGCAGAGAATTTTACCTCTTGTGCATATCTCAGTATTGAAATTGCTTTAATTGACCCTTCAGCCAATATGAGTAGAAGGAATAGACTGACTACCAACATATTTTCCTACAATGTTGTAGAAAGTTCTTGGAGCAGAACCCATGCCTTTTGTCTTTTGTCCTCTTAATATTAGACTTCATATTGTTTGAGAGTTGAATATCATGCATTCATTGCTATTCTATATGCCATAATACCACTACTGATGTTTTCTTCTGAGTTTTTGCAATCTTATATTTTTCTTAAGTGTAAATGCAAAATTTTTGTAGTGCTTTTTGACTGGTGTAAAGGGGTTCCAGTATAAGAAAAGGACAACATATGAGCTTCAGGCATACGTAGATGATGGTAGCCTTATTTCTGAAATCCTCATAGATCATGATGTGAGTTTGCTCCAGAATTTAAGCTATTATTGTATGGGCTTTATCTTTTTACTGTACTAAGTTGATCAATGATAGAATCTTTTAGGTTGTACAGAAAGGAATTGGTTATTCTCCTGAGGAGGTCACTGCTGCTCTTTCTTCTCCTGACATAAAAATAGTCCACAACATGAAGGAGACAATGCGAAAATTCCAAGCTTTTTTAGCAAACTTTGAGGTAGTACAACTTAATCTTAAGATTCTCTTGGTCATTATCCTTTTCTTTTGTTCCTCCCTTTCTATGGACATATGGGAATCTGACAGATTCCTACAAGTTGTATGGCAGTTAGCCACGAGAATTGGCTGCAAATTTATAGTTGGTCCTTCAATCTCTTAATTCATATCTTCTTGCGTTTTCTCTCCAGGGAGTAATACTTTTGGAATTAAATAGAAACTCGTCCCTTCCACTTGCCCTAGAGATGAGTCAAGGCTGTTCTCAATCTGATGCGTGGTTACTTCTGAGAAGGCTGAAGCCTCTTCACCCTGCACAAGTTCAAAAACATTTTCCTTCGGATCTAATTGATTTATCCCCTTAATTATCTGAATGGCAGTTCATAATTTGGCTGGGACAGAGTTCGGCTCTGAAAATTTTTACTCTAAGCAAACATAATGTGAATAGCAATATGCTATTGGAGGCCTTGCATATTGAAGATGAAAATAAAACCGTTCTCCATACTTCACCAAAATCCTTGATTCCTAGCATAACGAAGATGGACTGAGAAATGTGGAACACGAGGCAGTTTTTCACAATTTATGCCTGATTGACTTTGGTTTTTCTGCCGTGTTCGAGATTCTGATTGGCATTATGAGATAGCATTTGGTGCTAAACCAACTTTGAGTGTTGCCAACTGGCCTGAGGCGAAGGTTCAAAGTTGACCTATAGATGTAAGAAAGGCATTATATGTACAGGTCCAGAGAAAAGTCGATAAAATGTGTTCATTTTCTTCAAAACAAGGAAGGCCTTCTCTTTGATCCAATGTCAACAGAAGAAGAAACATGGTGACTGATGGACCTTAAATGGCATTAGTAGCCTACATTGGTCAAAATAATGAATGGTTCTTGGGAAAAGGAGGAAAGAAACAAGATAACGTATGTGATTAAGGTTGTTTGGTATATACACTACAGGTGAGGCAGGAATTAGACTTGCATCATTTCATCATCATTCGCGTTCCCGTTGTCATATAGTAGGAGGGCTTATTTGGAGGATGAGATGTATGTTTCTTCTGTTAGGATACCTTGTAGTTCATGAATGCATATAACAAGTGTTTTATTAATTTAATTTGATATGTAATTTTTCTGTCAAAAAAATAATAATTTCATGTGACCTGGAGTTGGAGTTGTCCCCATGTGATCTAGAGGTTACAGGTTCAAGTTGTGGAATCAACATCCTGCAAATGCAAGGTAAGACTGTCTACTATAGATCCACATAGTGGGTCTCACCCTTCCTTGGACCTTGCTAATAGCGGGAGCTTTACAGCACCAGGCTTCCCTTTATGTAAATTTTCTGTTGGTGGTTTTAGCTTTGTTGCCATCTCCTCATTTAAATAAAATACCTACAAGTGTAACATATTCTGATGAATATGACACGGAGCAGAATTTAGTTAACTTAGGTGCTGCTGTCCTGATCTTCAGATCTTGTAAAACTCGCGGTAACCTTCAAAACATAATTTGTTACTGCATACTAAATATTTGTTTCATTTTATAATCAACTTCTGCATGACGATAATTTTTTCATTTCTCGGTTTAGCCTTGACCTTGCAATACTGACTCAGGCCCTGATATTAAAGAGCTTCCTGCTAATTGTATCCCTCCCTCAGCTCTCTGTGGAAACAGGTCTGAAGATTAGTAGCAACTGGTTGCACTTCTCCTGCATTGTAGGGCCAAGTACCTGTTGAGTTTGAATAGGATGTCGCCCAAATCTGTGTTAGTTCTCTCAACTAGGTTGAAAATGGGCTAGGTTGGGTTACGCTTTATCTTAAATATTTCTGACCTATTTTGTAAAATTTTAACTTTAACTTGATTTATTACTTATTATAACTTTTTTTTAGCTTGACCTACACAGTATTGGTCTCTGTATGGGATACAATACCTAGGCATTGTAGCATAATTCTCTGTGAAAACACATTTGATTTATTTTTTATTTTCATTTTTAGTTAGATATGTTTTTATTGTAATTACAAAAATGTCATCTTATTTTTATTATATTTCTTGTTTTTAAAAGTTTTTTAAGAAAATAGACAGATTTGAAAACAAGAAATAGAATAAAAATAATATGACATTTTTATAATTATAATAAAAATATATCTAACAGAAAATGAAAATAGAAAATAAATCAATCAGGTTTAAAGACCTTGTCAATATGTTCAAACTTTATAAATTTCAAATATACATAGCTATTAACAAAATTATTATATTGTGTATAAAATAAATAAATTATGAGTCCGTTTGTATTAGCTTTTTTTGAAGTAGAAGTGCTTTTTTGAAGTAATAAAAGTGTTTTTTTTAAAAGCTAAAGAGTTCAAGCTTTTAAAAAAAGCACTTCAAAATAAATAAATTATGGGCCCGTTTGTATTAGCTTTTTTTGAAATAGAAGTGTTTTTTTGAAGTAATAAAAGTGTTTTTTTAGAAGCTAAAGAGTTCAAACTTTTAAAAACAGCACTTCATGTGCTTTTTTGTTACACATAAAGTGTTTTTTTTAAAAGCTTGAACTCTTTAGCTTATAAAAAAAGCACTTTTATTACTTCAAAAAAGTACTTCTGCTCTTAAAAAAGCTAATACAAACGAGCCCTATATAATATATAACTAATAAACTATATAAAGTTTAATTATATGTTATTATAATAAATAAATAAATTGACCTATTAGTCAAATAAGTCTTTTAAAAAGTTTGGGCTATAACTTAACTAAATAAGTCTTTAAAAATTTAAGCATGACTTGTTTGATAAATAGGCTAGGTTGTCTGACCTATTTTTTCTCCTACCCTTAAATATTGCTCTCCATGGCAGTAGCGTTGTGCTATCGGCCTAATAGTAGAACTGTCAAAACAGGTCGAGTTAGATGCTAAGTGGGTTTAGTTCGGTTGGTTTATGTTAGTGGTGGGTTAAAAAATGACTAACCAAGTTCACTTTGAGACGGTAAAGAATAAAAAAATAAAAAAAAATGTTAAATAAACTCTAAAACATAAAATAATCATCAAATTTATATTACACCACCAACAAAATATCTAAAATCATTTAATAATCATCAAATTTAATTACATCATAATTCATATTACTAACATAAACATAATAATTGGATTAACTTAATGATTTGTTTTAATATATATATATATATATATAGCTATATACCCAGTAAAAAATGACCTAAATTTTTGTGAGCTTAAATTTAAGTAACTCAACCCATCAAGTTGGCTCACGGTTTTGCAACCCACAGCTCTACCTAGCAAGAATTAATAGGAATGCAAATTCAATTTTGAATTGCACTTATTTAAAGATAAATTCTTTGACTGAATTTTAAGCCATCAAAATGAAGCAGAACGAGAATAGTGAGATAGGTGAGGTTGGAGGCTTGCAGTTGGTTAAATGTCCATTAGAGAAACAGGAAAGAGATTTTTAGAATAACCCGTAGCATATATCATTAGATAATATTTCCATCTTAACATGGCATGACCTAGATTTCAAAGGCATAAAATTGATGGTTGCTCCAGTTGGGTTTGAGCTTGGGATTTCTGACTGACTCGGGATACATATATTTCTTTAAGTTTGTTAGATCAAGGAGCTTCTTGCTAATTGTATCCCTCTCTGAAGACCCCGAGAGTAGTAGCCAGAGGTTGTAGCATTCCAATATTTCAGGGCAAAATATCTTCCAATAGAACGTCGTCCTAATCCATGCTGGTTCTGTCAAGCACGAGTCTCCACGGCAGGTGCTATTCACAATTGCTTTGGCAGCTTCTGGGACCGATCTTATGGGCATCAAACTAACTTGAACCTGTTGCCACCAAAATAAAATAAAAAAAAAGTCATACGCTGAACCAATTATTTGCCATGAAATTAAGACAAAGCTAGCTTACATCTCTCATTTCTTGGTCAAGAACCATTAGGCCTTCCTTGGATAGAAACTTCCCTTGGATCATTTCTGACTCAATCAACCCTGGAGTGACTATAGTTATTCCTATGTCCCTTCCGAATTCAGTTCTCAGATTCTCATATAGGCTAATCACTGCTGCTTTGCTAGCCTGAAGATTTTGAAAACTATAAATTGGTTACTAGTTAATGACACGAGCAAGATATCTTAACGGTAGCTTAGCTTGTTGATGAGGTCTCGTGTCTTCCATTGTAGAAGATCATTCTTGTCGCAGGCAACCATCCTGCAGAGGAAGCTATGGCTACGATCTTGCCTTTGAATTTTCTAAGGCGGGGGATTGCAAAATAAGTGCCGTACGCCGAACCCCAGAAATTAATGTCCTGTTAAATAAAGAATTGTCATCTGAAAACGAGTTGCAATTGCAAGAGTATCCTCAGAAACACAATCAATTCAACAATGAAATCGTATGAAAAGTTTGCGGTCCATTTCTACTGGTCTGCTGCTCCTGGATGTGGAACTAAACAAGTATATTTCCACTTGTTTTCATACTCACAAGATGTGGATATTGCATGTTAATAATTTTTTTTTGGGTAAGACCACACATGTGGGATTAATCCACACTCGGGGTGTCAGCCGAACTCACCTCGTGGTTGCATGTTTATAATTTAATCCACTTAACATGCTGCAGAGAAAGTTAATGTTGATAGACTCGTTAGTTTCCATTGCTGGTGCAAAATTAGTGATATCGGTGGAATGTTCAAACAAGCAGAGAGGAACTATTCCAGCATTGTTCACCAGATGATCCGCTACAAATAAAGGTCAAAATTAATGAGTGATTAACGAAACACTCCCATAAACTTCGAAATCATACAAAACTATAAAATTAAGCTTTTTTATTTTTTATTTTTAAACTCACATCGTCCAAAGTGGTTCACTGTTAAGTCAACAAACCGTTTACAGTCTTGGACTCTCGAAACGTCTGCAGGGATGGTGATCACATCAGGGGATCCGAGCGAAATGGCTCTGCTGGCGACCTCCTTTAGTCGATTCTCTCCTCTTGACAACAAGAGCTAGACGGGCTCCTCTCCTATCATACTCATATGCTAGATGCTTTGCAAAACAAATCAAAAAGGAAAAAGAAAAAAAGAACAAAAAAATAAATTCCACTTAGTTAATTATAATAATAGAGCTGGAGCTATGAATTGTTTAACCTTGGTATGTGAGAACCTCGCCTATGCCTGAGGAGGCTCCAGTGATGAGTATTACTTTTCCGGCCACGTTCTCACTAAACATTGATCTTACGGTGAAGTGGAGAATCTTGAATATCAGATACGTTGGTAAAATGCAGAGCAGCAAAACCAGGCCTATAGGGGGAACCAGAATGTTCAAGATCCAATCAATGAAAACCATGGTTTCTGTTGGGCCTCTATGACTTCTCTCGTGGAGAAAGAAAACAGGTGCGGTGGGTTAGATCTCGTGAGACACAGAAAAAAGACGGTGAAATAGCCATTGTATTTCTTTTTTGGTAAATTCCACAACGTTTTATTATTGCTGATTTAATCATTTGAAGTTGAGGTTGGAAAATTTCTTAGGAATGTCTGGTCTATTATAAATATTTTATTTAATATTAAATATGTGTAAAATTTTATGGACCATATTATGTATACATTTATATTTAAAAAATAATTTTATACATATCAATTATCAAATTAAGTACTTATAATAATAGATCGCACGTATTTAGAAATTACTCGTTGAGGTTGAGCTCTGTAGAGTTGGTTTAACTGTGGTAAAAAAGAAAGCAAGACAAACTAGAACATAGTGGTATAAAGCCAACCTTTTTAAGAATAATAATGCAAACCTCTTTCCGTGTCTCTATTATTTTTGGTATGTGAAATATATTATTCCTATCACAAGGGTCAAATATGTTGTAAATTATTACCATAACAATAATAATAGCTCGCAAGAACGTCTCCAAATTACATTCATAGCCCAAGATATTGAACAACTTCAAGTCACCAAATCAACAACGTAAGTGCCTCAAATAAGCTTTTACTCTGCCTTAAGCTCTGGGTTCCTAGACAAATGCAGACTGCCCTTCTTCATAAAAGTATTGGGGAAAATCCTGAAGGCCAGGCGGTTGCCCCAGTCCACCACTTCAGGACAAAGCACCTTCAAAGGAAACAGCACCTTCACCCATGAAGGGTGTGTCACGTACATATCTCCCCTGCATGCACTCCTCACAATGGCTTTGGCACATTCAAATGCTGATCCCATTGGAATTATCCGCAGACTAGCCTGGATCGCAACGTTGCATAAACAGTAAATTAAGTTAGCAAATTGCATTGGTTGAAAATTAAAATGGTGCAATCTCATTCCCAGTGTGTTCTATACAGGACCAACCTCTTCATCAACGGCCCTCATTGCCAAGTCCGTTTTGATCAAACCGGGAGTGGCGATTGTTATCCCAATGGCCCAGCCAAGTTCAGTTCTTAGATTCTCAAAGAAGTTTATTACCGCTGCCTTGCTCGCCTGATACCATTCAACAATTAAAGTTTACAATTACAAGCCATCTATGATACCATTGATTCTGAAAACGTATTGATAGTTTGTGGCATGCACTAAATTAATTGAAGTCTGAAATGAATAAATGTATCGATCTTACATTATAGATACTTAATCTTGGAAGCGGGTACCACCCACAAGCTGAAGCAATCACCACGATCCTGCCCTTGCTGTTTTTCAGATGTGGGATTGCATATATAGTGCCATAAACTGCTCCCCAGAAATTTACGTCCTTTAAAATAACACAAAGTTAGCTTTGAAACAAAACTTTTCAAGAGGACAAGAAGACCACAAATTCTAATCTAGTTAGCTTATGCACCGTCAACTTAATATCAAAGGATAAATGACCAAAATGCTACCCAGAATGATACAACCTCACACCAAATCCTTTTATTCTTCATTATCTGTGAAGTATATAATGGTTATATCTTACTGTCCAAGTATATCATTCAGTACGAAAATGTTAGATTAGTAATTTGAACTAGTATAATCACAGTCAATTTTATAAAAGTCAATTTTATAAAACTCAAATTAATTAGATGTCAAATATTTGAGGATATTGTTATTGCCATATAATCAAATATGTAATTAAACGGTTTATTATTGTTAAGCATTCTCTTAATGTGAATTATAATATTAGGCCTTGGATTTAGATTTTTCATGATGGATAGGCTAACCTAATAATAAAAAGAACCAAGTTAAGGGGTACATATTTCTAAGTATTATATGGTATCTAGTTACTTCATTTTGACACACATAGAAAAGAAGGTATAGTGAAATAAGAATAACAAATTTTCCTTTTCTCTCACTTTTACAGAAAACACATTAATCTTGATTGTTGATGTTTGTAGTAAAAGTGAAATGGATTCATCATCTTCATCTATCAGGGTAATCCTAAATCTGACTTCTATTATAAATTGTATTTGTTTTATGCATGTCATACATTGGGGTCAAAGCATTTATTTGATGTGAAATTTGTGTTATGATTGAATTTATTTTATCAATGTTTACACACATCAAAACCATGTTGCAGTTTCAGATGCTTAAGAAATCTGTACCAATTACTAAGATATACTGCACTTAATATATAATACTTCCATTCCATCAAAAACTTTTGCGAGCTGCATTTGAAACAAAAGTAATGGCTTACCATAACTGGAGTGAATTCCGAAATATCGTGACATTCCTCCACCCTTCCTCCCCTACCAGTTCCAGCATTATTTACCAGATGATCCACTGTAACATCAATTCTGACAACTTTGATTAGAAACTAGAAAGAAATCAACATATAAACTGATTGCCTAGTCATAAAAATTTCACTAGCTATAGCACTTAGTCACGTACATCGTCCAAAGTAATTCACCGTTTCATCAATGAACCGCTTACAGTCTTCGATCTTGGACACATCGGCACCAATCATGATAACACTAGGGGAACCCAAAGATCGAGCCTTATCTGCCACTGCTACCAGATTGTCCTTTCTAATGTCAACCAGGGACAGAACTGCTCCTCGCCTAGCATACTCATACGCTAGTTGCTTTTGAAAAATATAGAAGTAAGGTTTATTCGCAAGATTAAAAAAATAATGCAACTTTTTCTATATATAGATAGATAGAGAGAGAGTCAGATCAACCTCGCCAATCCCTGAGGCTGCTCCGGTAATTAGTACTACCTTCCTTGCCAAGTTTTCGCTGCACACTAAGTTTTTCACATAAAGAAGCAGCTTGAAGAAAAGAAAAGGTAGCATGAAGGTGAAGAGCAGAATCAATGTTAATGGGGGCAATGCAACGTTCAGTAGCTTGTGAATTGAAGTCATTGCTTTGTGAATTGTGATCTACCGAGGAAATTGTAATCACCACTTCCTACCTTGAGCAAAACTCCTTTGTCTTCTATTTGTTTGGTATGTTTTCCCGATAGAAAATGCTGATTGGGCTTGGACGGTTTGAATTTATAGTGATGTCAGAGCGTGCTCAATCCGATACGGCATGTGCCAGTTTTTGGAAACTTCCTTGTAATCCAGACAACTTCCACATTCCAAAATGAACATCACAATGTCATGTTCTAACCTAACAAAGACAATTTTTTCTAGGGAAGATTAATTTTTGTATTAGACAATTCGAAGTGTTCCAATCTTCACCCGTTGAACTAAACTCTCATTAGCTCACTATTTATTACTTTTATATATATATATATATATATATACCTTCTAATTTAGAATTATTTATTTTATATTTTAACTATCATAATTAAAAAATACAAATGCCTAAGTGTTAAAGTATGCTTGAGTGTAACCAATATCAAATTTATTTTTTATTATTTGAATTTAATTTTAACTTACTGTTAATATACAACTTTTTAATATTATCAATCAATGATCTTTTTAATATTATCAATAAATGATGTGATGATAAATCATTAAATAAGTATGATTATAACAACAATTATTTTAAAAATCAAACTTTTTAATAATGTATAATACATAATTTAATAATAGTATAAAAAAATTATACTAATAATAGATTAAAATTAAAATCATGTTACTTAAAATAATTTTATATATGTGAACGGTGTAAATGTATTTGGTTAAGATAAATTATATAATATTTATACATTTTTCATAGGATTTAATTTCTATACACTATCAGTGTAAAGTTTTTTTTACATTGTCATTTAATCATGTGTTGCCAAATCATTAAAATAGTTAGACTTTTTAGGTGGTTGTTGTGATAGTCAACTCTTTTACTGATTTGACAACACATGATTGAATAACAATGTAAAAAAACTTTACACTGACAGTGGATAGAAATTAAACTCTTTTCCATAACTAAAATGATAATTAGAGGCGCAAAATATGTAAAAATTATGGGATAACTCAACAAAATCATCAAACAACCAGTCATCGATTGTAACCGTTGGGCGTGTTTGTATAGAATTTTTCCCAACCCCCGTTGGTTGGGGAGAAGGAAGATCACATTTTCTTTTGATAAACGTTCCTGGGAAAACGTGTAACGTACGTTTGCATTTTGTACAGCTGGTTTGTATTTTTCGGTTTCAAAGGTAAACTACACTTTTACACGTATTAAAAAGAAATTCTGTGAGAGCAAGAAAAAAATTCCTTCTTCTCAACGCTGTAATCAAACAAGCCTGTAAAACAACAAAACAAAATAAAATTTTAGGATCGGAATTTAATGTGTGTTTAATTTAATTTTTGAGACTTTAAAATTATGATTTGAGTAAAAATATTAAAAGATAAGATTTTATTCAAATTATAATTTGAGAGTTTTTAAAAGTTAAACTAAATATATTATTAAATTTTTTTATATTATTTATTAATATAAGGTAATTATATTATGAGGTAAAAAATAATTTTTATTATAATAAAACCTATTAATATTTATGTAAAATTTATTATTTTTATATTTTATTCTCTTATAATATGAAACTTTTATATTAATGAGTAACACGAGACATGTAGATGATGTAATAATAAAGCCGCATTAACTATTGTATCCATATCACAGTAAAGGATCGAGCAATATAGGTGCAGATTTATGGTTTACTGCAGGAAATCTAACCACCAGAGTTGGGAGGTTGGGAGGGCCACATCGTTGTCATATTTATGGTTCACTGTTGCCTGTTGGTAATCTAACAAGAAGATTTGGGAGGGCCAGATCGTTTTCAATGCCCTTAAATTCTAAACAGATTATTATTGGGCTTTTTGACCCACATTTTCCCCTATGTTATTCTACTTTTCATCTTACTTAAAAAGTATGTTTGTAATCAAACATTTTAGAAATTAGTTTCATATATAAATAAAAAATATTATAAAAATTATAAAATAAGAATTAATTTAATTTTAAAATTATTTTAAATTTTAAAATGCACTCAAATTTTATGAAATTTAAGTCGATTTGATTTTAATTTTAGTTATTTGAATTAATTAATTTGTCCTTATTTATATACACATCTTATTTATTTTAAGTAAGAATAATAAAATAAAATATTTAAAATAAATGAATTTAATTCATCTTGTAGGTGTTCTAAACATATAAATTAATTTACAAATTAATTCAAATCATATTTTTTAATGAAATCTAAAAATATAAATTAATTCTATATTTCAATGATTTCAAATAAAATGAAAATGATTTAATTTTGATAATGTAAAAGTTCTTTATCATTATTATTTAATAATGTATTAATCATATATCATTAAAAAAATTAACTATAGCAATAATTATTTAAAACTTTAAATTTTTAATAATGTATTCACGATTAATTATATAATAATGTAAAAAACTTTACAATTTTAGCAGTTTAAAATTTAACTCTTCTTAAAACGTGTTACTTTTGTTAAGAGACAACTTTTTTAAAAAAATTCATTTCAAGTCGTCCACTATATATGTGAAGTTGTGAACGATTTGATTTTTATGTTTTACTTTTTATAAATCGCAGGTCTTCCAAGGGTACGACTTATTTTCTTATGTTGTTAAAATTTTAAATAAATTATTTGGGTGATGCCATGTGTGGCTTTTTTATATCAATATACTTAAAAAAGTTTATTTATTATTTTATTATATTTTAAAATGTATATATCAAAATGTTTTTTTTAAGTTAAAAAATTGATTTGACTCAAACTAATTTTCTAAGATATTACTTGTTGAGAAGTCGATTTGAGAGAAACTAACTTCCCAACAAAATATTAAAAAAAATTAAATTTTAATATTAAGAAGTCAATTTTTTTAAAATTGACTTCTTAACGTGTTTTAAAAAAAAACACATTTTTTTAAAAAATATATTAATAAATCAGTTTGATATAAATATATATATATATTTGAATAAATAATTTTTAAAATATGATAAAATAATATATAATTTTTTTAAATATATTTATATAAAAAACCCGCCATGGGCAACCCGCCTATTTTCCAAAAAGACATATATGAAATATGGAGATTGGAAGGTGGTATTGCAGAAGGCGTAGGAACTAGAAAGTACGATAGGGTAGCTTGCATCGGACACCATATCAGGAATCAGGATGTAGGTCCGGAAAGATAATATCAACGTTAATTTATATATAATAATTGATATACAATTATTGAAAAAAAAATTAATATGCAAGAACTTAATTTTTAAAAAAAATTTAAATTTGTTATTATATTGTTATCACATTAAAATTTATAAGGTCATTTTTTTTTTTAAGAGTATCGGTATTTTTTTATATTTATTTATTAATATTTAAACACGTATTATATTTAATTAAAATAAATTATATTATTTATATTTTAATTAAATAAAATATATAACAAAATATTAATTATTAATTATTAAAAATATTAATATTTTGTTGAAAATAAAAAACATCCAAAGGATTCCCAAATTTATAAAGTATTAATTAAAAATATAAAAATACAAAGTAGTTACACCGATTACACGATTATAGAGGTGTCAAAGGGTTTGGTTTGAATAACTCGATAAAAAATATGAATTGAGTTGAGAAAATCTCAATTTGAATTAATTATAGGCTGACCTAACCTAACTCGAAAAATAGGTTGACTCGGCTATATGAAATGTCATTTTTTGTTATATATTTAAAAAAAAGAATCAAATTTAGCAATATGTTACAGTTTTCTAGTCAACCATGCCCGGCAAGTGCATGTAAGAACTTGGTCTAAATAATATTAATAGGAAAATGACAGTAAATTTGCATACAGAATGATGTCTAATTATAATCATTAATTTAAATATATAAAAAGAAAATTAAGCTCTAACTTCTGATTTTGGCTGGAATAAAGTGGAGAAGCATAAATTAAAGTTTTGTCATTCCCATGTGATACAGTTGTTTTAAAAATTGAACCGTATTGGAAGATGAACGTATTTATGGTTCAATTTTATCTGAAAAGTCGGATAAATTATTGAATCGTCATTAAATTATCAAAATCAGATTAAATCATTGAACATTTTGAACTGGACTTGATTCTTAAAAATAAGTTGATTTTTTAATTTTTTTGAAAATTTTGTTACTTTTTAAGATTTTTTTTTATATTTTCAGATTTTTTATTACCTTTTTAGGTTTTTTTTAACATTTATTTTCAAGAAGTCATAATTCGTTCGTCTGATTTAGAGGATGTTATATTGATTTCACGTAACTTTTTGAAATTTACACGATGAAAAATGACCAAATGTAGTATGACTAACCGATTTTCTAAAAAAATTATTATTTTCATAATTAAGAATATTTTTAAAAGAAACAATAATAGTTTTTTTTCAAATAAGAATTAAACCCTAATTTTTTTTTTAAAAAATCCATGTTATTATTAAAATAAGGTTATTTTAATTTAATACCATAATAAATATTATCATATGTAGTCAATTTTTATAATTCATTTTAGATTTACTTATATGTATATAAATAATTATATATATAATTATAATTATTACGTCATTTGATTTAATTACTAGTTATGGTAATTAAACTAATCGAACCATGACTTGAAGGTTTTACTGATTTAATTTCTGATTCAGTTTTTAAAACATTATGTAATACTTCTTCTACCTATATTTTTTTCAACCCCGGCGGACTTGAAAAAACCAAAAGTTTATAATTTTATATAGGACTTTTTAATAAAAATTAAATTTAAGATTTTTTTTACGTTATATATTTAAAAAAAGTGTATTGATGAGTTATTTATAATAATGTTAAATGAATTGAATATTTTTAATGTTTTAATATAAGGTTGTATTTTTTTTAAGTACACTACTTTAAATTATACTTACAAATAAAATGTGTGATTTCTATATACAATAATTATGTTTTTCTATATAAAAAAGTAAAATTTACACAAAAATTAAATTTTTTTTATACAATATCAAAATTGCATAACTTATATAATAAATATTATGAATAACATTAATATATATATATATATATATATTATGTACCATGAAATGACCATAATCTTAATGGTCTTATTTTTTTCATTCATTTATATGTTATTTTCAAGTGCAATGGATCCGTTGAAATAGTTGTGGGGTTTGTCCTTTACATTCATTGCCTTCATTACAAAATATAAATAAATAAATAAATAAATAAAAGTAATATAGCTACGTGTTTCTTTGGTATGTGATTGACATATAATTTTTTTAAAGAAAATTTTTTGAAATAACCTTTTTTATAACATAATAACTAAGGAAAAAATAAAGTGTTTATTTTGTTATGAAATAACTACACTTTACAACAAAAATGACTATGATTTTTATTTATGAGTTATATTATGAATAATAATAAATAAATAGGTAAATAAATATAACATTAGAATTAAATAGAATTTATAAAATGAAACTAAACACTCAGTACCGTTACTATACCAAAAACAAATGGACCTAAACAATAATTTTACAATCAATAAATTATATATGTTTCTTCTACTTATTCTCTAGCTTTGAAGTCTATTGAATGTCTGTATCTATTTGAACCTGATCTGCAAATTTTGGGAGACTTGGTAAGGTAAAAGGGCCCCACTTATTTGATTTCCAAAATTCGAGTTCGACCGCAGCTGCCTCTTTTTGGTTTTTGGGGGATTAAGTTCCTTGCCAGCTATCGACCCCGATCTCTATTCATTTCTTTCTTTTAGGTATTACTAACCTAGCAGAGCACCCAACTATGGCAAGCCCCCTTAAGGGTTAGGTTAGTCAATCTGTTGACAAAACCGCTGTAGGAATGGAGACCTTTCAATAGAGCGGAGTCGAACTGATCAACGAGAAAGAGGCCCTACTCACTACAAACGAATACACCATAAGATCGAACTGCACTCGTGCCTCTCCCGCATCAAGTTGACCGACCCCCCTACGTAGTTCTTCTATCAAAGTGTAAAACACATACTTGAAAGGAGCAGCTATCCGTGTCAAGCACTCATATCAGACACGATACCACTTATCATCCTTCAAATTTAAATAGTACATTTCAAACCTTCTTGTGCTGTATGCATTTATGTCGTATTAGGCCTATGCTTATTACGTCATTGTTTTACAACTATTATTTCTTAAAAATAAAATTTATTTATTATTGGGAAAACTGATAACTTTTTTTCATCTTAACAAAATAAGAGGGGCTGGAAAATTCTGTGGCAACTAGCAACTAGCAACTGGCAAATGCGTATGCGGTTGAAGAGTCAGGTTTTAGCTTTGGGCTTTGGGCTGTGGCAAGTAGCAACTAACAACTAACAACTAACAACTCTTAGATACTACAGTTTTTGAAGACAGAAGAATTGAATCCCTTAAGAGAGATGCGGGACAAGAGGAAAGGACTTACTTGAGACTGCTTCCAGCAGCCGGACTTGCCATGCAAATAAGAGGAGTGGTTGGTTAAGGTTCTAAAAGTAACGAACAACACAAAAAGAAAAAGACTGGCAACAGTTATTGTATTTGGTTCTGCTTATATGGAAAAATTAGATATCCAGAATTTTTTTTTGCCAAAATTTTTGTCCCGCGTGATAAGCGATCCCCACCACTGCCATGAATCTTGAATTGTGACTGTGGCTGTGTAGTATTACACCTATTTATATGGGGTATTTTGTGCAATCAAAGCACCTCAACCTTATTGTGTATATATATATTTGGTAAACATCTGCCTCTGAAGAGAACAAGACATACACCAACGGACTCAGAAAAAAGACAATTAAAATAAAAAGGGACAAGATACATAAACGCGTCTAACAGGAACAGAAAAGATATATATACACATATACGCACATTTCATGGTTCCGACATACATATTATATTTCTATTTCAATCATTCAGTTTTGACCTCAGGAGATTGAATGGAAGAGGGATAAAACAACTCCTTGACTCCAGTGAAGTCCATAATCTTTTTGCCATGTGCTTCCCTTGCCGGAGTTCCTGGTTCAGTCAGATACAACATTCTGAAGCTCCACTCCACCAACTCTGGACACAACACTTTCAGCACATACGTGATTCTGAACCATGCTGGTACCGTCAAGTACCTATCTCCCCTAAGCGTGCTATTAACTATGGCTTTGGCGCACCCACTCACCGACCCCACTGGCACTGCGCTCTCTTCAACCTACATCATCATTGATCACCACGGCTTTGCTTACTTACAAAATTCAAAGCTAGTAAATATATTGAGTTATAAGGTAATCTTATAATTAAAACCAATCAATGAATGATATATTAAATATGTATATGGCATATAATTGGGGGAAAAAAAAATTGAGATTGATGATGAGCTCCGAAGATTTGCTTACATCTCTCGAATCTTGGTCCGCGTCCATCTTGCCTTCTGCCGATATGAACTTCCCTTTGGTCATTTCAGACTCTATGTAACCGGGTGTCACTATTGTTATACCTATATCGGACCCAACTTCCACCCTCAATGTCTCATACAGACTCACTAACGCTGCTTTGCTTGCCTGTTAAGTGTTAATTGTTAAATGAACATCAGTTGGCAAAAGAGATAGATTAATTGTATCACTACTTAGCAGACTCTTTTTTTTTTTTTTTTTTGGGAACAGAGCAGACTATATGTCACTTACATTATAAACGTTCCTTCTGGGTGCAAGCATCCAAGAATCAGCAGATGACATTGCCACGATTTTGCCTTTGCTTTTTCTGAGGTGTGGTAAAGCAAAACGGGTTGTGTAAACTGACCCCCAAAAGTTGGTTTCCTGGGGTCACACGAAACAGTGTTGCAGCAATTAATAACGAGCAGTGCTAAAAAGACAACCACTCACTCATGTAGTTTCAATTCAAAATATGACAAACATAAATTAAAATAATAAAAAAAAGAAAAACCATTTGAACACACTAACATTATTCGTAACTATTTCGTTTCGTACTAATTAGCATTTTCCATTAATAACTTTGTGCCGTATAGTAAGGTGGTGTTAATTTATCATTTAGTCCAAAATTTGGGAATTAAAATAGCATTGAGAATAAAGCTTAGGCAGGTCGTAACGCATATGTCATGTCCAGCTTTATTGTCAATTTTTATTCTTCCCAATCCTATAACTCGTTTATTTACCAAACAAATTATGATAATGTCTGAACAAGACCTGTTCACATCATCAACAATACACATTTAAACATGAATCTAGAAAGAATTATAAACGAATTGTTCGAAGGGCAACATTTATATATTCACAATAAGGAGCTTCATAGCTGATGACCCAAATTAGTCCTTGTTACCAAGCTCAAGTGGTTGGTCATGACAACCCACTTCCACGTGCATAAAAAATTAATCCTATAGAAAGGCAGAGCACAGCTATATATGAATTTTCTTTTCTTTTATGGGGGCCTTGTAGTTGCAACATTTCAAAATTAATACAAATTAATACTACAACAACAAACCAGCAACAACATGGAAGAAGGCAAATGAAAACACCCAGCAAGCGAAGAGGGGAAAGAGAATACAGAGTAAAATATGCATAACTAGATATGGGTAAAAGAAAATTCTGATTAAATATGACCAATTACCATGATAGGTCTCAAATTGGTGATGTCAGTTACTTCTTCAAACAAGGTGGCAGCGCTGATTGCGGCATTGTTTACCAGATGGTCCACTGCATCACATAGAAACTTTAGGATTAATCTTCGATGCTAAAAGAAAATTAGAAAAATATAAATAATAACACACTAACACGGGCGTGTTGTGTGTAATTAAAATAGATGGTAAATAAATTGGTTTGAAGAAGTTTGTAAGCTCACATCTTCCAAAATGATTCACAGTTTCATCCACCAGTCGCCTACAGTCTTCAACCTTAGAAACATCTGCACGCATTATAATAACATCCGGAGATCCATAATCACGCGCTCTATCAGCAACTTCCCGCAGTGCACTCTCCCTCCGGCCAGAAAGTGCTAAGCGTGCACCTCTCTTAGCATACTCGTACGCCAAATGCTGCAAAAATTTTAAAAAGGTTACTGTTACTGCTGAAACTCTATGCCAGAGCAAGTGTGCCATGAAACATGCATCAATTGTGGGTACTAGGTTTCTAAATATGGGTGGATTACCTCGCCAATGCCGTAGGTAGCACCTGTGATGTGAACAACTTTACCAGTGACATTTTCAATGAAGATGGAGTTTATGATGGAAAGAAAGAACTTGAAAGCCCAATACGGTGGTAAGAAAAGGCAAAGGGAAAAGAAGGTGAATGGAGGAGCTACTAGGTTCAGGAACATATGAATAAGATCCATGACTTTCGTCTTATCACACTGCTTATAGATTAATACAAGCAAATCAGAGAAAAGTATGGCAAAACGAACGATCTGAGGAACGATGCTGTTGCCGTTCTGATAAAAGAAAAATTGGGGTTTATAGTTATAGGAAGTGAAGCATACAGGGGGAGGGACAAGTGTTACAAGTAGAAAAAAAGGTGTAGGTAAGGTCGCACCACCGCATGCCAACTATAGGACACGTATCTCAGAGAGAGAAAAACAATGTCGGTGACTATTGTTTGCAGATGTTGCAATTTGCATTCCAATGATGATATTGATGACTTTTATCATTTCTCTGTATCGGTCACTCCCTCGGCCAGGAGGATGATCTTTTGGCCAAGTGCAAAAATGACACTCTTTCTAGAGTCTTTCCAGACGCCTGTTGTAGCTGTAGCAGTCTGACAGTGCAATGTTTCTGTCCAAATTTGATAAGAAAAATCTTGATATTTTACACATCATATTTTTATACATTATTTCTTACACTGAAATTAATTTGATTCTTGTAATAAAGCAACAAATGTGTAGCTTCTACACCATAACTAATTCTCCAGTAAAAAAAAATTAAAATAATTAATAAGTCACCTAAATTTTTTAAGATTTAATTTTTATTTATTATCAGTATAAATATTTTTTATACTGTTATCTAATCATATGTTATTAAATCAGTAAAATAGTTAGACTTTTTAAATAATTATTGTGATAGTCAACTTTTTTATTAATTTAGTAACACATAATTAGATAACAGTATAAAAATTTTACACTATTATCTAATCATATATTGTCAAATTAGTAAAATAGCTAGACTTTTTAAGTAGTTATTATGATAGTCAACTCTTTTATTAATTTGACAATACATGATTAAATTACATTGTAAAATTTTTTTACACTGACCTAACTTTTTATGCTATCCAATTGTATCAGAAGATGTCAGGATACTAATAAGTCGTTAATTAAAGTGGTAATTGATTGAGGTGATAAATGAGTTTAATTTTTAAAAGAAGTTACAAGTTTAAATTTTCATAGTTGTGATTGTAGTGCTGATTTTATCATAACGCTTCTTTGGTTCCTAGGAAATTAATCTTTCATTTAAAAAGTTTAAAATTATCTTTAGTTTATAAAAAAAAAAGATTTAATTTTTATCTATTATAAATTTTACATTGTCATTTAATTATGTATTATCAAATTATTAAAATAGTTAAATTTTTTAAGTAGTTATTGTAATAATTTACTTTTTTACTGATTTAAAAATACATAATTAAATAAAAATATAAAAAAAAATTAAACTAAAAAATAAATGCCGGTTGCATTTTTGCAAAATTGAGTCCGTTAAACGACAATATGTAAATGTCCTGGACACGGTGTTCAAGTTTTATAGTCGGGCATACTGAGAATGGAAATGGCATATATTTTTTTGCTGTTTTTCAGCATTCAAATTTCAAAGGAAGAATAATAAAGAAAGCATTATTTCTATTTGTTGTGCATTAATTGGCAAAATATTATTACAGATAATGCATGTAGGGAGTTTTAATCTTTTCTGTTTTTGTTTATCTAGGGGTCTATTATTAAAACTTGGGCTTTCTGTGAATTCTTCCTTTATGGGTTTTTTTTATATAAATATACTTAAAAAAAATTTATATATCGTTTTATTTTAGTTAAAAATTATATATTAAAATATTTTATTTATTTTTTCATGTTAAGAAATCAATTTGAATCAAACTAATTTTTCAATGTGCTTTTTTCTATTTAATCAATGTTGAGAAGTCAATTTCTCAATGTTAAAATTCAATTTTCTTTAATAACTTGTTGAGAAGTTAATTTTTATCAAATCAACTTCTTAATGTTGATTAAATAAAAAAAAACATGTTGAGGAGTTAATTTAAAAATAAAATAAAATATTTTGATACACAAATTTTAAATTAAAATAGAATGATAAATAATTTTTTTTTAAAGTGTATTCGTATAAAAAAGCCTCCCTTATGTCCTTCGAATTCATGTTTAAGATAACCTTTATGTTATATCAGCAAAGGCCCACGTTGTGTGTTAAGGTAGGAGACATGCCCCCGCTATGGGAGAGGCAATCAGATTCGAAGATGCAAAGAAGCCTAGGTGACCCATAAAGTTTATTTAAGAATTCTGGACAAATAATTAAATTAAATGGCTAACTTAAATGGCTAGGCTAGCATGCCTTCTTACTTTTTAAATGGTAAAATGACCGTAAAGATTGAGTTAGTAAAAATAATGGTTGATTGATTAATTTTAAAAATTAATTAAATATTTAATTATATTAATTAATAATTTACATACAATTAATTATGTATTAAATATGAAAATAAAAATAAATTATTAATTAATAATATATATATTATTAATTAATATAATTAAATACTTAATTAATTTTTAAAATAAACTAACCAATTATTTTTTTTTTACTTAACTGATCTTTACCGTCATTCTCCATTTTAACATTAGCAAGTGTAGGTGTTTACGCACAAGTGGAAAGTACGTAGTTTTCTTATCAATGAAGTATTTTGGATTGAGCATGCTCGTATCCATAAATCAGAAATCTATCGTCACCAACAACTTGCTTGAAGTAGTAAGCCAAGTCAAATGTTTAAATCAGAATCATTATTGTTGCAAAAAATGTATCATAATATTTTTTTAATTTAAAAAGAATTAATTTCACACTTCAACTTTAAAAGTATGAAAATACCTCATAGTAGTCAATACAAAGAAAAAAATTTTACTTATAAAATATGACTTAAATAATAAATAAATTTAAGTTCAGCAATTAAGTAGCCTCTACAATATAAAAATACGACTGTTAAAATCACTTGCCTAGATGCATCAATCGGAATTAGTTTGATGTCCAACGGGTATGATATACAAGGACAAAAAAATAAATCAGAAATCTATGATAAACCGTATCATACGTATTTATGTCTGACAACCAAAATGGAATGATAAAGAAGGAACAAAAGAAAAGATTCTGATCAAAACTTGTTAATTCTACCATTAAGCACTTCATAATGCTTTCTATTCTTCCATCATTGACCCTGCGTCTTACAGAGTCATTATACTTGGAAAACTCTTGTAACCCTTAGTAGCTACCATATTGCAGAAGGCTAAGTTCAAGCCTCCTCTGCCTGTTGACTCTTGCAATGAAATCATCAGCCCTTTTGTTCAATTCATCAGAAGAAGAAAGCAAACTTAGTTCGTCTCCTCCATCTAGATTGTCATCCTCTTTGGCTGGCCGTGATTCTATAGCTTTCTTAACCCACCCTTTGCCCTTTAAGTCCAGACTGTTAAGTCCATCATCCCCTGTCATGTCCACATTATCTGCAGCACGTTTCTCAATTTTTTTAGCTTTGATGACCTCAGGAGTTGGAGTTTGAGGCTTTTTAGTTTGACTGCTCTTAATGTACTCATCATAGTAAACATCAGTAGTAGAAGAGGAATCCGTAGAAAGGATTCTGGAGTTTACTATTAGGACAAAGATGATGAGGTTGCCTATGATGAGTAAGAGCTTTGAGCTCAACAGGACCGATATTAAACTTGAGATGTACTCAAAGAAAAAGACTCTGACAAGAGAAGAAAGGTATGGCAGGCAGAGAGTGACACAACAGAGCAAACTGCAAGTTAAGGCAGTCAAGGAATAGAAATAAGAATTATCCAGGAACTGACGCCTCTTGTACCTGTTCATGGCTTGAATCTTCTTGATCTGGGTAGGATCCATGGAGCTCAAGTTACCCTAAAAACGGGGTTTTAAGGCGGGCTTAGAGAATATGGGAAAGAGTTTATCTGCCTGAACGAAGATCGTAAGAAACACCAGGTTATATAGAACGAGGAAAGGGATTGATTAGTAAAATCATTCACATGCTACTTTATCATTATTTGATAATGAATTAACAACTTTTTCAAAAGCCATGGGACATGGTGGCGTGGCGTTTATTGGCCTTTTTTCCTTTCAAATTTTAATCATTTACCCTCCACTTCTGTTTGAGTCTATTTCCAATATTGTTTTCAATTTTTTCATCTGATTGTATCAGGTGAGTTCTTAACTTCAGGCGGATCTTCAAAATGGCACGGGCCCACCAATTTTTTTTTAATTTTATATACATATGTAATTTTATTGAAAGAGAAATTGTTAAATACTTCATTTTTAAATTTATAATTGATGATTTTAAGTTTTTAAAAAAATTAAAGAACATACTTTAAGAAAAAAGTATTTATAATCTTTTTATTTAGTTTTTATTTTTAGTTAGTTTTAGAATAAACACTCATACAAGTGTCATCAGTTAGGTTTTCTAATGATAAATATATTAAAATAATCATTTAATGTCAATTTTTTATCTTAAATTAGTTCTTTAATGTCATTTTTTGATATCAAATTAGTTCTTCAATGTCACTTTTTACATCAAATTCCTTTTAAAAATTATTCGAGTGCCAACCTGATGTCACTTGTATCTTTAGATGATCAAAATGAGTGTTTTACTTTTAGTTTTATTTGATTACTTGTTTGGAACTTTAGATATATGATACTTTTTTGAATATAAATGCATTAAAACTATATGAAAATATTTCTTTTAAGTATGCATATTATAACAAAATAATTATATTTTTTGGCCCCTCCAAAATTTTAGTTCAAGATCCGCTACTGCTTAACTTCTTATTGTTCATCTGGTTGGAACACCTTGTATAATTAATATGAGCTAATTGAATATGTTTTCATAAGATTGACTTAAGTAATAAGTAAGTTTGAGCACAATTGTTGATCAAGGACCTTTATAATGTTAAGTGTTCAAGTCTGCAATAAAATACTTGTGGGAGAGACAATTTTAGTACTTTGAACAAAATTAGTCCCACATCTAAAGAGTGTGAATATACCTGAACAAGGACTAGAAAATGATTAAAGAAAATACTCTTATGATATGTTTGAGATGAAGGAGTTTGAAAGGAAAGGGAGAAGATGGGTAATTTTTTATTTTTAAATTAAGAGAATTATAAAGTGCTTATAAAAATGAATAAAAAATGATTGAAATGTTACATGATAATCTCTTATTTTATTCATCTTATTTTTAAAAATTATCAAATAAAAGGAATGCTTATTTAAACTGAAAAATTACTCCCCTTCCAAACCCCTCAATCTAAACATATTTAGATGGAAGAATTTAGAAGGAAAAGGAAAGAATGAGAGTTTTTCATTTTAAATAAATATTTCCTTTATATATTTAAGAATTTTTTAAAATGAAAAAAATAAATAAAAGATTATCATATAAGATTTCCATTATCTCATATTCATTTTTGTAAATATTTTATAATTCTTTAAATTTAGGAATGAAAAATTAACCTCCCCTCCAAACATACACTTGCTTCATTGATTGTGATTCCACAATTCACATCAATGTGAATTTTTGGATTTTTGGGTGCCAAACAATATTATCCTTATCATTTGTAATTTGTTTTGCCCCAACATCCCCGTTAAGAAAAGAAAACATTTTAACTGTTATTGATTGGAAACAGAATCTCGTCTAGAAAGCATTTGTATCTCTTTTTTTCTTTATGTGGTCTTACTGGAAGAGAAGTGGGATAGATTTCAGTTAAAGGAGCTCTTTTGCTTTTCCTTTTACAATTCTTCTAGCAGAAGCCTCATTATTGAGTGGAACAGAGAAGAATGTAGCCACGAGGAAGAAGGGTTTAACTGTTTTAAGGCAATGTCAGAGAAGAAACATGCTTATTTTTTTATGAACGATGAGCTGATAAGGACAAGATGGCAGTAGCTAACTTAGGTTTTCGTGGTTTATACAGCTTAAGAATGAATGGACTAAAAGCAAGATGAAAAGGGATGGCAGTAGCTAACTTAGATTTTCATGGTTTACCCAGCTTAAGAATGAATGACTACAAGCAAGATGATAAGGGAAAGTTCTTAAATGGCAACTTCAGATTTAACAAGAGAATAGTCTGCAGGTTTCTTTAAGTTTTACAGATGCCATTTGCACAAATTAGATAAATAATAATAATAATGTAACCAAATAATAATAATAATAATAATAATAATTTCTTGTGCATTTCCATTAAGATAAACTCTCAACAGGTGCTTATAGAGACAAGTTTCATCCTAAAAAAAATAAAAGAAGAAAGAAAGAGAGAATTTGTTCTTATAATTGTGATGTGTACAGAATAACGAAAACACGCTCAAAGTTTAAATTTCTATAATTTGCTTAAATAATATAACTGCTACCATTTTGCTGTATGCTTACCGTTAAGGGTCAATTTTGATAAAGTAATCTCCGATTTGTTTCTGTTTTCTAAAAGCTAGTAGATATCCCCTCCGACACCTGCATTGCATGCATGGCAAGTTTACCTCTTGCATTATGAAATATAGATATAATCATGTGCTAATCAATCAATTAAAATGGATGGACAGATAGAGGAAGAAAACAATATATTATCAAGAAGTGTGAGTATTTGGTTGATAGCTTAGTCATATTATTAGCTTTATTAGTCAGTGCAAAGCGCCAAGGGCTCTTCAGATATGTGGTGGGGCATTTTTTTTTTTTTAGTGTTCTGCAAAAGTTGCCAAAAAGCATTTTGGCTGGTCGGTACTGGGGTCCTCAAAGATATTAAAAGTTTAAAACCATAGACGATAGAGAAGAAAATAAGAAAAGAAAAGCCATTAAGACTGTGTTTGGGCGGAAGAAAACAAAGGAGAATAATCAAATGTTTAAGTAAACATATTTTTTTGTGAGTTTTATAAAATGACAAAAAAGAAAAGACGATCATATGATTCTTTAAAATTCTTCCTTATTTGTTTTTATAAGCACTTTAAAGTTTCCTAATTTTGAAATATTTTAAATATCTCAAAGAAAAAGAAAAATAACTACTTGACTTTTAAATTCTATTTTCTTTCTTTTGATTTCTACCCGTCTCTTCTTTTTGTTTTTTTTTTCCACCTTTGATTTCTGCCTATTTCTTCTTTTTCGTTTCATTTCTCGCCCGCGCCCCTTCTTTCGTTTGATTTCTTCTTCTTTTTCTTCTTCTTCTTCTTCTCTCTCTCTCTCATTTTATTTCTTCCCTTTTTATTCCTTTGATTCTCTCTCTCTCTGTTCTTTTTTTTCGTTTGAATTCTCCCATTCTCTTCTTTTTTTTCTTTTTTTTTCTCTTTTTTTTTTGCCTCTCTTCCTTTTTCTCTTTAATAAGCCCTTCTACTTTATTTTTCATTTTTCCTCTGATTTGTTCAGTTCTCTTCCTCTCCAAAAATCCAATCTTACCCTAAAGTTGGAGAGCTCACTCCGCTCAGAACTCTTTAGTTTGGGATAATAGGATTTAATTTTGTGTCCACAAGTGTATGTAATGTAGTTGTTCTGCCACGAGTTATGTATAAAGGTTTCATCAATCTCCTCAGTTTCATGTTCCATATATTTCTAAATTGTAAACAATTTTTTCAACAATGAAGATTTGTGAAAAAAATTTACAAAAAAGAATTTGTTCAAATAAGATTTAGGTAACTTTTTTTAAAAAAAACTTATTGTTTTGAGTTCCTAAAATAGAGATTATCAATTTTATATCCATAGCCAGAAAATATTGATATAATTTTCTGTAAAGATTATAACAGAAAACTTCTTTTGCTAAAAGGAGCACGTGGGGATTCCCATTGAATAAATAAATCATTTAAAGCTACTGTTTGCGTGTGTAAGAGAGTGAGAGAGATTACATAAGAGTGTCTTCAACATGAGCTTATTTATTTTAATAAACACTTATAAAATATTTTAGTAATAAGTTTATTAGAATAATTTTTAAAACTCAAATATTCTTTTATAAAAGCTAAAAACAATTCAAGTCGTAGTTGCTTTACAATAATTTATAATTATTTTGATCTTAATGAATTGTCAAAATTCTATTAATGTAAAAGCACTTTTCAAAATGCTTATATAAATATTATTTAATTTAATTTAGACTTATTTATGATAATAAATTTTATTTAATAAATTTTACTTAAATAAATACTTATTTAAACTGTTTATCAAAACAACCCTTAGTCTATAAACTTTATGCAAGTTGTTGTTTTACAATAATTATGACCTTGTTTTTGGGTATTAAAATGGGGCCGAGGCCCAAAGAAAGGAAATTACATACTACGTAACTAGTTACACGGGGTATAGAAATCCCTACCAAATCAGCTTGAAATAAAAAGGAAAGGTTCCCTAATGGCTTTCCCACATTTGGAGCCCATGCTCATACTCTAAACTGTTGTTTGCCAGTCAATCTGCACAGGCGTTCCCCTCCCTAAGTGTGTGGAGGAAAGCAACCTCCCAGTCCAAGTTTATCCATCTATAAATTCAGTGCACTAACCGATTGTGGAAAGCCATGGCACGGTTAGTGTTGCTAAGAAGCCCGATTATTGCATTGGAGTCACTTTCTATAAGGACTTTCTTGTAGCCAGAGTCCCAAGCTACTTTGAGGCCAAAGTATACTCCCCAGAGCTCTACCACGAAAGAGTTACAGATTCCAATTCAATAGGTGAAGCCCTTTAACCAGGAGCCATCCTCAATTCTAAGCAGCCCCCCGTAACCAGCTTCACCTGAGTTTCCCTTTAAGGCCCCATCAGTGTTCATCTTCACCTAGCCTTGTGTAGGGAAGGTCTAAGAGATGTTTTTACTCATCGGAATATGCTTTAAGTAGCTTGGTCCTCTGTCCAGGTTAGCACGTGATATGTGGTCAACATATGCTTTGATAATACTCACTGCATGGTGTGGGTGCTGAAAGTTTTCCTCAAAGAGAACTCTATTCCTCCATTGCCACATGAGCCAACACGTGACCGTGAAGAAGAAGCGGATGATGTGAGGGGAGGCTACCAGTCTTATCCAGATCCTGGAAGCCATAAGGCAGTTGCGAATAACATGGATGCGGGATTCTGCTGTGCCTATGCAACGATAACAGTCCAGGTTGCCACACTTCCTAAGTACTTCTCTTTAAAGCAGTAAGGAGTCTATTATTGGCAGATTGCGACATGAAGACTTCGATCCTCTGGGACCCCTCCAAGAACAAATCTTAGTCCACGGTCCACGTTTGGTTGGTTGGTTGGTTGTTCACCATCAACTCGTAAGCGCTACGAGTGGAGAAGTCTCCACTTGGGGTGTCTACCCAGCCATGTAGGTCATCTTTGTCTATAGGGGAGGGAGGGGAAAAGCTTGGATCCTGCGGATCACATCTTCGGGGAGGTAGGATCGGTGGTGAGTGAGGTCCCATTCACCATTTATGACTATTTTAATCTGAATGAATTGTCAAAATTCTATTAATGTAAAAGCACGAAATGTCTATATAAATGCTATTAAGTTTTGTTTGGAGTTATTTATGATAATAAATCTTATTTAATAAATTTTATTCAAATAATTACTTATTTAAACTGTTTATTGAAATAGTGTCTTAGTCTATAAACTCTCTACAAGTTGTGTAAATTTAAACAAAACTAGTTATTTTGCTCATGCTTTGCATGAATTATTTTATATTTCATTTAAAATTATAGTTTTATTTGTAATTATTATTTAGAATATGTTACGTTTATGAAGTATGTTTTATAATAAAAATTCTTATAAATAGATGAAGGAAATGTTTAGATTTAATTTTTTATGTTAGAGAGAATGTTTTTTTTTTTCATTTTATTATACATGTGCTTTGCACATATTATTTTTTATTTTTTATTCAAAATTATGTTTTTATGTATAATTATTATTTTGGAGATGTTAAGTTTAAGAAGTATTTTTTAATATAAATTCTTAAAAACAAATTAAGGAAATGTTGTAAATTAATTTTTTATGTTGGAGAGAATGTTTTTTAATTGCACTAGTCTATTCTTTAGTTTTTAATTATATGCTTTGACAATACTTACACTTGAATATTGTTCTCTTTTTTATTTCACTATTTCATTCTTTTTTTAAAAAAAAGTTAACATGTATTTAATAATATTATTGTATTTGATTATAGTATTAATTGATTCTCAAGATAATTTTACTTATATATCTATATATATATATATATATTGTATAAAGTGTAGATTAAATCAATAAAAGACTGACACATTATTTTATATTAAATAAATAAAATTTATGTGTTATACAACTGTTTACATTTAAAGTGATGGTATATCCGTCTTTCATTGGCTTAGTCAGTTTGTAGAAGAATTTTTCCCTCAATTGCCTCTTCTTTCTTAAGTAGTGCTACATATAATTCATATTCCGACTTTTACTGTTACAAATCTGCCTAACTCTTCAATCACTCTGAGTTTTAGCTTGTTTCGTTTAAATCTTTTTTAAATCAAACTCATATGAAGTATTTATAAGATTATTTACATTTCTAAAGGCAAAAGTCAAGTAAGCAGCATTGTTTCATTAGTGGAAATGGATTATATTATGCTACGTCACATTTTTTGTTTTGGTTATGTAAGCCTAATGAAGAGAACTGTATTAATTGTTCAATGGGTAAACCCTAAACCATAACATGTTATACTGTTTGGCAAACTAAGAAATAAGTTTAAGACCAGTTTAACTTAATTTTGTAAATCCTTATAAACTTGAAATGTATACTATAATTTAGTTTAGTTAGAATTAAGTTGAATTAATTAATATTGAATTTTTTAAAATTTTGAAAAGGAACAATAAATTTTAAAAATATTTAAATAAAATAGTTTAGTTGAGCAAGGTGTAACTTCAAAAAATATTAACTAAAATCCATTTTTTTTGTAAATTAAAGTAGTTATCAAAATTATATATAGTTATTTGATTTTTTATGTTTGATATTTCGCTACTATAATTGAACTTAAAGTTTTTATTTAAATTCCCTCATCCTAACCATCTAAGTAAAGTCAGTTGAGAAAATAAAGTATAATCCATGTTATCCTTTTTAAAACCAATTAGAAATTGAATTATGAAAATAAAAATAATTTCTAAATGAACAACTTAAATACAAGTTGTGCCAATAACTCCCTGTTAATTATATTAGAGATGAATTTTTTTTAGTACAAAAGTGAGGGTACAAAAGGAACTAGGGCCTCGATCGGCAAAAACAGATGCATTATTGTCAGCTAAAAGACTCGAAAGATAAACGATGTGAAGTAGAGCGAAGGACCATAAGATCACAACTAGAGTCTAGAGGTGCTCATAAAGTCATACGGCCAATATCCGTTCGGCCCTAATGTCCGGCCCAAAAGGTTATATTTGAACTTAACAATTAAGGTCCGAATCAAAATCAAGCTTTTGGGGGTTGGGTCCCAATATAATTTGAACTTATTGGGTAAAATATATTTTATTATTATATTGTTTAAGTCTTTTTCAAACAATTCATTTTAACAATTTTTTCAATCATTTAACACCCTTATTGTGTGAATCACATTGAAAACATTTGATTTTTTTTTATAAAACATAATGATAGTTAACCCACATAAGCAACATGTGACTTTTAGTTAGGAAAAGTAACATTCCTATTTCACTACCACATTAAAACGATTCTTTTATGATTTAGTTGTTTGATTATTGTGTTGATGAAAACATCTACAAACCCTTTGTTGTTTCCATTAACACAAAAATCAAGTAATTGAATGGTAGAAAAACTGTTTGATATGATAGTGAATAAAGAACGTCACTTTTCCAATAACCAAAGGTCATGTGAGTTAATCATCCTTATATTTCACATAAAGTCAAACATTTTTATTGTGATCTAAACAAGAGATGAATTAAGTAATAAAAAAAATTATTGAGGAGATTGGTTGAGAAATGTCAAAACAACATGATAGTAAAGTATTTTACCTTAGTAAATAAGATTCATGTTTTGCATGACTAGCCCAATTATAAGATAATTTTTTTATATATATAAATTTAACTTGTTCCTTACTATAAAATTGTCTCTTTTAGCATGTTTAGTGTCTTAAATTATGTAATTTTAAAAAAACTTTTTTTGTACAATTGTTTTATTTCAAAATATTTATTTAATTAAAATTTATATCTGTTAATATAACCAGACTCAAATCACAAGGATTTGGCCCATCCTGCCTATATAACACTCCGAAAGTGGTAATCTCACCGGACTAAAATGACAGTTAACAGAAGTGATTGAAAATAAACAATAGGAAAGAAAAGGCTGCTTCTACTGTACACTATATTTCATAGTACTATATATTTCATAGTGTATCAATACACTACAGCAACATCACTTTTGATTTTCTTTTTAGATATTAACGGTCCTGATTAGTTAGTTTATATTTTGCCTCTTCTTTTTATTAGATTATATTAATTCTCAATTCAAATCATCAAAAACTTGAATTTTGTAGAAAGTGATTCTTTGAAGATTGATAAAAAAGCAGAAGCCATAAGAGGAGTCTCAATAAGAGGAAGGAGAGAAGCAAAATGAAGAACACATGTTATTTTTGTCTTTCCCCTCCACTACAGGCAGCCCTCATCTTCATCGGTCTCCACTTTCAAAACCTTCTTGATGTCAAAGTTCACAACATTAATCTTTCTTCTTCTTTGTCTCACGTTGTCGACGATGTGGTTGATGCCAATGTGGACAACAAATATTTCAATCTTAGCCAAGACTTCTTTTGTTAAGACCTTACTTCTGCTTCTTAGATATCGGGAGTTTGACAGAATTTCATTTTCTACTTTTTTACTGAGCTATAACGGATAATGTCAGCAACTATCTCCAGATTATATAAATTGATCAAATTGGTGATGCACAATATAAGTTGATCAAATTGGCGATGCACTTCATTTTGTTTTGAGACTGATTTTCAAGAAAAATATGTAGAAGTATTTTGTTCTCCAAAAAAATAATATAATTAAATAATAAAGAAGGGAAAAATTAAAATAACTGTAACTTTATTGTGATGAGATAATCACAACCATTCATACTTGCACAAAAATAACCAGCAGTAAAGATGTAATAGCGTATTGATACACTATAACTTGATAGTGTATCATAGAAATGGCCGAAAGAAAATACTTAGATTGAGTTTTTCAGTTAAACTAAGAAAAAGTTTTTAAGCAGGTGGAAGACAGGTACCGCCGAAACATCATGAGAACGGAAGTGGGGTTTACTTGCGTCTTAGGCTAAGTTGAAACTTGAAAGGGACGTTTACTAAGCCTCCACAAATGTGAAAGGAAGAAAGCACATTACATACATGATGATATTATGAAACAACAAGGCGAGGATATGAAAGTGTGACAAAAGCCATACATTAAAGATAAAATAAACCCAGTTCACCAAATAAAAAGTGAAGCTGATCCCAGGACCAAAGATCAGTCAAAAAGCCATCCACTGCGCACATCGCTCAACATTCAGCATCGTCCTTCCAATTCAATACGCCTCTTGATCCCCCTTGTTCCCCCACCATCATAGCACAATTACAATCACAAATTACATTAGAAATTGATAAATCTAAATCCCATCTAAGTAATTCATTTCAATTTGATAAAAAAATGAAATGAACAAGTTCATCAACTCACTTTCTTGGGTGTGATGAAGTCCACGAACTTGTTCTTGGCCTTGCCCCCGTTGGGAGATTTGTTGTGGTGCGCCGTCTCCGTTAAGTATTTCCGGATGTGCCCTCTCACGAACGTTTCATACAAGAAAGCAGCACCTTTGAACTGCGGCAGCACCAGCCATGCCACCAGCAATAGCTTCACATTGTACCAAATCGGTATCCTGCAAATTTTAATTAATAATTAATCTAAATTCCATATACAACTCATTTATTTTATTTCGAAGACAATCATTAATGAACAGAAATCTATGTATCGTTCATTCGTTCAAATCAAGTTCAAACTCACCACTCTAAAACGGGCTGGAGAACCATTTCCGCAAGGGTGAGGAACGAATAAATGACCCAATAAGCAAGCCATTGCTCGTCATCCAACTTGGATTGGCTCTCTATCGCTAACACCGATGCATACCTACAATAATACCATATAATAATATATATATAAATAAAGGCAAAGTTAATTAGAGTTTTATAAACCATTGCTATAAAACACATGAGATTTTTTCGGTATATTTTATTATGAGGTATTATTAATTTTAATAATTATTTATTAATATTTATTTATATGTCTTATTTAGTTATAATATAATATTTATATTTTAATATCACTAAATATTAATCATTAATTATTAAAAAAAAAGAAAAAATAAGGCATTGGACAAACTTTCTAAAATATATAGTATTTTCAATTTTCAATACTCACAAAGGGTACAATAACGTCAACATCGGCCTGCACAAAAGGGTACATACAAGATATGAATTAGTAATTCAAGATTATATATAGATATATATATCTAATGAACGAAAACAGAAGGGAAACTGAGAAGAGGTTGCATAGCAGAATGCATACCCAGCAAGGGAAAGAAGTTGGGTGATCAATGTCCATAACTTGGCCATATGAATATATTAGCCTGTCTCTGTGTATCTGTGTCTTGTGCTCGACGATTTCAATTGTCAGGGACAGAAGATGAAAGAAAACCGTACCGAACAGAATCAGAGACAAAGAGTAAAGTAGGAAAACGTTTGAAAGTTGAGAATGCAAACCACGTTGGAACTTGGAAAGAAGGGGCAGTTACTTATATTGTTTCTGAATTGTGATAGATGGGAGCATGACCACGTGAGAGGGAAGAGAGAAGACTGTGTAGTATCGGATTCTTCCCTTAGTCATGTCACGCTTATTATTAGGAAGTTATTATAATATTTTAATAGATTTAGTATTGGTTAATTATTTATTAATTATTAATTTTAAAATAAAATTTTAAATTTTTATTAAATAAAAATAATTATTAATGATTAAATATAAATAATGAATAATAAATATTTAATAATTCAACTTGAATATTAATATTTTTTAAAAAATATTAGTAATAAAATAATTCTTTATTATTTTTTTTGTTTAATATCAAAGGTTCTTTGCCCAAAGCACAAGCCACGTGTGCACGCTTCTAACGCCAGCTGGTCGGTGACACGTGTCGCCTAGATGGTGTATACTGAAACATTCACATTTTCCCTTTCTCTTTATTTCTTGTGTTTTGTGAAACCGATAAACACAAGTTAAGAACATACAGTTACCATGTGTTGATTTCCTTGCAAATGACAAGGTCATAAGCAATGCTATTTTATAGGAATTGCTTTTAACGAAGGCATTTACGAAAAAGGAGATGTATAGAGATACAAAAGCGGTAAGAGAAAGAAACGGTTATACGGTTTTAAAAGTAATTGCACACACATAAAGTATTGCCAGCCTGCCACCTTAATTTCGTATTGAATTTCACTAAAAAAAATTGTGATATTTAGCATTTTCTTAAGAGTAATTAATTATGAAAGACCTATGGGCTCCAAAGTCTTCCTTCAGTAAACTGCCACACGTTCCAATCAGCCTTTCGAAACCACAGGATGCCACCGGGGTAGCCTTAACTAGAAACCACAGGCTTCGAAAAAGCCTAATACATCAAATAGGGCCACAATCCTTTTATCAGACTCCAGTTAAGCTAATCCCCTCCATGTAACCCATACTCGTAAATCTGTCAGCCTTGGCCCAATTCTAAATCCATACATTGTGGTTCAAATTTGATCCTCCCCATGAAAAAATTTGCAATGTTTGATGTGCGTCATGTTCAAAAATTACTTTCAAAATGACCATATTTTTTTAATATGCAGACATAATTAAAAATAAAATCATGTTAAGAATGGTGCATAATTGTGTTAGCAGAACTAGTAGATATCATATTACTAAATAAGGTAACTTATAACAAAATACAATAAGTGTACTGATCCTGTTATACAAAGCAATTATTTCATAAATTAATTTTAAAATTTAATTACGAAAAAATTATTCAGCAAGTGCCACGGGTTTCTATATTACGAACGGGGCACACACATTAGACGTTCACGTTACCTGCGAAGATAGTGTCACATCCAACCCTTAAAATTAATTTTGAGAAAATGTTTACAAAGATTGCCAACGATATGAAATGGCTACCAATCTAAATTCTTATGCTTAGTGTTTTGAAAATATTTAATTACAAGAATGATTTTAAATCAGTAAAAAGGAAAGAAAAAGAGGTACCATTTTTGTTCATTATCAACAAAAGTAGGACAATTTTTTCAAGTATAAAAAGATAATATTGCTTATAAAAAAAGGATAGTATTTATTTTTTCTAGTTTTTTTTAATATTATTTTATAAATTCTTCTATTGAGAAAATGATAATGCATCTTATACGTCATACTCATTAAGTTTTTCAATTTATTTCCAAAATAGTTTTTGTCATCTATATAAGTTTTGGTTGTCTAGTTTTGTTTTATACGTCATTAGACGTCTAATGTGTGTGCCCTGTTCTTAATAGATACCCGTGAAATGTAGACTGAAAATACCCGTACAGTACACCATACTATTATTAAAGGAATATAATAATCCTCTATAATACCAAGGAAATATGTTTGATGAAGATTAGATGTTTAGAACATTTTTTCTCCCATTGGATATTATGCTACAGGACAGTGCTAACCAATTACCCCTATCAGAAACAAAAAATTAAACCTCCGTCTTGGTCATGGAAAGATCATAGTAATTTACGATATATGATCATGATATCATCGGTATGCTAGCTAGTAGCTTGTACGTAGGAAGAATTATTGGGCGTCAAGTGTTGTTAGGCCGCTGTCTAATTAAGAAATATTTAATATTTTTTTATTAATAATGTTATTTAATAAATAAAGAATTAAAGAAAAAATATTAATTTTTTAAAATTTTAAAATTTTTATTTTTCATTTAATATTTTTTTTATTTTAATTCGTTAAGCAGATACTCGTTAAGAAATGCCATAATATTTTCAAATACTTGATAAATAGAGTATGGATGAAATGAATAAGAGGAATGCAAAACATTCATTTTCTATTAACTACATATAAAATGGTTCAGGAAACTGCTATGAATCATGTCATCAGCTCTCGGATGAGTTGGAACAGTTTTGGAGCTACCCGCGAGATGAGCCTTCCAAAACTTATTTGAGTTGTTACTCGTATTCTGGTTCAAGTGCAGAGGTATAGCAGATGGTAAATATGATGCTTCGAATCCCCCCCGTAATGATTAACTTACACCGTGAAAAATAATAACCATTTGACATGTTGATTTGCTTGGTGCAGAGCGTGCCAATAAAAGTTAGAAATCTGACTAGCATGACTTTGGAGTTTCGGCTTGAATGTAGGCAATCGAATCTGTCGGAGATTTGGGACTAGTCCAACAGTAAGGATAACCAATGCCCCCAAGAACAATTCCATCAACAGGAAACCCGACCTGCAATACAAACGCCTGCTTCGTCTGCAAGGCGATAAAGCTGAGGTAGTCCGACCCCGAACTGAGTGGCCTTTGAAGCAAAAACAAAGTGGTAGATACCATGGACAGAAAACCCAGCATTTGTGGACCCCATACATCATTACGTTTCCTCCTAGCTTTCCACTCCTGTATGTTCGTTACATTTGACGATTATTCCTTTGTACACTTTTTTTTTTTTGGGTGTTCCTACATCCTGATTAATTTCTGCTTAAGTGTCTTGGCCTTAGCCATATAATGCATTTAATGATATTTGAACTCTTATACTGTAAGTAAAGTTTATCAACATAGAGCTTAACTGTGGCACATCTGGTAGTTCTCCTCTGTACACCTTGGCTGTGATGAGAACTGCTATTTTGCGATGTATTGAGAAATTTCTTGTACATAAAAACATGTTGATAATAACTAGTTAAAATTTTGCGAACAGTACACTTCCTCAATTGGAAATATATAAATGCAGGAGGATTTTGCTGATAGGACGGAGGGAACCAGGGATGTTTTCAAGCCTCAAAAAGAAAAGGTATGGGTTGATCAACCAAAAATACTGATGATCAACGGTTCAACCCTCACAAGCAGTAAACGAGTCATCTAGTAAGAAGGCACAAAGCACGGAAAATATTGAAACTACTAAGGCACGAAGAAGAGTCAATAGAATATGAAAGACAAGCCACAAAGGGGAGAAACGCAGACATGCTGAACAAGAAAAACATAAAGAGTTACCTAACATGTCTCAAAATTTGTTATCTTAAATAGTATGATAATTTAAGTTATTCTTAACAAGTCATCAATTAAATAATAATTAATTAATTAATTATAACTTAAAATAATGACTCTCTATATATATTGTATCTTAATTATATTGTTTAATATTTGATTAATGACTTGTGACAATTAGATTGCCACATGAATTGGGACAGATTTTGGATACAAGGATATATACCATTACCTTAAACGATAAGAAACAGGCCTGCTCTAAAACACAACAGCTTACAGCCACCTGAAAAGAAGGCTTATCCGAAAGCAGGCATTCTTAGGAACAGAATAATGAAACACTACCTGAGCTATTGAATGAGCAACACTATAACTTCGGCGAGGAGCAAGGTGTATCTAAATTGAACCAGCCTATCGCAGGCCCATGTTGTGAGCAACTTTTAACTAGTCCACGTATTGTCTAAGAGGCCAAGTTCATAATTTTTTTTAAAAAAATAGGGGGTTGTTTGTGTGAGCAAGGATCTCTTGTTGCGTAGAATCTGACTTTCTTCTTTTAAATTAAACATACTTACGTAGTTGTCTAGTAACTCTAGTGGATAGGGCAACGGGTAGTGTCGTTCCAAATCCCTTATTAGCCTAATCTTCAGCCTCCATCCACTCCCATACTATCTTAATACGAGCTTGTTTGGGTAACTTTTTTGAAAAAGACTTTTTTTTAGATTTTTTTTAAAAAAAATTTTTAAGAAAAAATTATTTTACATTTGAATACAATACTTGTAAAATGCTTTTAAGTTTTAAATAATAGAAGGATTTATAAGTTTGTTTAAATAAAAAAGAATAAAAGAACTTTTTAAAGTAAAATTACTAAAAATATAAGATATTAAGAATAAAAGAAGTAGGGTTTATAAGGAGAAAAAAAAAAGACAAGAGATAATTTTTAATAAAAGTAAAATGTATTTTTGTCAATAAATTATATAAGTTAAGGATCATTAATTTTTAAAAAAAGTGATAATTGAATTTTTTTTAACTTTTATTTTTTGAAAGTTTCATCTAAATATACATAAAAATTTATGAAAATATTTTTTTATAAAAAAATATTTTATCCAAAAAAAAAACCTATCCAAATACCCTATAGAGTGCATCCAACTTTTCTGTCCCTCAGGTAAGTAAAAAAGATTGGTTTATCTCCATTAATCATAAAAGCATAGTCCGCGAGGAATGGAAGCCTAGAACAACCACCAAAGACGGACAGAAACAAAAAGGTGGAAAGAAAAGGCATGTGCCCTGAATGAAAACTCTATGAGGGTCTGGGGGAGAAGCCATCATTCATATCATTGACTAGCGCTAATTGACCAGAAATATATAAGAGATTATTTATAAGTAACATATATGAAGTGAGAGTATTATTTTATTATGAGAAATAAGATAAGTTAATTTTAACTATTAAATTTTATATAGATAGTTAAGATTATAAATTACTTAAAGGTCACATAACTACTAAAAAGTCATATGACTTTATATTTTAATCTTAATTATACATGAATAATTTAATGGTCAAGATTTACTCATCTCACTCTTATAATAAATAACTCTTCTCCATATACTCCTTATATATATATATATATATATATATATATATATATATATATATATATATATATACAAGATTATAAATTACTTAAAGGTCACATAACCACTAAAAAATCACATGACTTTATATTTTAATCTTAATTATACATGAATAATTTAATGGTCAAGATTTACTCATCTCACTCTTATAATAAATAACTCTTCTCCATATACTCCTTATATATATATATATATACATATTTAGTGAGATGAATGATTTATTGAGAGAAGAATAATTCTTGACCATTGAATTATGCATACATAGTTAAGATTATAACATAAAGTCATGTGATTTTTTTAAGTGATCATTTGATTTTTAAAGAACTTCTAATCTTAACTATCCTTGTAAAATTTAATGGTCAATATTGACTCCTCTCACTTCCCATAATAAAAAAGTGCTCTACCTTGGATATATTAGTTGCGACTTTTTTTTCTATGCTATTGCTACCCTATGCCATATTAAAATCATCAAGTTAGTGTCCAGTGTACACTGTGCCAAGCACATAAGAAAAGAACTTGGACTTTCTACTGCCAGCTTTGGCGAGTTATCAACGAGGATTGAAGACCATTTTGAACCCATCATCTTGTCAAAAAGTGTAATCAATGTACGCAATGAAATTTATATGGTCCGAGAGCAAGCGATTGATTAATTATTCGCTAATAATCAAATATCACTCTAAAGGTTCTACGTGTCTGCCTGGCATTCTCATCCAACCAAACTCTGATAAGACGAGTGGCACTGAATCATTAATTGATAATTGTATCTCCCCGGTGATCCAAGTTCTTCTCATAATGGAATATAATCAAAATTGCCCCACATGCAGACGCACACATATAATATTATACATCAATTTATAATCTTTGATTTCACATTTATGATCAAACGAATCAGCTTTTCCTCAAGCATATGACTTTCAAAATATACATGATGATATCTACATAAATGGAGCCCAATATCACTTCCTCCTCAGTATTCATGATTTGAATTAAACTATTTTTTTCTTCGCCATTCTCAAATTGGATCAGGAGTGGAATACTGTAATTCGCAGTGACATGCAGCTCAATTATTTCAGGAATGACAGAAATCGAATAAAGATGCTACTTCTTGCTTTCCTGCCTTTTTCTACATACCATTGAATCTTTTTCTTTTTCTTTCGGTTTGTGTTGGGCCATTTACTAGTTCAACCAGTAAGAGCATGCTTAAGAAATATTAAATTTTTTTCAAAATAATTTTTTTTAATAAAAATTTATTTTATTTAAAAATTATTTTATTTGTTTAAAGTGTGTAAAATTGATTATTAGTTAAGATTATTTTTCTATAACTAAAAATAACTTTTTTAAAAAAAGTTGTTATTTTAGTGCGTGTTTAAATTGGCTGTGAAAAATCGATTATGTGTATAATTGATTTTCAAGAAAATAGATTATGAAAAAAATAATTTATGTTTGGATATGTTAATTTATAATCAATTTTATGATAAGGAGTTTTGTTTGGATTGTATAAAAAAATCGCTTTTATGTATTAAATTACCAAAAGAGACATAAAATAATTAAAAAAGTTATTTAATTGAGGGCATATAGGTATTTATTTCTTAAAACTTTTAAAATAATTTGAAATCAAATAATTAAAAGCTTAAAATAACATCTTTTTTTAAAAAAGCTGTTTTTAGTTATAGAAAAATAATCTTATAATTAATTTTACACACTTTAAATAAACAAGATAGATTTTAGATAAAATAGCTTTTTATTGAAAAAAAAACTATTTTGGGAAAGAATTAATTTACCAAACATGCTCTTAAGCTTTTAATTATTTGATTTCAGATTATTTCAAAAGTTTTGAGAGAAAAATACCTATTTTCCCTTAATTAAATAATATTTTCAATCATTTCATACATCTTTTGGTAATTTAATATATAAAAACGATTTTTTTATACAATCCAAACAAAACTCTTTATCATAAAATCGATTATGAATTAACATATCCAAACATAAATTATTTTTCTCATAATCGATTATACACATAATCAATTTTTCACATAATCTTTTTTTTACAATTAATCCAAACACGTACTAAGTACTATAAGCTCTTGGAAAAGGTTATAACAAATGAGCAAGTTTTAAGTATGTGCGATTTATCATAAACACTTTATTTAATAATTGACATATTTATAATTACTTTTTAAAAATAAATATATTTATAATATGACCCACAAAATCTTACACATATTTAACGTTAAATAAAATATCTATAATAGACAGTACCTACCTAAAAAAATTGCACATGGGCGAAGAATATGTCATTGTCACATTAAATTCCTTGTAAGTAGGGTTGTACCACGTATTTTCTTTTCATGTTCAAAATTTTCCTCCATTTTTTATGATTTGTATACCAAGGTCGTATCTAAACTATAGTTGAAGCCCAGATTCTTGCAATAATGCTTGATAAAACAACTATTTACTCACATGAAAGAAGCTAACATCAAACCCTGCTAAAAGTTTCTCGAAATGGCAAAACTACAGGTTTGTTCAATTTATAGATTTAATTTTGATTGACATTACCCATCAACTATTTACTAAACTACTTTAAAGATGTATTATTATATTATTAGATAATATTATCAAAAAATTACATTATCAATCAATCAAATTAAATTCTTAATTTAATACCATTAAGATAAAAAGGCTTCCAAATGTTTGGCAAAAACTAGTTACCGGTTTCCACCAAAAAAAAAAACTAGTTACTGGTGAATGGTCTTCTGTCAACACGTGATGACCACAACCTCTCTCGCTATCGAGTGCTGATCGATTGAAATTGGGTTTGTGGAAAGCTACATTAAATATTTCAGTCCTAAGTGAAGTTGCACTAAAAAAAATAATTATATTTGCATCTTTTTTTAATATTATTTTTATACTTAATTAATAATAAGTAAGTTTTTTATTAATACAATATATAATTTGATTAATAAATTTTAGAAATTGATTACTTATAAACTTAGTTAACAATGAGCAAATTTTTAATTAATTCAATATATTGTTTGGTTAATAAATTACCAATTTGTAAGTGATTGATTACCAAACTTTATTTAACTAAATAATATATTGTATTAGTCAATATTTACTTATTGTTAACTAATTATAAAAATAATAAAAAATTGATATGTAAATATCATTATTGTAAAAAAAATGAAAAATTGATAACTATAAGTAAAAAAAAATAAATGATTTAAAATTTTATAAAATATAAATACATAAATGCAAAATTTTCTCGCTTAATTTTTGTATAAGTAGTTACCACTTTTACGTTTTACTTTTAAATGTAACTTTTATTAATAAAAGATATTTGTAATTGCATTATAAAAATATTTTTTTTATATTTTTATAATATATTTTATAAAAATTAAATTCATTTTATGTTTAAATATTATATTTGAAAATACTTTTTTTATATTTGGACAACTTTTTATATTAAAAAAAATATTTTTTTAAAAGCACCAAAATATAAATAAATAAAAAAACACAAAACATAATTTTTTTTAGTACTTCAACTTTTATTAAAAAAAATTATTTAAACACATTAAAATATAATAAAAATATAAAAAATTATTTTTATTAATAAAGATGGAAAAACATCCAAACAACTACGGGTGTATCCAAAATCTCATTTGTAAGGTACAAACGAGTTTTTAAGATATTTTATTATGTTTGGGTAAAATTCTGGTAGAAGAAAATGAATAGGATTTTTATCCTAAATTACGTTTAGGCAAAAACAACATTTTGTTACTTTTGCGAACGAGTTTTTAAGATATTTTATTATGTTTGGGTAAAATTCTGATAGAAAAAAATGAACAGGATTTTCATCCCAAATCATGTTTAGGCAAAAATAATATTTTGTTACTTTTGCGATGAAAGAAAACTCATTTGTATGTGTATTGAGATAAATATCATTGTAATTTGATATTATATAACTATTTTAATAATATTTAAATAAATATTATATAATAATTTTTAAAAATATTATTATAGTTATACTCAATGTAATTTTATTTTATAATATCCTAAATAAACATAATTTTTTAATAAATTTATTTTGTAAATTAATTAATTTATAATCAATCTTTTTAATATTAATTTATTAATAATCAAACTCAAAATAATTTATATTTTTTTTTATAATTATACATTAAAAAATAATGTTTATCAATATTATTTAAATAATATTTATTTAATAAAACTAATTTTAAATAAAAATTCCTTGAAAACTGTTTCGGTGTAAAGTTTTTGTTTGAGTACAAGAGAATTAAGAATGGGTTATAGGCTTATAGGAGAGGGGGCCCGAGAGGTAGAGGAGTCACGTGGTGGAGTACGAAAGAAGGTGTAGCCATGACATGATGTGCCTTGCGTCACTAACCCATTCTGGTTCTTAACTTCCGCCCTGTTAGAGACAAAAACTAGTAGGACTTGGGATTTATAAATGTCAATGTGCATGTCACGATCATCAATATCAAATGAAACGGGAATGGAATATTCTATTTCTATAGGCGTCACTCATTACGTTACTCATTGCGGAAGGGTAGCCTCCTCCGACATGGCTGCCTGATCAGGTGGGGTGGAGTTAGGGGCAGTGGTGGGTGCTGGCTAATGAAGTCGGGTCAAATCCATCCTACTTCATATGGAACCCACACCAGGTTGCAGATGATGATCTGTCACCGAATATTTGGTCACTTCAAGGCAGATGGCACCAGCCGGATGCCAACTATCACTAATAATTATTAGAATAAATATTTATTTTAATTTTTTAAATATATACATAATATTATATTAATTTTTTATTTATAAATATTTTAAATTATTATTTTAAAAATATATGTAATATTAAATTAATTTTTTAATATTATATTTTTATCATCAAAGAAAAATTAAAATAACATTAAATTGATTATTAAAAAATAATATTAATAATATTTATTATTATTAAAAAATTTAACTTGATTTCGTTAATAAATAAATAATTATTACATATCATGTATATCTTTAAAAAATTAAAATAAATATTTAATCTAATTATTACTAAAAAGTAAATAATAACTCTCATAAATAACCTAAATGATAGAGTAGGAGAATTATCTTACACTAATTATACATTAAAAAAATTAAATTCTTCATAGTAAAAGATATACTTTAAAAAATAAATTGTAAGACGATAATAGTTGATTTTCTTAAAAATTTCTCACCTCATTAGTAAACGTTGTTATAAATTTATCTATCTAATATAATATATAAAAATTGAATCATCTGATAAGAAATTTCACAATGACACTTCGCTTCTTTTCATATTTTCAACTTATCAATGAGTGTTTATATGATTTTATGACTAATCAAATTTTGACACTTCATTAATTATATTTGATTCATATAACTAGTTATATTATAAATAGCGAAGTCATACATTTAATTTTGAGATGCATAATCAAGTAAATGCATCCTCAGCCAATCAACATTACACTATACTTAGAACAATTTTAATAAGAATTTAATTTTGATTTACCGTTAAGATTTAATATTGAAATTTTTTATGCTATTATCTAATTATATTTTGACAAATCATTAAAGGAGTTTGACTATCATAACAACTACATTGAAAGTCTAATTCTTTTAGTGATATATTTAATTTTAATTCACTGTCAATGTAAAATTTATTTACACTATCATCCAATTAAGTATTTTCAATTATTAAAAGAATTTGACTATCACAACAACTATCTAAAAAATCTAAATCTTTTAATGACGTGTCAATACATTATTAGATGATGGTATAAAAAAATTTACACTAACAGTAAATAAAACTAAATACTTTAATGATATACTAACATATTATTGAATGAGAGTGTAAAGTTTTTTTTTCTATTAACAGTGAATCAAACTTAAACCCTTTTTAGCATAATATGAGAGAAAATAATGATTTGAGCATTAAAATAATTTTAAATTCAATTAATTCAATCACAATTTTTAGGACAAATTAACAAAAAAAAAATTAACGGTATCTGCACATAAAATAAAGGAAAAGTTATTAAGGTGCCAAATCAGGATACGTTTTCTGCTTTGTTTCGTAATTTCTTTTAAATTATCTTTAAAATAATCATTATTTAAAACATTAAAAGCACAATAAACTAGTAGTCTAGTACGATTATTTTCTTTTATATTCTTATTATCATTTTTTTAACTAAATATATAATTATCCTTTATAATAGGATTATTATATCCACCTTAAGCTGCTCAGCAAACTTTAAACGCCAATCCATTAGTACTTTTTGAATTAAATTTCTAAAATGAATATATTCATTAGTAACATGACCGAAATTGTTATGAAACTTACAACATTTTTGGTCTTTTATTTCATCAGGTTTTAATAGCCTATGACTTTCTTACAGTTTGATCTGCTTATCTTTTAACCATAAATCAAAGATTTTGTCAATTTTTGTTACGTCGAATGTATATGTTTTTCTATTAACATAATTCATTTTCTCTTTATTTCTTGTAGGCCATAGAGCCTGACTCACATAAATAGGGTCATTCTGAAGCTCAACAATGTTAACTTCATATTCATCATTGTTATCCTCATTCTCATTATCAGATTCACCTAATCTGACAAATGTCACTTTCTCTCTTTTAATTAATCTCTTTGTTTATGAACTTTTTCAACTTTCAGTTGTTCTATTTGTCTAACCTTTTCACCTAGTTGGACTAGATCAACTAAATGTTGATTCACTAACTTCTTTCTTATGTAATAATCTAAACCACTTGCAGCAATTTTCACTACATCTACCTTAGGTATGGGAGTAAAACACCTATTCCTCATTTGTTGAAACCTAGCAAGACAATCATCCACAGTTTCATTGTACATTCTCTTGATATTTGAAGAGATCTGTAAGTCCCACTTTCAAATCTCCCATAAAGAACTGGTCATGAAAACTTCTTTCTAATTGGGTCCAAGAATGGATCGAATTTGGTTTCAATGCTGAAAACCAAGAAAATGCATTTTTAATAAGGGAACTTGGAAAGAATCTCATTTTAAGGCCTTCAATAGCGGCCAACTCCCCTATTTCTATAGTATACCGTGTGATATGTTCAACAATCGATTCCCCGCTTTCACCAGCAAACTTAAAAATGTTAGGAATTTTAACTCCTCTAGGCAACTATGCTTGTTACACCTAGTCGGAAAAGGCCAAAACAAAATATGGTCGGTTGGCATATCCAGCATTGAACCTAAACCTATTCAGCACTTGTTCCACGACTTGATTTACATTTAGGTCAACCACTTGGTGCCCCCCGAGATTTCGTCAAAGCAATCTCATGGCTAAATCATTCCTAGCCATTTGATCTTCATCACCTCGACGAAGCACATAGACATTACCATGTTCCAAGCCTGATTGATCATTTTGCCCAGGTTGACCAATATTTTGTTGGTTTTGTCCAATGTTTGCTTGGAACAGTTGCTTCTGCATTTGCCCCAGGATGGGCTCTGAGTATTATCATTGGCCAAACCTTTTATTCCCAAGGCTTGATTTAGCCTTGCCATTTGTTGAGCCAATGCATTACAAGCATTATTTGTCGTTTCCATAATTGTCGTAATTACAACACTCATTTACTGAGTGAACATATGCACCATTTCATGGTTGCTCTAATCCATTTGTTGTCTAAAATTGGCAAAATTCATATTTGGCCTTGTTACATTGTGAAGAATATCCCTCGACATATTTGGGAAAACTGGTCCCAAATTCAATATCTCTTGTCGAAAAAGAGTTGGATTACTTGAACTTCTTTGTAGTTGGCCCTATGAAGCTGTCGTTTGGCCTACGATATTGGCCAAAGTGCTACCAAGTCCCATTTGTGCCATTACAGGAGGAACATAATTGGGTGGCAAACTATATTGTGGTATAAATCTTGAGTTTGAATTTATGACACTTTGGTTACTCAGTTGACTCGGTGATGGCTGAGTCACTCCATGCACTACTTGTTCTAACACTAGATTACTCCGGAGAGTACCAGTTGCAATTTCATTAACCATAGGACCCGTACTAACAATGGTTGAGGGTGGCGCAATAACGTCAACTGCTGGTGCATTTGACGCCTGGTTATTTGCATTACTCATGATTCGTGTGTTTTGAGAAGAGGAAGAATAGGCAAATCGTCTACTTCTTAACTGCATAAAATAATCTCTTATGAAAAGAGGTTCGTGACACTACGAGTTATAAACTCATCTCACCAGGCGTGCCAATTTGTTTATGATAAAATTTGGTTAATTCAAATCTGAACAAACAAATAATTATTCTCAATCGAACATGGGCTCAGAGTTATATGGTAATCTCGTACGAAAATGTATTTAAAAAGCAAATTGAAGGTAAATAGCAAAAGTTTATAAAACTTGGTGCAAGAAAAAGGAAAATAATCAACATGCATAAAAAGTTTTAAAAACGTTGCAAGAAAAAGTAAAGTGCAGAAGAATGCATAATGCAGAAGATTAAAGAAAAGCAATAAGATAAAGGATGTAAAGATTGCAACGAAATGTAAAGGAATTTAAATAAGAAGACAAAAACTAAAGAAATTGTAGAAGAACATTGCATTAAAGTAAATATCTTCAAATGAGAGCGGAAGGCGTACTTGGATTAATTTCCTTGATCTTCTCAAATGAGATATAAGGATTATATATCCAATAACCAACATTTTTTACATCGTGAATACTAATATTTATAAGCAAACTAAAGAAATAACCAATTCCTAAAAAACATATATGTATATAGCGGTTATGTCACATATTTAGCGTTCAATATTTCATCTAATCATAAAGGTAACTATGAATCATTTTGACGAAAATCAATGTCTTATAATCAAGACTTGTAGCGATCCAATACTTGGAAAACTCTTCAATCATCCACCTGTCGAATATCATTTTTCTTTCTTCGTCGAATTAGAACTTGTCATTTTATCTCAAACATAAGTATAGTAATTTAAACAACTACTTTCGCAATTGCCATTGGGAAGACATTTGAAATATATGGTATAAAAAATGATTTAAAATTTTACATCATGACATTTGATTTTAGTGTTTTTATTTCAGAAATCCCAAAAAAGAAAAAAGAAAACACATTGTCATTTTCCAATAATGTCATTCTTTCTCTGTTTTCTTTTTTATTTTCACATTAGAAAACCATTATGTGGATTGTATTTATCTTTTATGAAGAGTAGCATCTAGCAAAGCAATAATAGCGCTGTGTCATCATCCTCAAGAAGTTTTACACACGACACACGATCTGGTCACTGGGAACAAAAACACAAGAACAGATAGAGAAAATGACGTTTCTCATTTGTGGATTCGGCAGAGGACCATGCAGGGCTTTGCTAAATTGTTGGTTTGCATTCCCAAGTTCACAACATGAAGAAACAACTACTACTATGAACTACCCTAAATTGTCCACATAGTGTTCATTTATTACGCAATCTGGAGAATATCATCTCTCCATTTTCTCTCTTGCAAAATATGCAAAATTGGGATGCTGGCGGACGAGTATGTCGACGCAAGTCTTGTAGCGTCGCCACCTATTCTTTATGAGGCTTTAAATGGAATGGACATGATATGCCTTGATATAAGAGATTTATAAGAAAAAGAGAGAGAGAAAAAAAAAACAAAAAGAAAAACAGAAGGGAGAAATGAATATGGAAGAAGGAAATGATGAAAAATTATATGATTTTAATTTTTATTTATTAATTTTTAGTGAATACCAACAAAATGGTATTAAATGTGGAGACATGATAGACAAAAAGGCTTAAAATCGGAGACATTTTCCATTCTAACATGGATTTCCTTTATTGAGCCACACTGGCTGAGAGTAAAATATTTTCGAGCCAAAAGAGAGAAAGGCATGATCTAAAGGCTTTGGAGAAATGACAAAAAGCACATTCAATCTTGTCTGTGCGTTTAAAATGAACTAACTGGGTGTGAGTGCATCTAACAATTTAAATCCAACAAAGTGTAATTAGTTTTTTTTTTTTAATGCTTTCTCCATCTCCCCCTCTCCCTCGCCAAAAAGCATCAATGTTCATCTATCTGTAGATTTTTTATGTTTATTGGTTCGCAAATATTAGGCCAGAACTGGAACACTCACTGATCCACTATCAAAACATAACTAGATCGCAATGCTTCAATATTCCCAACAAAAGAAAACAAAAACAAAGCTCTCTAAGCTGGAATGATGAAATTAGCATGTGAGACCGACTCTTTAGGCACAAATAGTCATAAAACCTTCTCATGTGAAGAATTTTGAGTCATTGAGAAATTGTTCCATAATCTAATATATGTTGCCATTACATGATTAACTTATGTGCCAATACTGTTGTTGGCACAACTCTCGACAAGCCCACTTTGAACACACTAACACCAAAAGGCATTGCATGTGCAATATCTGGTAGTTATGAGTCTTACTCGTATTATTTGGTTTACTAAACCCACCACCATGATCTACTTCCACTTTTACTGGCAGCAACTTTGTCAGAACTCAAGGGCCCCCCCCCCTTTTTTTCCTTTCTTCTTTTTTAAAAATGTATATTTTTTTTTTAAAGCCAGTAAAATTGATTGATTTCAGCTTCAGATTTTCCTTTTTCCTTTTCTTTTCCAGACTACATTTTTCTCACCAATCAATGCGGGAGAAAATTCTAAATCTCAAGTAATATAGCGCCATATAAATAGAGGTGTGTTACCAACTTGCCATTAGGCCGTTGGCCTAATAGTCAAGTGCCCCCTCCCTATAGACCGGTATTCGATCCTCAGATGTAACCAAAAAAAATAAGTGTATTGCCCAGCTGAGTAAAAATACAAATCTTGTTCCCCTCCAGTAATAGTCGCCTTTAAGAACACAGTGTCCAATGCAGAAGCCGCGAAAATAAAAAGCATGTAATGCAGGACCAGTAAAAACATTAAATTATTTTGATATTCATTTTTTTTTTTAAGTATTGTTATTTAGGATAAATTATTAAGCATTTGTTATTTATATTAATAAATTTTTAAATATTTATTATAAAATTAACAATTAATAAATAATTATTAACTCACCTTAAATACCAAACTTATTAAGTTATCATAAACTCTCTCTCTCAAAGTAATTCTTTGGTTTGCAAATAGCAAAGCATACGGAGAGAAATAATGGCAGCATGGCATGGGGCCTGGAGGCGGAGAACAGGAGAAGCCATTTAGGCGATGTATATTGTCTTATAATAATATGTAGACATAGAAACAGTAATAATCAAGATGCTTTTGAGTTTTGAGCTTTCCCTCATCTCATTCAATTCGGTGTGCTTTTCAGCTGCTCATTGTGAAGCGATTTTATAATTCTACCTAGGAAAAGGAGAAATCACTTGAAATGAAAAAACCGTTTGATTTGTTTCTGACGCTGTATTAATTTCGCGGACAAGCTAGTGGTGTGGTCTTCCAAAAAGTGACAGTTTCAAGAATTTTAGATGAAAACTATGAGAGTTGAGTACATCCTAAGGAGGAAAAAAAAGCCATTTTACGTACGATCGTCGAAGAATTGGCCAAAAACATTTCGTCGTAGAAGACACAAACAGAGAGATGCACAAGCAGAAGCAGGCAATGGAAACATTTACCCGAGAAATAATGATACAATAATCACACAGTCATGTCTTCCGTTTAAGAAATAAAGCTCTCCTATTGTATGGCTAGCGATGCAACACATCTGGATACATTACGCTACAAACCGACGAAATTAGTCATATGGTTTACCTTTATAAGCTTATCTTTTCAAGCCAAACCAATGGCACTTGCAGGTATTCCAGAATGCATTCTTTTCTAATATCATTATCATGCTTCTACCGTTCATTCCCCAAAAAAAAGAACACGAGTATAAAGGCAAGCCATTGCCAAGTAAACTTGTAAACTCCAACTCACCAGATGCATGCCCCACTAAACATTCTCAAATAATAATATTTTGACCACAGTAGTTATTCTCTCCATCCCTACCCTCTCTTTCATAATTGGTCTGGTTATTTTGGGTGCTGGAGCCGAACAATGCAAAAAAGTTAAGGAATGAAAGATAATATCAGTTTGGTTCGTTTTAAAAATTAATTAAGTATTTAACTACATTAATTAATAATTTACATACAGTTAACTAATAAATTATCTTTATTTTGATACTTGATACGTAATTAACAATATGTAAATTATTAGTTAATATAGTTAAATACTTAATTAATTTTTTAAACTAAACCAAAAAATAATTAACTTTTATAAGCTACACTATTAAATCATTTTTCAAAAAAAGATAAGAATCGCAAAATCTCAGGTCCATCTCCCCATGTTTTTCTTCTTTGAAACTCTTTAGTTGCGACACATAAATGCATACAATAGACCCACTTGCTGAAACAGTAAGCAGAACAGAACTTCTACCGAGAAAGTTAAGTAAGGACAACATAAAAACTAACCATATAATTAGAAAATTTTAATTTTAATTCTTTATTAGTGTAAAAAAAATTTACATTATCATTCAATTATATACTGACATATTATTAAAAAAATTAAATTTTAAAGTAATTATTATAATAGTCAAACTCTTTTAATAATTTAACAACACATAATAAATGATAAAAAATCTTTATACTAAAAATAAATTAAAATTAAAACCTTTCATATATAACAATTAAACAAAGAAAAGTACAAGCCTTACAAAATTCTACAGCTTATCTGTAGATTATACTTATACTTTAATATAGCAGGAAAAGTACAAAGAGCACATGTAACGCAGGACAGGGCAATCACCCAAATTTCACAATTCTCCAAAATTCCAATATCACCCCTGACATTCCTAAATTTTTACATGACAGAGCAGGCATTGGGGTTCTCATCGCTGAAGATCTGGGGCGGGTATGCTGGCCCTGGGTATGCATAGAACTCCATGCCATATCTTGGTGGGTTGTAGTAGTATTCATTCTTCTTCACCTCCACTACCTTGGTCTCTTCTGTAGCTGCCTCCGCTGGTTTAGCCTCAGCCTCTGCTTCTTTCTTCTCCTTGTTCTCCTCTCCTTCACCACCCTTCTTATCTTTGTCACCTTCCTCAGCTTTCTTCTCCTCTTTGGCTTCTTTTGCTTCCTCTTTCTTTTCTGGCTCTTGCTTCACGATCACTGCCTGCTTCCCAGTCCGCTTGTACACGTATTCCACCAACTTCGCAGGCTCAAACGCTCCCTTCACGCTCACTTGCGAATTCTTCAGATCAGGTTCCGCTGATTCCACTCCTGCAGAATTATATTTTATTTTTAAAACAAGTTGATTACAATAATACCACTTTAGAGCAAATTAAAGCAGGGATTTGAGAACGATGGGATTCGATATTAAATGCAATTTTTAATGACATTGAAGTCTCAAAATTTGACCTCAACTGGACCACTTTCACTGGAATAGGACGACTTTAATATTTTATAAATTGAATTTGAAGGGCTGGAATAAGAATAATCTCTATTATGTAAGAGATTCTAACTGTAAAGCTATGATTTTTAATATTAACTCAATCACAGAATAGAACGGACCAATTCCACGGAAGAGACCATGACCTTGAGTTGCATGAAGAAGAGTGCAGCTAATAAAAACGCAAATCTGAATTGAAAGCTGCAAAAACGAAAAAGAAGAGAGAGCTTGTTACCCACCCTTCATTCTCTCTATGCGTCTCTTGATTTCCTGTGCGCAAGCTTCGCAATGCATGTGTACTTTCAGAATAACTCTAATGATCTGAGGTTGCACAATAAAATAAATAAATAAATAACTCAAATAACATTTTGCAATTGAGGAGCAAAGAAAATAAAAATTAAGATCCACTGATTCAAATAAATGAAAGATTTAAAAACCTCTTCTTTCTTCTCCTCGGCCTTGGGCTTCTCTTTCTCTTCGGGTTTTTTCTCCTCCACCGCCGGCGGTTTTGGGATCGGAGTAAGAAGCTCAACCTGTCTATGGCTCTTCCTCTGTACTCTCTCCAAAACCTTCAGTGGATCCGCCTTTTCTCCTTTAACGACCACCTTGTGAGACTTGCTATCTGTGATGACATCTTCAACCCCTGAACTCGAAGACCCACAAACAAATTAAATTCAGATAAAAACATGGAATCAAATAATGGAATGGAAGGGTAACAAAAGTGACACTAATAGCTAGCTGCACCTCACCTGGGAATCCTTTGAGGGACCGACGAACCTTGCGAGCACAACCTTCGCAATGCATGAACACTTTAAGCACAATTTCTGGCGGTGGCGGAGGAGCAGCCGCAGCTTGGTCTTTGGATTTTTTGCCATCCTTGGCATCTTTTGATTCCTCCGGTTTTTCCGGTTTCTTAGCTTCCTCTTTTCCTTCTTTCTTCTCCTCTTCTGCCTTCTTCGGTTCCTCTGGTTTTTTCTCCTCCGTCTTGGTTTCCTCTGGTTTCTTCTCTTCCTATACAGAAAACAAAAAGCGAAAAAATCAGAACCCATAACGGTAAAGATAATGACTTGAAACAAAAAGATAGAGAAGAGTTATCAAGAGTTCAAGACCTCCCCCATTGTTGGCTTCAAGGCTTCAAGTTACTCAGAGGGACTCTGCAGAGATAAGCTTGATAGAGCTGCTACTTTTGCTGTAAAATTTGGCCCTTATTTCTTTTAGGCTTTTCTCTTTCCTTTCTCTGTGAAGGCCGTGTAGCAAGGGAAGGTGTAGGTTCTCTCTCTATCCTACTAATGCTGTTAATTAAAAGCTTCGGTTTCTACCTTTATTGGCTCACGACCATCAGATCTGAACCCTCTCATTCTACCATCATCACATGACGTGGCATCTTTTAACAGGCACGTGCAACGGAGGAGGTTCGTACTGCAGACACATGGTACTCGGAGGTTACATTACTGGTTTGGCATTTCCTAGGTCGTATTGGACAGTTTCCGAAATCTCTACCTGTTATGCTGCGACCATGCCCACTTCACTCTCCTACTCCTTCCAATATCTGCCGCCTCCTTTGCGTCACATAGTTGAATTCGACGGAACAGATTCAACAAAATTACAATTATTAAAAGAAATTACAAAAATCTGAATCCATCAAGTTGCCTGGGTTGGTTACAGATTCGCAATTAATTTAGAAACCATTACTTATTTTTTACTACAATATATTCAAGATTGCTTCATTAATTAAAACCCAAGCAATGGTTATTTCACGTTTTGATTCACCGGACTGCTCTGGACATTGGCCAAACTTGACTGAAAGTTTTGTTGGTGCAAATGATAAGATTTAGATGGAAAAGTAAAAGAAAAAGATATGAACATTGAGAAAGAAACGTAGTGTCAATTTAAGACATTCAATAATATTCAGTTTTAAAATCATGAAAATATTTTATTTTATTTTTTTGTTTTGATAATCTTTTTAAAGTTTGATATGTAACTAAGTATATAAATAACAAAGATAGAAAAACTGTTTTCAATTTGTGACAACAATAAATTAGGTATTCATAAAAAGTTGTTAATTTAGTATTACTTACAACTATTATAAAAGAAACTACAAATTTAAAAGAAAATAATCATTTCTTAAGGCGTTAACTTTAGCTTTATCTCCAAATTAACTTGATTCAAGCATATAACATAAGCATAAAATTAAGCAAAAAATTAGTTTCTGAAAGTTATATTAATAAGTAGGGGTGACAAATGGATAGATTGAATGGATTTTGAATCGAATCATAATAGAAGAATACAAAATCAACCACTAATTCATTTGAGATCTATTAAAAAATATTAAAACCCTCCATGACCCATTTTAAAATATAGATATTCAATCCATCCATTAATCTATTTTAATAGATATGATTGATGAATATTTGAATCATTTATTTAAAATTATGTTTAAAAAAAATATTTCTTTCTCTCTCTAAAAATAAATAATTCTCTCTCTCTAAAAAAATTAATTTTCAATATCTGAAAAAAGTAAGTTTCTCTCTCTAAAAAAAGTTATTTTTCTCTTTATAAAAAAAGTAAGTTTTTTTCTATAGAAAAAGTAAGTTTCTCTTTTTAAAAAAATTAATTTTTCTCTCTCTAGAAAAAGTAGGCTTCTCTATCTAGAAAGTTAGTTTCTCTCTCTAGAAAAATTGAGTTCCTCTCTCTAGAAAAAATGATTTCTCTCACCCTAGAAAATTTGGTTTCTCTCTCTAAAAAAGTTAATTTTCTCTCTATAAAAAAATTTGATTTCTCAAGAGAAAAAAATTTAATTTTCTCTTTCTTGAAAAAAGTTAATTTCCTCTATGTAGAAAAGTAAGTTTATCTTTCTAAGGTTTTTTCTGTCTTGAAAAATAAGTTGTTCTCTCTAGAAAAAAAGAGTTTATCTCTCTAGAGAAAAAGTTAATTTTCTCTCTCTAAAAAGTTGATTTTCTCTCTCTAAAAATTTGATTTCTTTAGAAAAAAGTTAATTTTCTCTCCCTAGAGAAAAAGTTAATTTTCTGTCTCTAGAAAAATTGATTTTCTCTCTCTAAAATAAAGTTAATTTTCTCGTTATAAAGAAAATAAGTTTATCTCTAGAAAAATTAATGTTCTCTCTCTAAAAAAAGTAAGTTCTCCTCTTTAGAAAAAATATATTTTCTCTCTCCTACAAAAGTTAATTTTCTCTATGTAAAAAAAGTAAGTTTCTCTCTCTAAATTTTTTTTTTCTAAAAAAAATAAGTTTATCTCTCTAGAGAAAAAATGATTTTATCTCTAGAAAAATTATTTCTCTATCTCTCTTGAAAATGAATAGGTTAGAATTTTAAATGAGTTATGGGTTAGTTAGATCTTAAATGAGTCATGAGTAAGTTAGTAATTCGATATCCAATGAATATTGGGCTCAATCTTTTAAACATTTATTAACTAATCTGATCCAATCCATTTAATTTTTTATTATTATTGGATGGATTGAATTGAATTGAATTGAATTTAAACATGAATAGATTAAATAGATAGTAGATAAATGAATGAGTTTGACATCCCTATTAATGAGAGACAACGTCTTTAACATTATTAACATCAAAACAAATTTAGAAGACTTTAATTTTGATACACTGTCAGTGTAAAAAAAATTTTACATTGTCATCTAATCATGTATTGTCAAATCATTAAAAGAGTTTGACTATCATAACATCTACTTAGAAAGTATAACTCTTTTAATGATGTGTCAACATATGATTAGATAATCGTGTAAAGAAACCTTACACTAAAAGTAGATTAAAATTAAATACAATTTAGAATAGGGAACAGTAATGAGTTTTGTGTGATTCCCATATGCTTTAAAAAAAATTTCGGGGAAAGCTGCCCCCCTCTCGTGATCCTCCGCCACTGGGTTTGGACCGAAGATTAAGATTCAATCCCTTTCTAACGTTGTTTAGAATTGAGGGAAAATAAAACAAACGAAATGAATACCTGATTGGCTAATCTGTCTAAAAACGTTACGGTTTTTCATTTGTTATTATCACTAATTAGTGGTCAAACAAATTTAAAACAATCATGGAATTTTAGCATCATGCACAACAAACCTGATGAAGATATAAGGTAGTAAGTGGTGGGGCATTCCGGTCATGATCGAAACAAGTACTTGAAATATGAATTACAGAATGACTGAATGAGTAGTGTTAGCGAGTTACATTGAGAAAATGATAATTGTAAATTATCCACTTTTAACTTTGCCTTAATAACCTTACAGTGTCTTTTGGATTTTAATTTTGCAAATCAGTTCATTTAAACTAAGGCTTTTAAAATTAAATTGGATCGTGACCTGCGTTCTTAGCTGGCTAGTTGGTCTTAAAAAACCGTTTTGACTATTGAACCGGAAAGAATAGGTGACCCGGATGAATCGGATTCGATTCATGAAAATCAGCCGGTTCTCTAATTTTTTTTTACTTTTTTTGAATTATTATTATTTTTTCATATTTTTTTAATTATTTTTTAAGATTTTAAATTAGCTTATTAGGGGTTTTTTTTCACATCTATTTTTAAAAAGTCATAACTTTTTACTTGTTCTTTCGATTTGGATGCATTTTATATCAATTTCACGTAACTTTTTAATATTTATGTGATATAAAATGAACGAATGAAGTTATACAAACTGATTTTCAAAAAAACAATAAAGAGATAATAATATTTATTTTTTTAAATAAGGATTAAACTCTAATTGTTTTTTTTAAATTTCTATTACTCTCAAAATAAGGTTATTTTAATTGAATACAATAATAAATATTATCACATATAGTCAATTTTTATTATTCATGTTATTAGATTTACTTATATGTATATAAATAATTATGTATATAATTATAATTATTACGTCATCTAATTTAACTGGTTAAACCAATCGAATCATGACCCAAAAGTTTCGCCGATTCAATCTCCAATTTAATTTTTAAAACATTAGTTTAAACTTTTAATACGTGACATATAATTATATGAATTTTACTAAGTTCGAGTGTATAAATGTTAAGCCTTAACTTTGTTACAAACCAAATGTTTATGGTCCTCTAACTTTTGAAATTAAAGTTATTGTTGTACACGCTTGAATGTTTTTTAGCATTACTCTACTTATATAGGATAATTTGTCATATGTGAAAAGTTTAAACTAATTAATTATCAAAAAATTAAAATTGAGAAAGATTTTTTAACACATATTAAAAGTGTTAACAGGTTCATTATCATCTTTTATAACAAAATGGAGACTTCTTTGATATCTTTTGCTTTTATGAAGATATTATATTTTTAATAATTAGTGGTGAATATTTAATTACATATTTTACTTATTTAAAATATAAATATTAAAATATAAATAAAATATTTATATTTTAACTACGTAAAATACTTGATCAAATAGTAATTACTAATTATAAAAGTTTATCAATACCCTCATTAAAAAAAATATATAAAAAAAGTCTCTTAAGAAAAGTGGCTTTCTTTTCTTATTTAGTTCTTCATAATGAATGTAATTTAAGAAGAAAAATATCACAAAAATATAAAAGTAGCTCGCAACATAATACTTTTTCCAAAAACTAGAAAGTGGTGTTTAGAAATTACTTTTTTAAAGATTTGGCTATACTCCAAATAATTCTATTCATGCATTGCAACGGTTGAGTTGTTGATTTTTTCATATAATCTTGTCATATGATTGTTACGTCATCTATTTCTCTTTAATGTTTACATTAAATCAGAAATTAAAAAAAGACTCAATTAAAGGAGTTTTTATACCTTATTTTATATTAGGAAAATTACTGCATCCGCTCATTCTTACTTTTATTATTATGGCTCTACATAGCATTTTCCTTGCAGAATTGGATTGGGTCCATTTGCTTGAACAAGAGATGGTGAGGTAAGTTTTCCTTTCACGATAGCCCCTTTCAATTTAGGCTTTATTGCTTCGCAGTGACAAGCCAATTTAGGAAAGAGTGTAAACTATACATGCTCGATATTTATTTATTTATTTATTATTTTTGGTTGATGCTCGATATTTATTTATTTATCACTTTTTTTGGGCGAATTTATTTATCACTCTATTATTAGTTAAGAATTGCAAAATCAGTACGTTGACTGGGTAGAGGCTTTGCCACATCCTTTGCCTAATTAACAAATTAAACGGCCATTGGATTGTAAAGAGGATCATAAGTTGAGGTCCCTACAGATGGAGACATGGAATTTAAATTTTCTGTTTTTTTTAAAAAAATATATAAAGTCATCCTAAATTTTGATTTTTTTACAAACAACCATTACAAATTTTAAAATTTTTTAATTTAGTTTATAAATTAATTATATTATCCCAATTAATTGTTTTATTCATTTTCCGTTATTACACTAACAAAAATATAACGTGGTTAAATTATAACTTTACACGTTACAATATTAACTATTATTATTAAATTTATTTCAAATTATTTAATAAATCATTATCAAATTAAAAAAGTAAGTTTAATAATAAAAAATCTAAATAATGCCAGAGATGCTCCACCCTCCGCCACTCTATCGCCGACAACTCCCCCACCATCCTCTTCACCCACGTCGATATGCTCCACCAACACTTCCAATCCTATTACCACGCCCTCGACGTCGCCGCCAACACCGACGTCTCTCAACTCCTCTTCCAGCATTGGCGCAACTCCCTCAAGAAGCCCCTCATCTGGCTCGGCGACCACCACCCCTACCTCTTCACCAACCTCGCTCGCTCCTTTCTCGACGAAGCTGACACCGACGAAGAAGATAACCATGATGAAGACAAAGACGGCCACAGAACTAGTGATCTTGAAAACGTCAAAGTGGGTATTGCTGGATTCAGAGAAAGTTGTGAGCTTTAACAGTATGGGTCCAACAGACACTAATAACCTTTAACAATATTTGTTAATATTTAGTGAATAATTCTCATAAATAGTTTAAAATAAAAACCAGTTTGTTTTCCTTCCTAATAAATGGTCGGCGAACCATGAAATTGCTGCATATCCAATGCAGAATGGTTTTGGGTCCTCAGAGTCAAGCAAACCAAGTAATTTCAACACAAAAGAATTATCAATATACCGTTTTGCATCCTTCGTATCAGTATTAGACGAAACCACGTATCTGAGAAGCAGCTCATAATTAAACACGCTGCAAATGATTGATAGTTGTCACATGTGTAAGGTTAAGGTTAGGATTCAGTCATGTCATACTTTTGTTAGTATAGTAACAAAGATATATGAAAGAATTAATTGGTTAGTATAGTAACAAAGATATATGAAAGAATTAATTAGGATAATAGAATTAATTTAAGAATTAAATTAAAAGATTTTAAAGTTTGTAATAGTTGTTTATAAAAAAGTTAAAGTTTAGAGTGTTTTTATGTTCTTTATTTTTTTATGTTTTTTATTTATTATTCTAATTAAATGTTGATAATTTAACAAAAAATAATAATAATTAAAAGAGAAATTAATTCTTATTAAGAGAAATATAATTTTTTTAAATAAACTATCAATATTTAATTAAAAAAATAAAAATAAAAAATTTTTTGATTATGGAGACATGGCTTCTCAAAGCGTTATATACGTATTTTGGAGCAGGGAAGACAAAGTTGCAGGGTTACCATGTGCTCGGTACTCTTATCACCAGTTTATCAAAAAAAAAAAAAAAAAGTACTCTTATCACCAACCCCAAGCAAAACAAGGGTACTGGAATCACATGCAGGTTAATTCAGCAAATCGGATACTATTAATGATTTGTTTGTACATGTTTCATCACTTAAATAATCTATCGACATGATACTTTTTAAAAAAGCACCACAAGAAAAGAATCCGATATGAAACAAGGTTTTTATCTCTCCTGAATTATTAATATAAAACACAAACACACTAACCAACCGTAACTGACATATTCATTTGAAATTGCCACAATTATATTTATTAGTGTATAAATAAATTTCAAAAAGTTCTTTTATTACTTTCGTAAAAAGGTTCCTCGAAAGGAACAAAATATTAAAAATTAATAGAGAAAGAAAAAAAAAAGTATACAACTGATAAATGATTGTGTTTTTTTTAAAAGAATTATTACAGTACTTTAATAAATTTAATATTTAAAGTAAGTTGTTAATTATTTATTAATTGTTGATTTATAATAAATATTAAAAAATTTATTAAATATAAATAATAATTAATGAATATTAAACAATTTATTTTAAGTATTGATACCTTAAAAAAATGAATACTAAAATAATTTTTTTTTAAAGATAAAAGATTCTTAGTTTGTTTTTGGAAAACCTAGGGAAGAGGGTAGGTTTAACCTTAGAGTGCATTTGCTGCAAGGTTTGGGATGGGTGGGTGGATGTCTTAATTTTTTCATCTCAGTAATGATAAAAGTGGTGTTCATTATAATGAAAGCAGAGAACTTGCTTTAGGTGATGTACCTAACTTGAATAAGGCCCTTGGCATCATGATTATCAAATATAGATCGGAAGTTTCATTATTCTTATCTTGCGTTTTATTGATTGCTCTTGCATACGAAGAACAGTATGATTTTAATGCACAAATTGATGATTACGTGGCAGCCTTGAACTGAACCCTGCGTAACTGCGAGGAAGGAAAAATTGGCGTAACTGCGAGGAACTAGCTACAAAGAATAATACTAACTTCTGTTGGTCTGTCATTTTTAGTATTTTATCTCAGTTCAATTATTATGACAGTGTGCTTAGATAAAAACATAATTGAAATGAGTTTTTATTTCACACGCTTGATCATATTATGTGAAATTAAATTTTTATTTTTTAAGTAAAAAGATACTTTAATTTTCATAAAAAAAAAAAAAAGACCTCGAAAGAACCTTTCCTCCAAATTCTTTAGGAGAAGACTAAACAAGAAAATCTGGAGAACTTTGATCACTTCATTCATTTGATTCTTTTCCCACATACATATCACATGTCAAAGGAAAGAAAATTCTGGTTGAATTTGCAAAGGATAGCTAGATAGTTCTCCGAAATTGACGTCATGAATCATAACTTTGCGATCATCCAAATAAAACATGACAAAATATGTAAACGAAATTGTCAAGAGGGTGGGCAATAAAGTTGACACGAGGACGAGCCAGTCCAATAGCCCATGACGTGAATGATGGTTATCGTGGGAAGAGATAAGGGGAATTATATGGAAGCAACATTGTTGGCTCTGATTCATAAATCATAAATCACAAGATAAGCAATGCTAGGTAAAGAATGTATTAAGGGCATGCGAGTGCGACACGACTTTTGATTTGATTTGGGATTAATCAATATCAAAAGCTTTTTAGAATTCCTTAATTATTAATCGATGTAACCCCAAAAGGAAAGAGGATATCTTTAACTAAGGAATAGCCTCTCAAGGATAAGATTTTTCAGGGATATGTGTCCTTTCTTCCAGTCATGAATTTTATTCAATATATATTTATCGTTATATCATCAAGGGTGACAAGTACGTAGTGTCCCTTCGGCCAATGAAATCCATTTCCTTAATGAAGCAAATGATCACCCTGTAAGAACTGATATTAGCTAAAAAATTCGGTCAATAGGGAGAAGAAACTGCTACAAATTAAATGAGGTGGGTATTTGGCGGTGACCCAAAATTAGTCTACCCACCTTAACTAAATATTTGATGGGAGATGCTTATATATATAGTTTTAAGAGAAAAATATCAAACATGAGCACCAGTACCGAGCTTGCCTAGTTAAGCTTGGATTTATTAGTGTTAGTAGTTTTAGTTTTGGACAAACTAAAGAGAAAGGCAGTGTGAGAGAGTAATTTTTATGAGGTTTTACATTGGATAGTTAAAAACCTTGTAAAGTTCTTATGATAAGTTATTCTCCTTACATGTGAAATGTGTTTTTACAACAAAAAATGAAGTGCATTTGAAAAATACTTGAAATACACATATATAATATTAATACATACTTACATGCACATATATGCCAATCTTAATTATTTTGATTAGGTTATATTGGTTCAGAGTTATTATTACAGAAGTGTTAAATTTTGATTAAAATTAATTAAAATTATTTTATTTCTCATTTTTTAAACTACGATATTTTTCCAAAGAAATTGAGGAGAAAAGTTTTATAAATTACTATACGTGTAAGTTTTTGGGCGCTTAAAATAAGTTTAAGTGGATAAATTTCATTATATGGATTACGTAATTTTCTGCACACTTCTAAACACATACAATGCAGTGGTAATTTTCATGACAATTAGATGTGGCTGCGTTTCAAGTGATTCGGATGGTTAACATAAGGAACAAGCTAGCAACGCTCCAAGAGCCCAACATAATGTATCAGCATTCAGCAGCCTAACATACGGAGGCCAGTACTCAAACAGCTAGCTATTCCTATATGAGTTTAATTTCTATCCACCGTCATTATCATCTAATCATGTGTTGTCAAATCATTAAAAGAGTTTGACTATCACAACAACTATTTAGAAAGTCTAACTCTTTTAATGATGTGTCAATATATGATTAGATGACAGTATAAAAAAACTTTACACATGACGGTGGATAGAAATTAAATCCTTTCTATATATTATATGGTAGCAATTCAATTAGATGCTGTAGATTCTTGTTATAGAGAGTGGTTTTTTTGGTATGAATGTGATACTCCTGAAGCAGTGGTTTGACTAGAATCACTTATTCCACTTGTGGGCGAGTAGTAAGATATGAAGTGCCATTATAAAACCATCGTTATGGCTGTTGTAATTTAAGTGACGAACTTAGCTCACTATACATATCACGTTGTAAAAATTTATCTCCCTCTCCTTCCCCACCCACAAAACCAAAAACAAACTAATTAAGGGACCTATATGGGGAGATGTCATTGCTAGGGCTAGAAATGAGTCGAGATAAGCCAAGTTAAGCCTAACTCAGGCTCGACTCACGAAGAAATAGAGCTTATTTTCTTAGATTCAGCCTGACTCACTTTAAGCTCACGAGCTATTTAAGCTCAATGAGACAATATTGAGTCTTGTATTAATTAAACTTGTAATACTCAATAAGTTAGGTTTGAATTTGTATCTCAATAAAATTTATACTTTTTACATATATTTATTTAAAAAATAACTTAGTCAAACCAAAAATAAAATAAAATGTTAATATAAATTAAATAAAAACATTATTATTTGTAAAAAATGACTATATACATATATCAAGCTGACTTACGAGTTAATGAGCCGAACATATGAAAGCTCAAGCTCGGCTCATTTAGCAAACGAGCCAAAATTATCAACTTATTGAGTTGTTAACGAACTGAACCACGATTAAACTCACGACCTGACTCGATTCATTGCCAGTCATTGCCTATTGGCTATTTGAGTTGCATCATTACTAAATTTTGGTAGCAATAATAACATGGACGCCCTATATATATGTGTGTGTGTGTGTATATATATATGTATATATATAGGATAGGGATATACTTACACCAAGTGTAAGTCTTGACACACTTACACCACTTAATAGTTTTTTGTAGAATGTGAATTTAACAAATTCAACCGTTGAATCATATGTTATTATTTTAATGATCATGCATACAAATTTTAAATAAATCGGACATATATAGTTGTCTAATATAATAGTGGACAATTTACTTACATTTTAAAACGATATTATACGTTAAAATAAAATAATGTAATGAAGTATCAAATAATTTTTTAATTGTAAGAAATTTTATGAAGTTGATCTATTTTCTGAGAAATTTCAATTCAATGGTTGAATTGGTTAAATTCACATTTTACAAAAAATTATTGAGTGATGTAAGTGTGTCAAGATTTACACTTAGTGTAAGTAGATCTTACTATATATATATATATATATATATTTGTTACCTATATTGTGTATATCTTCCATTTTCCCAATTCAACCAGACACAGTGAAACTAAAGTAGCTAGATATACTAGTTGAGCTTCAGTCTGCATCAACTTTTCAGCACTTTTTTAATTCAGACCATGTTAAAAGGCATAATTAACCAGTCATGTGAGTTTTATGCGTGCAGAGACAGAACACAATAGAGGCCCAAGTTAACGCCAATGCTAATGAATAGATATGGGAGAATAACTTTATATTTAGTTTGAGGAAAATAAATTTTTTTTAGTTTATTTTTAAAAAATTAATTAAATATTTAATTATATTAATTAATAATTTATATATAATTAATTAATAATTTTTTAATTTAGATATTTAATATGTGATTAATTATATATAAATTATTAATTAATATAATTAATTCATTAATTAATTTTTCAAAATAAACTAATAAAAAATTATTTCCTCTAAACTAAACATAACAGTCATTCTCCCAATAATTATTTTAAACTGAGAAGCTTAATCATTTAGCTCCCATTTGAAAAAGATTCCCACGTGGCACTGTAAACTTCCAAGGATCCTTAGAGAAAGATCGATCGAGGCAATCTCTTTCCAAATACAAACAAACCCACACAGTCTATAGCCAATTAGAACGATGTGGCCTTCCTCATGTGGGTTTGTCTGACATCATCCATCATCCCTATATATTATAAAAGATGTATGCAAATCTCATAACAAAAATTGACTACACCTCTGCTACTTTCTTCAACATGAAGTTAATTATGTGCTACGTGGGCCGATGACATGTGTAATTACAAGCGCGGAACATTGACACCTGGCAAAATCTATCAGCGCCCGCGCGACAATGTACACGTCACAAGACCTTTTTTCTGGCGTGGAAGCTTAGTATCCAAACACGTAAACCAGTTTCTCCATGCACTTTTTTAGCAACAGTGCTTTAAAGTAAGTGAAACAAATAGCTTTAGAAGCATGGTTAGATCTGGTACATGAATCTCACCAGAAACAACGGTGTCCCCTCAGTCCCACCAATTTTTCATCACCACAAATCTCATTCAAATTGACAAATTCTAGAGCTTTCAGATGACCTGTCAGGGCAGTGCAGGGATACCGAAACAGAAAGGAAAGAGTTGCAGGCAATTTGGGCCTCACTGTTGGGCCCAGTGCCAACTGGAAGGCCTGTTGCCAGAAATAATAGTTATAAATAGTTATGTACCAAAAAGAAAAAACTCTGGAAACCAAGGATCAATGTAGGTTGTTAACCATTTTCGTGTGAGCTATCAAATCAGTCTGTTATGATGTAAACCTTGGAATAGACAATAGAGAACAACTTTGTTTTGAACTAGTATATACTATAGTACTATACTATGTATGCATTCCATATTAATTAGATATCACATACATAATGAAATTACCGTGGAACTGAGAAGTCAAACATACCAAAAGCATACGACTACGAGGGCCTGGATGGCCCACGCAAATGGATATGCTAATGCTCCTTTGATCAACAATATCGTTTTCAAGGGCACAAATTTAATCAGAATACATTGAAAATGATACATCTAAGGTGTTCTTGGTGCTGAATGTCCCATATTCTTTGCTCTTGTCTACCTTATGGTTTGTTGTTGGTTTATTTCATCATATGTAAAGAAAAACTATTTCTTTTTTCAATACTCATATTGCACACTCCTTTCTGTATACTATTATATAAATGTATATATTTTTTACCTTAACTTTGTGGCTTAATAAATGTGTAATGTATTATGTTTCTTTTTAATATTTTAGCGTGTCAAAATCTTTGATTGACACATAATTTTTTGTAAAAAAGAACTATACATTTTTTGTTTTTATGTTAAAAATAAATAAAATAAAATGAAAAGAAGAGTAACATGTGTTTGTGTTTCAGTCTTTCTCATGGCTCAATGGTCAATACCCATACAAATAATAGCATGGTAGCACATGACATGTTAAAGAGGCCGAAATGCCGTTCATTGTCCGAGAAAAGTGTAACATATCAATTATCATGGTAAAATTATTTGATTGGAGATGCAAGTGAAGATGCCTTGTGGTCCCCATGAAATATAATGTGGACCCGCTTAAATATGGTCCAAAATATGCTGTATGCACCACCAACCCAGTACCCCTGTATGGGTCATTCAAGTTTTTATGTCGTGACCCATAAAATAAGGCATGCACCTCCATACAAGTGATCCAACAACTGCTCAATCATGTTCACAACAAAGGCTGAGCTAGACTAACACATGCATGAAACTAATCCAAACAAAACTATCTCATTAAGATTTAATTCATTAAAAATATATTAATTTAAAAAAATATTTTATTAAGTATTACTAACTAATCTAAAATGTAAGATTGACGCAAAAAATATGACAGACGACAATAAAAAATAGAAGAAAGTGGCTAACATAATATGCAGAGCTCTCAAAGTTAGTACATGAGACTACCATAATTGTGATTCTATGTTTTCCGAGTGGCCCAGCAGATAAACCTCAAAGTCATGCACGGACGTTAGCCCAAAAGATATTGTGGGTTGGCTGGATTGGGCTGACAAAGACCAAACACGGACGCTTTCCCATTCTAGTGGTGGTTGGTCTTGGTCTCTTTACTCTTCTGCAGTTCTACCATGTCTACTTTTTAGTACATTGTTTGCTGTAGTACATAAGATAAAATAGGATAAGATAGTCTACCAGAATATAATACGATTGAATAAAATAAAAATTATTAAACTCTTAAATCATTTATTATTTAGTGTACAATTACATAAATAACTGATAACATAAATCAATATTTACTTAAACAAAAATATTTTTTTAATTGAAACTCAAAAGCAATAATGAAGATGAAGTAGTGCTAGAGGATACTTCTGGTGTATTTCTCCCTCGTTTATTTGTTGTCTTAGGGGTCTTTACCCCTCTTGTCTTAACCCCCACCCCCCCCCCCCCAAAAAAAAAGAAGACAATATAACTCAAATAAACTTATAATATTTAATATATACACAACATATTTTTTATTAACTAAATTTTTTAAATGTATGGAAAACAATGGCCATTTTTTGTAACAAACATAAGAAGGAATAGAAATCAATGCTGAATTAATTGCTTGCAAAGAGAAACAAAAGATTAAATTTTCGTAGTTTTTACAGCTGCAGTTACCTGTAAAAGTAAAAAAGAGAGGCTCGTGGATTTTTTTTCTCTTTCAAACAGACCCAATGGATGGTTGTGAGTCTAACGCCCGGTATCATTCGACAAAGGATTTCAGTGGGTAGCAGATTTGCATTGGGTATGTTTCTTTTTACGCTTGAGTTTTTCACACGGTTAAAATCCATGGCCTCTGTGACTGTGTAGCTTGCTAGGTTCACCTACTGCAAGGCAATGCCAATGACGAGAAAGAAATTCATCTTGGGGAGGCATGGCAAGTCTGTTTTGGGGCCATTGTATTTTCCGCAGATCTTGGGCTAAAATTTTAAAGTGGCCATATAATATTTAGGGCCATATAAATGTTTTTATGATTTTGTGAGAATAATATGTAATTTCCTTAAATTCTCATTCGGAATATCTAAAAGTTTTGTGGGGCCGTGACTCCCTGGTCTCCATTAAGCTTTGCCAGTGTATTTGGACATATTATCAATGAAGTATCGGAGCAAAGATCTAATTATAAGGGATAGTCTTATGTCAAGTTTGGGTACACATAGTGATGATTCGACGGAACATAAATGAAATTAGAATTGAATGGAAGGTCTACAAGTAGCTTTTGGAATAGAATGACTTTTGATACTCAATACGGAATGAAATTAAATTTGATCTAAATGGTATAAACACTCCTCATGAAAAAAGGTTAATTTTTCTCATGTAATGTTTTTTTATGACTTCATAACCAAAAAATATTGTTATTAAAAAAGAGCAAACATTATTTTTTTGTTTTAGGTACGTAGACGGGCCTAAATCCAAGACAAGAAAGCAAAACTAGCGAAGAACTAGACGGGGTAAGGACACCAGTTGGTGAGTTAGTCGGCACATTTATTACCTTCTCTCAAAGTATGACAAATCTGGATATCCCAAGAACAAGCAATAAGGTTGCTAACCTTCCGAAGAAGTTGATTCCCATGGTTTGCATGGGAGAGATTTTTTAGGGTTGTGACAACAGATTCAGAGTCACTTTCAATCAATACTTTTCTATAACCTGTGTTCCATGCCATCTGAAGACCCAAGAAGATGCCCCAGAGTTCAACTGCATAAGAACTACAGATACCAACAGAACCCTTTAATCCAAGCTCCATCAGCACCCATAAGGAAGCTTCCACGCCTAACATTACCTGGATTTCCCTTTGAAGCACTGTCAGTATTTAGTTTTACCCAATTCCAAGGGGGAAAGGACCAATGAATATCACGCTAACATTGTTTTATTTGTGATTAAAAAAAAATTGAAATGTATACAATGCTTTAGATTAAATAGTTCATATTTTTTTTTTATAAAACTTTCTTTGTGATATTTTAGATAAAAGCTGCTTTTACTGTATTATTATACCTTTTTTTTAATCATCTTTTAATATATTTGCATAATTATTATATTCTTTTAAATTTAACATGAATATTTAAAATTAATTGTAAAACATGAAGGGTAGGTCAAGGTAGGTTGAAAAAATTGATATATTCATAAGATAAATTTAATGAAGGGTAATAATTGTTATTTTATAAAATAAATGAGAATATGTTAGGGAAAAAAATTAAATCTCATTCCATATAGCATGAAATGGTGATTTCTGATTCTATGAGATGAGGTAAGGAATGGAATTATCATTCCATACTTTTTCTATTAACAAATGTGAGAATGCCTATTCTACGAAATAAAACAAGGCACGAAATCACCATTCTACTTATAAGATTAGTATTTTTGAATTGGCTGATAGCCAGCAGCCTGGATACATTAATTTCAGAATAACTTTTTTATTGGGTTCAACAATAAGGAAGCATCATACCTAATCTTAAAATTAAAAGTGGTATCTGAGAGTAGAACTGATCGGATCATGGTAATGTTATTTTTTGCTTCTATACGTGACAAAGAATTCATTTTAATTTCGCTAATGCTCAGTAACTTGATTATCTGATATAGCGCATTCATTTTCTTTATAGTTATTTGTTAAATTGCTAATCGACCTTTCGTGAGCAATTTCATGGAAACTAGCTGTAGGTAGTCATTAGTTATGAGCCTGCTGTCTGTCTGCAGCCATGATTCACAAATCCAACTCCATTCGTGTATCCCATGTTAGCCATTAATTTACAATGTATGATACAACACGCTTTCCCAGTTGCCAAAATTGACGTCTTTTTTGGGAGTTTAAGACGAAATCAGTTTGAAACGGGCTGGGCAGCCTGGAATTTACACTGCCAAGTACAACGTTTTTGGTAAAATTAATTTGAAATTTATTAAATTTGTGGGTTTAAATTGAAAATCAAAAGGATTAAACATTTGTTTTTTTGTGACGTGAATATTAAAACATATGAAACGCTTTATTCAATCATAAAATTGTCGCTTTGTTTTTTGTGTTTGTAGTATGTGTATATTGAATATATAAGACAGAATATGAATTTGGTGGATGTCTTGTCTTTAGGTTGCAAGTTCGCCTAAAGATGAGCTTTTATTTAATATAATATTTACATTGTCAATTAGATGAAAAAGAAATTCACTTTTTCCTCTCTTTCTACAGACCACGGCATGGCTGATCTTAAGTCCGTTATGTGGCTCTAATTTTTACCTACAACAAAAATGAAAATGCCCTACTGGAATCGTTTCCAAGTGTTTTTGTTTTTGTTTTTTTAATTTTTACTTTTGAGATAATAAATTTCTCTAAAACTGAAGTGCAGAAAAGTCTTCAACTTTAGTAACTTCTGACATATGAAACTGGAATAATGACTGCATATAATTTTATTAGATTCCCTGTTATTTACGGCACCCCCTGACCCTTTTTATACGGCGAATTTGCCATGCACATAAGCTCTTATGTAGTTATACGAATTAGTTTCTCTGCAGTCAGAGAAATTGGTCTTGACCTGCATGCAGCCCTCATTTTTCACCCTCTAAGAATGCATTGATCTCCATCACCATTTTTCCATTATATATAACACATGACTATGCTATAGCTCTCTAGTTCTAGCTCTGTCGTTGCTTCTTAATCAATGGAGAAACACCAAGTGTTATTCCCAAGCTCATCTACATCATCAGGTGCTTCTCCATCTGATTCTAAATTTGATCATAGCTCTAACGTTCATGTTAAAAAGGAAGATGTTTTAAGAACTCAAAGGAAGGTGATATCAAACCAGAAAGGTGGCAAAGAGATCACGCAGCACAGATATGTATTTCAAACAAGGAGTCAGATTGACATACTGGACGATGGCTACCGCTGGAGAAAATATGGGGAAAAGGCGGTGAAAAATAACAAATTCCCTAGGTTGGTCTCACTTCCTCAGTATTAACAGTTTTTTTTATTGCATATTTGTAGTTCAAGCTGCCTTCTGAACCTGATATACGAAGATATTTCTTCCTCAGAACCTCTTTTGTAATTATCACTTTCCTGCAAAAGATTCATTACATAACAGAAGATTTACTTTTACATTCCGTGTGCGCGAGTGTGTACTGGTGCAACGGTGATTATGTGATATAATCCAACTTGCGGGCTTCCTGCTTGGGATTCTGCAGAGACGTCTTCTATATAAGTTTAATGTCACCCTTTTTTCTGTGAGTGAGAGGAGTGGCTCATGTGAAGAACTTAATGATTAGAAAATGCTTGTTGTGGGAATGTAATTTAACCATCTATCTTAGTAACAAATGCACAAACTAAAGCCATTTCTTTGCCTAATACAATTTGTTTTCAAATTCCAATTTTCTAGTCCTTGAACCAATCTTCTTATCCCTCGTTCGGTACTGAAGTTGATGTACTAATTGTAATAATTTCTCATTAGAATAAATCATTTCAATCATCTATCTAGGAAGTCAAAATCCTCATTTTTGGAGGTCATTTGTGCATAAGAACTATTGTTGCGCACTTGTAGGCTAGTGGCATCTCCAGACCTGTGTTAATCTCTATCTCTAGTATATATAAGCTCTCTGCTGCAACCCCCACATGGATAAGGAAAAATAATCAAACAGGTTTCCTTGTCCATAGCAGTACTAGCTAGTATGGTTTAACCCACCCCTCATGCCTTCAGCCTCCAGGCAATAAGGTTAGCAACTTAGCATTATTTTTTCCTTTCAATTTCATGAATTAGTCCTAATCTTGCTTAATTTTCATTCCAATTTTATTTTGCTGCTTTCAGGAGTTACTACAGGTGCTCTTATCAAGGCTGTAATGTCAAGAAACAAATCCAACGCCATTCCAAAGACGAACAGATCGTCGTAACAACCTATGAAGGGATGCATATACACCCTGTAGAGAAGTCAGCTGAAAGCTTCGAGCAGATCTTGGGAAACTTGCACATATACAACCCTGTAGTGTATCTCCAACGTTAGACTAGGGTGGCATGGGACTATTGATGGAAGCCAACATTACCGGGATGATCTTCTTGCCGTGGATAAATGACATTTTAAAGTTTATATTCAGTTTCAGGTTCTGAAATATAATATTTAACTAGCTAGCTAGTATTTATATTTCTGTTCTGAAGATATTAGAAGCATTTTGTTGTCAAACACATCTGCAGTACAAGATGTTCTGTTCGGGCGTTAATGGGTACAATAATGTGATCATTTACATATATGTTTTAATATAGTTGCTAGTGGGATGAAATCAACATGTGCCCCACCATACGTGCTAAATTTCAGACTTCTTTCATTATTTTCTGTCAATATAGTGCAATCACCAAAAGATGCAAAGAAATTTTTTAGAAAAACCAAATCATTAACTTCCAGAGAGCAAGTACCAGCATCATATATCTAAATCAGTTACACACTATCATCATTCTGAATATCTGATAATAATGGAGAATTGGAGATAGTTCATGTCGGGACTAGAATCACTTCATAATCCCATCCACCAGAACTTCTCACGGAGCTCATACATATTGCAATTATAAGCAAAGCAATGGCAAGCCCGCCTAAGAAAACAGCGTACCTTCCTCCATTGCCAGGCCTACCAATAACAACTCTTGTCTCTGCTACCGTTGCCACTATATCCTCCACCATCTTCACCTCTTGGTCCTTGTCCACAGAAGCACGTGAAGAGGACGATGATGAAGATGAATAAGAACACCCGCGGGTACAGTGAGGCTGCCCTTTGCTTCCACTAGATTCATCCTCATGTTCATCCTCCGAATAACAGAAAGACAAGGACCTTACTTCGCAGTGAGGACCCGTATCAGTTGTCCACCCTCGAAAGCCTTTGTCACCCTCACCCTCCATTGGCACAAAAAGTCGCCTCCCCTTCAACTTGCCGCTCTCAATGGCCTCCCTACGATCTTGGAGTATCTCTTGCGCTGCCACATCTATGGTCCTCATCATCGTCACCTTCTTCCACGCCTCTGCAGGAGATGAGGACTCTTGTTGAAGCTTAGACATGAGATCTCTTGGAGAGTTGTATCCTAGTTGAATAGCTTTGATGGTGGCGTTTGAAGTTGCGGAGTATTTGCGTGAAGCTGTTGTTGAGTTAGATTGCTTCAAAGCGTCCCAGTCTTGTTGCAGAATCTTGTAAAGCTGCTTCAGTTCTTCTGTTTCTTTTCCTTTTACTTGGAAGCTTTTCATGGTGGGGACGCTTGCTTTTATGTGTTCCTTTTTACACTCCTTTATCGTTCTTCCTCTCATCCCAAATCCCATAATGGTGTTGTGTGGGGTTCTTGAAGGCTGAACATGAGCTAGCGGGTTCAATTTGTTTTGAATGTGGTGAGAATATAGCGGGATAGAAACTAATCACGTTCTCTTTTCTCTTTTAAAATGAACTGAATAGATTTTGAAATAGTTGGTTTGGATAGATTTCTCTTTTATCCCGTTTGCATTTAACTTGTTTACCCCTTATTTAGTAATAATGTGTCATATATTTCTTTAAAAAATAAATAATAACAAAATAACAAAAATCCACAACTGTTATACCCAACCCAATTTCGAAAAATGAGAAAATAAGCAAATGGTTGATCCGTGGAAGAGAGCGCTAAATGCAAATATTGACCCATAAAAAATAAAACTTGATCCTTTTCGTCTTACTTTCCTACTATAATTAAATTAAATTTTCAGGATTCTTGAACCTACACATTATCATCGTGTCATATACCTACACAACAATTAGGAAAATACATGTACAAAACATTTTTTAGGAGACTACAATAACGCATTCACCGCATTTGTGACTCCATCTGTAATTATTTTACAAGAAAAACTCTGTTCAACCACTTAAACTTAAATATTTCGAGCTATTTTGTGATGCCATGAGCAGTTGTGAAAACAATAGCCTTGTTTTTCAGCCAATTCAATAAACATGTTTGCTAATATTTTATACACTCTCACGTCCAACACGTAGCATCAGCATTTACACCGCTTCATACATCACACTCCTTTTTACGAACTTCAATAGTAGGAATTAGCATTTCTCAACATAAATTACTATACTATCCCAATTGTTATTCATACTGATCATTTCAACCATAGTACAACAATCTTGAATCTCGATGGTTGATATCATCCCTTGTCGATTCAGATTATGGGATCTGTGTTTCAATGATTGTATTTTTTCGACACTTCCTTTGATCTTACTTTTAATCAACTTTAATAGACAATCCGACTGCCAGTCCCCCACCAAGTCACCAACCATGTTTTCATTGAGAAAAATAAATAGTCAATATACTATTAAACGAAGGGGTATTGGAGTAATAAGAGCACTTACAAGGCACGCACGGTCTATTGAGGTCTATTTCAACGGCGTGCGGACTGGGATACGCGCCTCTTAGCATGTCAAAAGTCTTTTTTTTTTTTTTTGGGAGTGCCAAGTCCTATTAATAATGTCATTTAACTCAAATATAACAACGCATCATTATAGAAAACAATGAACCACATTTACGAACTAGAGTACTCCACATACACAACCTGCTTACATATTACAGAACCATCATTAGGCTTCATAACGTCAAAGACACGCTTGATGATGGAAGATAAACGATGATCCACAACATACATACATTTCAGTGTCTACACTAACGAGACAATTCCAACCCCAAATTGTCATTAGCTTAGATAAATTAGCAACTAAAACTACAAATGAACAGTTAATAATCATCAGAACATTGTCCGCTTAAAGGTGGTCCAGTTTCTCCTAGAGATCTGTTCAAATTTACTAGTTTTCTATGTTCTTTTTGCAAAGAATCCCTCCCTGCTTTGTATTTCGGGTGCCTCAGGCATAAAACACTTACCCAGAGAAGTCATTCACCTTCCAGCATTTGAATCTGAAATGTCTTCTATGATGCCCTTCCCATCAAAAGCATCAAAAAAGAAAAAATTCTTTAGGGGGTCTCCTTTCCCAGATATTGCTTTGATAACCTCCTGTGATGTTACAATAGTCAACCTAGTCAGATAAATATCACAAGACATCTTTGAAAAAAAACTCAAAAGTAAGATGGTTGAATAGAATACCTGTCCAAGGATTCCCCCAATAATTGCACAAACTGGCGGAAATTCTGTTGTATTTGTCACCAATCTTTCTAGAAGAGTATCGGGCACATGAGATTCATTGAGAGACTGTCAACACAAACAGCAAGATAAGAAGATAAAAGATGTACTTATACAATATAAATATGACAAATTCCATGCAGCATACTTGTGCAGTACAAAGCTCCTTTTTCAGCTTGAGAACACCAGGAAGATCTGCAATCGAAACTTCTCCTGCACTACATCCTTCAGCCTCTTCAAACTTTTCTATTACTGCCACAGACAATTAGATGTTATTGCTTGCAAATTTGTCAAACAGAAAATGAACATCAGGAAGAAAAAAAGACTATTTTTCCATATTAAAGATAACAACAAGCATACAAGAAGTATATTCTCTCTCCACCTCTCTCTTCTCTCTTAGCATATACCATATCTTCCAAGTCCAAAGACCCAATCAATAAGGCCACTTAAGCAGTTGTCTACACCCTCAACTAAAAGTACCATTTCTTAATTGATTTGAATCATTAATTCCTATTTCATGTCTTTTATTTACAAAAACAGAACTGTACAGTTTACCACACCTCTCATAGCAAAGTACAGCTTTGACATTCTCCTGGGAAGTTCCTTCCAAGGTACTGATAATGCTTCCTGCAGCAAAAAAAAGAAATAAGTACACTCATGAATAACATATGAAGCTCCCAACCTCGCATCTGTTAGAATATCTTCAGAGTATTTAAGAGTATCTTTTGAATATCATAACATATTAACATATCTTCAAAAGATCTTTTATAATATATTGTGGAATCAATTAATTCTCTCATTGAGAAAGCAATCTTAGGAGTTGTTTTCTAATTTCATTATGTGTCCTAATTTGTTTCCTTAATTAGGGTTAGGAGTCTTATTGTATTTGTGGGCTTGGGCTTATACTAGTAGTACTATACTAGTACTTGATCTAAATATTAGTATAAGTCGGAGTTAGATGCTTTGTATTTTTCAACACACCATATCAATCTAATATAATATTACTGAGAGTCTCCTTTCTCTCTTTTACTCCTTCCCTACCTAAACCCTATAATTTCAACATCATTGATGGTAAAGTTAAATATAAACATGCATAGGAAAACTCTAAATGACATTGATGACCAAGACTCAATGACATGCTGAATAACACCAACCCACATCTGCCATTTGGTGCTTCTTCAGCACAATTTCTTTGGTGTATATAGCAAAAAAGTCAATATACATCATAAAGTCCCAATTTCTTTTTTCAAAACCAGCACAATTCTGAAAATTTTGAATCCTGCAACCAAACCATATGTGCAACATGACAGACCTTGTATATGACAAGAAAGAAGGACGCTTCTTCCTATTTACTGATGAATGGATTATTATTTTAGGATCACTAAATTTACAATTATGCATTGAAAGTCACCCAATGGGCATCTAATGCAAGTAAATAGCTGGGTCACCCCCTGAGGTTATCGTCTAATATCCTTCAGGTCAAAATCAGTCCATTATTTTCTCTCAGTCATATTCATTTCTTTTGTAAATGATAAAAGAGAGGTCACTTGGAGCACTTTGAAGGCCTTGAGGGTTGCAATTTGTCAAGACCCTAATGCTAAATACTACTTTGAGAAACACATATGGATGATTTTTTCAACATAAGATGAAGAGACGCAAATACAGCAATGTAACAATAATGAATTAAGACTGACAAACCTTAAAAGTTGGATATTGTAGTTGGCATTCAATAGTTTCCTCCAGTTTTTTCTGCCAAAGAAGAATGAAGCATAAGAAAGAAATTAGTAGTTGTTGTAGAAGCACAGTATGCTCTCATGCTTATCATCTAGAACTTCCAATCACACAAGCAATTTGTTAGTTGTTACTAACAAATATAAAGGTAACACCAACATATTTTAGAAAATTCTTAATGAAGTGTAACCATACATCATCCAACAAATCCAATCATAAGCATTATTAAAAATATAGGCATTAGAAGTTTCATCCATCCCAGCTTACACTTCCTCTAGATTTTTGTTTTTGTCCATAGATTCTACCTTTGTGGCCTCTATCACTAATAGCAGGAAATGATGCCCACAACCATTGCTAACTATAATAGATTTTAAATTGCATTGTCATCATATGTAGAATAGAAATTTTAGGTTGTTTATGAACCATCGTAGCGTAAAAGCACAGGAATTGACACAACAAATCAAAGAAGATAAAATCAAGTCATAAAAGCTGATAATTCAAAGCTGTGAGAGATTAGATCCACAAGAGCGATACCTTCGAATATTTATAGTCCTGCAGATCAACAAATATTTCACCACAGGAATCCCTACAGTCAACAGTATAAAATGCTATACGTTTCGATAGCTTCCGGCATTTGTCATTAACCAGTTTCTACAGCAAAAGCATAAACGCAAACAAGAATGTTAAGGAAAATTGACGATAAGAGAAAGGCATATAGTAATTTAAAACACGGTGGCTATATGAATATCAGATGAAGAGTTTCTACAGTACTTTGGCTGAAAGTGAGCAACAACTGACGACTACAACATCAAACTTGTTGAAGAATTCTACATCAGAACTTGACAAATCACCTGTAGCCGAGACAACAACAGAAAATGAGAACCACAAAATTGGATGTAAAAGAAAATGAAAGCAATGCAGAAGCAGAACACAAATTAAGAAGGGACAGAGTCAAAACAAAAACCTTTTTCCACAGAAACACGAACCATAGGATTGAAGTCTTTAAGTGAATTACAACAAAGCTGAGCAAGGGTCTTGCCACTATACACATTCTCATCAAGAGGAATGAGAAAATTTGATGAAAATGCTTCCTCAGTGGCCACCCGATCATCTATTAAGGTCAGACTACCTACTCCAGCCAGAACGATATTCTTGCAAAACTAAACAAGAAGAAACTCCTTGGACGTGATGACAACAACGTGAGAAATCAAAGCTTAACAAAAACAACCAATGACCAAATAGAACCCATTTTGCTTTTTTTTTTAATTTTATTTTGTTGTCAAATTTAAGATACTAGAGAGAGAAGTTGCAGGTTTACCTCAGCTATAGTTCCTTTCATTCCATAGACTAGGACATGAGCTTTGCTTAGTCTAAAACAACAGAATCACAAACAAAAACTAAAATTAAAAAACTAAAATAGAGGAATTCAGAAAATATTATATACACCAATGAACAAAAATTAGCAGAATTAAATTAGGTTATAACTCTAATAAAAATAAAACAAATAAATAAATAAAAAAGAAGAAGAAGAAGGGACCTTCTTTGAGCATCAGCTCCCCAAACCCGAATCTGACGGTCATACAAAGCGGTCTCCTGCGCCGTTAACTCCTCGCCGTCTCCGTCCATTCTCAGTCGCAACCTGTTCCACGACATCATCGGAGTTTTCACTTTCGAAGTCGTAAATAATAAGAAAGCAACCACAAATAAACGATACTCACTCAAAACGAATTCCGGAAAAGTGAAAACAAGGTTAAACGTCCACGAGTCACGACACTATCCAAGGGCTCGGTGCCGCCGTGAGTCGTCGTCACTCGTCAGCGACAGGGAGTGCTAATAAATAATAATTAAATAAATTATAAAACTTGATGGAAATGTCGGGTCTGGATCTGTCTTACCGAATTGGGCTTTCCTTGACCCATATGGGCCCCTCACAACCCAAAGAGTTACAATCCAAAAACACTGTTTTTGTAAATATTTTTTGGGAAATGCTTTTTTCCTTTCTTGATGAATATTTTTAGGGATTACGAATGAATATTGGCAGGTTGATCATGCACCTGTTATGTAAAAATACCATACTGCATTTTGGGAAGTGTAAATGGTGCATGCGAGTACCACTATATGACATAAATAGATTTTCATGAAACTGTTACGAATTAACGTAGCGCAGCATAGGTTATGGTACACTGATTTTACAGTTTTACTTAACAAATAAAAATTAAAAGCATACAAAAAACTCATGGGTGATACTAATAACGCAGATGCATTTGTAAATGATTTCGAACGAAAAAGATTCTTGTTATTTAACATTTATCGGTGTATGTACTGTTAGGGTTGCCACGTAATTCGTAAAACTTTTTTTCGTATGATATAGCATAGTTCCAAAGAAAAAATGTGAGTAAATAGTTAATAGCCACTTTAAATTGGTAGATAAAAATTTAGAAATTATCTTTGTCTAATTAGAGAACGGAACAGGTTAAAACTAGTTATAAATTCATGCTTTGTGTGGGTGCGTCCCATCTTTCAAAGGAAAAGATGAAAAGTACATAAAGATTATTATTATAAATTTAGTAAGTGTCAATTCTATTAACCGTAAATTAAAAGGAAAAAATGTACTAAAGTTTATTCAACTTTACCTCCTCTTAAAAATAGACATAATAAACTTTTAAATTCAATGAAAAATCTTTAAATTTTTTAAAATTTATAAATAAATCTTTTCATACATAAATTAAATATAAATTATTTTATCATGTGACTTGTAAGTGTTTATTAACATGTATAATAAGTTTTAATTTGTTGATCTAACTTTTTTTAAATATTTTAATTCATTTAATTTAATTTATTTTCAATTATTTAATATTTTCTTATTTTTAAACATATAAATTATAAAAAAATTTAAAAATTCATTTTATTTTAAAAAAATAATATGAGCATATTAAATATTTTTATGTTTATTAATTAATATGTGTGTAATGAATAATTTTGACTTAATTAGTGGGTGATCTGATTTTAAGATTCAAAAAAGTATACAAACTTCTCATCCAAATCTAATAAGGTAAAATTTAAAAGTGTCTATCTATTTTTCTCAATTTAAAAACATTCATTCATGATAAGGTAAGTTCTTGGGTAACCTTCTCGTTACATGCTTCAATTTTTATATATTAAATATATAATAGATATTTACTCGTGCTTCAAGTTCTAATTTATTCTATCATATCCCAGTTCTATGGTTTCACCGACAAAAATGATTCCTCCTCCCCTCCTCGCCAAAATAAAGTGCTTTTTTTATAAATAAAAAAATAAAAAATAAAAATTGGAAGGTGTATGTTGACAATGAGGGAGGAGTTGCGGATATTATTATTATTATTATTATTATTATTATATAGAACAATTCCTATCAAAATGTGGGAATTTCAAGGTGGTCCAAGTTTAGGTGCTGGACTGTTCGTCCACCACGGTCGAGAGTAGCTCTAGCAGTGTGAGTATAGGCTGTATAGAATTTCTTATTTGTCAATATGCCCATAATATTCCGGTGCAGTGATGAATTTCACAGACAAAACCATCGGTTGAGGGTAAACTTGCCTAGAGAATATGGAAAGGATGGCTATTTTCTTGTTCCTTGAAACGACATGCTTCCTCTTTGCATCCTCGGCAGCATAGAATATCGATTTTAGACCTGCCAAAGTAAATATGGGATCAGTGCACCAAAATTTCGGTAAATAGAGTTGAAATTGAACTGAAAGCAAGTTGAATAAAGGATATACATATATAGAAATTATGTAAGCCAAGGTTGCTGATAGACAAAATATCACTGAAAAGGTAAGGCAACGTGTTTGAACAAGTTGGGAGTAACTAACCTGTATCAGGGCGAATATCTAGGTTCCAAGCTCCTACCATGGTCCACAATCCCACGAGCCTCACATCACGCATCATGAACAGTATCTAGCTCATTTAAGTGTTCTTCTTGTACTTGATTTCCCTGATCTAGCAGCGAAGTTATTCAATAAATTTGCTTTCGCTTTATATGATGTGTGGGGGCATGCAGTTTTATGCCCATACTTGCTGCTGGATTACTCGCAAACTAGGATTCAATTTCAAGAATGAATTTGGAAGAATTGGAAGGGTATTTGCAGTTCTATTGATGAGGAAACAGGGGGTCGGGTTAGTGGGGAGTCCATGCTGCCCCCCTAACTATCATTTTCTTGAAATCTGAAAAGTGCCCTCAACGCAAGGGAAGATAAGCCTCACTAATTAACTCCAGCAAAACTTTTTAAATGTAGGCCTATCATATTCAAAGATCCGGCTTATTGACCAGTAAATAAGATCATTACGATTGATGTATTGCGAAAATAAATGGGGTCAACCAAACCTGGCTCTACAGTGATCATATTCCTCTCAATTTAATAATTTTCTTAATTATTAATTAAAAATTATTAAATTTCTATATTTTTATTTAATAATTTTTAAAAGTAATTAAAAAAATTAGATGGACATATTGTTTAAAAGAATTTACCATTACTTTATGTGAAAAGATTTTTTTCTGTGCAAAACAGTTTAGAGAGGAAAAGTTGTTCTTTTGTCAAGATAAATGCATGTCAAAGGTCATAGGAAGAATTTAAATATTTATAAATGACCTATCAAAAAAGATTAACAACAAAAATTCAACTTAAACTTTTGAATCAGCGTAATTTTATCTTATTAGTTGGGCAACTTGATTTCGAAGACTTTTTCTTTACTCACTTTTTCTTTACTCCTATATATAGGACCGGATCCAATTTCGGGAGATACTTTGAATTTCATGAATGTTTCCCGTGTCATTTCGAGATAGTTGGCATGGGAAAAGAGAAGGTAATATAGTTTTTTTTTTCATAGATAATATTTATATTGTATTACTTTGTATCAGACATATTTATAAACTTTATTTTGAAAACAGATGACTCAAAGCAAGTCACCATATGTGATACATTATCAGTGGGTCTCACCATGTGAGTCCAACAACAGATAAAAAAATTATGTGTGTGTGAATGTGCGCGCCACAAAGTTATGTCATAATCTATTATACTACGTGTTGGTACTATGAATAAATTATGTTTGTGAAGGATGTTTTTATAAGAAGTACTTTTAAAGTATGCTACTCTTTTATGACAATTTTCAAAATAATACAAATCTAAGCATACGTACAAATGAAAAATCTTTTATTCACAATGAGAAAATGATCTAAAATATACTTTAAAGAAAAATCTTATAATAATAATAATCAACAGTCTTTTTGCCATAATGACACCTAATTTATGTAAGAAGTAATCAATATTTTTAAAATCGGAACGGATGAGTCAGTTAGACAGGTTTGATTGTGACTTGCCTATTTCTCTAACCCGATCATGCTTATAAAATTGTCTGAGCTATCAAATTGCTCCAAAACTGCTCGAATTGCTACGAATCGAGTTGACTTAATGAATTGATTGACTCGGTTTTAAAAAATCATTTGGGTCACTTTTTTATTTTTATTCTTTGCCAATGTTGTGTGTTTTGTTCCCCTTTCCCCATCTCTTAACGTTTTCAACTCTTTCCCCTTTCCCTATCTCTTAACGTTTTCAACTCTTTTGCCTAGGTTTTCAATTTGCAAATCAACTTTGCAGGTTTTTGGTTGGAGTTAGAGAAGCCAATATCACTTGCAGGAGTTGCCACCATGCCCTAAGTGACCACTAATCGAAGCTTCGTCTAGGAGTTACCACCATGCCTAGTCAAGCACACTTGCGCCTAGACCAGCCTCTGGCAATCTAGGAGAAGTGTGAGGTTGAGGTTGGTCCCATTTTTTTTTCCTCTCTCAAAATTTTGGTATCGTTTTGATATGTTTATATGCAACTTATTTGAGCTTATTTATTACAATAAGCGTTTATGAAATATTTTTATTCTGTTTAGATGATCTTATTAAAACAGCTTATAGGGGTTCCCATAAGCTGTTTTAAGATTATTTTCATAAGCTAAAAATTTAAGCTTATGAAAATAAGCTTTTGTAAAAGTTAAAAATACCTTAGGTACTAGTTATTTTATAATAATTTTTGACAAAATTAACCTTAAAAAATTGACATGATTCATAATATATCCCTCAAATACTAGATATTTATTTCAAAGAGTTTATGAAAAATATTTCTCAAAGTATTTATCTAAACACTATTTTTTTTTATTTTAGACAATATTTATAACAATAAAATTTATTAAATAAACTACACTTTAATGAATACTTATATAAGTTATATATCTAAACAGAGGCTTTGTAATTTGAGCTTGAGGTTAATCTCTCTACGTATTGACAACAGGTTCTTTTCTTCTTTTGGTTGGGTCCCATTTTGGGAGAAATCAATCTTCCTCATGTTGGGTTGTCAACATACTTCTTACTTTTACGGTTAAAAAGTATGTTTGAGTTAATTTCTACATTAATTAAAACTAAATTATTCTTTGAACGATTTTAAAAACACACTGTACATTAATTTAGTGTATTTAAAAACTTAAATATCGGCCACAAGTTTAGACCTGAATAATCATAAGTAAGTAACATCCTTCTTCCCCGTCATAGCCTCACACACAAAATTGTCTCTATGAGTTTTGCACGCACCCGGATCATCAATGTATACTTTAAATTTATAGTAACTTTTTATCACTATTTTTAATATAGAGAAACAAGAGGAAAGAAAGTAACAATAACTAAAAATTCTAAGAAAAACTACACCCGCACAATCCGCTAAAGCTGTAAAGAGATCTGATTAGGAGGCTGATTCCAAATGAACATATCTTTGTTATTCCAAGCACTACGTTTGGTTAAAATCTCAGCGCGGTTCCTTTCTGTTAGACCGTGATCAATAACCACCTTCCATTTACTAGATATGAAACGCATGATATTAGCAATTATTGTCAATGAAATTAGACTAGTTATTCAGTTATTCTTACTACCATTTTTGTTTTTCCAAAATTTAGACTAGTTATTCGGTTCAGTTCCATAAGAACTTTTCAGAAGTCAGAATTCAGTTACATTGGACCTAACCTGATTCTATAAATAGTATGTAAATTCATTTTTAATTCTCTAAATTTTCTAATTTCTACAAGAATAATTTTATGAAAAAACATAAATCTTTTAAAAAAGGTTGAAATTATTATTACTATAAGACACATTTAAATTTCACGCTTATATAAAAATGAATTAGTTTAATTATTTAGATTGTGCTCTAGACTTTAGTTTTTTTTTTTTTTAATAACATAAGAGGTGGAAGACTGCAAGCACCTAGGTACGAAAAGAAAAATGTGTGATAACGAAGAATCAAATTTCCGACATCAATATTACTTTAAGTCTTAAAGATTTGCTAGTGTTAATTAAATTACACACTTTTTGGCTATTATGCTCTAGACATTAATTTAATTAATAGAAATTTAACCTCTTAAAAGATTTATGTCTTAACAAAAATTTTGTTTATTCTTGAAAAAAATTTATTTTAAAAATAGGCAGAGTAATGTTAAAGAAAATAGTAAAGTACTCAAGCACTGCACTCGGCATATATAAATATATATATACACACGCGATAATTGTTTAACATTGTATCATTTAGAGTGTGTTACGTAAGTTAATTACGTGAGTTACTATTGTATCTTATTGTAACCATAAAATTTATTTATTTTAATACTAAACCTTGTTAATATATTAATAGTGGAAGATAACAGTGGCTCATGCTAATGCGGGTTAGCTTAATAGGTTTAAGAGTTTTAAATAAGATGATGTACTTTTTAAGTGTATGAGTTCAAATTTAACCTAAGCCAATAGTCTGACTTAGTAGTCATTTGTTTTTAAAGAAATCATTAGCATTTGCGCTTAGGCATTACGAGTGAGAGTCTCTGCTTAAGAAAATCCTTTTCAGTAATATTCTTATTACCATTTTCTCTCTCTATATATATATATAAAATAGTGGTTCGTATAAATAACGTGACGCACGCTAAGTAATATAATAGAAAAGGATTTTCTTACATTGGAATCTAAGAAAATCATGAGAATATATGGCTTCCATGGAATTGAATCATAATTAATTTCATGCGGAACACAAACCAGACACATAAATGACTCTAACCAATATCTTCACAATCGGAATGGATGAGCGGTGCCTCTATCCAGGTGGCATAGCAGCTGTCCAATGTTAGACACAAAAATATAACTAAGAAATGCAAAACTTCATACATATTTATTGATCTATGAGGCAGCTTTCATAAATAACCACTGCACCAACTGCGGTCGTTGTTGCGACTACCGCTAATGCATATCACCATTCACCAACACTCATAATAAATATTTATGAATTTGTATTTAATCTGGTTAAAGATATGTTGAAAAAATATTTAAAGTTTTATTTGGTTTTCAAAATATTTAAAATTTTAAAACATATTATCTTTGAACCACACATATCAACTTTAATGCATGAGAATTTCATAAAATAATTCTAGGAATGTGATTCTCTGTAATAAAAAAATATTATGCGAACCAAACGCTTCCAAATTAAGAAATGATTAGGCATGAATAAAACATGAAACACGATGCAAAAGAATTATGGGGATTCTGATGTTCCTACCTTGACACTTTAGAAGATTTGTTTTGAATTTTTTTGTGCTTACAAGATTTCTTTATTTCAATTTTGATCGTTCTCTCATTTTCTTCTTTTTGTACTTCGGAAAGTGTTGAATTTTTTTTTTGGTACAAGTAAAGTGTTGATTAACATAAAGTTTAACAATAGTACATATTATTGTTATTTTTATTTATGATAAGAGTTTAATTTTGATTCATCGTCAGTGTAAATTTTTTTACATTGTCATCTAATCATGTATTGTCAAATCATTAAAAGAGTTTGACTATTACAACAACTATCTAAAAAGTTTAACTCTTTAAATAATGTGTCAATACATAATTAAATAACAATATAAAAAACTTTACACTCATAATAAATTAAAATTAAATTCTTATGATAATTATCCACAGATCATTTCCTGCTTAGCAAATCACATAAAATGGGGAGTTTTGTCCGTAGCGTAGTAGTTGTAGTGAGTGAGGGAGCTGATGGGTGGCCGGGTGTGGAAGGGTACACGTGGCTAATAACTGAGACGCATAGTGCAGAGAGAAAGAAAGAGAGAGGTCTTTGGTACCGACAGATACATACGAGTGGCAATGGCAATGGCAATGGCAATTACAGGCACAGCTCCCACACTGACTTTTTGGTAGTTGCAGGTTTTAAAGGCATTGTCTCTCTTTTCTCTTCCAACAACACTACTTTACCCCCTCCCAACTCTTTCTCATTACCGATGCACCCTCACCCCTCCATTACTACGTTCTACGTACTTCATACTTTAATACCTACGTCCACCATACTATGCTGACCTCTTACAAACCTCCCGCCCTCCCCCCTCACGCGCTCTCAAGTCTCAACCTCTTCTTCCCACTCTCCCACTTCCTATAATCACGGTTGGGTCAGCAATTCAACCACCGGTCCAATAAAAAAAATGACCAAACAAAAAGAAAAAAAATCACAGAAATGGATAAGATTTTTGGAGTTGATAAAAACTGGTCAAGTTTCTTGAATTTTATCTTTATTCAAATCAAGCGATTTTTTCAATTTTTATTTGGTTTATCGAGTTTGATTAAAAAAAAAGATACGGACTTGGATTGAATTAGTAATTGGATCATTGATTTTTCAATCCGATTAGCACAAGAAATGATTTTTTTAATAAAAATAAAAATTATATTAGCTATAACTTTTTATTTTATTAGCTTATTTTATGCATTATAATAATCTTCCAATTTGTTTCTAAAACTCTTAAAAAATGCGTAATGAAAATATTGTTTTATCTGCACGGACAATTTTCTTAATTATTATCTCCTACGTGTGATAAAGTATCGAGTAATAATGCTATCATATGTGAAACACAAATTTGTACATATATAATAATGAATATGTGTTTGTATTAACTATTCTTTTTTTGTTGACTAGCATTACTGTAAAGTTTTGATTGTGATTTGGTAGTTGCAAATAGCCTTAAAAGCATATTTTTGTGTATAAATTTAGAATACTATTGTTGTATTTATTTATGGCAACTTTTGTCATTGACTTTTTAGAATTGATTTCTGAAAAATGTAAATAAGACCAATTATGCAATATTTGGATAAAGTGATAGCATCTTTAGTTGCATAATAATACCATATTTTTAAAGGACTCATGAGTTGTTTCAGCCCTGTGTCAAGAATCGGTTTACGTTCATACTATTTTTTTTTACCTTGCATTTAAACCTCTCTTTATTCTTTTTCCCACAAAATCAGAAGCCTATTGCACATTACTCAGCTGTAAACTGTGCGAACCAAACTACACGGCCAGGCCCCAGGCAAAGGCAATTGGCAATAATTGACTGACTAGCCAAGGCCTCTCCCTAACGTTGAATTGTTGATGCAGGCTGGAGGACCTTCGTGTCCAAAAGCTGCAGTGACTAGTTGCAAACTCACTGGCTTCCATATCCATCTACACTTTCTATTATTTTTTCTTGACAGCAAGTGAAAGACATGCTCAAATACTCAAATGAGATATCCTAAAATCTTATACTTGGATTTGTTAATTATGAAATTATTAAATTTTAAGGACTTTAAATATTCTATATATATTTTTAATGATTATAGCAAACACAAAAGTTTTATGTATTGTTTATTTAATGATAGCGTTCTAAGAACCCTGTTAACATTATAATTTACTAGCAATAACATCTGCAAGTTTGATAAAAAAAAATTAACACATAATTTTATGTAATTTGTTCTTTAGTTTTTATTAAAATGAGAAACCATAAAATTATTTAATATCTGCACGCATACTGAAAATGGTCTCGCGAATATTGATGTTACGTGTTGTGTGACCTAAAAAATAACAATTCTTCATGCAACATTAAGAAAGAACATATTTTTTTAACATTGTTTTCTTTACTTTTTTTTTTGCAGATATATAATAAGAAAATTTTACCAATATTTAAAATCTGAGGAATTGTTTAGCTTTTTTTCTGAAAAAAATCATCATACTTCTTCTGGTGTACTGTGTCACCATAAATCTTTCTTAGAATCATTACCAATTATGCAGTCCCTATGACTCATATCAGCATCGCAGATAGGATGAGAGTTGAATGAAGACATAGGAGTAAAAATGATCACGTGCTCAAGGCGTTTGGGCATATGAACGTTTCATTATGTCTCATAGTTGTTGTGGCTTAAATCAGCTAAGGTATCTAGCCTGGAGCCCTAAATTAATGGTAAGCGCCAGCTGCAAAGGCCCACCAACAGAAATCATCATTAGCCTTCTGGCAAGAAACTGCAGTCCAGCGTAACTATTAGACATTTAGACAGGGCTAAATGGATTTTATTTTTTTAATTATTTCGATATTTTTTTAAAAAAATATGAGTATTGAGCTACTTTATACTTATTAATTATTATTTATATTTAATATATTTTTAAATATTTATTATAAAATTAATAATTAATAAATAATTAACAATTTATCGTAAATATTAAACTTATCAAGTATCGTTACAACTCTTTTCTCTTTTTCTATTTTTTAAATTTCCATTCAAATAAGCTCCGAGCTTAGGCTCATTTTCAAATTTGAAGTGTTTTTGTTTTGCTCCCCCACTCTCGCTGCATGGGGTGTGGGCTACACTTTACACTTGCAAGTTCCAATTTCTAACTTCCAATTTCCAAGTAAATATCAATAAAAAGAAAAGAAACCCAAGGGAAAGACATGCCATGAAATGTGAAACACAATGCCACATGCCTTGTCTTGAGCATCCATTCTTTGTACTTATTTTTCCTGACTAGTAAAAGTTGAAAGCAACCAACAGCCTGTCCCTTATTATATCTTACCTCCTTTTTCAGGCTATATATGCCATTGCTGGGAAGGAGCCCTACATTTGGAAAAAGAAAATTTAAATAATTAAAACATTTAGTTCAACTTGTTAAATGGAGCATATCGTCCAGGCCCTTTTTGCCTTTCATAGTTTCCTCTCTCTCTCTCTCCCTCTCTCTCTCTTTCTGTCCTCCTCCTTGAGTTTCAAGTTCAACTTTCAATACATCATCCATAATCTTGTCTGCACAAATCCACATTTTCATCTTCTTATTATGTGGCTAACAGGTATGGTTTGTGGGGATTCCCACTTAAATACAATCCTCTCTCTATTTCTGTCTTTTTAATTTTTTTCAAAATAATAAAGAACAAAAATTCTAGTTCCTTAATTTGACTGTCCACTCCATTGGGTATTCACGGAATCTATGGCAGGCAGTGGTGGGTGAAGGGAAGAAGTAAGCATCCTCCTGCTGCAATTGTCTGCAAGCTAGTACTCTCTTGCCGCTTTCAATTACTATTTTCTTTTTTCTTTTTGCATTTAGTTGCTTCTTTATATCCTGTTGGTAACCTTCTCAATTGTAACTTCCAGTTTCCTTGGAACTCTAACTACTTGGCTGCTAGGTAGTTATGTATATTTATCCCTCTGATGCAGGTTTCTTCCTTTTTATCCAAGTACGGACAAAAAAATGTTTAATGCGTTTGTATAATAAGTGCCTATTTCTGGCTGTCTAGTTTTTCATAATTTCCTTCTCTATCATCACTTTAAAATCTTGTTGAATTGGAGTTTGGTTGTTGCCCTGTAATCAGTTAGAGATATACTTTCTTAGAGTTGTTATTTTCAGTTTGTGTCACCTGTTCTACGAGTGTCTATGTTGCTCCCTTCTTAATTTTCACTTACTTTTCATGCGAAGCATCTTGGTGTCATATATTGAAGGGTGACCAAAGATAGAGGATCTTTGAGGAACCAGAGCTGAAAAGTTGAAGTCTTTTGTTATGGACTGGAATTTGAAAGCACCTTATTGGGATTTGACTGAAGTGGATCAGGCAACCTTACCCAGCATAGAAACAGTGGATGGGTCAACCAGATTTGGAGTTTATAGAACGAAAGGGGATTTTTCTGTTGACTTGAAGCTTGGTCAGGTAGGGAATTCTGGCACCGAATCAGTACTGCCCAAGTCCAAAGATGCTGCTGGAGTCTCCAAAATGGCATCCTCACCTTCAGGGTCATCTAAGAGAGCTCGAGGCATTCACAATGGAACCCAGACAGTGTCATGCCTTGTGGACGGGTGCAATTCAGATCTTAGTAATTGTAGGGACTATCATAGGCGCCATAAGGTCTGCGAACTCCATTCCAAGACTGCGCAGGTCACAATTGGTGGCCAGAAGCAAAGGTTCTGCCAACAGTGTAGCAGGTGCGTACCATATGTATATATGTGTGTTTTGCTTTGCTATGAAATTGTTTATTTGCAAGTTGGTCCGTGGTCAGTTACTTTAAGCATTTTGTTTGGGATTGATCTTTAAGCCGGTGTATAAGAAAAAAACGCAATTGGAAGGGTCCTGCTTCACATGCATAATGATACTTGTGGGATTAATTTCTTGTCGTCCGAATGAGGGACACCCGGTTGATACAAAAAAATTGTGTTCTAGCCGGTTTATACAAAAAAAAAAAAAAAATTGCGTTCTAGATTGCATGTAATTTGTTCTCTTAATCAATGCAATTTTTTTCTTTATATTGTACATAATAGACTTTTTTTTTTTCCTTGTCCGGTATCCCGCTTCTACAAGTGCTTTTCCATATACTCGAATCCTAATATTGCCCCTTAACTGTTGAGCTTAAGCTTACATACCGGTGTACATAATAGACATCTAATCTAAGTTATGGGCATCCATATACATTATTCATGTTAGCTTCACAAGTACGCGAGCCATTTACTTTCGTTTGCTTTCTGCTACCGTTAGCATCTTAATTTAGTGTTCTTTAGGAGAGGTGTAAGCAAAATTCTTGACCAAAAAGAATCCCAATAGGCGAAACCTATTCTAAATTGAAAACTTTACCAGATTAGTTAGCATAGTCTCCTACTAAGATACCTGGATATCTGGATATAGTTGCCATGATGAGCTGGAACTTGTGCAGAAATACTTGTTTATGGTTAATTTAGTTTACAGAGTGTTCAATGATTCTAAATTTCTAATTATAAGAGACCACCCCCTCTGATGTCCTAGAAGTCCTATAGCTTTATACACGATTGATATACATTCATAAACCCTCTTCCCAGCTGATTCTGCAATATGAAGAGAGTTTGAAAGTGTCCGAGTGCATGGAACACAGTTACCCAACATTTAATGGAAGCTGAGAAAATGACTCGGCTGTATGGTTCTTTTAATAAATCATGTACATTGCCTGTACATCTGATGAATCCGTACTAACTAATTTTCACTGCTTAGTTTCATGTGCCTCTGATTTTATTTGCTCGATTCGACATGCCATATTGGCATGACATCTTACGTGCCTGAAGTTCCTTAAATCCTGAATCTTTCCTTTCTGTAGGTTCCATTCGCTGGAGGAATTTGATGAAGGAAAAAGAAGCTGCAGGAAACGCTTAGATGGACACAACCGACGGAGAAGAAAGCCCCAGCCAGAACCTCTCACGCGATCTGGTAGTTTTTTGTCTAATTACCAAGGTTAGCTTCTAGTTCTAGCAACATTATCTGAGTGGACCCATATATGCCTAGATTTGGAGCGGACATTTGCTGAAGGTCCCCACATAGGTACAGAAATTTTAAGAGAGTAAGAAATTTCCTGTGAAAACAAGCACTCAGCTAGCCGAGTGCGCTGCCAACATCCCTGACTTGGTCCATTGATGTCCACGCCTCATGGCAATCTAGTGGCCACTAAAATAATGTCAGTACACATACAAAAAAAGGCTTTTGCTTTTGAGAGAGGCCAACCTAGACTATCATTTGTAAGAAGTTATCTATTGCTGAAATATCATATCTTGTTTGATGGCTTGAGTTTCTTACTTGGTTTGGAAATTTCTTGACAACGCGCCCGCGCACACACACACAATGACATATTAGATAATTCATTCCATGACTTACAATATAAGACAAAAGAAAGTCAATTGTCTAAAAGTTCACTACTACATTTTTCAGGCACCCAGTTGCTACCCTTATCAAGTTCACATGTATATCCTTCCGCTGCTGTGGTGAATCCTGCTTGGAGTGGAGGAGTTGTTACTTCCCGTGCAGATGCTAGGCTCCACAGCCACAACCAACACCAACAAGTGCATTTGGTTGATAAACAATACCTTTTTCTTGGATCTTCTCCAACCAGCTATAAAGAAGGGAAGCAATTGTCATTCTTACAAGGTGACAATACCACGACCACACTCAACAACCAAAACCCACATATTCCAGCTGCTTCTGTGTGCCAGATGCTTCTCAGGACCGGCCCTTCGTCAGAAAGCGGCGGGGTGAGATGCAAAATGGTCTGTGATAGCCTAACAGCATCTTCAGTCAATGATTCCCCTTGTGCTCTCTCTCTTCTGTCATCACCACAGACGCACACACCTGGAAATGGATTAAACCAAATGTTGCAACCCCACTCAATCTCCTTTATGCAGCCCTTAGGCCTGAGCCTGCATGATAACAGCTTAGAGTCCGTGGACCCAGTTTTGGGTTCCAATGGGAGTGACCATTGTTCCGCAATGTATAGCGTGGGTTCTAATGGATCCCAGGGGAATGAAGTCCCTCAACTATTTCCCTTTCAGTGGGAATAGAGAGTTTTATCATAAGGATTCACCGTATGGTTGTTGATTTCGAATGAATTCTTTCCCTCGTACTATTTAATTATCATTTTATCTTTAACGAAGGCAATGGTCTATGTACTATATATATCATATGATCCAAAAAAGAGAGAAGAAAACAATTGGAATAAAATTTTGTTAGGAATTTAAGTGAGTGAAAGAAGTTTTAGCTCAAGAAAGAATGAAATAAGTGAAGAATAGACTAGTGAGTTTTGTTATGATTGGTGGAATGAAATGATATATAATGATAGAATAAAAAGTGATGGAATGAAAGTTTAGATGTTTATTTGGAAGTTGTAGTGAAAATTAATTAAATGATAAGAATTATAAGTTTATTATTTTTATATTATCTTTATTTTAAATACATAAAATATAAGGATTAAGGACAATATATAATTTTATAATTGAATTCGTTACTTACTTCCTAAGGGCAATAGAGTCTATTTAATTTTATTTTTTTAATCTTTTTAAAGATTTAAACAATAACATCATTTATCATTTTATTTCATTGTTTTTCACTCAATTCTTTATTATAAATTCAAATAAAGCCTTAAAATTTTAGGTCAATATGTAGTGTCTAATCTACTACTATAATTCTTTGCTTAGGTCATGGAAGAATCACTAAGGGTATGTTTGGATTGGTGATAAGGGATGAAATAGAATGGAATGAAATAAAATAGTAAAAAGGTATTCTTGTTTGAATGTTTAAAAAAAAAGATAAAATAAAATGGAATTGAGAGGACTCTATATCCTTCATTCTCTTATTTTTTTTCCCTTCCAAATTGGGAAATAAGAGATGAAATGAGTTATGAAATTATATTTTTATCTTTAATTCTTATATCTTTGTATTTGAAATAAGGGGAATATGAAAAAAATAAACTTATAATTCTTGTCATTTCATTTACTTCTACTAAAACTTTCAAATAATAATATAAAAATTTTATTCCATACCATCTATTTCTATTCTATTATATACAATTTTATTCCACCCACTATAAAATATCTAAACATAACCTAAGTGGGGACTATATATGTGAAAAAACTAATAAATTTAATGTCTTAAAATTTTAACTTAAAATGTAATGTCACGCTGGTTAAGTGTGATTCGTCGCTTACGACATTAAGCAAGATATTACTTGGCTTTTGGGCTTCCCCTTTCCGCCTAATAATTTTTTCATATCAAGTGATCGGGTTGTTACCGTACATGATCCACTATTATGTCATTTGTAGCACATTATATTATTATTATTATATTTTTTGGGTGGAAGCACATTCTTTCAATACTTTAAAAGAATACTATGTCATTTGTGAGACATTATTTCAAAGATATAATTTTTATTAATTTTGTCATTCAATAATTTTTTATATTAAATTAATTTTTTTTAAAAGACTAATTTGCAATGTTCTTAAAATCAAACCAATCAATGAATCGATGAGACTTATGATTCAAATTTAACCATTTAAACTGGATGGTCGAATTGGATGACATCATAAAAATAATCCACGTACAGTAATATAAAAATTGAGTTTTTTTTTAAAATAATAGTTGCTCGATTCAACCAAATGAACTGAACTATTTATCCAAATTTTGACTAGTTTTGGTCGATCCAAATTGGTTTGACTGTAAATTCAGTTATAAGACTGAACCATAACGTTTCATTATCTGGTTCACAGTTAGATCAACCGTACTGTCTGATTCGGTTTGATTTTGACTACACTATTAATTTGATGTTAAAAATTAACATTGAACAATTATTTTGATATATTTATCTAATTATGAGACCTACCTGATGACACTTTGTCTCAATTGTCCCCAAAAGGGAAAACATGCCGTGAAATAAGCAACCTCACAAAAGATGGATGGTTTAAAGAGAAATAAATAAAAAAAATTCAGAAGTCGCCACCAATCGATTCTTCCATTAAAAATGGAATGATGCAATTGGATGTTGGAACCAAAGACAAATTTTAGTATCTGATACTAGAACCAAAATTGTTCAATGAAATTAAACTCCTCGAAGTTTTGAAGATAACAATAAATATTAAATTAAAAAGAATAAATAAGTTTTGAATAAACTTATATCTATTACATAGTTGAGTCTGCTGATTAAAAAACTGACAAATACTTTTGGACCAAAGACAATCTTTGATAAAATCTCTTATACAACGCGCGTCCAATACAACTTAATTATAATATATTATTGGATCGTTCATTATTTGTTTGTTGACTGTTTCTCAAAAGCATCAGTCTAAGGATATTCAAAGACAAATAAAACAAAGTGCACTAACTGTTGATGGGATCTCTGACACAAATGTGACTTTCGAAAATTCAACTCTATACGCTGGAGCTGACATACCTAACAACTACAAGGATCAGCAAATAAGGAACTTTCTGCGTGTTTAGAAGAGTCAGAACTAAGATATCATATTCCTTGCAAATGTTGATAACCAAAGTGACTTTTCAGAAGGAGATCAACACATTATCAACATTATGCATTTAATGTTACTCAGAACGATAATAAATATTGTCGTTGGATGAATAAGTTTATGAATACCAGAATAAGCTCTCAAGCTATAAATACCAAAGTTTTCAAAGATTCAAAGTAGCGAAATACATCAAGAGAATAAGAGAAAATATTCAAAACTTCACTCTCTTTTTTTACACTTTCTTTTATACTCTTGTATAGAGTTTTACTTGAGAATATTTGTTATCCTCATTCATTGTGAGTTAAACTCAAGTGTTGGTAAACACCTTCTATCATTTCGTTGGTAAGTCTAAAGAGGCTGTGTATAAAAGAATACTTGTTGTCTAGAACCTGAAGAAGTTTAGAATAAATGGTTGTAGTTTGAAGAGACGTTGAGAAGAATACTTGTAAACTGTGAAAGTTTAGTGAAAAATCCATCAAGTAGAAGGGACTGGATGTAACTCTCAGGTTGTGAGAGTGAACCAGTATATATATCTGGTGTAAGCTTTTCTTCCTTCTCCTAGTGTTATTTTACTTTTCAACTAATATCTTGGGATTGTTATTGTTGTTCCTAACTACTTTTTTTTTAAATCAAAAGTTTGTAACTTGTATCCAAAGTTTTTTCAGAAAACCTTCTTTGCGTCCAAAAGACTGTAAAGAGTTTATGCTTCGTCTATTATCTCTTACTTTCTCATGAAGCTTTTGTTTCAAAGACTGTTTTATAGAAAAGTTTTTCAAAAAGGTTAAGAAACACAATTCAACCCCCTTCTTGTGTTCCAAAAAGGTCATGACCGATCGGTTAAGTGTTGTGAATGGAAATGGTGGTCGGATCGGTCAGGAATGATCAATTAAGTGTTGTTCCAAGTTAGGCAAGTATTTGATCGATCTGAACCAATCGATTGTTGGTGGGGATAGAAAGGTGGCAATCAGTTAGGAACGATCAGTTAAGGGTAAGGTCAGTCGATTAAGTTGATAGGGTGACTATTAAGAAAAATGGATCGGTTTTATGAGCTAAGGATTAAATGGGTTAAAGGTAAAGGTATGCTCGGTCAGAGTAATGGTCAAGGGTTGAAGGGTAAGGGCTAAGGATCAGTCTTCTCAGTCGATGGGTTGGTTAATGGGTTAAGGGCTAAGGCTTAGTTTGCTCGGTTGATGGGTTGGCTAAAGGGTTAAGGGTTAAGGATCGGCATGCTCGGTCGATAGGTTGGCTGAAGGGTTAAGGGTTGGGTCTGGTCAGTTCGGTAGGTGAGCTAAGGGGTTAAGGTTAAGGATAAGGTTGACTTGGTCATTAGGTTGGGTGAGCGACTAAGGCTAAGGCTTAGTATGATCGGTCAGGTAGTTGATCTGGGGGGTCAAGGCTAAGGCTCGATCCTCTCGAATCAGTCCGTGAGTTAAGGTGTTATGGGCTAAAGATTGAGTATGGTGGTTGATGGAAAAAATTGTTAAGGAGATCAGATCAGTTTAGCAATAAGTTATTGAGAGGCTGAGGAAGAGGCTATGGTCGGCTCGATAAGTTTGGGATACCTAGAGGTTGAGATCTAGGAAAAGGCTTTGATCGGTTTGGAGATGGCCTGATAAGTGGGTGGTCAGTCGAAAAGTGTCTAGAGGAGTAGTGGTTGGTCGGGAACGACCCAGGGAAAGGGTGTGGTCAGAAATGGTCCAGGGAATGTGTGCTTGGTCAGAAAATGGTATCGGGAGTGAGTGGTCGGTCGGACACGGATGTAGACTTTGTTTTCTGATTTTTCACGAATTTGGTATACTGTTGATGGCTATGGGGGTGTTATTGAGGCTGTGTTTGGTGGCAAAACAGTAGGATATTGTGGTAACGTTTGTTGTTCATGGGTGTCATTTTATAATGGGCATATAGATGACTCTGTTTTGACGAGATGATGCAAAATCTAGACACCAGGACAAACAAACATTGCAAAATCAGACCCAATCTTTATCCTCAAACAAACATCAGTTATGTATTTTAAGAATGTATGATCTAGACTCCATTCAAACACACATTGCACATGAACCAGAGATGATAAGATTACAACCAACAAATATTGCAAAGTTCGAACCGAAGCTTCATCTATAGACCCCAACCAAGTAGATATTACACATCTTAAAAAATAGAAAACATTTATCAGAATGCAACATCATCTAATCAATTTCGTTTTTATCAAGATGTACATGAGTATCTTAGAATATCAAAATAAACATTTAATGAATGTGCATATTTATCACTTGATTTTTACATATCAAATCCAATTAAATCTATTAACACTAAACCAAAATCTGAATTTACAGAAAAAGAAAAAAAGTGAGAAGAGCTTGATAACCTTGGTGCCTTAATTGACGGCAGAGCTTTTCCTTTCTCCTTCGTTTGCTCCTCACACTTACAAATTCTCTAAGAAAGACCCCGAGAACTCCTTGCCCCCAAAAAATGAAAAGAAACCTTTCTTTAGAGGGGGAGGGAGGTTTCTGCAATAACATAATAAAATGAAAAGAAAAAAACCCTCTCTCCTCCGTGCATGCTTTGCAGGTTTGGGATGAAAAATTGGGTACTGATGCGATCCGCAGCTTTAGTGCAGCTGGGGACAAGGTGTAGAGGTGCAGAGCTGCAGAGGACGTGGTGCAAGGGGTGAGCGGAAGGGTGAGTGGAGTAGGGAGTTTGGTGCAGGGGGTCGATGCAAAAAGGTGTGGTCCCCTTCGTACGTACCTTGGCGGTGAGCAGCAGAGGATGTTTCCTTTGCTAGGGCATCGCGTGAGAAAGAAAGGAGATGTGCTGGGTAAATGGGTTAAGGATGAATCTATTTTTTTGTTTTTTTGTTTTTTGTTTGGGCTTGGCTTAGGAACAGGTCAGAGGGGAAGGTGGGGCTCAGATCATGATGGGCTAGAAGGGAAGAGGTTTTGGGATTTTGGTTTGGGTTAGGTGAGCTTAAAGAAATGGGTTTAGGGATTGAACCAGAATTGAAAAATGATACAATTTCTAATTTCTTTCTTTCTATGTTTTTTTTGGTATTTTTTATTTTGGAATTTATTGGTTAATTAATTTTTTGAATTTTTATAATTTTTTATGTAACCCGGATAAAATACAGTGTTCACACACTTGTATATTTGGAGAACCAAAATGAGTGTTTACTCTTTATAATAAAATAAGTAGTTTATAATATGATTTAATTTTAATATACTCTTAGTGTAAAAAAAAATTACACTATCACTCAATCATTTTTAAGCACATTATATTAAAAATTTAACTTTGATAATAACTATCTAAAAGATCAAACTTTTTCAATTATATGTCAATACTTGATTAGATATTAGTGTAAATTTTGAACGGTGAATCAAAATTAAGTTCTTTATAATATAATAACTACATGTTAATCTTGATTACCTTGTTAAAAAGTTTAGTTATTTTTATACAGTACAAGGTAGTTAGCCTAAACGATAAGGGATACTCACATAAGGTGGGATTCACTTCGCATGTAGAACAGGTGATGTGTGTACAAAATACACACATCTAATGCTTTTATTGTTAGAAGATTTGATTTAATTCATCACTAATTTTTGTCTTTTATTGTGTTTTTATCATCCTATCTTCCTTTTATGCCTTTGGTATGTTTTTAATGAATTTCAGGTGAAAGTTAGAGATCTTGGACTAGTTTAATAGAAAATCAAGAATCTGACGTTATTGCAGTGATTTGGTTATAACTAGAGCTACATACCTCGGTTTGGTGTGATTCTTGATGTTTTGGAAAGCTAAGAGAGAGATCTACAACTTCAATGAAGACCTCGAAATCTATTTCAAACGTTTTAGGACTGAAACAGTGATATCAAGGCAGAACTTGCTTGCTGTCATCCCACCGCTTAAGCGCCCAAAATCCACCGCTTAAGCGGTAGAGTCCCAGAACGTGAACTCCTCTCTGCCTCTCCACCGCTTGAGCACCCAAATCCACCGCTTAAGCGGTGGCATCACAGAATGCAAAATCTTTTCTGACACTCCACCGCTTGAGCGGTGAGATTCCACCGCTTAGGCGGTGGAGTTTAAAAAGTGACGCCTTATTTTTCTGATATAAAAGGAAAAGAGAAGAAAAAAAAGTGAGGCTTTTGGGGGGCTGAAAAATCCAAAAGGGGAGAGGGCTTATAGCCCTAGGAGAGCCAAGAAGATCATCAAGGAGCAAGGATTCAAGATCTTCATCTTCTTGTTGTATTGGATTCAATAGAGTTTGCAATTTCCTATCTTTTGTTTTCCTATTTCTTGATGTTTTTCTAAACTCTTCCTAGCTAGAATGATGATGTAACTTGAATGAATGATTTGTTTGGATTTATAGTTCTTAATCTAAGTTTCCTTTCATGATTGAGTGTTCATCTCTATTCTTAATGCTTTTATGACTTGATCAACCATAAATTGAATTGATGGTCATGCATAGGATTGAGAAATTCATGTGTGATGTTGCTTCTTGAGATAAACACCATGAGTAAGCAATGATCTAGGAATAGATATTGTTGGTTGTGTGGTATTACTTAGGATTTTGTTCATTCATGCCTTGTTCTATTTGAAATTAGACTAAGGAATTAGTTAATTCTAAATAGTTGAAGAGAATTAATCTACCAAGGAATTAGGTTTTAATTAAAATAGATATCCCACCATCAATTCTTGAATTGGAATTTAAATTAAGAAAGAATCCAAATAATCAGAAAATCAAGTGAAATCGGATCTCTAGCATCTCACTCTTTGTTTACTCAACCCCATATAGCATAGTACAATTCTATTTTTATTTCTAAATTCTCTTTAATTTACATCGTTTAAATAGTATCTAAATTAGTAATTTGGTACTTGACAACACAATTCCCTGTGGAGACGATAATTTACTCATCACATTATTACTTGTGCGATTTGATACACTTGCCAAATAAGCTTTCAAGTTTTTGGCGCCGTTGCCGGGGGATTGTGATTTTGTCAATATCATTTAGCTAATAGGATACTAATTTAAACATTGATTTTAGTTTTTGTTTTTAACCTTTTTGTTCTTGTTTTGTATTTTTAGGTGCCTTTGGTCATTAGTTGCAACAAGCTTAAGGTTGAGACAAAACTCTTGGTAAAATTGTTTCAACTTTGAATTGTCGTAACATGAATTACAATAACTATGAGGCATGTTCTTTGTGTGGCAATCCTATGTATATTTCCTATATGTGTCCATATAATAATTCTGAGAGTGTTTTTGCTGATTCATATCATGAGACATATAATCCTAATTGGCATAATCACTCTAATTTCTCATGGCATTCTCCTCGTGACATTGGTAGTGAATATTCTAAATATCAAAATCAATTCTACTAATCTAATTATGGCTACTATCAACTGCCTTATTTTCCTAATGAGGTTGCAGATCAGTATTACCTAAAGGAGAACTTAAAAAAAGAAACAATGGATAAGGTAATGGCTAATTTAGATAAAATTGATATTCTATTAGATGAGATGAAAAATATGAATAGTCAACATATCCTTGATTTTGATAAACAATATGCAATTACCACTAGATCTAATAAGAAACAAGAACAAGATCAATCCATTTCCTTTAGGTCTAGTGAGGAAATTGATAATACTGTTATACCATTGAAGAATAATGGACACTCAAATACGGCTTCTATTTTTAAAGAAGATTTTAGGGATAAAGATCATTTAGATGAGGGTAATTCATTCCCACAGCACAATGTGTTCATCCTTGAAATTAAAATTGTAGAGCATGAGGTTAAAGAGGATATGTCTAGGATCCCAATTCCTCATAGTTTAGTAAATTCAAATGACTTTGCACAGTTTTGTTTTATTTTAGAGGTGTTTGTACATAAACTAATTTTTTTTTATTTTCTTTGTGCTAGTAGTTATTTAACTGTTTTTGTTAAATTTTTTATAGAACTTGACTTTGTACAGGTTAGACTAATCCATGATACGTATGATTAAGTTGTATTTTTGTTTTATTTTTTTATTTTTGTTGAGTCAGCTTTAGTGCCTCCCCGAGTTCGGAGCCTTTCTAGGGGGATGTAAATAGTGTTGGCAAAAAAATATATATGTTCTTTGTTTGGTTTTGCTTTTGTATGCTTTTGTTAGTTGTGTGCTTATTTTCATATTAGTGTGTTAGTTGTAAGTTATGAAACTTTTTATGAAAATTATATGGGTATTTCATGAAATCAAGGTTAAACTCATTTTTTTCTTAAAATAATTTTCATAAAAAACTTCATAACTTACAAAATAAAGGGTTTTTTAGAATTCCGGTAGACGAAACCGCCCACGGCAGTTTGCGTTGCACTTGGCCTCGAAAAGTTATATGGAATCGATATAAAATGCGTCTAAATCGGACAAACGAGTCAAAAGTTATGGCTTTTCAAAGTTTTGACTTTGGTTATATAGGTTTTCTTGTATTAATCTATTATTTTTTTCCTAGTTTTGTGTATATCACCCTACCCGTGTTGGCGTGATACACGTCATCACGCCACCCGTGTTGGCGTGATACACGTCATCACGCCACCCCTGTTGGCGTGATGACATGTATCACATCACCTCTGTTGGTGTGGTGACGTGTATCACGCCATTCGTATTGGCGTGATAACGTGTATCACACTTACCGCTTTGGCATGATACACATAAAATATTAAAAAATATATATATTAACATAACAAAAACAACAATATAATGATAATATGTTTTAAATGAGTAATATTTTAATAATTTGTCTTAATCTGCTGTCTTACGCCAAATTGCCTCTAATGGTTGCTTAGGCTGCGTTGCAAATGCTTGCGTGACAATTGAGCAATAATTATCTTTAATCAAGCCTTGGCCTTTTACACGTGGAGGTGTTTTAAAACAGCCTCCCAGTCTGTGACTCAACATAACCCCGTAAAGTCTCCAATCCTGCACAAATCTTCCCCTGCAAAGAGTTCTTTACATCTCGAAGCTCCGACCAAGGTTTTAAATATAAGGCTATAATCTGAAGCGATCACAATATCTCAGTTACGGTCGCCACAACTTATCGACTGCATATCTGTCTTAATACGACTGTGATTGCAACCAAAGTACAACTGAGATTTAAAATCTTGAATCTGCCAAACATTGCCATTTCTTCCACGTGTTGTGCTATCTGAAGTGCACTTTCCTCTCTTCTTTTTTCTCACTTTTTGAACTTCTCTGTGTCTTCTTTTCTCAGCTTTCAGTCAAAATATACCAAGTGGTACAACGCCTTGGGCTTGCTTCCCCATTAACGGAGCATCCAGGGATTCTTACTTGTAGGCATTGTTTTAAAAACCGGTCCAACCGGACCGGTTCAACCGGTTGGACCGTGGACCGATAGCTCCACCGGTTCTGGTTCAACCAAAGAACCGCCCGAGCGGTTAAACCGCAAAAATTATAAAAATAACCGGTTGAACCGGTTAAACCGGTAAAAAACCGGAAATAAAAAACCGGTTGGACCGGTCATCAACTTTTAAATTAAATTTTTATTAAAAAAGAAAGAAGAAAATGGTTCTTTTTTTAAGAAAAACTTAGGATTTAGCATTTTTAGAAGTTAGGTTGGGAGTTTCCACAATTTTAATCCTTCTTTATCACAAAATAGGTGGCAACACTACAAAGCGGTTTATGATTTTTATGATTAGTTATATATATATATAGTATATAGTATACCGGTTCAACCACCGGTTCAACCGATCAAACCGATCAAACCTTGAACCGCTCTCCTCTCCGGTTATCCGGTTCAACCGTTTTTTAAAACATTGCTTGTAGGGGCCTTATTTACGTTTCTTATAAGTATCCGGCATGTGTTATCTATTACATATAAGATTTTTTTTTTTTATTTTTATTTTTTATGAAAGTGCATATAAGACTTTTTATTGGGAGAATTTAAGATAAGGTTCGTCTTTATCTCAAAATTTCCTATTTCTCTTTTCTTCTTCTAAAGAAAACTTAAAAAATAAAGCAAGTATTTCAATTTTTTTTTTGTCAAATATAAATTAGAAATTATATTTGCACGCTTATATTTACAAAAATTTGAGCCGTATGCATTTATAAGTGTACAACACGTGTCAAGTTAATTGGGGGTTTAAGTGTTGGGGAAGATAGTTTAGAGGAGAAAATTGAGATTGGGATTTGGATTACTTTTTATGTGAGGGTTTCACATGGCATGTTATTTGAGAGAAATAGATATACAATTTTATGCATGAAATCTATGAATAAGAATCTAACGAGTTAGAAGAAGAAATTTCACTTACAACAAAAGTTGTGTTTCGCTCTCTTTTCATATGACAAAATTATGTAAAACTCTTACATGAAAAATCCTAAATTCAAAAAAAAAAAATTGGCACTAAAATTATTATCTATGAACTTGGATAGTTTCATAAAGTAGTAGTAAGTGTCTAATGACCTGTTTGATTTAAAGGAGTGGAGAAGAGGGGAATGATTTTAATTTTGTGTGTGTTTAGTTAGAGAAGAGGATGAAAGAGGTTTTAATAAAGAAAAAAATATAAATTTATTTTTAAACACAATTATAACATTTAATGTAATATTTAATTTATGAATATTTTCATCTATTTTTAAATATATATTTTCTCATCTCTAAATCTCTCTACTTTTAGAAAAGAACTAAAATTAATTTAGGAGAGATTTTACTCCCCTCTCATCCTCTTCCCTTTTTTTATCTCCAACCAAATACTATGTAATTGTATAAGCCAATCCTCATAAACCTACAAATTTATCATTTCTCCCTTGTATAACTGAAATCTAAAAGTGATGCGTAATTATTGTTCATAATTAAGCTAGAATTTATTAGAAGACATTCTTTGCATTTTACAGGCCATATGACAAGATTAATCCTACAACATTAAACTGTTTAGGTTTATGGCAAGCAGGAATTGATATTGGCACGGCTCAATCATATCAAAGGACCCAGCCCTTGGGAGATTTGATTTGATTGAGCCGTCCCAACATCCCCACCTATTCCCCCAACAAGAAATTACTATAAATATGGCAATCACTACCTTTGTATATGAGGATGCTGTAACTTATGCTTTATTTCTGGGCGGTGCTATGCTCCAGCAACGAACCAAAGAAGGGCTGTATTGAAGGCCTCTGACGTTATGGAAGAATAGCCCTTAAAGTGGCTCGATTTCTAAGATAAGAAAGCAGGTGGAATATATAGAGGAAACTTTGAAGTAAATTAGGATGGTTGAGACGTCAATGCCTATGCCTCAATTATTTTATAAATTTCCCATTACCTCCTATAAGTACATTGTGGTTGATGATTATATCAAGCACACAAAACGGTTTCCTTCCTGACTGGTTTTCCAATCCAATTCGTTTTAAATAATTCTTCCAACATTGTGCCAACTAATTGAAATTATTCATACCCATCTCTACTCCTCCCTCCTAACAGAAAAGGGTATAATCATTATTCTAATGATTTGAGGATCCACAAAATCATTTACATATAAAATGATTTGAGGATCCATTAAGTTTCAATGCATGTTGTTTTAGTTTATATATGCTGATTTATAAGAAATTAAACGTATAGCCTTTATTCTTATCTCACCTTTCTTTTACAATTTAAGTGGCAATTTTTTACATTAATATATCATCTATACAACTTTAGGTCCATGTCCTAATCCCTCACTAATTAGAAATTTTCTAGCTCACTTAATCTATGAAAGTGGAGTCGTAGCATTTCATATCACAAAATGGTCCACTGCTCCCATTGAAATAGTATTTAACTACATCAACAACTAAGGGAAAAAGAAATAAAAAATGGCGATAATTGGCAGCTAGTAGCATCTATGGTACCTCCTACGGAAATTTTTGGTCGAAAATGAGCCAATGATATTGCCATTCTTATCGGTGGAGTCATACAGGGCCTCTCAATACCTTCAACTATCACAAAGATAAACTCACTATGATGTGTGACAACAAGTCCTGCAATAAAAATTGAACTGAACTTTAGCATCTTTGACTATCTAAGTGAGGGAGACCTCTTGAGTCTTGCCCTTGGCCTGGCGGCACCACCCCCTAATTGTGGGGTCTACGATGAGACTTCTAGTGCCCTCCCTTCTGAGTTCTCACTATACAACAGTGCAGGTGGCTCTATTTGAGGTGCAAGTTATCCTACTTGAACCTTTCTCTATGATACACAGATAGAGCCATATCTACAGTGATTTACAATTATAAATGCAAGAGCTATCTATGTGCGTAATATTATTCTTTGTTGTTTCATTTTTCCTCAATAACTTCGTCTTCGTGTATTTTGATTATGAGATATTGGTAGTCGATCTGGGGGTTGGACAGTGAATATTAACAGTGATCGTATAGGCATATAAAAAGAGTGAGCGGGCCATTCAAGTAGAGAATAAAGAGATTTGTTACAACTGCTAATTAGATCGTTTGTTACAATGCATTTGATTGTTCTAAAAAAGTCTTTTTGATCCATGAGCTAGCTGGCTAGTGCTCTGGATTCTTTGCAGGAAATTAAAAAAGAAAATTGGGGAAGTAGGTGAAATATGTGACTATTTCTGATTAAAAAAGAAAAATATAATTACAAAGTAAGAAGTGTTGACACTAACAGAAACAATGAGACACAATAAATTTTTAAAATCTCATGTCATGTTTTTCTCTTTTAAAGTATTTGTACGTTATAGATTACAGTTCACACCAACACCGCACTTGGAATAATTTGAATCGCCTCTCAATCTTAACACCAGATACAGGTCATCTTAATACAAGTATGCTTTCAAGAAGAAAACAAGTGAGTAATGATACTGGACAAACTTTATCCTCACAAATCCTTCACGTGTAGACTCATATGGACCATTAAAAGAAAGTTAAAATAGGACTGAAGTGTTAACCAATCAATGAGTTTGTGAATATAAAGTTCGTGCTCTCATTACTAAAAACAAATACTCAAGTACAGAATATAGATCACGTGAAAAAATTTACAGTGACGTAAGAAGTATGACAAGATTGTTTGATATGCGAGAAGTGTGTAATAAACGAAAATTACTCCGGTACCCATCTTTTTTTTAAAGTATCAATACCCAAAGTGAGTTGTTAAGCATTCATTAGTTATTATTTATATTTAATAGACTTTAAAGCATTTATTGGGAAACCAACAATCAATAGATAATTGACAACTCACCCTAAGTACCAAACCTATCAAGGTACCATAGCAACTCTCATAATAAACATTGTCAAAGAAGAACAAACAATGAAGTTTCCTAGGGCACAACTTAAACTCAAAAGAACACATGCATCCCGATAGCACATGTCATGAAATATTTGAACAAAATGGCCAAGCAGATATTGGTTGGTCATTCCCTGCCATTTATGATTCCTTTTTGTGTTTCTAACAAACGGAGCACAAGGCACAAAAAAGGGAGAAACAGCGAGCCTGATAGATAGGGAGCAAAAAATTAATGCCCATGGCTCGTAAGATTTATCTCATTCTCGACAGATTACTCCAGTCAATTATATAGGACATCATGTTTTAAGCCAATACTTTCAGCAAGGAATACAAAGAAAACACAAAAGCTAGCTCTCTCCGTTCAGATTCTTATTTCCTTACAAGCAAAACTCCAACTAACAGATACGTTGACGAATGACAACAAAGAGCATCAAACAGAAATACCCAAGGCCTTCTTGAATTTCTCAACCTCCAAATATACTGTGGAATAGGGAAGGAACTCTGAGAAATGTTCTTTGCTCAGATCATTTATTGCAACTGCAAGCTTTGGGATTTCTAAGGTTTCTTCATGCGTCAAAGTCCTAACAAACCTGGCTGGATTTCCTGCCCAAAGTTCACCTGATGGAATTCGCCTTCCTGGGGGAACTACTGACCCAGCTTCAAGGATTGAGTGTGTCTCCACCAATGAACCTTCCATGAGGATAGAATGCTGCCCAATAATGCACTCTGGCTCAATAGTGCAGGACCTCAACAGGCTGTATGCACCAATTGTCACATACCTCTCTATTGAAGTCTCAGCCGGAAGGCCTGATTTACAGAAGAAAGCATACACAATAAATAAGCAATACATTCATAAATCATAATTACACATAGCCCATATGCATTTTTCAAGGATCTCAAGTTGAATTTGGAGACTGCAATGCAAATTACGTAAACCAATAAAAGAAAAACAACTGCAAAGAAGTATGCTGATCACTAACTCCACTTAACAGTAACAGCTCAATAATGAAATGTTACATTCAGATTTTTTTTAAAACAAGCATAAAAAATTAATTTTCCAGAAGAAACTCAGCCAGCAATGGTAAAGCAAATTGGAAGAGAAACACAGGAAGTGTCAGATGAGACCATCACATATAACACACCAACAATAGTGGCAGAATTGAAATTACTTCATAATTATTTGGGACACAAGTCATTACAAAGTGCCACGGTGCCAAACTGAACACAACAACACGAATGGCTGCAAAGTATCATAGCTCAATACAAAATTTCTATTCTCAATGAACAACACAAAAACACACGCCTATGACTTGGGCGTCTGTTAACTGCAGACCAAAAGGTATGGGGTCATAACTTCAAAGAATACTACCCCAGTCATCTCAAGATTAAGGCCTTTGAAAAATGATGTAATCAGATCAAACAGGCATTTCCTTCCAACGAGGAGGTATAAAAGAGAGTATATGCTTAATAAAGGGAAGCATGAGCTTGTAAATATGATGTATTTAGAGGATGAGCAACACAATAAACACGGAATTTCTAACTATCTAAACAATGAAACTAAAATTTTGTACTTCCACCAGCAATAGCAATTAGCAAAGGTAAATGGATCAACAATATAAGAATATAATAGACATTACAACCTCCAACGATACCAAAAATTACTAAATCCTTTTGTCCCTGCAGAAATGTAAAGAAAGTAATATGGCTCTCGACATTTAAGAAAACTTATATCCATCCATGCACAGGCCAGCCAGTAAGTTAAGGCCAAGCAATGAACTATATTTTATCAAACTGGAGAGTTTGAGTAAAATCATGAGGGGGAGTAAACTTGACTCTTACGAGTTTACCTCCTTCAAAAATAATATTTTAAAAAATCCTAGTACCCAAATATAATTTAATAGCATATTCATATCATAATCAATATTCAACATTCTAACTCCATAATAAAGCAAACAAAAGTAATGAAGTATGATAGTACAAATAAAATTCATATATAAATAGCAAATCATAAGTTTGTAACGTTAAAAGTAAAGTTAAAACTTAAACAAGAGTCAAGAATTCAAGATCTTCAACCCGAGCCTATCAAGGACTGAGTTTTCATGCGTTTTAGTCGATTTTGGGACCTAGGATCGTAAACTCGTACGAGTTAACGTCCATGCAAGGCAGCAAAGTTGGGAGATGATTTGCAATGGTTCACCATGGTTCCAATAGTACTATTTAGGTGACTTAGACAAGCAAACATTTGCAAACACAAGTCAGAAACCAATTTCAATCTGCACATCATGAGGCGTGGCCCTAGTTAGTTCAACATAACAATAGAGAAAGAGAAATAGGGGAGGAGAGAGAGAGAGAGAAAAAAAAAGACCAGAAACATAAGTTGCAATTATCTGTTTTTCCTTTTGGTGAACAATTTGCTGTTAGAATTCATGAAACAAAAGTAGAAAGCAAAGCCTAGCATGTTGGCGATCATTGGCTATATGATTAAGTACCCAACTCTAAGGTAATTTGAAAACTGATTATCAAATGAACCAATGTCAACTAGTTTTATCTTCAGTTTCACCTATAGCATTTTGACAATAGAAGTGTCAAGACTATGAAACACACCGGCTTTTCTTCTCTTATTTATGTTCGAGAGGAGGGTTAAGCATATTTATAAGTTAAAGCACACCAGATCAAGGAGGGGGAAAAGCTCCAGGTACCCAGCTCCAAAACCAAAAAACGAAAAAGTCTCTGAATCAGTAAAGAAGATAGTAAAATCTTGCCTCTGTAGTCCGCATAACCATTTTACTTGGAACATTATAGACTATAGACAGTCACAGTCCTCTCAATATAAACACTACGAGATATCCTTCTTCTATCTTTTTTTTTTTTTGGATAAAATTTTCATACCTAATATTATGAGAAGACAAAAATAAATAAATATATAAATTCACAATTTTTGACGTCACGTTTTCTCTTCCTGAGCAACCGAAAAGAAAAAAGGCAATTGTAAAAGAGGGAAAGCTAACCTGTGGGAGAAGACCAAGCGGCGTGAAGAACAGAACGCTCCTGAACATTGGAGCAGAAGCCGACAATGATCTTGTTGAGATCGCCACGGAGGACAGAACCTGGCCAGACAGAGGCTCCATCGCAGACGGTGACTTGGCCGGCAAGAACCACGTTGGGGGCCACGTAAGCGTCGACGGCCACTTTGGGGAGCCACTGCCCCAACGGGATTATCTTCCTCTGACCTCTGTAGTCCCACTTCACCCGATCCCCTGAAGGAGTTACCACCGAATTTGCTGCCTCCGTCGCAAGACCACGTTCTTGCACTTGCAAGTGCTGCTTTGCGTGTATGCTTCTTAAGGCTCTCCTCGACAACCGTGCTAGACTCGCCATCAGAGAGAGATACAGACAGAGCTGTGAATTGGAGAATGACTGAACTGAAGCAGCAAGGAATGCGTTTGTGGGCTCTGAACAGTAATTGGGTATTTGAAGCCCAATAATCTAGATACGAACGATCCTGGCCCAATTATTAGCCCAGGCCAACAAAGCTCAATAAGACCCTTGCTTGTTTTTGAAATTTTAATCCAACCCAATTGAATAAGCAACCAAAGAAAAAGAGCCATAATTCCTACACGGAGGCGGATACATGATGTAATGTTCCGGGAACACAGCAAACTAGTGAAGGAGAATTCACTTTTTCTGTCATTGTCATCGACTAAGCTCTTATATGCATATTTCTAAGCACGTATAAGCTCTTTAGTTCTTATTGTGAAAGATAATATCAGTTTGGTTTGGCTTGAAAATTTAACCAAGTATTCAACTACATTAACCAATAATTTACATACGGTTAACCAATAAATTATCTTCATTTTGATACTTGATACGTGGTTAACAGTATATAAATTATTAGTTAATGTAATTAAATACTTGATTAATTTTTCAAGTTAAATTAAAGAATAATTATCTCTTATAAGCTGCACTATTAAGTCATTTTCCCATATTTTTATGCCTAGCCCGGCTAGCCAGCCCCAACTAAAAAACTCATGAAACGGTGTCTTGATCGGTTTATGACGATTTTTTTCATTGCAAATTCACTTGATTGGTGACTTGATTTTCATTAAAAAAAATTGTCTTTGATAAGAAATTTATGTTTAATGCATGCATCATATTAAATTTATGTTGTTATTTGTTTAAAAATATGTAAAAAAAAAATAATTTTATTTATACTACTAGTTGGTTAAAAATAAGTTTTAGTCGTTTAAAAGTTTTTATTTTGTTAAAAATTATAATATTAAATTATGTATTCTTTAAATATTTGATTTGAGTTATATTCTTTTAAAAATATAATATACTTTTTACATAGTATGTTTTTTCTTCTTTATTTGAGTTTATCAATTCGCTGGCTAAGTCCCTAATGACACTAATAACAAGGCTTTCTAATCGGATCAACCATAATTATACAATCATGATCTAAACTCTTCCATCTAAACATCCAGTATATGGTTAGATTATGACCTTTGAAATCAAATGCATCTCATGGCCCGTGCTTCCAGAGCTCTGAAGCTCGCTCTAGGATCTTCCAATACATTCAACTTGAATTGTATACACGTCGAACCAAATATCAGGCTATAATCTCCAGTTTGCACAGTAATGTTTTCCAGAATTAATCAGCTTAATAAATTATAAAGCAACATCTGTTATAGATGGCTCACTCTTTTCTCAAGATGAGTATTTTATTTTAGTCCCTTTGCTTTTATAATAAAATTCTTACTGCTAAAATATAATCTATTTTGTCATAAAATTTCTAAACAAAATAGAATAACTCGATTGGAAATGTAAAACAAATATAAGAATTTTAAAAGAACTACTTAATAACTAAAGTTTACTTGGATTAATTAAATCCAATACACACCAAGGGGAGTAATACTACTGCCACAGCAAAAACTATTGATTAAACAAATGTTTAGGAAAGAACACGCAACTCATTTTTAAACTAAAGCATGCCAATGCCTTGAGAAAAAACTTCACTAACAGATAAACTTTGAAGAAGAATTACTGCAGTGAAAACCAAACCTAAAAGCGAAGTGTTTCGTGGCGCCCAGTGCCCCTTTGTGCTTATTCTTAATGTAAAGTGCATTTTATCGTGTCAACCAAAATAGCTGAACTAAATTTACTTTTATGCTTCCTTACATTTACAAACAAAACATTAAAAGAATTTATTTATCCCAATAACTATTTATAAAATTTAAATTTTTTAATAACGTTTAGAAACTTTACATTAATATTAAATTTAAATTAAATCCAATGTTGAAAAGAAGTTAGAAAAGTGGTGAATGTAACATTGCAAATCATTTTCGCCAAACCCACCGTCATAAGGCATAAAGGATTATATTTATATATATCCCCCCACTAAAACAATGGATAATGATATTTATCGTTGACACTCTTATCAAATATTTTGTAAAAATTATTATTCAAATTCTGACATCTATGAACAAAAATTATTGTTGATTTTGAATGATAAATTTGGTAAACTAATTATAAAAGTATACATAATATTTGATGATGCAATTATTTGATGATGCAACTGTGTAAAAGGAAGCGTAAAAACGCAAATGTGTAAAGGGAAATAACATTTCTGCTAAAATAATATCATCCTTATCCCTTCCGATTTTATTTTTTTTAAGGCAAAGGTGGAGATTGGGAAAGTAACAAAAGAGAGGAGTCAGGAGAGGCGGTGCTCCTCCCCTAGCGCACCATACAGTACACAATTACAAGGGAAAATAAGAATTAAAGCAGATAAACTTAAACCAAAATGAAAGCTATTCAGATCCACCAAACATTAATTACAAATTACTTACTAATCCTCCTTCCATTGAGATTGAGATCTATCTAGTCTAGGAGTAAGACAGTGTTTGTGTTACCCAGTGTAGATGTGAACCCCAATGGCAATGAGAAAGATGGTGATGAGGCCGAAGTAGATGATGGCATGAACCATGATGGACGCCGCACTAGTTTGCATGTTCCCAAACTCAGCCACCCTTCCCCCCGCTGGTATCTGAAACAGCAGCCCTGGGCTCAAAAGCACAAACAGCACCACTGCTATCACCACCGGTCCCCAATCCGCCATATTCCTTTTTCAGCTTTTGATTTTAGACGCACAGCAACAGAACAGAATGGATAAAGGGGATCTTGAGTTGAGACTAAAAAATAAAATATTTGTACAAAGTTAGGAGGAGTAGTAGTGCATTATTACAATTGTGGACTGGTTTTGAGGAGAAGGGCCTAGAAGTAGAACTAGAAGAGAAGAGACATTTCACATTTGATTTGAGGTTTTGTGGGGAACACAAATAGACAAGCACATCGATTGGGACGGAAACGGTGGCTTCGCATTCGCGTGATGGTGCCCCGCTAAACGGGTCACCAATTTTTATTTATTTATTTTTGTGATTTCAACGGTTCTGAATCTTCTGATAACGGATTTTTTATAATAATATTCCTATTTTTTTTATTTATTGAAATACGTCCCTTTTATTTTTTTTATTTATCAAAATACGTATTTTTTTAAATATATTTAAAAATCATCATGAGTTGGGACAGTTTTTTAACATATTTTTTTTCTTTCATTTTATAGGTTAAAAATTGCCCCCACCAAAAATAATTTTCATGAAAAAGTTTGAAAAAAAATTAAATAGAGTAAGTTAGAAACCATTTCATCATGACAATTTTTATTCATATTTTTAAATTTTAAAAATATAAAACTAAGAAAAAAAATTAAAAAATAGTTATAGACCAAGATGGTTTCTGAATAAAAATAACAAAAAATATATATTTTGATATATAAAAGTACAAGTGGGATATTTTAACAAGTAAAAAAAACATCATTAGTATTGATATAAAAAAACCCTTCTGATGACTCTCAGCTCTCGGTATAGGGATTGGATTTTAGAAATTGATTTCCAATTTTTAAAACCCTTTTTTGGAATTTGCAACTTCTTTTTTCAAAAAACTAAAATTCTATGCGTTACAGGTCGGTTTGGCATTTTGCTCTTCAACAACGTTATTTAATACGAAGAAATTTGTTCGAATTCACGCACAAATAAAAGAAAAATCCATCTGAGTCATAGTTATTAATTAAAACATACTAATAGAAATAAAATAAAATAAAAAAGAGAAAGCCACCTGAGTCATAGTTATTATTAGTTAAAATATACTAACAGAAATTTAAAAAGCTGTTAGAAAGATTTGAAATTGTTGGTGATGTTGTGGAAGATGTTGCAGCACTTGAAAAATGAATAAGATGATGATTGTTGCACAAATAATCCAAAGCGTGTGGATACACTAAGCTTTAGGTTCGATTCACCCCTACCAATCTTGATATATTGGATGCAATAAGGTTCTTAGCGAATCCCATTCAGTATACTTTAGATTTCTTAAAGTGATTTGCACACACACTCCAAGTGTATCAATCAATGATATTTTACAAAATAAAGTTCCTTCACTCATTCTCGTTCACTAGAGAAGAAAGTAAATGACTCAAATAAATTTATGAAAGAATTTGATAATGCATAAGCACTTCAAATTTTCGGTATATTTTTTCTGCATGCAGAATACCTCTATTTATAGAGCAACTCACACCACTTGGTGAAGGGAAACAACTTTTCAAAAAATTTAATAATGACCAAACTAAAGCCTTTAAGTAATAATCACGTTCATATTATGACAAACATGATTATTCGGCCTGATGATAAGGAGGCATACTTTATGACTATAAGGTTCCAAGTTTAAATCCTAGCCACTAATACAAAGTCCAATGATTAAACCAAGATAACATTTGATGAAAATTGTTAACTATCAAATATATATCATATAACGTATTTTTCAATTTATATTTTGAAAATCTCTCACAAAAGCTACATGAGTCATAGTTATTATTAGTTAAAATATAATAACAGAAATTAAACAAGAAAAGAGAAAATCATCTAAGTCATAGTTATTATTAGTTAAAATATACTAACAGAAATAAAAAAAAAAGAAAAAGAAAAAGAAAAGAGAGCAAGCCATCTGAGTCATAGTTATAAGTCATTTGTAGATTATAACAGTCATTTCTCTTTGCTTTTTCGTTTTTTCAAAGGGTCATGGATTGGAGTTTTATTTTAGTTTATGAGGAACAATTTTGGGCCCTATTGAAGAAGATGGGCTTTAGTGTGCAGATTTAATTCGTATGATGGTAATTCAATACTATCATGACTCAGCAGTCACCACCCGACCACCAATAAAAAGAATGCATAATTTATTTATGCTACCCAAAAAATTATTATCTATTAAGTAATTTTAACTTTTAAGATAAAGTTAAAAGTAGTTGATACTATTAAAATGAATTTAATATAATACTTCTTGATTTAAAAAGAATTAGTCTTACTTATAAAAGTATAAAATTATTTTTTATCAACAGAATTTTTTTTTAATTCGCAACACTCATAGATGAAGACAAACAAAAATTATCCTATTAAAAATCAGTATCTTTCATGATATCTTACTTAATTCTAAAATTTAATAAAATTACACATCTCACACTTTTTTTTTGTAAATATGTGTTTGAAATGTTAAAAAATAAATTTTGATTTGATTTACACATTAAATTTTATATTTGAAATATTAAAAAATAAGAATTGATTGTATATTTAAAAATATATTTAAATTTGGTTAAATTTGAGTATATATGATTTGATTTTAAATTTAATTATTTAGATTAATTATTTTTTCCTTATTAATTTTTAATTTTACCTCATTAACCTAACAATATCATTCACAATGACATAAGGTTAAAAAAGTAAAATAATAAAATAAAATAAAATTATTTTTTAAGGAATTTTAAATATAAGAATTTATTTTTAAATTAATTTAAATCTAATTTTTTATAATAATTTTTAAATATAAAATTTAATTTTTAAATCAATTAATATTTATTCAAATTAAGTATTAATTCTATTTTTAATTGATTCTAAAGAGAACTCTTAAATAACTACTATTTCTACCTACTTTTTGTTTTAAAATACTATTAACTATTTGAATAAACGTTTAGCAAAATGTGATTTTTAGAGAGAGAGAGAGAAAGATGGATGGCCTACTACCATCTAAAATCTATATTATTATGAGTGTGTTTGAATTAGTTGTGAAAAAATTATTTTAAAAAATAATTATGTGTATATATGATAAAATTAATTTATGTTTGAATATGTTAATTTATAATTGATTTTAAAACAAATTTTTGTTTGAATTGTATAAAAATAATTATTTTTATGTATTAAATTACCAAAATATATATAAAATAATAAAAAAAGTGATTTAGTTAAAGGAGAAAGTTATTTATCTACCAAAACTTTTTAAATAAGCTAAAATTACTTAGATTGTGTTTAAATTAGCTATTAAAATTGATTATGTTAAAATTTGATTATGTATATAATTAATTTTTGAGAAAATAAATTATAAAAAAAATTAATTTATATTTACATATGTTAGTTCATAATCAATTTTAAGACTAAAACTTTTGTTTGAATTGTATAAAAATAATCATTTTTATGTATTAAATTACCAAAAGATATATGAAATGATTGAAAAAATTATTTAATTAAGGTAAAAAGAGTAATTATTTATTAAAATTTTTAAAATAAACTAAAATCACGTAATCAAAATGTTCAAAATAACACTTTTTTAAAAAGTGATTTTTAGTGTATAAAAAAATAATCTTCACTTAGAATCAATTTTACATATTTTAACTAAATATGATAAAATTACACAAAACAACTTTTATAAGAAAAAACAATTATGAGAAAAAATTAATCTTTTCTATACATAACATATTAATCAAAATGCTCAAAATAAAATTTTTTTTAAAAATATTTTTTAGTATATAAAAAAATAATGTTCATTTATAAATAATTTTACACATTTTAACCAAATAATATAATTTTTATATAAAAAAATAATCCTTTCCAAATATACGCCAATATACAACTAGAGAAAGTCATCGGCCACTTTGATATCTATTTTTTATTTTTCCAAAATAAGCACCATTATTGTCCCGTAAAATTGTTTCTACGGGAGGACATGACTGTCCTTTACAGAAATTTGGATCTAATATGGTCAAAATGATAAATTGGCCGAAAGAACAAACGCATCAGCCAAACCACGATGTAAGGGTTTATTTTTAGTAATACACTTTTATAAAGTTGGAATCTTAGCTATAGTTTCTAAGTAGATGTTAATTAATTTAAATTAAAATTAGCTAGGTAAAATTTTTTTTATAAGGTATAATTACTTACTTCACTTTTGGTTTTCTTTTTCTTAACAATCGATATTTAACTATAAAACCAGAGCTAACTAATCCTCTTTTTACAAAAGTTCACCTCACATGTTCTCAGGGATATTTGAAGTTGTGACTTCTTAATTTTAGTATACTAACCAGACTTCACTTGCTGAATGTAAAGCCAACACTGCTACATTAAAATACACAACCGGTGACATTCTGGGCATGAAGCTCAACTTTAACCTTTCAATTTAATTAGAATATAATTTGATTCAGGATTAAGTTGAAGAGTTGCAAAAATGTCTTTTTTCTTCTTTTGTTCCAATTAAATCCTTTTTTGTTAAGCACACAAAGCTAGACTGAACACATTTTGTGCAAAGCAACACACAAGAATTACAAGAAATTATTTGTCACATAATAAAAATTTAAATAAATAGTCTATTAAAATTAAAATTACATAAATTCTTTGTAAAAAAAAATAGAATAAAAATCATAATTTTCATTTTAACCTATTAAATAAAACTATAAAAAAATACCATCGCGAACCTAACTGAATGGATGATCTAGCTCGTTCAGACAATAAACGAACGATTAAAATTTCATTTAAGAATTTTGAAGGCCTCACACTTACAGTGGCACGTGTCAAATTCACCGCACTCCCTGTCCTGTGAATTTGTAGTTGTAATTTGCGATTCTGAAAAAAAAAAAAAAAAACAATTGGTGACGTGCAGCACAACTGTTGGCCCCATACGAATCGCCTTCAAGTTCTCATCATCTTCCACCATACGTATCACATTCTTTTCTTATTCTTTTGAGCCAGCTACTTAAAAGGTTCTCTCTCTATCTCTTTGTCTCTCCTCTTTCCCGGTCCCCCGGAATCCCATTTTCCGATCTGATTCCGGGGAATTCCGATTCATTTGATGTGCTGCTTTGGTTGAAGCGATTGGACCAGAATCAGATTGTGTTGATAATAATAATAATAAGAAAAGATGGCAAGTCAAGGTGGTTCTTCTCGAAGGAGTGTGTCGTTGACGAATAGCCCTACGCGGGCAAAGAAGAAAACCTCTGCCTCTGAGTATGCAGGAGGGCCTGACTCTACTGCTCAAAAATCTTTTACGTCTTCGCGCTCCACGTACGTTCTCCCATTCCTCTATATTCTCAACACCCAACACTTCTTATTACACATTATTTCATATTTGGTCTTGTAACCTGTGCTTCTGTTCTATGTTTTCAATTATATAATGAAACTTTATTCGGGAATTTGTTAGAAGTAATAAGTAATCATAATAATTTGAAATGCTATGATAAATAGCTATATATCCTCATGGTTTTCATGTGAATTTCATTTTTAGAAACAGAGATTCAGGTTGTTCGGTGCCATAATTTGCAAAAGTGGCTTTACAAAGTCTTGTCTAATTGACAATGATGTTAATAATTAATAAACATTCACCAGTTGTTAAATGCATTCAGCTAGATTCATTTTAAGCAAATTTGTGATAGCTCATGCTGCTTAAGTATATATATCTATGTAAGAAGAGAAGATGAGTCAATGAAGGATTTATTTATCCATTGAAATCATGGGATGATATCAACCTTCGTTTCTGGTTGGAATTGGATCAGGGGATTAACGGGAGAGCGAACGGTGAAATCATTGAGACTTTCAAAGGCCTTGACAGTACCTGAAACAACAACCGTCTATGAAGCTTGCCGTCGGATGGCTGCCCGAAGAGTAGATGCTCTATTACTAACTGATTCTAATGCTTTGCTCTGTGGAATCCTCACTGACAAGGTATGTATGACTCGGACAGAATATATATTTTTTCTCTCCATTTACAAGAAAGGAAAGAAAAGAAAAGAAAAGAAACTTGCCTTGGGACTTTGCCTGGATTTCTGCAGTTTTAACATAACATAACATAACTTCCTATCCAATTTTGTGGTTAAAGGATATAGTAACAAGAGTTATTGCCCGTGAAGTTAATCTTGAAGACACACCTGTTTCCAAGGTTATGACAAGGAATCCAGTATTTGTCCTTTCTGACACTCTTGCTGTGGAAGCCCTCCAAAAGATGGTGCAAGGTTGGTAGTGTATATATATATATATATATATAGAGAGAGAGAGAGAGAGAGAGAGAAAGGCACATTCACATACACCTTTTTCCATTCTAGTTGTTATTCCGTATCTTGCCTTTTGAATACAATGCTGATATATGTTGACAGGGAAATTCAGACATTTACCTGTGGTGGAGAATGGAGAAGTTATTGCCATACTTGACATAGCAAAGTGTTTGTATGATGCCATTGCCCGTTTGGAAAGGGCAGCTGAGAAAGGAAAGGCAATTGCAGCAGCAGTTGAAGGTGTCGAAAAACACTGGGGAACATCTGCTTCTGGTTCGTAGAATATTTTCTTTTTGCAAGCCTATCTTTTTTTATATATATTTCTAATTAGGCCATCATTGGACAGTGTCATGGTTGCAGTTAGGTTCCCAGTTTCTAATGGCTGAGTTTTATTACATGCTAATTTCGTCTTTGTGCAGGCTCCAACTCATCATTCATTGAGACTCTTCGGGAGCAGATATTCAAGCCATCATTGTCTACAATCATTCCTGAGAATTCAAAGTAGGTAATACCTTCTTTTGTTTGAGCTGAAGAAAAATTACATGTTTTAATTTGTTTGCATCATCTGGAGTTATCAGCCAAGTTAATTTAGCATAAAGTGGCACTTTTCAGGGTTGTAACAGTTTCACCAATAGACTCAGTTTTGACGACAACAAAGAAGATGCTTGAAATTCGTTCAAGTTCTGCTGTTGTGATGGTTGATGACAAACCTTGTGGTATCCTTACGTAAGTGTGTAGCCATGGACATTGCTACCCGTCCTCTTTTTCTGAAAAGTTACACCTTTTCTCCTTTTGCCACCCTCCCACATTGAAAACATTAAATTTTCATTGTCATTATGTATTGTTAGATTAATTTTGAAGGATTATAATCTGCATATAAATTTCAGTTCAAAGGATATCTTGATGCGGGTAATAGCACAACATCTTCCTCCATCGTCAACTCTTGTTGAGAAGGTACATCCAGATCTAGTAATGTTTAGGACCACCTTTTTTAACCATGTATTAGAAGAAAAAGTGGTCATTCTGAGTGTTCATCCTTTTCTTGTTCCTCTTATTTGATGTATATTCAACGCGATCTACAGGTCATGACTCCAAATCCAGAATGTGCAATAACTGATACATCAATTGTTGATGCACTTCACACTATGCATGATGGAAAATTTTTGCATCTTCCTGTGATTGATAAAGGTAATGTAATATTATATGGGGTGGGGAAGAGGTTCTTGCATCAATATTTTTCTGATTTGGGTGGTTGAAAACAGATGGCAGTGTTGTTGCTGTGGTTGATGTGATTCATATCACTCATGCTGCTGTGACGACAGCGAGTCAGGTGTGCTTTCTTAGACTATGTTATACCCACTACTATTGATTACATGGAAGTGATGGAACATCTATTAAATCCCTGTTGCTGAAATGGGATAAGTGTCTCTATTTATGTACAGCTTTTAGCAAATGATTGTCAGCATGTCCTTAATTTGGTTTTTGTAATGATGTTAACTTAAACGTCAATTTCAAAGTATTATCTATGAACTGATAAATATTGATATCTCAACATGTATGGCTATTGATGATGAGTAGCTCTATAGTCAGAAACCAGGCCAAAAAATGTCATTTTCTTTATCATCACCCATTTGCTTGAACTTCTTAGGAACATTAGAATCTGAAAGCTTGATTATTCACCTGCAACAAAAGATTAATCAAGGTTATCTAATTTACATTTTTTTTTAAAAAAAAAAATCTACTACTTCTTGTTCCATCCTCACCACAATCATCACATTCTGGACTTATTAACACATAAACTGGTGCCTTTTATCAGGGTGATTTTAGATGTCATATTAATCCTCGACTGAGGCTGAGATATGTACTGTTATGTTTTCCTCTATTTCATGTCATGAATTTTTAGTCAAATCTTTTAAGCATACTTATTTCATTCACCATGAGTTAAACATAATGGAAATGACAATCCTTCTCTATAAATGCCCCTTTTTCTTAAGGTTTAATTACATGTTTAAACTCTTATGTTCGTGGATACAGAAAAAAACTTGTTCGTTGTTACTTTTGCTGATGTTGGTTTAGCACAATGATGCATCAAGAATTTATTTTCCACTTATAATTTGGCAATTTAAGCTTAATGGTAGCCTGAGTCCCACCAATGGGGAGGAATGGAGGTTCTATTCTCCCCTCCCCCGCTTGCAATGTATAGCTCCCTCAGACCAAAAAATAATAGATTCAACTATTCTTCCCAAAAGGATATTATTCTATAATCGTTTCTTTCACTAACCAGGTTTGGAGTATTGCTGATGTTAATGTTGAATAGGCAAACACTATGATACCAAAACTCCTGTTTTCATTTTTCAGCTTTGTATGAATTTTTTTGGCAAACATTTGAAATGACAGTATCATTTTCTCCACTAATTAGGTTGGAAATACTGCCAATTTGAACAATGAAGCTGCCAACTCAATGATACAAAAATTTTGGGATTCGGCCATGGCCTTAACTCCAAATGATGATGATGATGATTCACAAAGGTTATATATATGCATTAATGTTGATAGGAAAAAATATTTCCAATTTTCTAATGTACCTTATACATTATTAATGACATGCCAGTGACAGTTCCTTGAAAATGGTTTCTGAGGGAGGAGAAACAGGGAGATCCAATCCTTATCTTTCGTCAACCATGCCTAATGCATTTCCCTTCAAAATACAAGATAAGAAAGGCAGATTGCATAGATTCACATGCGGTATGTCAACTATCACATGTTACCAATTAGATCTTTGCATATACGTCTGCCCTCCCTTCCATCTCTGACAGCATGTAAATAATGGTTTCAATATATGTTCGTACCTTGTTGTATTTTCATGAGTCTCACCTGAACGTGACTGGGTTGCGTGTCTTCGGTCAATTGATGCGTAAATCTGCATTCCTTATTATAGTTTTATATTATACTGTTGTTCTACATCAATAGGGTAGGGCTGTAGTAATAAGCAAACACGTCTGCTTGGGTTTTTGTTTTGATGACATAATGTGTTCTGTATTAGGGGGGTCACGCTAGTGGTTTCTTCTGTTTTCCTTTTTGGTTGCTGGTTTTCTTAGTAAGAAGGGTTCCTTATTTTCCTTTTTATTTGCAATTCTTCTTTTATCCAGAAAAAAGAAAAGAAAAGAAAGAATGAAAGAAATAACGGGTCTTCTATAATCTATACGAGTAACTTATTATTGCCTGCAGTCGCCGTATTTTAAGTTAATTATGTGTAAGTAAAAACCTATCAGTTGAGTGGTTTGTGTGGTTGCATGCAAGTTCAGATACGCGGAAATTGACGGAGGTTATAACTTCTATCATTCAGAGAGTCGGTGATGATATTGACCCCAAGAACCTGCCCCAAATTCTGGTATGTTTCAAGATATATATTTATGTTCTCAAGGTTGAGTCAGTATGTTTCCTCCTTTTCCTGATGCAAGCTGGTCAAAATTTTGTTTGTAGTATGAAGACGAAGATCACGACAAAGTTGTACTGGCTTCAGACAGTGATCTTGCTGCAGCTGTGGACCACGCAAAGACTGCTGGCTTGAAGGTACGGTGGATCTGTTTGCTGGTCCTGAGTCCTCAGTGTGCTCTTTTTTTTTCCCTTCTTTTTGTAAGGGGGTATAGATTTGTAGTTCTGAAGGAAAATTGGATTTAGAGCAAGCTAGTTTTAATAGGTCTTTACATTGTTTTTTAATTTTAATTTCGATATGGGATCACAAATATCAAAATGGAATAGCAAAACCTAAAATATTTGTTGTAAGTGTCAAGGATCAATCCTAGAAGGTTAAACTGTCAGTGAAGAAGGCCCAAGAATAGTTTTTATCTAACAGTCGTTCATGCGAAAGCTTTTTGAGCTTGAAGCTGATAGAGTGGATGCCTATTATACCTTGTACTGAGATTAAGGATTGAACCTTGACCATAGGCTTAATTTCTTTTTTAAAAAAAAGGCTTTGAAATCATTTCAAAGACCAATCATTTTTAAGTTGTCATCTAATTGGGAATTGGACTTATCACTCATGATGGTATTTGTATAATTGGACTTATCTGTCTGTCTAAAAGAAGTTTGGATTGATGAATTTTGTAGGGATTGAGATTGCATTTAGACTACGCAGGAACACGTGGTTATGGGAGAGGTTCTAGTTCAGGAAATTTGGATTATGCTAATTCAGAAGCATGGGCCTCGGCATATAGTGCTGTTGCTGCTGGAGCTGCAGTCATTGCTGGCTTAGGCTTATTAGCGTTCATGAAGCGAGGTGGTTGATGACAGGAAGAAGCGAGTTTTAATTTTGGGGTAGAGGCCAAAGCTGAAGTCAGTTGGATTGGAACTTTAGAGGGGCACACTTTTTGCGCTTGCCAATCTTTAAGTTCTGACATTTTGTATAACTAAAAGTTTTTATACGAGGAAAAAGTTAAAGCATTTTTTTCACGTTGGTTATTGCGCTGTCTATAAATTGGGATGCATCATCCCTTGCTGCTTGTATATTTGTAAAATTCAAGGTTTTGCAGCCTCATCAACACAAGAAGAAACGACATAACCATATGTATCTGTCCATTTTTTCTGATATTGAGTTGTTAAATCAATCGATCGGGATTAAGTTGGTAAGGAACAATGATTTTTATATGATATTCTCTTTTTTATGTTATCAATTAAATGTTAATTATAAGTAGTGTGTAGTTCGTTATGTGGTGTTGTGTTACAAATATTAATAGGATTTTTTTTGGGTGTACTTGGCGTAAAAGGATTTTGGTATAATCAATATTTACCTGATGTTGATTTGAATTTAATTTGTCTTCCTTTGTAAATAGGGATGCGCTTAGAGCTAAACTGAATAAAAACATGCTTAAACTTTTATTCAATTTAAAATTGGAAAAGAAACAACTTTGGTTGGATTGTTATTTTTCATTACACTTACACAGTGTTTGGTTCGTGAATTGATTTTTTATTTATGACAATCTTTTCATAAGAACGATAGATTTTCATGTTTAGTATAAGATTTTAAAAAAAATTTCATTCAAAAATAATTTCCAAAATTGACTTTTGTCTAATATATCCATATTTTCATTCTTATGGGGGAGGTGGGTTTGTCATAGTCCCATGGCATGAGAATGTTTTTCTCTTGTGAAATATCTAAAATACTTATTATTTTATTGTCATGTCTTCAACCAATTACTGTCACGTCATTATAGGCGACAATAATCACAACTGTCTATAGCAGCCAATCATTGAGATCTGGCTGTCACCATTTGTTGAAGGTGGCCGACGACATTGGCCATCGCGTCTGTCACTAGAATCCGATCATCGTTGCTGGATAGCTGGCGCCTTCGACCATTGCATCAGTCTGTGGAATTTGGCCATCCATGTCGCCTTTAGCAGTTGACGGTAGGTGGTGACTTCGATCATCACGTCAATCATCATAATCCAACCACCTCTGTCATTGCTAACAATTGACAATGGTCGACTACTTTGACCATTACACTAGTTACCGTAATTCGGCCACTAGCTGTCGCCAATGACAATTGATTGTGGATGGTGTCTTCGGTCACCACCAACGGTCGAATTAATTCTTGGGACTATTCTTGGTCATCTCGATCACGGGAATCTGACCACCTACGTTGTCGCTAACAATTAATAGTGGATGGCGACTTCGGTCATACTAATCAAAGTCATTTTCGAAAAAGTTTTTGGTCAATCAAACTTTGTAATTATTATTCTCAATAATATCATTCATGAACATGTTATTCTCATGAATATTATTTTAAAACTTGAACCAAAACCTCATTAAGAGTGAGTTTGGTTGAGTAATGAAAATTTTAGAATGAAAATCACTATAGTTATATTTATTTTGGTCATGATTTTAATTGAAAATTACAATCATTTCTTTAGCTTTTAACTTTTCAATTACTCAAGCAAGCAGATAATGAATGTTAATTATTAGAGTTAAAAAGTTCACTTAAATTTGCATTCTTCCATTAAAATGTAAATAATCTAGGGAGAATCACAATTTAGTTTGGCTTGTAAAAAAAGTATTTTATTTAGGTTCATGGATTGAATTAATCAACTATTAAACTAATTTAACCAATAAAATTACTTACAATTAACCATATATCAATTATCAAGATAAAGATAAATTATTAATTAACAAAATGTCAATTATTAATTAAATTAATTTGAGATTTGGTTAATTTAATGACCGAATCAAAATAAAATATTTGTTACCCAAGCTGAACTAATGAGTCATTCTCTCAATAATCTAGGAAAAACGGTTGAAAACTTCGATGTGTTGGAAATATTTCTAATTTAGTTCATTTTGAAAATTAATTAAGTATTTAACTAATTTAACTAATAATTTACATACAATTAACTAATAATTTATTTTTATTTTGATACTTGATATGTGATTAATTATATGTAAATTATTAGATAAATTAATTAAATATTTAATTCATTTTTAAAATTAACAAAATTAAAAGTATTTCTAACACCCCAAAGTTTTCGATCCTTTTCCCAATAATCTAAGAAAAATGACCCCTGAGTGCAGCTTAACCATAAAGGTGGACATTTTGGTTCCTTTAAAAAATTAACCAAGTATTCAACTAATTTAACCAATAATTTATATACGGTGAACCACGTATCAAGTATTAAAAATGAAGATAAATTATTAGTTAACTGTATATAAATTATTGGTTAAATTAGTTAAATACTTAGTTAATTTTTAAAAAAAACTAAACTATCCACCTTTATGGCCAAGCTGCACCTAAGAGTCATTTTCCCAATAATATATGCTTGAGCTGAGCTAATCATTCACCTCAAGCTTCGCGGGCTTGAGTTGCTATATAACTAGATAAAAAGAATTGAAAAAATTATTGGTAACTCAAATACATAACTGTAGTTTTTTTAGTAAGCAAATAGGCGAAAAGGAAAATCAAGCAACTACGAGATCAAAATGGGCATTGTTACTCGGAGAGTTCTGCACAAGGGGGTCACAACCTCATGATAACCAAGAAGAAACATAAGGCTATACCACTTCTTTTTTCTAAAATTGTCTTTTGAATTCTTACTTTTTATAACAGAATAATCAAAACAAAAGTATGATTATTCATAATATAATAATTATAATTTTATAATAATTAATTTATTGCGTAAAATAAGTATTCTTTAAAATAAATAAATATTATGCAAAAGACAAATAGGGTACTAATAATTACCTATCAATAATAAAGCACAGTGTGGACATCATATGAATTTGTCATCCAACTACGAGGAGGATATAGGTCCTCTTCTTTTGCTTAAAAACATGACAATAAATTGCTTTACTGCAGATAAATAATGATAGGTTCTTTTATAGTAAAATTTGTGTTTCTTTCTTTTATAGCATGAGACTGTCATCATCTAAAAAAACCTGCCGAAATCCTTGGATACATTAATCAATGATGGATGGTGATAGTTGATATCCCTCTTCTACTTTCTATAAATTGACATCGCCGGGTCATATTCATTAAGAGGATAATGCTCGTCATATGCCCTTGCTAAGTTTGGTGTTAGCCAGCAAGATGCTCTCTATGAATACTCTTGTTTCTTTGAGGCTTCACATGCCTTGCATACTCCTTTTTTTCTTCTTATTATGTGCCACAATATTATAAATATTTTAATCACAAAAATCATAAATATTTTAAGAAAAATGTTAAATTCTTATAAAATATCAACTTAATCTTCTTCATTATTTAAAGATGAAAGAGAAGACTAGAAATTCAAAACTACATAATGATAATATGTTTATTTTTATACCACTTAATAGAGGAGGGGAGTAGATAGACTATGCAAAACTGCCATTCAATTTGTCAAAAAATAAAATAAAATAAAATTGATATTCAAAGTAAACCAAGAAAGAGTATAGACACACAAATGACACATAGGACCCAACATAAAGAGAGTGAAAGAGCAGTATTAATTCTTGAATATAATAAGAACACTCCAAATCAAAGGAAATCCCCTTATCTATCTCATCTATCTATAATCTATGTGGCTATTCCAGTCAAGAGAAATCAATTCCACACACAAAAACACCAATACCCATACGTGTCTCTCTATCCCGCAGTGTCACACACAGATCACCCCAACACCTCCCTCACCCTCCGATCAAAATCAAAGCACACCCCTCCATTTGTCGAAATTCCCACAAACCCCATCACCAAATGGAGAACAACAACAACAACAACAACAACAACCAGCAGCAGCAGCAAGCCCAATCCTCCTCGTACCCACCTCAACCCCCATCATTCCACCATCTCCTCCAACAGCAACATCAGCAGCTCCAGATGTTCTGGACCTACCAGCGCCAAGAAATCGAGCACGCCAACGATTTCAAGAACCACCAGCTCCCACTCGCACGCATCAAGAAGATCATGAAAGCAGACGAGGACGTGCGCATGATATCCGCAGAGGCACCCATATTGTTCGCCAAGGCATGCGAGCTCTTCATCCTCGAGCTCACCATACGCTCATGGATCCACGCCGAGGAGAACAAGAGGAGGACCCTCCAGAAAAACGACATCGCTGCAGCCATCACCAGAACCGACATATTCGATTTCTTGGTAGATATTGTCCCCAGAGATGAGATCAAGGACGAGCCTCCCCTTGGTCCTATCGTGGGCTCCACTGCCAGCGGTCTTCCTTACTACTACCAGCCCGTGGGCCAACCCGCCGGCATGATGATTGGCCGGCCCGCGCTGGATCCTGCCGGGGTATACGTGCAGCCGCCGTCGCAGGCGTGGCAGTCGGTGTGGCAGACGGCGGCGGAAGATGGGTCCTACGGGAGCGGCGGACAGGGCAACCTTGACGGTCAGAGGTATGAATGTTGATGTCGTCACCTTGTTGTTTCGGGTTTTACTAAAAATTGGGTGTGCTTTTTTTTTTTCTTTCCTTGGTTGTGGGAATGAGGGTCGAATCAAAACGTGCTTTTTTTTTTTGTTTCACCCCTGAAAAGTTCGTTACTAGAGAGTAGAGATCATTAGCTAATCTTACTGTTCTTTTCAGCTGGGGAGAAAAATTGGCATGAGATTAGAGAGTGTTGGTTGTTTTTCTTTGATGGACGGAAAGTTTTTGTAGAAGTGTATTTTCACTATTTTGTTTATCTGCGATATTTAGGAATGGAAAATTTTGTTTTTCTTTTTAGTTGCGTGTGAATCTGCTGTGATGCATTAGGATGTTGATATCGTGTTGGGGAGGCCTGGCAAGTCATTGGCTTCCTCCTTGCTGCTTGTAACGTAACGTAAAGAGCAGGGAAAAGCATTAGGCCATTATAGGTTGGCACAAGCACGAGCTTCACTAGATGGAGTTTTTATGATAATTGTGTGGGCATGTCAAAATGGTTGTTGAGTGAATAAACATTATGCAAAAAAAAATCATATTTTTGGAACATAAGCATGCTAGTAATCAAAGGCAAAAGGCGCCCTTAAGGTGCAAGGGGCTTTTAACCCTTAGGGAGAGAGGTGCCAAAAATCGCACGCCTTACCAAAGAAAGGCGTTAAATTTAGAAAAGGAAAACAGTAGAATAGTTGACTATTTTGCATTGATTTACCATATAAATTAACTACTCAAGCATAACATTCATAGTAAAAATAAAAGATTATGATGTTCAATTTACAAAACCCTAATCTGCTTGCTGCGAAGAGTCTCAAAGACTGACAACTAGTCATTCTTTTAACATTGTCATTGGCTTCCTCCTTGCTGCTTGTAACGTAACGTAAAGAGCAGGGAAAAGCATTAGGCCATTATAGGTTGGCACAAGCACGAGCTTCACTAGTTGGAGTTTTTATGATAATTGTGTGGGCATGTCAAAATGGTTGTTGAGTGAATAAACATTATGCAAAAAAAAATCATATTTTTGGAACATAAAGCATGCTAGTAATCAAAGGCAAAAGGCGCCCTTAAGGTGCAAGGGGCTTTTAACCCTTAGGGAGAGAGGTGCCAAAAATCGCACGCCTTACCAAAGAAAGGCGTTAAATTTAGAAAAGGAAAACAGTAGAATAGTTGACTATTTTGCATTGATTTACCATATAAATTAACTACTCAAGCATAACATTCATAGTAAAAATAAAAGATTATGATGTTCAATTTACAAAACCCTAATCTGCTTGCTGCGAAGAGTCTCAAAGACTGACAACTAGTCATTCTTTTAACATTTTGACTATTTTATCCCCTTTATCATCAGTGTTACCAAGTTTTTTACTGTTATCGATAAGGGGCTAAAGGCATGTCTCCTGAACCAGAAAGGCGCTAACCCCTTCTAGTGCCTCGCCTCAACACCTTAGGTGCGCCTTGTGGTGCCTTTGACTACACCATTACTAGATACTGCCTATATGCTTATTCAAGAGATATGATGACCTCACTTAATGTTTTCATTTTTTTTTTTTGGTAAAACTTAATGTTTTCATTTAACCTTTCATTTGTGGTTTTTTTTTTTTTTTTTTTACTTCATATATTAAAATACATTCAATTTGTGTATATCTCCTAATATATTCTATTCCCCAACTCTTTTAGTCAAATGGATCTGTTTTTCCCTTCGCTACTGTATAATAAGACCTTATCAATAAATGATTGCTGATATTGGCCGCTGTCTTTCCTAATTTAGTTCTTCATATCACTGGTTGTCAGTTGGTTCCTCAATCCTAAAATTTCTATTATTTTAGAGCAAAAAGGTTAAAGGCATTAGTTTTACAGTTATACTGAGGTTGTAATGCTTTGTTTGTGAAGGGGGTGCACTGATGCATGGATATGCCAAAATTGGCGTATTACTCGTATCCAATACCGAGTGATACCTATGATGCACGGCTAATTTGACATTTGGACATGTTGGTCTTTTATTAAGCATGAGAAGACATATCATTGATGGATGACCAATAAATTTGGCTGTCTTTTTTTTATGAATTACCAACTTAGCCAAGGGTTCATAGACGAAGGTTCCTGAAATGTTTTTATTCATGCATAAAATTTAATTTAATTTCCAAGTGAGATTTGTGCTCTCAAGAAATGTGTAGTTCAGCTAGGTATTTAGATTGGTTTCTAGATTTAAAACTAGAAGTATGTGATTTTGGTGAAGTCTGGAATTGTTCAACTCAGAAACATTATCATTCCTTTCATGCAAAGAAAAACTTTTCATGCAGGTAAATGTCACTCTCATGGGAAGAAAGACTGATTAAATGAGCTTAGAGATTCTTGACATTGCAAATGCTCTTTTTTTTCCTTCATACTTCACACTTTTGAAATGTGTCTCAATTCATAATCGTAATATGATGATTGAGGGCTGGATCAATTCCATTACATAGTTATTAAACCTGGCCCTGTCTGTTTCATTTATTAGCCGGTGAGTTTTTAGCAAACTGTTTGACCCAGATGGTTTACTTTGACTCAGGCAGGTTTTTTAATGTGTCAAATTTTGACTTTAAATGCTAAATTATGGGCCAGATGTGCAATTTAAGACACTGCCAAGCCAACTTTTTCAGAGCCCAAAGTGAGAATAACGTGTTTAACACTTGCAAGACCCAAATAGTTGAGTTAACAAGGAAGGTTAGCTGTATAAATTAAAATGGGGGCAGACTAGTTTCATCATAATGGCAGGCAATGTGGGACTTGTCTTTGTGTGGTGACCAGCCTTCCTATTCACCTTGTTAAGATAGCTTCTAAGTTGAATACCTAATCAGAACTTGAAGTTGCTTCATTTTGTTACATACAAGGAATTGCTTTATCTTTTTCTTTTCTTTTCTTTTAAACCCACAATAACTCAGATTATAACAAGGAAATACATATTAAAAGAAGTTATTTAGTTGATGTTTCAAATTAAACTAATAATTCTAATAGCAATCTTTCTTGGAGAGTAATTTATTTACAAAATTACTCATGGCCCATAACAAAGCAAATATGATATAGAAAATATTCACAGATCGTGTATTAAAAATTAGTTGAGAAGCATTTAAGTTGATTTTTATTATAATTAATTAACATTATTCTAATAAAGTTAATTAATATTGGTGTATATATATGTATATATAGACACAACTTGTGTTGTGTGTGTGTGTGTGTTTTAATATTATGTTTCAACTTGAGCCTCTAATTCTATATTTCTTTTATTTCTTGGAGTTGGCTCTATTTCTTTTATAAATAGATCATGAAATAAATTATTAAGGTATTTATTTAATGAATAATTCTATAACTTGGATCACTGTATAATATATTTTTCCTTGACCAGGTTGATTATTGGTCGAGGTTTAATAACTATATTCCATAAGTAAAGATATCTAATTAGACTATTGAACATGTTTCTCTTCCTACAGGCCCAAACCTAAAGAGGAGAGATTGAAAGAATGTGTATCTCTGGGGACCTTAAAAGATAGATACATATAAAAGCTTGTTTGATTTGTTATCAGATAGTGGGTATATTATGTGAGAAAATTGACAAAAAAACTTCCTTGTTTTAATGTTGTTTTTGGTGGCGGGGATTGTGCTTGGTTGCATCTGGTAGCATGACCAGTTAAATGAGCTTTGCATTGGCAAACTATGTTGGAGTTGGTGCTCCTCAAGTCAAAAATTATTTTATACTACTTTTCTATAGGCTTGTTTGTTTTAGCTTTTGAGCATTGACAAACGCCTGTTTGAAATAAGGAGAAAAAACTTGCTTCCTATAAAAGTGCCGTGGAAAGTTTGTGGATCTCTGTTTGCGTTTATGTAAATGTAAAACAATCACATTATAGAATGTTTAGATATTATTTTTGTTGCATCTTTGTATTGTTCAGTGTACAGCTAACCCCCATGGTTCCTTGCAAATTAGCAACCATGTAAATTAGGAATATGTCATACCTTTTTTTCCCTCTTTAAATTTCCCTTTTGATACGGAAATTCAAGTAACTAGATGCTCTCTTTTGGATTTCAAGTAACTAGATTGGTTTGAAATTGTAGTTTCTGTTGCAAGGAGGAAAAGAAAAAGAAGATGGTGATTTAGCATAAATCTGCATAACTGTGATTATTCAAATGTTATGAACAGAAAGATTATATAGCTCACTGGTACCACTTTCAGGGCTTAATTGATGGATTTGTTGTCAGAGCACTATATAAAAAACATTTAACATTTCTACGCACTTTATCTTTTAAGTATGGCTTCAACTTCAATTAAGTTGCTGCGTTAATGTGTTACTTAAATATACTTGAATAGTTGAATGTCCTTCGTCTGATGTAGCACTAGCGTATTTCCCTTAGAAAATTTGTGCCGCTTCTACTTTTAGTTCGGGATGTTTGATTACTCATTAGTCATTACCACATGTGAAATGCAACTTTACAAAGGATGATTGAGCAGTTGGCACCTTTGCTTCAACACATGGAGGTGGTGTTATAATACACAGTTACTACTAGTATTGGCATTGGCAAGGTCAATTTATAAGTTTTATAAGTAGAAGTAGTGTCCAAGTTATTCCATTATGAAATATATATATATAACTGGCCTATGTAGTTATTTTTGTTTTATTGTGAATACTAATGGCCAGAAATGGTTCTAATGCCCGCTGTGGTTTCCCTTTTGTTCTCTGCAGTTGAGTTACATAAATGCAGATAATGCGTTGTCAGTTACAAAGATGCTGGACCTCTGCAATGCTGCTTGGAAATTTTGATTGCTTGTGATTTAGAAATGCTTTGTAACTATTAATTTTTATGGGATGACATTGCAAACCTGTCAACTTGATTCAGAAAATGAACAGCATGAGTTAACTGTTCTGTACAAGTATTTAAAACTGAACAGTGATCCATATTTTCAATGCATGCAGCATGTTTGATCATCAGTTAAAAGAGTGTTTATTTCCTCAGAAGCATCCCATGCGGCTACTTGTTTACTTGGACGTTACCTGGACATGTGCTTCTTTTTTTTCTAACGAAGAAAATTAAAATGAGGGGGAAATGTTGCCCTTTCTAAGGTGAGGCATCGGGACATGTGCTTTATTTGTAGTATTTGATATGTGTGTTTGATAGTTATAACCGTCTTTTTGTCATGTATAAGTTGTTGATTCAATTTTTTTGGATCCGGCTCAAGTCTTTAAGGTATAACTATAACAATAATGATACTTACACAACAAATTTCTTCACAAAACTCTCATAAAAGTCCATACAAGCTATTGGATTAACTCTAGGTTTCATTATAACTTTTTTTGACTTGACTTAAGGGCTTGTATAGGCTTTTGTGAGGAAATTTTTTGTGTAAGTATCATTACCCTAATTATAACTATCTCTCTCCCTACACCAAGTGCTTGCAAATTTAATATACTAACAAAAAACAGCAGTTAATAAATTTAGTGTTAATTCAGTTAATTTGAGATATAGTTAAAAATTGCATAACTTTCTGTAAAACATGATACCTAAGATGTAACTGCAAAGTTTGAGGAAGCAAACAAATGAATTAATTAATTTTTAAAAAATCTTATGTGAGATATGTATTCCTAAGATCATTTGAAAATATTTAATCAATTGTCGTGAAAGTTGACTCAAAAAATACTCTTTTCACACAACAAAAAATTATAACTAATTATAGAAGGTTGTGTTGATGCTTAAGATATTGAAGCAAGTTTAAATTCATACTTGCATAGGTAAAGATATTCTTAAAATATAGAACGATGATGACTGAGAGTTGTACCTATATAAGAGAACGATGAGGACCGAGAGTTTGTACAAGAAATTTTAGAACAACACAACTGAAATAAACTTATATTAATGTGCAATAATTTCTAACTAATTACTATTTTAAAATATAGAACGATGAGGACTGAGAGTTTGTACAGGAAATTTTAGAACAACACAATTGAAATAAACTTATATTAATGACAAATAATTCCTAACTAATTATTATTTTCAAACGTGTAACATTAAATAAAAAGATTTAATTTTGATTCAATATTAATAAAAAAATTATATTATCGTCCAATTACAAGTAAAATATCATTAAAAGAATGTCAATACAAGATTATACGATAGTATAAAGAAATTTTATAGTAACAAGAGATCAAAATTAAATTCTAATAAAAATTGAATAAAAACCAATGTTATAATTAGTATATTAATTATATGGTTGAATGTATTAATTACACCTTAATCAGCATCTAAGGACATTAATCAGCAAAAGCCTTTTATAAAAGTCATTCTATGGTGAGCTCCAATTTACAAGCAATCCAACCTCCATTGGCCACGAGCAAGTCCTTCAAGTACTTATGTTTAGAGTTTAATTGGAACTGGCACACATCTCAAGTGGGTTACACTTATCCAAGGGGCAAAATATTCAACCACTTCCAGTGAAGCTCTCACAACGTTACCAATTAAATAATATAGTTTTGATTTCTCTTCTCCTTTGGAAGGGCATAAAGTTCATGATGCCAGAACCAGCATGTTAGCTTTGACTCATAAGAACACGAATCAGATTCAGCCTTGTTATGATAGAAACTAGATACTACAAACTCGGATTTGAGAATTGCTACTAATACCTCGAGCGTTTGTAATATGGAGCCTTCAAAGTACATAAATCTTTTATCTTTTATAATTAGTTACAACTTTTATTCAATTGTTCTTTTTTCTAAAAATGTATGGACCCACCTAAATTAGGATTGTAACCAAATTAGGACAGTAACCAATGCGTTTGTGGGCTCAAGCTGATAGCAGCATCACCCCCTGGATTTTACCACCTCATCAACCAAAAAATGAAAAAACTATGATCACAATTTTCAGCAGTCAAAACTATATATGAAAGTGGGAACATAAATAAAGATCCCAAACCAGACCTTCATTAACCAGCATCATGTTTCAAGGTCACTCCGCAGTCTTCACTCCCATCACATTCTTCAATCTCTATTATATAAGGAAGGACATACCTTTTGACCTTCGCACTGACAGCTTGCTAGCATGAGTAATTTAAACAGGACAAGCTTGACTCCACCTACTTAATGGATAACATGTCTTGGTCTCCGCTGGTAAACAGCCCCTATTTACCTAAATATAGATCTGAACAAGCTGAATCAGGATGCCAACACAGAATAACATGACAACACTCAGTCAGCACTAAGCAAAAGTTTGGACGCACATGACCACTTGGATTTGTATTTTGTAGGCGGGTAGCTAAATTATGAAAGACCAGCCTTTGCAAATGGGACAATTTCAAGCTCTTGGAATCTAAGGGTTTAATGGCTATGCATAAAAGAGCATACCAAAACAGGATTGGAGATTTTCGTGGTGATAATTAAAGCTGTCTTTGATTTTGGCATTGGATATTTTCATGTCATAAGTTAAATAGTAATAAAACAGGAAAAAAAAAAATCTTCAAAACAAATTAATAACTGTTATGGAAAAATGCGTTTGGCAGCAAAACCCAAACTACGATCACAATTACCAATAACTAATAAATACAAACCACCCAAATGATCAGGAATAATATGCATCCAAACCAGTAATAAGTGGTCTTCTCTACGTATGTGTTAAATCATTTATTCAATCTACATAGTACGCCAGGAAAATGCATGGCTTTTTCTCAGGGTCCATGATACCAAATTAAGACATTGGTAATTGCTATGCAGTTCAAATTTTGTCTAAAATATCAAACATCACTCAATCATTAACCTGAGACGAAGCAGTTGAGGTGTCAAATGATTTCTTTCTCACTAAGAGGCAAGTGATTCTTGAAGGATTGGAATGAGTGTTATCAAGACTACAGACCACGAAGTCAGGCCTATGAAGCGCAAGATGTAGCCGGTCTTTTCCCACAACCAACGCAGAGGCATCAAGCAGAACATGCCAGCAGTTCCTATGAGCCTCTGAAACCCAATGCATTGTGCCATTCACATCTGCTGGATAAGAGAATAAGCCTTTTGGGCTGATCTTACACTTCCTGCGAAAATTTTGGCTGAGCTGCGACCCTCTTATCCTCAAATCAAGCCAAGTCTTGGGTGCCTGGATCACCTTGGACTCCTTAAAAGTAGCAAATTCCCTGATATAGTCTTCTTCTCCTTCACCAAGAATCGTCATGTAGTAGTTTCCCTTAACAAAAGGGTAACTTTCCCCCACCAACATCATAGCATCCTTGTAACTTGGAGTGAAGAGAACCAGGTATTCATCATCAGGCAACCCACAATGCCTCAAAACCTTATTATGGGCTTGGATTTCTGGGATTGAGATGAAACTTCCAGGGAAGGAGGATTTTTTGTTGAGAATATCAAGTAATCTTGATGGCTCCAACTGGGTCCTATCCATTTCAGGGAGATTACTGCCAAACAAATATCCTGAAGACTCTCTAAAGGCCCCTCTTGGTGACCTCCTCCGATCATCTGACATGGGTTCTGAAGGCTCCTCGTTGATGATAAAGCTAGATAAGTCTATATCATTCCCATCTCCTTCAATGAGCCCTGCGTATTCTGGATACTTTGCCAAGACATACTGTTCAACATATTCCATTTCTTTCTGTGTGATCGGACCTGACCATCTAAGATCAATATCACGGATAGTTGATATGGCTTCTGCTATGATGTGAGGAGGAATCACACCATGAGGTTTCTGTTTTGGAATCAATTAGGTCCATTTGTTAAGTTTCAATGGAACATGCAACATCTGATGCAGTTTGTACAAACAAGAAAGAAACTTAAAGAGAGTCTGCTAATTACCTTTATAACCATACTGTTTGATTTGGAATTCTCTGTTATTAATTTGTGTACAGGTCCTACAGGAACATTCTGAGTGTCCTTGACTTCATCTTCTACCTTTTCCTGATATGTTAGCTGACATAGGGTTAGAATTATTTAAGCTTTAGCAGTTGAAATAGAACTAACAAGTAACAACAAACATGAACTGAATATAGCCTTTGAATTGTGACCACTTACCTCAGATCCTCCAGGTGAAACTCCATGCTCCTCGCTGTTCGTTCCCATAGTAATATTTTGTCTTCACCACTTACAGAAACATAAGATAGTTGTTTTTAGTGTCCAATACCTGGGAAAATCTTAGGTAGAAGGCAGAAAGATGGCAAAGAAAACAGAGGTATAGAAGCAATGTCAGAAGACCACCTAAATCTCTTCCTCCAGCAGAAGTGGGTTCTAAAAGATTAGGCGATCACGCAAAGATCATAGAATTGGACCAACCAACTGCCCACAAACAGAAGGAGGAGAGATGGCTAGAGAGATGAAGCCAATCTAATTGAAACCTTCTTAAGGGTAGTGAATCCTACTAAAAGAAGCCACCTGGAAAATGAAGAATGAGTGGAAAAGATGAAGAAAGGAAGCATATGTGAAAGGAAGACCAGCCTAACCAAACTCACAAAGATGACATTTTCTTGTTGAAGCTGTGAATCTAATAGCCAAGTATTAAAGAAATTAGAAAGAAAAGGAAAAAAAAAAACTCAGATGACTATGCTGACAAGGTCAATAGCAACGCTCTTGAATAGGAGGTGCTGATGAAATGGTGATCTCTTCCTCTTGCCTTAACCATGGTTTGCACAGTATTCTCCAGAATTATACTTTTGTACCTATTATTGGTTTTCAGACTAAACCTTAATTAAAATTTCAACCTGGCTTTGATTCTCATTTCTCACCTCTATGAATTGAGGTAAAGATCACGTTAGAAGAGAGGTGAAGCTTTCCAATGGCAACGACATCACCATATTTGTTAATTGGTAATGCAACGTCACTCTGGGAATTTTATATTTTGTATGGAAAATGACCATTTGAGAAACTTGATGGAATGTCAACAGAGCCATGGCCTCATGTTTGATTTCAAGGAAACGGTGCGACTGAATCTTTTTGCTAAGCATGATATCAGATTTACTATTTCAGTTTTCCTTAATTACTGGGCAAGTTGTTTACATTAGCTACTTGAAAAAGGTTTTTTCATAGTTTTTAGCAGCTGCTAGGCATTAGATGAGATCCCAGTAAAAAACCTGGACAGAATTGACTGTGATAGAAATTTGGTCTGGTAAAACCTGCATGCATAATGAAATCAGCTTCAAAAGAGAAGTAATTCAGATATCAGATAAAATTCAGCAGTATAATCATCATATGTACAGTCGTCTAGAATTGCTACTTAACATGAAGGTAACACAGTCAAAAAATGTTTGTGACTTTGGCTGCATGCTTTCTTTTTTTGATTGGAATCACAAACTATACAAGTATCCGGATTTGATGCAAATTTGAAAGAGAAATAAGGCCAAATTTTGGCAATAATAACACAACCAGTACTATTCCCCGTTTCTCACGCTACATGTTACGCGCACAATCCACAAAGAAGACTATTCTTTTTCCGGCAAAGTAATAAGTTATTGGTAGGGTCTTATAGGGAGATTTGACCTTCCTTAGTAGTGTTTCTCACTGCAGAACAAACCAATGACAATCTTTCAAAAATTAATAAAAAATCTTCCACTCCAATGTATATCGATCTGTATTAAGAGAGACAGAGAGGGGATTATGCTGTTTAGAGATGCCTTAAAAAGAAGATTAGATATGGACAAGGTCATCACAACCACTTACATATTTAATATAACCAAACAAACATTAACATAAAACAAATGACTGTGTAACAGCATAATTGAATGAGTGGGAAATGTTGAGGTTCCAGATTGGAAATGACTTGCCTGCTGCAATAGGTAACTGCTCAAATGCTTTATTCTATTAAGTTGGACTTTTTTTTATTAAAAAAAAAAAAAGAAACTTACAGAAATTTTTTTAAGATATATACTTACAATTAAAGAATAAGTAATAATTTAATTTAATTTAATTTTTGGATTAAAAAGATTAAATAATAATTTTTAAATGGTTATTTATTCATTAACTATCATTAACATATTAAAAATTATTTAAATTTGATTCCTTTACAAAAACATTCCTAATATATTAATATACTAATAATCAAAAGCTTAATAGTTTGCTAGCAGTTAATAGGTTCAAACGTAGGTGTTGTACTAAAAAAAAAAAAAATACCATGATTCTGGTTGGTGGATAATTAACGAATATAATACTGATTGGAGGATACAAATTACAAAATCTTAGGGTCTAATTACAATTATCAAGGCTTCACATATATCGGTCTACAGTGCCAATGTGCCATAGCTTTCGGTTTGGGATTTTCCACGAAGCTCTCCTTGAAAAGGACTTTTCAGAGTTTTTCTGTTGTCATTGCTAATAGAAAATCTAAACCCCTCTTCTGTTTTCTTAAAGCTAATAATTACTCCGTGAGTACCATCTTCAATTTGAGAATAACACGATTTCTCAGATCATGGATTGCTAAGATCAGACTTGAGTTACTTGTGGCATAAGGTGGTCATAATAAGTGGTTAATGTTGCCTTTGTTCATTGCATATAACAAGCTGTTTATGGCATAAAAGTTGATCCTTTGAATAAATCTTTCCGTCAGTTCTTCTGAATGAAATCAATATTATTTTCTTTTCTTCTGCCTACTTCGAAAGCAAAATCCCATCAGGGTATAATATAATACTCCTCTGATTGAAACAACTCTTCCACTTCAATGACTATAAGTTATCCTTCATTATATATGCACCGCCAGGCTCCAGCCCATTTTATTTTTCCATGGCAAACTTGGCTAGTTGAGCATTCAGTTTGCAAATGAAAAATCTGACATCAGAAAGGGAGAAAAGTAAAACTGATCATCAATCATTGCTCATTATCACCAATCAGAAAGCACAATATATGAAATGACAAAAATTCATATGAGTCGTATGGATTGAAATTTGACAGGGACCCAGCAACCACCCGCTAGCCTTCTTCAAGCCTACTCATAATCACCGAACAGGTACCCAAAAAGAAATTTTGACAATGAACCAAACTTAAGGACGCATGTCAGCACCCAGAAGAGGATTCAAATAAAAATCTCTTTCAAAGTGAGACAGATTTAGTTTAATTTCTCGAGCTCAACCAAGCAACCGCAACAATTAGGTGACAAGCAGCAGCTGGATGAAAATAAAGGTGACACTTGTAAAAAAAGCAAAAGCATCCCTTCCTCCCTACTCAACAAGATGCACAGGAGCCAATAAGAACAGCTATTATCATCAAAAGCCCACAGCACCTATGAGAAGGATGTAATGTAACAGCAGTATTACTCAAAGGGGAGAGCTAGCAAAAGGAGTGTAAAGAAAGAAAAAGGCAAAGATGCCCCCAGATATACTTCATTTTCGTCCTCTCTTAGCACCTCTAGTTCAATTTTCTCCTCCACTCACAACCCAGGCACACGAAAATCAACCTTCTAGTCACAAATATTGCCAAGGAACGAAAGGAATGAATCTCACCAAAAAGAAACTCATACCTATCCTTGTTTTGATCCTTTCGATTGCATCAATCCTAAGACTTCTGAGCCTCACTATCAAGACTTCATCTTCTTCCCCTGGGCTATCTGCTGTATCTCCAGCTCCTCAACACCGTTGTTCTCCACCTTTGTCCACATGCAACAAAGTTGCATCACATGCACCTGGATCCTCAGAGCAGCCTAGAAGACCTCCCAACAACGCAACCCTGACAGAGAAAGAATTCAAAGTTCTTTCAAATCTCATTGCTCTTAAATCCCCCTGCAACCTCCTCATATTTGGGTTTCAACCTCAGTATCTTATCCTCTCTTCAATGAATGCAGCAGGTACCACCATCTTTCTCGAGGATGACCATGAAAAAATAAGCAAGGTAAGAATAAACTCCAACAGTACTCAAATATACAAAGTTGAGTATAATGTTGCAGCAAAAGCAGCTTACAAACTGCTCAAGCAAGCAAGGCAGAACCCGGCTTGTGCACCTAACCCCAGATTGCTTCAAAAATCAAAATGCAAGCTCGCATTGAAAAATTTACCAGCAAAAGTGTATGAAAAGAATTGGGATGTCATGGTGGTAGATGGACCCAGTGGGGATTCACCAGAGTCACCTGGCAGGATGGCACCCATCTACACTGCTAGTGTACTAGCTAGAGCTGGGAATATTTCTGACATAGTAGTACATGATGTAGATCGTATGATAGAGAAATGGTTTTCTTGGGAGTTCCTCTGTGATGAGAATATGTTGCATTCTAAAGGGAAATTATGGCACTTCAGAATCAGAGGTCACTTAAATTCCACAACATTCTGCACTGCCGGAGTAGGTAGTATAGAGAATTAGCATTCTCCTTACAGAGATTATATAAAGAACTGCGAGTCAATTAGAATTTTTCACCCTAAACAAGTGCCACTGGACAACTATATATAGTTCACTACCCTGACAATTTTGCATAAATGAGCCTAACTGCGAGGCAAATACTGGTTATCTCAAACAAAGTCTTTTCAGACCGGCAGAGATCACTTCCTCCAAGGTAGTGTCAGCGGCACATAGGCGTTATTGCAGCTCCCGAAAGCTAATTTCAAATCTATTACTTTTACGAAATCAGAATCATTATGAAAAAAAAGAAGAAAAAGAAATTGGAGTCATGTAATTGCGAGCCTTTCTTTTGAGACTCAACGTACACAAAAATCGCACTTACCTGCTGACACGTTACTTGAATAATTTATCAACAAAATACTGAAAATAGATCTCTTAACTAGTTGGCAAGAATAATCTCAGTATTTTGTACACTATTATGGATCAAGGTAATCTCAGTATTTTGTACACTATTATGGATCAAGTTGCCCCATGGCAAATAGAAACATGTTGCAAAGCAATGCCTATCTAAGACTTTCAATAGAACCCTACGTTGAAAATCAAGCTGGTTGGCAGAAACTCAAAACACCCAGTAACTGCGCAAAGTTTGGGCTGACCAACCATAATAAAAATCAGAGTCACAATCACATGAAATGTGGCAAAATGGATTCCCTATGACCACCATCAGTTGTGCAGAGCCACAGCCCTCACTCCTTGCTCAATGAATTGACATATTTTACCGCACTGCTGTTGTGGACAATACTGCACAACCCATGACCGCACTATTTTTTTTCAAGGATTGACATGAACACACCAAGTTTGATTGTGTTGATTCCATTCAGCCTCCAATGTAAAGCATAGTGAAATGCGGATATAATAATTATGACTCCTTGAATATGTTTGTCACAACAAATTCCACTCACTTGCATGATCACCATCAATATCCATCGGCTGCAAAGGTAAACAAACAAAAGAAACAAATTTCAAAGATTTTCAAATTAATGATTGAAATATCATTGAGGTTCGAATCCCATGTAACCGAAAGAAATATCAATGTGATAATAGCTTTATAATGTGATAATAGCTTTATTATGTATTGGAGGAGGAAAGCCTAAATTAACAACTCAGATTAGTGCCATGAATTCATCCATTCATTCGCCACTTTGCCGTGAATTTCACCCTCTTCAGGGCTAGGACACTGCACTTTTGCCTAGTTGCCACGCTAGAGATGGGCAATGGACTCAGAGAGACAGAGAGTCATAAACATCCTGTATATATAGAAAATTCTCAAAGCTGAAAATATTTAAAAAATTCTGAAAAACCATAAAAATTATATTAATTATTCACTGATTAAACAAGAAATTGATTTAGTTAAAAATTCATAAAAAAAATTGAAATTTATAGTTGAGGGAGGGTTAAACAGGCTATCCGCCAAGCCATCCCTCTTAACCTGCCTTAACCCACTATTAATTTTTTGGTTTTTTCTTAGACAAAAAATAATAAATATTTATAAATTAATTATTTGTTTGCTTCACAATAAATTACTACTTATGTATTTATTTTATAAATTATGCACAAAATAATAATATGAGTATGGAAAGACTTCCATACAGGGTAGCTTTCGCCGTGTACCGATGACTATTATTTAGGATTTACTTGGTTTGGGGAAAATTATAGTGTTTTTGTATTCGAATTCTCAAAATATGTAAACTTTGTTAAAAATAAAAAATAAAAATTGAAGTGTGTATATTGTAGGTCAAAAGTATGAATTTTTTAGTCAAATTCAAAACTTTCTTACTAGGAAAATTTGTTGTTTTCCATATGGAATAAGCACACCCCACGTGATTACAGGTAAGTTTAGGGGCCTGCTTCTATGTAATTAAGAGTATATTTTTGTATAATCAAAAAGTTAATTAAATTTGCTAAAAATCATACGCTTTTAACTTATAATAACTTATGCATTTACAAAAAAATACTTAATTTTAATAAAATTTTCACAATTTAAAAATGTCAATACAAAAAGTAACGTTTCTCCTAAAACTGGTGAATCCACATGATAGACTATCATGCAGGGGGGAAATTCCCCGGCATGAAAGTTTCTCCCATAAATTTAAATTGCCTCTATACTTCACATGAAAGTATTTTTCCCACAAACATTATAGAATGAATACAATTATACATGCAATTTGTGAACAAAATCTTCAAAAAAAAATTGTATAAGTATAGATCTCAATTGGCTAGCTTTGGTACATGTGGTGTGACAGATGATACCTGGCAGCAAACATACGGAAACATGATGCATTATTTCAAATTATTGCCAGTACTTTGAAGTTTGAAGTTTGAAGTTAATTACCATTTCTAAGAGCCCCGCGACAACCACCACAAATAAGGATCTCTCACAAAATAAAACCGGCTTATAAGGAAAGTTATAAAAGAATATTGGAGCTACTAGAATAATAATTATTTGAGAAGTAACAGAAAATAATTAGTATTTAAAACTATTGTTTTATATTAATTTATATTAAAAATAGTATAATTATACAAAACATGTTTTCTTAGGTCCAAAATACAGTAGCTATAACTCAATATTTAGATAATGTTATAACTCACAGCGCACAGGACGTCATGATCGGCCATAGTTTATGTATGACTTGAGCTTCTTGGTAGATGTTGTATTCAACCTCTCCTCTTCTCTTGTAGAAACTTGACTTTATAGACATCTCAGTTACCTGACCTTGAAGCTTGGACACCCTCGTTCAGATTACACCAATATCTAAACTCTGACCTTGGTATCGACTTATCTGTGTACATTACTTTAAAAGAATTATGCCAAATGCATAAATTTTAGGGAAAAAATACAATTAATATGCAGAGACAGAAAATATTGTATGTGAGTATGTGTAGAAAAATGTTAATATTGTAACTTTATACTGATCCAAAAAGAAATTTAAGGAAAATGCCATATAAAAAACTTTTGAAGAAGCAAAAAGAAACATGTGGTATATACAGGGACGGATCTACTGGGGCGAGCAAGCCCCGGCCCCTCCTCACCACTCTAGAATTATTATATATTTTTGTATAATTTATCTCACAAATTTTATTTTTTTATTATATGTAATAAGATTTTTATATTAAAATATATATAGGCCCCTACAATAATTTATAATTGGTCTATGTTATACTTAAAAAATTAAAATAGTCATTATTATAAGTTAATAAGTATGTATATTTTATAAATTGTTTGTTCAATTAACTCAATAACCAAGTAAATAAAATAAATTTTTATTAAAATAGACACATAAATTAAAAATAATGTGCTCAATTTTAATAAAATTATGATAGATTTAATTTTTAAATTATAACATTTTTATTTAATATCTTAATTTTTATAATTGACCTCCTCATGAAATGATTTCTAAATCTGTCCTTGCGTATATAAAACCGTTGTATTACTTGTGGATCTGTTTTTAAAAAGTGTTGATATGATACTACACAAATCATGTAAATTTAATGAAACGGAAAAGATATATAAAGTTTTGTATTACTGATTTATTTATGCATAATATTACTTTAAATCTAATATTGAAAAAAAAAAGCGAGAAGGGCTTGAGAAATGTGTTAATAGAATGGCTCCATATAAAATATATACATTAGTAACATTATCAATGTTACTAGTTTGGGTTTGAAAATAACCTAAAATTCTTATATGCTCCTGGGTCTTGTTTGATGCGGTTGATGTGATATACATGATATGATAGGATAAGAGGGTAGAATAATATTAAAATGCTGATAAACTCTTAAATCATTTATTGTAAGGTACACAATTATATGAACAAGTGATAGTACAAATAAATATTTGCTAAAATCAAAACGCCTTTCTTCTTTAATTAAAATCCAAAAAGATGGTTGTAGGACTGTAGGAGTAATGCAGGCGGCGGTGACTACAGTGATAACTAAAGGTAAAAATAGGGTAGGTTACGTTAAGCTTTACTTTAAATAAGTTTAGTTTATTTTAAAAAAATTTAACCTTAACTTAATCTATTATTTATTATAAGCTTTTTTTTATCTAGTCTAATGTCTTTATGAAAACATAAAAGTTTAACATGACTTGAAAATTTACATTATATAAAGACCTTTTAATAAGTAAACATGTTTAAATTTATAAGTTTTAAATATACTTAATATTTAAAAAAAATTATTATATTGTGTATATAATAAATAAATTATATTAATATATAACTAATAAATCATATAAGTATTATAAATTTTTAATTATATGTTATTATAAGAAATTAACAAACATACTTATTAGGTCAAATAAACTTTTTTAAATGCTTAAAATTTTTATAAAGTCTAAACATAACTTATTTGATAAATAAATTAAATTTAAATAAGTCAAAAATAGAATAAATCATAACCGGATTAGACCATTTAACCTATTTCTCACCCTAGTAATAACAATGGGAATAACAGTGGGATAGTAGTGATGAAGGTGGCGGCAACATCAATAGCGCAATAGTGGATATTTGGTGGTATTCGATCACGATGAAGGTGGTTGTGGTCAGGGACGGATTTATAGGTTGTGAGGACAATAAAAAAAAAACTTTGCTTACTATATTTAAGTTTATTATTTTTACTCATAGTTTATAGAAGTTTGCACCGTCTATCAAATAAAATAAAAGATTAATATTGTATTTAAGATGTTAAAATATTTTAAATTAAAATTTTAATTCTATAATAGCTGATTGGTTGAATAATTATTTGATTATGTATATATAAAAAAACATTTGATAGTATTAAAGAATAAAAAAAATCATTAGGCGTTTTTGAAATATAAATTCCTTAAAAAATAATTGAAATTTTTTCTCCTTATTTTATATAATTGCAATCTTATATGAAAATATGCATTTAAGATTTTATTTTTTATGTATATATATATCATTATTATTATTTTGTCTCTACTATTCAAAATTTATGGATCCGTTCATGGTTAGGTTAGTGACGATAGATTTAAGAGAATAAAGTATAAATGAGTTTTATTGGTTTTTTCACCTCTTAGGTGTAAATGGGAAACAATTTTTTTTTGTATACTATACATGTAAAATTAATTTTTTATTAAATGTAAAAGTTATCATGAGTCCTGATCATGAACCACGACTTACAATAAGTCATGGTCATAGTCTTACAAGTGACACTCATCAAATTGAAAATAAAAATGCTATAGAAGTTGTTGTTTTTTGTTTTAAAAAAAAAACTGCTTTACTATGGAAGCCATGACTAGTTACAAAAAAGATATATATAAATTAAGTTTCATAGAAGATGTGGCTTATGGCCACGACTTTAATAAAAACTACAAGTTGTGGTGGTTGATAGCCACGATTCGATGTTTTACAAGTGCACTATAAAAAGAATTTTGTTTCTCATTTGAGGTGAAAATGCCATGTTTTATCCTTTGGGGCCTTGGGCCTTATCCCACCCTTTTTAGGATGGACAGTATGTTATAACTTATAAAAAGAATATAGGATAAAAGTATCATATGAATAAATTTATATTATGTAATATGTAAGAATCTCTACAAGACAGCATATATGTGCCCGTAGAACATGAACCGCAACTGATCTCTTTCCTCCTGGATTTCGTAATTAAGCATCCCCAGAGCAAATACTTGCAAAGTCCAATAATGGAAAGTGTGCTCCACAATCTCTCATGGTGTGACTCTACAAGAGTTTTAGTCTAACAGGATCTGAACTTTCCTACACTTTCAAAAGATAGCTACCTTTTTTGCTTGATTGGTTAAGTGATTTGATTGAACAATCTTGATCATTCCATTCCATTTTTTTCCTTTTCTTCTTCATTGCCTAGAAAGAGATGGAAAATAGTTCCGTCATTTTTGGAAATGTTATCCTCCTTTATGTCAGTGAGTACTTTATATCATCTTAAGTTGAGCCTGAATCTTCACATGACAAGATGAACATTCACTATTTTCGTTCCTCTCCTTTCCAAAGTAATTAACAAATTTGAACTATAGCAGATTTCATTACTACAACCTTCAAATGACCTAGCTAGCTAGATTTTCATCTTCTAGTAATTAAAGTTGTTCTAAAGGAAATTATACTATTAACTCTATTGAGCTAAAAGGTTATACGTGGCAAAATATACTGCTTGTCTTCGGTAGTGGTGTTACAGAAATTTACTAATCATAAGTACGGGTGATGTATACTGTTCACTGCATATCCCTGCAATGCCGATGAAGATCTGCTTGTCCCAGACATTAACTATGAAATAATTCAAAGGATATATCTTCTCTATGTGATGGATCATGCATGTAAGCATCAGATATATAGATATCAGATATATACATATGAATATATGATTCTCCACAATCCCAGCAAGAAACAGTATCACTTGACTATTATATGCGGACAATCTGAAAAGACAAATGTTAAGGTTTTGTCATGATGACTAGTTTGATGGATCGGCAAACATGTCCTACATCTTTATCATGCTTTCGACTTTCTGAACGAAACTGATTGATTGTTCTAGCATTTCTATGATTGTAACCAAATAAAAGATAAAAGACAATGTAACTGTGATTCAGCTGGTCATATGTCGGAGTACGGTTTGGTCATGATTCATGGCCATAATGATATGGTAATGTTTTAACTAAGTTCGGATTCACAAAGCATCATTGTTTTTCTGTGGTTGATATTGAAGTTTTTGTCTACAAAAAAAAAAAAACATAAATGAACTTAAGTTTTCCTCATGGACAAGTAGACTGATCATTCCGTATCTTTAATTGTCTCCCATTTTTTCTGCTGATTTTGAAGCTTCATAAGAAAAAAGTAATTAAAGTTGTAGTGCCAGCTGCAAACGAAAGATTAGATTTTGATGAAAAAAATTGATGAGGGATGCTGATATTACGATATACAGAATGGTCAATGGTGGGGTTCAACTGGTGGCGTCCGGAAATAAAATGAAAAAAATACTGGTATTAATGAAGAATGCTGATTTCTGTACCCTACAGCAGAAAAGGTGGAATTTTACTAACTCCTACATCCAAAGAGAAGCAGAACAAATGTTGTAACTACAACCCTACAAGCATCATTTATTAAAGGGGCAGCATGCAGAACCTTTCATTTGAAGCAAGTTCGATCAGCTATAGTTGGTAGTAAAGACCACTAGTGGTTAGTAAGCCAATCCATCAGGAAATAATTTTTAGATTACTCTATGAAGGAAAAAAAAAAGATTACATGGAAATTAAATTGAGGACTAGGTACAAATTTAACTGATCAGGATTGCGACTTCATGCCTTCCCTGACGTTCCTAAAACGTTCTTTTCGCAAAGTCTATGACCTGCCCCCACTAGATATTGTTTTCAGTTCATAATAGGATCAACATGACTACTGTATTATTGTGCCACACCGTCCTTGACACTTTCAACTGTATCTGAGCGTTATGTTACTTAGAGGTTGCTGACAGATCAAGCTAATTCCAATCTTGCAACATCTTTGAAAAGGAGCACTACTACTGTTCACTTCTCTGATTGATGCTTTTTAGTCGGTAATCCTATCCAATATGGCAATATATATATCTTTTCTGTTTGGCACCCAGACAGGGATAGTGGGTGTTTGGTCTGCGATGAGCAAAAGTTAAGAAGTTGAATACAAGTGGATACAGCTATTCCGTCTTGTGATTGGTGCTATACTTTGCTTTTTGTTCTGATTCATTTGTTCCATCGTCATCGAAGTTCTCCCCAACTTGGCCTAGCTTGTTCACCACGTCTATAATTTTCTTTGACTCATGAAAGCCATATAATATACACCGTTATTCTTGATCAGTTTCAATAATGTATGGGAGAATATTACGGGCTAATTACGAGGTTAAATTACATTACACCCAAGATAATATAAGCTCTGTTTGATTAATTTTTACTTATAGAAACAAAAAGCCAATAGTACTGTACTAGGGAATAGAAGACGATAGATTGGACAGTCATCTGATGATTTTGATTGAAGATTGTCCTTCGCTAGCGCTCCAATATTATCCGTAAATCTTCTAATGATATATTACAAGTTTTTGAAAACTACACAACAGGGGTACTAGTACCCACCCACTTCTTCAATTCTCGATTCTGATTCATCCATTTAACCAGAAAAAATAAAAATAAAAATCTAGATTTGCAGAAATAAAGTAGATTTGATATATATATCTTCGTCCTCTCACGGTACCTCATTGGTGCACACATGTATTAATTTAATTTGTACAGGATCTTTCCTTCCCGAAACAAACATACTTTCAAAATCAAACTATAGAACCAAACACGAAACATGTTAATTGTTCAGTCATTCTGTTTGAAGCCACTGTTATTATTAATTTGAGTTTGGTTCGGTTCCGATCGAGCGATCTCCAATTATATAGGTTAGAAACAGAAATTAATTAATAAAACGTACACACACTCAGAAACAAAAGCAAGGTCCATTTTAAGTTGAGGTGAGATGATTGATGATTGAAGATGATGGAAGATATGAATCCATCAATTATTGGCCAGGCCTGAACCTTTGCCTGCAGGAATGGCAAGTGATCTCCATGCACGTAGAATCAACAAGCTGTCTTGTGGCTCTCTCTTTGATCCTCTCCGCTCTCTCCACCTCCTCCCTCGCTCTCTCCCACATTTGCCTAGCGCGCGCGAACTCCGATTGCGCCATCTCCATCTCCCTCCTCGTTAGCTCCCTCACCCTCTCCGCGTACGCCTTCTCCATCGCCGCCAGCCGTATTTGCTCCGCCGCCTGCCACTTCATCGTCTCCACGCCGTCGCACATCACCACGCACTCCGCCTCCGCCGCCGCCGGCGGTCGCATCGGCCTCACGCTGATCGATAGCTGCAGGTCCAGCGAGGGTGTGCCCTCCGTCGATCGCAACCGTAGAACAGAGGAATCGCCGGCGTGCGAGTGCGATGAAGGTAGAAGCTCGAGTTCCCTCTGGTCTTCGTCTTCCATTTTGAAAACTAAGTGAAGAAAGAAAGTGAAAAGGAAAATAAATAAATAAATAAATAAATTGGTACCGTAGAGAGGAGGAGGAAACAGTTTTGATCGGGTAATGGCGAAAGAAGGGAGTTTGAAATGAACCCCGTAGCCGTAGGTATTTATAAACAACTCCAGGTGATGAAATTATGGTTTTACCCCCTGCTTGGACTTGCATGCTGCGTCCGTTATAAATTAATTGATATAGATGTCTTGTACATCTAAAATTATTAAACCAGCTTACTTGTAGTGTATTTCGATAGCCTTTTTATAAATTAATTGATAGAAAAACCTAGATTTTCCAGGCATGTAGTTAGGATAATGGCCAAAATAATTAACTCATTAAATTGTTTTAGTCATCATTCGAGTTATAATGTCTGGTCACTGTAATATAACTCTTAATTGATATAGATTTTTCATTCATACTAAATTATTAAACAAGCTAACTTATTCTCACTATCACAAACTAATTTTAACTAAGTATTTTTTTTTAAAAAAATGGATGAGTTTATGAATACTTATAAATTCATTTTTTTGTCTTTACTCAAATATTTATATATTCTTTAAATGTGAGACTAATTATATTTAAAGTGATACTAAAATTGTCCCTTCTCAACCAACAAAAAAAATGTCTATAGATAGTGATAGGTTTTTAATTTCTCTACTATGACTCATATTTGTGTAATGAGAATAAAAAATGGAGGAGGACGAGGGAGTAATTTGGGTCAAAGGTAGGGATGGGGGGATTTGAAGAGTGGGAAATTCCGTTATGAGAAAAGAGAAAGGGAGGGAAAATAACGGATCGCGTTATTGGGCTATGAGTGCGACTGGTGGTTTGAGATAGTGAAAAGTTTGTGGTATCTTTTTAGTTTCTCTGAATTTTTAAATAAATTTTGACTTTTTCTTTTCCGGGAGATGAGATGAGCATGGATGGAGTATATAAGTGTGGGTATGTAATAATTACAGTCGCACGTGCACGCAGTTGGAGAGGTGATAACTGATAAATAAAATACAATATGAAAATATTAGTTTTTACACTTATTATTATACACATCTTTATGTTTGTTTGTTATTTTTTATTGATAACTTTTAGAATGTGTTAGTCAAATAAAAAATATTATAAAATGAAAATATTAATAATTTTTTATTAAGTATTATAAAAAGATTTAAAATAGTGTAAGTAAAAGTTGTACAAATAACAACATTCAATGGGTTATTAGATTTGTAAAAAAAATTGTTTACAACTCATTTATTAAAAGATATTGCTACGTGAACAATACTTAAAAAGATAAATAGATTAATAAAAAATAATAAATATGTAGAGCTACTAAATTATATGTGAATTGGTGCATAACAATCTTAATGTGATAATGTATAGAAAAAGTGATAAATCTTTTTTTTTTGGTAGAGAAAAGTTTAGAGGAAGGAGATGTTGTCTTATTCTAAGGTTAAGTCATGCCACAAGCCTCAACAAAAATTTATAGTGATACTTGTAAATAACTTACTAATGAAGGACCACCAATTGAAATTGAACGTAAGACTTTTTGTTAACGTTGTTTGATATTGTCAGTTAATCCAACCCTCATTGATACTAAGAGATAAACCTAATGCATAAAATAAGTGTGTATTTCTATAATAATGTGTTATTTTATATAGCATTACCTTTAATCAAATCACATAACTATAAAATTATTTATTAAGTTATATTTATAACTAATTATCTACAACAATAACAATTAAGTCTTATTTCGCTAGACCAAATAAATATATATGGATTAATTGATGTCATTTCACTTTATTTTTCTTTTTTTTGGTCTTTACTTTGGTATCTCACATCCTTTAAATGTACGTTATTATTCGAGTACTGAAGTTATTACTTTTAATAAAAGTTTTTCTATGAGCTCGTATTCTTGATATTGTAAAGTTGAGTTCAAACATGCTTATTATTTGTGTCGCCTCTTATGAGTATTTAACTTTATTAAAACTTACATTTTTAACAAAATCATTTAGATAAATAACTTTTTTAAAATAATTACATCCTCAACAAACGTCAATTTTTTTGGATAAAGTTTTAATTCTTAATTAACTCATTATCATTTACCTTTAAATTCCACATATGAACTTAGCTTATGTTTTAAATCTCTTGCAAATAGAATTTGAATCCTTTGCTTGCAGGTTGTGAGTTGAATGAAAATTTGTATAGTTTGAGCGAGTATTATTTATAGGTGTCATTTCATAATGGCAGTTTAGTTTCGTGTCATATTTATTTTTTTATTTTTTTTTAAAATAAGTATTATCTCTAATAAAATAACTATAAAAATAATTTTATAATTTTACTTATTTTGTTAAAAATTTAAGTAATAAAAACTACATAAAATAATTATAATAAAACCACTATACTCTTTATCATAACTATTAATTAATTATTTTGTCAAAAAATAATTATGTAAAGAATCTATATGCTTTGCATAAACAATAACTAGGGATATAATATTTGTATTGAGAAAATATATTTTTCCATATTTCAATTAATAGACTTTTTTCTCCAGAGTACAATTATCGTATTTTTTTTTTGGCCTAGGACCAGGGTATCCACTGTTGAGCACAGTGACTAATTCCCTCGCTGGCTTGTAGGCACCTCGAAGGGTGGGACAGCTAACTTAGGGTTTTAAGGCTGCTCCATACTCAAAGACAGGGATCGAACCCCTGACCTTTGGTTAAGAGTGGATAAGTCCCTACCGCTCAACCACACCCCAAGTTGGAGTACAACTATCGCATTTAAGTGAAATTTTTATTTTTGTGAAATGGAATTTTATAGCTTTATGGTAGGGCTGGGGATGTCGGCCCCGGAGGGCTAAAAGGGAGAGCCACTTTTGTATCTGAGCATTCAGCAACCCACGCTCCGGGTAGGTTGGCACGTGGGAGAGTGGCCAATAGCCTAATAGGGAGGGGCTGACCATGATTGTGATTCACTGACTCTCACACTTGGACCCTTCATCTGTGGGGTGGGGCCCTTCCTTTTCCATCTTCTTCGCCTTCTAACTATACCATCATGTGGGTGGGAAATCCACCAGAATCTTTTTTCATGCCAACATGTATGCAAGGTACATGCAGACTGGTCAAATCTATGGTCTAGCTAGCTAGCACAAGATGAGGGATAGGAAAGGGAATATAACTTGAGAGAGTAAAACTAAAGATTGAGAAAAACTAGTCAATAAGATGTTAAAAGAATCTAATGCACAACAACATAATTTTGTCAAGATAGAATTATGTGTACAACCCTGCAGAATCTATACTAGTTTTAAGTTGCCTCGTTTTTGTAGTGAAGTCAAAAACAAATTATTTAAATACTTTACAAAAAAATTTGTTGTAGAATATATATTTTTAAATAAAGAAGTTAGAAGAATAGAAGAAAAAGAAAACCAACGAGTTTATAACTCAATTAGCATATTGATCCTGGACTTTAAAATTAGAGTGTGATTATGGTGTTGAAGGTTTGATCCTTCATTAAATTACTTATTTCTTTGAAGTGCTTGCACATTCTGTGTAGCAAAAATAATAATAGAAGAAGAATAAAACATTACTTATTTTTAATATGAATCCAGCGCTTATTTTTAATAAAAATCTTGAATCAATATGCACTTATAATTTACAGTTGTGACTTTTAATTCGGTAGCCATTTAACTGTTATTAAATTCAATTTTTATAAAATATACTTGTGATTTAGTCATATACTTGTCATAAATAAAAACTAAATTAGAACTATTAAATATTTTTATCATAGCACTGATTAAATGATATGCTTTATACTTGTTAGAAAAATATTAATATTTTATATTTAATATGAACATTTATATTTAAAATGGTTATTCACTTGTACTCTTAAGCATGGTGTAACACAAGTGGTAAATATTTGGACTCTTTAAGCATGTGGTCAGGGGTTTGATTCCTGACTCATGTGTATGGAAAAATATCTGTTAGGAGAGATCAACCCCTTAAATGAATCTCAGTACCTCGAGAGATTAATCTCGATAGTTGCGCTCAAATGATACCTTGGGAAACCAAAAATTAACTTGTATTCTTATAAGCAAATAGAGTTAGTCACCCAAAAAATTTATGCAGATATAATTTTTTATTATAAAATCTCCAAAAAAAAAATTCTTTCACTTTTTAATGTGAGACTTGAAAAATATTTCTCTTACACTTAAGCCTTTTAAACTAACTCCTATACCAGTCATTTAAGTGCACAATTATGTATAATTAGTTAATTACTTAGATTAATGATATCAATTTTTTACAAGAAAATTCATTTATATAGTGGCACTACTTATCATTTTTTTTTGTGTAAATTAAGGTATCTCTTCATCCAGAAAATAAGAGAATAATCCGACAGGATATGGTTAAGTACGTGAAACGAAGACATCTCCTAATTGTATTTTTTTTATACACATCGCCTTAAAGATTAAAACCAAGACAAAATACTTAAAGTAACTGAATCCCTTCTATTGAAATCTTATATTCCAATAATTAAAGTGGACTAATATTATTAAATAATTATATTAACTATTTATCATTAAAGAGCTTTATTTTATGTGATCAAATTAAGCAAGCTCATTAGACTATCAAATAAGATGATATGAGCTTAAATGAGTGGATGTCAGTGTTAGCCCATTAGGAGATAATGAGAAAACCCTATTAGGTTAACACGCTATAAGAAGACTATGGTTCCTAATATATCGAATCACTGAAAACTCATTATCTTCTTCCCATTTGAAGAGAGGCTGAGGTATTGTCAAGGAACTCAAGAGATTCTATTGAAGAAGAATCTCAAAGCCACCAGTGACGTTGTACATTATTTGTTCGTAATTGATTGTTGTCCATAATCTTAAAGGTTCGCGATCAAGTTCATTCCTTTAAAGAACGCTTAGATCAGGAGCCTACAATGGACTCAAGTATTTAAATAGATATCTGAATCTTAATAATCTTGCATGATGTAGATTCTAAGTTATGTGATATTTGCGCCCTAAGATATATGCCTATAAAATTAAAGCTTTTACATAAAAAATAAAGAAATTAAATAATAATTCCTAACAAGCCACTCGAACCAACTCAAGTTGAATAATGTACATTTAAATAATCTATTATAACTAACACTAGTCTTGAAAAGAACGACTTAAGTTGTGATTCGTTGTAAATATTTCATGGTTAGTGACTGAATTATTTGCTGTCGTACGTGTCATGCATTAAAAAAAAGGAGAGAAAAATTACTGCCAGTAAAATACTTGATTATTTTATGTATAACACTTTCTTGTTGGATAGTTATGTATGGAATTTTCACACAAAAAAAATGCGTAAAGAAAATAGTTGTATATAAAAAATAAACTAAATTATAAGTGGAAAAAAGAAAGTAAGAGGTGGGGTATATAAATAAGGAAAGATGCAGGCAAAATGAGAAAGAAAAAATATTGATTACTATATTTGCTTTTGTTCAATTAGGAAGGACTTTGTTGTGTAACTATTTTATTTGGTTCTACAATTATGTTTATGTGTTTGGCACGTGCTTAATACTTGATATTTGGCTTTCTTATGTATAATATAGGATAGGATTAGGATGCTATGTTCAGGAAAATGTGATGTTGAGAATAAGTACGATTTTTTTTTTCTTTCTTCTTTTACATTTGCAAAGTAGACGGACAAATAAAAAATTAATTTACATTTTTCCTGTCGAGGCAATTTTAAACCCTTTTTGTTTTATATTATAATAATAATTGCTGTCCCTATTTGACTAAGGAATAAACAAGATGATTAAGGAACTAAAAAAATGCATAGATACTTTAGAATAAGGAACTAAAAAAATACATAGATACTTTAGAAGCAGTATGTTTTCAAAATAAAATTTTGAAACGCATATATGAATTTGTGGAGAGTGGGATTTGAACCCACGCCCTTTCGGACCAGAACCTTAATCTGGCGCCTTAGACCAACTCGGCCATCTCCACTGGCATATTTTTCGCAAACTGCTTTAATATATCATGATAATACTAAAGATACCATTAGGCAAAATAAAATAGTCTAAAATATAAAACAAATCATTGTCTTTAACTTACGCTGATGCCTTTCGGAACGGTCCATATACTCGTGGCTGTAATGTATTGCTGTGATTGCTTTGTTGCTCACCTGCCTCTTTTTTTTTTTTTCGGTGAAGTGTTGTCTGTACGGTATCAAATTGGTCAGTGCTACCGTAAATTGGTCTCTCTTATTATAATTCAATGTTAGAATTAGATTAACGGTTGTATCTAATTGAATTTATCAAAATTAAACAAAATTAATAAACTAATTAATTTTGATGTGAACTGAAAATTTTTTGTTTTGAAATTTTTTTTTTACTTAATTGAGAGTGATATGAGACTTGATAAATGACATTCCAAAATCTTATTATGTATTTTATTATTGGTAACATGTGTTATGAGTCATGTATATATATATTTGTTTATTTAATACATAACTATGACATCATCTAATTTGACCAAACACTTAAATTAATTAAACCTAAACTAAAAGTTTTTTCTAATTCATTGCTTGGACTGACTTTAACAACATAATTTTTTTGAGCCTTCTGACATTTGATCCTTTAGAATTTAACTGCACATACAGTTAAAAAAAAATGTAGAGAAAAAATATGTGATTTCCATAATTTAAAAAACTATAAGATGTATCTTTTGTGTTTATTTTTTTGAAGTGTACACTACATTCAGTTTAACTGTAGATGATCCAAATTTTTATTATAAGAGTTTATTAAAATGAAAAAAGAAAATAAACCAGATTCTTCGACTTTCATTCACATTTGATAGAGCTAATTAAATTAAAAATAATACATTAATAGACGTGAATATAATAATTATAGAAAATAATTTTTTTCTATATGCCTACTTAATTTAAAAGTAAAAATATATTCGAGGGAAATAGTACGTCCTTCTTACACATTTTATTTCTTTTTTAAAATATATCTTTGATAAAAAAAAAAGTATTAATATAGGGTTATACTTAATAATCCTTTGATCATAATAATAAGAGTTGAAACTAATACATAAATAAATAAAAAGGAAAAATGAGACTGAAGATGGAAAAGGATTGCAAGGCAACCATAAATAAAGGAAACAAGTCAGTGAGAGAGAGAACATAGGTGGGGGAAGAAAGGAATGGGAGTGAGAATGGTAGAGAAGTGTTTATGACTTCTGAGACAAGGATCCGTAGCGGCAAGTGCTTCTCTAAAATCCCTTATCTCCACCCCTGTTGTGTTTGGGCTTTAGAATACCAAACTAAATTATAATTAAAATAAAAGATATATTCGCTTCTTTATTTTTTAATCATATTAATACTAGTCATTATATTGACTGTGATTACACTAAAATATTCTTCCTTTACACACACACACACATATATATATATATATATATAGAGTGAAGGATCAACTTACATTGGTGTAAGACTTGATCACTCTTATACCATTCAATAACTTTTTCTTATATAACTTTCTTACAAAATTCACTGTTAAATTAAAAGATTCGATCATATAGATCATGTGTGTCAAAATTTAAAAAAATTGAATATTAATAAAAATATAATAAAATAGTTCATATTTTCATATATTTCAATAGTTTATATTACGTTAATTTTGATATATATCAATGAGTTACAAAATAATTTTTGATTAATGTAAAATTGTATAAGTATGATTTACATGATAAAAACTTTTAATCTAACGGTAGATTTTGTAAAAAAATTATTCAATAAAAAGTGATTGAATGGTGTAAGAGTGATTGAGTCTTACACTGGTGTAAGTTGATCCCTCCCATATATATATATATATATATTGTTAAAGATGAGAAAAATGAATCATGATTGTTACATCTCACATGAATGATTAAGATTAAAAGATCACTTATATACATATAATCATAAAAAAAGTCACGTGACTATTTTAAAAAGTCATATGACTTATCTTTTAATCTTAATCATTCATGTGAGATCTAATCATCATAATTCATTCTTTTTATCTATCATAATAAATTATTTCTCTTACTTAATATGTTCTCTCTCTCTCTCTCTCTCTCTCTCTCTCTCTCTCTCTCTCTCTCTCTCTCTCTCTCTCTCTCTCTCTCTCTCTCTCTCTCTCTATATATATATATATATATATATATACACACACAAAAGTGATAGCACTCTCTTACAATTAAGAGTAAGAGAAATAAATTTTAATTATTAAATCATACATATATGATCAAAATTAAAATATAAAATTATGTATTTTTTTTTCTAAATGTTACATGACTTTTAAATAATTTTTAATCTTTATCCTCATTAAAAATTGAATTGTCAAGTCACCTCTCAAAGATAATGCATTCATTTGTTTAAACACAATCTGTTATTGAAGAGATGGAGTACACTATAATGCTTAGCGAGTGGCATATTTTACCCAACCAATAATTCAGATGCCAATGTTTTCAACTTTTCATAATCATTGATCATCAAGTTCCGCATTGACCCTCTTGCTATTGTCTATATATGTTATTTAGAACATGAGAGATGTAACATTTTGTTCTCATCATTTGAATATGCAACGAAGTGACGAACGATATGATCGAAACTACCAAAAAATGTTCTAATCTAAAAAAAAAAAACAAAAATTATATATGACCAGGTATTTTTCAAAACTTGTATGTCTATAGTTGCAATTTTCAAATTGTGGTTCTTCTAGTTAAATTTCTTTTTTACCATATGGTAAGAATATCATTGAATCAATTTTTGTGTTAATTGATACTAAATTTTTCATCAACTAATTTAAAAAAAAAATACATTTTTAATCAATTTAGTGTATTTAAAGAAATTAATTCTCTTATGTGTTTACTTTAAATTCACTATAGTTAAATTGAAGCAGAAGCAAAAGGTAATAAAAATAATTCCATCAAATTTTACAACTTGCTATGACGAGATGGATAGAATTCGCCTCTCTTAACTTTGACAACTCTATGTGAAAACATATTTCTTTCTAATTTTTTATGTGATCATTTATCTGAGTTTTTTGTGTTACTACGAAGGTAATTAGCTCCACTTATACTCTTTGACACTTATATGTACTTATTTATCATTTTTGACGAATAAATCATATCTTATAAAATCAACTAATGTTATTTTCATAATTCATACATCTATGCGCGACTCGAATTTGAGTTGGTGGTTTAGGACTTAGGAAGCACATGCAATTAGGACGATGAGTGAATTTCCCTCAGCTCCCCGTCTTCCCTCCTCATCTCCCTATTTTGTATAACTTGGAGTGGGAAGAAGAATAGTAGGCTAAAATATAAATAAAATGATTTAGTTAGATTCTATTTCAAGACCAAGTAATTACTTACTATGTTTGGGAGAGTGAAAATTGTGAAAAAGGAAAGGAAGAGATGGAGAGGAATTCCCTTCATGTTATTTGCATGTTTAAATAAAAAAAAAAGAATTTCTTTTTTCTTGTTTAAGAATTAAAATTAATGTATTATTTGAATGAAGATAAGGATGGGAGAGGAAGCGGAAGAGAAAAGTAATCACAACTCTTATTTGAATGGTTTTTAATGAGGGAGAATCAAAGTTCAAAAATTATTCTCCCACAAATTGAGGGATAAATGATCAATCTTCAATTAAATATATATATTAAATTATATATATACTCTATATTTGTGTTATAAGATTAGCAGCATAAGGACTATATTAAAAATTTAATTATAAAATTACTTTAATTTTAGAATTAAATTTTTAAAATAATCCTTATGTTGCTAATCCTATAACACAAAAATATGATATATATGTAATTTAATATATATTTAATTAAAAATATATTTTCCCCTTCCTTTCTTCCAAATTTAATTAAGAGAGAATAATTTTTAGACTTTGAGGGGGAAGGAGGGGAACACTTCTCCCTCGTTCCCTCTCATTCCTCTTCATTAAAAATTATTTAAATAAGGGTTGAGTTATTTTTTCCCTTCCCTTCCCCTACCTTCTCCCTCCTTATTCATATCCAAACAATGCATAAATAGATTTGATGTAACTTGAGCTAAAACTTTTTAACAACAATTATTTATTTTAATAAAAAATGACCTTGAAAAATTTATTTTATTCTAATATTTTTTCTTAAAATAATAGTATACAGGATACATTCAATCATTAATTATAATTAAAATTTTAAAAATTAAATAGTTTTATTCCTAATATTGTAAACTAGCATTTTGATACAGACGTGTCAATTTTTGCTTTAATTTATTTTTATTTAAATAATTAAAATTTTAAAATTCTAAATAAATGTCCATGAACCATAGTATTTAATTTTTAAAAAAATATTTTTAAAATCTTAAATAATTATTCGTTAGTTATATATGTTTTAGAATGAGTTTAATGACTTAAAAATACCAAATACTCTAAATTCATATTTTTTTACATTTATATATTATTATATAAAACTCAATTCATGTAATTTGGACAAATGTCATATGTTATTAATATATGTGTTTTTTTTCCTTCTAAATTATTGCTCATTTAATGCAAGTTTGTGTTTATATATATTGTGTCACGTGTCACTTATTAATGATTTTGAAATCAAATCCTGAAATTTTATTGATTTTATTTAGATATATTAAGATTTTTAGTTTTAAAATTTTATCATGAAATTTCTTCAATATTGGTAAAATTTCAATTATCTATTTCAATCTTAATTTACGAATCAACTATGCATTTCTTTATCCCTCGACTATTTCGATATAATAATCCTTCAACAAGATTATGAACTCAACGAGTAATTAATATTTGTTTTTAAATAATTAGGAAATTATCAAATTGATTATTAAAAGAATATATAATTTTTTCAATAGTAAATAATCAATGATTTAACATCCATTGAAATGGTTAAATTCTATACTTAAAGTTAGTTTTCATAATTAATTGAATATAATCAAATTGAACTTTAAAATTTAAAAATAATAATAATTTAATAATATATAAAAGTAGAATAAATAGTTTATACAATCTATTTATATATTATTATATAAAATACAGTTCATGCAAATAAGGTCAATGTCACGTGTCACTCATACAGTTTTTTCCTTTCCAAATTGTTACTTATTTTAGATAACCTTATTTTTCATGCATACAAAATTTATTTTAAAAAGTTCAAATCCAATTCAAATTTTAATTTAATTTAATTTTATTTTATTTAAGTGATAAATATAATTACTTTAAACTTTTCAAATTTTATATTAATTTTAATACAAATTACTTATTTATCTATTAATAAGTGTGATTAATGAATACTTCAAGCTATATATTTTTATAGTTTTTTTTTTTACATCTTGTTATATACTAGATATATTAAATGTTTAATGATAAATTTTTTTTTTATATTTTCTGAGACAATTAAATTATAAAGTAATTAAGTTATTTTATTAAGAAACCAAACATGAGAAAATGTATGCATGTATTGTTTATATTTTTTCAACTAAAACGTATAAATTCTTACATCGTTATTATTCATAAGTTGTAGTTATCTTTAGCCTCTTTGGAACACAGACAAAGGGATAAGGAAAGTTCCTTACAAAGAAACAAAAAGAAGAGGGATAATGGGATCTTTTCCCCATCCGTTCTTGTAAAAAGTTGAAACCATATATTAAGGACACTCTTATGCTACAACTGGCAAAGGGCACCTAAACCATCCTGCTTGAATATAAAGGACTTTGGGGTTCACGATATTGGGACCCAAGGAACAATATGTTACAGAAGGCTTAGTTGGAGGCCATGATAAATGAATCATTGTGCTAAAGTGACCTCCATCACTCCCTCAAATGGTGCTTATGTGGTTTAGGCTCCTAAAGCTGATTATGGGATTAGATGGAATGCAGGGCAGGGCATATCCAACCTCGAAACCTCCCAAACTATCACATGCATCATGCATCATGCCCACCCAACCCCTTCTACCACTTTCCCAAAGTAATATTTCATTGATCCTATTGGCACTATCTTGATTTGTTGGTCCCTTCACCTTTTTGGCACCCTATAATCCATGATTAAACAGCTTTGTAGTTTTCATACTTAAAAAAGAAAGAATTCTTAAGTCAATTAATTATATTTTGCCATCACAATCTACTACACACATATATATATATATATGTGTGTGTGCGCGTGCTCTTACACGTAACAAATTGTGTTGGTCTGAGTAAAAGGGATTCCGTTACTTTAAGTATTTTGTTTTGGGTTCGATCTTTAATGCAGTATGTATGAAAAAAATATAATTATGAGGGGTATTCGCTTCACGCGCCTAACCATATCTCGTGGAATTAGTCTCTTTCCTTTCAAACAAAGAGATACTCTAATTTGCAACAACAAAAAATATATGCTCTTACACATACATTTACTTAAGGAAGTTAGCACGATTTGCAGGTCTTAATGATATGAATATTAAATTCTCTTTATCTGGAGGGTGGGTAATATATTTTCGGAGTTTGTTTATGTTAACTGTTAACTGTTTTGTTTTAAATTTCAAAATAGGGAAGACTAATTTATTTTTAAAAAACTTTTGAATGGAAAATATAACCATTTGATATCAAACATGCAAGCTAGTGAAAGCTTGGACTTAAAACATAAAAAAGTAGTGTAAAAAGCCTCTCAAGTAAAGCTTGAAAAGAGGATATATGTATAATAAATCAGCTATGGCTGTGGTTATAGTATTTATTATAGTAATATATTTGATGTCATGCGTTTGATTCTTTTTTTTTTCCTCTTTTATTTTATTTTTTCAAATTTATAACTTTTTTATGTAAAAAAAATAAATTGGGACATAGGCACACATTGTGGGGGATACCTCCCATCATTGTTTTTCTGAATTGGTGATGTATATCTACAACGAATTCTTGTGACTACACATCCTTGAGAAGCATAGAGTGAGCCACCATGAAAAGTGGATATTGCTCTATCATAGGTGTCTTGGTCATTGAAAGTAAATCCAATGCGCCATAGAATCCTAAGAGAGCAAGGTGGTAAATGTCTAAATGACCCACCAAAAAAAGGTTGTTAATGAGAGAAAATAAAAATTGGAGAAGAGAGTTTCTCTCTTCCGTGAGAAGAAGAGGAACATGAAAGATGGAATGGCGTCATAAGTGTGGTAAAATGGAGAAGCTAAGATAAAAGAACACCAATTTTGGTGGCAGCATGTGCCTCTGTAACCTAGGATCCACATATGCTCTAGCTGAGTAACAATATTTAAGGACATAAATTTCATTAATGATTTCATTAATAGAAAAACAAAAGGTGAAAACTGCAAATAAAAATTTACGCGCCTGGGACACTCAATTACAAAATATTTTTGTTTTTTATGAACTAATTGATAACTAACCCCCATATGTGAAAGACTGAAATGGTTTTAGTCTAGTTCTTATATATAAAAAAGCACATGTTAAGCAGCCTTTTGTTTATATCATACTAATAAATTACGTCACATAGTTTGTACCGGAAAAAAAATTTCTTCACATAGTGAGACACATCACGTTGAACGCACGAATTGATAATAGTCGTAAAAGAGAATTCTACTATGCGAAATTTTATTTATTAATAAAATTTTACAGAATGGACTGGGTTGGGCCAGTTCACATTTCATTGGGCCATAAATAAAGAAAAGGAAAATAATCATTTTGTTTAGTTTGAGAGAAATGATTTTTTATTGGTTTGTTTTGATACATTAATTAATAATTTATATATAATTAATTAATAATTTATCTTTATTTTGATACTTGATATGTGGTTAATTAATAATTTATTTTCATTTTGATACTTGATACATAATTAACCGTATGTAAATTATTAATTAATATAGTTGAATACTTGATTAATTTTCAAAATGAACTAATAAAAAATTATTTTTCTCAAACTAAACATTAATCGTCATTTTCCCATAAAGAAATCCAACCCAGCCAGTTACCATTTTAAAATTTATAAAATTAAAAAATTATAATAAATTAACTCTTTTTTAAAATAAATAATAATAAATTGCGGGCTAACCCACGGCATGGCCTCCGGGAGTTTGCGAGTTGACTTGTTCAGGGTGATATTTTAATGGACCCTCGGTCTGTTTTGCAAGCTAGATGAGCCAGCCAGCATGTAGCTATGTAGGATTTTCATTATCTTTACAGCATTACTTAATAGTGCTATAAGTCAAGTGAGTACTTATTATCTTCAAGCAAACTAGGAAAGTCCATAGTTTGCACTTGTAGATTTGGTGTCCTCTCTTCATTTTTAGTAGTAACTAGTAAACAGGAACATATGATATATCTATATAATTATATATATGGGTATCTATCATACCATAAGGCATATTCTGACTGAATTCCCACGCAATTTTCCCGCGCAATACCGTCCCACTTTCCCGCTTCCAACTCTTTTTATTACCCCCTTTTTTTTTTTCGGTTTTTCATATATTTGAGTTGATAATTTGAGCCCTGAGAAACTGCAAATTGGTATTGGACTTGAATTCATCATCATCCACAAGAAACGTCGTCGTTAGTTGGAACTCCATTCTATGAACTCTGGCGAGGCTACACTAGTGGTCACGGCCACTGTGTTGGGTGCCTTGGCCTCAGCAATTGCCCTCCGCTTTTTCTACCGCTCCCAAAACCATCCATCCAATATCAACCCCTCGCAAAACGGCACCGTCTCCAAGAAATGCTCTTCTCGTGACCCCTTCGATCCCTCCAAGCGCAAAGGGTTAGTAAATCAATCCTCTCGATTTCGTTATTTTTGCTCTGCTTCCTGTTGCAGATTCAGAGAGAGAGAGACTTGTAGTTATAGGGGGTTTAATTAAGGTTCAAATATAAGGCTCAAATTGTGTTATTTATAATTTGATGGGGGGTTTGAATACAGATACTTGTCGTGGGATGACTATTTCATGGCAATTGCATTTTTGTCAGCTGAAAGATCCAAAGACCCTAATAGGCAGGTCATACATATTTCACCTCTTTTATTTACCATGTATTCTTCATCAATCAATCATATAAATATTTGAATTTCCTTGGTCTGGTTTGTAGGTGGGGGCATGCTTGGTGAGTCAAGACGGTATCATTCTTGGTAAGTTCATTCGGTCCAACAATCAAATACCTGGTACCCATTTATAGGGGAATTAGAAGGGGATTTTGTTACTTACATGAGTTGCAAATTCAGGACTAATTTCTTTACACTGAAATAGAACGAGTGAAAAGTAACTAGTTCATGGGGTCAGCTCCAATGTTACCCTCATGAACTTGAATCTGAGGTTTAGAAGTTTTTTTTTTGGGCCCTTCCTTCTCTTTCCATAGCTCAACATGCAAGCAAGTCATGCACTTACTTCAATTGATTACCCCAGTAAATTGTTTTAACATAAGTCCTATTTTGCTTACTTGTGTCAGGCATTGGCTATAATGGATTTCCAAGAGGTTGTTCTGATGACAAGCTACCCTGGGCAAAGGTTGGTATTTGGTGTTGTGGGGGTGGGGGGAAGAGTTGAGTATCATCTAAACATTCTCATTCAGAAATCTCCTTGTTTCAGAAATCTAGGACTGGGGATCCTTTGGAGACAAAGTACCCGTAAGTGTTTTGCTTTGATATATTCACTCATTGAAACACAATATACATTATTTCGAAAGGGATGCATTCCGCCTTGAACCTTGTGTGTGGTTTAATAATGTTCTTGTCAGTCATCTCATGTTTCACTAAACATGTACTTATTGACTATGCTTTTGTGTTTATTTATACCTCTTCTTGTTGCTTACTACATTTGAACCCCTCTATTTTAGTTATGTTTGTCATGCAGAAGTAAATGCTATTCTTAACACAAATCATGCCTCTGCTGCTGGACAAGTGAGTTCAACTGCACTCCCTGGTTACTATATCATTTAAGTGTCTTGTTTAATTGAAAATATTGCAGATTCTAGAGATTACTTTCACTTATGTTTTCTTTATCATTTTCCTTTTGTAAACTCCATCTGGACTATACCATTCACACACACACTGAGCATATGACCACTTACAACGGTTAGCACATAAAAGAAATTTCTTAGTTTGCATATAAACTGTGGAAACAGGTTTTTTATTTTTTTATTTAACCACCTGGTGCTAAGAGATTCCTCTTTTTTTTTCCTTTTTTTTTTATAAATCCATGCAGCGCCTATATGTGACCATGTTTCCTTGCAATGAATGTGCTAAGATCATAATCCAGGTTGGTAACCTCGTCCTGTGTGGTGCATATTGCTTTGATGAAACATTTTGCAGATGAGACCTGGTTTTTTTTTTACCCAGGCAAAAAATTGATTAGAATGCTGAGATTGTGCTTTGCCTTCCTTACTCTGTAAATAAACTAGAATAAATCGTCTCATCTATGCTAGTTCTCTCTCCTGTGATACTTGTTATGCATGCTGGATTGGGTTCTAGTTACAACTGCTACATTTTGTCATTGCTCAATACTACTGTAGGCTGTCTCTTCTATGGAAAAAAAAGCTGATAAGTTAGATGGTAATGTTAATTATAACTGCTTTTTAGTGATTAGTTGATAGAAATTACAATAACTAATGAGCTCTGTGTGGTCTGATTGATAAAAATTTGGAAGACTCTTGGGCACTAGTACCTGTACATGCGTGTGGGGCATCTTTATCTTGTTATTCAATCTTTAGAAGCGGTGCATTACTCTTACCAAAAAAAAAAAGAAAAGAAAAAAAGGTGCATTATATATCTAAATTCTTTCTTGCAGTCAGGAGTTTCTGAAGTCATTTATTTTGTGGAGAAGAGGTTAGAAAATTCAGATGTTGCATATATTGCCTCTCACAAGCTACTTTCATTGGCTGGTGTAAAGGTAATCCCTCCTTTCCATTTTTTTGATGGATTTCGGTATAATATCTTCAGAGTTCAGTTGGCTTAGGGATACATACTGATACTGGTTCACTACAATTAACTTCTACATTTGTTAGTTCCTTACATTTGTGTTTCATATCTCTAGCCAATCTGTAGATCTTGAATACAGCTTTGATGTGAGTTTTCCCCCTAATTTGCAGGTCAGGAAACATCAACCGCTGATGAATGAAATTCATCTGAAGTTTGAGGAGCGCTAGATTTTGAAACTACGCATAAATTTTCGGTCTTTGTAGACTTGTAGTCACTATCTTCGGTATCGATTCTGTAATTATTATATAGCAGAAGAGTTCCTATAGTTGAATGATAACCTATAGTTCCACAAACCAAATAAACCCGAACAACCTCATTATACCTTTGTGCATTCCTGCTGCAAGCCTGAATTAAACCCCCATCTATGATCTCAACATTGTACCTCTGCGAGTATAGTACAAATTAAACATGCTATATGCAATATCGTCTACGACAATGGAGAAGGGAACAAAACAAGGTAAAGTAAACCGTCTCCGAGTCTATCTTGAGGACCATCCTTTCTATCTATAATTGCCCCAGTGAATATACCGTGCTTCCCTCGAGGCTAGCGATGGGTAAATTTGATTGTTTATTATTATTAAAGGTGTCTCCTACCGCAGATCCTGTGGCTGCAATCCTGAACGTGCGAAAGTCAAAGATGCAGAGAATGCTATTCGAGCTTCAGTAAAAAATTTCTAAATGGCATTGCGCAAGTGTATTGTCACCGTAGAACTTGAAATTATCAGTAAATTAAAAAAATCACATTCTGTAACATTTAATGTTTTTTACTTATAAAAGCCTTTTAATTTGTTTTTAAACAAGTGGCACTATATAATTCACTACACTGTATGATTGAATCAAAATTAAATCCTTTAAATGTCCAACTAGTTTAATATATGACGTATTAAGTATGAAAAAATGAGCAGCTCTTGTGCTTAGGTACGATATATATATATATATGCCGCTTTCCGATTGATGCAAGATATATAATTCAAACCATCAAATCAAGTAAAGATCAGCAAAATTGTCAAGTAAAAGGGATGGATCCCAATTTTTAAGTTAAACCTGCATGCTTGATCGATTAAAACCCAAAAGGGTTTTAGTTTTTTTAAATAAATAATTAAAAAATAACTGACACTATGCAGAATTAATTGCTTCAAGTTGCCTTCGGAGATCTTCAAGGTCATCATTGTCAGCGATTGGAGCTTGAGGAGTTACCTTATGAAACTTATCCGCACTAGGAAGTTCATGAGTGAGTCCTTCTGGCAGGACATCTGTAGTAAATTTTGGGGAAAGGAAGGTTACTAATATAAATATTAATTGAAAATGAACAATGTAAGTACAACAAATCCAGAACCCTTCAGCAAGAATAAAGCAGATGCATACAAAGACACGAACTGGAAGAATGTTATAATTGATAGAAATTTTTGTTTTTGCAGTTAAGGTGAAACAGCAACATATTTTGCGTGAAAAGAATCCACGAAGGAGCTGGATGAAAGAAAACTCCCCAAGCCAAGAGTAGAATTTCCCCATATGGTTCAACAAAGTGGAAACCAACATCAGCAGCTTTGTAATCAGTATCACAAATCCAAAAACAAAATATTTAATCGAATGCAAGTCCAGAAAAAATTGGGGCCGCGCAAATTTTGGTGCCAGCACTTCTGGCTTCCTCAAAGGTCCAGTAAAAACAACATAACCCTCTTCCATAAGATTGTATCATACATAGAAAGACATGCAGCACTATAGTTCACTTATAGGAAAGGATAAATTCATTGAGCTTATCAATATAAACTTTAGAACATAATTAAGTAAATACCTGAACTTCTGGTATCAGGACCATCCAGCTCACAGTCATCAACAACACTGAAAAATTGATGAAAAAGGACATCCTCACTAAATGTGAAGGCTAAAATTTCAAGAAAGGAATCTATACTTTGATATTATATTGTAATCGCATTAACAATTACATCCAGTATGTCTGTAATAAAATCTATTCCGACTGATAAAGCAACTCTCATCTTCTCTAATACACATGTAAAAAAATGAAAAATATTAACAGAAAAAAGATCATTAAGCACCTTATATTCCATTCATTATCATGGTGAAGTGGGCCTTCCTCAGTTGATAGTGCTTCAGCTTCCAGTTTTGCTTTGGCTGCAGCATCTCTTGCTGGCTTTGCAAGAATATATTCTTCCTGCATAACATTTATAGTTCCATAATCGGATGGAACGATACGAGTTTATTCAAGAGATCAAATATGTGCAACAAGGGCATGATTGAAAACAATATACCTGTCTTTTCAAGCAAGGTACATTTGAACATTGAGGGTTTGGCTTCATTTGCATGGTAGGGAAAAAGTCCTTGAGAGAATTATATCCCTAGAGACAAACAAACAGAAGTGAGGATATCAGCATACAGTTACTGTATTTTCAAGAATGACAGAGACTGTCCTTCATTAAGGTAGCCTCACCAGAATCCTCTTTGAAGAATAAACTGTTCATTTAAAATATTATATATATAGATATATATATAAGGAATCATTTGCAACAACTCAGAAAAGGAGAATAGAGGGAACATTAATGCAGTACTTACCAAATACGGAGAGACTTGTCCAAAACCTAACAAGAATTTGAGGGTGTTTTGGACTAGAAGCCCAGCAACAACCCCCTGGGAAATCAAATAAGATTTTCTAATGTCAGATAATAATAAACTAAAAGTGTGCTACACATTCTAAACAGTAAAAAGATAACTAAATAAGCCACTAAAGATAGTAGAAAATGTTTATTTTTTAAAAAAAAAAAACAGATTTGTTTTTTTATATGTCTACAAGCCACCAGATTCAGTATACTGAAAAGAAGAAAAGTTGCCAGACAATATATTTAAATTTTAAATTATAAAGAAGAAAAGCAGCAAATGTAAGATATGTAGAATTACAGTTTACCATGGTGGTGGGTAAAGATGCAGCACAAACCCCTTCACGCTTAAGTGTACGTTCATCTATCCCAGATGCAACAACCTAAGAGGAAAACATAATTGTATGCTTCACATGTTTGTACATACTGCATAAAAATTTCACAATTACTGTAAGGTGGATGTAGTAGTACGTATCAATAGATTTAGCTACATAGTCGTTAGTCCACTGTTTGTTTTTTATATTTTGGGATTAAATAGTCCACTGATTATATCATATGGATGAGCTTCACGATCTTCACATACAACCAGATTCAATTAAGTTTAATTCAAATAAGGAACAGACATACCAGAGGAGGTGCACATGCAAAACAGGCAGTTTCACCAGGAATAAGTAGCTGAATATGACCAGAAACAGCATCCTCAGAAACACCTGTTCAAATTTTTATATTTTGTATGAGTTTCAACACAAAAAATATATCTAGATATGCAAAGTTACATAACAAATTGGCTAATAATCATGACGATATGAATACACTCAACTTTAATTCTAGTTAAAAGTAATTTTATATAGAATGTATTAAATGCTGACACGTGATAAAACATATGCCAGCCCAATGTACACAGATGCATCTATTTACGAAGGTATGTATACTTTTATAGCACTGGAAAACATCTGTCAAGGACAATTTTTTTACATTGCGGAATATGTCTACCAGAAGCATGCCTATTTCTATATCTCTGAGTAACATAGATTCTTTTCATATTACTCTCTGCACATACCAATAAAGATCGTGAAGATTCTGAGAATTTTATCTTTTCTTCCAAAAACAAATCCAAGAGTTTTATCACTACGAGAGAAGAAAGAGATTTGGAAATCCTTTTGCTTACCTGACTCCAACCATGTTTGGCTCAGTTCATTACAAGCCTGCAGCGCTTATAGAAGTCAGTTACACATGAAAAATCCCTAAGCAAAACAAAAAAGAAGAGAGTTCTTTAATTTTAATTAAAATTAAATTATAAATACCTGGTTAACTGCCATTCTTGCTTCATAATTATCCACACAGCTTAAGACAAGATCCACACCACTACCATGTTTAGTAGGGCAAAATGACTTATTTTTCAAACTTGACATAAAGGTTTCAAAACCTTTGACTGTAGTGATATTCAGTGTATAGCTCTAAATCAAAAGGAAAAGGAAATATATCAGCAGGGAAAGAGTATCAACAAAACAATAATCAGCAAAAGTGCAGATAAAGATTCATCTTAATAATAACATCAATGTATGAAAAGAGCCACAAAGGCTACAAACATTGCAAAATACTTACCTCAAGCACGACATCAGGGTTTATATCTGAAAGAGTCTGTACAGCTGCATCTGTCTTTGTCATACCAACCTGGAAAGCCAACAACATTAGATTAAGGTATGGATTAAGTGAACTTCTTGAAGCTCTTGGATGTCAAATATATAATTTGGTCTGTACAAAAGTCTGAGTCTGACAGTTAGCTATTAGCATCAAATTTTCATATTGCTACTTTGTCTACAAGAAGAAGATTTATGTTAGAAATCACTCATGGGACTGCCCCTTGAATTTTCAAGACATAATTTATGGAAACTGGAAATGATAAATATATCAAAAACTAAATTCAAAACAAGAAAATGAAGATTTGGATACTCACCTGATCTGGACGAAAGAACAGCCTATTCATGTTTGCAAGCTCCACTTTGTCATAATCATACAACAAAAGTCGACCTATACCACATCTAGTTAGCATCTCAGCTGCAACACTTCCTACACCACCTATCCCCTGTGATTATGTAAGAATGACCAAAAATCAGAATTTGCAACCAAACTATAGGAGAAAAAAAATGTAAAGAATGGGAGAGGAACTTTCAGCAAAATTTAAAATAGTCAGGACCACCTGTTTGGCTTATCTTTTAAAAAAGGATTGTCCATTTTCTATGTTCATGACCAAAAAGACATAAAGAGTCTTACATTCTTTTGATAAACAAATTTGCCAAGGCCATAGAAACTCTTTGCATATTTCAAGTATGTCCATCCTTACTCTTAATAATTAATGTGTGTTGGAGTGTGAAATGGGTTACAGGAGTATAAATCTATGCAGAGCTAGCTAGTGATTCTATTTCTTTCCTCATGTCGAAACTGAAAGGAATTGAATGTCAAACCAAACAATCCTCTCAGTATGAATAAAATGTGGAATATCCATCAAACATACTAATACAGGCTTGACCGAAGATACTCTTTGTTTTTTGGGTGGAACAAGATACTCTAATTATATGGGGTACTCTTCAATAACAAATTGGGATTAGGTTCTCCTCAAATACCAAAAATGTCTTCACCATCAATTATGTCAGATTGAAAAGAAGATATTGTACTAATGGATAACAAATACACAACAATAATTTATTATATAATTTCATTTCACAAAAAATCACCACCATAAATAAAAAGTAATTAATGTCACTTTAAGTTGTTTCCCAAAATTAAGGTGGATTCTAAAGAGAAAGTCTTGAGCAGAGCTTCTTAACTCAAAAATAAGAATCCCATATGAATTTGGAAAGTTAATGTTTCCTCATCTTGAGAGTCAATGTCCTTCTGTCTTTGAAATTTACTAATTCTTTCCAAGATTAATAGAAATAAATATTAAAAGACTACACAAAGATATGTTCATTTGTGAGTGAACAGTTTCCATGCATATCACAAATTTTATTCTACAGCAACTAACAGTGAAAGAGAGGAGATTAATACATACAACTACGGCAACGGAGAAATCCCGTATTCTTTCATAGTTCTCCACAATCCCCATTCTCTGAAGTGCCATAAGCCGACTGTAAGGATTGCTATCTACAACCTCGGCACTCATATCCTGGCAAGACAATAATAAGAGGAGGAATCAATAAAACTTAACAACATAAATGCATCAAAGAAAGACAAACACAGGAATGTCCCAGGCAATTACCTCAACTTTGGAGCGTCGAACAGGTGCAGCCTTTGCAACATTAGCAAGATGCTCAACACGCAATTGAATCTTCAAAAACATAACAAAATCAAAGTCCATGCTAGCTAAGTGAACATGTTACAGATATGAATGGCACTATTATAAGCTTAATTCGACAATTGGACCTAGTAATGGATCATTCTTTTGGCTTAATTTTCCCAGCAAAGAAACTGAAAGCTATAACTATGGAAAATGCACCACCATTCATTCTCAAAATGCACTATAACAGAATCTATTAAACGAATAGAATTGTTGGTCACCAAAATAACATAATGACAACAACTAGAAATCAATTTGCATGCCGTCGCGAATGAACCAATCGGAATATAGATTGAGAATTCAAAAGAAAAAAAGAGGGGCGAATGGTGAAAATACCTTGTGGAGATGAGATGGATCAGGAAGCGATTGCTTCAGAGACTGAAGATCAGCGAGGAGCTCTTTGAGTTCGACCTCCATGTTTTGTTTTGGATCTGGGAAATGGGAATTAATTGCTTTGTTTCAAATCAAATGCGTTCTCTTTTATTTATATGTACTGTTACTGTATGTTTTTGTGCATATGGAATCTGCCCAAATGCTAAATGGAAGAAAGCAATGTTATGTTAATCAGTTAATGCTTTGCTTCCGCTGTTGTAGAGCTGCCGTCAGTTTTGTGTCTACCCAACCAACCACTCCACGCTAAAATTCGCTTGCCCCTTCTCCTTCCTTGTGTTATTTTCTAAAAAGTAATTTAAAGAATTAAGGAGAATATAAAATTATTTTATAAATATATCTAAAAAAAATTATTTGTTAAAATGTAATTTTATTGTCTGATAATTCACATTAAACCATTTAATTTTTTTATCGTAATGTACTTGATATATAAGTTTGATTCGTTTCTTATTCAATCAGGATCAATTTGCTTTTATCCAAAAAAACAACGAAACTCTAAATACATACATTAAAATATTTTTACATCTTAAATAAACATTTTTTTTTTCTTGAAACATACATAATGTGATACGAACTTAATTGGAAAGAATAGTCAGTTTAAAAAATATTGTTCTCTAGCCTTATGAAATTCTTGATATTATTATCAAATCAATCATCCAATTGAAGTATTTGGGATCCAGTCCTATTTATTTATACAAAAAGTTTAGCCTAATCAATTAATTACTTTATTAACTACTTAACTAATAGTAACTAACTAACAATTTTACATTACATTCTTATCATAACGTGAGATCTGAAACATATAAAAGGAAAAATAAAAAGGAATACTTTTTTTTTGGGTACAGGGAATATTTTTATTTTTCCCTAGTATATAACATTTTTATTAAAGAAATATGATTGTTAGTTTTCTTTCTTTTTACTTGGTGTGGGTTAAATTATTAAAATGTAAATATTTTATATTCGTAACAAAACTCAAGAAAAAAAATCTTGAGTTTTTTTTTTAAAAAAACCAAAAAAAACTCAAGAAAAAACCTCGTATACACAATGCGACTGTATGCAGGAAGATTGAAATCTCATTCTCACAAGTGTCAGCCCTCCCAATGTAGTTGAGATCCCAGGCGAAGTCTCGAGCAATTCACGATTGCACCAGGGTACTTACTTTGTTGCATTTAATTTATTTGTAAGTTGAGAATTCTGCTTGTTATAAATAATATTTTAAATACATAACAATTTACATTTGAATTATTATATATATATAAATTTAATTTATACAGTATTATATTAATTTTTTATATAAATATCCATGTAATTTAACAATTTTTTCCATAATTCTTTCCCTCTTTTTTATAGTTGTCCGTATAATATGTTTTAAATTCCTCTAAAAATTTCAATTTTTATATGCAATTTTTTTTAAAGAAACAACTGGGTATATTGATACTGAAACAAACAAAAGAAAAAATACGTATGCATTTGCTTGTATAGTAAATTTGTATTTTCTTTGTTTATTTCATCCCAAATTCTAAAAATACAGTACAATAGATGAAAACTAAGTATTGAACACTCTATTTTTACTTTTTACTTTTTATATTAAATAAGCATAGACTATATTTTATTCGGTTGATTTAGTTATGCTATTTTTACCTTGATCAAGCATGTGATAAAAAAAAAATCGGTGCGTTGGAAAATTGTGCCACTTAAAATAAAACAAATAATTGCATTAAAGATGATTTAGTTTTTAAGTATAATTATTAAGGTAAATTGAATAAGAGTTTAATTTTAATTCATTATCAGTGGAAAGTTTTTTACACTATTATTTAATGATGTATTATTAAATTATTAAAAGAGTTTAACTATCACAACAATTTCAAAAGCCTAACAATTTTAATAATACGTCAGTTATAATTAAATGACAATGTAAAATTTTTTTACAATAAATTAATTAAATAATTGATAGAATTTCCTATTTTTAGGGGTGGCGTTATGCAAAAAGAGAGGCTATATCATGGGCTCGGCCATTGTTGGACATGAAAATGTTTGAGAACTGATTAGCTATGTCCAGTGCCCATAGATTATAGGGCCTATTGCGTGAGTCATAGGCTAATACGAGCTTTGTTCACTTCACACACATTTTTTCAGGCCCTTTACTTACCTGAGTTGCGATGCACATGGCACGCTTTCCCCGCCGGGACTCTGCTCTGTTGTCAGAGTAACTCAAAAATAAAGGTAATAGCCTTATTTTTTACCTTTTATACTAATATTACCAATTGCTTAACATAAAAAAGTGCATATATAATTATAAACCATTATTTATATTGCTAGAGTAGTAGATAGCGGATGGCCAATAAGCAGAAAGAACAGTAGTTGATGCATTTCGTCCATTTTATTTTATAAATAAATTTAGTTCTTGTTGGTGGAGATGTAACTCAGTAAGGTGACAAATAAATAGTAACACATTGTTAGAAACATGACTAGGTCAGGTTAAGAGCGATAACAACATAAAGTGACGTGTCTCTTGGAAATAAACTTTGGTGGAATGTGCTCTTGAAAAAAGGTATTTACTCAAGAGAGAGTGAACTTGTGAAAGTATTCACACTTGATGGAAGAAACTATTAAAAATTCAAGTGTGCTCTTGGAAAAAGGCATTCACTCAAGGGAGAGTGAACTTGTGTAAGTACTCACACTTGATAGAAGAAACTATTAAAAATTCAAGTGAATGAGATATAGGTGAAGAGTCTCACACTGATAAAGAATAGACAAAGTGAGAAATATATAAATAAAAAATACTTAATGGCATAACTTCTAAGGAGCAGAGGGTGGCAACTGCCCCAAAATTCAAAGTTCCACCACATATATACATGGCCAAGCAAGGAAGATCAATAGACAATGAAAAAGTGGTGTAATTTAGTTGCTACCCCCTCAAAATATTCACTCAAGTTCCTCCACTAGAAGAACATGTGAATCTAATATCACAAAGTTTTGAATTAAGATGTAATGTTAAATCTATTAATATGATTCCTCTATAAACTTATTGAAAAAATATCTTCTGTAGCATTTGGGCATCCTCCTTACCTCTAACAATTTCATCATTATGAACATATATTTTTTTCAAATGATAAGTCGAATATGTATCATACATATTAGAAATTATACTAATTTATCATGTTTTTACTGAAACATTTATTAACAAATGTGCTACATTAATTAATTAATTTTAATGTTTGATATCTCTTTTTCAGCAAACTTTTGTATCTTAAAAATAACAAGTTATAAAAATTTGTGATATTGTTATTTTATTTTTTTAAGTAAAAATTATATATATATATATATATAATCCATATTAATATGTTGAAATATGTATGAGTTTGATCTGTAAGACATAAACTATCTTATCTTAAAAACTAAAAATTTGTAGTATTAAAAAAAAAACAAATATTCATAAAAACACTAGTCTAGCACAAAATGAATGGAGACCAATTAAACTAACCCAAATTGCAAAGGATGGGGTAGTGGGCACACGCAACAAAGACCAAAGTCAATGCCTTGAGCGAAGTGGTGCATGCTGAGCCATGCCCATTGGGGTATCTAATCTAATCTACCAAAATCTCAAGATCAAGTATCAACCATTTAATTTGGTAGTTTCATATTTTCTTTGTCCCCTTCTGTTTTTTTCCCCTTAAAAAAGGATATGTACTCTACAACTTTCGGTCTTTATCCCGATATATTGCAGTCCACGTCAGTGAGAGTTAATTTCCTCTCTTTTAAGCTGGGAAAGCTCAATTCTTTGGCAGAGGAGGCAGGACCCAGGAGCCCACAACGCAAATCAATATGTATCAACACGAATACGGGTCCACCGGGAAATTTTCATGGGGAACAAGAGAGTTGATAATTGATACGCTACCCAACCTCTCATTCAAGTGTTCAAGTTCAACCCTACTTACAATGTCTTTGCAGTTTATATGCCTTTATCCACCCGGCACAATTATATATTTGAGTAGGCTTGTATCACAGCTGAAATACTAATTTATTTTTATGTTCCTGCGGGCATTATTTTTATTTTAATTAGGTTTAGCTTAGAAAGTTATAATTGAATGAATTATTTAAACTTTATTCTGTGTATTAATTATGAAGCAGTTGAATTTTCTTTTATAATAGACCAGCAAGCCATAGAATTAAATATCATAGAAACGACATTTTATTTTGGCCATATCATGGAAATATGAGATGGAACATCCCTTTGGCCAATTCATGATTGGATGAGTGAGAAACTCAAAATCAGATGGGTGATTTGTACGTAGTTGAGTTTTTAGGTACTACTGATGGTTATTAATCAAATTTATATATACAGGGTAAACATAACTAAAGCCGTAGAATATTGATTCACAACTTACAAGGTGCTTGTTATATATGGTTACCTATTTATAGGGTTTTCATTGGGTATCTTTCTAGACTTGACCTAGAATGGGCAAAGCGACGTTCACTTGTGGTTAATGCAACCTCCATGATCACTTCGTTCATGATAAAACTGTTGAGTCTGGGATGATGTGGAATTAGCGGGTACGTTTTTCATCCACCACCACAAAGATGGTGGATCCATCCACCACCTTATATACACCATTAATTGTCTAAAAGTTAATCTATGACCAATTTTTTTTCAGAGATACTTATATTATTGGTTACCATGATAAAAGTTTGACTTTGTAAAACTATTCTGTATTTATTTGAAAATAATGTTTAATTTTTACTAAATAGCTCATGATATAATAGATTATTTAAAAGTTGCTCAAAAAATATAAAAAAATTTATTTAAGAATTATAAAATAAAAAACTTGTTATGATTTTAAATTAGACCAAGTATTAAAAATTTTGAATTTTTTTAATTTATTAAACCCATTATTTTTATTTTTTATTTTAAAATTTAAATTTGTACTAAAATCATTTTATTTTCAGATTTTATATTCAAATATATATTTTAAGTTTTTATGTTCACTTTCTTATTATTCTATTTTGGTTGTTTTTGTATTTTCTTTTGTTCAAAATTTTCAAATTATTATTTTTATATAAAACTTGTTGATTTATTATAATATCAATTTTTATTATTTTGTCCAAGTCACCATTTCACATTTTGTATTTGTATTTGTATTTTATTTATTTATTATTTTTAATAATTTTTTAAGTCTTTTTGAATATATTTTAATTTTAATTTTTTGAATATAAAAAATAGAGTGTTTTATAAATAAATATTTTTTGAACTTAAAATATAATTTTAGTCACCTATGATAACCGGTCACAGTGTTGGTGGATCAATACACTAACATTGTGTTAAAGGATGTTAAAAGCCTCCAGAATTAGCGTGCAAAAAAAGGCAGTTTGCAAGTTGTCAAGGACCAACTCTCCTCACACAGACATGTCTTACTTTATGTCAAAATTTAATTTTATTTAGAGGAATGAGAACGGTAATAATTGAATTTATGACCACTTGACCATAGAGTTTTTAATATTATATTGAAAATTAATTCTCCTAATAACTTAAGTTGTTAAGGAAAGTATGAGATTTGTCTTTATATCTAAGTTTCTACCTACGTCATATCCAATAATTTAGTCGTAGAAATACAAGACAAATATGGTAACAGATTTTGTTAGCTTTCTCAGTGGCAGCGAGCACTTTTGCTGTTTTGCTGGATGCTTCGGCATGAGAAACACTTGGTACTCACACACCAAATTTGTTACTCTTTGGGTATGGGAGCAAATTTGGCGGCCATTCTCATGCATGATCTCATGTCCTTTTACTGAGGACAGATCGATACTATGGGTAGAACTAATACTAATACTAATGGTGTGGGCCCTGCGTGAATGGTTTCCACCAGCAAAGCTTCCTTGCCTTGTTTGTTTCATGTCCATCAACAACGAAAAAAGTTGCTTGGCTCAACGTGGAAATCCTTAGGCTGGGAGCATCCTCTCAAATCATTTCGGGAAGTGTTTTTTTAAATGCCTGTATCACTGTATGTATGGGTAAGCTTAGTAGACCATTCTCAGTTTGCTTTTGCTTCTTTTGAGGTTCAGTGATCCAAGCATGCATGTGGAAGTAATTAGTGCTGTAATTATGCCTCCGATTATTTATCTCACGTACACAGTTACACATATTCTGATAGCATCCTTTGGAAGGTGGCAAGTTCCCCTCTCTGTGTCTCAAGCGTGCTATAAGCACAAGACGATGTGGGATTCATTAATCAGTGTAATACTTGCACATTAGTCTATTATAGCGCAATGTCAATAGGTGAGCTGAAGCTTGCTTGTCTCACCCATTTGCATTATTGACTTCTAATTAAATTTATGTTTGACACTAAATAAGGGGAGGAGGGGGAATCAGATCAATAAAAACTAATTTTTCTCCTACTTAATTGAATCTTAAATAAATGTGAAAAGAAAATAATAAATTCACAAATATACCCTTTTTTTATTGATGTAATATTTCAATAAAAATAATTTAGTGATTTCAAAATACTTTAAGCTTAGGATTGTTTTTTGGACTGTCAACTTTTTCAAGAAAATAATTTTAGGAGTTTGGAAGCAATTAAAATTATTCATCTCATTTTCACCATTTTAATATATTTTATTTATTTTTTTAATTTGAACGGGACAGTATGATTTTTATATTTAACTTTTATTCCTCTTACATCAATTTTGATTTATATCGCTGTTTACAAATTCACTCTAAACTCTAAAGAACTCAATATAATACCCCCCGGGGGGCATCAAAATCAAGATATTAAGTAAATAGCGATTATTATACCGGGTAGGGCCATAATCAATTAATAACGAACGTTTTTTTTTGTACCAAAGCACTAAATTTCATCTGTATTAACAAATTGATGCAATATGAGATGATGTTCAATACAGCTTAACTTACTCATAATATTAGGATTAATTATTAATATGTCTTAAATGGTCTTATATATGAAGTACAGGGTCACTTCTTTTGTGAGAAAAAGTTAAGGAAAGAAGAGACTACGTCATTTTAATTTCAGGATATACCACAAATCTGTACGAGATGGGATTATTTATAGCGTAAATCAAACTTAAACATTATAGGCGAAGTATACTTTGATCTTACTAACTGAACTAATCTTATTGGCGAAAGCATGGGCGCTTTAAGTAACAAGTTATCTGCTTAATTATATTGGACACGTGTTAGATAGCATATGACAAATACAACGCAAACTTTTATTGTATTACCGTGTTTATATTTATGTCGCCTCTGTGTATATTAGTGTTAATGCTTCTTACATAGGGAGTGTTTGGGAGGGCATTTACCGACTTTAAACCCTTGTTTATAAGGTTAAATGTGATTTTGAACTCATGTTAATATGTTTGGGTAAAATTTCAGTTGAAAAAGTAAATGAGATTTTCATTCCAAACATGATTTAGGTAAAAGTAATATTTTATTATTTTTGCGGTAAAAAAAAATTCGTTTGTGTATATTGACAAAAATATTTTTATAATTTGATATTATATTAATATTTAAATACTTAAATAAATATAACTTAATATTTTTCTAAAATATTATTATAATTATACTCAAAGTGATTTTATTTTATAATATTCTAAACAAACTTAACTTTTTAAAAATATTCTTTGTCATCAGTTTATTTATAATAAATATTTTTAACATTAATTTATTAACAATTTAATTCAAAATAACTTGTACCCTTTTTGGTAATTACACATCTAAAAGTGATTTTTATCAACATTATTCAAACAACATTCATTTAACAAAATAAATTTTCAGACGAAGGTTTCAAACATAAATCACTTCACTCATACTCACTTCAGACTAAAATCAAGCTTGCAAAATCAAGTTCATTCAAAATCAGGTTTGCAAAATCTAATCTAAACACACATGGAATCCCATAACATTTTTCACGTTTCAAACTTTTAATCATAATTATTAAACTTAGATCAGTAGTCGATTTGGTCAGAGTACTGAGTCAGTGAGTCACTAGTTGAACCATGTAAAATTAAATAAATATATAAATATATATTATATATGATGATATTTATCATTGTAAACAATTAAAGTATCCTTATTTTAAAAGAAATGATAACCTTATGGGAAAAAATAAGAGTTTAACTCTTAGTTCATTAAAAAAATCATAATTACTTTTATATAAATGCTAATAACTCACAAAATAAAAGTTTTTTTTGAAAAATCCAAATCAATATTATGTAGATCTCAAAAATTTATATGAAATAAACATTTAATTTGTCCAAATTAAGTTAAAAGTTATGAATTTTTTAAATTTAAGATTTTTAAAAAAAAATTTATGATCCTACCAGTTTATTGGTTTTTCTCAAAATTAGCCGAGTGAAACTTATTTTTACTGATTTACATATATAACCGATTTAAAAATCAAACCGGTTAAATAATCAATTCACCGATTTATTGATCAAACCGGCTGGTACGAACTAATTTTAATAACTTTCAATGAAGATATGCACTGAAATTACTTGCTGCTGAAGATGACGATGGTGAAAATAAAAAAGAATGAAGGAATAAGTAACACGCTAGATGGCCATGATAACGAAGGATTCGTCGTGTTACGATATACGTATGTGTGTGTGTCTATATATATATATATATATATATATATATATATATAGAGAGAGAGAGAGAGAGAGAGAGAGAGAGAGAGAGAGAGAGAGAGAGGTGACTCTTGAAGCAGGTCGAAAGGGTGGTTGGTGATTGACTAATATAATCTCCAAGTTTTTTGAATTGTTGCCTTATGTCATAGTTTTTTTTATTTTTTTATTTCATATTCGCACAACAGAGGAACGAGGTACAATAATTTTAGAATGGAATCAATGAAAAAGACGTACACTTTTAAGGGCCAAACAAAATTGAAGGCAGCAGAGAAATTGGCAAGCATCCACCCAATGACGTGACAACCGAATTTGAGTTGATTGGCCTTCTGGACAATGCTGAACTTTCCACACAAGAGAAAAAAAGTCTAATAAAATATAGAAAGGAGGTAATTAATAACCCATGAAGGAAAATATCTGACCCAGAAAAGACAGAGATACGAAGCATACTAGTTAGTTATATCTAATTTATGTTTTGAGTTCCTTTCCTATATATGTTTCCTTGACAAATATATCAAATAAAATGACAGAATGACCATTTCCTATTAATAAGAAACTTGTGTGTAGGTTGCACTTCAAGTTAAGGGTCAGTATCGGATCATAATATACACGCAATCACTCTGCTAAACAGCCGTCACGCCGACGCTGATTTTCTCTATTTGTTAGGTTGGCTTCGGCTTCTTGATCTAACCTTTCTTCCCTTTGGCTAATGAATTGTATAATGTGTGTAATAGAAAAACTAACCCAGTCATGATTGGTCGTCGAGTTGAGAGATATTTTTCTCGCTTCGAAGTTGAAATCAACACAATCCGACAACGTAATATGGAGTTAATATGGATTAGGTACATCCAGTCAATATTTTTATTTTTTAAAAAAACAAAAGAAATAACAAAATAGTTCAGGTCAGAAATATATATTGAATCAGTATATTGTGTTGGTAATAGAACTTCAAGATAACATCATTTAGTACTAAAACTCAAAATTTTTAATTGTGTTTATTGGGTTGAGTTGGAAGATATTAGCAAACCCAAATCAATCCAACACACATTTTATTTCGATTGAGTCGAGTTAGTGGATCAACCCTAATAAACACTCTTAACTAAAAAGCCGTTATTTATTTTCTGTTTAAAAAAAAAAAAAAACCAAGGGCGTGGCAAGCGCAGCACTTATTTTCTACCAAACCTTAGGCATTGGATATATTCATCTGTTTCTAGTGGGGTTGTGTGGGAGAGGAAAAGGATTTGTGTTTCACCAGCTCCACATCTTCAAACCTTATCCAAACCCATATTCATTCTATGGAATGTATATATATCCAAATCAGGGGAGAAGAGGAATCATTAAATTACTTTACTATATTTTTCTTTTGTTATTCGCGATGTCCCCACCATGCACAAAATAAAATATCTATAACTTCAACTTGTTTTGCAAATTAAAATTCTTTCACAGATCCCAACTTGTGCTTTATCCCCTCATCAACTTGCGGTATGCGTAGAGATATGAAAGAGTAACAAACAAAGATATTAGTTTCTTCATATCATAGTTTAAATTTACCTACTTTCTTAAAACTTAAACCGACTTGAATCCTGTTATTCTTGTCTGCGTAGCCGTGACAGTTATATCACGTATGGTTTGCTTTCTCCAAACTAGTCCCATTATTTTTGTCGGAATTACTCTGGTACTTATTATTTTTCTTCGGTATCGGATTCAGAGTGAGTTGTCAAGCATTTATTAGTTACTATGTATATTTAATATACTTTCAAATATTTATTGTGAAATCAACAGTCAATAAATAATTGACAACTCACCTTGCGTATCAAACCCATCAAGATACCATAATAACTCCTATTTTTGTCAGTTCGTGGAGTAACCTAACAATTAGTGCAAGGCAAATGTCAAGAAAATACTATAGTAATATTTAAGGGCTAGAAATAATCATCAATACTAATAAAACGATTAAATTTATTTTAGATGAGTGTTCTTTTAAAATATGCTGCCTAGTTTCAGTGATATAATTGAGGGGTTGTCCGATCTTCTTTGGCTTCATTGACTTTGACGTATATTATTAATATGGAGCTTTAAAATTGATAATAATTATAATCAACAAATAAAAAAGTAACTAATTAAATGCAGTGTGATGGATAAAGATGGTAAAATGGGTTGATCTCAATAGGTGAACCCGTTTAACACATGTAAAACGATTTGTGTTGCATTATGCAACTTATTTTTAGGATCTGGGTTTTTTTAACCGCACCACATAATCCGCATGTTATGATAGGTTAGGACGGGATGATTTATCAGGTCAGTTATTTTTTATTTGCTTCTTTTTTTTTAAAAAAAAAGTGAGATTTGTGGAGTCACATGAGTAGTGGGTTGTTGGGTTTCTATATTGAAAACCTTAAGTTCTCTAAATTTTCCTAATTTCTCCTCAACCCTAACCCAATCTTCTTCTCATTCCTTTTGACGGCTCCAGCTCCAGCTCTTCCCACTCACACAAATGACACAGTGCAACAACTAACACGATCGGCAGCCAGCAGAGTGACGTAGCTCTAGCAGCTCCACAGTCCACACTAATGCTCCTTAGATCCTTCCATACAAGGTGAGCTCCTAGTCACCTTGTTACTCTCTTGATTTCTCTTATTATAGCATTGTACCACACTTAGGTTTTTGACTTAGATTAGCTTAATTATGTCTATCTAACTCCTGTTATTTTGTCTATTCTATGATGATATTATGGAATTTTAATGACAAATTTTCTTGTTAGGGATCCTTGTCCAATAACTAGTAACATGCATCTCCAATATATATTGGTTTCTTATTTGTCATTACTTTCTTTTGGTTGTGAGTAAGATTGATTTTTTTTGTTGTAATTTTGGTTTTGCGGTGTAGTTTTGTTTGTTCCTTGTCTAATAACTATGTTTATGGTTTTTTTCATATTTTTTTCAATTTGAGGCAGGTTGACTCGCCTAACATGCCAACCCACCATAAGTGAGGTGAGTTGGTCTTTCCAACCCAAAACGGGTCAACTCGCCCCGCCTTGTTTATGGCTGACTTGTGGTAGGGCAATAGGGTTGTCAAAAAAGGTTACAAAATTGCCTATGTTTTAATGGGTTATAAATTAGTCAGTCTGACTCGCTTCACATCAACTCATAAGACAGCTAGCGAAACTTTTCTTTTACTTGTAAATTTTGAAAAAAAAATTAAAGTTAATAATCTGAAATCAAATATTACATTACATATATATAATATTGAATACTTTCATCTTATCCAAAGGGTTAGGGAGAATTCAAACATATAGATAACATAAAATTATGTAGTTAGATGAATGAGTTTGTGTGTGAGGTATGCCACTACTAGCCTATACAATATGTGCATTTTGCACTTTTGCTTGAGAAAATAATGTTTAATTAACTTTTAAATTTTGAAAATGAATTTTTTTTTGTACAAACAAATTTAAACTTTCAAAAGTAAAACAAAATTATGTGGGGCGGCCGACGGGCCCCGCAAGTTTGCATGTTTAACTTACGAGTTAAATGGTTTGATCCAAAACTATCCGATTTTTTACAAGTTACTAATTTTGAAGTATGACTCACATAATTTATGCGGGTAAACGGACTGACCTGACAAAGTTAACCTGTTTTGATGGCCTTACGGGGCGTGGCAGATTGACCTGTTTTGCCATCTCTAATGACAGACGTAGTGTTAAGGGTATGCACAGTTACCCACTAAGATTTTGTAATTTTAATGAGGCTTAATGATTTTAGACTTAATTGTCTACCCTTATGGTTTAAATGTGATCTCACTCATATTTTTTATTTTCTTTGCACGCTTATAGGATTAATTTTTCACCAAAGACTTATTGCCTAGAAAATTCTAGAACACTAGAAAAGAATATAAACTCTTTATAATTTTCTAGAAACTTGGCGAACAATCAAGAGCTCATTAAAAAGTCTTAGAACTTTGGGGAAGACTTAGGCACCATGAGTGTGAACATCCCATTTTGTCCAGGTCATATTAGAAAAATTCAAAAAATTCTAATTTATTTATTTAGCCAATCTAAAAGTTTAAAAAATCTAAAAATTGAAAAATATTGAAAAATAAAAGGAATAAAAAATGAGAAAATTTGAAAGAAAAAAAGATAAAATTGTTTATCCAAGCCTATTATTTTTGTTTGATGCATAGCCCAATCCTCACCTAAACCACTTGGCCAATGCAACATTTAGCCCAGAATCCAAGCCCATTTTCTTTTATCATGATCCATGATTCATGCACTTGACCCGAGCCCAAAACCATTTTTCCCCGACCCAGAACCCATTTCCTCACCTCTTTCCTTCTCGAATTTATTCCCACTCCTTTGTTCCCCCCTCGGCACCAAAAACCCACTTCACCATATCGTGGACCATGGCAATGTCAAAGGGGAGGGTCTGCCTAAAACCCATCAGCCGAGCAGCCCAAAGCATCGTTTGCATCTCTAAGCAAATGGGAGGGGGATGCTGGCACGTTCTGGCGTGAATCGCATGGAGTGGAGAGCAAGGCCTCGTCCTCCCTCCGAAAGAACGTGCCCTCCAACGGCTATAGGGGGTTCGTCCCCCTGTGCTCACATTCTTGGACGACAAAAGGGAACCAAATCATAGATGATAGGATTGAGATCAAAGGGCATGGATTTGCCTTAAATTTCATTGTCTAGAGAGCTTTTGGGGGGAGTTTTCAAATCTTGATTTTTTTCATAAGGAGAAGAAGAAGATAAAGACCCGAGGAAGCCAAAGCCAGAGGTTTGTGTCATCTACACCTGATTTCTAAAGGAGGGCTTATCGGTATTCCCCAGTTTCCTTGTGTTTAGAGCTGTAATACTTTAAGTACGAGTATATTTGATGTTGGTCATAGTTGCTTGAGGCTTATACTTGATTGTACAAATCTTATTTATTTCTATGATGAGATTTTGAATGCTAAGCATATCTTGTTCTTTATCCTATCCTTGTGTACTGGAGATATGCTTGATAATTGAGACTTTGATTGTGTGTTAGAACACCTTGTTTGATTTCCTCTGGTCTTACGTTTCAGTCTCATGGTCATATAAATTGTTGATTTTGATTTGTTTGGTTTCTTTGAGTTCAATGTAATCAATTTATTCTTGAAATGAAATTGGTTCTTGTTATTTGATGAACTGTATTGATAAGGTCGATTTAACAAGTTTGGTGTTGGGGCCTTTACTTTGTTTTTTTTTTTTCCTTTCATGTTTAAGTAGTCATTTTGGTTTTGACATAAGATTTGAATTGGTGAGTTGGCACAAAATTTTTGAGTCATGGTTCGAGGCATATTTTGGAGATATTGAATTTGTTCATGATTAATGGATTTTGGGATCCATATTTTATTATAAGGAAAGCTTGCAAATGGAGTGTAACATGTGTGCAAGGTTTTATTTTTTTTATTGGGGATTGTGAAATTTTAGTTTAGGGTTTTGGTTCGATTTTAAAGAAAGAGTTTGGTTTTTTCATGCTTGAAAATCAACCATACTTTGATAACTTTTGATTTGAATATGTGATATTAGCTTACATGTTAAGAAATTTTGATCTGAATATGTTTTTCTTTACCAATATGAAATTTGGTCATTGGATATGAATTGCTTGTTCTGCATGCTATTAGTTTGGTTGATTTTGGTTCCTAGTCCTATACTGTTATGACTGTTAATGCACTTTGAAATATCTGGTTGTAGTGTGTGTGTTTAAGCATTTGAATTGTTTGATATGCTTGATGGTTTGTCCAAAATTGATGCAATTCTGTTTATGACTAATGTGATATGATAGTCTGTTTGCTTTTAATTCTGTTTGGGCTTAGCATGACACAAGATTTTAGATCATTTTAGACTCAAGGGAGCATTGGTTAATAAATTTGATCGGAACAATGTTAATGATGGTGAGTGTTAACCTGTGATAAATGTGGTAGTGTTGTAAATGTGTCTTGTTTGGGCTTTAGCCAAGAATCTGTATGTGACTATTTGATTTTGGGGTTTATGTGCATGTCCCATTTGTCCATATGATTCTCAGTTTATCCCAGACCAATTCCGACCAACCACCATTTTCCAGACCATTTCCGATCGACCATTCACCTCCCCATCATCTAACCGACCGAGCAGACCTAGCCTTAACATTAACCTCTTAGACCAATTACCAATCGATCCCATATTAGCCTTAGTCCATCAGTCTCAACCAACCTACCTACCGAGCTTACCTTGGCTGATCACCACTGTACCATTAATTGATCGGTTCTGACCGATTACGACTTTTTCATGATCACCAACTAACTGATTGGTTCCATACCGATCGGATAGCCTTTCACATGATCTCCCTCAACCAAATCGATCGCGCTTCTACTCGATTTGATCCCATGATCCCCTTTGTCCGATTGGATTACGACTGATTTGGTCTCCGATCGGGTACCCCTCTCCCTTTGCCCTATCAAATATCAATAAATCAGATTGTGTTTCTTGTTGCAATATTAATGGTCTGGTTAGATCCTCTCTAAGGTGCTCGGATATCCGACCGACCGATCGGTCCTTTTCCCTTTTGTGTTGTTCTTTTTGTATCAAAACTATTTATTTCTAATTTTAATAAATATCTATGAAATAATTGCATTACTTTGTATTTTCTTCAATCCCATTAGAATTGGTAATATGTTTATTTTGTCTAGGTCGTGCATTTTTTGCATGATGTTAATCATGAATGGGTTTATTGTGGACTTTAGGACTTGCGCTACATTGTTGTTGTGAGCTGTTGGTTTGTTTTCATTCTCTCACATTATTATTTTGTGCATATATTTATTTAAATTGTGAAGTATCATACCCAAGGTTCATTCTGTATACTTTTTGTTCACATAAAAACCAAAATAGATCAAAATTCATTTTCGGATAAATAAGTGGTTCAATGCCATAAATCGCGTTAGTCATCTTTAGTGATCAAGTATCCACTAGACAATCTCCTTGAGGTGGATCAGTAGGCTTAGTACCACCTTTCATCCCGTTTAGGACACATTAATAGAAGTTCTTTAAAATAAGTAGTTCAATGCCACAAATCATGTTGGTTGTCTTCAAGGATCAAGTATCCACTAAACAATCTCCTTGGGTAGATCAATGTGCTTAGTACCACCTTTCATTCCATTTAGGATACGTTAACAAGCTTTTTTAAAAAATAAATGGTTCAATGCCATCAACACTCGTGTAGCTGTCTTCAAGGGTCAAGTATTCACTAGACAATTTTCTTAGGATGGATCAGTGAGTCTGGTACCGCATTTTATTCTATTTAGGACGCGTTAACAAAGCTTTTTTAATCAAATCATTTTCTTTTGATCAGATCATTTCTTTCTCTTTTAATTAATTAATTCAAAGCAACATTTTTTTTAATTAAAATCAATCAGCACATAATTATTTTTTACTAAAGAACTATGTGACTTTGAATTCCCTATTGCATCAAGGAATACGTAGGCAGGTAAGTCAAGCCAAACTAGTAAATTTTTGCAATTCAGTCTATTTTTTAATTTGTAAATATTTGTATTGATTCGTAAATATATATTTGCTTTTGTCCATTTTCATATCTTGTTTCTTTTAAGGGATAAAATAGATATCGATTAAGTTATTAAAATTCGTACAACTAGCTTAAGGTAACCGTCTTATGACGGATGTATCAGGGGTACTATAGAATTAAGTTCATTCCTTTCTCTATAATTATCGACTCTCGAACCTTACCTGATTCGCAGATCATCCTTTTTTTATTTTTTATTTATTCAATTTAAATCCTTTTTTTAAAAAATAGTTTTGCCAGTCATTTTTTCCATCCAATAAACGATTGGTGGCAACTCCATTTTCTATGAATTTTCTTACCATCCTATTACAATCTCAGTCATGACAATGAGAGTTCAAGAATTGTCTAAATCCTTTTTGACCTCGAGAAGATAATGAAGAAGCTTTAATTGGTCCTGAAGTACCATATCTTAGTGTTATTGAAGCACTAATGTATCGTGCTAATAATACACAACCTAATATAACATTTTTGTTCTAAGTTTATAAGCAAGATATAATTCCTCTCCCACCAAAAGATATTGGAATGAAATTAATCACATTCTGGAATAATTGATATGGATTTATTTTATCCACATGAATTTATGTCACAATATATTGGTTGTGCATATGCAGGATATTTATCCGGTCCACATAAAGCTAAGTCTCAAACAATCTATTTATTTACATGTGGAGATACAACTATATTGTAGCAATATACAAAGTAAATTATAGCTGCTGCTTCAAATTGTGCACAAATAATAGTTTTTCTTGGATGTTTTCAAATAGATTTAAATATTCTAAAATGAAAGGGAATACTTTATATAGTAAAATACAAAAAATTATAATTGTTGATGAGAAAATTAAGGGTTTTAAATTTTATAAAATACAAGTACCTAAATAACATATCATAGATATGTGAGAATCTAATCTCTTAATTTTCTCATGAATGATTATAATTTTACACTTTACTTTTTAAAGTACATTTTTATTCAAATTCAAAGAAACATTGGAGAAAATGATAAGCTACAACAAAATAAATCATATATGTAATAAAACTTCGTAAATATTTTATTGACTATATATTCACTTTTCATCAATATCTATATTTGTATAATATAACAACATTTAACTTGACCTCTCTAAAATCCAAGTTTTATAAAAATAATGTTAGTATATAATCAATATAAAAAAATTTAAAACTTGTTTTTTATTTTTCTCTACTTCTTAAATAAAATAACTTTGAGATTCAATAAAGCTAGTAATATATGTATCCACGAAAGCTCAGAGACTAAAATATTTAGTCCATATATATGAGCAATGTTACAAAATATATCGTTTTCTATATTCTCTATGCCGAATTTGGAAAGTAATTGGCGATCTTTCTTATACTAAACAAGTTCCCCCCCCCCCCCCCAACATGATAGATTATGCGTACCAAAAAATTGCATTTTTAATTAGAAATTTATATAGTGAGATATAATTGTACAAAATAAATGTGTGATTCCACACAAAATAAAAGGGTTACCTCGATATCGATGGCACTCGCCCAGGACCCATCCCCAAAGTTGAGAGAACGCGAATTCGGAACTCAAACCTTGGCAAGCTTTTATTGACATTGTTAGCCTTCCTTATATAATAGATTCTTGTTAAGATTTTTTTTTCTGTTGGTTCTATTGAGAATTTAAGATCTTTTTCATACTGGATGTTGCAAAATATAAATCAACTAGGATGCAAATACAAAATATTTAAAAACAAAAAACTAAAACTAAAACGCTCATGATACGTGGGTCCATTGATTGCATTCCTATTAGCTTTTGCTGGTCTTTCACTCCTCCTCGTCTTGAAATATAAATGCCTGTGTCTCTTTTCGTCACCGTTACAGAGTAATAGTGCCAATAACATAAAGAGGCTCAAGCGAACAACAAACAGATTACACGTACAAAACCCAAATTCTATTGGGAGAGTTCTTTTGAATGCGAAATAATTAGAGAGTGGTGGGAACATGAGAAGGCCATTGCAATATAATTCGCACAAGCAGCAGCGCACCGACAAATACAATCTCTTCGATGGCCTACCGGACGATCTCGTGGTTTTCATTCTCTCCAAGCTCAGCTCCACCGCCTCTTCTCCTTCCGATTTCATTAACATCCTCATCACGTAAGTTTCACTTTCTCACACATTTTCATGCTATTCCAACACGTCAATCATATCACAATATCACGTATTTGCTTGCTACATTTTATTTTCCCATAAATGGACAGATGCAAAAGACTGAACCGGTTAGGTATGCATCCTCTGGTATTATCAAAAGCTGGGGCTATGTCATTCGCCATAAAGGCCAAAAATTGGTCAGAATCTGCTCACAGTTTCTTCAAACACTGTGTCAACGCGGGGAACATCGATGCCTGCTATACTCTCGGAATGGTCAGTGTACAATTTTATAATACAAAATTTATAATTAAAAGATTTGATTTGAACGCTAATTCTTCAGCTGTTGCAGATCCGATTTTATTGTTTGCAAAATCGAAAAAGCGGGCTTGTTCTGATGGCCAAGGCAGCTATGAAATCGCACGCGCCGGCTCTGTACTCGCTGGCCGTGATACAGTTCAACGGCAGCGGTGGCTCGAAGAGCGATCAGAATCTACGAGCCGGCGTGGCTCTATGCGCCCGAGCGTCACTCCTCGGCCACATCGACGCGCTTCGTGAATTGGGCCATTGCCTCCAAGACGGTTACGGTGCCCGCCAGAACATCGCCGAGGGGCGACGGTTACTCATTCAAGCCGACGCGCGTGAGCTTGCGTTTGTTATACGCGCCGTCTCGCAATCGTCACCCTCATGTCCGTCCTCTCTGCTGACGTGGCGCACCCGATGGTATCAGAACTATGCGTGTCGTCCGGGTTTGGTTATTTCGTTATTGGGCGGTTATGGGTGTAACGGGGCGTTGCCGGAGGTGCAGCCGGCGAACCGGTTTTTGAGGGAGTGGTTCGAGTCGGGTCGTGGGGGTTTGGGGGAGGGGCTGAGACTGTGCGCGCACATTGGGTGCGGGCGTGCCGAGACGCGGGCGCACGAGTTCCGGCGGTGTTCTGTTTGCGAGAAGGTGAACTATTGCTCGCGTGGATGCCAAGCGCTTGACTGGAAATTGCGACACAAGATGGAGTGCTCGCCGGCTGAACTGTGGGTTGGGGAGAACGATGGTAATGGTGGTGGTGGTGGTCTTGTTGGAGGAGGTAACGGTGACGGTGTTGTGGACATGGGAAATGACGTTGTGGCTTAGAGCGTTGCCGTTGGATGATGGAGGTTGGGGCTTCAGTCCAAAAATCTACCGGGACAAAAGAAAAGATTGCAGTATGATTTTATGTACATGTTTATGAAAATTTTCTTTGAAAATTAGTACTAACAATTAGATGTACAAGCATAGTGAAGATTATAATTTTTATTTTCTAAACAGCGTCTGTCTCTTTTTTTTGGCTAAGTGTCTGTCTCTTTATTTTGGCTACGACAGCTGAAGGAGGTATTTGGAATTCGATTTGCTAGTATTTTTAAGAAAATCCTGTGTCTCCTTTCGAAAACGCATGCGATGTCAGTTTTAACTTTTGTCTAATATTTTATGAGATTCGTTTATTTAAAAATATTAATAACTTTTATTCATTGTAAAAAAAATTATATTATTATTAAATTATTAAAAAATTAACTATAATAACAATTATATAAAAAGTCTAACAATTTAAATAATACACCAATAATATTACATAGCAGATTAAATTCAAACAAACTTATAAAATCTCATCAAAGTTTAGAGTAATATTATTTACATAAATTTAATAAAACTATAGATAATTATATTTTAAAATCTCATTTAATTTTTTATTAAACCCAAATATATTTATCAATATTATAATATAATCAAATTTAAGCATAGACTTGTAAAAGTTTAGACATAAATTTAATAAAATTCATTATTTATTAAATTGCTAACCAAAAATACTTAACATGATCCTCACTTTTCATTTGTTCCTAATTCTAAGCACATATAATCGGTTTCCGTTCTGACTGCATTTTCCAACTCCTCCAAAGCCAATCCTGCAGAGGCACGAGCCGCATAACCATGGGTCCAACTTAGTATGTCTCCAAAGGAGTAGCCGTCCTCAATCAAAAATGGTTCGATGGCTTCGGTAGATTGAAGAGGAAACTCTTTGCTGTTGTTGACACGTTTGCGCGCGAAATCGGCCTCAGAAGTGGAGATTTCTTCCCATGGAGCCCAATTGCTCTTGATTCAGTTACAGCTCTTAAAATGGCCAACTCGAGGGATTGGAAGTTAAGTCCATTGAGTGAAAATAACTTATTCTGGTGGTGGGTTAAAAAATAATTAATTTAGCTCACTTTAAGTAAGTTGGTGGTTTAAATGGGTTGATTCACTAAAAAAATAAAAAAATAATTTTTTTTTTAAAATAAACTTTAAACATAAAATAATCATAAAAAATAAGTTACATCTCAAAAAAAATCCAAAAATTATATAATAATAAACTTAAGTTATATCATAATTTATAAGTTATAATTACTAACAGGTTAAGTAGATTTGGTCAAAAAATTAATAAATTGATTTTTGAATAACTCAACTTATTATTTTAGTAAGTTGAACTGAGTTAATTCACGAATTATAACTCACTTTTACAACTCTAGATTTAGTTGCACCTTCAAGCTTCTTCTTCAATTCAATTCAAATTTTTAGCCAATTCCTGGTACACCAAATTTAGAAGGGAGGTGAAAGTGAACAAGAGAAAAAATTCAAACAATTTAAATTGTGACAGCTTGTGCACAAGTTATGATTTGACCTAAGTGGGACTTATTTGTTTATATTTGCTCCTCCCCTCATTGGAGCCGAAGTGTATAATGGGAACGGAATGGCCGTCTACTTCCTCATTTTTAAATTATTTAGATAGTTATAAGGCAAAAAAAATATGAAAGATATTTACAAAGAATATTTTAAAAATTTCTTAATTGCCTAATTATTCTCTACAAAGAAATGTATGTGCACTGCACCCCCTCACACTATGTGGCTCACTATGCACCTCCTCACATTATGATGTGGCTCTGCCTCCGTCTTTAACCGTCGCTCTGGTTGGATGTGGTCCATGTGGATGGTGAGTGTTAGTCCTTACCATCAGCGAAGCATTGGAATTGGAAAAACGGGCTTGACATTTATTTGGTGGAGGACGAAGACAATGACCCTCACGCGTGAAGAAAAAGTGAAATAATTTAATTTTTAAAAAAATTAATCAAGTATTTAATTAATTTAATTAATAATTTACATACGATTAATTACGTATCAAGTATAAAAAAAAATTTATTAATTAATTATATGTAAATTATTAATTAAATTAGTTAAATATTTAATTAATTTTTAAAAGAAACAAAATTATTTCACTTTTTCCTCACACCGAACGTGAGGGTTATTTTTTCCATTAAGTTTGAAATTGAGTCTTGGAATTAAACTTTTTAATTTTAATTATTTTATTTAGTATGTATATTAGAATTAAATTTTAAGTCTAATTTTATGAAATTGAAAAATAAATAGTTTATATTACTATTAATTCTTAATTTAAACATTAAAACTTTCAATTTCAAACATCAAGATTTTTTATTTTTTTGAATATTAAAAGATAAAGGTTAAAAATTATCCTACAATCATTGCTGCTCGCAACACCGACATAGTTCGGCAACGTCTTCGCCGGCATGCTCCAGCAATGCGCTGATATCTTGCAACCACCTTCGTCATCGTTAATGGCGTCTTTTAGTTTAACATCTATTACGATTGCTGTAATCTAACAATGTAAGTTTTATTAAATTTTTTTAATATAATTTTAAATTATTATTTATTAATTTAAATTTATTTATTATATCTTTATAAAATTCTTGATATATTATTCAAATAATAAATTTTTAGTTTAATTCAGAATTACAATTATAAAGTCTCAATTCTTTAATTATCCCATACATAAAAAATAAAACTCTTTTAATTCTAATTCTAACAAAATTAAAATTAAAATTCTAATTCTAATTCTATCGTCTAAACATACCTTTAATGTTCTTGAAAAGCCCACAATGACAATTTTTTCATATATTTATGGAAAAATGGGCTTGGAAATTTATCCATGCTGTGATTTTACATATTTATTAATAGTTATTTTCACGACTAAATCTAATAATCATTTAATTTGAATTAAATATTATTAATTAAGTTAAAAATATTATTTACTATCAACGGTGATTCTTTGATATATCTTTTATAATTTTATTCAAAAAATATATTTTAAAATAAAAACTAGTTTTCATTAAAATATATCACTATTGTAAAAATATTAATTTCAAAATATTGATTTGTTAGCTTTAAAATAATTATATTTCAGATATTTTTGCAATTGTTTCATTTTTTTACCATCAAAGCACCAAATAATAACTCACATTTGAATTATGTTTAATCAATGAAATAATTACAAAATATTTATAAAACTTCAAAAACAAAATAAAAGGAGATATTCTGTTTATAATTATACATATGCCTGTCAAATTATATATTCAAATTTAACTTTAAAAAGGGGCTTTTATATTAAAATAGCAAAAAAAAAATTACTAGAATCATGCTATTTGTAAATTTATTATCAAAATAAATTTTTTTTTTAAGTTAGGAAGTCGGTTTTAATGAAACTAACTTCTCAATGTGTTTAATTTTTTTTTTTTCAATCATGTTGGGAAGTCGGTTCTCATGAAACCAACTTCTCTTCTTATATTTTTTTTTAAGTTGTTGAGTGTTTTAGGGTTTTTGTTAAGTGATTTTGAGTTTTGGTTGAGTAGTTTAAAATTTTAGATGAGTGATTTAAGATTTTAAATGAGTAATTTAAGGTTTATATAAAAAAAAATGATTAACCACGTTAAAAAGTCGGTTTCATGAAAATTAACTTCTCAACGTGTAATTAACAAAAACACATTATCATGGGAAAAAATATTATTTTAATACATAATCTTTAAATAGCATAAAATTAAAAAATAATTTTTTTTACTATATCAATATAAAAAAGCCTTAAAAATGTACAGAGTCTTAATTAACACACGCTTTTATTATTTAAGCATCCACGGTTAACATGTCAAGTTTTCTAAAATAAGCGAACATACAATCATTTAGTTGATTGCAAGTTGAGGCCGAATGCCATATGAAAAAAGTTAAGCTTCACAAAACAATTTGATTGATATTTCTTATAAGCTCCTAATATTGAAAAATATATATTATTATTGTACAAATTTATCGTATAATTTATTCTTGGCGCCGCATCTATAGTCTCTAGTCTTTCTTCAATGTGAAAATTGGAATCAAATATAAGTTTAAATAGTTATTTCTATATAAGAAATAAAATATTACTGAATATAATTGATTAAAACTTAAATCGAATTATAAATTGATCTGATTTTATATCAAATTATTCATTCAATGTTTAAATAAATAACTTGAATAAGTGTTCCTTCCAGTAAAACTTGTTAAATTAACTGTACCCCTCAATACTCCTCCTCTCCTGCTTGCTGATTCTATGGGTGAGTCTTTGTGAGGCTTTCTGTTTCTGTTACACTAAATAAACTAATTTAAACATGTAATACATTAAAAATAAGTTTATAAAAAGAAGGCTTTAATTTTTTTTTGATAAACATTTATTTTAGTTATACAAATATATATTCTTACATCACATTAGTACTATATTTTTGTAAGACCATGTTAGGGATGGCCTGCAAGCTAACTCTTGTTAATTAGCTCAAGTCAGCCCACAGATGCTGACATGCAAAATTTAGTTGCAACATATTGCCAAGTGGCAGCTAGGACTAAAATCAAGGAAAAGGGTTTGGGGATAAGTAACAGAAGGAAGGCTCTTGATTGAGGGGATTTAAGGCGTGAACACGGAACAAAATGAGGAAGAGGCTGGGCAATTACTGTGGATCATTTTCCTCTTTTTGTGGACATTCTTCCTCTTCCTTATGAACTTCTTCTTTTCCTCCCTTTACTGAATTGGTTCTCACTTAAGTGTCTCAGTTCATTTCCTTATCATTAAGGATTGACTCTTATTTCTTGTTAGACAGTCTGTCAGTTCATTTGACTTTTAATCAATAGCATTATTGAGTTGATTTTCTTATATTTGTTTTTATTTTTACATTTTTGCTCATATTTTAAAAAAATAATATTAATACTTAAAGTAAGTTATCAAACCCTCATTCATTATTTATATTTAATAAATTTTTAAATATTTATTATAAAATTAATAGTTAATAAATAATTGATAATTTATCTTGATATTATATTTATAAAAATACTATAACAACTCTCTTATTAATTAAGTTTCTACATTAAATGATTGAATTTAGTATTGTTAGTTACCATTCATATTAAATTTTTTTGATTTATTTTTGTTTATCAGGATATTCTCACGTGTGACTGCGGAAACTAATCTCTCAAGATACTGAGATTCATTTAAGGAGTTGACATCTCTCAACAAATATTTTTTCATACACATAAGTCAGGAATCAAATTCCTTACCACATATTTAATGAGCCCAAGTATCTACTACTTATATCACACCATGTTAATACCATTCATACCAATTTGATGACACTTTAAAAATTACTTTTATAGTATTAATTAATATTAAAAAACTAATTTAATATTAATTTAAATAAAAAACTAATGTAATATTAAATATGACTACGACAAATAAAATGAACGTTTATTTATTTATTTTTCTGTGTGAGTATTATTTGAAAACTTAAATTTTTAATAATAAACAAATTAAGAGATTGAACTTTTATTAATAGCAATTGAGGGCTTAACTTTATTGAAAAGTATTTTTATAATAAATATATTTATAATAGGAACAAAAACACAACTTATATGTCCTAGTTTTTTTAATTGATAAACATCATTAAAATATGTTTTTAATTAAAATTGAGGTCTTTTAGTTATCAAAATAAAATTAAAATTTTTAATTGATAATTTTTAAAATTGAGGTCCTTACCACATTAAAGTTAAGATAAAATATATTTCTCTCTTCTTTTTTCATTGGAATTTTATTTTCTTAAAATATTGAAATCCAAAACACAAAAGCAAATCCTCCTTCCACAAATACGAATCCACGTGTTAACTCGTTATCTTATCTGTGAGATATCTATCATAAGAGGCTATGGTGCTCCTCGTAATCGTATCTGAACCTCTTGTTGCCCCCGAAGTCTTTTCAATCTCTCCCATTCAATTCTCACCCTTTTCTCTCTGCTTGTGCCTCTGCCTCTGCCTCTGCCTCAGCAACAAACAATGGCGTCTTTACAGCACACCACAGCCACACTGCAATCCCAACACATTCATTCCACGCGAATCCCCAGAAACTTCCTCACCCAGAAACCCATCCTCAACCTCTCCCTCTCCGGCACCACCTTCCCTTCCCTCAAACTGAAATTCCCCAGCGCCACCACCAACCGCCGCTCCAACGGCGCACTCGGAGCCAGAATGAGCTCAACCGCCGCCGCCAGCTACGCTCTCGCCATCGCCGATGTCGCCAAATCCAACAACACCCTCGACGCGACCACCACCGACATCGAAAAAATCGAGGAACTCTTCTCGGACGCACAAGTGTTCAACTTTTTTGCCAACCCAACCATCGAAATCGAGAAGAAGCGCAAGGTGGTGGAGGACATTGCCACTTCGTTGAGCTTTCAGCCCCACACCCGCAACTTCCTCAACCTTTTGGTGGATGTCAAGAGGATCGATATTATCAAGGAGATAGCCAAGGAGTTCGAGTTTGTGTACAACACGTTGACTGACACGGAGTTAGCCGTTGTGAGCTCGGTGGTGAAGTTGGAGTCGCAGCACTTGGCCCAGATAGCCAAGCAGGTGCAGAAGCTCACTGGGGCCAAAAATGTGAGGATCAAGACCCTTATTGATCCAAGTTTGGTCGCTGGTTTCACAGTCAGGTATGGGAATTCCGGGTCTAAGTTGATTGACATGAGCGTCAAGAAGCAATTAGAGGAAATTGCTGCTCAGCTTGAATTGGGTGATATCGCACTCGCTGTATGAGCGTTCTTGGTGGAAAGGAAAACTTCCATCGTTTATGGTTCGGTTCAATTTGGTTTACTCTTATTATTTTTTGGGTTTAATATATGTATCAACCGTCGTCAAGTGTTTACAACTACAACCTTGTTACAATAGCATATATGAGCTTTTGATTTTGGAAATTAATTTTTGGGAGCAGTTTCTGAGTGAGATTTTGCTAACTGTGTGGCTATTCATCACAATGGGATGAATTATTGAAACTCAACGGATAATATATTTGCAGTTGTCGTAAACTTGGTATGGGAACATTATCTCTGCCACATAATTTGCATCTTCAAAGAGAAAAGAAGGGCTTATATACAGTGTAAAATTGTGAGATTTGCTTACCAATTGGTCAAGTTTTAAAGATTTTAACCCTACAATGAATCAGACAAATTAAAGATTTGGACGCACCAATTAACTAGTATTTTTTGTAAAGAGAGGTGTTGGTTGAGCGTGAATTTTTGCACGTTCTGCTTTTGATCTTTATAGCTCGTCCACATGGTTAATAGTAGAGATCAGACGGTAACGGATATTGAAATATTTAAGCCAAACTGTTTTAACAAGCCTTTTTAGCTGGTTGTGCAGCATGAGCAGAAGCAATAACTGGAAACATGTAAGCTAAACGAACATTAACATTGAAATATTCTCTTCTCAATTTTGAGAGAATTTGTGTACACGTCAATAAAACCTTTATTGCAGGAAAAGAAAAAAGAAGACACACTACTTCAAATTGGTAGGTAAATGCAGCATCAACGTAAACTTCACTAATTTGGATACCTAACTGCAATAGGACTCCTGACATGGTGCTTGCCATCGGTCCAATCCAACCTCCCAAAGAAATAATCTGCCTTATACTTTTTTTGTGGCCTCAATGTCAATGTAACTCTGAATTCATTTTTTTCACCCTTTTTCTTAAAGCTCAGTATGTTTGGCACAACTGAGACTAGAACTTCTGGAGGTGCCTTGATGCGCACTCTATATGTGCTTGGGGACCCAACATTGGTAAGAGTACGAGTAACATTCACAGAATGTCCAAGGCTCAAGTTGGAAATTGTGATTGATGGGTAATTAAAATCTGCTAAATTGTACGACTTTGGACAAGTGTAAGGCTTGCCGTAGAACACCTTAATGTTAGTGCTGTAGCCATGACCACACAAGAAGTTCAAATAATCAGTTGTATTTAGGTCATATACAAGTCCAGGGTCCGCTGCACGATTAGGTTGAATGTGCCCTGCACCATAGGCAAATGGAGTTGCCTTGTCCAGTGATGAATCCAGCATTGGCCTTTTGGTGTTATCTCGTGTTCTTGCTGTAAAAGGCATGATATTTTATATTTAGAGGGGATCAGAAATTGAATGTCATAATCTTATAGGTGTGTAAACTCTCTACTGTACCTGTGGTCATGATTGCTGACTTAATAGCTGATGGACTCCAATCAGGATGAAGTGTTTTGAGCAGCCCAGCAACGCCAGAAACATGAGGACATGACATTGAAGTGCCAGACATGGAATTGAAAGGAATTCGGCGTTTGTCAAATTCTTCTTCTGTTGGAGATATGGCTTCAGTATATGCAGCAATGATGCTGACTCCTGGTGCAGTGATGTCAGGCTGAAATAGAAACGAAAGTTACAATTGCATGATTACTTAAGATTTAAGACCAACTAAAGGGTGATTGATAATCATCAAAACAAACACTAAACCTTGAGGATTGATGGCTCAATGGTATTGGGCCCCCTTGATGAAAACGAAGCCACAAATGGAGCTGGCTTTGTACCCAATTCTGTTTTCACTCTAGAAATGAAAGCCACAGGAGACCTGCATCATATACACATAATATAAAATGCTGTGAATAAGACCAATTCTGGCTTCGAACTAGGACAAATTCAACAAGTCTGGAGCATGATAGAGAAAATTACTTGGTGCGGTTGATGTAAGTAAATATGTAATTGCCATCTGTATAGTTAACATGTGAAGCAGGAAGCACATGAGGGTCAGCTAGAATTTCATTCCCTGCCTCCTTGTCGTTAGCCAAAATCATTCCAACAGCGCCTGCACGAGCAGCTTGCACACCCTTGCCAGCTCTTGCAGCATCACCACGAAGACAGACCAATATTTTCCCCTTCACCTTCCTAGGATCAAGAGTTCCTTCCTTGCAAAGAAGGCTACAACAATTGACAAGGTGATTTAAGAGGATTTTTTTTTTGACAAGGTCATAAGAAATATCCACAACAGAGAAGTAATTAGAGAAGGTCATCTTGGTATAGGTATTCTTACGCATCTTCAACAGGTGCAGTATTAACTTTAGCATAAGCAGCACTGATCAATGGGTAGAAATTCTGAGATGGTAAGCCAGACGCAGAAAGGCTTGCTCCCTAACAATCAAAGAACATGAAGTAGGTTAGATGCCACGTGAACCTCAGCAGGCTCCTGGTAATGGTATATGTTAGTGATTGTACTTGGTATTGGCAATCTTGACATTAAAACTTCAGCCAAACTCCCAGAAGGAAATTGCGAATGAGAAAAAGAATGGGGAGGGGAATTGGGTTGCAGTTGATTGTATTTTGTAGATTCCCTAATAAGGACAACGAAAACAAAAAAATGACATAGGTTTATATATAACAAGAAAGAGAAGGTGTGAGAGACACAATACCACGAGGATTTTCTTGTCACCAAGCGTAATATAACTACTGAACTCTCTATCAATTGTGCTAGCAGCAACTGTGAGCATCCACGGTGACACGTTTGATACAGTTGAGGGAGATGGTCCTGAATTTCCTGCAGAACTGACTACAACTATGCCGTTGGCAGCTGCATGGAAGGACCCTATGGAAATACTATCTCCAAAAAATTCCGTGGCTTCTCCACCCAAAGATACCGAGAGCACATCAACGCCATCACTTATGGCAGCTTCAAAAGCAGCCAAAATGTCTGCATCAAAACATCCTCCCCCATCGACTGCTGGCCAGCACACCTTATAGGCTGCAACACGGGCTTTTGGGGACCCACCGCTTGCTGTTCCATTGCCATTGCCAAATACACTAGCTCCAGGAACAAAATTACCACCAGCAGTTGATAAAGTATGTGAACCATGACCTTCAGTGTCACGTGCACTATGAAACGAGGCATTGAGTTCTTTACCAACACCTGCCAGATGGCCTTTGTGAAAATATCTTGCGCCAATAAGCTTCCTACATATTGTGAAAAAGTCAAAATAGAAGCAGAAAAAGAATTAATTAAAATATCAAAAATAGTTAAAACTCAACCAATATATTCATCATGCAAATCACACCCTTGGTAAAGGAATCTGAACTTCAGCTTAAACTTTTTGTATGCAGCCTTCTTTTCCTCAAACATATATCGTACAAACTTTTGCATGGTGTTAAGCCATTTCAAGACGTTAAAATCATTGCCACATAATGCTCACATAACTATCTATTTATACAAAAGCTAATAGAATAAATATTAACAATGAAAGAAACAATTAACGTAATGTTTTGACCAAAAAGAGTCTGTCTACATATATTAATATGTTTCTCTGACTAAAAAGAAACATATTTTTAATGTTTCTTAGAAGGTATGGTATAGAGGAATTAGCTAGAGTAAAAAGATTGAACCTGTTGCAGTGAAATTTATCTGAATTCTCATTATCAGTTTGGCAGATTCCACGCCACCTTGTTGGGACTGGCCCCATTCCTTCATCAGAAAAGCTCTTGGATTCAGGCCAAACACCTATCACACAAGTTACAAACATCAATTAAAATAGGGTGGGCACTGGGCATGAAAAACTGATAAAAATGCTATCCATTGATGGAAGAGCATTTCGAAGCCTCCTTAAAAGTATCATATTAAGTATTAACAAAAACGAATTGAGTTTAATAGTCAATGTATCAGAAGACAAAAAAATGTTGTCACACTGACGAAAATAAATATATAGGAAAAAGAAAAGGCAAAATAAATCATTAAGGTTGATAACTTGACATGCTTCATCAAAGCTACATTTTTTGTCACTTGTTACAATGTGCTGTTATAGTAGAGAATGTTACGGACTCTAATTATAATTATGGAAGAATGACTTAAAAGTTTAGCTTGGTAGGAAGGTTGGATAATTTGGTTCGATTTAAAAATTAACTAATCGTTCAACTAATTTAATCAATAATTTACATATAGTTAACCACATTTTAAGTATCAAAATGAAGATAAATTATTAGTTAATTGTATGTAAATTATTAATTAAATTAGTTGAATGATTGGTTAATTTTTAAAACGAATCAAACTATCCAACCTTTTACCAAGACGAAGTTTTAAGCCATTCTCCCTATAATTATTAGGTGGTTGGAAAAAAAAATCTGTGTAATTGAAACAATAATTTAGGTCATTATAGGTTGCAAACAATAATTTGTAAAACAGGAAACTGGGTATTGGTCGAGGCCATACCAGAAGCGCCTTTATGGGATGGTAATTACCGTATAAACTTGGGTTTGTTTGGCACACGATATTAATGAATATGGCCTAGTCAAAGCCATAATACAAAATGAAACGTAGTGATTGCTTTTCATCGAATATCCCATACGTCACAGTGAATATGAAAGACATGGTACTAAATAGTAGAAAAAAATCTGTGTCAAACAAGAACATATCAAATGGTTCAAATCTAGTCCTACAAAGCACATCACATGCAACGGCATGAAGAAATTCTTCATTCTGCATTACCAGTGTCTAAATTTCCAATAATGGAATCTTCACCAAGTGCCTTCGCCCATACTGAGGCCTTTCGAATCACACCATTTCTCTCTAATCCAAGGAAATCCCAGGAGTGGGTTGTGTGCAGTTTTCGTCTTTTGTTTAAGAAAACTGATGCTACATTCGGATGCTCTGCACCAAAAGAAACAGCAGTTAGGAAACTCAAGTGTCCGTAGTGCATTATGCAGAGGAAAAATCTGAGAGAAGTGCATGAATATGAACTACATACTTGCAACCTCCGCTGCTTCTTCTTCATCAAGTACTGCAGCAAAGCCATTGATATATCTATTATAAGAGTAAAAAATTGCATCTTTGGCCTTCTCGGTGCTGCGTAAGAAAAGAAAATACATCCCATCAGTTCATACTGGTTACCACAGAGAATTTCATGGAGTTGGGGTCAAATTCAATACCTTCCAATGTATGAGCCCAGTAAATCATAGTGAGAGTTCGTGGCAGATTCTACATCAACCGATGAAGGATTTGGACCAAAAGAATGTGATCCCAAGTATACAATATAGGACTAACAAAAGAAAATATGAATGATTAGTAGGCCACTTTTAAACATTCAAATATGAAAATAAAAATAGAGAACTTCAACGGACACCATGATGATTTGATAAGTAATGGCTATAAATATAATAAGGATCAGTTTCCACCGTTACAAGAAAATTGTAACCATTTTTAATATTAGAAATCATTAAACTAGTGATAGATGAAGCTGGAAACCAAAATAGAGCTTGCCTGTTTGATTGCTTGGGTGGATTCCTGCAGCAGAAAGCAAAGGAGAAGTGACAATAGCACCCCAAAAATGGATGACGCCATTATTTTTCCCTTGAATGATTTTTGTTTACAAAATAAATTTCAGAAAAGATGTGCAAAGGGTCTCTGCTTTCCCCTGCTTATATAACTCTGTTCTGGACTGCTTTTGAAACTAAATCAACCTCCTCCTGTTAACAACGATTAGCCATACTAAATGGAGCATATCATGTTAGGAAAACTATGAATTGGTTCGATGAACATTTACCGAGGCATAATTTGTGTTAAATGAAGAGATCGAATGAGCCATGGCAAAATCTTTTCAATAATAGAAGAATTTGACAGCCATGCACTGAATTTCCTTGCTCATGATTTTTATGGACTTATTCATGAATATAATCAACTAATTATGGAAGTGAATCTTTAATTTGAAGGATGTCATTTATACACTTTAATATACATTTAACTCGCTCAATTTTTTTTGAATGATTTACCCAAAGCGGTGTGTGAAAATTATTGAATGTACTTAAATTTTTTTTATATTTCTTAGATTTGGATTCTTAAAATTAAATTATATATTTCCTATAATTATGTTCATTCCAATTATTACTCAATAACAATCATAATATTAAAAATATGGCCTGGCCCACATTGGAAACTTAGGACTAACACAAATAACATCATGATATAAATAAACTTTTTGGATTCAACGAGTGTATTATACCATGTGTTAAGTTCAGTAAAAACAATCTAAAATAACTCAAACTTAAAATAAATTATTAATATAAAAACTGTTACTAATGATCATTTACAAAAACCAAATTTATTGGTTTGGACTAACACAAATAACATCATGCTGGGTTTTTTTTTTGGGTACATACATCATGCTGGCTTTAATTGAAAAAGATATGCGCATTCTATAAAAGGAAAAAACAAAAAACCAAAAACTGCAAATGGCGTGTGAAAGGCTCAAACCATGCCGCCAATCTAATTGGAATTGGACCATTCATAATATAGGTTAGTGAATTTGTGAGTTTTTATTTTTATTTTAGGTTAGAGTGTACAATTTAAATAATTGGGTTGGGTTACTACCTTCCCCTCAAATTCTCTTCCCTAGACAAAGTTAAAAGGCCTTCTACATAGTGGTTTCTAACAATCTTTAACTCATAATCAACTAATTATTTGAATATCTTCTCATTAATAAATACATAAATTTACATAAAATTTTGTAAATGAATTAGATATCATACTATTTGAGTTTTCACACATTAATAAATACATGTATTTACACAAATTCGTGTGTATGAACTAAGACATAAGACATGATCTCTTATGATACATAATCATTAAAAAAAAGTCATACTTCTAATTTAAACTACACAATCATGATAAAAAAATAATATCGAAAATTTAAAAAAAAATCCTTCAAAATCAAATGCTCAATTTATTGTCATATTGTTTTACTTCATTATTTAAATCTATCACTCTAAAATTTATAAATTCAAGTTACAGAACATTAACTAAAACCACAAAAGTAATAGATTTTCTCCTATAATTAAATTCTCTAACATATATTGTCATATCATTTTACTTTATTACTTAAATCTATCACACTAAAATTTATAAATCCTATCTACAAAATTCTAACTAAAAACATAAAATATATAAAATGAGAGGAGTAATTCACCAATAAATAAATAAATAGAAGTGAGAGGTGTGTACAAAGAAACTACAGGTCTTTCATCCTCTGCAAGTAATTATCCAAAGGAACTACAGTTCTTTCATCCTTCATGATGTAAAAACGCACCCTCAAATTCTCAAGTTTTCCATCTCTTGAATCCACCACTAAATATCAACTATAGGGAACGTTGGATGATCTTCGAAAAATGAATTCGACATTTTTTTCTTCGCATTTTACATATGTATTTAGCTATTTAGGATGTGCTCATTAATTAATTTATTTTTTAAATGAGAGGAGTAAATGCAGAGGGAGGATATGTTGCCGTACTGCCTTTTAGTCTTCTGCCTCTTCCTTCAATTTTATCACTTATTTTTGCATTACATATGAGCAATGCTTGTTACGTTTTCCACTTAAGCATGATGGCTCCAATGAGTACTGTAATTATCAGCCAGCACCACATATCAACTCATCAAAAACTTAGACGACGACATCGATATAGTGGAACCAATTGCATCAAAGATTACACACACACACACACACATATATATATATATATATATATATATATAGTAGTATAGAACCCGAAAGTTGCTTGGTGCATAAAAAATATAATTTATAAATTAAAATTGTAATTATTATTAATTAATACATGTATAAATATAATAATTATTAAATATTATTTGTATGTATATTTTATATATATATAATTCCTTTTCTACTCTTACATGTAGTATAAGTTTAAGTTGAAATAAAAAAGTATTGATTTAGAAAATATTATATGGCCAATCACAATTATAATAAAAAGAATTTCACTTACCAAAAAAAAGAATAAATTTCACATGAATATGAAGTTATAATGAAAAATCACATGTGTTATATTTTGAATAAGATGAGAGATTGTTATACTCTAATCAATTATTCATAACGATTAACTTATAACATATTCACATTCTTCACTATCTATTTTTAATTGTAATTTTTTAAATAGTAATGTTATTTGTCACAAATGATTTCTTAAAAAACCGTGCAGAAAAGCAAAATATAATTATTTCCTTTTATTATAGTTAAATGTAATTAAGTCAAAAAGAAAAATTACTTCACAAAATACAAACACACTCACTCTTTTTTTTTTATTTGTGTATTGTTACGAAATTTTTTTTGGAGGATATTTTTCCTAGCTTAAAAAAACATTAGTCTATTTAAATTTGAAAAAAAAAATACATTTAGTATTTTTTGGAACCATTTCTAAATATTTAGGCTAAAAGAATTAAACCAATTTTTTAATTAAATTATATTGATCTCCAAATTCAATTAAATCAAAATATGTGAACAAATAATTCTTTTTTTTTTGTTATTTAGAGAGGAGGGGGGAATCGAACTTACTTTCCTACCTTTTGGTAGAAACAAGCCCACCACTATTGCTCAAATGACAATAAATAAATGATTTAATTCGTTTATAACTTGTATGATTTTCAATTCTAAAAGTAAAAATTGCGTGTAAATATTAATCTTTAAAATTGAAATAAAATTATATATCCTAAAAAGAAAAATAAAAAATTGAGATAAGATTTGTTAATTCTTTATATTTGATAAAGCTTATCAATCTACGTTGGATCGTGTACTCAATCCCCTGCTAAGAATGTGCTACAATATTTTTTATACTCTTACGATGAAGATTTAATATAGGATTTATGATAGTTAAGGTTATGAGTTTAATTTTGATGTACTGTTAATGTAAAAAAAACTTTACACTGTTATTTAATGATGTGTTGACACATCATGAAAAGAGTTAGACTTCTTAAGTAATTGTTGTGATAGTCAAACTCATTTAATGATTTGTAAACACATGATTTGATGACAGTATAAAGTTTCTTTATACTAACAATGGATTAAAATTAAATTCTAAGGTTATAAGCCAATTGAAAAATGTTTTGAATGCTAATGTTCTTTTTATATTCTTCAGTTCCTTCTTGGAATTAATAGTTGAATGCTATTTATCTATTTATAATATATAAATTCAGGCTCCCAAGCAGTTGCCACATCAGTTGATAGCGTCCCTCAAATTGCCATGTCAGATTGTCATACTTCTATTCTAATCCTTTTAGAGCACCATCTGTCCATCTCGCCATATCAGCATTCTATGAAGAATCTTACCTCCCAATTCATTTTTGTCTCAGCTCTCAAAACTCATTCTTAATCGTTACAATTTCATAAAACTCATTCTTAATCGTTACAATTTCATAGACTCTATACATTCCCTCACCGTTTTCCAAACTGTCCGCATGTTTTTCAAACTCTCCATAGACTTTCTCCATTCCTTACTGTTTTCCATACTCTCCACATTCCTTTTTCTTCTTTCCCTATATTAGTACTGAACACACTCCACAGAGAATGAAAATCCTCTTCTGTCATGCCTACAAGGTTCTCTCTACCTCCACCCGCAAATGGTGAATTGATATTTGTGTTCACGATGGGTTCTGAACAGTACTGGCTTTGCATCGAAGGTGGCTGCAATGGAAAGGGTTCGCCGCCATGATTGTCGACGAGGGTTGAAGGCTACCGTCGTTGCCACAGTAGACCAAAGAAATATTCATTATCCTCTAAAAGGAGCATAGTTGTTGCTATACACAACCAATTTGAGGGTCAACATCTCATTCGATGAATTTGTAGCAACTGGTAAGTGACAACAAATACTTGCTAATTTTGAAAAATCAAAAAAATTCATTTTCTTTCATATTTATTCCTTTATTTTGTTTGGTGAATTAAATCACACCAAAGTGCTTGACTTCTTTATCTTTGAGGTATCTATTGTATTAATCTTTATTCACGTATGGATTTTCTGTTACATGTTTTCATTACTCATGAGCTTGATCTGGTGTTCCGCACCATTTTGTCCTTAATTTGCTGCAATGAGGGGTTCAGGAATACAATGGTCATTCTCAAACAAGGTCTTAGCCCTTCCTCAATTGTTGTCCTTCAAGGCCACTCAGGAAGATAGGCCGAGAAAGAGTATTGATCCACTAGCTTCATCTGGATATATGACCACGCCAACTGCCAATGCTTTTGACTCTAACCAGAATTCATTCTTGGGGTATGATCTAGGTTTGTTTCTTCTTCTAATAAAGAGATGCTTTAAACTTAGAAGTCTAGCAAGGAAGGTTCACCTTGAAGTAGAACATTTGAACGTTTTATCCTTTATCTTATAACTTTGATGGGTATTTTATTTTTCGCTTCTGTGAATTCATAGTGGATTTTGATATAACTGAAGTTGAAGAGTGTGACTTTCATATTTTATGTTTTTTGTAATTTGGTTCTACAACTAATCTTCCTTTTCTTTCTCATCATGAAATTTTGTAGAAAAAATTGTCCAAAGGCAAGCAAGTAGGAAACAAACATGGAATGGCATTGTATCCTCTGCAACATTTTGATGCACATTCAACTTGTCGTCAGGAAGCAAGAATATTTTCAGTCTCCAACCAATCTAATCGAGTGAGTCCTATTCTTTAATCTAATCTTGCTCCTACCAGACAGAACATGGTCAATTCAACCATAAAACCACAAGCTTCTGGCTCCAAATCCTTTGGCACAACTGTATCTCTTCTTCCATCTGTAGGTTTCATTGTTGGCTCTCCTGACTTAAGGTATTATAATTTAAAACATCTGAAAAGTTCCAATTTTTGATTTCCCAAAAAATACTTGCTAAAAGGCTCCAATAAAGATATATTATTGAGCAATGTAGAGCGGCACGCATGAAATTTGAGTTTTTCTGATGGAATTGTTCCAAATCAATGTGAATGTCCCCCATTTTTTTCCTTCTTTTATGTGTTATAAGTTTTTTTGAGATAGCATTAAGAGTGATGTCAATTTTATTGTTTTGCTTGAGAAGCTGAGTTCATGAATTTGGTATGTTTCTCCACCAAGATGGTAGTGCTATAGATCTTGTATTGCTCTCGTGAACTATTTATTCGAAGTGGACCACAAATTTTCTGATCTAAAGGTAGGATAGGATGTTATAGGTGGCCTACAAATATGCCTAAAACCAAGATTTAAGGGGGATGTTATCAGTTTTATACCCTTTTTAATCTTGTAGGAGAGAAATAAATTCTGGTAGTGTTGTATCCCATACCATCATGAAGTTTCTCATTCTTCATATTGGTTGAGGTGCTAAAATCTCATTGGTCAAGATCCTCCATGATCCACAAGATTCTCGTATGTTGCTTGTATCACTGGAATATTTGAAGAAAATATTTTTGGGCCTGCGGTGTGTCTGAAGTCCTACTGCTGTTCTGATGATCATAAGCAAGTATTCTACTTCTCTTATTGGTCTGAATTAATGTAATATATATAGAAGTTTGCAATGTGCTACCCTGCTAATTACCATCGTGTAAGGTTTAGTATGTTGCTTATCATCAAACTTAATTATTGCAAGCTTGAAATGGATCATATGATTAGATCATCTTCACATTTTGTTTCTAGTGTTGCCATCTAAACAGAAACTTTAGTGTAGCAGTAAGTAATTTAAAATCCTAATTCAACATTTAGTAGTAGTATAATGTTAATTGAGTTATTAAATTCATACTCCATAGCAGTACGTTATTATTTCCATTGCTTGCTATGAGATTGTCCTACGTTATTATTGTACTAGGAAGCAGATTGCAGCCTATGCTTTTCTTGTGAGGATAACATGTGATTTTATTGGATTCTTAATATATTATATTGGGCTACCTTTGGAGTGTTCTGGGATTATAGGACATGCCACTTTCTAAAGTAAGATATCCAATGGGTTTGGGATCTTAACCAATTGGTGTTTTTCTACCAGAAGCAGAGAAGATAATCTTTCCTCATGTAAAGTATGCATAACTATTAGTTTATATGGTGTTGAAGTATTGATGGAGAACTCTGATAATCAGCATTTGGTCCTATTTGCATTATCTATTATCGTTTATTGTTTTAATCCTACAATCCTATTTTGGTATGAAAACCAGAGACCAAAGAAGTATATTAGAAATTGTATCAGAAGCATCAGAAATTGTGTAAGAACTAAGAACTGCTATGGCAGCAAATGATTCATTGTATACTTGGAGCTGTCTGAAAAGTTGTACGATGGCAAACCTTTCATGCAAGTTGCTCCTATAGGTGTCGATCGTCATTTGTCTTCTAATATGAGCAAATGAAGGTTAAGGTCTTGATTTTTATATGTAACAATTATGTTGAACAATCAAATCATCCAATATGGTTAGTTGCTTCTCGACAGTTAACTTGGATGCATTGGTAACAGAAGCTAAGTGCTTGCATCTTATAGATTGAATTTGTTTCTAGTGATGGGTTAAGTATACTGGTTGTTTTTGCCACATTTCTCTATGAGAAAGTTTACATTCTTGTAGATAATTCTATACAATTGAAGTTGTGAAGCATTCATTTTAAGCTAAGTTTAACAAAATATAGTATGAGTAAAGTTTATTAAGCAATGTGTGCTTACATAACATGAACCTAACAAATCACAAGGTATGGTTGAAACCCTTTGTAAGTCTGAATTTTCATATTATAAGTAAATTGATTTTTTTTTAAAAACAAATGGTTTGAGTTTTTATTTTTAATTGTAAACCTAACCATAATCTGAAAAAATTTCTATGCCCGTGCAACGCACGGGTCTACATCTAGTTATTCTTACTTTTTCACATTCAAAATGAGGATGCGTGCAAAATTATTTTTAAATTTATGTGTTTGTTTATGAGGTACAATGCATGTTAGTACTTTTATTTTATGTTTTTTTTAATATTTTTGTTACTAATCAATTGGTTCAACTACTAATGGAATAATTTTTTTTAATTATCAATTAATATATCTCTTTGATATGTTAATTTTTACATATTTAAGTGACACTTGTAAATAAATTTAGTTTTATATTTAAGTAACACTTTCCAAAATTTTAGATCTTTATAGGTGACTTTTGTTAATAGTTTTTTTCATGATCCTAACTTTATATATATATATATATATATATATATCTTTTGAGGTAATTAATAAAATTATTCTATAATTTTTTATTATTAAAACTATATTTCTCTTGTATTTTGTCATTATTGGAGTCATGAATGTCTATATTAAAAACCACTTATATACTCATTTATTGAAGACTATTATTAATAGTAGTTAAAAATTAAAATCCATTCAATTTACAAGAATATTTAACAGGTTTCATTATTATTTAAAGTGTTTTTAAGAGACTATTCAAATAATTATTTATTATAAGTAATACGTATTATATTTTTTCTCTTTTTTAAAAATACATGTCAATATTTTATTTCATTGTCTTAACTTTTATATATATATATATATATATATATATATATATATTATCCAACTAGGTCAAGTATTATTTGACCCCCTTGATGGTGATACTCAGTGGCGTATCTAAGGGACGGAAGAGAGCCATCCTCTCCCAAAATTTTTACAAATTTTACCTATATATATATATATTTTTTTTTTTTGGTAAGCTTAACTACTTATTTTTTTAAAAAAACTACATATGATTTCTCTAATAAAATATTATAATAGTGATAATGAAGTGGTGTGAGAGAGAAAAATAATTAATAAAAACTGGAACAATCCTAGTCGGGTAAGAAATGAGTAAAATTTAAGAGAAATGTTATTAAGCCAGAACTAATTGACTGAGTCCTTATGCCCAAACTACGTGGCATCTTAAATGTAATTTACATGTGAACCCAATTTTCTCCTTAACCCAAAGCGGTAAAGCTCAATCCCTCTCCCTGCTAGCATCTGGGTCAGGTCCCTGAAAATTTAACCATTTCTCCGGCAATGATACTATCCCTCGAAATTCATCTCCACCGCCATCATCTGCGCCACCTAATTTACACCCTACTCCATTGCAATGTCTGGTTAGGGATGGATTTGGCGTTTGAGTAGTGAAAATTTTCATTTTGAACTACCAACTCTTCCTTGTTCATTGATTAATTTGGGTGGATAAATATATGATGCCAGAATCACTTCTCCATCTGCCAGAAAAAATGTTGCGGCGATGTTTGGCGACACAGAAGCCAAGTTATTATGAGTGAGAGGCGGAGATTAATATTACAATTAAATTTCAGGGTGGACAATACACAGAGAAAGAGAAGTATTGATAGGAAGAAAAAGTTAAAATATAATTTTGGTTTATACTTTTCTTTTAAAATTAGTTTTTATACTTATAATTATTAATAAAATAATCTATGCTGTTAGATCTAGTTATGATGTTATCAATTTATATTCTGATGTGAGAAACAAAGGCTGAGGTGATATCGTTTTTATCTATGTCATCGTCCCTGATATTAGTATAAGAACTAAATTAAAAATAAAATAAAATTATAAGGACTAAATGTATAATATACTTTAAGAATATTTTAGTTTAACTATTTTTCTTTTTCATTCTGTATAATGTGTGACCTTATATTTAGTAAGCATTATGTCCCTAAGCATAATCTTATCACTATAATTTTTTATGTTAGCATACAAGCTTCTAAAAAGATAAACATATTTTATCCTACTAACAAATAAATATATTTACTTAAAAACTAATATATTTCTTTTATATATACGAGTATCATCGAATCAACTTTCGCATCAACAGTAACTTAGTATCTTCCTGATGATCTTAAAGGCACATCCCATGTTGGCATAATACATTTAAAATAATTAATTAGTCTAAGGTTTGAATTAAAATAATTAAGATAAGAAATACATATTATTATATCTTAATTATTATGTCAATCACATTGAGTTAAAACTAGTTGTAATTACATAAATATAAAGAATTGAAAGTATATTAAAAATTAAATTAAGTAATAAGAATATAAGAATGCTGATACCAACTTGTATTAATTTGAATGGAAAAGACTTAATCACCATAAACATCTTAAAAAAAATGCACTTGAAAGAGGGTGTGTGTGTTTATATATATATATATATATATATATATATATATATATATGAAAAAAATGATAAATTTGAAGTTTTTCTTTGTTGCATATTTATTTTACAATATTTAAGAATATATAATAAATTTTATTATACTTAAAGTTAAACTAATTTCATAGTATATATAGATAATAAATACATACTACATATTTGATCCCTATAAACTATAACAAGTAAAAATATATTTAAACAAAAGAAAAATGAGATGAATGTAGCTCCACTTAAGATGTCAGGACGGGCAATAGGAATCGGGTAATTAATTCTGGCTATATAGCATTTCTCTAAATTTAAAATTACTTTTTGATTGATCTTTTGTTCAATGCCTAAATTCGGAAAAGCATCATTGTTCAGTTACAGTAAAATAGTGTTTGGTTGGTGAGGAGGAGAGAGGAAATGGATTATTTAAAATTTTATATATTTAATTTAAGTTTTTAAAATTAAAGGAAATAAAATTTGGCTCTCTTAAAAATAAGAGATTTAAAATGAGATAATATATGTTTAAAAATAAATTAAAATATTTTTAAATTAAATATTATATTAAATATTATAATTATATAAAATAAATAAATTTATAATTTTTTTATTAAAATTATTTCTTTTTTTCTTTAATTAAATACACATAAAATTAAATTTTCTTATTTTTCTTTCTCTCTTTCCTCCATTAAAATTCATCTCCTTTCCACCTCACATTTGAAGCAAACAGAACATAAATGTAACAATCCATGTTGTCATGGCCTGTCGGTGGTGGAGGGGGCCACTTGTCAGATTTTTTACCAGTATAGACCAGCTGGAGTCTTCATAAAGATTTTGACTTTGTTAAATTGACAGCGTGAAGCCACTCGTCCCTTCACTTCGGTTTTGTTCGAAGTTTCCCCCTTGTTGATTGCTATTTCCAAGGACATTATTTTATAAAATTTGTTAATGACTGTTTTAAAGGATTAATTAAAAAATAGATTTAATTTTGTTCTACTGTTAATATAAATTTTTTTATATTATTATTTAATTATATATTACTAAATTATTAAAAAAATTTAACTATCACAATAATTACATAAAAAATTTAACTCTTTTAATTGTTAATGATTGTTTTAAAGGATTAATTAAAGAATAGATTTAATTTTGATTCACCGTCAATATAAATTTTTTTTTATATTATTATCTAATTATGTGTTACTAAATTATTAAAAGAGTTTAACTATCACAATAACTACATAAAAAGCTTAACTCTTTTAATGATGTGTCAGCACATGATTGGATGACAGTGTAAAATTTTATTACATTAAGAGTGGATTGAAATTAAATTCTTAAAGAATAAATATAAAAAAAATAAAAATATAAAAGTAAAATATTAAAAAATTAAATTTTTTATTTGATAATTAAAAATATTTATTAAAAAATATTAAATAATTAAGTATCCTTAGTCCGAACGACACTGATTAACAATACCTTTATATTTATTGTTAAGAAGTATAATCTCCTTATGCAACAAGGACAATCAAGCATGGGGTGTTTAATGGGTTGTAACCAGCAAACTCACACAAATCAATCCAGCTCAGTCTAATTCACAAGTTGGTTTCGGTGGTTAAGTTGAGTTTAAAAAAATTTAACCAAGGTTGGGTTTGGTTGTGGGTTGGAACTGTTCCAACCTACATAAATTTAACTTAACTTATTCAAAAAATTTGTTTTTGTTTTTAATTATTTTAAAATATGTTATTACTTTTTATTGAAAATTTTAAAATGTTATATAAGTGGATACATTTTTTGGGAAATTATTTTTAAAATTTTTTTAAAGTTAAAATTACTATTTGAGTGTGTCGGGATTCAATCTTCTGTTAAATCACCTATGTGTAACCAAAAAAATAAAAATAAAATTGTTGGGTATAATACCACGAGTTACTGTTACTTTCCACAGCTACCAATTAAACCAAATCCGATGTTAATTGATACTCCATAACTTCATTATTTATCAAAGATTTTAACTTTTCACACGAGTCATGTATGAAAATAATATAATAAAGCATTTTAGTGTATTAGCTTTCTAAAGGCCGGATGTCAATAGCTTTCCTAAATGTATCAACCTTACAATTATGGCAAGAATTTAACTTTTTACTATTTACCAAGAATTGATGCCCCGAAAGTCAAGTAAGAGGTAATTTTTATTAGGAAGCCTAGCCTTCAACATAAAATTTTTATTCAAATCTTCATCCACCACAATTATTTAAACTTATTAAAATTTAGAAATTAAATACTTAAGTAAATACTTATTTTAATTTTTTAAATATATAAATGTCATAAATTAAGTTTTTTAATGATGAATACATTAATTAAAATGGTCATTTAAGATTAATTTTTTACATTAAATTATTTATTTAATATTTTTTTAATATTAAATTAATCATTCAATATCTTTTTTAACATTAAATTAATCATTTTATGTTACTTTTTACATTAAATTAATCTACCGAAAAAATTAATTTAATATAAAAATTTATTAAATAAATAAACTAATTATACTTGTATTTTTAAAAAATCAAAATAAATATCTACTCTAAATACTTCAATCCAACCTAGTAGATATTACGATATATGGGTATGGCTAATTTGTACCTTGACAAGACCAATAGGTGATATTTTTAAGAGGAATATACTAAGTTTAATTAAAAAAACAAATAAAATATCTAACAGACTATTAAGGAAAAAAAGAGACATCGAATAGGTGAAGGCAATTGGCATTTTTATACTATATATAGAAATTCGAAATATAAATTTAGTATTATGGCCATTGAACTCATTATTTAGTTTGTACAAAAAACAACTCATTATTTTAGTACTATAGAGCTTTAAAGTTATGTAATAGTACAGGACTTTATTTACACACAATTGCTTCGTAATTAGTCAAATGTTTTGTTTTCGGCCATGCAGACACGGTAAGCCGCCCTCCTTTATAGCATACTTTGCGATGACAAGGCCCTAGTGCCTTGAAGTCATAGTCAATGGAGCATTGTTGCAACTTGGAAATTTGGGAGTGGTTTCTATGTTTCTCACTAATACAATGCATGAGAACTATTTGTTGATAGAAAAAGCAAGGAAATTTCATTCAGGGTGAAACTCTTCAGAGATTTCAGATTTCTCCGTTCTTTGGACAAGATGAACTCTTCAGAAAATTTCATTCTTTTGCTATAGCCTATAAGTCATTGGCCCTGACTTGAATTCTTTTTCCATTTGATATTCCTATCAACCCATTTCCATTTCTTTTTATAAAAAAAACATCAGTGACAGGAAAAGGGAAAATTGAATAGTACAATATTCTAATTACATAGATTTGCTGAAGGAAACTACAGAATATCCAACTCTCCAACTTCAAAGATATTTATATGACTAGTTAAATTGGCAAGTATTAAAAAAAATTGGCAACAATTTCAGAGTTGAATTTTAATTCAATTTTAGTGTAATTTTTTTATAATATCATTTAATTATGCATTATCATAAACTAATTTTCTTATGCATAAAAATAGTTTATGTCTTTTTCTTTTCTAATAACTGACACTACCGTATTTTTTTTTTAAATGAAAGGACATAAATTTATTAAAAAAATTTAACTTCTTATATAGGTATTCCTATAGTCAAATTCTTTACACTAACAATAAATAATTTAATTAAGAATAAATATAACACTTGTAATAATTTTTTTACAATTATTAATTCATGTTTTTTTTACCTTAACAAAATAGAGATTGAAACAGAGTGAAAGTCTTGGAAGTAGAAACTTGAAAGATATTCATTTCACCTGATTCCTCCTCCCTACTAGTCTAGTCCTCTGCATAAATAAAACCGTCAATTTCTTTTTCTTTTATGGCTCTCGTGTTTGATTGTCGAGTGAGAAAGGGAAGAAAGTTAGTCAACATGGAATTATTCTGAGTATCTAATCAGCATTTAAAATCAAACCATAGATAACTTACGTATTCTTCTCTTGTGACTTTTCCCTTCATTGACGAAATTGCATACAAACATGGAGGTAGAAGAGTGTGTTCTTCGATGCTTGAGGCGCAACACGATTCTGCTAATAGCGTGCTTGGTCAACTTGAGCATCGTTTTGGCTCACAATCACATTCATGGATTTGGAGAGCAGCCACTCTCCAAGATTGCCATTCACAAGGCTATTGTTTCGCTCCACAGTAGCGCCTCTGTTAGAGCGACCCCTTCTCTTATCGGCACCAAGGTAACATGTTCTACGAACTTTGCTTATGCTCTGATTCATATCTAAGCTAAAACTGCTACCTTTTTTCTTGCGCTATCTATGTCTTGACTCTTGATACAAGCACACACAAAACATTAATTTGGCAAAGGCAAAGTATTACGATGTTTTCCTAGAGCTACTAGGTGTTGAAGTCGGTGTTGCAGTCAAATTTTGATTTTCAGAAATTGTCTGAAAGCTAAGCTAAATTCTCAGTTTTTGACTTTATGTGGGACCAAAGTTATGCAAATTAGATGATAGAATGAATGGGAATGTGTAATTGGTTATAAGATGAAAATGATTAGCTTTTTTTTTTGTGCGAATGATAGTTTGGTTCAATGTAAACTTTCCAACCATTTAATTGCTGGGGTCTTTTTTAGTTGGCTCATATGTGCGGCATTTACTGTATGTGCTTTGATATATATGATTGTAGGGTGAGGATACCCAATGGGTGACTGTAGATCTTGATTACCCGGACCCATCTGCGGATGATTGGATTGGAGTTTTCTCTCCTGCAAAGTTCAAGTAATGTACATCTCTTTCTCATGTCATGATGGAGTTTTATTGAACATTGCATAGAACTGACTAGACACCGTGATAAGCGGGCATTCTCAATAACTGAAAATTTCAAATCCAATTATTGCTAAAAGAACTAAATGAAAATCTGTGTTTCCAATGGCAGTTCATCAACCTGTCCACCTGTCAATGATCCAAAAGAACAGAATCCGTACATATGCTCAGCCCCAATAAAGGTTGGTGTCATAAATCTCTATATGATTGAGTTAACTTGTAGATTGGATTAACTACTTCAAAGTGGTGCATTGCTCATGTGATTTATTTGAATCTTTGTACCAGTACACGTTTGTGAATTACTCCAACTCACACTACACAAAGACAGGAAAAGCTTCTTTGAAGTTCCAGTTGATCAATCAACGTGCAGATTTCTCCTTTGCGCTATTTTCAGGCGGACTATCAAATGTGCGTGCAGGACTCTTTGAGCTGTTCTTATGTTTGTTATCTCCATCTCATGCTAACTAAAGCATGCTCATGTTGTTTTTAATCTCACCTTAGATCTAGCATTTCTGTTTACAAAACCAGTGTAATACACCAATGCTCTAATACAAACCAGCCTATCTTCATTCAGAATATGTATATGATTATATTGTATGCTAACTAGCAATAATCTGATTGAGCACTGCAGCCAAAACTTGTGGCAGTTTCCAATTTCATATCATTTGCCAATCCTAAAGTGCCTCTATATCCACGCCTTGCTCAAGGGAAGTCTTGGGATGAAGTAAGTTTATCTTCATGCTTTGAGGTCCTTGATAATATGCTCGCCCAATTAATAGTATTCATTAGTCTTATTTCTCCTATGGTGGCTTTAATTCAGTGATGCAGTTCCTTTATATGAAGCATCAAGTTAAAATTAACAAGTATCCCAAGACACATTATCTATAAAGTAATAAATTTTTTAACACCCACCCACCAAGGATGATAACGTTCTGAAAAGATATCATTAGACTTGTTGGAACTTTCTAAATTTTACATGATATTATAGGAATAGGTATTGATGCTATTTTGTTTAAACATTCTGGGGTAGCTATTGGGACTATGCAGTGATTTCAGGATTGTTGGGCTTGTCTTATGCAGATGACAATTACCTGGACAAGTGGATATGACATAAATGAAGCTGCACCATTCGTTGAATGGGGTCCTAAGGGAAAAATGCCAGTGCAATCTCCTGCTGGAACATTGACATTTGGTCGTAACAGCATGTGTGGTATGGTTATTTAATCTGCTTAGCATTGCACCACATTGGATTGTTTATTGCATATTTATTCTGATCCACTTAGTATTCTTCAGGAAACCTGAATGATAAATTGAATTTCCGCCTGGCATTCCTTAATTTTATGAACCCCGGCTAATAGTCATTTAGAGCATTAATTACTTTGCAACTGACTAAACTGAAATCACCCTGTAATGCGTCATCATAATATACCAAGGAGCACAAACTTCTTTTCCAGAAAATTATACAACCGAGGCACCTTGTGAAATGGAGAGAGAGAGAGAGAGAGAGAGAGAGAGGGGTTAAGAAAGAAAGAACTTAATAGAAATAGGTTTCCCCTAGCAGAACTCAGTCCATGGTTAATGCTTTTCCTGATTGAATTGCCAGCAAATCTAATCTTGTTTCTCATGTTTTGTATACAATTTGACAACATTTCATTGCAAGCTACCGCTTCCTTGTGCACCTGAAAGTTAATGTCGGAAAGTTAATTATGTCTTGCCTATGTGTTGGAAGCTTGGAAATTCTTATATGTAGGATTGCTGTTCTTCAGTTCTTTTCAAAATGGATCTCCTTTCAATAGAAATTGAGAGTAGGCTCTCCTGTAGCTGTGCTGCATAATGTGGTTCTTTTGCTACTTTGTAGGTTCACCTGCACGAACTGTTGGCTGGCGTGACCCTGGTTTCATACACACCAGTTTCCTCAAAAATCTGTGGCCAAATTTAGTGTATGCATTTAGATATCCATTTATGCTTATAACACAATGAGGAACTGGCAGAGTTTGTTCGATATTTTTTTAAAAAAATATTTCAGGTATACGTACCGATTGGGGCATCTTTTGTCTAATGGCTCATATATTTGGAGCAAGAAATATTCATTCAAGTCATCACCTTATCCCGGACAGGACTCACTGCAACGTGTTGTTGTATTTGGTGACATGGGGAAGGTACATTAATTGTTTTGAAATAAAATTTGTACAAATCTAAAGAAGATTTTTCTGAAACTGTCTTTGGGAGGAAGAAGCTAGTATGCTCAAACCAAGTGCAATCTTTGGGTATGTTTATGTATGGACCAAGTAAGGATCTTTATCACTGATGGCTTTATCAAGCAAAATAACTCAAGCTTTTTAACATCTCTATTTATGTGACTATTCTATACTAAAAGTTATTCAAAATCTCTTCACTATAATCTTGAAAATCAAGAAACTGTTGGCTGACAATATCATCAATATTTTGGAAATTGTTAGACTGGAATATTTAAGTTAAATATTCATGCTGCTTTCCTGTCTATCTCAAATCCATTTGTTTACAATTGTTTCTTTTACTGACCTCTTTCTGCTGATGAAGTTTTTTTTCCCTTTACCCTCCAATTTGGCATGAAGGAATTGATCAATTTAAGCTTTTCTTTGGAAGATACTTCAAGCAGATGTCATCATTGAAATTTTAGCCATTAAACTTCGTTGACTTTATTTCTCATTCTGCACTCTGTACTTTTTTCGTTTTCTTTTGGGGTTGGGGGAGGGGGGCGGGTTGGTTTATTTAGAGGAATCAATGGAAGTCAAGTATGCTCAGTACCGTAATCATAGAATTGAAAATCTGGCATCCTTGTAAACCAGACTCATGAGATGACTAACTGGTTAGGTTGAAAATGATAAACTCACGAGAGGGTGACTGTTGAAGTTCGACTACAATTTTAAGCATGATTTATGATGGGAAAAATATTTACTTTTCTTCCTATATGTTTCAGGCCGAGCGTGATGGTTCAAATGAGTATAGTAACTATCAACCTGGTTCACTTAACACCACTGATCAGCTTATCAAGGATTTAGAAAATATTGACATTGTTTTCCACATAGGAGATATAACATATGCAAACGGATACATCTCACAGTGGGACCAATTCACAGCTCAAGTGGAACCTATTGCATCAACAGTGCCATATATGATTGCCAGGTTTGCCTGATTATCATTTCCTTGTTCCATTGACATGTAAATAGATTTATGTGTTACTTATATATTGACGAATAATTGTGTAATCATCCTGCAGTGGTAATCACGAACGTGATTGGCCCAACACAGGATCCTTTTATGATACTACAGATTCGGGTGGGGAATGTGGAGTTTTGGCTGAGACCATGTTTTATGTTCCAGCAGAAAACAGAGCAAAGTTTTGGTAAACTCGGTTTCATGAAAAATATAATGCAGTTCATTTAATTATTATTTGAACTTTGAAATTAGTTTTAGGGTCATACGTTGCATGTAGCTGCACATATTACCATTAAATTTAATGGAATTTAACGTGAAATAAATTGAATTAATTTAAACTTAAATTGATAGAGAGCTTTTTTAAAGTGACTCGTGACATAAATATGTTTTAGTATTTTATCATGAATAATTCTAAATTATATACAAAAATGTGAGCTTATAATTCTGATGATATATATTAAAGATATTTTCATAGTTTATATCCAAGTAGTAAAATAAATGAGATTCTGAATATGCAGGTACGCGACGGATTATGGCATGTTTCGCTTCTGTATAGCTGACACTGAACATGACTGGAGAGAAGGATCAGAACAGTACAAATTCATTGAGCATTGCCTTGCAACAGTAGACAGACAAAAACAACCCTGGTTGATCTTTGCTGCTCATCGTGTGCTTGGATATTCTTCTGATTTTTGGTATAGATTGGAGGGCTCATTTGAAGAGCCCATGGGAAGAGAAAGTTTGCAGAGACTTTGGCAGAAATATAAAGTAGATATTGCATTTTATGGCCATGTCCATAACTACGAACGGACATGCCCCATTTATCAGGTAAAGACTATTAGCCAAATGTGCCATGATTTTATTTAAATTCGAACCAACTTCCCCAGTAAGTCCATGATTGTAATTATTTTCTTCATTGTATGCATTTCATGGTGTGTGTTTTTTCCTTTTCAATATTGTTGAAATGATCTATGGATGGGTGTTCATTCATTTTATATAACTTATTCCTATTGTTGCAATTATGAGCTTTTGATGACTTCCATGCTAATGCTAATTTTCTGATAAACCAAATACATATGCAGAATCAATGTGTGAATACAGAAAGGTCTCATTATTCTGGCATTGTGAATGGAACAATTCATGTTGTTGTTGGAGGGGGAGGAAGCCGCTTGTCGAATATCAGCCTCAGCCAAGTAACCCCGAAGTGGAGTCTTTACAGAGACTTCGACTTTGGGTTTGTCAAATTGACAGCATTCAATCATTCATCTCTCCTATTTGAGTACAAGAAAAGCAGTGATGGAAAGGTCTATGATTCTTTTACCATTTCAAGGGATTACAAAGATGTCTTGGCCTGTGTACATGATGGATGCGAAGAGACCACTTTAGCAACTTGAACTGTCTTTATAGTTTATATACATAAACTTTCTTGTGGCTTTTTTTTTTCTTGCCATAACATGTTCTTATGGCTTGAACATCTACTAATTGTAATAAATACTATCAAGTAGGAGTTATTAGTTACGCTTGCACCTTATGCAAGAACGAGGAAGCTTGGCCTGTACAATTCATGTGGTACATTAACGGCTATATAGCTGCAACAGTACAAGCCAAAATTAAACACAATATAAAGTATTAAATAAACTCAGTGGTTAGATGGATTACATGCCTCCCACATGTTAGGAGATTTGAAGTTATTCATCTGTTTTCACTTAACAAAAACTTTTGAATTGAGTTGTTTTTCACACAGTATTAAAGCTTCTGAGTTAGTGGTTATGAGTTCTATTCTAGGTTTTTTTCTTTCTTTCTATTTTTCATAATTAAATGAACATTATCCACCTAAGTTGAGTTGGTTCTTGACACCACCTGAATTAACAAATTATGCAGTCACCATCAACCAGCCCTCTCAATACCACAGATAACTGATAGATCGTAACGGATCATGACTATCAAAGGAGAATGCCAAACGCTACTGGAATACAAACATAAATTGTCATGCCATCAAATAATTAAATAGCATTGAATTTTCCTTTCATACCCGCATTAATTTATTATTCTGATGGACCCTGTTATTGTTTTCCTCTATCTAAGACCAAAGAAGCAGCATTTGTTCCAGCTATTACACTAATCACTAAATTAATCCGGATTAAATTCCAGCACTTTTTTCTCTGTTCGAGTTACTTTGAACTGTTCCTTGTTTCCTTCTTTTTGGAGGGGGATTGCTCCAAATTGGATGGTCAACTGAAAACGTGTGTAAGATTGAAGAACTTGAGTATACATAATTTTCATGTAATTTAGGTTTACAATAAATACTGTATTGTTACTCGCGATATGTCATAGCCTTGTAGCGCAGTGCAATTTCTGCCAAATATTGTGGTTGAAGTTTATGTTATTTTATCATAAAAAAAAGATATTTCTAATACAAAAAGCTGATGCTGATTTCAGTTTGATCTCTGAGTTTCGGAACTTTGCAATTAGAAATGTTTGGTAGTCGCTTGCTTCAACTGTTTATAGTCACATTTTTGGATGAGAAAATTCCACTGCAATTTGTTTTTCGTTTTGTTAAAACCGTAGTTTAATGGAGCAGTTTCATTTCCCAAACAAGCAACTCTCTTTCCTTCTTTGTTATTAATTTAGAGTTTAATTTTGATCCATTCTCAGTATAATTTTTTTTTATATTATTATTCAATTATGTATTGTCAAATTATTAAAAGAATTTAATTATCACAACAACTATCTTAAAAGTTTAACTCTTTTAATAATGCCAGTATATAATTTAATGACAATATAAAAAAAATTACACTTAAATCCTTATTTTAAAGGTGAAAAAAAATAGATTCTTTTTCTTTTTCTTTTCATAAGCTTTACATTATTCTTTTCTTCTATTTTTAAAAGAATTGAGAGGGAAATAAAACTAAATTCTTACTTTATTAACTTTATTCACTTTATTAAATGGGGATAATAAAATAATTTTATATTTATTTACATATAATTTCATTATTTTCCTTAATAAAATCAAACAAAAAAGAAAAATATTCATTCTTTTCAATTAAATGATTCTTATTTATTTTTTTATTTTTTTCTTTATTGTATTCCCTTATTTTTCTTGTTATTATTTTTGTCATCTTCATAGTTTGCTTTCTCTCTCTCTCTATTCCGTTACTTTTTGTGGGCTTGTGTCGGGGATTGAAATAGATAATTGCTTTTATAGAGAAATTCTTATGTGCTTATGCAAGAAGTGAAATCTCTTAGCTACATTTTGATTGGTTTATTACATTGATACATGCATTGGATGTCTCCGGAGGGAGCGATGCCACGTGACATAGACTTCATTGGATTCAGTTCAATCTTTAATTGCCCTTTATTCTTCTTTTTTTTTTGTGTCTTAGAATTATAGTTTAAAATTTTAATTTTAATTTTAATTTTATTAAAATTAGAATTTACAAAGGTTTTAATTTTTATGTTTGAGATAAGTAAATAATTAAAATTTTAAAATTGTAATTCTAAATTAAATTAAAATTTTGTTATTTGAATAATTTATTAAAAATTATTTTAAAAAATATAATAAATAAATTTAAATGAATAAATAATAATTTAAAATTATATAAAAAATCAATAAAACTTAAGTTGTTAGATTATAACAATTGCGATGGATGTCAAACAAAAAGATGTTATTGACAGTAATTGAAAGTGATTGCAGGATGGTGGCGAAGGTAATTGAGGATGCCGACACTGGTGATCAGAGGAAGCACAACGATTTGGCTATTGCACGTGCGACAATAACAGTGGTCAGAGGCCACCAACGACTAGCATGTGCAGTGGTAACATGATCGAAGCCCAGTAGCGACGTAATCAGAGCATGCCTGGCAGCAACATGACCTGAGCTTGCCAACAATCGTGGTCGGACTATGTCGGTGACGATGGTTGCCAATAATAATAATTGTTAGATAATTTTTAATTTTTACCTTATATTCAAAAAATAAAAAAATTTAGTGCTTAAAATTATAATTTTTAAGGTTTAAGTTAAGAATTAAGAGTAGTATAAACTAATTATTTTTTAATTATATAAAATTAGACACAAAATTAGAATTTTAATTATAATATATACACTAAACAAGATAATTGTAATTAAAAGTTTCAATTCTAATTTTAAAATTCAATTCCAAATTCAATTTCATGCATCAAACAACACCTTCATAAAATAGTTAATTAAGTAAAAAGGATACACATCCTCTTAGTTGATAGTAACTCGTCCTTTACTTGACAAACTATTTTATTTAGTTAGTATTATTTTATTAAGAGAACATATAAAAGACACAAAAGATTTAAATCCCATATGTGATTATAATATTCTTCGATCAACAATGCCATGTGACCGACACTTCAATGGAAAGTGATAATTATTCTCCAATCAGCCAGAATTCTTTTGTTACGGGGCCGAGGACAAACACTATAAATTTAAAATAATTTTTTTTATTATGTAATATATATATATATATATATATATAATAAAGCAAAACTATTTCATAATCTTCACGATATAAATTACTTAATATTATTAGATAAATAATGACTACAAATATTTGAAATTGAAAATTATTCATTCATAAATTTTGAAACTAAAATATTCATGTGGTTCAAATATTTTAGAATTCATAAATCATAATATCACTATCACATTAGTAACCATAACTTATTTATATGGAATGCATTTTAAATAAAAATAAAAATATTATTTAACAAAAAAAAAACAAATTTTGGCAAAAGATTCCAATGGTAGGGATGTTTATGACCGAGTCTAGCTCAAAAATTTGGTCTTAACCCAAGGTGTTTGGATTAGGACTAGATTTTTTTTTAAACTCAATGTATTTTTCGAGTCAGGATTGTGGCATACTTTGGGCCAGGGGACTTGATATTGCCTAAATTATTATTTTTTCTATTTATTGTTGTGATGTTTTTTTAAATATTAGATTTTAATTAAGTATTGTGACTCTCCGTAATCCTAACTATTATATCTTTATCTTATTATATAATTGTCAATTATATTAGATCTTGATATAAGCAAAGAGTAGTAGATATAAGCAAATTTATGTTACCAAGTGGCTTCAATAACTCAAGAGGGGGGGTGAATTGAGTTTTCAAAAACTTTCACAAGGTTTATTTTAATGATGCTAATTATTTAAGATCAATGGACTTGCAAAGGATAATGACTAAAATTAATGAGCTTTTTGATACAGAAAGTATAAGACAAGAATTCACAACATTAAAAACATCAAGTTAGATAAGTTGATAGAATATAACTTATAAGTAAAAGATAAGGGTTGAGAGAATGCAAACAAGATTTATACTGGTTCAATCACTTCTTGTGATCTACGTCCAGTCCTCGAGATCGTCCACCCGAGATTTCAACTATACTTCAAACTTCTAACTTGGGTGCTTGATAAAAACCCTTACAATAAAGAGCACTCTTCACTTAGTATGGGATCCTCCACCCTCTATGTGCAAGAGCCTCCCTCAATACAACAAGGATTTTCTCTCCTTCAACTTACACAAGATAATCTAATGATTTTTGGTAGATTGTAACTCTCACAAGAGCAGATATACAACTTGAAGAACAGATGAGTATATGATCAAATCACTAAGCAAGCTTTTTCAAATAGAAAACAGAGTATGATGAACTGAAGATTAGAAAAAGCTCTTTCAAAATGAATTTATGATCTTTTGTATATTTGAAACTTAATTTAGATGAGCTATAAATAGCTCTTGCAAGTTTTTGATCCGTTGGGTAGTAGGTAGGTATTAAAACAATATTCAAACTAGCCGTTGGAAAAGTTTCTGGAGCGTGTGTAGTCGACTACACAACCGTTGTAGTCGACTACGATGCCTTTCTGACTTTTAAAAACATGAGAGTTTATTATCATAAGAATGCATGTAGTCGACTACACTTACAAGGTAGTCGACTACAATAGCTCTCGGATTCTCTTTTAAAAGCAAGGCAACTGAGATATATTATCAAAAATAATATGTAGTCGACTACAGAGCTTATGTAGTCGATTACATGTCTCCTCTGGTTTATGCATTTTTAAAAAGGAACAATTTTTTAAAACGATGTAGTCGACTACAATAGCTTTGGTAGTCGACTACAAATGTCCTCGGGTTAACATGTATTTAGCAAAAGTATTTTTATCAGCATTGTAGTCGACTATCTCAGCATTGTAGTCGACTACAAGCATCCTCGGGACATTTCAAAAAGACAGGCATTTCAAGGTTTTGCCTATTGGTAGTCGACTACAATACTTGTGTAGTCGACTACAAGTTTGTTCTGACTTTTGGAAAGCGTTGTAAATTTAACATTTTCCAGCTGTGTAGTCGACTACATCAATCTTGTAGTCGACTACAAGTGACTTAAAAACTCATTTTTGGTAAGTTAAAAAATCTTTCTTTCCAAAGCATTTTTAAAGAAAACTATCTTTTTATTAAATCTTATTTTAGGAATAGTTTTGAAAGATTGAAACAAAATGCTTGCTAGTTGATTTAAGCAATTAATTACTCTTACAATGATAAGTAAAAGCCTATAAGTCTTGAGTACTCCTTAGGAACTTGTTCTTGTCTTCTTGGTACGGAATCCTTTGTTTAGTTATCATCAAAATTCAATATGACAAATGTTGCTCACAATTTATACAAATAAAATAATAATAATCAAAACATTACAAAAATAAATATTTTATATATCTAAATCAAATTGGCTTATCTTGGTTCGGCCCAACCTGAATCCTAATATAATTTGATCCGGACCATAAAAGTTAACCTAATTAAAACTTTAAGTCATGACCAAAACCAAATTCAACCCAACTCAATTCATCTTATGTACACCCTGATCCAATTGTTACTATTCTTATTTGTAGCCTAACCCAACTAATAATGTTTAATACCCCAAAAAAATCAATAATATGAAAGTGCAGTCAATGCTAAGAATGAAATATTACTTTTATTTTTTTACATAGATAATTTATTAAATATTTATTAATTATTAGTTATAGTTAGTACATTTATAAATATTTTTTGTAAAAATAATAAAAATAAATATTTGATTATTAAATAATATCACAAGAAATATTTTTAAGTATTCTGAAATATTAAATTTAAATTTAAATTAAATCTCAATGGTTGAAACTTGAAAGTATTTTTATATAAAAATTTCTCACCACAATAGTACCACAGGATTTGAGAATTTGAGATAGATCATAGACCTTGACCAGCAAGTTGATTGATTGACTAAAAGAGATCAAAGACCATTCAATCAATCAATCAGTGGTCAACTCTACATAAATATAAATTAAACTCCAAATCCTGCATGTTTCAGTAAATTCTGTGGTTCGTCTGTTTGACACTTTGACCCAATAATCAACTTCGTCCCAAAAAATTTCTGGTTTAGTAGTTTCTAAATTCGGATTGATTCAAAGACATGGTGGCATGGTGCGCTTCGGCTATGTTTGGTATAAGGAAAAGAAGAAATTAAATATAAAATAAAAAAACGATAAATATAAAAAGGGGGAAGTGAATAAGTTATGGCTCATCTTACATGGTATTATTTATAAAAAAGAAGAGATACTTCCATTTTAAAGAAGTAATGAAAAAATATAGGCCCTACAAAAAGTCTAAGCACTCCAAATAGTTAATAAATAATTGACAACTCATCTTGAATATTAATAGTTAATAAATAATTGACAACTCATCTTGAATACTAAACCTATAAAAGTACCATAACAATTCCTAAAGAAATTAGATATCACTTGAAGTATAACTCTTGGGCCTACACGTGTTATATTTAATTTATAGATTAAAAAAAATTATAGTGCCAACTTTAATCTACAAAAAAAAAATTTATTTCAATTAGGGGTGTTTATTATTGAATTAAATCGATCTCAATCAAAAAAATTGAATCAAAAAAATAAAAATCAATTTAAATCAATTTTATTTTAGTCTTGTTTGATTTTTTCTTTTTTGAAAATTGTGTTCGATTCATTTTTTGACTTTTATTTATAAAATTAAACCCGAACCAAATTAAATAAAATTAAATTCATATAACTACATGTATATATTTTTAAAATTTGTATATATAGATGATTGGATTTTAATTTATTGTTTTTTTAAAAATATCTAAGCCAATTAGTTGTTTATATATATTTCATAATATTTCTATTCTATTAGAATTTTTTGGTAATTGGACCATAGGAAGAAAAAATTGAAATTTTGTTTGATTTTTTTTTAAGAAAAGAGTGATTCATCAAAAATTAATTGGATTGAATTAAATCAAATGATTAGACAAGTTTAGATTGGTTGGATTTTCTTATCAAAACAAAATTGATTGGTTCTCAATGTGAAAAAATCAAATGATTTGAATCAAACTTTTTGTCTTAAAATCAAATCAATTCAAAAAGAAATAACTTTTACTACCGATAGAGGATTGGTTTCAATTCCTGTTACCAATAACCTCCCTTAGTAGGTAATATATAAGTATCATGATAGTCTTTAAACTTTCATTGAGACCTATAACATGGCATAACTTAAAAGAACAAAATAATCTTTTTTTCTCCTAAACTTTTATCTTAAAAGGAGAAGAAGAAAACACTAATAGTAAATTAGCACCTGGAATAAAATGCGTTTATCAGAAATGTAAACCCAGAGCACAAGGTACGTCACTGTATACCGAAGCAAAAAATCTTGCAAGTTTCGTAAGTCCACTGCGTGATTGGCAAGGCCTCTCTGTCTGAAATGAAAGACACTCACGTTTGTATTCTAGTCCAACTCCAACCTGGCCTGCCAACACTGTCTGTCTCTTCTCAATTTTCGGCCTTCCCAAACAATCCCCAACAACATCCCAAAAGATATTTAAAAAACAAAAAAAACAACAACAAATTCTGACATCTCCAAGAATAATGCTCATCAGCATATCATCCTTTTCCATTTCCATACTCATACTCCATAAACCCACATCATCACCTTCTCTGCTTTCACACTAGGAACCTACCAATCGCAGAAACCCTAGACCATTTCGGTGGAGGAATGGCAACCACCACCACCAATCTCGGCGGAGGCGGAGAGGACCGGGTCCTAGCGACGGCTCAGCAAATAGTCAACAGCCTCAACACTCCCAAAGAGGTTCGAGAAGACATGCTTTTGATCTTCTCCAGCTTCGACAATCGCCTCTCCAACATCTCCGACCTCATCAACGGCGAAGATTCCAAGTCCTCCGACGAAGAAAACCTCGACCGCTTCGAAGCCGCAGAGAAAGTCATTCTCCGATGGGACGCGTCCGTGTCTCCAGAACCTTCCAAACAATCGACCTCACTTCTCGATTCTCCGAACGACGCCGTTGAGTACTTCTCCGCCGTCGACGAGATGATACAGTGGATGGAACAAACTTCGATCATGGTGGACCGTGCGGAGAACGCGGTCCAGCTTGCCATGTCAAGGCTCGAGGACGAGTTGCGCCATGTATTGATTCGCAACACCATCCCATTCGACGCCGAAAGCCTCTATGGTTCGTTCAGGAGGGTTTCCCTCTCGTTCGCGTCGCATGATGGTGCAATCGATGAAAATCTAGGTAGCTTCGGCGAGGTCAATGATCGCGGTTCTCAGTGGTTTCACGAGCGTGGTGCGAGCTTGGGCGACGATGTGTTGGTCGATTTGGTGGATCCCGATGCGGTGCTGGAGCTGAAAGAGATCGTTGATCGTATGGTTAGGTCTGGTTACGAAAGGGAGTGCCTTCAGGTTTATAGCAGTGTCCGTCGTGATGCCTTGGATGAGTGTTTGGTTATACTTGGCGTTGAGAAGCTGAGTATTGAAGAGGTTCAGAAGGTTGAGTGGAAATCTTTGGATGAGAAAATGAAGAATTGGGTGCAAGCTGTTAAAATTGCTGTTGGGGTTCTCCTGAGTGGTGAGAAGAGGCTGTGTGATAGTGTGTTTGGTGAATTGGATGAGATCAAGGAGATATGTTTCAATGAGACAGCAAAAGGGTGTGTTTTGCAGTTGTTGAATTTTGGTGAGGCCATTGCGATTTGTAAAAGGTCGCCAGAGAAGTTGTTTAGGATATTGGATATGTATGAGGCTTTGAGGGATGCTTTGCCTGATCTGCAGGGTATGGTTTCGGATGAGTTTGTGATCAGTGAGTCCAGAGGAGTACTGAGTGGACTTGGTGAGGCGGCTAAAGGGACTTTTGCTGAGTTTGTGAATTGTATTCGGAATGAGACTTCCAAAAAGCCTGTCATAACTGGGGATGTTCATCCGCTGCCTCGTTATGTGATGAATTACCTGAAGTTGCTTGTGGATTACCGTGGCCCCATGGACTCGCTCTTAGAAATTAGTGAAGAGGAGCTTTATCGTTTTCAAAATAATTTGGGTGGTGATAGTTCCCAGTTAGAGACCATGTCCCCCTTAGGGCGTCAAGTGCTGTTACTGATGTCAGAGCTTGAGTATAATCTTGAGGAAAAATCAAAACTTTATGAAGACAATGCTATGCAGTACATATTTTTGATGAACAATCTCTATTACCTAGTACGGAAAGTGAAAGACTCAGATCTTGGGAAGGTCTTGGGAGATGATTGGATTCGTAAACGCCGTGGTCAGATACGCCAGTATGCTACTGGCTACCTAAGAGCCTCTTGGAGCAAGGCTTTGTCTTGTTTGAAGGATGAAGGGATTGGAGGGAGCTCTAGTAATGCCTCAAAGATGGCTTTGAAGGAGAGATTCAAGAGTTTCAATGCATGCTTTGAAGAAATATATAGGATTCAGACAGCTTGGAAGGTACCAGATGATCAGCTTCGGGAAGAGCTACGAATATCTATACAAGAGAAGGTGATTCCTGCATACCGCTCCTTTGTGGGAAGGTTTAGTAGTCAGCTAGAGGGAAGGCATGCGGGGAAATACATTAAGTATACACCAGAGGATACAGAGACCTATTTATTGGATTTATTTGAAGGATCCCCTGCTGTATTGCACCACATAAGGAGAAAAAGTACATAGGATATAGGATGCTTATAACCATAGTTACCTTGTTTGCTTAGCAACCCTGCGAACCGCATACCAATTCATGGTACTTCGCAGTGTAAGGAAGGTCTTGAGATCATAATCACAAGAAGTGACTGATCGCGAAGCAGAGAATATTGTGAACCTGGTATGAACTCATTTTACGAGGATTAGTTGAAAAAGATTTCCTGTGTCATGTGTATCTTCTACCTGGATAGGTGTTTATTTTACAGGTCTTAATGTTAAAAGAGTAGGATTTTGTAAAATTCAACTCTCCTCCCAAGCCCCGCCCCGAACAACCCAAAAAGAAAATGAGATTTTTTTTTCCTGCATCATATACTGTAATATCTTTTGTATATATGACTTGCAAGTCTAGTGTCTTACACAGCTCATATATTTTATTGTCATTAATCACTATAATTGTTAAAATAGTACTCTCCACCTCATAGCTAACTTAAATCCTGATCTTGTGTATTTACATATCTGCAATTTGCATAATTGCCAGTTTTCTATATGTTGAAACTTGAAAGCGCAATGTGTTCCTTACCTGGCAAATACTATATTATTTTGTGCATATTTTATGTTTAGCTGATAATAATCAAAGTGAGCATATTAGCCATAGGTAGCGGAAACTGGATCTTACCTGACTGGAAGAGGAATGTTGTGGATAAATCAAGAAGAATCGGATAAAATGGATCAAGTTGTTATGATATTGTCTGAAACAATGATGTGAGAACCGAGTTAGTCATATTGGTCGTTGGAAGTGAGTAGTGCTTGATCATGTACAACTACAAGAAGATCAAGAGTAAAGGATTGGCATTGAGTGTTGCTGTGTTTGTATATGTTGATATTATCCATCTTCTAACCCCTACTATCATCATTGTTAGATGCTATATTTGTGCTCCTTTTTTCCGCAAGAGTTTGGACCGCCTTTATTATAATATCTCAATTATTAGCTGTGGCTATGTGGATATGCTACTGTGCCTTTGCCTCAAAAGTTTTGCCTTCTGCAAGATTATTCAAACTCATGGGGATATACGTTTTCCTTCTGAACTGAACTCTCAAATAACCATACTCTTGACTCAGTCATTTGCTTGCATTGAGACTTCAAGATATTGCATCTGACACTTCGTGAAACTAGATAATTGTCTTTTCAATATAGTTGCAAATGTTATTCTTCATTATTGTTCATATTACAGTGGTGGGTTGGAATTCAAGTCTTACTACCATGTCGAATGCACTCCTGTGTCTAGTTTGTGGATTTTTACTCATTGAAAGTCTACTCATGTTTGCCAGCAGTTTTACTTGCTAGAGGTTCTTACATACTCATTGCATCTGCATTTTCTTTCAGGGATTACTTTGCATTTATATATTTTGTAAATGGCCAAAATAGAAACGGTAATTTGTCTTACTAAAAACATATTCGCAAGTTGTCATGTTTCAGAACATTTTGGTGGCACCTGCCGGTCTCCCCTTAACTCCGCCACTGATCCTGAGCACGTGAAATAGCACGATATGTGTGATTATGTCCTCTTACTGTTTTGCATGCTCTCTCTACCGAGAATTGCGATTGTAATTTGGATTACACATCTAGTATGAGCAAATCAAGATGAATGGTGACTGTACTACTATTGTTTGATGTGTAAACTGTCAATTTGAAATATCGTTTTCTGTTAGCAAAGAACCAGTTCTGTTTCTATTCTGTTGGATTAATGGTTTGAAAGTAAGAACCTTTACATAGTGAGAAGGGCATGATCCGCAAGCTTATCTAGCTGTACCCATCCCATCCAGCTATTAGTCGTGAAGCTTTAGTTGTCTAGTGTTGAAAGCTTTTGGACCCAATATTATGATTAGTGCAAACAGCAACCTTATCTTTGTCAACTTCTACGTCAACCTAACAGCCACAGGTGCAAAACATATCGCCCAAAATAATTGGATTACCTGGTAAGAGCATAAGTTACATGCGTTTCCTAACTAACCCTCGAGAATAATGGGTCCGTTTCGCTGTGATAGGGGGGGTACCAATTGTCCGTTTTCCTTGCCAACAGCAATTGCGGTTCCACTAAACTCCTAGGCCATTGAATGCAAAAGAGTATTATTAAATCATAATAAGGGAAACACAGGTGGAAGAGAAAGGAATCTATTGTTCAAAAGTTGACAAAGCTCGTGGTTACATCAGAATTTACACGAAGTCTCACTCTAACACTGGTTAAAGTGGGTGCAAGTAACTTGCAAACTGCCTACGTCACAAAGACCCAGGCCCACATCTTCAACCCTGAAGAGAAGCACATAGATCATTTTGTATTTTTTTTCCTTTTTACTTAAAAAAATAAAAAATAAAAAACTGCTGCGATAGCAGAAGTTATTCTTCCTTGATGCCTTGCCTGTTAAACCCTGCTGTTTGGAGGCAGCGGGAGAACACCATCAAAGAAATCACCAAAATAGCCACGGGGCTCATGTACTAGCCTTGAGATGATATCTCTTAGAGTGATCAGTCCTTCCAGATTCCCATTGTCATCCACAACATAGACCCGATGAATCTTCTCATGGTCAAGCAATTGAATCAATTCTTTGATTGTGCAGTCCTTTTTGCATGTAATAAAGTCGCTTAACATTGGGAAGGCCTTTTTATCCTTCTCTAAGTAGCTTCTAACGGCTGTCAGGAAGTCCTTTACTGTAATAGCTCTGTTGTAGTGTAAACATCCAATGAGTATGTAACAGATAGAACAACAAAAGAAAGAAGATATGGGCAATGCAATCTAAACAAGTCCTATCTATCAGATTAAATATGATTACACACCTATAATCATGGTAGATTTCTGGGGCAGTTAGCAAGAACTGAACATCTCTCAGGCTTATATTACCCACTGCCCTGCTGCCACCCCTTTTGATTACAGGCACCCCTCCAATCCTCTTTTTCCTCATCAGTTTAAATGCTTGAAGGACTGGTTCATCCTCATAAACCTGAAAACAAGGAAATAATCCATTGCGAAGCTCATCAAGATCAACAAACTTACTTGAAAGGAGAAAATGAAATAATTTGCCCAAGTTCAGAGCATTAGCCATATATTCTGAGGTACACAATTCTTAAGACATCTAGGAAAGCTTTGTCTCCATACGCAATAGAATTATGGGAATTCATACTTGACACGTGTTAATGCAGTGAAGAGCTTAAATTATACCATCCTATAGCATAGTAGAAGAAATGCATGAAATTATGCCTATGCATTACATGCAGGTAAGGAGGTATTTGTGGGGGTAGGAGGATTAATGGATTATAGTTACTATGGCATGGCATATTGCAAGAAGGATTATGTTGGTATAATGTTCGGTATAATAATGTTGTACAAGATAGTGTAACATTATGCTAATACTACTCTCTTGTATTATAGCAGGTGTATGGTGATATGGTGTTGCTTGACTGCTAGTTAAGGTGTGGTATAGATGCTTATGTACGCCATTTCCCATCAGTTGATGCAGAACTTCAACTTAAGACAGTTACACACCTTGATGATATGATTTGGTGTCACCAGGGGAAGACCGACTTCAGATAGTTTCTTGGTTCCCCAACTTTCAAACCACTGAAGCCCAGCACATTCTGCCAACATATGAATCACAGCAGACTGTGTAATAATGTTATCAATTCTACCTGCACCTAAATCTACCACAGGAACACTCTTCATCTTGTACTTCGAAAGCAGCAAGAGCATGGTTAGAAATGAGTTTGATCTCTCTAAAGCAAGAAATGGGGCCCAGCGAAATGTCCCTGAAATATCACGAACCTGTTTGCCAAAGAGTTAGCTAGTGAAATAACTAAATAAAGATTAAATCAAACAAAGTGAATAGCTCGAACAAGAGCCAGTTAAAAGAAATTTTCTTTTAGGTTGACATTGCAAAGGGTGATAACAACCTTGGTATTCTTATAAAGTTCAGAAGAAGTCAGATCCTCAAAAAAGTTCCCTGAAGTTGTTGCAGCAGATCCAAGGCCCAAGGCTTCAAGTTCTAGAGCAAAAGTCAATCCATTAGCTGCAGCTGCAATAGCACTTGCACTGGATGGAGTCGATGGACTCCTAGGAGATGCAGGTTCAGACTGTCAAGAACACCGTCACATTGGCTTAGTGTGAAAAACGAAGCATCCAAGAAAATTACTTTAACAATCACCAGGTATCATATCTTTTTCCAATTACTTCCTCTTTTCAAATGGCCCGTGATTGAATTGACAACACTATCATGCATAGCAACAATCACATCACCCTTCTACCCCCCACCCCAAAAAAAAATTACTACACACCAAAATAGTAAATTAGTATTAGACACAACATAATAGTAGTACTAGATTCAATTAGACATGATTTTAAATAATAAAAAATGGTATAAAATACAAAAATCGGATTGTAAGTTTCATGTCCTCTACCTCCTTTCCCAGAAAAATATGCAAACCACATCATTGTTCCTATATATAACCCCACCCCACCCCTCTTTTTTTTTCTTTTTCTTTTTTCCGGGTGGAGGGCGTCACAATCCAAGTGTAGGTAATTGAATTGATATGTCTAACCTGATGCAGAATCCATACAACAATTCCAGCAAACTCAACTATTCCGATATATCTGTCAATCCAACTAGCATCTTCAGGTGCGTCAACATCCACCACAGGTGCACTGAGAATGTTGTGACGTGCCAGTATTTTAACAGCTTCAGCTAGGGTGGCGTCTGATTTTATCTCAACTTCTGAAAAAAATAAAAAAACATGTTGAGATCTGAAACCGAAAGAGAGACACATAAAGGCGGCTACCATAACACTATAACAGATACTATATTAGACGAAATGGGCATCAATTGATCAGATAGGTGTCAGCCTAAAATATTTGTGTTGGGTGTCATTCAATACTACATTAGTTTTCATCTGGGTAGAATCAAATCATTTTTTCTGAAGGCTTTGTTCAATGATTCAATCATCCTTTGCAGGCTTTGTTGATCAGGGATGATATGCATGTCAATAAAATACAATCACTACCTTGGTTTGAAGGAGCTAAAGGAAACGCTGAGACAGGGATGCTTTCAAAGCAAGCGTTGAGCTTCTCAGTAGGACTTAGCTGTGGCTCCTGAACGTCCCACAGATCCTCCACTCGCATCCCCACCTTCGCCTCTGGGCTCCGTGGACTCTCTCCCATTCTTGCCATTGCCAATGCCATCACTCTCTGTCTCTGTCTCTCTCTGTAACTGCAATGCTGACAAACTTAAGATCTCTATTCTCCAACACATTCCCATCTACATAAATAACTGAAAAATAGGATCGTAAAATCTACTAACACAATCAAACTACTTTCCTACACCTAAGATGTTCACCGTTTGATTTCCATACTTTAACCTTGATTGTTGACTTTTGAACTTGAGAAAACGTGGACGGCTATGATGAGGTTACACATTGTGTGTGATGAACTCTAGTGGTCAACGTAAATGGCCATGTCCTCCCATACTATTCGCTATGCTTATCCAAATTTGCATTATTTATAGAAAGACATCCTCATCCGGTTTTTACTATGGGCCACAAGTGTGTGCCACACTAATATGAGCCGGGGAGTGCTTTGCGCGCATGGTATTGTTGACGTTGCGTGCTAGTTAAATAATTAATAATCATTGATAATCAATCAAGGTTGAAACATTAATTAATCCTAAAAGACAATAATGATCCATTGATCTTACACCTCTCTTACATAAAACTTAATATCAGTGTATTTGGTGGAGTAAAAAGCAGTATCTTTTAGACCCAATATTAGTTACATGTAGTATTAGTATACCATTTCTGTTTTTTCCTTTTTTTTTAATACTTTTACTAAACAAAGCTTAATGGGTAAAATGTTCACTTATAAGCTGATTCGGAAACATTTGATTTAGCTTTTCCAGATTAAATTGGATTTTCAGCACAAAATGAAGATATTAGTTTATAGAAATTCAAAGGCATGAGGTTAAATAACTTCTAAATTATCATAATTTAACCCGTTGTTAGGGGTGGCTTTTACCATAAAGAATTATAACATGTGATTCACTTATGAGTCAGTAAAATAACAGACAATAATAGGTTGTTAAAAAAAGACTTTTGTATTTGTAAATTAGATCTTTAAACCTTAGTAATTGTTAAATAGTTAATTACCTGAATTAATTTTAAAATATAAATTTCCAAACATAAATCACGTTAGGATAAATTTATCTTTGACCAAAATCAAGTTTGCAAAATCATGTTAATCTAAAATCAAGTTTACAAAATCTAAACCAAACATACACTAAATTAGTGTTCCAACCCATAGTATTTTATTCATATGTAACCAATTTTTATTTCTTATATAATAACTTATTCCATAGTATAAATTTTTTTTTATTAAATAATATGAAATAAAATAATTCTCAAAAAATATAACAATAATTGTTTAGAAAATTATTTTCATGAGACATTTTATATTTTTTAATATTTAGATTTTTTGAATTTTGAGAGATTTAAAATAATAAAAAATTAATGTTATAAATTAATCAATAATATCAATATTGTAAAAAATTTTAAATACTAATTATTAAAATAATTAAGTAGATCTCTCATTAATCTTGAAAGCGGCCTAATATTTATGTTTTTGTAAACCAACATTTTAAATATGTTTGATTAGATTTCTTACTATATGGTTTGGGTCAAATAAATAATAACTTAAAATTAATTATACACATCGTTAATTTTCTTTTTTAATTCAATAGAATGCATAAATTTTAAATCAATACAAATATAAAATTTTAAAAAATGTTAATAAATTATGTAAAATAATATTCTTTTTGTGTAATATAAAAAACAATATTGTGAGCTGTTATAATTTCGATAATTATTTATTTTTTTTAAATGACTACGACATCAAAAAAATTTTACATGAAAAAGAAAAATAAATAATAATAATATTTTATTAAAAACAAACTTGTAATATTTCATAAAAAAATAACAAATTTTATTAAAATTTAACTTTTAATTTTTTTATTATAAATAACATATACTAATAATATCTAATTTAGTATAATTTAAATAATTTATTTATTTTATATTAAATCTAATAATTTATAATTAATAATTTATTAATAAATTATTTAATTACTGATTCATCTTATATGCCACGTTGTTTCTTATTTTTATATTTTTGGTAAAAGTTGTTAGGTTGTGTATTTTTTGTTTTTTTGTGATGGAGGTTAAGTTGTGTATCTAATTTAATACAAAATTTGTTGATGTGATATCAATTGTTTCGACGTGGAGATGATGTGTCAAACATGCGAGGCGGAAATAATATCGTGATTTGGACATGACATGACGGTTTTTTAGGGGGTTCGCGGTTTGAATTGGTTCGATTTTTGGAATAAAAGTCATCCGAACTAAACCAATCGATTTTTCTATATTAAGAACCAATCGATTTTTTTAAAATTGGAGAACCGAACCAAACCAATTAAAATCGGTTTTGTTCGGTTCGATCCAATCGATTTTTCACTAAACATTTTTTTCTTAAAAAAATTCATACACATCATCACTTTATTCTTTTTATGGACCATTTAAAAAAAAGTTTGTATAAAATCCTAATAAAAACATCATTACATAATTATAAACAATAAATAGTCCTAAAATATTTATAGAAACAACCAAAATTTTAAATATAATCATTTATAAGTATGTAAATTATAAAAAATATATAGATAATTATATGAATTTGGTTTGGTTTGGTTTGGTTCGGTTTCATAAATAAAAATCGAAAACCGAACCAAACCAATCGGTTTTCATAAAACAAAACCAAACAAAACCAAAATTAATCGGTTTTGTTCGGTTTTCGATTTTTCAGTTCGATTTTTTCAGTTTTGATCGGTTTGGTTCAGCTATGAACACCCTTAGTTTTTTTATCAAGTGTGAATTAAATATTGATTTAAAAGAAAAAAAAAAGAGAAGAGAGGGGAAAGGAAGACCATTCACCCCTTTCTTTTGACCTCTCGTTCCCTCACTCCTACTTTGCAGTCTAATTCAAACTTCAGAATTCAAGGTCACACAAACTATTTGTATTTGGAATATAAATATTTTAAATGCTGAGTTTGACTAAATATGATATTTAAACATGTGAAATTTTTGTGTTGATCTTAGATGTCTAAATGTGTGTGATATTCTCGTTCAATAATACCAAGCAATCTTGGACATTTAATTCTAACATTTTAAAATATTTTCTTAATGTTGTATATATAAATAATAAATAATATTTATTTCACAATCTATTCAACTTATTGTACTATAAATTTATGAATTTTAATAATATAATAATAACAATAAAATACGGTATGGTTATTTAATAACTAAAACCATTTATTAATAACAAATTTCTTGTTATTATAATAAAATTATTTTACAATTTATAAATTAATAAGTGAATAAAATTTGAATAGATAAATAGGTATTTATATAAAAATAATAATGATAAGATACTTTTGATAATTCATACAACATGACCAAACCTCGTGTCCATAAAAATGATTTTTATGAGTTTCAAAAGGCATTTTATTTCTACACTCATATTATAAGCATCTTAGTTGAATAGAAGACCCTTTTTTTTAAAAAAAAAATCACCCTATGACATGATATTAGGATGGGTTTAAAGATAAATTATTATTTATTTATTGACAAATAATTTTATAATAAATATTTAAAATTTTATTAAATATAAATAATAATTAATAAATACTTCACAACTTATTTTAAATATTGATACCTTAAAAAAAAGATAAGTATTAAAATAATCTCATATATATATATATATATATGAGTTTAATTTCTATCCATTGTCAGTATAAAGTTTTTTTACACTGTCATCCAATTATGTGTTGTCAAATTAATAAAAGAGTTGATTATCATAACAATTACTTAAAAAGTTTAACTATTTTAAGAATTTGACAACGTATGATTGGATAACAATATAAATTTTTTTTACAGTGACAATGAATAGGAATTAAATTATATATATATATATATATATATATATATATATATATATATATATATATATATATAACGCCTAGACACCAAGCAGCTTGAGGTCAGATGCCTACGGAGCAAACATCTCCATGGAATCTCCTCGATGGTATTCAAAGTCCGTTCTTTACTTATCTTCTTCCTTTATAGTATACCTTCCTAACATCCCACACCACTGGCTTATCTAACACTGCAATGACGTCGTTTTACATCCAGCACCACAGGATACAATCATACAACCATTGGCACGACACGATCGATGGCCCCTCTTATCTCTAAAGGTTGACTGTACTACCCACTTCGTCTTTAATTATTAGAAAAATGAGTTAAATGTTTATTTTGATAAATAATAATGGCTATTTAATTTGTTTTAAAATTAATAAAATAATTAAAATATTAAAATAAAAATAAATTATTAATTAATTATATATAAATTATTAATTAATATAATTAAATATTTAATTAAAATTTTAAAATAAAATCAAATAACCATTATTTTTATTAAATTGACTATTTTAGTCATTTTCCCTTAATTATTTATGTCCCTCTCAACGCTCTACACCCCTTCATCGTCCAAACTGACACTCCTCCGAAGCCGACAACACCCTCATCCAAACCAACAACTTCCATGATATATGGCTAAAAAATGCTCCAACCCAACCCCATTGGTCATATTATCACACATTGGCTACAAGTACAACTTCCATGGTCATTGTCACTTTAATTTTGGCGATCTCAGCTTCAGCCTTCGATCTGTCACATAGGTTAGGCACAATATCTACTCTATGATTAGAACATATATCAGATATTCACAATCCACCATATCAAACAAACACATCCCACTCGCAATCTTGAACATGGTTCAAATTATGCAATGCAAGCGCATGTATGCCTCCAATTAGATCCTATTTTGACGTATATATCATCATCATTGGTGGTCATTTAGCTTTCATGTATGAGTTTGTCCCCTAAAACGCAAACTACTGATGTACTCTCAAGCAAAGCCCGAGATTTCAAAGAAGTCTATTGCCAGATTTGGTAAAGAGAGAATCAATTCCAAGGAGAATTTAACTGGGGCAAATTTGTAAGATTTGAGGTTACGAGCCAAGCATGTGCTATACTTTTGTTTATTTATTATTATTTTAAAGCTAGCTGCCAAGTCACTGTAGTTGATGGCCATACCAGCAGCCAGATTCCATCTTCAATTAGATGGTAACCAGACGGAAAGTTTTTGCTAGTTGTTGCAATTAAAATAGAAGTAGCTAATTTACCAAAAATGAAAAAATGAAAGTAGTTAAAATTAAACATTAATAAAATTAAGATAACCAAAAATATAATTTTTCATTGTTTTTCCCCCGCCAAGCACATCTTAATTGGTTTAACTCGGAAAATTCTAATTATTACTGTAATGATGCATTTGTTTATCAGGTACAAAAAAATTTCATGTTTATATTATTCGAATCATTATTCCATCACAAACAATATTTAAACCAATTTTTTTTTGTGTGGTACAAAGCCACTATTTTATTAACCTAGCATTTGTATTTTTTTTCTTTTACCTCTCATAATACATAATACGAGGCGACACCTAATTCACAATATAACTGAAAAAGAAAAAAAGAATTTTATTTTCTAAAATATTTCTTGTCACTTTTATCGCCCACAATACAATATAATCAAAGCATTTTTCTCTCCAGCGGTTAAGATCAATGAAAAAAATAGTATTACAAAGTTTTATATTATATAATTTTAATTCATTATTAGTATGTGGTGTTCCATCTCTACTGTGGTGAAACTTGAAGGAATATTATGAGAGGACAACAACTAAATTACACAATTTTTTAATTGTTTACAACTACTGATCTTCCTGTTAATCTTTCTTGCTTACCCATATATATGTGTGGTGGAACTTTAAATTTTGAGGGGCAACTGCAACCTCCTGTCCATTAGAAGTTACGCCACTCCACTGCTTCTTTACATTTTTTTTTCTTAACTAGATTCAATAGGACATTGGGAGTTAGGACCTCCTAAGGGGAAAAAAATCACCTTTTTTTGAGAAAAAATTGTTACCAATGGGTCCAATAGCATCAAGAGTTGCATAACATAATCCGCCACATTCGATCCCTCGTCAATCAAAGAGTCCACAAATATTACAAGGTCCACTCCATTTCGGCATTTCCCGTCCCCTTTCCATTCCATAGACACTATATATAGAGAGAGCGCAAGAGAAAGAGGGCAGAGAAAGTTACGGTTCAAAGTCTCGAACTTTCTTTCAATGAGAATTTAAGAACAAAAAGAGCCCACTCCTTCACTCGAGTCGAGTGCAGAGGACTTGTTCCCTCTCTCTGTGATTCCGAGGGTTTTTTTCAATGGAGGCCTCCTCTTCGTTCCCCTCCGATTCAAATCCATCTTCAGGCGCTTCTCCATTCCTCGCCAATCTTCCCTCTCGAGGCCTCTTCTCATCCACCGTTATCTCTTCCAATCCGGTACCTATTCCCTTTCTTCCTAGGGTTACTTTCATTCTTATTTCATTTTCTATTATTATGCTTGATCTCTGAGAAAGATACTGCTGTAAAATTTAGGAAATTGAATGAATGTAGTTGATGCTTGGTTATACGATGTTTTGTAATTCGGTGTGAATGTGTGATTTTGATGTCCTTCCATGCTTTTGTGATTGTTTGATTATACATTACTTTGTTGAAGCATTGGCATTTTACCTAGCGAGATTAGGATAGTATCGCCAGAATGCTTGGTTGCTTAGTACGCGGACGGAGATGTGGTATTTTGTAGAAGACCATGATGATGTGTCCTTTAAGGTGGGGGTGTTGTTGAATTTTGGATCTGAAGAACATTCCATCTTTTATGGAAGCACTGGCAGAAAAAAAAAAAAATTCATTTATGGCTTTAGGTTAAATGCATAGTCTTTATGTAAGGCCCCTTTCATTTTGAATGCTGTGTATTTGTTTTAGATATTTTATATAGTAAATGTTTCATATTAATCATATGGATGGTTTTATTCTTCTCTTTTTCTTTTGTCTCTGATTCCCATTTTTTCTTGTTTTTAGTTTATGGGAATTTTAAGAACATTTTGCTTTTTAGTAGAACAAAAGATTAGGAGCACTGTGAACTGTGAAGAATTGTCTGTGGCTGGTTGGGCTGGTGAGATTGAAAGGACTGAGATGTAGGTTTCTTTTAAGTTTTTCATTTTGAATTGGAACCGAAGCTTGCTAATGGTAATATTTGTAATGTATACTTTTTAATTTCATGTGTGACGTCTTGAGACTATTAGTTTACTACAAAAAATAAATAAATAAAGAAATAAAATTCATTTCATTTCAGAGTGTATACAATTTTAATTTTCATCTTTATTTTTCATTTGCTCTATCCAGGCTTCTTTGAGTAATTAGGTAATGTCTGGTATATGGTAGAAACTGTGTTTGTCTGAATAAACATTCTTCCCTCTGAAGTAATTATCTAGTGATTTGTTTATCCTGCTTTCTTTGATGTACATGTTCTTGAAATTAAGCGGTCATAATGATATTTTTGTCATAAACATTAATTTTCCATCCAATTCTTTGGACCTTCGACTTTAAATTGAAGTATTATCTTTTTATGTATTTATCCTGCCATTTCAGAGACATGATGTTTGAATTTGACCTTCTGATTGTGCAGGGTGGGATGCGGGTTTATATATGTGATCATGATACCTCACCACCAGGTCTTCTCATTCATTATCTTAAAGTGTTTCAGTATGCTGTTGCAACTTGTAAAGCATATTGTAACTATAGGAAGAAAGGGAGAAGTGTTTCTGTATATTATTATCAGCAGCAAAATTACAAATATATATAGGCAGAGATGTGGAAAAATTCTTCCACATAAATCTCTCCTATTTGAATTTGAAAATAACAATCATTATCCAAATATCATGTATTCGGATATTTATTTAAAAAGAAAGTAAATCCTAATCTAATTTCTGTCCAACTAACTTCCTAACTTCTGTCAGTAACAGCTGCAATACTGATTTCATTACACCCCCAACCCCTCTCTCCAAGCAGCGACTCTATAAAAGAAACAAATAAACTTTTACCTTTTCTTCCCTTATAGAAAGTATCTGTTCTCTAGAAATCCCTGTTAAGCTATCATAATTAATTATTAGTATGATATATTATTTAGCCATAAGTTTCCTTCTCTTCACCAGAGTTAGAAGAATGGCTCTTTAGTGTCTATAAGAAAAATTGTAGTTGATCAGGTTCAAATGGTGCTCATTTGCACATAACTTACTTGTAGAGGCATGGCCATTGACTGCAATTTTATCAAGATTATAGTCTATATGTGAGACTTATAAGTTCTTTATAGTATTTTCTTAGTCATGTTAGAGTTTAGTATATTTATTGTTGCTTAATTTGTCTTTGATTTAGTAGTCTTAATTTGGACAAGTGCAGGATAATTTAGTATTCTTACATTGTAAAAATTCCTGCTCAATAAAGTAGCTTGCTTATTTCATGCAAAGCAATTTTAAGGGTTGTGATATCAGAAATCTAATTTCTTTCCAAAGGCAATTCTTTTTAAGATTATTGGAAAGTGTGATATTGGTATGTTTAAGATGTATCTTCCGTCTTTTGATAAGGGAGAAAAGCTCCTGCCACCATCTTCTCATTATGTCATGAATCATGATATATGTATTTTCTAAACATAGGTTTCCTCCTATACATTTTGGCTATCACCTTAGTTTATTTTTACTAGATGTGAACTTATTTTAGAGTAGGTAATTGTTGTAAAGTGGAAATTCTGACTGTCTTGTATATTCAGAGGGCCAACATATTAAGACAAACCAACAGAACATACTGATTAGATCTCTCACCCTTAAGAAACAAAGGGGTGATTCCAGCTCAAAGGATGGAACTGAGGGTTCAAGAAAGAGGTACTATTCCCACCTTTTGTGGAGGAGTGATATTTCAAGTACACGATATGATCTATATACAAAATGTCCAATAAATTTCCTGGCATTTTCGCCGTTTTCGTGAACAACTTCTGAGATAATCTTCTCTTATGAACAACTTATGGCATCTGTCTTCCATTCTTTAACGTCTATATTTTATCTTTGTTCAGTGTTATTGAACCCTGTCTCATTATATCTTTTTATCAGGACTGCTGAAAAGGTTTTGGATAGCAGAGCTTCAGCTAAGAGAACAAATAATCAAATAAACTCTCGACAAGGTGGGTACATGTGGTCTTTGTAATGCATTAGCATTGGGTTAAGCCTGAGATATATTTCAAGATTTTTGTCTTCAATTTCCTACACCCTTATATGCATACCTGTTTTCGCTGATGACAAGAATGCTTTAATTGCTTTTTAATTTTAAAGATTACTAGTTCATCTTCCTAACTCATGAGTTGGTCCAGTATTACCCATGTCTCATGGTTAACATCATGAAGGTCAGGTGTCATTCTGTCTGAGACATATTCAGACATGCACCTCTCAAGCTTCTGTTTTTAAATACATCAATCAACATTTTTTAGTCATAAAAAACTTTTTTTTTTAATATGGATAGAACAGATAACCAAATCATGTTTGGCAACGTGTATTAAGTTGTGTTCTTGAAAGGACGTGTATGTATTAGTAGTTTAGTAAAAGTTGATACAAGAATAATGGAATGTGTTTGGAATGTCAAATGTGAGGTTGTTCAGAAAGGATCATAAACAGTCTTTTTTATAACTAGCTTCTCAATCCCCTTTCCATGCTGTGTATTACACATCCTAAATTCTAGGAATTTGTTTTGGCCAATCATTTTGTATACCATGCATGTCTAAATTAGTTATAATAGCTCATTGATGTCTCAGTTGTTTTCTCCAATATGATGTTTGGTCGTTGGTCTAGTGTATGTACTTGTAAATTTAAATTAACAATTTTCCTAAGAAAGACCTCAAATGCCTTAGCATTGTTTTTGAAAAATATGATAGAAGTCACTTTTTATGCTCGTTGATTTGATACATGAGCTCAATCATTCAGATACGCATATATCTTAGTGTTTCCATATGCAACATGCTATTATTTTCTTTGCCTACATGTTTTGCATCCTAGACATGCCTCTGTTTTTGGTATATCTTCTCAAGTCGGGTTCTCATGTTTGATTAATTTATATAACTAGAAGTCACTAGTTGAATCTATGGTGAACTAAGAATAACTGCATTCAATATTAAAAACCTTTTTAAGAAGACTCAAAAGAATACTGCTGAAACTTTTGGTTAGTGGTCTTCATATTTTATTTTCATGTAAATAAAGTCATTTGAGCCACCTCCTGAGCTTAATTGGAAAATATTTCTTGCACATCATTGTTTTACACCATTTTTATACTTGGTTAACGATGAGTAAATTAGTGGTTAATGAAGTATATCGTTTGGTTGGGCTTTGGTAACCAATCACTTATAAGTTGGTAATTTATTAATCAAATGATATACTTCATTAACCAATAATTTGTTCATCATTAATCAAGTATGTGAGTAATCAATTACCAAAACTCATTAACCAAAAATTTATTCATTATTAACTAAGTGTAAAAATGGTGTAAAAAAAATGGTGTGCAAATATCATTACTCAGCTTAATTCAGGTGGTTGTGGTAGGTAAGGATTTAAGTATAGGTTGTATGTTCAAGTCGTGGTAATGACTCCTTAGGGATGGCATAAAATCCTCAAATATGGGGATCCCTGCGGGGATTGCTCCATTTGGGGACCCAAATTTGGGGATTTTTCACCCGTGGGGACGGGGGAGAAAATTCCCCCGAGATCAATTCGAGGACGGGGACGAGGATTATATTCCATGCCCTGCGGGGACCTGTCCTCATCTAATTACAAAATTATTCTTATTATGTATATATATGTTAACAAATTTGTCTTTTTTGGTCATTTTACTTTTATTAATATTTATATTAATTTAAAATAAAAAATCAAAATAAACCCTAAAGCCTAAGCTGCTCTCTCCATTCACCATCTTTATACTATCACACTGTTTTAAGTTTTTTTTCCAATATATATATATATATTACTGAATTTTACTTTCTTTTTTTTTTTTTTTAACATTTTGGGTTCCCCGCGAGGACTTGTGGGGATACGAGGAATGAGGACAGGAAAAAAATCCCCCTGTGAAGGGGCTCGGGGATGGGGACGGAGAGTTGGGTTGTTAGCGGGGACAGGGAGCGGGAGAGTACTTCCTGCCCCCACCTCGTACGGGTGCCATCCCTACTCCTAAATTATGAGTCCTAATGTACCAAGATCCATAGTAAGATATGGCTGGGCATGTTTTTACCACCTACGTTCTACTATATATCTCAGTATGACTTAGTTTATTTTGTCTTATTATGGCTTTTAAACATGCAGAGGGATCAAACAGCCAAACATCCAATAGGGACTTCCACACATTGACTGTAGAGAGGCTTCGTGCTCTTTTGAAAGCTAAAGGCCTTTCAACCAAAGGAAAGAAGGCTAGTATTTCTACAAATTAAATATACGTGCATACAGAAATTTTTATTGAGACAGCTTATATATATACATCAATATGAAAGTCTATCTCACTAGTTTGCTTGGTGGTATTTTGTTTACTGGTGGTCCGTATATATCATAATAACCTAATGGTTTCTATTTTCTATTTCATTCCTAAAAGTAGATAGGAAGAACGTCAACTGGTATATTGTGATCCATGACTAATTATTGTCAAAATACTTGCTTATTTATTTATATTTTTTTGGTGTTTACCTTTACTAACACGCGAAAATAAAATCTGTAGGATGAGCTTATTGCACGTCTAAAAGATGCAAATGGTTAAGGGTAGCATGGAGGGAGGAATACTCTGCACATCAAACATCCAATGTAAGAGTAGTTAGTATTCTTCTTATTGTAACTTAGGATCTGGAGCTAGTATATACATATATAGAAACCTTGTGCAAACTGCAGTATGTATCACATTTCATCATTATTACTGTTTTGGTGCTTTTGTTTCATGAGTATTTTCATTATGTATGTGTTGTTTTGCGTGAGTATTGTATGTAGAGGAAGTGCTTGGGGTGTATTGTAGAATTCACCTTCACTAATGCATCTCTTCCTTGTCTATCCTATCACTTGATATGTTAGCCATGTAATGGGTTTCTATGGTAACGTTTGTTATCGTTATATCTCGCACTATTTATCATTTTATCTGGATTTGCTCAATAATTATCTAACAGTAATCTTAAATGTCACATTTAAAGGCTACTACTGAGTACGCCTATATAAAAACAAAGGAAACAGAAGCTGACTGGGTTTTAATTGTTTTTCACAAGTGGGAAAACTAATGTGAAAAGGTCAATAATGATAACTGGTTCTTCCGTGATGCACACAAATCAGTATATCTGGCGTTGAGGTATGACATACAGAAGGAAAATGTTACCTACGAGTTTGGAATAGGAAGAGAATGACATGTGGAGTAACAAAAGATGCATTACACCGAAACACCAAGAGCCCATTATATCAAAACACCAAGATAGTCTCCCCTTATGAGCCCATTAAATTAAAACACCAAGAGCAACTCTCCCTTTTAGTAGTGTAGAAATAGCGTTATTGAAGCTCGGTGCCCAGTTGTGTGTGCGGTCATACTAGATTTCATGCTGTATCCGCAGTTTCACATTCAAATAATGGAAGAGGAAAACTGGCATAAATATAGCATTCAGTGGTTTACAGCTCACACTGTTATGTTGGAAATGAACTAAACGGGCACTCGTTTTATATTTATTTACTGACAAGTGGCAAATGAATCCTTCAAGCACGTTTACAGGGGGCATGTATACTAACAGACATCTCAACAAACATTAGCAATGTGAAACATTCAAATTATTGCTCAAAAGCCGCGCCATGAATTTGTTTTAGATCATCAAAGGCCGTCAAAGCAATTTGAGCGTCAAATTGCTCCCGTGAAGCTCTTAGATGTGGAAGGCCGAGATTAGAGGTAGTAAATGGATGAATTTTGAATTAAATTATAATAGATAGATAAAAAATTAATTATTAATTCATTTAAGATTTATTAAAAAATTGTTAAAATCATTCAACCTATTCATGATCTATTTTAATAGATGGATATTCAATACATTCATTAATCTATTTTAATGGATATGATGGATGAATATTTAACTTAGTTATTTAAAATTATTTTTTTAAAAATAAAATAAAATATTTTTATCTAAAAAACGAATTCTTACTCTCTAAAAAAATAATTTTCTCTCTAGAAAAATATTTTTTTCTCTAGAAAAAATAATTTTTGTATTTAGAAAAAAACAATTTCTCTATAGAAAATTTGTCTCTAGAAAAAAAAATTCTCTCTCTAAGAAAAATTAATTCTCTTTCTCTAAAAAAAATTAATTTTCTCTTTCTTTCTAGAAAATGGATGTGTTAATATTTCATGAGTTAGGGATTGATTGAATATCAAATGAGTCATGAATAAGTTAATAATTGAATATCTAATGGATATTAAGCTTAATCAATTAACCATCCATTCTGATCCAACCCATTTAATTTATTATTGTTATTAAATGGATTGGATTGAATTTATACATGGATGGATAATGAATAAATAAACCATTTCTAACACCCTAGTTTCTTGAACCGCAACGGCAATATTTGACTAATACTTGCAATTCTAATTTCATTATTCACAATTTTTGGTTACATGAGAAACTTTAGATAAAAAAGAAGGGGGGGAGGGGGAGAGTAGAGATCTAATCCACCATAACATCAAATATACCACTATTAAGACCGTAATCGATACTATGTAAGTTATTTGCTCATTGTTCTTGTTTCATTTTACCATAGGGGCATATGCGATATGAGTAGAAGAGTATCAATTGGTTCAAATATGGTCGAGGGACTCCAAAAATGAGCCAGGGGGCAACGAAAATTCATGGGTCAATATAATCTATTAGTACTCTAGTCCAAAGAAGGATGAAAGGAAGGAACAGAAAATTTAGCGACCTTCGAGATGTCAGAAAATTAACCAAAAGAAAAAACACCGCTTTTACAATTTCTCTTAGGTGCTTCCAGGAGCATCACTTCGAGCAGTTTTCCGGTTCAGGTAGCGAATGACAGCATCCTCGACCCTGAAAATATTAATAAAAGAACACAACACAATTACAAACAGCTTTGATTAAATCGCTCTTCTAGCATATTTATTGGCCGTGTGTTATATCAAATGAACAAAAAAGATACAGGACATCCTAGTCATACCTTCCATTTTTACTTGTCATTGCCTCTCAGTTATTATGGACACCCAAATGTCTAGAGCCTCACTTTACTCTCCATTCCAAAATATTACATCTAGATTAATCCCCTACTGCATTATAACCCCAAATCAAACTTAAACACTATGCAGTCTCTGAAATAATTTATGCATCATTTTCAGAGCGCAATCAGACCTCAGTAGAAGCCATAAAATGGTAATACAATTTCCTATTAGTTGCCACCTAAGCATGGAACAAACATTGACAGTGCAAGACAGAAAATTCTAAAGTATTTAAGTACTATTATTTTAAGTGCCGCGTTCATGTCTAACATTAAGTGTCCGACACAGATGCAGCTTCTATTTTGAAGTGCACGTTTCATAGGTTCCACTCTCTTCAACTCCCAATTTTAGCAAATAAATATTAACATTAAGGTTAGCCAACCAAGATGTATATTATTCATGCATGCCTCTCAACACAAAAGAAAATAGGTAAAGTACCAGCCTAATGCTTACCATGGTTGATTGTAGAATTCAGAACGTCGTTCGCTTTCGGCATTATGGCTGGCATCTCCAGCAACAAGCTTTAGATCCTTGCTCTGAGAAGCGATTAAAGTATTAATAAATTCTCCTGGAGATTGACTAAAGCCAAGAAAGAAAGCCCGTCTCCTACGATGCTCATGGATCTTCTTTATGGAAGCATGAATCAGTTCATCACAAGCATCAATCTCTTTGTGACTCTCCATGCTTGCCAAGAATGCAGACATATCCTTCTCCAGGGCAAGAGGCACATCAACCTGCACATCATAACATGCAGTTCCAGCAGGACAATTTCCAGAAAGCTTGATTCTATGCTCCAGGTGTATAGGCTGTGGTTGTGACAAATGCTGCGATATCTTGTGTGAAGCCATGGAGAATTTCATTTTCTCTTCCCCAAACACCCTTTGGAGAGAAGGATCACACATGAAGAATGAAGGGTCATTTGGGCTCTGTAGCTTCTTGGATTTCACATAGTGCCAAAGAGCAGCTATTATTCTCGGGCGAGTATCAATCTCAATCCCTAAAACTTTAGACAGTTGCGTTGAAACCATAAACTTCTCAGGTGAATAATTCATTGCTATTCTGATCACTGCAGTGAATTCTTTGTCTCCTTTCCTCTTCACCTCAAAACCCTCCTGTTGGATAGGTGAACGAGCACTGTCCCATACGATGACATGATTATCAGGATAGATGCCCTGATCCAAGTATATGGTAATTTTCTTGAAGAAAGCTGAAAACTTTGGGTACGAAGGATTTGATCTCTGCAAAATTCCGGCTGCCACAGGATCCTTACCATCTTCCAATATCCTTCCAGTTATCTTGAGGGACCAAGAAGGCTCCTCTACATTTTTCTTCTCAGAATCTATTTTTGTCTGATTTGAAAAGGTATTATACACATAAATACGAAGAGTTTTCTGAACACAGGGAGGGTTTCTAACAGCCTCCTGTATGTCAATCTTTTTCCTGGCCAAAGCAGCATCCATCCGAGCCTCGAGTTCAAGCAACTGAGTATAAAGAGCAGACTCAGGCAGAAGTGCAGCCACCTTTTCCGGTATTTGTTTCTCAGGGAAATTTCGCTTCTTTCGTGGAGCAGCCGGGGTCAATTCCATGGTCTTAAACGGCGAGGATTGGTTAGCATTGGAAGAACCGGAAGGCCGAGAAGGTGGCTTTTGAGTTGCTCGCTTGGCACTTGCAGTGGCAGGAGTTGAAACAGAGGATGATGTCACATTAGCCATATTAGAATTGACATTATGCAACTGGGTAACAGGCAGCGTTTGAGGTTGTAGATGAGCTTGGATTTGAGGATGGGATTGAACTTGGGCATGAGGCTGTGCATACTGTGCTTGTGCAAGCACCTGGGGTTGGGGTTGCAAAAGCTGAAAGTGACCAGGGAAGTGAGAAGCACCTTGGGTTTGGGTTTGGGTTTGAGGCTGTGACTGCGAGAGAAGATGGGTTTGGTGGCTCTGGCTCATGCTTCCAGAATTGCCAAAAAACGACGGTGCCGCAACATTCTTAGCTGGATTATTCATCGTTATCGCCGTTTCTATAGAAAAGTGAAAGTTAAAATAAAATTCACAAAATTATAGACTTCAATAGCGACAAATAGCCAAAATTATGAACTGGGTATCTTACCCTTTCTCCCTATGAGGTGAAAAATTGAGACTTTTGTATAACCAGAGCTCTCAAAAACAATAATTCTATTCAGAAAATTTAGAGAGTGCAAACCCTAATTAGAAAACTACAATGGCTGATGTAAAGATGCACGAATTCGAATCGAAACCCGCAAAAGTGAATTGGCCTTGGTCAAATTTTTTGTTTTGCAGAAGAAAGAGAGACAAGTATAGCATATAGTATAGAAGAGGGAGCGAAAGAAACCATTCTTACTCTTGGACTTCGGAAATGAATGAAATGAAATCCCAATCACTTGGCTTGGCGGTCTCTGCTATAGCCTACACCTTTCTCATTCTCGTTTTTTCTTTCATCGTAACCACTGCGCTCTCCCCTTTTTCAATTTCTTTCCTTTTCACTTCTCCTTTCTTATTTGATTTTGAGTGTTGGTGGAGTGGACCCAATAACCCGTCACTGCTTAACTGCTTTACCCAAAAAAAAAAACAGAACAAACCAGATTCAGGCAAGATTATAAGTGAATTTTAATTTTAATATTTTTTTTTTGGCAAATATCATAGTTTCAATGTAGATAGTCAATTTTTTTAGTATTATACTCACAAATAGACTAGTTCAAATTAAATCTAGATTTTCATAATTTATTTAAGTTAAATAACAAATTCTTTTATGAACATTTTCGGTGTAAATAGCTAATTTTTAACAATACTGAGAGGCGAATGTGAACAATACATATATACAAAAATTTACTAATTTTTTTAACATATATTTGTACTATTTTTTTTATCGAGCACTTTTTTTTTCTTCTTTTTTCTCTCTACTTCATCCCGAGGCACTTCAAAGATAATACCATATAAATACCATCTAAACAGTAATTCCCAAAATAAGGAACCTCTCTTTCTAACCTTCTCCCCTTACAGCACGCTTGGTTTAGATTTTTACAAATGCAATCGTTGTTTTTACACGCTTTTCAAGACAGTTATGTGAGAATGATAAATTTTCTCCTTCCTCTCCATAGACATATGCCCATTGCAACAGCTAAAACAAATTTAGCAAACAGTCATTTAGATGACGTATTTGAATTAGAATTAGAAATCTTTCAAATCATAATTTAAGTAAAATCTTTTATTGTTAATGCACAAACTATGATTTTAAGATTCTAAACTCTAATCCAAACATGCACATTAATCATTCCAACCACAGGTTCAACTTGAAGTTTTGATTGAATAAATTTTTATAATTAAACCTAATCATATTGAAAACCGAATTAGGTCAGATTGGCTCAATATAGATACACAAAATTTTTTATATATAATATTTTGATTATATGCCTTTTACTTGTTTAAATTTACTTATAACTACTATGCTCATGTCAAAATTTAATTTAATTGATAATTATATAATAAGTAGAAAATATAATAACTAAATTATAGAAAGTCATAATATTATATCAAAGTAACATTTATTGCATAAAAATTTTTAAGATACAAATTTTTTCATAATGGTTATAACATGAAATCTGAAATGTAAAAGACTCGATAATATGAAAAAAAAAAAAGTTTAACGTGAGTAGGCTCTGCACTTCCAAGATTATAGGTTCGAATCCCTTTTTCTCCAATAATCTTACTTGGTGGTCAACCGTTTCTAGAAAAATCCCTTAATGCCCAGGAGCCAAGTGTGAATAACCTCTGTGCGAGGATTTCCTTGAGGAAACCCATGAAGGTGATCCTCTAAGTATACCTCTCTGCCTACCCTTCAAGATCTCAGGCATGTCACTGACACTAACCATTAGTAACATTCCTTACTACTATTTTTTATCACAAAAAAAAGGATTAATATGAAAATATATATACCACACCTTTAAACGGTACAAGACTACTCAATCAAGTAATCTTAAGATCTCATAAAGACAAACAGACATTGTCCGTCCCTTAATAAGATATATCGAAGATAACGAGGTTTGTAGAAACAAAAAATCTCAATGTAGGGCAGTACGCCTGAAAGAACACTATCATGATGGTCCAAGTCCCATAGATCATAGATTCTGCAACAAAGATTATGAGTTAACATTAGAACTAGATGCACAATCACATATCATAAAGATATACGTCTTATCACCAAATACAAACCACCCATAGGAATTTATGGATAAACAAAAAGCTTTCTGGGTATACTTACATATTTTATTGAAGGCCACAATATCACAGCTCTGGACATATTCGTTAATGGGCTCAGTTAGAAGATGATCCTCAATGAGATCGTCGACGGAGACCAGGTCATCCACAAGCATGATATGTAGTTTCTTGATACCATAGCCAACAGGAACAAGTTTGGCTGTCACATTAATAAACTAATATTAAAACTGCAAATAGGAGTACCAATGGCAGACAAAGATATCCTTATGCAACGCAAAAATAATTGTAAAGGAGACTCCAAATTTTCTCCAGATCAAACCATCAGGTGATATTTTTAGCATTTAAAATATGGAAGTCTGAAACTTATTCTAATATTCTAGGTCAGAATGACAACAGTTAACAAATTACAAGGCATCTACAAATATTTATAACAAATGTCAAATAACAAAATTAAAAGAAAAATAACATACATGCACCCCAAAGTAACCCTTCCATCTGAACACTTCTCACTGCTTCTTCAAGCTTTTTCATGTCGGTTTCATCATCCCATGGCTTCACATCCATCAGAACAGATGATTTCCCAGCTGAGAAAGAAATCAACAAAAAGCCAATTCTCTAATCAAACTTATGTTAAAAAAATGGGGACCCAAACACACTTCAAAGAATTATAAGACAAACTTACATTCTTTCTTTTTTGCAGATGCCTTCACGGCAGCTGCACGTTCCTCAGCCGCCTTCTTCTCTTCCTCTGTCTCTTCCCCAAACAAATCCACGTCATCATCATCATCCTCAGCAGTGGCCTGAACGACATGTTACATTCAGTCAACAGTCAACCATTAGAATTGGGGTTGTCTAAACAGTAACAAAGACAGGAAACATCTGTGACAGTCTACAATCAAACATGAGCCCAATGCCAGTGAAAGTATCATTAGGCAAACATGAATATAATCACCCAAACAAGGAGAGAAAAACACTTGCCTTTGTGTCAGCAGCTGGAGGAGTGGCAACAGTCTCTTCCGTTATGAGAGAAGATCCTTCCACAGTGACACCAGATCCCTCACCGGAAACACCCCTATAGACAGAAAATAAAAAAAATAAAAAAAGACAGTAAATGGCGGCGCATTATCTAGTATGGTTACAAATAATAATGCTCAAAAAATATAATGCAAAACACTCGAATAATCAAATCAGCATACCAGACATAAATGTGACTAAGCACATATTGAGAATACAGATTGTTAGGAGCTCATAAATAAAATCATTGCACAACACAATAACCTGAACTATGGCCTCATGATGTAAATTCTTTTTCTCATTAATTTACATATAATTGGCATTGTGAAAGACGATTATTAAAGGACCATCTCCATCAGTTGCAAAACCAAAAATACTCAACTTTAGGCCGTGATCAGTCTTGGAAAAGGAACTTACGATATTCTCAACAAAGCATCGATGTGACTGTACCACCTGGACACATTTACATATTCAGCTGATGGAACCTTTGACAAAGCTGAGTATACTGTAACATCATCCTTTGAAGCTGGTACCTAAAAAGAACATGTAAAAGACAACAATTGATATCATACAAGGAAGGAAAAAAGAGAAACAAAAAGCAACGACTAACCCAGTGATGTAACTGCGGGTGAGAAGGTATTCATTAAGCTTCTTCAACCCAGATGCAGAGCTAAGGTCATACAATGTGACTGCCATTTTTGCTAAATCTATTATTTGCTTCTGCAATATGCATAACACGGATTACATATAACATATAAGTGTTTGATGTTTAGACTAGTAGGATTAGGACATAGCTATGCAAGTATAAGATCTACAAAAAGATAGTAAAACTAAAGACAAGAATAAAGCAAAAAAGCTGATTTTTTTCCTCTCCTCTATCGATTAATAACAATTCGCAAAATTTGGACATGTGATTGAAACCCATTACTAACACCGTCGAGCAGGAAATTAATAAATCATGAAAACCTCTAACAGTACAACTTCATTAAAAAATAAAAATTACCGATTCATGAAAACACGAAGTTAAAAAAAAAAGAGATCGATTGAGCAACTTACCAGTGCCAGATGCCAAGCAGCCGCAGAAGTGACAGTTAACGACGAGAATTTTGAGAGATTGAAACTGAGGGCAAATAGCACTTTGAATTGCAACCCTAACCCAAATTGTCAATCTGATTATCAATAAGTTTTGGGTGGCCCAATCGGATTGCCCAGTCTCAACCCTAATAGGAATACGTTACGCCCAAAGGCCCATTAAACCCTTTTAACTCATTAAAAATGAACATGGTTTGAATAATTTACAAATTATTATACAAATAAAAAACAAGTCAAAAGCCTCAAATACCTGTCTAAGAAAAAGCCTGGAAAAATAGGCTATCAAATGAGTTGTCCCTGACAGTTTAAGTTCGATCTGTGATGGATTGGATAACAGATAAATTAATTTAAATGTGTTAAAAATATATCAATTTAACTCGTGTAGGTCAGTCTAAAAATTAAAACGGGTTATTGGTTTTTGCAAAATCAAAAAATTATTTCACTTTTCTAAGAAGGAATGCTGGTTTAAATTATGTGAAATGAGACTTTGAATGAAATCATCTTCACATTTTTTTTAACAAATATAAGATTCATGTTCCACAGAAGAACGTGTGAAATAAAATCATTATTTTAACGAGTAGACTAGCAATTTGATTCTTGAAAATAGCTTGCAATTATAATTTAGTTATTGAATTTATTTTTACATATAACTTAGTCATTAAAATTTTTAAACACATAACAACTTAATCCTTATGTTATTTCTCCTTTTAAAATAAAATGGTAACACGTGATGTGACGTGTTAAGTGTTTACGTGTACCATTAAATGTCACGTGACAAGTTACTCCACATACCTAGACTTTCCAACAACGTCATTTAGATGATAAATATGAAACCCGACCCCCTCAAGATCTCCTAATTGACCGAGCAAACCTTACCCCTAACCTATTATCCCTCAGCTCATCACCCGACCGATCCCTTTAACTATTTTTCTATCAACTCAACTGACTGAGCTTACCCTTAACTGATCGGTTATTACTTGATATGTGGCATTTAATAATAGTACACACAAATACTTAACATACAACATCACATATTACAATTTATTTTGGGAAGAAAAGATAACATAATGATAAACTTGTTGAGTATTTTAAAATTTTAAGGACTAACTTTATACATAAAAATAAATTTAGAGACTAAATTGTAAGTGTAAACTATTTTTAAGTACCAAGTTACTACTTTACACTTATTTTAACTATAAGGTATGACTCATTCGATAATCTTCTTAAAGATGATGTGAACAACTTGTGTTCTTTAAAAAATCATCATAAATGTGCTATTATGTATTTTATGTATGGAAGTGTTTTTTATATTCTTATTTTTTTAAAAAAATATTAATATTTTTTAATAATTAATGATTAATATTTATCTATATATATATTATTTATTTAAAATATAGTTTTTTTTATATTTTAATTAAATAAAATACATGACTAAATAATAATTATTAATTATTAAAACTATTAATACTCTTATAAAAATAAATTTTACTAATGTATTCCTTGAGATATATAGTTTTCAAGGAAAACCAAATTCGTCAACTCATTGACAAGTACACGTGGGATGTTATCCCATTCGTACCCATTGACGTTGATTTTTTTTTTTTTCGGTAATACCCCATTGGAGTTGATTTATCATAATATATGAAATGAAATGGATATAAATGGGATAAACATTTTTCAATAATTTGATATTTTGATGCAGTTCAAAAAAGCAAGGACAAATATTGAATTTGACTAATTTCGATTTTTTTTATTTCATATATAAACTTTTTGACTTTGAGTGTAAATATATAAAAGCTTTTTGGGTACAATTTTGAATGAAGGTATTAACATTTTTTAATGATTAATATATACATATATATATATATATTATTTATTTAAAATATAAATAAAATAAATATTTACATTTATAATTTAATTAAATATAACACATAACTAAATATTAATTTATAATTATTAACACTCTCGGTCCGTAAATATATATAAAACTTTAGTTTAAAGTTAAATAAAAAGGTACCAAACAGCAACTTCGTAACTGAGCTGTGCTTTACTTTACTGGTCAGAGTCAGTCTGCAAAAAATTCCACGTAATGAATGCGAACAGTCGGGGTAATACAGAAAAGAAGACCTAACTAAACCGCAAACAAGAGACAGCGTATTATAACGGCACCTAAACATGCCTCGCTAAATAGCGCCACCATCAAAGGCCAGAATACTAACTTACGCACATCGCGGTGTAGGCACAATAGAAAAAGCGAAAAAAAAAAAAGAAACAAATAAAGAAGGATATTTTACAAAAAATAATAAAATCATTCATATCCCCTCTCTCTCTTTAAAGCAGAGAGGAGAAGCCAAAAGAAGCAGAAGAGAGAAGAAGCATGGTTTCAACGAGACGCAGTGGATCTCTCTCTGCCAACAATACCAAAAGATCTTCCTCTTCGGAAGATAAGCCTCCTTCACCGAAGCGTCAAAAGGTTCTTCCTTTTTGGTTTTTCGTTCTTTTTCTTTTCTTTTTCTTTGGAATCAATTCATTGAATCCAAACGGTTCGGTTCTGAGTTTGTTTTCCGAGTTTTGGAAAATTCGAGCGTCGAAGCCGTTTCTCTTCGCGGCTTTCTGCGATTGGTGGTTTACGATTTGTTCGGATTTTTCAGGTCGACAATGGCGGTTCGTCGGGGAAACCGATGCCGGCGGCGGAGAATTCCAAAGAATTGGGTACTCCGGAGCCGGCGGCTGATCCCGGAGAATGTGGCTCCGGCGATGCTCAGATCGCCGGAGCAGGTGCCGGCGATGGTGTGAGTTCCGGCAAGGATGATGCTACGCCGGCTGTGGCGGCGCCGATCGCTGATGGTACGTGTTTAGCACTTAGAATTTTCTGTTTATGGTGTTTTTTTTTCCTTGATGCTGAATCGGTACTGAGGCCATGAATTTGATTTCGTTAACTTTTTCATTCGTCTTTTTCTGAAGGATCTTCACCGTCTTTGGTGGTAGATAAGGCTAGGGGTTCGTTCTCTTCGTGGAGTATATATCAGAAGCAAAAACCAAATTTTGAGGCTTCAGCTCCCTGGTGCAGGCTCTTGTCGCAGTCTGCACAGGTAATTGTTGTTCATTCAAGTGAAGTGAATCGGAAAAGATAGCCATGTGTCTAGTTATCTCAGCTGCCTTTTCTTTTCGGCGTGCAAAATGATTGTAGTAGTCGCATTTTCGAGTGTTCACTCGGAGTAGCACGTGGACTTTTATTAGTTCAAAATTTGTTTATTTTGAATTGTGTATTACTGCTGCAGAATCAAGATGTTGCCATTTCATCACCGAATTTCACGATTGGTTCTAGTAGAAATAGCAACTTTCAACTGATTGATGAGACTATAAGTGTAAATTTATGCAAGATCAAACATACCCAGGTACATCTCAGGACTAAAATAAGATTACTCGATGGAGTTTTGGAACATTGATGTGATTGTGTGTCTGGTTAGGCTTTTCCAAGCACACACCTAAGCACTTGCTAATGGATCATTTTACCCGGTTACTATTTCACTAAGGCTTCTAAGCCCTATAAATACTTCTATGGGGTCGTGTGCTTGGATGTTTTGTTTTTTTTCAGTTGTTTGAGGTGAATACCTTAGGATATGTATGTGCAGTATGATTACTGTTGTTTCTGGAAATGATCAGCGTGAGGGAAGTGCTGTAGCTGTGCTAGAAAGTACGGGTAGCAAAGGATCTGTGCTAGTAAACGGGACTCTTGTCAAGAAGAATACCAGCTGTGTGCTTAACTCGGGTGACGAGGTGGCTTTTGGTTTGCTGGGAAATCATTCTTATGTATCCTTTTAGTTTTTTCAGTTGAATGTGATTCTTTCCTCTCCCCTGTGCTTCTTGAAATGAGAAGTATCAGTTATACTATTTCTCTATTATCTATTATTTCCTTGTTCTCAAGGTATTTTGTTCTTTTATTTGTCTTTGCATGGGTATTTTCTTAATTTATTTTCGACCTAGATTTTTCAGCAACTAAATACTGAGGTTGCAGTTAAGGGTGCAGAAGTTCAGAGAGGTGCTGGGAAATTTCTGCCTCTTGAAAGGAGAACTGGAGACCCTTCAGCTGTGGCTGGGGCTTCTATTTTGGCTTCTCTTTCTAGCCTCAGACAGGACCTGACAAGATGGAAATCTCCATCTCAGACCACCGGTAAACCTCACCAGGGTACTGACGTCTCTAGTAATTCTGTTCTTCATGATGGTACAGACACTGAGCTTGATGGCCCGGAATCAGATCCAAATGTACGGAGTGATAAAGCGGCTGATGCTGGAGCAAGCGACAAGAATTCTCCTATGCATTGCAATCCAGATGCTGGCACAGAGGCAGGCAATGTAAAACTCTCTGGGGTGAATGATTTCCTAAGGCCTTTCTTCAGGATCTTAGCTCGATCTAGTTGTAAACTGAAATTGAGCAAAAGTATCTGTAAACAGGTATTGGAAGAAAGAAATGGGACGCGGGATACGCAGGCTGCATCAACTTCGGGTACATCTGTGCGCTGTGCAGTGTTTAAAGAAGATGTTCATGCTGCAATACTGGATGGAAAAGAAATAGAAGTGTCCTTTGACAACTTCCCATACTATTTAAGGTATAAATCTATTCTATTCCATATTGCAATGTTATGTAAGAGATCTTACCATGTGTTTGGATTTATATATCTAGGGTGCTGCTTTTATCAATGATGGTTCCAAATTAATTACTAGCTTTCACTTTGCATGTTGTTGCTTTCTTTTCTTGAAATGTCTATAGTTAGGACTTGACAGTGGCATAACACTTGGCATTTAATTTTGAAGTATGTGTTGAGGTTGCTGTGATTTTTATAAATAAAATTAAGACTATTCTTTATTTGTGTCACTTGATTGAGTCCTTCATGTGTTGTGCTTGAAGTCATTCTTATAGCTCCTTTCTTTGATGGATTATTAATTCATAAAAACTGTATTTAAGTTTTTCTTCATATCTTTTTGCAGTGAGAATACAAAAAATGTCCTGGTTGCAGCTTGCTTTATACACCTCAGGCATAAAGAACATGAAAAGTACACTGTGGATCTTACAACCATTAACCCTCGTATTCTGCTCTCGGGACCAGCAGGTGTGTGCGTATTGCACTATTGCTCCCCTTCTTTTTATTTAAGTAATTGTTTCCCTAAATTGCCAATTTTTGTTGTTTGCAGGGTCAGAAATATATCAGGAGATGTTGGCAAAAGCACTTGCAAAATACTTTGGAGCTAAGTTGCTCATATTTGATAGCCATTTGCTTTTGGGTGTAAGATAAAGCTTCCTTGTTGGTCTGATATTGGAATTAATCCATGCGTGCCTCTTTAAGTGTCATTGAAGTATTTTTGACTGAAAACTCTGATAATGAATCTTCATTTGCTGTGTGATGATAGGGTTTATCTTCCAAGGAAGCTGAGCTACTCAAAGATGGATTTAATGCTGAAAAATCCTGCAGCTGCACCAAACAAAGTCCTACAGCCACAGACTTGGCTAGGAGCGTGGACCCATTAGCTAGTCAAACAGATACACCTAGCTCTTCAAATGCACCTACTTCATATGGCCTTGAGTCTCAACCTAAGTTGGAAACTGATAACATACCATCTACCTCTGGGACAGCTAAAAATTGCTTGTTTAAATTAGGTGTGTGCTCTTCTACCTTTCTTTCATCTTTAAGAAGCTTTGATTTGATCTCAAAGTGTTGGTATTCTCCATATATAATCATGCAGGTGATAGGGTGAAATTTAGCTGTTCATCTTCTTGTGGCTTGTATCAGACATCTTCTTCAAGGTACAAATTTATAGTAATCTGTTCTGAATTGATTTCTGTTTTTCTCATCGATGCACATTGTTGTGTACATTTTTCTGCATTTGTCAGATGAACTATAGAACTTGAGTTGTATATCATGATCACCTATTCAGGTCTAACTTTTTATATATGATATAGTAGTGTAATGGATGGATCTTTATTTACCAAATTGAAACGTCATAGCACAATGCCCTGATACTCATGATTATGGTATGGCAATTCAACTTTGGAGGGCTTTCACTTTAAATAGCTAATTGTACGATATGATTGAAAATGAATAGACTACACCACTGATGGGAGATCTGGGACTGCCAGGGGGAGGAAAACTTTTTAAGGTGACTGATCTCTGCACTGTGATAATAGATTAGAACTAGTGTTAGGGTGCGTTTGGATAAGCTTTTTAAAAAAGTGCTTCTATAATAGAGCTTTTTTCTGTAGAGCTTTTATGAAAAGTAGATATATAGCATCAAAAGCACTTTTACACTGTTTGGATGTAAATATATAAAAGTACTTTTCTATCTTACAAAATTACAAAAATGCAATGCACCATAATATATGTAAGAATTAAAAAATTTCAGAAATAACAAAACCCACATCAAGAAATCCTAATATTTCCTTTTCCCCAAATTAAACAATATATACCAAGTAATTTGAGAGTTCATGGAAAGATTTTATCATGAGAAAATAAAAGAGAGTAGAAAAGCCACAAACCCGACAATTGATGATGAGATGAGCGCGAGTAAGAAGAGAGTTCAGGTGATGACGTTGAACAAAGCTCGTGAGGAAGAACCAAGGAGGAAGCTAGTGAGGGCTTGGTGGAGCCATGGAAGAACCAAGGAAGAAAGCTCTCCTTGAAGAAGAAGGGGATGAGGGTTAGGAAGAAGGAATTGTGTAAAGAGAAGGTGTCGTGGAAGAAGAGGATATAGGCAGTAATTTCCAGAAATCATTAAGGGTATTTTTGCGAAAAAGAATTCAGAACTGCTTCTCAGTCCAGCTTTTTTTTCCCTTCTCTCTCATCTATCAATGGGGCTTTTTTAAGAAGCTAGGAATTGTGGCTTCAGAAAAAAGCCCAAAATATGCTCTTTTTTTTGTATGCTTCTGCTTTTTCGAAAAAGCTTAGCCAAACAGCCTAAAATTTTATAAAAGTACATTTTTAATTAATAAAAAAGCTTAAACAAACACACTCTTAATCCTTTGGTTGTTGGGATAGAGATGGTGCCACAAGCTAATAATTGCCTATGCTTAAGCTACTTTTGTATTTCTTCTTATCTCTCTCTCTCTCTTCCCCTGTTTGCTTTCTAGGTTGCAACTTAAACCCTTTTTTTTGGGGAGGGGGGAATGTGGTAGGAAAGAAAATGAGTATGAGAAATTAATTTTCTTCTCTCTTGTTTGGATCTCAATAAATGAGGGGCAAGAAAATGGAGGATAACAAAATTAAATGTGACATCACTAATTTTTATTGAGATGATATTTTACGATTGTGTAATTTAGAATACTACAAGTAACTCTCAGTTTCTCTGTACTTTTAGTAGAATGTAAGTCAAATATTCTTATCTAGTTCATTCCTTCATATTTCCCCTTCTTTCCTAGACAATATAATGTAACTTTGACCCCTAGTTTTCATTTCTCTCAAAACAATTTCCTCCATTTTTACCCATTCCTAACAAAGTGCAAGTGTCTCTATTTTTTATATTATAATTTTGATTAGCAATTGTACATATAGGGGCCCGCCTAATGGAAGTCGGGGGAAGGTTGTCTTACTATTTGATGATAATCCCTTGTCTAAAATTGGTGTGAGATTTGATAAACCCATACCTGATGGAGTTGATCTTGGAGGTGCCTGTGAGGGAGGTCAAGGATTTTTCTGCAATGGTAATACCCTACCTATCTAATACAGCATTTATATTTTTAGATCTTCTATATTCTTGTATCTTTGAGCTTATCTTGGTCCTAGATTTTGAAGGTGTCTTTTTCTTTGTACAGTCACTGATCTTCGATTGGAAAACAGTGGTGTGGAAGAACTGGACAAATTACTTATTAATACGTTGTTTGAGGTTGCCTTTTACCCCGCTCTGTGGTCTAAGAGTTTTTTTTTTATAATCATTTTCAGCTTTAATCTTACACTGAGGTTTTGTACTTCTTGTTTCAGGTTGTTTTTAGTGAGAGCAGAAGTGCACCATTCATTTTGTTCATGAAAGATGCCGAGAAGTCTATAGTAGGAAATGGAGATCCATATTCATTTAAAAGTAGGCTTGAAAAGCTTCCAGACAATGTGGTCGTAATAGGTTCACACACTCAGATTGACAGTCGAAAGGAGAAGGTAATAATTTTTTTTTAAAAATGATAACTCTGTTTTGTAATGCTAAAATGCCTTGCAATTGAGGCATTAGAAGCTGAGACCCAACAGCCCATTGCAAGATGCCCTGGAAAGTTTTTTATGCATATTATTTGGTTTATTTGCATGAAATTTTGTTGAAAGAATGAATTAATCAGTCTCCAAAGATCTGTATTTCGGGTAGTTATGGGCTTTATATATCTTTTTGTTTTATATGAATTGAGGATCTAAGTAAGATTTATATTGTAGTGAAGTAGGATACAAATTGGATATCCTACATATTTGATCCTTTGAATTTCCCTTCCATCCCTGGTCTAAATGAATGTGTAAGTGATTATGTCATTGATATATATAACTACTTTCCTTGCAGTCGCATCCTGGGGGTTTGCTTTTTACGAAGTTTGGTGGCAATCAGACTGCCCTTCTTGACTTGGCTTTCCCAGTAATGACTACATCTCCTTTTGAATTCATCGTTTCTTCTATTGGAAAGAGAGAAACAGGAACTACCTATATATGCTTTTATTTTGCTTATATGAATTTATGTGCAACCTAACAATATTTCTTTCAAGCTTTCTCAGCTATAGCAACATTATGTCTCTTTCATTTTTTCAGGATAGTTTTGGACGATTGCATGACAGGGGGAAGGAAGTCCCAAAGCCAAACAAAACTTTGACTAAGCTTTTCCCAAATAAAATAACAATTCACATGCCACAGGTATGTACATTGGATTGTATATCATTAGTTTTGTTCTCCTTATATAATATTGATAATATGTTTCCTGTTATAGGATGAGGCACTTCTAGCATCTTGGAAGCAGCAACTGGATCGAGATGTTGAGACTCTCAAAATCAAAGGAAATTTACATCACTTGCGTACAGTAAGTATCTTGTGTTTGCTTGTAATTTTAATTCATACAGCTTTATGGAAAGGTAATTTTACGTTATTTGTGTCAAAAAATATTGCTTTGGCGGCTATATGGCACATTCCTTTATAGAATATTTCATTATGGTACCAAGTAATTCAAAGTAAATATTGGTTAGATCTGAATGGGTGGGATACCAATTGAACTGTCAATAGCTTGCCCTTGGAAGTTTATTTCCCAAGGATATATGTCCCATAGACCAATGGTTTTTTTAGGTTTGAGTGATGTTTCTCTTGTATCAGGTTTTGGGAGGTTTTTTGGGTGGGGAATGTTTCTTCTTAGAGGCTTTTCCTCGTCTCTACCATCTCTCCATCTTGCATAATTCTCCCATTCAAAGTTTATTTCAATTTAAGGTTGATATTTAACTTGGAACTTTCATTTTTTGTAGAAATTTGAGTGACTAGGAAGCTAGTGAGTTAGAATCCCTTCTGGCCTTTGCTTGATTTTGTAATTTTCTGCCTTCTTTTTGGTGTGTTTTAATTTAAATCCTCCTATATATTTCTAACTCTGCTAATCTTCAGAGGTTCCTTTTTGACAAATTAAGTTGGAAGTCCAAGGCCCCTTTGAAGTCAATTACTTTGTTTGGACAATGGTACTTAATAGAATTAATTAACACAATGACATATTGCAAATTTGTAGGCCTCAAGCTGCTCCTTCCCTTGACTTGTGTGTTGTGTGTAGTTATAGCTAGACTGTTGGACACATTCTTACAGTGTAAGGCTACTCCTTTCTTATGGGACAATTTTTTGCGATGATCAGCTATAAAGGTTTTGTTAAGGATACGGACGCTGTCATTTTGTGGAATTCTGTAGTTTATGCTATCCTTTGGCTTTGGTGTGTCTGGATGGAGCGAAATACTTGCTTGCATCTTTAAGGGTGTTTCTATACTCGTAAATTTGTTATGGGATAAGATAGTCTTTATATGGCTTCTCTTTGCTGTTCTGCTAGGGAGATCCAATTTTAGATAAGTACAGAGAGAAGTCTTGTTTCATTCTTGATTCTTTTTTGTTCATTGTTTATTTTGTATTCTCTATTTTGAATCTTATTCTCAATGTAGACTGTAGTTGTAATTTCTTTCTTTTCCCTCTAATAAAAGTTATTTTTCTATCAAAACATACGCACACTGGATCAAGATCAGCTAAAGTGCATGGTGCACTTTGGAGAGTAAAGTGCAATGTTGATAACCATTGATTAAAAAATGATATATCTTGAATAATAACTTGCTAGACAAAGTGTAGTTAGTTAGTTACCTATGCTATTTTAATTGGAGCGGTTAATTGCCTTCTGTCAGTCATCATTCTGTTTCCTTTTCTTCATGTCTCCTTAAATTCAGCGAGTTCTAACTTCTAAGGTTTTGTATTTCATATTTGACCATGCTGAACTGTGTAGTGCTATAAATGTTTGATTGTTTACAGCTGCAGTTGTGGTGTTCTAAACTTATAGCAATTGCATCCATTGAATTTTATTTATAGGTTTTGGGTCGTTGCGGAATGGAATGTGAAGGACTTGAGACCTTATGCATTAAGGATCAGACACTTACAAATGAGAGTATGTTTTACCATTAAGCGCTTTAGGATTTTCCGCTCAAATCTCTCTCCTATATCATGTTTGCTATATTGCAGATGCAGAGAAGATAGTTGGTTGGGCTTTAAGCCACCACCTCATGCAGAATTCTGAAGCTGATCCTGATTTAAAGCTTGTGATGTCTTGTGAGAGGTGATTGCTAGCTTGCACTGCTTGTTATTTGAAATAAATACTATATGTACTGTATTGTAATTTTATTATGGTGATGTCATTATGATATTCTACCAGCATCCAGTATGGAATTGGGATCTTGCAGTCTATACAGAATGAGTCCAAGAGCCTGAAGAAGTCTCTTAAGGTGACTGTTATGGTCTTTTGCTACTTAGAAGTTTGTTCCAGCCTTTCTCCGTAAAAGTTATTCTGTTGGGAGAGTTTAACCAACTTCTTTCATGAATACTTTATTCTAAATCATCCTGCTTGTGTTTTTTGAAATCAGGATGTTGTAACAGAAAATGAGTTTGAAAAGAGGCTTTTGGCTGATGTTATTCCACCTAGTGACATTGGTGTTACTTTCGATGATATTGGAGCTCTTGAAAATGTAAAGGATACACTGAAGGAGTTGGTGATGCTTCCTTTACAGAGGCCTGAGCTTTTTTGCAAGGGGCAATTAACCAAGGTTTTACTTCCTTTACAGATTGAAATAATTTTGTTGTTTAATAGGCTTTCTGCTCTTTAAGTCTGTTGACAGTTTGTGAGCTAGATCCCACTATTATTGTTCTTTTCCTTCCATATATTTTTTACTAGTTTATTGATTTGTTGATTGATTGATTGATTTTATGATGCTTTTAATGGGCTTTGATCATTTGATGCCCTCCCACTGTCCCCACCTGAAAAGAGAAGGGAAAGAAGAATAACCTGACTATGTTTTTACATTTCTAGCCTGTTGGATTGACCTACTTGCTGTGACATCTGGGGATTTGTAGCCTTTATATGTGATATTGGCCTTTGCAAGATATGTAACTCATTTGTTGTTTAAAATCTGCCATAAAACCATGAAAGCTAAAAGCATTTTTGTAGGATTGGTTTCCAGAAACTTCTTAGGAGAAATTTTGGAGATTTGTTTCCAGAATCATTGAAATGTTTTTTTGTGGTAAAAATACAATTAATAAAAATAGATGTAAAACTTTTTGGTGATTGTCTAACAGGCCCTTTTGTCAAAATATTACCCATTCTGATTTCTGACTGAGTTACCTTTTGTGCAGCCGTGCAAGGGTATCCTATTATTTGGTCCCCCTGGAACAGGTAAAACAATGCTTGCAAAGGCAGTTGCTACTGAAGCCGGTGCAAACTTCATCAACATTTCTATGTCAAGCATAACGTCTAAGGTTAAATTTGTGCCTCACTGGGTGTATTTTAAATCTCACCCCTATCAGTTTGTTGTGCATGACAACTCATGTTCTTGCCCCATTTTGCTTCAGTGGTTTGGTGAGGGGGAGAAATACGTGAAAGCTGTTTTCTCTCTGGCGAGTAAAATTGCTCCAAGTGTTATATTTGTCGACGAAGTAAGCCTTTTACATAAAATGGTATTGGTTTGTGTTGATTCATCAGATATAACTTAACCAGCTTCTTTTTAGGTTGACAGCATGTTGGGTCGGAGGGAAAATCCAGGGGAGCATGAGGCCATGCGAAAGATGAAAAATGAATTCATGGTGAATTGGGATGGCTTACGTACAAAGGAGACTGAGCGAGTTCTTGTGCTTGCAGCCACTAATAGGCCTTTTGACCTTGATGAGGCTGTCATACGGAGGCTGCCAAGAAGGTGAATACCATGTTGAACTGCGCTTTAATTCCCCCCCCCCCCCCTCTTTTGGGGTTTTGGGAAAAAAAAGGGGGGGGGGCTTAAGAGCACTAGCAGATGTTCAAGATTTTATAATCTTTGGTCTTCTTATGCAGATTGATGGTAAATTTGCCAGATGCTCTGAATAGAGCAAAAATATTGAATGTTATACTGGCGAAAGAGGAATTGTCTCCTGATGTTGATTTGGATGCAGTTGCAAGTATGACTGATGGATATTCTGGAAGTGATCTTAAGGTTGCGGGTGTTCTTTTTCCTTTTACCCTATACTTTTAAAATTGGTGTTATTTTTTAGTCAATATTTGATGCTTGCTCTTGTACTGCAGAATTTGTGTGTAACTGCTGCACACCGTCCAATTAAAGAGATATTAGAAAAGGAAAAAAAGGTATGGCTCTTTCTTATGTTGTATTAGCATTATGCTTGGTATTATGGGTTTGTCATTGCTTTGGATGGTAAAGTTACAGTTGGGATGGTTGCATGAATCATTCTGTCAAGTCTACATGCTATTTGAACATGATAATAATTATGCTCAAAACACCAAGTTAAATTATGGCCTTAGTTGAGACAATGCTATTGCAGCTTACAATAGACCTAGAGAAATCTCCTTTTCTTGATGGTCTTAGGTTCTGAACTCATGTCATATTTAAGTTATTAGTCAGTATTTTTAATGAAGGGGAAACAGTAGTATACTTAAGAAAGATCTGAATTTATGGTTGATTGGAGCTGATGCTTTCTACCTGGAAGCTTAGCTACTTTGATCTAATGTGTTTGATGCATGACAGGAACGTGCTGCTGCTCTAGCAGAAGGTAGACCTGCTCCAGCATTAAGTGGCAGTGGGGACATCCGATCTTTAAACATGGAAGACTTTAAATATGCTCATCAACAAGTAAGAAAAGAAAGTCTCTTCTTTGGAAGCCCCCTTCCCCTGTCCTTTCAGGCCTCCGAAATAATAATAATAACTTTATATGTTATACTGAGGCAGGTATGTGCAAGTGTTTCCTCTGAATCGGTAAATATGACTGAGCTTTTACAATGGAATGAACTATATGGCGAAGGTGGTTCAAGAATAAAGAAAGCACTCAGCTATTTCATGTGATAGTTTTTCTTTGTACAAATGTATTCCCCCCCATTACTGCCTCCATATCCTGAAAGCCTGCGCATTTGTAGTTTTGCCAATCTTTAGGGCTTCCAGGGGTTGCTGTTGAGCCATTTTGTTTGTAAAATGAAATATAGGTTTTTTAAGTTATTTTTCTTTCTTGTGGGATGGTGGGTTTTGACAGGAGTGGAGCCTTCCAGAATTTTGGCCAGGCTCTGCTGTGTTTTGTTCCTCATCCCCTTGCCGCCAGCACAAAAAAACGTCTGTTGAATTTTTCTTTTTGAAGTGACAAGTGTCCTACTAGAAGAAAAAGATAAAATAGTCAGATGATCTTGTGCATATATTTATTGTCACACCTATTGGAATCTGCTGGAACAATAAGCATTTAGATCTTGACTATTATCTGTTATGTGCATATCATGCATGTTAGAGCCCTCTTTAATTGAGATTCTAGCTGTTGGTGAAGATTTTATTTGACTTCTGCAATTATGTCAATGCTCAAGTTTTATGATACACCTTTATTGAATGATTTTTATAGTAAGTTAACATTTTATGTTTCACTAATGGATTTGTCTAATATACACCTAAAAAATATTAGTGCATTGATGGACCAGTTAACCAGTTAATATAAATTGTTCATCAAGAATAATAAAATAATGATAATAATCTAACGGTAAAAATTTGTTTGAAATTTAATAAGAAACCGGTTGAAGAGTTGGTTGATGAGGTTAAACTTACTTTGCAAAAATGTTTTCAAATTTTTGTAATTGTTTTTAGTTCACATATTTATTTTATTTGATATTTTTAGCTTTGAGGTATGTATGCTTTTCTTGAGTCAAAGTCGAAGTAAAATGTAAAGAATCTAAGGTTAACGGTATGAAATCGGAAATTTCGTTAGAAGAGAATCCAAATAAATAAAAGATTAATACCTTTCATTTGGTATGTGAGTTATTAAAAGTTAACCTTACGCTTGGTTTTGCTTTTCAATTTTACAACTCATAGATGATGCCACGTGTTATTTCTTTATTTATGAAACTAAGCTATGAAATCTCAATTGGGGACTAAATGATGAGAAAGATCGAAGACAGATATGAAGGACTTTAGACAAAGCGATTAAGGAAATTAGAGAAATTTTAGTTGGACTGAATGTGAGGAGGAGTGATGACCGAAGAGGAAGGGAAGACATAGGAAAACAAAGCCTGGACGTCAAGGTTGGTAAAGATATAAAATTTTTGTTAGACTTCTTACGAGATTCATGGTCCCGAAATGGATTAAAATAAAAATAAATAAATAATGTATAATTTTTAGAAAATTCTTCATCACCTCATAAATTTGTTATAAACCCCTTATAGGATTCACACTATTGAAAGGGATAAAAAATTACAAAAGCTCTTAAATTTATAAAAACTACCTTTATAGGATTTTGAGTCCTGCATGAGAACAAGTAGAAATAAATATAAATTTAAAATTTATTAATAATCGGTTAAAAATATAGATTAATGGAAAATTTAAAAATTCTTACAAAATGGACAAAATATAAAAATAAGGAAAGAACCTATAAATGTTAATATTATTAAAATTTATTAATTTAAAATTTTTAAACAGGAATCCTGAGAAAAAATTTTAAAATTAGAATTTGTAAATTATCTGTTAGTTGAATGTTCAATTGTTTAAAATTTTAATGAAAAATTAGTTCAATAAATGTATGAAAATATTATAAATTTTTCAGATGGAAACAAAATAAATTTTAAAATTGCCATAAAGCTAAATAACCAAGTGCAACAATTAAATATATTAAAAGTAATTAAAAATTTGACACCCACATTAATAACTGTTGAAAAAAATAGAATATGAAGAAATGAATTTATGGAAAAATATAAGAAGGAAAATAATTTAAAGATTCATAATTCTGAACAAAAAATACATAATAAAAATTACAAAGAGAAGCCATACATATCCAAAAAAGAAAATTGTAAAAGCTCTTAAATTTATACAAACCACGGATTATGAGTCCCGCAAGGGACCAAGTATAAATAAATATAAATTTTAAATTTATTAATAACTAGTTTAAAGTATAGATTGATGAAAAATTTAAAAATTATTACAAAATGGACAAAATATAAAAATAAGGAAAGAACCTATAAATGTTAATATTATTAAAAAAATTTAATTTAAAATTTAAAAAATTTAAACAAGAATCTTGAGACAAAATTTAAATTTAAAATTTGTGATTTATTTTTTAGCTTTATGTTAAATTGTTTAAAATTTAAATTAAAAATTGGTTCAATAAAGGTATGAAAATATTATATTTTTTTCAGATGGCAACAAAATAAAATTCAGAATTGCCATATAGCTAAATAACCAAGTGCAACAATTAAATATTATTAAAAGTAATTAAAAATTTTCCATTGATATCCACATTAATAATTGTTGAAAAAAAATAAAATATGAACAAATAAATTTATGGAAAAATATAAGAAGGAAAATAATTTAAAGATTCATAATCCTTTCAAATAAATTGAACAAAAATACATAATAAAAATGACAAAAAGAAGCCATACATATCCAAAAAAAAATCTGATAAAGAAAATACCAATAAAGGAATGAAACTAAATATTTACAAATCATTTAATAGTCATCCTTATTTTAAAAGAATATATAAACTTAAATCAAACAGGTAATTTAACTTAAAATCCAGCATAAATTATGAAAATTTTAACCCTCAATAACCAAGAATTTGATTTAAGTTGGAATAAACATAGTAAAAAATAATACTACAAAATTTTGTTTAAATAAAAATTAATGACAAATGTAAAAAAATTACATATTTTTTAAATACCAATACAAGAATAAAACTAAATATAAGAATAATAAACAAGTCATTTGACTTAAATTCTAACATAAATTATGAAAATTTTCTGCCATCAATAACCAAAAATTTGATTTAAGTTGAAATAAAAAGTAGGGAAAAATTGTACTGAAAATTTAAAATGGTTAATGAGCCAGTCCCCACAAATTACAAATATTAATGTGAAAAATACATATAAATAACAGACAAAAAAGTTCGGTCATAGAAAATGTTTAAATGTAAATACATTTGTGCCAAAGTGTTGTAATCCTTTAAAAAGCTAGGCAATTCATAGTAACCAACAAAAAATTGCCCATTTTGCCAATCATTGTGTATTTACCATATTATTCTTAATCATAAACGCCTATTTTGGAAATGTTAATTTCAAGTTTTTTTTAATACCAAATTATCTAAATTAATGTATAAAATGTTTCATATTATTCTTTATGTTTAGAGAATGTATTTTTATTTTTCCTTTTTAAAGTAAAATATTTTTAAGAAATTAACATGTAATAATTTAAATATTTTATTTATTATTAAAAATTATTAGAAAATTAAAAATTTGATGAGCCATCATGAATTAAAAATAAAAGAGAAAAATTATAAAAGAAAAATTAGACTAAAATGTAAAAAATGAGGGATATGCCCCGTAAAAAACAAACAAAAGTAGAAACCCTTTTTGTAACAAACAAAAGCCTTTTCTGTAATATGATAATTAAAGCTGTGATAATTGGTGATAGTAGATAAATTTTTTTAAGTATGCATGCACTACTTTTCTTTAAATGTACTATAAAAGGCTCATTCACAAATATAATCTGCTATTTTTACTGTAAAGCTCCAATGTTGTAGCATGGATAGATGTAGAGTTTGAAGCAATTGGTAGTATTTGGTCATAAGCTTTGAATACTATAAATATGCTAGCAGTGAGGGACCGAAAGGACGGTTATAGTTATATGATGCTAAATAAGCAATCGGCGGTAATTTTATGTAACCAACATGATAAAGGATTTGGATCCAATAGGATCATGCTGATAGGGGAGAAAGAGAAAGAACGAACATTTTTTGATAATTAAAATGCACATTTTAATGTCCTCTTGCAGCTCTAGTGGTAAAGCCCGAGACACCCAGGGAGAGAGGGGAGAGTTTGATCTTCCTCAATGCTTTTTCACTTCTCTTCCCTACCTCTTCTCCCTTCCTCTAGCCCACTAGGGGACCAACTAGGGACCCCACTAAGGGGTACCACCTAGGAGCCCCACTGGGGTCCTTCCTATGGACCTAAAAATAAAAAATGCACATTTTAATAATTAAAATGCAAATTGTTGTTTTTTCTTTCCTTTTCTTATATGATGATCCTTTCATAGGGGATTTAGATCTTCTAAGTGTTCTTTAATAAATTGTATAATTTTAATTGTTGATGAGAATAAATTGTATAATTTTAATTGTTGATGAGAAAATTAAGAGTGAATTATTACATGTTCATAATATGTTATTTAGGTATTTGTATTTTATAAAATTTTAAATTATTGATTTTTTATTATTAATTATATACTTTACTATCTAAAATAGATTTTTCATTTTAGAGAATTTATATCATGTTTTGAGAGAGATCCAAATTCTATGATAAATTATTCACTATTTTTTTTTAATAGTGCGGGGTTTGGGTTACATCATTAGTTCATCTGGAATATATAATGAATTATCGATTTTTTTTTGGTCTTTAATTATCGAATATATTTTATCAGAACTAGCAAAGGGGTTTAGAAAAAAAGTTGGATGTTGAAGATATTAAAATGGATTTAGATCTTTAAGAGTATGTTTGGATTGGAGGAGTTTAGAGAAAAAAGAAAGGAATGGGTAATCTTTTATTTCTAAATTGAGAGAATTATAAAATAATTATAAAAATAAAAAAAAATATAATTAAAATATTATATGATAATCTCTCATTTTATTTCTTTCATTTTAAAAAATTATCAAATAAAAAAATAAAAAATAAAAATAAAAATTATCCTTTTTTTTTAATCCAAACTCTTTTATCTAAATAATACCTAAGGTGCCGTATTAAAGGTATGCTTCGCAAAATTGGAGGAATGCAAATTTACAAGGAATGAAATCATACGTATCTAAAAACATGTTGATTTTCACTTTGGTTTTTAGTCCTGCTATGCATAATAATATCACGAGTGAGTTAACTGAGTCAGCAAATTTTTCATTTTTGTTTTATGTATAATAATATATTAATAAAAAAAACTCACGCCAAAAAAAATAAAGGACTCGACTCTCCTCAGAGTCAAACCTGAATATTTGATTATCTTTATTTTGTTTACCTTATTTAATTTTGACTGTGTACTTGGCGGTGAAAGGGGTCTCTTATTATTAGTAATGATCCTTATATAAATTTAATTTTAATTTATTATGAGTATAAAAAAAATTATATTGGCATTTAATGATATTTTAACATATTATTAAAGAGTTAATTTTTTTTTTAAAATTATCATAATAGTTAAATTTTTTAAAAAATTATTATAATAGTTAAATTCTTTTATTGATATGATAATATCTTATTAGATAATAGTATAAAATTTTTTATACACTGAATAAAAATTTATTATAATTTTTTTTAAATAATTTAAATTTTACACATACTTAAAAAAAAAAAGGTTATGCAAGTATTTTTCCTAAGATTGTTGGTTACGTAATAGTAATAGGACCTGTTTGTTATCTTCTGTTTTTTATTTTTGTGTTATCAGTTATTTTAAGATTCTGTAATTTTGATGTGTATTCACAGATTGTAGCCGTTGATTTGGAGATCACAAACATTAGTTCACAATTTTTTTTTTGTGAATGATTTCATATTATTCGTAGACCGTAGTTCTTGTTGGGTGGGTAATAAGTAATAACTGCACATTAACGTTTTTGTTACCAAAATTTACTAATAATATATAATGAAAGAGAGGCATTTTAATGGGCCTCCAAATTAACAAAAACAGTTTTTTGGGTAGTAAGCTTTAGTCAAGTGGCTATTAATGGTAATGCCCCGTAAGGGTTGAGACCATTGAGTTAGGAATAATTTTGGATTTAAAGTAGTGAGTTGAGTTTGAAGTTTTTTTTTTATTTTTTTATTTGAACAAACCCGATTCGTTCATATGCGAGTTAGGTTGAGTGAGTTAGGTTGAGTTTAACTCGTGAGTTAAATTTGAACTTAAAAAAAATTAACATGCTAAAATAGAAATCAAAATCTATTATGAATAACATAACATAAATTTTGAAATGACATAACATAAAACATAAATTTCAAAATACATATAATTTTAAGATTACAATTACGATCAACATGAATAAACAACAAAGACACATGTAACACAATTAACCAATGACACTATAATCAACATCTCATCTCTTCTTTGATTTCTTCAAAGTCAATAACATCATAACATTAACCACAATCAATATAATTGTCAAAATAAAGATAAGTTGAAACCAACAATGAAATAATAAGTTAAAAAGAACTAAAATTCTAATCAGTTAAATGAAAAACATCTAAAAGGATTAATTATTACAATCCACAACTTCATTTCTAGCAACAGGCACATCTAACGCGTAAATGAATCCTAAAGCATTAGCAAGTATTAATGATTAAATCATTAATAATTGAGTAAACAAATTAAGCAAATTCTATATAGTACATTACTTACATAAATCTTTTCAATTTTATCTATTTGAGCATGTAGATTAATGTATTTATCAAGAGTTCTTAATTAGTTACGAGTACAAATCAATACCTTAATAGTGGTGAGTTGTAAAGATTTAAGAAAAGAATCTAAAATTCGCCCTCTAATACTAAATGTAATATAATTTTATTTTAAAAATTCTCACAAAATTAATTATCCAAAAAATTATAAACTTATATAAGATTTTCAAAAACTTAATAAAAAGTGATAATAAATTCCAAAATATAAAAATAAAAATAATAAATTGTGTAGGTTGGATTAGATTTGTATAAGTTAATAGAGTCTCAACTCGCTATTTGACTCATATATCGTAAGTTTAATTATTTTAAACCTAACTCAATTCTTTGACCTAAACTAATTCATCAATTATGAATTAAATTAAATAAAATCATATAAATTTGTAAGTTCATTCGAGGCACTGTTCACCCCTCACGGGTGGGATAAACTTGTCGCTACTCTTTTATTTTAATAAAAAAAGTCAACCATGTAAAAGTAAATGTGAATGATTACGAAATCAGAGAGGCGGATGAAAAATATGGATAGAAGGCAATCATAATGCAACCTTGTATGCTACAAAAAAATTGCTAAAAGACTTTTCTAATCAAGTTAGAAAATTAAAATAGCAATTTAATAGAAAATTATAATGCTTTATTTTTAAAAATCTTTCATCATTGATTATCAAAGATATTTCCGTCTTTCTGTTCGTTTCCTTTTTAAATCTATATATAAATAGTAGCAAATAATAAAAACATTCTGAATGGATAATTTTTTAGATGACTAAAATAATGATTTAAACTTTATTTATTTTTAATGTACCTAGCGTAAAATATAGTTTTAGATGTTCTCCATTAGATATCTTTCTTATTTTAATACTTAAAAAAAAATCTATTTTTGAACTTATTGATATATTTTTAAAAAAGTTTAACATCAAGATAATAATAAGATTGAATTGGAAGCACTGTCCTCCAAGGTCACAGACTCCGGCTTATCTGAACCATGGTTAGTAATTAGTAAGGCCTTTGTATTAGTTTTTTTTTTGAGTAGAAATATTTTTTTGAAGTAATAAAAGTACTTTTTTAAAAGTTAAATAGTTCAAGTTTTTAAAAAATTACTTTATATGCTTTTTTGTTACACATAAAGTATTTTTTTCAAAAGTTTGAATTCTTTAGTTTCTAAAAAAAACACTTTTATTACTTCAAAAAAGTACTTCTACTCCTAAAAAACTTCAAAAAAATACTTCTGCTCCTAAAAAAAACTAATACAAACTGCCTAAGTTTTTTCGTTGCTGGCTTACAACATTACTTTAAAACGTGAATTGTTATTGCCAAACCTGCAACATATGTTGAAGCTGTGTCATTAGCAAGATTGCTTGAAGAAAAATACCAATCCTTGCAACAAACCTTAAAACCATCTTATTATTGACTCCCACACACTGTTTACCCGAAAAACCACAGCAACTTTTTCATCACCATCCTACAACCCCAACCCTGTGCCTATACCCGCCCAACTAATCACCACAAACCGACCTGTTCCACCAGCTGCTTCATCAAACCAGAATACTCAACCACCTTCCAGGAGACTTTCTGCAGCTGAAGTAAGAATGAAGAGAGAAAAAGGCCTTCGTTACCAATGTGATGAGAAATATAGTCCCAACCATAAATGTAAGTCATACATTCTGGTGGGGGATAGATATAAGGAAGAGTGATTACAAGACTGTGGTGACGAGGAGGAAGCCAACAATGAACAAGAAACTGAGGTTGTGTCGAGAATAAGCGTAAATGCTTAGGCTGATCAATTCCACCCTAACACTTTGAGGATGACAGGATAGTGCAAGGGCAAACCTGTCCATATTCTGGTGGACAGTGAAAGCACACATAACTTTAGAAAAAATATTGTGGCTAAGATGTCAATTCCACTACAACCTATCCAGCCAATCAAGGTGTATATAGAGTGGTGAACACTTCTATGCAATTCTAGAATTGAAAATCTACAGATACAGATACAAGGCACGATTTCACTGTGTATTTATATAGCTTGGAGATGGGGGGATCAGATAAAGTGTTGGGGGTCCAGTGGTTAGAGACCTTGGGACTAACTAATTACAAACAAAACCCTCAATGTGGAGTTCTACGTAGGAACACAATAGGTAAAAGTCCAGGGTGAAACTATTTTGGGATCGGGACCATTGAGTAGTAAGACATTGAAGAAGCTACTAGTCACTGAAACTATAGCATCTCCGTACCAATTTCACATGATGACAGACCAAGAAGTTCCAAACAGTGGCCAGTTACCCCCTGACATAGTGCAAGTGCTACAGCAGTTTGAAGAAGTCTTAAAAGAACCTCAGAACTTACCACCACAGAGATCAATTAACCATAAGATACACCTACAACCAGGGTCTAAACCAGTCAGTATCTGACCCTATAAATACCCCCACTTTAAAAAAAACGAGATAGAGAGATTGGATGAAGCAATGCTGGCATCAGTCATTATCCGAGACAGCCAGAGTGCTTTCTCATCACCTGGCTTACTGGTGGAGAAAAAAGGGATGGAAGTTGGCGTTTCTGTTTAGATTACAGAAGCTTGAACTCAATGCCGATTCCCACAACTGTGGAGATCTTAGATGAACTAAAAGGAGCTGTGTATTTTTCAAAACTGGATTTACGTCTTGGTTATCACCAAATCAGAATGAATGAAGAAGATATACACAAGACAGCATTCCGAACCCATTTGGGGCATTATGAGTTCTTGGTTATGCCTTTTGGCTTAACCAATGCCCCATCCACCTTCCAAGCAACAATGAATAAGGTATTCCAACCTTACCTTCGAAAATTTGTTACTGTCTTTTTTTATGACACACTCATTTTTGGTAAGTCACTTCGTGCACATGTTCATCATGTTTCTGTTGTATTGCAAACACTGAAGAAACATGTTTTTATTTGCCAAACTATCCAACGTGTGTTCTGTCAAACCACGAGTATTTGGGCCACATAGTCAGCAACCAAGGCGTGCAAGTGGGTCCTAAGAAAATCCAGGCAATTATGTCTTGGCCAAATCCAACTACTATAAAACAACTGAGAGCATTCCTAGGATTGACAGGATACTACAGGAAGTTTGTACAGGGATATGCTCAAGTAGCTTTTCCACTTACCGAGCTAGTAAAGAAAAACAGCTTTTCTTGGACTGATGCATCCACTGCAGCATTTGAACAATTTAAGCATACAATGACTAACACCCCAGTGCTGAAGCTGCCAAACTTCAACGTGTTTGTAGTTGAAACAGATGCTTCCAGCTATGGAATTGGAGCTGTGCTGATCCAAGAAGGCCATCCCTTGGCATACTTCAGCAAGAAACTCAGTCCTAAAATGACTATGGCTTCTGCCTACGTGCGGGAATTATATGCCATCACACAAACTGTGAGCAAGTGGAGCCGTGGAGGCATTACTTGCTAGGGAACAGATTTACTATAAAAACGGACAATCAGAGCCCTAAAGAACTTGTGTCTCGGACCGTACAGATGCCAGAGCAGTAATACTATCTTACAAAACTGCTAGGATTTGATTATGACATCATCTATAGGCTTGGTAAAATGAATCAGGTAGCAGATGCACTGAGTAGACAAATTGAAGTCGCAGATATACAGGAGGAAGGATCTATGCTGGCATATTCCACTGTCAATTGCTCAATTCTTGAGGATATCAGAAAAGAAGAGCAAACCTACCAACAATTCCAGGCCTTGTTATCTGCAACAGGCCCCTCCACACTTACCAATAATTTCATTATCAAGGTTGGACTACTGTTTCACTTCACAAAACCAGAATTTACCTTCATCAGGAGTCACCACTAAAAGTCATTATTCTGCAGGAATTCCACAATACCCCACATGGAGGTCATGCCAGTATCCTAAAGACTTACACCAAAGTTGTAGTAATCGTCTATTGGCAAGCACTGAGACATGATGTGGAAGAACTCATTTCCCACTGTCTCACTTATCAACAGACAAAATACACACCCACCAAACCTCAAGGCTTACTCCAACCTCTACCAATCCCAACAAGACCATGGGAGGAAATCAGTATGGATTTCTTAGTGGGAGTACCTAATTCTGCAGGTCACACTACTATTTTGGGGGTGGTTAACAGGTTGACCAAAAGTGCCCATTTCCATGCACTAAAGCCTGGGTTCACTGCTGAAATCATAGCCTCTGTGTTCATCACTACCGTGGTAAAATTACATGGATTCCCTAAATCCTTTGTTCCTTAGAAGGTTTTGGAACGAACTGTTGAGCAACAGTGGTACTAAGCTGCACTACAGCACAGCATACCATCCTCAAAGTGATGGTCAAACTTAGGTATTGAATCGCTGCTTGGAGCAATATTTGAGATCCTTCACCTTAGAGCAACCACAATCATGGCACTTGCTGTTACCTTGGGCGGAACTCTGGTATAACACATCCTACCACTCAGCAATTGGCATGACACCTCACAAGGCACTCTATGGCATTTATACTAAACTAATACCGGGATACCAGTTAGGCGAGGCTTCAGTGGAAACAGTGGACACACTGTTGTAGCAACGAGACAAAGTTACAGATCCAGCTGAAACAAAACTTGCACAAGGCACAGGCGAGAATGAAGAAGATTGCAGACATGAAAAGAAGAAAGAGGGAATTCCAAGTGAGACTATGTTTTGGTTAAATTTCATCACTATAGACAACAATCAGTGGCTAAAAGATTGACTATTAAACTCTCAGAGATATTATGGACCCTATAAAGTGATTGACAGAGTAGGACCTGTTGCATACAACCTAGTCCAAGCATTCCCTAAGCTTAACTTTGAGGACAAGGCCACCTTCGAACGGGGCAACATTGATAGGACTCGCAAGGAAGGACAGCAGCAGAAAAGAATTAAGGGAGCACCAGCAAGGACAAAGGATTTTGTTTGTTAGAACTTAGAAGAGAAGAGCTGACATGACATGCTAGCTCAGCTGGAAGTGGAATGCATGGTTAGTTTAAGGGAAAATGATAGTGGAGCTTGTAAGAGATAATTATTCTTTGGCTTGGAAAATTAACTAAGTATTCAACTTTATTAACCAATTATTTACATACTATTAATCACGAATCAAGTATCAAAATGAAGATAATTTTTTGGTTAACCGTATGTAAATTATTAATTAATGTAGTTAAATACTTAGTTAATTTTTAAAACGAACCAAATTGATATTATCTTTCAAAAAAAAACTAAAGAGTGATTCTTTCTTACTTTTATATGGCTACCGTACCGGTAATTTGGGAGCCGGGTATATATTTGGTACCGGTACTTATTTGATACTATGATTGCGCACTCAGTACATTAAATAATTTTAGTTTTGAATTTTGTTATCGAATAGATTTCAGTACAATTTAATATGACTCAAGTACAAGTTGCTCCATGCAAAATATAAAATTTTACTATTAAGTTTTTTTAGTTTGTTATTAAATGAAAGATACAACTACTTCAACTTTTAAATATGAAGAACAACCTCAGAGGTTGTATTCGCTTTAGGAATCTTTTAATTATTGAATATACTTTATGAAGTTTTATTAAAAACTTAAAATTAAAATGTTGTAAAAATTATATTTATCTCTTGATTTAATTACTTGATTTTTATTTTTTTATATAATATACCCTCCATACTTGTATCTTAATTTTAGAAAATTTATCATATTCCATACCTATACCAATACTAATACAAGTACGAGTAACCATAGACATGAAACATCGGTGACAAGTATTATTGTTAGTTTCCCTAGGTCTGAGGAGGTCTTATCACATGTTAAGTCTATTTAGCTGTATTTTGAGTTAGGATTAAATAACAGTGTTGTTAGTGTAAATTTAAAAATAACAAACATTTGCTTAATTTCATGAAATCTATTTACTCACTATTATTCTATTAAAATTATTAACATTTTAGTAGATTACTAAAAATATAAATAGGTATAATGGGCTCGACGCCAAGCCCATTAATAAAAATATAAATGGATATAATGGGCTCGAATCCTGTAGGCTTGTTTTCCGTAATCAACGAAAGGTTTATATATTTTCAGAGAAAAATTACCTATCTATTTTTATGGGTTAATTACTTAATTTACATATTTTATCAATAAATAATATGTAACTTATGAAATAAATATTACGTCGTGAATATTCAAATAAATTTATTTATTAAAAATAGGTAATTCAATAAATTGGCGAAGCGTGTAAAGTACTAAAGTGTAAGAAAACAGTAAAATTTCCCATGGTGCAGTGCGAGCGGTTGCAGTTGTTTTTCTTATGATTCCTACTAATAACAGATCCATTTTCTCTGCTAATCTCTAAACTTTTCTCAGCAAACAAACAGAAGAAAATGGCGGATCCGATCCCGGCGCCACCCAGATCCGCCACGGACCTCTTCTCGGATCCTCTGGACGCCCACCCGCTATGGTTCAAACCCGCATCGTTCCTCTCCCCAGACTTCGATTCCGAATCCTACATTTCGGAGCTCCGAACCTTCGTCCCCTTCGACACCCTCCGTTCGGAGCTCCACAGCTACCTCTCCTCCCTCAACCACGAGCTCATCGATCTCATCAACCGCGACTACGCCGATTTCGTGAACCTCAGCACCAAGCTCGTTGACGTGGACGCCGCAGTGGTCCGCATGCGTGCCCCGCTCGTGGAGCTCCGAGACAAGATCGAGCAGTTCAGAGGATCCGTGCAAGTTTCGCTTGTTGCCATGAAGAACGGCTTGAAGCAAAGATCGGAGGCTGCGTCCGCGAGGGAGACTCTCGAACTTCTCCTCGATACGTTTCACGTGGTTTCTAAGGTTGCAGCTTTTATCATTGTGGTTCTTTTTTTTTTTGTGTGTTTAATTAGTAGAATTGAGGATCTGTGATGTAAGAGCGTTTCAAATTTCTTCTATTTTTAATTTGAATTTGAATTTAAATTATCCCGAATGAACGTAGTGTAATCTTTTTCTAGGATGTGTTTGGTGCCAATCATTTCTTGCATTGATTTTTGAAACATTGGGATTGAGAAAGAAAGCAGTCACTCAAAATTGAATTGCAATCATAGGTAGTGAAATGTCATTTCTGTATGATTGCAGGTTGAGAAACTAATAAAGGAGCTGCCTAGTGTACCCACTGATTGGTCAAATGGAGATGTAAATTCATCAGAAAGAAATTTCTTGAGCAATGGGGTTTCTGTGCAACATGTTGAGAATGGGACAAGTATCAGAGAGACTCAAAGCATGCTACTGGAGAGAATTGCTAGTGAGATGAACCGGCTAAGGTTCTATGTTACACATGCAAAGGTTTGTTTTAATTTTTTTCACTTTCATTGAATGTTATATTTATATTTGTTTTTTTTTTTAATACTTGTAATGACAATTTCCAGAAAAATTCGTAAATCAATTGACATCAAAATTTTAGTAGAAAATTGAGTTGGAATTGTCTGCAGAAGCTTGGTGAGAGGCCAAGGATATATCATTTCATAGGCTGTGTATTGGTTGTTATTCTCATTGTTAATATATACACACTACCAACTAATTAGCATTCAGGAAAAGGAACCTGAAAGGGACAAATTTGACATATAGAGTTCCATATTGAGCAGCTAACTGATATATAACCAGGCATTAGAAGTCAATAATTTACTCTTGATGTTTAGTGTACAGTTTTATTGAGCTATAATTGGAGTTGTTTAGGTCAGTGGACTGCAGAGTGGGAATGTCTAGAGAAGAAGCTATTTTGTTCCGGCAAACTGTTTTTTCAGTCACTGGATATAGTATTGTAGAATTTGATACAATATCATTAAAAAGAAAATAAGCTTTTAAAGATTTGACTTGAGGTTCTTAGATTGTGTGTAAATAAGGTGATTTAATGAAAGTTTGTAAACTGATTTAGAGGAAATAAAATTTGGTTTAAGAATCACACCATTGGGTCCTACATTAATTAGTAGCTTTGTGAGGTCATCATATGTATAGATGATGTCAGTGTCTTGGTTTGGAGGAATCCTTTGATTGTTTATTGAATATAGAACCAGTTTCTTGTTTGACTAACTAATCTCACATCATAATCTCTTTTGTTATTTCAACGTCATCATCTGAGATTTCAAATTTGTAGAAAAAATTTCAACATTTTGTAGAGGCATGCCAAGAGTTAATGGGCTAAAATTTGGAGTGCTAGGAAGTTGATAGCCTTATATGTGTCTTGAAGTTTTAAAGATGTTAATGTATATATTGAATTCATTTTAATTTCTTTATCTTTTTGTGTTTTTGAGGTATGTGATTCATTGTAAGATGATAATTCTGTGAAATGAAGAACTTAATTTGGGGAAAAAGTAAAGATGTTCATGTTCCTTAGACCTTTTGTTTAAGGCCTTGGTACATTCTGTGCTCATCTCTTTTTCTCTATTATGCCAGTACAGAACCTGCCTTTTATTGAGAATATGGAGAAGAGGATTCAAAATGCTAGCCTAATATTAGATGCTAGCTTGGGACATTGTTTTGTAGATGGTCTAGAGCATCGGGATGCAACTGCAATTTACAATTGCTTACGTGCATATGCTGCTATTGATAACACCAAGAATGCAGAAGAAATTTTTCGAATTACTGTTGTGGCTCCATTGATACAGAAGATTATCCCACATGGATCATCAGCTGTGGCTGCTGGATCATCTGGGGATGGACTTGATAATGATTATCAGCTAATTAAGGAGTGCATTGATAAAGACTGTAAATTTTTATTGGAAATTTCTTCAGCTGGTACGTCCTCTGACTTTTTTCTTACCACTTTACTTTGCAAGAATAAAATGGACCTTTTTTGTTATTACATTTCTACATTTATGATCCATATGAGCCTTTCTCTGTCATTAGTGCATTGGTTTTTTTGGACCCTGTCAGTCCTTGCTGATGCATTCCATAGTCTTTCTTGGTCTTTAAAAGTTAAAACTTTTTAATCACCTTCATTTATGATCATGCCATGGTTTTTCCAAAATATCTGTCATGCTTAGATATAAAAAAGACAGTGTAAAATATGAGAGCTTTATGTTTACATATCTGAAGCTTGGTCTTTGGTGCAGAAAATTCAGGTTTGCATGTCTTTGACTTCTTGGCCAATTCAATCCTTAAAGAGGTTCTCTCTGCAATTCAGAAGGGAAAACCAGGCGCATTTTCTCCTGGAAGACCAAGAGAGTTCTTGAAAAATTACAAATCAAGCTTAGAGTTCTTGGCTTATCTAGAAGGTATTAGTCATATCTCCCTTCCTCATATCTCACTTTTTACCTTGAGAAGCAAAAAGAACAAAGAAAATATAGCCCTCAAGTTTCAATGAACTTTGTTGAGTTGATATATGATGTGATAGTGCATTTATTAATTTTATTGATACACGTCTTATATATTTACTAATATTATAACATTTAATTTCATGCAAGGCTACTGTCCATCCAGATCTGCTGTTGCAAAATTTCGATCTGAAGCAATTTATGCTGAGTTCATGAAGCAATGGAATATCGGAGTGTATTTCTCTTTGAGGTGCTTATGCTGTTTAAAAATGGTCATGGTTTTAGAAGAATACTTAGTATTATTGTTCAGTGACATGGAAATCATATCTGCAATTGTCTCAGGTTTCAGGAAATAGCAGGGTCTCTAGATTCTGTGCTTACAACATCCAGTCTTGTCCCTGTTCAAAATTCTGACTCTGGTGAAGCAAATTATCAAGATTTAACATTAAAACAAAGTGTTACTCTGTTGGAGAGTTTGAGATCGTGCTGGAGAGAAGATGTTCTTGTCCTTTCTTGCTCTGACAAGTTCCTTCGCCTATCCTTGCAGCTTCTTTCTAGGTTAGTTTTAAGCTGTGGGATGTTGAGAATTTCTATATATTTTTTTTTTGGTGCTGACTGAACGTAAACCAACTTCTCTTGGAACTTACAGATACTCAAATTGGTTGTCATCTGGACTGACTGCTCGCAAGAACCGTAACACAAGCACCAGCACTGGGTGTCAATGGGCTATTTCGGCTATCGCAGATGACTTTATTTTTGTATGCATCGTGCCTCCGCCTAAGCAGATATATTTGCTTTCTGATATATATATATGATGTGTTACAAGTTAGTTTTTCATATGTATTATGTTGCTTTATTAGTTTTTAATCCACATTCTGTATGTTAAAGTAAATCTTGGAGATTAACTGCTCTGTATACTTTATACCTATTCTGTATGCCCAAAAAGATTACTTAGGTCTTCTACCAGATTTTTTTTTCTGAAGTCTCATGTAAGGAATTGGTAAAAAAAAATGTTTTGATAATGACAATGATGAGACAACATTGGTGTTGCTTGCAATATTTGCCAGATACGCAAAATGAAGATATGATTGTACTTTACCTGAATTATAACAGATGTCAAACCATTTGCAGATTATTCATGATATAAGATGTCTGGAGGAGCAGGTTCGAGGTGATTACCTACAACATGTGCTTCAGCTTCTATCTTCATTCTCCCCGGATATTCTTGAATCAGCAAGGCAGAGCATTTTACAAGGTGGTCAATCATTGAAATATTTAGAACCTTTAGTCATCAAAGTAGTGGTGGAGTCACTAGTGGAAAAGTCAGTTGAGGTAGGTTGCAATCTACCAGGTTTATTCTTTAAATTGTTGAATTATTCAGATCTGGGTGTATATATATCTAGAGATATATTTGCAATTTTCTAGAAGATCTTTTTTCTTTTGTTTCTTCTCCCCTCCCTTTTCCAATCCATTCATTTCTTTCACTTGTTAAAAAATAATGTAGGACTTGAGACAGATGAAGGGAATAACGGCAACCTACAGGATGACAAATAAACCTCTTCCTGTGAGACATTCACCGTATGTTTCCGGGGTATTACGTCCCCTTAAGGTATGCAGTATCAATTAAGTATGTAGGTTTATTTTATATTTTTACCCTCCTACCTCCTTTTTGAGGTTAGCTTGATTTTGACAATGCAATGGTGATGTATTTCTGTTAGGATGTTGAATCTGATAGCGTGATTGTAGGACAATCTTTAAAATTTAGTGTGTTTGATATTATGTCCTTTAAACATTGCATTGCATTGTGTAATGCAAGACTCTTTCAGTTATAACTGGTTTCAGTTGCAAGAAAAAGGAAATTTTATTTGGGGTACACAAACTGAATGGTGTCTTTTTATTATCTGCAATCCTAAGTTAATCCTAACTTTTTATAGGAATTAAACATCTAGTGTCGTGTAGGCCATTTGTAGGAACACATTCGTATCAAGTTATAAAATGTTGGAAGTCTGGCAGGATTATTATATGTTCATGTAGGAATCGCTCCTCCTCTTAAAAAAAGAAAGCCAAAAGGTTAAGATGAACTACAGACCTGTTAATATCTTTGGGTTATGTATAATTTGTAAGAAATATTTTTGGTTTTCAAAAAGAGTGTATATTGATGACATGCCAATACATCCCAGGCTTTTTTGGATGGGGAGAGAGCTACGAGATATTTGGCAAGTGAAACCAGGAATGAAATACTCCTTTCTGCTGCAACTGAGATTACTGACCGTTATTATGAATTAGCAGCTGATCTTGTTAGCGTGGTAAGTGTCCAAATCCAAACTGCATTAATGGAATTTTTGGACCTCTTGGATTCTATCTTTGAAGTTGTTTTAATAAATGTTGATCATGAGCAGGCAAGAAAGACAGAGTCTTCACTCCAGAGACTTAGGCAGGGTGCACAAAGACGAGCTGGAGCAAGTTCAGATGTCTCTGATAATAATGTGTCTGACACTGACAAAATCTGTATGCAGTTGTTCCTTGATATTCAGGTTGGCATGAGACTCATTATTACCAGTATTATCTTTCTCACTCTTGCACACGCAGACATATGTAACACATGGATGTCTACTTCTGACTGAATTTTCAAGTCACTGTCTTGCAAATTGTGACTGCTTTCATTTAAATAACCTTCCTCTTGCATATTGTCACCAGGAATATGCCCGCAACCTCTCTGCGCTAGGGGTTGATGCAGTCAGTATTGCATCCTACCGTTCATTATGGCAGTGTGTTGCTCCTGCAGATAGGCAAAACACAATTCATCTGTAAGACTTAGCACCTGTGGAGTCATGCGGCCTGTAGATTGCTTTCTTCCTTGGTCAAGAATTTCTTTTGTAACTTAATTGTGAGATCCATAATACACAATTTAGTTCGATTTATACAATAATCACAGGTTATCACAGTCAGTTAAAGGCACAAAATATTTTGCTGGTTACTGTTGTTATTCTTTGTGGCTTGTTTTTTTTCATCATTCTTTTAATTTGCATGTGCAAACTTACGGGCCTTAAACTTCTTTTTGGAGTCTGGCAGATCGAGAAACTCTTGTATACCCTTGATGTAATTCACCAAGTCAATTATGACAATATGTTCCACAAAAAATTAATTTATACCATTAAATTAAATTCAAAGTGAAATTTGATACGTTGGTTGTATTATATCCCAAATATATAACGATCTCTCCTGGCATACCTTACACTTAACAGACCTGTCCCCAGTTTGGTTTGAATCACTGGGCTAAAGTAATGTTTTGAGATGTATTTCAAAGAATACGTGAAAATGGTTATACAACCAAAATCTGGTTCTATCGAAGGAAGTATTGTCTACCGTATGAATAAGCCAATCATTGCAAATAAGACAATCGTTTGCTTTCGAGTTTGCATAATTGCATGTTCATATATTTTATGTGCTAGCTGCAGTTTCTTAGCATGCTACCATCAAACAGCCAGGCGTCACATTCACATCCGTCTCGTTATACTAACTTTCATTCGAAAAGTTATTATTCAATCATAAAATAACTATTTATAATTGTAAAATTCTGTGTATCAAATTTATAAAATAACTTCTCTTGTCACAGCACATGGGGTGCATAAGGATGGTAGTGCGACGGGTTTATAACCCAGCCTCTCCCCTAAATTACATTCCAAGCATCTCCCGCACCTCCTTTGAGTCTTGGGGTGAAATCCCGAACCTTTCCTCATAAAAATCACAAACTCATATTCTACCCACCTCATCTTTTTTTCGGATGTGCTGTCCTATGATAAATTGTGTTTGTGAGTATATTTATAATTATATACACATGTATTTTTATATTACATATGATATATACATTCATATTTATATGTGTGAATGCATGTAGGATTTAATTTTGATTCACAAGTTTCATTTAACGAGTTTTACTATAATAATAACTCATTGAAAAACTCATTAAATGATGTGGTATCACAAGATTTAATAATAGTAAAAAGAAAAGAATTTACACTAATATTTGATCAAAATTAAACTAGTGTATGTGTTTATTCATAGAGTTTAATTTTAATTCACTATCAGTGTAAAGTTTTTTTTACACTATCATCTAATTATGTATTGCCAAATCATTAAAAGAGTTTGATTATCACAATAACTACTTTAAAAATATAACACTTTTAATGATATGTCAATACATAATTAGATAACAGTATAAGAAAACTTTATACCTACAATGGATTAAAACTAAATTCTTATTCATATTTGAGTACATTTATGTATTTATAAACACACACATAAACACATATACATAATACCTATGAAACTTATATACAAGGGGTAAGGCTAGGTTGAGGCGGGAAGCTCTGCTATCTCTCACCTCTGACCGTGAAGCTCAACTTCAGTTCACTTGAGGTAGCAATGGAGAAACACCTTAAATGTTGCAATAATCATTCTTTACCCAATACCATTCACTTGACAAGCTAATAACGTGTTTTAGCCGGCAGCTAAAACACATAGCTTTGCGTTACACAACAGACAAACACACATGAGGATTTGGGTAGCAGGTCTCACACGCACAAAGCTTTGGAGTGATATACTTAAAATAAAATAAAATAAAAAAGCGAGCGAATACAAGCCTGTTAGCAGCAGCGCAACATGTTGATTAAAAGCCTTTGTGTGAGACCACCCATGCTTACCTCTGATATTGCCTTTTTTAGGTGAAGCCCAACTCGACAACATTAGTCATATAAAAATTATGTTTTAAATTGTCGTTGGAGTTACAGTTACAGTTACATTGTGCAATTGGGACTGTATTGCAATTGCGAAAACTTCTAAAACTGTAATATTAAAGTGGTAATTTTGATTGCGGATCGCAATTTAAAATCCATACACAAAATAGGAAATAGGAAATAAAATGAGCAAAAGAGAGTAGTAGAGGTTAAATAGGTGTTGTCTCTGTTTAGAGTATAGAAATGAAAAAAGGTGAGGTGAGGTAGGGATTAAGGTAGCTGGGTTGCAAGCTCACTTCTCTCAATCTGAATGGAAACCAATTCACGTGATGCTCCAAATTTGAGGCAGTTTCGAATAGGACTATAGGAAGCTATAATGACCAAAATGGTCAGTTTAGTTTGGGACAGCAGAGAACCAAATCGTGATATTTGAAGTTTTTTTTTTTTTTTTTTTTTTTGTGAATTTTGAATTTGTTTTGGAAAGCAGAGAAGAAATCTCCTTCCTCAGCAGTTTCCGACGGCAGAGGATAAAACTTTGACTTACTAGACATCATGTATACGAGAGGGAGACGTGGATGTCTAATAGAGAGAGTAGCTTTAGAATGAAATGCGCTCTCAAGCAAATGATTCGACTATTATCTATAGGGTAATATCTATTTATGCATCATTTATATACACATTTTTGACACTAGCGTTAGATAGTAGATTTTATTTATTTACGTATATACACAAATTCAAAACTTACTATACTACACTGATTTCAACAATATGACCTAAAATGATGCGTACACTTACCAATTTTAAAAAAATTGATCCAACAAAATTTGAAGTCTCATCTTAATAAATAAATTATTACTAGTCAGATAATTAAGCCAAACTTCTTCTTTAGGGTAGTTGCTCATGATTATAGGCGTGTTTACTCGTCAGATCAATATTATACATAATAACAAATGCTAACATCTTTTCCTCTCTTTTTCCCCTTACAATTGGTAAATTAAGTTTTGCTTTCAAGCTAAGAGTCGTCCGTACCAAAATAGCGGTCACCAAATTCTCCTAACCCTGGTATGACACGGTACTGGTCATTTAGTCCCTCTTCAATCTCCGAAGTGACGATTTTCACGTGTGGAAAACGTTTAGATACACAATGTATTCCCTCAGGAGCCTGAAATCAGTGTTGAAATTAATTTTGTTGGTATTCATCAAACACAGGCAAAAGGTAAAGCCCGTCCTACTTGTATTCATTTGAATATAACTTACAGAGATGAGGTTAAGGAATATTATCCGGGACTCTGGAACTCCCTTCTTTATAAGAAGCTCAATTGCTTGGCTGGCAGAGTTACCTGGATAAATCAATGAGGTCACCTCATTGCCAAGCGAAAGAAGTATTGGTGTTATGCAGAAAAGAAAAGAAAATGCAAATAATGAATGTGGTGAACTGCAGCTTCGTAACTTAGAACAATGGACTCGTGAGACCAAATTTTTGTTTTATGATCTGGTCTGGAAGATGTCAAATGTCAATCTTCAATATTTGCAGTAATGTACTATTATGCATCTAGTACACCGAATTAATTGGTTGTACAATGTTCAGCAATAAGAGATTACTAACAATTCCTATTGTGGAAACATAAATAAATAAAAGTCGTGAGCTTTAATAAGATGAGTGGTGTCAAATAAAGATGAAATATAATGCATGCAAAAGATAATAACTTACCTGTACTAAGTACTGGGTCCATAAGAAGAACATGTCTCTCCGAAATATCTTTTGGAAGCTTCTCATAAATAAGCTTAATGGAGGGAAAGCATTGTGAGAATTACATTTGCAGAGTTGTATCATCTTACACAGAAATCTAACAAATTCAAGGAAGAATAAACAAAGAAAAGGAAAACTATTACCTGGGTTTCATCACCTTCACGGTGGATGAGGATTTTTCCTATTTTTATTCCTTTACAGCAAGCACGCAATGCATTCTCCATGCTTTCACCACTGTCCATTGAAACATTACAAGGGAAACCAACTTAAACAGAGTTACAAAATTACTGTCATTTTTTTCTAGTATAACAACAGAATTAATGAGAATTCATAAACAATTCAGCATCAAAATCCCAAGGAAGTCACTTGAACGCGCATTCTACACCTCACATTAGGGGTTAAACATTGAATGGATTAGGACAGCTCCGTGCATGAGGCTTCCACCATTTTGGGGTCTGGAAATGGTTAGATGTATGCAGCCTTACCCCAATAAAAAGATGTTGTTTTTGCGACCAAAACCCGTGACGAGCATGTCACAAGGCAGCAACCTTCCCATTATGCCAAGACTATATTGAATAATGTATCCCAAGGAAAATTGGTTTGAGACAGAATAAATTTGTTATCAGATGAAACTAGGTTGGAATTGAAATCAAAACCTTAATACTGGTCAATGGTATCTTGAAATGACAAAGCTTTTTCACAACTTTACCATGAGATTAAGAACATTTAATACATCTAATCTCAAAAATAAATGACAATGGACAAATAAGTATGAAAAATAATAGTGACAGTAAACAATTTTGAACTAGGAAAGTTACCTCCTAATAATGGATACTCCGCACAATTTCTTACAAAAATCAACTCCAGTATAAATTGATCCTGAAATGGAATAAAAAATGAATTCTGAAGAGTCTGAATATATACAGCATGACTGGACAACATATATATATATATATATATATATATATATACGTATATAGACAGCATGAAAATGTAGAGAGGTAATGAAGGTAGCAAAGCTTTGCAGCCTGATTCAGGCAAAGTTTCGTAACTTAACATGAATAAATGATACACAAATTGCAGGCATCTACAAACGATAGAATGGTATTTCCTCTTCCTTAGACAGACCTGTAGGCGTGACAACATGTTTCTCTGTAAATGGCAAGTAGCCAAGACCATGTTCCACTACCTGTGAAGTCAGCGATACTAGAATTAGTTTGTTAAAAGGGGATATAAATCCTGTATAAAGCTCAAAGTCATTCCGTACCAAACGAATTAGCCGATCTGAATAAAAAACAAAATCATGTTTTGATATTTCCCTGTCACGAATAAGAGTGTGCATGCCTCTAGTCTGTAAGAAAGCTTCAACATTAGAAATCAGCATGAGAAATATTTCCTTTGGGGGAAGAAGCAAACAGAAAATTTACGAGGGGAAGATGATGCAAGATGAAAATACCTGGAAAGTAGAGGGTATAACATTCAAATTTGGATATATCTTGCAGAGGTTATGTTGGCCAAGCTTAGTGCGGATATGTTGAACAATCAAGTCAATTGCTACACGATTCTCTCTCCCACGAGGTATGATGATGTCAGCATACTTTTTGGATGGAAGAATAAAATCATCAAAGGCAGGCTTAACAAATTTTTCATACTGAAAATCCATCAAAGGTTTTCCATATCAGCCACCGAATTTCATGTATTGGTTGACAATCAGAAATTAGTGTTAAACAAAGCCAAATTCCAAGCATCAGCACCAATGAGATTCAATCTGTTAAGTTCAAACTTCGAAGTGACTGCCCTCCAACCAAAACTAATACATTAAAACGTCTAGCTGTTTGAGCCTTCTGTCATCCTTAAGCCAGAGATATAGGACCCCAATCCAAGACAGCAAAATATTATCTTTATGCCCAAACAAAAGAAAGATTATTATTTTTTCTTTTGAGGAGAAGAAACATCATTTGATGATTTTGTGGGATTCTTGTAAATTTTCCTTTTCACCGGAGTTACAGGCATACGTTGTTTGCTTACTATATGGCAATCCGATTTTGGCTCAAAGCATATGTCCTTTACAATTGATGGGACTGAATCATTGTATTGGATACTGGTTTGTCCCTAGACACTTACTTTTCAGAATGGGCATTGGGAACATTATTTATTTATTGTCCTTCTAAATCAAAAAAATATTTTTATTTTATCATCTTATCAATTCTAAGATATCAATATAAATAAATTATTAGTTTTCATAAATGGTAATCCTGAGTTCCTCACTCCTGTCAGTCTGATGAAGTTAATATATATAAAGATTAGAAATCTTGCCTGTTCCAGTACAGTGTGTACATCTCTACCCCTGTCAACCGTATCGCGTCTTATTCTGCGGGTAAGCCTTACATCAGCATCTACATAACATGCAATGCAAGATCAGTATGACAACAAATATAAGAAAATAAAAAACCCGCCGAAAGCATTTCTACAGAGAAATAATTGTCGCAGAAAATTGTCGCCATGTATCATCTCAAAATATTAACTGATGAGGAGAATCTGCTAGAGAAGATCAAGGACATTGGATGGACAAGCAGAACATGAAGCAAACTATCCTTCACCTTACTATATCACATGATTTCCCAATGCCACTCATCCTAGTTATGTTAGGTACCCTTCAAATATGGATGAAGGTTAATGTTGGTTTGTCCTTAACAACTCTCTTTCTTATATACATGAAGACAGATACGCAGATAGAGATATATAGACCCAGAGAGAAATGCATGATGTTCAGGAAACTAGAAGATAGCAACTTACATTTGCAAATTATCAAGAATCATGTCTAGCATACTTTTCAATCATTGAGCACAATGTTAAAAGGCAGTTATATACATGAAGTCAAAGGTTTGTGGCTAGGTTCGGGTTTTTTTTCTTTTTCTTTTTGTCAGTAGATAGTTGCTAGCCGGTTAAATTTGTAGTTCCAGCTGGATGTTGGATGGGATTCGAACTGGGACCTCCACTTTGTGGGTGTCCAAGTTCAACACCACGTGAGCTTCAGCTCACGGGCATGACTAGGTTCGGTTACTTCTAGCGATCGTAGAAATTTGTATAAACCAAGTGTTCACTTGCTGATTGATTTTCTCAAATTCTAAGTCATGTAAATGAGAAAACACGGCCAGTGAGGAGAATTCTAATTATTCTGTCATTGTCCTCTGAGCATAAGAGTTCAGCTTAGACAGTAGCATCTTCTAAAACGAAGGATGATAGATTTGCTACTCGGAAGCGACTGCAACGGTGCAATCTTTTCTGTAGGGGGGGTTTGATAGTTGTACTCCATGGATCTCACCTAATAGACAGAAGACAGAACAAGGTATATATACAGGACCTAGCTAAGTGCCGTATGTACCATTTTCTTCCTTGACTCTAAACCACCTTTTTCCCATGGTAAAATTCAGTACACTTTAACTCCCTAACTTGTAATAGATGAGAAAACAGCTTGAAACGATAAACAAAATGGAAAGAGCAATAGACCTGCATCAACAAATATTTTCATATTCATCATGTTGCGGACACGTTGTTCATGAAAAACCAATATACCCTCCAGAATGATCACTTCAGATGCGTTGACCTGCCAAATGGTAAAAATAAATAAGCGTCTGCCTAAAACTTAATTTTATACGAATATTGCACCTCCAATCATAGTTGTCTGAAAACAACTAGCAACTCAGTTTCAATAATCATAGTGAAAAAAAGGTCATTGAATTTAATATATATCTATATAGGATGAATTAGAAAGTTATAACCTCTCTTCTTCTGAACAAAATACAATTTCAGGTATGCTTAAAGCCTCAAACAGATACACAGGAAAGTATATAAATGGTAAGATATCAACTGTTAGCTCTCCAGGAGCTCTGCACATGATCTTGTTACTGGCATAAATGAACAGATTCAATCTGGGTGACAAGTCTGAGAACAATTGATGCTAACACCCCACCCCACTTTAGCATCTGAGAAGGGTACCTGTCGTGATCTGTCAGAATACCTCTGATGGTGCTTAAAATCATATATTGGAACCTGAACAGACTGTCCACATTTGAGCTTGCTGATGGTTTCTACAAGTTGCTCTGTATCAAATGCATCTACGAAAACCAAAACACATGGTCAGAATCCCACAAAAGATTTATTCAAGATCACACGAGTGCCAATGATTGTGTTGTGCCTAATAATCTTAATTAAGGGTCGGGTTAACATACCAGGATGATCAAAATTATACTCATGAACGTTTTTCAACTCATCAGTTGTTAAACCACGGTAGAACGAATCCTACAACAGCAACAGATAATTGTTCAAGTTACTAGGAATGTGAATTCATTTTTATTCGCTATCAGATTAACCATAACAAAGAATTAAGAAATTCAATGATTCCGTTCATGATTTCCTTATGATCCATTACAATTTATCACCTGACCAGAAAGATAACAAGTAGAAAATCGCAAGTGACCTGACTGAGGAGCACAACTCTATGATCTTGCAGTTGTTGAATGATCAAGTCACACACTGTGCTCTTGCCTGATGCCGTACCTCCAGAGACCCCTGTTCCGTGGACAGAACGCAAATCGAATCGAAGCACAAGCACGCGTAGACAACATGAAAGATGATGAAGCGAGATGTTCATTCAGAAAATATACAACAATACATATTGAGGTTTTTCGTGCTGTTTGGTTTCCGAGAAAGTGGAGCATTCTTTTCAATTTTCCATGACTGCAGAAAAAATGGTAAGAATAAAGAAGATGAGTAGTTATATATAATATACCGATCACGAAGGGCTGATGTGAGGATGTTGGAGATGACGGAGAACGAAACGACGTCGTAGAAGGACGCCAACCGGAGAAGTGCGCACCGGAGACAACCTCTATTACGACGTCCATCGCCGTCGTTTTTTCACTCTGCCTCTGCCCTTCCTCTTATATACCTTCGCGTTTGAGTTTGGTCTCACATTACATCATTGATTTTCCGTTTTTTTTTTAATAAACTTTTTTAGGTACCGTATAACCCTACAAATCTTAGGAAAATAATAATAATTGTATATATTTTAAAAAAATTAAAAATTTTATTTTTATGTATAATTATCAATATTTTATTTTAAAAAAATAAGATTGCAAGTATTAGTATTTAAACCTTTTTTTTTTTTTGTAAATCAAAGTCCGGAAAACAAGAGACTATTCTTACGAAGTACAGTCATGAAGCGGGAACATCTTCTAACTGAATTTTTTCCATACATCATCTTAAAGATCAAATGAAACAAGATACTTATGGGGCATTTGGTTCAAGGTTTGAAAAAATATTTCCAGGAGTAGCATGTCCAAGAATGATATTCTCATGAATGGTATTTCCATGAATGATAATTACGACATTTGGTTAACTAAAAACTTTCCCGGGAATGACTCCAACCGCCGGCGACAATAGCCAAAGTCTCCTGCAACTGTTAACCTCTGAAGGCGGCAGGAGTGGCTGGATTCGGGTGACCAAGATAGTGGCTGAAATCATCAAATTTCGATGACCGGAGTGGTGGTTAAAGTCGTCGATTATTGTCAGTTACCGTCGCCGATTTGCGGTGGCTAGATTCTGGTGACTATCGCGGTGGTCGAAGTCGCTGACGACAACAAGGGTGGTTAGATTTCGGTGACTGACACTATGGCCAAAGTTGTCGGCAATCATCAATTGACGGCAATAACAGGGGTGACCGAATTCCAATAATTGGTCACCGCCGATGGTGGTCGATGGTGGTTGATGGCGGTCACCGACAATAACATAACGATTGTTAGTTAATGACATGACGATATAATAGTAGATATTTTAGACATTTCACATGACAAAAATATTATCATACCATGAAAATGTTACAAATTCACCTTCCCTATAAGAATGAAAGTGTGAGAATGTTGGTTAAAAGTCATTCCCGTGAATTATTTTTAAATAAAAATATTTTTTTAAAACTTGTACCTAACATAAAAATTTAACATTTTCATATAAAAAATTTTAAAAATAAAAAAATAATCTATACAAACCAAACAAACGACTCGTTAAGGCGATGATACCCTTTCCATTTAAACTATCACAAGTTGACAATTAGTGTTTAAACTTTAATAAATCTTTAAAAGTAAATTTCACTGAATTCAAAAAGGCATAAACCTGGGTTATAACTAACCTCAATAACACTTAGAAATTGAAGCAATATTGGTATTAATTCTTTAGCCATCAAAAGCAAATCTAGGTACCATGATATTCGTGCGTCACATGCAACCAAATTTTTGGGTACGACATGTTTGTCAGATATTTGCAGTTGAGCTAGATTCTAACTTTTTAAGGTTTAATTAAGAATAACATTTTTTAAAATAAATTTAATAAATTTCAGACAAGGTAAAAAATAAAATCATATTTAATTTTAATGAACATATTATTATTAAAATAGGGATTTATTATGATATTCTTATTTTTTTTTTATGAGAATGGATACTTAAGTTAAGTTATCAAATACTTATTAATTATTAGTCTCATAATAAATATTTAAAAATTTATTAAATATAACACAATTAATAAATATTAAACAATTCAATTCAAGTACATGTACCTGAGACAAAAATATGAATACCACAACAATTTTCATTAAAGTATATGTAAAATATAATTACTTTTTTTAACCCAAAAAATAAGGTAAAAGTAAATTTTTTATTCTTTAACTTTACACCAAATTTCATTTTCATACTAGAACTATATTTTATTTTATTTTTGTCTCAAATTTTTATAAAATTCATTAAGCTCACCCTAACTGCTAACTCCATTAAAATTACAAATTGAACTTGCTAACAAAGGATTCTATATGGACACAAGTGCATAAATAGTGTTGCACTATGTCCACATACTATATTTTTAATTAAGATGAAATGAATTTGGTGATTTTTTAAAATATTTAAGATGAAAGTGAAATAAATACTTATGAAACAAAAATGAAGCCTACGGTAAAGTTGAATCACAAAATGTAAAATTTTGCTTCAAATGAATGTTATGCATTTTTTTTTCTACGTTTGTCCAGTAAAATAAAGTATGCTTCTTATATAACTTGGTTAAAGGTGAAGATATATCTCAACATTCAAGTCACCCAACAATCCTATTCGATAGGCATATCTTGTAGCACCTCTTCATTTAAGCCCTTCAAGTATTGATAATGGAATAACCAACACAAACAAATATATGGGTGGATAATAACTAAATTTAAATAAAGGAAATGTATATAGTTCTGAATTATAGTTTTCAAACTTTAAAAACTGATTCATTTTTCCCCTTGTGTTAAGAAAATGATATCTTAGCACAAGCATAGGCTATAAAAGCATACATAACAAGACATATTTCAAGTATTTACAGTTTTCTATTTAATGACATGTTATGACTACTAATGTATACTTTATTATAATTAGGAGTATAGTTATCATGTTGTACTAAGATTTAAGTTCGTTTGTTAATGAAATTTTGACTAGTCATTGGAATATGATAAATCTATTCATATAGTTTTGATTCTTCTCAATATCTACATTCTCCCTTGTCATCAGTCGTATCTAATTATATATTATTAGACCAAACAATTTGCTTGTCATGACCCAGACCAAGGGGTCCTGACTGGCGCATAGGAAGGATTAATCAACCTAACAAGCTTACAGACCACTGATCAAAATAAGACAACATGTTCATTTTACCGAAAAATTCAGCAGAGTAACCTCTAAAAGTTAGATATCTCAACTTAATAAATTCACAACCTGTTCTATAACTAGCATAACTATACACAATTCTAACAACTGTATACCATAAGACCAAACAAAAAGAATACAGCGGAAGCTAGATCTTACCTGTGGGTAATGGAGCATATCTAAAATAGTTACATATTCAAATTGTACAAGAAAACTAACGACATGAACAAAACAAACATGCCCACACAAACAAAGTGTTAGGTTCATCAAAACGACCAACTTCTAGCTATTGGAAGAACCCGGACCTGGTTCAGTGTTTGTATCTGAAAAGTATAAAGTAAAAGAGTGACTCATAAGACCCGGTGAGAGATAACATACTCTATATTAAAATTACTTCTACATATCGAAACATATGCTTTATTTCAAATAATCATAACAAAAACCAATAAGTAGGTAAGTCATGAAATACCAAATCCAATATATATCCATTGTCAAATATCGTATGAGAGGTTTCTAATCCAGAATTAATGTATTAAACACCCATCATCAGGGGGGTCAAATCCACCTCGCTTAAGTTAAACAGATTCTGATCGTGGGGCCAACACGTTGAAATTAGCAACACCTTTTAGGCCGAGGTTCGGACTGGCACTAAGGCTTAACGCTCACTTCATAGTTAGCTACATGATGTTCACAAAGTTTCCTCCCAAAAAAACATAGTTGTATAATTCTAAACATACATATAGTCATAATCCAAAACAATTTATCAAAACACATAGATAGATATTCAAAAATCAGGAAAAATGATAAGCATTTATATCAAACATCTATCACTTTGGCTATCAATATGTTAAATGCCAAATGAAAGGTTTTCCAAATGATTGTCCCAAGCTTTCTTATAATTATCAACAGAGAAAAGTAAATAATTTAGTGAAACCTTTCAACAAGAACTTTAACAAAAAATGATATACAAAAACAGGTTATAGGTTATGTCATCACTCACTCAAAAGAAGAAACTTTCCGAGTCCAAGTGTCCTTTAGTAGAGTCACAATTGTGTTAATGATGCCGGCCATTTTCACGATTGAGGCACTACCAAAGGCCTGTTAGGATGTTATTCTTGTTCATCTCTTGTGAGTCTATTTCGTTTACTCTATCATCATGAATCTTGTTTGTATTTTAATCCTATTTAATTGATTTTTTTTCTAGATGGAGACGCCACCTAGGACTCGTTCTCAGACCCAAGGAGCCGAGGGTCATGAGATTCCCTGACGCCGCATCACGATAGGTCACCTTCTCCAGTTATAAGGGGAAGAGGCAGAGGCAGAGGCAGAGGTAGAGGTAAAGGTAGAGGCCGAGGACAAGGTAGAACTACTAGAGTGACTAGAGAATATGCTCAGGGGGAGGATTTGACACCACCTCCCAATATTCAGGGTGATAATTTGGGCGAGGTAGTTACGGGATTACACCGTGCTATAGAAAACCTAGCTGGATTACTGGCGAATCATGGTAGACAAAGGGCACAACCTAATGCTGAGGCAGAAACTCATGGTGAGGTAGAAACAGATAGACAGTGCGACTCCGCAGATACTCGGTACAGGTATCACTTTCTCGAATTCCTTAAACTTAAACCTCCAACGTTTTCCTGGGTAGGTGCAATCGAGACCCTCAACGGTTTTTAGACAAGGCATGAACAAGGTTCTCGGGGCTTTGGGATGTTCTAGTAGAAGATCGGTGGAGCTAGTGGCTTTTAAGCTTGAAGATGTTGCATACCATGGTAATGAGTCCCTCCTTATGGGAAGACTAGCAGTTCCCTCCACCGAATGGGATGAAGCTACATTGCTTCTTAGGGCGATTCCTTCCACTAGTGTAAGGGATGGGATGGCAAGAGAGTTTGAAAGGTTAGTTCGGACGCCTAGTATGACCATATCGTAGTATGACGTTCGTTTCACTCAACTTTCTCGTTATGCTCCGCACTTAGTTTCCACTCGAGGAATGAGGACCAAGAGGTTCATTGAAGGGTTGGTTGACCCTTTGTTTAAGATCTTGTCACCTCGCATTGAGAAATCGACATATCTTTGAAGCAGGGATGCACCAAGGATTGAAATGAGAGAGTTGACGGCGAGCATCTAGGGAGTCAAGTAAGAAGACCAAAATGGTGGGTTCTTTTAGTGGAGGTGTTAACACTAGTAAAGGGCCTGAATTTGGTTCTACTCAAAGAAAGAGTTCCACAATCAAGATCGAGGGTTGGGGGCTCTATGCTGAGTGTTTCTTCATCGAGACCCGTTCAAAGTAGTGCACGACAATCGTGTCCACCTAGCTTTGCGCAATCTACTCGTACTATACCTCATTGTCGACTTGTGGTAAGCCCTCATTCAGGGGAAATGTCACAGAGATCGGAGCTTGTTTTGGGTGTGGTAAGGTGGGCCACTTTAGGAGAGATTGCCACAGCTACATAAGGGGCTCTAGCCAGGATCACCCACCTATAGTGTCCCCATCCTCTCGCACTCGTACTATGAGAGATGTTTACGGACCATCCGGGTAGGGTACTGGAGGTAGAGGACGTGGGCCAGGGTGGTAGAAGTCGTGCACGTGTTTATGCTTTGACGACAGATGCCCAGTGCATCAAATGCCGCTGTGACAGTATACTTTGCATGCTGCTCCTTTGATGCACGTGTTCTATTTGACCGGGATCTACGATTCAGTATGTATCTCCCTCTTTGCTTCACGCTTTGGTAAACAACCTATATTGTTAGATCATCCTTTTCGGTTATTACACCCATTGGGGAGTCCTTTCTGTTGATTTGGTGCACTGGCCATGTGTGATTAATATGGATGGTAGAAAGACTTTGGCGTATCTGATTATATTAGATATGATGGACTTTGATGTGATCTTAGGCATGGATTGGTTGTCTTCTTGTCATGCTACAATTGATCGTCATTTGAAGATGGTAAAATTTGATATTCCATTTGAACCTCCATTTCTTTTTCAAGGTGATTGTAGTTTAGCCTCAATTAGTTTGATATCCTTTTTGGGTGCTAGGCGTTTGCTAAAGAAAGGTTGTCGTGGATTCTTAGTGTGGTTAGGATACCCAACTAGAAGTGCCAAGCATAGAACAAGTTCCTGTGGTTAGTAAATTTCTAGATGTGTTTCAGATGAGTTGCCTGGTTTACCCCGAGAAAAGAGAGATTGAGTTTTTCGCTGATCTAGTTCCTCGACACTCAACCTATATCTATACCTCCCTACCGCATGGCAATTTGGCAGAATTAAAAGAATTGAAAGAACAATTGCAAGATTTATTGAATAAGGGTTTTATTCGCCTCTAGCACTTCTCCTTGGGGTGCCCCCGTACTTTTTGTGAAAAAGAAGATGGGTCTATGCGTTTGTGTGTAGATTATAGATACTTTAATCTGGTGTGGCCGGTGCGTAATAAATATCCTTTACCCCGAATTGATGACTTGTTTGATCAACTTCAAGGAGCAACATATTTCTCAAAAATTGACTTGCGCTCAGGATACCACCAGTTAAGGATTAGAAAGGAAGACATACCCAAGACTGCATTTAGAACCCGCTATGGACACTATGAGTTTCTAGTAATGTCTTTTGGGTTGACTAATGCTCCAGCTGCTTTTATGGACTTAATGAATCGGGTCTTTAAACCATTCCTGGATTACTTTGTAATAGTCTTTATTGATGATATTCTAGTGTATTCTAAGAGTGCAGAGGAACATGAACAACATTTAACAATAGTACTGCAAACTTTGAGGGAGCACCAATTGTATGCTAAGTTTTCCAAATGTGAGTTTTGGCTTGATAGTGTAGCCTTTCTTGGGCACATAGTTTCAAAAGATGGAATTCAAGTAGATCCAAAGAAGATTGAGGCAATTCAGCAGTGGTCAAGACCTACATCAGTGACTGAGATTCGTAGTTTCTTGGGATTAGCAGGTTATTACCGGCGTTTTGTTCATGATTTTTCTAGAATAGCAGCCCCTTTGACCCGATTAACTCAAAAGAATGTGAAATTTAAATGGTCGGCTACTTGTGAAGAAAGTTTCCAAAAGCTTAAAACTTGTTTGACTACAGCCCCAGTTTTAACGTTACCTTCGTGGATCGTGGTTTTCTTTCATCGTGATGTTTCAAGAATAGGACTTGGATGTGTTTTGATGCAACATGGTCATGTTATTGCTTATGCCTCTAGACAACTAAAAAGACATGAGCAAAATTATCCCATCCATGATTTGGAGATGGCAGCGGTTATTTTTGCACTGAAAATATGGAGGCATTATTTGTATGGTGAAACTTGTGAAATTTTCACGGACCATAAAAGTTTAAAGTACATCTTTCAACAAAAGGACCTAAACCTTAGGCAACGAAGATGGATGGAACTACTTAAAGATTATGATTGTACTATCCTGTATCACCCAGGAAAAGCTAATGTGGTTGCGGATGCTTTAAGTAGAAAATCAATGGGAAGTTTGGCCCATATAGCTGTTATAAGAAGACCCTTATTGGAAGAAATTCACAAGCTGGAAGAAGGTAGAGTGCAATTTGAAATTGGAGAGTCTGGGAAGTTTTTGGCCCATGTACAAGCGCAATCATCCTTGGTGGAACGTATAAAGACTAGTCAAGACAAGGATCCAAAGTTTTGTAAACTTAAAGAAGATGTTCAGTTGGGAAAGAATATGGAATTTGTGAAAGATTCTGAAGGAGTAATAAGGTGTAGTAATCGTTTATGTGTGCCTGATGTGGAGGACTTAAGAAGACTTGTATTGGAAGAAGCTCATCAATCAAAATACACTGTTCATCCTGGTTCCACTAAGATGTATCAAGATTTGAAGCAATTGTATTGGTGGGAAGGCATGAAACGTGGATATAAGCGATTTTGTTTCTCGCTGCTAATTTGCCAACAAGTGAAAGTGAGCATCAAAGGCCTGCGAGGATTACATCAACAAATTGAAATACCGAGTGGAAATGGGAAAGGATAACCATGGATTTTGTGACAGGATTACCTCGTACTTCTAAGGGATTTGATTCTCGTATGGGTCATTGTTGATAGATTAACGAAGTCTCCGCTCATTTTCTTCCCTGTGAAGACAACTTACTGTGTTCCAATATGCCTAAATATACCTTGATGAGATTGTTAGGCTTCATGGAGTTCCACCCTATTATATCCCGATCGCCCTTTTACGACTCGATTGGAAGGCTTTTCAGAAGCCTTAGGAACACGGTTGGATCTTAGTATGCCTTTTCCATCCTCGACGATGGACAACTGAATCTAACAATCCAAATTTTAAAAGATATGTTGCGATCTTGTATCCTAGACTTTGGGGAAATTGAGTCAATACTTACCCTTGGTGGAGTTTTCCTATAACAATAGTTATCAAGCTAGCATTCAAATGGCACCTTTGAAGCTTTGTACGGAGACGTTGTAGGTCTCCAATTGGGTGGTTTGAAATTGGTGAAGTCAAACTTTTAGGACCGGATTTGGTACAAGACTCTTTGGATAAAGTCCTCTTAATTAGGCAAAGATTGTTGGTCGCCCGCAGTAGACAAAAGGCCTGTTGACCATCGTCGTAGAGATTTGGAATTTGTAGTCAGTGATCATGTGTTCCTTCAGTCTCTCCTATGAAGGGAGTGATGAGGTTTGGAAAGAAAGGAAAGCTTAGTCCACGTATATTGGACCTTTTGAAATTTTGGAACGAATAGGTGCGATTGCTTATCGCTTAGCACTTCCATCCGAATTCTTGGTGTCCACCCAGCTTTTCATGTCTCTATGTTGCGGAAATATTTACCGTATCCTTCTCATGTGCTTAAACCTCAAGCTATTCGATTAGATGAGAACTTATCATTTGTAGAGGAACTAGCTATTATTGACCGACAAGCAGTTAAGCTTCGTTTTCAAAGAAATTCCATCAAGAAAGTGCTTTGGCATAACCATTCTAGAAGAAGCTACATGGGAATTAGAAGAAATTATGCGTGCAAGATATCCGCACTTGTTTGAATCAAGAGGTACTTTCATTTCTTAGAATTCGAGGACTAATTCCTTTAAGGGGGAAGAATGTGATGACCCGAAATTTTGCGTATGATAATGATGATATGTATAGTATTTTTCTTATGAAGTTGAGTTCAAAGGATTAACCTTTTGAGTCACTTTACTTCATTAGTGGGATTCTTAGAATTAAACTTACATTATAAAAGTTATTTAGAGCCATTTTGGGTGTATTAGATAACTACTTGTTAATACAGGTCCTGAAATTTGGCTAAGTCAGGGAAGTGGCACCTATATGGAGGGCTATAGTAAATATGTATTTTCTTGAAATCAAAATTGGCGGTAATTGATAATTGGATATCAAAGAGTTACAAAATGATTTTTAATGAATTTTAGAAACCTTTAACTCACTGCTTTGAAAAGAAACATCTTTGAAAGTTTCGGTTGGGAATTTGAACTAAAACTCAAGAGTTGACTTTTATTTATAAGGATTTTAATTTTTTTGATATTTTTATTGAATCCAAATGGGGGTATTCCTTATTTACATTTATGTTTTAAAGTTAATTGAGAGTAAAATTAAAGAGGACATTAACTTAAAATTAAGAAATGTAAATAACATTGCACCGTAATACAGGATAATCCTCCCTTCCAAACACCCCATATCCTCCCTACCAAACACCCCCTTCCTCCCCGAAAGACCGTTCGAGCGTGGCAGAGAATACGCTTTCTCTCGCCCGCTCTCTCGCCCGCTTCCTCCTCCTTCTCTGACTTCTCTCTCATTCCTTCTCTACTCCGTCATCTTCCTCCTCATCATCTTCCTCCATCCACCGGATTCCACCATTCTTGGTCGTTGCAAGTTACTGGAATCCTTCATTTTCCAAGAGTTGGGTTGCACGGTTTGGTGGAGCAACCCAGTCACCCACTTCATCCTTCCATTATTGTGACTCATTTAGGTAATCTCTTAGCTCAAATATGTTGTTAGTGGTTGGATTATTGTGAATTATAGATTGAATTGTAAGATGCATAATGGGTATTGAACCTAGGGTTTGAATTGGGAATTTTGGAATTCTTGGAAATTGATGGTATATAGAATGAATTGGATGAGTTTTAATGTTGTTATGGAGAAGTGATACTAATAGGAAGGGTGTTAGAACATATAATTTTCGTGCTAGCTTTGGAAAGAAAGGATTGCTCATCAAGTGTTTGATAAAATGCTTAGATGGGATAAAAATTGAATTCCCGTGTAAACTGAACAATGTGTAGTAATTTGATCATAACTCTTGATTGGGAGATCGTATTGAGGTGATTCCAGCTATGCGTTAGAAACTAGACACATAGGGCTTCAATTCCATATATTATTTGCAATTTATTAGCCTCTGAATCAATACAGAATTTCTGTCAAAACAAATGTCATATTTCTAAGTTAACTTGAATGTTTTCTAGATTCTTCAAGAACTCCTTATTCCACAAGTGGATGAATCCTTAGTTTTAAATGTTGATTGTTGTTTTGGTTATATTGTTGTAATTCTAGATTCTTTGGAGGATCGTCTTATTGGTCCGTGACAACATAGCTTTTGGAATCGTGGAGTTTCGTCCTTTGTGTGAGTTGATGACATGATCTATAATATGTTTTTGTACATTTTCTTAAAATGTTCTTTATTGAAGGATTTCACAAAGTCATTTATTTTTCTTCGTGGTTAAATTATAAGAAAGCTTGGGACAAACACTTTTTCATGATTCTAAATATCCATCGTTGTGTTTCTGATACTTTGTTTTGGATTATGAATATATGTATATCTAGATTTATACAACTATGTTTTGTTGGGAGGAAACTTTGACAGAACATCTGTAGAAGCACTTGCGATAGACGTTAGCCTTGGTGCACCTTGGTCCAAACCCCTAGTAGGGGTGTTGCTGCTAGCGTGTTGGCCTACGATCGGACTGCTTGACTTGACAGGTGGATTTGACCCCCGTGCTTACTTGTTGGTGGGCGCTTGTCAAACCTTCGAACTATGTGTTCGTTGGTGAGATTCGATTAATGCAGGAATAGGAACCTCCCATATGATATTTGACATTTGACTATTGATATATGTTATAGTTGAATTGGTCATTCATGATTGACTTACTTATTAGTTTTCATTTTATAATTATTTGAACTAACGCATATGTTTCGATATGTGGATGTACTTCCGTGAAAAGTCGATGCTTATGCTTGTCCCGATTTCATTATAGATTATGTTATCTCTCATCAGGTCTTATGACACTCCTCATCTTATATGTATTTCGTATACAAATATTGAGCCAGGTCCGGGTTCTTCCAATAACTAGGAGTTGGTCGTTTTGGTGAGCCCAACACCTTGTCCGTGTGGGCATGTTTGTTTTGTTCCTATTGTTGGTTTCTTATACATTTTTGGTTATGTAATAATCTTAGATACGCTCCATTATTCACAAAGTGTGATCTAGCTTCCATCGTATCTTTGTCTGGTCTTATGATCGTTAGTAGGATTATGTTTAGTGATGCTTGTAAGTGAACAAAGTTGTGAATTGTTAAATTGGGATGTCTAACTTTTAGAGGTTACTCTGCTGAAATTTTGGTAGATTTAGTATATTGTCTTATTATGGTCTTTGACCCATTAGGCTTGCTAGGTTGGCTAGTCCTTCCTATGCGCCGGTCAGGGCCCTCTAGTTTGGGTCGTGACAACAACATAACCAATACAACAATCAACTCACTATACAACTAGAGATACCATAGATCTCCAAAATCCCCAAATCAAACCCTAGGTTAAACTTAACCCCACAAACCTAAATTCCTATATCAAAAGTTGCATTAAACTACAAATAGAGAAAGATATGAACCTTAAGATTACCTTTAAAAGTTAAGAAGATGAAGAATGAAGAATGGTCAAGATGGGTTTCTCACCCAACCAGCAAATTTTCCTCTTTTAGAAACCCTCAAGACAATTACCAAGTAGAAATAAGAGGGAAATCTCACTATAGGCTCTCAATATTTAAAGATGAAGCAAGAAATTAGATGGGTTTTGGTGAGGAAGAAGAAAAGGAAGAGATAAGAGAGCAGAAATTGATCTAGAAGCATCGTGGAATTCGTGTTTTAAATGATATGTTTGTCTTGCACGGCCGTGCAACTTTGCACACCCTGGCCGTGCAAGAGACTGGTTAGCAGAAAAAAAGAAAATAAGAAAATAAGTACGAAAGCAGTGTGTTGCACGGCCTGCCTGTCCCACCTTGCATGGCCGTGCAAGACCTCCAGAAACTTAAGCTGCTGCAGTGTGTTGCACAGCCTTCCTGTGCAACCTTGCACAGCCATGTAAGACCATACAAGAGCTTATTTATATTTCTTGTTTTTAAGTTAATGTAGGGACATTAACTTTAAAACATAAATGTAAATAAGAAAATACCCCCCATTTGGATTCAACAAAAATATCAAAAAAATCAATATCCTTAAGAATAAAAAGTCAAAACTTGAGGTTTAGTTCAAATTTAAAGGAAATTGATACTTTTTAAAATTTCCCCTTTCAAAATGACTGAGTTAAATGTTTCTAAAAATTCATAAAAAAATCATTTTGTAACTCTTTGACATCCAAAGATCCATTACCACCAATTTTGAATTCAAGAAAATACCTATTTACTATAGCTCTCCATATAAGTACTACTTTCCAGACTTAGAAAAATTTCAAGACCCGTACTAACAGGTAGTCATCTAATATGTCAGAAAAGGGTTCAAATGACACTTATAGGACATTTTAACTTGTAGAGCTTCTGGATGACATAAAATGACTCACAAGGTAATCCTAAACGTTCATGATCACACACAAAAGACTATGAGTAAAGATGGGGTATTACATTGCTATTGATTAATTTAATACAAATTTCAGTAACTAACTTATATGAGAAGCATAATTATTTGTAATGCACGAATATAGAAGTTTAAGAAGAAATGGATGCATAAAATTTATTAGAGGGAAATTTCACTTTTTGTCCCTTAATTTTTACTTTAGATTTTGTTTTTTTCCAAAAACTATTTTTTGTTTCACTTTTGTCTCAAATCAACCAAAATTCATCAAATTTGTCTTGGCTTAATATCAAAAAAATCTTAGATGGACAATGCAATGCCAATTGTACATTTTGTGTCTGTATAGAATGTTGTATTAGCAAGTTATGTTAACATTTTTAATGAATTTAGTGATTGAGATGAATTTGGTGAATTTTGAAAATAAAATTAGAACAAAAATAAAATAAAATATAATTGAAAGATAAAAATAAAACTCAGGTAAAGTTAGAAGACGAAAAGTAAATTTTTGCCCTTTATTGTTATAAAATTTAATTATATTTTGAGTATATTTTAATAGTAATAAGTTCATTGACATTAAATATGATTCTATTTTTTACTTTGTTTGAAATTTATAAAATTTAATTTAAGAATATGTTATTCGTAAACAAAAAGTCAGAATCCGGTTCAACTACAAATATCTGACAAACATGTCGTAATCCAAAATTTTGCTTGCATGTGACGCACGAATATCATGGTACCAAGATTTGCTTTTCCTGATGCAAAATACCTAAAGAAAATTATATCAAGGTTGTTTCTAAGTGTTACTGAGGCTAGTTAGTAACCGAAGTTTGGTTTATGCCTTTCCGAATTAAGTGAAATTTATTTTTAAAGAGACATTAAAATTTAAACACTAATATTTGCAAAGCAATCATGAAGTTGAGTAGGAGTGTCAAATAGGCCAGTTTGACCCGTTTAAGCCTGCCTGTGACGGGTCGCAAATTAAATGAGTTGGGATAAAATTACTCGCATTTAAAGGAGTTAAAAATTAGTTAGTCCAACTTACTTGGCATCAACTAGCAGGTCTAAACGAGTCGGCTCGTGAAATTTATTTTTTTTACTTGTAAGCTTTGAAATAAATTTAAATTTAATAATTTCAAATCAAATATTATATTACATAGACAAAGTATTCAATACTTTAATCTTATTTAAAGAATTAAGAGATAATTCAAACAAATAAATAAGATAAACTTATAGAGTTTGACGAATGTGTTTGTGTGTGGGTTGTGTCACTGTTAGCCTATACATTTTATACTTTTACTTGAGAAAAGAGTATTTAATTAACTTTTAAATTTGTAAATTGAAATTTATTTGTGGGTAAAAACAAATTGAAACTTATATATATATATATGCGAGTTGACTCGCTTAACTCGCGGATTAAACTAGTCGATCCAAAATTACTCGCGTTTTTACGAGTCACTAATTTTAAAGTTCAACTCTTATAATTTATGCAAGTAAACAAATTGACCCGGTGAATTTGGCCTGATTTAACGACCCTAAAGTTGAGTGCGTGTATATATATATATATATATATTCAGATAAAAATTTTTATTTTTGCTATCATTATCATTGCATCATATATTATCAAATTATTAAAAAATTTCAATTATTATAACAACTACTTAATATGTTTAACTCTTGTATTGATTTGTTAACACATTAATGAATAATAGTGTAAAAAAATTACACTAATAGATTATTAAATTTAAAATATATATGAGTTAAGATAAATTGACATCAATGTAAATGTTCTTATATTTGAGTACTGGTTTCATTTTCAAGCATTTGCTAACAAGTGACACTTGTTAAAAAATTAAAATAAAAGAATTAAATATAAAAGTAGAACGAAAATCCAAAAATATTAAAACTTTCTTCATTAAGTAGTTATGTGAATTTAATAATGGGTATCAAATAATTCTTAAACAATGTACTAAGAGCATTGGTTAATAATAGCCTTATTTTAATATAATGGTTTAAAATTATTGAATTTAATGAAGAATATATATATATATATATATATATATGAGGGAATATGTAGTGAGATAAGTGATTTATTGTGAGAATGAGATGCGCAAATCTTGACCATTAGATAATTCATGTATGACTAAGATTAAAACATAAAGTCATGTAACTTTTTTAAGTGGTCATGTGATCTTTAATTAACTTTTAATTTTGATTATTCATGTAAGATTTAATGATTAATATTGTCTCTTCTCATCTCTGATAATAAGATAATACTTTCATTAAATATACTCATATATATATATATATATATATATATATATATATCTTTATTGAAAATAGTAAGACATTCATTCAATGAAAAAAGAATATTTGACTCTACACATTAAATAAAAAATAAAAAAGGGTAACAGATTTACGATTTCAAAATTCATTTCCTATAATATAATAACAATAAAATAAAAAATAATTAAAAATTATTTAAAAATTATTTAAAAATAATTATTAGAAATAAAAATATTAGTTATATTAATAACGTAACTTTTAGTAAAATACATTAACAAATGAAAGAATTTAAATTCTATATAAAACCAAATGTTTATATTTTTCTAAATGCAATTTAAGTTTTTCTTGTAAGAGAAAAAAACTCAAAATTAACGCATTTGTTACCAATTATATAAGAAATTAGTAAAAAAAAATTATTAAAAAATGATATGATATCTAACGATCGTTCACTCACTTCAGTCCCCATCTTTTGGTTACAATTGTCATTCTCATTTTAAAAGAAGGTATGTAAATATTTAAATTAATTACTGAAATATAAATAATTTAAATAAAAATTATTTAAAATTTTTTAATATATATTAATTTAATAAAGAAAGACAATTATTTATTTTATTTTTTAATTAAATATGTAGAGTCAAATCCTTCCCCTTCATTAAATAAAGATTTCAATATTTTCTTCCTTCATTAAAATATTTTATTATTTGCTGCCATCTTTTCAAATTTGGATTGGGGCAGGTGATTCGACATGTTTAACTGTAAATTAATTACTAACATGATTATGATTTAATTTCATAATTGAATTTATGATTCAATCATTTTAAATTACTTAAAATTAATTAAAATCAATTAAAATCTAATTTAACTGTCTAATTCATTAAGTTGAACAAATCACCATTAATTTTTTTTAAATTAATCTCAATATTTCATAAATATTTTAATATATTTTATAGTATTACATGTAAATTATGTTTATAATATCATCTGATTTGATCAATTAATTTAAATAGTTGAATCTAAATTAAAAACCTCTCTAATTCACCGTTTGATATGATTTTAATAACATTTTTTACTCATTATAATTCTGATTTTTTGGAAACTAAACATGCTTTTCCCATTCAAGTCAAACTGATTGATCATCACTTTTCATTCATCAATCGACTTTGATTCCCCCAACATTTTAAGCATCTTCTTCAAGTTCTTGGGAGTTATAAACTCGCACAGATATGTCTCATAAATTTCATAAATGTTTTAAAAATTAATGTAGACAAATGAAGAATAATTAAGTATATTAATGAATACGTGTAAAATATATATATGATGGACGATATTTATTTAAATGGTGGACTTGAGTCTGTTTAGAAGTTTGAAATTCTTTTAAAGACTTTGTTCAATTCAAAAGTCAATTTTACTATTTTAAAACGGAATAAAGTTAACTAGTGTCTATATATTCCCCTCGCTAACAATAAAATAATGGAGATATCACCAACATTAAGTAATTTTTAGATTAAATGAATTGAATAGGTTTTTTTTTATAAGACTACGATATATTTTCACAGTTACTAATTTTTTGTTTAGACGTTATTTTTATTTTAATCATAAGATATTTTTAATGAAATTTAAATTCCTACAAATAAGATTTACTCACATAAAATTTAATTTGTGAATCAAACCTTATATCGTACAAGGCCATTAACATGATTCTTTAATTCAACTTTTTTTCTCTCCTAAAAAACGCCGTATCCATAGTTAAAGTGAAAAAAGAAAAGTTGATTCTTTAATTGTCAAACTAATGTGATTTTTTAATTCTTCTAAAAAAACGCCGTATCCTTAGTTAAAGTGAAAAAAGAAAAGTTGATTCTTTAATTGTCTAAACTAATGTCAATATTATTCATATAAATTTCGCAGTGAAACTTATGGAACGCAATTTATTACAAAGCCATATTGATTCCCTACTTTTTTAATTGATCGTATCTAGTATAGTCTTGACAAACAGAAATTTTCGTAAACGGTGGATCAGTTATTCTTGCAGCGCTGCTTTTTCCCCAATCAAATGTAAATCCACTAATGAAAACAGTATTGGAATCATGTAATTGCAGTAATTGATAGGGGACGTGATCCTGTAATTGCAGTAATACATCATGTGCCAAAGGTGGTGGCTTTCAGAGAATTATCTATCAATTGGCTTTCAGCCATGTTATTATTCCATATTTCCTTATTATTGAGAAACAGCTAGAAAGCAATATTTACAAATCGGCGGATTTATATAAGTGGGACTATTAACACAATTATTTGTCTATTTATATTTATTTTTTAAATATTTTTAATTTTATTTTCTTAAACTACCCTTAAATAAATAGTCTCATTTTTAAGTTGTTAAATTTTATTTATCTCTAACTATTAGCTTTGAGGTTTTCTTTTATAATTTTAATATAATTTTACTCTAACATATTATATAAATATTTCTAAAAAATATAATAATAAAAATATTATCTTAATCTAATTTATGTTATTAAAAAAATAAAAGTCTAAGTTATATTTTTTTAAAATGTATATTAAATAATGATTTATGTATTTGACTTTTCCTAATAAAGAAGTATAGTCATATCTTATTTTGAAAAGATTGTAACTTTGTTTTGAGAAATTTTATATGCTAAAATTTAATGCTTAAATTGTGAAATTTTCATTGATACAAAAGCTATCAATAATTGATTTAATTATTAATTTTAATATCAATTAATTTTAAATAAACATGTTGACATTTGGAGTAATATTTCTTTATCAAGGAAAATTATTTTATATTGTATTTGAAATAATCTAATTACCTGCAAGTTTGTTAAAAAAATTTACCAAAAATTTTATATAAAAATTTCTAAAATTAAATAAAGCAATATTTTAAAATTCTAAATGTTAATAATTTTAACATATCTTTAGATCTTAAAATACTTAAAGAAAACTTTTGACTTGATGGTATAAATAGTGTTTTAAATTATATTTTATTTATAATAAAGAAAAAGTATTCTATGTGTGAATTTTTTAAAAAATATAATTTTTTATAATTAAAAATAAGTATATATTTACAAGTATATGATTTTTTAGTTACCATTTAAATCATATTTATTCAATTATTAAATAAAATGTAAAATAAAATAGAATTGTACTGATAAATATTAATTATTAACCTTATAAATACATGATTATTAAAAGATGATTTATGACTTAAATTTTTTTGTAATTTTATGAAGAATGATATTATCATATAAGCAATTATTAAATAAATATTATCAAGACATATTGTAAAAAAATATATTAGAAAAGAAGGTAGAACTAATAAGTATAGATAGATAATGATATAAAAAGTTTGAATAAATATAAGTTTGATTTCTTAAAAGGAAAGAACTCAAAGTGTAATTGAGAAAATAAAAAGTAAAAGTAGTTATTAGAGAGTGTTAACAGACAAATAAGAGTGTTAATAGCCCCACCTTATATATGTGTGTGTGTGAGAGAGAGAGAGGATGGATTGATACTAGTGTAAGTGTTCCTATATTTGAATATTGGTTTTATTTTAAGGCATTTGTTAACTAGTGTTTTAAAGGCACTTGTTAAAAAATTAAAATATTAAATATTAAATTTAAAAATAGACCATTTAATATCTTGAAAATCTAAAAAAAATAATATTTATTTTATTAAGTAATTATGTGAATTTATTGAGAGGTATTAAATGACTTATAAACAAACACTAAGGGCATTGATTAACAATAGCCTTATTTTAATATAATGGTTTAAAATTATTGAATTTAATGAAGAAAATTTATATATGTCTTTAATGAAGAGAGAATAGGATGACATTCATTCAATGAAAAAAGAAAATCTAACTCTACACACTAAATAAAAAAAATAAAAAAAGGTAAAAATATATAACAGATTTAAGATTTAAAAATTTATTTCTTATAATATAATAACAATAAAATAAAAACTAATTAAATCTTATTTTAAAAAAATATAAAAAAAATTATTCGAATAAATTATTATTTATATTTATAACATAACTTTTAGTAAAATACATTAACAAAGGAACGAATTTAAATTCTATATAAAACCAAAAGTTTATATTTTTCTAAATGCAATTTAAGTTTTTCTTGTAAGAAAAAAACTCAAAATTAACGCATTTGTTAACAATAATATAAGAAATGAGTACAAATATATATTATAAAATGATATGAAATCTAACGATCATTCATTGACTTCACTCCCTATCATTTCGTCACAATTGTCATTCTCATTTTAAAACAAGGCATGTAAATATTTAAATTAATTTCTGAAATATAAACAATTTAAATAAAATTTATTTTAAAATTTTTAATATATATTAATTTAATATAGAAAGACAATTGTTTATTTTATTTTTTAATTTAATATGTAGAGCCTAGTTCTTTTCATTCATTAAATGGAGGTTCTAATATTTTCTCCCTCATTAAAGACATTTTACTATTCATTGCCATTCTTGTCAGAATCAGACTTAATTGGGTAGTCAGACTGATCTAACTGTAAAGTGAATATTAAAATAATTATGATTCACTTTCATAATTAAAATCATGGTCACCAAATTTTAGATAAGGTAAAATTGTTTAAATTTAGTCAAAATCTAATTGAACTGTTTAATTCATTCGATTGAACAAACCATCATTTTTTTAAAATCTCAATATTTCATAAATATTTTAATATATTTTATATTATTGCATGTAAATTATTTTTATGATGTCATCTAATTTAACGTACAACTAATTTAAATGGTTGAATTTGAACTGAAAGTGTTTCTACTTTACTATTCAATCTAGTTTTAACAATATTGTTTAATACATCACAATTCTGAATGTTTTGAAACTAAACATGCTATCCCCATTCAAGTCAAACTGATTGATCATCACTTTACATTCACAATCGACTTTGATTTCCCCAACTTTTTAAGCATCCTCTTCAAGTTTTTGGGTGTTATAAACTTGCACAGATATGTTTCATATATTTCAAAAAATGTTTTCAAAATTGATGTAGACAAATAAAAAATTATTAAGTATATTAATAAATACGTGTAAATTATATATATGATGGATGATATTTATTTTAATGGTGGACTCGAGTCTGTTTAGAAGTTTGGAACAAATTTATAGACTTTGTTCAATCCAAAAGTCATTTTTACTATTTTAAAACGGAATAAAGTTAACGAGTGTCTATATATCCCCCCGTTAACAATAAAACAAGAGCGCTGCTGCGCAGCCAGAAAAAATTGCCCGAATTTCATAAGACAGAATGACATGTTAACTCTTAACTCACTTGTGGCAAGTCACGTATGATTTAATTTTACATGTCATTAATATTTTTTAAAACAAGTTAAAAAGGGTTCATTTGGCTTCCAAAATATGCAGTAACAATGTCAACAAGAATTCAGAACGGTGGAAACAAACAGCCTCCATTGCTGGAATCTTCATGTACCCCATATTCTTAGGGCTTTCAATCTCACCGTCACAGTCACCGTCGATGCCGATTGGGCAGGCGGGGAGGGTGCGATCGAAGAAATCTCAATGGCAAAGGAGGATTTATCATTGTTGTTGTTTGTTGCGGAGGATGAAAAAAGGGGTGAGAGATCTAATTTGAGTGACGGTGGAGAAAGTGACAGAGGAAGGGTTGTGCAAGGAGTAGGAGGAGATGAGGAAGGTTCTGGAGGCGGAGAGGGCCACAAGGACCAAGAGCAGAGAAAGGAGGCGTGGAACCATGGCAGAGGAGAGAGAGACAGAGAGAGAGAGGAGAAATTGAAAGAAATATCAAATAAACGAAAGATTGAAAGAAAGGGAAAAGAAATGAATGAAGAAGATATTACCAAAACAATGTAGAAATGAATGGAAATGGCTTATGAATTGAAAGGGTTTCGAGGATGTTTCTCAGGCCATGGGATATGTCGAACTCCTGGACAAAGTTGACTCTTCCATGCTCGAAACATATGAATTTCTGCAATGGTTCCACCTAATGGCGCTGATGCTGGCGGATGAGGGTTTGGGTGGTGTAGGAGGCGAAGGAGCTGACGAGTTAGATGGTTCGTCGGCGGTGCTGTGGCAATGAGGCTGAGTAGTTCTGAGTGATATGGATTGAGCATATAGAGAAAATGTTATGACATGTAATTCCAACTGTGATGCCAAGTAATTCGGGCACCACTATTCGGGCATATTTTCGGGCTGGATAGCATTTTTCATAAAACAATAGAGTTATCACTAACGCTAAGTAACTTTTAGACCGAATGAGATGAATACTTTTTCTTTTTAGTAAGACTATGATATGTTTTCACATTTATTAATTTTAGTTCAGACGATAATTTTATTCTAACTTTAAAATGTTTACAGTAGAATTTAAACTCATGTAAATAAAATTTATCTACATAAAATTTAATTTGCAATTTGAAACTTACATCGTAGCTAAATTAATAGCTTTCGTAGGATGCCATTAACATGTTTCTTTAAATCAACTTTTTTTTCTCCTCAAAAACGCCGTATCCATATTTAAAGTGAAAAAAGAAAAGTTGATTCTTTAAATGTCTAAACTAATGTGATTCTTTATTTTCCTAAAAAGCGCCGTATCCTTAGTTAAAATGAAAAAAGAAAAGTTGATTCTTTAATTGTCTAAACTTTTTTTTTTTATGAATAATTAATTGTCTAAACTAATGTCAATATTATTCATATAAATTTGGCAGTGAAACTTGTGGAAGGCAATTTATTACAAAGCCATATTTATTCCCTACTTCTTTTTTTGGTATACGATTCCCTACTTTTTTAATTGACCGTATCTAGTATAGTCTTGACAAGCAGAAATTTTCGTAAACAGTGGATTAGTCATTCTTGCAGCTCTGCTTTTTTCACAATCAAATGTAAATCCACTAACGAAAACAGTATTGGAATCATGTAATTGCAGTAATTGATAGGTGACGTGATCCTGTAATTGCAGTAATACATCATGTGCCAAAGGTGGTGAGCTTTCAGAGAATTATCTATCAATTGGCTTTCAGCCATGTTATTCCATATTTCCTTATTATTGAGAAGCAGCTAGAAAGCAATATTTACAAATCAGTGAGTTTATATATATATATATATATATATATATATATATATATATATATATGTAATGACCCGAAATTTTTGCGTATGATAGTCGTATTATGTATAGCCTTTTTCTTATAAATTTGAGTTTAAAAGATTAACTTTTTGAGTCACTTTACTTCATTAGTGGGATTCTTAGAATTAAACTTACCTTATAAAAGTTATTTAGAGCTATTTTGGGTGTATTAGATGATTACCTGTTAATACGGGTTCTGAAATTTGGCTAAGTCTGGAAAGTGGCACCTATATGGAGGGCTATAGTAAATATGTATTTTCTTGAAATCAAAATTGGCGGTAATTGATAATTGGATACCAAAGAGCTACAAAATGATTTTTAATGAATTTTTAGAAACCTTTGACCCACTCGTTTTGAAAGGAAACATCTTTGAAAATTTCAGATTTCAGGAATTTGAACTAAAACTCAAGATTTGACTTTTTATTTATAAGGATTTTAATTTTTTTGATATTTTTATTGAATCCAAATGGGGGGTATTCCCTTATTTACATTTATGGAGAGTAAAATTAAAGAGGACATTAACTTAAATGTAAATAAAATTGCACCAGAATATGATAGTATACTCTATCCCCACTTCCAAACACCCATATCTTCACTACCTAACACGTCATTCCTTCACCCCCTGATATTTCCGTTCGAGCGGTGGCAGAGAGCTCATTTCTCTCCTTCTCTGCTCTCTCTCATTCTCTACCTTCTCTCATTTCATATCTACTCCGCCATCTTCCTCATTCTCTTCTTCTTCCATCCACCGAATTTCACCATTTTTTGTCGTTTCAAGCTGCTGGAACTTATTTCCTTCATCTTCCAAGGGTTGGGTTGCACGGTGTGGTGGAGCAACCAAATCATCAACTTCATCCTTCCATTCTTGTGACTCATTTAGGTAATCTCTTAGCTCACATATGTTGTTAGTGGTTGAATTATGATGAATGGCATAATGTGTTGTAAGATGCATAATAAGTATTGAACCTAGGGTTTGATTTGGAAATTTTGGAGTTCTTGGAAATTGATAGTATATGGAATGAATTGGATGAGTTTTAATGTTGTTATAGAGAAGTGGTACATATAGGAATGATGTTAGAACATAGAATTTTCGTGCTAACTTTGGAAAGAAAGGATTGCTCATTAAGTGTTTGATAAAATGCTTAGATGAGATAAAAATTGTATTCTCGTGTAAATTGAACAATGTGTAGTAATTTTATCATAACTCTTTATTGGGAGATCGTATTGAGGTGATTTCAGTTGCGTTAGAAACTAGACACATAAGGCTTCAATTCCATATATTATTTGTAATTTATTTGGCTCTGAATCAGTACATAATTTCTGTCAAACAAATATTATCTTTCTAAACTAACTTGAATGCTTTTCTAGATTCTTCAAGAACTCCTTATCCCATAAGTAGATGAATCTTTAGTTTTAAATGTTAATTGTTATCTTGGTTATGTTGTTGTGATCCTAGATTCTTTGGAGGATCGCCGGTTGGTCTGTGACAACAAAGCTTTTGAACTCGTGAAGTTTCGTCCTTTGAGTGGGTTGATGACATGATCTATAACATGTTTTTGTACATTTTTTTTTAAATATTCTTTATTGAAAGATTTCACAAAGTTATTTATTTTTCTTCGTGGTTAAATCATAAGAAAGCTTGGGACAAGCACTTTTTCATGATTATGAATATATGTATATTTAGATTTATACAACTATGTTTTGTTGGGAGGAAACTTTAACAGAATACTGTAGCTAACGACAGTAGATGTTAGCCTTGGTGCACCTTGGTCCGAACCTCAGCTAGTAGGGGTGTTACTAGCCCGACGTGTTGGCCCATACGATCGGATCTATTTGACTTGACAGGTGGATTTGACTCATGTGCCCTGTTGGTAAGCGTTTGTCGAACCTTCGAACTATGTGTTCGTTGGTGAGATTTCTGTTTAATTCTGGATTAGAAACCTCCCATGCGATATTTGACATTTGACTATTGATATATTGGATTTGATATTTCATGATTTACTTACTTATTAGTTTTTGTTATAATTATTTGAACTAACATATATGTTTTGATGTGTGGATGTAGTTTAAGTGAAAATCTTGTGCTTACACTTGTCCCAATTTCATTATAGATTATGATATCTCTCACTGGGTCTTATGACTCACTCTTTTATCTTATATGTATTACAGATATAAATACTGAGCTGGGTCCAGGTTTTTCAGTTAGCTAGAAGTGGTTCTTTTTGGTGAGCCCAACATTTTGTTCGTGTGAGCATGTCCCTTGTGTTTCTTGTATTTGGTTTTTCTTGTACCTTTTGGATATGTAATTATCTTACATATGCTCTATTATTCACAGGCAATATCTAGCTTCCACTGTATCTTTGTCTGGACTTATGATATACTGTTAGTGGGATTATGTTTAGTGATACTTGTAAGTGAATAGGTTGTGAATTGTTAAATTGGGATGTCTAACTTTTAGAGGTTACTCTGCTGAAATTTTGGTAGATTTAATATATTGTCTTATTATGGTCTTTAGCCCATTAGGCTTGCTAGGTTGGCTAGTCCTTCCTATGCGCCGGTCAGGGCCCTTTAGTTTGGATCGTGACAATATATATATATATATATATATATATATATATATAGGAAAATTGTTAACTCCTCCTACTTTTTTTTTTAAAAAATTATTGGAGAAGGTTAGCAGCCTCTACCATTTACTTTTTAACAAAAATGTCATTTTTAAATTTTTTTAAAACATAAGCAATAAGTGGTATTTAAGACATTTTCTTAAGATAATTTTTAAAAATTTAAATTCATTAATTATCTTCCTATTTTTTCTCATACTTAATCTCTTTCTTTTTATTTTTCTTCAATTCATTAATATCTCTCATATTAAACGCGAAAATCGCCGTAACTATTTGACTCTTGCATTATTAATTTTGCACTTCTTCACAAGACTAGATTCACCTAATTTTGTCCAGGAAAGCGAACTTCGTTTGACAGTTTGGCTAAGAGTTCACAGAAAGAGAGAAGAGAGAGAAAGAAGAAAAAGAAAGAAAAGAGACGAAAAAAAAGAGAGGTTGAGAGATACAGAGGAGATAAAGAGGTTGAGAGATATGGAAGAGAAAGGAAAAAGAAGAGAAGTTGTATGTTTTTATTCTATAAAAAAAATAAAGGAAAATAATAATTAGGCACAATTTTTATGTAAGAAATTTTGTAAACATTAATTGATAGTGTTATTAACTTTTAAATAGATGAGTGATCTTTATCACTTTAATTCATCTAACTATTATCATTGAATCTTGTTAAATTTTAACTAAATTCCGTGAAAATTTTCTAAGCAAGTAAGATTACTCAAAAGTAAATATTAAGAATAAAATACCATTAAGTTTAAATTGTTTTAAAAAGAAATATATGGAATTTTTTGTCCAAAGCATACAAGAAATTAGTCATAATGTACAAACAAATCAATCAAACCCACCCAGCTACCCCAGCCCCATAAATTAATATATAAGCCAGAATCAAGATACAGACATCACTGCATCATAATTCTGAATTCTTCGAAGCTAAGCATGCCATCCCCATTCAAATCGAACTGATTGATCATCACTTTGCATTCATCAATGGACCTTGATTCCCCCAACTTTTTCAGCATCCTCTTCAAGCTCTTGGGTGTTATAAACCCACACCGCTCTATGTCATACATCTGAAAAGCTTCTCTCAATTCCTTCAACTTCTCTTCCTCTCCCCCTGCTTCCATCAGCGCGATCAAATCGCCCAAACTCAGCAACCCATCACCATCCGAATCCAATGCCTCAATAGCCATTTCTGCTTCTTTCAGCAAAAGTTCCCCACCCATCATACCCAGCCTGTTCCTGAGATCAGACGGCGAAATCTTACCGTCCCCATCTTCATCAAAATACCTAAGAACACGCTCAAATTCTGTGTCCCTCCTCATATTACAAGACAGCCAAAAACCTCAAAGGGAAGTTGCTACAAATTAACACTTGCTTGAAGTCTTGAACTACAAAGTGGAATTTACAACAAGGTGATATCAAGTGACAAGTATCAACAAACGAAACTTGTATAGAAATAGGAGTTATGCACACAGTTATTATTACCTTTGGCTAATTGCATGAAACATTTGGGAATCGTGGGGTTTTATTTATACATGTTCTGATTCTGAAGTTCGTACGTGTAAGTGGCGCGTTAAGGTTGTCTTAAAGATGATGATGAATGGAAGTTGCTGCGAGTGTTCGAAGAAGAGGTAAACGCCATTGACGTCACGCCATATGCCGGGCTCATAACTCATAGGTTCCATTGGACGAAGACAAAGAAAATTTGGATAACGCGGACCCGGGACTTCAAACGGTCTAGAACTACCAGTATTAACGGTCAACGACTCGTGATTATTATTTTCTATTTTTTGTTTTTGTATTTGTAGAGTTGGCGCCAGGGCGAGAATGATTGGCACCGCCACCCAATGAGCATCCAAGACGTGTCGGTGCCACACCACTGTACGGTGGCTACCTTGTTAATGTTTAGCTAGGTGACACATGAGAAACTCTTTGCACGTTATCATTTAAGTACTTAATTCATTCATTACTGGATTTGTATAAAAGTGATATCTAAAAAAAACGTAAGAGTTTAAATTTGATATATTAATTTTTATATTATCATTTAATCAGATATTATAATATTATTAAAAGAATTTAATTATTATAATAATTAAATTTAATTTTTTAATAATATATTAAAATATTATTAAATAATAATATAAATTTTTTATATTAATAATAAATCAAAATTATATTTAAAAAATAATGACACACATTTTTAAGCGTGTAAAAGTGATAAAATATATCTTTTAAAGTCATACGTGTAACTTTAATAAAAATTTAAAATGAAATGCCTAATAAATAGAGTGCTTAAAAAATAATGTGATTGGCACCGTCGTGCCAGTTTAAGAATCTCTATAGATGCATGATGCATTTACAACGGACTATTAAGTTTTTTTTAATTATTCTTTTACTTTGTTTCTTTTTAATAATGTTAATATTTAAAAATAAAAATCATATAAAATTATTAAATTGTATATAAGTTTTTATGAAAATTGATATAAATTCAAAATTTTAATGATATAAAAATAACAAAAATTCTATTGATTTTATAACATAAACTTGACACCTAATGACGTGGTATTATGTGGCAGTTCATCGTCGTGATGTGTCTGTAAGAACGACGCCACTCCTTGCGGCACTGCACTACTGCAGTACGTACAGCATATGTAAGCACTAAGCAGTGCATAAATCAATCATCTTGTTTGACCATGTGCTTAATAAATAAACAAAAACAATAAGACTTGACCTTTTCTATTTTGGGTATATGGGATGGCTTGACTTCTAACTTCGAAGATTGCTCCATATATATAACTCTTCACACACTAGTCATTACAAGACTTTTTATGTAATTAGATTTATCTCTGAAATTGTGTAAAGTGGTATTAATATTTTTGTATATAAAATTAAATAATTTTATATATTAATTTATTTTTATATTTTAAATTTTACCAAGATTTTTTTTCATTTTTATGTATTAAAATATAGAATAATATTATTTTTCATAACTCATGCACTCACAAAAATACACAACTATTAATATTGATTATTTGTTCGTCAAATTACAACAAAGTGTAAAATAGATATATAGATTAAATTATTATAAACATATATCTAATGTTAAAAGTTGAGAAGAGATATTTGAATTAGTTCTTAAAAAGGTGTAAGAGAGTCCAATCGAGCTGAATACTAATAAACTTGGGTCGGATTTGTCAATTAAAACGACTCTTAAATTGAGCTCAAGTTTAGTTTGCATTGTTCACTATACCAAGTTCGTACAAATGAGTTCAAGTCTTAAGTGAGACTTGCATAAAAAAAAGTTTAACTAAATTTAAAATGAACACCTACATATATATGAAATAATAGTATGTGTATATATAATTATACAAAAATTTATAAATATAACATATATAATTAAAAGTTTCTTAATATTTTATTCTTATCTGGGCTATTAATAAGTGGGCAGAGCCAAACAATAAAATTCTCAATGTTTTACTTATTCGTTTATTATATGAATCGAGTTATGTTTGACGTTTGAACATCTTACTAAAAGTTACAACCTTAGTTTCTCATCACTGAAATATAAAAACATCATATTATTATTTTAAATAAATTAAACTAAATTTTCATGTGTTTAAGGAATATACTCACATCATACAAAATACAGTTGTAATTAATTATTAAAATCAGAGTAGATGTTTATAAGTTTCGTAATTTTAATAGAGATTAATGTAATATATTATTTTAAATTGGATCACGATAAGTGTACAAGTTGTTTCATTTATTTTCAAAGAAAAATAAAAATTTAAAAGTCAGAACAAGTTGGACAAAATATAAGTGGTAGTCCGGTGGGCTGGTTCCAGGAATTGTTTTATTACCTGACTTTGACAGTCAATTCCATGACTGGTCTTGCAACGTCTGCGTGCGGGAGACATTAATTTAAACGCGTACATTATAAATTTAAAACTTAAACAAGCCAAATGAGAGTTTACTTAATTGATAAGATCAAACACGTCCACACAAAGATTTTAAGTTCAATTCTTGCTGAAAATCTTTTAATAGTAAGTCATTTATAACTACTATTGTCAAATCTCATTGAAACATGTAACATCTTTAATCCTAGAATGAAATAACCTTATCTTCTCTAAACTTTTAATCACAAAAAAAAAGACAGAAATCTAACCATGAGATATGATTTAATTGACAAACTAAATTTTATATAAACACACTTTACGTGCAATATAAGAGTTTAAAATCCACTCTTATGGTTAGAACAAAGACAAGCCCCGGCATAAATTAGTATCACTTTTAAGAAGTATGAGCTGTTCTTATTTTTTTTTTTATAAGTACATGGCTGGTTTACGAGTACATGGCTCGCATTGATAGATCCTTTAGATTTTCTCAATTTTTGTAAGCCAAACAAAACTCAATAGATTTTATTTGTTATTTTGGATAATCTAATAGGTCCAAAGACAGGATGTTGTCCTTTTTCAACATTATTGTGTACATTTATCTCAATTGAGCAGTGCTTTTTGATAGAGGCAACGTCGTGATAAAGGTCACATCGCTTATAATTCAGATAACTTTGAAGTGTTCTACCAAATAAAAAGATAACTTTCAAACTGTGTTTTTAACTTTTAAACAGTGATTAAAAAATTAATAACACTAATAAATTATTATCAAGATAACGGCAAGTTATTAGTGACTAAGAAGAAGGGAAAATATGAACGACAAACTATTTTGTCATGAGGACTTTGACCTCACTACCCTGGCCTGATGGTATATCATCCTTTTTTTTTCTTGCATATTAAAATTCCGTTTTCTGTAGTGAACTTCATTTTCTTACGGAGGTCCAAATGCCGTAGATGTTGGGTTATGCGTTTGGGAAGTTAGGTCTTATAATGTCTATATTAATACACAGTTTTTCTTCTTGTTCCTTTGGGAACAACCGTCACCCTCATGGTATGGCCTAGCCACTTACTTCATGTATTGATGTGGTTCTTCTCATTGAGTCATTTCTTCCTTTCGGTTTTAAATCATTAATTTTCACATGGTTGAATTACATTGTTCGATATTCAATCATATTCTATGTGAATGATTCTTGAACTTTACCTCTTGCCTAGACTGTTATGATTAGGATTAGGATTAGGATTAGGATTAGGTTTATACAAGTCTGTCAAAATTGATAATTAACAATTATCTCTATATTTTTTGGGTAATACCACGCCACATAAGTATGAAACTAACCTCCGCTCAAAAGTTGATTTAAGTTGATTTAACTAGTCACAATGTGCTTTTAAGTAGAACTCAAATTTTTACATTGGAGGCACAATTCACTTCCATGAAACCCAATTTGCGAAATTGAGCCATACGTTATCTCTTTATGAAGTTAATGATGCTTTAACTGCTCTCTGTGGTGGTTGTAGATCATTAGCAGCTATTAATGCAGTTCACAATGTAAATTTGTCAAAATTTAAAAAAAAATCTTATTAGCCCTGCATCAGGACAAAATGGTTTATTTACCTCCGTATGGATCGTTTTTGGTTCAATTAAAAAAAGGGAAGAGACTTTAATAGAAATGAAGAAAGAGAAGTGATTTTAATTTTATGTGTTTTTAGTTAAAAGAAGCTAGGGGAGAGATTTTAATAGAAAAAAAGTATAAACTTACTTTTTTACATAATTATAACATTTAATGTAGCATTTAATTTATGAATATTTTAGTCTATTTTTTAACATATATTCTTTTCCCTCTAAATCTTTTCACTTTTGGAGGAGAGCTAAAATTGACTCAAGAGGGATTTTACTCTCTTCCTCCAAAAAATTAAACCAAACACATAAAATTTAAAATAACTCCTCCATTCCCCTCCATTTCATTTCCCTCCGGCTCCAACCAAACACTATGTTAGTGGAACAAAGATTGCATTTTGTTAGATCTACGGTAGAAATCCCAAATATCAGGTTAAGGTAATTATTGTTGGTAATAAAAACTATTTTTGGCCCCCACCTGATAGTTGGTTCTCTGATATAGTACGAGAGTCTCCAATCGTTACCCGGTGATTCAGCCTTTCATAATGATATTTGGCATTCAACCTCTCAAGTTGGGACAGGAAAGAGACACCAAAGAATCCTCTTTAAGAAAAGACCACGAAAGATGCCATTGAATGCATCTTCTCCTTTGAGGGGAGTTGGGGGGAGGGGGATGAGAGATGAATATGGGGAAGCAGGCAAGCAAAGGAAACTTAAAAGACATCCATGAATAATCTAACTTCCATCAAGCTCCGGCTGCCTCAACCATTTCTTGTTCCACAGTGCTTGGGATAACTGGATAGTAATGGTAATGAAGTTCCCCAACATCATCACCGGACAATTTCTTCCATCCATTTGGTCCCACATGGTACACTAAAATCATATAAATCCACAGATTAGAGAAAATGATTTCATGTGTTACAAATGTATAACTATAAACTATGCGTCTAAAATAGCTGGTGGAAAATGCTGACCTAGTCAGTGATAACCACAATAATATTCCTATATAAACTGGTACAAAAATGCTCAGCATATTTTCTATCATTTCATCCTACCCAGTCAGAAGCTATTTCCAATGACTTGTCTAAGTGAAAATAGAAAGACATGTTTTGGGCGTGTGCATGCATCATTATGCTCAAGCACACATGCAAGTGTGCCTCACATGAGACATTGAATAAGCTACCACACATATATATGTAACTTTTTTCTTTGTTTGGGGGAGGGAGGGAGGAATGAAATGTCATACACACACACACACATAAATCCATATGTAAATGTAGGTGGGTCTATGAGGGAGAAAGAAAGAGTACCACTAGCAACTCCACCACTAGCTCCATCACGAAATGTTGCATGATAAATTGCTCGTCGAGCCAGTTCAGCAGCTTCCTCAATTGACATGTCATACCGATATCTAGTAGTACAAGTAAAATGCTGATGAAATTTGACAGAAGATATCTAGGTGATAGATAGTAAAGCAAAAAAGTTTAACTAACCCGTTGTCCAGTACACCATAAGCATATGGTGAACCAGATCCAACAGAGAATCGAGTGCCTTTCAGTCTCCCTCCTTCACTATCAACATAATACAGACCAGGACCCTGAAAAGAGATTATGCATTATAGGGCACAATAGGGCTAGCAGAGTAAAAGCCATTTAGTGATTGGAACATGCGAATTACCGTCTCATCCCATCCAGCAATCATGGTACCAACAGATAACCCCATTCCACGATAAGAGTATAAAATATTTGCAAGTAGCTTTGAGGCTCCTGTTACTGAGATTCTCCGTTTGTTTGCCAACTCATGCAACCGACACTAAAAATAGTATGACCGAATCACAGAAATTATTTGTAAGCTCATAAATATAAAAGGATATAAACCACATTGGAAAGCACAAGATACATGCTTAAATGAGAAAAACCATGCAGCTTGCAAGATATAATCCTTTTAGTTCTAGTGAACTAAGTCATTTAGTTCTTCTATTACCACCTATATGGATTCAAAGTTGAAGGATCTGAAAACCACATGGAAGTAGGCATACAGAAAGGTCTAGCAAGTCAGCAAATTGATCAAGAGGGAAGTCTATATCACATTAAATATGAATCAACATGAGTATTATGCTTCAAAATGGAAGAAAGAACAAAAGATTAAAAAAAAGGACAGAAAGGAACCCATAAAAGTAACACAAATAAAACAAAATTTGGTGCTTTGCTGTTGGCAAGAATACTAGCCTGCTACAGTTTTGGCAAACACCAATCGTCTTGATTATTGATCAGTATGTACTCATCAGGCCCACAACAGAAAACAATATATTATCTATATATAGCTTCTTGCATTTGAATTGTTTTCAAGTAGATTTTATCTAAAAAGACAAATTCATCAAGTTTTTAGACATGCAATCAATAAGTGGGTCAATCCAAATTGAATTTTATACGTAGTTTTGATGTCAACATGAAGTCTGATATATTTGAAAAAAACCCTCCAAAACCAATGCCAATGCAGTAAAATTCCTAGTTTTAGAGTATATGTTTTCTAAGGAAAAGTAATGAGAGCATCCACACTAATGTGCATACATTAATAAGAGTAAAATACACTGATCAAAAGAACATGGGCCAGACAAAAGTAATTATGCAAGATAGAAAAATTGCATACATTACCTTGATCCCAAGATTTCTGTGCCAAAATTGGCAATCAGCAGCTCCTCCAGCCATTGTCCCAAGCATATATGGATTAATTTCGATAATTTTCTTTACAGACTGAGATGCTGCAGATAGTCAAGGACAAACGTAACAGTAAACAGATAAAATTAGCAGTTACATAAAGACTTTGCAAAGGAAAGTAACTTTCACCAATGGGTTGGTAGTATTAAAACAGAGAAAAGATGAAATCAAAGTTCAGCACTCACATATATATCCACCCATGCTAGCTCGAGAATCAGCAGCTACCATGACCCCCTCCTTAAATATAAAAGCAAGAGTGGTAGTACCCTTTGCGGGTTTTACCATCTGAATAGCTTCTTTCAGGAAGCCATCGAACTAACAGCAGAGCCCAAAACATATAGAACTTCAGATAATAAAACCATTAACCCAGAAAATAAATTCCAACCCTTTTACCCATGAACAAGTTAAAAATCGTAATTTTCAAAACTTGAGATGAGAGGTGAACAAAAACAGGTACTCACATCAGTTGAATTGGGCAGCTCAAACGATGGGGTTGCCGAGAAGTCTCCAACGACGTCGCTTGCAGGTCCAATTAGTGCAGGAAACGATTCAAGACCACTGGTATCAAGCTTCATGATTACAGACCTAACCGAGAAAAAGGCAAAAAGAATATTATTCCCGTAAATAAATATATAAAAAAAAAAGTAGATAGAAATTCTCATAAAAAATTGCTATTTTTAAGATCTCCATAGTCGATGAACATTGTGTACCGATTCTGGGAGAATAAAAAACTTGTAGTGTGAGTTCTGGGCGTGCCACTGCCACTGGTTGAGTTTGAAGTAACTTTGCTTGAAGGAAAAGCGCTGAGAAAATGTAGACAAAGGGAACTGTTTTGTTTTGATTGTGCTGCTGGCTTGGGGGAAAAGGCAGGAGGGTCTATGGGCCGGTGACTCCAGGGATTGGTATGGGCTAGCCCAGCTCGAATAAAGTCTTTTTCCTAACTACAGTGGCCCATTTAATTTAATATTTCATTTTTGTTCTTGCTAAAGCATTTGCTTTGATGATATTGTTAAAATTTTCTTTTTTATATTCTAAGAGTTGGCATGTTCGAAAAATAAAACACAGAAGATTTTTTTTATTGCACCGCGAAAACAAATTTAACTCAAACTGTGGGTCACCCGCCCAACTTTCGGAAAATATATTATTTGTATTATTCTATTTTTACATATACTAATTTATTTATTTTTTGGTAAGTTTATTTTTTACGTAGATAATTTTTAAAAATATATTAATAACTTAAATTTTACATAATAAAAATATAATCTATAAATTATTTACACAAAATAATAAGTTACTGGTAAGTTAAAACATAAAGTTGCAATCATTAAAGCATGCAAAAATAATATATATATAAAAAAATGCAAATAATAACACTCGTGCCAATACAAGGACAACACAATTTCATTATCAACTAGAATCCCCCTTCTCAAAAAAATAGTTTTAAGATCCGCAAATTAAATTATTTGTGTTGAGAAATCATCAACCAAATACTAGTGTAGTCATGTCACTAGAATACATTCAAGACCCTTCAAAATAAATTTTTTTTTTAATGACCAACCTTCTGAACTAATTAGGCACAATATTCTTTTTAAAACAATAAATATTTTTTATATCCTTAAACATAATTTGTCCCCTTTTCTATTATTCTTTTTATCTTATTGATTGAACCAAAAACTAAAAGCAGGATACATATGGCCTGCGAATTTTAACAAGCAGGAACTGGCAAGTAGAAGCATCAAGACTTTCCTTTCACTATTCAATGTTGTCTATGGCCAAAAACCAAAATACATTTCCATGGTCACTCTATGGCCACCCATCATGTGCCACCAACAAAAATAATGAAATTAATTATGATATATAAAGAAGGAAAAAAGGGGGGCTAACATTTGAGGTGGGGATAAATCATCCCCCTAACCCGGATACACCCCTCATTAGCTTCTGTTATAATAAAATCCAATCCTTTTAATGTTGTCCATCTCCTCACGAAACTATGGATCTTCAACGTTACGAGTTCATGATGCAAGAATCATGCAACTGATGTATTGTCTTCCCAGTGGCCATGCTAAGACTTATATTACCAATCTTAATGCAGAAAGCTCTTGCAATTTTTTTCTTTTCCTGTCCACCACTTTTCCAATCATTTTGTTGGTAGTGCCTCGTTGTCAGACAGAATCCTTTCCATGTCCTCAAGATATAGCCAACTTCTCTTGCTATTCTTCTCCTTCTTGATCTCCTGCTTAAAAAATAAAAGATGTTAATTGGTGAAATAATTCGTTGTACATAGCTGTAATAGTTGTTCTATACACTTGAATTACAGGCTGTACACACCCCTTCTATTTATAACACTCGGACGTGAGGTGTAAAATACTTACGTTCATTCACAGTAATTGGGGTTTCTGTCAAAATCCTTACTTTCTCTACATTAATCAACATAGTTAACATCAAGAGAGACAAAGAGGTGAAAGAAACAATCCTGCTTCTTCTTTGTTGTAACCTATTCTCTGGGATGATATGAGATAATTCAATGAAAAGAAAAAGTGGGTAAATTTTTTTGCTAGCAATGATAAAATGGTTAAGACAAAACTTATGCATTTACCATCAGAATAGAAAACGATTTATAAATTAAATCACTTTTGTAGCCCACACTGACATGTAAAGCAGATTGGTGCAACATTATGTGGGTTTTTTAAGAATAGGTTATCTCGACATACAGGGATAAGTATTGTAAAAAGGTTAAACAAAAATTCATACAAATTAAAAATGCCAGTGACAATCAGAAGAAGGATTTCTTGTTTATCCCTTTCACATCATCTGATGCAGAGGCTTCCTTAAACATAAACAAGCAGCCCGCCAAGAATTATGGATGATTATTTCTAGTGATTGTATCATTTGCTTTATAATATTAATAATCAAGTTGCTTAAAAGAAGAAGAAACAAACCTCATATTTCTGCACCAAAGATGTCCACATATATTTACACTGCCCGGGACTTCTGCTGATCCCATTAGCCAACAAGTTCTGAGATATTTCTTCCCAGAGGGCCATCCTTCCCTTCACAATTTGAAATCTGTCATGCAGTTCCCTGCGCATACCAATCAGCTTCTTAACTTCCTCAGGTGTCCATTTATTTCTCTTCACTGATTTTGAAGATTTGGGTTCAGAATTATATGTCTTTTCAGATTTGTCTTCTTCGGTGTCTTCAGAACTATCATTCTTCAGCTGGGACTTATTCTCCTTTCGTGGAACATAGCCAATGTTATCTTTGATTGACTTCTCAACTGGTGAGGATTCAATGAATGGTTTCCAAAATTCATCTGAATCCTCTGAATCAGAGAAATCACCCTTAGCTCCACTTGAAGTAGTGGTGTCTTCCTCAGGTAGTAGTCCTTCAGCATCAATGCCATCGTCTGCACCAATTAATAGAACAAGGGTGAGAGAGAAAGATACAGGATTTAAAAAATTTCAGCAGAAGCAACATATCAGTTAAAAGTCACTAATATCTCTGCACCAAATATAGGAGGAAAAAAAAAGGAGACACATAATGATACATATAAACTGTCAAGAACCAACTCTCCCAAAAGCTTAAGCTTTTAGGTGGAGGCTCATAAATGGTTTTATATCTTGTAGGCTTGAAGCGTGGACAATGCACAGGCGTGACAGACCCATTTTTACCTTGTGTTGAAATTCAAATTTATTTAGAAGAATGTGGGCGGCAAGGATCAATCTCCTGACCACTTGGTCATAGAAGCTCTGATACCATGTCAAGGACCAACTTGAGGCTCATTAATGGTTTTATATCTCTAACATAAACCATGAAGGTCCATTGCATTCTGATGTCATTTTACTACATATACAACAAAAACATCTCTCACACATAAAGAAATTTACAGTCTCTTGTCCATTAAAGAACAAGCAGAATCCAAGACATTCATACTGTCAATAGCTTAAACACAGTAATCTAACAAAAATTATCAGTAAATGCATTTGACACCACATGAATTTATGATCATCAAGATTCACAACAAAAGGGACCTAACTTCAGACTTTAGAGCAATCAAAACTCATTTAGGGAACTAAGTTGACTTTCAACATTATATTGGCTTGATAAGGAAACTGCTACAGCAAAGACCATAATTAGCTTAGTTTACATATGAAAACTTCCATAAGTTTCGCAGACAAGAGACTAGGTGAATGCAAGAACCTAGGTAAGACGTGCCAGTAATAAAGACATCAGTTGCAAGAACACTTTAGTCTTCGTGGGACATGCTCCCCTAGCCAGGCCAGCAACAGTCATCTAGAGGGAGATCAAGAAATACCCCTCTACTCAGAAAGAAAACTGATTCAAAAGAAGTATGCAAACATACAATTAACATCACATTTATATACAATGCACATATACATGCACAAAAGCATACCAACCATACCTCCACAATTCTATATGTATTCTTCAAATGTACATTGTGTTACCTCTAATTTTCATTTTGGTGGACTGATTTTCCTTCCCATGTCCATCCACTGCTTTCCTCAATGTTGATATCCCACCCACATGGGATTTGCCAGACAACCTTGTATTTATCTCATTTGCGAGAACAGCTGCAGGATTTTCTGTGGCAATGGCAATAACTTCAGGCCGTTTGCCACTGTACTTCCTCACCATTTTCCTCAACACCTCAGACACAATTCTTTCCATGTGAGCCAGTGGACAGTTTACAGGGCAGCTTGAAAGAGCAGCATGAGCAGCTTTATGGAGGGCGTCCAACAGCTTCCCTTTGTCAAGCCATAGGCATCTTGTGGTAATTCTTATCTTCCCTTTTAAGGTGTTTTCAACCAGACCGTCTAAATTTTGAGGGCGGAATATTTCCATGCTGTAATAGATGAATATTAGGATGTCACCAAACATGTACTTAACTTTGACTTACTTTAGACTTGAAAGATCTACCTAACCACAATGATGCCATCTAATGCAACTCTCAATCTTTCATCAATAAAGAGTTCGTTTGATGTACCAAATGCTTTGTCACCATCACTATACTTCAACTGCATGAAAAAGGAAAAAAAATCTCAGAATTATAGATAATTTCTAAAAAGAGGCCAATGGAGTACTTTGAGGTCCACCAACCTGCAAATTCTCTTTTCCAAGTGAAATGAAACCATTAGAAAGGACTCTTCTATTTCTCAAATGTGAAACACCAAGCATCTCTCCATTCTTAATAACCTGGTGCATAAATCTCATCAGTTCCTTCAACATTTTATGTAACAATTCATATGACATGTTTATGTAAATCTTCTTGTTAAAGGCCACTAATCTCTCATGATCTCATCCATCACATCACAACATGTGATAAGGAGGCAATGACTCACAGCAGTGTGCCGAATGCCAGTTGATTTTCCAAGTAATTCATGCTCCTTCAGGAACACGAGTTCTCCATGTATGGGAAGAAAATGTTGTGGCTTCACAATTCTAAGTACTTCCTCCTGCAGAAATATTTGTCTTCAATAACATGTCATATCAAAGACAAAAATCATACAAGGGATTCATATTAAAAGACATCTCATCTACAAGTAAACTGAAAAGGCATCAGGACAAAGTAACTACTAACTAGTTTGACAAGGCTTGATTATCCATGTGACATCTCACTATCTCGGTATCTAACCAGGAAGAAAAAAGAAACGCATAAATTTTCTTTCCCCAAATATTAATAAGAACGATGAAAACTTTGGAATGGAAAATGAAAATTAAGATGTAACCATGTCCACTTCCTTTCAAAATCAAGGATATTCTTTAAATTCTCCTTGGTTTGTAGTACTAAAATCTAAAATAATGATTTGATAATGTTATATCTAGCAAAAATATTTAACAGTCAAGGATTAGAAAATAAAAAAGTGAATCAAAAGGAAAAAATCATTGCATGCAATTAAAAACTTACCAATTCTCCACGATACCCATGACCAGATGTATGCAGAACTTCATTCTTCCCCATAACTATTTTTGGTCCAATCTCTGATATGCGGTTTAGCATTTTCATCACACGAGACTCATTACCAGGGATAACCTAACAGTGAAATTAAGAAGCAGAGGAAAAATTTACAACACAATTTGATTTGTAGACAAAAAATTTCAAAATTTTCTTTTTCTTTTGGTGGAATTTTTTTTCAGAAATTAACACAAGTATAAGGTCATGCAGAAAAATCAGAAGCTGTTACAAGAACAGATTGAAATTTGAAAGTAAAAACAGTATATTGTAAGTTCATACACTGATATCAGTTCAATAGCAAAAGGTTCACTTAGTTATACTAGACATGCTTTAGATAAATTAAAAGGAAAATACCTAATACTGAATTTTGTTATCATACCTTAGCTGAATACAAAACAACATCATCCTTGGTCAGTTTGAAAGAATGACTACTTCCGTAAGATGCAAGATTCAAGGCAGCACGTGGTTCTGCCTGACACAATAGCACATATTTGGTCATATGCCATAAAATTGTCCCATGTTTGTAGTCCATGGAACTAGGCAGTGTTTAAAGGACCTTGAAAGTAACTTACTTGAGAGCCTGTTGTTACAATTAGCAGATCCTTTGGCGCATAGGCATCAATATCCTCCGCTTTCACCTATGTAAAATTAGAAATAATGAAGAGCAGAGCAACAGACATGAGACTTACAGAAACTCTAACAAATACAATGATAAAGATGACTAGGTCACGGAGAAGACAAAAACTAGCTGCTGTTGAAGTTGTGTAAGGAAGGAAGTCCAACTAGGTCGCAGAGACATAAACACTGTATTTAAAAGACCATATGGAACAATTCTCAGGAAAAAAAAAAAAGACCATATGGAACCTCTTAAAAATAAAATAGGCGAAAATCATAACTGGTGATTTGTCTACTTGCACTGAATTTCCTCTAACAACCTAACTAATAATACAATACAAGCTCATCAGCAACTTCTCTAACCTCCAGGCTCCAGCTGCCAATCTCTTAACATTACTTTATGAAAAACTTAAGGTAAAGAAATCAAGTCCAGCTACCAAATACAACAAATTAGGTAGAATGACAGAGAAAAGGTCTCCAGACATTTATTACCAGAGTGGATGGATCAATTGGAGCCTTTCCATCCTTCCAAGCTGCATCTAAATATGTCCTTAAAGACATGCCAACAAATACCTGATAGAATAGTCAAAAAATTACAAACACTAACACTTGTTTGTCAGTTGAAGTATACAAGCTAGGGAGAACAATGACATACCAACTTTCTACCAGTTAAATCAGCAGCAGCTTTCACACTTCCAAGACGATGTATATTTGATGCAAACTGGGTTGTAATAACCCTTCCTTTAGCAGCTGAAATATGCCTCAATAATGCATCTGCCACAACAGATTCACTGATTGTCCTTCCAGGTGAGAGTACATTTGTTGAATCACTCATCATCTGAAAAGTAATGCCAAAAGCACTGTTTGCTTCTATCTTTTGTCAACATTTAAGAAAAGGAAGAGGGAAAGGCTACATATTTTGTTATAACCAGATGCGCAGCAGAAAATAAGAAGAGAAAACGACGGAGTTTAATGTGGTTCAAACTACAGCGAATCATAGGCCTACGTCCACGGGCAAAAACAGACAGAAAATTCAATTTGATGATATGATCAATGAAGATTACAAGGAGTAGCCACTCAAGACTCAAACCCTAATCCCAATACACCTAATACACTCACTATGAAAGATGAGATCACTATCGGCCTGGCCCCTCCGCTTTGACCACAATATCTCCATGAAAAATCCCTGTTGGGTTGGGTCACAAGTCGGGTCAAGCCCAAAACTAAATACCACCCACTTATAAAATATTTGAATTTAACAAAAAAAATTGAACTGTCTCTTTGATCAGGTTAAATTCTAAACACGTGCATCTGGCATAAAAGACTAAACTTTTCTATATCTCATAGCAATATTCAATAGAGCAGGATACAGAAAAACGGGAAGAAAACAAAAACTTTTTAACCATATTAGAGATTGCAACTTAAAAAGCAAATCACCAAAAGAACTACAACTTGAACCTTTGAAAATGTGGAAAAATGTTACCCTTTTGAGCACCTCTACCAGCATAAGACTGATCATGAGAGCCATATTCACCTTGAAAGGTACTATTTATGTACCATTCAGAGAAACATCACAACAATTCAAAGATCCAGGCAACTCACCAATGTTACGCCTTCTTTAGAGAGTTCCTCTAGAGCTTCACGATCAAAAACTTTGCCATCTAATGGTGTTTCATCAATCTGTTGAATCCAATTCTTCAGCAACAGGAGATTCAAGGTAGAGGAAAGGGACAATGCATTGAGAAACAAACTAAAATTCTGACCTTCCAGTCCCCAGTGTGAAGAATAGTACCATCAGAACAGCGAAGAACTAATCCACAGCAATCAGGAATAGAATGGGTCACTGTGATAGGCTCTATCTCAAATGGCCCAGCCACAAACTTCTTCCTTGTTCTAAATATTTTTAGTCTAGATGGAACAAAAATACCATGCTCCTTCAAACGTTTCCCAATAAGCTGTTAAAAAGAAAAAAGTTTCACCTTCTCTGGACTGCAATGAACAAAATAAGCAACGCAAAGAACAATAGAACTTTGATGACAAAACTGTGCCACAATTTTTTTTGTAATACTAAATACCAAGATGTTGACACACAAGGAAGAGTTCAAGAGTTAGTCAGTCAACTTCAAGATATGTTGACACTAACATCTAACTCCTATCACTTCCTATGGAACATTATTGTTGATCCACGTGGAAAATGAACCAATTGAGAAACAACATTTTACCAACAGAGTAACAAGACTATATAAAGATTTCTTCTTACCTCCATTGTAAAGGAAGATGCAAAAATTGGTGTATGAGAATCCAATGCTGGGATGACCTGATGAACCAAGTGAAAATTATAGTAAGAGCAGATATAAAGAAATGACAAAATACATTGTTTTAATAAACAAATAATCAATTAGATTAAATGTAAAAGAAAAAATTATGTATTAGAAAACATAAAGTAAGAGCAAAATACTTTTATATAAAAGAATAATTCATTAGATTTTAAGAGGGAAAAAAATATGGAGGACTGAATCAATCCTATTCCACAGAAGATTTGTAGGCATGACTGGTAGAAACTTGAGCAATACACTCTAACGAAGAGCACCACAACATCATGTACAAAGCAAAATAAATAAAAAAACAAAACACAGGAAACAGCCAACAAGCTTGTAGCCCAATTGGCACTGGCCCAAGTCTTTAAGACTTAGGAGTGATGAAGATGTCCAAGGTTTGATCCTCCATCAGGCCATCTATCCCCCTCCCGTACCCAAGTTCTTGCACCTCCAATGTAACCAAAAAAAAAAAATTGAGAGCAGGAAACAAAAGAAAAGTACATTAGTCCAATCCCTCTGTAAATAGAGGAGAAACCCCCCTAGAAAAAAGCCATGTTCTGACACAAACATGGAGTCCAAGAAGAGCACTTTATCACACAGAAGGTGGGAAGAAACTTCTGATTAAAATGAACATTATACTTCATCCATAAACACCAGAACCCTGCAAAATCAGCACACTGCCAAAGAATTTTACACTCCTTCCTCTCAAAGCCTCTAAAGTCTAAACTGAATGGATAGACAATAGTCCAAGGATATACAAATCTGTTGCCCCTCAAAAATGCCAAAAAGTCAATTCCAAAGCTGCCAAGTGCCAATCAACCTCAAAATGCAAAAAATCTCTGGACTCCAAAATCACATAATATGAACATAAGCAGAAATAGCCTTGTGAAGCCTACAAATCTGTAACAACTCATTTGTATTAATTCTATTAAGTACCACAGTACAAACAAAAGTTTTCACCTTAGAAAGAGCCTTAAACTTTGAAAAAGACTAATAAAAAAGAAAAGGTTTGAACATTTGGATTTCAAATCAGAAACTGAAAGAAAGATGGGACTGAGTTAGGGTTGCTTAAATGCGTCATGCTATGTTATAAAGAAATGGATACATTGCCCACAACTTCGTAAATAATAATATTTTGAAAAGACATAATATTTCCAAGCAAGGAAAATAGCAACACATAGCAAAAGGTAGTACACTCAACCATCACATTAGACATATGTTAAAGCTTGTAAAACAGTACACCGTGAGTAGCCAGTAAATGTACCCATAAGCCCTAGTCACTAAACATGCTACAACTCAAAAGCCACCAATTAGAGAACTAATCTATTTGATGGTTGTATATATTCCTCAAAACCCATTGCATTACCTTTACATTATCATAGCAGCAAAGGCATCAGATATAGGTTCCTTCTTCATCAAACTGAGAGCGCTTCTTTAAGTTCAGTCTCAGTTTATTATGATAGAATGCATCAAACACTGGGCATTATATCCCAGTACAAAATACTCAAACAGATTTAATGGAATATGTCAAAGAGAACTAACAGGGTTGACAAAAAAATATTTTTCAAACCAACAGTCCATGAGAAGAAAGCATTACCCAAGGCAACGCACCAATATGATCTTCATGACCATGTGTTATAACAACTGCTTCAATTTTGTGGCTCCATTTTCTTATAAATGTCGTATCAGGTATGATCTTTTGGACTCCAAGTTCATCATAGCTGAAATATGTGAACCATATATAAATCAAGGTCAGCTAACTAAGAAAGTAAAGGAAAGCAGAGCAAACAACAAGTGTCCAGCAGCAATTTGATAGTGACTTTAAAGTTGAAAGTGCAAATGGGATTTTAAATTTTCAAATGACCTTCGTCTAGAAGAGATTATGTGGTCTTAACTGTAGGATGCGATGCCAACCTTGGTTAGTGTTTACTTTATAAAGTCTTTGAAAAGAAATTGCATACATAACAGTTCAGGCTTATTTAGTGGGCTAAGTATGACTGATAACCGCGCAGAAGAGGGGAGGGGAGGAGGGAGAGAAGATTGGAGTTGTAAGACATACTCTGGAAACATGATACCAGCATCAATGAGGATATAGCGGTCATGGTTCCCAACAAGCATGCAATTCATCCCAATTTCACCCAGCCCACCAATAGGAAGAACTCGGAGGGGTGGCCCATCAGATCCTTCGTAAAATTGCTCCATCTTGCGTTGAACAGAGTCTTCCATGCTTTTTCCAGGACCTTCTATTCTTCTTGATCTTTTGCGGGTTACTTTAGATCCATCAGTATCTACATGAAACAAACAGTATAAACACAACTAACATAAAGAATAAATATCAATGCAGAAGACGAAGATTACAGGTGATTTATAGTTGTAAAATAATTGCCTTTGCAGTGGAAGCAAAAGGAAAAAGAAAAATACGATCAAACAAACAACATTAGATTATGATTTTAAGTCACATCTATATACAGTGATGCCTGGCCCTGCACTGCAATAAAATTGGTTCTTCATGTAAGGGCATGGATACAAGTATACAACTCAAACCCCATTCCTAATATATATTACACATCGAAAAGATATCAAACCCCATTCAAATTACTTCTTAGTGGGTGGCACAGAGAACGCAGTGGAACAGTGAAAACAAAAAGTATAAAATTTTAAGCTATCCAATCCATTACTTAAGGTGACAATGGGAAAAGCAAATATCTCATTGTGAGGACTCAACCAAATACAAGACAACCCCAAAGTGAAAATGATTTCTAATAAATAGAAATAGAACCATGAAATGTGAAATAGCATGACTAATGAATTACCACGACCTAGGAGCGCAGAAGAGGAAAAAGAGCAAGAGACGGAACGCCTCGTTGGGTTTGGGAGGTAATGGAGGCTGTAAGGACACAAGGAAAGAGAACTGCAAGTAGCCATTCTCTCTAACTAAAATCACAACGGAATGTCTCAAAGACTGAAACTTTGATAAATGAAAACCAAAAACCCTAATGATTACTGGTGTTGGGGTTGCAGGAGGTGCAGGTTTTTGTTGATAGGAGCTACTCCTCCTACTTGAGCTCGTAGCTGGAAACAGAGATTGAGGTTCAGAAATATCTTTCCCAGTTTGTCTGCATCTATGTATGTGTCTTGGTCTCTTTTTCAAAAAGATTATTTCTCTCATTTTTTTAATTATTATTTCAAGAGAATAATTTCAAATATTCAATTGATTCAAACAATTTTTTTTAAATTGCAGCACAGCACTAAATATTGAAAAATATAATAAATTCATTATCTGGAAAAAAAAAATTGGAAGCCATTAACACGAGAAGTTTACTGCAATTGGCAGAAACTACTTCAACCAATAAGTGTTTTTCTTGGCAAAAAAAAATATCAACTTTTTTACAAGATGGAAATTTTAATCTTTTCTCAATAAGATATTCCTCGATGCCAAGCAATTTCAGATATTCACTATATCAATTTTCTTTCCTCTAACACTTTTGATATAGTCTCATCTAAATTCATCTCAATTGAAGCTGAAGCTTTACTATGGAATACATACACTCTCACATTATCCTTCGCAATCGACAATGGCTGCCAACTTCGATTACTATATCGATTATCATAATTTGAATACCCATATCATTGTGGATGGTTGACGGTGACCAATAACTTTGGTCACCATATTAGTTATCAAAATTTGGTCATCACTTAACGTTGTCAGTAAACTCAAGCCACTCACCCTTATTATTGAAGGCGACTGGTAACTTAGGCTATTGTCTCTAATTATCAAATTTAGCTACCCACCACACTAGCAATAATTGATAGTCATCAATTTAGGATATCACCATTCCACTGGCGATTTAAGTCGTTTTTAATCAACGTAGTCATCATTATTTAATACCAGTTCAAGTATGTTATTTTTATGAATATTTTTTTTAAAATTTAAACCAAAGAGTCCCTTCAAGTCAAACATCTAGCTTTGAGTTTGGTGTGACTAATTTTTCTGCAGCTCATTCCTCCTTTTCCCAATGTTTTAATAGTTACAAAGAAAAAATGCACATTTAAGATTTAATTTATGTTCTTCATATTAGGTGAATCAAATATAGTAATCATTTTATAAAAATATTATTATTAGACATGTTATTCTTATAAATATTTTTTTAAAGTTTACACCAAACATCCCTTTCAAGTCAGCATCCATGTTTGAACTTGGTGTAGCCAATTTCCCCACAATTATTTCCCCCTTATCCCAATGTTTTAATAATTACAAAGAAAAAGTGCACGTTTAAGATTTAATTCATAGTCTAATTGTTGTATAATGACCAGATCTATCGTTTGATCTAATTAGGTAATAAACAAGTTTAATATAATATTTCAAATCATTTAAATTAACTGAGGTGAGGAAGACAAGGAATGACTCACTTGGTAACCAGAATTTATGAATAAAATTTACCTACAATACAAAAGTTTAAATCACACTTAAGGTATGTTGTGTATAGGGCTAAGTATAAATTAGTTTTATACTTAAATAATATGAAGAGTAAAACTATACATAATATAGAAACACCTTGTGAGAAACCAAAAAAAAAAAAACTTTGGCAGGTCAAATTTTTATAATCCTTTGTCTTTTCCTACCATCATTGCTAATAATTATATTACTAATAATTGCATATATATATTTTTTTTTTACAAACCAATTGCATATATTTTATTTTTACAAACCAATTGCATATAAATATATTTTTACAAAAGCCGTCAGAGACTTCCTAACAAACCATGGGATAATACATTTATCCTAGCGCAACTTTATTCTGAATTGATAAAATCCGTGCAAATATCGTTATTGTAATCATAATTTTCTTACTCCAATTTGAGTTAGGCCAAAGCTTGTCGTTATGTTTTTCTTATTTGTCCTCTCGAGGTTGATAGGAGGAAAAATCACGAGCAAGCAGATGGCAGGAAGATATTTTACTGTAAAATAATACAGTTAGTTCATTTAAAGAAATTATTAATATATTAATTAACGTGACAATTTACCAAAAAATATATTAACGTGATAAAAGTGGCTAGTATCACCGGCGGAACATAGTAAGGGTTGTTGCCCCTCAAAATTTTCCTGCCCAGTTCCACTAGTTTTTAAGCAGGCTTATGAATATAAAAAACTTGTCTCTTCAAGTATTTTCAATTAGATTTTTGTGTGAACGAATTTTGGGTCTTCGAATTTTGCATAGAAAAAGCCAACATATAGAAAAATTATTTGATTTTCACTAACCATGCTTTTAAGGGAATTGCTTATTGTGTGTGCAATAACACATACTGCAAGTGCAAACCAAAGTGCGTTCCACCTGGTATATACGGCAACAAGTCTGCCCTTGCTTATTGGCTAGTGATTTGTTCTAGAGAATATTTTACAAAGGAAAGCTTTTTAATGGCAACCATGTAGCTGTGAAAAAGTTCTCAACTCAATTTGCCTCCCCACCTGGGTTAAATAGGAGACACATTATTTACCCCTTAATATTTTCATTCAAATTTCGCCTCTGGTCAATATATCATAGACTGAGAGTTTTTTTTATTTTTATTTCAACATTATAGACATATAGTTAACTAAATTAAGAAAATTATTAATATATACTATTAATTAATATTCCTACAAGAGTTTCCACAAAATGGTAAATATGTAAAAAAATTATAATTCAATCCAACAAAAACTCATTAATTAATTCTCCCTTTATAAAGATTCTTATATACTCTCAAAATGATACACAAATTTAATTAAAATATAACACTTATACTGTGATTGGAATCATAAAAAAAACAGATTTAATTAATTTATTTTGATTTAAAAATACAATTCATTTGATTTAATTTAATTTATAAATTAAATTCCCTTTAATCTAATCAAATTTGAACAGAATTCTATACATACATAACTAAAATTATTTTTTTTATAAGAAATCAAATCAATTCTTATTTTATAAATTTTCAAGGTTTCATTATAAAATCAGATCAATTTCTATTCTATAATTTTCTAAACAAAATTTTTATTTTAAAATCAAATGAATTTCTATTTAATAATTTATCAGATAAACAACATGGTGTGACTTTGTAATAAAATTTAGATCATTAATGAATTTCACAAACGGCTAGTTGATTTGCAAGTTACAAACCCTACCCGTGACCATGATTGTGCGAGTTATGACCCTTAAAAAAACCCGAGTCAGCAGCAGCCAACAGCACGGCTCATCCCACTGAAACTGAGGCTGAAAAATCCAGGACTTGGACTTGTGCAACCATGGCTCAGTTGAAGGCATTTCCAGCATATTCATCTCCCCCTACTGCTCCTTGCCTACATAGAACAGGTGCATTTACACAGTTTTATAGCTTCTTTTGTTTGTTTGTTTGTTTGTTTTTTTCAAAAACAAAAAAGAATTTTGTTTCGTTTCCAAATTCCAATTTCTGTTGCATTTTTCTAACTTTCGGGTTGAGAATTTTGGGGTATGCTTATTTCGGCATTTAACGTTTATGTCCAACCGAGACTTGTGTTGTAAAAAGATTATATCTTGAATGGTGATGATTAAGTAAAGTGGAAATTGAAGAACCCCGAATGGTATGTCATGGGCCGATGATGATTCATAAAAGGTGGAACTTTGAATGAAACAATTTATTCATGGCTTGCTTATTGCGGTTGATCTCAGCAATCAAAGTGTGTTTGGATAAAGTAGAAGGAAGGGAAAGGAAATGGTTTAGGCAAACCTTTCCCTATTCACTTTTATAAACATTTTAAAGTTTCTTATTCAATTTTATAAAAACATTTTAGCAATTTTGGAGGATTTTAAACATTCAAACAAAGGGAAGGAAAATCATTGTTTATCACCCCATTATCTTCCCTTACCTAGTTACCTTCTCTTCCTATCTCCTTTGATTTCTTCTCTTCTCTTCCCTTCCCTTCTCCACCCAACATACCCTAACTGTTTGCAATTGTTTCTATTTGCAGAGCAGCTACTGCATCATCAGTTCTGGAAGGCAAAGCCATCATCATTCAAAGAGGTGATCTAATTGGTGATCTTTATAAGTTGAAAATTTACAAACATATGTCCATACTTTGAGCCTTTTTTATATTGATATCTATGTGTTTTGGTGGACTTCTTACTGTACGTAGTTGGGGCCAAGAACAAGTGTTGGTGCCAGTAAACTTCAAGGTGAGATTATTTAGTTCAGGTTACCTCCTCCCCACCCGTGGGGAACTGTACATGGATCATGGATGGCATTATCTATATTGACTTGATTTATAAACTCAACATAAAGAGCTTATCCTAGTTACAAGATCTGCATTGATATTTGAGGTAAACGCGATGTGGTTACGTAAGTGGTTTTTCATTTCCTTTTCCATGTGGAGTAAATACATTCTCAAAAATGGTGAAACTTTAAATTAAGACCTTATTAGTTATTAACGTGTAGTATTTCCTATTGCTTAAAACTCTTCATCTGGTAGAATTGTCTCATCCATTTTCACTTGTATTTTGAAAACCAGCATTCATTAACAAAATTTATGTCATAACAGTCATAGACAAATAAGTTTCTGAAGGGGCTATGTGTGGATTATTAGGGTATGGATGGTTTATGCTGAAAACACGAGTTCATTGCAGGCACTGTGTGTGTTCACCACTTGATATATTGATTTGATGCTGTCTGAGATTTAAGTTTAATGTCTATAATGCTAATGAAGTTCTCTTGACATGCAGTTATAAAAGCAGTGCTGCGCAGTGATACAGAGATAGAAATTTCTGAAACCAGGAAGGGTAGCGGGCTACGTGGAAAATTAAATAAGGTTGTACTGGCTTACAGCGGTGGCTTAGACACATCAGTCATTGTCCCATGGCTGAGGTATAGATGTTGCTTTGTTCTTTTTCACTTTTTCTACTAGACTTCCATCAGACATTTGCATTATTGAATTTTTCCTCTCCCTTCTTATATATTCTGAATGACAAATACTCAGGGAGTTAGAGATGGAGTTCTTTTGAATTACTAGTTTCTCTTTAGAAAAACATATTCATTTTTTTTAATAGAATGTGTAAATAGAGATCAGAAACTATTTTGAGATTGTATAGATGATCTGATGAGTTTTAAAGTCAAAAGGTTTGAGTTTTGCAGTAAAGCGTGGAACAAAAGATGGTGATTCTTACTGTTTAAGGAATTTATGATGTGATCTGGGAAAATGAACAGTAGATAAGCTTGTCAATTCACCCATTATTGTATAATTGTGTTCTTATTATAATATCTTATTTAATGATTTTGGCCTTGCAGAGAGAATTATGGTTGTGATGTCGTTTGCTTCACTGCTGATGTTGGCCAAGTATGTTATAACTTGTAGAATTCACTTTCTCTTGTGTAACTTGTGTTATTGGAAAATGTGTTTTAAGATAGTAAACTTCTGGCTAGTGGAAATTTGCTATACCCAATTTATTGTTTATATGCTGAATGTTTGGTAACAAATCTAAATTCCATAGGGTATTAAAGAATTGGAAGGTTTAGAAGAGAAAGCCAAAGCCAGTGGGGCATCCCAGTTAGTGGTAAAGGACTTGACGGAGGAATTTGTTAGAGATTATATATTCCCTTGTCTTCGTGCTGGTGCAATTTATGAGAGGAAGTATTTGCTTGGGACCTCAATGGCCCGCCCTGTTATTGCAAAGGTACATTTTTGTTTTAAGTTTGATGTACTTGGCTAGTTTCTGTTAAAAATAGCACTGTTTGCACCCCTTGGATATCTTCATATGCTTTGGTTCTGTTTTATTGATGTATGAGACACTAGCCTCTGCATTTGTCCTCTTTCTTCCCCCCTTATTCTTTTTCCTTCTCCAATATTACATCTCTCTTGATACATCCATTTCTTCTGTTAGCTCTTAGTGCTGTATTCACTCTTTTTATATTGAAAAATAATCATAATAACAATGATGGTAGAGCATACTTTTCTCTTTTTTTCTTATAAAAACATATATTGATACCTACCTACTGATAGGCCATGGTGGATGTTGCCAAAGAAGTTGGAGCTGATGCTGTCTCCCATGGGTGTACAGGGAAAGGAAATGATCAGGCATGTCTTACTATTAGGCTCACAACACTACATCATGTCAATTACTTTCTTCTGACACATTTATGTATAATCATTTAGGTTCGGTTTGAGCTCACTTTCTTTGCTCTGAACCCCAAGCTAAACGTTGTGGCTCCATGGAGGGAGTGGGATATTACAGGGAGAGAAGATGCTATTGAGTATGCTAAGAAGCATAATGTACCTGTTCCTGTGACTAAGAAATCCATATATAGTAGGGACAGGAACCTTTGGCACCTTAGCCACGAGGTAAGTTTTGCAGGTTATCTTCATTCTAGCTCTAGCTATAGTGTTGAAGTTAGCTACATCTAATGATTTGTCATTTTTTTGGGGGTCTAAGCTTTCATTGAAAACTTTTAAGGTCATAAGTTTGATAATCTATTCAAAGTAATGGATTTTGATCCTCTTATGTTACATGACCATCACGAGGGGCGATTGAGAACGAAGCACTAAAAAAATCTGTGTTAATTTAACTGAGCATGTTCCCTTCTCTCCTAACATGATGGTCATGTAACATGAGAAGATCCAGCTTTGAAAAGCCAGCAATTTACTATATGTGCAGCTTAAGTTCTTCATATGAATAACTATCGCTTCTAGTCTGTTCCTTCGTTCCTACTTCCTATCTCCTAATATCTACAATTGAAAAAAGAAAATTAAAAACCTTTTGATTTAACTGCTAATTCCTAAATTCTAATATCCGACATTTCTTCAGGATCTTAACTTTTAACTGTTGGCTCCATCTTTATTTGCAATATCAAAGTTACTAGAAGAAAAATATCTGCTCTAAGTTTTACGAAAGAAAAATGGATTATTCTCATTCAAAGTGAAACCATAGCCGAGAGTCGGAGAATATACCTGGTGTTGATAACTGATGTGGTGTCATGTTCACACCTGAAATCAATACTGTATTCCTGTTTCTTTTAGATGGTCTAACAGTGCACGGCTCACTAATAAAGTCAACTTATTGTAAGTGCTCCCACAGGCATCTTCATTCCAGGATTGGAAATTACTCTCATTGACTATGTATGCCTCTTCCGTGTACTTTTTCCCTTAATTTCTTTCCAAAAGCATGAAACAGCTTTTTTAAAATATTTCAAGGAATCCAATAATTTGGTTACTCGTCTAGAGTATGTGAATCATCAAACTGAATGCTCAACATCATTTCTATGCTGTATTCTGTGTATTATCAGAAGTTGCTAGAAGTGTAAATCTTTAGTTTGATCTAGGTTTGTTTATGATTTATGTAGTGTAGCTCCAAAAACTATATATTGGAAATGACATATTGCTGTTTCTCTGATATATGCAATCTGTGTCACTGAAGGGTGATATTTTGGAAGACCCAGCTAATGAGCCTAAAAAGGACATGTACATGATGTCCGTAGACCCAGAGGATGCTCCGGATCAAGCAGAGTAAGCATCATTCTTAACTTGTGATTTGAATCTATTTATATTTTTAAAAGCATGCATTTTTGTCTTGCAGATATGTGGAAATTGGGATAGAGTCAGGGCTTCCTGTTTCAGTCAATGGGAAGAGGCTTTCGCCAGCATCTTTACTTGCTGAGCTCAATAAGATTGGTGGAAGGCATGGAATTGGCCGCATTGACATGGTTGAAAATCGGCTTGTAGGTATGAAGAGCCGGGGAGTTTATGAAACTCCTGGTGGAACCATCCTATTCACTGCAGCACGTGAGTTAGAGTCTTTGACACTTGATCGAGAAACAATACAAGTCAAAGATTCATTAGCCCTTAAATATGCAGAGTTAGTGTATGCTGGCAGATGGTTTGATCCGCTTCGTGAATCCATGGATGCCTTTATGCAGAAGATCACAGAAACCACCACCGGTTCTGTGACTTTGAAATTGTACAAAGGTTCTGTTACTGTAACTGGTCGGAAGAGCCCCTTTAGCCTGTATAGGCAAGACATTTCATCATTTGAGAGTGGGCAGATATATGATCAAGCTGATGCTGCTGGGTTTATCCGGCTTTATGGTCTTCCAATGAGGGTCCGAGCAATGCTTGAGCAGGGGATCTAAGTGTTGATTTCATCATGTACTTGATTAAAAAAGGGGGCCTGTTTTGTTGCACTTGGCAAATTTTGCCGAACCTCTACTATTTCAATTCACAGGTTTCATCGTCCATTTTCTTGTTTAGAAAAAGTGGATTGTAGTTAGGGATGCAATCATGCAAACGGTTGAGTATGGATTGTTAGTGAATCACCTGAACCCAAATAACATGAATAATATTCAAACATTCATACTCAATTCAAATTCTGATTTAAAAAATTTTGAAATTTGTTTTTCCAACTATTTTATATTATATATAGGAGGAAGAAAATGATATTTCTTATTTATGTAGTGACTTGTAGTCCCATATGTACAAACATACGATTGGATCCTTTTGCATCGCTAATTGTAGCATGTCAGTTAAAAGGTTCTTACATTTATGCTGAAATTTGCTAATCACTCTAGTATTCTTATTGATGACAATATATCCGAATCTTCTATATCAATAGTAGAAATAAAATAAAATACAATAGAAAAATTCAAACCTATTGAGAAAAGTATTTTCTTTATTAACAATGAAGTTAAAGACAAACGAATTCAATCCAATGTATTCTCTTGTCTATTTTCCTTATATAATGTTCTTATTAACTCGCTAGAATACATATTGTAACTAAAAAATATTAACTAAAGAAGCACTAATTAAAATAATTACATAGTATTTTATTTTAAGATCTAGTGAATTTTTTCAAGGATTTAGGGCATTTGTCCTTTATTTTATGGATAGACCAGATTTAGTGAAGTATTGCCTTATATTTTATAAAAGTAATTGATGCACTAAAATTTTTGTGAATTATTTATTAAAAAAAAAGCTGAAATTTTATGCTAATATTAATTAATATTTTATGTTTCCAATACCTAAATTTATGGTACTTATGCTTCCAATAGTCATGAGTCATGTCAAAGGCAAACAAATTCAACCCAAGGTGGTATTTTCTGCTGCAGTTCCCAAGCACGCTTTCTGTTTTCCTCATTATCCCAAGTTTTGGAATGCTCTCCCAGTGGTCGCAATTTCGGGTTAGTTGGTAACCTTGGATCAATAGTTATCTTCTGGAGTTCAACAGCATTCTCAAGCATGTACATAACTAATTCAACTTCACACGCTGCTCCACAAAATCCAACCAATTCCAACTCCTTAAGGCTGTACTGATATTCCATAGTAAATTTGCGTTCTGTTCTAAAAATGGGTTTGGCATTTAGCATCTGCAACATGTAAAAGAGGCATCAGACTCAACTATCCTAGCTTTTGGACCAGACAGTTTGCCCAATCATGATGAGTTGATTAATGATTTCCGGTGAGTTTATTAGGATTTTGATTGTCTCATTTTCTTTTACCGAGTCATGTTACAAGATAAAAAGACACAAACTACGTTGTATAGAATTAGTAGACCCTGCATAGGTAATGGTGGATCCTTGCACAGGAAAGTTATTGTCTTTCTTTCTCATAACATGATCCCAATCCATTTTAGTATTTGCTTTTAATTACATAAATGCTTGTATTTGCCCTTTTAATTAGCATCTAAGAGCAGCAGCATGCCAGCGTCTAACATAATCAAAATCCCTATTCTAGAGTATTTTTTACAGGAGCAAAACCAGAGATGCAAGGATATTCACCTTGAGTGTGAACCTCCATAGTGAAGGAGATGCCTTTAATAGCAAAACACAAGCACCGAGTGTAATTCCATCATCAACACAGGCAACCAACTCCAAATGCTTGAGATTTTTTAACTCGGGAAGTTGATTTAACCAGTAAATCTGAAAATTAAGACAGTAAAAAATATATCACTCTTTTTAATATGGAAAGCAGCCAAAAGAAAGAAAGGGAAGAAAAAACTACCACTTCAGGTACATTTTGTGTGATATCCAATTTAAGCACTCTTATTTGTGAGAGGAAACTTGCTCTAATGAATTCCATGTAGGATCCTCCAAATGTTGCTTCCACGAGGAGTGGGACGCTCTTAAAATCTGTGTCCAAACGGGATCCATAGTATTTGAATGACACTAGATTCTCAGCAAAAATTTCAAGGTTTCTCAGCTCCCAACATCTTACCAATTCCAGACATTTCAGCTTGAGTGATGGACCTGAAACCTTCATACTTTTTGGAACTCCTGAGTTAACCAAGCTCAACATTTCAAGAAATGGACAGCAACACAGTAAATACTCTAGCATCTCTTTGGTCACAGTAATGAACTTCAGACGCAAGACACGCAAGGAATCAAAACTTGCAAGTTTAAACAAATGCAATGGAAGAACATATTCAAATGAATGTCCAAAATACAGCTCAAGCTTTTGAACCTTCTTTTGAATGGCGAAGTGAACCCACTTATCAATATCACAATCCTTACCCACATGAAACCAAAATTTCAATCCTTGCAGAGTTGAACTTGTAAGTGAGCTCAACAATTCATTGATCCAACTTGTATATGTTTGCCTTTCTGCATCATACATGATCTCCATTGCCATCTGCAAATGCCTTCCTGCAGCCTTCTCAAGATCTTTTTTCATATCTTTCATAATAGGTGAACCATCAAATTCTAAGGTCCCAGAAAAAAAGGTCCACAGATATCTCCATTTTCTTGAGAGGATGCTGGTCCTAGCTGCTTCATCTATTGGCAATTTAGATAAAATGGCTACAGGGATTCCATCTGGCAATTGGTTGATGAGATCCTCTTCATTGTCTTTCTCATCGTTAGCTTTTGCTCTCTTCTGTTTATAATCCCCTGCTAGCTGCATGTTGCATGATCATCCCTGGCCTAAATTTTACCAAAATTTATCGAGCATCAAGATAAGGATAATTAAAAATTGAAATTGTAAAAGAATTTTTAATAAAGAGGGAAAAGAAAAATTCATTGAACATTTATCAACAGGAGGAAGAAGCTTTGATAATGATAACTAAATGACAGCTCTTTAATTTTGTCAACATGTCATTAAATTACACATCCTACGTAAAAACATGTTTCAATTGTAATCAGGCTTTTGAATATTTGTTGTTAAAAATTAAATAAATCAAATCATGACTCATAAAAATGTAAAACGTTTATTGAAGAAGCAAAAAATGGGAACGGATACCTCTTTTCGGCCTACTCTATCTTCTCTTGTGATTTATGAATGAGACGGATACTATGATTGTGATTAGTTTTTCATGCAAATGTTTGCAGACTGATCCTGTTTCTAGTCATTGTTTGTGATCCACATAGAAGAACCTTTTACCGAGTACAGATCCGGAGTATGCTCCGTTGGTGATGGGCCTCAATTTTTTTTTTGTTCTTTTAATATTTGCTTAAGAATCTCATGATTTTAATATGAGCATAATGGGCTTGGCTTTGCTTATTTTTAAACACTATTTTATGAGATAAAAGGTAAGAGGACCATCAACTTGTGTTTGGTATAAGTAGAAGAGGTTCGGTTATTTTAAGTATTTTATTTTGAGTTCAATATTTGGAATAACGTGTATGAAAAAAATACAATTGGAAAGGGTACAAAAAATTTATAAAAAAAAAAAAGTCGGAGGACCTATTCAGATCATTTGAGACCGACAGCAATTTGCTATTTAAGCAGTCAATATTAAAGACTTCTTGTCAGTTGCGTGTTTTTAAACTTTTAAAACCTGAAATTTAAAACAACAGAAAGAAATTTCTAGGCTTCATCTTTATTTGAAAACTTAAGTTATAGAACTGACAATGTTAGTCTTACCCTCAACATTTTTTTTAATATCTTTCTCCGTTTAGTTTTATGAAAATCTATTTTTAGAAGGAATAGACAAAGCTTATTAAATAATTCATAGAATCTAGAATGCATATTAATTAATTGAATAATAACATGCAGCTTTCTTACGTATTATAAAACTCTGTGGGAAATGACCTCTTTCTCTTGTATTCAATCTGTGATGGTAATCAATGTTACTTACCAATTACCATGCATCACCATAGGACAATGAGACTACGCCCCCGCATCACCGTTCTTTTAAATCTTGCAGAGGATGAAAAATTGAAAATGATTAGAAACCGGTATTGCCGAATCACCATCTCTTCATGTAATATTTCTTCTTTCTGAAGTTACCGTGCTCAAAATTCATGCTAAAGCAAATAAGCAATGGAGTTACTTTGCGCCAAGGAGCCTTCTTCTTCTTCTTCTTCTTCTTTGAGATTTATGCTATTAGACCAATGAAATAAACTAGTGCAAAGAAACTAACATGCATACATTCTATATCCATTTTAGCCAAAATAGCACTCCTTTGTCTTACATCATCTTAAGTTTTCAGTGGAGGAAGGAAGGACAGAACAGAACCCCGCAATAAACCAGGTCAATCAATGCTGCGAAGTGGTGAGGATGCACTAACTGCAGTATTAATATAATTAGGTCTTCTTCTTCTTTGAGATTTATGCTAACTAGTGCAAAGAAACTAACATGCATACATTCTATATGCAAAGAAACTAACATGCATACATTCAAACTAACATGCATACATTCTATATGCAAAGAAACTAACATGCATACATTCTATATCCATTTTAGCCAAAATAGCACTCCTTTGTCTTACATCACCAATGAAATAACTAGTGCAAAGAAACTAACATGCATACATTCTATATGCAAAGAAACTAACATGCATACATTCTATATCCATTTTAGCCAAAATAGCACTCCTTTGTCTTACATCATCTGAAGTTTTCAGTGGAGGAAGGAAGGACAGAACAGAACCCCGCACTAAACCAGGTCAATCAATGCTGCGAAGTGGTGAGGATGCACAATTTTGTTCACAAAGTAAAGAGTCCGGAGAGAACTATAACTAACTGCAGTATTAATATAATTAGGTCATAGAAACCAATATACATCTCAGGTGAAAGTTGACCCAACTGGGGTGTGCAACCCATTCCTTCCTACCTTGTCAAGAATTTCAAAAAATGAAACGCTGAAATAGTTGTAACTTGTTATCTTTTGGAACAGCTCGAAGCAAACAGTTGCTGGAGTAGTAGTTTCTTTGATAAATGAGGGAAGTTGCTAGACTTCCAAAATGAAATGTATTTCATTTGAACAATTTTTAATAAATTCCTTCAAAGTATGGCCATTATATATAGTAATGCTATGGTTCTGTACAGAGTGAATACCATGTAGCAAGTGATCCAAATGTGAAATAGTTCTCAATATTTATCAGCAAGTGGTCCAAATGTGAGACAATGTAAACACTAGGGGAAAGAAGGCAGCCAATTATTTAAGCTTCTTCCCATTAGTGCATAGCAATACTTATGAACCAGATGAACTTTGTGCATCGAAAGCTATGTTAATTATATGTAGCTTTGACTAGAGACCTCAATCCTCATCTGAAAAATATGGGTATAATCAAGCAGAAAACTCAAAACTTCCTTTAAGATAAAACAAAGAAACTAGTTTTCCTACTTGTTGTATTGTTTTCCAGTGAATTTTCCTGAAGAGACCTCAATCATCATCTGCAAATTATGCTTAATATTGCATCATGGTACTGAGATTGTTTGGCTTTAGAAATCTTGATAAAAACTATTGAAGAAATGAACTCTCTGATTGCCTTACTCGAAAATAGGAAAGACTTCTACAACTTGCAGAAATGGCATTAGGAAGAAAGTAGGTAGTAGGCCCCTATATCTCCCACCTGTAATACCAATTTCAAGTTTCCTTAGGCAAGTATAGTAGCTTGTAAAGGCTATAGAATATGTACGTGTTCAATTTGTCTAAGATTTATTAGATGTAGAGCAATCTAATGAATTAGCCACTGGTACACAAAACAAGTTTCATGTGACTAAATTCCATAACGTAAGAGCTCATGCAATTGTAACAGAATCTCGTACGACTCATTTAAAATACAAAAAAAAAACATAACAAAAGTTCACCAAGAGCAAAAAATAAGTATAGAAAATATGAGAATGGTTAGGTGGATGAATGCATTCGAAAGAAAGTAGGAGTAGCACCCATTGATGAAAAGATAACAGAGTCTCGCCTAAGATGGTTTGGTCATGTGAGGAGAAGACCAATAGAAGCTCCGGTGAGAAGAATTGATAAGTTGGAGGATAGCCCCTTAAAGAGAGGTAGAGGTAGACCACTGACAACACTAAAAGATATCATAAAAAAAGATCTTGAAATCAATGGTTTATTTGAAAGTATGGTCTATGACAGAGCACAATGGCGTCGTTTGATCCATGTAGCCGACCCCACCTAGTGGGAAAAGGCTTTTGTTGTTGTTGTTGTTGTGGTTAGGTGGATGAATGGATATGCAAGAAAAAATAAGATTAAGAACAAACTTACCCGAGAGGAAGTTAGAGTAGCATCTATTGAGGAGAAAATGGTGAAAATTCACCCAAGCTGATTTGGTCATTTAAGAAGAAGACTAACAGAGGCTCTCTCTTGAGAAAATTGCATCAAATCGAAGATAGTCTAATTAAAAGGGGTAGAGGAAGATCTAAAAAAAATATTAGGAGAAATCATTAAAAAAGACCTTACTCTAAATGATTTTAGGGAAATTTTGGTTTTTGATATAGCTCAACGACATTGGCCGATCCATGTATCTGACCCCACCTAGTTGGATATGGCTTGGTTGTTGTTGTATTTCTTTGGCTACACAGTATCGCCTATCTATTGATTATGAGATTTAATGAATTTGTACATTCATCTTGAAATGCATTAAGGGATGCAATAGTGCTATTACATCAAAACTAGAGTTCCTATCGGAATTAATTTAAGGAATGAGTAAATTACACTCCACTATTTTGAAGTTTGTTTAAATGACAACAAACCCCAAATTTGGCCATAAATTACACTCCACCCCATTGTTATCTTTGTCTAACTGTTGACTTAACACCGTTAAATATTTCGGAAAGAAAAAAATAAGCTCACTTATTATTAATAGTTAGTGAGCTATATATATACTTATAAAAAAGTTTTGTAAGCTTAATCTTATGATTTCTTATTTATAAAATTAAGTTGGCTTTTTAATATAAAATTGAAAGTGATATAATTTAAGAAATGTTATGAAGAGGAGTATAATTCATATATGTATTTATTTTACTCTAACAAATAATTGATATAATATGTAGGACTATTATGTAAAAAAATATTGCAATTAATCTCATGGGGTGGAGTGTAATTTATGGCCAAGTTTGGAGTTCACCGTTATTGTGACAAACGTCCAGGTGGTAGAGTGTAATTTACTCTTAAGGAATTGGTTGGTACAAAAATTATCATTAGTACTCTCAATTTTCTTGTTTAAAAAAGTCTAACTAATCTTCATATAACAATGGTGTGTCTTATTGAGGACTTCTTATTTGTGATACGAATTGGATATTGAATTTTCATCTCTCAAATAACATCATAGTTATATACTTTTGTTGTTTCAAGATCCTGAATTCAGGTTAAATGGCTGGAATGGCTGAAAAATTAATACAGATGTCGATACAAAATTACTCTGTAGAGATTATTTTAAAAGGAACAATATATTTCTAAAATCAGATCTCATTAAGCTTCATTCAATGCCTTGGCTTATCAAAAACCTTCATACAATGCCAGTCAAGAGATTACAACATGCAAAAGCGTCACATGCTTAAATTTTCTATTACGGTGACACATAACCAATAATAGAGAGACAAGATATTACCTTGATGAGCTCATAATACCCAGCTGAAGTCACCAGCTGCATACCAAGATTTTTTCCAAGGAAAAACAAAGGGCCATTGCAATTTGTTGGCTGCTTCTGATTCCTTAAATTTATCTTTGGTAATACAGGAAAAATAATTACTTTGATTGAACATGTGATCATTTAAAACTAAGCCTAAATGCTGTTATAAGCACTCAGATTTGTAACTCAGTGGCAAATCCTTGAAACTCTATCTCTCCCTGATGAGCCTTGACAACATCAGGAACTACATCCTGAAACTTGCACACCAATTTCTCCACAAATTTTTTCTCACTTGTTCTGAGTGTTTGTAGGAGGCTGATATCTTCCCTAATCAACCCCTTTGACATTAAAATTTGCAGAACTGAACACCTAGCGATGATCCTCTTCTCCAAGCTAAGTAGCAGAAGATTTGGGTTTCTGGCAACCGTCGAAGGCTTCATTTTCAATTTGTTGAGTAAGAAACTCAGTACTTTTCTTATCTTCTTCTCTGAAATAATCATAAACATGGGTTGCAATTTAAATGCTGAATAAATTTCATCAGTTGACAAGCCGAAACTTAGATAAACCTCCACTTTCCGCTCCCACAATGCATTACTCATTACTGCCACGGTTCGAATGGCTAGAACACAAACAAGTTTATGGGGATCAAAACCCAACTTCATAACTTTACAGACAGCCGCATTAAGCTTATCAGCTCCTGAAAGCAAGAAACTCGGTTGAAATAAAAACGCCTTCAAAACCAATGACTGTGGAACCCCATGGCTTACAATACTTGACATGTTACGCTCTATCACTTCTTTCACATCAAATCGAAGTATACGGTAGCATGCTCTTAAAGCCTTTAGGACATTCTCGTCAGTGCCAAGTATCTGCTTCAGCTCACGTATACAGGGAATAATCCATTTCTCCAAACTCCTTTCCAGAATATATGGTTCAATGGACAACATCTTCGCAATTTCAAGGTCTGCAAATCCCAAAGACCTAAAATACTTCAGCTTTGGCTCCAGGTACTTTTCCGCGTTAAACGAAAACAATGTGGGACGCTTCATGATCAAGCTTGCTATCTGCTTTTCATTGAAAGCATGGTCTTTGAGGAACTTAACAAACACCTGAACCTCTGCTTCAAGCACACGTGGATCTTTTGCTAGCACTGTGTAAAGGGTGACACCAGAAAAACTCAATGATTTGAATAGCTCCAAATTGGGCTTCAGATTTTTTTCTACATCGGCCAAAAGCAACGAAGGGCGGCTGCAAATCAAACTACGAATGTGGGTCTGAGTCAAACCGTGAGTTGTAAGAAGGTTCAACACCGAGTCAGGGTTGTGTGGGTTTTCAATGCACAGCTTGTTGGAAACCGCGAGAGCTTTTTCTAGGGGCAACCCACATGAGCGTTGGAGGTAAGAGACTGTGAAAGGGTGTTGTTGTTGTTGGGTAAAGTCATTGAGTTCTGAAATGAATCTTGGTGAAGTGATTGAAAACAAGTAGCCATGGATGCTCTTGCTCGGTGACTGTGAAGCACGAAGCAATAATTGCGGCAGATTTATGGAGATTAAACGAAGCATGGGAATGGGATGAGATGATGGAAGATAAGAATGAACGAATACCACAACGCAGAACTAGGATTCAGAGTTCATGTTCATCTTCGATGAGGGAAAGAAAAAGTAACACTGCTATTTCAAAATAGGGATTGAGTTCAGTTGGGCTTCTTTTGGGCTGCATTATTATTTCAAGCCTATTGGGGCAATGGTCTTGCTTTGTATTTTGTAATTAATGGACCCAAGAACAAGACCGAAGACTAATTAATATATGTCAACCCAAAGAATGTTGATAAATAATAAAAATTCCTTATGATCTTCAAACAGATGTATGATTTTACTTATGGAGATGGTTATGGAAGTTTTCAATCATATATTTCAAGTATTCTGGTGTGGTGTTAGTTTGTATTTAGGAACAAAACTAATAATTGCGTGAAGATTCAAAAGGAAAAATATTGCTAAGTTACAAGATATTGTGTTAACTTTAATATAACAATGCTCATTCATTGAGGTAATCTTAAGGAGTATATCATTTTTGTTTGGTGAGGCAAGGGCCAAAAGAAAAAAAAATACATCATCTTTGGTACATGTGAATAGTTTTTTTTTATTCTATGCAATGACTGATTCCAAATTTATTAACAAAAAATAAAAAAAAAATATTCTAGATCTCATTTTCACATAGTTAGGAATGAAGCATGGAATTCCATTCTCTCGAAAAGAGATAGAAATGAAATCCCTATTCTCTATGGAATATGATTAGATTTTGTTTCATTTAACATACCTTCCTTAATTTTTACAAAATTGAATATTGTTTATTAATCTTTTTAATTTTTTAAATTTCTCATAAATAAAACAATATTTTCTATTTTATTTAACAAAAATTATTTTTTGTTATCAAGTTATAAAAAAGAAAATAGACTTGGACATTACTCACAACAATTTACATTGATACTACATATATAAATATACATGATAAAAGTTAAACTTTTTATTTTCATGATAGATATTTATGTTTTTTATATAAACTTTAATTTCATTCAATTTTATTTTTATATATCAAATAATAAAAATAACTTGAAAATTCATTATATTCCTAAAGTCTCCACACTATGAATTATGAATTGTCATATCATTGCTGAAATCACTATTATGTAAAATAAACGAACCGTTTAGAAATTACTATTCAGGGTGGTACCCCCTTGAACACCATCATATAAAATAAAAGTTAAAGACTCTAAGAGATTATGCAAAATAATAAGTCATGGTGTTTGACACTAAGCATAGCAATAGCTCTCTTCTTTTCTCGTAGGCATGAATTACATTGACACTTCAAGGATTTAAATGATAATTAAGTAAGTCGTTAGGAGTATGTTAGTAATGAATAATTTGAATAATTATAAGAGGTTATATGTTTAAATTTATGTGATTGTACATTTTTTTTAAAAAAATTAATTATCTTACTAGCACTATTCACAAGTTGTTTTTAATTTTAATCTTTAATTATGAATTAACTTATTTTATTTATATAAAAAAATTATAATAAAAATATTTAAAAAAGAGCTTTTTATTGAATTTTGTTTTAAGTAAAAAATAAATTAATTCAAATATATGTCTTAATAAGTGTAATAGAGAGTCTCATTTAAAATTTAATAATTACATGACTCAAATTTATTTTGTTTTGTTTGTGATAACATTTGGGGATATTTTTTATTTAGATTTATATACATAATTTAATACTTACATGTAAGTTGTGTAGTGTAGAGCATAAAAAATTCTTTATTAATTTGTATTGACATGTTAAGTGACATTTTTTATGACATATAAATATATATGAAAAAATAGTTTAATTTACTGTCACATTATCCTTTAATTATATGTTATTATATTAGTAAACAGGTTTAACTTTTCAATTAGTTGTTATCATAGTTAAATATATTTAATAATATGTTAATGCATAATATAATAGTAGTGTGAAAAACTTTACATATAGATAAAAATTAAATCTTTAAAAAATTGATAGATAGTATGAGTGTTCACAGATTGATTTAGATCGGTTTTGATAGGTAAAATTATCCAAACTAAATTAATTGATTTTCTCGTATATACAACCGATTGGTTTGGTTCATATATCAATCGATTTGTTTGAATCGATTTTTGGCCATTTAAAAAAAAATTATTCCTTTGTTTTTTATGGCTCAAAAGATAATTCAATTCATTTATATAATAAATAACATACATGCTCATTTAAAACAAACAATAACAATTCATTTAAACAAAAACTAACAATATTATAGTAAATAGTCAAGTATAATTATATAATAACAATCTAAAATTTTAAAATAATTTTCAACTACATAAATCAAAACTTATAGCTATAATTATCAAAGAAAACAATCATCAAGTAAACATATACCAACGATAAATATCATTTTAAAATTATTAATATGAATAATTTTAATAAAAAAATAAAAAAAAACTTTCAACTTATTCAATAATATATACCAAATTATTTAAAATATGTATATATATAATATTCTAAATAATTCTATTTGGCTCGGATCAATTTTAAAAAGGAAAAATGACTTAATAGTGCAGCTTGTAAGAGATAATTATTCTTTGGTTCGGCTTGGAAAATTAACCAAATATTCAACTACATTAACCAATAATTTACATACTGTTAATCACGTATCAAGTATCAAAATGAAGATAATTTATTGGTTAACCGTATGTAAATTATTGGTTAATGTAGTTGAATACTTGATTAATTTTTCAAGCCGAACCAAATTGATATTATCTTTCACAAGAAAAACTAAAGAGTCATTCTCCATTTTAAAAATTAGAATAAAAAGCCGATCTAAACCCATCATCCTTTTTTTAAAAAAGAAAAAACTAAACTAAATTAAAAAAAAAATTCAGTTATTTTTTTCAGTTTAATTTTTTGATTTTGTTTGGATTTCAACACCTAGATAGTATGCACATCGAACGGATAGGATGAGAGAGAGGTTAGTCCTGTACTATATACTATAAAATAATCCCACTACACAGCTTCAGCCTTCTCCGACTGCGCTGAAAACCCTAAACCCTAGCTACCAACCTTCAAATGCTCCTTTTGACTTCCTGTCTCTGAGTTTTAGCGTTTCACCAGTCTTCAATGGCGCTGTTCCTACTTTACGAATCTGCTTCTGGGTATGCCCTATTCGAGGCACATGGCCTCGACGAAATCGGGCAGAACACCGAAGCGGTTCGGACCTCCGTTTCTGATTTGAACAGGTTCGGCAAGGTCGTCCAAATTCGCTCTTTTAATCCTTTTACCTCCGCTCTTGATGCCCTCAAACAGTGCAACGCTGTCTCTGAAGGTAACCACGCACAAGCTCTCAACTTTCACCGATCATAGAACCACTTTGTAGCTTTGCAAGTAAAGTAATCATGGATTGATTCAATTCTTATACTCTGCATGCCATTTGATGTCAATATGACTTTTTTTGGCTTTCTCTCGAGAAAGCAAAGCTTATGAGTTCCTTTCTTATCGTGGTGTTATGGTGGTCTTTTTAGCTGGTAGGTTCTATGAAGGTGGTGTTGCTAAATATAGAGGTTCACTTGGTACGAAGTTGTAATATAATCATTTTTCTTTTCAGGAGTGGCTTTTTCTGTTATTTATTTTCTCTTTTTCTCGTATTTCAAATGTTTGCCAATGCACGACGTGAAGCTGATGTCTAATGTAACTTTTACGCAGTCCTAGTTGTCTTTAGAGTGTCTAAGGAGTCATGTTTTCCTAGGCACGAAGCTTTGGTAGCTTTAGATTATTATCTCACTTTGAGAATTGGGACTTGGTGTCTTCATGCTTTTGCATCTTCGACCTCGATATCGTTGGGGTGTAAAAGGTGTATTATTCTTAAATTGTGAACATATATTAAAGGTTTCACGTTTTCACATCATTCTCCCCTTGGATTGGGAGAAATGGCCTAGACTAAACCGTGGATCTTAGTTTTAATATGCTTGGTTGGGGTTGGTATTGTGTTTTTTTGTAAACTCAAAGTCTCCTTCAGCATCTTAGCACAGAACTGAAATCTAATGGTTTTGTTTGTTGCTCGAATTGGTTGATTTTGTCTTGATTATATTTTGTTCAGGCCTATTGACTGATGAGCTGAGGACTGTTTTGGAGACTAACTTACCTAAAGTCAAGGAAGGTAAGAAGTCGAAGTTCAGTTTGGGTGTATCAGATCCTAAGATTGGTTCCCAGATATCTGAAGTGACTAAAATTCCTTGCCAAAGTAATGAGTTTGTGAGTGAGCTGCTTCGTGGTGTGAGGCTCCATTTTGATAAATTTGTCAGTGATCTCAAGGTTAGCTTTTACTATGGCCTCTGTTTGTGTTTCTGCATGCAGGATCCTCATGTCCTATACAAATGTATATCTGTCATTATTTTATTTTATTATTCCTACTTGAATTCCATAGTCGGGAGATTTGGAAAAGGCACAACTTGGTCTGGGGCATAGTTACAGCAGAGCAAAGGTAAAATTTAATGTTAATCGAGTTGACAATATGGTCATTCAAGCAATCTTCCTTCTCGATACGCTTGATAAGGATATCAATTCCTTCTCCATGAGAGTCAGGTATGTTTTCAACATTAAGTGGTCAAATCTTAAATCTAGAATTTTCATATTCAAAGTTGTTTAAAGAATGGACTAGGAGATTTTTTTAAAAAAAAAAATGGTGCATTTTTATTTATTCTCTGCTGGTTCATTAATTATGTGCAGAGAGTGGTACTCATGGCATTTTCCTGAACTGGTGAAGATTGTAAATGATAACTATCTGTATGCCAAACTTGCAAAGTTTATTGAGGATAAATCAAAGTTGTCTGAAGACAAGATTTCAGGCTTAACTGACATAGTTGGAGATGAAGATAAAGCAAAGGAGATTGTGGAAGCTGCCAAGGCCTCCATGGGTAGAATTCTTATAACTGTATTGCATATAACTTTTGTCTCATTCTCTATTTAAATCTTGCTTTTTCTTTATTTTCTTCAGGACAGGATTTGTCCCCAGTGGACTTGATTAATGTCCAGCAATTTGCACAGAGGGTAATGGACCTCTCTGAGTATAGGCGGAAGCTGTATGATTACCTGGTTACTAAAATGAATGACATTGCACCAAATTTGGCCTCTTTAATTGGTGAAGTTGTTGGTGCTCGTCTAATTTCCCATGCTGGTAGTCTCACAAATTTAGCTAAGTGCCCCTCTTCAACTCTTCAAATTCTTGGTGCTGAGAAGGCTTTGTTCAGGTTTTTAACTCCACCTCTTGTTTTGAAGTTTTTTAAAGTTTGAATTGCTTATTTGTTCATAGAAACTAACAATGCTTCAGATGTAAAACTGCAAGAAATTGTTGTTTTCCATTATGGTAGGTTTTGTGTTTTGTCAAGACAACAGCTAATTTTGGTCTGCAATGTTGACACTGCCATGCCATTCCTGTGTTCTGTTACTTATAATTTATTATCTGTCAGATGGTACTTATTTTCGGATGAATATATTTGCCTGTTCTATTCAGGGCATTAAAAACCAAAGGAAACACTCCCAAATATGGTCTGATATTCCATTCATCTTTTATTGGTCGAGCATCTGCCAGAAACAAGGGCCGAATGGCTCGCTATCTTGCAAACAAATGTTCAATTGCATCACGGATTGACTGCTTTTCTGGTTTGTTTCTAACATCTCAATTTTAGCAACCTCTTATACCTAACATAGCACCTTCTTTGCATGTGAAATGATTTTGTTGCACTGTGATGCAGAAAGCAGTACTACTGCTTTTGGGGAGAAACTCCGTGAGCAAGTTGAGGAGCGACTTGACTTTTATGACAAGGGAGTTGCCCCTCGTAAGAACATAGATGTCATGAAGTCTGCTATTGAAAGTGCTGAAAACAAAGGTCCGTAGGGATGCAAGGAGGGTTATTGTCACCCCCTGCTCTCCTCTCCCCCCCCCCCTCTTTTTTTTTCCTTCCTTTAAACTTGAATAAATATGCATTTGGTTGCGGTTATATCTCAGAACTTGTGACTGCCACTATATGGCGGAACCTTTTTTTTTTTTGTGATGATGGTGGAGGGTTAAATTGGCTTTAACTTTAGAAGTATGCATGTTGTATTTCCCAATGGTGTAATAGCTGAATTTTGCTGATTTATAGTTATTGCTGCAGATACAGAGATGGAAACAGAAGAAGTGCCTGTTGAAGTTTCAGGCAAGAAAGCCAAGAAGAAGAAGACAAAAGCTGCTGCTGCAGATGAAGGTGAGGATATGGCTGTAGATAAGCCTACAGAAATTACAAATGGTGATACATTGGAGGATCATAAATCAGAAAAGAAAAAGAAAAAGAAAGAAAAGAGGAAATTGGACCAGGATATGGAGCTTCATGATCAGGCTGTAGATGATGGTGCCAATGGGGTTGCAAGTGAGCAAGATGCAGTTAAAAAGAAGAAGAAGAATAGAAGAGATGATAATGGGGAAGTACTGGAGGCTGTTAATGAGACTAAGAAGAAGAAAAAGAAATCAAAAAGTAAGGATGCTGAGTAAACTATGGAGTGTGCAGTTTTAACAGTAGAAGTCGAATTTGTTATGTTATTGTTTTGGATGATGAGAAATTTTATTTGCTATGAACTTTTGCCAGTTGCTGCACATGCCTAGACTTGTTTTGACTGCTATCCTTTGGCATACGAATTTTGTCCTAGCAAGTATCGGCGTCATTATAGTATACTATGTTTTGGCTGCACATTTTGTGTGTGGAACTTTTCTTCTGCCCTTCTGATTTTAGTTTTTCCTACTTTTAACAGACGTGGGGAAGGGTAGCAGGAGCTTCATAAACTTGTGTTTTTCATAAATTTTCATATAACTTATTTTTAACTGACTACCATTGCAGTTGACAATGTAATTTCATCACATGTCTGACAGCATGGTATAATTTTGTGAGGTGATTATTAGGTCATTGAAAACTTGAATCTGTTCCTGGTCATCCAAATTGGAAAATGAAATCTATTATGGTGGTCTGCAAAATTCTGTCGGAGATGCCTATGGTTGCTAGAAAAGTCACGGGCATTCATAATATGGCTAAAATACATTATTATTATTAATACTATGAAATTATAAACTTACATTTTAATCTATCTCACCTTTGTCACAATTTATTGTCTTTGTTGTATTAATTGTGCTTAAATAATTTCGTACTAGTATAGCATCCATAGCGATGAGCGGGTTATATGTGTGTGCGTCATTTTTTGTTGATGTAATCTAAGTAATTTACAATAGGCAAGTATATTAAAATTGGTCATGACAAAAGACAAGGCCTATAAGGAATAGAGGGTTATATGATATTTTAATGATATAGTATTTAAAATGAGTTATTTAGTATTTATTTACTGTTAATTTTATAATAAATATTTAAAATTTTATTAAATATAAATAATAATTAATGAATATTTACATAAGAATGAATACTTAAAAAAATCAAATAAAAAGTAATAGAGTAATCCTCAGCTATAGAACATGAGAAAGCAACTAACATATATTTTTATTGATGGTCACAATTAGGGATATTCTCGGATTGGTTTGGATCGGTTTTGAGGGGTAAAGTCATCCGAACCAAATCAATTAGTTTTCCTATATAACCAACCAATTAGTTTGGTTCAGATTTAGAAACCAAACCAAACCAAATCGATATTAATCAGTTTGGTTTAGATCAGTTTTTGATCATTTAAAAAAAAATAATCTTATTCCTTTACTTTTTTATGACCCAAAAGATAATATAGTGTATTTATACAATAAATAACATATTTACTTATTTAAAACAAACAACAATAACCCATTTAAACAAAAATTAACAATCATCTAGTGTAATGATCAAATACAATCATGATCAAACTTCTAGTGTAATAGTCAAGTACAATCATATAATAAAAATATAAAATTTCAAACTAATTTTCAGCTACATAAACAAAAACTTCTAGCCATAATTACTAAAGAAAGCAACCATGAAGTGAATATATACCTTAAATGATAAATGTCATTTTGAAATCATTAATATAAATAATTTTAACAAAATAAGAAAGTAAAGCTTTTAAAATATTCCATAACACATCAAGTTATTTAAAATATGTATATATATGATATTCTAATCGGTTTGGTTTAGATCAGTTCGATTTTAAAAATTAAAACCGAAAACCGATTCAAACTGATTAGTTTTTAAAAAATAGAACCAAACTAAATCAAAAAAGTTTGATTTTAATCGATTTTCGATTTTTTCAGTTTATTTTTTCAATTTTATTCGATTTGGTTTGGATTTGAACACTCCTAGTGAGAGCAAAACCTTAATGATGCCTCGAATCTAATGAAGTTAGAGTCGTGTGAGGAATTAAAATCTTGTCTCCCAAGTTGTTGCATGAAATAACTTCTCTTTAAATCACAAGTTCTGAACCATAGTTGACAGGAGCCCATGAAGCGTCTTGGCCAATCTAGTTAAAGATTTGGATTTTGTTTTTTCAACTCGATCACACTTGTTTCTCCTAATTAACTCAATTTTTATTAAAAAATTTATTTGATAATAAATTTAAACTTTACTGCATCTTGATTTATGTTGTTATTTGTTTAAAAATATGTTAAAAAATGATTTTATTTGTGTTATTATTAGTTAGCTAAAAATAATCAAACATGTTTGTATTGTTAGTTGGTTAAATTTTTTTTCATTTTGTTGTATTATATTATAATATTAAATTATGTACTCTTTAAATATTAGATTAAGTTATATTCTATTAAAATTATGCAGTATTTTTTCATATAGCATATTTTTTTCTTCTTTGTCTTCAGTTTTTTCTATTCAATCATTAGACTTCTGGTCAAACCGTTAACTCGATAACTTTCTGAGAAGGTTTATTACCTACTTGAGTCATACAAGTATGTTCTTAGCTAATAGTAATCAATAACTTGTTTCGTTACACAATCTACAAGATTGGTCTCTGTCTCTCACTAACATTAATAAAATATCAGGTTTCACTTGATTTAGTGTTTTGCGACACAAACACTTAATTGCATTCAATATTTTAGTTAGGTGTATGAATGTATGTTTGGAGAATCAGACCCATAATTAAATAAATAAAGGAATTGTTTCAAGATTTAATGATCTACGGACGAAGCAGAATAATTATATATATATAGTATTAAAAAATATTATGTTTTTCTTAAATCTTCATAGACATAAATTGTAAGAATTCAATATTTGAAGTACCTTTTATATTTATTCAAAATCAAAATATTATTCTACTAACACGAAAGATGTTGATAAGTTATATTATGACAAAAGAAGTATTGATTTAAATAAATAAATGAATAAAAAGTGAAGAATTAGTAGAACTCTTTACAATATTATTAATAAAAAATAATTTATTAACTTTTTAAATTATTATAGTAACTGAAAAAGTAATTAATATAATTATGAAGATTCTTTTGGTTCCATTTATTTTTATAAAAATATCAATATTCTATTAATTAATAGTTAATATTTAGTCATATATCTTATTTGGTTGAAATATAAATAAAATAATTCAGTTTTAATTCAGTGAAATATGTGACCAAATACTAATTACTAATTGTAAAAAGGAACATGAGAAACCTCCATTATGGGACATAAGCCATAATCCACAAAACAGAGAACCTGAGTTCAACTCTTAGCTTTTTCACTTGATGTATTTGAACTGGTTCAACTAGTCAAATTGTAACAAGTTCACCTATTTTTTGTCTAGTTTTTCGAATGTCAATTCTAAGAACTTAACTGACAATTTTTAAAACACTCCTATGAATATTGTCAAGAGAGTCTAAATCTAGATTTGTTTCTTACAAAGAGTTATGGTCATCCATTTTCTCCAAGAAGGATGGATAAGTGTTTTACAATAACTAAAAACGGATCAATAGAGTATCTTATCAAAAGGTCATCTAGAATTTCAACCATTGCTTCGACATCCATGTCATTTCCTAAATATCTAATCAAAAAATTCTTTCATTTCATTTGTCTCAGGATCAGAGTTACCTGTTTGAAGCCGTGCGTTCTTGCTCATAGTCAATAGCTTATATCTCCGGTGATATGATGAGCTGATGGTAGCTTGCAGAGAATGCGTCTGAAGTCACGTCCAAGCACGACAGCCTTACCCTCAAAAGAAACTCCTCGGACTAGTGAATCTAAAAATGCTTTTTTTTAAGTCTTGTCCAAAAGTTTCAAAACAATATTCGTACATCATAAGAGCTTCATCCCACGCAATAAGCTTAATCCTAAAAATGAGTTCAGGTAGCTGGTTCCCCAGTCTAATATTGCAAGTTGAATATCTTCATTAAGATTCAGAGGGATTTTCAAACCTAGACTTCCAAGAAGAAGAAGAGCTGCTATTACACTTGATGCAACTGTCAGACAATCTATCCCTTTAGAACCCAAAGCTGAAGAAAGTGTTTTCCAAGTAAATGTTTTACTCATCACGTCATAAGACTAGACAGTACAAATGTCCTGAGCTCTTCCGTCGAAGACAACCTATCACACCAAAGCTCATCATGAGTAAGTTTGCTTTGAGACACTTTGGTAAATACATGCTTTTCAATTCATCATCTTTTAGCTACCAACATGTGATTAAAAAATAGGTTAAATTAATCTTTAAGGTTGTGTTTGGAATAAAAAAATGGATTTGATTTGATTTAAAAATTAAATTTTATGTTTGGAACTCATTATAAAAATTGATTTAATTTGATTTGATTTGATTATTTTACTTTTTTAACCTTATATAATTGTGAATGATATTGTTTGATTAGTGAGGTAAAATAAAAAAATTAGTAAAGGTAAAATAGTCAATCTAAATAATTAAATTTAAAATTAAATTAAATTCACTTAAATTTAGTTAACAAATCAAATTAATTATCATTTTTTTAACATTCCAAACAAACTCTAAGTTTTTGTAATTTTTGAAATTTTTTAAATAGTTCTTCATGGTTTAAAAATTATAGACCCATCTCTATAATTTTAAAAACACTTTTACTTGGTTTTTATAAGACTCTAATGGTAGATTAAATTTAGGGCCTATTTATAATTTTTAAATTATAAGAACTTATTTGAACATTCTCAAAAAATATAGGAATTTCAAATTAATTTAACCTAAAAAATAAGTATATAAATGAATAATTATTTATTTTCATTATCCGCCATATTGAAATATATATTTTTAATATAGTTAAACCGTCATATCTTAGAAGAATACTAGAAAAATCAACGACATTCACATTTAGTTAAAACTCATGATAATAATAGTAATATTATTATCAGTTATAATAAAATTTTAAAATTTATATTCCAATTCATCTTACCCTCATCACAATTTATTAATTCGTTGTTATATTAATTGTGCTTGAATAGTTACGTATATGCCAAATTTTGAAAGGTAGCAGTTGGCTTTTTTGACAATGATTTCAATTTTTGTTTAACTTTTTACAATAAATAATATATATATATATATGACATTAATTATTAATTACTTATATAAAATGTTACAATTTCTTTTTGAGAAGTAAAAGTAAAAGGCAATAGTATTAATTGCTAACAACCATAAAAAGAATTGAATTGAGCTTTGATTTTGATCAATTCTTAATACATAACCAATAGAATCCAAATCCCATAATCATATATGTTGAAATACGATTCAGAATGTCACTTTTCTTTTTCTTCTATACATAATCAAATAATAAATGGCTATTAACGTAGATAAAATTTCATTCATTCGAAAAGCTAACAATGTATTTGGCCAATAAACTAATGAATATGATAAATATTGCATTTCTCTCTCTCTCTCTCTCTCTCTCTCTATCTATATATATATATATATATATATATAGTGCCGTGAATGATTTTTTTTTTCCATATAATTTTTTTGTACCTAAAAAATTATGCATAGAATTTAAATGTCTCAATAACACCAACAATAATCAAATTTATATATTACATAAATAATTCAATCATTAAACTATATCAAAAATCAATTTTTTAATAAAACTAAATCATTAACAAAGGAATGTAAAAATTAGATTTATTGGTAACCATTCATGATAAACAAAAAAATAATAATGAAGTAACAAGTTATAATAAATGAATGTAAAATTAGATTTATTGGTAACCCATTCATGATAAATATATTAATTTTTTTTTTTAATAAAGTAACAACTTGTACACCCACCAACCCATAGAAAAAATTTAAGGAAAAAAAACAAGGGTTGAAATGCAAAATTAAATCCTTAAAAAAAAAAAAAAAAAAACCCCTCACCTAACACACATGTAGCGAAGAGCAAGAAAAGCCACGTACACTTAAGCGAACGTGCCAGCACGGCTACTTGAATTTGAAGCATTGGAGGGTCCGAAAACCGAGCAGGTAAGAAATATCACGTTGCCGTCTACTGGGACAATATAAGATTCTGCTACGCTGGTTTCTCCTCAATAACCCAAACCTCAACAACAACAACAAAACAAGAAGAAGATTCTGCAGTCGAGGAGGAAGAGGAATGGGGAGCAGTAGTGCAGCACCCATCTTGGAAGATGTTCCCTCTCTCGATCTCATGTCAGAGCTCCTCCGTCGCTTCAAGTGCTCCTCCAAGCCCGACAAGCGTCTCATTCTCGTTGGTATCTCTCTCTCTCTCTCTGAGTTCATTTTTTTTCCCATCAAGTTTTCATTTTTATCCTCGCTGTCGCTTCAGATCCGAAAATTCCAATTGTATGTCATAAAAAAAGTTTGATGCTTTTGAATGTTGTTGCGGTTGTTAGGGTTCATTTGGGATTTCACGAGGGACCCCATTGTCTGTGCTTCTTTTTTTTTTTCTTTAATTTTTTTATTGTCTGTACCCAATTGTATAATAGGGAAAATACTGAGAAATTCGATTAGTTTTAGTTCTAGTTCTATAATGGAGGATGGAAATATTCTGGCAGTTAGTTTTTTTTCTTTTATTTTCTGTCTTTGATGGATGAATATGATTTTCCAAGTTGTGATTTTTGGAGCATGTACTTGTTGAGCCCAGTGTTTTGAACCCTACGATGTGTCTCATCAAGTAGTTACTTATCTTGCTTCTGAACTGCTTAGTACTTGTTATTTGAATATGCTTGTTCCTATGGGTTAATCTAGACGTATCCATTTCAGAGAGGTTTTTTCTCCGTTAAGAAAAGAGCATGACATTCTCTCACATTTTTTATGGTAATTGTCAAGATACAGATGACCACAATAAGTTATATGGTATGATTTTTTTTTTCTTGTGTTCTTTCTCATTTATTACTGGTCATCATTCATCTGTAACTATTTACGTTGTAGGCTTGATATTTTTGTTTACAAACAACATACCTGACCTGAGCTTTCTAGCTTCACTTTTAGACGATGGAAACTTGTAAATTATCATTGACAAAATTTATAACCTGGTCGTGAAGAATTTCTTCTTGTGTGATTAGATAATAAATTAGTTTAAATTGTTTCCTACTTCCTATAACAATTATGGGTATTTTATTAGCATGCGAAGTTTAGTTTGTAGATTTGTCAAGGCAATACTGGTGGAAAGATGCTTGCAACGATGAAATTAGTCCATATAAATACAACTGTTTGTGGTGGTTTTGTTTATATTTGGTTTCAATCAAGTGCTGTTGATTTCGTCTCATTGACTTTACATTGGCTCGATTATCATTTGGAATTGGACTCTAGGTCAGAGCATATGCTTTCTTATTGTGACACATCTCATAATTGTTAGCAAATTTTTTTGCTCCTAATACAATTCCTGTCTTTTTCTCCTATATTCACTACTCTTATTTGGAACAAAAAAATGAAGCACTAAATTAAGTTGCTCCATTAAACTTTCAAATTGAACCTGTTTATGTCACAAGAGTTAGGATGGGAAATTTAATGGGTTTATTCATATTATAAATGGGGAGTTTCTTAAAATTAGAAACAGTGAAACACAACACTACATTTCTTCCGTAAGCTTTCAAATTCAACCAGTATGTGTTACAGGAGTTAGTATTGGAAAATGTGATATGATTGCTCCTGTTATAAATGGGGAGTAGCTTTTAGATTTGTATTATTCTTTTTAATGCACTTAGACTACCATTATAATTTGATATGCTTTTGTGTATCTTACACCAATGTTCTAATTACTCTACGAGTTATTGTAGTTTTCAGGTAGGGTTATTCCCCATATTTGGCTTGGTTAGCACATTTAAAATTCATGCTATATATTTGAAATAGATTCAGAAATCCAAGTGGAGTATAAACTTGAAAAATTGTTAATGCAGGCCCACCTGGATCTGGAAAAGGCACCCAGTCGCCAATCATAAAGGATGAGTACTGCTTGTGCCACTTGGCTACTGGTGATATGTTAAGGGCAGCTGTAGCTGCTAAAACCCCTCTGGGTACTAAGGCTAAAGAAGCTATGGAAAAGGTAAGGTCTTTTTGTATACCATCTTGCTTGAGGATTTGCTGGTTTACTCTGCACTTTTTTAAGAGATTGCTAATATGACATTATGTACGATTTTTCAGGGAGAACTTGTTTCTGATGACTTAGTTGTTGGCATTATAGATGAAGCAATGAAGAAACCATCATGTCAGAAAGGTTTCATTCTTGATGGCTTTCCAAGAACTGTGGTCCAAGCACAGAAGGTATTACATTGTTGGACATCTGAGCTACTCCGTGAGTTTCTTTTGTTTGAAATATTGGACTGTGTGTGTATAAACAGAAACACTTGATTATCTGAACTTTTTTACCTGCTGTTCTTGTGCATACTATGAACGTGCCTTTTCTTTGTTTTCTTTGCTTGCAGCTTGATGAGATGCTGGAAAAGCAGGGAGCTAAAGTTGATAAGGTGCTCAATTTTGCAGTTGATGATGCAATCCTTGAGGAGCGGATTACTGGTCGCTGGATACACCCATCCAGTGGCAGAACCTACCATACAAAATTTGCTCCTCCCAAGGTTCCTGGGGTTGATGATGTAAGTCTGCATCTTTATGTATTAGTTATTTTCCTTTTTGACCCTGCTAAACGTTAGTTGGCTAAATATGATTTATTCTTATAGGGACTTTAGCATTAATGAGAGTTCTTTAAAATCTTTTAGTATCATTCTGAGTATAATATCAATGCTGAATATAATGAGGCGCCACACTTTTAATTGTTTAACATCTTTTTTTGGGAAATGAATTTGGTTTTGAGGGCACTGCGGGTTTTAGTAGCTGGCCATACTGATACTCTCTCAGAGCGTTTAAAGGAAACACTAGTCGTGTTACAACTTTCATTGTCAAATTTGTTTTCCTTAGGTTACTGGCGAACCTCTTATCCAGCGCAAGGATGACACTGCAGCTGTTCTTAAGTCAAGACTGGAGGCATTCCACAAGCAAACTGAACCGGTATGATTCTGAATCCTTTTTAACTTCAGTCAAGTAAAACTTGAAACTTTGGATATAAAGTACCTTCCGGCAAGTACTTTGTTATATCCTAGATAATGTAATCTAATCTTTTGGTTATGCTTGATTGAAAGTTGATATAAATTGTCTCCTCTCACCGTTTGGGCCAATTTCTCGCCTCCTTTTAATTTTAGATATATATATATATATATATATATGTTGATACGAGTTCTTTATTCTAATTATTTGTCGAGTACCTTCTCATTTTTAAATTTTCTGTCATGGTTTTCAATGAAAATTTGTGCATTGGGCAAGCAGGTTATTGATTACTATTCAAAGAAGGGCATTGTTGCTAATCTTCATGCTGGGAAACCTCCCAAAGAGGTGACAGTTGAAGTCGAGAAGGTGCTGTCTTCGTAGAGTTTTCAGCTCGAACTGCAATTGTTTTGTTGAAAACCTAGTTTGCCAATTTGTATTTTAATATATTCTGAAATCCGCTGACCTGTCAGCTTTACTGCAAATGCCGGCTGTTCTCAAACTCAGATTTGAAGAGTTACTTTGATGAAATAAAAAGTCAATTGAATTTGAATTTTGTTTATATATTACTTTTGCATGAATGCTATCCCTTGACCTTTGCAGGTGTTTTTTAACCCTCGAAGGATATTAACTTCATTAAAACTGGTTGGGAGAACTTAACTGCTTGGTTCAGTTGGTTAAGTAGATAAAAGATGAACGGTGCAAGATATTGGTTGAGTAAATAAAAGATGTCCCGGTGTAAAATAGAGGGAGTGAAAATTCAAGGTCATAGCCGGTTCTGAATAATACATTTTATTTTTGGTTATACCAATAAATTTTATGCAAAGTTTTTCACTTTTCCATTTTTTTCCAGATCAACTGAACACACTCATGTTCTTATCCTAATACAGCTATTTGGGTGGCAGAAAATAATTAATCTTATTATGATATCAATCAATTATAAATAATATTTAGGCTAATTATTCCACTTCATTTTATACCAGATCTACTGAACAGACTCATTTTATTGTCTTCATACAGCTATTTGGGTGGCAAAATGTAAACAATGGCGGGTTATCCACTTTTAAGGTCCTCGGAACAACCTATTGAGTGCAACTCATGCGCCTCCAAACTCCCTTGTGTTTACTTCCCCGTTCGCTAAAAAGAAAGTCATTAAACAAAGCCTAAGGAGAGCCACTTCAAAATTTACATCATTATTCACCATAAAACCGTGTAGCTGTAAGCTGTGTACCATGAAACTCAGGTGAGGTGGAGGTCCTCTTCCATTCCCCAAGCATTTCAAACGGATCTATATATTGGCACAGAGGGTGCCCAAGTTTACTATGAAATACCAGGAACAAAAATTGATTAGTTTATGAGAGTTGAGTCTGTCAAATATATACTTGAAAGTGTTACAAACATTGGTCTAGCTGATTTTCAATGTCTACATGCGCTGATCCTGAACCATCACACAAGAAGTAAACATTTGTAAATGTCGACAATTTAAAGCACCTTGGACTGTCATTAACCAATGAGCACACAAGGTAAAAACCGTTAATTGAAAACAAAATGTAGAGGGCAGGACATTACCAGTCCCAAGTCAAAAAGCTAATTGATGTACTTCAATTCATCTCCAATCTTTTACATCTCGGCATAACCAAAAGGAAAAAGATGGCAAAAGATAAGAACATTACCATACCAAGAAATTCATCATTTATTACTGAACATCCTGAAATATATGTACATCTTTTAGCGAAAGCAATCCACTGACAGAGAGGATACACTGAATTTCAGTATAAAAAAAAATCAGGTACAATGTCACACCTTCTCAGGTCCACTTCTAATTTATAACAAACAAGCACCTAATGAAGTCGATTGCCCTGTCCTTTGAAATCACATAATTCTTTGTATATGATCACTAAGTTGGTGAGACATAGTTGGAAACAATGACAATAAAAATAGCATTGTACTTGAAAGAATATTTCGATGCATCCAGCAAAAGTACCTGTCCTAGCCACGCCAAGAAGGAAAAATAGGCTTGAAATCAGATTTGGGAAGGGGGGCTTCATGAAACCAATCATGAAGGAGAGCAGCTTCTGCACTTATCCTCTGCGAGAGAAAAAATAAATATATAAAAACAAACAATATATATAAGTTATATCATTCAGTTTCAAGTCAGAAAAACCAATCAGAATTTATTCCATGAAGATCATATACCTTTTCAGGGTCGTAAGTTAGAAGCTTCTTCAACAAGTCAAATCCCAGCTCAGAAAGAACTGGCGAACCTGTGAAAGATGCGGCTGGAAACTTCTTCCTTAGCATATTATACCTGAAATAGCAATAATTTATAGTAAAAGAGTTGGCAAAGAATAACAGTATTATAATCCAGATGAATCCACTCATCATTTTCCACAAACTTGAACAGTACAAATCAGAGACTATATAGGAACAGGAAAGCCATAATTTAGCAATTCTTATTAAAAAGGAAAACTAAGAGAAGGTAAGCTTACGGTTGCTTAACAAAATTTGCTTTACACCCAGGTAATTTGGATAATCCTGGCCAAATTTTTTCATCTGGTGTACCCAGGGTCCGAAAAATCTGCAGACAGTTGACCAAGCAAAAAAGTGTTACTAGGATAGCAGAGCTCTCACACAAGATAGATGATGTGAAAACAAAGTAATATTCAACTGACTTAAGCAATAACAACCTTATCAAGTTGTTCAAGTTCGGTTTTACCCCTGAACAGAGGCTCCTTGGCAACTAGTTCAGCCATTATGCAACCCACCGACCACATGTCAATTGCTGTTGAGTATTCTTTAGCACCTAACAAAAGTTCAGGTGCTCTGCACAGTAAACCATTACACCATTCATAAGCTTGTCATATATGCCATTCCTCTATTAATATTCAATAACAGAAAAATCACAAAACCATATATTGACACAGATAACTTGAATGAAAACTAAACTTATATAATGCCACTCACCTGTACCATAGAGTAACCACAACAGGAGTATATGGCTTCAGCGGGCTTCCATACTGCCGTGACAACCCAAAGTCACATATTTTCAGCTCCCCTTCGTTGTTCAGCAGAATGTTTGATGTCTTCAAGTCCCTGTGGAGAACCCAATTGTCATGGAGATATTTGACACCTTCAAGAAGTTGCTGCATCAAGGATTTTATTTCACCTATACTAAATGGCTGCTTCTTAACCTCCATCACCCCCTTAAGGTCATACTCCATGTACTCCATTACCATAAAAGTACCATCAAAATCATCCACAACTACTTCTTTAACATCCACAATGGAGGAATGATTAAAAGACAAGAGAATGTTTATCTCCCTCAAAGACGACAACGGAAAGCCATCCCTATCTATGTTCATCTTCACCTTCTTTAATGCTACTATTTCCCCAGTCTTCTTATCCTTAGCTTTATAGACAACACCATAAGTTCCTTCATTTATTTTCTTAATCATTTCAAACTCAAATACACTTCTGCAACACCGAAGCATGTTTATATTTCTCTGCACCTGTATTAAATCACCTTTTTCATCAGAATCTGATGAAGAATCACTAACATATGCAGTTTCACTTTGCTCCTCAACATCGCCCATGGAGTCATCAAGAAACTCCTTTTCAGAATCACTATCATCAGTAGAAGGGCCCTGATAGTGATCTCCTCCGCTGCTTGCTGATGATCTAGTGATTGTGCCTTCTGAACTTTCTCTTTGGAATTCACCAATTTCAGGACCTGAGCGCACTTTACCATGCATGTATTCATCACCAGATGCACCCCTTGGCGAAAGACCATCACAAGCCCATCTTGACATTGTGATGTTCCATCCTTTCACCTTGTTTTCTTCATCCACAACTTGGTTATCATTCCGTGACTGTTCTTCAGGCAACACATTAGAGGAATTATTTGGTGGAGAGTTTAAAACATCCCCATGCAAAACACCATCAGTGCGTGGTAGAGATGGACGAGTGGGAGACAAAGCAGTCACCTGTGTGATCCTGTTTTTGGAAGATATTCTTATATCCTTCTCTCCTAGGTCCCATACAATTGGAGAAAATTTTCTTCTCTTCTCAGGAGGTGGCAAAGCTTCATCCCCATCCTGGATTTCACCATCACCCGCCTGAAACCCAGAAGCATGTGTATATTCCCCATGTTCAACATAGAACTCACCTTGCTCTCTCTCTTCTTTTCCACCATAAAACCCATTGCGTCCAGAACCTGAATCCTCAATAACTGACGAAGACCGACACCCATTCTTAGATCCACCCACTTCCACACCAGAAGAACCATTCCTATAATGATCAAATTCCTTGACGGAACAGTATTTGTAAGATTCTCTTCTCCGCAAAACACTCTGTCGCCCTGCCGCCATGTGATTGACAAGCACAAGCCCTCTCAATCAGTAATCAATTTTTGAGGAAAAGATGTATTCAAAACCAAAATCCCAAATTTCAAACACAAACCCCCAAAAAAGAAAAGACGATTCGGTTCTCTTTTCAATTCAAGCAACAACAACCCCAAATCAAGACCCCGAATCAAAAACTGAAAAATTCAATCATTCCGTCATTAATTTTGTTGTTTCTTCTTTCTTTACTTGTTCCTCAATACAATCAACACAACAGCGAATTGTATCAATTTGGGAAAATAACAAAAACATAAAAAAGATAAAAAGAAAACAATCAGAAAAAGATTAGGAGAAGGAAAATCAATGAGAGCAAGAAGAAAACCCTAGATGGTGGCTGCGGGTCGATAGTTTTCACAGGTATGGGATGGCCTTACCGGCGACACAGAAACTGAAGGAGAATGAAAGGAGCAAGAAAGAGCAACGTCTGTCGTCTGAAGCACGGGAAGAAGAAAGTAGAAGGAACAGAGACGAGAGGAGCTGTTCCTCGAGCACGCGTCTTTTTTATGGTCGGTGGTCGGCGGTCGGCGGATTTGACTTTATGCGTAATTTTAGCCCAATTAAATATTTTGTATCCTTATACGTAATTTTAAGGATGTTTTGTTCCAAAGTCTTTATTTTAGGAGCCTAGAAGAAAATAATTAGTCGGGACAATGACTCATTATTTTAGTTTGCTCATTTAATTAATTAAATTTTGAATTAATATTTTATATATAATTAATTAATAATTTATTTTTATTTTAATATTTGATATGTAATTAAATTTAAATAAATTATTATTTAATTTAATTTAATATTAAATTAATTTAACTTACAAATTAAAATAAAATATTTTTTATTAGAATTTAGAAGATTGCTCAACTTATGATACTTCATTACGTACATTCGCATTAATGGCAACCATTTCATGATATTTTATGAAATTAAGGATTTTCATTTTTGTTGGCATGGAATATTATTCCCTCATAAAGACTTGGGATTAGGATTTCATGTGGCATGAAATATGATTTATTTATTTTTCTCAATGTATTGAAAGTAAAATGACAATTCCTAATTCGACCAAGTGTATTCCACAGGTAAATGATTGAAAATTTTACCAAATATTAGATTGATGCAAGTATTGATTATCTGATGTTGATTTTTGTCGGAAGAAATTTGTAATTACCCTTATGATTGAACAAAACATTAAATATCAAATAAGTGGTGTAACTTCTATATACATGTTTATTTTTTAAGAGTGAGTTATTTTTTTAATTTACTTATGAATATTAGTATTTATAATGTAAAAAAGGTTAATTATTGAATATACAATCTTAATATCTCATTCGAACAAATTAACGAATTTGATTCAAGTACGACTTTTATTTTTATTTTAAGATTTTTACTTTAATGCAATGTTTTTCTATAATTTTTTTTATTTTTAGTTTTGTTCTTTTAATTATTTTACATTTCGCGTGCTTTATACATACGTTAACTTGTTGCTTTCCTTTGATTTTTTGCAATTTATGTTATTTCATACTTTACTTTCCTGTCACATTTCACAATTTTTATGCAATTTAATCTCTTTTCCTTTTGCTTGCACTAAGTTTTACAAACTTTTATCACTTACCTTCAGTTTGCTTTTATAAAAACATTATCAAATGAGATTATCATATAACTCGAAACCCACATTCGACTGACAATAAGTATTTGTTTGTTGGAATTTCATTCATCAAATTTCACCATAAACAATCATTAATTGTTATAAAATGAAAACTATTATTTTTATTAAATTTAAGTTGATTTAATCCAGTTAGAGTGTGTTTGAATTTATTTAATTATTTTGAATAATTGCTTTTTATATATATAAACCTATTTTTAGAAAAATATAACATGTTTGAGTTTTGTTAAGAAAAGTTTTGATTATTTTTTTTATACTAGAAAATGTTTTTTTTCTTTTCTAAAAGCTAAAATTCCAGCATTATTTCAAAAGTGATTATTTGATCTCAAATTATGTGTGTGTTTGGATTAACTGTGAAAAAAGATTATGTTAAAAATCGATTATGTGTATAATTGATTTTTAAAAAAAATCAATTAGGCGAAATTTATTTTATATTTAGATATGTTAATTCATAACCGATTTTAAGATATTGAGTTTTGTTTGGATTATATAAAAAAATTACTTTTATGTATTAAATAACAAAATATATATATAAAACGATTGAAAAAGTTATTTTGTTGAAAGCAAATAAGTATTTCTTTATTAAAACTTTTGAAATAATATGAAATCAAATAATTAAAAGTTTAAAATAAAACATTTTTTAGGTGAGTATTTGGATTAACTATGAAAAAATTTATATTAAAAATTAATTATGTGTATAATCAATTTTTAATAAATTAATTATGAGAAAATTAATTTATATTTATATATGTTAATTTATAATCAATTTTAAGATAAAGAGTTTTGTTTGAATTGTATAAAAAAATTACTTTTACGTATAAAATTAGTAAAAAATATATGAAATGATTGATATTTGATTGAAAACAAATAAATATTTATCTCTCAAAACTTTTGAAATAATATGAAATCAAATAGTTAAAAAATCAAAATAAAGTTTTTCTTAAAAAATATTTTTAGTTAATATAAAAATAATTTTAATTTATAATTAATTTTACATAATTTAAATAAATAAAATAAATTTAAAATAAAATAGTTTTTAATTAAAAGAAAACAACTATTCCAAAAAATATAATCAAATCCAAACATATTCATATTTTTGCCCAGGAGTATTCGATTAAATCAAGCAGATTAACCGGGCCAGCGAGACTGTAACGTGAAACGTGTAATGCGTAAATCATACAATTGGAATGAGATTCGCCTACTGTAACGTGAAAATTTCACGCTGAGCCAAGTCTTATGTTTTTTTGGTAGATGCGGTTTACTGTAAACATTTTATTTAATAATTAATATGTATAAATTTATTTTTTAGTGATAAATATATTTATAATATAATTTATAAAATTTTACACATATTCAATATTAAATAATATTTTTACACATATTTAATATTAAATAAAATATTTATTATAAACTTTATCTATCCAAAAATTTTTTATACATATTTAATTGTAAATGAAGTACCAGTAACATAGCTTACGTTTGGTCGCCTAAATCTCACGCTGAGCCAGCTAGACCGCAAAAGTTAAATGGTTTATTATTATTTTCCCAAACCGATTTCGCTCGTAAAAGATAAGCGATTACTCCCATTATAAAATTGATATTTGTATATTATTTTTTTATATTAATTTTATATTTGACTAATAATAAATAAATTTTTAAATAATAAAATTTGATAATTAATTATTTATTAATTTAATTAATAATAAATAAAATTATTAATTAATAAAATATATCGTTTAATTAATAAATAATTAATTATTAAAATTTATTAAATAAATGATAATTCAAAATTCTCCATTGTTAACAAATTATAAAAATAATATAAAAAAATAACATATATTTACTTTTTTCATATTAGAATCCACTCATGTTAATTACGTTGTAAAAAGAGACACAAAAACAAAATAAATCAACCCTACGTAAATGTTAATGAGTCTTAACATTATCTTCTCATTTTATTTTTGTACGCGACTGTCTCATTTTACTCAAATGAGAGGATGCTTACCCATTTTTTTTCCTATAAAAAGATTACCATTGCCAAAGCGAACGCACTCAACTCTGAACTGAAGTGAAGGTCGTGAAAGCCATGGCTGAGGAAGAAAGCTACGCCGTCGTTTCTGATCTCATCGCCTTCTTGAATGCTTCTCCAACTGCATTCCACGCCGTCGGTAAAAAAACAAAAATGAAATTCCTCTCTTCTCCCTCGCAATTTTCTATCATCGACCTACCTCTGTTATTGGCTCGATTCATTTCGTTGGGATTTTTTCTTCTTTTTCAGAGGAGGCAAAGAACCGATTGCGTAGCGCGGGCTTTGAGCAGCTTTCGGAGAGGGAAGCGTGGAATTTGAAAGCCGGCAAAAGATACTTTTTCACCAGGAATCACTCAACCATTGTCGCTTTTGCTCTTGGTAAAAGGTATCCCCTCCTCTATCGCAATTTGAAAGTAATATTTTGAACTTACATATGTGCTTAGTCCATTGTTCTCAAATTCGTGCTCAGATATGTTGCTGGAAATGCATTCTACATAGTGGGTGCTCATACTGATAGTCCTTGTCTGAAACTGAAGCCTGTGAGCAAGGTATTTTGGATTGATTCGAGTAGAGTAAATATGTGATCTTTGTAATATAACAGCTGTTTATAGTGTGAGAGAGAGACATTGGTTTTTTGTGCAGGTGGTTAAAGGTGGATTTTTGGAGGTTGGGGTCCAAACCTATGGTGGTGGCTTGTGGCATACATGGTTCGATAGGGACTTGACCGTTGCTGGGAGGGTAATCATTCGAGAAGAAAAAGGAGGTTCTGCTTCTTTCGGGCATCGACTTGTTAGAATTGAGGAACCAATAATGCGGATCCCAACTTTGGCAATTCACTTAGACAGGTTTTCTTGCTGCTCAGATGCATCTTACCTGTTTGTTTGTTTGCTTGATTATCATCTTCTTCCTTTGGTTGACTATGTTGCGGCTTTTGATCAGGAGTGTTAATGACGGATTCAAAGTGAACACGCAGACTCAACTTCTTCCCATCTTGGCAACATCTGTAAAGGTAATCCGGAATTAAAGTTAATATATGCTTTTTGCTTGGTTATTAAAGACTTTTAGTTTTGATACTTCATGATTTTGTTAACAATAATATTCTATAGAAAATAACTATAATTGAGGTGACCAGGTTTAATGGCAATGCATCAAGTCCTAGATTAAAAATGCTTATTTTGTTTTATTTTTTTAGTTACTTTACCAGAGTTACAACTTATATGATTGCATGTGGTTAGAGAGTGCAATTATTGGTTAAAAATGCTTATTTTGTTACGTAAGATTCATTCTTCGCAACAGTGGGTTTTATACTTGTATTAGCATGTAATGCTTACAGGTTAGTTAATTTCATGTTTGTTTCTTGCTGCAATAGTTTTGTGCAGGTATGTATTGAGCCTTGTGTGTAGTTAACTCAAAGAAATAAGCTTCCACATATATTGCTTATACAGATGCAAAGTGTTTCTTTTTAATTATTGGATTTAGCTTTTATATGTTCAATGAGCTTTGTCTTGCAGGCCAATCTCAATAAAGCGGTCTCTGATAATGGTTCAGTTGAAAGTGGAAAGCAGAGTGATGGAAAGAAAGCAAATGATAAAACAGACACTAGCAATACGAAGCACCACTCTCTTCTACTGCAGGTTAACAACAGGGTTTGAGATTGGCGGTGCTTTCTTGATATTTTTATTTCATTTACCTTTTCAAATGTGTTATTAATGTTTTGTCACAAGTATTTGTAAACCTTAACTTGGGTTTTGGCATGTAAATGTGATGATTATGGGTCTAATTATTGGTGATTGTCTTTTTTTCTCTTTTCCCCAGTTGCTTGCAAGCAAGCTTGGGTGTGAACCAGATGACATTTGTGATTTTGAATTGCAAGCTTGCGATACTCAACCAAGTGTAGTTGCTGGAGCTGCAAAGGAATTCATATTTTCAGGACGGCTTGATAACCTCTGCATGTCATTTTGCTCGTTGAAGGTTTAAGTTTTATTGAGATTGTTTTCTCTAGTCAAGTTTCAAATGCATGTGTATAGATATGAACTTTGAATTATAATCTCGATTTTGAAGTGTCATTCTACATGCTAGGAATTAGCTCAAATTGGGTAAATTTGGACTTAAGTTCATTTTATAATGCAAAGACTAATGAAAACTTCAAAATATCACTACCCAATCAGTTTACAACATCATTATAATTTATGCTCTAATGGAATGACTACAACCAATGAACTCTGGGTCTACTTGCATTTTCTCCCCTCTATGAACAAGTGTGAAGTGAGAGATCATTATTTCAAATCCAATTGATTTTTTCTATCTGTGCATTATCTATTGGTGTAGTAATGATGAGAGAGAGATATTAATAATGTGTCTCTGATGAATGATGATGTAAATTTATGGAATTCTGTTGAGTCTTCTTTCATGAGGTCAGAAGGCGGGTTGCTTCCCTAAAAATTATTATCTAGTAGTGCTATATGCAATTATGCATCCATGTATTGATGAAGTTAATAATTAAGTTAAGAGCATGCTGCTCTGCATCTTCATCTCCAAATTATGGGGTTTTGATTATGCTTTTGATCTTCAACGTCTTGTAATATGCCACACAGTAAATAAAACGATAGGCAATTAAATCTACCATTTGAGTCTTGTTTTTGTTCTTTCTTTCTTTTTTTCTTTTTGTCATGTTATGCTTAGATACTGTTCAGCTTGCAAACCCAGTGACTGTTTTCTATGTGAACCCTTTGTATTCAGGCATTAATAGATGCTACATCCTCCGACAGCAGTCTTGAGGAAGAGACTGGCGTTAGAATGGTGGCTTTGTTTGATCATGAGGAATGCGGATCTGATTCTGCACAAGGAGCTGGCTCTCCTGTGATGCTAAATGCTTTATCTAGGATTACAAATTCCTTCAGCTCAGACTCCCAGGTAAAAGTTCTTCTATCTTCTTTTTCCTTTGTTATGCTTAAGGGCTACATGGATGACTTTTAGTACTTCTTGTTTGCTGTCACTGAGCAACTGCATTGTTGTCGACAGTCCATTGAGCATTTATGCATGTAGGCAGAAATGTATCACATGACATTGTAGATGTTAGGTACGATCTGTTTAACACAATGACTGGGGGTGTGATTGTTTCAGCCCTCCTAATTCATTACAGCACCAATTCACAAAGTTGTGGCATGTGCAAGAGGAGCATTCGAGAGATTTAATGATGGAATAACCACACCTAATTATGCTTTCAATATTTAATTAGTTTTCTTTATGCTTAATTTGTTTTAGATGCTTGAGAAAGCAGTACAAAGAAGCTTCCTTGTTTCTGCTGATATGGCGCATGCACTACACCCCAATTACATGGTGTGTCTTCTCATATGCTTATGATTAACTTTTGTCAATATAATATAAATTATTGCTCTTTACTGAGATGTAATTCCTTGTTAGGACAAACATGAAGACAACCATCAGCCTAAACTACATGGAGGACTTGTCATTAAACAAAATGCAAATCAACGCTATGCAACCAATGCAGTCACATCCTTTCTATTCAGGGAGATAGCATCAAAACATAACCTTCCCATTCAGGTCAGTTTAGTGAATATATTTTTCTTTTTCTCTTTTTTCCTCCTCTCTCTGATTGGAACAGATTGTTCCTGGAGAGGAAGATAGATAATGGAGAAAGCAATTCTCCATTTTAGTATTTGTAGAGTATTTCAAGGGGCAAAATTATTACCTGTTGACAGTTGAATTATCAGAAATGACACTCAAGGATAGGAGTTGTGTGAGCACTGATATAAGAGAATAAATTATAACGAGATATGTTGATGTAGGACTTTGTGGTGCGCAACGACATGACTTGTGGTTCAACCATTGGCCCCATCCTTGCAAGTGGCGTGGGTATTCGTACAGTTGATGTAGGTGCTCCGCAGTTGTCAATGCATAGCATAAGAGAAATGTGTGCTGTTGATGATGTGAAGCATTCATATGAGCATTTCAAGGCCTTTTTCCAAGAATTCTCTCAACTTGATGCAAAGATTGCCGTGGACATATAGGTTATTCTCAACTGAGGAATTGCTCATCGATCATTTGCTCTAGATGCAGTTGCTGAAGGGTTCATGATGTGCAATCTGATAAGATATTAATGTAACGCTGATATTGTTATGTTGATGAATAAGTTTTCAATGGTATTACTATATTTGACTCGATGATTGCAATATATGAAGCTGCTTGTGTGCTTGCTGCACTTTACTTGAAAATCCCACATTGATTCCACTAATGGATTCGTATTCAAATGAGAAATGAACCTACTTAGGGATTCAAAGAAATTAAACTATTGAGTTTTCGAGCAATTTTAAATTCAGAAAATGCAGGATAGTGCTGTTATTTGAAGCTGCCTGTCACATGTAAAATCTCAGTGCATCCTATCCCGAATTTATCGATTATAGGAGCTAGGCCATTGGGTTTCCAATTGATTAAGCAAATATACAAGTGGAGAAAAATCCGGGGTTATATTGATAATAAACATGATTGGTTTGGATTTTTTTCAATCACAAGTGCCGTTTTACGCGCATTTGCCTACAGTAACCGCTAAAACAAATAGGCCAAAAGTCGGTCGCAGACTATAAATCATATCCATACTAACAAGTCGGTTGGTAGTTAAGCATCTTCTTCTCGTTATGTCTACTCTTTTTCTTGTTTTTACTATTTATTTGTCGTTAACAAAATAGGATTACTATTTATTTATCTGTAACAAAATGGGATTTGAATCATTTAAATTGCAAGGACACTTTAAAGTGCTTAATTGATAATCATTAATGAGAAATCAATAATTTAGATTTTTATAAAATACAAGTACTTAATAACAAATTAGATGGTGATATAAAGCGTTTAACATTCAAGTCACTCACCATTGGATGTTGTTGATCTTGCATTAAGATGCCTTGCATCATTGATTTTTTACAAAGAAAAGTGATGTTGTTTAAGATGCACGAACGTTTTAATTCAAGCGCATCACAACATAACCTCAAATTATGAATATGTGATTACACACCTTTAATTTTCTCATCAATCAAGTATTATCACTTACATTATATTCTTTAAAACGCACTTCAGAAAATCCTTATCAAACAAAATATTAATGGTACCTCAAGTGGTGGTGTCAGTCAAGAAGGTATCAACTTCTACTACAACCTGATGGATGAATTAGTCAAAACTCCTACAAGTACTTTCGACTCAAAAGTGGTAAGGCGCATATAGAGCCCTTGGAGAAAAATTCAAAGGCTTTTTAAATTGCTCCATGGTATCAAGACCCTTCTATATCTTCATATTTTTCTGTAGATAATGATTTTCACGCTATGAGTAATATCATCAATCGCTTCAGGAATTATTTCAAGGACTATAGCGAGCTTTTATGAGTATAGCAATGAACCAGAAATGACCTTGCAATTTTGATATACGTATGGTCTTGGTCCCCTCGCTGTTGCAAGTGTGCCCCAAATTGTGTCAAAGGTGATAAGAGATCCACTTACCAGACGTTGAGGCTCATTATAACATCCTCATTCCTCACCCACACTACGGCTTTGAAACTATACAGAGTAAAATTCCAAGTGGAATGTACTGCATTTGCTGCCTCTGTCATATGGCAATAGCGCCATATAGGCCCATACATATACAGAGGCATATTTCGTCTTTCGGAATGCTACACGTCCCAAAAGTGTTAATTTCATTAGTTATCTTCATTTCCCGATGCAATTGAGATAAGCATTTCCCGATTGCCTATGCAGTGAGATTGAATGCATTTGGGTTTGGACACTATTATTTAGCTAAGAAATACAAGTTCAGTAACCACTTTGTGATTTGTAATATAAAGATCAATTGCATATATTTTTTTCCATCAAGCTCACAATATCCTGGTGCTTACAGTCACTGGTGAACACATATTTCTTTGGTTAGGAGTGGCTAAAGTAAGATATCATTATATGAGTCATTAAAACCTTTGTTAAATTCACAAGACAGTGCCTATAGGCTAAAGTTTAAACATCCTCCTCTTGCCCCATGCCAATTACAATTCATCAAAGATACTATAGTTTAAGTATGGCAGATTGAACAAACTTCAAGTAGGAAGCAGGATATTGAATCATTGATGCTGAACTTACACCCCATTCAAACAAAACTAATAATTAATAATATTAAAAAAAATGAAAAGAACCAATCTCATGCCCTTGAGATTTATTTCAAGGCAAACAATGATAAATATACTTCAAAATCGATAGTACGACTGGTATTGGTCTTCCCCTGTAAAGAAGTGATTCTTCTTAATTTGCAATTTCATGTTTGCTCCATATGCTGTATTAACTTGACAGCACGTCACTCCAGAGTCCAGCCAACCAAATCCAAGCATGTCCCCTGTAATCTGTCCCTTCGAGTCCGGTGGCTACATAGTCACTTGAGCCACACCTTGTGCTTGGCATTGGTGGCTAACAGGCTTAACGCTTAGGAGTTATCATGAAGTATACATGGTAGGGGATGTGGTGCAAATCAGCCAAACAGTAATTATCTCCAGCAAGATATTTATTTTTGGACAACCTTTCTTCATAAACATCAAGAACCTTCTCAAGCTTCTGCAATTCAGACTCGATAATTTGCTCATTAGGAGGTGACCCATATATGGGATTAACTATTATCTGGTTGATGATGGTAGAAATAGGGACATCGAATTGGTGAGCCTTCACTTCCATCCAAGTATTTACACTGGCAGATTCTATGAAGTTGTTTTCTTGCCAAATAACGGTTAATTGCCCTTGATGCTGGCCATGGCAAACATATTATAGAAGCATTCATATGGGAAAATCAATTTTGATAAAAGCTAATCTTTCGCTGCAGGATGTTTTATTATAACAAAAATGGTTCAAAGATAATCTCACCAAAGAGACTGATGTCACCATCCTCCTAGTGGTGAGTGTTGTGGGAATAAGAAGATGGAAAGAAAGCCTTATAGGAGGAGACGCATATTTGTGCAGATTGAAATTGAATGTAAATTTTAATTTTAATATAATATAAAAGGGTATAAAAGTAATTTTATTTTAAAATCCCTCCCCTCCCCTTGTGAACCAAACAAGAAGAGAGTTATTTTCCCTCCCCTCCCCTCCATTAAAATCCCTTCCCTCCCCTCCCCTCCTTTGAACCAAACAGTGCATTAGTCTTTCTGTTGCAGCTTATAGTCCTCTGATACTTAACTAAAGGACTTCCGTATATGGGATAGTTAGTGCAAATAATTTATGAAGTCCGTGCTCTATATATCTCTATCCACCCCTATTACAAGTGATGTCTAATTATATAATCTAGTATACAAAGCATTTTCTGCCTTCCTATTTGTCCTTTGTCTTGTAGGTTTGTCAAGCCATTGGTGCATGGGGATTATCCAAAAACCATGAGAAATATGGTGAAAGAAATGTTACCCAGTACCCACATTCACTGAAGAGGGGAGAAATATTGTTAATGGAAAATTTGACTTTCTTGGCATCAATTATTATAATTCATGGTTTCCTAAATATGAACCAGCCAAATTACTGATTAACACTCCAGTGGACAATATTGATGAATTTGCTAAATCTGAAAGTAAATTTTTAACTTCATTTTATCAATTCCATAATATAAGGAGAAAATACAAGATCTTCACCTATTCTATATCCTGATCTGGTAATTGCAGTTAAAATTATAAAAGAAATACCACTCCCATGGTGAGAAAATCACGTCATATTGAAGTACTTGCTCAAAAAAAAATTTCGTGTACATTGCAGAGAGTGGAACCTTAGTCTACTTTGAAGGACTTCAGGATGTATTGGATTTCATGACGGGAAATTACCATTCTAATCAAGACCCTAAACTCTGTCACTGAAAATCATAAACTAGCTTTTTTTGGTACAAAATTATAAACTCGTTTTAAGACATTAATGATATAATTTTGATTTATGCGACAGAATCATAACATTTAAAATGCTTGTATAATTATTTTATTTTTCATTGCCAGTAAAAATAAAGCATAAGTTCTATCATTCAAAATAGCAAAAATTATTAACTTTATTATTTTCTTTATGCATAATTATGATCCTTATTCGGCCCTTCCATAAATATGAAGTGATGAAGCGATAAAGGGTGACTTCGGCTACACAAGACACAATCCAAATGAACGAACCCTAAGGCATAATGAACCAATTCAAAGTTCAAAGCTTTGATGGTCCCCTGGGGTGATATATGACTATATGATTATAGGCATCCAGAGTCAGAAAATCATCTAGTGTTGTTGCTGTGCATTGCCGGGTGAAGATCTTGCAAGCCTCCTTGTACATTCCCTTCTTGAACTTCTCCTTCCCCACCTCTTTTTCAATCCTAGCCATCTCCTCTTCAACTACTCTACCAAAAAGTTCTTTGTTCACTGTCACTCCAAGTCCATCCCCATCCAATTTCACTCCATACTTGAGCCACTGCCAGTTCTGCACCCTGCTAATCTCAGCAGTGGCAGCATCTTCCATGAGGTTGTAAAGAGGCACTGAACCAGCTCCAGTGAGCCATGCTGCCACATACTGAATACCCACCCGAGTATTTAGGCGGAGACCTTCCATGGTACGAACTCCTCTAGGTATCTGCAAGAGGTCTTGTTCAGTTAAGTTTGCAGCATCTTCACGTTTCATTGTCCTTATCTGATTAGGACTATTGTCCATGTTGTCGTTGAACACCTCCATGCAGGCCGGAATCAGACCAGGGTGGGCTGCCCAAGTCCCATCATGCCCTGCCTTCACTTCTCTTAGCTTGTCCTTCCTTACCAGTTCCAGTGCTGCCTCATTAGCCACAGGGTCATCTCTAATTGGAATCTGTGCTGCCTGTTGAAGAATTTGAACTTAGACATCTTGTACAAAAAACTACATGCATCTATGACTTTTCCTCAACTTAATTTATTAAATTTCCAGCCAGTTGTTTAGCCAGGCCTAGTAGTCATTTTCTAATTTTTAAATCTGACACTGCTCGGTTATCAACCAAGATTGTATAGTGTATATACCTTTTCTTTTCTTTTCTTTTCTTTTTCTTTCTTATTTAGCTAGTTCAAGCGCATCCTTAGAAGTCAGAACTGCTTCTACTTAAAAATAAAAATGTATGGCGTAGTAGAAAACCAAACTAAGTTACCTACCATTCCTCCCATAGCATGCACACGGCGCCTATGGCACGTCCTGATGAGAAGATCGGAGTAGCTCTTCATGAAGTGTTGAGTCATGCCAACCTGAACCCTGTCTGGTAGCAGGCGATCTGGGTGAGCCTGGAAGGTCTTAACATAACTGAAAATGTAATCCCAACGCCCACAGTTCAGACCCACGGAGTGGTCCCTGAGCTCATAGAGAATTTCATCCATTTGAAACACCGCAGGAAGTGTTTCAATGAGAACAGTGGCCCTGATGCTTCCTCTTTCGATGCCTGCTATCTTCTCTGCCCTCTCGAAGATGTTGTTCCATATCTTAGCTTCCCTGTCAATCACAAGGTACTTGTATTGTATAATATAACTACAAACCAATTTCTAGCCTTGGCTAAAACTTGTTACTATTAGCTAGCTAGCTTTGTTCTTTAGCTCTTCTGATTGCTTACTGGCTTAGTGCTTACCTTGAATGCTCCATTTTGGGAAGATAGAAGAAAGGGCCAAACCCATCACCTTGATTCCGCCGGAATGTTGCATAATTGTGGTAGAAGTAGAGGCCAAAATCAACAAGGCAACCAGTTGCAGGTTCACCATCAATCAGAATATGGGCCTCTGGTAGGTGCCAACCTCTTGGTCGGACAAAAAGCTTCGCTGTCTGATCATTTAGCTTGTAAACCCTGTCTCTGGCTGTGTCATGGAAGCTTATAGTCCCAGCCACAGCATCCTTCAAGTTCACTTGGCCTCTCATAAGATTCTCCCAGCTCGGTGAGAGTGCATCTTCAAAATCAGCCTTAGAAATTAAAAACAGCAACTTTTAATTCAGTGTTTTGGTTCCAGGACTAACCAAATGTTTTATAAAAACAAAAAACATCAATGTTTATGTATCTAAAATGCAAATATGAAAACATAAAGAGTGTATGTTAGTACTAACCATAAAGACTTTTGCTCCAGAGTTGAGAGCATTGATGATCATCTTTCGCTCCACAGGGCCTGTAATCTCCACCTTCCTATCAGCAACAGGTGGTGGAACAGGTGCACACAACCACTCCCCTTCTCTTATGTACCTGGTGGCCGGATCAAACCCCGGTAGAGCCCCTTCATTGTACCTTCTCTTTGTTTCTCTTCTGCACTCTAATGCGTATTTGATGTGGTTCCAGAACTCACGTTGCAGGTCAGCAACGAATTTCAATGCATCTTTTGTGAGAATCTTGGCAAACTCTTCATCGTATCTTCCCCGAATGTCCACTCCTTCTGGCACATCATAGTACGAATCAATCTTTTTGACTGCTGGTGCGGGATAGCCATAGGTTCCAAGGGCCATTATCTTTCCTTCTTCCTGCAATAATACTATTAGTCTATTACTCTTGTATGCAAATGGAATAATGTGACTTGAGAGCAAGGCTAGGTAGAATTTATACAGAACAAAGTGAAAGCATAGGCAAGTGGGATGGGGGACGTTATATTTTCCATCCTTTCTGATTTTTCCCTGAAATAAAAAGGAAAAAGGAGAATAATAATAATAAGGAAATTAAAATTTGGATTGCTATACAGAGAGCATTTACGATATGGGTCATTTTACGAGTGCATGACTTTTTGCGCGTAAGAGGATCAAGTCAGACAAGAAAATGACCATAACATGGAGGATAAGAGGGAGGCGTTATTGAATTTTGTGCCCTCCTTGGGAGGTGTGGTCAGTTACGATGCGGTGGACTACTTGTGGCACTAGGAGACCTTGATTTCATTGCCTTCGTAATCTGATGCATATTTATAAAAATCGAATCATATTACTCGATTTAGCCGGTGCATCAGTGAATTACTCAAGTAATTAGTTCAAGTGATTAGTTAAATTGGATATATCTCTTATTCGGTTTGACTCGGTTAATTTGAATTGAAAATCGGTGACCCAATGAACCAATGAACCGAATGGGTCATGAATTTTTTTAAAAAAATATTTTAAACTTTGAAAAGTCATAACTTTTGATTCGTTTGTTTGATTTAGACTAATTGTATGTCCATTTCATATAACTTTTCAATATTTATATCATGTCGGTTCTAATTTTTCAAAAATAAAACTAATTTTTTGAGTTATGATTATTTTAATAAAAATATTAAGGTTTTTTTTTATAAATTAAGGGTTAAACTCTTTTTCTTTCTTAAAGGTCATTATTTCTTTCAAAATAAAAATATTTTAGTTATTTATAATAATAAATATCATCGTATGTAATGTGTATTTATATATATATATATATACGTATTTAAATATTTATTTAATTTTATGAGATTCGACCAATAGTCCACTAATTGAACCAATGATTCTTTGACTCAGTACCTAAACTGAATTACCTACTAATCCAAGTTTAATAACTATGGTCCTATGTGCAACTTAAATTTCAATAGTATTCGGCGAGCACTAATTCAGAATAGTTGAAGAATTAAAACGTCCTGAATTCCTAATAGAAAAGAAAGGCTTTTTATCTCATATTTTGGCTAATCAAGCCTAGAATAAATAAGTCACAAAAGCTATTTTAGCTAATTGTAATTTTCAAATTTAGCGCACACTCTCTTTTTTAAGATTCTTTTAGAGAATTATTTTGGTACACATCATTTTTAATGGTACTGGTACTCATTTTTTTAAAGTATCGGTACCTATTTTTTTAGAGTACCGGTACTCAAAGTGAATCGTCTAACATTCATTAGTTATTATTTATATTTAATAAATTTTCTAACATTTATTATAACACCAACAGTCAATAAATAATTGACAACTCACATTAAATACTAAATCAATCAAGATATCATAGCAATTCTCATTCCTTTATCATTAGCAATGTCAATAATGATAATAATGTCTTTGGCTCATTGATTTCTGAGATGATTAACTACTTATGAAGTTTGGGATTTGGTTATCTTTTGACTACCATAATTTGAACTCCATAATCTCATGTTTGTGCATGTATTTTGAACAGTGTGAACATTAGACTAGCTATAGATGCGAGTTATTTGTGCACCTCATACTTGTAAAAGTAAAAATGAATGGTGCATATGGGTTTTCACTATAAATTCACGCACATGAATAAAGTACATTAATCAAATATAATTGACACAAGTGTTGGAATTTCTGTAGTGGTAAACTCGAAAAGACATTTGTCATAAGCTGATAATATGGAAAAATAAGTTATTGTGAAATCTGGTAGAGCCTTCTCTTTACTGTTGTGGCACATTCTCATTGTGTGGTTAAACTTTTATAATAGATCAGTAGAATAGATTTTCCATGATAATGCTTCCAGATATGCATTTTGTGCATGCGAAACTAGAAATATTAAATTATGGATTGAAATGTTTTTGCTTTAATGTATCTAATATCTGTTTGGTTATGATCATTAGGGAGAAACACTGCTATTTCTTATACGACCTGCACAATGGGCATGAAAAGATTTTGAAATATATAACTTTCATTTTTTTGTTAAAATTATTTTTCTTCCATTTAGTATTCATAAAACATATTATGCATAATTTATTTATTTGTTTGTTTTTAAAAGTCCCTCTCAAAAGAACGGTAACCAGCTCCTAATAAAGGAGCAAAGCTTTTTGTTTCATATGTTTTTGGCAAATCAAGCCCAGAAACAATAAATCAGTAAAGCCCATAGCCATTTCATTATTTGCGTTGGGCTTTCAGTAATGTGGAAACTCGGAAGCATATTATAGCCCAAAAAGAGGACGAAAATCCTTTTATTGGAGCATACGGTGCACAAAAAAAAGGAAAAAGAAAAAATATCAATGGCGTCTTTAATTTATCATAAAATATTTGTATGTAAAGATTTTATATTTGCATGGTAAAGTATTTTTTGAGTATGATATTTATAATAAGTTGTGAAGTATTGATTAATGGTTAATTTCATAATAGATATTTAAAAGTCTAAAATAGAGTTTCTGTTCATATAAAATGAAGAAACTCAACATAATTATTTAGAGCTATGCCATTTCACTAGTAGAGCTTAGTGGAACTAGTATTTTCCTTATCTTTATCACGAGACTGCGGTTATAAAGTGGAGATCTATTCCCTTACATTTTTATTTCTCATTTCCGTTCAAAGTATGTTTAAATAAGAGGAGTTTGAAAAATAATGAAAAAAAAATAGATAATTATAAAATATTTTATAAAAATAAAAAATTTATTAAAATATTACATGAAAATCTCTCATTTTACTCCTTTCATTTTAAAAACTTTTAAAATATAAAATATTTATTTAAAATAAAAAATTATCTCTCCTTTCTTTTCCTATATAAACCCAATAATACCTCCCTGTAACCTGAACAACGAAGAGCTGCGCTATTTCTTTTGACACAATGTACTGGCGTTCTTCTAAATAATGTGATAATTGCAACGACCGTTGATTGAAAGATTGATCAAACGATTCTAACTGTCGATCAAACTGTGGCTTTTTTGGTGTTGCTATTGTCGGGTTTGCACTTACTACTTAGAAGCTATGTCAGGAGGGAGATACAGAAATATATTTTTCCATCTATTGTATTATTAACTTTATCTTTCTGCCAAAAAAATTTATTACTACAGTTTTCGATTTCAAACGACTAATAAACTAATGTAAAAACATGAAAAGAATTAGAACAAATAACATTACTAATAAACTAATATGTACAAAGTAACCCATTATGATGAAGCAGACTTATGCCTAAAGGCATTCTACAAAAAGAAGAAGAAAAAAACACGAAAAATAAAAATACAATGCAAAATTACATAAAATGAAGAGGACATTGGACCATTTCTATGAATAACTTGGTTAGTGGGACATTCTAGGGTTTCGTAGAAAAAGTTTCAAAAAAAGCCATAAGGGACCACATTCTAGGGTGTCACAAAACTTGGGTTTTAAAATCAATAAGCAAACAATGCTAATCTTGCATGTGGCTCACAGGTGGTGGGGGGCTTCACTCCAGAACTCAATGGCGATGACAATCCATGTGTTCAGGTGAGAATCCTCCTTCACTCTCTTACCCTTTGCTTTGCTTGTTCAATCCCTTTCTTCACTCTTCCTGTCAAACAATGTGAAACCCATTAACATTATATCATTACTTGGTTCCAGGTTGGATTACATGATGACCATTTGGGAACACTTTATGCCATGTCAATAGATAACGAGATATTGAAGTAGATAACTGGTCATATCAATATTAAACTGATGATCTCATAACGAAACTTGATGTCAAATATAATGATTTAATGACTAAATTAATGTCTACCATCTTTCAAGAACCAACTTAACTCAATATTTTGATAAGTAAAAAGGGAATTACTCTATATTTAACATTGATTCTCAAATGGTTGTTTACTGTATCAAAAAGAAGGTTACAGTGGACCCAGTGCTTCAATCAATAATGCTCATTGATTGCTTGAGTCTCCTCCAACATTAACACCAAGTCCGAGTGCATATTCACAAATCATTACCACTATGATCTCAACGACGAGAATGAGTTGGGTTTGGGCACTTTTGAACCTAACATATTTATGAAAGTAATGAATTGGGTTGAGTTGGATTTGGATAAAAAAATTCTTCGACTTGAATTAGCTCAATTAGCTAATGTGTGAGTTGGGTTGGGTTGAGTTAAACTCATGAGTTAAACTTAAACATTATTTAACATGTTAAAATAGAAACTGAAATCCATTTTACATAACATAAATGAGTGTGTAACGTTATGATGGAGGCTAGAGGTTAAGTTGGAACAAAGTGAAAAGGGGAATCAAACATTTTACTCCAGATTATTATTATTATTATTATTATTATTATTATTATTATTATTATTATTATTATTATTATTATTATTATTATTATTACTACTATTATTTATCTTAAGTAAAACAACGTCGTTCCATCACACTTAATGTATGGTGTTTATTATGTCGATGATCTTAATTAGTTTTGCTTGTGTGGTTTGTTAAGATGGATGTTAGGCTGATAGATTATGTTCCAATCCAGTTTTATTACTCTAATTAGTTCAATTGTAAAATAAAATTCATAATGTTCCATCACACTTAATTTAATCTTTCTACTAAAACGCTACTCTTTTACGAGTTTTTCTGATCTAATCAATACAATGACAAATTTTATGATATATTTTTTGTTTATGATAACCGTGACATACTTAATAATGTGGTATAGTTGAGTTGTGACATGGACTTCAAGCAAAAACATGCGTAAGTCTTAATGAGGTATATAAGATAACACCTTATTGGGCAAATAAAGAAGATATCATTCCAAGAAAGTAGATATATACACATCTCTTTTATGCACACGTCAGGGTTTCTAGAATCTACATGTCACTAAAAACAAACAAAGCCTTCCCCTATTTGCAGTGCCACTATTAAGCTGACCTCTGCTTGAAGCCCTAAAATAGTAAAATGAATGCCCCAGCACACCGTAGTTGTCACTTACACCGGCACGTGGCACCCACTATTAAGCTGACCTCTGCTTGAAGCCCTAAAATAGTAAAATGAATGCCCCAGCACACCGTAGTTGTCACTTACACCGGCACGTGGCACAAATCCAACCAGCCAAATTAATTAAAATAAAAATCTTAGCGCATTGAGAAAAGGATACCCCATGCCACTTATATCCTGATCTCCAAAATGTGTCCAGGGGATTCTAGTTGCTTTCATGTGTAAAACTCCGGTTGGTTGCTATATATGCTCGAATTATGCAGGGAGTCCCTACTTTGTATCTAAAATATGACAAGCAAAACACTGTAGATAATCAGTATGTTGTCTGCGTTATTTATTTAATTGGTTCCTTTTAAATGTAGACGGGGACATAATCAATGTCTTTATCTTATGGATAGCATGCAACTTCTGCTATATATAGAAAGATCATGGGGCAATTTATTTTAAATTATTGGACTGATCAATGACGCCTTCAACTGTGAAAGAGACCCTCTTTGACGAATGACTTTAACAAGTAGCTACAACTAGAAGGAAGGAAAATCCAACTTTGAAGGCACATGTGGGGTATTTATATGCAATGTATGTCATTAATTTTCTTCTCCTTCCTCTGATCATCTACAGTGTAGATAGAGTTGGTGTTCTTGAAAATACCAAAACCCTAAAAGCTTAAATAAATTGTTTTTTGATATCGAAACTAATTTTATAGGTGTAACTTTGAGCAAGATTGCTAATCCCGAAAGAAAACCACCAAGGAGTTGTTAAGAAATAAGTTAAAAAGTTAAAATGTTCATTAATTCGAGGCAGCGGAATTTCGCCTAATGCTAAACAAAATTGTGGTACATTGGTAGACAATACATAAAAGAAAGCTCTTATTTGATTTGATGGCTATCTACCATCGTAATCTATTCCAATAATTACAAAGTGAGTGGCTTGCTTGTCATGAACGTAGCGAATCATATCTAATTGTGTTATTTGATTTGATTTAGAAAAGAAATCATAGTAAGTCAGACAGGCAACAAAACAAAATGGGGTCACGGGGTCCAAGACGCAAAAATGAGTTAGCTCTCACTTCTCAAAAATTTATCACTAAGTTTCAAAATTCAAAGTGTGCATCAAACCCTGCTATGATGATCATAATACCAATCAAACAAAGCATATATACGATCACGGACAACTCATAAAGCTGGACGCGATAATCGAATTGAATCACGAGAGTCAAGGTGCAAAAAAAAAGTAACAAACCATGCTACATGGAGAACTGGATTTTCATAATCTTAATATAATTTCATTCTCCTAACTGGGGCCTTAACATGTCTTGCACGCGCCAAATTTATTAAAGTCTTCACACAAGATAACATAAGATGTCAATATTGACATTGTAACAGACAAAAAAAGAAAAAGTAAATTGTCACACTTTAAATCAAAGAGGGAGTAATTTAATATTTCCTTTAATATGATAATGTTTTTAACAAGTTATGGTATCTGACATATTAACGAGGACTTTTTTTAACGGTGTTATTTCACCCAACAAACAAAATAAAACCAATAATTATCATGTTTAAATAAAAAGAGCAGAAGCAAACTCCTGGGGAGAGTAGGAGCCAAATCATCATGCATGCATTAGAATTGTGGGATACATATGTAGTAAAAACCCCACTGATGAAACAAAATATCCGCCTATCGGATGAAAGATAAACATTCTACGTATACCCTTCTCTAAAGCTAAATTAAGACCAATTTTAATGGCTAGAAGTTCAGCGTGAAGAATTTCTGGAGATTGCAATAAAATCCATGAAAACCAAAAATCCAGTTGCCATATTGGAATATTGAACTTTGAATGAAATTATGTCTTTGTTCAAGAATAATAGGCCGAGGGCGAGGATGAACTTAAATAAGCTCAAATTAATGATATTGGCTTCCCCGGATGAGCTACATATGGCTGCTTTCTTTTTCTTCTTAGTTTATGAATATTAAGTGTTTAATTTATATAAACATGAGAGACACGGCCTAACTCTGTTGGTACATATTCAAAGTGAATAGACAAAAAAAAGATGATCTTGTCTCCTTGAAAATTTAAAATATGTCATGTTAGCTTTAATGATGCGCCAATAAATGGGCCCATTGATACAATATCTTATCATGTTATGTATAAAATTTACAGAATTAATACCTGGTTTTTATAAAGGTACCCTCAATTAGTGTATAAAGATTACCAAAAATTACATTAACTGTTCCAACCATAACGAGAGATCTAGATCCGATTACATACCTATTTCTGTTTACGATGCGCGCTTATAATATAGTTATATTATAGACATTAGGTTATTGGCATAAAAAAAATTATAATACCAAAAGATAAAGTTCATAATTAATAAAAACAACCAAGTTTAAATTTGTGTCATAACAAAATTCCTTTACACATAACCTATTAAACTATTGCTCTCAATCTTATTTTATTTGTTATTTTGATTAAATAAGTAGTTATTAACAAAATTTAAAGCTGTACGTTGTTTCTGATTATCGTCTGCACAAATAATCAAATTGACATCAAATTATGTTGTCAAGATGCTAGTAGTAAGCTACGTTACAATAATATCTTAACTGAGAATATAGGTAATACTAATGAAACGAAGGAAACTGTAGTTGAATGCATTGATGGATAGTTGCCTTGATGATTGATAATAGTTCATATTTTGTTATTACGCCACCATTTCCATGTAAATCTCATGTCCTGCTTGTCTTTAATTTTGTAGTTTGTGAACAAAAAAAAGTCTACCCAGCCAGCCGAAGTCCAAACCCACATGCATGTATAATAAGGATGTGATGATGATGCTGGTGCTTCATGCAAAGAAGAGTCTTCGGTCCAAATCAGTGCGTCATACATGATAGTCACGTATTGGTTCGGAAAGGCAACGTGATAGATCCAGTTTACCGTCACAGCAGCTTTTTTTATGGAAGGTACATTTTCAGCCACAAAAACAAAGGTAGTTTCTGATCCCCAAACATGGCCAAATCATCAAAATGATTCTGAGAACAGTGCCAAATTACCAACATGTGGAGCTCGCTGCAACCAAATTTACACTCAATAATGGTACCTTATGACCAGACCACCCTCCAATCCAATCTTATGAGTTATTATGACTCGACCTTCCTCCACTCCAACCAGAGTGGGCTGCTTCACCAGCAATCCACACCACACCATTCAGTCATCTCCATGCCCTAAGCAGCAGCTCGTACAAAAGCTAGTGGGAGCCAATCAGAAGCTATCAAAAAGCCAATGGTTGTAATTGCTCCATTTGTACCCATCTCTTGCATGCAAATGGGGTCCACATGTTATATCCTTAGCCGTTGCCAGAATTATTGAACTCTAACTTCAAATATTAAGGTCTAGGCACTAACCCTACACAACAAGAGGTGCTATAGGCATAATAGTCTTTGGCTGTTTCTTCCTGTCCAGTTCCCAAATTAACTCGACGAAAGAGGCCACGTATACATACGTGGCGTGATTCTAGATGCCGAAAGCTTGCGTCCAAAGTGGAGAAATTCGTATCTATTCTAGGAGTATTATAATATTTTATTAAAAAAATAATTTATATTATCATATAATTTTATATGTCATTATATTAAATTTAAGTATTATAAAATAAATTTTAAATTAAATCAGGTAGTTAAAAAATTAATAGTACTTAAAAAAAATTCTTCAAAAAAAGTGGCAATGGTGATCAATTACCGTGATTGAGTCGGAGTTCTCCTATTGGCTGGATGTGTCGTACGATGAACGAATCCTGCTCCCAAGTTTTTCTTTTTTTAATCCCTTTCAATCAATAATTTCCGTTTTCTTTTTTAGGGAAAAGAATAGGAGACACTGCTTTAGTGCTTTTCGTTTTCAACTTTGTAGCTGTTAATATCCAGCCACCCACATGGTAGGGAAGTGAGGATTGAACACTGGGAATAAGTTGAAGATTTTAAAGTGGAAGGCATGCCGATGCAGCGCCTTCTCTTGGTTTTTAAATTTTTAAAATTATGATTTAAGTAAAAGTATTAGGAGATAAATTTTTATTTAAATTATAATTTGAGAATTTTTTAAAAATTAAGCTTTTACCTAAATTTAGTGCTTATATTCATACATATGGCTCCAAAAAGCCTACGGAGTTTAGTTCTTCAGGTTCCTTTTCTGTTGGCTGCTTTCATGATGCCATTGTATCTATGCTTAGAGTCTATATTCAACTCAAGTGAAGGAACTAACTACTCTAAATATATATAAAAAATTAATCTGGAAAAAAAAAAGAAATTTTAATGTATACAAAATTATTTGTAAATTATTATGTTTTCGGTTGAAAAAGTATTGCTCTTTAAATATGTAAGAATAAAATAAAGAACACCTATAAAATAAGAATAATATTTTTTAATCTATATTATCAATTTTGTGTGTAGTGTCAAATTTATCTACTATAAAAATAGAAGTAGCATGAGATTTTTTTGGTGTAAAAATGTATGTATAGTAGTACTTCATTTCTTTCAACATAAAAAATTCATCTATATTGATATATGTTAATACAACATGATTTTGTGCCTTCAAGACACAAACTACCTTACTTTAAAAACTAAAAAAATAATAATAATTATTGAATAGCTTTTTGAAACTTTTATTTTATAGTGTTTTAAAACATTGATTGAACAAGGTGCTAGTTAATTAAAAGAAGGAAGCGTTTACATTCTTATAAAATAATATGATAAAACTCCTACCAATCTAAAATGGAAAAGGTATTTTTTTCATTTCATTCTTTTTATTTTCATTTTATTTCACCTATGCCCTTGTTCTTTCTTCTTTAAAACTTCCAAATATAATTTAAATGATATCAAATATACTTAGTTACAAACATACATCTTATGCTTAAAAAAGGAAAAAATAGAGACATCTGTCCAGTTGCGATCCCAAATATTGTGTATGTAAAATGACTCTTCTTGATCTATGATTAGGATATTTCTTATCCGAAAAATAAGAGACTAATCTTATGAGGTATTGTCAGGTGTTAGAAGTCGAGACATCTCCTAACTATATTTTTTTCATAGACACTATCTTAAAAATCAAACCCAAAATAAAATACTTAAAATGTCAAAATATTTTTCACTCGAATCAAAGGAAATATATTCAAACATCAAAAGAAAAATCAATTTATCAACAACATCGTTGATCTTTTTATGCCATCATTAATGACGAATTAGAAATGTACTTCAGTGCTGCATTATGTTTGTTCATAAAGAATCAATGTGCTTCATTTGTTTTGTTTGTTTATTTATTTATCATTTTCAATAGGAATGTAAAAAAATAAGATATGATTTGATTTGATTTATAAATTAAATCTTATGTTTAGAATGTTAAAAATTGAGAAATAATTTAATTTTTTAAATCTCATAGATTTTAATAATCTAAATTTAAAAATCTTATTAAATATGGTAGAATTTATTAAGATTTGATTTTAGCATTATTATTTTACTTTTATTAACTTTTAATTTTTTACCATATCATTTACAATTATATAAGAATAAATTTTTTTATTCTTTTAATAAATTTTAAATATAAAAATTTATTTTATTTTATTTTTATTTAATTCTAAAGCAAACTAAATAGTTATGTTTAAGTTGGATTTTCTAAGTTCTAAGGGGTACTTCCAACCGTTAAACCAACCCGTAGCTGGGACCGGAGCCACTCAGCATCAGTTACGTTTAAGTTCCATCTTCATTTTCTTTTTACGGAGAAAAGACAACTGACAGCGATTAAAATTACACCTATATGTTTAAATTAACTTTGGTATTTTATTTGTTGACATTGTGAAAAGTTAAAATTTTGTTAATAATGTAATTATTTTTTCTTTAAATTAAATTAATAATTAAATGTGTAATCTTTTAAAATTACAAATTATTTTATTAAAACAAAATAAAATATATATTGATATATGTCTGTTTCGTCTTTTTATTTAATAAATTAATAATTTTATTGAAATGCAACGTGTAAATACTGACAGGGCATGACTTTTCATGCTGTCGTTTCAATAGATCTTTCACAAAAAATAAAATAAAATCAATAGATAGATTGTAGCTTATGTAATGGCTATATGCATATAACATGATCATCTTCGTTTTTCTTAAAGAAAGAAGAAAGCTAAGCATAGCACAATAATTGTACATTTTTTATAGGTGACGTCTAACATGTTTTATAACAAAAGGGTTGTATCCTTGCATCATTGAAAATGAGGTATTAATTATCAATAATATGACTAATTAATTGATTTAATGGTTAATAATTAAACTTAAAATTGGTTTAATAAATTAAGCATTATTTTCATTGTGACATCCCACAAATGAGAAATTGTATTGAAGTTCTTTGTAAAATAAAGGGTCCTAATTATTAACAGTCTCAGAAGAAAAAAAAAATTTATAATTTTTCATGAAATTTTTTTAAAAGAATTCTTTAGGGAAAATAATTATTCTTAATTTCATGAAAAATTTGAAAATACATAGGTTTATTGAATAACACTACTTACACTACACATTATTGAATTTGCAATTAATATGTAATATTTAAGATGGTCAGAGTTCATAATATATAGACACAGACAAAAGTCAAAAGAATATGTTATTAGTTTCAACAAATTACAAGTTGTTGATAGATCTATTGTGCTTGAAGATATACACAAATTTTTCTTATTTTTAGTTATTTTAATCCATGACGGGACTGCGAGTCCCACCATGAACATATATATATTATTTTATTTTAATTTTTCTAAATATAAACTTTGTTATGAGATAAAAATAATATTTCATAAAACAATTATTATATTGAATTTTCATAGAAAAATATAATAAAGTATCTATTATATAAAATTATAAAATAAACATTTCATTAATTATACATTTAAGTTTATTTTTCACTCAAAAAATAAAATAAATATCGAATATCCATCAAATAAATATAAAAATGAAGAAAACAAATGTTTTTTAAAAACATTTTAATATTTCATGAAAAATAAATAATATATATAAAAAATAAAATTTTTCTTTACATATCAAATTTTATTATCATGAAATACATCAAACATAAAATAAACTATCAAGACCACGAAAAAAAAATTTAATTTAGTTTCATGAAAAGTAAACTAATTTTTCCATGACATAGTGTAAAATATTTTATGAAGACAACAAATAAATTTAATTTTCATCAATAAAACAAAATAAATTAGAAAAAATTATTACCATTAAAAAATTCATTTTTGGGTCATGAAAAAAAAAGACATGAACTTAAAAATATAATAAGAGAACCCAAAACAAATATATTTTTTAATCAAGTTTTAATATATAAATTTTAGTATGGCGGGACTCCAGTAAGGTTTTTTTTAATAATTTTTAAAATTAATTTTAATGATTTAGTTTAACATTTTCTTTTTGGATGGAAATTTTTTTATAAATTTTTTTTTAAAATAATGAAATATAAAAAAAATGTCATGAAATAAAAAGTAAAAAATATTTTTATAAATACGAAATTAAATTAAAAATTCATGAAATATATAAAAATAAAATAAAATTTTCATTGGTAAAAAAAAATATGAAAAAATAAAAAATTCATTTTTGGGTCATACCAAAAAAAATGAAATAAATAAATAAATAATGATGGATTCAAATATAAATAATTATCAATCTCATCCTATTAAAAGTAATTTCAAATCTAAAACATATAAAATATAATTTTTAAATCACTTTGAAATAGTCATGGCAGAATTAGCAGTCCTTCCATCCTATTGCCCCAGTGAGCTTAAAAAATAAAATAAAATATCCAACATAAAAATAAGAATAAAAAACATTTACACTTTAACTTTCATAAGACAAGAATAAAAATACAAAAAAAAAAATCATCAAGAAAATTATTATATTATATTTTCATAAAAAATATAATTAAATATACATTATATAAAAATACAAAATAAAAAAGTCATGAATAAAAAATTACAGTTTAACTTTCATGGCAAAAAAAATTCAAATATACACCATGAAATAAATATAAAAATAAAAAATAAATGTTTTCCAAAAATATTAAATTTATAATTGATGTAAAAATAACAAATATAAAAAAAATATTTTATTTATATATAAATTTAAATTTCATGGAATGCATTAAACCTAAAATAAAGTATCATGACGGTTTTAATCATTAAGAAAATATAATTACTTCAAAATTTAAAATAAAAAAACAAGCTCACAATATTAAAATGTGAATAAAAAATTAAAACTATTCCATGGCGGGACTAGTAATCCCGTTATGGTATTAAAAATAAAAATATTTTTAATTCTGGTAAAAGTGAACAGGTTAAATTCTTTCATATTAAAATATTAAATTTTCAACAAATAACAAACATTTATAGTACGGTCAATAACAAACATTTTCAACAAATATTAAATTTCTAATTCATGATAAATTATTATTATTTATTAATAATATTTCTTTATATATAAATTTTATTAATATGGTCATGAAGAAATCAAAATTTAATTTAAAATTTTAGAATTTTTTTAAATTGAAATCTGGTACATTTTTTCAATAACTAAATTTAATGGTTATTTATAAATTTATTACATTTTATAAAATTATTATTTGGAAAAAATAAGAATTTAACTTAACATGGATTAAATTGCAAATTTTAACATGAACTAAAGCTTTAAATTGAAAACCTAAGGCTTTTGTCATAAAATAACCAATAACCAGTTATCCTAGATGATTTTTATAGAGTATCAATGCTTTCTTCTCATATAGATGTATTGTAGGAGTTTCCTTCTTTATAGGCCTATATACTATGGCTTTTTTTATATCAATATACTTTAAAAAAATTATTTTTCATTTTATCACACTTCTAAAATTATATATTAAAATATTCTTTTTTTTCACGTTAACATGCTTTTTTTAAATTTAAAATTTGTTGAGAAGTAGGATTGAGGGAAACCGACTTCTCAACAGGATGTTAAAAAAATTAAATTTTAACGTTAAAAAGTCGATTTCCCCTCAACCAACTTCTCAACAGGTTTTTAATTAAAAACAAAAACTTGTTGGGAAGTTAATTTGAGCGAAACCGACTTCCCAACATAGAAAAAAAAAGAGTATTTTAGTACATAATTTTTAAAGTGTAGTAAAATAGTATATAATTTTTTTTAGATATATTTATATAAAAAAAAACCCTATATACTATATGGTAGGAGCGTCCTAGCATACACCTAAACCACATGGGTGCATGCATATATTATAAATTTTACGTACCTCTAATAATCAGTTTCTATAATATATTTAAAAATGGTCTTTATGTTTTTTTTTCATTTTAGTTTTTTTCATGAAATTTTAGTATTTTATTTCTTAATCCTATCATGAAATTTTTTTATTTTAATTTATTTTTATGAAAATTAATTTTAAATTTCAATTTTTTACTAAATAGTTTTTTCTTAAATGAATGAAAATTTTATTTTTATTTCTTAAGGAAATATCTGTTTTATTATTATTTTTAATACATTTATTTTTTGATGAAAAATAATTTTTTTTCTCCATTTTTTTATTATTTTATTTTTCCATTGAGTTATTATTTGTTTTAATCTCATGACAGTTAATACTTATTTATTTACATTTTTAAATGTAAATGAAAATTTGTTTTTGTTTTTATTTTATTTTTGTCATGTAATCCCGGCATGCTTTTTTCTTTCTTTCTCTTCATGATCTATCCACTATCATCCTCTGTTTATTAGATGGTAAAGTACTTTTTATTGGGTTTTAGTTTGGTATTTCTTCTCTGCTGACAGTACCGAAATATTCATGGAAGACTTGAATTATGGGTGTTTATTGGTTCGGGTTGATTCGATTAACCCGATAAACCAATCCAAACCAATTAAAAAAATTAGTTTGGATTGGGTCATCGGGTCTAATCGGGTCCAATTTGATTAAAATCGAGTCATGATTGGTTTAGTTCACGGATTTTGTATTTTATAACCCGATGATTCGGCGAAATGATCCGAAGAGTAATAAAATTTTATACACTTTTCATTCATTTAAAAAGTTAAGATATAATGATATATCTTTAATTTCTATTTTCAAACATCAATCATTCAATTATTTTTATTTTGTTTTAGTTGCATATTAGGATTGTCGTTTTAATGATTAACTTACTCATCTATGTTATAAAACTCTACAACTTAAAGCCTTTTTTGTGAAGTAATATAATAAAGGATTTAATTTTAATCCACCATCAGTGTAAAGTTTCTTTACACTGTCATCTAATCATGTACTGACACATCATTAAAAATGTTATACTTTTGAGGTAATTGTTATAATAGTGAAACTCCTTTAATTAGTTGACAATACATGATTGGGTGACAATGTAAAAAAACTTTACACTGACAGTGGATCAAAATTAAACTCTATAATATATATATATATATATATATATATATAACATTATTTGTAAAGCAAGATACATTTAATGTCATAAATATATATTACAAATAAAGCTTTCAAACTTGGTTTTACTTTTGTCTTAATACTTATATTATATTGGAAGACTTGTATGCTTAAAATTCATATATAATTGTCTAATTGAGTTTAAAGTATTTAACAATAATATGTTTGCTATTTTGCTATGAGAAAAAAAATGATTTGACAATTTGATAACTCAATCCAACCTTAATCGGGTTGATTTGGTTCCGGTTACTCAAATTCTTTTTCAAAAACCAAACCAACCCGATCAAAGTTGATCGATTTAGACATTTTTCCCCCCAAAACCCGAACTAACCTAACCCACAAACACCCCTAACTTTAATGGTAATTCTAGACACCTATTTCTCACACCTAGGGCTAAACATGAACCCGATCAAACCCACTTATACCACAAACCTCACCTTCATGACTCTCATATCATTCTCAACCTAGCACCCACTGTTGTTTTCAAGGCCCAAGCCTTAACATCGTCGGCCATGTCAACACCATCGACCTCGTCGCTGTCTCTGTCAAGAACTCTGTCGTCGCCTGCTTATGCTTCGACGTTATGGTAAAAATCTACTCTTTACCATCATCACTTGGAACCAATCTAGAAACTACTTTTTCTCCATTCACGGTGATGTGAAGCACACTAGAGACGCTCATGTTCAACCAACATATCTAAATGTTGGGGATTAGGGCCAGACAAGTTCGTGTCATTGAGCTTGAATATCTCCACCCCATTGAGTATGGCATCATAAAACTCTGGCTTTGTATCAGGTGTTGGGTGCAAAGCACACCAAAGTTGCTTATTGCCTGGCCCAACTTGGACATATATCACAAAGGACTTCAACATAAATTTCTTATTTGTAGAGGTGTTATGACGAAAATAATGTTTAACTTGTTGAATCGGCTCTAAGTTTAATTATTAACCATTGAATCAATTAATTGGTAATATTATTATTAATCAATGTTCCAGATTTAATGGTCCATTCATGCACCCATTTTTTATGGTGCATGTTTAGATGTTTCCCTATATAGTATTGGATGTGAGGTGTATGAATACGTCACGACAAACACTAAAAGAATATATTTTGATACACTGAAATGGAAAATCAAAATCTTGTTGATGTTGCATAGAAATATGAGGGAGTGTTTCGTAAAGATAATGACAAAAATGAGATAAGGTAAGAAGATGAAAGCAATTAGAAGTTGCTTTTATCTATAACATTTTTTATTGAACTATTTACAATATTTATTATGATAATGATTTTTTTTCCATGTAAGGTCCTCACCATTGGGGTAAAGCCTAGGGGACCCTTGTAAGATGCCCACACAGAAGAGGGAAGGGGGAGGGTAGGTGTGCTTTGAGGGGGATCGAACCCCTTCACTCTCCATAACTGCTATATGTCCTGCCAAGCAAGACATAAAACTTATTTTCGTTTGTTTTTGTTTCATTTTTTAGTAAGATCACAAGATATTCATATATTTTTTGGGTGTAGAATTATTCCCTTTTTAGATGACGGCTTAACTCTTGCTATAATATGCTTTTAATGATTTTCAATTTCATTTCTTTTTATTTCTAAAACATATGTTTTGATATCAGTCTTTTTAATATATATATATATATATATATATATAAGAAAAGTAGAAAACAATTTTTTAAAAAGAAATTAACGAAATAGGTTTATGGATGGTCATTCTTTTTTAGAAAAGTAATGGCCATATTTTGTAAAATGAAATAAATTATTGTTTTTTTTCTTTTTATATCTTTAGTACTACTTATAATTTCATGCAATACTAATTGAATGTACTAAATTTTCACATCATACGATAAGGGTATTTGGGTCAATTTTGTAACACTTCGAAATTTTTGTTTTAAATTAAAATATTGATTTCCTTAAATTTTGTGATTTTTGGGATTTTATTGTCAGATAAATTTTTTAGATACATTCTATTGTCCATTAAACAATAGGTATTGATATTTATCCATTAGATAACAAAGATTAGAAAATATCTAAAAATAAATATCTAATGATGAGGTCATAGATGATGTCATCTAACTTGTGACATCATGGTTTACATAATGCTAAACCTAGTCATAAAGTTAAATGTGTTGACTAAGTGAGTCATCTAGTGAGTCATAAAGTTAAGATGTGTTGGCTAGGTAAGTCACTTGGAAAACAAGCTTCTCCAAGCTTCAAAGGGGAGAAGTGGACAACCAAGTGGGGGAGGAAGGGTAAATATCTTTGTTTGATATTTTACCAAGTTGCAAATTACTATTCTCTTCTTATCTCTATAAATAGTCATTTTTTCCATCACTTGAAAATCACACATTCCTCATATTCTCTCTCAAAAACCCACGGCCAAAGCACCAAGAATTTCCTTTCAAGTTGTAAACCAAATATCCAACCTTAGTTCTAGCATACAAACATCAATCTAAGAAGCTTTTGTGTTGAAAGTTTCTTAAAAAGAAATTACCTTCAACCATTTTTTTGAGAATCCAAAGTTGAAGAACAAAATGTGAAAATTCTTTATCTTCACTTTTTAATTTTTATTTCAAAGTTTTAAATCTTTAGATTGGTCCATGATCATCTTGTTTAATTTTTTAGACCTTAAATATTATGAACTTGGTTTCTTTAAGGGTTTTTGTTGGTGGAAAGACAATAAACTTTCAAAAGTTCACTAAAGAATATTTTTGAACCAAGGTAAGGGGGAGTTCCTTTATCAACTAATTTAGTGGTAGGAAAATAGACTTATGACTTGTTAAGTATTTATTCTCTTGAATTTCGTGGGATTATTCATAGTTGATATTTTGATGGTTTATGTTTTATGTTTCATGCTTTATAATTTGTCCTTTATGGTTTTGTGCTTTATTTAGCCTATGTGTTTTTATGGCTTTGAAATATTGCATGAACTTAGAATATTAGAAGCATAATATATTTTGGATATGGATATAATGATTCATGTGTACATGAATAAGCATGTTTAAAACATGTATATGTTTGGTTTGTTTTATGGGAACATAATGGAAAATGATTGGATTTTGGTTCAAAGAAATATGAGTGGTTCGGCCACTATGTTTTAAAAAGGAAAATTATTTTATAAATTTCTAACTTAATTAATTAGGTGATAAAAAAATAAATCATAAGAATTAACTTTATCATAAAATATTTAATATATTTAGTGTGCAGCAAGATATAAAAAAATAAAATAATAACTATAAAAATATAAAACTTGAAATTTTTTTTTATGAAAAATATGTATAGCCCAAGATTTAATTAAGGTTAAAAATATTTCAAATTATACGTTTAATAGAATATTTTTTTATTATAATAAGTAAAGAAGTATAATTGATATTTAATTAATTTAATATTTATTTAGTTTTAAAAATATTAATAATTTAAATATGTTATGATATATGATCTCTATTAATCACATTTATTAATTATGTAAATAAGTAATTAGTACTTAAATTAATATAAAATTTAAAAAGTTAGAGTAATTATAATTATTACATAAATAAAATAAAATAAGATTAAAAATTTAAATTGAATTTAAAATTTTTAAAATAATTTTTAGATATTGGAAAAATAAGATTATTTAAAACAAAATAAAAAATTAGAGTAAAAAAACTTAATGTACGTGTGATATCCCTGATATGTTACATTTCTACTTACATATATGATGTTTTATATCAAACTGATGGTAAAATCGGTGACTTTATGACACAGTGCCTGACCGAATTAACAGGGGCTCAAAATTATATAAAATATATATATTTTTTTTGGTTACAAATGACGTCAAAGGCAAGATGACGGAAGAGGGGTCGGCTAAACTACAGATAGATAAGTCTGAATAAGAGATGGTAGGCTAAAGTGTAAACCATTGTTTTAAAAATCAGTCTAATCGGTTGGATCATGGATCAGAAGCTCTATCGGTTCTGGTTCAATCAAAGATTCGCCCGAGTGGTTAAACCGTAAAAATCATAAAAAAAAACAGGTTGAACCGGTTAAACTGATAAAAGATCGAAAATAAAAAACCGGTTGAATCAGCTATCAACTTTTAAATTGAATTTTTATTAAAAAAGAATGAAGAAAATTGTTCTTTTTAAAAAAAAAAACTTAGGATTTAGCTCTTTTAGGAGTTGAGTTGAGGGTTTCCATAATTCTAGTCTTTTTTTTTTTCCACAAAATAGATGACGACACTACAAAGTAGTTTATGAATTTTGTGATTAGTTATATATATATATATAGTATATAGTATACCGGTTCAACCGATCAAACCGATCAAACATTGAACCGTTCTCTTCTTCAGTTATCCAGTTCAACCGATTTTTAAAACATTGGTGTAAACGACTTGGATATGATTTAATTCATAACCAAGCAATTCTTGAAAAAACTTAGAGGTGTTTGACAACTTGAAAAACTAATGTAACATAGTGCAAGATAAAACCAATTGCACAATTACATCTAAAAATAACTTGTTCAAAATTAAACAGTTTGGTTTAGAATTAATTCAAAATTAGTTTAAAACTTGAGATAATAAATTTTAATTACTTTGTTATCACTGAATAAATTGTATGAGATGAAAGGGATGAGAGAAGGAGAGAATAAAAAAAAAGTTAAATTAAAAAAAAAACTAACTAAACATTTTAAAAACTAATTTCACGTCAAATTCTATTTATATAAGAATAATTTTTTCCTTTAAAAAAAAGAATTATTTTTTTAAAAATTTAAGTGATAACTCAAACAACATATATATATATATATATATATATATATTTACAGCAAAACAACATATATTTAAAAATCAATGCCATTGTTCTTAGATATTTGATTTTTAAAAGTTTATACTTTATAAACACTCCTGTAGTCTGCCTTTACCTACGGCTCTTTGGTTCGATGAAATCTTGTCTTACGTCATGAAACTTGGACCTAGATTCGCGTCGTTATCGAGCCGTCCACTTGGCGATTATCGTCGCTGCTAATTATGGAAACCTGAAAACGGTTCCCCCGTTTCAATCCAATTCCCATTGGCACACATGGTCACCATCACGTGGAAAGTAGGAACCCCTCTCTCCCAGTCCCAAACGAAACCACCCAACAAAAACTAAAAACCGCACACAATGCACGAAGCTCGCAGTGTACGTGCCCCCCTTCTGGCGCTACCACTGTGCACTTCTCCTTCTCCCATTGGTCCTCTCTGCTCACCCCCCACTTTCTCACTTCCTCTCTTCCTCTTGGCGCCACGTTTCCCATTCCAACCAATCCCCTTCTCCTCTCTCTCTCTCCAGTCTGCACTATTCAAGTTACTGTTCTCACACGTGTCTTCCCTCATACGTGTCCCTTTCACAGTTCCTATAAAACCACTGTTTTCCTAGAAGTTGTTTCATCTCATCTCCTCAGTTAACTTCCCACAAGTGACAAAGACAAAGCAAATCGTTGAGTTGAGAGAGAGAATGGACGGGAGAGGAGGGTGTTGCATCGCGAGGTACGCAACCGGTGCGTACGATATGTCCCAGGTGGGCAGGATAATGCTGAGATTTCGCCCCATCGCACCCAAACCAGTCGCCGGAGGAACTGCTGCTTCCGACGGTTCTTCGTCGGAGAGCAGCGACGCCTTCTCCAGAGGCGGAAGGGCCAAAAGAAAGTACACAAGAGATAACAACACCAACAAGAGCAGTAGTAGAAGAATCAGGCGGAGAAAGACTCTGTCTTCACCGGCACAGAAGCCACCGGTGCCGGTGGTGACTCTCCCTTTGCTTCCAGAAACACCCGATCCGAAGGATCTACCGGCGAGTGATCTAACCGTATCGGCACCAAAGGAAGTGCAGAACAACAACAGCAACGTGAATAGGAATGTTCCGGAGTGGCTGAGTTTCGAGAACCACAGCGCTGCGGCTGCGAAGGTGGATCCTTTCTGGTACTGTGGTGCAGCGGATGAGCCGGCGGTGAGGTTAGGTGGGTCGTATTCGTGCGTGACGGTGGAATGCGTGACGGACACGTGGGTGGTGGATGGTGGTGAGCTGGGGAATACGGACGAGGAACGGAGGGTGAAGCTGAGCAAGGACACGTGCCCGGGATTCATATCGGATGGTTACGGGAGGGTGACGTGGACGAATGGGGCGTACAGGGAAACGGTGGGCCATGAGGGAGTGTTGCTAGCGATGAAGGCGAGTGCAGTGGTCCCTTACCCGTCCTTCACGTGCAGGGTGAGGGTGCAGTACGCGTGTGGGAAGGTGAAGAGCTCGCTCACGGTGCCCTGCGATGTGTGGAGGATGGACAGTGGTGGGTTTGCATGGAGATTAGACGTTAAGGCTGCTCTTAGCTTGAGCTTGGGTTCCTAATTAAAGTAATAATTAGCTAGAGTTATCAAGGTATCACAACTAAAACAAAAACGATATCGTTTCCATGCTTTTGATCTCAAACCCTTCTCTTTCAAAGTGTTGATCAACTGTGAATATCTACGAGGGCTTGCTTGCTTGACTGTAAATTAATGCATGTACCTTTTTGTTGTCGGAGTTTTTCTTCGTTCCCTCAAGTCCTAGCTAAACATGGCAGAGCTTGGAACTGTGAGATAATGAATATCACTACCGTTACCGTGTAAGGTTTCCTAAATTTCACTGGCTAGTAAAAAAAAATCTATTGTTTTATGGCTTTTATGTATATATATATATATATATATATGCGATCTGATGTCTTTCTTGGTTTTTTATACTCTATACATGAAATTATAAAGTGATGAATATATCATCACTCGTTAACTCCCTGATCTCTTCCTCTTCACCCAATAATATGAGACGGGATAGGTGCTAATTAATTAAGTTGTTTAGCAGCGGATGATTAATCGACTTACATTTGTCTAGATCTTGATTGTCTTTCTCCCACTAGAGAAAAGAGAAGATCTTTGGCTTTTTCTTAATTTTCTTTCTATTTAATTAACTTTCTGTCCGATCATCTGCTTAAGGGATAAAGAAATATGAAAAGATGTAAAATGTGTTGGGGGAGATGGGAGGTGTGGGACAAATGGCTTTAGAAGAGTTGAGTTGGATTGGAAGGGAAACGTAGGTTGTCGGGGAAGTGTTTGTGGTTGGTAAATCACTTTTATTTACTTGGGATACCAATAACCTACTAACTCTGGCATCTGGTGATTGCACCACGTTGCTGCATCTGAGCAAAGCATGCAAACTTTTATTTTATTAGTCTCAGATTCAGATTTTTCTTTCTTGTTTCTAATAAGAAAAAATAATAAAATCGCCCGGGATTTTTTTACCAAACAAAAAAATCTCCCTGGCTTTTTCCGAGCAGAAGTGACTGCTAACTCTTGCACCCAATAGCTTGCTTCGCTGTAGTCTCTGCTGTCCTGCACCTTTGCAAAACATATAGCCCCGAGAAAAGTTAGGAACTTACTGTTATACAATGAAAATGATTGTGCCAGCCAACGAGAAATATGATTTATATGGCAATTATTTGTAGTTAGTTATCTATTTATCTTATAATACTTACGTTGATTTAAAAATTTGGTTATAAAAATATTATTTTGTACTTGAAATATAAGATTCACTTTTGAATAATATAATACATGAAAAGGAAAAACATATTGTCATTTTGGTTTGGATCGAATATACAGTTCAGGTGCAGGCAGAAAAAATGTTATTTGGATTTGTATACGTATAATGCAAAATTCAAACCGTGTAACATACTACTTAATCCATTTCCATTTATGAAGTCATTGTTGGGTACATATAAAAATTGAAAAAAAAAAAAAGGGCTCGGAATGCGGGAATATATGGAAATGGATCGCATGGAACAAGGGGATCCAGGGAAATTGAAGTACATAGGATGGTAATTTAACCAGGGGAGCAATGTTATTTACAAACAATTTTCAACTAAACAGCGCACAGAAAGGGCGTGGCATACATGAGATTCTTTCATTATTTTATGTTTTGATTTTTCAAACTACATTAACCACAATCAGATGATGAGGATTAGTTTAACTCGCACGATCCAACAACGTTGATAAAAATGTTAAATTTATTAATAAGTTATTTATAAATATCAGTATTAGTTCTCAATGAAACTTGTTAAAAAAACAAAAACTGTACGCTCTAATTTCAGTGTATGTTAGTGTTAAATAGAAATTTATTTTAATCAGGTTTAGAATGCCAAATGCTATTGGTGGATTAGGCTTTGTAATAAAGGTGGATACCTAATTAATATCATTAAAAAAGGTGGATACCTAAAATGATTTTGGTTATTTTAGGTTAACAACATTTAAAATATTTGAAAAGTGATTTTAAAAAAATAAGTATGTTTTTAATATGTGTATGTGCAATCCACGTTATTGTACAAATAAAGTAATACAGCCACGTGAATTATAATTTTTTTTTGCAGATGAAGTAATAATAATATTTAATTTTTTGTAAATCTATTATTTTATAATAACAAAAAATAAGTATGTTTTTAATATGTGTATGTGCAATCCACGTTATTGTACAAATAAAGTAATACAGCCACGTGAATTATAATTTTTTTTTGCAGATGAAGTAATAATAATATTTAATTTTTTGTAAATCTATTATTTTATAATAACATTTAAATAAAATATTATTTGAGTAAAAATTTCATGCAAATTTTATTTTGCACGGAAAGGAGTTGTTAGTTTTAGAGAATAGGTTATTATTTATTTTTATTTTAGGTTCTTAAAATATCTACCTTTCTTTTGTGAAAAATATATATATATCTACCTTTCTTGATATAAATTCTAAAAATCCTAAATTCTGTATTAAAAGTGTATACTTTTTATAGATTTATATATTTTAGGAATTCAAATGAAAAAACCAACAATCCCACTATCTATGGAAATCCAAAAGAAAATCTCAGACCCTTCTTATTTGCCATTTCCAGGAGAGTCATCTTTAGGCTTTGTTTGGATTATGATAGAAATAGAGTGGAAATAAACAGAGTAGAAAGAAATAGGGAGAAGAGAAATAGAGTAGAAAATGAGTAGATTTTTAAGTTGTTTGGATTAAGAGAATTAGGAGAGAAATAGGAAAGAAAGAAAATTAAATTTTGTTGTAAATACATATTTGCCTATATTTATTTATTTATAAAACAACAAAAAGAATGATATATTGGTCAAATTTTCTCCTTTACTCATTTTTTCTCTATTTCTTCTTACTTTATGAGATAAATGAAAAAGTTGTGGGACCCACTACTTTTTTTTTATTTCTTTTCTATTTCTCCTCTAATCAAACAAGAAAATTTATCCATTTCTTTTTTAATTCTCTCCTCTCTAATTCTCTTTTCTCCATTTCTCTCAAAACAAACAAACCATTAAAGTTTCCCCCCTTTGTTTGGCTGTAGGCTATAGAGTTGGAATCTTATATTCGTGGTTTGAATTGATTCAATTTTAAAAGAAAAAGTCATTTAAATTAAATCAATTAATTTTTTTATATTAAAAATTGATTAAAATTTTTTTAATTAGAAAACTAAACCAAATCAATTACAATTGATTTTTGTTTAAGCATTTTTTTAAATTTATGCACAACTTTACTTTTTTCTTACTCTAGCCCAATTAAAAATAAGTTAGTATAAAAATCTTAATAAAAACATCATTACATAGTTGTAAATAGTAGATTAACCTAAAAATATTTTATAGAAATAACAAAAAATTGAAATATAATCATTTATAAGTATGTAAATTATAAAAAATATATATAAATAATTATATGAGTTTGATTTTGTTTATAAATGAAAAATCGAAAACTAAATTATTCTAATCAATTTTTATAAAAAAAAAACCAAACAAAACTAAAATTAATTAATTTTGTCCAATTTTTAATTTTTAATTTTGATTAGTTTAGTTCAGTTATAAACATTCCTTATAACAAATATTGTCTGAGAGAGTAAAATTTTAATCTACACTCAAAAGTCTTATGTAGATTGTGCATAATAGATTGAGTAACGCTGAGACAAAATAAAAGTGAAACAACGCTTATATTATTAAATCTGTTATATTAATAATAATATATTTTTGCATAATTTTACATAATTTAACGATTTTATACTCTAATCATAAATAAAAAAATTCTTTCTAAAAGTTCTTTCCCTACCTATTGTTTTGTAAATGTGGCTACGCATGCAACTATGAGCTACACATAATAAATGGAATTTTGATGGCATTGAGAATGCTTACGTTGGGTATTGCCTAAGTAAAAAAATATTTTTAATTGTGTAAAAAAAATTATTGTCAAGTAGATAAAAATAATATTTTTGATAAAAAAAATGAATAGTTTTTAAAGTATGAATATCATAACAGATACCAGGATTCTTCGGGATCATATCATAGATTCAATAAAACACCACAATTTTGTGTTAGCGTATATACGAGCGACCTGATTCCCTCCTATACTGACGCCTTCTAACAGTTATTTTCAAAATCCTCGCAATTCTTAACACTCCTCCATGATCTTCAACAGAACTTCCTTTTCTATCGGGTAGGTACACGCATAGGCTAGCAACTTGACCTAGGCCAAGGTTTATCTTAATAACTGATATTTTTTATTTTATTTCTTTTCTTTTTTGGCTGTGAAGATAACTGATCAATCCTTGTAATGGAAAGTTTCAACTGTGCCGAGTCGAGCTAGATGCACCCGACCAACTGGTATCGAGTTTGAAGCAGTTTCAACTTAATCCACTAATTCTCGATGATTATTTATTCTTCCCGTGGGCTCAACTCTTCTGGCCCAATCCTCCTATCGGCTTAATTCTTGGCGCAGGTCATTTTCTTATGCAAACAATTAGATTGGGCCTTCATCGGAGCTCCTCTTTTGTCTAAAATTGTAATGTTGCATAGATTCGGCAATTCATTGTAGGAAACCGGGCCTGACCCAAAAAAGGAGAAGGAATTTGGGAAGTGGTTGCGTTGGTAAGCCTTAGCTGGCAAAATAAAATGAGTCACGTGCGTACGGATCATATATTCATTTCTGCGTCACGTGGCGGTGGCGGTCAAGACAGATACGTGGTCGGCAAAAAAAAAAATTATTTGTCTTACCATCTTATCACGAATTCGATTGTTAAAATGATGCGTAAGAAAATAAAACGTAATTGGAAAATATCATCGCTTCACACGCTTAATTGTATCGCTTCACACATTTAATCGTCTCGAGAAATTACTCTTATATTCGAGGGAGAAATTCCTGATTTACACCAAAACGATTTCAAAAGAGATACTCGCCAGACGGATGAGGACACGCGTAATAAGTTTCTGGAATGCTGCAAGATCCCATCTTACAGAGCGAGTATTGCGTTCATATTAAAGCCCGAGGATAGCATCATAAGAGTAATTAAGGTCAATAAGAATTATCTTTTTGGAGAGTCGTCATATTTTTTTTAAAGAGAATAAATTATTAATTATATTTAATAAAATTTAAATATTTTTTATAAAATTAATTATCAATAAATATTTAATAATTTATTTTAAATATCAAATTTATAAAAATACTATAACCTCCTCTTTCGGGTGTTATAATAATGATTACTTGTGTTTAGTTAAATCGACACGGTCCACACAAAGCGAGCGAAAAAGCAACAGTGCCCGTGTAATCCAGATCTGACGTATGAAAATGCGTTTAAACATGGAACGTCTGATATCGGGTTGCGAAAAGCGAATGGTTGTGATTTTCCGAATAGCGGCGGGGAAGGAGGCAGCGGGCCTTTAAGTAGAGGAGCGAACTGGGCCAGCGATTTCATTCATCTGTAGATTTCGCTCTCTCTCTCTCTCTTGTTTTTCTCTGTGTCTGTCGGAGTATGAAGAGTTGTTAAGGTAAGCGAGAAAAGGGGTTTCTAGGGTTTGTGGCGCATTGCGCGGTCCTGCTAAAGATCCAGGTTTTGAATTGGATTCTTGCTTAGGGTTTCGCGCTTACTATTCTTTCGTATTCGCACAATTTTCTTAGCTTCGATCGGTCTTTTTCCTTCTCGATCTAGGGTTATCGTTTCACGGGCCTATGCTTGGAATGATTTCTCTCTTAATTTCCCTGTGATTCCATTTTCCCCTATTATTCTTTTATTTGTTTGATTTTTCTGGTCAAATTGAAATATCGGGGGGTGCATTCTTGGGTTTGAGCGACCGAGGAAAATTATTGTGGGGCTTGTGGTTCTCGTAAGGGTTCTGGGGACTGTTACATTTCTTGCACTGGATTAGTGAAGCTGTTCAAGCTCGGGGGCATTCAGTTCGTGTTCGCGAATTTGTTTTTTCCATTGCTGGGCGTGAAAGTTAAACTCTTTTTTGTTAACGAATATCAAATTACGATTGCGGCGGGGAGAGCAGAGAAGACTGTTACTCGTCTACAGTTTGAACATTTTTGGAATTGGTACATAGAGGGTGTATAGAAGCAACAGGCGTAATTGCCCTAGTTTTTATTTTTTGTTTGAGGACCAACTTGTTCAGATAAAAGAAATAAGACAATAGGGTAATGAGAGAAGTACACCATCATTGGATTTCATCTTATTTTGTTGGAGAATAAATAACACTTAATCTTTGCTTCTGGGAGTTTGGATTTTTTTCAGAGATTGCTGTGTGGGAGCAAAACTCATTGTCAGAGTTGATATGTGCAGATACTGGAATTTTATCTTATGGCACCAACTGTACCTATAGAATTTGCTGGACAAAAGGAATCGAGAAAGTGCTCTCTTTCACAAATAATGGGGAAATCACGAAAGTACTCCAAAGGTTATGCTACTGGCTTTGTTCCGGACTTCAGGCATGCTGTAGAGACTATGGGTGAATCAGAAGGGCTTGGTAGCTCGGGAAGGGTTGATACAGAGTTGACAGTATCTCAAAATTCTTGTGCCCCGAAGAGGAAATGCCTCATTTTGAATGTTGATGGTTATGATAGTTTTGATGTACCATTTCAACTTTTTTCATTATCAAAGATGTCACGCTCTGAGAGAAAGGATTTGGAACTGAGGTTAAAATCAGAACTTGAACAAGTAAGGAAACTTCAGAAGAAAGTTGCAAATATGAATTCAAACTCTATTGCATTATCTCCCTATAGTGAGATAAGGAGCAGCAGCGAGGGACATAAGAGGCCTCCACTTGAGAGTCATCATAGAACACTGGAACAATCGGCACCACCTGGTAAGAAACCGCCCTCACAAGGACGTAATGGTCCTAAGACAAAGAGAAGTATGTCTGGGAGATTTGAATCTGTGAAACCTGCTGCACCGGTGACTCCTTCATATGCTGTGTTGATGAAACAGTGTGAGTCATTACTTAACCGATTGATATCTCATCAATTTGGTTGGGTTTTTAACAAACCAGTTGACGTTGTGAAATTGAACATTCCGGATTATTTTACTGTCATCAAGCATCCGATGGATTTGGGTACTGTGAAGAGTAGGATGACTTCGGGTGAATATTCAAGTCTTACGGATTTTGCTGCAGATGTGCGGCTGACTTTCTCAAATGCGATGACTTATAATCCACCTGGCAATGATGTACATATCATGGCAGAGACACTTAGTAAATATTTTGAAGTGAGATGGAAGTCTATAGAGAAGAAAATCCCTGCCATTGATGGTGTTCCATCTGAGCCTTCAAGACCCACTACTTGTGTAGAAACTGAAATTGCTGATCGAATTCCTCCTGCGAAAAAGAAGAAAATAACACCAAATGGCACTAATGTCAAGCCAGAGCCTGTTAAAAGAATCATGACTGATGAGGAGAAGCATAAGTTGAGTATGGAGTTGGAGGCATTGCTTGGAGAGTTGCCTGAATCCATTATTGATTTCTTGAAAGAGCAAAGTTATAGTGCTGGGCAAACCAATGATGACGAAATTGAGATTGATATAGATGCTCTCAGTGATGATACCTTATTTATACTGCGGAAGCTTCTTGATGATTATATGCTGGAGAAGCAAAAAATCCAGGAAAAAGCTGGACCTTGTGAAATGGAGGTCTCTATCTTTCTCTCTCTCTGTCTCCCTCTCTGCTAAACTACTGTTATGTGAATACTTATAAATTACGTATGGCATGTATATCATACAGACTTGTAATTGTTCGCTTGCTTGATCTTCATGCAGTTTCCGAATGAATCTGGGTTTAGCAATTTATCAATGCCACCATGTAAAGGTATCTTTTAGTTTCTGTTTTGTCAGTTTTTTGGCACCGTATTGGTACAAATGTATATTTTAAGTGACAACAATTGTGATCCTTTATTTATAAATTTTAATGTATGCAGGCAATGACCAAGTTGAGGAGGATGTGGACATTGTTGGTGGGAATGATCCTCCTGTTTCAAGTTATCCTCCTGTAGATATTGAGAAAGATGGCGCCATCAAAAACAGTAAATGCAGTAGTTCAAGCAGCTCCAGTAGCGAATCTGGCTCTTCATCCAGTGGTTAGTGTTACTGCATAGTTTTGATGTGTTTTTCCGTTTCAGGATATGTTGTCAGTATTTTGATATTCACAGCTTGTGCACACAAAATTTTCTATTTATTCTTATTTCTTCTAGATGGTGACTCCCTTATTGGCTTACAATCCAAAAATCTGTAAAAAATAAAGTCCTGAATCTATTTTTACCCATTTGTTTTCATCCAGCTCTCTGTCAAGAGATGGATATAATTCATTCTATAATGTAAAGTATTTCTGGCACTTTGTTTCAATGATATTCCAGTGTCAATTTTGTTTGCCATATTTCTACTGGGGATTCTGGTGTATTGGTCAGAGGATTTTGATGGGATGATTGTAGCTCTTTTTATTTTGTTTATTTATGGAGTTCTTAACCTTGTATTATACTATTAGAAATGATCTTTTTCCCTTGCTATTTTGAAATGTAAATTCTCCCCTTAAGTAGTTGCCAGAAACTATTTCAATGTTTTTCTCTTAGCACAGATGGTGCTGATTGGTGTTCTAGCTGCAATAGTTTTTTTTATGGTCACTTGGTTTAATTGGGATGAACATTATTTGCAGTTTGTTTTCTTGAAATTTATTCTCTAACCTGTTGGTTCATCTTATGTACTATAGTGTATTCAGTTAAAGAAAATGTCTTTCATTGCAATTCCTTTTCTTTTTCTTCTTTTTCCCCCCTCAAATGCTGTGAAAGTACCCTGGCCTTTGAAGAAGGTTGCAAATTCTATAATATAATGGTTATAGTTGCTTTGATTACTAAAGCCACTAGTATTTCCTATTAATAGAACCATTATAGTGGCTTTTCTCTGGTTGAGAGATTACATGTGGGGCCTGTTTGCAAGTCAAAATATAATACTGGGGTCTTCATAGCATCTTGCTATTGAAAGTTGAAACTTTGGTTGTTTACAAATCATTGATTCAGTTACATTTTAAAGTTGTAGGTAGTTGAAACAAATCAATATTTTTTTTTCGTTTTAAGCCGCCCAATGACATCAATTTATCAATGTAGCCGACACACCCCACCTAGTGGGTTAAGGCTTTGTTTGTTTGTTGTTGTTGTTGTTGTTGTTTAAGGTATTGACCCTTACAATAATTTGTTGCTAGCTCCACACCTGGTAGCGGGTGGTATGTGATAGTCCAGGTTGGTGATGTTCTGCTCCTGAAAGGGTTGTGGAATGGGGTAATTGGTATATTGGTGAATTCAGCCTTACCTATTTCTCAATAAGAAATTATTTTTGCGGGGTGGGGGTGGGAGAGGATTCTTCCTCTGATTATATAACATTGAAATAGTGTTTCTAGAGCCAGCTAGAAGGATTGGGATTAAGGTGGATTTTGTCATAGCATTATCCACAGCAAATTTGAGGTGTATCTTGGGTGATGATGATGGATAAGTGTCTGTCTGACTTATCTGAATTGTAGTCAGTTGTCTTCATTAGATTATTTCATAGGCTCAGGAACTTGAATCACAGTTTACCGTATAAAAATTATATTATAGTATAGCCAGTATAAAATTTGCTGTCATCTTATGCCCTTATTTTGACTTTTGAAAATCACATGCATGACAGAGCAAGGGGCTATAGTGTTTAGTTTGATAACATAGGTGGAGTAGATTATATTATCATTTTTGAATAAGACTGGTAAGTTCAGGAATCTGCAATATTGGTTTTGCTTTCAGTGTTGTTTTGGTAGATGCATAACATTGATATGAGGCAATTACATTGCAATAGGATCAAGAAGAGATTCTGTGCACCACATTGGTGTCTTTTTATCTTGAGATCCTATTGATACTTGAATTATAATATACAGAAGGTCTTAGTTTTCATTTAAATTGACGGCTCCTATAAAGCAACTTCTTTTAAGAGGTAACTGATTGAAGCTTCAAAAAAGATCTAATAGGGTATTGGGCTAAATCTGTGCACTGACATCTTTCAATTAGTACATGATTAATTGATTACTTCATCTTACCATTAGTTACTGTTAGAAAATTGTGATTCTTATACTTTTAGGAGTCTTATTATGTTAGGAGTGTTATTGGGCTGGGCTTGTACTAGTTCTATGACACTAGTACTTGATCTAGAATATAGTATAATTAGGAGTTTCCCCCCTGCCATTGTAGTTAGCTGCATACTATGGCTTGGAGTCTTTCCATTTCTGGGATCAGCTTCTTTTTTGGGTTGACTGTCATGGGTTCGGCTGTTGCTATATTTTTGCTGGCAGTTCTGCATGCATGTGAGAACTGCAATTCTGTAGCCAACTTCAAGTGTGGAAGAAATATCGCTTGGATGGATGTCTTGGTTATAAACCTTTCAATTGCATAACAGATTCAAGCAGATCTTTTATCAGAGGTTATTTTAGGACCAAGTTTATGTTATCATATTGATGTAGGAGTCCTTCAGATTTACTTGATTTATTGTGCATGTTAGGTTGGAACTGAAGCTGAGGATTTTCTGTGAATTTACTACTGCTACTTTTCTGCAAATGAGATTGGGAGTTCAGTTACTCAGGCAAAAAAATTTATTACAAAATAGGAAAATCACAAACTTGGCTGACAGTTTATTTCATGATTGCTCTTATAAATTCAGTAGATACTAACAACTCTCTGCTTGTGTGACTTGTGATGATGGAAAAATTAGTTCCTCTAACATGAATATTTGTGTATGCTGAAATCTATCCATTCTTTTCTGAATCTCTTGCAATTGTGGCATGACAGATTCAGATTCAGGTAGTTCATCTGAAAGTGAGTCAGACACTGTAAAAGCATTGGAGCCTCTTGGTGCTACCAAGGTAATCATGATACCTTTGGTATCAGATGTAATGGTGTTGACAGAATGCAATTTTCTTCTGCCTTGACTAATATCTCTGTTGAAAAATCTATTGCAGGAAAAAGTAGGACCTGGGTTGACTTTAGATCGAGAGAAAGGGGATCTTAATAATGCAGAAACCGGAATGGGTGAGTACAAAAGTTGCTGGTGTTTTGTAAGCATGTTCTTATATTATTTTTTCTGGGCATAGTTGTGATGAGGAAGCCTCAGCCACTGTCACCTTCTAGCTCACTATCTCTTTCCTATATAGATTCAATGAATGCAATTGGCCAAGTTGAGCAGGGTTCCCAGACTAATCCAGTTACTGTTGAGCCAGAAAGCCGTCAAGAGGGTAAGCTTGAAACATGAAGAAATCTGTCTGCTGTTAGTTTTGGGGCATGATCTCACCCTTCATGCTGTAACCTTTTAGGGGAGAGTGCTCCACCTGAGAGGCAAGTCTCCCCCGAAAAGCTCTACCGTGCAGCTTTATTGAGGAGCCGCTTTGCTGACACCATACTTAAAGCTCGAGAAAAAGCACTTGAAAAGGTTTGTCACGGTTGTAATGTGGTAGTTACGGATTTTAGTTGTCTTCATTAACAGGGCAGGTCCTCTTGGTGAGACTCGGACAATTTGTGTACAATTATGTGTCTCACACCAATAGGACAGTTCTGTTATTGCACTGAATCCAAATCCCGTAGCTATTACAATCTTTCATGAATGCTTTGCCAACATTTTTGCAAGTTTTATTTGAAATTTGGTCTTTTAATTCGATCTTGATATCAGGGTGAAAAGCAGGACCCTGAAAAACTGAGGATAGAACGAGAAGAGCTTGAAAGGCGGCAGAAGGAAGGTGTGTTTCTGCTGATTTTGAACCTTGGAATATTTCTTCCACATGGTTGAAGTGTATCTTGTAATGCTGCTTCTGTTTTTCAAGCTTTGATTGATATTTATACTTTTGTTTTTGTGCATCATTAGAGAAAGCTCGATTGCAGGCAGAGGCAAAGGCTGCAGAAGAGGCTCGGAGGAAAGCAGAAGCAGAAGCTGCAGCTGAAGCCAAAAGGAAGAGGGAAATGGAGAGAGAAGCAGCTCGTCAAGCTTTGCAAAAGGTAATTTTGTAAGAAAAGTAGATGTTAGGATACAAATTCAGCTTCCTTGTAAGTTCCATTGAATAGCTCTGTTTGCAGATGGAGAAGACTGTTGATATCAACGAGAGCAGCCAATTTTTGGAAGATCTAGAGATGCTGAGTACTGTACATGATGAACATTTGCCAAGTTTCACAGAGGAGACAAGCCCAGATCATCCTCAAAATGGGTTGGGTAGTTTCAAACTACAGGGCAGTAGTAATCCCTTAGAACAGTTAGGATTGTACATGAAGGTTGATGATGAGGATGAGGAAGAAGAACCGCCTCAGAGTGCTGCAGGACCAGCAAATGATGTAGAAGAAGGAGAAATTGATTGATGGGTTTTTCTATCTTTTATTGTTGCTTCAGTTTAACAAAAATATAAATTGGTTTTAAGGAACAGTTGCTGGGTTTAGGGAAACTGTTTTTTTCAGCTTTGGTGCAGAGTATTATCTCTAATTGTATGCTCTGACGCAGGCTCGGCACCTTTGAAGATGGGATAGCAAAACCTAGAGCATAAGGGCATAAAGATTGCATTTGGTTTTTGGTTTTAGATTGGGAAATGGTTTGAAATTGTGGAATAGCAAGCTTGCAGCCCCCATTTATTGAAGGGCTTTGGTATCTAGATGGAAAGCTAGTATTAATTAGGATGTCCAATTTTGTTTGTAAAAAGGAATTCATATTTGTAACGAGTTCTATGCTCTGATCTTAGGTAGTTAGCTTCACTCGCAATGTAAATATTTTGGAGTTGAGTCAAAACTCAAGAAGTTATTTCTCTTTATTCCTTCCTTGAGGTGCCTTCGACTGTTTTAGGGTGTTGAGGGAATTCCTTCTACTAATTTCTTCCCAAACGGCGATACGTGAGGTGGGTTTTGAAATGAGTTAATCCTCTCAAATATGGTACGGCCGTGCGGGCAGTGAATAATCCCTTGCCTTGTGTTTCTTGATTTGCCGAAGGAGAAAAGTGTTTGTACAAGCACCTATACTTGTTTGATAACCAATTAAAGGCTTTAATATGTAAATCTATTAACTGTAGGATTAAATTTTATAAGAATTATTTCGGTCAAATAAAAAAATAAGTCATAAATGTTAAGTGTTTTATTTATGTTATAACTGGATATGATATGTTAATGTTAAGTTTGGTATTTTTATCTTTTCAACATTTTCGGATTAATAAAAATACTTGGCAAAGTTGAGGTCTTTAACAGTCAACAATTCCTTTGCGTTTGCGAACAAATTTTCAATACCAACAACGTAGGCTTGAAGATGCGAAAATGTCCGGAGGTAAATCTGATACAAAGACTTGAAGTATGTAGTATCTTATTTAATATAATTGTCCTTTCATACAAAATATCTACAAATTGTTAAGAGGTAGCATCATTTTAAAATGGGGCTAAAATTATTTGTAATCTCTCAATGAGTTGACAGTCACAAATTATTTCCTGCTTGTGCATTTTGTAGATTATCCTATCTTTATTTTTATAAATTGTATGAAAGCCTAAATGATTGTATCAGTGAACCACGGATTTTATGCAATTTAATGAAAAACGTAACACGTAAATAATAAGCATACCCTCATCTGACATTCTAAAAGACTCGGTCCCATTAACATGCATTGTTACGATTCAATTGCAAAGTATGCTAGTGGGCCTCATGCCTCATCCAGGATGCTAAGTAACCTCTAAAATTACAAGTATTTTAAACTCATCTCCTAAAAAATGTGAAAGAATAACATCTTTTTTAGTACAAAAATTATCAAATTTTTATGAATTAAATTTCATAAAATTACTAGCAACTTGATAACTGTCAGACTTCCAGTTGATATGTAGATATTAAATATTTATGCATTTCATAATTTATATACCCATAAGTTCATAATAGTTAAAACTTTAGAAAAAATAAGATATCAATGTACTAGTTGGACATTGATACCATGAAGATTCATAATCAAATAACAAATAAATACACCAAATTCTACTCTACTTGGTTTATGCATAAAAATGATAATCTTTATGTTATTCAATACTACTGCAAAAACCTAGTAGCTCCTATTCTATCCCCTCTGCTTTGAATGCAAGTCATAGCAGAAATTTAGGGTCAGTAGTTAAATCAAATCCTAAAAAGTAATCTAACACCTGCTGAATAAAGAAATTTCCACGAGCCAAGGACCGAAAGAAGTAGATGACCAAGTGTCATGACAAAATCAAATCAAGTGCGATTTTGCTGTCTCCTTTGCGTAAACGAGGTCAAGAGTAAAATTTGTAACCCTTAGCTTGTAGTATGATCTGCCTCAATGCGCCAATAGGAGCTAAAATCATAAATAACACTCCCACTATGATGCAAAACTGAAACAGAAAGAAGCAAAATCAAACTCATATATAGCTAAAACAACATATAAAAAAGAATTATAGTATTGCGGAAAATATTTATTGTCAACATACCCAATTTGCAAACCAAGACAAGCTAAACCTCTTCGGTTTGTAGATAACGAGCCACATTATGCAAGGGAGCTGCAAATGGTCATGAGATTGATTAAAATTAGCATTTGCTTTTAGGGTTCCTTGAAGTAAGAAGTTATTTGAGACTATATTTTCCTTACAAAGTATGTGGTCGGAGCAAAGACAAATCCCCCAAAGAAGCCGAGAAGCCCACCAAAGAAAGGAAATGTAATTGCAAGGAACATCGTAAGTGCTGCATTTAAAGAAATTTGAAAATGGTAGCAACTGTAGGTTAAATTCTCATATCTGGAATTGAGTACATGAAATGAAACTTTCAACCTATAAAGTATGAGAGGGTAAAACAAACTTACAAACATAGAAATTGCGAGTTAAGAAGCGAAGGAACCAATTTGGCTTAAATTTCATCCTTTTCACCATGAAAGATTCCAACATATCAAACACTGGAACGGCAAAGACCTACCAAAAAAATTAATTAGATGATAAAGTATAAATAGTTTTTTCATAACACAAAAAAATAATTCAGATACTCAATAGGTTGGTGTCAATACCTGATAACTTCCAGTTACATGGACAACAACAAATATGTTAGCAGCTGCAATTAGCCAGCGGGGTTTCTCAAGTGATAATAGGATATTGTCATCAACACTATTTCCAAAAATCCAATAACCAAAGATGGAGACCGGAAAGTAACAAAGGGCCACTACGATATAAGCAACAACCATGCCCTTCCACATGGCTACTTTGGAGGGCTTTTCAGGTGTGGAAGGGATGGTTGCTTGGATTTCCAAAACCACGTTGTGCCCAGCATACCCAAAAGCTATATCCCCCAAAGCACTAAAGAAGCCAAACACATTTCCTGCTGGGGTTGAAGCTCTGTTACCATATCGCACGTCTGGTTGAACGCCTCTGTGAACTGAAGCTATCCAGGCAATGGTGGAGTAACTGCAGAACGAGCAAAAAGATAACACAAGTCCAATTTATGTCTACTGCATTACATAGGTATGATCCGCTATAAACCGCTTTAAAAATCAAATCAAAGTCACAAACACAAAGCAAGAGTTTTGAATTTTTGTGGCCTTAAAAGAATGTCTTTACATTTTCTCTATAAAATTAAAATTTTCAATTCTTTTGGCCTTTGAGAAATCAATTCGATCCATCTACTTTTTTTAATTTTATCAAATAACTTATATATCCTAACTGCTTTAAATCTATGTAGAACCACTAAATTGAAGTAAATTAATTCAAAAAATTAATTGAAAAATAAAAGTAAAAGATCAAATTTAAAATATTATATCTTTTAGAGATCAAGAGAATAGTTTAAAATCATTTGAATGTTCAAATGGATCTATCCTACCTCAAGGACATGACAGCGGCCGCCAAAGAGACACCAGCGATGGAGTTGAAACTTGGGAGGTGGGAGAGAACATATTGAACACAAGCAAAGATCATGATGAAGTAGGTCGTCTTAATGGGCTTACAGTCATCACAGAGAGTCTCGTGGATCTTCTTTAAAGATTTTCCACCAGTGATCATGTAAACTATGTTAACACCAACCTCCACCATTAATTGTTGAGGCACCACAACCCACAGACCAAGCTTTTCCCCAAAAGCATGCTGGCCTAATTCATGATACCTATCAAATCTCTTTCCCGGCACTGCCTCGTGCATTTCAATCATTTGCCATGCTGTGTACAAGGTGCATATCCACGAAAGGAACAAAATTGTAATGCCTGGACCCCTGAAATGTGACAAAACAGATAAATACGTGAAGTCATGTAAAATCCAAGCAGTAAACTATATGCTGATAAATTAAAAGAGGAGGAAGTTGAACCGACCATCCAAGCTCAGACATGGCATAGGGGAAACCAAGCACTCCAGCTCCAACGACCGCAGTAACATTATGAAAAGCAGAATACCACCACTTCGCATTTCTGGACTTAGTGATGGGAAGCCAGTTATTGAGATTTTTTTCTTCCATTTTTTCTCCTCACTGATCACCTGATGGTTTATGATCTTTGTATTCAGTTTAAAAACTAACTATCCACCTTAACTGATTCAGTTTAAAAACTATCCACCTTAACTGACTGATTATAACAGATATGCTTTCAGATTCTAAAATCTCCTAAATCTGTGGTTATAACAGATAATATTGATCCTTTCAAAAAAAAAACAGATAATATTCATCCTTTTAGGAATGGATAACATTAATAACTTCTATCTATTATATTTATATACTAATTATTTTTCTAATATAATATGCTAATTAATTATTTCAAATAATATTGATCATTTTACGGATAGGAAAGGATAACCTTTATAATTTCTATCTATTATATTTTATATGCTAATTATTTATTTTTTAATATAATATGCTAATTATTTCAACATAAATATTTTTTTAAAGATTTATAAACATTGCAGAACCTCATAATGGTAAGTGTGAATAAAAGAGAAATTTAAACAATTTAGGTTGTGAATGCTTGTACACAAGTGCCTTTACTATGATTTGGCCCAAGAGGGTCTAACTATAATTGTTCCAACTTTAAAATATAACATATGGTGGGAATAAAGTTTTAAAACCTTTCCACCTTCTTACTTATAAAATATTTAGATATTTATAGGGTTTATAAAATATCTCTAAGAAAATATCTATGATATTTATGAGGAGTCTTCTAGACATTCTATTATCTAAAATACTCTTGAACTCACATGGTGTCTAATAACTAAAATTCTCTAGAACCTTCCAATTAATTAACTTTATTGGAAGTCGTTGTACTCGTAACTTTTTTTTTTAGCTTAGAAAGAAAAATAATTAAAACTAAATATAACTAGTTCTACTTAATTATTTTTTTTAATCAAGTTTTAAACTAAATTCAATACTCTTGATTTTGTAATTCTATAGACTAAGTTCACATAAAAATTTACTGGAAGCAAGGTTTGATAGTTTGAGAAATGTTATTTACACAATAATAGGCTGAGCTGAAAATACTATGAACTTGCGACCTAGTCCTCCTCGCATGCCTTTTTTATCTTGTTTTTCATTTTTGGCTTTGGACCATGTTATTGTAACTTCCATTTGTTTTAATTACCGTGTAAAACATTCAAAAGGAACGTCATTATTGTTATTATTATTATTATTATGAGGTTTTTATCTGATGATGAATACGACTAGTTATAAAACTAATACGAGGACGAAAATCTCGTATTGATGTGTTTTGAATATTGCGCTGAAAATTTGTTGAATGGTCAATACATAAACCCTTTCACATGTAAAGTTTAAAGTTTGAATTTCGCAGATAAATGATCTATAAATAGTACTATAAACTCTCGTTATACCTTATGTCGTAGTCTTGGAATGTCATAGCAGGCTGATTGTTCCTATAACAGATTCAGAAGCAAGTTATCCAAAAAGAGAAACATGTAGAACTATATGCTAATATTTAATCAGAAATTATATTTGCATATTAGTTAAAAAAAATTTTCTTATTAATATTTGTGTAGTGCACAAGAGATCAACCAATTCTTATGTTGGGATGAGATTAATGTAAAAAAGGTTATGCTCAAATATAAAAAAACCTTTCTCCCCACAAAATTGTTAACTTGTTAGGAGTGTTTGACAGTTTTCACAAATCAGATATGTAAGTGCAATAAAGTTGGTCTTTAAATATGAAATTTTCTTAGGTAAGCATGGCATACTATATGTATTGTATAAATAATAAACATGTATATGATTGTATGAATCAGGTTATAAATGTATATTCTTATATATGTCTACTGTTAAATAAAATGTGTAAATTGTACTTACGATTTTTTTAAAAAAAGTTATAAAATATTTAATTATCACTCAAATTTTAAAAAATTAATTCTTTTCTAAACAGAATTGAAGATAAAATTAATTCTTTCAGAACTCAGGTCAAAGTTAAATTTTTTCTATTCCAACTTTATTTTTATTCTCTTTCCCTCCCTCTCTTCTCCTTTCTCTCTCATACAATTTATTCCCACTCTTAAATATTTCTCTCATACAATTTATTCCCTCCCTTTAATATTGTATCCCAGAAAAAAATTAATATCTTAAGTTTTGAAAATGTTCATTTTTATATGGACTTTTGAAAATGTTCCTTTTTATATCGACTTAGTCAAACTAGTTTTGAAGGATGCAAACACCTCCATTAGTTCTTTAAACAGTGTCGCAATGCACAGAATCTTAACAAACTATTCTTTAAACAGGTGCCGCCGTTCTTGGCTATCCCTTTTTTTTTATGATTTACCTGGTACTCTGTTAGCTAGTGCTGGTAGAGTGTAGTTTTGGTTCTGTTAGTTGCGCTTTTCTCTCTTTGGGTCAGTGTAGTTTGGTTTCTGTTTGGTGCGTTTTTCTCTCTGGGTCAGTGTAATTTTGTTCCTGTTAGGATGCGTTTTTCTCTCTTTGGGTCTTTCGACCCGATGTTTCATCAAAAACAAAAATGTACTTGTAACTATCAAACACAAGTTAGCTCAAAAATTAACGTCAATCCAATCCTGCACAAAAATAGTCTAACTTTTGCCAAAATAAACTTCAGGAATGCAAGTCCGGTGCACCAACTAATCTCAACGAACCGACAATTTATTTGACCTTTTCCGTTTTCAAATTTTATCGCATCATCTAAAAGGATAGAAGGTTCTAGAAAACGAAAAATAAAGAAAAGATTTTAAAAAACAATTTCTCAAGAACCGTATAGCAGTGACCACGGTTTTTTTTTTAGGGGGTACAATGACCTCGAAAAATTTATTTGCTCGGCTTATGCGAACACGACGAAAACCGTCCACCATCGCATTAATAATGCCAAGTACATCAGTAAGTACATAAAAATCCAAAAACTCCAGTCCCTCCACATAAAGAGGCAACCAAAAAGACCGAAAAACAAACGGGTTTCAGGAAACCAATTTATTCCGATTTCTCAATTGAGAGCATGGACAAGAAGCTAAACTGCAGCTTGACACATAAAACATGGTAAGAAACATACATAGGCTACTTTGCAGCACCACCACCTTTAATTAGCTTTAGCAACGTGAACAATCAGGTCAACCACGCGTGTGCTGCAGGACCACAGACAAAGAGGGAATTAGATAGCTGAATTAATAACAACGCATCTGCCCATCTCGTGAGAATTAGATCTCGGCTGAATTAATAATAAAGAAATTGCACGTCTAGTGAAAATGCAGCTACCATGCAACAAGAAATCATATGCAAGAAAGGTCAAAAGTGGATTACCTGTATCCCCATTCGTTGTCATACCATGAGACAAGCTTCACAAAGTTGTCATTCAAAGCAATTCCTGCCTTGGCATCAAAAATACTTGACCTGGAACAGAGATAAAAAATGAATTCAATAATTATAACTTAATGCACAAAGTGAGACCATTCCTTACCACAAGAAATGGGTAGAGGATATATTATATCCAAAACACAAGGTAGTGAAAAATTGGATAGGCACCATCACAACCAGCAACCATGTGTGTTCAACAACTTTTCAACTGTTGATACAATTTATACCTGTTATCGCCAACAAAGTCAGTGGAGACCACGTCATCTTCGGTGTAACCAAGGATTCCCTTCAACTTGCCCTCAGACTCCTCCCTGAGAAAGACAACAATATTAAATCAGACAAGCCAAAAGAGAGCGCCATCCCAAAATCCTCCTTGCAGAAATCATAGTAGTTTTGAACATCAAAGCCCTGATTGATAACCTATTTAATCAAATAAAATACTACTAAAACAACATTTCAAGAGGAAAAATCTACGTATTCTGCCCTTACTTGATAGCAGCTTTAACTTGCTCATAGGTGGCAGGCTTCTCCAGCCTCACTGTGAGGTCAACAACAGAGACATCCACTGTAGGAACACGGAATGCCATTCCAGTCAATTTTCCATTCAAAGCAGGAAGCACTTTGCCAACAGCCTTGACACACAAAGGTAAGAATGAGAAAGGAATCCAGGAAATGGACTGTAAACAATGCAATATCTGTGTTGATGGTAAAAAGTCTGAAACACCACATATGGTGTCAAATATTCACCTTAGCAGCTCCAGTACTGCTAGGAATGATGTTAAATGAAGCAGCTCTTCCACCTCTCCAGTCCTTGCTGGATGGCCCATCAACAGTTTTCTGGGTGGCTGATTTTCAAAACAGCAAGAGAAGAATGATTTAGAATGTAATAAGACAGGAAATGCAAGTATGCAAGAGTACCCAACTAGCAATAGACCCACCAGTGATGGAATGAACAGTGGTCATCAGGCCCTCAACAATGCCAAACCTGTCATTAATAACCTACAAAATTGACAAGAAACGGTTAAGACCCAATATAGCCAAAAGCAACATGAAAATTCCAGTGCAAAATATCTGGAGGTTTGGGAACCTTTGCAAGTGGAGCAAGGCAGTTGGTTGTGCAGCTAGCATTAGAAATAATATTAAGCTCTGGCTTGTATTCCTTCTCATTAACTCCTACTACAAACATGGGAGCATCTTTACTGGGGGCCGAAATAATAACCTTCTTTGCACCACCCTGGATCAAACAAAATAAAACAAAAAGACATTATCATTACACGCTACACTATATAAATCCCGTCAAAAATAACATTGACAAACCGTATGCTACAACTTTGCACATTGTAGCCAACTGGATCTCTAACCAAACTTGCTAAAGGGATAACACCCAGTAACTGTTTGGCACCAGTCAGCCACTCCACACAGACAACTTAATCCATTACTAAACAGCTGAATAAACTAAATTTTTTATTAGACAGAAAAGATTTCAGATGCCAAATAGGGTAGTAGGTACCAAGCATCTTAAAGATAGTTCATTATCCCGCAAACATACACAAGGCATGGAAAAAGAAAAAAAAAAGCCGTGCACAATAATAGCTTTGCTAAAAATCATGTGAAGACTGTGACAACACGATCCTCAGATCACATGCACATTTGAAAATAGGGGCATATGAAATGAAATGCGCGAGTACAGGAAAGCCAGGAAGCTAATAGGCAAGTTCAAGTAATAGCCACAGCAGATAGGCCATAATACGTAATAAATAAAGCATACATGCATAGCAAAGAATAACGCAAGCTTAGATAATAGAATAATCAACAAAGAAAATGGGCAGGGACAGAAATCCAAACCTTCAAATGGGCAGCAGCCTTCTCCTTATCTGTGAAAACTCCGGTGGACTCAACAATATATTCAGCTCCAGACTCAGCCCAAGGGATCTCCTCTGGGTTCCTGAGGCAAAGAGTTCAGGTGGTTGTAATTAAACTAAACCCATTATCTTTGTAAAGAAAGCATTACATTTACATGCACAACAATCGAAGACGGGAATAATACCTGTGTCCATACACAGTGACTGGCTTCTCACCGAAGAGAAGGGTCTTAGAGTCCTTGACCGACACTTCGTGATGTTTCCACTGTCCGTGAACACTGTCGTACTTAAACATGTATGTCTAACCAACCAAACATAACCAACCCGTTAATAACAATTCTCCAACAATTACAAATAACTGAACTAACCACTTAAGCAAACATGAATCAGATCTAAGATAAGACTGAACCGATTAGAGAGATTAGCAACACTTATTAAAAATTATTTAACTATTCTGTATGGTTATGGAATAAAATGATTAAATAACAAGATAAGATTTCGTTTTCGTACCATGTAATCAGTGGTGATGAAGGGGTCGTTAACTGCAACGAGTTCGACATCGTCCCTCTGCAGAGCCACTCTGGCAACCAAACGGCCAATTCTTCCAAACCCTGTTAGTTACAGAAATAAAAATAAAAATAAAAATAAAATAAAATTCGAAGTAATTCGAAGAAAAAAATAGTAGCAAAATAAACGACCAGATCTGAGCAAACAAGTAGCAAATAAAGCCAGAGAAGAATAAAGATCGATGGAACGAGATCATTTACCGTTGATTCCGATCTTGATCTTGCCTGATCCCAAGCATTCAACCAGAAAAACGAGAATAACAAATAAAACAAAATCAGATCAACATAGATTTAGTAGAGCTATGAATGAAAACATAAATAAATTCATGAAATGGCTGTAATTACCCATGACTGCAAAAAGATAACGAAGGAAGAGTTGAAAGAGGGAGTGGACTAGCAGCAGCAGACACAATGGGTGGGAAATAGAAGGTTGTAGGAGAAATGGGAAGTAGGGTTTTATTAATATAAAGACCGAAATGACCCGTGGTCGTAGGTTGGTGCCCAAAAGTGGAGTGAGAGGTTTTGTCTCCCCTACAGGACCGGTGCATGACCCATGATGCTGCGCCGCGGATTTCGCTGTCCGATTTGTGATGCCCACAGATTGATGAGGTGCCTAATTTTGAGGGAAAAACCGAAAAATAGTGAAGCGGTTCGGTGGCTACGTCGCGTCGTTGAGGACTCGAGGCCCGTATTCGAATACGCGTGCCTTTCAACCTTTTACTTTTCTGTTTTGGGGTTCTCAACTTGTGGCATTGGTTGTTTCGTTTGATGAGTGAAATGAAAAGATCATTCAACCAGAAACCAGGCCTGGCCATTCTTTGGGCGGGAATACTGTGGATGTGAAGCCCTGCGGCCCTGGAGTGTGCGTGATGATCATTTATTTACTCTAATATATAAAATATAAAAAAAATGCTGGTATCTAATTTGCGTGTACGAGTTTTATTCAAATTCGATTCCTTAGAAAGCTACAACAATATTCTATAAATTTTGTTGTATCTTATGAAGTTATGATTCCATATTTTCTAAATAAATTGAGGTGGTGGGTTTGAGGGGAAAATACCTTATTCGAGGGCCTACAAAGTTGGGATATGTAATCTACTTTGAGGAATGCTATTTATATAAATTTAACTTTATATATATAGATATTATATATATATATATATATATATATGGGTAATGATTCACTTATTTCAAGAGTAAGTTTTCACACACTTACTTTATTGAATAACTTTTTATAAACTTTGAATTTATCAATCTAACTGGTGGATTAAAAGTTCTTATTAAGGAGATCAAACCTAATAGAGTGTGTTTGAAATGTTAAAAAATGGGAATTGATTTGATTTGCAAATAAAATTTTGTGTTTGGAATGTTAAAAAATAGGAATTGATTTAATTTTGAAATATTTTTTATTTAAGTTGTGTGTATTTAGAAATTCAATCAAATTTGATTAGATTTGAGTGGATTTGATTAGATTTTAAATTTAACTATTTAAATTGACTATTTTACTCTTATTAACTTTTGATTTTATATCACTAACCTAACAATATCATTCACAATTATATAAGGTTAAAAAATTAAAATAATCAAATCAAATCAAATCAAATCCCTTTTTAATGAGTTCCAAACATAAGAATTGATTTCTAAATCAATTCAAATCAAATTTTCTATAATGAGTTACAAACATAAAATTTGATTTTTAAATCAATTCAATTCAAATTAAATCTATATTTAATTGATTCCAAACGCAACCATAAAGTTTTTATAGAATTTTAAAATTAATTGATACTTCATTTAACTACTTTATTTTAACGTATAATATGCTTTTCAAAATATAAGTAAATGTCGATTATAAGACTAAATACTTATATATGTCAAATTTATCTTAAATTTGGTACGCATGATCTTTATGATAATGTTACATGATTCAACGGTTATATTGAAAAAGTAATAATTCTATGAAAAGTTATTCAACGGTTACTCTTAGAGTAAGTGGATCATCAATATATATATATATATATATATATACATATCTAGTGAGAGGAGTGACTTATTATGAGAGTGAGATGAACAAATTTTGACCATTGAATCATTCATGTATGGTCAATATTAAAATATAAAGTCATGTGACTTTTTTAAGTGGTTATGTGACTTTTAAGTAACATATAATATTGACTATATATGAATGATCTAATGATCAATGTTTGTTCCTCTCACTCTCATAATAAGTCACTCATCTCACTAGATATATATATATATATATATATAACTTAAAAAAGTCACATGACTTTATGTTTTAGGACCCGTATGTATTAGCTTTTTTATGAGTAAAAGTATTTTTTTGAAGTAATAAAAATATTTTTTTTAGAAGCTAAATAGTTCAAGCTTTTTAAAAAAACACTTCATGTGCTTTTTTGTTACACATGAAGTACTTTTTTTAAAAGCTTAAACTCTTTAGGTTCTAAAAAAAGTACATTTATTATTTCGAAAAAGTATTTTTTTTCTTTAAAAAGTTAATACAAACGGATCTTTAATCTTGATCATATATGAATGATTCAATGATCAAAATTTACTCATTTCACTTTCATAATAAGTCACTCCTCTCACTATATATATATATATATATATATATATATATATATATACCCTTCCTTTTAATGAGAGTGTCGATATTTTTTTATAACTATTAGTCAATATTTAATTACGTGCCTAACTTAGTTGAAATATAATTTTTTTATTTATATTTTATTATTTATATTTCAATTAAGTAGAATGTACAACTAAATATTAACTACTAATTAATGCACCCTTATAAAAATAAATAATACTAAATATATATATATATATATATATATATAAATGGTTAACAGTAAGACTATTTGAAAAAGTCATATCACTTATTTTTTAATCTTTGGCATTTATGTGAGATATAACAATAATAATTTATTTATTTCATCTCTCGTAATAAAGCTTTATTCACTTAAAACGCCCCCATATATATATATGTCAACTTGCAATTATTTAGATAATTCTATTTATCTTTAGATAATTTTATTTAATATATTTCTATGAGAACTTGTCAGAACTTATCTCTTTTTATTTGGTATATCAATAATCAAACATATAATATTTATTTAAATTCTTCACTCAACTAATAAAGTTAAGCTCGAGTGGTTTCCATAAAAGTATATCTATTCCTTACATAGAATTAGGAATGAAAATTTATTATTCATTTATATTTTATTTATGACGAGGATCACTATATAATATTGAATGTAATTGATAAAATCATAAAATTGAGTGAATAAAATGAATATTTTTTTAAAAAAATTGATTGAAATGAACAGGAAAAAAATATAGAGATAAAAAAATCAATTAAACTTTTTTTACGATATACTTTTATATATAGAAATTATGAATTTTATAATAAGATATACATTCTTTATTATAAAAAGTGCAACATTTTCATAAATTTAAAAAATTATAACTTGTTTGTAAATAATATATTAATACATTTTTTTAATGGTGCATTTGTAATAAGCCTTCAAATTTCAACCTAAAATTAAAATTGAGCTCAAAATCAAGGTTGTTCAGTTCTCCTTCTCATAAAGTCAAATCAAACACTAGAAAATTCTAGGAATTGGTGGTTTCCATTAAACCACCGGTCCACCACGGGATCTTAAGGGTAAACGCAGCCAAAGAATCACGCAACGAAAATGTAACTCAAAATTGTTGTGTCAACGTAAGGACAATTTTAACCTATTCTGCCGGTACTCAACCAGTCACAATTTGTATAGGACGGGTTTAAAACCTGTTCTGTAGTATAGGTTGTTCAGGTAGGGTAGAGTGAGTTTAAACTGTGTTGTGAAATAGGACGGGTTTGGGTTTAAGGTGTACCCACCCCTATCTTACCCATACTTTAATTATTTTACAAAGATTAAGTTTTTATACTTGATATACCTATATACCTTGAGGTTTTTGATATAATGAGTAATTTTTTTTTATAAATAATTTATATTATATTGTATATTATATAATATATGCAAGTAAGATTTGAATTCTATTATTTTTTTACAAATAAGGTACATATTTTCATTTATAAAACTGGTAAGACAAGTTGGAACAAATTAAAAATTACTTTAAGAAGTACAAGATAAGTTAAGGGTAGGCAAAAACCTGTCATTACTCATCTCGAACCTATGTTAACATGTATAATAATTCTTAGATTATAATTATAATCATATTTAAATGCATACTCCTAATACTTTTGTGGTAAAATAAAATTTATTTTTATATATATTTATTAAAATATCTTTAAAATTTGATATTATATTACTATTATTATGTTATATTGAAAGTGATTTTATTTTATAATATTTAAAATAAATTTAATTTTAAAAAAAATTATATTATATCAATTTATTTATAATCAATATTTTTAACATCAAATTTTTAATAACTTATTTTTAAATAACTCATATATTTTTGATAATTTTACATATAAAAGTAATTTTTATTAACATTATCTAAACAATATTTATTTTAATAAAATTATTTTTTAGATAAAAATTTATAAATATAATTTATTTTATTTAAACTTACTTCTAATTAAAACTAAATTTATGTAAAATCATGTTTATAAAATCTAATCTAAACAGAGATTACTTTTTTCGAAATTCATTGTGTATGTGGTATCTAAACAATTACCGTGTAAAGGTTGCAAAATCCTTTCCTAGGACATCGATCAGTTTGGGATAGTAGATACGTAAACAAATAAATAATATACCATGTAAATGATATGCGTATATAAGTGGTGTATAAATAAATGAAAAAATGTTAAATGTATAGTATTTAAAAAATGAAAATACATAATTAATATAATTATATAAGAATTAATGTAATAAAGTTTTAATGTGATCTATATCTATATCTATATAATATTATAAAAAAAGTTCATTCACTTTTTGTCACATGTCACTCTTATATAAAGGTTTTTTTCTTTAAATTTTTTAGCTCATCATGTAGATGTCAATCATAAATGAGCATTTTTTTATGCATTTAATTTATTTTCAAATATATATGTCAATTGTTTTTTAATGGTTCCCAACATTATTATTAGAAATTGAATTTTATAATTTTTTAAAATTATGATTGTAAATAATAATTTTGAATAATTAAATTAACATTCAATTCAACTTCAAAATTTAATTTTAATTAATTTGATTTCATATAACTTTTGAGAATAATATATTTATCATCTTACTATTTATTCACTCAACCATAAAAAATTATCATCTTACTATTTATTCACTTTTGAGTAATATTCACTCAACCATTAAAAATTAGATAAAAATTATGTCAGTATGTTATTTTAAAAATTAAAATTGATATCATCTTACTATTTATTTTATTTATTAGCATTTTTTTATGGATATTTAATAGTATGCTTTATTTGAATTTCAAAATTGTAATCTATATCATCATTTGTAATTATGTTATTAGTATACTATTTTTTTATTATAATAAATTTTATATTTAAATAGAATCTCTGTTATTTTGTCTACCTTATTATTATTATTATTATTATTATTATTATTATTATTATTATTTGTAACCTATTTCATTTTTAATTACTTAGACTTTAGAGTTATTTAAAATACTATTAAATAATTTGAAAAAAATAAAATTATCCTAATTAGCTTAAATATTAAATATTAATAATATGAGACATTCCCTAATTTAAAAATATAAAGTCAGTTGTTTATCAATAAATTCTCATACTATTCACAATTGAACAATTACACGAGATTTCAATTTTTATAATAATTGTTTCATTTTTTTTATTTATTGTTAAAATTATTTTATTTTATAAATAAAATGTAATTATTTCAAATCAAATAATCAATATCATTCAATATCATTACAAATATCAATCAATTAATCATGAAAGATTAAATTTTCCTAATCTCTAAATTTTCAACACAATTTAATTAATAAAATTTTAATAGATGACTATTAATGAGAAAATAATTATTATTTACAACACAATTTCTTAGACTATTTTTCTTTTATCTTTACTAGATTCAATTAATATTTATCTAAATTTATGAATCAAGGATGAGTCCAGATTATTAAAACAAAGAGAACTCTTTATTAAGATAGTCTTTTCATTTTTTATATTTTATTTTTTAATAATTATCTCAATATACCGTTAATATATGATTGAGAATATTGTAAGTTATTTTGTTAAATAAATTATTGTTTTAAACATGATTTATCATAATTTGTCATAATTTATTTAAAAAATGATTTTAAGACATATTAATTTTCATTATTATTAATTATATATTATAATTTTGGATATTATCCCGTCTGATTGTTAATATAGTATAATTAAAGGCAGATTTAATAATATAAAAAAGAGTATAAGTTGCGTTATATGTTAAACAAATATTTATGTAACATTACTCTAACTAAATATATTGTATATAGAAACAAAAAAAGACTTGATTGCACCTACGGTAAAATTCAAGTCAATATTTATAAAAGGTGGCTTTTTTTTATACAATTAACGATGTATAATTATTGTTATGAAAATAATCATTTTATCAATTAAATGTAGTCATTAGTATGATAGTCACTCTATACAGCACGAAGATTATTTTTCATAACACAATAAGCATATTTCTATATTAAAATAATGAAATTATATTTCACATTAACATAATAATACTATATGATCACTAACTATAAATAATTTTTTAAACATTGGACTGAATTTGTCTCGTGTTTCCCCACAAAAAAAATTAAATGTTTGAAACTGCTCTTAATTTTTTTTTTGTTTTTCATAATAAAAATGTTTTTACTGTATGTGCTGAAAAAAGGGATTCATAAAATTTGATATCAATTTTTTTTATATTTCCTTTTTATTGTGTCCTGAATTTATTAAAAACTCGTAAAATAACACATAAAAATTATTTTCATTGATAACAAAATTATAATAATATATAAGTTGTATTTCTTATTTTTAATTTTAATTATTTAAATAAATATATTTAATAAAAATTTATTGGTATTATAAATTATTTTAATATATCGTACGCAAAAAATATTTTCTAAAAAATAAAAAATTAAGAATGGTTTCATTCTTTCATGTTTCAACCACATTCTATACTTCTCCTACAAACCTAGAACAAAATTAAAAGGCCATACCAGGTATCCAGGCTCCTTTGGGGTCTAAGCCCAGTCTTGGTTGCCTTCTACTTTCATACCTTTAATTCACTTCAGTCAATGGGCGATTGGGCTTGACATACCGTTTGACTCTGGACCCAACTCCCAAGCCACATGGACTGGATTGGGCAGGCTGCTCAATCACGATATATGCCCACCCAACCCAAGATACAGCAAACAGGACATGCCATGGTAAGCTTGGCTTTGTTGCACACCTCATCCTTCATTGAGTTATTTACAGAAAATATAATCAATCATATGCGCATGAAAAGTTATCAAACACACAGAGAAAATCTCATTTCACGAATTTGATTATAACTTTAGTATTTAAATGATAATGTTATATTTGAAATCATCTTGTATGTACTTAATTTGATACGGGGTCAACGATTTATCTTATGGTCTTAAACTATGAACACCTAAGAATTTATAATTGAACACGAACTGAGTCGAATCAAATTTTAATAAACAAATTAATTAAGTAAAACTCTAATTAAATGAGTCAATACTTAATCAAATAGGGCATAAGAAGAGGTTCAACTATTCTAAACTAGTAATAGATTAAATTTTAAAATTTGACTCATAACGACACAAGTTTGATGCACTACTTCAACTATATTTGCTTAACAGATTTATTTAATAGATGAAGTAAGCTAAGTCGAATTTTATACAAGATAAACGCACTTGAATGCTTGAAGTAAGCTAAGTTGAATGATTAATTATGTACCAAAAACAAACCCACTTGAATGGTTCTGTTCATTTACCCCTTTACTTAGGTGTGCCCTACTTCTTTTCTCTACTACTTCCATATGGTGGTCCTGATGAGTGATGACAACCATTGACAACACGACCACCTGCCACATTCCACAAGAAGCCAATTGTGATGTCTTAGACTCATCCAAAAGTTATTTATCAGTGATAGAAACGAAGACTAATAATTTTGTGAAAGGAAAAGATAATAACACAAGATATGCATTGAACTATTCAAAAAATGTTAAAGTGAAATTAGAGTGTTATCTAAGGTGTTATCCAATAACTTGCATGATAGTATGTGAGGATCAAGGAAAAAAGAAAAACGACATTAAGTCTTCCCCAACTAGTGTCTCTCAGTCACGTGACCTCGTGCTGGAAAACAAAACTAATCACGCTTATGTATATACTTTTACCCATAGATGCTTACAGTAATTAATCAGCAACACTCTGAACACATAGACTCGTCATATGACTAAGCTTATAATTAGCAAAATCCCCCACCTAAACATGGCTCGGGTCCCTCGCTGGGTGGAGAATTGTATGCACTATACATGAACCTCCACATATTACAAACTATAAGTGAATAAGGTATTATAAATTAAATATGATTCTTTATCATGAATAATAATGCATCAAGATCCTAATATAAATATAACCCAAATGATATCTTTATTGGGAGCAAAGCATAGAGAACCAAATTCAATCCAAAAAGTTAGCTCATGAAGTGAAGGTTGCCTCCCACTTATAACCACTATTCAGATCATATCATTATCCAATGTAGGACTCTCAACACACCCCCTCACGCCTAGAACTGGACATCTGGAACGTGAAGTTTGCAAGACTTAACATCTGCAGGTGACCCAACGAATCTTGAATAGGCTCTAATACTATCTTAGAATTTGAGTTTGAGCCTAACTTAATCCCAAAAGTTAGCTCATGGAGTGAAGGTTGCTCCGCCACTTATAACCACTATTTAGACCGTATCACTATCTAATGTGAAACTCTTAACATTAAGCCAATGATAGGGTCAACCAAGTCCTCAATAAAGTCCCTTGAGAGTCAAACCAATCAAAATGCCTTGTTCTTAGAATGGCCAACATCCCATTTTCTAAAACCCATGGCCCTTCATGCTTAGAATTATGGGTTCATGTCCTCATCCTTTACTTGTCTGTTTCAATCGCAACAAACATTGAGTTTTTATGAGGCTTAGCCCCTTTCATTTTCATTCAGCAAACTTCACGGCAAACATCAATATCAATATCAACTTCAAATGCCGTGGCTGTATAATAGCACATATATTATTAGCTTTTAGCATGCTTAACCTGTTTTGGTTGCTATTATATCTCGTTCCTTCATTGTTATCAATGAGTAGTCAATATAATTTATGAAAGTGTTTGATACATGATCATTTTTTTAATTTTTAAATATTTTTTTATTGAATAAAACTAAGGAAGGAGGAAAAAGTACCACATTCTAAGATCAGTGTATATGACATAGGCCTCAACGAGAATTTATAATAATATTTCAAATTAAATATCTTAAATAAATAAAATCGGATATAAGAATATAAAATACTGTGTGTGTGTTTGTATATATATACAAAACTTAGTATAACGATTCAAAACATATTCTACATTAAAATGGTATTGATAATTAAATGCCAGATTTCTGGGATGTATAGGATAGTGTCAATTAATATTATTGATATTGGAGGTATCAGGTAAGGTAGATTTGTAGATGCCGATATATTTTATACTAGTAGATCTAAAATACAAAAGATATATCAAACATTGTTTATATGCAGTTGAACATATGGAATATGCCGTATTTTGAGCAGTATTTTTTAATTGTTTTTTAAAGTTTCATGAGAATGTGTATATGTAAGTCTTATATTGCTTGGAGTATGACTCTTAAAAATCTTTATATATGGAACAACTTCAGTAGGCAGTAGCTTATAATATTATATTAGAGTTTGGACATTGAGCATTGCATACACCCTCGCACGGCGAGCGCATATGTCTAATTAGGTTTTGCTTGGAGCCATTTACTTTTTCAGTCCATTTGTGTTGTGTTAATATCTAAATGTTTTTTTTTTATTCATAACTCTTAGAATTTGAGTTTAAGTTTAACTTAACTTCAAAAGCTAGCTCATGGAGTGAGGGTTGTTCTCCACTTATAACTACTATTCAGACCATATCGCTATTCAATGTGAGACTCTCAACCTCTTATACCCAAGACTGAACATCTTGAGCGTGAAGTTTGTAGGATTGAACATTTGCGGGTGACCCAATGGATCTCGAATAAGCTCTGATATTATCTTAGAATTTGAGTTTGTGTTTAACTCAACTTTAAAAGTTAGCTTATAGAGTGAGGGTTGCCCCCACTCATAACTACTATTCAGGCTATATTACTATCCAATGTGAGAATCTCAACAATTACTAGTCATTTATTATTGTTGGAGCTAAAGTAGTGATAAAATAATTCAAGTGGAATTTGATTGTAGAATCAAACATCTCCCTAAAAATACTTGATGTATCTTGAGCTAAAGCTTTTGAGCTTAACTGTTAAACTTTGTCTACATCACGCATATGCACAAACCAACTATTTCCTCTATGCCTCTCTATTCTTGCTTCACCTGCATCTCTGCAACATGTGCGTTGAATTTCTATCTTTGCTGCCATTTTCGCTCAAATTATTCTGTTAGACTAAGATATATATATGTTGATGCTCTATTGATTGGATTAGTGACGTGTACACTTTTTCCAAACTCTCACATCTTAAATATCAAGGGGTTGGTTGTCGAGACTCGAAGTGCTATTACAATAGAGTAAAATTTTAGCCTAAATGTGTTTCTTACATTAACTTATCGGTTTGGAATTTGAGTTTAATTTCTATCCACTGTTAGAATAAAGTTTATTTACATTGTCATCTAATCATGTGTTGCCAAATTATTAAAAGTGTTTGACTATCACAACCACTACTTAGAAAATCTAACTATTTTAATGATGTGTATCCTTGAAATTTTGAGCTAATATTTAAATGAATTAATTTTCCTAAATATATTAAGCTGATATAAAGAGTGTGCCCTTAAAATTATTGAGTTTGACCTAAATTTTTGTTTCAATAATTATCATTAGTTTTTATTTTATTGGTAGTTAATTTTCTATTTTACATTGTAATTAATACCAAAACATGTGAGATATTTGTTTTTAATAGAAAATTAGGAAAGTATTTATTTAATAAAGAGTGTAGGAGTAGTTGCTTGTCAAGCAAATTCTTGTATATTATAAATATTTGTATTGTAAAATTATTTGATTTATGAGAATAAGAGAGAAGAAATTTTGAATAATATTGTAGTAAGAGAGAGTTTACAATTTTATCCATACAAAAGTTGTAATAGTGATAATGAGAGAATATTTACAACTTTTCCATTCGAAAGTTAAAATAGATGAAAGTTTGTAGCTTTTTTTGTTCAAAAATTGTTCTGTAATGTTGTTTATAGTAAATTTAATATATTTTCAATCATGAAGTGGGCCAAACCAGATTAAAATTATCCAAGCTGGCGAAGAGGAGATATAATATTCCCAACAAAAATCACCGGAGAAAAAATTTAATTTCGATTAATTTAAAAATTGAGCTAAAAATATCCTTATTATACAATTAAAATATTATAGTTGAAAAGGAAATCAACCTTTTTGGGACAGTGCCTATAATAAAATAATTGTAATTTTCTCAAATTTTACTATGTTCTAATTTTAAGGATTAGAATTTGTGTGTTAGAATTATTTGTGCAATAGCTGGAATGTTGGTTTTGCACCAAAAATTTCAACTTAAGATACAGTTAGACAAAAGATAAAAACAAAGCTGGGTTATACGCACAGCTATATATTAATATATGGGTATAACTATACAATATTTGTGAATAATTTATTATCCTTAATTAAAATTAATTTGACCACCCTATTAAACACCTAGCTTATTTGACTAGTACCAGTATGAAGACAATTAAGTTGAAGGAAAGGCTTTGTAAGTTGGTTATAAAGAAATCATATCCTTTTGTGACCCCGATCATAATTTTCATTGTAGTATTTTTTTTGTTTATCATAAAAAAATTAGTTGTTCAGGGTATCTATACATGTTATTAGTGAAATTAATCTTCTTCGAACATTGTTGCAACTGTTTAATGTAGGAGGCTCTCCCAACAAGTATAGACTCCAAATTTCAAACTTACGTCTTTATTTTATAAGTGCAGCTCGCTTACCATTAGTTATTGATTGTTTATCATAAATTTATTTCTTGTATTTTTCACTTTGTCATTTTAAAAAAAATATGTAATACCTCTTATATGTTTTTAAAAAAGGGTGAGTGAATCGAGGTTCATTCTTTTGAGTTTTGACTTCATGTGGCACATGAATAATGAATGCAAGTCCCTTTTTTTTATGTTGGGCAAGAAAGTCCGTTTTTAGTTACATAGTAATTCATCATAGATCAAAGAAGAAATAGTATTTTTATCCCCATACCATTTTTAAAGTAATTTTTTATATTATTAAATTTATTATTTGATTGATATAATGTTATATATGTTTTTTCATAAATAAATTATATAATATAACAATTTTTCTACATATAAAAATATACAACTTTATAACATTATTATCATTTATCGAAAAGAAAAAGGGCCACGTGAAGTGCACTTGATATATAAATATGAGAAATAGGAGATGTAGGGATTTTTAATTGTTTGGTACATTCACCTCTTCAAGGAAAATTCATGTACTAACCTAGAGTTGCGTGAAATGCTTCGATATCACATACCTGAAATCTATCACTATTATTATTATTATTATTATTATTATTATTATTATTATTATTATTATTATTATTATGTTTTGCTTATAAGGTGATTAGTTCGAAGTTAGATGTTAAATAAGATAATGTGGGTAGCTCAAACCATTAGAAAATCCGCAGATCACAGGTTTTTTTAGACAAAGGTTAAGGAAATGAGATGTTGTCTCATTTCAAGGTAAAAGCTTGACACAAGTCTTAATAAAACTTACAGTAATACTTATTAATGACATATAATAAAAGACTATCAAAGATCTTTTCGTTCGATGCTGCCAATTGAACTAGCATTCGTTGGGTCCGCTGACCACTGCTAATTATAAGAAACAAAGAAAAACCACTGGGCCCTAAGGAAGTGGATCAGAGTAGAAGAGGACGAGAACTTGGGCACATGCTCACATGGCTTCGCACATGAAGAGCTCTCTATCCCACAGGGTCACGACAAAAGCTTCCTGTGCAACGTTTATGGCGGGCATAGACTTGAAAGTATATTACGATGTTTGACCTCTTCGTATCTATCTTTTCTAAACTAAGTCATTGAAATGATAGTATTTTTGTCATGCAATGGTAGTTGTTCAGATTTAAAATCCTATGCATGTTCACATAAAAGAAAAATCCTATGCATGTCTTATTTTTTGTTGACAGCTTTATATAAGTTTCTGTATGTACTAATCATTGACTTCAATAATTAGCTAAAATATCGTTCTTATTATTTGATTCTATTATCAATAATCAGGCATTCAAAGAGGATGAGATCATGCCCTTAATTTCATAGCCAAAAGAATTACATAAATTAAAATTTGCAGTTTCAATTCATGATTAGTAGGTGTTGAATCGTTCCTAAGCAGTGGCTATGACACAATAAAAGACAACCCTGGTTCAAGTTCTAGTCTAGCAATTGCATTATTTAATTCCACCCATATATGTTAATACACAATAATATATATACAAACCTTTTTTCAATGTGTGCGCTATCTTTTTTCCTGTACCGAGTGAGGGGAAGTTGGTTGTTGTTTGGTTGATATACTTAATATAGATTTGCAAAATTTACCACCAAATCTTGGAATACAAGATTGACATAACAGGGTAAAGTAGAAGGTAATGTGTAGTTGTCAACAGTACAATACGTGTCCATTCCAAGATTCCAGCCTGGTCCTACATTTAAACATATAGAGCAAAACTTTCTACGTTGGCATCTTTCTCATATTTTTAAAATTGGAAAGGGGGGCCAACCTTGCACTAATTGGAGTAACTGAGAGCTAAGTGATAACTGGCAGAAACCAAGGGCATTTTTGTACCAGTGAACTCTATAAAAGGGGAGGTGCATGTATGGCTGTTTCCCATGCACAATATTCTCTCTCCCCATATTTCTATTTCGGTTTGAGTTTGCTTAGTATCATTAATTCAAGGAAATTATGGTGTATAAAGTGGAAGAAGCAATGAAGAGGAACAGGCAACATCAGCCTCAACAGCAGAATCAACAACAGCAGCTGCAGAAACAAATTCAGTGCAACAAAGGGAAAGCTGGCAAGTTCAAGAGGAGCAGCTCCAATCTAGAAGAGGATGGTGCCTCTTCTGCCATTCTCTTTCTTGCTTGCATAGCTTGCGCTCCGTCCTATGGGTAGCAGCTAGAAGGGCGCAAAACCTAATAATGTATGATTGCATGCCTTAATTAACTCTCTTTAATTAGCTTCTCTGTTTCTTCTTCTTCCACCTCTTACCAAATAGTATTTATAGAGATATGTCTAGTTTTCCCACCTCCTTTTTTTTCCACCGTCTTCCTCTTCTCTTTGCCTCTTGTCTGTAACCCATGGTGTTAAGTAGCCTTTATAAAGCTTTTATTTTATGCCATCATTCTTTCTAAATAAGTGTACCATTGTTCAATAATTAATTGTAATTCATTTGTGCATGCTTCTGATGTATTGATTAGTATTTCCTCTATTTCAAGTATTAATGCTTATTTTTTCAGTCTTTTGTTTGAGATTCGAAATATTTTAATTAAATACGTTTCTGCTGTGTGGCTCTCTACTAAAGACAATATTCAGATCGAAATACAAGTAAATGAACATGTGCCAGTAGCATATAGACGGGACTGCATTTCTCACAGCATGTACGGCTGCGCAGGATGGGTTCCATATAAGCATAGAAATGCAATTGCAGATACATAAGCCATTTTGCAGTTGAGTTTAATAGTTGGTTTCATTGGGCGTGAATGAAAATTTATACAGAAATTTTAGGTTTTGAGTGACAGTATCGTTTTTAATATATCAAAAAATAACTTCCATAAAAAAGTCACCAGCAATATAAAAGAAATAAACACGGAGTACAGAGTACCCAACACTTCTTAACCACAACAAGAGATAAATGTAATAATTATTAAAAAAAAATTTTATAAAATTTGAACTTAATAATTATTAAATTTTATTATTTAATGTATATATAAATATAATAATTATTAAATATTATTTATATGTATTTTTTTTATTTTTCATATAAAATATCTCTTTTCTTCTTCTAATAAAAACTTAAATTAAAATAAAAAATCTCAATTTAAAAAATACTAAAATAAAAATGGACCAGATGTAACCCAATTCCACATGAATGCAAAGAGTCATTTATTTAGACCAAAAACAAAAACGTTGTGCGGTAAAGCCTAGTAGCACAACACCAATAACTGCCATCGGCCCATTGCTGGCTTGCTGCCCCATTGAAAAGTGAATCCCTGACTTGGGTTTTTGGTCTTCATCTTCACTTGTGTGGTACGGCCCAAGTGTAGCCTGAAACTGGGAGTAATGCCAATTTGCCATCCCGAAAGAAGTCAAGTTTGAAACATAGAAGCTAAGTAGCCATGCTAAGTAAGTTTATAGGCCATACCCAAAAAAAAGGAGGACTTAAAAGAACGGGGGAAAAAAAACAATTGAAAAGGTAATTAGAGTAAAAACTCGTCTACGTACATTGCTTAGCTTGCATATCTGAGGTTTTATCTAGCAATAAATTTTTATGTATTCTCATACTAATATAGTCAATCAAAATATAACATGTAATATGATACACAAATTGAATCAGTGACGTTAAATTAACTTTATAATAAAAGCTAAGTCATTTGATGTATTACTTTAAAAGTATATAAGAATATATATACTTACTATATATTAAAATTGGCTCATGCAATGAGGGTATTTTTAAGAAGTCATTTTGAACCATTTCTCAACTCGTAATCAATTGACCTTTCAAATTTTTATTTATTAATAAATGTATGAATTTATACAAATTACCATACATGTATCTCATTAGCAGATAATGTAATTACATAAATTTAAGTGTATGAACTTAGATATAATCTCTTATACTACACAATTGTCATAAGAAATACTAACTATCATAAAAAATAGTAACTAAAATCTAAGTATATGTGTAATGTGCAAGTTAAATGACTAATTTTTTGTATTTCATATGACAAAATCAAAGATGTAGCCGAAAAAATTAATCCAAGAATTATTGTGGTTAGTATTTTTTTTATTAGAATAAGAATTTTTGGGTTACGTTTTCTTTTTTTTTTAAAGGTATTTAAGTCGATTTTTTATATGATTTAATAAATTTATAATCTTTTTTACAAATTTTAATAAATTTATATTTAAAACATCAAATAAAAATAAATTTTCTTTATTATTTAAGTAAACAGCCATTAATTTTAGGATTGTCATTTATTGCTTAGATAATAATTTTCTAGTGCAAGGAGGATTTGTATTTTGTATTACTTTCTTTCGTTATAATTAAATGCTATGCAATGCAAATTGTATGATTAAATTAAAATAAGATGTATTGCTTACAACAAAGCTTTCCAACAAGATTCAATGTATTATGATATTATTTGACATGGTGTGAAATGAATCACAGTTCTTTTTAGTGAGATGACAGGTCTAAGCATATAGAGCTTCACACACATAGATGTTTATTTCTTGTTCGTGGGATTTGCAGCCTGGAATATTCCACCATGGCTGTATCGAACAAGATTTTCCTTAGTATAAGGGGGGGGGGGGGAAGGAAACAAGTTAAAGTAGTTTTGGGAATACTAATAACTAATAAGCCATGCATAAGAGTTAGAAGTACTATATATACAATATTATAAAGTACATTAAGCATCGTATGGGACTCGTTTAGCATCTCACGACACGATGCTTCTAGAAGCAAATTAGCAATGTTCATTTGTTCTTTCTGGCTGTTGTTATTTGCTATATATTGAAGCCGGCAATGCTACTATTTAAGGAAACCAAATCTATAATAATGAAAAAATTTGGTTCCCAACTTCCCGAGCTTTACATACGGATATGGACTTGGCCCCCCATATTTTCTATTATAAAAAAGTTGATGTCCACCTAAGCTATTGACTACGTAAAATGCTGTTGGGATTAATCAGTGAAACTAATGTTTCAAATCTTTTCCCTTTTTCCGAAATTTGGTGACCTCTTCAAACTAAATCTTTGTCTGACGAAAAGAATTAAATAATGCGAAAAAAATAAAAAGTAAAATATTTATTAGAATTTTGTTTTTACTGTTTTATCTATATTCTTATTTTGTTTCCCAAAATAAATTATAAAGTAAAGTTTATTTTAAGTCGATAAACAGCAAACTTCAACTTGTATTTCTTGTTTATTGATTTTACCATGCTGCTTCTCACCAGATACTTTTTTTTTTATTTCTTAAGATACCCCACAAGCTATTAGTACTATGAGACTAATCTCTATTGAATATGATTGCGATTAGGAGACCCTTCCAACAATCGTCTGCTTCAAAGAGAGTGCAGCTCATTTACCACTACAACTAACGTTTATTGGTATTTCACCATATACATGGGCATATGGTATGTTAACTATCATGTTTTCAATAAATTAATATTATAATTATTAATTTTTTCAGTAAACGTTTATTTTGTTCTTTCATTTATAAAGAATATTAAATTACTTTCAAAGACAACTAATGTCATTAGTTCCATTTAGTAGAGAACTAATTTGATAATAGTATTTTAAGGACTATTTTGATGGCATTAATTGATATTAAAGAAACTAACAAGCGATTAATTGGAATAATAAGTAGCTCAAGATCCAAGTGTCATGCCAAAGTTTGATTTTTGAAATTGACATTGTTTAAAAGACTCATTATAACCATCACACTCTCAAGTTCGAACGAGATTAATTTCATATCCAAAGAATATGTAAATACTAGTGGTTCAAAAAATAAAAAATTAACATTCAACAACCACTTTAATATAATTATAAATGAACGACACATGTGAGTAGAGTATATTTTTTCCTTCACTGCTAGTGCTATTTTGTTCCCTTGGTTTGTGAATATCCGGTATCATTCTTTCTATGGGCCGATGGGCCACTCAGAATTGATTGCTAGTATGACTTTTGTTGAGTTAATCCACAATATACTGCAGATTGTTAAAAGAGGGTAAGTTGGGTAAGTTAAAAAACGATAAATCTGAAAATCAATAGGACAGTTCAGAATGCGACACCCATACATAGACAATGTTATTCAATTACAGAATATATTATGTTTTGGTCACCAATTAGTGTAAGGAATCGTTCATGAAATTCCATAACTTTGGGAGAACGATGCCTCGGATGTCTTATTGATCTATGTTTGCTACATTTCAACAAGACAACTATTATACTACATAATCATTTTGTATCTAATGCAAAACATTGCCCTTCACGCCCACAAGGAAATTAACACATAATCTAATCCCCTATATATATTGACATCATTTGGTAGAGCGTTCTTTCAGAGCGTTGTTGAAAATCTTTAGAAAGGAGAAGAGAATCAAGGTTGCAGAGATTTGAGAGATGTCCCCTCCTCTTTATAGTGCCTTCAAGGGAGAGTTCGAAGATGAAAGTCCAATAATCGGTCTTGATCTCTCGGCAATGGGTTGCTATGCCTATCCTCATCTGCCTATTTTGGAGACCAGTGCTTCTACTTGGATCCTTCCCTTTTCCGATGAAACCAACAGGGATAACAAGAGGTTGAAGAGAACCACCATAAGCATCCCCGTTTACCTTGGAAATTTTAGCAGCCATTCAAGCAGTGGAGGTAGCGATTGCTATAGCTACCTCAGCAGCAGCAACAGTGTGAATAGCCTGCCAAGGCTCCATTTTAGAGATCATATATGGACTTATACTCAAAGATATCTTGCTGCTGAAGCTGTTGAAGAGGCAGCAGAAGATATGATCAATTCTGAGGGTGTTGGTGGAGCTGAAGAAGATGGATGTGCTGATGGAATGAGGCTTGTTCAACTTCTAATTGCTTGTGCTGAAGCTGTGGCTTGTCGTGACAAATCGCATGCTTCCATATTACTATCTGAACTTAGAGCCAATGCTTTGGTATTTGGCTCCTCATTCCAGCGAGTTGCCTCTTGTTTTGTCCAAGGCCTAGCGGACAGGCTTGCTCTGATTCAACCAATTGGGGCTGTGGGAGTTATGCAACCCATGATGAACATTATGGATGCAGCCTCTGAAAAAATGGAAGAAGCTTTCAGGTTGGTTTATGAAATCTGCCCACACATTCAGTTTGGACACTTTGTGGCTAATTCCACAATATTGGAAGCCTTTGAGGGTGAGAGTTTTGTTCATGTGGTGGACCTAGGGATGAGCCTTGGTCTTCCACATGGCCACCAGTGGCGGGGACTGATCCAGAGCCTTGCTAACCGTGCCGGCCAACGTATTCGCCGCCTTCGAATTACGGGTGTTGGCCTTTGCATTGGCAGACTCCAGATCATTGGTGATGAACTCGAAGTTTACGCAAATAATTTGGGCATTAATTTAGAGTTCTCAGTGGTGCAGAAGAACTTGGAAAATTTGCATCCTGATGACATAAAAGTGGATCAGGAAGAGGTTCTTGTCGTCAATAGCATTCTTCAGTTGCATTGTGTGGTTAAAGAAAGTCGTGGAGCTTTAAATTCAGTCCTGCGGATGATTCACGGGCTTTCACCAAAAGTCTTGGTTATGGTTGAGCAGGACTCCAGTCACAATGGACCCTTTTTTCTTGGGAGGTTTATGGAATCACTGCACTATTACTCTGCTATTTTTGACTCCCTGGATGCTATGTTGCCCAAGTATGACACTAAAAGGGCCAAAATGGAACAGTTTTACTTTGCTGAGGAGATCAAGAACATTGTGAGCTGTGAGGGACCATTGAGGATGGAGAGGCACGAGAGAGTGGACCAATGGCGCAGGAGGATGAGCAGGGCTGGGTTTCAGGCTGCACCCGTTAAGATGGTTGCTCAGGCCAAGCAGTGGCTTCTCAAGAACAAGGTTTGTGATGGCTATACAGTTGTGGAAGAGAAGGGGTGCTTGGTGCTTGGCTGGAAATCAAAGCCAATTGTCGCAGCTTCTTGCTGGAAATGCTGAATCTCCACTGCCCTGCAGTTCACTGTTTGAAATCAATACCAATAAATCCCATTTTCATGGAAGCTGGTGTCTACTTAAATAAAATGTTTGAATCTACATCATGTGAATTAGGAATACCCAAATCAGTGATTTCAATGCACTGAAAATTTAGGGTGAGAATAAATCATTTCAGTAATTCTATGTTTGGCTGTTCAGGATCGAACAGATGAAATAAAGAGGATAACTTCTGGTTTGGTGTGCATATGGGCCGGAACTTAACATGTACATTTCGACATTTCTTTGATTCTATTTTTAACAAACTACCTATAATATTCCCTGCACATTTTTTCTTGTACTTGCTGGATAAAATTGGATTTGCCACTGTATTTATGAATACCTATATGTCAGCATTGATTCTACAATGCCTAGCTAGTGACTCTTTTCCTTCCCCTCTCCTCCAGGATTCATATGTACGAAGAACTCTGAAAACCTACTCTACCTTACATACATAGGCGTCCTTTCAGATAGAGCCATAAAGAAATGTGTGCTAGAAAATTTTGTTTATGTTGTCTTCTCTGTTCCTCTATAATTACATTTTTGGATTGTGTACTCAAAACAGTGTTTCAGTTTTTAGATTAAATAGCGAGGAATAGGGCTCTCTCTCAACCTCCATATCAACTGAATTATCCTTGAAAATTACATTTACTTCCTGATTTTAACACAAGAAGTTATCAGCTAGTAGTTACTCAATAATAAAAATAACATTTGGTAGAATTTTGGATAAGAAATGCTTTAAAGTCAAAGTAAACGATGAGACATTAGTTAAAAGAAATAGTTAATAAATATTAAAAAAAGAAATAGTTAACAGTAATTATATAACTTTATTTTCTTATAATTTCTTAGAATTGTATTAAGCATTAAGAGGTTATACTTATTACAAGTGTCATGGGTAGGATGCTAAGCCTATGAATCTTAAAGGAGACGTCGACCAAATAGATGTCATGAGCCGAAATGTTAAGCTTATAACTACTAAATGAGACGTTGACCAAACAAAGTCAAAAATTTCTTCTAGTGTCACTTAGGGAATTCAAACCCATAACCTTACTCTAATATTACTTGTAAGATCGAGGGCTTATTATTAGGCCAAAAGCACTAATGGCAAGTATATAACTTTATTACCTTATAATTTATCATAATCACATCAAGCATTAAAGAGTTGTATCTATTAGAATCACATCAAGCATTAAAGAGTTGTATTCATTACAGGTATGGGCTGTGATGTTAAGCCTACAAATGTTAAGAAAAATGTTGACCAAATGTGACAACCATCTTTGGAATGACTTGCGTGATAACTGAATTAAAAATAAAAATTTAGAAAAGTCGTTACCAAATTTATTTGGTCAGAGAAAAATTAGATAAATTCTTTTAAAATTTTTAAAAATCAGTCCGCGCAACATCATTGATAATCAAACTATGCTTTCAAAAAACAAAAAATGATAATCAAACTAGGTTACCCTTTGCTACTTGGACATACTAAAATGGTGAGGGTGAAATGTGGCTAAGATAAAAGTCATACTTCCCATAAAAACGAGAGAGAAAAAAAAAACTAAGTTACCTATTCATACTTCCCATATAAACAAGAAAAAAAACTAAAATGACCTATTCAATTTTGAAGTCTTCAACCAGACTTCGCTCGGAAATTAGAACCTTTTGTTAGTACTGTTTGAAGCCTATCATATATATAATGTGTGTTTGGTTTAGTTTTTGGAATTTCAAAATCATAATTTGAGTAAAAGCATCAAATTTTTACCAAAATCATAGTTTGAGGGTTTCTAAAAGCTAAACCAAAACATACTAATAAATTTCTGGTCAATCCTAGGATTTTGTTGTCTCTTTGACATGTCTGCTGGTAAAAAATGATGGCTAGAGTAGACAAATTAAAAGAAAATATAAATAAAAAATTATTTTACGATACAAAAGAAGAAAAAAAAATCTTATTTTAATAAAGTAAATGGGGAGGCAAACTTTTTGAATGTGAAGTAGAGGTAATTTTTTATGTGAAAAAAATAGGGAGGTAATTTTGTGTCTGTATTTTTGGTCTCAAAAGCTTCAACAATATTATCTAATTCAAATATCTGTTAAAATAAACGAATAAAAACTATAGGGTCACAAAAGTAAATATAAAATTAAGAATAAATAGCATAATATTTCTAAATAACCACTACCCATTTTCTCTTTCTAGTTTTTTTTTTCATTTTCAGTAATTAATTTTTCTTTATTGCACAACAATATGTGTGCTATTTTTTCTTTTTTCTGGTTGGGATGTTTGTGACTTTCTCCTGTAGAGTGAAGCACATACTAAATATAAAAAATGATTTTAAAAAACAATTATAAAAAATGAAGGAGCATCAGATAGAGTGGAAGGAAAAAATAGAGAAAAATAAGTTATACTTTTATCTCTGTAAGTGAATGCTAAGATGCCTTTGAGACCTTTGAGATTAAAAATGCAAATGAAACAATGTGCAAGGTTAATGTCTTTTAATGAAAAGGGCAATCAAACTCATCAAATTCTCGTGTGCTTCGTTGCTAAATTTTATGAGAGGAACAACTTCATCAGTTTTGCATCATCAGGATGCAATTTAATTTGGTTCGCAGCACTGAGATAGTGGGAATGAAAATGAACAAAAAAAAAAGTCATTTACAGCACTAGTTGGAGGGATTTAAATATTCTGTCTATTTTATTTTTTTGGGTACAAGAAATGGTATTCTAGGGTGTGGTGGCGAACCCTCACCTATTCGTAAGAGGCGTTGCCAGAGCAAGGAGATGAACGGTGTTCGAATTTATGACTCACCACTATCCCATAGCTTGTATTCCCAATTAAATGCTAATAATTTAGCATAATTTTTTTTGTCTCTCTTAATTGATAATAATATTTTTCCCAATTGTCATTTATTTTTATTGATTTGATAATATTATATATTTGATTGGGAAGACAAAAAAATGAAAAAGAAGATTTGATTCTTGTTGGACCACTTAACCTAAAAAAAATTAGCCAAGGCTAAAACATTAGCAGCTAGCATTTATTATCAATGATATTCATATACCATAAAATTTATATTATTTTTACACTTTTAATGGTGAGCAAATTCATAGTTAATACAATATGTTATTTAGTTAATGAATTTTGGTAATCAATTACTTACAAGTTGATAATCGATTACCAAATCTATTAATCAAATGATATACTGCATTAACAAAGAATTTGTTTATCGTTAACCAAATTTGTAAATAATTTATTAACAAAAATATTAACTAAATAATATATACATTAACTAAAAATTTACTCACCATTAATAAAGTATAAAAATGGTATAAAAAAACTGGCTTGTAACTATCTTTTTCTAACATATATATATATATATATATATGTCATCCTCCTTCACGTAGGGGATGTTTATAAAGCAAAAAGAAAAAGAGTCTCTAGGGCAAGGGCAGTGGTAGGCTGCGAATTATACTATAGGCATCACATCCTTTCCCCGTTCGTATAATATCTTTCTTTGTCTGTAAAAGAACTTCGACTTCTTCTTTTTCTAGTTATTTCAGCCGGTAAATCAAATTCATTTTGCAACTCGGATTGATCCGTAGTAACTTCATAGCCTTCAACGGAACCGGTGAGGAAGTCACGTCAGCGGACTGGGCCGGTCTAGAATTTACGACTATGCTTCGAACTATGAGTACTACCATCACTACAATCGCTACAATCTCCTTTGCCATATAACTATATTGCCCGATTGACGCTACCACCACTATTATGACTATCACTATCGTCAACATCCTACCACCATTGTCACTCTAGCTACTACCATGTGGCCATATCTTCCACTACTGTCATCTCCTCGGTTATATAGGCTATAGCTATTGGCACTTAGCGCTAAAGACAATTTTGTCATTAAGCTATTTATTCTCATTCTAGCACTTTCTAATATAACATACCACGCATCAAGATAAATGGAATGACTGTTCTATTCTATCTTCACGTATCATATAATTAAACATATGGAATGATTATTTCATTACTTTTTCTACCCTTTCCCGTTCTTACTAAAATAATTATAGCCAACCAAGCATGATTTCCTCACCAAAGATCTGGAGTCTGCCAATGCTGAAGCAGCGAGTATATAGGTTCTGCTCAGCATGGTTGTCACAGTCCCCGCCAAAAATTAGTGACTAACTGAACGTGTGTGGACGAGTTTAAAAAATTTACCTAATGTTCATCATGAGTGCAATCAACCACAGAACCAACTGGTCAAACCAGAGCAAACCCGCAGTCAGCTAGGCCCTGGGCATAGCAGGAAGCAATCGCTGGAAAGAGGAGCCAAATACCACAGCATTGACTCTAAGTTCAGACAGTAAAATGGAAGCATATCTGACGTGATTTGTCACGACGCACCGCAGCTTCAGCACAAGCAATTAGGAGTTGAATATTTCCCATTCTGTCAGCATATCCATTTTCTTCACCTCAACATTCATTGAACTCGCCCTTGAAGGCAGTATAAAGAGGAGGGGACATATCTCAAATCTTTGCAACCTTGCTTCTCTTCTCCTTGCTAAAGACTTTCAACAAAGCTCTGAAGGAAAGTTCCACCAAATGATGTCAATATATATAGGGGATTAGATTATGAGTTAATTTCCTTGTGGGCGTCAAGTGCAATGCTTTGCATTAGATACAAAAAGGCATTCTATGATAGAACAAGGAGGTTATGCTTTGGATTTCATGAACGCGTTCCTTACACTACTTGGTGGCCCACAACATAATATATTCTGTAATTGAATAACATTACCGACGGGTCACTTTCTGCGTTGTCCTGTTGATAAGAAAGTGTCAGATCAATTACTTACCACTAGGTGAATGGCAAGGGTACCTTATCATCTTATCACTAAATAAAGCCAATAATGTCCTCCATGTAATCAAAAGTTATAGGGAAGAGCGGTGCTTAGTGCATCTTGAGGACCCTCAAAACATGACCTTTATAGTTTTTTTCTTTTTTTTTAACAGGACTCTTCTCACATGAATTTTTCTCATGACCCACCTTATTATAGTTTTTCATAATCGCATTTGTATTTATTTTATGTGATATGAACAAGGATGTTAAATTCAAATATTCTAAAGGACACAAAACTATCGCCATTTGCAATAGTACAAATGATTATACTAATCAAAGAAACCAAGCAGACAGGACAATAAAAATAGCAGTCAGTGTGAGCAAGCAAGAAAAGCAAAAGTACCTCTATCAACATGGACATGGAAAAGAAACTCTGCCAGCCCCGTTCAGTTTTTTAAAATCAAACTTATCTAAGAGAAAAAATGAAGTCAAAAAACAAATCAATATTAAACACAGAGTTGAATAAAAAAAACAAAGATGGTAAAAGACAAATATAGCATTATACACACTAGCAACAACAGAAAAAGAAAAAAGGAGAGGACTGATACTATCCTGGCTTAGAAGTTAGAACAACTAAATAAGAAAATTTATTCACAATTATTCCCCTCAGTTTATCAGAATTAAGATATGATCAGCTTTTCTTTATTTTTTGTGTGCAATGTTATCAGCTTTTCTTGTACACAACATAATTACGCCGGTCGGTCTATGTTATCTTATTCTGCCATATATATCCAACTATTTAGCGAGACGATATGTAGTAAAATCTTGATTCTCAATTTGGTACCTAATAATAATGTTTTTTTTTTTTTAACAATTGAGGAGATTCTAATATTTTGTCTCTGTTAATCTTCATTTCTATTTATGCATAATGTTATGCTGCTTTCGAAATTGCGTCTAAATGTCTTTTGGTATCTTTTTGGATCCTTGTCCGGGTTCCCACAAATTGAGATAATTGCGTTTATTTTCAATGCAAACCTTTTTTTTTTTTTCGGTAGAAGAAAGTTTAAATGAGGTGAAGGTTCATATCCAATTTCATGTTAAAACAAACCACTAACTTCAATGAGGATTTATGGTGGGATTACATATCGTCTACCAATGGGCATACCCTTGATTTGAACCAAAGTCGTGGTTAGCATGAGCGGAATGTCCAACCAGGTGAGCCAACACCCAGTGACATTTTCAATGCAAGCCTAATGCTACACCGTTTTTGTAAAAGAATAAATAATAATCATGCTACACCCTTTTCGCTTTGATACTTCGATTGTGTAGTGATTTTGTTAATTTTTTTTAATACAAAAGTGTTTAGGGTGAGGAGATCTTCTCTCCATTTTAAGGTCAGAGCAAAGTCGCAAACCACTAACTTCAATTATGATTTATGGTTGGATTATATATCATATAACGAAAGACTTGTAAATTTAAATTCAAGATACAATTATCATAAGCGAAATATCGACCAAGTGAATCAAAAGTAGACATATATAGACTATATAAAATTAAAATTTTGTATATATAATTGTAAAAAAACTTATTCCAAATTCAATTATAAAATTTATACCTTTAAAAGTTGCAAAAAAAATGGGAATTTTTTCTATGGAAATTTTTTATTAAAATTTTATTCTTTTAAATTTTTGAAATATTAAATTTTTATAATCAAGTTCTTTCAACATTTCTTTTAAAATTGATAATATAACCCATCAATTTAATATTTCTTGAACTATATATTGTTGATTTAAAATATTTTATTAATTTTAATTTTAAAAAATGTCTTTATACTATTACAACAATTGATAACATTATTTTTAAAGAAAAATATGCATTTGGAAAAGAATTGAGTCTTTTTATACGATTGAGTATGTCAGTTAGACAAATCTTCCATTTGTCCAATTTTTTTTAGCTCTAAAAATAAATTCAAATCATCAATATTAAGAGACATCTATAATGTCAAGTGTTTGAATCTACATGAAAGTACTTATGGGGAGAGATAATCATAGTACCCCAAACAAGATTATTATCACACTCAGAGAGCATGAAGATACCTGAACAAGGACCAAAAAATATCAATACTAGAGTAGTTATTATATTTTAAGGAACATTTAAGATTAAATCAATATATTCTTTCAAACAATTATTGTTTAGTGGCTTCAATTTTTTATCACTAAATAAAATTAATAAGGATTGTATTTGTGATAAGTGAAAAAAATAGAATTTTACTAGACATTTAATTATGGTGGTAAGATGATATGTGAACATTTTATTAATTATCTTTTTTTTTGCGTATTTTTAGTATAATGTAGCAATTGCCTCAAAGGTGCACCAATGACGTGAGAAAACAACTAAATAAATAAATAAAAATAATTTAAGAGTCGCAACCAATCATTTTTTTTATTTAAAATAGAATGATGTGATTAAACATCTTAAAAAAATTGTATGTGTTCCAGAGTTTAGATCCAGAAGTTAATTATGGATAGAGATGATATTAGTACCCTCTAGGCCTATACTATTCGTTCCAGGAATGGTTGCGTATTCAATCTAATGTTATATACTCAATCAATTAGATTGGTCATTTTATTATTAGAAAAACATGTTTTTAACTTTTACATGTCTCATTTTATTAAGCATGTTATAAAAAATGATAAATGATTGAGATAAAAATAAGTTACTAAATAACCATTATTTTATATAGAACAAATCTAAACTCATAACTTATTGCGTAAACTTGGTTAATTATAAGCATTGAAAATATCTTTAAAAAAATGGAAGGTTTAGAAATGAATTTCGCAAAAAGCATTTTACAAATTGAATGATTAAATGGAATCTTAATTCACCACAATCACAAAATATGGGTTATGAAAAATTGTTCACTTTGTTTTTAAAATAAAATTAAATAATTTATTTTTTATTTTAATTGTGAATTGTTTTTAAAATTATATGAAATAATTTTATTTATTTTATTAATTGTGAAAACTTGGTCCCGCTAATGTTTCCAACAAAATTTAATGTAAATATCTAAAAAATATTGAAAAGAACTTAATTGATCAAATCTTAACCCTTTTTCAATTGTTCCGTCATTCAGCCAATTTTAAAAGTTTTTTTTTTGGGTGAACCCAAATATCAATACAAAATAATTAATGAAAAAAAATGCACAAATTAATGAATTAAGAAAATACAATAAATTAATAATGGAATAATATTTTTATGAAAGATCACTTATAGCTACTTAATGTTCTTAACAAAATTATAAAATTTCTTTTCATCTCATGAGAGTAAAAAAGTCATCACTGTCGTAGCTAAATTTGATTATTTCATTCTCAGAATCTTAAACCACAATTAACAATAAAACAAAATACATGCAACTGAAACAATGTGAAAATAGATAAGACAAGGAATAATAATGAGAAAGCAAGGAATAAAAAAGACCAATGATCTAATTAACGCACAAAATATTCGAAAACCTTAAAACCTAACATCAAAATAAAAAAGTAAATTTCAATAATCTTCATTGGGTTATTTCATCAAATATGAGGAAAGAAACAAGTAAAGGTGAGCTAATCACAACTAGAAGTTAGCCATGAAATGCCAAGCAATTAATAAAACTGAGATTTGCTTCTCCTAGGCTCTATTTTCACAATTAGTTAATACTCTAAACAGGACCACATGATTCTTTGACAACCATTTCAGATTACAGAATATCAATCGTTTAGAAACATGGAAAGAACCTGCTAAATCAGAAGTTAGATGTCACGTCTCATTCATCCTTACATATTTTTTTCAAGCATATGACAGTGTAAACATTGGGGAGATACACTTACCCCTTATTCAAACAACTACACAAATGGGAATATGCGTTGAACGGGTTACCAGTTGGTTCGCGGTGAGAAAGGCCAAGCGCGAAAGAAAAGTGCTAAGGGAGGGATTTCACTGGCGAGCATTGGCTTCTTCCCTCGTTCAATAAGCACATGTGTCCATGTATACCTAAATAGTTTAACAAAAAATTAAAAAGTACAAAACTAATTGAAAAAATTTCTAGCATAACAAATCATAAACTTGTCCAACAAAGTAATTTTTTTTTTAAATTACACAACTTTATCAATAAGCAACAGCACAAAATTATAAAATTAAATAACATTGTTTAATAAATTAAAATTAAAATATTTAACTAATACCATATATGTGGAGATATGGTTGCCCCAAATAGTTTACTACGTTATGTTTTGATGATGACAAATACATTGTAAAAAAGTTTATGAATATACTACATATATGTGCTTAATAAAATATATTAGATCATACATGATTATATACTATATCTTATTGTTATTCTTTTAAGAATTATGCATTGTTTTATGTGTTGCACCATTTATAGAATATATCAAATGTACTTGATAAATGATATAATTAATTATTAGATATGTGTTTATATGTAAATTATATATGCATGAAGAACGTTATATAGTTATATACATGTGAATCATGCATATTGAGTTATAGATTTGGACTAACCATGGTTTTCAAGTGAGTTATGCTCTGTAAGATAGTCCAAGTACAAAGAGTGAGCATTAAAATAAGAAAGTAAAAGATCCTATTTATACTCAACTCAACGAGAAGGAGAATGAAGAGATGAACCAAGTTTTTGAAAGATTTGAAAAGAAGTATTTTTAGAAGCTTAGATTTCATCAAGAAGTCTAAGGACTCATTTGGTTATATATTATTTTATAGGCAATTCTCCTTTGTAAGGATAGAGGTTTTACATGAAAAGAGCAGAATTTTACATGAAAAGAGCTCAAATAATTTATTTAATCTTGACAAATGTTTTTAACATGGTAAAATACCCAACAAATAAGTTTTGAAAAATTAGTATTAGTGATATTTCAAAACTATGAAAAATAGTTAAATATGAGTTTTGGAAAGCTGACTTATAGTTATTATTTTTATCATAACTTTTAAAATATTTTGATTTTTTATCTGAAAATTGTTTCATATGAAATTAGATTCAAATAGATTTCCAACGCATGGTCATTTCCTTAATTTAGATAAAAAACAAAGAAGTTATGACTTTTTTAAAAGATTGTTTTCCCGAGTAGAATTGTAGTCGACTACATAAAACTTGTAGTAAACTACATGACTACCAAAAAAGGTCTTGTAGTCAACTACAAGATCCTGTAGTTGACTACAAAATGTCAGAATTCGAAACACATTCCAGATAGAATTGGTAGTCGACTACAAGGTATCTATAGTTGATTATAAAGTGCCAGAATGTCTGTAACATCTATAAATTGCTAGATTTTGAAAGTAATCATTCCAAAACACAATCAAATACTATTTTATCAGTTGGGCTATTAATACAAGCCAAGATTGAAGCATTTACATGAGAGAAACTCATATTTCCACATCATTACATTTTATCAATCTTTATCCTACCAAAATCAAGATTTAAGTTCTTCATTGTTATAATCTTTCTATTCATTAGTTCTTCAAGTTGTATTATTTATTCTTTGAGAGAATTTGTCATTTTCTATTAATCATATATACTTGTAAGAAGGTGAAGAATCTTTCAAGAGAGTTTAATGGACGATTTCCCTTTGAAAGAAAAGGAAAAGACTTAAGCACAAGGGTGGAGGATCCCAAAGTATGAAGAGTGTTCTCTTCTTGTAAAGGTTATTCAAGTACCCATGAAGCTTGGAGAATAAGAGACTCTAGCACAAGGGTATAGGATTCCAAAGATGTGAAAAATGCTCTACTTTGTAAAGGTTTCTCAAGGACCTAAGTTACAAGCTTGAATAATAATTAAAACCTTAAGTGAATGATATTTGGATTGGACGTAAATCATAAGACGTGATTGAACCAGTAAAATATCGTTTGCACTTTCTTATTCCTTAATCTTTTTACATTCTATCAATTTACATTTGACTACTCATTTGTTAAATTCTCATAATTGTCATAATTGTTATTCTATTGCATATCTTGTGATATTTTTATTTAGATTATTAAAACTTGATATCTAGCTAGTTTGCTTGATTTATATAATTATTCAAGTTCAATTTGAGCTATCTAGAATATCTTTATCAATGATATTGATTGGTTCTTAAATAATCACATTATGATTAATATTGTTCTATATATTTAATGTGATTAGCATAATGCATTGCATGTGAACTTAATATTTTTAGTTTTCTCTAAGTATGATTTGTGTTTAATATACTTATTGCGATGCATATAATAATTGATTGAGTCAAAATGCACAAAATCTCAAGATTATTTTAAAATTTGTGATTACCAAATTTATATTCATCTTGTGTGATGGTTGCCGTTGATCAACAATATATATTACATGTTTCATGTTTTTAAACAAAAGTAAAATATAACATATTTGTTACACATATATTTTATAATTGTGTCTATACTTACACAGCTCAAATTATTAATATGTATATAATATTACATATTTTATGTTTTCAAATTAAAAATATTTTAATATTATTACATAAGGGATATCCGTGAAAATGGAAACAGGGATAATGAACCCTGGCCTTATCCCGATTATTAAATAAGGACAAATTTCCCTAATCTCCACTGGAAAAAGAAAAAACCTTTCATCTCTCCATTGCTAGAAAATTTACCCATATATCCACTTAAACAATAATTTTTATCATCCCTAGTCATTTTAGTTTTTCTGGGGTGCGATGTGTGTGTGCAGTGTGTTTGTCTTTTTAGTTGTGCTATGCTTCAAAAATAAATTGTTGGTTTTGGGGCCATTTATGGCCTATATGGTTCAAAATAAGAGAGGGGAGGGAAAGGAAAGAGAATGAAAGAATTTTAATTTTATGTGTGTTTGGTTATAGTAAGGGAGAAATTTTAATAGAGAAAAAATATAAATTTTTTTTTACACAATTATAACATTTAAGGTAGTATTTAATTTAGGGATATTTTAGTCTATTTTTAAATATATATTATATTCCTTCTAAATTTTTCCACTTTAAAAAAAGAGTTAAAATTGATTTAGGAGAGATTTTATTTTCTTCATTTCCTCTTCAAAAAAATTAAACCAAACACATAAATTTAAAACAACACTTTCCTTCTCCTCCCTTTCTCTTTATTTCCCTCCAACTAAACAGGTTTTCATTCATAAATTAATTTTAGTCGCGGTCACGAGCCTCAAGGGCAATTGGTGAAAGGAATATTTTTATTTTTGAGTGAATTACATTTATGTCCTTCAAAAAACGATACCCACCTCAATCTTCAATTAAAATTAAACTCCACCTCGTTTTTTTTTTACTAACAATTTTTTTAAAATAAAATGAAATATTGTGCTTAACTCCAACAATTAACAATGGTTTAATTTTGATAGCTTTGTAACTTGTACTAAATTTAATGATAAAATTTAGATCATTCATCACCAATTTATTGCTCATGATAAATGATAATAATTTTTACTCTATTTTCTCTGTAATACACTATTCAGTATCTAGTGATACTACTAAGTGCTAAGTGGTGAACACCATTCAGTGTAACAGATTTTGAAACTCATTATAAAATAGTTAAAGAGTTTTAATTTGACTTGAAGTCATTAGTTGCACTGATATAACTCGCAAGGTTTCGTACGTAATTACGCACATTCTTAATACAAGGATTATAACTTTTAATAAGCCGTCCACAACAATCATAACATAAATATTGTCTACGTGATATCAGTCACGAGTCATTGTATAATAATTAGTGATGAATGATTTATATTTCATCATTAAGTTTAACACAAGTTATAAAACTAATATAAACAAATCATGATTAGTTGTCAGGTTAAGCAAAAGTTATAAATTAAGGTGAAGTGTCATTTCGTTAAACCTCAATATAGGTTAGTGTAATTTAATCCCTATTTTATTTTATTTAGACTTTTTTATTATAAAATCATGAGATATCTTGATATCTTACTAATTTTCGTTTGAGCATAAACTTGATTATAATGTACTTTTAATGAGTTTTAAACTCTTATATCATAAAAAAAATTTGTCCACATAAAACTCAATTTTTTAAGTGAGTCACAACTTAGGATTATTTTATTTTGAAGAATCTAATAGAAAGTGATTGTAATTCAACAAAATAATTCACAGTAAAAGCCTTAGATGTTAGAATTTGATAATTTTAGCCTGTTTAAATTAGATTTATCTGAAAATGGCACAATGTTCAATGTTCAATGAATCTTTGCTGAGCGAAAGTGGGTAAAAACTCGACATTATTCTGGTGTTTATATATTTTTTAGGATATTAATATTGAAGATGAATTGATAAATATTTATTAGTTATTATTTATATTTAATAAAATTTTAAATATTTATTATAAAATTAATCATTAATAAATAATTAATAGTTTATTTTAAGTATCATATTTATCAGGTATGATAACATCTCTCGTATCAACTTTCCTACTTATTCCCCCGGCCCATGAGAGTACTCTAATTGCAGAATCATTATGTAAATGATATCATTATTTAATCATTTTGTATATTTTATCTAATTGCAGAATCATTGTTTATTATTTTATTTAATTGGTTGCTTATCCCCCAGCCATGCACCATTGCATTTTACTCCATGGAAAACACTATAGGTTATATAAAAAAAGAGAAATATGCGGACAAAACAAGCACAGCATATGCATAGGCATATTATCAAATAGATGGTGGCTTTGGAAATGGTACTCAGAAAGTGGAGCAAATTGCCTTTCTAAACAAAAGTCGAAATTACGCTTTTTTAGGCATAAACGAATAGAAAATGTTTTTTTGCACACTTTTTTTCTCATTATTTTTATACTTGATTAATAATAAATAAATTTTTGATTAATATAATATATCGTTTGATTAATGAATTTTCATAATTGATTACTTACAGACTTAGTTAACGATAAAGAAATTTTTGGTTAATTCACTATATCGTTTAGTTAATAAATTATTCACTTGTAATTAATTAGTTATTAAAACTCATAAACCAAATAATATACTGTATTAATCAAATATCAATACTCTAAACGAAAATATAGTTATAAAACAAGATGTAAAAAGGCATCTTTGGTCCAAATATTAATGAAAACAAGCCTGTTTTCAATAATGAAAGAGTGAGCCATCTTAACCACCACATCTTGATTTTATTTTTAATATTAGATATCAACTAGTCAATAATGAAAATAATATTTGGTATAATATGGGATTAAAAAGGTTTTAAAGTCAGAGTAAATGATAACAAAACTACGTTACCCATTCAAATTTGATCTCTTCAATCAAACTTTTTTATGAACCATTGTTATCTTCTCTCGTGCATATATGCAGGAAAAATTCTCCTTAACCAAAACTAATTCTCTTAAGGGAGGAAAACAATGCTGGCCAGATAAATATAATAAATGAAACAAAGGGAAAATAAAAAAGAAATGAAAAGTTCAAAATAAAATAAGGTTTTTTTTTTTTATTATTAACATTGAGTTACAGTTCTTAAGGTAATATAGTTTAATTTTTTTATATCTATCAGCAGTGAAGTTTAACATTATATTTTATAATAATTACAATTACAATTACAATGTAATGATATAATTGATATATTAAATAATGTTAGCATAATAAATTGATTTTAGAAATAGTAAAAAAAAATAACTAGTAACTTCAAAAAATTTATTAATTTGATATAAATGATCAATTAATGTAGGTAAAACAATTTTTACAGTTTAAATAATAAATTAAAGTTTGAAGTCGCTTTCCACAAAAAAATATTTAAGAAAATTAAAAAAAAGTTCAATTTTCTCAATAATAGCTTATTTATAAAATTAATAAAACATCAAATTTAATTTAATTAATTAATTATTTACAATAAATAAAAATTTATTTTTATTTTAATATTTAATAAATTATTAATTAAATTAATTTGATGTAAATGTTTTTAAGGAGCTGAAATTTTATGTAATTCCGAAGTTCACTTACTCGGCGCAGACAGAGGAAGAGAGATGGAAGCCCTGGCAGTGTTTGGTGGAAGCAGTGCTTGTGCCTCATCCTCTCTTGTACGCTTACCATCCAAGAGGACTTGCACCTCACCCTCCACCCATCACCAAGAGATATCAGCATTTCCTTCAAAATCCCATCTTTTCTCATATCACCCACCTTCCCCTCCTTATGCCCAAACCCTCCGCAGTAGAAGCAGCACAAAACCCGGCATCTTCCTTCCCCACTTAATTGCTTCTCTGGTTTGCTCTGTTTCTCATTTTTCTCTACGCCATCCATAGTTTGAATTTTCACATCATTTCCTGCCTAATTTGACAGCAACCTATTTCTAAATGTTTCTTCTTCTTCTTCTTATTTGCAGGAACAAGTTCAAGAAACTTACATAATGGTGAAGCCCGACGGGGTGCAACGTGGCCTCGTAAGTCTCCCAATTTGTTTACAGCAATTTCATTTGTTCTGGTTAGAGGAAGAAGGGAAAAAAATTGAAATTAACGGTTTGAGGAACCTATAATTTTATTTATTTTTAAATCTGCTGGTATTGAGCTCGTTGTTCAATTGGTTATAATCCTGAATTTTCTTATTGTGTTGAACTGGTTTAGGTAGGAGAAATTATTTCTAGGTTTGAGAAGAAGGGGTTTAAGTTAACAGGCTTGAAGCTCTTCCAGTGCTCAAAAGAATTAGCAGAGGTTTGTACTGGTTGCAATACTTGCTTTTATGTATATCATGTGTTAAGTGCTGTGGTATGTTTATATCATCTAGAAGATATATTAGAGTTGTTCTCTGTGCAAATTTGTTTCCAATGAAAAAATAAAAATAAATCACCATTATCTAATTAATTTTTAACATATACTTATTGGATTTGATGGTAGTTGTATGAAATGTAAGAATATGGAGTGTTCGAGTAACTGAATCCAACCATCCAATGAAAAAATCTCAAATGTATCCATGTTTTCATGATTGATTACTATACCGTATGATGTGAACTTACATCTCGTGTTTGCATTAATGTTGATTCTATCTATGATGTTTGTCTGATCTTCAACTTTTAATATGCTATTTACATTTATAAGGCTTATTGCAACTGTTTATGGTTCCAGGAGCATTACAAGGACCTAAAAGCAAAGTCATTCTTCCCTAAGCTGATTGACTATATTACTTCAGGTCCCGTTGTGTGTATGGTATAACTCTCTCCAGTAGTATCCCATTTTCACCTGCAGTTTTGCAATTTACCTGTTGAAGGTGTTTTATGGTTTTGATATGATGCTATATTTGCCAGGCTTGGGAGGGTGTTGGAGTAGTGGCATCAGCACGTAAGCTTATAGGGTCTACAGATCCTCTTCAAGCTGAACCAGGCACAATAAGAGGAGATCTTGCTGTTCAAACAGGAAGGTAAGGCCTTCAATGCTTTTGCATCTGACTTGTGACTTTTGAATGCCTCCACTCAGTCAAGATAGGCATCATAGGCTGCAGAGAATCTGTGTTTCTTGTTGATTTGAGACTAAGCAGTGACAAGACCTTATGATGACCTTCTGGCAGGAATATTGTTCATGGCAGTGATAGCCCTGAGAATGGCAAGCGTGAAATAGGTAATGCTCTTGTGCTATCCAGTTTAACCCAAATATATGCAACAAAAAAGATGAGTTGTGAAGAGGGAATAGAAAAGCTAGCAATTAATTTAAACATCAGCAGGTTTCAGAAGTTTTATGAATAGAAAATACAAGCTTTAATTGTGATTTTTTTAAAATAATTTTTTTTTGGTTCTAGCTTTAATTGTGAATTTTATCAACTGGTTGTTGGCATCTGTCAATATTTTGCTTTGGTGAAGATAAGTTTGAACTTCCAAGAAAATTATGTGGAATAGACCCACTTTAGGAGCTGGACTTTGCAAGTGTCAAATGATTGCAACTGGTTAAGGCTGGTGAAAATTAGTTGATTAGTCTATTTCTGAATCATGACAATTGAAAAATAGGAGGCGGGGAGGATACAGATATGCCATGCTAGAACTTCCTGCAGAGGCTGATGGACATCAAGGATATGATATGAGGAAACTATGAAATATCAGAGTGATTTAATTACAGGAATAAACTGTCTGAAAAAAGGTTGAGCATTAGAGTGAAACCAGGGTGCATCAAGGTGACCATGAAAGAAGTGAGAGAAGAAAATATTATAGGAAAGAAAGGTAAATGGCTTGGAAGCCAATTATAACAGTAATGTTACCATCATTAACATTAAGGACCAGATATGGTGAAAAAAATAGAATACGTGTTACAATAAGAAATACCTTTAACAGCTGGGATTGACGGACCTGTTTTTGTGGTATTATCCATCAGTATATTTCTTTTCAATTGCTTAGCTTAAATTAACTACAGGCAATTGTAATGTATATTGAATACTATCTGCATTATTTCATCAAGACATATAGAATAATCTAACCCATTGTTGTTCCGAACTGCTATCATTAAGTTTACCAATAAAAACTGCTATCCTTCATCTCTTAGTAGCTGCCTTAAACTACTAGCTTGTGGACTCATCATAATACCAGGGTGCCATCTTGCATAAGTTATTGATGTTGTCATCACATACAAAATTGTATTCATCTTTTGATAAATGTCTTGCAAACCATAGAATCTGGTGTGTGGGAAGATAGTAAATGATCCAACAATTGAATTGGACATCATTTTAGAAGTAATAGTTAGGAGAATTAGTGCTGCAATGTAAGTGTTAACCATAGTAATGTGATTCTTGATTAACTCGTTATTTCCATTTGTGGCAGCTCTATGGTTCAAAGAAGGCGAATTATGCCAATGGACTCCAGCCCAGGCACCATGGCTAAGAGAATAATATATCACCGATGCCCAATTACCCTGACTCCTGCAGTTTCTAAGTTCAATAATCTGATAAATTGTTTTCAGTTGTCAATGTAGCAATACATCAACTTTCGAGATTAAACAGTTACTCAGAAATTTTGTAAAATTTTGCCCTTGTTTCTTAGTTTTTTCCTTCTACTCCCCCTCCCTCCTTCAAAATCCTTTCTTTGTTCTGAATTTTGACTCAGATTCATTTTCTTTAATTACACCAGCAACCAAGAGGTGTAATTAAAGAAAATGAACCATACACTACAAAATTGCATTCGAAAATACAGTTGATGCGATCCAGTGAGCAAAATTAATGAGCAAACCGCCAGAAAGATTTAACTTTCTAAACTTTATTATAAAATCTAGATCATCTTTGATATACTTCAAAATAATACATGTTCCACAGACACTAACGCTGTAAGCTAAGAATGAGATACAATACAACAAATAATAGTTTGATAGAAGCCGTGGATGCTACAACCTAAAGTTTAATATGGCAGAATCGCCCATTTGAATCCATCTTTATTCTGACAATTGACAATCTTGTGAAGATGGAATACTTTCCATTTCACTTGCGTAATGAGACTCAATAGAACTTGATGAAATGGATCCAGAACAACCACTCTTGGTTGATGTTGGCTCTCCACAAGATGATGATGATATACAGGTATGTCTAGAGAAGAAATGAAGAATGGAAACATTATTATTGTGCCTTGGCTGTTGTGAGTTCCCAGTAGAAACATGGTCACTGAAACTAGGCGATAAAGTGTTACAAGAGCAATCTGTCTCCATCATCATTATCCCACCAATATGCTGGGAACTTGAAGCGCTTGCTGGTGGTGGAGAACGATTTGGCTTCACATTTGATTCCTCAACGCAGGGTGAACTAATTGAAGAATCATTTATAATAATCTCATCCGTTTCTATGGAGGACGCACTTATATCACGTTGAGCACCGAGTTTTAGCTTCATGAGAGTAGCCTCTGCGTCAAATAAGAATTTCAATTTTGAAACACGCTTGTGATTTTTCATTTTCTTCCCATTGAAAATTCAGGTCCCCAATCAAATGAAGATACAAAGAGAAAGAGAGTAGGAAGGATACCGTAGATGGAGAAAGAATCGTGTTTGAGAAGCTTGGATGGGGAACCCTCCAAGCTTTCCAGCGAGGAAGACGCTCTGATTCTTCCTAACATTTCTCAACCCTGATTCTGATCTGATATTGCTCCTCGGTTCGGTTCGGGTGATGCTCAGAGATGAGAGATAGATAGCTTCATAGCTATAATAAATAGAGAGAAGGAGATTTTGTGCGTCACAGTCACAGATTGGCGCCGTTCAGATTGAATTACATTGAATTAGAGCGGGAATCGTACTTCCCACACTTCTTTTTCGCCTTTTTTTTTTTTTTCTAAAGAAGTCCAAGTTCACACACTTTTTGGGGTGGGCCAAAGTCTGTTATGATACGTGATCGGTTAATACAACTAGCGTGTGTCATGTCGTGGTTCCGGGCTGACCCAAATAAGTGAGGTTCAATTTTGTGTCCTTTTAAAAATGAGGATAAAATAAAATAAAATTTAAAGATTGAGTTTTATATGAAAAACTCTTCATTGAATCTTTTTTGTCCTTATTTTTAAGGGATACCAAACTAACTATGAATATTTTTAAAATTATAAGAACTCATTTATAATTTTTAAACTGTAGAGACTTATTTAAGAGTTTTAAAAAATATAGGGACTTACACATTAATTTAATTTATAATTAATTTTGAGGGTTTCAAAATCTAAAACAAGCAGAAGATAAATTAATTGCAGCCTTGTAAAAGCTCCCTCAATATTCATGGATAAGCCGAGGGGGTCTTCGAAAATTTGTCTTGAAAGTTTTGTCATACTACTGTTATGCTCCATATGCAAAAGAGGTACTATTATGCTTCATATGCTGATGTCTATATATATTGTTAAAAAAATCATCGTATGCCCTCTGGAATACCAAGTGTCTTAGTCAAGGAATTAAAAGAAGTTGTAAAAGATTTGACTGTGACCAATTTCCTACTATTATCTCTGTATTGTCATTTTGTTTTGAGAAAAAAATTGTTTACTTGTATCATTGCTTTATATGACTCTTTTTTTTTTATCGTTAATTTTCTTATACTTTTGTCTTTGAGGAACAATAGCCTTAATTAGTTGAAAATCTCAACGCTCTTAATTTGTGAAGATTTCAATAGCATTAGTGATTAGTGCATGTGTTCCTTTAAGAAAGTCTAAGCAGAAAAAGTTAAACCAAATTAAAACATAAGGAACAAAAGGATATTATCAATAGAACACATCTAGAACAAGTACGTTGAAAAGAAGCTCTATATTTTTATTCAGAGTTCAGTTTTTTTTTTTCGGTAATATTTCAGAATTCAAGTTTAATATCTTTTTTATTTAAAAAATTTAATGACAACTAACCTAAATGATTATGGTGCTATATCTTGACCATTCAATGCAACAATACGGAGGATAATGTATAGTTCGATGGTTGCAAACTTGCAATTAAGGGCCGCAACAAGAAAATATTATTTGTCACTTAAAATTTTAAATGCCCCCACTGTGAAAACGCGGATCCAAATCACGTCAACTGTATGAATTATATGACTTATGAAATTGTGTTGATTATGACACTAATTTTTTTAAATATATTATATAACCAATCTAAATTAAATACATGTATTGTTTGAAACTCGAAGGTTTCAACATGGTTTGGATAAGGAAAATAATACTTATATATATATATATATATATATATATATATTCCCTCACATACCTCACATTTAGAGATGTGAAGGTCACTCACATTTTTTTATTATCATTATATAACAAATCTAAATTAAATACAGGTATTGTTTGAAACTCAAAGAGTTAAACATGGGTTAGACAAGGAAAGCGATACTTATACATATTTCTCCCTTCACATATGGTGAGATAGAGGTCACTTATATGCTATCATCTCTGCCTTCACTTTCACCTCTAACATATGAGTGACCTCCACATCACTATATGTAAGGTACGTGAGGAGAAAAAAATGTACAAGTATCATTTTTCATTATATAAAGCTATTTTCACTTTGTTGGATGAAGCATAAATTATCATAAGATGTTCAGCAACAAAATATGTTAGATCAATTTATGAGGCATGCATTATTTATTATCTCAAAATAGCTTACTTACAATATAATGCTTATTTAGTTAAAAAGAAAATTGCTAACCTAAAGAATCTTCATGACGTACATTGTATAAATATTCTCAAACTTACACCTAACAACTAAGAATATACTCCCTCTTTTAATCCACTGAAAGTGAATTAGTGTTCAGTTTTGAAAAAATAATTATAAACTAACATTTTCGTACCATTATTGTAAAAAAAAAAAAAGATAGACTCCCTCTGTATTATTTTTTTTTTAATAAACATTAATTTTAGTCATTATACAAAAAATATCAGTTTAATCATTTAATAATTTAACATTAAATTAATTTTTTTAAGAGACTAATTTGATGTAAGAACTAATATTGAATGATTAATTTGATATAAAAATAATAATATTAAATAATCTATTTAATGTTAAAAATTAAGAATTTAAAACAATTTTGATATATTTATCATTAAAAGATCTAATTAATAACACTCATATTTGAAAGACCAAAATACTATTTACTCTTTTTTTTCCCTTCTAAATTCATCAAAATCAAAATCATAGTTTCACTTGAGTAGTACACAAAAAGTTTAGTTGTTATTTAATATAGAAAATACAAACAACGGAATTTTAAACATGAGCAATTAAGTTTTTTTTTTAAAAAAAAGAAACTTAAGTTATGGAAATTTGTTCATTTTCATACCTGTGTAGTTAAAAATGTCTGGCTAAATAAATTATTCTAGTGACAATTGTTTTGTAAATTTAGACTATATATATAAATGGTGTATTTACCAAATTACTAAACCACGGGAGGTATGGCGGTAAAAAAGAACTTATAGATTGTCTTTATAATTGGGTTGAAGTTAAAAACGCATTTTCATAATTTAGCCATGTTTTTTCAATGGCAACTGGCTGCCATGCCGAACAGGATACCAATACTCTACTTTTCGGTAGAAACAGCAGTGTACTTTTGTTCCTTTCTCTCTACCAGTTCGTGGGGTTCACACACCCATGCTCCCATAGAGATTGGAAGAACATTCATGAAATTAAAAAAATTATTAATATACTATATCGACATTTCGTTTAATCAGTTACCTTTGAGGAATTGGGATGGAATTAAAATTCTGAAGAACGACAATTTTTGAGACAGTCTTCGACTTAATCACAACAAAGTTCACGTTGCAAATTAAAACATGCATAGACTGCATAATGTCATTAAACATTTTCCCATAATTTCAAATAATGGTAATGCAATAAATCTTGTCCAAAAACTCGTCAAGCACAATCACAAAACATTCTAAAACTCCAATAAAAACCTGCTGAGGCCCCACAAAATCTAATTGTGATCGCCATCAATTTCAAACTTATATACCATATAGAAGAGAGAAAATTTGAATTTACCTTTCTTCAATTCCACAACAAAGAATTGACCAGTTTATCAACAAACTACACGCAAGTAGATTGATCCAGACCTACCTCTTATCAAAGTGATTAGTCTCTCCAAAATAATCTTTTTACTAAACCGCGTTTGCTACCTCTGGGCTTAACATCCTTACCTGGAACAATGGTAAGTGAAAACGTCAAGAGAGCGCAGAATTAGATATAGCTGATTTAGTAGAATGGAGAGATAACCTAATGTTAAACAGACATAAAACACTTACAAATAAAAAAACCAGAAACGACCAATGAATGAAAAAGACTAGAAAACAGGCAAGACATGCCGTTTTTCAGTGCAGTTAGAAATTATTGAAAATTAAATCAATCGTTTTATCGCCATATATTTTCAAATGTCTGTCTTAAGCTAGAGTTATAGTGCCACCTTTAAATCTGCCAGCCTGAGACAAAGCTTCTTCTGCAATGGGTCTCCACTGTTCTGCACAAGAATAATTGATTCCAAGTCCAACGCTAAGTCCCCTCAGTAGATGCACTGTCCGAAGTACAGAAAACAGTTCCTCTGGAAAAGCCTACCATAACCAGGCACAGGAAGAATAGAAAATTTAGTGCAAAAAAAGTAGCAGCGTAAACTAGTAACAAGTTATTTCCTGCTTGTTCCGTATATCACTGATACGTATGCATCAATACTTACTCCATTGTGTAATAATTTATTTCACTGCCAACATATTTTCACCAACTTCGCTATTAGAGTCATTATTCATTAAAAAGAGGTTTGCCACCAACCTTGCACGTAAGAGACTCGAATTTCTCATATTTTAGTTAGTGTAACATTCAAAAGTACCACATTATCAGTACAAAGGAACACAGATTCACTAACTGTTTGGACATTTTCTTGGAGGATACGAGGGGAGTTAGCCATCCTAGATTTGTTCCTGTTTAGTTGGGCTTTTTCCCCTTTTATTCACCAAAAAAAATATCATATTTACAAATCCTTGAAAAACCTCAAATTTGCCAAGTGTTTTTTTTGTTTTGCTTTTTTTTTTTTTACTTTAGTCCTCCTAGAATTAATTTCCTTTTATCCATAACTACCGCCTCCTAGACCTTCTCAATCTCGGGGTTCTAAGTCCGACATCTAACATTTAAGGTCTACTTAGACTTGTGCAACAGAATAACCTGACAGATGTTTATACACTGACCTGTTCCCTGATTAATAAAAACAAACCGTTCCGCAAAAGAAAAACACCAGAACTAATATAAATTAAGTATAATTTTTACCAATAGATAGCCACGTCACATCAAGAATGTGTGATCCCTGGGAACAAACGGTGAATAGAAATTTGGATTCTAAAACATACCTGAACGGCAATTTTTTTTATTGAAGATTCCTCTGAGAAAGGTTGCAGCATTAACACCCCGGGGGGCAATTTTGTATCAAACATTGTCTGTGCCAGTTTAAGCAGCTCTTGTTGCTCATTTTCACATTTGCTAAAGGTATCTATACCAAGCTCCCTATAAAATGAGAGTAAAACAATCAGATATTCATATTTGAACAGAGCCACCAATAGATCGTCATTTTCAATTCAAAATTATGAAGTAAAAAAAAGTAGACTGCCCTCCAATGAAGTCCATATTTCACATAATCTAAATTGATTTTAGCAGTAAACCATCTGGTGAACCACTCTAATATCTATTTTGACGGTAACACAAATAATTAAAATTTAAACTTTAGGAAAGGAGGCTTGCGTACCAAGTCATATACTATGGGCATTGGATTTTATGATTAATGTTTACTACGGTTTGACCCAATCAGGATTTCATATCAACTCAGGGTCTGTACCTTCAATTTTAGTGAAGATAAACTGAGATTCAAGTCAGGGCTTCTTTGTCTTGGTATAATGAGGGCAATTTAGATATTTTCTCAATAAAAGGATTATTCAGGGCCATCAAAGTTTATGTCTCTAATGAAGAATTAATTAATTTATATTTTTCGTATATTTCCAGCCTTCACTTTAATTTTTTTTCTCTCCCCTCTTGTCTTATCTATCTCTGTCTCTCTTATTTCTCACATCAGTTGGTAACAGAACTCATTCCCTTCTTATTCCTTGTTTTCATTATCTATTCCCAGCAACACCGCTAGTGCAGTTTATAACTCAGTAATAGCTAAGCTATCTATTTCTGTTCTTTTTTTCAACAAACAAGAGAAGAAGCATTAGATAGATAAGATTTAGATGCAAACTTCAGTACCTATAGCTCTCTGAAGCTCTTAATGAGTCACCATCAGCAATTGCAATAACTAGATTAGCATAACCCAGCCTCAACTGTTCTGGGAGATCCTTCACCTGCCCATAGTCTAGCAAGGCAACCTGACTAGAGGGAAGATACAAACGTTACGGTGGTTAAAAGTTAAAACCTTATATTAGGCATAGAGATCTAAAACTAATTTTCAATATTCTACCCCCGTTCATTTCCATATGTAATTCCTCTTCATTAAAACGTTTTTATAATAACAAGTAGGATACTCATCCGAAGATAGATGAAATAACATTTAAGGATATATCAAAAAAGAAATATTGCTGATGACTTGCCTCTGATCCTTTACAAATCAGGATATTTCCTGGATGAGGATCTGCATGGAAGAACCCACTTTTCAAAATCATTTGGCCATAAGCTAGAGTCAAGCTTTGAAGAATTTTCCTGCACTTTTATAAGAAAGTTAATAGTGTAATATGCATAAAACTACATACATAAGTATGAAGAATCATCTATATTATCAATATTTCAGAAAAAAAAAGTTGGCGTTATTAAAATTTCTCCATCCCCTCTATATTATCTGATTCTCACATCCTCAGACCCCCCTCCCCCCCGGAAAAAAAATATTAGTACAGCAATCAAATCTATTAAAAAATGAATGAGTGCCAAAGATTTATCAAATTTGTCCTAGTCTAACAATTTGTTGATTTTGAGGTTCATCATCAGAAGTATAAAATTTTGTTATTCATTTGCACCAGATTTATGGCTTAATTATTTTACAAGTATAGATTCAATTAAGTATCATTTTGAGTATATAAATTTAGATCATGAAACACGCAATCATTGGAAGAAATCAATGCCAGACTGTTCCAAAATTCTATCATATTCCCCTTTTCGATAGTTGAAGTTGAAAGATAATAGACAGAAATTTGAATTGTCTTGAGTAAAAAATCAGAGGAAAAACAAGGAAGCTTGTCTTGAAATGTCTTAATTAAAGACACTAGTTTGCTTGTTCGTTATAGAGGTTTTGGCAAAAACAAGGAAGCTAGATTTTTGTGGCAATGTACAGTTTACACAATTCTTTTGTGCATTTTGTTGGAGCTGAATGCTCGCACCTTTAAGGGTGTCTTGTTCCCTTAAACTCATTATGGGATAGGATTAGGTATAAGGCTTCTCTATGATGTTCTGCTCATGGTTTGTTCAAGGTAGTGTGACTGGGCAACCTTGCTGCATTCTTGATTTTATTCTTGTTTTATCCTGTCCTTTTGTTTTGGAGGATATCATATCCTCCCCCTAGTTGTACTTTCCCTCTCATTAAATTTATTTTTTGATATAAAAGGAGACACCAGTTTGAGAGGTATTTGGTAGCAACAAACATTTTGCTAGGCTTTCATAGGTGAAAGGATATTGTGTCTTGTATGGCATCATCATTTTATAACTACTGTGTGAATAATCAACTAGAATGGCAGCAAAAGCTCCCCCAGAGATCATAAAGTTTTAAAGAGAGAAGGGATAGAGTTATCAAAGAAGTAATGAGTAAAAGAGCCACCCTAATCACTCAATCCCCACAACACGCCCAGGGAGAAAATTGGGTTAATTTGGTCATTTACAGGAGTAGGTTGTGCTTTACTAGCACTAAACTTACAAATCTTTCATAACATCGTTACTGACTAACTTGCTGGTGGGGAGAAGGGAGTGGGGCTAATTGCACAATGAAAGAATTCAGGCAAATAAGGGAAGGTTGTCATGAGAGAAAAGGGGTAAGAAAGATAGGCAGGAAAGTGAGAGAATGATAGGAATTAGGATGAAGGGAAGTGAAAGTCAAATTACAGGAAACAGGGTTAAGAAACAGTCTTTAATAAAGAAGACTCTTTAATAAAGAAGACAGTGAACGAATAGAAGTTATTTTGATGATTCAAAATGGACAAGAAAACTAAAAGCAAATGTCAAAAGTCAGAATCTAGGTCATGGATAAGTTATTAATTAAAACAAAAGTGTGGTGTGGAGGACTACTTTTAGGATATCTCAGGAGCTTACTGCTTTGCTGCTGCTGCAATTTTACCACGAGGATTTATGCCTCTTTTTGCTATTTCATCACCAAGGTTCATTATTGGAATCCCATCAATATATTCCATAACTAGGACCCTCCTGTACAATCAGAGAAGCACATTATTACTAAAAAAAGTTATAACAAATGAAATACATATGAACCAATATGTCTTAGTAAAAACTTGACCAAGTGAATATATAAAAAGTATTATACCTTTCTTGGCCATTTGGCCAAGATCAAGTGTGTAACATAGAAAAATTATTTTGCCATACTGGATTTTTTTCTTCATTGTTTTCACCCTTGTTTTTATCAATAAAGGTGCTTTTCATAACATATCATGGTTGGTATAGCATGCTAAAAAGTAATAGTAATGATGACATGCTTGATTCTCACAGCACAGAATTATAGATCCTGATAACAACTATGTGCACAAACTTAACAGTGCAGTACCATTCAAGCTTTTCAATCATTTTACTGTTAATAATTTGTGCAAAAAAAGAAATATTATCTAAATTGTCCAATTAACAAAACTAGTTTGCCAAAAAAACTCGTGTGATAACTGTTTCATGGACAAAATATTAGAAAGGAAGCTGGTTGCAGACAAACCACAGTTGAGACGACAACATCCTATTCAGGAAAGAAAACTAATTTTCCAAAGAAACCCTAAGATTTGTTATTTGAGAACCACGCTCCATTGGGAGCCACACCCTGATCATTCAGCGGTAGAGAGCCCCAAGGCATTGACATCCTAGCACAGAGAGTAGCGCCTCGAAGCAAGTGGGCAGCCATCTTAAGCTCTTTCGGTGACACTGACAAAGGGAAGCCCATGCTGACCTTCTGTATATATTTCCTCGTACATTTTCGCTCTATTGTTACCTAGGATCTTTAAAGGACTTGTCAGATCAACACCACTGTTACATTACAAGGATCCTTGTTGTTGCAGACTCCAAATCAGAGGAGGACTCAGACTAGGCAGACCTATTCAAACCAGGGAAGTCAACAGCTAGTAGTAGCCACCCGTTGAGACCCAGGCTATAAATACGAGGCTCATAGTTCAAATGAGGCATCTTGAGAAATTCAAAGTTCATATAGAAATATTCTTGTAGTTTATCCTCTTGAGGGATTGAGAATCGAATGTTCTTATTGTTCATTCTCTTGCAATTCAAAGTTAATAAAATCACTCCTGTTATGAATGATTTACTGTTCATAGCTTGATCGGATTCTTCTCCATGCTCCTTTCCCTTCTTGGTTCCTTTGTGTTTTAGAGTAAAAGTTCATGTTGTGTATAAGTCTCCTTGGCTTATAAGTGACTCAGGGCAATTTCAGCAGAAACAATAACATAAAGAAATTAGTCATGCTAGCACCAACTGGCATTTAACATGTAATTTTGGAGACAAAAGCTATGCTCGAGAAAACATCAATCCTTTCTAAAACAGCCATACAATCCAAGTCCAATAAATAAATAGCCGGCACTCCTCTCCAAAAATAATATAGTAAGTTAAGCATTTTAGTCCATTGTTAATATTATCATCCAGATCATGTAAAGATGATGTGCTGCATAACATACCTAGTAACCATATCTCGTATTACTCGTGGAACCAAAACAGGAGTCCTTTTATTATTTTCACATAAGAACTTTCTAATCCTTTCCATTGCATCAGCCTCCCTCACGAAGTCAAATTCATATCCAATCTACAATTTCACAAATTAGCAAGTAGAAGTTCAGAACTAGTCATGGAAGATGGCAGGAAGAATCTCAATAAGACAATCAACTAAAAAGGCAGCAGGGGGGGAGGCCAGTTTTCTTTTCTCATTCAAGCATCAAACCTGTATCATTCACACTTAAAGCACTTTTAGTCCAGTATTTTAAACATAATTTACATGCTAATTGAAAGTTAGAGAAGTAATAGATTGTTTTTATACAAAAAAAAATGTAGCAAAAACAAATGAGATCCTGCTAAAGAGTAAATTGTTTTTTACTCCATAAACCTCATTAGTAACACAATTTAGAAAAGAAAAAAAATATATGTAGCCAATATTTTCATTGAGGTAGATTAGATCAGATGTAAGGTTCAAATTAGAGAATAGTCAATAGTTAAATGAACATTCACACTGGCAATACAATTTTCACATTAATAAACATTCACTTGAGTTAATCACAAAATGGTCCAAGATGCCTCTATCAGAGTGACAATACACTGTTAGGACAACAATGGTTGAATGTCACTCATTCAAAAGCACAAGAAACATATAAGGTCCAAATGATTAGATATGCTGGAAACTTCCTTACCACTTGGTTGTATAATATTCATTTTAACGTACAACATGTTTCTAGTATGAATTGCATCCCAAACTCATCAGTCATACACTTTTACACACTGTACACTTTGTTCTTAATAGGACTTCTACATTAATCTGTATTTGAAAAACAAATCCAGTAATGTGTGTCCTTTGATTAGGGTGCTACTAATCAACAAACCCACAAAACAGGGGGAGAAAAAAGGCGGGTATTAAATAATCCACGTAGAATAATAAAACTTAGGAAGAAAAAATCTAGCAAAGAAATAATGTCCTCCACCTGTTTTTCCATTTCCTTTGTCACTGAATATAGATCAAATTTGATATCTGTCTTTTGCATGTACAAAGCAAAAGCTTGCAAGTTATGGATATCTGTCATCATCAGATCCTGAACTCCAGGATGTTGAACCTATTATATGCAAAAGAAATCAGAATCAGAAGTTTACAGCTGTAATGAATCCATAAGGTTTATCAGGTTCATTTACCTTGACAACAACATCACCCTTATCACCTCTCAGTCTTGCTTTATGAACCTAATACGAGCACAAGACATATGTCAGATCCATGGTACTAAATCCTCATAAGGATTTATGACTATTATAAAATATACTTCTTTTACCGACTAATCACCCTTCAGAATCTGAAGACCTAAATGTGATATGAACATGAATATGAACCCCAAGAAGCGATGTGAAACTTTTTACAATGCTACTTCTATTTTTTTATTTTTTTAAAAAAAAGAACAAAAAACTTTCTACTGTGCTACAATTCCAAAGAGGTTTTTACACTTCAAAGTTATTCTGCCAACAACCAGACTGAATTGCATTGGCATAACTAAATAGAAATTTAAATAATAAACAAAAGAAAAGGAAAAGAAAAATAGTGTAGAACAAGCACACATGGCAGGACTTGTTTAATTTCCCAGACATAACCCATAAGTCACCCTTGATTAACCTAATTATGCACTTAAAGTAAATGCACACTAATGGACAACAAAGTGTATGATTACTAAACAAGTTCTACTTCCAGAGTCACCTTACCGCACTTAATTACAAATATATAGAAGAGCAAGCTAAGAACCGTTCCGTATGCACCAGCCACTGCATCAATGGTTATTTGATGATAGGATTATAGGAACCTAAATTGTTGTTCATTACTATTTACTAGTGTCCTAAGATAGTAACATATCAGTGCAAGCATGGATAAACATAGGTCCTTGAGGGAGAAGAATATTGCTGCAATTTAAATAATGACCCTTATTCAGGGCAGTGATGAGATAGCAGATCAGAAGTTTCAAGTGGACCTGAGCAATTGAAGCAGAACCAAGGGGTTCCATATCGAACCTTTCGAACACATCATGAATACCCTGTCCCAGTTCATTCTCAAGCACTATTTTCACGGTGTGAAATGGGGTTGCAGGAGCCTGATCACATAGTGTAACAAGTCTTCTCACCCATGCAGCTGGGGCCAAGTCAGGCTTCCCTATAATTTGGGCAATCTGTTTTATAATTTATATCACATCAAAGATATAGGATGAGCACAACAACTATAAAAGAATACAAAATCAAGAGGCAGGGGAGGAAAGAAAGAAAATGCAATGGTTATAAAAATCCTCCAAAAATTCAAAGCCGGTCTATAATTTTCCAATAAGAAGTAAAACAAGGGAATCTCCTTAATCGAAAAAAGGAGTAGAATTAACCCAAGCCATAAAATTGAAACCACTTCACCTTCTTGTACTTGAATTCAAAGTTTCAAACCCATAGAGCCAAAAGGTAAAATCCGAGCTTGGGGGTTTGAAACAATGTTAACACGACCATAACATAGGGGGAAGGAAAATACATACTCAATTTGGGGAATGAAAAACAATAATAAAAATACACATTTAAAAAAACAAAAAGAAGAAATGGGACAAATCCCATCGAAAATTGAAGAGAAATTTCGGAATACCTTGAGGAAGAAACCTCCAAGGTCGGAGCACATAGCATATATCTTCTGGGCAGCAAGTTCGTGCTGTGTTTCCCACATTGCTTCCTGCTTGTGCACATCTTTCTCGAAATTCACTCTCAGTTGAAACAACTGCAAGAAATCCCGAATGAATGGCAACTTGGTAGTTGAAGACAAAACATGCATAATAGCATAGGTTGAGAGAGAGAGAGATACCTTGTATCCAGTGTAGATATCAACAGCTCGAACCCAGAACTGGTAGGAGCGTTGCCAAGGCCGGAACTGGGAGGAGAGCTTCTCTTTTATATCGTTGAGATCGAGAGGAGGCAACATCGTATGCTCTAACTTATTCGTGCACACACCAACTTGCTACTTCTAGCTAGCGCCGAGGATGTCGCATACAGTGTACTCTATACTACGTGTGGCTAAGAAACCAGGAGCACCATACAACTCTTATGTTAACTCTGCAGCTAATAAAGAGAAATGATACTTGTACGTACAAGATATCTCAACAGATTTTTATTTTATTTTCTCTTTCTTCTTCTTTTTTTCCTTTTTAATAAATAAAGATATATGAGATATATTGTATGTATAAATATTATTACTAGTTAATAATATATACTTTATGATAGAGAAGCTATGGTAAAAACTAGGGTATCCCCAGCGGGAAGGTGAGTGACTAATCTCATAGAGTATTAGGTGCATGAAGCAAAAAAAATTTTAACCGTATTTTTTTTATACACACCATCATAAAGATCGAATCCGAGACAAGATACTTAAGATACTGAACCCATATCACTCGAATGATTAGGAGGTTCATTGGTTCGGGTTAACATGATTAACTCAACAAACCAATCCAAACTAATTAAAAAAATTGTTTGGTTTTGGTCATTGAGTCCAATTGGGTCCAACTCGATCAAAATCGATCAAGATTGATTTGGTTCATAGATTTTGTATTTTATAAACCGATGATTAGATGTGTCAATTAGGACTAGCTCGTGTTAGGCCAAGCTTATTTCAGGGCGAGCTACAATAGGTTTGGGCTAGCAAATAGTCAGTTCGGCCCATGCAGGGTTGCGGGCTAGGATGGACCGGCCCATGGGCTCAATTTTTTTTCTTTTTTTTTTTGTCTTTCTTTACTTTTTTTCATATCTATAATAATAAGTTATTTATAAATTAAACTCTATATCAATCAAAGCCTACAAAAATCATGTATGTAAATTATATATAAATATAACATATTATATTAAGTGTCATTAACAGAAACAGTGAAGATTTACTATATTGTTTTCAACATAAACAATTTACGATATATTCATGAAGCATTGCTTCAACCATAAATTAATCAATTCAAGGAATTAGCACTAGTTAACATTATATTTCAAGTGGAAAGAAAGACTTAGATGTACTCACTAAATTTAATTCTTTTTTAATATCTAAATAAAGATAGTAAATAAAGATATGAATAAAAAATAACAAAATTAAATATATAACAAAAAATGACATTTCACATTGTCAGGCTAGCCCGCATTGGGTCAGCCTATTTTTGGGCTAGGCTGGGCCGACCCATAGTTGGTTCGGGTTGAGATTTTCTCAGCCCAACCCATGCTTTTTGTTGGCTATTTAGGCTGGCCCATGGGCTCAACTCATTTTGACACATCTACCGATGACCCAATGAAATGAACTAAACAGTAATAGAATTTTAGACATTATCTTCTTATCATTTAACTTTTCATTTATTTGAAAAATTAAAATATAATGATATATATTTAATTTTCATTTTCAAGCTCCAATCATTTAATTATTTTTATTTTTTTTAGTTACATATTAGAATAGTAATATTTCAATAATTAGCTTACTCATTTGTGTTACAAAATTCTACAACTTAAAGCTTTTTTTGTGAAGTAATATAAAAGAATATATATAACCTTTTATGTGAAGCAAGATACATTTAATGTGATATATTCATATTACAAATGAAGCTTATGATGATTTTGATATATTAAAATGTTTCTTTCCAAATTTGATTTTACTTTTATCTTAATACTTGTATTGTACTAGAAGGCTTGAATGCTTAAAATTTATATGTAATTGTCTAATTGAGTTTGAAGTATTTAGCAATAACAGATTTACCATGTTGCTGTGAAAAAAAAAATTCATCAGATAACTTGATGACCTAAACCAACCTAACTCAACCTTAATCGGATTGGTTTGATTCGAATTACTCAATTTCTTTTTTAAAAACTGAACCAAACTAACCTAACCAAAATTGATCAATTTAAGTTTTTTTTTTCTAAAATCCAAACCAACCTAACTCATCATCACCGCTAAGAATGATGTATGCTAGACAGTGTACATATTATTAAAGGTTGCTAGTAACGTTCCTCGTTTAGGATTTTGGATAAGTTGTCTCTTTCTTTTTTCTTTCTTTTTTTTGGTAATAAGTTGTCTCTTCCTTTGTTATCTCTTTTTTGCTCCAAGATTCTTTTAACTAGTCTCTTTTTTCTTTATTTCTTTTAACGACACAATAATAGAACCAAAATTCAAAGTTTGGATCTCCTGGTTTCTCTCTCCTCTCCTTTTCACTTTGATGAATCAAATGAATTATCTCTTAAATAATTACTATATTCCAGAGTGTTAGTATTATAGTCAATGTATTATTAAAAAATTTATTATGTATTATGTTTCGTGCTAATTCTTTTTCTTTTATGAATAAGCAGTTATTATTTTTTAGAATGGATGAGTGCAGTATATTGCATCGTAAAACAGTGCCAAATATACATTGTATTTTTCCACAAGACTGCTTAATTGTTTACTTGGAGTTATTTTCTTTCTGTTTAGATGATACAAACATGATATTACATTGCTTCGAGTGTCATGAATGCCTCGAAAGAGAAGCGAGTATTTTTCAAACTAGACGCAATAAGAGTGAAAAATCATACTAATATTTAAGTCGATTACATAGACAAGTACATAGCTGATTTCGTGATACATATAACATCCTATTCACATTCCCAGAGAATTGACCTTTTTTGTTTCTTCCTGTCACCCATAGTGTTTGACTTCCAAGAAATTTTGAGCCCAAAGAGCTCCTTATTCTTTCAAGGGCAATCACAACAGAAAACAAGAAAATCATCCTGAACTACGCTCACGAACAGACAAACAACTTAACTCCACTGAAGTCAAGCCAAGGGAGGAAATTGCAATTAAAAGAAAGGTTTATGTCATATAATTTAACCATCACATAGGAGCAAGGATCATGCTTCTCGAATTTAAGAAATGTCTCCTCTCAAGTATTTACTATAGCTTTTTCCAGAATGGACAACCTAGAAAACAAGGTCAGTCAAGAAGCAACATTCAATGGCATATTGTCCTCCGGATAATATATGAATCTTGCATCAATTAATGATGCGTATGTATGAGAGAGAGAGAGAGAGAAAGACCACAGTCTGATGGGCACAGCCATGGTAGACTTTGAACCTGATGATATTTAATAACCAGTTCAAGCAAGTATAAACAAGGAAGTCAGGAAGGGGAACAACGAGAAAAAAGAACACAAAGCAATTCCTTCTAAAGTGACTCCCGTTTCGACCTAGCAGGCCTTGGGTCAAAACTGGGTGACTGGAGTCATGAATGAAGGGGAATATCGCCGTAGGGAAGCCCAAACGTCATATAAATGATTAAGCATATAAAAAGAGAAACTGGCAGTCACAAAATATCATAGCATATATCCTATATGTAAGTATTCGAACACTAAAATATATTCATCACAAAAAATAATTGAAAACTGAATTAAGACACCTGGGATTCAGCAAGCGTGATTGTTCATTAATTTGGAAATCAAATAGACTACAGATATGTCAGGTCCACCTAGTACAATGCATTCAACAGGATATCCTTGAAATTGTCTGTATCTCTGCCTTTCCAACAAACTTCTTTGATGTAATTTAGAATCGCAAGAGATGACTTAAAGATCAATCACACGTGACAATTTCTGGATCCTGTTCAATAGGAAGTCCCCTTGCTTAATAGTTGCTTGGTAAAGAGCATTCTTAGCATCAGGGCGGTTAGTCTCAAGAACGCCTGCAACTTTATCAATCTTACAATGAAGTTTCCCTGCTGCAATAAAACGTGATAGCTCCCTGAAAACAAATAAATGAGATGAGTTGCCTCACACAGGATTTAAAAAACTTTCATTAATCAATATTAATCCAAAATTGAGTCTGTTAAATGAATTCCTTACAGATCAATGAAATCCACTGTCACTCCAAATGCTTTTGCCATAGCTTCAATTGTAACACTCTTATAAGATTCTAAAAACTGGGAATAAACAACAGTTCTGACCTCCCTCATGAAATATCGGAAGTGTGGATGCAGATAGCGGTCCAACTTAATTTGCTCTGTCAGACCAGCTGAAATAAATCTCAAAATGAAAAAAAAATGTAAACATAGGATCAAATAGATAGAAAAAGAATTATTTGCCAGCACTTCGCAGCCGACTTCCACAAATTCTCAAATTATAACAACACAAAAAATTACTTATAGCATAAAGTGTCTCCAGTGAAGAACTAAAACTTCAAGAAATCACTACAAAAGCAATGAGATATGGCAAATGTCTGCTCACCAAATGCGGAGAAAAAAGACTTGTATTGACAATCATATAGGGAGTTTAAAAACTCTGAAAGATATGGGATTTTGCCAATCACAGTCAAGATCTCAGGAGCATCCACTACCTGATGCAGATTAACTAAGTTAATAACGTGGAATATGCAGAACACTTGCCAAGTAACATAAAACAACAGTGAAAAGATAAAAGATAAAATAGAGTATAGACCGCATGAAAAAATCAATATACCTTTTGCTTCAAGGAAACTCTATCCAACGTTATAATGCTTGTCAAAACCGTATAAAATATAAAGGTGTCATAGGGAAAAAGTTCATAGGTTGTAAAGGTTGAAATAGAATCCAAAAACAATTCGGCAGCCTTCTTGAAATTTCGAGTGGACATGCAGTACAGGCCTTCATACACTTTCAGCCGATTCTTTCTTTCCCAATCACCTCCTTCTTCAAACAAGCTGCCGCCATGGTACAAACAGTTAGAAAGCCAATCCTGAACTGAAAGTGAAAAATATGGCAAAGGGCACAACTACAGATGCATTTATAATCCAAATCATTACTTTTTAGCTTTGTCAATGCTTTTAGAGATGAGATCAAAATCCATGTCAAAAAAACCAAGCTGCAATGTATAAAACACCAGGTCCATCTTCTGGCCAACTGCAACTGTCTTGCTTTCTGTCACCTTGAGATGTTCCAAGGCTTTCTCCTGGTACATCAGATAGAATGTTATCAAAAAGTTGTTCCAGCAGTAGACAGGAAAAGAGCAATAAGTTATAATAGGTAAAATACCTTGTCACCAATCCGGATGAAAAGCAAGGATTTTGCCAAGTGAGCCTCTCGAACTTCACTCTCACCTAAGTTTTCCTCAGCATCAGCAATCCTAAAATGAAGCAACCACATGGAATATCATAAGTGCAAGGATTACTAAACTTGCAACTTTTCAAATAACAGTTTGAAGTTTGAATTTCAGGGAATCACAAAATGAAAAATGCAATGATCATGATCCATCTGGCCCAGTCTCTGCATTTTTCATGCACCTTGTTGTATCAACTATCAAGCTTTACATGTTTTGAAAGATATCTCCTATCCTCTCCTAGTCGTACTTTCCCCTCTTTTCTCTTTAATAATATTTGTTTTTCTATCCCGGAAAAAAAGAAAAAGAAAAAGACCCATCTGGCATGGCAAGCATGTGTATCATTCATCACAACCCAAGAGATGGGCCGTACCTCATGCATTGAGACTTCTAGGAGTCATAACCAGTGTGGTAGATGGTGGCCACCAGAGCCAAATGGCCTAGTGGCAAATACAGGCAATTCCTAATTCAATGTATCATTAATTCAATAATTTATATCATATAATTTCATGCTCACAAATATCATACTTCTTTTTATCCCGTCAATGTATCATTAAACTCAACTTTTTTCATATTGAACTCAATATAAGCACTGAATATGGGCAGCTGTAGCTTTCACAAAATATTTAGAGCAACTCAAATCACATTGCTTCTTGGCATAGAGAGGGGAGAATTTTAATTCTAGAGACTCAAGTAGGGGAAACATGGATTCACAGCTTCAAACATCCATCAGTGCCAGGCTTTCAGCTTCTTATTTTATTTTTTTTAATTCCATGTCCGCCTTTCCATCCAAGTGTTATCCTTATGATGAACCACATAAGGACAGAAAAGCAATGAGCCCACATGTTCAACTCAAATAAGTTTGGTATGTTGTACACGAGTTACTATCTAACCATTAGAAAAAATTCAACACCACACCATCTAGATGCACTTCCCAACCTCAATGATGACGACAATGATGATAACAACATTAATCATCATAAGAATAATAATGAAAGACCAACAACCAGCAGGATGTTTGATCATGTCACTGAAAGGTAGAACCAAAATCAAACTGGTTTATGAACAGAAAAACACGTACCAAATACATTTATTAAGCAAATCTCATATAAGATGGTTAACTGGAAAGTAAACTTGAAGGAGCTAATACACTATTGCTATTAATATGCAAGGAAGATACATCTTAAGTCTTCACTCTCCCTTCAATAGCATGTACATTCCTTATATAAACTTGCAACCTGCTAGTAGTTCTAAGCTTCTAAAAACTTCAGTGTTGTATAACCTTCTAGGATTGACCTGCCTCCCTCACACACAAAGACATACATATACTCACTTTTGCTAACTTGTTGTCTACCTAGATGGAGTTTACTATTAGCAGGATTCTAAAACTCTTCATTCATTTGCACTTATGCAGTATCCTTAATGATCTCACATGCTCACAGATACTCCTGACATATTTTATGAAAAAGGCCAATTTGAATGACATTAGTGTATAATCCTTATTCCTTGTATAAATATATAAAATCATTGAAAACAACTCTGCAATGGGTAATATAAGACTGCAGATAAAACCCCTAATGCATTTTAAATCTCAAGTACCATAGACACGGGACACAAAACCTACTGCATTTCAAATCTCAAACTTGGTGTTGTCCAAAATTCTAAAATAACCTAAAACGCCTAAATAGGGATTTCCAACTCACTTTTCATCAAGCTTCTTGAGCTCCTCGTCTATTTTAGCACGCATCGAGTCCAAGAGGCCACGATCCAAGTCCAATACCGAATCAGCGACTAGGGTTTCGTATAAAGGGACCATATCTGTGCAACCAAAAAAATAAATAAAATTGACAGTTGGGTGAGACATGGACAGACCGAAAACAGCGATGGATGGAAATTGCAAAGAATCTGAGTGGAATGAAGAGAAACAGTTACCGTTCTCCTTGACATGAGTAAAAACATCGTCTTTAAAGCGAACCTTGTCGATGTCTTGGACATCGGGTTGTCTGAGAAGGAATAGCTTGTCGGCAAGCACCAACTGTGGCTGTTGAGACCCCTCTTGTCCTTCCATGCCGTCTTAGCACTTTTGCCTACTCAGTTACGCTTCTCAGTTCTCAGTTCTGACCCTGCTTTAGCTTCAGGAACAACACAAGGAGGAGATGCCTAATAAAACTCTATCGTTCTTTTTTAATACCCTACTCTTTTTTTTTTTTTTGGACCAAACACCCTGTTTTCTTGTTTTTTTTTTTGGGGGGAGCTCAAGGACCAACCTTTTATTTTATTTATAAATCATTTTTCATTTTAAATATTCATAGAAAAATTTCTTAAACTAAAAGATCATATTATAAAAATCTACTTAAATATTTTTTGGACTTTATTTTAGTTTTTATAAACTTTTTTCTTCTTAAAATATTTTCAACGAATTTTAGATATATAATAAATTTGTATAATAAAAATTCAAAAAAATAATTTACTCATTAAATTTCAAACAAAATATCAGTCTTATTATATTCTAATATTTTGCAAATGCATGAAAATATTAGAGATGTAAAATGAGTTGGCATGTTTAGATTAGTTTTTTTTTTTTTAACGTGCAAACCTAGACTGCATTCGTTTAACAGAAAAAGATAAAATATATTTTATCCTTTTGAGTATTATCGTTTCTTAACTTTTAAAGTTTGGTTTAAAATAATTTTTTTATTTTTACAGTTAAATCAAACGAATTTGATATTAAAACCATATTTTATGATGGGATTTGTGATTAAAAATATATTGTGTATGAGTATTGAGAAAGAGGTAAAGCTCAGGAGTAAAATGTAAACTTCTTTTAACTTTTAGAATCAAATTTTATGCACAAGTGCTAATTGTTCAGTTTTTCAAAGGGAAAAGTAACATTTTTATTTAAAACTAAACTTTAAGGGAGTTTAACAATTAAAAACAAAAAATCATCTATAAAAGTTGATAAATGATCCTACTTTAAGAAGTAAAATATATTTTACCAAGAAAAAGGTCTAAAAATGTTTGCAATAACTTAAAAGTTTATTGTGAGTTAAATGGGTTGAGCTGTTAAATTAAGTCGAATTATATAAAATGAATTAGGCTGATTTGATTCAACTAACTTTATTTATCAAACAAAACCTAAATTGATTGTCTTAATAATGATGCAATCACCAATATTTTCCTTTTGGTTACTATTTATTAATAGGGATGAAGATAGGTCATGTGACTTAATAGGAACTCATTACTTAGCCTACATTGACATAATTTATTTATTAAATAAGTAAAGTTTAGACTTTTAAAAAAATATATTTAATTAAATAAGTCAAAGTCTAAGCCTTTAAAAAGACCTATTTAAGCCTAACCAATTGATTTATTTATTTATTATAATAACATAATTAAATTATAATACTCATATTATTTATTTATTTTATACATAATATAATAATTTTATTCAAAGATAAGTATATTTAAAATTTATAAAATTTAAATATATTGATTTATTCGATGACTTTATTTAATATGAGTCTTTAAATAAATTTTTAGGTTTGATTAAACAAAAAAAAATCATATAATAAATAATAGGCCAAATTAAATCTAATATTTTACAAAATATGTCAAACTCATTTAAATAAATCTTAACTTAATTTATTTTCACGGTTTCACCCCTACTTGCTAGTACGCCGAGGTACTATTTTTGCAAGGCGTGTCTCTTATAAATTGCTTAGTAGTGTCACTTCACGCACTCTTTTTTCAATTTTTTTTACACACACAATTATTCAAAATAAAATGAATCCTTTTTTTTGGCATTTGTTTTTGCACTTGTTATACTTTATATATTATTAGGCATGGGATTTTAAGGAAAATTTACCTGGAATTTGGAAATAATAATGTTGATGATGTACAAGATTAGGCACTTCAAGCCTATATCACAGTAATGCATAATCAATTGAAATATCGAGTTGATCATGGTTGTAATATCTGTACTCAATTTGAGAATGTGCTTCAAGTAGTCCCTAAATTGAAAGTATATTTGATTATATTTGCTTTCCCTAAATTCGAGCTAGTTTAATCTTGAAATGTAGCTTCTTTATAGGTTCATTTAAGTTTGAATCTTCAAATAAAAAAAGTATATTAATTTTGAAAGATCTTAAGAAGTTCAGATGTGTTATTCATTTTTTTTAACAAACTCAAGTAAAGGTACTCATTTTATAAATGAATCAAATTTAAACATTGTTTTTAGCGAAGATGAGCGCACAGCTTCCACACACAGCTTGTGAAACAGGCCCTGAAGTATGGTGGTGAAAGGCGACGGTGTTCCCAACAATCTTGGCCACAAAATTCAGAGCATCCTAGTAAAGATGTTCTCTTCTCTCCAAAGGTAGACTTGAGAGATGAAAATGAAGGGGCGTGCACCTCATGAGCTTGTGTTGTGATAATTATCACAAATAAGATCAGCGGTATCATCTCCACCCCAAGTTTCCTCATATTTAGATGCTGTCAGAAAATTAAATTCTCTCCTTTTAATGAATAATTTTGATTGGAAAGTCTACAATTGGCATAACGTTATTTATAGGGTTTAAAGGTAAAACTTTAAAGTAATCCTTCGACGTCTGTGGTTTATTCTTTTTGAATTTAAAAATATTTTCTTGAAGTATAAAATGTTTTTATTTTTTCATTCAATGAAAGGTTAATATTTTTTAGATTAAAAAAAAAAGGCGTGTGACGCTTGACTTTTGTAAAATCGCTAGTGCTTGCTCTTTGGATTAACTTGGCTTTTTGGTTAGCCCAATCATAAACAAAATGCAATTAGGAAATTAAATGAAATAAAGAAATTGTAAGCACAACCATGGGAAATCCATGGGAAATGAGATTGGAAGAATTATGCATAAGCACTCACAAAGACAATTGTGATTGTTTAATTTAAACGTTTTATTGAAAATGTTTTCATTATAAAAAACCATAACTCAATAATCAGCTGTTTTAACAAAATAGATATATATTTTTCTGTTGCAATAGATAAACTTATTTGTTCCACAAATTAGTCTTTCAATATAATGACTTCAATTTTTAAATTCTCAAATTTAATTCTCCCAATAACATTTAACTCCGAATGACCATTTAGCAGGGAAACAACTATTAAGCAATATGTTTGCTAGGAATTTGTTATTGCATTTTCAGACTTTTGACATTGCCATCTTTTGAATTTTGAAAAACTTTTTAGTCCTATTATTGGTTTAAGCCGTTGATGTTAAGAACATGTTAAGAACTGGCATACTTATGAAGATATATATTTTTCAACTGATGTGTACAATATAGTAACAAATTAACGGCAGCAGCCATCTCATTCTTGGTTTTATTCCTTTTCCTTTTTTTGGTCAAAAATTATTCCTCACCTTTAGTTTGTGAAAGCTCGTATAAAATACAATTTTTAATTAGAGAATTTTGTAGTATTCTTTGTTGGTAAGAATTAACTAATAAGTAATTGTTAAATCAACTTTGATGTGCCCAAGAGCTTTAGGTCAAGTGGTGTAATTTTTTTTTTGGTATAATCTTTTTTTTTTTTTGGATTACTTGACCTTGAATTTAATACATTTTTTTTAAGACTACTTGATTTTGAATCATATCCAAATAGGTTAAAAAAAAAAGTGGATCCCACTTGATGAGTGAGTTTATCAGAGTCAGATCCACCCTATTCTTAGTATTCGGTTAACTTCCAATACATATTCTTTAGGGTTCTTAAGTATTTCTCAATTAAGAATATCATAGATATTTGTAAATAATAAATATCGGTCAAATCTTTAACGTTTCCAGACTTGACATAAATAGTAACCAAACCATTTTAGTTCTATTTATTTATTCTGATATTATGATTGTGGATTATTTGAATATATTTATATTATGTCCCACGTTACTTAAAAAAAGCTATTGACCAAGTGTTTATGTCCAATCTAATGCTTTGTATTTTTTTCTTTCTTTTAGTTGATAAGGCTTCATAATTTTATATTGCTTTGTTTTACGTCGTCAACTTTGAGGATAAAGTTGTTTTTGTAGGGGTAGATATTGATAGAAATTAGTAGTTACTATTAGTTAGGTTAATCTATTTGTCTAAATAAGAGTTAGATAACTCATTATAGGGAAGTTGAATTATTTGAAGAATAAGATATAGGATCTTATGTGGCTAGAGTACAATGTGCTTTAAATTTAGCCATTCCATATATTTGATTCATATCAATTTATGTCAATTCTACTTCATGCATCACATTTTTTCTAATAACTTTCTATTTCTGTCTCTTTTTGTTTATTGTTGCATAAAGTGTCACATGATCCTTGAGCATTGTGTTACAACATGATTTTTATTTTTTTTTACATTTGTGGAGGTTAATTTTTTGCAAAAGGATTTGATGCATAGAGAATTCTAGATAATTGGAGAAGAATCTAATAGTCTCCAGAATGTTTAGAACCTTGAAGAACATTCTAAAATATTTCAGAACGTTCTAGAACTTGTAGAATATTTTAAAACTCTTTGAAAGAATATAGAATTTTGTGGAAAGTTCTAGATAACTTTAGGCACCATCATGAGGGACCAAAAAGTCTCTAGACTCTTGGAGAGAACTCATAGACTCTTCATAAACCTCTAGAAGTTCCTATGTAAATATCTTAGGGGCTTTTGGTTTGTCGATTGTTTTTCATTCATGAGAATTTTTACAAGAGACTGTTGAATTCTCATATTTTGTACAAATTTTTTTTAAAATCCCATCGGGGGAATGATTTTTACTTAACATTCCCATAGTTCTATTCTTATGGGGGTGAGTTTGCAACATTCTCATGATATGGAAGTATTTTTTCCATAAGAAATGTTCAAAATACATATCCTTCTGTTGTCATGTCATCAACCAACCACTGCCACGTCATTGTTACTGACCGTCATCGATTATCATGACCACTATTCGTGACGCCCAATCACTAGAATCCAACCACTTCTGTCCTCGCCGATGACTTCGGCTATCGTGCCAGTTACTCAAATTCGGTCAACCCTTTTGTCACCAGTAGTAAATGGCGGTCGATGACTTCGACCATTGCGTAAATCATCAAAATTCAGTCATCATTGTCACTGCTGACAGTTGGGGGTGGCCGACGACTTCAGCCATCGTGTCAGCCACCACGTTAGTCACAATAATCCAGCAACCTCTTATTGTTGTTGACTTCAGCCATTATGTTGGTCACCGACCACCCCTTGCCCCTACGACGGTTGACAGTGGCTGGTGACTTCAACCACTATTGTTGATAACTAGAATTTGGCCATCCACTACTACCATCGGCAAGTTGGAGGTTGGAGTCATTTCTAAGAATTTTTTAGTCAACCAAACGTAGTAATCATTATTCCTAGGAATGACATTCCTGGGTATGTTATTCTTAAAAATATTTTTTCAAAACTTGAACCAAAAGCTAGCTTAAAGTAAAGAGGTGAGAGGATTCTTGAACCTTATTCCTGCCGTACATTTAGTATAATCTTCACTGTCTACTGAGAATGTGAAACTACCATAAATAGGGAGAAGTACTCCTAGTGTTAGACATAGAGTGGTAGAATGAGATATATAAATATAAAGACAGAGTGAGAGATGTAAGGAGCTCTCTTGTACAAAACAATCCCTATTAATACAAGTTATTTTTTTTTTCAAGTACTTCTTGTACAATCTTGTTTCTCTAGTCACAAATTCCTACTTAGTGTGAGTGAGACTCTTTGCTCAAAGAGATTGATAAAGTGTCGAGTGCCAACACAATTGTGTTGAAGTGTGTCCAAAACCTTGATAGTTGGCTTCAAATGTCTTACCGCATTAGATATGCCAATTCCATGGTTACTTTGATAAATTCAAATTTTATCTTACTGCACTATTCTTATTAAGTTTCTTAGTTGAAACTATATTGAGTACAAATTGTAAATTTGTCAATAATATATATAGCAACTATATGTGTGTGGGTGTCTGTGTGTGTGTAAGTTTCTTAGTTGAAACTACATTCAGTACAAATTGTAAATTTGTCAATAATATATATAGCAACTATATGTGTGTGGGTGTGTGTGTGTGTGTAAGTTTCTTAGTTGAAACTACATTCAGTACAAATTGTAAATTTGTCAATAATATATATAGCAACTATATGTGTGTGTGTGAGTACAAATTGTAAATTTGTCAATAATATATATAGCAACTATATGTGTGTGTAAGTTTCTTAGTTGAAACTATATTCAGTACAAATTGTAAATTTGTCAATAATATATATAGCAACTATATATGTGTGTGTGTTGGGGAGGGGGGGGGGGAACAAGCCTATCCCGCAAAATAATAAATTTTAAACTTAGGACATTATCAATTGATTATATGTATAAGACTTTATACATGTTATAACTAACTAAAATATAACATTTAACAATCTTGTAGCCTATAGTTAAACCTTAATAATCAATTAATCATTTAAAAATATTATTACATTATTTTATTCTTTTTTAAAAAGGTGTTTACAAAACAATTTAAAATAATTAATATGATGTAAATATATAATGGATTTAATTTTAATCTACTATCAGTATAAATTTTTTTTACATTGTCATCCAATTATGTACTGACACATCATTAAAAAAATTAGACTTTCAAAGTAGTAGTTGTTATAATTAGACTCTTTTTTATGGATTGAGTTTTTTTTTTTTATGGATTGAGTTTTTTTTACGGATTGAGAGACTCTTTTAATTATTTAACAATACATGATTAGATGACATTGTAAATAAATTTTAAACAATTTATCAAAATTAAACTCATATATAATATGTGTAAGAACAAACATGAATAGGGTGCATGAATATAAAACGCGCATGTGCATAATCACAAATAAAGTGCGAGTAAAGTGATACGAGTGATTTGATATCGAAATCAAACAATCTGTAAAGAGATTTAGAGGCCTTTGAGCTATTTACTTGTGAATTTTGTGAGTGTGGCTGTGAGAACTAGATAGAGAGAAGGGGCTGTGAAATATTATATACCAATTTTTGCACATTGAGTAGGAGGATGATGGACTGAAAGACGAAAACATCGTCTTAAGCATTTTACAAAACAATCTCGGAATATTAAGGGAAAATCATGCAGATAATAACAACCATCACCACATGACCCAGAGCAACATCATAGTAAGGATTTTTTATTTGTCCGGTATGGCGAGGGACGATGAGGAAGAGAGGGAGGGATAAGCAAGCTGCTGACTCGTATTGCAACAAAAACAAGAAACAATAACATCACGATCTTTAATCCTAGTTTCCCCATACTGCATTCTTGTGCAACTTCCACAAACAATTTCAATTCGGAGACTGGCCACGTATTCTAATTTATAGGCTCTAAGGCCTCTGCAGTATGCACTAAAAAGATTTCCCTTTTTTTTTGTATATTTTAATTTTTAACCCGAAACCAAGATTTATGTTTGAAAAAATGTAAAAATAATATGGTACATTGGATTGAATTTTGAAATATATCATATTCCCAAGTACTTAAATATATGATTAAATAAAAACATTTTCTAAGTTTTAGAAAGTTGAAAGGTCAGTTTTTTTTTTAGTACAACTGAAAGGTTAGTTTAATTTAAATGACTTTTTATACACGATGTAGAATTCAAAGCTTACTGCTTTTCAGTTTTCACCAATTTTTAATGAAATGAAAGAAATTTTGATCAAAAGTAAAGAAAATAAAAATAAAAGCATCATATCTTCACAGATATGAAGAAAAGAATATGTAAGAGCAATAAAATAGAGAGGGAAATTGTACTGTGAGTGCAAAGCATTCTAATCTTCTGTCCTCTCTTTCTATATCAAATATATATATATATATATATATAAAATATTTTATTAGAATGACAACAGAGCAGAGCTAGCCTATTTTGTACATGGAGAGCCGACGAAAAAAGGGTCCAAGTGCAAAATGGTCTGCACCATTCCTCCCTTGCTCATGCTTCTGTCACCTAGTGTATGGTCGAATTATAGCTCAGTGAAAATTATTTACATTTAAGTCGTTTAGGCCTATTCAAGTCTATGCCACTACATACAGGAGCAGAATTAGAAAGTTTTAAGTGGAGGCTACAAAATAAAATTTCTTAAGGAATAGATTTAACCTCTATAAGAGAGTTACTTAAAGAACTGAATATACTACATACGAGAGATTTTTTTATTTTAGGAGGTCACTGCTCCACCCACAACATAGGTCTGTTCCTGACCGTATATGTTAGTGTGTCTGAAGAATTTGCAATTTTGGATGAAAAATTTGAGCTACATCATGAGTTTCATTGATCAGCAATTCGATATTTTACAACTACGGCGGCTCACTTTTGGCTTCAAATGAACTTCCAGATACGGCACACTGCAGCCTCTTCAATATGATGTTCTGTTGAATTAGTTTTGGTCTAAAATCTTATAGTAACCATTAAACAAAAACAAAGTTTTGTCGAGGCACATTTGATGGCACCATCCCGTTACCAATTATGAACACTATATTCGTAGTCGTAACAAGTTGAAAATGGTCAGCAAAATGGTGCTTATAAGTCGGAATTTTTTTTTGGGGTCATTAGTCATAACATTGGAGGTAGTACCAAACTTTAATAATTAAAGTAGCACTGCTAGTAAACAAATTTCTGGTAAACAGACCGGGTAGACGCCCAACAAAGAAAGAAACAACTACACAGTCTCGACCCTGGGGGATCATAAAGAAGCAATCCCCTAAGCACAATAGGAAGCTCCACCCGAAAGTGAAAAATAAGATCTTGGTTCAGGTAGATATTTGCCATCATGACAGCACATTGGTTAGCCTCTCGAAAGACATGGCTAATATTCACATTCCACTCCCAAGACAACATGGTTTTAATCTGTTTGAGATGGTGTCTGGTGTCTTGGTTGCGCATAGTGTCACCCTGAAGCATTTGAACAGGAGTCTCGTAATTTAGTTCAAGTTGTACTCTCCTGAACCCCATTCTACACGCAAGATTCAATCCTTCCCAATTACCCGAAACTTCACTGGCCATAGGGCAGTCTCTCAGGACATAAACAATAGATTATGGCTAATCCTGGCAATTAGGATCTACTTGAGACCATCTGTGCCTTCTCAGGTTAGTGTTCAGTTTACCATGTGTGACAAGCTAGAGGAAGAATCTCAGTCTTTCAGAGCCACGTGCATACTAATTCAAAGATATAATAACAAATCAAGACAGTTCCCTCTTGATGGCATCTGTCCCCTACACGTGAATGACTAACGCCAAAAGTAGAACTAACAAAGATTAAAGAAATTTAAAGCGCATGAAGCCATCTCCAAGGAGAAGTCTTCAATTGCTAACCTAGAAGAAAATCTCCATAAAACAAACTAAATAAAAGCTGAAAGTGCTAATGGCCTTTACAATAGGCAACATTTAGAAACACCAAAGAAAAATATAATCAAACATAAGAACCACCAAGGAAGGCCTGTAAAGCAACTTAGTGACCATCTTGATAACTATAACTAAGCAATGTTTTCATCTTTCATGAAGGATGTAATTGGACTAAAATAGTTATATTAGACAGCGAATTGCCTCAGGGTAGTAGTCAGAGCAACAGCTTCAGATGGAGGGATTTGGCATTGAAGTTAGAAAAGATAGTTAAGTACTTAAATGTTAGAAGTTTTGTTTCGTCTGTTTGTTTCTGTATCTAGACTTCAACAATATGGAAGATCTACATCTGGAAGTTCCCAATTATCATTTTCTTCATCATGCTGTTTCTTCTTAGGAGCTTCATGTTTATTTTGTGCTGGAGCTTTTGATTGTGGCCTCCTGACATCCATTAGAGCAAATCAGTGGACAGTGTTTGCCAAGAAATACACAACAAATTTTTTGCTTTACAAATCTTGGGTTCATAACATGAAAAAATGACGTAGGATTTTTAAATGCAAATTTAGACTCACATATTTACACTCAAAGAGTAAATAACATGAGCAAAGAAAAAAAAATTCCTCTGATCATCACAAAAGGGATACAAATATGTGCAGAAAAACCCAAAGATTCATGCAAGCCTTCGCAATATTATCATTCTATAACTATTAACTTCAGAAAATATATCTTCAAATATAGTCCATTTATTGAACAAATGCTGCATTAGTTAAGCCTACCAGTGAACTGATTGCAGCTGACAGAGAGGAATATCTTACCAAAGCAGACATGCATGGCACTAAACAGACCACCTTTAAGAAATTACAAGACTGCAGCTCTACCGAACAACATATCCAAGATGTCAGGTAAAGCTCCATGTTTTTTCATGGTAAAAATTGCTTCATCCTTGCAGTTGAACAAAACCCTTAACATTTTTGTTTGTAAGAGGTGAAAAGTTGCCTTGTTTGGGGAACAACAGCAAGCAATACAAGAGGAATGAAAATGAAGAGAATTTCTTACATAAACTCTACCAAAATCAATGTCTCCAAAAATGAAGAGATTGAAGACAAAATTAGAATATATAGTGATACTATTTTAAATTACACAATTGCCATTCTTAAAATACCATCTAAACAAAAAAATTAGTTATGGTGAATATGTAACTTCAAAATTTTCTCTTCATTTTCACTCCCCTCAAAACAAGAGACAAAATTTATTTTCTACTTCCTCATTTCCATTCCCCCTTCTTTCTTTCCCTCCTCATTGTGTTCCCCAACAAACGCATGGTTTTGTTTCTCTTCATTGGCATGCCATGACACAGTCCAAAAGAATATGTACTTCCATGCCACACCTTACAATTCTGCTTATTTTCCCTCTTCCACAAGTGTGAAATTCAGCATTGATTATGGAAACCTCATCATTTGATAAATCATTGGTCAAAGATTGACACAAGCCAATTTACCTGAACTCCCAAACAAATACTTCAGTATCAAACCTTTAAGGCCAATCTTCAAAAACCAATTGCTATATAGCCTGTCCTCAAATAAGGTTTAAAAGGACGTAAACAAAAAAGATGACAAGTTGAACACTATGTATGTTGGAAATAAGTATTTATTAAAATAAAAGGCGGCACAGTGCCCAAGGCTCCCACCATTGTTTGGGGTCTGGGAGGGTCACATGTCTTAAACTTAGTTCAGTTCACTACTAAAAGAGGTGTCACATGCCAGTGTTCTTCATCATTCTCAACCTTCATAGTTCATTATTCATAGCTTCTGTGAAGAAATAAGTCGTGGAAGAACAAGGTATAAAGTATAAACATCGACAAAAGTGAAATTCATGCAAGATGGTTCGAGCTTGTGTTGTCAATCAACATTCCCATTCCCAAGCATGACAAGTAAAACAAATGCCACAATACAATATTATAAACACACCTTGGGAAACGTAACAGGCTGGGACTGTCACAAGCATATACATTTTCAATGATATGAAAAAAGAAAAAAGGAAAAAAACAAGAGAGTAAAAGGGTAAACCTCTTTCGGTACTTTCTAGCAGCTTCTCGGGTTTTCCTCTTGTTCTTTTCATGTTTGTTCTCGAAGAATCTCCTCCGTTTGCACTCCTGAAGCACACCGGCTTTGAGGACCTCCCTCCTGAACCGGTTTATCAGATTCTCTTCGGGCTCGTTGTCGTCGTCCACTATGACCTGAACGTTGTATGCTGATTTGAAGTAAAGGGTAGTTGAATATGCGAGTGCAGGGTAGGCTATGACGTCTATGGCTATGGGTGAAGAAATATCACTTGCAGTTGCAGACAAAGGTTTGGGTGCGGCCACCAGTGAAGACCACCCTGATGATGATGATGATGAGGTTTGGGGAAGACGGAGCTGTGAGGGGAGGGAGTGGAGGCATGTGGGCGGTGGCCATGACCATTTTGAAGGGAAGAACAAGGTTGAAAGGTGGTGGGAGACGGCCATAACGGGATCCTCGCTTGCAGTTGCAGGCTTTGGGTTCCTCTTCTTGGGAATGTTATATATATTGTGCTACGTAAGTATGCGGGCTAGGGCCTGGGTTGGGCTTGGAGCGTCTCAGCGGACCGCACCTTTTGATATTTTTCTTTTTCTTTTTAAAAATTCATGTATTATTCTAGAAATTTTTTACTTTCTATAAGTAAAATTATATAAGATATACATTATGTCAAATTTAATAAGTAACATCATCATTTTATACTTCACCAATAGCTAAAATAAAATAAAAAGTCGTTTCAGGAATATAAAAAAAAAAAGAAAGTGGAAAAAAAAAAAACGAACTTTGGCAAAAGAAAACGAGCTTCTCTTTCCGCTCCAGTGTTCAACGCTGTGAGTCATGGCGGCAGCAGCGGTGGCGGTGGCGGTGGCGGAGGGGAGAAAGGGTCGTAGGGCGGACAAGGGAGGGTTGGAAGCACAGGGGCTCAGCGAAGAGGAAGCCCGTGTACGAGCCATTGCGGAGATCGTCAACTCCATGGTGGACCTCTCACGGAAAGGCCAAAAGGTGGATTTAAACGCGCTCAAATCCTCAGCGTGCCGCAAGTATGGGCTTTCGCGTGCACCCAAGCTAGTGGAGATGATCGCGGCGGTGCCTGAGTCGGAACGGGAGGCGCTGCTGCCGAAGCTCCGAGCCAAACCTGTCCGAACGGCGTCGGGCATAGCGGTGGTGGCTGTGATGTCGAAGCCGCACCGGTGCCCTCACATCGCCACCACAGGTAACATATGCGTGTACTGCCCCGGAGGGCCTGATTCGGATTTTGAGTACAGCACTCAGTCTTACACTGGTTATGAACCTACTAGTATGCGAGCAATTCGAGCTAGGTACACTACACGGTTATCTTATCTTTATGGATCTCTCTCTTTATACGGTTAATTGTCTCATCGTATCATAGGGTTAATTATCTCAGCAGGAAGAAATTGTTTTTTTTGTTTTTTTTTTATTGAGCTTCCCTTCATGTTGTGGATAATACCAAACCAAACCAAAGCATTCATTTATTGTTGATAGGAAGCATCTGGGACAATTTTACGGTATTCCATGTCTAATAGTTCAATTTGAATGTTCCTCCTCTGGGTCACTATTGAGTTTCCTGTCATTACATAATCAAATTATGTAATACTAATTAGATATGAAATCCCGCACATGAGACATGACACGTTCACTTTAAGGTGGTTTGGTCATGTTAGAAGAAGACCAATAAAAGGTTCCAATGAGAAAAGTAGATCAAATGGAAGATAGTTCGATTAAAGGGTAGAAGCAGTGTTATAAAAATCGGATCAGAACGGCCGATGAATCGGCTAAGTAACTGGTTCGAGTGATTAGTTGGATCAGACATGTCTCGGACCTAGTCCGACTCGGCTGGTTTGAGCTAAAAACCGGTGAACCGGCCGGTTGAACTGGTGAACCAGAGAACCGGTCGGGCCATGAAATTTTAAAATTTTTTTTTTTAAAAACTTTGAGAAGTCATAACTTTTGACTCGTTTGTCCGATTTAGACTAATTATATGTCCATTTCATATAACTTTTCGAGATCTACGCTATGTCAGTCCTAATTTTTCAAAAAAAAAAAAGAAAACTTATTTTCTGAGTTATGAACATTTTAATGAAAATATTAGAGCTTTTTTTTATGAATTAAGGGTTAAACTCTTTTTTCCTTCTTAAAGGTCATCATTTCTCTCAAAATAAAGATATTTTAGTTATTTATAATGATAAATATGTAATGTGTATTTATATATATATATGTATTTAAATATTTATTTAATTTTATGCAGTTCGACTAGTGACCCACTGGTTGAACTAGTGACCCATTGACTCAGTACCTTGACCGAGTCGAGTACCGGTCCGAGTTTAATAACTATGGGTAGAAGATGACCTAAGAAAACCTTAGGGCAAACCATTAAAAGAAAGACTTTGCACTATATGGTTTTACTGAAATTTTGGTTTTTTATAGAGCCCAATGTCATTATTGATCTATATAGCCGGCTCCACCTAGTGTGATAGGGATTGATTGTTGTTGTTGTAGATATCTGGAGTAATAGATTACCCCCATTCTCTTTTTATCCTGGATGCTGGCCAATTATTCTGATAATAAGAAATCTTAGTTTTGGGTTTGTAATAGAGAGTGAATTGGTGAAGGGGCATTTTAATTGAAAATAAGAAAGCCCTGGAGATGAACTATGGCATATGTTTTGGGTTTGTAAATTTTATGGCATATTGATCACTTTTTGAAACGATTAGTGGAAAGATAATCATGCAGATGTTGTTTTCTTTCATTTATAAACATCAGTGAACATTCTTTGAAGGATAAAGGTGGTTATTTTATTTCATTTGTTGATTGTTTCTTCTTAGCGATATTGTAAACACTTACCCAGTGAAAAATATATGTCCCATGCTAATAATTGGACACGTTGTACTTGCTGCCCTGGTTTAGGTATAACCCATATGTCCAAGCAAGAAGCAGGATTGATCAACTTAAGCGTTTGGGTCACAGTGTAGACAAGGTTTGGAGCTCAATTTTGAAGCAATTATATCTCTTGAATATTCGAAGTGCTGAAATATATGTGTAGATGTACCCTATAATGTCCTTATAAATATGATTATCGTTTCCAGGTTGAGTTCATCTTAATGGGTGGTACTTTCATGTCACTTCCAGCAGATTACCGTGATTACTTTACAAGGAATCTTCATGATGCTTTGTCTGGACACACTTCTGCCAATGTAGAAGAGGCAGTGGCATATTCTGAGCATAGCGCAATAAAGTGTATTGGCATGACAATTGAAACGTAAGTGGCCATTTGAGTATTTAAAATGAGTGTTTTCGTTTTGAGATATCGTCATATGCAGTTTTTCTTTTCTTTTTTCATTAGTGGTAATAATGCATCCTTTGCTCGTGGATCAACAATTATATCTGCAACATTAAAGATATACTTCATATGAATACTATTATGAAAAGTTATCATCATGATCTAATTGGATTGGTTGTAAAATTTCTGAGTGTTTCTGCATTTTCATTTGAGCGTGTTAAGGTCAAGAATCATTTTAGTCGATTACCTTGCTTGAAATTGACATGGTAGTAATCTAACACATCAATGAGCAGCTTATCAATTTATGTACTTCTTAAATTTATCAGGAGGCCAGATTATTGTCTTGGGCCTCACTTGCGACAAATGCTTTCTTATGGTTGTACACGATTGGAGATTGGAGTCCAAAGCACCTATGAGGATGTTGCTCGTGACACTAACAGAGGTCATACTGTAGCTTCTGTAGCCGATTGTTTTTGCTTGGCGAAAGATGCTGGTTTCAAGGTTTGTTGTTGGCCTTGAATGCATATCGATTTGCACACCTTCAGTGGACAACACAGCTTTGTCTTAACAAACTACTATCTTATATGTCCCATCTGTCGCATCCTTGTAGATAAAATTTCATTTATATATGCCTGCACTCAATTTTTTGAAGAACATATTTTTCTAGATTAAGACAAGCTTTAAATAGGTTTATCAGTATAATAAGCCAACTTTAAATGTTATGACATATGACTTCTAAATGTTTTTTATTTTCTCTAATTGTAGCCCTTTAGAATATAGAGTAGGCTAATCATGGATGTTATCAAATCTACTCTTTCTTGTCAGTTTGTTTATTCTTAATATTTTTTGGCTTTTGCTTTAGGTTGTTGCTCACATGATGCCTGATCTTCCAAATGTTGGTGTTGAAAGGGACTTGGAAAGTTTCCGGGAGTTTTTTGAGAGTCCCTTGTTTAGAGCAGATGGGCTTAAAATATATCCTACGCTTGTAATACGTGGAACTGGGCTTTATGAGCTATGGAAAACTGGAAGGTACTTGTCATATGTGTCATTTTCTTTCAAATGTTTTTTTTTCCTTGAGACTCGTCAATTTCTTAGTATCAATGTTCATAAGGAAAGTAATTTTTTTTTGTAATACAATTGTAGGTATAGAAATTATCCACCTGAGCAACTTGTGGACATCATAGCAAGGATCCTTGCTATGGTGCCCCCTTGGACACGTGTTTATAGAGTTCAGCGTGATATTCCCATGCCTCTGGTTACTTCTGGGGTCGAAAAAGGGAATCTAAGGGAGCTAGCTTTAGCTCGGATGGAAGACCTGGGCTTGAAATGTCGTGATGTTCGGACCCGTGAAGCTGGAATCCAGGTCATTATGTAGAACCAGTCTTATTTGTGAATTTTCTGTAACAAAAGATTCAAAGGCTTTTTAAAATTCTGTAGAGACAATTAGTTTACTAAATATTTTTGGGACCACCAACAAACATTTTATATTTTTTTATAGGATATTCACCACCAAATTAAGCCAGAAGAGGTGGAGCTTGTTCGTCGTGATTATATGGCAAATGAAGGTTGGGAAACATTTCTGTCATATGAAGATATACGACAGGTAATTTGACCTCCCCCCAAACATCTTCCTCCTGTTTTAGTGCCTATCCTAAATAGTGAAGATTGGCATGCCTATACACATGCATATACTGTCTTCCTCCAAATATTTTCCAGCTTCTGTAGTCATCTGTTTTACTAGTGACATGCAAACATTGTTCATAACTAGCTGTCAACTGATCATGTAATTTTCAGAGGATAAATAGTCCTCCTATTTATCTAGAATAATAGACCTAGAATGTCTTGGTTGGTAGTGAAAATTCTGCCTCACCCTGTGTCCTACTATACATGCCTCTGGTACTAACATAGTAACATATAGATGGGTTGGAAAGTTCTGCCTTCTTCGTATGAATCTCATCCTCATGTAAACATTTTGCTCTTGCTTGAAACATAGCATGACCTTGTTTGTACACTTTGCTTGTAAACAGGATATCCTTGTTGGTCTGTTGCGACTGCGAAAATGTGGGCGGAACACTACTTGTCCGGAGCTTATGGGGAAGTGTTCTATTGTTCGTGAACTCCATGTTTATGGAACTGCTCTACCAGTCCATGGGCGGGATGCTGACAAGCTGCAACACCAGGTAATGCCGTTATGCTAATAGAGACACAACATGCAACGTCAGTAAGAATGTTCAAATGATCTTGTTGGATGAGAATACCTAATTGAAGTTGCAGAGTTTATGTTTTTATATTTCTTGAAGTTGTACAGTTGTTAGCACATGTAAAACTCTATAGCCATGGATAAATATCCTAGAGTGAGAAAAAGATACATAAGAATAATCATATTGTTTTTTCTTTAGTACATTAGTAATATGTCCTCTTTCTAATATTCTATTTGACCTACTTCCAACCAAAATAATGGTTACAGGGTTATGGTACACTTCTAATGGAGGAGGCAGAGGGCATTGCACGCAGAGAACACAAATCAACAAAAATAGCTGTAATTTCAGGAGTTGGCACGCGCCATTATTACAGGAAACTGGGATATGTGCTTGAAGGGCCTTACATGGTGAAATATCTTCTGCAATAAAATTTATTTTTGATGTAATTTGTAGCATGTGTTGATGATATAAGGTATATGCTATCACGAGGCATTCATTTGTACACAATGATTCCTACCCCCATTCGCTCTGGGTTGATTTTGTAAGAGTAAGACGTATGTTTTTTTTTTTAGATCACTAGATCTTCCGAGATGAAATAGATGAGATATATATTTTTAATGGATTCCTCTAGAAGTTGCACCAAGTGCAGTACCATGTCACGAATGTTATCTTATATATTCACTTACACGAGATACCTGTATGGTAATGCAAGTTTGTGAAAATAGGAATTTAACAACTATCATTACTCAGTTCCTTTGGTAGAGACTAGTGAGTATTGCAAGTTTTGGCAATTGTAACTAACAAATATAATTATTTACTTCATTAAAATGATTACAAGAATTTATTACTATAGCAAAAATTGTAACAGTTTTTTTTTTGTTTGTGTTTAACAAACGTTGAAACAAGCTTTAAATTGAAGAAAACAAGTAAGCTTTAAATTGAAGAATAAGGGCATTTTTATTGAAATATGTATATTTTATTTAAACCCACAAGTGTTGGTGGGAGTGGTACTGGTAGGACAAATGGTCTGAAGGAGGCCCATGAAGCTATTGATATTGTCTAATTATGCGGGATTGAGAATTGGAGTATAGATTTTATATCTTCACTGCGTCATCAAACAACTGATTTGTGGGAGGAGAGTATAAGGCTCACCATTGTCAATTGAGAATGAGGCACAGCCCGCTCACGTTTCGGTATATGATTTGCATATCGAGCCAGGCAAAATGATCTTAGATACAATATTTGAAATGATCTTATTTTATATTTGAACAGAATTTTTATGTTATAAAAAATATTTTTAAAAGTACAAAAATCTATCTAAAAAAAGCACTTTTAAAAAACCCGATGAACTTTTTAAAAAAAGCTAAAGCACAAAATATACTTTATGTTTAGCTAAATTTTAATACTTTGAAAAAATATAACATAAAAAGATATTCTCATAAATTGCATCTAAACATAAAAATGTTTTATCCTTTTATAAAAATATCTTTTAAAAAATGATAAAAGATAATTTTTTAGAAGCTTAGGTCATCCTGCCTATCACAACTAGCAACCAAATCTGCTTTTGGCTTGATCTGGCCTAATATATTTATGGGAAAATGACTTAATAATACAGCTTGTAAGAGATAATTATTCTTTGATTTAGCTTTAAAAATTAACTAAATATTCAACTACATTAACCAATAATTTACATACTGTTAACCACGTATCAAGTATTAAGATGAAGATAATTTATTAATTAACCATATGTAAATTATTGGTTAATGTAGTTGAATACTTGGTTAATTTTCCAACCCGAACCAATAGTGATATTATCTTTCACAAGAAGAACTAAAGAGTCATTCTCCTTATGTTTATTGTGCAAGCTAAGATGAGACGTTTAATTAGCTAAGGAATCAAACTCATTTAATAATGTGTTAAATTATACTGATAATGCATCAAAATTATATATATATATATATATTATAGTTTAATATTGATCCACTATCATATACCACCACTCAATCATACATTACATAATTAAAAGAGTTTGATTATAACAACTACCTAAAATATCAAACTCTCTGCAAACACGTGATTTGAGTGATAGCATCAAATCTTTACGCAAACAATGAATCAAAACATACTTGCACCTGAAGATGAAAATGTTTGCAGGTGTATACTAGGGGAATTGCAACTGCCTTCTGAGACACAGTATGCGGATTTCTGTAAAATGGCTTCAAGGATGCTTTATGATGCGAATTACATCCATTACGTAATCGGCAGTGACAGTAAGAGTGGATATGAGTGCAAACACAATTTTAAATATTGGAAGAACAGGCCTTTCTATGGCTTTGGCGTCGGCTCTGCTAGCTTTGTTGGTGGATTGAGGTTTTCAAGACCGAAGAAGGTGAATGATTACATGAATTTTGTGCAAAATTTGGAAAATGTATTAGTAAATTGCTCTGCTAATGACCACGTTCATGGCTTAATGGACAAAAGATGTATGATCATCAAATAATATTCTCCTGCCCTTCATCAACAAAGCACCTCAGGGAAAGTGTGTTTAGACCAGTGCGAAGTTTGATTTCCTTTACGCACTCCATCATAACTCTCCATCAGACCTGGAAAGAGTACTTGGAGGAAAGGCCAAAATCAACATTATGCAGTACATCTTCCCATCTTTGTCAACCCATTCATCCAAGATGATGATTGCAACAGTCTAACCTGCAGTAAAAGAATTCCACATGACAGAGTAAGAAGTTTTAGTTAAGTACAAGCAAAAGCAATTAGATGGAGCATAACTTTGAGAGAGCAGGGATTAGGGCCTAGCATATGTTGACACAAGATATAACAAAAGAGTAATCACTTCTGAAAGGACAGATGAAATGAAAGAGATTCGATAGAACTAGATGTTGATGAATAAAGTGGAGAACTGAAGCAGGACAGCTGGAGCTCATAGTTTGCAGTTGAGAATATATATAGTTGAAGTGCACAATAAATTACGGCATAGAATGTTGCTCAGTAAAGAAAACGAAAGTGTCTATAAAATGTGCATGGAAGAAGTAAACATGTTTAGGTGGATTTGTAATAATGAAAATAAACTTATGGTAAATCATATTAAAAAAATAGCAATCTGAAGATTATGGTCCCTCATTTGAGAATAAGGAAATGTCAACTGAATTATGTTTGGTCATGTAACTTGGACAATGAAGACACACAAATAAAGCAAGAAAATGAGACCAATCAAGAGGGGCAAAAAGTGAATAAACAGTACAGTTAAAATTTATGCCAAATGAAGATAAAAGAAATATAAAGATTGATGCACCTAAATTACTATTATTAGTTTGAATCTTAAGATTACTTCATATAGGGTTCTGAATGTCCTTTTTCTTTTGTTGGGGGGTTATTCTTTGTTCCGGTATTTGCCAATTCCACCATGGAGATTAAGCCAATTTCCTCATTATGAAAAGGATGTGACACCAGGATCATCAGAATTAAACAATAACCTGCTTGATATTAGTCCATTGTTAATTTATGGCAATTTTAGTGTCATTACAGCTCATTCTATCATGTATTCATGTAATTAACCAAGACACACCCATTTAAAAGAGATAAATGTTACCAATCATGATGGTTTTGTTTTCCATCCTGCTTTTGAGATGCGATGAAGCTCTTGAGTTCGACTCTTCATATCACTGCAACTTGCCCAATAGCATTATCAAATATCATTGAAAAACCTTGATTGGTTAAATAGCATTTAAAAAGATAGAAATGGTACCTTTGTACCAAATAAAGAAAAAGATAGAACACAGGAAGTAGCACCAAGATCAATGCTCCAGCAGCCAGGTTGAAGAAACTTCTTTGCTCCTGAAGAGGCAAAATACCAGGATGGATAAATAGCAGCTTTATTGATATGTATTCACTGTGATAATACATTAGCTATAATGAACCTAAAATCTTCAGAAATTGTGACATATTGGATTGAAAAGACAAAAGCTAATGCCTAAAACTTTTAAGACCTTCCCGATAGAAAAGGAAAGGTACAGTGACTGCATGTTTGACCTTAGATGATTATTTGAACTAGCAAAAAAACCAATCAGAAAAGTACTGTCAATAAGGTTTTTTCCCAGGGCTTTGTGAATGGCATGGCCTAAAACCTGACAATGCAGATCATCTAAGAATGGAAGTATAGATATCCCTATAATACTACAAGTTAGCAATGACAGATTTCTAAGAAATGGCATACTGATAATAAATTATCCTAATAAGATATTCAGGCCTTACCTTGCCTCCTCTAGAGAACGGTTTCTGTTTCCCTGAGCAGGTGTGGGCATCACAAAATTGGTGCAGAAACAATTCTACCAACACATCAGGAAATCACCATAAGAAATAAATCAACAAAAGATCAAAATTAAAAAAAAAAAAGAGTGAAAATAAACATCAGTGGCTCACTGGAACAATAAGGAGAAAACTAAAACAAACAAAACATTTTAAAAAGTATAAGTATACCATGAAGACGGCTTGCTGATGGACCATCACTTATAGGAAAACAACTGTCAGCAATACTCTGTGAACAAAGTGTGGACATGAATTAGGTTAAGTAGAACAGTCGACGCTACAATGAACAGTGAAAGCAAATAAAAAAATATGAAAGCAACCTCACATAGGTGACGGTTTCTCGCGGCAGCTGCTGGATTACATTTGCTTCTAGAGGACTTGCAATTCATCACAGCATCACAATGCAATGCCCCACATAAATCAGCCAAGCACTTACCATGACTCTGTATTTAGATAAACCCATCAAGTAGTGGAAAAAAACATTTTCCAATTAATACGAAAAAATTAAATAGAACTGCAAGTAAATTTGAAGTTAAACTTAAAAACTCAATGAAACTTCCCACAAGTCTGTATTGAGTCTATTGACATAACAAGTTTTCCATATCCAATATAAAAATTGCCAAAATGATATTATGCAGTAGGAAATACTCAGATTTGGTAATTGTTTATTCCCCGCAATGGGGCGAAGCCAAGAATTTTATTTTGGGGAAGCCAAGGACTAATTTAAATTTTTGTGAGAGGGTCAAATATATAATTATGTCTATGTTAGAAGAAAATAACTTTTTGAGAGTTGGGGGTTCGTGGCCCCTGCCTGCCCCCTTTCCCTCAGCCACCAGGGAGGGGGGAAACAAAGTGAACCGTAATGACTCAAATAGCTTCATGTGCGCTTGACTATCTATATCTTGGCTATTGACCTAATAAGGTATTTAAAAACAACTAAAAGTTTGAAGTTGATGGGAACAAGGTATAAATGATAACAAAATAGATGCACTTAATTAAAGCTTAAGAGTATAGCACCACATTTTGACATAACATAAATGAAAAATAATAAGACGGGCAATTAAGAACTTTAAACTCAACTGATAAATGATGAAATTAAAGATCTTGTACTTCACTTCACATATGTTATGTATGCACCAAACACAGTGAGAAAAAAGAATGAGAATCTACATACTAAATTCAGAAGATTGTAGTGTCTGTTATCAAAATGCTGATCAAGAAATTTTTCTTCGCGGAAGCTTTTCTTACAATATCCACATCGCCATTCATGTCTGTCTAGGAAAATTTTATGCTCTTCCTGATCCCTGAACATATCATTTTCAGGGTGAAGTCTGCACTTGCTTGAAAGCTGATAGTTTTCTTGTTCCACAAATGGTGTCAAATACTACAAAACATACATAAGCAACATAATCATGAAGGTGATTCAAAATTTACACCACTTCATATTATAGTGTCATAAATTCATAACGATTACAAAAGGAATTTTTTCATACCTCCTCTATTACTTTCGAAGCTGCCCTACTTCTTTCTCTAGAGCAATGCACTTCACGAGCATGCTCTTCTTCCTGCTTAAGATTTCTACAATAAAAAGTATGGTTAAGTCGGGCATGAGATTGAACCATGTGAGACAAGTAACAGGTATAAAAAGGAACACTACTGGAAAGTAGAAACAATAAATTCCACATTTGTAATAAGCTACAGAATGAAACTTATATGCATATGTTTGGAAATTCAAGTTCAATATCAAAGTAAGCCACCAAGGATGGAGTATTATTAACAACGAACAAATTGTGAATCCATTCCAATACCTTCCACCTGCAGATTCCTCATAAACCTGTACCAAATATTTAAAAAAAAAGATAGAAGAAAACAAGTGTCAACTTCGTAGGTTCTGGCAATAGAATTCACGCTCAAATAAAATGAAAAGCTTAGTATTTCATAAAGATTCTAATCAACTCAACCAAAACTAGTAATCAAATGGTGAACTTGAACCCTAAATTCACTACTCCATTTTCCAAAACCCAAACTAAAAAATTCTTCTTAATTAAGCTATTCGTTTATTGCAAATTCACTCACCAACAAAACCCAAACTTAATTGTTCATAATTAAGATTCCAAACACAATCTCGCGCTCATCGCAAATAAAATTCCTGCTCGTAAGAAATTATACATTCTTTTGCATACAACATTACCTGGTTTCCGTGCAAGAGAGGCGACGAAGAAACATTAACGATTTCTTGAAAAGAAAGCACTAAGATGACGAAAATTGAAGCAACTGCTGCTGTGACCTTCTGCATCTCTCACTCTCTCTTCAAACTCAAAACGCTTTGCTCTGTTAAATTTTGTATTTTAATTTTGGATTTAATTTTTGTGTATGAAACGTTACTAAAAGAAAAGTTAGTGCCCTGGTTTTGTTAACGAATCCTCTAATATATTGAGGGGTACTACTTATTTTGTTAATTTATATTCTTTTAATAAAATAAAGATTTGAGTTTATACAGTGTTTGAAATTGTAACAAAAAAATAAGTGTTTGAAATTCATTATAACTATAAAATAAGAAATTGATAAGTGTTTATAAGATAAGAAATTAAAAAATATTTGTAAATAGTTATAATTATTAAGTAAGAATATTTATAATTTAATATTTTTTAAATTTATGTTTAAAAATAATATTTTTTTTAAATAAAGTTGAATACAAAAAAGTCCTTTTTATAATAGTATTGATAACTAATATACAAGTCATTAAACTCGTTACATTGTTTTACAAAATCTACATTTGATAATGTTACTACACTTGTTATTATCTTTTACAATTTTAGTGAATTTCTACTTTTTTTTAATCTTTCCTTTTAATTTTTTAAAAAGAGTAATGTGATTTGTAACGAATTTATTTCTACAAAAACTGTCACAAAAAATTAATTAATCAATCATCTCAAATAAAATAGTATTATTACATAGCTTGAAAGCATAATCCAGCTTAGTTCGAGGAGTTAAAAAGTGAGAGTAAGTATTATTTTTTAGGTGCGCGTCTATTTAAATTAGATGTATCCATTATATTTAGGATTTAATTTTTATTCACTGTTAGTGTAAAATTTTTTTACACTGTCATTCTTAATACATCATTAAAATAGTTAAATTTTCTAGGTAGTGATTTTGATAGTCAACACTTTTAATGATTTGGCAACGTATGATTAGATGACAGTGTAAAAAAACTTAAAATGCATAAATTATAAGAATAAAAACAGTTTTAAATATAACTGCGCGTTACGTTGAATCCATATGAAATTTCGTAAAAAAAATTGTGATGTTTACCATTTTCTTTAAAAAAATATGAGATAATTTTTCATCATTTATTCTATAATCACTTTCAACGTCTTTTTCTTATTGAAATTTAATACGATTGTAAAGTAGTTGTTGAAATTTAATAAATAAATAAATACCGTTCCTCAACATGTACTCTATCGCAACATGTTATTAAAATCTATATCTATATTTACCCAAAAAAAAATCTATCTATTTTGACATTATTAAATTTTCCATAAAGAAATACACATTTAATGTCTTTGCACATGTTTTTTCTCCTTTGACTTAGCCCTTATCATTCCTTCCCTCTCACGGAGTCTCGCCAATCACCATCCCAAAAGTTGTACTATTAAAAAAATAATTTAATTTTGATTCATTAAAAATAAAAAGAAATTTTATATTATTATTTAGTTATGTGTTGATATATTATTAAAAAATTATAATTTTTAAATAATTATTATAATAATTAAATTTTTTTAATAACTTATTAATATATAATTAAATAATAATATAAATTTTTTTTATATTAATTATAAATCAAAATTAAATTATTATGGCATTAATGGTCCTATTACACATAAAGAAAACTCCAAAGTGTACTCCAAATACCAAAAAAAAAACAAAGGCCAAAAGTGGTTTACTTCATCGTGTACACCTCCTACCTCCATAAAACGGCCTATGACGAAACTGAAGCTTCTGATTGGGAGCATGAAATAAAACTAATCATAACAACTCAACCCAAAGCAATGACAGCAGGGGAAATTCTATACAACCCGAGTATAAGTTTGGGTTTCAAAACCCATGTTTACATGGACAAATAGAAAACAACCATTTGGAATAATAGTGCTTGATGGTTCTTGTCATAGACATACACTTCAAGCTCAAGCCAGAAAAATCTTCATTCCTCTCTCTTCAAGCACACTCTCTGGTCCTCTTTCTTCCTCTCCTTCATCTTCATCGTCTTCATCCTCTCACCTCTTTCTTCAAAGTAGCCAATACTTCTGATTTGTTTGGCCGCTTTTAGAACTTCCAGGTTATCTCTCTCGTCTACAACCTCTTAGATGAGACCATACCTGCTTCTCTGGGCAACATCACCACTCTCAAGATGCTCAACCTCTCCTACAACCCATTCTTCCTAGGTCAGATCCCGCTGGAGCTTGGGAACCTCATGAATCTCGAGGTCCTGTGGCTCGCTCATTGTAACCTTGTCGGTGTGATTCCTGATTCGTTTGGGAAGCTCAAGAAGCTCAAGGATTTGGACCTGAGATTGAATAACCTCTACGGGTTGGCCACTCGAACGAGAATCACGTGGGTTGAATTTGGATAGCTTGAATTCGATTGAGACAGGGGACCTGATCTTGCAGAGGATTGATCTCAAGAGTTGGAATTTGATCACGGCTTGAATTGATTACTTGGTGTTGATATTTACTTTTCTGAGTACTTGAAAACCAAATTGTGAATTGGAGGTTTGAGTCTGTTAGGTTTGTGCCTCCAAGACCCAAGATGCGGCATCCCCACAATGTTTATGATAGCTTGGTGACTGTGGCAGTGGACATTCCTAAATCAAATTCCACCAAGAACCAAAGCCTCAACCTTTACAAGAATAAGCTGGAGGGTGAGTTGTTGGCGAGCATAGCCAACTCACCAAATTTTATGAACTCAAATTGTTTGTGAACAAACTCATCGGGAAGTTGCCAAAAAATCTTAAGGAAAATGCTCCTTTGAAGTGGCTTGATGTTTCAAGCAACTAGTTGTGGAGTCATATTCCGGCGATTCTATAAGTGTGTTTGGAATGTTAAAAAGTGGGAATTGATTTGATTTACAAATTAAATTTTGTGTTTGGAATGTTAAAAAATAGGAATTGATTTGATTTTAAAATTTTTTTGATTTAAGTTGTTTGTATTTAGAAATTCAATCAAATTTGGTTGGATTTTAGTGGATTTGATTTATTTTAAATTTAATTATTTAAATTGACTATTTTACCTTTATTAACTTTTTAATTTTACCTAATTAACTTAACAATATCATTCACAATTATATAAGATTAAAAAAGTAAAACAATCAAATCAAATCAAATAAATTCCATTTTTAATGAGTTCCAAACATAAGAATTGGTTTCCAAATCAATTCAAATCTAATTTTTTATAATGAGTTCTAAACATAAAATTTGATTTTTAAGTCAAGTCAAATCAAATCAATTCAAATCAAATCAAATTTATTTTTAATTGATTCCAAATATGTGATCATCGAAATTTGGAAGAGATTCTAATGATATACAACTGTATATCCACATCAGCACAGGTTTTAGTACTAATTCCCAATAAAGCAATCAAAGATAAATTATGTAAGGTTTGGGGATTATTTAGTTATTTTTTTTCTTTTAATATTAAACATGAATTATTAAATAATAGTTAATAAATAATAAATAATTTATTTTAAGTATTAAATTTATTAAGATATTATAATTACTTAAAATGAATTGTTAAATATTTCTTAATTATTATATGTTTAATAAAATTTTAAATATTTATTATGAATGAAAGTCATTAGTTACTGTAATAACTCCCAACAAAATAAAATAAAATATTAAAAGAGTGTTGATTCCCTCTGCACTAACAATAATAGTGTTCTGTTCGATGGAGATTGGTTTAGAAACCGCAGTGCTGGTCAACTACGGGCCACTGAGCTTCTTGAAGACTCAATGGATCTTTCTCCACCGTTGTTGGTCAACACCCAACAAATTTCCATGACCTTTTTGTGTGTTTGCATTGCAACCCCATTATTCTCTAGCTTTCTCTCTCTCTCTCTCTGTCTCATCAGTTCTGCTCCCTGTTTCATTGTAACTAAGGATCATAACCCCTAGACCCTAGTTAGAGAAATGTTAGTGAGCTATCAACTGTTTGATGCAAGGCCCACTTTCCAGGACTCCCTCAAGGCACTTGAGGCTGACATTCAACATGCCAATGTGCTGTGAGTTCTCAGTTCTCTCCCGAGATTATTTCATCCTTTGGTTTGGCCTTTGCAGGGGATGTGGGTTCACTTCGTGAACTAATGTCATTGATATTCTAAGACATGTGCATATGAGCTCTTCTCACGTGAGTTGATTGACATTCTAAGGCATGTTCATATGAGCTCCTCTCCCATAAGTTGCATGTTTTGATTTTAAATCCTGTTTCTGGGTGGGTCCTAATAGGTCACATTTGCAATAGGACTAAAGTTTGCCAAATAGCGGGTTCCGTCGTTGTTTTGATCCCTCTGGCATTAGTCCACTCTCCTCTCTCCCCATCCTATAATAGAGATAAAGGATAACTTATTTTCTTTTGTTGCTGTTTACTGTTATTTACTATGGCTGCTTCTTACAATTGGACTGGTTGTGCAAATAACTGTTGGAATTGGAGAATATCTAAAAAGCTGTTAAGTTGTATGTATGTTATTCGCAGTAATTGTGCTAATATTCTTTACAAAATTACTTTGGGATAAACATTTTTAAACATTTTTTTCTAAGAGTAATTATTTCAAAATTAGATATTCCATAATACATTCTCCTCAAAACTAATTCTCCACTTATTATCCAAATACACACTAAATCATTTCATGTGCTGAAGTTAAAATGAGATGGCTCTATTTTATATTTTTAGTAGAGTTCTTGTCACTATAATTCCCTTTTTTTATTTTGGTGAAACCTAAGCACCGGTATCATGCTTCTTGGCTAGTTTTTGGTCCCGCTAACGTTGTCTTGGCCCTGGCTACAAGGTGCTTTCAATGGGTTTTGAATCTTTGTATTGCAGGTAGAGTTTGTTCACATGGAGCTCAGTTTGTCAACTGAGTCACACCTCGTGGTTGCCTCTTCGATAGTTTATTGACCATTGTATTTTGCACCTGAATTCAATCTAAAAATCAATAATCCTGCCAACAGGACAGGCACCAGTGTAACCCTGTAACTGTTCTTTTAATCCTTTTTGGTTGGTTTATTTGCATATTGATGATACTCGGAATTCAAGAGCGCGCTGAAAATACATTTATTGTAAAGGTGAAAATGATTTGTTTCAGATATAATATTTTGATCTGAATTTGAAATTGTGTGCAGGGCAGCTTCTATTCCAAGGGGCAAGGGCAGGGCTTGCCTTCAAATGAAGTTAGTTTACAATCAATTTGGCACCCATTTTTCTGTTTTTACTACGATGGATGGATTGCTCATGTTCATGTCTACTTTCAAGTCATCTGAATCTTTTCCATGTAATTGTCTATAAGGTTAGTGCTACATCTGCCCCATATTCTGGTCTACATTGAATTATTGGCTTCTTTCTTCAATTTTGTTATTTTTATTGATCTCTCTCTCTTCTTCTTCTTCTTTTTGTGTGTGTGTGTTTAGGTGCACACCAGTGGGAAGCCAAATATCTATTCTTGTGGAAGGAAAGCAACCATAAGGGAGATCTACGGTAAGTACCAAATACGCTTTCTTCCACTTACAGTGTACTATGTTACTGCATAGAAGGTTATGTGGATGCCGTGCAGCTATTAATATTAAAGCGTTTTGCTTTATTATACAGGTTTGATATCCTCAATTTAATGATTTAAACTCTGCAATTATAATATTGATCCAAACATTGCATTTTTCTTTTCTTTTCTTTTATTTGTGAAGGAGTAATTTCATTCAATAGTGTTCTCCTGTTTTTGCACTTAAGTAAACTGCATTATTTAACGATTTTAATCTATAACTTCAGGTGTTATATTACCTTCTCTTCAGTGCCTTCGCGGTGATTTAGTAGATGCTGACATTACTCAAGAAAAAGGTCACAACATCCAGATGGTTATCAATAGGAGTGCTGAGGGTAAGAGGAAGCCTTCTGATGTGAACTCCGAGAGAGAAAACGAGTGTGGCATCTGCTTAAGAGTCTTGCACCAGAATGGTTTTGCCAAATTGTACCATGCCATGTGTATAAATTGCTACAGTGACTGGTAATCATGACCTCACTTTTCCTTCTATTAACCTCTAAACTAGTCGTTGTTTATATAAGAAGAATGGAATTATTCTTGACAGTTAACAAATCCTTTGATCACTTTATGCTATAGGAATGCAAGGTCAGAATCTTGTCCATTTTGTCGGGGAAGTTTAAAGAGAGTTAACTCGGGGGATTTGTGGGTTCTATCATGCAGTAGCGATGTGATTGATGTGCAAACCATATCCAGAGAAGATATGTTGCGTCTCTATCTCTTTGTAAACAGCCTGCCTAAATATATCCCTGGTGCTACTTACTTTAATTGAAGAATATGTACATGTGAGAAAAATGCCGGCCATCACAAACAGTGTAAGGAATCTGGTCAATTTTTCTCCTTGATTATTTGTTTGTAACGTACTCAATTATTGCATTGAAAAAAAAACTAAATTATTGATATCAGATTGGCACGTCCTCTTCCATGAAATATTGCAGATAGTGTTTATCATGATATCACAAGAAAATGAGGTGACCTCTTGCTTTCAGTAGAAATTTTATATGCATTAACACCTTCCTCGCATAGTTGTGGAGAGGAGGGAGAAAATCCTCATCGAAGAGGACACAAGTAGGACGATTACTTATCCTATAACAAAGCGAGATATGTATATTTATCTGGTAATTTATATAATGATGGTGAGGCACCAAAGTTGTAAGCTTTCCTGGATGTACCCACCCTTCGCCATTTCAGGATTGGTAGTTGTGAATCTTGTGATGCTTAAACTATTAGTTATAATTGCTTATTGAAAAACACAGGCCATGACTGTAAACTCATTTTATGTTGTATCAGATGCCAGGAGTTGTTGCATTATCAAAGTGCGGGATTTGAATTTAATGCAGCAAACCCCTTATTGCTTTATTAAGTCTATGCGTGACAGTAAGTCAGTAATGCCGGGACCTGTTTTGGCAATTGACCATTTATCTTAGTGAGAGCGAAACAGGAGGGATAATGTACCCATTTTTTTCAATTATGCTCACAGACTCAGGCTAGCATTATATGTTCTCCACTTCTGATAATGATTTTCAATTTGAGGTGCTCCTTCTTTTGTCCGTTCCAATTTTTTATTTTTTCTTTGCTTTCAGGGGGAGGAGGGATAAAGGAGAGACTAACGGTCCACAAGCGTGCTTTAATTCTGTTCATCTTGTTCTGCAAGCAGACTTGGAATGAATTAAACTGAAATTCAGGAAACAAGAGTTATGGCAGGAATTTCATCTGTGACAGATTCTAGATTCCTTCATCTTCTAATTCCTTTCTTTGGTTCCAAGAGGTCTACCCTAATTTGGATGAAGTTTGGCGACAAATAATATATGTTTATTGTTTAGGATTCTCCATTTTTTCACTACTACAGGGAATCATTGATCCATGGAAATTCTGAGAATCTCTCCACGGACTGATACCCAGTTAAAGATAGCCATGGCAAATGATACAACATTCCATGTTAACTTCTCATACCCGAAGCTGTGGACATAAGTTCAAGCATATAGTTACATTACCAGACACTTTAAAGCAATAAGCACAAGCAAATACCAAATATTATTCTCGGGTGAACCATTCACCCCTGCCTCTCTTTCTTTTCCAACAAAAAATTAAATGGAGGTTGGCTGAAGTTTCCTTGCAGAAACAGATTAGAAACAACCTTGTACATGGCCTCTGTTAGGTGAACACCATCCCAATTAATGTACTGAGAAGGGCTTGTGCAGACCGTGGCATTAGGTGTGCCACATGTGGCAAACACACTGAAGTAATAAGGTGGTTCTCCTGATCCACAGCAGACTTTGAACACCTCTGTGAATCCATATTTGCTTGGATTCTTCATGACAGTGCGGTAAGCATTCCAGTAATCAGCATAAACTATGACGGAATGGGGGTACTGTTTCCTGAGTTCCTGCAATTTGGCTTGCAGCACAAGGTTGTGAGTGTAGCTTTGGTTGTTGACACTTTTCACGCATCCAATGTCGTCCCTGTCATCTTGAGGAGCCAAATACATGGCCAATGGCAGGCAGCCAGTTAGCGGCAAACCCTGCACAACTATGTACTTCGCACCCTTCTGAAGCAATGTCTGCAAACCAATGAATAAAATTAGTGAATGAAACGATTCATTCATTTTATTGGTACGTAACTGATTGTTCCTCATAGATTCACATTGGGATTAGATGATTCCATGAATAAAATTGGTCTGTGGAAAGAAAATAAGTAACATACATGATTTTGACTACTTGTTATAAAAGACCAAGGTCATATTTTTACCTGTAAAGCTCCTGAGACACTGCTCATCGCCAGCATCCTAATGGTGTCTTCTGAGACTGAAGATCCAAGAGTGTAGGCGTAGTCATTGACTCCAATCTCACCAAACCAAAATAGTGTCTCATCAAAATCTTTGCACTCTGACTTTACTCCTTGACATCCTTGGCTCTCTAGGTACCTGTTAAACCATAGAAGCTGGGTTTGGATGGACTGAGGAGTGATGTCAAGGGTAAGGTTGTTCCTGACAAAGAACTCATGGTTTATAGCCGTAGAACCAGCAACAGCGAAGTTCACTCCGAAAGTATCATTGCCTTTGCTGTGACGGTAGGGGGGCAAGTACGGCAAAGACAGTGCTTCAGCTACAAAGTCGATCACAAGCCTGCCATCAGAGTATCTGTTGGTTGAATGGTTAAAGAAGGAACTACCGTATGGAGAGTTTGATACATGGCCAAATCCACTTGGACCATTGGCACTCTTGGTGTTGCCAGTGTCCGTAAACGAGTCCCCAAAGGCGTAAACCTTCTTGAAGGGTCGCGTTCCTCCCTCCACAGTTACTGCAGAAGCAATTGACAGTACTGAGGAGAGTATGCAGATGGTAATGAGGGTGATTTTAGAAGAGATGGATGCCAAAGAAGAAGCCATTTCAAAGGCTACCTGGATTATTTTCAGGGAGTAGCTGACAACTTGCTTTAGCTATTGAAGCTTATTTATACATAGAACATAACTTATACGTATTGGATATCCATACTATACTCAATTTTAATAATATTTGATAACTACCAACACTGAAGAAATTTTTTTAGGTAAAATAATATTCCCAAGTTTTTTTGGGGTACATATAATCCCTATAGTTATATTGTGCTTTAATGCTGTTATATGCTTTGCATTTGCTCCTGCACCGTCTTGGATCCGGTGTCAGATTACATTAATAATCCTATTAATACTTATGTTGGGTGAGAGAGTAGCTGGGGAGCTAAGAGTTATTATAAGTTGGGCTTAATATCCCTAAATTTGTAATAGTTGAGGCCTTGAATGAGCATGTCCCCACACCAACCGTTTTTTGTGGTGATTTACTGAAATGAGAAGGTGCACAGCGGTGACAAGTATCTGTAGCTCTCTTTTGGTGTTGGAAGTAAATTTGCGACCATCTTCCGTTGCTTTGGTTTGCATCTCATTGATGGCCACCAACGACCACTATGCTTTGCTGGTTGAAATGCTGAATGCCCCATGCCATACCAATAAAAGTCCGCTCCAATTCCCAAAAAGAATTAATTAGTTTCCATTCAAGGGCCGACACTTGAACTCTTTTATGTACACAAATCTACGTAGATGTTAGGACCCATATGGTTAGAAGGCATAGAATGAGATGAGAAGGGAATGCGAAAAAGTCAGTCTCATATTTAATTGAGCGGTTAAAAAAAACGAAAATAAGTTATTTTTATATAAGAATAGATAGTTCATCATAAAAATTAAAGAATTCACATTCTATTTCACTTAAAAAATGATTTTTTATTTATATTTATTTTTATCTGTTCAACATATTAAACATATTAATAGAATGAAATCAATCATTTTATTTTTATCTATACCAAATAAAATATGAAAATAAATATTTTATTTTATTTTATTCACACTCTCATTCTCATTTCATAAAATATATATTCTATCTAATCTATTTTTTTTTTGTTATGTGTGTGAATTGAGGGTATCTCCACATTTTATGGGTGGGGACTAATTTCCTTCGAGTTGAAAAGTGTTATGAGCTATATGATAAAGTCCTCTCAATAAAATAACAACTCCCGAGCTTCATACATTTAATCTCTTCCTAAAGTTCAAATTAGCTTACCACTTCAACCTTCTTTCTATCCAACTAAATATATCTTTACTATATGCAATTCCAACTCATATGAGAGTTATTTAATGAGTAAAGCTAATTACCAATACATTGAAACGTGAATTCTGCCTACCCACAAAAAAAATGGAAATGAATTCTGAGTAAGCAGTGCAAGTTGGCGAACAAAAATAAAGGCACCATATTGATGATGACTCGTACGTAATTGTTGCTACTAAAATTTATCTTTCATTTTTTTGGCCCATATCTTTGTACCAGCTAAACAGAGTTAGGGGTTTAAAATTCTTTCAAGAGCATTGGTATACGTTTGTGAGCAAAATAAGAAATGATATTCAAAACAAGGCATTTGTAAAAAAAATTATAAAAACGAAAACAAAAAGTTATAATAAGGAAACTAGTATCTCAACAAAAGTTAAACCGCAAACATGACATGTACATACGAAAGTTAAATATGTATAAATGTAAACACAATAATATAGATATTTTTTTTTCAATGAAAATATAACCACATTATGTTTTCAAGTACTCAATTTAGTTTGCAAATTAAGAAATATTCTTTTTGTTACAATCACCGATAAACTGCAATGAATATGTGCAGGTATAAAATAGGTGTGTGTGTGTATATATATATATATATAAATGTTTAAATAACACTATTCTCAATGTTCCACCCAAACCAAATATTGTCAAATGCTTTAGAAAATTCACCAATTCAATTGTTAGACAATCTAATTTAGGTTGATTGCTATAAGGTTGTATTGTATCCGCAAAGAGCATTTAATTGCAAAAACTAGGGAGCTTTTTAAATTAGGAGAAACGAGAAGAGATAGGGAGAGATAACTTTTTAACTGCACATGTCCCTACGCGTCTGAAAAGGAACCATACTTGAAAAAAAAGTTGTTCACATGAAACTAGTGAAAAAGAGTTGCAATGAAAAATTGCAAAAAAGTAAGGATTTAAAAAAAAAATTTCTGTAAGTGTAAAAAAAAATTATATTGTTATTCAATGATATTTTAGCTCATTATTAAAGAGTTAGATTTTTAATGTAATTGCTATGATAATCAAACTCTTTAAATGATGTGGTAATATATGATTAAATAACAGTATAAAGAAATTTTATACTGACAGTAGATCAAAATTAAACTCAAAAGTAATTGTGTGATTAGGTTGTTGGAAGAGAAATGTACCACAAAAAGTAGAGTAAAATCTTTTATCTTGAGAGACTCAAAGACTAATTTAACTACTTTTGAGTTAAATTCAGTTTGATCTTATGTGATTTGGGGTAAAATTATTTTGTCATACATGGCTTTGACTTTCTCACTTTGTCCTTTATTAGTTCCAATAATATTTTGCTTTGATGATTTCATTATCAACATATTTATTAGCTTTTTATGTCTATTTTAGCTATACTAATTAAGAAAATGCTTATTTATGTTATAATCCGTTGAACCAATAAATTTATACATCAAGACATGTCCAATTTTAATAGTTTCTTTTACTCAACAGAACTCACTTGCTACCACAACACCAACTTCCCAAACATTTTCTATATATGTTCATTTGATCTAGATAGTACATAGCCAAGTTATTACATGAGTTTCTAAAATGTTAAATGAGTTGAAAAATCCTAATGTTAGCATGTGAAATACACAATATCTTGATCATCATATTTAAAAAAGTTGCTACAAAAAGAAAGATAAACAAGAAAAAATATAAATAAAGTACTGTCCTATAAGGTATTAAAGTAAGAACATTTGGAATTGAAAAAATACTAAATTTAGAAGAATAACATACATAAACAAATAATTTTTTTTATTCGACTATTGAACAATCACTATTCATACTGAGAGAAATTGGCAGATTGTTTCGAGCGACATTGAAGAGGAAACATTTGAAAAATGATGTCCTAGGTCATCAGAGAAGCCCAAGTGGCATGGTGCGATCTTACAGGTCGCTAATGAGATTCAATCAGAGGGCCCTAATGTCATAAGTATTTTTATGTATTTATTTTGTCGTGAATTTATGAGAACTCGATTTTTGAATTTTAATAGATGAAGTTGCTTCTAATATGAAATCTCAATAGAGAGGGCTTAAATGAATGCAGTCATAAGAATGTTATGGTGCTATATGCGTTTTTGTTTTCACAAAGAACTTAGCTTGATCGGTAAGAGCATCCTTCTGTCAAGGGGGAAGTTGAGTTTAAGCTCCTTTTATTCTAATGGATGCTAATTTAAGACATAATAGGAGTGATCCATTTTATAAGTGAAATTATTTAATTTCTAATTAACTTCATTTTTTTAAATTGATAATTTATGGTATTGGGATCAAGAAGACCTGTTTTCGATGGAAATTTGAATTTATTTGTGATGAAAATGAAATATCTATTGAAGATAACCTAAGTGGCAATAGTCACATTGAGTGGAAGAGTGAGTATTTCTCTGATCCAACGTGTGAGATGACTCTAGTAAGCTTGAAAAGAAAAGGAATGGCAGGAAGAGTGAGACTGAAACATGTGTAGTGGGAATGTGTTGCACTAGAAATGGGTTAGTTGTAAACCACCTAAGTTCAAATAGGTGACTGAATCCGAGTTTTGTTCTGTTCGAGGCTCTGAGCTTTGCTTGGTTATCGAACAATCAACACAATCAACAACAGTTGGGAATCAAGCTTTGCAAATATTGATCAGGCTAAGCTCGTTAAAGTAATACAAAGGATCGGGCTTGTTAGTCTAGCTCATATAGATTCTTTATTTTCCCAGTCAATATCCAATTTTAACAGGGTTAATAAAAGAAAAGTGAAAATTTTAAAAAAAAATTCATTTTTTTCTTTTCTCATTTTTGAAAAAAAAAATTGAAAAATTAAAAAAAATACTTTTAGAAAAATAATAGGCCAACTCACTTATATTATTATTCCTCTTGTTAGAAAAAATATATGTTAAATTGGGCCACACATGTAATGATTAAATGTGTTAAACCATTATTTAAGTAGCCAAAATCAAAGTGATCTAGTTGGATTAAAGTGTTATGGCAAATGACATAATTATCATGAAAAATATTGTGTAAATACCAAAAGTCTTATTTCTATTTTTATGATGGGTTGAAATAGAAATAAGAAAAATATAAGAGTCACGACTCTTCATGAAAGGGTATAAACTCAAAGAGGCATTACTCTTCATGAAAGGACATGTGCTTCTTAGAAATATAGGGATTATGGTCTCCAATTGTAGAATAACATAATATTACTTCTCTTCATCCCATTAGAAGAGGATCTGAGGCATAATTTAAGGAATTCTACAATTGGAATATCACTACTCTATCAAGGGCATCATCCTTTCAATCAAGATCTTATGGATCCTTCAGGTATGCTTCCGCATTTATTCATCATCTTGAATTGACATGGGATTACAAATATAACATAGTTTTGGGTTTGTGCTTGATGAAGAACATGTTTCTTGTTGATTTTGATTTTCTCTACATAATGTTTAAGAATTCGATGCATATTAATAGGCACAAATAATTTAAATTTCAACATCTCTATCTAATTTTTATACAATCCATTAGCCTAAGTGAAAAAAGCAAAAGTAATAAAAGGTCCAAATTGAAGACAAATACACATTCTCATCTTAAAAAAGCTAATTCAATGTTATAAATATCTAAGTAAAGAAGAGACAAAGGGGGAGAAAGAGGCAGCTAAAGAAGACATGCTTGAGCAAAAGAGAGAAAAAGGAGCTAAACGCACTCTCCTTAAATTTTGATATCCATGTTTTAGTTGAACTGTAATCTCTTGGACCCCTTCTATCTATTGATTTTTTTATTAGTGCCCTTTGATTGGTTTCCATCAATTATCATCACTAAAGATATTAGAAACTTAGAAAAACACGCGGGGGTCTCTGTTTTGTCTCATCCTCTCTTATTTTATTTGTTAGTGATTTACAATGTTTTCTATCATTTGTTTTTCACTCGTTATATGCTTCTTTAATGAATTTTTATGTGTAAAGTTTTTTTTAAATAATAATAAAATTTAGTGTTAAAATTTAAAGCTTCACGCGATTAAGCTTCAATTTCTTTTTGTTAATATTATGTTCTTACTTTATGATTATTTTATTTTATTATTTTCATTATTGGTCCTTTCATTCGTTTTTTTTTTTCTGTTTGATCTTTTTTTTTCTATGATAACCGTCTCATTTTGTTTAAATTACATGTTATTTCATTTTATTTGTAGTATCAATTTTTCATTTAGTACATTTTAATTTTTAATTTTTTTAGATATCTACGTGTTATTAATTGTAACAAAAATCAAGAGGCTAGTATTTTGTTTTGTAGTGTCGTAAATGTTCAATTTAAATAAATAATAATAAGGTGAGTAAGTTCATTTCTTAATAATAACGAAAAATTGACTCTAATTTTTGTAGTTAATGTCTTACATGTTGACAATTTTTTTACTAATTTCTAAATTAAAATTGACTAACTCATAATTATGTTTTAAAGGATTACGTGGCTTTGAGTTCTTCATTACAATTGGGGGATATGTAGAACGCTAAGCCAAAATTATAAATATTTTCATTAGATTTTTATTTTTATTTGTTTTTGAGTTTATAAATATTTTTAATTTAGTATTTAGTTATTTTATGCTTGTAAATATTATAATTTAATTTTTAATTTTTGAGTTGCTTGTTTATTTGCTTTTAGCGTTTCTCGTAAGATTCGTGGGCTTAACATCCCGGCCCATGGCGCCTGTAATGAGTGCAACCCTTTAATGCTTGATGCAGTTCTGAGAAACTATAAAGAAATAAAGTTACACCATTACTATTAGTTATAACTTTTAGTCTAGTGATAAGCGTTTGATCCAACAAGAATAATCCTAATCAACTCAACAATCCCTCCCTTAAACTAATTGCTATCAAGTAATTAGTTTATATCAGAGACTTCACATACTCCCAACTGCTGTCCAAGCTTCTGAAATGCATCAAATTTCAGTGGCTTAGTCATCAAGTCTGCCACTTGATCTTGAGTCCCACAGTGAACAAGTTCAACAACCCCATCCTTAGTAAGATCTCGCAAGAAGTGGAAACGCACATCAATATTGTGCTTATTGCCATGCATAACTGGATTTTTATAAAGCTTAATAGTTGAGCTATTATCACACATCACAGTAGTGCAACCTTCTTGTGAGTGACCTAGCTTCTTTAGAATTCTCCTCATCTAAACAGCCTAACAAGCACAGGCTGCTATTGCCACAAACTCAGCATCTGTGGTTGAGAGAGTGACTGTAGGTTGCTTCCTTGAGGACCATGAGACTGCTCCAGCACTCATTAAGAACACATAACCAGAAGTGCTTTTTCTATCCTCCATATCACCAGCATAGCCACTATCTGTGAATGCTATTAGTTCTTTATTTCCTCCCTTCTTGTATAGAATTCCATAGTTGACAATGCCTTTTAGATACGTCAGTGTTCTCTTGGCAGCTTGTAGGTGCAGCTCTGTTGCTTTTGCCATATATAGACTTATAAGACTTACAACAAACATCATATCTAGTCGAGTGGCAGTAAGATACATAAGGCTCCCCACTATCTGCTTGTAATATGTCTCATCAACCTTGATCCCATCTTCATCTTTGCACATTTTAAACCCTAGAACAATAGGACTACTCACTGGATTACTTTTCTCCATACCAAAACGTTTCAAAACCTCCATAGCATACTTTCTTTGACAGATGTAAATACCATCAGATTTTTGCAACACTTCAATACCAACAAAAAATCTCATCCTCCCCATGTCAATCATGTCAAATTCCCTCATCATTGAACTTTTAAATTCAGACATCATAAGCTCATCATTGCCAGTAAAAATGAGATCATCCACATAAACACTAACAATTAAGATTTTACCTTCTTTGTTCCACTTGATGAATAATGTCTGCTCACTATGGCACCTTTGAAACTCTTCACTGATAAAGTGAGCTTCAATGCGACTAAACCAAGCTTGTGGAGCTTGTTTTAATCCATATAAAGCCTTCTGCAACTTGTAGACTTTGTGCTCACTGCCCTTCTTCTCATAACCTCTTGGCTGCTCCATAAAGACATCTTCACTCAACTCTCCTTGAAAAAAAAGTCAATTTTACATCTAGCTGATATATCCTCCAACTTCTTTGTGCTGCAAGGGCTATGATCATCCTAACAGTATCCATTCCACTGGAGCAAACACCTCTGTGTAATCCACTCCATGCTGTTGATAATATCCTTTGGCTACCAGACGCGCCTTATACTTGTCCACTTTTCCAAGCTCATTGAGCTTAGTTTTGTAGATCCATTTGACTCCTATCTTTTTGGCTCCAGTTGGTAACTCAGTTAGCTTCCAAGTTTGATTCTTCTCAATTGACTTTATTTTAGCATCCATAGCCATCCTCCATTTTGAGCTCTTTACTGCCTCCTCAAAACACATAGGATCTGTAGACACAACTAATGCCATGTTGACCTCATTTTCTTCTTCTGACATCCTCTCTCCATTGATCTAGTCTTTCATCCAAATAGGTGGCTGCCTAACTCTTCCTTCACTTGTATTAATGTCTTCTTCATTTGTAGAATTTGAAGAAGAATTAACTGCTCCTTCAACTTCATCACCATGAGAAGAATTTCCTACTCCTTCATCAACATCCTCATTGTCAGCTTCATTTATCTCTTCTATATCTATACCACTCTCATCATCACCCCATTCCAATTCCCTCTCTATTTGTAAATATTTTAATTCATTTTTATCTTTATTTCTTTATTGCTTGTAAATATTTTAATATTTAGTTATTTTGTGCTAGTGAATATTGTGATTTAATTTTTAATTATTAATTTACTTGTTTACTTATTGTTGTCATTGTTTGTTTGTTTTATGGCTTAAATTAAATATGTTTATGTTATTGTTAATTCACACAATTAATTTTAAGGTAACTGTTTAAGGTCAAATGTATTAGGGGTTCAATAAAATTAAATTTTACAATTCTCTATACATAAATAAACTCTTGAATCTAATTTTAATATGCACATTAGTCTTTAAACAACCAAGTAAAATTAATAACAACTTTTCTAAAATTTAATTTTTAAAATTTAATTGTCACACTTGTCGCGGATGCTTCTTCGGAGACAGTTGGAGACAGTTGTGACATCTGTTGTTCTCTTTTAGCTGGTGTACCTTCTTACAAAGGATTCACCTTTTCTCGTTTTCACTTTGTTCATGTTCCTAGTCATTTACTTCTTGTGTACATAGGTTATGTCTACTTTGATAATGTATACTGTATTTGTGTGTTTCTTATTAGAGGAAAGTAGGAAATCATGTTTATGTCAATGACATGGGATTTATGTATTATTTTTTCTAAGATAAGGAATGCATACTAACATAATCATTCATCTATCGAAACGTATAAATATTAGTAAAGAAAAACAAAATTCTGCAACTTGGCAGGCTAGAGTGATGATCTAATAATTAATTGCGCAAAGCTTAAGAAAATATCAGAGAACATAAACTACAATTTTCTTCTCAACCTTTTATAGGAAGCATTTAGTACATTAGTTGTGAAAAAATATTATATTAAAAATTAATTTTTAAGAAAATTAATTATGAAAAATTAATTTATATTTGGATATATTAATTCATAATTAATTTTAAGATAAAATTTTTTATTTGAATTGTATAAAAAAATCGTTTTTATGTATTAAATTACTAAAAAATATATAGAATAATTGAAAAAATTATTTGATTGAGGACAAATAGATATTTCTCTTCCAAAACTGTTGAAATAATCTGAAATCAAATAATTAAAATTTTAAAATAAAATCTTTTCAAAAAAAATTATTTTTAGTTAATGAAAAAAATAATTTTAATTATAATCAATTTTACACACTTTAAATAAATAAGATAAATTTTAAATAAAATAATTTTTAATTAAAAAAAGAAATTATTCTAAATAATTAATCAAAACCAAACACACTTTTAATATCTCTATCAAACCAAGTACTAATATCTACTTGTGTCAAACACGATCCATCAACATTGCTCTCAAGAAAATATATATACGAAAAAGAGATATATAGGTCATAACTGTCGATGATTAACTTTTTCAAAAGCTTAAGTTATTTGGTAAAATTTAAGATTGATTTTATATCTTTAATACGTCTTTTATACAAGAGCTTTTTGGGTTTAAATGATGAACAATATAGAGACTCATTCTACTTATACTAAAATTTAACTTTATAAGAACGATAAGGATCGAATTCTTAAGCCTCTCAAAAGTTAAAGTAATTAGATGAAGGCTTAAAATTAATTTTATATTTCTAATAATAACAAAACAGTAATACTGGTCATGATGCTTTTGAAATAGGCGGAAATTTCGGATGGAATGACTAATAAACTAAAATATAAAATATAAAATAAAACATGAAAAGGAAGAAAAGCAAAAACTATTGGAATTAAAAATGTACGTAAAATATGAACTGACCCAGACAAGCCCTTTATTTTTGTCTTTTTCAAATTTTTTTAGATAATGCTCACTTTTCAATTTTATTTTAAAAAGTTTCAATTTATTGGAGGAAGACGAAAGAATATTTGCGCTTGAAGGCAAAATTATTTAGGCGTCCTGAACTTTATTTTATTTTAAAACAATCACTATAATTTTTTTAATACAAATGGACCATCCATCAGATGGATGAAATTTTTTTATCAACATATATTTATTAATACATATATTAATACATACGATAAGTTTTCATTTGTTTATATTTTTTAAAAATAAAAAAAATTTAATTTAATTTTTCTACATTTTTAAAAAAACCCAAAACCCAAACAATATAATTTTTATTTTTATCTTTTATTGTTTGAAGATCAAGAGGTAGAGAGAATTTGGAAAAGAAAAAAAAACAGGCTAAAATTGAGAATTGAGAGAAGAAAAAACAATAAGGCGCGAACGTAATGACACAGTTTCTGCTGTTGCCGTTCACGGGAAACAAAAAACGGTTACAGCCGGTGAGGTTGGACACAGAAAACGTGTGTCCCTCGATCTCGAATATCGATGGTCCAACAAAGCAAACAAACGTCAGCGAGTTGCTCATTCCGTTTCGATTCCCTTTCCTTCATTCATATTCCTGTCTGTCCCAACAAATCTAATCGCCCTTCATTACTAATACTTATTCTCTATTTCTTTCTCCAACCTAAGCCTTCCTCATTCTTCCTCTTTTTCTCTCTCAATCCATACCATACCATACCATACATATCCCACCAATTACTAGCTCTTCCCATCCTCATCCATGGCTTCGGTAAAATTCTTCACTTTTCTCATCAATTCTTTCTTTTGGTACTATTCAAAGAGTAATTAAATAGATAAAATAATTTATGAAACTTGTTTGGTGTGTTGTCAATGGATCATTAGTTGAGTGGCATTCATTCATGGCATAATTAGGACACTTATTGCTTGCTGCTAATTTCTTCATATATATATATATTTCTTAATCATTGGAAAATTGATAATGATACAGCTGGAAGGAATGGAATACCGTTTTTGAGAAGCATGTCTATCTTTCACTTTGTGAATTGTGTATTGATTCATGAATGAGTTAGCAAGGAAGAACTACTTAAAGAAGACAGATTTTGGTTGGCTCTTTGACTCTTAAAGATTTCTGTTTGAATTCTTTTTAAGATTTTTGTTTGCATTCTTACATTTGCTAACTTTCCCTGTTAGATTGAGTAGCATCCAATTCGCATGGTTTACAAAAACCTCAAAGGTTTATACATTAATGTCAAAATTTCTGTTCTGATTTCGCTTTCATGGAATGAAGACTCAAATATGTGATTAGAATGAAACGATATTCAGAGAGGTTTTTACCTGACTTTTTCCTCTGGTCTCAAACGCGAATATAGTACAGATAAGGGGGAATGAGACGACATCAAGCATGGGGATACAAGGAATAGGTTCAATCAGGAATTAGAATAATAACACTTGTGTTCATGTGTGGAAACGGTGCAAGTGAAAGTTCTCATGTATCAACTTTCTGAAGCTAGCTAGTTTAAGCCAGTTGCTTCAATGGATGAAACCAATACTCAAACCATTCTGTTCTGTTATGTATGGGCAGGTTGTAATTTTTTCTTTACTTTATGGGAGAAAGGGCGAAAAAATTGATTTTGTTTTGTTTTTTTAATCCAATTCAGTATAAGATCTTATTCATAGGGCTGGACAGTCAATCCTTTTTGCAAAATGTTGCTTTTTATTTATAAAAATAAAATCATGCATAAACAGTTCAATCAGCAGTTTTAGAGAATATACAACATGGTATATTATCAGAATATGAATTTGCAGTAATGGAACAGAACATGCCTTCAGGTCATTACACTCATCCTGTACTAACTGTTCAATTTTTTCTTCATATACAGCAGGATAAAGGTCGTCCACTGCCTAAATTCGGTGAGTGGGATGTGAACAATCCAGCCTCAGCCGAAGGGTTTACTGTCATATTCAATAAGGCTAGAGATGAGAAGAAGACTAGCAGTTCTGCAGTGAACATGGTAACCCCACGTAGATCTGATCCTGTGTACAAGAATGAGAATTATCCTCAATATCCTCGAAAGGTGAACTTAAATAGTTGATGCTAGTGTTTCTTTTCAGTGTCTGAGTTTAGGCTTGGTGTTTTAAGATCCCTCTGATGAGCTTTATTTAATTTCTGAAATGAAATTCAAATGCAGAGAAAGTGGTTTTGCTGCGGTTGACTCTAGACTCTAGAGTGCTTTCAGCGCCTAGAGGAAATGAAATATGCTCAGAAGGATTGGACAAGGGGAGCCCTGTACAAACCCCAATTGTTATGTGGATCATGTTCTTGCAAATCTGGTGGAGCAGGGAATGGTTTACGATCCTATTTTTCGTCTTTCGCTTTTTTTTTTTTTTTTTCATTTATCTTGCTTTGCTAACCTTCTTTACGTTTGCGAGAAAATATATTTGTAAGTAACACTAGAAAGAAACAAAGTGGTGATCAACACAACCTGATATATTGTTGATGTTAATTGTAAGCAAATTGAAATTTGCACACCATTTTCTTTTGGGCACGGGTTGATCTAGATTTAACTCTTACTGTATAGGAACCAATCACTTGCGCAAAAGAGTAGTGCGAAATATGGTGTAAGAGAGAGAAAAAAATTGTACAAAAATTATTTCCCTATTATTATTACTCTGACCAGTTCTATACCTTTTCCTTTTTTTCTTCTTTTTTGTTCTTTCAATGTAGTTGTCTGTAATGACTGAAAGGACTTGAGATTAAATCTCTCTTTCACTTGAGGGGTTAGAGGAGAAAGAGAATTACCCCATCGTGTAACCCAGTTAATGGGTCCAAACAACAAAATAATATGCTGAGTTTGGTGCAAGAACATCGTTCATAATACCAATGGAACACAGGCTATGTATTTATTGCTGGATGCCATTAATTGATAGGAGTGAAGATGGTTATGCTGATTGTAGCCAATGGCCATCTAATCTATACGGCCCTTCTCTGATTTGAGAGGGTTGATTTGGAAGGAGAACAATACCATACATAGTCTCTGTTGAGTTTTGAGTGATGTGCAAAAACAATTCTGCTCCTCAGATTTAAGGATTTTGCTTCCATGCATTCAAATTTTTATGGAAAAATGTGTAAAGCAAAATTTTTACCTGACTAAATAGAAATTTTTTATAAGCTTTAACAATTGTATTTTTACATAAATTTAGAGAAAAGAACGTAGCTGAAATTTTGTATGAAAAACATACAGAAAAAGACGCCGGGTTTTAAATATGACACGGATCAAACAAGGATGTGGAAGTGTTCTTGAATACTTTCAATTCTTTATTTCATCAGCAACCCTCTAGGAAGTGTTTATCTACTTCAAGGCGCCGTGGTATTAACACTGAATGATCAAAATGAGTTAGAACAAATTTGACTGAATAAATGGAAATTTTTAGCACTTGTGTGCATTCTGTATCTAGCAATACGCGATTTTTTTCACAAGCCAAATTGGATCGCTTAGTTTGTATACTTACATACAGTACCGTTAGAGAGAGTCTGAGTGATAGCCTAAATATCTGAATTAAATCTTTGCTCATATCGCCAGTTTCTTTGCGGACTCTAAAGCAAACAAACCTGACAAAAATATATAAACACCAAGGCATAAGTCAAATTAACCACCCAACAGGGAGGACAACTCAATTTCTTAATAAATACGCCCCAGTGACCACCTAGAAAAAAAACAGGTGAAAACGATGGATTCACACATTTTGCTCATGCACAATCAGCGGTGATGAGAAATTTTTAAGCACTCCATTCAACAATAAACACAAACATATGTAAAGTTGTGTAGCCATGTTATAATTACACCTGTCTCTAAAGAGTGCCCTTATACATATTTAATATTGAATGGAGTGTCTATAATAGGCACCGTGCCTAAGAATTTCTCTGGAGGTCATATGTTCAATCTTTTGTAAACCAAAAAACTGCATTCCCATGAAATCATTTATTGTCTAATATATGGGTTCGTTTATAAAAAATTTCACCCACCAGACCTGTTGAATAGTTATCATTCTGACATACCCAAGGTTCATAACTCCATTAGCATCCATGAAAACGAAACAAGAAAATCCACATTCACACCCATTTCAAACCAGCCCAACTATAATCCAATACTAATCCAAGTGAGAAAACAAACCAAAAACTAAATATAATCTACAGATGCTGATGTTACTTGTAATAAAACTTCTGTTTGACATATATATTGCTATTCTCTGCAAAGCTTGTGTCTCTTTGCGGCAGAGCTAGAAAAAGTTAAATAAATTTATCATGTTTAAGAAGTAACCTACAAATTGTGGGTGATATGCATCCACAAAGCTAGAAGATAAACAGAAAATGTTTACACAGGCTGCTGAATTGTTGCATCACTTGCACCTCCACTTCCACCCATCCCAGCCACTGAGTTTGTGTAGGATTGCTGATCAAGTCCAGGCATCGTTGAGGGCAATGAGCTTATTGGGTGGTCAAACTTACAAGCTGGTCCAAATTTGCAAATTCCATAGCGACTGTAATGCGAGCAGACATTCTGGTCCTGGATTTCATAATAAATATAATATTAGATAAGAGAAACTAGCCAGTCTAGCTTGTAGTCTCATATGACTAATCAAACTAAAGGTATCGTCTTTCCAAAATCAGAAACACAATCATCTCTAGGTTACATAACCATGATGATTCCAGTTTAAAGAATTTAGATTTGCACCACCACATGTTAACTAAAACAAAGATTTTTACAACTTTAAACTTTAAACACGTAAATCTTTGTTTATGAGGGCATCTATGAGCCAAAAAGTGGTTTCTTTGAAGTCTCCACTCATTTAATCTTAAGCAGCAATATAAATAATTGTTATGATACAACTATTTTGAATCAGAATGCATCCGTGTCAATCAAAGCATATTCTCATTTCAATCAGAATTAACCTCATTTCATAATTATTCCAAACTCAAAAAGTATTAAATTTCCCATGAAAAAATTTCTTTCAATATGTAAAAAGGGAAAATTAGAAGAGGAAACAGGGTTAAGAAAGTAAGAAGAACAAGATATTAAAGTTACCATCATTTTCTTTTGTAAGAGAAAAAAAATTCACATAGCATTTTTTTATAATTTATTAAAATAATTGAGCTCCATATCTGAAGGAGCATGTTAATTCTCCCCAACTCGGGGGAAAAAAAGAGAAATAAAATTTCAAGCTTTTACAGTCTCCACATAAGCAAAAAACAGCAGCATAAAATAACTTACAGGTCTCAAAGGCAGACCCTTGTCACTGAGGTTGCATGGGGGTAATCTTGCAATTCGAATCTTTGGATGGTGAAATTTACAATTAGATTTAAACTTGCAATCCCCTGTTTTTAAGAAGAAGCTGCATTCAGGTTCACCAGGCCTTTCTGGAAACTCTTCAACCGGTATCTGCTTTTGATGGTGCATATAAACATTTGTTTCAATTGCCGGGTTGTTCAAGACATATGTAGAAGGTGGATGCATACTTCTCTCAGATAGGTAGACAGGTGCCTTTACAAACCACAAACAGGTCAAATTGATGGGAAAACAATTAACTTATAAGAGTTCAACTGGCAGAACAGTTAACTCTCATAGGAAGGAAGAAAAAAAACCACTCAGTGTCTTGCCTTATATATCAATAAATCAAATCCTGCCCCAAAAGAATGAAGGCATACAGCAAAAAATAAAGAATTGTAGGGAGGAAGGGGGTGTGGAATGAGCATGAAATTCAAAATGTTAGATGCCATACATCATATTTTTACATTTAGGGCTTAAAGTAGTAGGTGCAATTTTAGATTCACTTCTAGGCATACAGCCAAAGGTCCATTGCTTAATCCGCAATATGCGTGCTTGTGTAATAGAATGGATTACACACCAGATCTACAAAATAGGGCCCAAAATAAAACATAAGAAAGAAAATATATTTTTTGACTTATAAGTAACTGGTAGTTGGACATATAAAGCTCAAACCTCAAATAGCTTAATGCTCATTTCACTATTCAGTATTCACTGTATAAATAATGAAAACAAATAGGATTATTGTTGACAAGTCTGCAACAGCCAACAAGTGACAACATCTCACAATCTAGAAAGTCATTTCAAAAGAAATCTGGGAACCAATGGCAAGACAATATATAGTCAGTAAAAGAAAAACAACAGGGACAGGGAACTGCTAATGTATTATATGCTGCAGCAACAGAGAACATAAACATTGCATGATAGAAAATTTGCAGACTAAATGTTATTGAGTACTAATTATGTAATAGAATGCCCCTTGCTAGATTGTTACAAATAGTATTGAATCGATACCTGATATCCATTCCAATCAGAACTTTGGGGAGAAACCCCTTGAGTAGGCGAAAGCATCATTGGCACAAAAGGAGAAGTTTCCTTTAATGTTCTTGGGGCAGACCAGGAGGGTACAGATGGTTGTGATACACCTTGTAATGAAATAGACCCTCCATTACCATACCCTGAAGGAGGATCACATCCTCCAACAGTTGTAGGGTCAGGATGATTAAACTTGCAGTTTGCTCCAAACTTACAAGAGCCATTGCGCATGTAATAGGGGCACTCTTTCTCTCCCTTTCAAAGAAAAACAAAAATTTCAGAGACAACTATTTCAGAAGACTGCAGATAGAGACAAAAGATAGTATATATCTCTTCATAGATAAGAAATTAAGGTTATACCAGACGAATAGGCAGGCCGAGGAAGTTAAGTTCTAAAATTGGGGCTGCTGAACATTTTCCTCTTGTGTGGTTATATTTACAAGCTTTTCCAAACTTACAACCCCCAGACCTTAGATAATACTGCCATAACATCAGGGGAAAAAAAAACTTGTTATGAACATGTCATGAATAGTGCCATATTCTGAAGATATGGTTCAGTAAAGAGATTAAAGTAACATAAACATCATTTACAAACATGCTTCTCCCATAAGTGGTTTCAGAACTCCAATTATTTTTCAACCTAGCAATTGATAGAGTAGCTCAAAAAGCATTTATTTATAAAAATTTTCATCCATCTATCCATCCATTTATTTATATAATTATGTATCTACTAACATTATTATCAATCTTAATATGAAAATTATTATCATTGTCATCATTATCCTGGCTAGGGCAGCGTGATAAAGCTTAACAATGACCAAACATATACCACAACCAAAAGAATTCTGCCAACCAATATGCCATGATAAAACCAACCCACCATAGCAGAAATTTCTCTTTGTTCCCTGTCCATGGCTAATGTACACCATGTAGATAGCATAGACCAACACATAATCCAGACATGAATAACCAAAGGTGATATCTCTTAATTCTCAGCCACTGGCAACTATTTATTGATGAAGGAATTCCAATATAGAAATCAAAGTAATCAATGGCGGAACGAGGGACGGAGTGGCCAACCCCAAAAACGTTATAGCGATATCTCCGCGACTGCTACACCGAAGATAGTGGATGCAATATAAAAAGTTCACAAGTTTATAATACACAAATAATTGATACTCAAAACTCAAAGTTCTCAAAACTTAAGACATATTCATCATTAATACTCAAAACTAAAAGGCAAATTCATCATTTATGTTTGTCAAAAGTATAGTTAAAGTACCAATAACAACTCCTCTCGCAAGTATAACCAAACAGAGGTTAGAGGAGGAGGACCTTCATGCCAAACAGAGGCTACAGGAGAAGGACCTGAGTGAGAAACAGAGGTTGGAGGGGGCCTGCACGCGACACAGAGGAGCTGGCAAGCTGTGTGCGAACTGATTTGGTGCGATGGGTCATGGTGGGTGAGAAGCTAAACACAGGATGCAACTTCATTCTGTGCGACACAGAGCTGCGACTTCCTAAAAATTTGTCTCAGATGTGTGCTGGGTGGAGAAAGACCATAGACCACCTCAATCGGTGGAAGTAAGAAAGTAACATGGGGGTAAAACAGAGATTGTAGTCTCTGTTCAGTGTCACAGCCGCTATTTCCGCGATGAGGCCGAGATAAGGCAGCTATAGCAGTGCAAAACGCCGCAACACTGAAACGCACTGCTACCTGTGTTCAGTGACAGATTGGCTGTACCGCTTTTGACTACTCTTAATAGAATACATTGTATTATATCACTTAATCAAACCCAGGCATAGGTGACTGTTTATAACAGCTAGCCAAATCCAGGCCCCCATAATGTCACAAGTATTGCGATGACAGATAATATGACAGCACCCAAAATTGAACACTGAGGGAAATGAAAAATATAAAATTATATGTTAGGTCGAACCTCCTTGAATTAATCTTACACACAATCTTCCTTGGAAAATCCCATAGCCAGAGGAACTTGTACTTTAATGATTATAAATATAAGTATCAACATAAAAGCCAAAGTGATAATATATTGAAGTAACACTATGAAAACTAAAGTTTGCAACAGAATTTGTTTAGAACCAAAGTTTTGACAATAACCTTGCATTCTGTCTGGCCTGATCTTTCTGCTGGTTCTTCTCTTTCTCCTGCCTTCTCCTTAACAGCCTTCATTTAATGTTAAAACATCAAAACAAAGAAGAAGCTTTTAAGAAGTGAACATGGTATAAGATGTTTCCAGTCATAAAATGCCCAAAAGAAACTAATTGATATGCTCAATCACCATATATCTCTTATCCCTTTCAAGATACAACTTTTTCCTCTCTTTTTTTTCAAACCCTAGTGAAGTCCTTAAAGAAATGCCATGACCTCACAAAAAGAGGAAAATTTTGAAGTTTACAGAAGTAATTAAGCAATGCCATAGAGGAAAAAGAAATCTCAAATAGATATTACTAAAATATCAATTTCTCCTAAAATTACAATTTAAGTTAAGCATCAACCATGATGAACAATTATTACCAGTCCCTCCAATCAAAAGTACTATCTTCAGCGAAGGCAAAATGCCTTTATTCTCAATCCAGCGATTCCACTCATCCACTGATAATACAATGTCACTATATACACACAAAAGAAATCTAGGGCAAAAAGATAACGTTTACACAAGCTTAACTCTCAATATGTAATATCTAAATGGATGTATCACTATCCACTAATAAATGTAAATGCAACCATATATAGTGTGATAGAGCGAGAAGAAGAAGAAAGACTTTCAATACCTGGTTTTTCCTCCTAATAGGGTGATTAAACTTGCAATTGAATCCAAATTTGCAAGTCCCAGTCTTCAGATAGAATGCACAATCTTCAGCTTCAGGCCTCAACGGGTACTGGTGAGTTCCACCACTGCTTCTGTCTTCCATCTTCTCCACTTCATCACGGTCCATCCCATCAACATCTCCACCCACCTCATCATTTCCACCCTCGTTCACATTCTCAATCCAATCATTGCCCTCATTACCATTCCAACCCCAACCATCTTCAACAAACCCTTTACCATTACCAGATTCTTCAACACCAGCTTCATCAAAAACTTTAAAGTCCGAATCTTTCTTCCCAGTTTCAGCCCCTTCTTCATCCCCACCCTTCAAATCCAGCTTGTTCTGAAGCTCCCCAACAAGTGCACCGGCCTCGGCCACGTGATTGAGATCTGACGGTTCAGGATCGTGATCGTGATCGTGATCGTGATGGGCACCAGGGGAAGAAGGTTCCCACTGAAAGCCCAATTCTGGGTCCTTACTGGAAGAACCATTGGAAACTGCAGCTGAATCGGATTCAGAGGGTTCCATTCTCCCTCCACATTTCAAACCCTAATAACGGGGATGATTTATTAAAAGAAAATAGCGCACAGAGAGAAAGGGAGAAAAGGTTGGATTTTTTTTTTTGGGTAATTGAAAAAGGTTGTATTTTTATTAGGGGAATCAGAAAAGAAAACCAGAACCAGTGTGAACAAAAAGGTAAAAGAAAGGAGGGAAAAAGAAAGAGTGTTACTTTATGTTGGTGGTGTGGTTTGTAGTGTCCTGTGCTGTTGTGCAGTGCACATTATTAATGGGTATACGTACCTAGTAGTGATGGCAGTGCGTTTTTTTTTTTTTTTTTTTTCGGTCTTATATTGCGTAGGTTGGTGTAACCGTATGGTATGGGGTTGCCATCGGACATTTGGAACCAAAACAAGTTGCAACTTTTTTTGAAGTTGACAAATGTGTTGGCCTAGGCCCTAGCTGGAGAGTGGAGAGGAAATGCGTTACAATGGTGAACCAGTTTGAACCAAAACAAATTCAGATTAAAGAATGGGAGAAGGGGGAAAAAAAGAAGGGAAAAACAATGAATGATAAAAGATAGAAAGAAAAACAAAGAAAATCCCTGTTTATGTTTGTTTCCATCCAAAGGTTTGGTTAGAAATTAGTGGGTGCGCAAAGGGTGGCCTATTGGATTGGATTGGATTGCGAGGTTAGGCTCAGTAGCAGCTTAAACTATGGGAACAAAACTTAAGTTGCGAATGTGGATTTTGTATCTTTCTGAATGGAAAATATGTTAATGCATTATGCATCGTCCTTCGTTAATATATATATATATATGTGTGTGTATTTTTGGTCAAATTAAAGTATAAGGTGTGTGGAATTTACTATCCAATGCAAATGGAGCATCTTTCAAGTTGGCCATTAAATATAGCAGAAAGGAGGTAAGAATCCGTGGTCGATTTATATTCCAAACTCTAAAGTCTAAAGTGACTTTAACAAGTTGGCCAAAGTTGTACATGTAACCCATCCCATGTTTTTTTTTATTAAAAAAAAACTATTTTTAGTTCTTTTCTCTTATTCAGTCAAGCATCGCATCAAGATCTTGTTGATTCTCTCATATATATATATATATATATATATATATATATATATAAGTGAGAGCACCTACACGGTTGGGTGGCTATTTGCACATTTCAAGCAAATATGAAATTCTTTTTTGGCATAATTGACTAAATTTAGGTGATTGACTAGTAACCTGAAGCATGTAATCAAGCTACATATATATATATACACACACACAGACATTTGTTTTACATCTAGACACATTCTTTTACACAGACATTTTAACTTATACACACCCGATTATTGTGCACAAATTGATATACAAAGAGTTTTTATATTTAAGAACTATAGTTTAAGTGACACCAAATTCTTTTGAGAACTACTTGATCCAAATTGAATTTTACATAAGTTACTTTACCTGCACTTTAGTTTCTCTTGGATCATGATACGAAGAAATTGTAATTTGGGGGCAATGCTAGACTTCGCCCCTAACTCGTGGAGAAATGATATTTACACCCCATTAAATATACACCTTTTTACATGGAATAATTCCTCATTATTTGATTTAATAAAAAATAGTGAGGGTTGTAAGTGATGATTAATGACAAAGTAATGCATGTAAAGATGGTGTGTAAAAGTAGTGTACATTCCAAACCGATTGGTCCCAACAGCACATCATATTTTGTACGCCACTCTTACATCGTTGGGTTAAGACATTGAAAAGAGCATGTTCGGACAGCGCCTGAGAATTGTGTTTGTATGGTGTAAATGCGGTTTGCAACATGCTAAAAAATTGAGTGTTTTAATAGTATGTTTGGGAACCAAACTGAAAAGGAAGTTCGTGTATCTCAGAACTCACGAGTCATGATCCTCTGTTTTATAAAAGGACTAAGGATGTTCGCGTATTTCAGATGACAGATCTCACGAGTCACGAACCCATGTTTCATACTTCTATTGAATGTCATTCTGGTCGTTCTTCTTTTTAGATTGATCTTACAATTTGTCCCAATTTATAGTAATTACATAATATTATACAGTAAATTTTATATTGAAAATAATGTTATCTAATTCTATTCAAACAATACATATAAAAATTACTTTTAAATAAACTTATCAAAACAGAAATCTCATTCTTAAAAAGATTCTACACCATCTATCCAAACACACTTAATGTAAAAAATATATATGTAAAGATTGATTTAAGAATAAAAAACAAATTGTGAACGGTGGCGTGTGATGTAAAAAGAGTAATGTTCAAATAACATCACTCAAGGAAAAAATAGTCCTTCAAAAGATATAAATGTTATGAATCTAATCTTCTAATAATTTTTTCTATTAATTTAATCCTTTTGGATAATCAATTTAATATAAAAAAAAATAACATTAAATAATCAATTTGATATCAAAAATTAACATTAAAAGACTATTTTAATGTATTTATCATTAAAAGACCTAACTAATGACACATGTATCTTTAAAAGATTAAAATGAGTATTTCCTTTAAAAAAAAAAAAAAAAGGCATGAGTTCCAACCCTGGGGATATGTTATGACATATGATATGATACAAGATATACCCTTATCTTGGCATCTATTGAGTACGACCTTCTTTGGAGCATGCCAAGTGTATGACTTGCGTACCAAGCAGGTGATATGTTGGCTTGGAACAACGGTTGCATGTGATATGAAATGGATGAGAATCATGTTTCCATATCCAAGCAATTGCTTTAATCGCAATAAACAAATGGGTACAAGAAGACCCTAACCAAGCAGAATTAATAGTTACTTCAAATGGCAATTGCATGGATATCCTAAACTGTTTCTAAAACCTAGACCTAGCCCTGTCAATTGAGCAATAGATTCATAAATTCATAAACCATGCTAAGTAACATCTATTACAGTTGCTATCAACGAGTCTTCTTCGCTGAATGACCAGTCTTTCGCTTATGACGACTAAAATCAGAAACAAATCTGAACGTTTGCCCACAGCCCGGCTCAGCACATACATAAGGACGAGCACCAGTGTGAACTCGAATATGTTCAGTACGAGCCCAAGCCCACTTGAAAGTCATCTTGCACCCCTTCCAAGGGCACCTCAGGGGGCGGTCATCCTCGTGAACTCGACGGTGCTGCACCAGATATTTGTGTGAGAAAAACTTCTTTCCACATCCTTTCACAGGACAGATATTTCTCTTATGATGCACCAGGTCTTGTTTTGACCCAAAACTCATGGTACACCCCTCAATGTCACACGGGTATTCTAATTCCTCATCCTTCATTTTGGCATGGCCAGCTGAAACCTTTGCAGCTGTAGCATTCTTCACCTTTTTCCTTTTGGTTTCCTTTTCTTTCAATTTTCCTTCAGACTCCTTCGGACTTTTGGGGACTCTCTTCCTAAGGCGAGTGCTAGGTCCACCTTCTTCCTCCTCTTCAGTATGTAAACTAAACTCTCTGGAGTTACCAGATTGATTATTCCACACACGAGGCTGCTGCTTCATTTGCCGAGGAGCCTTTGATTTCATTAGTATCCGAGCACCTCGTTTCACAGGCCGGGATGTCTGACTTCTCACACGGAGAGGGTTAGCTTGTTTCATTTGTTGAAGAGTCTGTGATTTAGATTGCTTACTTCGAAGAATTCTCCTGTGCTGTAGATGAGAATCCTCCTCCATTTGATCATCTGAATTTATATTGTCTTCATCCATGCATTTAGCTTGCTTCCTTTTAGGAGTTCTATACAGCAGATGAGAATTATTTTCAGCTGAGTCATCCATAACTTCTCTATCACTGCATTTGTTTTGCCTGCTCCTAGAAACACTCCTTTGATGCTTCTTCTGAAAGTGATCCTCCAATTGGTCATCAGACATTACATCTTCCCCAGAGATGCATTTGGTTTGTCTGCTTTTAGGAATCCTTCTTTGATACTTGCGAGAATGGCCCTCCAGTTGGTCATCAGATATAATATCCTCTTCAACAAGGTATTTGTCTTGCCTGCTTTTAGGATTCCTCCGTTGTTGCTTCTGCATGTGGTGCTCCAGTTGGTCATCAGATATTGTATCTTTTTCAGAAAGGTATTTGCGTTGCCTGCTTTTAGATATCCTCCTTTGCTGCTTCTGAAAATAAACCTCCATTTGGTCATCGGAAATCACATCTTCAGCAATGTATTTGGCATGCCTGCTTTTAGGAGTCTTCCTATGCAGCTGAAGAGAACCAACACCCAATGAATCCTCTGAAAATGCGTCTTGCTTGTTGCTAAGATCTCCCCTCTGCTGCCAATCAGAATCATAGTCCATTGTATCATCTGAAACCACATCATTGTCAATAAATTTAGCTTCCTTGACATTAGCATTCCCCCTATGCTGCATATGAGAATTATCATCCAGCGAATCATCTGAAACTGCATCACTTTCAATGGACTTTGTTTGCTTGCTTATAGGTTTTCTATGATGCTGCAGAGGAGAATAATCCCCTTCTGAAGCTGCATCATCTCTCTCAATATGGCTGGCTCGCTTACTTCTAAGAATCCTCCTTTGCTGTTGATGGGATTTTTCTTCAATCGAATTATCTGAAACCCAGTCTCTCTCAGCGAAACTTCCTTTCCTGGCTCTTCCACTCTCTACAGTCATTTTCCTTTTCCTACCAGATTTTCTAATAGTAGTATTGCTTTTGTGGGTACTTTCTGATCTCTCAATTTTCTCATCAGGTAATGGCCACCCATGTAAGCTTTTCTCATCCTCAACATCTTCAGAATCTCTTTTTGCTAAAAGGGGATGGACCTGATTGGACATCCAAACTTTACCGCACCATTTCCCAGCAACTACCTTTTTCTGCTTGTTGGCCCTTCTCCGATAGACCTTGGGTTCTGTGGGTGAGCTTGCTGGAGAGCTACGACCAAATGCATAATATATAACAGAATTGTAAGGCATCTGCTTACTATAGAGAGGAGAGCGGCTAAGATTGGCACTATAAAAGAGATTGATTCCCAACTTTACAGCCCAGTCCCCATTCCCAGGAGTAGCTTCCTCACTATCCAGAGCTGATTGGATCCTCTCCTCATCTTCCGTGTTGGCATGTCTGTATGCTATATTCTTCCACATGTAATCAATCCCCAGTTCTTCTGCCACAAACTTTGCTTCAGCCTCTATCTTGGGATAATCTGTAGAAATATGTAAAATAAATCATGAATGATTTGCAAGGAGAGGAATACCAGTAACTATACATTATAAACACTAGTAATCATAATCCTATAAAAGATGCAAAAAATGCAGATAAAGATAAAAAGTTAATCAGTAGCAATGAGGTGATATATACCAATTACTATGGATGTATAACAACTGTATATAAATACTCCTTCAAATCATAAAGAAACATCTTTGATGTCCTGACTTTTGAATGGATATTGTTATTTCTCATCATAGCAGGAAAATCATAAACTAAATGTGTTTGCCTAAGGCTGAAATATGAGAACAAGTAAAATGCCAGTTTCCTACATTGCTCATGCAGATATATAAACATCACACAACACAATACCTTTTGTACAAGTAGGTCTTCAAGAAAAATATATCAATCAGACCGCTTGATTTTTCATATTAGTAAAGTTGGATAACCTTTTCATCAGGAAAAAACAAAACAAAACCACAGTACCCTTTTCTTACCTTGCAACATAAACTGAACATAACTTCCATCACAAGACTCTCATGTTTAATAACAAAGGTTCCCTTGTATCTTAACCAGTTCAAACTTTCAAGTGTTTACTCTTGAAGAAAAACTAAAGAGGGGAAAAAAGGGAAGAGACAGAGTGTTTTTACAAAGAACTTGGACATGAGATAAACAATACAGTATAAAATGTGTTCCTTTATTATTAAAAGGACTTGAGGGGAATAGTTAATCAATCAACCACCAGACCTGGATGACATAGAAGCAATATGTGTGCTCCTCCTATTGGGCGAAGTTGCTGCTCTGCTTCTACAGCATGCTCTAGACAGAAGACATGCATTCTAGATGAGTCTTCATCGGATTGAGGCACCAATGAAGCATTTTTATTATCAATGGGAATCACAGCCTTGCCCAACAATGATGTTTCAGCATCATGAGCATCTTGAGAACAATTCAAGGTGGAATGAGGCACTGCCCTCGTATTTTTAAATGCAACCCCTGAAGTGATGTCATAATCTTCTGACTTAACAGAGTGATCAAAAGGACTCAAAATACGCTCAACTCTCTTATGCATATAATCCTCATAATTGTCAAAACTCTTCGAAGGAATATCATCTCCTCTATCAAGTCTAATCATCGGACTGGGATGGCAATCTTGAAAATGAGAAGGCAAACAAGATATCTCCTGAGATCTACTTCCCGAGGGACGGTTTATCACGTTCAATTCATCACCTTCAACTGCAATATCTGGGTCACCCTCATCTTCCTCAGAGTCAGAAGAATTTCCATATGCTGAAGCCAATAACGCAAGAGCTGTATTGCCCTTTTCTCTTTCAGTATTTAAAGCCTCTTCATAATTTTGATCTGAAACCTGTACCTGGTATTTAACAGATTGAACAGGAACATCATACAAATCATTTCGGGCATTCTTTTTCGTCCATCCTGCATGATGGAACAAAATGTGTCACTAGTTTTACCTTGGTCAAGGAAGATTGAAACTGAGAATTTATATATGAAAAACTTTTGAGAGATAAAGCAAAGGAGATATAAAAGGCATTTAGATGCTTAGGTAGCTAAGCCACTTCTTACTTATGCACACCATAAAGACACTGCATAGGCATTAGTGCATGTTACAGCTCTCCCATTATCTCAAGAGAAAGCCTATGATAATGATATTGGCAGTTATTATGTAACTAATGACAAGCTCATGGCAAGAACACTCTAAGCTTCTGCATTCAAGATTTAAATATACAACTAATCAACTCAACCATCTCCCCAGTTTACAAGAGCACTACAGAATCCATACCAGCCTTCTGGAACCCAAATAAGTCCAAAAAGACAATAAGATAAAATTGAAAACAGAAGATATATAAAGATGTATACTAAAGCCTGGACTACTAGCCATTAGCTAATTTATGTTACAATCAATCTTTTCACAAAAGGAAAGATGTGTTTTTATAAAAATAAATAAATAAAAGAAACTAGATGAAGAGAATCAGAGATAACTGTTTCCAAAATCCAAACAGAATAAAGTTGTAACAGAAAAATATCTTGCCAAGCCACAACTAGAAGGGGAAAAAAAGACGCGAACTTAAAGCGGCATACCAGAAATATACTCTAGGAAGTATCTCCCATTTAGCCTACTCCCTACTCCTCAACTCTTGAACTCGAGCCAAAGATGATGAGAAACAAATATTAAACCAAAAAAAAATGCAGGGATCAAAACAGGATAGCCCCAGCTCATGCCAATGCAGAGCCAGGTCATGTCCTTCAGGGACAGCATTTGTGTTTCTGTTCTACAATAGGAAGTTATCAGGACAGGCCGGCCATGAAGCTCAGTTTTTACATACAGAAAGACACTGACCAAATAGATAGGCATATTTCATGAAGGGCATATGACACAGGCCTTTAAAATACCTACAACAAGGATGTGTAGTCATTATTGATAAGATCTGAACAAAGCCAAAAACACAGTTTTTTACTACAATATGAAACTAAATAAATAAAACCTGCCTGTATATGTGTTCGGCTCAGGAATGGTTGCATCTTCATAGGCAACAGTAAATTTATTGCTAGTTACTCCAGACCCAACAATCCAATCATTAAAGAAGCTACAATCAGCTGACATAAGGTATCTAGCTGCTGGTTCTCTAGGCTGTACAATTGCAACACAGGCAAAGCTTAATATTCCACATGTGACACATGAAAATAGTCTCTGATCTGACAACCCATCTCCTTGACTTGTTTCTCTTTCAGTGTCTCTTTGCAGTGTCTTTGAACTTGAAGTGCATATGTTACCATTCACACTGCATGAGGAAATCCTGTTCCTTTCACACAATGTAGCAAACTTTTCTTTTACAGAATAGAAACCTTTTACTTGCTTGATTCCATGATTCCTGTTGAACACCAGGTCATCAGAAACAAAACCTTTTGAGGAATTCATTCCCTCAGAATTGCATACATTGAGGGAAAACTCAGGGTTCACTTTTAGTTGTTGGGATCCAAGACGTAATTTTGAGCAAACAGAAAAGTCAGAAGAGCTACGAGGAAGAAGTACTATAGCAGATCCTTTCCCGAGTACATGAAGCAGATCATTGTTCTGTAACACGTCCTGTACAAATAGTTCTTTAATTACAGTTTCTCCTTCACCCTTTCTCTTATCTTTAAGTCGAGAACTCCGTGGTTCAGCACTGATGCCCCCAGGGATTCTGTATGGAGAATACAAGAATATTAACAGGGTGTATGAATAATAACAGCTCATATTGTCATCAGAATCGTTGTACTTGTGCCATGAGAAAATCATATTAGTTGACATGATTTTTATTATTTTATTTTTTGATAAAAGAATTAGTTGACATGAAATTCTCACCTAGGAAAACCTAAAAAGTAACGGACAGTATCAAAAACTTAATCAGGAGTTATACATAATACATATATGTTAGATTATATCTAGAATGATTCATCCACAGATTTTTAACTTGTGGTATGCAATTACATCATCATTAAGTTAATAAGATATTGTTAATAATTGCATCAATCTACTAAAACGAGGCTGGACCATTAAAGAAACAAAAGAAATAATTCTTGTAAGATATTGGCAGGACTCTCCTATAGCCACAAGAAAGAAGCTACAATAGGGAAAGACAAACCTAGAACACAAAGCTAGGCCAAGGTCATAAAGTAACTGGAAATGTGAAACCATGGGAGGATAATTTATTGAAGCCCTCCGAATAGCAGCATCTTTAGCAACCCTCAACCATTCAGGTGTTGCAATGTTAGCTGCCTCTCCACAATTAAAACCTACACAGCATACATCTGAAGGATTAGAAACATTCAACTATTGACAGAAACAATAATCACAAGTACCCACTCCCCGCTTCCCCCCAACATAAAAAAAAACACCATAAAAAAGAAAATCTTTGAGCCTATAGTCACATTCTTAGATTGTGAAGTGTCTTACCATGACTAAACCCCGTGTGATAGGCTCTTGGAAACGTCACAACAAATTCCCCAGCATTTTGCACTAACCTGATTCAATGCAATTCAAAATTAAAGTTAAGATACACAGACACACCTTACAGGTTCACACACACACACACACACACACAAAACCATGGCTTCTAATGGTTGCTATATGATTACCAACATTCACTATTTTTTAGATTAAAAACTAAATAAATGTTATTAGAGAGAAAAGATGGAAAGTACAAGTAGGGTGAGGATATGATATCCTTCAAAAATTAAAAAGAAACAAAAAAAGGGAAATAGAGAGAATCAAGCATGCAGGCTGCAGCAAGGCTGTCAAGTCTCTCTGCATATCAGAAATGGGAACTCCCTTGAAACTGCCATAGCTATTAGCACCAGAGAGAAGCCATAAACATGATCCTATCCTAAAGCAAATCTAGGGGCAAAGAGACTTCAACCACATACACCAGAGAACTGCATAAACTACACATTGACACAGAATTATGGTTTCTTTGTTTCTACTAAAACCTTCAAAATGAACCATGAGAAACTGCTCCAAAGTGAAGGGGCAATATTCATTGAGCAAACCAAACAAATTATTTCAAAGGGAAGTAGCAGCCCAACAATGTAAAGAAAATGCAGTTAAATGTTTTGGCTTAGGGTTACATTCCCAGCAAGATTATATATGAAATTGCGACTAACTTTAACAGCTTTAAAGTTGAAATTGCTTCTTAATCTTATAGGACTAAATAAAGCAGTAATTCAAAGTGAATAGCATCACACATAGCAAAATTGGTAGTGTCGATAATTTACAATTCAGATTTATCTGGAGGATTTATCAAAAAAGAGCACTACAAACTATAGTAGGACATTAGTAAAAATTAGTACCTGCAGCATGGAATACCTGCGCTAATAAATACTTCTGGCGACATCACTGTGGTTTTCTCACCAAGAATAGCAAAAGTAACTGTTGAAGGGAAAGAATGTCATTGTAGATTTTGTAACATGTGGATCCACATATAAATATAATACACAAAAAAGTCAAGTATCATCCTCTTAACAAATGGAAACCAGATGGGGCACCAACAAATAGAGACTAATGCACTTAGCCTACGCAAACACAAACAACATAGAAAGGTGAAGGCCATGTTAAGGTGCTGTGTTGGAAGACAGCAAGTGAAAGAAAAGGACAGGCATGTGCCAGAATAATGTGCAACCTGCTCAAATGGGGGAAGATTTTTTTAATCGCACGTAGGAAGATCCACTCAAATTTGTCCAACCATCAGACGCATCCATTACCTCCTAAAGCAATAAATCAGTATCCTAAAATCAACAACTACAGTTTTGTCATCTTTCATTATTACAATTAGACTTCCACCCACTTTTAACAGGCTGAGTTTTAAATAAAGGTATAAATCATAAACTCCTACGACTCGGTGCTAAATCTTATTTTCAACAATCATGCCTTGATCTGAAACTCAAGATAGTGAGAGCATGACAAGAAACATGCATCCATCCTTCAATTTTGTGGTAAAAATGCACATCATGAAGAAAAAGTTTAAAACAAATTACTGAAATTAGTAAAAGAGAGAAAGGTTAAAGGAACATATATTAACAATTTACATGATGGTAAATACCCCCACATCTTGCTGACAAGTGACAACACAAAGGCAGTATATGAAAAGCCAGTCTATCACAGCTGAGAGAAGTTGATTTCAAAACAATGACTATTTCAATAATAACCCTTCCCCTCTAGAACTGAGTGCAAACAACTTTTATAAGTTTAGCCAAACAATACAAAAGAGATTGCTGGTACAAAAAAAAGTACTCTGTAATACAATACAAAAGAGATAACTGGTACCAAAAAGTACTCTGTAATCCTAGTAAAGCTGAGTCCTTATCAATCCCCAACTAATTAATAAAACATCACAAACTTCACATCTGAGAAAAAGCAAAGAGTATAGAATGAGAAACTTAATACCAAAGCACACGCTATTTGCCATCAACATATTTTGTTAGCCTGAAGAACCTAACCTTCCAAAGTTCATCAGGATGTCTAAAGTGCCATATGCGGCGAGGTTCATGCATACTAAAAGAACAATTCGAGGAATATTAACCGTCATTTTGCTCATACATATACCAGAACCACCAAAGTTCATCCTCGAAAGTTCCCAAGTAAATTTAATAAAGCTCAATGAGAAAACTGAAAAGCGCTTCCTACTTCCTAGGAAAACATAAGAGAAGCACAGCACAACATAAAGAAATAGTTCCCTAAACAATTTTCAAGTGAAATTATCAAACTAAATATAAAAAATAAAAAGAGCAGAGGAAGTGAAGCTCGCAGTATTGAAGGCACACTCACCAAGAGGGTTTATTTCTCCACCATATCCATGAACTCTAACAACTTCCTCAAACGCAACAGCAGCATCCCTAGGGACGCCATACCAGGTCTTGCCAGCACCCATATGGAGGTAATTCAAGCTATGCAAGTCATGATCCTCCACATGCCAAGCAAACCAACTGAACAACATAGCCACATAAAGCATAGGCGAAGTAACACCAGGAATCTCCTCCTTCATAAACTTCAACAGAGACCCATTCGCCCTCGAAACCCCCCTCATGTTCCACGCAGTCTCACCAAGGGTCACACCCTCCCCTCCTGCCTCCCTGCATTTCCTCCCATTCACAGCCACAAAAGCCGAACCAGGCATATCATTCGCATACTCCACAGAAAAGGGTTTGTCCACCGTCGCTTTCCAATACAGCGTTTCAGCTTCAAGAGCTGAAGAAACCCCATTTTTTTTGGCGTATTTCTTCAGGTAACTCTTCTCGAAAGCCTTGGCCTTCGCTTCGAATTCCTGAAAGGTGTAGCGTTCGCCGCTCTGCCAAACGGGTCGCCGAACCGGGTGGGGCTTCCGGGGGCAGAACCCGATCTGCTGCTGCCTGGTGGTGAATGTGGGGTGGGACTTGGAGTTGGTGGAGTCACCGCGTGCTGCAAGAGACCGATTGAGGTTCGCAATTGCGGTTTTTTTGGGAGAAGGGGCCACTGGGGGAACGATTTTGCAGATTCCATACTTGGAGGCTTCTTTCTCGATCTTGAAAATGTAGGAAATTGGATCTTGGAACTCCGCGATACTTGGCCTGTACTCTGGGGCGAGAGGCAGAGATTTCAGCCATGAGAAAACCTCTGCGTTGGGCTCTGCCATTCAATTTGAAGATGGTGGTCGTGGAACTGGGGATTTGGGTTTCTCTCATTCAATGCCCCACCATTTCAGAGAAAGAGAAACCGAACTTGTTCTGATTCCATCTTCATGCTTCGATTTTTTTTTCCTTTCTCTTTTCCTTTATTATTATTATATATTTTGGGGTCAATTTAGTTTCTCTCTCCAAATTTTGGTTTTTTTTTTTATCTATTTACTCTGTTTTCAATGTTACAGAGGAAAGCAGCGTGTGTAGTGAAGAGAGAATTGGTGAAAAATAAAAATTGAAAATTTGGGGGACAGAGCATGAATTGAATTGAGTTGAGTTGAGTGGGGTTTTATTCTGGGTTTGGGTTTGGGTTTGGGTGTGTTTTGTGGAAAATGCCCATCGTTTCTGGTTTTATTTACTGAAATTGCCACTCTGCATTTTCTCTTTCCTAATATTTAAATTATATCCAGGTCTGGCATTTTTCTATTTGTGGATAAATATAAAATAATTGGCAAAACGGTGGTACTGGTGTTACTTTTGCAGCCGTGCCCTTTCTGCCGCGTGCTTTACTTTGTCATTATTCTATTTTTAGCCCCGCCAAGTTTTTACCTTGCAAATCGATCCAGAATATATTTGAATGGAAGAGAATGGAAGAGTAGAGAAGAAAGAAAGAGAAAGGTTTTGAGAAAATATCCTCTTTGTAAGAGAATTTTGAAAATAAACAGAAGAGAATGAGAGATTATCATAAATACTTATTATATATGTGATATATCACATTAACTTTTTATTTATCAAATATGTTAAATTGATGTTCTAATGATAATTAATATCATTAATTTTGTCTTTAAATAATTAATTTAATATCATTTTAAAAATTAATTTGATAATAAAAATGTGATATTAAAAGATTAATTTAATGTTACATATATCTTTAAGAGATCAATTTAATAAATTTATAAATAAAATATTAATATAATGTCACATATATTTTTAAAAGATAAAAATAATATTTATTCTAAAATTTATAAAATTAATATTTTATTTATTTTTATCAACATTTTAAAAAAATTTCAATTTAAAAGATTTTGTAAGATTTTAAACATTCAAATAACTTGAAATAAGGGAATAAAAGTCACAAAACTGCTATATGACACGAACTTTTCCTATGAAATATATATAGGTATGAATGATAGAGTTTAAATTTTATTCAATGTTATTATAAAAAAATTTACATTATTATTCAATAATTTATTAACATATTATTAAAAAAATAAATTATGTAATTAAATTTTTAAATAATTATTATGGTAGTTATTTATCAATACATGATAGGCTGCGTGTATAAGTCTCTTCCTTACCTAACTTTCGAACATATCCTAAATATCTATAAGCTGCGTGTGCAGCACGAGAGCAATACTCCAATAGTATTACTTCCAATAGCATATATTTTGTTTTAAATTTAATTTAATAAATACATATTCAATTTCCATGTCCATGTTATGTTTTCATTAGCTAAATGTAATGGTGTGAGAGAACATAAAATTTTCTAGTGCAAAAGTGTTTTGTCTGACTCGAACATGGGTACCACCAATTGATGACACGTCAGTGGCAAACGTGCCTTAAAGAGAGACATGTGTTGTAATGTGATTGGCAGCGGCGTGGGGCACCCTCTATCAGCCAATGGGGGCCGTTGCAAGCCCTGCATGAATGAAATAACTGTAATGTGCGAGAAAATATCATGAAAATGAGCCTCGGCATCAACATATAATCATATCACAGTCAACACTATATTTGGGTGTGTGAATATAATTATACATCTTTCGTTTGTTTTGATTTTCATACTCATTCTTCTTTGTTTTCTAGAATAGGGAAAAGGAGAAAAACCAGAAGGAAAAATAAGTAACCGAGGGAAATTCCTAATTTCATTAACAAACAATAATAGTTCTAAACTTCTAGCTAATTAGAAGTCAAATAGGAAGGACCTTCTCTGTTGTCTTTATAGTTTATAGGCATTAGGCCCTTTGTTTCTTTCAGCGGAGACCCTCGTGACATTGAAAGTGAATCCAATTCATGCTACATAACAGTGACATTACCTCGTTTATTGATGTATAGAACTTTCTACATATGGTTTGATAACTATTGACCCTGGTCACCCTTTTATCACCATTTCAGATGCTCCATATATTTTTTTGATACCTTAACAATCGCAACTAATTTTTATTTTTTCATACTGAGAGGTAAAAGTATCTAAGTAGATAATGAAAATATGTGACCTAATAAAAAAATTAAACCTCAAATATCATTATCACACTCACAGTCTTTAAGAGATTAGGACTAAGATATGTGATTTAATAAAGAATCAAACTTCTAATATCATTAGGATTTAATTTTGATTCATAGCATAAGTATTGTCATCCAATCATATATTGTCAAATTATTAAAGGAATTTACTTTCACAATAACTACATAATAAGTTTAACTATTTTAATAATATGTTAAACTATCATTGAATGACAGTATAAAAAATTTTATATTGACATTGTATCAAATTTAAAAACCATCATTATCACACCCACAATCTTAGGAGACTAGGACTAGTGCCAATTAAGCTACAAGTTTATTTCATTATTTTACATAGCTAAAATGATTTTAAATAGAATAATTTTTTCGTTGGAAAGTTTGAATATAGAATAAGAAATATTATAAATTATCTAGGTCACATATAATAGTTTTAAATAGAATTTTTACCTCAGCATAAGTAGGTAACATAACACGTTTCATATGGTTATAAAGCGTATATTAGTCCATACATGAGAATTATACACTTGAGCAAAGACACAAAAAAGGAGGGAATAATTAGAATGAGACGAGAGATTAGAGAAACGCAATGACTTCAATCAAAATTCCCTCCTTTTATAACCTTTTATTCAAGTATATCTTTATTTTGAGGCATGAATTTATTTTTATTTTTTTGAGAAATTGAGGCTTGACGATTTTAATACTATATCAAGTTCTAAAATGTTACTTCTATTTTATTTTTATAATAAAAGTTTAGCAAAATAAAAGAAGTAAGGTTTAGAAAAGAGAATAAAAAAGTAAATTTTTTGCCAATTTTTTTGGTAGGGTTCCAAATTAAAATTTTGTTTATACTTTCTTTCGGCTGAGTTATTCTAATATTTTGTTCATGAGAAAATCATCATTCTAAAAAATATTTCTATAAAATATAATATCTTGTAAGACATATTCATTTTAAAAATAATAATTCCCAGAAGTAATTAATATAAAAGCATTTTACCATAAAATTTACATGCTCTCTAAAAAGCTCTTTCCACTTCTAGAAAATGAAAGAGATTTTATTCTTATGGAAGAGTAGTTTTTTCTTCAAGAATAATTTTGTTCCATCACCATGCCAAATAAAAAAAAACATTATTTTTAGTTAAACTCAAAAACAAACTTTTAGTGCCAACATTAAAAGGTATAGAAGTTATTATCTAACAATATAACTATAGTTGGCCTGAACACAGCTAGGGGGAAAAAAGCAATATTAAGAGCATGTGTTAGGGAAGATTAATTATTTTTTAAAAAATATATATTTTAATTAAAAGTTATTTTATCTAAAATTTATTTTATTTATTTAAAGTGTATAAAATTAATTATAGGTTAAAATTATTTTTTCATTAACTAAAAACAACTTTTTTAAAAAAAATTTTATTTTGAGTTTTTAATTTAGTGATCATTTTAGCTTATTTTAAAAATTTTGGTAAATAAATACTTTTTTGCCTCAACTAAATAACTCTTTCAATCATTTCATATATATTTTGGTAATTTAATACATATAAAAGTATTTCTTTTTATACAATTTAAACAAAAAAATTTATCTTAAAATCAATTATAAACTAACATATTTAAACATAAATTAATTTTCTCACAATTAATTTTTTTAAAAATCAAATATACACATAATATATTTTTAACATAATCTTTTTTTACACTTAATCTAAACACACTAAAGTTTGAAATCTAACCTGTTTCAATAATCACTTTTACACTGAAAATTGGTTTAAAATCAGGTTTAGCCATTGTAACGAACGCTAGATATAAAAGATCAGTTTTGCACCTTAACATCGTACAACAGAACAGGCACTAAATGGATCCTAATAATCTATCTAATCATCAAGTAAGATAGATGAAAAGCAACAAACGGCCTGCATCACAGTTTTGAGTGGAAGGAAATATGAAATCTTGTTAAATATAAATTACTAACCAATTCATGCACAACAAAAAGTCCAAGGAATGAGGTTTTGCCATGTTGATGCTATTGCTAACAAAAATCAAGGAACAAAAGGAGTCTCTAATAAGATGACTCACTCTCTTAAGAAGGTACCAAATCGTTTTCTTTCGGCCAAGGTAAACCCAGGCTGCCCACAATCCTGCATAAAAGCCATACCATCAGATGTTTAATTACTCTGTAATATGGAGAAATACATTATACTACTGGGTGGCCCCCTTGAGATGAAGAACTGTTTCTCAAAGTATATAAATAAGGTTCACGAAGCTCAAATTCCAAGGACCAATTTATATTCCTCAACATGTGAAATATATGAGCGTCAATACGTGGAACGAACTGATATCTCTATCAGCGACATATATTTTTTACTACTCCAGGCTCAGTCTCAGTCAGCATGTAAACTATGAACAAATACAATACAAAACTAATATTGAAGTTTAAAAGAGATAAATCTGTTTTTAAAGAGTAAATTTCTTATACCTCTTTATTTGGAGGAACTTAGCCATTGAGTTTTGCTTCTCTGAAAACTCCGGATGGCTCACATCAATCTCTTCATGGCTGCACACAATGAATTTATGAGAGGAAAGAAAAAAGGAAGAGAAAAATATAAGCTCCTTAAAACGTGTAGATGTGCTGGAAGACAGCTAATAACATAGATCATATATCAAACTGCTTGGACAAATGCATGCAATGTTCAAAACAATCTTTTAGTAGACGATGGTCATATTAGAAAAGACCAAAATTATTCATTTGCAAGAGTTATCAGGACAAATAGCAAGCTTGTGACAACAGGAAAAATTATGCTTTTGGCTTAGGTAAAGTTACATTTAAAAGCTCATTGAAAGCAAATGTTGCCCCAATGAATTAGTTTCATATAATGCATATAGTTGCGTCAAATTAAAATAAAAACATCAATCTGCTGATGCTCTCAAACTATTGAATTTCTGTAATGTTCATAGCATGGATGGTAAATTGGTAACAAATCTAGATACAGCCAACAGCTGAGCTTGACTCCAAACTAGTTACATTTTCTTTCTCGTATGTTTGTGCGACAGGTCGATATGATTAAATTTAACTTATAATCATATTTTTATATTTTAATTAATATTTATCTCAATAATTAGGTTAAATTTAAATCATACAATTTAAATATAAAATTTTATTAAAACAAGTTTAATTTTTAACACTCATCAAACAATTTTTTTTATATATTAAATTGTTTATTAATTTTTATACATATTAATAAATCATAAATAAAATGTAACTATTTTTTTAAATACTATTATTTTTGGACAACATACATACTTTAGTATTATAAATAGAGATACAACATAGGATACAAAAAGAAAACAATTATAAAACATTAAAATATAAAGAGTTGAAGACAAGACTCTAGCAGAGGCAGCGAGTGCATAGAGTATAGTTATAATAAAAATAAAAAATAAAAATCTTATGGAGAAAGTTGATGAGGAGATCTCAATACTCAATAGTTTTTCTGTTATTATTATGGAATAAAAAAGAAGATAATTAAATTAAATCAAACACTTTTGAATCTAAACCAAGCAAAAATTCTACAATGTTCTCACCTGCAAAAAAATTATTCACTAAACGAGTAGTTTTATCCAAAGTTATTAAATTTAGACCGGTAGTCAACTTAGTCAGAATATTGAGTTAATAGGTCACTGGTTCATAACCCTGATGTTTTTACTAAAATGTTCATAACTTAGAAAATAATTTTTTTTTTGTTGAAAAATTAAGATCATGACGCAAATCTTAAAAAGTTATATGAAATGAACATATAATTAGTCTAAATCTAACAAATGAATCAAAAATTATAACTTTTTAAAATTTAAAAGTTTTTTTTTTAATTTCATGACCTAACCGGTTTATCGATTCAATCAGCCAGACTGCCAATTTTCAATCAAAACTAGTCAAGTCAAACCAAGTTCGAGACATACCTGATCTAATCAATCGCCTGAACTAATTACTTAGTTAATTCATCAATCTACCAGCTAATTCAATTTTTATAACTATGATTTTATCACCATTTTTTAGAATTATAGAGCGGAACAGAGCAAGAGAACCTAAATAAATCTTTATTTTTTTAAGCTACACTCGTTTCCAATATTGCCATCGAGGCTGTAAAACCTGTTTATAACATAAGTCTAGACAAATTTTACTATACAAATTACTCGCAAATCATGCAACAGAAGTGAGGGAAGTCGCTCCACGAGAAGCCAAATTAGAGCCCTGTAATTTTTAAAATTATTCAGTAGCATTTTAACTCAAATTTGACCACCATTTTCTAGTTTCTTTTTATTTTTAACTAGTTTAAATGAATAAAGAATCGTGAAACAGCGACCAATGCCATAAACGAAGATTCAACATAATGCAAAAAAAAAAAAAAAAAAATCAACGCTGAAAAATACAATATATGCCCCCTCTGAATACCTCTTGATGCAACATCATCCTAAAAAGCTGTCAATGGAATAAGACCAACTTTATACAATGATTGAGATCATAGGAATCTCTGTCGGTGAGATGATTCTGGAAAAAAAAAAGGGGCAAGTAAAAGAACAGATAGAAAGGATCATCAGAAGTCCAACCATCCCAAATTTATCCCCTTCAGCGAGCGCAAACAGTGGGAGCTAAAGGACAACAACATACATGAGAGAAACAATGAAAATATATGTCCTCCTCAAGAAGCTGCATCCTGGGGCAATTAGACATCTGTGGCAGACGAATCAAATGATTGGTAGAAGCCAGCCCTTCCTCTGGGCATGCTCCACATAAAAGCCAAATTTCTCCCTTGCGTTTGGAATGTCCAGAGCCAGATCATCAAGACCATCTTTAATTCGGGTGAACCCTTTAGTCATCTGATTGATGGTGATCAGACCTTCACTAAAGCACTCCTGCAGCAGATCTAGCATCCTATCATTCTTCTTCTCCATGGCCATAACCAAAGCTTTCTTCACTACCTCATGGTTAAAGAAAGGCATTCCAAGGTCACGAATACACTGGCAAGCTTCACTCACAACACCGCCGCTTTCGTACTCCTCCAAGAGCTTCATGATCTTGTCCTTAGCATCCTCCACAGCCCATCCAGTCCCACCACCCCAACATCTCAATAGCCTCTCACCAGCATGACGAGCAGCAATGAGTGATCGAGCCATACGCACAGTTTCACTCCCGCTGCATTTTGGTGGCAACCTGCTGCCAATTTCTTCCAAATTCAGAGGGGCCAATACATCATCAATTACAGCCCGAGCTAAAAACAGAGCAAGCTCATTTGAAGCATCCAATATATCCAGTGCTGTATCTTCTGCACTTTCCAGAAGCATGACGAAACCATTAACTATATCCTCTGTTGAGAAGATCTCTATGTGAAGAGCAGATAGCAGTACAGAGGCCATTTCCTTTTCCCTGTTCTTTCTGTCCATAGCAAGAGTTATTAGCTTCTTCAAAAATATTGGATTATACTCGGGTGCTCCAAGATCTTCAAGACTTCGAATGAGTTCGGGAATGTCATCAGAGAGAAAATACTCGTGAATTATAGTTACACCTTCCTTTTTGTACTTCCTCATCTTCTCATCTTCAGCTTGGATATCCCCATCTTCACCAGAGGGTTTCATAAATGAAGCATCAAGCCATCCTTCCGATATTGCACTGGGGACCAATGACTGAAACAAAGCTTTAGCTGATGGAATATCAAGAGCAAGATCATCTAGGCCTTCTGCCAAACGAGAAAACCCTTTCACCATTTGGCTGGAACTAATGAGTCCTTCTTCTGCTGCTTCTTTTAATAGCTTCAACATTAAAGGTTCTGCCGAACGGATCTCCATGGCAAGCACCAGAGCCCTCTTCACAACCTCATGATGAAAGAACGAAACCCCCAATTCACGTATACACCTACAGGCTTCAAATGTCTCACCACTATCAACATATTCTCTTAGTAAATCAGCAATCTTCTTCTTCACTTCTTCAACAGTGAAGTGAGTGCTACCACCCCATCGCCTTTCCACAAGTTCTGCATGGTGTGGAGCTGAGAGATAACTCTTCTCAGCAGTTTGGATTACCTGAACTCCCTTGGAAGATTCTGGAAGAGCCTTCCTTGCCCTGGCAAGAAAGGCTGGAGGAAGGATGTCATCAACAACAGCACGTGCCAGGAATAAAGCAAGGATGTCAACTGCATCCAGTATGTCCACCGCAAGATCATCAGCAGATTCAATAAGTATAAAAAATCCGTCCCTAATCTGTGCAGGACTGATGACATCAGCATACAATGCTGAAAGCAGAACAGAAGCCATTTCTTTCTCCTTATCATGCCTGTCCATTGCCATGGACACAAGCCGTTTAATGAAGTATGGATAATATTCACTTGAGCCAAGTTCTCTGAGGTCAGATGCAGCCAATTCTACATCCCCAGTACTGAAATATTCCTCTATGATGGACACCACTGCTTTCTTGAAGTCATCTAAGGGGTCAGTAACAGTAGATCCAACCAGCTGATAGGGTTCCTGTAAATAGCAAGAGTATGCAAACAGGTATATGTTATGTGCTTATTTATGTAACCCATTTGCAAAAGCCACAAAAATAAAGAGAAAATAAGCAGGCAACAAGTAGTTACAAATTACAATTACAAGAATTTAAATATAAGAAAATAAAGGATAGAAAGAAAAGAAGCCAGTCTAATGCCGCAACTAAACAAGCATTGTCTAAAAATTTCAAGCAGCTAATGTTACATAATAAGTATCAACAGAAATTACCAACAAAACCAGAAAAGAGAATTTACCTCGCCACTGTCATAATTTGGATCATTTCGGTCTATATGAGATTCGCCATCGGTATCAAGCAATTTTCCCCAAGTGCCCTTACCACCAGCACCATCTGCATCCACGAGATAAAGAACGTCAAATTACCACATGGAAACCATTATGAAACCTAAAGCAAATTCTATCATCAGATGTTGATACTGCAAGTGAAAGCTGCAAGCAAGGAGAGCTCACACCACTCATCATGATAGTCAACCCAAAATGAAAAACTAAAATCACCAGTCTGAACTCTGAACCACTCAAAGATCTATTTGGTTATGTTATGCAGACCAGTTTTCCTTTTAACCAGTTAATGAAAGTCAAGATAAGACATATTGCATGATATGCATCCCAATCAGATTTCTACGATCTATAAACTATAAGCTGATTAGATAGTTGAGTGCCCCACAGGCTGTTGCCGGTTAAAAATATAATTAGTAAACTGGACAACATCAGATTAGCCTTGAATTTTAAATCAAATGGGATTACAAGCAAAAAGCCATAGGGGAAAAGAAAGGAAAGAAATATCATATCAAAAAGCTTAATACTTCTCTCCTGTAAAGAAAATTAACCAAATAAACATAAAAACCACAAGAGGGGATATAAAGATTCATTAAAGTAAAATGCGGTAACCAATTTTACTAGGAATTCATTAACTTCATAAATGTAATTGCAAAATATAATTTTTTTTGCATCTAAAATATAGTGAAATTTTAATCTTGTGTTGCATGCATGTCTGCCTCATAATCAGCAAAATAAGATGAGACAAATGGAAGCCAGAACACATTTTGTTAACGGGTAATAGTTAACTAAGCAAAGCAAAACATCTTCACTTCTAAAATTAATGAATGGGCCACCACCTTTGAGAATGATAGGAAGCCAATTCTCATACATCAGGACCCAAATCAATCCCCTAATACTATAGCAGGCATTCACAATATATATATATATATATATATAGCAATATCAATTATTAACCACGAGAGTGGTATCTGGATAACACTTCTATCTATCAGCTTCCTGGAGATTGGAGAGGCTAATTCACTGCAGCTAGATCATAATAACATCAAAACTTTACCAACCTACAGCCATGATTCCACAATTTTCAGAGCTAGTAAGCAAATATTAAATATTTGCCACAGAAAAAATACATCATGAGCTGCATGTGACAAGTAGGGGTGGCAAATGGATCCATTAATCTATCATCCTTTCAGTCCATCCATATCTAAATCCAGTCCAATCCATTATAATAATAAATTTAATGGATTGGATGAATTGGATCAGTTTTAGCTAGTGGATGGTCAATGGGCTAACCAAAATATCTATTGGATACCCAATTACCAACCTATCCAATCCTTCATGTAGTAATGCCCTTCTTGCTCCATCGAGCTGCCACTGCTATTGTTGCCACTGCTATTGTTGCCGGAACTGTGCTTGGGAACCTCCTAAGCCACCTTGTTGGTCCTTTTGCTCGGAGTCTGAAACAGGATAGGCTCCTTCCCCTCATTGTGGGTTCTAAGAAGCAGGTCCCAAAGCTTCCACCGCTTCGATGTTGACCCATCGATTTGCTCTTCTTGCACTCCCTTCCCATCGTGTCCACTGCCACCGATTTAGGGATCCACACAATAGGTCCCTTTAGCCACACCCTGCTCCAGAGGTCGATGAGGAACACAACCATGTTTCTTATTCCTCGAACACGAACTTGCTAAGAGGGCGAGGCTGTTGTCGCATGGTGGTTGGAATTGGCAAGATAGAAGCGACGGTAGCAAATTTACCATCGCTGAAGAGTAAAAACGAGAGAGAGAGAGAGGAGATTAGGGTGATAGATTTGTGAGAGAGGAGAGAGGAGAGAGAGATAATTTAAAATAAATATATTTTAGATGACTGGGTTGGATATCCATCCATCCATCCCATTCATTAAAATGAATTAATGGATTGATTGAATATCTATCCATTAAATGGGACATGGATGGATGGATTGGATTTTTTTAATATTTTTTTAGTGATCTTAAATGGATTAATGATTTATTTTTTATCCATCCATTATAAACCAATCCAAAATCCATCCATCCATTTGCCACCCCTAATGGCAAGTAACAGTTAAAAATTAATCATATCACCAGTCTACTCAATCCCACCAAAATTTCGAAGATCCTAATGTGTTCACCTATTAGTCTAAGTATATACTAAATACCCTTTTGAACATCTTCTAACACCTCAAGAAATTTAACAGCTTAAGCATGGAAATTGTGTTATTCACTCATCAGAGGATAGAGATACAACAAAGGAAAGTACAAGTAGTCTACATAGCCTAGATAATCCAATCAAAATAAGGAAAGAAAAATTAGGCATATAAAGGACAATAACTCACCCTTCTTCACCCGCACAAACTTTCCTGAGTGTGACCGCCGTACATGCCTCACAGCAATCCCAGCGGTTTGTGCCTTACCTCCAGCAGGGGCTTTTATATGATGTTCAGAGAGCAAGGATGATGGAGATTTTGGTGATGAAGACAAATTCTCCGCATTTTGACTTGCAATTTTTAGCATTTCCCTCTGCCCATCGGTCAAAAATCCCTCGCTAGAAGCCATTTACACAAGAAAAAAACCAACCTATACTGATGTTCACAAATTAATCAGATTAATTCACCAATAATTCAAACAGTATGCGAATATAAAAATAAAAAATAAAAAAAAGATGATATGTTATGTCATATGTGCGCTTCAGTTTGAAATTAGTGCAATTTTGCAACGAATTAAAAATCCTTTCAATACACACGAAGCAGATTCACATAGCCCATTATCCATTCGCTCTGCTTGGTTTCTGAGAAACTACAAGAAATGACAACAGATAGAAAACGCTAAAATAAACTCTCCCTCAACCTCAAGCATTGCCTTATTCTCCGATTGTGCCACTCAATACCATTCGCATGCACTGTTTCTGTTTTTGCTCTACCTCCCAGCACCAAACAAGAGTATAATAGACAAACCAACTTTTCGCTTTACTTTCAGGTACAAAAATCAACATGCGAAAACATCATCTTTCCACCAAAAAAAAACAAACAAACAAACAAACAAACGAAAGAAAGCCAAAGCACAGACAAAAGTTTAAAAAAAAAAAACGCAAAAAAGGCAATAACACGAACCAGTGAGTATGAAATGCAAATCAGAATGGGATTCTTCTGTGCTTGGCCCGGATCTCGAGCCAAGACAGGAGAAGCAACCGGATTTCTGAATCGGAGCCTCCAAAATCGATGGCCAACAACACGAATAGAAGCGATGAAAAGAAGAAGATCCAAAAGAAGGAGTTTGAGAAAAACCCTAAACGAAGATAAGGTGTTCTCTGAGATAATCAGAGTGAGTGAGTGTCTGAATCGGTGAAAGCGAGACGAGTGAGAAGGGAAATGGATGAGGATGAAAAAGAAAGGACCCAAGACGAGGTTTATATAGGGAGGCTACGGTTACCTGTGTACACGTCACCACTCGCGAGGTTTTTCATTTTTGGGTTTGGGCCTATCTTAATCTTAATATTATCGCTTTCTCTATCCACGTGGCCTTGGCGCTAAAGGCTAAAGCCAATGCTTCGTGGTGTGCCCTCTCTTCGCCTGCCAACTCATATGCCCTTATTAGCCCTAAGCTAAGGACCCTCCTCGCACATTCATTTTACTAATACACCTCTTTAACTCTTTTTCTCCTTCTTTATCAGAAAATAAATATTAAAAAGATTGCAGATAAGAAGGAACTATCAAGACTCATTCTATAAATGTCGCTTTACTCTGTCACCGTAATACCTTCTCTAGTTTAAATCTCTTTTCCTTATTCTCTGTCTTTCTTCATATCTTTTTCAGTAAAATACTATTAATTAAAACAGTTTTATTTTTTAATTAATAATATTTTATTAAAGAATGGGAGTGGCGCTACAAAACCTTGGACTCTGTAACCCAAACAAACCAATAAATTCAACATTAAAAGAATAGGATTTGAGACAAAAGATTAGAATCCATCCCCTTTATTGTAACTATATATTTCACATATTAATGGTCTGGTTGTTTTAGATTTTCATCAATTTAAATTAAATAGGTGTTGACAATTTTTTTTCTATTTTATAAATGTCCGTTTGTATAGAGTGAAAAGTTTTTTTTAAAAAAAAAACAGATCATAAATCCTCTATTTCTTCTAAAAAAAATTATTATCTGAATATAAAATCTAGAAATGTTCAATATTGAATAACTGACTTTTATTTTTCTTTCTCTCCAAGTTTTTTGTTCTTTGTTCTTTGTTCTTTGGTAACAACTTTCTCTCCAAGATGGAATGAACTTTGAAGTGTCAAACCGCGACTAATATGCCCCAAGCCATCTATTTAATTAAATTGCCAAAAATACCTCAGTCTACTATGTGGGTTTCAAAGTGGTGGCTTGAGCATTATGAGAGACTTGGAAAGATCCTAATTTGTAGTCTCCTATAAACTTTGGTTTCCCACTTTCCCTAGTTTTTTCGAGTACGTGACTTGTGAATAGAGGCTGCAATTAAGTTGTGAAACGTTGCATTCATCTCCCTTATATTCAATAAATAAGCTTCATATTCACTTTCAACAACATTTTATTTCAATTGGCACGTCGCTGTTTGTTTAAATATTCGGTGGAGAAGTATTTTTTGGAGCAAAAAATTTGATGTTCCCTTAAAATTAAGGATTAAATGCTACTATACTTATCCTAACAAAATAAATTTAATTTTTGTAGCAGAACAATGCAAACAAACGTTTCCCTAACATAATGAAAAACTACTTTAAAAATTAAAATTCTGAGTATTAAGTAAAGTTATATCTAAATATCAAACTACAATATATATATATATATGTTATTTTAACGTCTTATTCGGATATTGTCAGCGAAAATAAATTAATAAAAGCATATGCAACATGAGAATAGTAATCATGAGACTCAATTACGTTACAATGAATGACTAAGCGTGTAATAGGAGAAATAAAGAAATTAATAAGGTCTCACTTTTTTATTGCCTTCTCTTGCAAATTTGTGTAGTGAATATAGGGGATCCAAATTCTTAATTCTAACATCCATTAGAGGAATAGTAGCAAATTTTTACTTTTGACTCAAAAGACATTTATAGCCGTTCAAAATGCAATTTCACAATGCAAAATGAATTTTGAGATCTCATAACTAGCATGAAACCGAACTTGCAACCAACTTTATAAAAATCTATCACGATCACAGTTAAACTTTTCATAATTATTTTGCATGTGTATTCTATTTAAAGAATTTAGTATTTTCACTGAAAATGAATCGTTTTATGCAACAATCTATTCATTTTGTGTTGAATTGACATCATCCAAGTTAGGCACATGGCAAACTTGAGATCAACAACTATTTGTGCGGTGCCGTTTGAGATGTGTTCTTCAATGGCGCATTGATTCTCACTAGAACTGGCAAAAAGTGAATCCAAATCAGGTAACATTTTGAAAACCCATATGATGCTGATATGGCATGGAAAGTTTATCATCAAAGAGTAATTTGGAATTACTCATCCCACATCATTTTAAAACTTAGCAAACCCATAGCATCGAGGAACAACTGTCTTGTTCACGTATTAAAAAATTGCCCATCGCAAGAAATAAGGGGCAATCCGAAAATATTGTGATTGATCTGATTCTTGCTGATTTCTTTGCCAAAAGATCAGATGCTATATTTACCTCCCTAAGCTAAATTACAGTTAAAATGTCTACACTTGAAGTGATACAACATCACTCTTTTAATCTTTTCATGAGTTCCCTTTACATTATTCCTATTGTAAACCTACCTCCCAAGCATGAGCTAGCAATACAAGAATGTCCGAATTACAACTGGTGGATATCAATCCTCAACAGAGTCTACAATTAGATTCAAGAGTACGTAGCACTATCCAAACGGGCCAAAATCCGTGAGTTGACCTCTAGGCTTGCTTAATAGGACAGACTAAATTTATTTTTATGGCCCATTTAAACGGGTACATAAAGAAAATGGCATGATCTTACCTTTCCCAAATTTGAAATACCATTTTGTCCACGTCATTTATTTGTCGTAGTGAGTCGACTAAGATCCAGCCTAAGAAGAGGGCAATAAATTTAAGGAAAAAATGCAAACACACTCCCTTTAATTTGAGTACTTTGTAAAGAGGCAAAAAATCATTAAGTTTAAGGACCAAATTTCAAGAATTGAAAGTTTGGCTCTTTGCAAATCACTCAAAATTGATGGGGTATGCTTACATTTTTCCCTAAATTTTACTTTAGTCACAGAATGTGAATTATAGAACATCACTATTGATAGAAATTTTGCATAAATTGATAATTAGTTCCCTTGTTAAACTCTAAGTCCATCAAACCATGTTTGGCCTCTGTGGCGGCAGGAGATTATAAAAATTATCATGCAAGAAGAAATTCCAACTATACCATCCCCCATTAACAATTTTCTTGAGATCACTTATGCCCTTATAGTGTGGATCAAGTGTTAAAAATGTGCAATCTCCACTTGCTTCATCGTAATCCACTCCCAAGATGTATATTGTATACACAAGCACCACCTGCATCTAGATACCAAAATCTAAAGATAGACATCGCTAGTCTTACCCTCTTACCAAAAAATTCTTAGAGCAATAAAAACAAATTTATCACAAAATAATTCATCTACTTGTTGGGATGGCTTCCATGAAGAAAATGTTCAAGTTTTGTGCAAGCTCACTTGTTGTTCTCACTTAAGCTTGGTAAATGAAAAGTCTTAGGTTAAGAGTCATTTCAAGAGGACTAAGAAATAATGAGAGTTTCAAGAGAAGAAAAGGGAGAAAGATGGAAAATGCAGCTCCTTTGCTATCATATTTTATATTGCACAACTTTGATCAAATTAACGATTGGAGGGTCAACAATGATTTGATTTGGTTGAAATTTGGTCAGCAGGTTTAAGACACATGGTTCTTCTATCTGAACGTGGGATTGTTGAAAGGGTTTTCCAAACTCTAAAAGTTGTTGTTATGGCTAGTACTCTGTTTTAGGTGAGGTTTCTTCTTTTTTCTTCCTATGTATCAAGTTATTCTTACTTGTTCTTGAGGTTGGGTTTTTGTAACCATTGATAGTTGAAATTTAATGATTGTAAACATTTCTTAATCATAGTAGATGGTTGCATGTTGGACTTTCAAGTCCCGTGGTTTTTATCTTTTGCGTTGAAGGGGTTTTCAACATTAAAATCATGATGTTTTGTGTTTGTTAATGTTTTTGGTTTATTATTGTCATTATTTTGTATTGTTGCTCCTCACAGATTCTTACAAATAAGGAATTGTGTGTGTTTTATCCTTATCACTACTAACCAATCATAAATGTTATATTTGGTAATACTGGGGGAATGGTTGCATATCACAGTTATATATATTGCTAGTAACTATATAAAACATCACAATTTCAAAATATATCACCATTCCCCTAATAATTGTATAAAACATCACAATTTCAAATGACAATGAGAAGAATTATGATAAGAAAGAGAGACTCGAACAATACTAGGAATTTACCCCTACTGCTTGGAATTCTAATGTGAACATGTTTGAGCAAATTTGAACCTAATATTACCAACAAATATAAAGAAACTTGGTGCATATGATACACAGATAGTACAAGAAGTTATTAAATGAAAATATAAAATAGAATAAGGAAAATGCAATCGTAATTGTCAGCACCTAAAGCATAGATAAGTTTCCAATTAGATGTATATATTACCTTTCTCTAGATAGTTAATCTCACTATTTTTCAATCTTGAAAATTTCAAAGAATTAGCAATTATTAGAAAGGGATGATCATAGGGTAATCCTAGCCTAGAGTGTAAGGATCTCCTAACTTCAACTGCAGAAAGCAAGAAGAATTTATAAATCACTAACACTTGCTCATGAGATCATAAATGGTAAAGTAGAGAGTTGCAAAGCCTAAAGATTCAATAGATACATTCCTCTCTGAAATTTGAGTGCTTCGACTTTTCAAGAAACATGAGGGCAATTCATAGGGCTACAATGTAGTGAATAAGTAGGGTACTGTAAGATTAAATTAAAAGTCATATATTAATTTAAAATATTTTAATTATGTAAGGTAAAAAGCATATCTTTGTTAGCCATTAAGCTTACTAATAAATCTGTATATTGAATAGAAATTCATATATCCAAGAGAAGCATTATAAGAAAATTATCATGAATCCTAGTGCACAGAAGAGAAACTACCCTATTTTCCTATATGCTTTTAAGTTTATGATCTCAATGGGACAACCATAATACATATAGGATGAGAGTAAGAGTCTCCCCTTGTATATACAATATGAGTTAACCTACTCATCGCAGATACTCATATACAAGGCTCACATATCACTACAATCCACAATAAGTTTAAGTACTTATAAAAGTCCAATAGCAAAAGTAATCACAAATAGACTTAATCATTATATGTTCCACAAATATGACATTCAATTAATTTAAGTATTTAACAAATATATGACTATATTATTCTACATAAAATTAAATAATCCAACAAGTACTAGGTTCAAGATCCACTACGTTCAAGATCCACTCTCTGTCTACCATTGATGGAATTGTACTTTGTTGCTGGATGTTGTTGAGCATAAGACTGGGTAGTTACAATGATATCTCTAGCTAAAAGTACTTTTATTTGAGTTCAAGATGCCATATGAATATGAATAAGATAGATAGATAAGAATATGGGTAAAGATAGTGGACAGTAAATTAAGAGACCTTAATGACAAATTTTTAGTTCAAAAGCTAGTAGTAGATTATATGGAATTCAGTTTCATGTATTAGAAATTGTGTACTTTGTAATTTACAACTGCACCTGGTTAACCGGAAGCTCACATCGAAATCGAAGCATACAACTTCTCTCCCACACAAACTTCTCCGGATAATCTTCGTGTATAATGGTCATAACACATTCGAGGCACGTTGCATTTTCACTATTCTTGGAGACAAGAAATAAATAAAATCAATGTACGAAGCTCTTATGCTCACAATAGGAAAGTTAGAGTGACGTGACTTCAATTGGTGAAGAAAGAAGCACTTATTTTTTGCCTGGGGAATAACACTTTCACGTCACACTAATGTTACTGTCGTCCCCCTCTCCTCGCTCTCCGTTCATTCATACCCTATTGTGTCTACCAATGCTATGCTAAGTTTCACAAAATCAAATCCTCTACTTTTAGTTTTATGTCTTGTCTAGTGATAGAGCTATCAAACAAATTAGCTTAGCCCATTTTGGCCTCTTCACTATGTGTTGCAAGTTAAATGAAGAGAGCTAAAATAGTTTGGGTTTAAATAAAATGTAAATTAGTTAATTCAACACGCTCCACATTAATTCACAAACTGTTTGCAAAATTGATTTTTTTAACTAGTATGTTTTTTTAAAAAATAAATTTAATAATTTTAAATCAAATATTTCATTACATAAATATAGAGTATCTTTGGTTTTACTTTTTGGCAGGGAATAATTACTTTTTTTAATTAAAAGTTATTTTATTTAAAATATATCTTATTTAAAATATATCTTATTTGTTTTAAGTGTATAAAATTTATTATAAATTAAGATTATTTTTTTATAATTAAAAACATTTTTAAAAAAAAAACTATTATTTTAAGCTTTTAATTATTTGATTTCATATTATTTCAAAAACTTTAAGAGAGAAATATCTATTTGTCCTCAACCAAATAACTTATTCAATCATTTCATATATCTTTTAGTAATTTAATACATAAAAATAATTTTTTTATACAATTTAAATAAAACTTTTTATCATAAAATCGATTATAAATTAATATCTCTAAACATAAATTAATTTTTTCATAATCGATTTTTAACATAATTTTTTTTTTCACAACTAATCTAAACACACATAATATTAAATATTTTCATCTCATTCAAAATGTTAAGAGAGAATCTAAACATGTCTTCCAGGTTTGAAAGTCATATGATATCTTGCACTCAACATGTATTACATATCAATAATGCTAACTATGACAATTTCTTTTTTAAACTCTTCCACATATCAATAATGCAAACATTCGGTGTTTCTTTCCAAGAGAGAGAAAAAAATCATTTTCCATAAGACCCTATGGTACTCCACTAACTCTGCCATCAACATGCCCAATTCATTTGAGTGTTTCATTTCATTATTTAACTTTCAAGTGTACTGTGCACATGAGTTTTGCTTGGTGAGAAAACAGTGATTAATTTTTAAATTGATTTTTTTATAGTATAGGGTAGCCCTCGAATTCATAGAATTAGTCTCGTTTAACTTATGAATTAAATAGATTAATTTAAAATTATGCATATTTTTACGAATCAATAATTTTAAAACTTAACTCACTAATTTATACAAATAAACAGATTAATCCAACAAATTTAACTCATTTTGAAAACTTTATTTAACGTCTTAATTCATTTCAATGGAATGAAATGAAGGTTCTTTTTTGGTATAGGCTCATGCTCATTGGGGTGAGGGCTCCATGGGCTTTGTTTGACAACGTAAGAGCCCAAAACCTTAAAACTTAAGGCTTGTTCGACTCTCTCATTTAGTCTTTATAATCGTTTGTTTGGATCATGTAGTCAGGTTTCATTCTACGGTTGGCCATGTGCTACACTTTTGTTTTGATGATTTTGCATTTAAAATTAATTTTCATAATTGAAATGGATGATTTTGAATAAATATAAATAATTTGATTCTCATTATACAAAAATAAAGCATTCCGAAACATAAGATTCATTCTTTTAAAATTAATTTTCCCCAAAACCTAGTACAAGCCATAGTCTCGTGCTAAGTAAGTAATCGGTGTAGTGTTTTAAAATGAAGCACAAGACTTAAATTACCATATGCTTAAGCAAAATAACAAGTCCTTGTATAAGTCGCATGTGCCAAGATACTGAAAAAAAAGTTCTAATAATAAGCACAGGTCATATATATTTAAGTATTTTAACTCAAGGTTATTAATTGACCAAGTTAGTTTGCTTGGGTGGCTTCCAAATTTTCAAAATCATGAGCTAAGAACCAATGTTTGAAAATATGACATTTAGCTTAGACCAGATTAAGTGTATGTTTAGATTAACTTATTTTATGTTTAGAAGATTTTATAATCAAAATGCTATGGAGAAAGCTTTTGATTGATAAGCTGTTTTATATAAAAATTAAGCAAAATCAAATGTAATAAATTGATTAGCATATTAAACCAAACCAACCTTGTCAATTTGATCAATTCAAAGATGTTGCAAAACTTGCAATTTTCTTTGATTTTTCAACATTTAAACAAAAATTGAAAAAAAAAAAAAAAAACAGAGAGATACAGATGCCTCCCCGTGAAGAGTCGAGAATAACCAAGAAGCCACAACAAAAAAACATAAGAATTAGTAATACAAGAACGGAATCAAGTTTTCTGTACTCCAATCCTCCAATTACATGCAGACAATTCACTAAAAAAATAGACAACTAAAAGAAAAGTGCTTACCAATTATGGAGAGAGATTTTTATATTGAGTTTTTAACATGTAAATAGTGGACTGAGAAAGGAAAAAGAAATTTAAATCCCCAACTGAGATGATAGTACTTAGCTACAATGCTTAGAGTCCCCTTTGTTTTTAAGTTATTTTCCCGTTTTCTGAACAGGCAGAATAAGTATGATCAGTGCAGAGGAAAATTTTCAGGTCTTACCAATAGAATGTGTTTGTTGCCATACATAAGTTGTCCGAAAATAATTCTACGACATTAAAAGGAAAATATAAAAGAGTATTATGAACTTATTGACATAACCATAAGATATCAAAGGAAAAATATAACTTTAAAGGCACTATTAACTACTGATTAAAGACGAATTTAAAGTTGACATCAATCCCAGGAAAGACAAGGAGAGAACACAAATCATTTGAAAATTACTTTTAGTCGTTGGCGAGTTCAAATGTCTTTTTTCCTCGTCCTACTTATATCTATGGCTGTAAGTTTTTTTTTTTTGACAGTATCTATGGCTGTAAGTTATTTGCGGATATCTTCAACGTTTCTCACCATCAAGAATAATAACACAGTAACAAGTGTATCTTTTCAATGCTTTGATGCAAACGGATAGGCACTCTTACAGTCTTTCTCCTGCTGCCCTTTATTAGGTCCTTTTTATTTCTTGCTTTTTTTTTCTGGCATAGGAACTTTGGGGTGCATGTTTGTAAAATCACAAGAAACATATAGCCAGTCCTGCTGAATCAGAAACTCAGCTATCTATGTTGCATTGAATGAGCGTTCCATGAAAAATCTTTATATCTTTGTTTTTCGCAATATATATGTACTTACAAAATTGTGCAAGGTGGTATATAACCCTTGGCAGCTCTGCGCAACCACCATAAATCTTGCTGCAATACATTATGTTTCATATGTCGGAGTTACTTGGCAGTGGCGCAGGGAAGATCCCACCTCACAAGATGCGAGTTTTGTTGCTGAACCCCACATCCCATGCCTGACAGATGAAAACACTTCTTTTCAGAATATAAAATAGTTGAATGAATAGGGAAAGGGGTGGGGGGGGATTGCAGAAGGCTTTTCATCAAGTTGCATATGGAGTTTGTATGCTAAGCCGTCACAACCAAGACCTATTTAAGTCCAAAACGATCCCACACCCAAGGTATTGTGATTATTATCTATAAGTACACATGGAGAAATTCTTAGGTAAGCACATGCCTACATAGACACTCCGTTTAATAGTTGACATGCATAAATACACTATTTAGATATAGGTGTATTTATAACATGGCTCACATAACCTTACACAGGTCAACTATTAAATGGAGTGTCTATGTAGGCACGTGCCTACCTAAGAATTTTCTACTTGTGTATGCATCATTTAGTCTCTTGGGCAACAGAAGATTCAGAACAACCTTTTGTCAATAAGGATAACATGGAATGGTTTTTAAAGAAGCGGAAATCAAACAGTTTAAAAGCTGATTGGGGGTAACTAGGCACCAGCAAGTTGCATATTCTTTTAGACCACATACCTTCCTTCAGGGAGATGTGGTGGTTCTCCAACAAAGTAAATCTGAATATATGGTTTGGCTGCAACAAAGACAGTAGATTTTTCATGAATAATTTAGAAAAGCTCAGCCAAAAAAATATCCTGAATCCATTACGATATATCAAATTCAATAAATATTTATCAAATATCATTTTTGTTAGCAGACAGTGGAAAACAAAATATCAGGTATAACCAACAGATCATATCAAACCAACTACCAGCAATATGTATGCGCTATAGCAGTTTTCACTTGATTATCATAGAAAAACACAATCTTTAGAAGGAAAACAACTCGACTTACACTTCTTTATATGCTTTCCTTCCTCACTTTCCGTTTGGGCTAGGAACTACAAAGAAAACTATGTTAATTAATAAGTATTTGAAAGAGGCTAATAGTTTAAATAGATTGTAAGGGCTGAGATTTAACCACAAGATATTAAAGGAAGACTTCCAAATTTGATAGTTAAATAAAATTTTCACAAAATGATTACAACATTACAATGAGGTTTTCAATGATCAAGCACTTCAAGGACGGTTGACCACAATTTATGGTGGGTCACCATCCTCCCTGGCAGCAAACAATTCTTCTTGCTCCCTGCAAAAGATGTGCAGGAAGCACCAGCATTAAACAACAGTTCATACATCAATCAGACAGGCAGCTACCCATTGGGTGTGGCCATAGCATTTCCCCACCAAAAATTCATGAGCACTTAGGATATATTTGGTGCACACTGCACAGAATCGGAATAGGAATAGAAATGGGAATGGAATTATAATTCTTGTTCCCAAGTTTGGTTTACTCAGGAGTGGAATCTATTTTATTCAATTCCAATATGTTTTAACGTTTGGTACATGGAATTAATATGGAATATAATTATTAATTATAAATAATGAAAATATATAAGGAAAAAAATAAGCATTAATTTCCATTCTGCAAGGAATGAGCATTCCCACCTCACTAGGAAGGAATGGCCATTCCTCTCTTTGGAATCAAGGCTTGGAATGGAATGGCCATTCCATGACTTTTTTTGTACCAAACAATCGATGCTTATTCCCATGGAATAGTGGTAGGAATGGAATCACCATTCTAGCATACCAACTGTACTCTTATTTCATGGAAAGCACTATAAGTTAACCCATTAGGATGAACACAATAGCTTGATGGCTTTTCAACATTCAAAATCAGTCCCAATGTCGAATGTAAATTTTTGTTGATTAAATCCAACTATGCTAGGAAATAATTTATAACTGCAGTGTCAAAATTTTAAACAATGCAAACAGCGGCCCCAGCACTATTAAGTTCGCATAGATTACGGCATGATACTAAGATGCAAATGAAAACAAAAACAAAGAAAATGATAAAGATGCAAGACAACTTACTTGTCCTCAGCAGCTCTGGTGCAGTTTTGAGAGCTGCTGGAGAAAACACAGGGTTCATTAGCATAGCTATAAGTCTCAGAACATCTGTACTTGGGAATCGATATAACAAAATCCTTTTGTTGTGATGCATATGAAGAGCAGAACTTCTTTTGAAGCCAGAGAGTTCGAGGAAAACAGTTAGACTGATTATCTAAATCAAGGGTTGATGAAGCTAGATGTGCATAATTGCATCCCTCTTCCTTCAGAGAATCAACTCCAGAACATGAAATCCTTGGAGTCTCTTGACTTGACCTATTAAAAAATCTTTTCCCTGAGTGTAGCAAATTCCCTTCGCAACTTCTCAAAGTTGTTACAACCTCCATTTCATGGTAGGTTTCAGGTGGTGGCAATTGAGATCCACAATCAGAGGAACAAGTTAGAGTTTTATCCTTCATCATGGGCTTTTGAGAGGTGTAATCAGCATATTCTGATTCATTTCCTTGATCATTAGATGACAATGATTTCCGTAGAATTCTGCGGGAACAACTAAAGAAATTGAAAGATGACCTCTTCAATTTGGCATACTTAGAATCAGAAGTAGAAGGTACATAATTAATCCTGAGCTCAATGTTACAACCCAATATGAACTGCAGGGAACTTGCAATCAGTTTCCATGACTTCTCAGCCCTAGATACATAGTCACGATGGTGGAACTCCAACTCGGCAACTGCAAGGCCTGAAAGTTGGGATATTCTCCATTCATTACTTGGTACTTAGTACTCACTATACTAGGGAGATACATCTCATAAATATGAAAGAAGAATTTTTCTTTTAAAAACCATGGGTAGAAGTAGAATGAATACGACAAAGGAGTGCAGTATGTAATTCACATAATCTACTAGGTCAAAGAATATAATTAGCCGATCAAGATTATGGAAAAGCAGCAGAATTTGATAGCACATATTTGTGCTATCATAAATACTATTGCTGTAAAACCATCTTTTTTTGTAGAAAACAAAGATTGGAAATTTCCATACTGCAGGCTACAGAGCAGATACTGGAAGCTCCTTCAAAAGAAATCAATTTAAACTAATTAAAAATAAATTTTCTCAAAGAAAAACTTTGACAAAAAACAAGCACAAAAAACACTGACCATAACAGTGGGAAGAGATTATACTATGATACCAGAAATTTTGAAGATGAAAAGAAAATTAGTAGCGGGACAAAAGACAGTGTAAGGAAAGTACAAGACGTACCTTGATTAACACAAAGTGAAGACAACTTCCCCTGCTTCCTGAGAAAAGTCTTGAGCCCTCTAGATTGACATATGTCTGTAGCTTTATACCATATGGAATCCAATGTTCCTTTGTGATCCTCCTGCACTCCTAATCTATATGACTTGTCATCACACTGACCAGTAGCAAGATGCTTCCAGCTCTCCCCGGTAGATGATGTACTGCAGAAATCACCATCTGTATCCATTTAAACACAAGCTTAGAATAGAAATTTCAACCTGACCAAACCACTCCAATTCTGCCAACTCCATGCCACACACCCACTAAGGAAGATAGGGAATAAAAAAAAGTAACAAGCAGTAGAAAAAGTCAAGCCCACCTCCATTGGACGCAGCTCTCAGACACAACTTGGTATCATTTGCATCCACAGATGAATATTCTACAGAGCTTAACTGTAGAAGAGCTACAGTGAACCATGTTGTTTGATTCTTTGAAATTCTCAACTGCTTCTCAGTTTCAGAAAGTATTCTTAATGCATGACTTAGTTTCTGCAGGTCTGATTCCACTATGATGGAGAAAATAACCAGTCAGACAACAGAAATAAGATATGAGCAGAATAGAGTTTACAAGGTGAAACACAAGCAAGGACTGCAAGAAACATTAAACAGCCAATATATATGCTCAAAGCTAAAAAGGATATGATATATTATACTTTCAAGTACTTACAGGTATGTCTACTAGAAAACCTTCTTCTGACTTCAGAACCACCAACTTCACATTTCCCTGCAAGAATGTCCATAATGAGATTTGCCAGCTGTGATATAAGTTGTAAAGGATCTATCCTTGATCTCATCAGCTCCCGGGCTCTTATAACTGTATTTGAAGTGTCAGATGACATAGCCAGGTCCAGCAAATCAAGCAATTCATCATCAGAAACGATCCCAGTCTGCAGAACAACAAAAGGGCAAGCCTGAATTTCCGGAAAGAAAAAAAAAATCAAAGACAGTTTCAAGGACATATATGTACAAAACGAAGTACAACACTTACAAGCTGATAGGCTAAGGAAATTGTGATTTTTTTACCAAGCAAACTCAGCTGATCAAGCATCATTTCTGCATCCCTAAGAGAACCACAGGATTTAGCAGCAATGAAGTCCAAAGCAACATGTTCAAAATCAAGACCTTCTTCAACACAAATTTTTTCCAATCTGCTTGCAATGTCAGCATCTTTAATCTTCTGAAAGTGATACCTCTGAGCCCGGGAAACGACACTTCGAGGAAGCTTATTCAAATCAGGAGTGATCATCACAAAAACCACATATTGAGGAAGATTCTCTAGGCTAATCAAAAGACTTGCCCATGTGTCCCCATGCAATAAATGGCACTCATCAATAATGAAAACCTTAAAACGTGAGTAAACTGGAGGGATGCATGCATACTTAACAAGGGATTTAACCTTGTTTGCACGATTGATTCTCAAAGAATCCACTTCCTTAACATCTTTACTTCTTCCAGAAAAGAACAAAACACATTCTCTACACAGACCACATGGCCTTTGCTCCTCAAGGGAGAGGCAATTCAGTGCAGCAGAAAATATCCTGGACGCAGAGGTCTTGCCCGTACCACGGGGACCATGGAAGAGATAAAATGATGTTATCCTTCCGGTAGAGATGGCACCCAAAAGAGACCTTACTACCACATTTTGTCCCACCAAATCACTGAAAGATTTTGGCCTGAATTTCATAGATAAACTTCTAGGAGTTTCCAAATTTGGACTAATTTCACCACCAATGTGTATCATGCTTCTATGTCCATGAAGAGCTGTCTCATTAACATGCTGCAATATCAAGGGACGGTCTTCTATTTCAGAAAAATGATTTGACTCACTAAACCTTGGTGATTTTGACCAACAACAGCTTATTCCACATCCATGGTGATTATTATCTAAAACATCAAGATCTTGAGTTATACGTGCTGAGGCACTATGGACTGAGAGAGCATCACCAACAGAAAGGCATGGACTACCTACATGGCTTGCAATATCACCCAACACTTCAGATGGTTTCACTTGATTCTTGCGTAGTGATTTTCTAGTTGAGTTATAGTGATCTATTCTCCCTAATTGTGATGATAAGGCAATTGCTCTATAGCAGGAATCTCCATCCTTCAAATGATTAATAGGAGGCATGATGCAAGCTAAATCCAATCCACTGCCCCCATGGTTGCTACAACAGCTTTCACTTGGTGATTTATTTCCAGAAATGCCTTGCTGATTAGGATTAGAGTAAACTAGTTCATCATCTTGCTGCCCTTCCTGACATGAGATCCCACAGTACTTCAGCTTAGAGTTCATTTTCAACGGGCCATAATTCAATTCAAAATCAGTAGCATCCTGCTCTCTCTGTCCCTTAAAATCTAAATTCTTTGATCTTAAAATACCATTATCGTCAGAATCACATGCATGAGAAGCATCAAAGAACCGCAGAGAAATCCCATTACCCGACCCGTTTTCCCAGTGTACATTATCAATCGAAGGAGAGAGTTTGCTCATACAATTAGTTGATGGATCCCTCAATGACCTGACTCTCCTCAGTGCTACAAGAGTTTTAGAAATAGGAATATCAACTGAATGCCGCCGCCCATCCATCATTGTCTTACACTTATATAATCAAAACTCGCTAGAAACAGTGCAACCCCAACCTAGTAGAGAAGGAAAACATCAAAAACATCGAAATGGAAAGCCAGAAAAAAAAGTATACAAAAACACACTTTGCACAACGAAAAGAGTGGATGGGGTGGGGAATGAAACAACCCAGTAAACCACCATATTCCAGAAAATAAGCATAAAATTGCAATCCTTTACTCCCACTATATTCCATTCCGAAAATCATAAAAATGAAATTTGGGGGGGGGGGTCAAAATCAAAAGGAAATTTTGGATTGTAGCTGATTTTTAATATATGTATTTCACCTTCAAATTACAGTCACTCTAAAAATGAACAACAATAATGATTTAATGGATATAAAAGTTAGCTCGTTTCTCACTGAGAGCTTTGCAAGACCAATCTAGCAGGAAACGAGCATCACAAATTGAGCAAGCAAAAGAATAGGGAGAAAAAAAATGCAGTAACTTTAATCATGGAATAACATAAAGCAACCCCATTAAGGCAATAAGGTTGCTTCTTACCAAAAGAGCAAGCTTTACTGGTTCCATTCCGTCAGCATTACGAAAAAAAAACAAAAGAGAAAAAATATATATATAAACGGACGGGGGAAGAAGGTGAGAATCTTGAGTTCACATTTTAATATATAAAAAATAAAAATATTGGAGATGGGAAGCAATTAAACAATGCGAAACGACAAAGTTGAAAAAACACAAACCTGAGCTAATAGAAACAACCATATTCTTCGAAACTGACAAAGAAAAATCCTTAAATTGGGTAGCGTAGAAAACGGGTTGTTGAAAAACCCGAACTTTGAATGAATGAATGAATAGCCTTGGTGGTGGAGCCTGGTTGGTGGTCTCGGATACCTGAGAGGAAGAGTAATAGGGGGAGAGACAGAGAAGGAGAGAAGGAGAAGGAAAAAGTGGCAAAGTAGTAAATGTCATAAATGCGAAGGGGTGTTACTGTTAGGCACGCCATGGGTTGTGACAGGTGAGTAGTTAGTAAAACTAGTTTCTTTCAAGTGTGTGATGAGTGAAGGCAACGTGTAGAGAAGTTAAGAGGGGAACTTTTGGGTTTCTGAAGCTTGTTTTGTTTCCTTTCTAGCAGAGGAAGATGCTGTGTCCAGGTGGGTGGGGGAGTCTCGGCCAGTGAGCCTTTCAGAGAAAGAGGGGTGGGCTGTTATGTAATTTCACTAGGAAAACTTCAGTTAATTTAGTTGAAGAAAAAAGCTGTAACTATGGTCGGGTTCTGCAGTGTGCATGTTCCACCCTCAACAGTGGTGCATATTTCACTTTACTAGGCCCGGTAGCTGCAAAAGGTTTGTCTTCTTATTTAATTAAAGCAGAAGACATTAGAAAACTTCAAAATATTGACTCCTGCGCTTTCTTAACCATTGGAATATGTCTTTTGCAGATATATATTACCTTTTTTTAGAGGGAAAGAAAATGGGAAGGAGGAAAATAAAGAGAATAGGATATTAAGAAAAAAGTATACTTTCTCTCATAATAATTGTTTAAATGAAAAGAAAAAAGAAAGAGAGAGAATAAGAAATATTATTTTCTCGATTGTGTTAAAAAATAAGAATAAAATATAAATATATAAAATGACTTATATACCTCTAATATAATGTAACGGAATATAAATATTTTTTAATTCTTCATTTTACATCTTTATGACACTTCTTAAATAAATAAATTTTATAATAAATATTAATATAAAAAATTAAAATTTTGAATCCTAAATTAATTTAAAACATTATTTTATTTATACAAAATAATATTCTCCATTTTGGGATGAATAAATTAAGCAACTTCAAATATCCTTCATACGAGTCGTGCCTCAGCCTCACACAAGTAAATATAAAATAAAAACTTGTTTTTTATTGTTGCTAAAAAAGTGAGTACAAGTACTCTTGAACCTATTTTGGATGTGGTAGTAACGGTACAACCTATCTTTGATGCTAATAAAATGGGTAGAATTGAATTTATAATCCATAGTCTCTGCATCTCCTCAGTTTTCTTCGCAGCTGAGAAGAAAAATCTTAGGTGAGTCCCACGCTCTTTTTTTTTCTTTCTCATTTTTTCTCACATCTAAACTGGTGAAAATGCCAAAATTTACCTATTTTTTATTTTTTCCTAAATTCTATAAATACAAACGATGCGTAAGAGTAAAACCATGTAACCATACTTAACTTTGCCACATGTAGCGTCATAGATAGTTTAAAACAGAAATAGGTACCATTTTATGATTTGGGTCCACCTGAATGAAACTCGCCTTGTTATTTATATTCGGACAACTTCCGAGATAAAAAAACTTTAGGCCGTATAACTTTCTTGAACCAATATTATATTTAAGAGTAAAATCATATATTCTTACTTTTTATTTAATAAATATTTAACAACTCATTATAATTATAGATACGTAGGAAGCAATGTCCTTGTTCAAGTATATAAGTTTTATCAATTTAGTCTCTACATATCAGTTTTATGGGAAAAAAATGTTGTATAAGGACCTGAGATTTACTGTAATTATCAACTAGACTTGGCTATGTCAACAAAAAAGCAATTTAGTTCAGCAATTTCAATTAACATTCTCATCATAAGATGGACGGAGGGGCCACATTATTGAAATTTTTAAGTTTGTTTGTTCAAATTTATTTGTAAGGGATTGAAATATGATTTTACTCTATATTTAATAAAATAAATACAAATGTTTTTTATTTAAAACAAAAACAAAAAAATACAATAGTAATAAAAGTAATTGATTGTTAACTGCAATTTTTGAATATTTTATTATAATTTATATATTGAATATATCGTGTTTTTAGATTGAAAGCTTCCTATTTGTGAGTTTTTGGTTGAGGGTAAAAAAAATTAAGGGAAATTTGTTTATGGAATATATGTTAATAGGATTATTTTTTTCCACCTTATTTGATATGCTTATAAAAGAGGAGTAACTTTTAACCCCTTAAAAATTTATATTTAATCTTATGTTAAAAAATATTTGTTATTCTTCTTGTTTTTCTTCTTCTTATTATTATAGGGAGATAGATTCTTTCAATAATTTTTATTTTTATGAGGTATCAATACCCTTAGTAATTAGCTATTAATATTTAGTTATATATTCTATTAAATTAAAATATAAAAATAAAAATAACTTGTTATATTTATAGTTAGAATAAGTGAAACATATGAACAAATATTAATCATTAATTATTAAGAAGTATTAATACTTTCACAAAAAAAAAGAGGGATACCAATCTAAGAAACTATATAAATATGGTCAAGATGAATTAAATTGATGCCTAACTTAATCTTATTTTAATATAATGATTCAAGATCACCATATTTTGTTGTATAATTTAATTTTAATTAAGAAATAGAATAGTGATATATGATTTTAATGAATAAAGAAAATTTAACTTTATTAGTAACTTTACTTATTATCTTTTGAGGTTATTTTAATACTTATTATTATTATTATGAATTAATATTTTGATCAGTTGTCAATTTGTTATTCCTAATTATATTTGATAGAATTAAAACATTTATTGTGAGAAACATCCAATAAACATTTAAATGCATATGAAGGGACACTTAGGGGTGGATATGAGTTGGGGTGAATTTTTGGTAAATTTAGACTCAACTTACTCATAAAAGTAATAGGTTTAGGTTGGGTTGAGTTTTGAAATTTATTTTCTTCGACCCGAATCAACTCGACCTCCTCATATGTGGGTTAGGTTGAACTTGAACCTTAAAAAATAAAATTAGTATGCTAAAATAAATATATTTAATTTTAATTTACTGTCAGTGTAAAAAAACTTTACACTGTCATCCAATCATGTGATGACACATCATTAAAGGAGTTTGACTATAACAATTACTACTTAGGAAATCGAACTCGTTTAATAATGTGTCAACACATGAGTGGATGGCAGTATAAGATTTCTTTACATTGACAGTGAATCAAAATTAAACTCAAAATTAAAATTAAAATCCATTATGAATAACATTACATAAGTTTACAAATAACATAATATAAAACATATATTTCAAAGTACATATAACTTTATTAACATTATCAACAAACACATCTAACACGCAAAGAAATTATGAAGCATTAACAAACATTAATGATTAAACTATTAATAATTGATTAAACAAAATAAGCAAATTCTGTATTATACACTACATGCATTAATCTTTTCAATTTCATACATTTGAGCCAATAGGTTAATGTATTTAGCAAAAATTCTTAATTAGTTATGAGTATAAATCAATGCTTCAATAGTAGTTGGTTGTAAAGAACTACAAAAAGGAATTCATAACTTGCCCTCTGGTATTAAATACAGTGTAATTTTAATTTAAAAATTCTCAAGAAACTAATTACCTAAAAAAAATTATAAACTTATATAAGATTTTGAAAGCCCAATAAAAGATAATAACTCATCTTTAAAAAAAAATAAGTGAGTTAGCTTAGGTTTGTAAAGATTGGAAGAGTCTCAACCCGCTACTCAATTCATATTTAAATTTAAATATTTTAAACTCAACTCAGAAGCCTAAATTAACATATTATTTATGAATTGAATTAGATAAACATAGGAGTTATTAGCATACCCATCCTGATATCCACTCGTACGAAAGGTAATGCAGTGGTGTTTGAACGTTTCGACTTGAAAACTTATCAAAAGTGTCGGTGCTGGCATCCTCGCAAATCCATTATCTATCTTTTACATTTTTAACTTGTAGATTTTATATTAAAAATTACGTAATAATATGTAACAAATATTAATATTATCAACTCGGGATTACTTCGCCACTCATGCTTTTATTTTAAGAGTCTTACCAAATTAGTATCTTAAGGGTATTATTTAAGAAGTATTTAATATTTTTTAATAAATATTTTAAATTACTTGATACAAATATTTAAAATACTTAATATTTTAAATAATTTATTTTTATATTTAATATTTTTTTAATTCTTTAACCAGGGTTTAAAACATTGGTTAACAAATATTTAAATATTAATATTTTAATAAATTATCAAATATTTATTAATTATTAATTTTTACAATAAATATTTAAAGCTCATCAAATATAACAAGCAATCAACAATTCTTTAAAGTTATGACTATAGGTAATCAAGAAAAAAAAAATATGAATACAGTAACAATACCCTTTCTTTTTTGGGTGAAAAGTAACAATACCCTTTATCAACTAAATAATGAAATCGAACTACAATAAGACAAGTCAGAGTCTACAAAAGTTAATTATTTGAGCACCAATATTTGAGACCAATGATAATCCTGAACTTGTTGAAGTGATTGATAATAAATGAGAAGAAGCCACCATTTGATAAAATTATTTAGTTGATGATATTAGTATCTATTAAATTATTATTACACAATTTTTAATATATAATCTAATAGTTAAAAATGTAAATAATAATGAATAAAACTAACAATAAAATGAAAATTTTATTTCTTAATTAAATTCAAATTTTATTATAAATTTTGATTATATTGAATCATTAGATTAACATAAAATAAATGTCAAAAATTAGTATAAGAATTTTATTCGTATCAATAGAATCCAACTATCTCATGTCCACTGATTTTAGCACATGATGGTGCAATTTCCTCAACATTTTTTTTTCAATCAACAATTACACTAACTCATATATCCATTGATTTTAGCGCATGATAGTGCAATTTCCCATGTTGTTACGTAAGATTTAACCCTAAACCCTAAATGATAGGAAATGTTACTCCTCATAATTTTTTCTCATTTCTTTTATTGGTACACCAAACATTTTTTTTTCATTAAACTTTGAACTTTTTTTATACAGTTCTTTTATAAAAATTTATTTTCTGATAGTAATAGAAGTATTATTTGTTAAGGGTGGACATGGGTGGGGTTGAGTTTGGAGTAATTTTGGACTCAATCCACTTATGAAAACAATGAGTTGGGTTGACTTATGTTAGATTTGGAGCTTTTTTTCCCAATCCGATCTGTTTATATGTGGGTTAGGTTGAGTTCAACATGTGAGTTGAATTTGAATCTAAAACAAACAAAAGTAACATGCTAAAATAGATATTAAAATCTATTCCAAATAACATAACATAAGTTTTTAAAAGATATAATATAAAACATAAGTTTCAAAGTACAGATGATTCTAGAATTACAATTACTATCAATACAAACAAACAACAAAAACACATGTAACATAACTAATCAATGACACCATAATCATAGCCTTACCTCCTCTTTGATTTTCAGCAAGTCAATAATATCATAACAATTAATCACAATCAACATAATTATCAAACTAAAGATAAGTTGAAACCAAAAATACAATAATAAATTAAAAAGAACTATAATTTTAATCAATTAAATGACAAACATCTAAAATGATTAATTATTACAAGTCATAACTTTATCTATAACAGGAGACACATCTATCACATAAAAAATTTATGAAACATTAGCAAACATTAATTATTAAACTATTAGTATTTAACTAAACAAATTAAGCAAATTCTATATAGTACATTACTACTTTCAATCTTTTCAATTTCATCCATTTGAACCCGTAAATCAATATGTTTTATTAAGAGTTTTTAATTAGTTTTGAGTATAAATCAATGCCTTATGAGTGATGGTTTGCAAATAACTATGAAAATTATTCAAAATTCGTCCTCTAAAACTAAATGCAGTGTAATTTTAATTTGAAAATTTTCAAGAATTTTATTATCCAAAACAAATATAAACTTATATAAGATTTTGAAAACCCTAATAAAAAGTGATAACACATTCAAAAAAGAATTAAGTGAGTTGGGTTGAGTTTGTGCAAATTAGAAGAGTCTCAACTCATTACCAGACTCAAATATCATAAGTTTTATTATTTTAAATTCAACTCAATTCAGATTCAAATAAACCCATCATTTATGAGTTTGATTATGTAAAAATGTATGGGTTTATGAGTCCATTCGACACCGCTATGGCCTATCATTTGCAGTGATATTTTCTTTAATTTGGTTGAACAATTTCACCCCATACTTGTATTCCGTTTCCTTAATTATATCACGTCAACATTGTCATCAATTATTGGTTACCATACGTATTTTAATATAATTAAAAAATTAAATAAAAACTTCCTGAACTTACATGTGCAATTTTGCAAAGTAATTTGTATGTAATTACTAATTAATAATAAGAAATTGTGTAAATAGTATTACTTATTTTTTTTTTAAAAAAGGAAAAGGTAACCATATTGAATAGTCAAGTTGACAACAGTTTGGCTTTGGTAGAAGTTCATAAAGGGCATAAGGCATTGTTGCTCAACATCAAGATTTGGTGACAAAAGTAAGTGAGTTCATGGAGAAAATCTGGATCCCAGTTTCACGCGTTAGGACTTGTCATGGTCATGGTGGCTGCAAGCGCAGAGCCATATAGCAAGTAATAGATGGTGGCGTTTACTATTTACCTGTGGCCCTTGAACAAAAATTTTGGGAGGCTAAAACTCCAAAAGATATAGTTAAATTGTAAATAAATTTTTACATCATACATACTTAAAAAAAATAATGCTACATAATTTTAATTCGCTATCAAATAAAACAAACTAATAAAGCTATCCAACATCTTGTTTTCTGTTTTTTAGGTTTACAACGATCGAAGCTAAGATCACTCCCCCAATCCCACCCCGTCCTTACCGCTTGTGCTATGCTCAAGTGGCTAACTTTTTTTTCTTTGATTTGGTAAATTGCATCACATTTTAAATTCAGCAACAGCTTTGCTTTTTTTTTTTTAGATGAGTCTGGCTTCATGGTTATTAATGAGCCTCATGATTCATATTCATATTTAATAAGGATGGCTTGATAAAAAAAAATATTTCATAAGGATGGAAACTGAAAATGCACTAGCAACGTAACCACATATGACATATATATGAATCTTATAAAAAAAATTGGGTTCTCCATGATAAATGATAATCCGCCAGTGCTATTTAGTATTTACTAGTTGGGTATTAATTAGGATTAGGAGCAGCGTTGAACCGGCTCCACTGTAGGGTAAAAGAACCGGGTCAAGATGTTGAATCATGAATCTTAAATAAGATAGGCACTCTGCAACTGCAAGTTACAGGTTGGAGACGACTCCTGTGCTGTGCAGGCTATTTGTGAAAGCTTCACCACACACCGAAACTGACACAGCCACAACCACAGCCACAGCCCACAGCCCCACACAGGCAGGGCACAGGCTGTGTGTTTGTGCAGTTTTACCATTAATGTGATGCACAACCGGCTCTCTGCCTCTTCTGGTCTTTTCATGTCATCTGGATGTAATGTACCCCAAACACCAATAACAAATGAATCGGTAAGTATATAGCAGTTTCCATTTATTTGCAAATTGATAAGGTAATGTTATATTAACTTGGCTTATAAGAAATAAGTAATATAGTTAATATCTAAAGTTATTAGATTGGAAGCAAGTTTGTATAAATTCTTTTTGAAGTGACATTAATAATAATAATTATTTTTTTGTAAAAAAAAGACATCATAGGTGTCTAGTGTCCACCTATCAACATTTCACCATGAACAATTTTATGATACACAAGATGTATGAATATATGATTTGAGAGAAATTTATAAGCAATTCAGTTAACATTTAATATGTTTAAGAAAACTCTTTAGAAATACGTATATTTATAATATGACTCATATAATTTTAGACATGTTTGATGCTGAATAAAGTATTTATGGCAGATAATACTTACTTAAAAATTTCTCTTGACAAAAATAATAAAATGATGTTGCATATATTGAATTGTACTTAATAACTGTACAAGTGTAAGGCATAGTTATAAAAATGTATAAGTGATTCTACATAAAATTTAAAGGATTGTATCAACTATTGAATTGTAAAGTTCTATCATTTTAGCCTTAAAATGATAATCTGATATAAATATCGCCTAATTCGTAATTTTGTCACAAATTATAGAGATTTTAAATAAGGATTTAATTTTAATTTACTGTTATAGTAAAAAAAAATTACACTATTATTTAATTATGTGTAGACAAGTCAATAAAAGAGTTTGAATATCACAATAACTATTTAAGAGATCTAACTCTTTTAATAATGTGCTAGAACATTATTAGATGACAGTATAAATTTTTTTTATAGTGTAAATTTTTTTTATATTGACAGTGAATTAAAATAAAATTCTTTAAACAATTAAAAAAATTGAATAAACCAAGATAAAACCTGCTAAAGAGAAAACACAATTAAGACAACAAATTAGGGTGGGCAAGCATAAATTTTCAACGTCTTATTATTGAAAAACCAATATAAGATTTTTATGCTTCAATAACATTATTCGATGTACTTATTGGAAATGATTAGTTCTTCTAAATATAATATACCAATGTAAGGTGTGCCTTTGAAATTGTCTAAGGAAGGACTTAATCAATCTTTAAGATTGTATGAGAAAGTGTTTGATCTCGATTACCGGCTTAACTCAAAAGTTGGCTTGAGAATCCCTCACTTTACAAAAAAAAAAAAAAAAACATTATTCAATAGCCAGCCACAGGCGATGATTGAGAAATATGCAAAGAAATTTTGTTTTTATTGATTCATTACCACAAGAGGAAGGCAAATATAGAGTAACATCTAAAATCAAGGACAGCACAGCAGCCTCGTATCATCTCGAAACAGTAAACTGGAAGATGGATGCATTACAGCATTACTGATGCAGGAATGAAAAGCTTCTCATGTTTTCTCCATAAAATTTTGTTTTGAATTTGTTTTTTGGCTGCAAAACTCATAACTCGAGTAGAAAACGAACGAAACACCGAGAGCTTACAAAATTATATTTTGGATTTTATCCTTTATGTGTGTTTGGATTAGCTATAAAAAAAAAAATTATGTAAAAAACTAATTATGTGTATAATTGATTTAAAAAAAAATTAATTATGAGAAAATTAATTTATGTTTGAATATGTTAATTCATAATCAATTTTATGATAAAGAGTTTTATTTGGATTGCATAAAAAATTATTTTTATATATTAAATTATCAAAAGATATATGAAATAATTGAGAAAGTTATTTAGTTGAGAAAAAATAAATATTTCTCTTTTAAAGTTTTTAAAATAATTTAAAATTAAATAATTAAAAGTTTAAAATAATAATTTTTTTAAAAAAAGCTGTTTTTAGTTATGAAAAAATAATCTTAACTTATAATTAATTTTACACACTTAAAAAAAGAGATAAATTTTAAATAAAATAATTTTTAATTAAAAACAATTATTTTCTAAAAAAAGCAAAACCAAATGGTCCACTAAAGAAACTGATTTTAGCAAGAAGAATGAGTGTGTGGAGAACAGAAAATAACAGGCTTTTTATGGCCCAATGGGTTTATCATGATAGTTTTATATGGGCTCACCGTAAAATGTCTGTAGGCAAGACCAAAATCAGCAGATCAGTGCACGTCCTTTAGTGTTTTAACACAAGTGAAGTTTTTCACCAAAAAAAAGAGTTGTCGTCACTTGTCAATATTTGAAAGAGTTGTTGTGTAGGTTAAGAGAATAAAAAAATTCTAAAAAATAAAAAGAAAGGCTGAAGAAATAACAAAGAAAATTCTAAATTAAAAGAAAAAAAGGGGGAACAAAAAGAGAGAAGGAGAAGTGAGCAGAAAGAAAAAGGGTGTCCATCCACTATGGAAAAAGGGTTGCATGTAATCATGGAAGGTTTTTGACTTCTAAACCACAAGCCATGCCGCCACATGATTGATTGACCAGAAAGACCGCGATAACTGCAGATAATTAGGAAGACTTATTACAGTTGGTATGATGATTATATCAACCAAATGGAGTTAAACGTGATTGATATAATAACTATATACCACATGACTTTAAATGATTATGTAACTATGTGTTCCTCCTCCCTATCTGTCTCTTCAAGATCCACGCTCCTAATTAAATCTTAATAAAACCTTAATTCCTTTTTTTTTTTTTGTTCACATCAATGAACAGTGAGCTATCTGCACACGGCATATCAATTAATCAGAAGAGAAGCTTGGTTCTCACCCAAAAAAAAATCAGAAGAGAAGCTCTATTGATATTGAATGTGACCCGAAAATAACAAGGTCTGGGTAGGGCTAAACATCACACATGAATTTGAGTGGAAATTGCTCACTGCATTCTGTGACATATAGCTTACCAATGCATTGTACCGATTTTACTGAAACAAGCACACGTTGTCAAGACTACAAGTGATCCAAATTGAACACTGTTGCTTTCAGATTCCTAATTTAATTCTTTTAACCTTCATGAGAGGGTCTAGGTGTCTAGCTCCGTTAGAAAGCTGGAAAACACACCCACCATTGTCTTCACTTGAGAATAGCTTGATTAAGAACAGCTGTGCCAAGCAAATAAATAATTGATGCCTGATAGTGATGAAGTGATATTAATTAACAGATAAACGATGTGTTTTAACATAATAATTGACGTAGGGTTGTTGGGGATGGATTTGAATAAAGACAATGCACATAAAAGAAAAGGTACAAATAGAGGAAGATCGAAAAGGAATTCAAATAATCTTTGGGAAAAGAATTAGTCTTATCTTTAATTTTATATACGCCAATGGCATAGGCCGCATGGCATTTGCGCATCGCTTAGCAAGATTCTTTGCTCTCATATATTATATCAGCATGATTAATGCAAGCGAGTCATAGTCACGGCTAATACTAGCCATCACATTTCTGCGCAGGAGCCATGTGATACAAGCGTACCTGGGAGAAGAGGGGGATAGTGGTACAAAGACCCAAAATAAAGCTCTGAGCTTTTCAAGCCATGACTTATGAGTATTTTGACAACTAGGTAGCTATCCCCCTTTTCCCGATTGGTGCAGGACAGAGTGCTGCCCGTATGATGCATGGAACAATTCTTTGGAAGCCTTTTGCTATTGAACCAGTTAACATGAGGGACTCATTTGGCCCCTCCCGACTACAACGTGGCTGAAAATCGTTGGTTGTGGCTCTTTTTGTCTACCATTAGCTCCATTCAGATGCCTTTCTATTCTAATTATTTCAGACAATAAATGATGATTGTTAAACCTAATCTTGAACCTTTTTTATAAATGACGATGATGGTACTCCATTTGGATCCTCATCCCCTCTTTCCTCTGACAATGGAATATGTGATTCCTCTTCTGGCTGTGAGAATTTAAGAGCTTCATACTACTCCTCTATTGACAAGTGACATATAATAGTCTTCTAAAATGGCCGAGTAAAAAGTGAACTTTCTCTTCAATGCAAACTAAAACGTCGGTAGATACCCTACCCGTAATTGTATGCAATATTTGACTAAATTTAGGGTGCAACTAAAAAATTGACTTCTTTAGAGGGTGTAACTTCAACTTAAGCTTATAGAATTTGGGGGTAGATGCTTGACTCCTAATCTATTAATCAGGCAATAATTTATGAAATTCTGACCAAAAAATAACGAAGAAAGGAAAAATGAGAGGCTTTGATGTGAAACAACATGTGCTCTAGGATGCGCACAAGAGAGAAATTATTGGTTTGAGAAAGACTGCCACATGGCAACGAGCAATCAGCACCAGGTGTTTGAGTATATGTGGAGGTTGCTATGTAATTGTCACAAACCAGCCTAAGCACCCCGCCCAAACCACCTCTCTTCAACCAAAGCCAACTAACATGGCTGTGCTTTTAATTGAACCCTACCTTAACTGCTTAACAAAGACCCTCACGTTGGTTTTGTCCCACAAATCACTTTTGAATAAAGTTAGATTCTCATTCCCCATTCCCATTCCCCCCACTATCTTTTAAATCAACGATTTCCATTTATCTTTAAATCCTTAACGGCTGGGATGACTCAAAACGACAAGCGTATCGTTAGGGAAAACAAAATCCACAAACGTCACGACTTATATATCTTGAAATAGGACAATTTCTTTGGTAAGCAGACTTACATAAGTACTACATTCATTCTTAAATATGTATAAAAATATTTTTTTAAAATAAATATATTTATAATATAATTAACATAAATTTATACATATTTAATATTAAATAAAGTATAAATAGTTCACGGCGCTTAACAATTTCTCTTCCAGATGGTTGCAAAGTCATCAGCCATGGCCTACCGGGTAGGGCCAAGTTTGCGTTTTCTCTTTTCAAAACGACAAGTGGCTGTCCCATCTTGTCTCAAGAGGTTCCCGTTGTGCCATGTCAGCTTGTTAAACGGTGTTCTTGTTGGTTAATGTGAAATTTCGGAGAAGTTTACCGTTATTTGTATTTAATAAATTTTTAAATATTTATTATAAAATTAATAATTAATAATTTATTTTGAATATCAAAATCATCACAATTAAGCTTAATAATGGGATGAGTAGGGGTGAGTTTTTATCCATTCATAATCTGTCTTGTATCTTTTAAAGGAATTTTCAACTCGTTTTTATTTGCTCTGCGAGTTTTGTAAATGAAAACTCACATTCTATCTGTAAAAAAAAAAAAAAATAGAACTCGCACTCTAACTGTATCATATCCGCATATACTATATAATACACAATATATTATAAATTATTAAAAAATTTATTTATTACATCAAAAATCTCAAGTTACATCAAATATGAAACATACTTTTTATGAAATAATTAAAATGTGAGTAAAATAAAAGTGGCTAGACCTTAAACCTCAACATGTCTTTCTCTACAGCATAATTTAAACTCGCCTTGCTCTTCTCTTATTACAGGAAAAGTTTTAAACTTATTCTATGAGAGTTAAGACAGATTGAGTAATCGTAAGATAGGCTAAAATTACTATTCTTAATGACTATAGTATATCAATTCCTCAAAATTTAATATAACTAAGAAAATCAAAGCAGAAAAGAAAACGAGAGATAGAGATACGTTGGGCCTACAAAGCTCACGAGATTGAAATTTGAGTGCAAAGCATGTGCTTCTGTCACAAACGATTTTAGGTCCTATCTCGGAAAGAACAAAATAAAGAAATAAAAGTAAAGGATCAACATAGATACAGTAAATTAAATGACCTTCGAAAGTAGTAGGAAATATACCAAACACGTTATATTTGGATTAACTGAATGTATTATTAAAAAAATATACACAAGAATTTCATGGCTCGAAGAAGGAGTGCGTGGTGGCTGGCGACAAGGTATTATTTGTCAATATCAAATGCGGCAGATTTTGAGTTCCTTCTCCCATAAATAAATGAACAATGTTGTTGCGTCACGCAACTCATACATGCCACTTAATGCCTGTGCCTGTCTTGGATCTTATTTCAGTCCCTCGACTTCGGAGTTGCATAGCTCCAACCACAATTAGCTTTTTTTTTTTGTTTTATTATTATTTTTTTGGTAGATGTTTTTATTATTATTTTACTGATACTTAGCAGTTGCAAGTCTTTACATCAATGCAATTTCTCTACAAATTGGCATATAATATTAGTTGATTATTGATTGTAGAATATTTTCCCTCTTAATATCTTTATTCTCTCTATCTTATTGCTTAAATTTTGTAAGTAACCTACTTTCAATTCACATAAATTCTTGAAAAGTTTCATCATATACAAAAAAATTTAAAATAAAATTATCTCTTATTAATGTTTCAGTTAATATAATTTACTCATTAAATAAATGTAAAATAAATATCCTTTAATTACAACAGAAACAAAACATACTTGTTTTTCAATATTCTATGTTTAATTATTGTGGCATTTAAACTTTTAATTTTACCTTAATTTAAATGACTTCATTGACTAGTAGTTTTCTTTTTATATTTTAACATTAATTGATTTCACTTTTCATCAATGATTTATTGATCTAAATTACATTTTTCTATTCATCATCTTGTCCATTTGAGCACATTATTGCCTAATTGAATTGTTCAACATTCATGTTAGTAGCACTTTTAACATTTCAATTTGATGTTAGCCTCAATATGTGACGTTCACATGATAAACATCTCGTACATGGATGATATATATATATAGTATGTGATTCTGCAATGTAAATATAGGTAGTGCGTGTGATTTTGATTTTATCAATAACATCTGAATGTGAGAAGCTTTTATACAAAAATCATAATTATAGATATTAAGACACTTGATGACAAAGTCTTCTTAAAAATTGTTGGAATCTCGCCTGTCAATTTTTAGTCTAACGGTACCTGTTTTAGAATAATTGTATTAATGCTTTACTATATGGGAGACATTACAAAAGCTAGAAATAAATTAGAGGATAATGTGTTCAAATAAAAAGATTGACAGAAAAAGTGCATTTAAACTAATAGATGAAAATAAATTTGTGATTGACTATTTTTCTCATAAGTAAGTAATCACAGTATTGTTTACAGGCAAATACAAGTAGTGGGTTGCTCAAACCAAACCTGAGCGCATAATATAATTTATCTTTTTTAGAAAAAAGAACTGCTAAACTACTTAGATATAGAAAAGTGGAAGAAACGCTGTCAAAAGATGTTCAAGTGCCAGGTGCGGCTCCGTGCTAATATGTATTAACACTACTCTAAATCAAATTATTATAAAGATTAATAATATGGGGATTTTATGAATTGTGATTTAGTTTTTATTAAATGCAAATAGATATCCAATAAGGCAAATTAAAAATCAAAACTCAAAATTAGTTTTGTTATAATATCTCAGAATATCTTTAGGTATTTTAGCATATTTTTAGAATATCTTATAATATTTTTATAATATATTGTGAAATCAATTAGTCATCTAATTGAAGAAACAACCTTATGAGTTATTTTTTAATTTCATTATATTTTCTGATATGTTTCCTTTTTTAATTAGGGTTAGGAGTCTTATTATCTTAATGGGCTTGGGCTTATACTAGTAGTACTACACTAGTACTTAACCTAATTATTAGTATAAATAGGGATTAATGCTTTGTATTTTACAACACATCAAATCAATCCAATCTCATATTATTTATTAGTATTTCTTTTCTCTTTTATTCCTTCCCTACCTAAACCCTATAATTTCAACAAGTTTGAGGGAGTATGAAAAGATATTATTAAAGTTTCCATTTTATAACGAGTCAAAATTTAATTAGCACTACCACAAATATGGAGCTAGGAAGAAAATTTTCTTACAGTGGCGAGTCTATTACTAATAGATGAGGAAAACAAAAGTTGATATAGCTTAATTCTGAATGTTAGTCTAAATTTAAGTTCAATACTTAATTATGGATAAAATTCATATATATATATATATATGTATATATATATGGGACATATCTAGTGAGAGGAGTGGTTTATTGTGAGAGTAAGATGGGTAAATCATGATCATTAGATCATTCATTTATGGTTAAGACTAGATGTTACTTAAAGATCATATGACCACTTAAAAAAGTTACATGACTTTATGTTTTAATCTTGACCATATATAGATGATCCAATGGTCAAGATTTACTTCTTTTACTCTCATAATAAATTATTCTTCTTATTAGATATGCCCTAATATATATACATACATAATATATATATATATATATTGAGAGAGAGAGAGTAAGATGAATTTAGTAGCCTAATGAGTAATGATAATGGAACATGATTTAATTTCAACTTTTGTAATAATCAATTGCAACTGGTTCCATATCTGCACATGAAATTTCGGGTTTTAAATTCTTTTTTTATTTTTTATTTTTTATTTTTCTACGAACATAATTAAACGCAATTGTTTTCCCTTATCATACAAGTAAAGCAAGCATTTGGGGACCCCATGAAATCCAAAATATCATTGAGCAAGCAATATGCTAGCTACATAGAAATTTTTATCTTAATCACCTTTTAGGCGTCCCTGTCTTATTATCAATATAGATTCCTACAATTACTAGAGTCGAAAGCACCTTAAATAGTAATGTTTTTCTTTATATGAGAACCTCTCTATCGTCCTAAATGCTTAACAGCAGACATGTATGGTGGAGATGAAATATCCGATAACAAACAAAAAGCCATAGGGTGTTATCCACACCTTGATTAAAGCTGATTGGTGTCGGTGTATGTTTTCATCGTATCATTATACCAGCGTACATTAATTTCCTTTTTCAAGTGTGTATTAATCCGATAGTGTTCATGCATATATGTTAAAAAGCAGTTGTGTGATATATTAGTATTGGCATTAAAAACAAAATGCACTTTAGGGAAATATTAACTTGCAAAAACCACAGCAAAACTAGAAACAATTATTTGATTTAATATTAAATTAAAATGATTTGCATTAACTCTCGATATGAGAGGAGAATTTATACATAATTACATATATAATCCTTTTGTAATTATTTGAGTATAACTTAGGTGATTGGGGTGCGAGAGAATTTAAATAAAGATCACAACTTAAAATTATGATAATTAAGATCTCTTAATGATACAAATTAACAATTAATTATTAATTTTTTACCAGCCGGCCTTTTGTTTTTCACCTTCTCTTCTTCTCCTGTCCTACATGGTATTGTTCATGAATGAACTTCTTCGAGATCCCAATGGCAACTTAGAATGCAGGATATGGATATCAAGCTCAAGATTTTCCAATCTGCCTCTTGAATTAAAGCAAGAGATGGACCAATCAAAGCAAATAAGTCAATCTCTTCCACCCGTAATGCTTTTTTTATTAGTCTCCCATTAAGTGTCCTTATAATTTTTGAGTGTGAAATTAATTTATGCTAGACCGCCTGCTAGCGTGACACTAGGCACAATATATCTCTAGTGAAATTTGAATTTCTATATTATACATAAAATTTATTTACATCAAGTTGTCAATTGAACCACATCTTGTAGTTGGCACAAATAAGACTTTAAACTTTTACGATTTCACTCGACCGTCTATATCAAACAAAAATATAAAGAATTTGCTGCCAATAAAATGTATCAAATGGGATGAGAAGGAGTTTACTTTCACTGCCAACATTAACTAATTTAATTAATCAAAGTGCCCATTACTTCAATACGTGATCCCTGCCTTGAGAAGGCTTTTACTTTCACTAGCTCATTGATTAGTTCAATTAATCAAAGTGCCCATAACTCATTACGTGATGCCTGCTTAATTTGATTATTCTCAACGATTATGCAAGATTAATGTGGCAAGGGAGAGATAAATAACTTTGTTAAATACGTCTCCATTAGGGAGGGACTCTATTAATGGGACCCCTGCATGCTATTATATAATGATTTTTCCATTTTGATCTTAATCAATAGGGTAGGTAAAACCTAATTAACTACCTTCTAAGAGCAGTTTTAGAATTTTGTATATTATAGCCCTTTTTTATTGGTACATTGTATATTATAGTCTAATTTCTACTCTCAATTCTCAAGTGTCTGTAATCTAAGGTTAAAACCGACATTACCTTGTAGTAAAACAAGGTAACATTAAATTGTCCTGTATAAACCCTTTTTCTTCCTTTGTCCCTTTTTTTTTTCAATTTTTTTCTTTCACTGTTTGGATCTTCCATCATCAGAGCTAGCTTGCTTAACGGACAAAACTACTTATATAATTGGTATCCCGTAAAACCAGAAATCACGAAGCACCTGGGTCCTACTTGTTCAGTTTAATCACGCCATTTAGCCCGGCTTTTATCTCTTTATATACACCCCCTCCTACGTACTTTCTTCTCACCTCTTTCCTTTCTCTCTCTCTCGTCACTTAGCGAAGAAGACCAACATGACAAGCACTTCACTGTCTTTGCTCTTCTTGCTCTCCTCTCTCCTCACCCCAACCCTCATTTCCTCTTCACCTGTTCAAGACCCTGAATTGGTAGCACAAGAGGTCAACAGGTATAGGCTCTATACCACTTCTCCATATTACAATTTACATTTGCATTATTTTCTTGTATACTAGCTAGTGGCACAAGGCAATGGCATCACTTTTGGCATTTGCAAGTTCATGTGAGAGAATGTGTCCCACTACCAATATTAAATGTTTGATATTATTTTTCTTTGTGCAGGAAAATCAATGCCTCTGTGGCTAGGAGGAACTTGGGGTACCTCTCCTGTGGAAGTGGCAACCCCATTGACGATTGCTGGAGGTGTGACGCCAACTGGGAGAAGAACAGGCAAAGGCTTGCCGATTGTGCAATTGGGTTCGGAAAGAACGCCATTGGTGGAAGGGATGGTAAGATTTACGTGGTCACCGACGCCGGCGACGATAACCCGGTGACCCCTAAGCCGGGGACCCTTCGCTACGCAGTGATTCAGAATGAGCCATTGTGGATCATATTCGCTAGAGACATGGTGATCCAGCTGAAGGAAGAGCTCATCATGAACTCGTTCAAGACCATTGATGGAAGAGGAGCGAGCGTGCACATTGCTGGTGGTCCATGCATTACTATACAGTATGTGACCAACGTTATAATCCATGGGATACACATACATGATTGTAAGCAAGGTGGGAATGCTATGGTGAGGGACTCCCCAAGCCATTTCGGCTGGAGGACTGTATCGGACGGTGATGGTGTCTCCATATTCGGAGGAAGCCACATATGGGTGGACCATTGCTCCTTGTCGAATTGCCATGATGGGTTGATCGATGCGATCCATGGGTCCACCGCAATTACCATCTCCAACAATTACATGACACACCATGATAAGGTCATGTTGTTGGGTCACAGCGACTCCTACACCCAAGACAAGAACATGCAAGTCACTATTGCTTTCAACCACTTTGGAGAAGGCCTCGTTCAGAGGATGCCAAGGTAAAGTAAATTAATATTCCCATTCTCAAACTCGCAACTCAAGTACTCCAAGAAGTAAAATAATAGTGACACTACAAGTTTTTCAATTTCTGTACATACGCACCGAGAAAAGAAACAAAAAAAAGGAAAAGGGAGAAAAAGGGTGAAAGTAAAAGGATACAAATCATTAGTGTATGGGACTGACTGTGTTACTTTGTCAATACTCCTAATTAGATATTACTATGTGGGGCTGTTAGTGCTGAAATTTGAAAATTATTTGTGATGTTTGCAGGTGTAGGCATGGATATTTCCATGTGGTGAACAATGACTATACCCACTGGGAAATGTATGCCATTGGGGGAAGTGCCAACCCAACCATCAATAGCCAAGGCAACAGATTTGTTGCACCCGATGAAAGATTCAGCAAAGAGGTATTCATTAAAGATATATATTTTTTTTTGCAAGACGAACAGGTTTCTCCGCATCTTTATGTGTAGAGACTAATCCTTTGTTAGAGTAGCCACAAGATTTTTGAATATTAAAGAAATAGTCTTAAGTCATTATTTTGAATAAAATAATGAAAGCATACATGTAAATTTGTGCAGGTGACAAAGCATGAGGATGCTCCAGAGAGTGAATGGAAGGGGTGGAACTGGAGGTCAGAAGGAGACTTGCTGGTAAATGGTGCGTTTTTCACTGCATCGGGTGCTGGAGCCTCTTCTAGCTATGCAAGGGCTTCCAGCTTAAGTGCGAGGCCATCTTCCCTTGTGGGTTCGATAACCACTGGGGCTGGTACACTCAACTGTAAGAAGGGTTCTCGTTGCTGATTATTATGACCCCTCGAGTAACTGTCTCTGCGGGCACACCATTAATTCCAAAAAGGAAAGAAAAAAAATATTAAAAAACAGAAGGGAGGGAAGTGGGAAAAAGAATGGCCTTATAGCCTATAGACTATGGTTATTTTTCTAGCTAGGATTTACTTTTCCTTGGATTTCCTTCCTCCATTCTTTTCTTTTTCTTCTTTTGTTTTTTAGATTGGTTTCTACTATTTGTCCTTTTTTTCTTTTGGTTTTCTGATTTGCTCTCCTTCTTCCATGATGAACAACCTCGGCCTGTTAACCTCTTTAGAACCAAATCTGTTGGAGAACCTCAATGGTCTAAGAGAAAACAAGTGCAGAAGAGTTGATAATGTAATATACAAAATTTCATATTTCTATATTGAACTCTTTTTTCTCTCTATCCCTTTTACCGACACATGCGCAGACACACAGATGCACAGTGTTGACTAAGACCATGACTAAAGTGAAGGCAAGCGAAATAAAGGGAAAATGCAATCAAGAACAAAGAAAACGTAAATGTTTATTTTTATTATATAAAAATAAATAGAATATTATATTAGTTATGTAGGTCAAATTAATTATTTAATAATATATATGACATTAAATTAATTTTTAAAATTATATTAAATTAATTCTTAAAAAATAAAATTAATGATATTAATTATCATTAAATGACTAAATAAATAAATAAATAATGTGATCTCACGATTATTTAAAATCGGTATTTATTCAAAATCTTCTTATCCCACCGATCAAGCTACGATGTATATTGGAGCGATCGAAAAAAAAGTCCAACGACCGAAATAACTGTTAACTAATGGGACAAAAAAAGGTTGAGAATAATCCCATTTGCTATAGTTCTTTATCATTGCTAATGATACTTTTTTGTTGAATAGAGTGGTGGTATGTCTGAAATCTAGCTCGATCTATTGATTTTGAGGAAATAATTCTTTTTTATAGAAAATAAGGTGTGAATTATTTTTCTATAGTTTAGAACAAGAATAAAGTAAATAATTTTGAAGAGAAAAATTATGAGTTTAGTCACAGAAAATAGTTTTCTGAGGTGAAAATGAAAATAATTTTTTTATTTATTTATGTATCACTTTATTTATATTATTAACCTTTTTATTTTTATATTTCATTGTTTTCAAACAATAACAAATTACATTCTTTTAATTTCATTTCTCAATATTATATCGCATTCAAATAAAAATTTATAAATTTATATTCGACATTTTTTTCTCTTTATTGAGTTTATTGTCACTCCCTTAATTTTTTTCGAAACGATCTCTAAAAAGGAGAAAAAAAATTAAAGGTTCCCAGCATATATGTTTGAATGTTTCTATCTCCAATCAGAAAAGCCAAAAGATGGAACTTTATAGCCACAATGGTTGATTTATATTGGGACACTTTATTTACTTTTAATTCATTTTTAGACCAATATAAATATTTCTCTTCCAGGTGAAGCTTGACTATATAACATTTAAAAAAAAAAACAAAACAAAAGTGCTCCGACAGAATACTTGAAGTTACAAAACCCTTCCATGAGTTAGGGGGAATAGCGAAGATGGGTGAACCACCACTAGGGATTCAGGTTTCAACATTGAGCTGAGAGAAAATTTGGTAGGAGGAGGCAAAGGATAAAAATGCACATGGGCGCGCCTCTTATTTTGTACTTCTTTTCATGGACGCATTTGATGTGATTGTGATTGTTTGGGAGAAATAAATTAGGGTTTTTTATTTTAATCATATTTATTTTTTTAAAAGTGTTAAAATATTGTTTTTGAAATACATTTTTACTAATTTTTTATGACATTTTTTTCTATAAAAAACTTCACTCAAGTTGTTCTAATCTAAATGTTGTACAAGTCATTTTTTGGAGTAGGTTACTGGCGGAGAATTTAAATAATTTACATGAAGTCATGAATTCAAAATTTAGTACCGCTATTATAAAAAAATAAAATAAATATTGTATCTTTTGTAAATCATCTCAATAATGATAGCAGATATCACAGAAAATGTGCTAATAGTACTGATACATCAAGTAAAATGTGTTAATGTGGATGGTGTAGTCGAAATAAATTGTGCAACATGGATTAACATAATTTTTAAACTTTTTCCTCCTTTTACCTTTTCAAGCCAACAATAATGTTATTTAATCTATGAGGGCGTTCACGAATGCCACAATGAACTATTGCCCCCTTTTTAATAGTTAAAATGTAATAAAGTAAAAATGATAATAAACTAATTGACAAAACACAAACAAATTTATCCTTTTTTTATTCATTTGTGTGTACGAATTCAGTTTTGTAAGATTTAATATTTCCCTAAAGGCAATTCATAATATATATCCGTAACACATTTAAAAGTTTTATTATTAGTATTAAATATTTTAACAAAATTATTTTATTATATTCGGAATTGACAACATAATCTAGCTTTAAGTACATTTTTAAAAATAAATATCTTAACTAAAAAAGTACCACGTTAATTTGTGCAGAGAAAAAAATAAAGGAGCATGAGAAACCCTAATGTCCATGGATAACTCTATACTTTACAATACTAAATGCTAACTTTAACTAGAGAAAGTAGTGATTATAGAAAAATATTAGTATAGATATACAATAATACATCATCGGGGCAGAAGTATGTAAGGTGACTATCAAGGATTTACGGCTTGACCTATTTTAACTTATTTATTATACAAGTCATATTTAGGCTTTTGAAAAAAATTTATTGTAGGCTAAACTTAAGTCTTTAAAAAGATTTATGTGATCTAATAAACTAATTTAAAGAATTATTTGATCTAATATACCATTTTATTTATTTATTTATATATAAATGAAAATGATAATATTTACGTATAATTTAATAATTTTATACAGAAAATAATAATTTTAGTTAAATACATAAGTTTATTTAAGACCTCCAAACGTTATCTTCATTGATTTATTTGAAGGCTTTAACTCAAATGTTAGCCGTACTTCTATTTGTAGTTCTTTTACGTTTCAAAAGAAATAAGGGAAGAAAATTGCCTATCTAAATAAATAAATAAGAAGCTTCCTAATGTCAGTGAAGGATGGCCCAGCTTTACTTTTTGGCACATGCAGCAGGGGCATTGTGCAAACCGAATCAGCAACGATTGTCTCTATCCGACTATAAATTTTGGTTCACTTGTAATTTCGTGCCGCAATTACCGGGAACTCATTTGCAAAGGACAAATATGCAGCCACGTAGGTAAAGATGGAGGTAGTTTATTTGATATGTGATGATAAAGGTAGGAAAAAAACTACAGGCTTAATTCTTATTAAGAAAATACAAATGTTCAATTACAAAAGAAAATATAAATATTCACAGTTTGGATTTGTTTAAAGAAAAAATTAATTGAATTTTTTATGCTAAGGATCGGTATTGATTTACTTTTGATTGGAAAATCAAATTAAACCAAATCAAATTAATCACAATATATTTTGTTCAGTTCAATTTAATTTTAACCAATCACATATTTTTCTAAAATATATTAAGACCTAACTAGTTTTTTTAGTTTACATATCTCAATTAATGTCAAATTGGCTTAAAAATCCTTATAAAATATCATTAAATAAATAATAAATTTGTGTAAAACTTTTCATCTAAATAACAAAAAATTGAAATATAATCATCTTTAAATATATAAATTATAAAAAAATTATATGTATAATTATATAAATTTGGTTTAATTTATTTTTAGAAATAAAAATCGAACTATTTGATTTCAATAAATAGAAATAAAATAAATTAAAATTAATCAGTATAGCCCATTTTTTTTATTTGTTTTTAATTTAAATCAATTTAGTTTAGTTATGAATAGCCTTAGCAAAAGGTGTGTGTTTATTTTTTTTTCAAAAAATAATTTTTAGATTTTTTCTTTTGTATTAGGTGTATGTAGTTAGGTAGGGACCAATCCAACTTATACTTACATTTTTTTTTTTGTGTTTTGCTAGAGATATTTTTATATCATATGAGTGTAAAATTATTTCTTTTGAATTAGAAAATGTTATGATAAAATTATTATTGTTTTTTATATCATATGAGTGTAAAATTATTTCTTTTGAATTAGAAAATGTTATGATAAAACTATCCCAATAATAATGACTTTTATAATTCAAATTTTTTACCTCCTTTGGGGAGCTTAGAATCGTACTTGTTGGTACTTATAATGGTACTTTTAGCATCACATATGACATGCTTGTTTATGCTACTCACTTTCATAAACTTTGACTTCTTGAGTACTACTTGATTTTTAAGGTATATTGGAGGTGTAAGTATCTAGGTAAAATTGAGAGATAGGTGATCTTGTGAAAAATTAAAATTTTGAATTCATCATCACACTATAGTAATAAAGATTAAGTTAGTGCCAATTGAATTACTAATTTGTTGACTCCTTGAGTACTAGTTTGTTAATATAGTTCTAAGAATTTTTCTACCCTATTTATCTTTAAAAAATTAATAAAAATAAAATTTGAACTTAATACTTGTTTTGATTAGTTATTAAAAAATGTATGTAAATGTAAATTATATGTATAATCAACTTTTTTAAATATGGATTACAATAAATTAATTTATGTTTAGCTATAAGTTAATTCATAAACCATTTTAGGATAATAAATTTTTTATTTAAATTGCATAAAAAATTGCTTTTATGAAGTAAATTATCAAAAAGGGTATGAAATGAATATTTCATATAAAAGGAAATTAATTTTGGAAGGAAAATTAATGAAATATTTTCTCCTCTCATCTCTAAAATAATCTTTTAGCAATAATTAAAATGCTCAAAATTAAGCTTATTAAAAAATATTGTTAGTGTATTAAAATTTATTCAACAACTTATTTATTAATTTATTCAAACTTGTAGCCAAAAGAGAAAATTGTTTTTTTAATGTAAAAACTGTTTTAAAAAAATAATTAAGCAAAACTAAACCCACACCTCCAATATGTATTTATAATTGTATTGTCTTAATTTATCCAATCATATATTATATACTTATATTTATTGTTAAATTAATTCATAAAAAACTATAAGGTATGATTGGTAAACTGAATTTTATGTGAGTGCACTTTATTTGTAATGTAGAAGTTTAAATCTCATTAAAAACATCTTGTGGTCAGATCAAAGTTTACGCATCGAACGAAGATTAGTCGTAAAAAGTATGAAGAATAGTTTGTAGTCTTACCAAAATTAATCCTTAAAATTTGATTTATTACTTATTTATAGGTTATTATCTAAATTGGCCACGCCTTCCACAACGAATAAGCATGGGAGTAATCGTTAATAATAGGTTAAATTATTCATCTGATCTTTATAATTTCACACAAAATTTAATTTAGTATTTATAGTTTAAAACTATTTAAAAAGGTCCTTATCATTTTTAAATAATGTAAAATAATTCCTATTAGTTGAGTTTATTTCTTATTTTGAGTAAAACTATATGGATTTAATAAGGACCAATTTACATTGATTAAAAACTATAAGGATTATTTTACACTAGTTATTTTACCCATGCTTTGCACGGGTTATTTTATAGTTTATATTTTAATTTTAATTTTAAATTATATATTTTTTATAATTATTATTTTTAATATGTTTAATTTATGAAATGTTTTCAATAAAAAATTCTTATAAATAGATGAAAAAATGTTTAAAATTAATTTTTTATGTCAGAGATAATTTATTTTATCTGTGCTTTGCAGATATTAATTTATTTTTTTATTTTTTATTTTTTTCCAAAATAACATTTTTATATATAATTATGATTTCAGATATGTTAAATTTACAAAGTATTATTTAATAAAAAATCTTAAAAGTAAATCAACGAAACATTATAAATTAATTTTTTATGTTAGAAAGGTTGTCTTTTTTTTTAATTTTACTATTTAATTCTTTAAAATTTAATTATATATTTTGATAACACTTTATTTCTTAATATAATTGTCTTTTTAAATTTTATTATTTCATTTTTTTTAATATTAATATGTATTTAATGATATAATTATATTTAATGATACTATGGCAATTTTACTTTTATATATATAGATTATTTGAAAATTATAAAAACTTTTTTAAATAATTTTAAATTGTAGAAACTAAATTAAATTTAGTGTGAAATTTTAATCACCTTAATAATATTTTATTGATGTGATTCATTACTAATATTGATTTTCATTTATTGGTATCATTAGTGACAAGATGGCAATAGGCTTTGTAAACGTCACTCAATGTTCAACTAATCATTTAAATATTTTTGTAGCATTCGGGTCTTTTTAAAGGGGCTATTGGGCTTGTGACATATAAGTTAGATGAAGAATCAATAAGCCGAGTGATTCAGCGAATGAGTCATGCATTAGTTGGTAGCTTTGTAGGAGTGCTGCTCTCATATGGGACGTGATAATTTCATATGAAAAAAATATTAATTCTCTCGTGTTAGGGCTCAAATGATTAACTGTTTTTTTTTTTAGAAAGATAAACAACAATATCTTATAAAAGATAATGTGGTATATGGATCTTTACACATAGTATTATGAAGATTGTGGTTGGGCTTCACACACAGAGAAGTGGGAGTTATTTTCTTCTACATTGTCTCTTTGTTCTCGCAACGAGTAGAGTGGTGGCACAGGTTCTCCAATAGTCAAAAAATTTAGGGCTTTTTATCACGCATGTACGAATCAGAGCTCGTACAAGTAGATCCCTTTATAAGAAGGGAGGGACTTTTGGTTTTTTTGTTTTGATTTTCTTGGAGTTTCTCCTTAGGGGATTTTGGGAGAGAGCATTGGGGGTTTTTGGGTTTTTTGTAAAGAGGTCTCGAGGGAATTTCTAAAAGAGGGATTCCCATTTTTCAGAGATCATATGAGGTATTCCATCAAGTCTCTTTTCCTTTTCTTTGTATTTAAAGTTTGTTAAAAATTTGTATAAATTGTTAATTTGGTTTCTTGATTTCGCTAAACCCAGTGTGCTCTGTATGGTTTTGTTTCAATTTACTTATTGATGATCTTTTGAAGTTTCCATGGGGAATTTAATTGTGTTTCATCTCCTTATTTTCTTGTTAGAATTGTAGAGTAAGGGAATAATTTTAAAATCACTGATGTCTTCCTTTAAAATTTGAAACTTTGTTACTGTACCTTTGTTATTTGGTTTGCAAGATAAATCAAGGTTGTGTCTGATTTTGCTGAAAAATGTTTAATGCATATATCTAGTGTTGGCTTTAATTCATTATCTTTTGTTGATGGATTCTGAAAAACTCTTTGTGAGGAGCAAGTGGATGTAGCTTTTGTTGTAGAATTCCTTTACTTATTGGGTGAGTTATTATTATGGCAATTATTGTGGTAACATGGTAAACCAATTGGGAACCAAAGGATATACTTCGTGAAGGGCTTTGGTGTGATTTGAAAAGGAAGGAAAAATGTAAATCATTATCTCATAAAGGAATCTTTGATGGTATGGTGTTGTTTTCCTATTATCATGTGGTCTTAGCATTCATTTTGACATGTTGAATTAGAGGTAGGGGATTTATTCATTATTACATCCTGGATGATATTAGTTTTGCCAAATGTTGCATTCACATTGTCAACCAATTAAAGGTATTGAGTTGTTAGCCTTGGTTTCATTTAAATCTTACATGGATCTGTGATTTGGTAATGTGGTATGCCATTCAATATAAGTATGTGTGTTCTAGTAACATAAGTTTTTGAGTTGCTTGACATGTTAGTGTTCAAATTCGCATGCTGATTTGTTTGTCTAGCAGCTCTTGCTATTTCAGTCATAACTTAAGCTATATAACTCTAAATCATGCACTGTTTGTTGCATACTACAGCTAAGATATAAGGCTTGTGTGTGTAAAAATTCAAATTTTCTCTCTTTGTTGTTTGATTCCAGGTTGTGTGCAAAGTTGACGTTGTTTTTGCATAAGTCTTGTTTCTGATAGCATCTAACATTTTAATCATTACTTGAGTTATACAAGTCAAAATCATGCGTTTGTTATCTTGTTGAGAAGCTAACAAAAGTATCTTTTAGATGTAAAAATCTTGGATTTGAACTCTTTACCATTCGATACTAGTTTTCATTAGACACCAGACCCATTTCTACATAAATCATTATGTGGTAGCATATATTGTTCTGCTTATAACTTGAACCACATACCTATAAATCATGAACTTTTTTGTTCGTTACAAAGCTAATATGCAAGGATTTTTACTATAAAATTTTTAGACTTTGGTTCTTTTCCTTTTAATTACGGTTCCCATTTGAATCAGAGCCTGATTTTGTGCATAGCCTTTCCTTGACAACATGTAATAATCATTTGGTATCATTGAAGCACATGGGATGAGTTGAAACTTGTGCAGTTTGACGGCCAAATTTTGGTCCTCAAATTATTGTCTTTGGTACATGTCCATCATTTGCTTTGGAAAATGACAAGTTTATGAGTATGAACTGATGTATATATGAACTGAGATGTTTGCTTGGTTGCAAATAATTTAGTAATTCATGTTTCAATGTTTAATAGTGAATTAATGTTTGTAAACATGTGTAAAATCACATTTTGCATTTAACCATCACTGTTTTGCATTTTTTTTACCTCTCTAATATGTCTTGTTTTCTTGGTGAATGCCTAATTAACTTGCTTATGGGTTCATTATGAAATTTGAGTATTATGATTCGTTTGATTAATGCATTAGTCATCTCATGTTGTCATGATAGGATAATTAAAATTAGCTAAGACGACAACGGCATTTTGATATTCTTGAGATGAGGAAAAAAAATTATAATTTTGCCGAGAGTCCCAGTGAGATTAAATAATTTACAATATAAAATCTTATTTTTATTATTAATTTGTTACATTTAATTTTCCTATAAAAATCATATTACGTATGCTAAAATGCATTCTTTCCTATCATTTATTTTATTATGTCATTCACGTTGACGGAATTTATTGTAAAATATCTCCTTGTATGTGCAACAATTAAAACAATTGAAGTTAGCCAATGATGGAAAATTGATAAAGGATTGAGAATCTTATCAACTAAATTCTTTCTAATAGTTTTGAGACATTTATATTAGATTTTGGGAGAACGTTGACTGGGTCTAATTTCTACAAATAAAATAAGTAAATAAGATATTTTTCAAAATATTAAATTTAAATAAAATAAAATAATTGTGAACAAATTCACATAGCTCTTACTTTGTGATTATGGTAGATTGAAATTTCATTTGACGATTTGTTAGAAAAATAAAAAATAAAAAAAATATTTTTTTCGTGAAAATTACTTTTAAAATTCATCTATTTTGTTAGATGATATTTTTCAATTGTGAAATTCATTTTCAATAACCATTTCATTTGTCAAAAATGTTTTTTTTGCGGGTTTATAATTTGTTATTCAATAATAAATTTTAAGTTACTTATTTTATGTCTCAGTTATTTATCATTTTTGATAATATATCTGACAAAATAAAACATGAAAAATAAGTTAAAAAATAAAAATATATTCTTAAATAAATAAAGGACTAATTTAATTAATTTAACAGATAACCTTAGATTAAATATGTAACAGTTTTTGGTACGGAGGATATAGGATGCTAATACTTTTCTTACATGTAAACAAGCTCCAAACTTGAACTATGGTACTCAAACTCTATTGCACCACTTTAATTTTTAATGAAAGAATAGATTGGTAGTGATTCGTAAAATTAAACAAATTTTTGTTTAAATTAAATCTTTTTAGTTGCCTATTTTACGGCATCCTCCAAAACGGTTGAGACATGATCATGTGAGATATAACATGATAGAAATTGAAAAAATAATAGTACATTATATCAAGAAGTTACAATTACTAAGATGTTCTATTTCAGTGATAAAATATGTCTAGCCCTAAACTTAGCACGTGTAGTTGGGTACTGTTCACTTAATTTAAATTAAATTAAAAATAATGAAAAGCAAATACATCACTCTTAATTTTGAAGAAACATGTTGAATCCATTATTATAGTTACAAAGTGATGTTACAGATTATAGCAAATAATTCATAATTTATAATTTCATAGAACATTTTTAAACGCATATCTTCAAAAAAGAGGGATAAATAGTTTTTATTTAAAAAAACTAAGAAAGAGGTAAAAATATAATTTTTTTAAAAAATACTGTTAGAAATTATTTTACTGAAAATTTAATTTTAGTAAGACTCAACGACTGTACTTATTTTGTGTAAATGAAATAAGGGATAATTATAATTGATAAAATAAAAATATGCCACGTAAATTACCTCACCCAATCAACATCTAGCAACAATGAGCAGTATTTTAATCAGTATAGCAGTTTGCATAGAAATAAATAGCTGGTGATTTTCTTTCTTGGATCATGGTTAACTGGTGATGAATGATTATGGGTACTTGAGTAGTGTGGATCCAGTTGGGTTTTAGTTAATTGGTCTTAGATGCAGTTGGGTTGACCCTGTACCAGATTGCATCAGTAATTATGGTTATGGGCTTAGGCTGCAAAGCTATCTGTCAATTAGACCGAAGGCAAGGGTGGACATTTGTTCTCTGATCATGGACTCTTCTTTTTATCTTGCATACGGTTATGGTTTTCCATACCTATATTGCACAAATACGGATACTCATACCCGTATCAATATGATACGGGTAGAACCCATGATAATTTTTAAAAATTTCATAATACAGATACGATGATAAGTATATCATTAAAAATATTTAAAATGTATAATTGTATAATACAGACTTTATTTTCTTACATTACTCTTTTTTTTTTTTTTGTATTTTAGGGAATGTGATGTAGAAATATATCATTGTACATCCTCATCACTTCACTACCACAACCACCCTGCCACCACCGCCACGACATCATTGTCATCGCCACCACATCATTATTGACGCTAGCACCAAATTGTATTAATACTCCACTATATGTGTTCATGAATTTTTCTATCTCTATCTTAATTGATCAGGAGTATTTTGGATATATGTCAAAAAAATTTAAGGGATTGTCTCTAAATCAAATACATAAATAAATATGATATTCGTAGAATTTTCATGAAATTCGCAAAAATAAATTTAATAAAATAAATACTTTTGACAACACTCTAAAAAAAATGTAATTATGAGAAACGAATAGGTGCTGGAAGAATTTCAGAAGTCCTTTTTGTAGGCAACTTATTTGTGTTTCATATTTGTAACAGTGTTACTTTAAAAAAAAATTCTAATAGTGTTTGGTATGTCATGGAGGACAACACATGCGTTCAAAGTTTAATCTTCAATAGGAAAACTCCTATATATTTATACTAAACCAATAGGTAGAGTAATACGATGCCTCTATTAATCTTCATTTGCAATATATATATAAATTAAAGGTTTCAAAATGATCAATCACTACTCTAAAAGAAGAATGAAATAAAGGACATTTAATTTTTTTTAGTGATATTCAATTTTATTGTCTTATAATATTTAATATTCACGGATGTGTGCCAAAGAGTAGACCAAATCAGTGAGTGGGATAGAGGATGTTCTTGATTGGTCAGAAGAAAAATTGAGAGTACAGCAAAAATAAATTTAAAATAACAGGAATTTTATTTATTTATGTTATATAAAATAATAGTAATTTTATCTTGATATTTTTTTTACTTATATAAATAAGTATTGTTTTAAGCATGCCGTATAAAATTAGACAAGACATAATAAATTGTCTTATTCCGCCTTATGTGTATTTGGAGCATATATAGAATAAGATAAGTTTACATGAATGATAATTTTTTTCCTTTTCTTTTTGGGTATAATTCTATCTTATTTATAAGGATGTCATAAGGCCATATATAATAATAAGAAAATAAACATCATTTCACTTTATTCCCACCACGTATCCATTAAACTCACCAGTGCCACACCATAACCGGCCAATGTCATTGCCACCACCACACCTTCATTGCTACTATCACCTAACCACAATCACCATTACAATTACAATAGCTGCTGCCATCATCTGTCCACCACTCCACCCATTACCATCACTCTATCACTAAGTATACTTCTCCCATCACAGGTGTTTAGGGTGTCTGAGTAAACATTTACTTATATTTTTACATATTTGTGCTTTAAATAAAAGATAGTTTACAAATTTATTATTATTTTTTAATTTTATCTGAATTTATGATAATCTCTTATGTTATGCATATTTTTTTTTTGGTATTTCTTATGTTATGATACTTTATCCCGTTTTACTAATTATATAGTAAACGATAACTTAAATAGAAAAGCAAATATGAACTTAAAATAAAATGAAAAACAAAAATAATAAACAAATTCGGGAATTGTTATGATAGCAATTTGATATTAAGTGAGTTATTAATTATTTATTAAATGTTAATTTTATAATAAATTAAAAATAATTATTAAATATAAATAATAATTAATAAATATTAAATAATTTATTCTAAATATTAATACTTAAAAAAAAAATAATTCCTGACAAATTCAATAGAAGCATTCTTTTTCCCCTCTTTTTCCAAAGTACATATTATTAATTCAGTATAATATACACAAAAGTGAAGGCGTTGTCCATCAAGTGGAAGTGGCACCGCGGCGCACCACCGTAGGGTTGATCACGTTCACAAATTCAAATTACATTCTTTTCGGAGGTGGACCCCAGGTCAAAGGACATGTTTTCTAATCAACGAATCAGAAGCTGCAACGTGGGGTAGTGTCCCCCTGATGAGTTGGAATGGATGAGAACGAGTTCCTCATTCGTAAAGAAGTTGGTGTCGTCAGTTTAATATTTAAAATAAGTTGTTAATTATTTATTAATTATTAATTTTATAATAAATATTTAAAAATTTATTAAATATAAATAATAATTAATAAATATTTAACAATTTATCTTAAATATTAATATCTTAAAAAATAAGATAAGTTTCGAAGTAATCCTTCCATCATAATCCTTATTTTTCACACGTTGAAGGCTGAGTTTGTTGGACGCTTCCGTTCTCCAAAGGCCATTTTTGAGGTATGACTGTATGAGTCACTGCCAGAATGGACTCCGACCTTAAGCATTCCCAATGAGACGGTTTATCCTTTCCACGTCAGATCATAAAAGACAATCCATGCTATCTCTGATACATGGAAATCGGAATTCACCAAAAAGAAAAGAAGAAAAAAAACAGGAAATTGTAAAACACAAACAATTGATTTTCGGCAAATAAGTTCTCCACGCGCGTGCCCAAAAATTTCATTTGGACGTGTAAATTCAAACTTACTCAACTATATATACTTTTATTTTTTATTAATTTTTTTATATTATTATTTAATCATGTATCATTAAATTATTAAAAAAATTTAACTATCATAATTATTATTTAAAAAGTTTAATTATTTTAATAATATATTAATACAGAATTAAATAATAGTATAAAAAAATTTACATTAATAATAAATAAAAATTAAATCTTATATACTTTAGCAATGCAAGAAAATTTCACCTATTCATTTCACATGTTACATGCTTCTTTCTCATCACTACCATACAGTGTGCATGCCATGAATGACTGCAGTTTTAACCACCGGAGATTTCCACAATTGAGAACTCCTGTTGAATTGGTATTAGGTAGCATGTCTCTTTTCAGCTTTCTTTTCTTTTGGATGCAATAGTATCTGTTTGAGTTGGGATCAATTATTTGCAATTTATAGTGGTATTTGATGTTAGTATCATTCTCAATAGGTATAAGTAAAGAATTCATGTGAGTGTTGATATCCTTTGTTTTTAATTTCAAAGGCCGTTGATAACATTACCGATGAACCGCCATGCTCATAATACACAGTCTACCGTTAGATTAATCATTTTAAAAGTTTTTTCAAGTCAAAGCTTCTTGAAATGATAGTAAAGTTTGTATGCATGATTAGAAATTCCAATGTTTTTTAGGAAGAGCAGTCTTCCTCATTCTTTCCATAGTGTTTAATTTTTTACCATATTATTTATAATTGGCTTATTTTCATTTAGAAAAATAATACTTATACATATAACATATATTACATATCTTTATTTTATTTCTCTCTTCTTCTCTCCTATTTTAACATTAATTAAAACACTTACATATTAGCGATATATAAAATATATGAGATATATTATAAATGAAAATATCTTTACTCTTTCATGAAACATGTATTCTCCTTCATGATACAAAACTTAAAAAAACATCATTTGCTACTTTGGGCGTAGTGAATGATGCTAGTACTTTAATTCTTAGAGGTGTATTTGATTGATCGAAGTGAAATGCATTAACTATCCTTGCCGCTTTTCTATTCATTTAATATGGATTTTTTTTTTTTAAACATATAGTTTTGATTTCCTCAACCTATATTGACGTGTTAGAAAAAGACCGTCAAGACGTGAAATTTCACTTTACAGAAGTGCTGCGACGCTAAACAAGGCTATTCAGAAGTTTTTTGTGTTAGATAAAATAAAATAATAAGGAATATTTGTTTATTAAAAAATTAATAAACATATTAAATCAAATTTTAATTTATGATTAATGTAATTTTTTAATATTATTATTTAATAATATGTTATTACATTATTAAATAAATTTAACTATAATTATTATTATTTTAAATATTAAAATTTTATTAATATATTAACACATAATTTAATCATATAATAAACAAAATTAAACTATTAAATCATTATATAAAAAATTTTGACAAAAAAATCCTCGTTACCTAACGTTTCCCTTCACTTAAAATTTTTATGGCCATATAATGCACTTTCAAGTCAAGTACCTGTCATTCATATAAAAAAAAAAAGAATAATAATAAAATTTAAGGACCTGTCATTTATCAAAAAGAAAAAATTGACGTACCTGTCATTAATTGAAATTTTTTTAAATATATTTTAAGAGTAATATTTTTATTAATTTTTTAAAATATTTTGATTTTAATTCAAAGATATATATATAATTATATGGTATTATATATTATATTTTAAATAAAATAATAAATAAATATATATTTTATTCTTTTAAAAATATATGTAACATGATATTAATTTTTTATTTATTAACACATTAAATTAATTTTTTAATAATAATTAATATCTTTAATTTTATTATTTAAGAATTTTAATGTTATTTTAAGAATTAATTTAATAATAAAAATATAACATTAAATAATTAATTTAATATTATATTTATTTTTAAATAAAAAATATAATATAATATATATATTTAAAAAAATTTAAATAAATATTTATTCTAAAATAATGTAACACTCTTAAATTCCCTAAAAATCTCTTCATCAATTGGCGACGATAAGATCATCTGATCAACTTTTTTCGGAATATCTTCTAGATTTAACCCATAACTGTACTAATGCAAAAATTTTAACCAGAAAAAAATCTGTACTAATGTATCAGAGTGTTGATTTGCTTTTTGTTCCATTAAAGTGAGGTGAAAATCTGACTTTGTTTGACAGGGGAAATTGGAAAAAGACAGACAGAAAGACAATAAGTGATTATTTCGGGTTTTTTTTTTAAAGTATCATATATTTAAGATAAATTATTTATTATTTATATTTAATAAATATTTAAGTATTTATTGAAAAATCAACGGTTAATACATGATGAAGAACTCATTTTGTATATCAAACACGAAGACGACAAAATATGAAGAAAGAGAAGGTAGGTTTTGTTGACGAATGGCGCCTACCAATGATAGCGCGTGTGAAAAAGGACACACCAAGTGCGGCAAGTGCTGAACGTTCGGCGTTCCATCCAACCCGAACCCGAGATTTGCAAGTATATATAATAAATTTCATTTTATGATCTCTGTCCACTTCTCTGCCTAGTTGCCTTATATAAGCTTTCCTTGAATCACAAAATAATCTCCTACCTTGGTATCCTTATTTATATCAACTCCCAAAGCATCATCCCTCACAACCTCTTTCGATCAACCAAACTAATGGGTGCCCAAACCGTCCCTCTCTCCACCATTTCTCCGACCACCTCCGTGGATTTCTACAGCACCCGGGTCTTACCCGAACCCGATGTTTTTATACACACTTCCGGTGGAACGCGCATTCCAGCGCACGCAAGCATTCTGGTATGTCTTCAAATCCGAATCATGTTTATAGCTTACGGTTTCTTTGTTCATTTGGGTTCTGAAATGAATTAATAAATCCTGAAGGCTTCGGTATCCCCTGTTTTGGAGAACATCATAGATCGGCCACGCAAGCATCGGAGCTCCGAAAGAATCATCCAAATCCACGGCGTTCCTTGCGACGCCGTCACCGCCTTCGTCGGGTTCCTCTACTCCATGAGGTTAGCTAGTAATAGACTAAAATAGTGAGTAATTTTTAGGTAGGTACGTCTATAATAAACACTTGTTAACATGTGTAAGGTATTATTTAAAGTTAGACGTATTTATAACATCACGTTCAATAGTATAGTATCTTCAATTCACTAGCTTGCGCTGCCATGTGAAATGACGGAGGTGACCCTGGTGAGTGAGATGCAGGTGCGGAGAGGAGGAGATGGACAAGTACGGGATGCATCTGCTGGCATTGTCGCACGTGTACTTGGTGCCGCAGCTGAAGCAGAGGTGCACCAAGGGGCTGGCACAGCGCTTGACCATAGAGAACGTAGTGGATGTGCTGCAACTCGCGAGGCTCTGCGACGCACCGGATCTCCAACTCAAGTGCATGAAGCTGCTCACCAATCATTTCAAAGCGGTGGAGAAAACAGAGGGGTGGAAATTCCTGAACAAGCACGATCCTTGGCTGGAGCTCGACATTCTTCGCTTCATCGACGAACACGAAACGGTAAATTAATTAATTAATAAGAATTAGTTAATGGATTTAAATGGGATTATATAAAATGATGATGATGATGGAGTTATGATTTGTTTATTGTAAATGAACAGAGGAAAGAGAAATCGAGGAGGCACAGGGAGGAGCAGAGGTTGTATATACAGCTAAGCGAAGCGATGGAGTGTTTGGAGCACATATGCACAGAGGGGTGCACCGACGTTGGACCGTACCATGTGGAGCTGAGCATGGAGAGGAGGCCTTGCACCAGATTCTCCACGTGTCAAGGTCTTCAGCTCTTGATTCGCCACTTTGCCACGTGCAAGAGGAGGATGAACGGAGGGTGCTTGCGGTGCAAGCGAATGTGGCAGCTCTTCAGACTCCACTCCTCCATTTGTCAACAAACAGATTCCTGCAAGGTTCCTCTTTGCAGGTAGGTCAATGAAAATAATTCCATAGTCAATGCAACATCCATTACATGCATATGCATTTATTTACCCCCATTACAAGTTATAATTATGGACTTTAGGTCCTTAGGATTTGTCAAAAAATATATATATTATATCTTTGGCAACTATATTAAAATGAAAAGAATAAGTCATGGCTCATGAGGCTTTTCTTATTTGACTTCCCCCCTTCGCAGTTTTTGAAGTTAGAAAAGTAGTTTCTTGCAAACAAGTATATGGTCTATATAATTGGGGAAAGAATTATATATATATATATAAGAGATCAGAACCTGATACTGAGAAACAGAACGAGGCCAAACAGAGGTTGAGAATTGTTCAAATTGTTCCATGATATGTGCCCCGGGGGGGGGGGGTAATGTTTAGTGCATTTTTTTTCCGTAATGAATTAGAGTGATTTTGGTTTTACTTAATTATTTGAAATAATTACTTTTTATATTTATAAAACTGTTTTTTAAAAAATATAACATGTTTGTTGTGTTGATTATTTTTTTATACTGAATTTTTTTAAAAATTAAACTTGTAGTATTATTTTTAAAATTGATTATTTAATTTTATTTGATTTTAGATTATTGTAAATTTTGTGAAAAACAAATATTTTTTTATTCTCAAATAAATATTTTTTAAAATTTTTTAAAATTTTTAATAATTTAATACATAAAAAAATTATTTAAATTTTATAATTATTTAAAAATTAACATATTTAAATATAAATTAATTTTTTTTATAAATAATTTTTTTAAAAATTAATTTTTAATATAATTTTTTTTTACAATTAATTCAAATATATACCTAAAATTCGGAGTCGTACCTAATTCACAGCAGAAGGTCCCACCTTTGATTTGTTCTTTTAATAATCTCCCACCTTTGATATTTTTTTTGTTGTTGGTGAAAACCTTTGATTTTGGTAATGAGCCCATGATTAGTTAGTACATAGCTGGTTAGTTTTAAAGAATTTGATCGGTTATAATATAAAAAATGGTAGTGGTTAGCCAAGGAGTATTATATTTGAGAAATTAAATTTAATCAGATTGTAATATTATATCTGACTGCTTTATCACATGGAAATTATGTGTCCCCTTTATTAAATATATTTGATTTGAACCTCGAGATGTGGTTTTATGTGGGGTAGGCTTTACATTGTAGGGATTTAAATTTTATTAAAAATATTTTATGACTAAGGTTAGTAAAAATTAATATGTGTAGTTGATATTATTGAGGGATATGTGTAGTTGGCTCGCATCTTTATGCAGTTGGTCCATGGTAGGGTAGCTGTTGTCAACCTGCTATATATCTTCACAACAACAGTAGCTGGTTATGCACTAGTCATGGCTGTTTTAACCAATGCACTGACGCAATTCATAAAGTCCACAGAACCAACGCGGTATATAGTTATTAGATTTTCCTTCAAGTTGGGGAGCATTGGTCAGACTCACGAATCATGCCAAACCCGTGTCCATCGGTGAGGGGTCCCCCCTCAAAAGCGATAACAAAAAAATATCAAGGGTTGAAGGTTGATGATATACAGCTTCTTTCATTATTATAGAAAAAGAAAAAGCATACTAAATAAGTGACTTAGTTGGGCCACGGTCTTTATCAATCACCTGTCTAATTGGGAGATTTAAGGAGCATCGATAACTATTTACTCTGCTAATCAAAACATAGCATGATTTTTATATTAAATATCATGATTTTTATATTAAATATCATGATTTTTATATTAAATATCATGATTTTTATTCTTCAATCTCCAACTTGTCTAATCTAACGTCCATTTTCTGGTGCACCTTAAATCCGTTGTCACTCTCTTTATTTCTTCTAATTTATTTCTTCTAATCCTATATGATGATTGTCTCTGTCTTATCTACTTGCTGTCATAGTGTCATGTATTATTTGAGAATTTCAATTCAGCGGTCTCAGTTAACCTTGCTGTTTTGGGGGAACGTGACAGGCAAATTCAATTGAGAATGCATCAAGAGAAAAGGAAAGATGATCCAAAGTGGAAACTACTAGCGAGGAAGGTGGCCTCAGCCAAAGCAATGTCTTCCTTGTCACTGCCAAAGAGAAAGCGGGATGAGGAAATCAGAGTGACGATAAACAATCCTGGGATCAGAAGTTTCAAATTACAATGAGAAGTATTGTAATGATAGGGCCATCCCATCCCTTTCTATATCTTCATTTCTTTTAGGGAGAACGTGTCTGATGTTCTTTGTGGAAGCACCAGGTTTTTGGGTAGTGTGAACCTATTACGCCTGTCTTTTTCAAGGGTTAGTGTAGGCTCGGTAGAAAATTACAAAATAAAACAGTTACTAGTTGAAATGGCAAGTTGAGTATTAACTTGTAATTGTAAATTTTGTTTGTTGTCGATATGAGCAAGTTAAACTTCACTTTGTGTTGTCATAAGATTTTGAGAACATTTTAAGATAGTGATCAATTTGATTAATTATTTATGTGTAAAAAGCAAATAATCATTCTATAAATTTATTTAATTAATTATTTAAATTTTGAATTGGATAACTACAACAAGTGATTATTTGGTCTTTTATGACACGTCTTCCTTGATTGGTTATTTGTTAAAATAAGAAACTAGCTAGAAACTTACAAAGATTTTGATATAATTGAAGGCTGTCTTTGGGCAACAGAATTATACTTTGGGACATTATCACGGGCTTACGAGTTACGGCTGTGAGAGAGCCTGAATATGGTCAATGATGACTAGATTGCATATGAAGTCTAAATAGTAGGTAATGGCTTGCACGTAAGTCCCACAGACAATACTTGGTCTATAAAAGAGTGGCTCATTTGTAAAGCGAAAGAAAGCCATAACCAATACCATAGGAAATGCATGCAACAAGGCATCTTATGATGACCTTCAGGAACCCATTAACCAATACTATAAATCCAGCAACTGAGCAACATATCATTTGCTTTGTGCCATTTCTAGAGGCAGTTGTCCCAAGACAATTTTTAAGTGCATAAATTTGAGTGGCACCACAGAGAGAGCGCTGTAGCGTCATTGAGTACTTGGAGGTCCATTGCTGTTGGTCGGTACTAGGAAATTGGAAGCAAAGCATTAACCTTCCACTAAAGCAATGGGGCAATATTACTATGGGTCTTGTTAACCAATGCGGACATGGTATAATAAGCACTTAATATTTGTCAATAAGCTCTTCTAATTACATAATGAAAAAAATATTAAATAATTTTTGAGAATTTTTTAGTTAAAAAAGATACTGAATGATCTACTTTTATATTTAATATTTTCTATTTTAATTTTTTAACTAATAAACTTAGGATACTCGTTGCCAAATGCTCATTAATATTATTTGTCACAAACAGTTTGTGAATTGTGGCATTACTTGCACTAAAATCTTAATTGTTTTAAACTTCATTTTGGTCGGTAATATGCCTATAAAGAAAGGTCAACCAGTGAGTCTCTATTTAGTGGAATTCTTGAGGACCTTCTCTGACGAGAGGAACTTCCAGTCACTAGCTCTACTCTGACAAATCATTTCTTGTTTTAAATTTGCCCACGGTTGATCACCTTGCACTAAATATAGGATTTTCTTCTTTTTTAAATTAAGTCCAATTGTCCCACTTGGTTGAATGGGAATTATTTAAAACTCGGTAAGTATAAAATTTGAGTGACCAATATTGAATTTCCATAAGTAACCGCGCATGGCAGAACATTCAAATTCGTAACTAATAACAAACAATGGTTTCTTAATTGAAGATCGAACCACTCTTGGCTTGGCTGTTCTGCAATTCATTCAAAACCACACAAGGAAATAGGGATTCTTAAGTTTGATTCTCCTACATTTTTTTGCTCTAAAGAGGTCTTATCCGACCTAACAAGGAATAAAAAAGAGGGATGTGAGATCAAACTCCCACCCTAGCTATAATTACAAGTCCTTAATAAAGATAAGAAAATATATCAGTTGAATTAGGTTCAAACTGTTGATTCTCTTACTTAATTAGCTTAAATATCATATCTCTTCAATTTCAATCTGAATGTACCCTTGTTGGTGAATAAATTAATTGAGGCCTTCCTTATTGGTATATAGACAAAAGAGTAACGTACTTACTTGCATACAAACTTATTACATTAATTTTACACCACTTTTTTCTGTATAAATATTAATTTTTACGTAAAACTCATAAACATGAGTTCTCTGTACAAGAAAATGGATCAATTACTATATAGTAATTCAAGTGATACGAATATTGTACTAAAATTTGGGTGTTGAAAATATATTGTTCTTGATATTCTTGTCATTAATATAATATATGTTCCGTTTATCATGGAAGTCCAACTTTCTTGCATATGGCGTCACTAATTAGCGTCGCTGTTGTTAGAAATATGTTCATTGATCGCTGATTGCTAAGCAAGTTAGCGTATGTTTGTTTCATAGTTTCGCCAATGCGAACGCGCGTTTGAGGGGAGGAACATTGAGTGAGCGGTGAGGAAACCTGTCATGTAACAAAGATTTAAAACAAATAGGCTCGTAACTGTCATTTTGCACTGGAAAAATTGTGTGTCCCTTTCAGTGCATAGCTACAGAAACTACAAAATACAAATGTAACACTTTAATCTGCTTATATTAGAATTGTGAAAAAAAAAGAAGAAAAGATGAAGAAGAAGAAAGACACCGATATTTGTTTTATAGACATGATAATTGATATCAATAATAGAAGGAAAAGAATAAAACGAAACGGATCTTGCTGGTTTCTTTGTCGTGTGAATTGAAGTTTCACGTGCCCCAAATTTAAAGGTTTATGTTAATATACTGAGAAGAAAATTATATAGATTGGCACTTTTTCCCCAAGTTTATTGGCTTCTTGCTGGTGTCTATTTTTTTCAAGTTTGTTGGCTTTCTTGTTGGCGGTGGTGTTTTTTATTTTTGTAGCCTGTTGTCTCGTTTTTTATTCGAAAAGAATCGTGGGTCAGTTTCGTTGGCTGCTGCTGACATCATGGCATGGATCAGCTTTGGTTTGTTTCGGTCAAATATATAATGACGTTACGCGAGGCAAAATGAAAAATGTGGCCTCCCACTCCCACCACGTTCCCATTATGTCTTGAAAAAAAGTTCTGAATAGCATGCGTATATTTTCTCTGATTAAAGTCTGGAATAAAATATCAAGGTGGAATTCTATATTGCCAAGCTCCAATAGCAAATTTTCCTGAGTTTGAGTACAATGGGGATATCTTTGACGGTGCTCTAGTTACTTATAGCCCAGTGGTCACAACCATTTATTAGGTGAGTGATGTGCCCATAAGATACTACTGTTTTTTATTCTTTGCTTAATCTGTATTAAACTCAAATTCTATTGGTCATCCATCACCTCATAGCACTGTGTGGATATACCATCCGCTGTATATACCTAGAGCAGGTTTGTTTGTTTGTTTGTTTTTTTTTTGAGAAATAATCATTTTTTTAATTACAAATAATTTTATCTGAAATATGTCTTATTTGTTTTAAGTATACAAAATTGATTATAAGTTAAGATTATTTTTTTATAACTAAAAATAATTTTTTTGAAAAAGTTGTTATTTTAAGTTTTTAATTATTTGATTTCAAATTATTTCAAAAATTTTAAGAAAAAAATACTTATTTACTCTCAATCAAATAAATTTTTTAATTATTTCATATATCTTTTAGTAATATAATACATAAACGTAATTTTTTTATACAATCCAAACAAAACTTTTCATCATAAAATCGATTATAAATTAACATATCTAAACATAAATTAATAATCAATTTTCTTGAAAATTAATTATACACATAATTAATTTTTAACATAATTTTTTTTACAGCTAATCCAAACACACACTTAATCTCAATCCTTATTATCCATTAATTAAATTTTGAAATGTGTATTTGACAGATTGGTAGAGTATAAAATCTATTAGAGAAATTGGTGTAAAATAAAAAAAAAACATAGAAACTTCAAAGCATGTATTTACACTTTTAGTAAAGTTTAATTCATCTTCACTAATTTGTATTATTGAATGCAAATAGATACCAACACATTTCTTTTAATATATAATAAAGAGCACTTAATTTATCTTGCACAACCAAAACTAAGTCAACAATGATATTTTATAAAATAATAATTTTTTAATTTCTTTACAAAATAATAGTTTTAATTTCTGTATATGCACAAAGAAAAACAGAAAATGATTTAATATTCAATAAAACAAATTTTATAAAACTTGGAGAGGCGCCACGTGCCAAGTGTCAAGAGCGCCATAAAGGGATCCTTATGATCGCGTGGTCTATGGACATAGGGAATACTTCCACATCATCATCATTTATTATGAGTGTGAGTCTTTTCATATATATAAATCTTTAGTCTTTTAACAATGTGAGATTTTTATTTTTAAAATAAAAAAAAACATATAAACTCTTTAAATTTTAACTCATTTATGAAAAGTTATTCTAAATTTTAAAATTTTTTAATTTAGTCCATAAATTAATTCTATTATTTTAATAGATCATTCCATCTATCATCTATTAATTCACTAATGAGAGAATTACATGGCTAAATTCTGACTGTCCACATGTCATAATCTTCACCGTTCATATTAATTTTTTTAAAAAACTCTTTAATAATTCTTTAAAAATTTAAAAATTAAATTAATAATAATTAAAAAAATTAAAGTTTATAACAGACCATGTGCTTGGCACGTGGTCTTCTCCTTCTCTCCCACATCTTGTCCTTGAAGCTCTCGGCACAGTACCTGTCCTGGAGAAGGAAAGCATTTCCTATGGCAGCCTCACTCAATCGCTGCTCCAAGCTTCTGGCCTCCCTAGCATCGAGCTCTGAGCTAGCTCGTCCAAATCCCTAGCACTCGAATGAGTTCCCTTTCATCCATGATCAATATGCTCAGTGACTTAGTATAATCTTAGAAACACAGGTAGTACGAATTGTTGACCAACCAAAGCTAAACTAGGAGAAAGCAAAACATGAAGCTATAACAACATGCACACAAATCCACATGTGCACACCTATGCACCAATGATAAATAAAGAACATGAATAAACTTTCAAATAGAAAGCAACATTGAATGAGAGAAGACGTACTGGTGGTACGATCAGAACCCTGTGGTTGGGTTGCCGCCATGAATCTGAAGAGGGAAGATCTTCAAAACTCGCACAACAATCTCACCAAAAACACATATTGATTACAAATAATACCTATCTATTCATCATCCAGTACCTACCAGTTGAGAGCTATTGGGTCCAGAGAGAACTTTCGAATCTTTCGTGGCCGGAGAAGGAGAGAAGGAGAAGACCACATGCCAAGCACGTGGTCTATTCTAAATTTTTTTTAATTATTATTAATTTAATTTTTAAATTTTTGAAGAATTATTAAAGAGTTTTAAAAGAAAATTAATATGAACGGTGGAGATTGTAACATGTGGACAATTATGATTTAGCCACGTAATTCTCCTGTTAGTGAATTAACTAATGATGGATGGAAGGATCTATTGAAATAATAGTTAGTTTAGAGATTAAATCAGAAAGTTTTAAAGTTTAGGGTAACTATTTACAAATAAGTTAAAGTTTATGAGATTTGTATGCTCTTTTCCCTTTAAAAATCCTCTCACAAAATCTTATTGCAAAAGTATAATAATAATAATAATAATAATTGTAAATATGATTGGCAGTTTAATATGGAATATTCTTTGAGTTTGGATACACATACACTTAATGTTTTAGAATTGCTTTTTTTTTTTAAAATATAAATTCTAAAACTAATAACTGAAGGCATCTTATTAATTTACAATATAACTAATAGAAACTATATTTTGTTATAGAAAATTAAGTATTACAGTAAAAACACTCATTTAACATGTCATATATACAAGTTCTACAATTTTTTTTTAAATCACGAGGATTCCTGTATTATTATGGGTATGAGATTAATCTTGTTCATGTTCAAGAATGTGATGAGTATGAGCCTTCTCAACTATAAAAATTTTAGAAATCAAATCTTTGACCCGACACTTAGAATTGGAGTTACTTAACACTCCAACCAAATGCTTGTTGACCAAGTTCTACAATTTTATATAAAGTGATTGTGTAAAAGTGTTGATGGCAAAAAAATAATATCTAAAAAAATTAATGTAAAATTGCATTTGTATGTAGATTTTTTGTTAGACTCATTTCAACTTAACGACCTAAAAGTTAATTCTAGCTTTCTAAGTACAATTAGTTTTAGGTAGCTTCTATCGTGGAGAACTATAACATGTGGTCTACCTATGAATCAGTAAAATAACAGACAATAGTAGGTTGTCATTCTTTCACATATTTTTAGAAATTTTTTTATATTTACAAATTAGACCCTTAAACCTTAATAATTGTTAAATATTGAATCACGTAAATATACTTGTTGTCGTCTAATAGTGGAATCTAAATAGTGTCTCAATGGAAAATTGAAGTGAAGACGTCCCAATCTTGCATTGAGAAGTTTAGTTTCAAGAAGTCCCAGTATTCGAATTAAGGTTTGCCTTTGAGAATTAGTTTTCGTTAATCTTTCTAGGACTTGCACATTATTTTTCATCATTGATATAATATTTGTCATTGTTTCGATTTTTGCAGAGATTCTTTCATTTGTGACTTCTATCTTATCCATTGGAAGTAGATAACGGAGCAAGAACTTAAAACTGCCGAATGTTTGGATATAAGTGAAGCCAACAAGCTAATAAATTTTCTCGGTAGTTTTTCACTCGACTAATCTCCCCTGTTTTCATTGCTTGTTGTTGGAAGGAATATCAGTTGGTTATAGATATACTTATAGAGGTATTACACTTTATTTGATGTAAATGTCGCCTACAAAGTGTTTGTTTGGAATGCTTTTGTTAAAAGATGATAGGACCTCGTATTATCTAGAATCCATATAATCTATTGAAGTTTTTCACGTCATAACTTTTAGAATGTTATGTAACTCATAATCTACTATAACTTGGGGAAATCTTAATTATAGGAACATGCTGCAAATTGATGCTATAGATTGTACTCGGCTTTTTGGAATTGTGTGCTGATGTATATATTTGGAACATGCAGGGGAATGTTGAAGGCAAATTTGGTCGCTCATGTGGGTGAACTCAGTCAATGGATGTGGCACCTATTAGCTTATATGTGAATTAGGACCAGCACTGGCATATAATGTGGGGACCTATATTTAGACATAGTAATGATGGTGTGCTGATGGAAATGTATTGAATGATAGCAATGATGGTGTGCTGATGGAAATGTATTGAATAATAGCAGTGTATGAAACATGAAGCTCGGCATGAATGCATTCCCATCTTCATTAAGATTACAATGTGAATACTTTCTATATCAATACTACTTCATAGCCCTAAGTCAGAATCTTAAATACTAAAGGTCTAGTGTTTTACTTAATAGTTTTTTTAGCGTTATAGTAGACAAAATAGCATCTGGGTATGATAGTTGTTTGGGCCTTCAAGGAAATATCTCTTGCTGACAAAGCAGTGAGAGGTTTGGGTAGTTTGCAACTTTAGAGGAGGTCATACATTCAAAGCTCCATGCTGTATTTAACAGAGAGCTAGCCTACTTAATTAATAACGAATCTAATACAAATGGCTAGCATGCATGAACATTTGGGGGGCTTTACAGGGTGGCACCGTTCTGGCTCTTAACCCACTCCTCAATATTATTTTACAAACTTCAAAAAGTTTCAATTCGTTGAATTCCTATAACTCCTGCATATGAATCCACACACGCATATTGGCTAGACATTGCTAACTGAAAAATGGGAAATTACACAAGTGGAACCACGCCTCTCATCTTTAACGCAGCCACATTAAGCTTAAGTAATTAAGCACCCTTTTTAGATAGGATAATGTTTGATTCACGTGTTTGTGAGTTACTGGACCAATTCTTATGTAAAAATTTGAGTGATCATATAAAAGTGACAAAAAAAATAATGTGAAAAAAATTAATATCTTATGAATATGATATTTTTAGTGAGATTACAAATGTTGCCTATCAAAGAAATGTGTAAACTAATTTTTTTTTTACATTTGATATATGACGACTCCATCTCATTGTCACTTTCCCTGATATATAGTTTGGTTTTGGCTTTTGCCTTACTTTTCTCTCCTTCTTCTCCGCAGATAGGCTTCTAACTCGCTATATATAGCAGAAACTCGTATAAGAACAACCCAGAGAGAAAGAGAGAATGATGGGAGAGGATGGGAAGGAAACAGGTAGTGAGAGTGAGATTTATCTCGAATACAAAAAATAAAAAATATAGAGCATGTTAGTTATCATAGATTCCTGATCTGGTGCGTGTCCTGGATGTTATAAAAAGAGATACATAATTCAGCCAAATTGATAGATAAAGGACAATGATTGCCTCGCATCCAATGTGAGGGGTGTGAGTAATTTGGTCCAATGAGAAAAAGTTCAAGTTGAGACTAACATTCAATGTGTCAAGTTGTTATAATTTTGATAATCTTTGATTTTTTTGTTAAAAATGATTACTGCATCAGAGTTTTTTAACATGAACAAGAAGAACAAAAAATAACAATCTTTTATTAAGAATAAACTTGTAATTTTTCACAAAAAATAACAAATTTTATTGGGGTCTAACTTGTAATTTTTTTTAATTACAGGTAACCTATATTAATAGTATTTGATTTAGTCTGATCTAAATTATTCATTTATTTTATATTAAATCTAATAGTTTGTAATTAATAGTACACTAATAAATCATATAATTGCAGGTTTATTTAGACCCGATCTTAGTTTTATTTATAATTTTTCTGTATCTACCTAAAGTTATAATTCATGACCAAAAAGCATGTGGGATGGGTGTTGCACAGGCCATATGTTGGTTTTTGGACTTAGTATTGAAGCTGGACCTTGATTAAACCCAAACTGAATATGTCGAGAGGGTAGTTCCTTTTATGGAAGCCCTCTGGCATGGCCTCAATCCATACAATTATTGCCCAAAGAAATTATGACATTAAAACCCCCGAACAATCTGACCGTTATTTCTTTGGGTCTTAAAAACTCACTTTTGTACTTCTATGGGGCGTAACATAAGGTTGTGTTGGGCTTTGGGAAAGCCTTGGCATATGAGGTTCGGGAAAAAGTGGTCACTGGACAGTTTCATATGTTTTCTTCCTGCCTAGAAACCGCTCCTTCCACAAAGTGGTCTGCTCCGGAACCACCAACCACGTCGACCCGAAACTGTGTCCGTACACCAATCCCCCTGCTCTCTTCTGGTCTCGACATGACCCCACTTCCCTCAATCGCCAGGTACGTATCTCTGTCCTATCCTTTTCTCTCCTTTGCTTAATCATTTGATTTGACCAAACCCATGCATGCCACGTTTGAAAAGACAAAAAGGAATAACATGTGTAAAGCTATTAACTTATTGCATATAAATTTGTTTTGTAGCGATGTGCTGTGGGAAGGCCTTTCTTCCTCAAACATGTCACGTTGTTGATTTACGTACTTATTTTTTATGTTATGTATATATATATATATATCTCAGGGTATGATGTGGGTCACAGTAGATCAGGAATTTACTACTACAATGAAACCCGGGCGCGTCTGGCCCAGGAATCCAAAGAAGCTAAGCAGTTGGAATGGAAGGACAAGATTGTGACAGAAATTCTTCCCGCAAAGAGGTTTTTCAGAGCAGAGGAATACCATCAGCAATATCTGGAGAAGGGTGGAGACAGAGGCCTCAAACAGTCTGCAGAAAAAGGGTAAACTGATCCCATCAGATGCTATTGTTGATGACTTGCTTCACACTTCACACTTCACACTAGGTCTGGCGTCTATCTGCTATCTATGATCTATCTACTATCTATATATTGTGAATGCTAATGCTAATATTATTAAAAGAAATAGAAAGTTATGGCGTATGTTGAAAGCGATCAGATCAGACGTATGCTCTGGAATTTGAACTCAGGCCGAATGTACCTTTCTTGTAGATGCATGGCTTCCTATTTAAATTCATGTTTGCTATATAAATAAATGCTTTAAGTTATCGATTGGCATGAAATTCTTGGCCATAGAATAATTGCAGACTGGTTACGCGAGGAACGCAAGCAATCAAATTGTAAGGTTTATTTCATTGTTACACAAACCTAACAATCTTGATGGATACACCGGCATCGAATCTGAGATACAAATATTATTAGTTCATGTGGCTACGAGGCAATCCCTATCACAAACAACAAGCGAGACTGATCAAGGCTGAATTTTATGGGGAGCATTCAAAGCTCATCTCTAGGAGATGATGAACATTTTGTTGGATTACTGGAGGACTTTTTGATTGGGTAGGAAGCCTCCATTGCTATGCCACAGAGTCCCTTCTTGTCAGATATACCCTTATGCATCCTGATGTAACCCTGTTCTCCCCATTCTGGCCCCCAAGAGTTTTTAACTATCCAATATTTGGTTCCGTCATGAGTTGTTCCATAGCCCACAATTGCTACCCCATGATCCAGCTCCGTGCCACAATCGCCAGTAAATACTCCCTGTAATCATTTGTAAACACCAAATTAAGATATCCATTTCTTTCTAATTTCTATACTGACTTGGCAACCTGCTGCCTCCCCCACCCCACCTTTTTGTTTAGAGAACTGGGAACCTTGTTTGGTGGTGAATATACTTTGATTTTAAAAACTATTCACAAAATTTTCATGTGAGGAGGTGGATTAGAAATTTACCTCTGAGTAGAACTGGAAGTCAGATCCCCCAGCATCTATGGCTACAGATACAGGTTGGTTGGCAACAGCTTTGAGCAATGCGCCCTCATTGTTCGCCGGGACAGTCTCATGGCCATCAATTGAAACTGCTGGGTTATTCTCCTGCAATATGAATGGTTTTTGCATCTTCAAATTAAATTCCTCTAGTTACTAGTTATCAGTTAATTAAATTTGATTAATATTAAGCACAATTTTTATTAGTATGCAGAATGCACCTTTGATGCATCACAGGTTCCATCTTCTGCTGTATAAGGGTAATTATTTTCTGTTGTTATGCCACCCTTTTGCTTGATGAACTCAAACGCATATTCCATTAGCCCACCATTGCATCCTTGATTTTCTTGATTGTCACAATCTACCAGTTCTTGCTCAGACAAGGAGACTAGCTTATGTGTCTTGATTTGGTTAATACCTTCAACAGCTACCACAGTTGAAAACGCCCAGCAACTACCTATACGACACATTATTGACAAGAAGATTTTCATTACAACTATCATTGGTCAAAACAAAAAACAACGTTATTAGGAAGCTATATATGGGCACTATCAGTCCCATCTTAAAGCAATGTGCACTGGGGTGTTATTCAAATCAAACCGAACAAAATCGAAAAACCAAATCGAAAAAATCGAAAACCGATTAAAATCGAATTTTTTTGGTTTAGTTTGGTTCTTTTTTTAAAAAACCGATCGGTTTGGATCAGTTTTCGGTTCCAATTTTCAAAACCGAACCGATCCAAACCAAACTGATTAAAATATCATATATATATACATATTTTAAATAACTTGGTATGTGTTGTTGAATATCTTTAAATCTTTACTTTTTTATTTTGTTAAAATTATTCATATTAATGATTTCAAAATAACATTTATCATTTAAGGTATATACTCACTTGATGGTTGCTTTCTTTGGTAATTATGGCTAGAAGTTTTGGTTTATGTAGCTAAAAATTAGTTTGAAATTTTAGATTTTTATTATATGATTGTACTTGACTATTACACTAGAAGTTTGATCATGATTGTATTTGATCATTATACTAGAAGATTGTTAATTTTTGTTTAAATGAGTTGTTTGTTTTAAATGAGTAAATATGTTATTTATTGTATAAATAGACTACATTATCTTTTAGGCCATAAAAAAGCAAAGGAATAAGATTATTTTTTTTAAATGGTCAAAAACCGAAAAACCGATCCAAACCAAACCGATTAATATCGGTTCGGTTTGGTTCGGTTTTTAAATTTGAACCAAACTGATTGATTGTCTATATGAGAAAACCGATTGGTTTGATTCAGATGACTTTACCCCTCAAAACTAATCCAAACAAATCCGCGAACACCCCTAATGTGCAGAACACTGTAAAAGAAATATAGAGATAATGACTAGTAACTATTTGGCTTACCACATTGGCCTTGATCCTTCACACCAGTGACAGCGCCTTTCTTCCTCCAATCCACAGAAGGAGGAACGCCGTCAACGTTCTCATACATGAAGGTCCCATTTCCACTTGGCGTGCCTCGGAACATTCTATGGTGATTAACCTTTGAGCCAGCATAGGTACTCCTGAATTCATGGTTGGTCATGTCAGCGAACTTGTTCAACTTCAGCTTGTAAGGCTTGTCCAATTCGTTGGTATTGTGGACGTGCATCACATTGGCTTTGAACACGTTAAAGCGCTTGTGCTTCTCATTGAGGCTTCGAGAAACCGTGTGGTGGCTCCTCCATCTCTCGTACAAGTCCCACAGGCCTTCCTCGGATGCCAAATCCTTCTCGTGGAAATCAAAGCTCTCGGCCACTCCGAGAACCAAAGCAAGGGACAGAGCAACCCACAAGAGCTTCTTCACTTCCATATTGCTTTGTTGGAATCAATTCAATGGAAGATGGGGAAAACAGAGAGCCTGGAAATGCTTTATATAGAGAAATGAAAACCAATGAGGGAGAAGAAAACAATAGAAAATAAATGAAGAAGTTACAAGTTCCTTATGGGCATCAACAATCAGTAATGATGAAGAAGATGACAAGGCTGTTGCACTCGAGGATTATGGAGAAGAAAGGATATGTTGGTTTTGCTCAGATATGAAAGTGAATTTAGTGACGGTCTATCATAAATATTCTATTTCGGTTTATCATAAATACTTTATTCAACAATTAACATGTGTGAAATTACTTTTTAAAAATAAGTGTATTCATAACATGACCCACAAAACCTTATTTTAATGTTGAAAGAAATTTATATGATAGACCATGCCTACTTAAGAATTTTTCATAGAAGCAAAGGCTTCAATAAGTGAATTTGATTTATTGGTACATCTAAAAATTTTAGAAAAAAATAAAGAATGAAACTTGTGAGGTTTAAATATTGGCAGTTAGGTGCCTAATCTAAAGCTTTGTGTCAAACTGTTATAGTGTGCTTCAAGGATCATCTTTCGATTGCATGCCGACCACGCTATTACATTGATGGTGGAAGAAGGTGACGAGCATGGTTACGTCTGGTTTTGAGCCACCATGTGTTGCAAGTGGAGTGCAACGTTCTGATAACTGCTTTTATCCATAACACGTGATCGCTTGTGAAAAGGTTGAAAGGAAATCAGAAAATGGACTCAAAAAGGTGAAATGTAGTGTAGTGCTATACTGCTATATACAACTCTTCCACTCTTGTGCGTTTGGGGAAATAAGAAAAAAGTAAAATGTGATAACAGAAAACTGATCCCATTTATTGTACATTTAATTTGGCTTGAATGTAACATTCAGCACATTCACAAGCTCATTAATAACCCTTCTGTTTTTCCAACTTACTTCAATCTCTCATGCATAGATGTGATGTTTTGAGATAAACTTGTTAATTGTTAGATAAATCTAGACGTTTAAAATTTCGGCTTCTATTCTTAATTATTTCATATTTCTTGGTGATCAGAAGTTGATAAGCTAATTTGCCAAAGGCCTGGGTTTGTAGAATCTCTGTATATCAGTCTATCAGTAAATTAAAATGTTCCATTGACAAAAGCAACCTGAGAAAAAGATTTTTGTAGTCTTCGGTGGTTATCATTTGACTCGAGGGTGACGCTCTTGCTTTTAGTAAAGAATTACATTAGCGTAATGCGTTGGGCACCGTCAATGATGTGTAATGAAGCATTTTATTGACTTTTGGTTGAAGTACAAGTAGGCCATGCTATCCAGTGTGATCAATTCTGTGAGCATTTTTTTTATTTTATGAAACGGTGGGAGATCGGTCGCGTGCCTTAATTGCCTTGAAAGCGCGCCCCCCCCCCCCTCTCTCTCTCTCTCTCTCTCTCTCTGTGCATTGAATCTTGAAAGAGCTTATTATTATTAATTTTTAATATTTTTTGCCTTTGCCTTGAAAGAGCTTCTTTTTGTCGTTTTTTCCCCCTATGCCTTCAAAAAGCTTTCTGCCTTTCTGGCTCACCAGTTACAAGCGTTTTGTTGTTTTTCTTGGGGTCCATGAAGTACAAGTCCGAATTTAGTAGAAGAGCTTGCACATAGTTCATGTGTCTCCGTGAGACTGCTGGACACGACCTAAAAGTGTGGATGTAAAATATAACATGAACACAAACAATTGAACAGAGTTTTACTTGGGCCCCAACTTAACCCATTTGTACAACTCATTATAACTCTATACGGGCCTCCCATTACAACAGTAATCCATATCCATGATCAACGAGACAACGAACCAAAAAAAATAAAAAAAGGAATCCTTGTTCATCTGTTTCAATCCAATCATTTCATTAATTAGCCATGCAATTAGACATTTGGGTGAGTCCTAGTTTCGATATCCCCCTTCCCGAGTTAGCAATGTTTAGTTCCCCAAGAATATTAAACGAATTAACTATGTAATTACATATGTAAAAAGATACTTGCAGCATGTGCAGAAGAAAAAGTTGCACTGAAGCCAGAATGTTGTCAAATAACATTAAAAGTGTATACGAATATAACTACTTGTAAGTAACATTACTCGTTGGAAATGTAGACAACTCGTAATAACAGGTTCTAGGACATGCTGATCTATTAGTCGGCTGCTATCTTTACATTAATCCAGCCTTCCAGTGACATGTTTTAACAAAGTTTGCCAATTCAACGTAGTATGTAACAAGAGAGCTCCATCACAAATTAGTCAGAATTATTCAAGCTTCATTTGAGATATAGAGAGACTAGTTTACATGATTTTCTGTTAAAATGGAATATCTGCATTGTTCCTAATTTGAATGGTATACCCTGTATGAACATTTAACAGTTTAATAAAGAACTAAGCCGGAATCTGAAAACTGTGCAACGAGCATTACCACACTCCCTTCCATATATGCGAGTGTATTTTATGTCCAGATGCAAACAATCCCATTCTTGTCAGCTGAAGCTAGGGGGTTTCCAAGCCGGCTCCATCTACAACATAGGACAGAAGAAGTGTGTTCCTTCAGAGTACTGACTATATCACCTTTAGATATCGACCAAATATAGACAGATCCATCAACAGATCCAGCAGCAACGTGTCTGTCATCTGGACTAATACAGGAGCGGCTCCAATTAGAAGCCACTCTGTTTCCAGTGGCTCGTAGTGTGCCACAAACTTCCAGAGATCGCACATCAAACAAATTGTGCAAATTGTCCCTTCCACTGGTCAATAAAACATTTCCATTTCGAGAAAGAGATATTGATGTGACAGCAAGTGAATGTGCAGCAACCTCGCTAAGTAGCTTTCCGGTCTGAATATCCCATAACCGAAGATTTCCATCAACATGTCCAGAAAATATGGTCTGTCCATCCATGCTGAAGGAAAGAGCATTGCAGTTACTGTGAAAAATGATTGTGTTAGTGCAGTAACCTTTCAGCAAGTCCCAAACTTTTATAGTACGGTCATAAGCTGCACTGACAACATGACGACTTGAAATGTTGCTGACATCAACAGCACAAACTTTATCATTGTGGCCAGTAAGGGTATGACGGACCCGGCCTGAGTTGAGATCCCACACATACAAGTTGTTTGAGCTGCTTGCAGCAATAACAGATCGATTATCATGGGTGATCGTGAGATCTAATACGGAGCCAAGGCAGCCATAAAGATTAGAACTTAAGGATCCCGTATTTGTATCCCACACTTTAACTGACCGATCCTGTCCCCCAGTAATCAATTTACTAGAATTGTACTCAAACAATATGGAAGCACAACCACCTTCATGTGCGTGAAGCCTATATTTGCAAGTGGAAGGGATGTTTGACTCTAAAAAGAATTCAGCACCTTCTTCACTTCGGCGAACTATGCCATCTACTTGCTGCCTCGCAAGTTGTTCTAAACCACTGGCCTTTAGCCGCTCAACCATGTCTTCATACAGTGCATTTGCCTAAAGTGATAGGAATGAATTAGCAGCATAAGGAAGTATATAGAATCGCAGCAGCTACTAGAATTAGTAGCATCACAGTTTTGTGAGGGGGCTACATGCAAGAAACTTAAACTACTGGTGCAATTATCACAATGATTCAACTCTATCAGGCCATTTGAATCAAAAAACACAAAAACTATCAGGCACGGATCAAATTTCAAACTATCAGAAAATATGTTTAAAAGAACATGGAATATTAATGTAATATTGCTGATTTAGGTAACTGACATCTACCACAAAGATGGCAACATCAGTAGCAGCAGCTGAACTTAATTCTAATACAATTAGCCTGAGAGGCTTACATACCCTTACAGTATCTATATTGTTTTACTTCAAGATTGCAACACATCCCAAAGCCAAGTCCATTCTCTCAGAAAATGTGTAGCAATACTAAACTATCTAATTCGAAAAGTTCATATGGTGAATGAGAGTATACTATACCTCATTTAGGCGTTCAGCATCCTTCATCTTTTCTAACATCCAGCGATCAATCAACATCTTATTTTCAGCTTCCGCTTTCTTGGCTTTAGTAGTCATCTGCTCCAATTGTGCTTTAAGTTCTGAATTCTCACTCACAATCACTTCTAGAGCTTTAATCTTTTCTTCCAAGTCCATCTTTAATTGACAGCACTCATCCCTGCAATATTAATATAAGTTGCAATTATTTGCACAACACCATGAGTAACGGAAATAGAAATGTTAATGGTTTTTAAAACATAGAAGAAATATTAAGCAACCTCACTTCGGTCAACTCCTTTAGCAGATCAGTAATTGCAGTTTCTTTCTGTTGAACCAAAGCTTTTGAAGCTCTGGACTCTGCTACTTCCACAACAAGTTGCTCCGATAGCCGAGATTGAGCTTTGTAGCATTGCTGAAGTTCCACTTGCAGATTCTCAGCTTTCTCTTTCCACTCAGAGCCCTTCAAGGACATACATACAACGTTTAATTAACTCAACAAAACATTGCAATTGTTAGATACAGAGTACAGACCATGATCCATTCCAAGCAACAACAGTAATAGTAATAGATACCCATGTCAAGCAGCATTCACAAATATTGAACAGGGAACAAAACAGGACTGTGCACCCATTCCATTATAAAAATTCAAAAGCCAATAACTATTCTATTGGATTTGGAAGCGATGATTGAATATATTTTCTAAAACGTAATTAGGAATGGCAACAACAGCAGAGTCACATAAAAAATCAAATTTGTAGTTTCCATTGTGATCAATTTGATATAATCCCTAAAAGGTATTTACCAGGGAAGCGATGGGTCTAGAAAGAGCTAGAAAAGCCGGAGCATGAGCGGCTTCTTCGGCCAAATGGCGCTTCCGCAGAGCCTTCAAAGCATGCTTGATAGCTTCATTCGCAATTTCTTCTTGTGACTTGCAAGGTTTCGCCATTACCGGAGAAAACAATCCAACCAACAAAATCACCTGTTTGGTTCCCTGGAAAATAAAATCAAAGGGTACCCAAGAAAAATCACCACCAAAATTTAGGATATTGTAATTGTAATGTAAAGAAAGAGTTTGCATTTTGCAATAGAGATTAGACGGTTCTTAATTTCACATGGACCTGAGAATACAGTCCCACGCCAGGGGTATTTCCGAACCCTAATTTTTATTTTAAGCAAACTTTTAAAAAAGATGAAATAACGAATAATTCGATGGCGTGATTCATTAAAGTAGTCTGTTTTTTTTTTTTTGGTATAAAAATTTAACAATTTGAATGTATGAATTTGATAGTTTTTTATTCATTTTTCATGTGGCGATGATTGGAATATAGTTTGATACTCGTGCAATTACAAGTAAAATGATTTCATTTCAAATATTTATTTGGAAAGGGTTTTGTCACTAATAAATACTTAGGACTTCGTCAGTGAATTGTGAGAAGTTCTTTCCTATTTTTTCTCACGTTTACATTTTGGAAAACAAAGTGATGGCAAAACTCTTGAATGCAAGAATTTCAAATAACAAGGTTTCAAATTTGCTGCATGGGCAAAATTAAACCAAATTGTAACAACGCGAACAAGTTACAAGCAATACTGCAATACCAAGAGAAAATCTTATTTTAAAACAAACAAGGCGAAAGAGTTGGGATAAGAAAAAGGAAGAACAAGTATAAAAGGATGGAAGATTAATATGAATTTTTACAAATCATAGTAAATGGTCACCTTTAGGCTTTAATCATAAGCTTCGTTTTCTTTCTTAAGACTAAAACAAGGTTAGAGTCACTTTAATTGAAATCCCAACATATCCAAATCTACATGAACATTGCAATGGAACTACAACAGCAACATAGACATTCTGTAAACCATAAGTTAAACTCCCAATGTGAGTAACTGTGTATCTTTGTACTTTTCTCCCCCATATATCAAACCAATACCAATTTTAGATATGCTTCAAGAGCTTCAGCTAGCTCGAATTTTATCCAGCCAATCAATGCTCTTTGGTGCCCTTTCAAACTGAACATCAATGCTTCTCCTGGATTTATCATGGTACTCTACCGTTCTTCGAGATCTCTCCATCTGATCAAAAGAGATTCTTGACTTCTCTAATGTTTCGACATTATTGAATTTGTACTCATGAAATTTCAGTTTTTCTGTCCTATCAGTGCTTTTCCTTGGTTTGTCCCTCTGATCAGTACTCTTCCTTGGAGCTTCAAAACAATCAATACTTTTTCTGGATTGTTCAACTCTATCTATGCTTCTCCTAAAACATAGTCTTTGCGATGGTGACTTTTCTATTGTTGATATGAATTTTCTGAGATGTCGAAGGTATTCCGGATAGAGTTCCAAATTACAGTGGTTTCCTCCTTTGAGCCATAAAGGTTCATATTTGTCTTGACAAAGCTCCCACAACTGCTTGCCATGAGAGCAATCAACAACCTCATCAGCAGTTCCCTGAAGAAAGTATTGGGATGAGGCCAAATTAGAGAAGCAATATGAAATGCTTGTGCCCAAAAACTAATTACAGGAAAGTGATATGTGAGCAGTCACAATATTCACAAGAAAATAATTTTAAAAGTTTATATCAGCAACATAGGTTGATGTCGCTTCAACTTTGATGCCATTAAAGTCTGCTTCAATGAACAGACTCCCACTGCTTGTGTTAATTAACTAGCTCACGCTATGACAAATGGTGTTCTCCATTTATCAGCTATACATATATCATGATTTTCATCACAAGTGTTGGCACGAAAACTGCGGATACTTATTTGTAGTAAAAGAGGGCTATCTGTCACTTTGAACACAAAGTTAGCACTAAGCACTATGACTTAAGGACTATAACCATTATAACAATTGTTAATTGTATAACAGTTACAACAACCACATAAAATATGATAACATCTACATGGTAACAATAGTAAGTGGAAAATTCGACGTAATAAATGTGGAGAGTACTTACATGAATTACTAGCACTGGACACTTCACCAAAGGAATTTTATCAATGTTCTGCAGAACAATAACACAGAACTAAGTTCAGGTACATAATAGCAAGTAGACATAATTCTTAAATCAAATGACATCGAGAATATAGGACAATGACAAAGATTCTGACCTTATAAATGTCAAACCAGTATGTCCGTTTCACAGGGTACATGACTCTCAACCCTGATAGTATAGGGCTGTGGAGAATAACAGCCCGAAGTCGGGGTAATCGGGCAGCAAGATCCAGAGTAGGGCCACTTCCAACAGATTGACCATAAAGGATTATGTCTTCCTGCTTAGTACCATAGTTCTCTTCAAGATACTTATATGCAGCTTCAATGTCAGCATAAGTACTATTCTCACTTGGCTGTGAAAAGATATCCAGATAAGTGTCCTGTTGGGATCAAAAGAATCAAATAAACCAGAAAGAAGTGCATAGAGCAGTTACCTTCCCTGATGACTGTCCATAGCCAGAGTAATCGTATCTGCATACATTAAAACAAGGTGCTTGAAAACATCATTAACATGAGACATATAAATGTGTTCTTTTACAAACTACACAACTATCATATGATAAGCAACCATAGTACTTTTAAGTTTCTTTTACCATTTTCTTTATGGCACTTAATATTAATTTTACAGGGGTGAGAGTGCAATAGATGGGCAATGTAAAAAAATACAGTCTCATACATGATTCCCAATCATGCGACATTCTTTTTTGTGCCTCAGCAAAACCTTACAATACTAAAATTTCAAAAGAGAAAGCCTGGGGGGGGGGGGGGAGTGAAATAATATAATTGTATCTGAATTCTAAAAGAGTTTAAATTTGATCTACTGTCAGTGTATAAGTTTTCTACTCCATCATTTAATGATATGTTAGCACATTATTAAAAGAGTTTGACTTCCTAGGTAGTTGTTGTGATAGTCAAATTCTTTTAATGAATTGATAATACACGATTAGATGATAGTGTAAAGAAGTTTTACAATTACAGTGGATCAAAATTAAATTCATTCTAAAATGTATGGATGTACATCATTAGTATACCAAGGCAACTCCAACATAAAATTCCTTTAGTATTATTCCAAAACTAGATCATCAACTTAGCTTGTCTGCGTGCATGAGAGTCAAGAGACCAAGACGGTTGTCTGATATCTTGTTTTGTGTTGTGTCTTTCATGACTTGACTTGCATTTGGTTGGGTGTGCAATTAGGTATTATTATGTTTCTGGTATTGTCTGTTTGGATTACGTTATGTTTTTATTGCATTGTCGTGACTTAATTTTCATTTAAATCTTAGTTTTGTGATGATTTGTCATTATATGAATAATTTTAGTTATTTTAAAAAAAAAATCTGCATCACTTCAATGTTGCGGCCACCTCAACTTGCTTGTCGCCGTGCGACAACACGGCTGCATTGAAACCTATCAGGTATATGGCCATAACTAACTCTTCTCATATATCCTCGGATTACATTTGTCGGATATCTAACTAAATTGCAACTTTTTTTTCCCTAAATAAATTGCCAATTTGGTTGACAATCATTACATTTAGCTGATATTTAGAGCATACTAAAAATGATGGAATACTACACTCCCACCTTCAAATGAATATCTTCCATTCATGGAAAAACCACATGAAAAACATGGCTCAGACTCACATAAAAATTTTAGTATACTGGCGAAGCAGATCTATACAGATGAACCAGAAATCATCACTTGCCACTAACCCCCCCCCCCCCTTGCCAGATAAGACTGAGCGCATGACCTAACAGACCCCATTGCATTTTTTACTTATTATCAAGCCTAATGAAGAGGCTAATCAATTCTTCATTGTACCCAACCTATCAACATCAGAACCTGGTAAATCCAAGCTAATCAGGACAATGGAGCTGCCTTTGTCAAGTGAATTGCTACGATTGAATCAGTCAGTACTAGTGAACTTCAATCTAAATGCACAGTGTCACCTAATTTAGGGGAAAACTCCACTAAAAGCCCACAGACCACAGCACAACATCCATTTCATGCACAGATTCGAAATGGGTATCCCTGCTTTTCACTAAAAGTTAATCAAACGCAATTCTGAAAACGCGCACCCACAGATACATTCGTAAAGTCCACATATGCATGCATCATCACTATCAGGGGAAAAGAAATTTAAAAAAAAATTGGAGAAAAGGGAAAGGAGGAAACTTGAATTACCCCAAGAGATTGACACGCAAATGGATGCTCAACTCGATGAAGAGCTCATACATCTGACCGATATCAGCAGCATTCCCGTGCGAGTAAAGGATGGTTGATTTGGCCATGGGATGTTGAACATAGACAGCAACGATCTCAGCGCCACGGCGAGTTGGAAATTTGAGAACTTGAACGTTCTCACGGTGAGGGAATGGGTCCAAGAGCAAGAGCCCAGTGGGTGCCTCCTTGACGAGCTTGTAGGATGGTGGGTTGGGCGGGAAGAAAGCCAATTTGGCAGCCATGGAAGAGGTAACACCACCCATCCTCTTCTTTCTTTCTCTGCTTTCTTCTACTCTTTACAAAATCTTCTCCATCCACTTTACTTACACGCCTTCTTCTTCTTCTTCTTTGTTCTGGTCCTTTCTTTGCCTTAGTTCACCTTTTTAGAGATGCATGTTCTTGGCTTTAGCAGTTTAGCACTATAATAATAATAATAATAATAATATAATAGTAAAGTGTTAAACCGAGAGTGTGAGTGAGAGTTTTTTTGTTTATGTTTTTGTTTTGTTTTGTGTTTTTCTCTCCCTTATTCACGTCCATTAAAATCTTTTTAAGGCGCGCACAGTTGTCTGTTTGCTCACGCTCACGTGTTCATCTTTATTGACCTGGAGTTTCTTCTCCTTCTCGGTTCTCACCTTGTGCTTGTGGTCCCTTTTGTTTTTTGCAATTTCCATCTTATCCCCCCACTTCCGAATATTACATTTTTAGAACGAGAGATTTTTTTTAAAAATCTCATTTAGACGGGTATTTACAAGAATTTTTCCGCCACATAATGGATATGAGTATTTGTCCCTTTTATGAGTAGGGCAAAAATAAGTTAAGGGGTTTAATGAGAGTTATTTTGTTTGATTTATTTTAGATTAATTTATTTATTAAATAAGTTAAGTTTAGATTTTTAAAAAGATTTATTTGCTTAAGTTTTTAAAAATATTTATTTGACCTAACACAACGGTTTATTTATTTATTACATATATGTATATAAAAATTATAATAATTATATAATTTAATAGTTATATACTTTTATTTCTTTATTTTATATATAATTCAATAGTTTTTATTAAAAATAAACATATTTAAAATTTATAAAGTTTGAATTTATCAATATATTTAAATCTTTTATGCAATATAAAATTTTAAATAAATTTTTAGATTAAATTAAACTTTTATATTTTTACAAAAAGATCATGTTAGATAATAAGTGAGATTAAGACATAAGTCTTACAAAATATGTCATATTTATTTAATGTAAAGTCTAATTTAATTTCACCCTTATTATGGGGTAAAAATAAGAGAAATTTGCTTCAATTTAATTTAAAAATTTTATGATATTATTTGTTGGGTAAAGTTATTTAATTTTAAAATTTATATTGATAGATAAATTTATAGTTTGTGATGTTAAAAACTAGTATTTAGCTATTTTTTGTGATTTTTAATTTCTTTTTAATTTAATTACGTATTATTGTAAATACTCACTTTTCCATTGAAAATCGAAAATAAAGATCTGTAATGAGAATGGGGTCCCGTGGGCTCTCGCAGGGGTAGGAGAAATCATCTGGCTATCCACCTTTGCCGTTGACAACTCTAAGAATGATTTACAGTAATAATTAATTATTTGTTTGAGTGGGAACTAGAGAAGCAAAATATGATACACCAAAAAAGTGTAAGAGAGAGAGAGAGAGAGAGATGACTAAAGAAAGGGTAGGGTGTGGGGATACGAGTGGGAAAAAAAAGAAAAAAAAAATGAGGAAAGTGCAGGGTGTACAAAAACTAATCTAACAAAATTTATTAGTTAAACAATTTTTATCAAATAAATAATTATAATTATTAAATAACTAAAAATTAAAAATTTTAAGATATTAAATATTCTATTTTTTATATAATATTTTCTATTTTTTATTCTTTAACCAGTACCGTAATTTGTAAAGTAATTACAGGTTGTCCCATTTTGTGCTCAAACTCAAGCTTGCTTCTCCATGACCATGACCATTCACCATGATTTGCCTCCTAATGAAGAAGAAGCCCTTTCGGCTTTGTTTTTGACAATCAGGTATGTCCTCTTTAATGCAGTGGGTTTCTGCTAATGTCATCCTGCTAATGTCCTCTTCAATGCTTTTTTTGGTAATTAGAAAGAGTATTAAATTAATTCTATGAGGTTATAAAATATGTTTTGCAATTAAATTAATGAAAATCTTTGTTGGGGAAATTTCAACAAAGAACCTGGTTTTATGGTAATGAAGCCAGATCAACGGCCCCAATGGTCTTTAGTCTCAGAATGCAAACACATAACATAGGGTTCGGACTCTGGGAGGGACCCATATTGCAGGAAACAATATTTCATGTGTCCATCATTCCATGTTTCCGCTGGCAACCCGCAATTCGGCAGAGGAAGAACCAATAAGACAAATCAATACAATTAAAAATCAATTGAAGTTTCCTACCAACAAAAAATTAAATAAAATCAACTCAAGTTATAGCTTTACCTACATGTTTTAAACTTTCCAGATGCAGATTTCGGACTTTTCTGCTGTAATCTCAAGGGAAAAAAAAAAAGGTTCACCTCTTTCCAAACACATTGTTTAACGTTTGCTGAATTAAAGGACTCATGATTAAGGACGTGGTAAGAGGCACTCAATGAACTTTAAACAAAAGAGTATAGTAATTGTCTTGATTGACATAAGAAAAATAATAGTGCTAAGTGCAGTATTAATTTTTTTTTATTAAATGCTAAAAGTAAAATACAAGTTAAATATGTGTAAATTAAAAATACATAAATGAGACAGTATGAGAAAAATAAGAAAAAAATCAAATCAAATCAAAAAAGATAAAATACCTCAATTTAATCTCTCCAATTAAATTCATTGAGGATATTTTATAAACTAAATTAAATCAAATGAAAAAATCCCAGTAATTGTGAGATATGATCGATCAAAATGACTTATTGTTAAGACCTTCTAAAACTTGAACTTGCTTATTTTTTAGTTCTTTATCTTTTAAACTTTTGATAATTAGTCCCTTCCATAAATTTAATTGCAATATGATGTACATAAACGTATCATGCCATGGTGTGTGTATTTGTAATTTTCTTGTTTAAGATGAGATCATATAGATGATCTTTCTTTGGTCTCCATTCTTCCTCTCTTGTTTAAGATGAAAATAATATACTGCTTGGCTGGAAAGTGAAGTCTTTATAGTTTGAAACCAACTAGAAAAATTAATAAAGAGAAAGTTCCTTGTTTGAAAATTTGGAGTGTCACTTTATAAACATGCTGTGAAGATCGGCGGTTTCGGTATATTATTTTTAGTGAACTTTCAATGAGCACCTCAGTATCATATCGCGCACAATAACCAAGAGTTCAATTTCACCAAAGGCCAACTTCAACAATTTAACAAAATAAGGTTGATCTCATATAGTAATTGTGGAGTACTCGAACCGAAATTAATAGTATGTTTGGATTAATTTTTTGAGTCCCAAATCATATTATGATTTGAAATTTATAAAGGATTTTAATAGTTTTAAAATTATTTTAAATTTAAAAAGAAATCAATTTTTTTTTGCTATTGAGAAATTTTATTTTAAGTTGAATGCTGAAGAAAAAAAATACTTCTGCAATTTTCAGTTTTGGACCAGGGGGAGCTGGGAATTGTTTGATAAACCAAATGATTTTTGGATGGGCTAAGAATAAGTAGGCAACAAACCAAACAATTATCAAATTTATTTGGCCACAAGTTAATTTTGGGCACAACGAGACATGGGCTTTCAAATCCAAAAGAGCCCATGTTCTAACAGTACTGTTCCACTAGTCCTCCTGGAGCAGTAGTTGCATAATATGAGAAGAAGAAAAAAGGTTACACAATAATATACTGAAAAATAATACGATTCCATTCATTTTAGAGACGATAGAAGATAGTTCTCGCAGAGAGAAATGGCCCACTATAAGCATTAGGAGGCTCTATTTACAGTAGTGTATTGGGGGATGCAAGTTGCCTCCAAGCTATATTCAAGTGATTCTTAATCTGGCAGCCTAGTTATTGAGATTTTAGGAATTAGATGAAAAGAAAAAAAGTGATAATATATTTAAGTAAAGAGGCTCTGAATAATTATGTTGTGGTACAAACTACATTAACTTTGTACTATTATTTTTAATTAGAAATAATCTAAGTTAAGTATAAGTATATTACAATTAATTAAAATATATAATTATATGTTTGAATTAGTTTATTTTGCATTTAAAAATAACTTTGCAGCCAAAAGTTAGTTCTTGAGCATTTTGAAAAAATAAAAACTTCTAAAAACAAAATAAGCAATCTAAACGGCTTTTTGACCTCAATAATGTTGTTCCTAAAACATATTACCGAAATACTATTATTTTGAAACTAATTATCGAAATACTGCTGTTTTTGCCATGCTAGATTTTTTTTCTTCACGATCCATGTAGGATTCGCCAATCCGTTAGGTGTTTCTATCGTGGATACGTCAAATGTGTTGGTGCAGTACACATAGGATACACCAAACGTTTTAGTATATTCACGTTGAAAGCGCCTAACGAATTGACGAATCCTACGTGGATACGCCAACATGTTTGGCTTATCCTATGTGTACTGCGCCAACACGTTTGGCATATCCACATCGAATTCCTATTTAAGCCTTCCTCTCTCCCAAGCAGCACACTTACCATTTTTAGAAATTTGTTAAGCAAAACCTACATGATTTCTCAACCCCAATCTAGTGGGTCATGTAATGTTAGAGGAAGATTTTGTTTTTGTGGAGTTATGATAGTGCTGAAGACCTCTTGGTCTGAAAAAACCTAAGAAGGAGGTTTTTCAAGTGTCCAAATAGAAATATGGTAGGTGTTTTTATTATATCTTTATTAATGTGGTATTTAATGATGCTATCACTCTTAATGATGCAAATGTATATAACTAGGGATGTAATTATTTTGACTGAGTTGATACTCCTTTGGTTGATCGCGGAACACCAGAATCATCATATTTGAAGGAAAAATGTGAGGAGATAAAGAAGAAAGAGATTGAAGCGAAGTTGAGAATGAAGGATATCAAAATGACAAGAATGCACCAGCTTATATTAGAGAGCAAGAAAAGAGAGGGAATGTACTTTTATTTACTTGTTGGAACTTGGATTTTAATTGAGTTTGTCTGTGTGTCAATGGTTATGAGGATGTAGGTTATGTATTATGGTTACTTAAAATATTATATAATATTGTGTTGTAATTATATGTTGTTAAATGTAATGCATAATATCAAATTAATGAGATGTAAATATTTTCATGCTTAATGTCACTCAATTTAAATAAAAAATAAATCGTATAATGTAACAAACATGCGATCCAATAATAATAATACATAAAATGACAAACAAGAAGTAGTAAAATATAGTATCAATGGGAAGGGTCTAGTGGTCTATGTGATGACTCAATAGAAGATCCCGATTGTGGTGGTTATGGAGGCAGTGGTGGGTAAGCATATAATGGGTAAGCCTGTGGTGAATAAGGGTACGGTGGGTAAGGGTATGGTAGGTAAGGATAAGGTGCGTATGAATAATGTTGTAGTGTGTGAATGGATGGCTCTGTAGGGGTTGTAGCTGAAGCTCAATGACTAGAAGTCGATGATGATGCTTGAGAAGGTTCAACTCTCCTCTTACCATTAGCTAAGCCTGCTCTCCTTCTCCGCCGAGTCCTTTGTTGACCATCGTCTTTAGGTGGCCCCGGGATGTCTTCTACATGAGGTGCTGATTGAAACTGTGTCATGACAATACAATCATGTTCATCCAAAGTAGATAATATCACCAAAGCTGATTCTCGTAGGGCATCAAAGTTGAATGATGATCAACCCTCAGGCGTACCCCACATATGCAATTGCTCTGAATTGTCAGCCTAATAAAATATATAAAGTTAAACATATATACATGGATGCATAAATTTACATTAACAAAGGAAACAATAATAATATTAACAGTACTTACAACAGTCCAATAATAGTTGCGAAATGAGTTATCCACCAGACGGTCACACTTCTATACCATTGCATGTACTCAGGGTTATTACCAAGCACACCATGGAAAGGCTCAACATTGACACACTGATAGTAACGAACATCCCAAATAGCAATGTAATATCTATGGTAATGTCGCCAGTTCTCATCATGCATCCCCGTCATGGTAAGAGTGTGCCAACGATTAGGCTGATGTGGCAACCAGAGGATGGGTTGGTTGAGGCCAAACTGACGCCTAACTCTATCTGGTTGGTGTCACTCAATAATGCGATAACATATGAGTGGTACCACAGCACGTCATATAACGCTACCAGCAGTATAAAAAACTGGAAGTGTGGACATAATGTTTGGGGTGTATAGTTGCTATTCAATCTGTGAAGATAAATATATTCCAAGTTATAAATAATTTTATAAAATTTTGGCTGTTAAATAACAATGAAATAAAAAAATATGGTTGTATGTAAGAATCTCACCTGATCCTTACGTAGACGATTAAGTAGGTGGCAATATGATTTAAATACATGAGTCAGAGTTTCTACTAAACTCTTCCTACCATGCCACCTAATACAATAGCAATTTAATTATTGTTGTCATAGAACCAGAATCACAATATTGACAATTATATGAAACTTACTTAAACAATTATATGATACATACCTAAACCCCAGTGGACATATGTCATCACGATCAGGAGTGATGCCAAAAATATCATCCTCTGCTCTTGTCTCTAGCATGGTCAGGAAACTTATGCCACGCCCACATCTGCATTAGTATACAAGAACTTCTAATTTCCTTCATCTTATAATCAGTGGCATTGCAGAGCTCCCAATATAAGTATGCCAAGAATGTTGAGCCCCAACTATATGTGTCAGCAGTGATGAAGTTCTCAATAAGTATGAGGTACATAAGATGCACGTATCTACCAGAATGATCGACAATATTGTGCCTCCAAGTAATCGAAGTATATAAGCTTGTGCATACCTTTGAATGTGTTCATCATTTGCATCAGCTGACAAAGTGTGAAACTTATACTTCAGCCATGTCAATGTAACCTTGCCACCACTGATCTCACCCTCAGGTGGTTCGACACCTAATAATTCTCGACACTCAGCATACTAATCAGCATGAGTAAGTCTCGTGTCAGGCTCACCATCAATAGGAAGTCCTAACAAGACAGCCACATCTTGCAATATGATGCTACACTCTCTAGGAGATATGTGGAATGTGTGGGTCTTTGGGTGCCATCTCTCAACTAGTCCAGATATCAGAATGTGGTCTATAGTACAGTACCCTAAGTGCGCCAAGCCAAGGAATCCAGACTGCTGCAAGTAAGGAAGGATAGCTGCTGCTGGCAGATCCTCATGTTTGTTCTTGCTCACACGTCTGATACGGAGAGTGTGAGATTTCTGTATAAGACAAGGTAATTATTAATAAATAATTATCCCTTTGTTTGAATGTCACAAATTATTGATCTTAAACCCTTTCCGCTTGAGCATCAAAGTTACTAGTCATTGTCCTCTTATTGGTAATTACTATTAGAGGTGTCAATTCAAATTAATTTGATCTATTTAGATTAGCATGCGTCATGCTAAATTAGTTTTGAGTTAGTAAATAGTCAGCTCAGTTATATGCGGGTTATAGGCTGGCTCTCAAGCTCATTACTTCTTAATTTTTAATTAAATTTAAATTTTAAAATTGGTGAGAAAGCCCTTCACATTTGTTAAATTTCAGTTATGTTTAAAACTTCAAATTGGTGAGAAAGTCCATTCTCTGGATATTGAAAATTGAACTGGCGGTAGCTTGGTTCAAGTTGTTGAGTTCTGAGGCTAAAATTTTGTCTAGAATAGCATGTCACATCAAATTTAAATTACTATCGCCAAAATAGATGGAAAATTTTCACGACCCATCAGAATATTCTTAACAGTCCTTCACGTAGCTAAAAAGGCTGGCCTTTCCAAATTCTAATAATGCCTACAATGGTTGCTGAGGCATTTGCAAGCCATGGGTCCAGGACCTTTGTGCTTGAAGCCCATTTTATAGGTAAGAGGCGAGGTGAGGGAATATTGGATCAACGGTGGGATTTACGGGCATACGAGGTGGCCCGACCCATTACGAGAACCTATAACATATTTTTGACTCAGGTCGGACCAGCCTATAACATAATTCGAGCTTACATTTCTTTAACTCAACTTTCACTTTTCACCCGGTGAGCACTCACAACAACCAAAGCATTGGAGCTGGTGCTTTACTCATCCCAAATCTTTTCATGGTTTTCCTTCCTCGTGACCTCTTCTTCTTCCTTTCCTCCATCTCTTTTCTTTTTCTTCATATTGTTGCTTCTCTTGCTAATTAAATTCACACACGGTGGTCGCGTTCCACGGCCGAAATAGAGTTGAGTTAAAACATAACAGCTTGACTATCTCTAATTTTTAGGAAAAACAGAAACCATCCCTAGTTTTTAGTTTTTTTTCTTCTTAAATTGTAGACGGAGATAAAGTTTTGGAAACGGCATATAATAGAGAAAAATAAATTATACATTCGTCAATTTCTAATTGAGGAACCTGATAACAAAAACACAAAAAGATGCACTCAAGTTTTCCCTTACTCAAGCTTTGTATATTCTACCAACGTACAAATACATATAAAACATCAATTGTACCAACATTTAACAAATTAAATCTTGGAAGAAGATCGCCCAACCATGGATTACTGTCTTATTTCTAATGTAGGAATGTATAAGATGAAAAGAAAGGGGGGTTTAAACACACACAGCTGCGGAAATGCCTTCCCAGGTGGGTGGCTTTCCCTAAGCACACTGCGTACGTTGCTTACATACATACGAATACGCTTTCCCAATAGATGTGGTCAGCACTTAAGTCAGCGCACTAGTTTACCTCAATGGCCTTTTTGTTCACTCAGAAAAAGGTTAAGCAGGATCGCACCCCCCTAATGTCCCTCCATTGGAATCAAAGGCACTTTTGTTCTGTTGAGAATTAAAATAAACCTAAGTGGTTCATTACATGTGCACATAATCATTAATTAAGAAATCATCCATTTGATGCCATAAAAAATATACATAAGCTTGTGCTACATTCCATGAACCCAAAAAGAATGGCATAATTTTCAGAGCAACTCCATTGGAGTGAAGTTTTGTCAAGAAAAAAGAATAATGCGACATAGAATGACACGTTTTCATCCTAGGCCGGACCTTATGGCAGTGATATGATACTATCCTGGCACGTAAGCACAAATAGGTTTATAATGGAGCCCTAGACATTCAGCCCTATTGTTTATTGCTTTTGACATTGTCATTTACGTATTGTTTTATATATTCAAAGGCAATATGTAGCGGGCCGGCATGGCTCCATAAAATATATTTTATTGCTCTTTGGTGGGATTCTACTATATATTGCATCAAATTCTTGTTTCTTGCTTAGGTATGCTAATAATGTTTCCCAACAAAAAGGAAAATTATTGATAGTGTGGAGATGATGTAAACTTTAAATTGTTAAAAAGAAATTAAATGAAATGTAGTTATTATTTAGTGGTCTAAAAAATATAAATAAAGTGTAACAAATTTATTTATGTAAATAATGTGTTACTTCAATGAAAAGGAGCTTTGATAAAGAGAAGCAGCACACCAAAAGATGTTTCACGAGTTAGGTTTTTTTATATCAATACTGCTAATTTTTATTTATTTATTAAAATATCTTACTTTTATTTTTATATACCAAAATACGTTTTTTTTTCATTCTTATTCAAAAATCGCTTTGACCCATGATGATTTCTTAACATGTTTTCTCTTTTAGTTTTTAAGTTTTTAGATTTTAAAAACATAAATGAAAATTGCGCGCTATGGTGGAGGATAGTTTTTGACTTACTTTATTTTTAAAAAATTCAAATTTATTCATGAAAATCGACTCCAATGGAAGCGATTTTCTAACGTATATAATGATATATATATATATATATATATATAACGAAAACCGTTATGGTAGATGGCATTTTTTTACTTGCTTTATTTTAAAAAAAGTTAAATTTTTTTCATGAAAATCGGCTCCAATAGAGGGGATTTTCTGACCTATATAATGAAATATATATATATATATATATATATATATATATATATTGTAAAACTGTCTTAACCCATGATGATTTTTGAATAAATTTTAAAAAATGTATTTCAATACATAAAAATAAAAGTAAAATAATCTAAAAAAAATAGCTATAGTCATATAAAAATTCCTTTCAAAGCCAGGAATGAGCAACGGTACTCGTGAGAAAGAGAAAGATTTGGAAATAATAAACAATAAAAAAATTTAAAATAAAGTGGATGAATAATAAAGTGACGAAGCATCGGAATTTTTTAAAGTAAAATAGTAAAAGAGAACAAATCATCACACGTTGAAAACACACAGATTTGAGCTCACTATCATGTGTGCTTCCATTGTCTGAAATAATAATGTTACTTCAATGAAAACGAACTTTGATAAAATAAATGTATATTACAATAAATGAGGTTTCAGAAGCCAGGAGAAAATCAGCTAGCTATAGTATTCGTGAGAAAGAGAAAGATTTGGAAATAATAAACAACAAAAAGGTTAAATTAAAGTGGATGAATAAATAAAGTGACGATGCAACAAATTTTTTAAAGTAAAATAGTAAAAAGACAACAAATCATCACACATTAAAAAAATAATAGAATTTAGCTCACTATCATGTGTGCTTCCATATTGTTTGAAATAATAATGGACGGCCTAGCTAGATCGAATGAACATCATAAGATGTGTCCCGATACATTAGTATTTTTTTTTTCATTTTCATATTGAATTCTATACATAAATTTATACAGTAAGCAACCAACAACCAATAACACATGTTAACTAGATATCACTAAACGTTCAGAGGTACAATTGTTTTTTTTTTCAAAAAAACAATAATGATGAATTATAAATTTAGTTGAGATCGGTTTTTCGATAAGAAGTCAAAAATGTATTGTATTTGTACATGTGTATATAAATGTAACACATTATACAATTTAAATTTAATTTCTGTATGACATGTGATGTTGTCAGTACTGGTTCAAGGAATCATACAAAACTTTCAGCCTATAAATGGAGCAAGTTGATCAAGTTTTTTTTTTTTTTTTGGTTGATCAATTGGTCAAGTTTAGGTATAAGATACACGTTGCTAAATCTGATTCCCCGGGTCCAACATATCTAGGGTAGACCCCGCCACTCCTTTTATTGACCCACGAAGTTACTCCTCGGAGCATTCTGCATTTGCCACGTGTTGCACCTTCTACACATGCCACGTGCCCATCCAAAAAGAAATCCCAATCACTACTTATATTCCCGCTTCAGCTATTCCCTATATCCTCACTCCATACAAAACTCAAAACACTGAATGCATCATAATCATCTTCATCTCACTCTGCACCTTTCACGTCCAAAATGAATGGCGCAACCACCCTTCAACTTCAACATCAGCATCAAAACCCTAACTCCCTCAACCTCAACCACCACTGCGTTACCTCCCTCAAAACCCTAACACCCCATATCACCTGCCTCGCCGTCCACCACAACCTTCTCTACGCCGCATCCCTTAACCTGATCAATGTCTTCGATCTCTCCCATTCCCATTACACCCACGCCGATGCATTCAACGACAGCCCCGCTTCAGGGTTCGTCAAGTCCATCGCGTTCAGCGGTTCAAGGATCTTCACCGCTCACCAAGACTGCAAGATTCGCGTCTGGTTGATCACGCCCTCCAAACGACACCGTCTCCTGTCGGCCCTCCCCACCGTGAAGGACCGGTTGCGCCGTTGCATGTTACCCCGAAACTACGTCAACGTTCGACGCCACCGCAGGAGGCTGTGGATCCAACATTGTGACACGGTGTCGGGTTTAGCAGTGAACGAGAGAGTGATGTACTCGGTTTCTTGGGACAAGAGCTTTAAGATTTGGGACTTGTCGGATTACCGGTGTTTGGAGTCCGTTAAGGCGCATGAAGACGCCATTAACGCCGTCATCGTCGCCGACGACGGCACCCTTTACACGGCCTCCGCGGATGGTTGTATCAAGGTTTGGGAGAGGGATGATAAGGTGAAGAGGCATACGTTAGTGAGCACCATAGGGAAGCAGAAATCAACCGTGAATGCGCTTGCATTGAACGGTGGTGATGGCAAGGTGTTGTTTTCGGGTGGTTGTGACGGCACGATCTGCCTGTGGGAGAGGAAGCGCGGTGCAAACGACGTAGTATCGGTGGAAACATTGCGGGGTCATAGTGGGGCCATATTGTGTCTGATCAGCGTGGCTGGTTTGTTGGTGAGTGGGTCAGCAGATCATACGGTCAGGATATGGCAACACGAAAAGGGAAGTGGGTATTGTTGCAAGGCAGTGTTGGAAGGGCACGAGAAACCGATCAAGTCATTGGTGGCATTTTCGGGTGGTGCAGGTGACTCAAACGGGGTTGTTAAGCTCTTTAGTGGAAGCCTTGATGGGGATATTAAGGTGTGGGAGGTGTTTGGTTTGGTTTGAATGTGCATTAATTCTGCTAAAAAAGTCCTCTCCTTAAAATTTTATATCATGGTCGTAGCTAGCTAGGTCGAAATTCTGACACTAATAATATATATATATATAGCCATTGCAGGCCATCAGATATGCTTACATGGTTTTACAACTATTTGCTTTCATGGGAGCACATGACCAAGATTCAAAACAGATTCCTAAAATCCATTACGGCAATAATGCATGATATTCTACCCTAATTAAGGTAATTTTCCTCCATAATTTCACTTCCAAAGAGGCCTTGTTCTTCACTGTTACCGTAGTAACATCATCAGAATGAATAATTAATGGGTAATATTTTTTGTAATTTTTTTACATCACTTTTAACACCATTTTTCTGTGATTGCTTTTTACACAAGACTCATACAAATTACACATAATAGGTCCTTCTTTCAAAACTTATACCAACTCTGATACAGAAAGTAATAATATACAAATATCAGCAGTATTCATGATTAATAACTAATATTGAGAAATCTGCGCTTTTGATTGTTAAGGTTTATGACATAAGCCACGTACTGGTTCATAATTTTGTTTCACGAGGAACATGCATCTGTTAACACATGCCTATTTCTTTGAAAGAAGATCCCTTATTGGCATTGACCTTAATTATGCATGCTTCTTTCTTTTATTTTTTCATTGAGATATTCTTGCATAGGTCTAAAACTTTTGCACACATTTACAAAATTTTTGACAACATATTAAAAGAGGACCCACAATAACAACTTAACAATGGGTGATTTTAGCTTAAATTTTTGTGAGTGTGTATAAAAGTGAGGTGGTAAGTTTGGACCTAAACAAGAATACATCTTCTTCATTTGACATATTCCGTTGGTACGACCTCGTGGTACAACAAACGATTTCCCAGATATCACCGATTGTGTAAGTGCCCTCCACCTGTTACAATTATGTTGGAGAAATTAAAATAGAAAGAACTCAAATGGTTCCTTTTTTTTTCTATAATAAATTAAAAAGGCTTTATTTGTGCTAGTGCAGACGGATATAATTCACTGCCGCAAATCTGATACTCTGTGATTGAACTTTTTGTATGAATATTACTAGTTGTATACCCGTGAAATTCATGGGTCAGATATGATAACAAATATATAAATAAGGGATTCAAATTCTCTATTTATTCTTTCTGTCTTCAATTCTCTCTCTCAATTAAATATTGTCAACCATGAAAAAAATTAGGGTAACACTGGGGCTTGGGCATGCCCTAGACATTACCTCTCTCTTATATCCAGCAACGCTTCTTGTTATTGCAAATGGATTTTTGACCATTAATCTTGCTAATCCAAACAATAATAACAACTAAATCTTATTTTATTAAGTGTGAACAAAAATTAAACATTTTTAGATTAATGAGAATACACCAACTAATTGCATCGTAACGAGCTACCCAAATTTTAAAAGAAATCGAGGGGGAGCTAAACACCTTGTCCAACCGAGTTTGAGGCTTTGAGCTTGAGCCATGGTGGAGTAATGCCTCGTTGAGTCGTTTGTACATAAAGAACTTTTGTGAGTACCTAGAACTCTTGATACTTATATAAAAAAATTAATTTATCTGTATACATTAAAACAAAATCGTGAAGCCACACTATTAACGTAACTAGAAGCATGGCAGAAGAAGAGATAAGGGAAAGTAGGGAACGGGGAAGAAGGAAAGGAAAATCTGTTCATTATTTTCATCAACTATCCATACATGGAGTAATAAAAAGTATTTAAATATGTACAATGGCTAACCTGGATAAAGTAGAATAAAAATATTACTGATGTACAATACTCAAAAAACCATGACCTTTATGTATGGCCCTTTCAAACAATTGGAGTGAAACATAGAAAAATTGTTTGCAATCCAATGTTGATGTTGTGTGATAGAAAGTCCCTCGGTGAAAATAACTGCAAGTTGTTTGTTGATGCTACAAACTCAGGTTCAATTTCTTCTTCTCAACTTTCTCTCGAACAAAATGATAGTCATGCTCAATGTACTTGCTTCTAGCAAAAAACGATTGGATTAAAGGCCAATTAATTAAGTCCTCTTTGATTGTCACACTTGAGAGCAACATGATGATCCTCTATTCCTAATTCTGATAAAATGTGTCTATATTAGGATAGTTCAACTGCAATGGTTGCATTGCACGATATTCTGCCTCTTCGCTTGAGCGAGAAATGGTTTTTTACTTTTTACTTCTCCAAGAGACAAGACAACCGGCAAAGAATATACGAAACCCTAAGATGGATCTTCTGCTATATATCTGGATCTCCTCCCCTATCTGCGTTAGAGTATGCTATCAATTTAAGTTGTTGCCCTAAGAGGAAAGAAAAGCCCATCTGCAAGTGTTCCTTTTACGTATCGTAAGATTCTTTTAGCAGAGTGAACTTCTCTAGCGTCGTGCATGAATTGACATACTTTCTTCACAGAGAAACTAATATTTGTACGAGTAAAAAAGTTGATGTTGAAAAACGTAAAGTCACTTTTGTGACTTTTGTTAAAGTCATCAATTGTTCATTAATGAAGGGAAATGAGGAATAAGAAATTCATTTCATCCCGTGCACAATTGAGAAAACGTTTGCATTAAAAATGCAAACGTGTGAAAAGGAGAACGTTCTTTCTTATAAATAGAGGTCTCTTCCATTGTTTTAGTGATCATTCAAATATTCCATTTCAGAAAGAAAAACATATAATTTCTTGTGAGAGTTGTTTCTTCTTGAGTTTTCTCCTATTTATTTAGAGAAAATTGTAATCTCTTAATTTTGTAGAGAGTGTCATTGTTCTCTCCTTGTATCTACAGAGATAGTTGTAATATCTTCCTTATAGTGAAAATATTATACTCTTACCTGTGATTTTTCTCTTGATTTGTTTAAGGGTTTTCTATGTTAAATTTGTGTGCTTAGTTCTTATTTTCTCAACTCTATTTTTAGCTGTATGATAATGTTTCCATAACTTTGGTACTAACTGTTAAATATTGTAGCACACCAACCAAGCTCCTATACCTTTCTAGATTCTTAATGGGATTATTGTCATTTGCTAAAAGTTTCCTTGTCATCAGCATTGAGTTAGATAATGTCTATCTCCACCATTAACAACACCATAAGTATTTCTAGAGTACTTGATTATTAATGGAAGCAATAGGAACAGCACCAGAAGTCACCTTCCTTGTTTTATCCACTTGGAAGCTATAGTAGAATTAAGCTTCGCAGTACCCAAAATAATAATAATAATAATAATAAATAATTAAGCTTCGTCAAATGTAACATGTTGAGAAACAAGAGTCTCATCATTGGTTGGTAAATAGAATATGTACCCTTTATGATGGTCATTATAGTCTACAAGTACACACTCTACTGCCTTGGCAGATAACTGTTGCTTGTGGATTTTGGCACCTGATATGGAGACATTTTATTTGGACTGGCAGTGGTTGACAGTGTCACAGGCTATTGATTACATACAGAGCAATATGAAAATGCTTCACTTCATAGGCACTTAGGTGCTTCATTGTAATATAACGATCACCAACCCCAATTCCGTGATACGCCTGTGTTTTCTCTAACTCTTGATTTTGTTCTGACGTATAAGGACAAGAACGTTGTTTCTTCATCCCATTTGCCTTGCAGAACTCTTGAAATGAGTGAGATGTAAATTCTTTGATATGACTGTTATTTCTCTCCAATACTTCATTTTTTATATCTAATTAATATTTGCAGACACGTGAAAAAGAAAATATTTGCAACGACTCGTTCAGATGGCACTATGGATCATCGAACTTCTTATTGTCATGCAAATTATTGGAGAAGGCAGAAGAGGAAGTATGCTTCATAACAAAAGTCACATAAACAAAGAGCAGAGATGTTAGAATTCAGTTGAACACCAGAAATACTTAAATCCAGTGGAAGGTGCTATCAGACAATGGCAAGCAGGGGATCTGGACAAAGGCTGAATCAGTAACCTTGAATGATATGGTTTTTCTATGCACCTATCAGCTAAACTTCAAAAAAATTTCAACAATTAGTACCGAAAGGATATCTTCAGATGAAAAAAATGGATAAAAAGTAAATACCATAGCATAGCAACTAAAATTTGGGAGCTATCATCTCTGTCAGTGAGACCCCAAAAGGAACAGGGATGTTAACAGAATTGAAGGGGTTTTTCTTGTATATAGTATTATTGCCATGAGAGCATACAATGAAAACTACATAGCATCCACTGTAGGATGTAAGTGCGTCGGGTTCAGGTGAAATTTTGCACCACCCAAACCGAATCCAAATAAGTTATGATTTGAAACACGACCAAACAAAGTTTAAGGTGGTTTCCCCAACAGCCTTTCTTTCTTTTTTTCTTTTTTCTTTTTTTTTTTGAATGATACCCCCAACAGCCTTTCTTGTGATATTCCACATGCCCACTGATAATCACAGTTCCATAATTAATTTTTGAGAATTTTCAATCTAGTGCTCACATATCAAGCCAAGGATCCACAAATTGGGTAAATTTGATCAACATTATCTCTAATCACTACTAAGCGGTTGTAACCGTCGTAGTGCAATTCCATACCATCAATCAGCCAAAAACAAAGCCATTTAACCAAAACAAAAAGAAGTTCTAATAGGACAGCTAAAAGAAAAAGAAAAAGAATACAGAAGCAAAAAACATATTTTCAAACAATCATTGATGGCCCTCGAAAGAGCATAAACAAGATGGGTTATTTTAGGAGACATTAGAGGTAATGAGTATTGTGAGAACAAAATCTGGTGAAATATATGGAGTAACAGGCATTTGCTTCACAAGTCAAAGACTTGGAGGAAAAGAATTTAACACAGCACACATCACAGAGAGTAATATGGAAGAATCACAAAATCTGGGTGCAACAAAGCAGAGTTGTATTGGAAACATCTCTGAAAGCTTATATCATTACACAGAAAGCTCTGGCATGTTAAATATAGATGTTTTGCTGTAGTTCTTAAAAACAATCACAATCTCAGGCAGGTTCAAAGCATGTCTAGTTGACTAGTTTACAATCAAACAACATATATGTCCATCATCTTGTCATCTCTTGATAAATAAAACTTTCAAATTATGCAACATTGGAGATTTTGTCTTTAAAAACTACATGATTCTGACATTACTAAGTACTATAAAATAAACCATAAGAAAAACCTCATACAAAAGGGCTAGTCTATGGAGAGCTTAACTGCTTGTGCTGTCGAACTCTCATCAATCTACTAGTAGTCTTAGAATAAAATGCATTGGAGTCTAATACAGTGCAAAGCTACATAAATGAATGAATATGTATGATTTCAAGTAATCTGCGGGTTAGGGAGCTCAACCTCTTAAGAGGTCTGGCTCTCCACATACCTAGCCCAACAACAGAAAAGGTTATTACTTATTAGGAGAAAAAAAAATTATGTATGCTTCACTTAAGTTAATATAGAGAATTCTTGAAACCTGATCCCTATCCTTTTTTGGGGGAGGCAAGCGTAGAACAAATCAGTTTGTAGACTACTCACATCCATTATGGTTTACCTTGTTCCTTCCACCTACACATAGTGCTAAGCAAGTTCTTTTTCTTTTCTTTTTTTAAATCATGGTTAGAGTGGAAAAAAGTTCACCGAACCTTGTATTGGTTATTGCTGCTATTATTCAGCCATTAAGTCTCTTTAAATAATATTAACAGTTTACTGGTCTGGCCAACCATTATCTTAACATCTAGTGTTGTGACTTTCCCAAGCTTTCTCCATGAAAGTGAGGGCCAACATGGTTGGAGTAACATGATGGAAAAATATGAAAACACATCTAAATGATTTTATTTTATTTTTTTGATGGAAACATTTAAATGATAGATAGCACTAGATTTGCACAAGCCAGTTTAGATTCCCTCTTACATGAGAGACAGAAGCATAGTGTCCGTTTTCCAACAGCAGCTGAAAACTACAAATGGGAGTATGCTAACATTGGAAATGGGCATTTTTCACACTATTTCTTACGGAAGCAAGCTACTTCCAAATTGAGAAAAAGAGCAAATGGGTTTTGGTGGCAGGCATCACATGTAGATGTTGAATTAGAATTTAAAACTGGCCACGTCTAATAATAATAGGTCCAGACCGGATATGAAGTTTTCTATTTCTATTTGTATGCAAGTGTGCTCAAATTAAATACAAGGAGAGAAAGAGACATCTTCCAGCAGCAGAATATATAAGATACCTACCTACAACATAAATCACGAAACTCAACGCTTTTCTTTTCTCACCATTTTGAAGAAGAAATACTGTACCATTTTGTTCTGTTTCCTACGACGGCCTCATGTGTGTAATTTAATATCATTCTTGCCCGCATGCAGGATCGAACTACAGCCCTTTGGTTAACTAGATAGCCGCTCAACCACTGGACCGAGCTACTTTTATGGTTGTGCTGATCTCCATTTTAAAATATTTCAATTTGTTTTTCTCATTCAATTTCCCTCCAAAAATCAAGACCCGAGTTACTGGGGTTTGGGTTTCCTGGGAGCAAGGAGTGCGAGTGAGTGTGGTGACGAGTATAATGGAGGCGGAGGAAGCCACCTTTGAGTCTGTACAGCTCTACTCCTACAACCCTTTCCTGATTCCTTCCTCATTTTAAATTTTCTTCACTAATTTGTAATACCTCACTCTGACCCACTTCTCCACTAACAGGATCTGATTCATGCCGTTTTGAAGAGCGTTTGGTCCACACGAGCTCTTGGTCACTCACTCCTTCTCTCTATCCTAACCTGCATTCTTCTCCTTTCCTTTCCAGTTCATTCGATTCACACTCTTTTATTTATTTATTTTGGTTTCGTTCTTCCCTTTTGTTTGCAGAGCGTGAAAAAGTTGAAGCCAACGATGCTCTGGACTCCGAGGTTTTCAAATTTATCCCCTTCACGATTTTCTCACATTTCATTTCATTTCATTTCCAACTTATACTATTACTATATGCCATTGGTTGAGTTCAGACTTGGGATGATAACTCTTTTGCCTTTGTTTCTTCACAATAATTTCTCGATTTCCCTTTCGTTAAATTAGGGTTTTGGAACATTGGAATTGTTTTTGTGCTCTTATTTCCAACAATTACTTCACCGGCAGTGACTGGTGCGTGTCAATCACTGGAAAACGGCCAAATTTGCTTTCTTTTATGTGTGTGTGTGCCCGATGATCAGAATAGAGGTGCATTTAACCGATTTGTTTTTTATTCTTCCGCGGTCTTCTTATTAGCAATTCAACCTTCCTTTGCTTTCCTTCGTAGGTTCTTATCATATGGTGCGTTGATCTTGTTCTATTGTTGTTTTGCACATCAGGAACCATTGTTTAAGTCATCCTTGCTAGTACTTTCAATCACAACCACCTTATAGCTTACGAGATCCCTACATATCATCTTTCAGCCACACTTTGTTGATTTATTTCATGAGAATATGTATTTCCCAAAATCTTATTCAATCATTACTCCTCACCATATCCTTGTGGTTGGTGTACCCATGAGAACTTCATATTTAATTTTACGCACATATATTGTTTGCAGTAAAATACTTATAAAATGTATTGCAACTCAAAAATGTTGTTGTGATAGATTCGTTGACTGAACCATTATTGCATGAATGTTTTGTGATCAAATGTCATTCCTACCGTTGTTCAAATTTATATGTTGAGAAAATGAGAATGCATTTATTTGATGCAACTGAATTGAAGGCTCAGCTGCACCAAATTCATTTGTTTTTATCTTTTTCTCAACGTATAAATCTGAATAAGATAGAAAATACATTTGAACACAAAAAGCATCCATGTTAACCATGTGCTAACAGTTTAATTAACAAATTTTTGAGTCCTGTAGTGCTTTTTATAAATGGAGGGGAACTTTTGCAGGTTTTCGTAGTAGACGAGAGATCTTTGTAGTAATCACAAAATATCGGGGAGAGCATAGTAACTTACTATATTGTTTCTTATATCGTATGTAATGCTTCTTTCTCAAAAGTTAAAATGTTTGGTAATGGGCATTTCTTGCATGTATTCATATCCCTTTGCTTGTGTCTCCAAGTGTTTCCCTTTCAATTTATTTCCTTTCTTATTTAGGGTTTTACCAGATTTGTTTTTAGAGTAAGATGATTATCAAACTATTACACAAATAACTTAATTTTCAAAGTAAATTTTGTAAATCTATAACTGAATGGATAACCATTGACAGCAGCAGCATCCTGAGTAGGAACTACATTCTCCAATATGTTAGTTATTATCTTTAATTACAGAATGTCTCCTGCTTAACTGTTGCATTGTTTGTCAGTAATCTTCAAATGAGTTTTACTACTACAGGTAGGAATTGGAACATCCAGGAAGAATCGGCCAACTTCTGGTATTTATATATACCATATTACCAATATATCATTCTATTGATAGATTTCTTATTTGGTTGAGGCCATGTGATTATGTCGCATTATAGTTGCCTTGGTATTGTAAATTGGACATCTTACAAGTTACTTCTTTGTCCATCTTTTCTGATGCAGCTAATGCAAATGCACTGAAACTTACTTGTGAACTTCTACGGGTTTTTGTAGCAGGTTCACCCATATCAAAAGAGAAACACATTTGCGCTTGTTTAAGACTATGACTCTGCACATATTCTATATCTTGATAAAAACCTTTCTGTTGATGCAGAGGCTGTTCAGCGTGCTGCTGCTATTGCAGAGGCAGAGGGTGTTAGTCAAATAGAAGCTACTCATTTGGAGAGTATTCTTCCTCAGTTACTTCTAGATTTCTAAAACATTTGAAAACTTATAAATATGTAACTTAGAAAGCTCATTATGATTTGTTGGTGAAAAGCAGTATCAGATACAACTAATTTCTCTACATGGAAAGAGAAAGAGGAAAGATGGGTTGTGGTGGTGGGTTTTTTTTTTTTGGGGGGGGGGGGGGGGGGAGGGGGGCAAACGCAATTGGAGGACTTAACAAGTCAGTGCTAATTCTGGAGTATCATCACTCTCGTTTCTTTCTATTGCTTCATATTTATTTTCAGGATCAATACCTAATCACAGTGCAAGCTAGCAGTTCTATATTCCATTATACATATATAATCACAATGCTCAACCATTATTATCATTATTATTATTGTTGGTGGTGGCGGGGGGATTCAGCATTCTGTGATGAAGGAAACAATATTATATTGGTTCATATTATATTTTTGAACTCACACCTACCACTGATATAATTAACCAAATACGCGTTACATATTATTTCACATTTTTATGAAACATAGATTCAGTGCTTGATTTGGGACAACATGCACCTAACATCCTTACTGTTAGGCCTGTCCTTTGGATCATCCAAAGTGCAAAAGCTGGCAATCTTCAAAACCAGAAGCATTTGTTCCTCATATCCATTGCCCATAAGCTTTGCATCAATTGCTTGCTTGGGATTTTCTGAAGTCATCACATTTCTCATCCACTTGACCAAACTCATTTCGTCTGTTTGCTGGAAAAACTCATCTGATGGAAGCTTTCCTATCACCAAGACACCAAGCAGAACCCCAAAGCTGTATATGTCACACTTGTCAGTGAACTTAAGTATCTGGTGATACTCTGGTGCTATATATCCCACAGTGCCAGCCACATTTGAAGTTGAGATGTGTGTATGAGCATCTGGCATTGCTTTTGCAAGCCCAAAATCTGCAATGCGAGCTTCCATCTCATCATCAAGAAGAACGTTTGCTGGCTTGAGATCTCTATGAATTATACGTGGGCTGTGGCTCATGTGGAGGTATTCAAGGCCAGATGCTATTCCAAGTGCAATCTTGTGCCGTGACAACCAATCTAATTCCCTTTTACCTTCTTGAACTTGATTCAGCATATCTTGTAGACTTCCATTCTTCATAAGTTCATAGACAAGGTAGTGACAATCAGGCTTAGACAGATGAGCTAGCAGGGGTAAAAGGTTTCGATGTCTAATTTGGCCAACTGTATTAATCTCTGATCGAATTTGACGCATTTTTTTGTGTAAAAGCTTACTGTCTTCTTCAGCCAATTCTGATGCGTCCTTTTGAGGTTGAGTAATCTTCTTTATGGCAATCATCTTCTTGCTTCCTGATAATTCAGCCTTGTAAACTTCTCCACACCCGCCTTGTCCAATGATTTCTAATGAAGCCAGCCCATCTTCTTTCTCTAAGAAAGCCAAGTCCTCTGCTTTTATAATCAAAGGACTGTAAATTGAAGGGCCAGAGCTCTTTCTACCCCCTTTTATCACAACCAAAGCTAACTTGAACAGCAAAGAAAATATGAATCCAAATAAGCACCCACCCAGTGCTCCAGCCACAAATCCAAGAATCCACCCAACAAGCTTCCTCTTGCGGGACTTATGTTTGTGGGGTGCCCTTGATGGAGCAGGAGCTTGAACTGTACTATTACTCTTGCTTGATCTGGGGGCAGGTGCAGAAGCTGTGTTTCTTCTATCAGTTGGAGTCTCAGCAAGGATGTACCGTTTGGGGACATCAGATGCTGAGCCTTCAAGCTTCATCAATGGCACAGAACCTTCAAGGAAACGGTTCCCTGAAAAGTTGAAGTGCCGGAGATTGCGAAATGAACGTATGGATGCTGGAATTTTCCCTGTGAAGAGATTGTCTGCCACAGAGAGACTTTCCAGGTTGGGAAAATACTTCAAGAAATTCACGTTCCCAGAAAGCTTGTTGGAAGAGACATCAAGGATTCGAAGGCGAATGAGAGATGACAATTCAGATGGAACATCCCCGGAGAATTGGTTTTTTCCGAGGTCGAGAATTTCCAGCTTCCTGCAGTCAACTATCTGGGATGGGATTTGGTCAACGAGTTGGTTGTTGAAAAGAGAGAGCTCTTTGAGCTCGGAGAGGCGTCCAATGGCTGGGGACAAAACCCCATTAAGGTGCTTGGACTTGAAGATGAGCCTGGTGATTCTGATAACATAGCTCTCGTTGTTGGAGAGCCTCCTCTCACAGAACACACCGTCCGTGTTACATGGGTTGTTGGCTCGGTGGAGTTGACCGTTGACTCCCAATTCTTTTTGGACAATTGTTAGAGCTTTGAGGTCTGAAGGGTGGAGATCTAGTTTGGCATGGACGAGCAAGAAGAGGAGGGAGAGGAATGGAAAGAGCAAGAGGTGTGATTTCCCACGGGAGAGACCCATTGCCATTACCAAAGTGTGTGTTGTGTTGGTAGTGGTTGGAGACAGGGAAAGGAAAAGGGTGTTACGAGGGTTACAAGAGGGTAGTGATGGCCAGGCTGGGGCTCCTTCCACATTTTGCTCTTTTGCTCGTTTGTTTATTCTTATAGCGGCAAAGCCTTGTGGGATACTTTGCAATGGATCCCTTTGAATTTTCTTCCACATGCTTAGTAAGATCATTTTTTTGAAGACCAGAGTGCTTGTGCCCCTTTGGGTGGGATAAATTTCGGACCTCAGTTTGAAAAGTCACAAGCATTTTTAGTGAGTTTTAAATTTATGTACTATAAGAAAAAATTTCTTATATAAATTTATCAACTGACTCATAACTCGTGATTAATATCATTTTATTTTATGAATTTTTTTAGCAATTATATGTCTCACCCTTTTTTGTTGACGTCAATATTATCATTGTATAATAAAACTAATACTATTTAAAAAATTAAAAATGATAATAATAAGTAAATGGATATTGTTTGTGTAAGTGAATTAGGACATTAGGGTATTACTTTTTACTCTCTCTCTGCTCTCTCTTGGTCTCAAAAGTCTGCCTCATATTGAAGTCGTCGTTAAGATTTCAAAGTCGTGTTTTTGGTTTGGGTTTTCTATAGCTCATGTAATTTCAAGTAACTATTCTTTGCAAAATGAAAATTCGTCGTAATATCGAAATTGGAAAGTGACGTTATTTTTAGAGTAAATTATATTAACCCGTGAGGCTTCACCACCCCAATAAACAGCAAGAATTATACTCTACTGTATTGACTTCTTTTTATTGACTATTTATTAACAATGGGATGAAATATTTTACTTAACTTTAATAATTAACCATGATTTATTTTTGATAGACCCTAATGATAAAAATTTAGATTATTCATTACCAATTGTTGCCCAATAACCGTTGAGAACAATTGTTCTCTATTCTCTTTTAAATGTATTTCTTTTATTATTTTTTTATACTTTATTCTCTCTTACGTTCTTTTTTTAGAAGGTATCTTCCCTTACGTTCTTTTTTTAGAAGGTATCTTCTTGTCTCTTGAAGACAAATAATAATATTTCTCCTATAGAAGATAGGAAACAATAGTCAGTGAACACTAGTTCACAACATAAGTTAACGGGTAAAGCTGTTAAAATGGATCAAGCCAAAATAATTAGATTAAATGTATGGGTTAGGCCAACAAAAACTAATTTAAGTTTTTTAATACAAGTTAATTAAATAAATTATTTGACATTGCATTTTTTTACTCTAATTATTATATATATAAAAAAAAAGAGTAAAGGGCATGTGGGCTAACTTAAATAGCTCATAACTCGTATAGAATTAGGTTACGTTAACAATTTACTAGCTCAAAACAAAATTGATATAGCCCGAATTGATACCCATATTCACGTGTTGGATCCCTTCTACCAAAAGTGAAGGTAGATCACTATCCCATTTTTGGTGGAAGGCTAAGAAATACTTACCTCTTATTAAAAGAAGAAGAAGAAGAAGAAAGATATGAAGCAAGTTGTTTATCTTAAATTTAATAATTCAATATAATCTAATTTTATGACACAATGTAAAATTGAGCGTCCTAGTATAGTAGCTTCATATAAGGGTGTCTTCTTACGGAGAGCACGCATCTGTTTGATGACCAAGTAGAAAAATATGCCTGGATGTGGGAAAGCAAGTTGTTTTCATCCTCAAAATCAATAAAGACTGAGACGTAACTAAAATATTTTAGATGGAGATGCTAAATAATATAATTTTAGAAGAGGTTACAGATTATTTAAAGAATGTATACTACATATAAGAAAAAATTTAACTTTAGAAATGCCACTACCCCCTCACTTTCTACCTAGTTCCACCCCTGAATAGAGACAAATTACATCACATTCTACTAGTCTTTAATTTCCCCCAATTTTATAGGAAGCCTAAAATGGACAAAAATATTATTCGTAAATAATGTTGTTATTAGAAAATATTCTTTTTCAAAAAATTAATTTAAATATACTGCGTTGTTCTTTATTTGATTTCTAATTCTTAAAAAGTACAAATTTGAGAAACTATTCAAGTCCCCTTGATATTCGTATGTAAATTGATCCGTTTTTCAATTAATTTTTTTTAATAAAGTATATAATTTAAAGATATGTCATTTGAAAATATAATTTCGGTCTACATATATGAGAACAAAGATGTATGTAATTTTCCACAAGGCGACTGTCACTTTGTCAAAATTTATTTCGGGCAAGCTCCATTTTGTTTTTTTTCGATCAGTGCTCCATTTTTGTTTTAGTTAACGCGTAAAACACAAGCCTTAATTAGTCGGGTCAAAATTTCATGTATGATGATTCAATTTCTAGGAATTGAATGGATGAAGATGAATTTTGCATGCAAATTTCAAAGAAGCCTCTAGCCTAAGTCAAACACAACCCAACCACCCATCATGATTTTTGGGTCAGTCAATGCATGAAGTCAACAAGTCGTTGCTAGTTGGTTGTGTTGTGTGGGGTTGGGTCGTTTTTTGCTTATTCATTCATTTATGCGAGTATGACTTAAACTCACTAAGCATCTTCTGTTTGTTTGTGGTGTTTTCTGTCCACAAGTTGATTGTTTGTAGATTAAAATATATTTTATCTCCTTAAATTTTATTTCATGTGTGTTTTAACGTTTAAGAACGTATAATTTGTCTCCATAATATTTGCTGAAAGAGTTTAAAACTCTTCTCCCATTAAACATTGTCTGTATAGTTAATGAGTTTAATTTTTATTCACGGTTAGTGTAAAAAAAATTTATATTATTATTTAATCATGTGTTGTCAAATCATTAAAAGTGTTAATTATTACAATCACTACCTAAAAAGTCTTACTATTTTAATAATGTATCAACACATTATTAGATGACAGTGTAAAATTTTTTTATACTCACAGTAAATAAAAATTAAATTCATAGTTAATTCTCCTTTAGGTGTAGAAGTCGTGTTGCAGTCAAATTTTGATTTTCAGAAATTGTCTGAAAGATAAGCTAAATTCTCAGTTTTTGACTTTATGTGGGACCAAAGTTATGCAAATTAGACGATAGGATGAGTGGGAATGTGTAATTGGTTACAAGATGAAAATGATTAGGTTTTTTTTGTGCGAATGACTAGTTTTGTATGTTTATTCTCTTTTGTGAATCACCCTTAAATTTTGGCATTTCTTACATTTCTATTAAAGAAAATGTACTATGCATTTCTTGCAACAAGTTGTTGAATGTATTGTAGATCTCTTTCCTACTTTAGTGTTCGTCTTCCAAATGTTCTGTCAGCACCCCTTCACTTCAATTCAATTTTAAATCAGGTAAATAGTTCATAATTCAATTCAATTTTAATGTCAAAAAGTCCAATAAAAATTGAGAATTCAATTTAATTTTAATGGGAGAAGAATTTTAAGCTCTATTAATAAATATTATGCAAGCAAAGTACTACTAGCATGTTTATATTAAAATCTGAAATCTCTCAAATTATAGTTGGAGTAAAAATTTGTCACTTGTTACTTTTATATAAATTATAATTTTAAAATTTCAAACTCCAATATAAACATGCACTACATCTTCTTAAACTTTAAAACTACATCTTCTTAAACTTTAAAACACACATGAAATAAAGTTCAACAGGCAAAATTTTTTTGCCATTGTTAGTGAAAGGCCCAAACGTCTATAAAGCAAGGGACGCCTAATAGTAATTGCAGAAGTGAATTAGCTCATATTCAATCTTTGTTTGCTGAGTCTGTTACCTCAAAAAGCAGCTAGTCTTTTCTTCCATGGCCGTGAGTTCTACTCTAGCACCACTCTATTGTCTTCTTATAAGAATTGAAAAAGTTATGGAATTGAATTGTTGCTTGCGAAAAGTCAATGGTTGGAATCGTGTAATTTCCTTGTTGCTAACGTCAAGAGACGTATTAATATTTTCTTCTTGGACCTTTATGTTTGCTAAAATTTGAATGCTATCATTTACTATATTTATTCGTATTTGAGTAGAGTTTAAATTTGGTTAATTGTTAATTATTTAATAATTTATTGACATATTATTAAAAAATTATATTTTTTAAATAGTTATTATAATTGTAAATTTTTTTTAATAATTTAATAATACATAATTAAATAATAATATAAAAATTTTTTATATTAATAATGATTTAAAATTTTACGCTTCCACTAAACTTGGTCGTGGCATAATTTCTATGAGTGTTAACTGATTTCAGTAGAATTATCATATTTTTTTCAAGGTAATGATTAAAAAAACAAAGGACTAACTGAATTTAAATATTAATGTAAATCTGAGTATATTTGGATGTAAGAATTTAAAGGAAAAAAATAAAAAAAATATGTATTTTTTCTTATTTAATAAATTTATAAAATGAAAAGAATAAAATAAAAAATTATTATATAACCTGTAAATTATCTTTTATTTATTTTTATAAATATTTTTTAATTTTTTAATTTAAATATAAAAAATTATTACTCATTTTCAAACTTTTCTAATCTAAACATGAACTTACTCCATAAATTAGTAATAATTTATCTATTTGAGTGTCAATCTTAACACCGACATATGAGATACAGAGTTAAAAAAATAAGCATATAAAATTTTTACGCACATATCACACACAATGATATAAAAATAAGAATTTAATTTCAATCTACCGTCAGTGTAAAGTTTCTTTACACTGTCATCCAAACATGTGTTGACACATCATTAAAAAAGTTAGACTTAGTGGTTGTTGTAATAGTCATACTTTTTTAATAATTTAACAACACATGATTAGATGACATTACACTGACAGTGGATTAAAATTAAACTCTAAAAATAATGTTGCTGCACAACTACGCTTCTGCTATCTTCTTTAGTGCTTTTCTACTCAAGAGTTTAATTTTTATCTAATGTAAAAAAATTTTACACTGTCATCTAATCATGTGTTGCCAAATCAGTAAAGAGTTTAATTTTAATCCACCATCAGTGTAAAGTTTTTTTACATTGTTATCCAATCATGTATTGCCAAATCATTAAAAGAGTTTAACTATTACAACAAACATGAAAGTTTAACTCTTTTAATGATGTATCAGCACATAATTAGATGACAGTGTAAAAAAACTTTACACTAATAGTGGATTAAAATTAAATTCATCAGTAAAAGAGTTGACTATCACAACAACTACCTAGAAAGTCAAACTATTTTAATGATTTGACAATACATGATTAGATAACAGTATAAATAAATTTTACACTAACAGTGAATAGAAATTAAATCATCTACTCAATGCTTCTCTCCATCTCATTTTCTACGACCCAAACTTGTTTATATGTTTTTTTTTTTTACTTATTTGATACAAGAAAAATGATATTTATATATTCTTTTATTTTTATATCAAAATTTTATACTAAAATTGGTTCATGTAATAAAATTTCTGACTCTTGTAAGTTTTTCTTTGCATTATAAATTATGCTAGTATCGGAATAAGTGTCTTCTTTTATAAAGTATAAATATTGAAAAAAAAAAAACTCATAGCCAAGCAGGCCATCTACACTAAATTAGGAGATTTATAAAAGAAATAAAAATACATTATAATGTAAATTAAAAGTTTTTAGTGTAACTGATAATGATCTTGTAATTTAATTGATACCAATATTAGTTTTTTAGATTTAAAATGTAATGTTGATGTCGGAAGTTGGATTCTATATAAAGTTACACTTTTTCCTTCCAGACCCACACGGCCACATACTTGCACAAAAAGGTTTCCAGTGTAACCCGAGCCACTACTTCTTTCATTAAAAAAATTTCCCAAATTTGATTTGCATAGTGCAATATTAATAAAATACAGTAAATGAAGTTTTTTTGTAACTTAATAATAGGTATTTTTTTATTGAAAAATCCTAAAAGTATTATTAATGACATTATTAAGATAATAATGTACAAAAAGAAGATAATATTTAAATATATATTAAGTGTGCTTAACTTTTTTTATCTAATTAAATTTGCTTAACTAGTGTATTTTTTAAAACATTAAATACTCAGGACACTAGTTAACAGGATCCTAACTTCTTTTCTTCAGTTATCTAAACATAAATTCCATTCTTCACGCGGTCACATTGCATCTTCATTCTTTTTTTAGCAATTCTATTTAACAGGAAGGAATAAGCAAGAATCCATCACCAACAGTAAGTTTATACTTTATATAATCGGCAGGTATTATTTGATGGAATTTTTTTGTGGTGTTTAATAATTTAATTTAATATTAATTTAGTGTGAATGTAATTTTTTTTATAATATTATTTAATTATGTACTGTTACTTTATTAAAATAATTTAACTCATCAAGTAATTGTTAATACTTATTATAATTGTCAAATTTTGTGTAACACATGATTAGATTATAATATATTTTTTTATACCGATAATAAACAAATATCACATTGAAATTTTGTTTTTGGATTTCTTTTTGTTAGCATTTTGTTTATGGATTTTAATTAAAAAAAAAGTGTTTTCACCATTCTAGCGAATAATTATTCACAATTTTGTAGAAGAGAGCATGAGATCTCTCAAACCTATTAGTTTCTACTAGAAACTGATCGGGAAAATAGATATCTATGAATGTTAAACTAAGTACATTCCTAACAAAGAACCTTTTCATATGATGGGTACATACCAACGGGCAAGACATAAAATTTTTTATTTTTTTATTTTATCTTTCAGAGCTCTTTGAAGATAAATCTTATTTTTGTCTTATTGAACAATAATACAATATTCTTCTTGAAATTCAAAATTCTTTGAAGAATATGAGAACTAAAACATCTAGTTGAAAAATTATTGTTTACACATAATATTTCATGTTAGCAAAAAACGAAAGAGATGGATTTGCTATTTTTTGCTCTTTATGAGGCAGGCTTCATCCTGAACCAAAGAGGAAGGTTTTAGGTGAGAAAGCCCAAAATTGAACAAAGCCCACCTTTTGAAGTCCACAGGACCCGACTCAATAGGGCCCGGGGATGGAGGACAGGTTCACATGTGTACAGTGTATGAGTGCAAGGCCGTTAAAATAGGTCAAACTCATTGAGTTAGTTCATTTATCCTCATAAATTATGCAAGTCGGGTTTTAAAATTAGATCTACTCGTTTAATCTGTGAGTTAAACAGGTTAGGGGCTTGCAGATCGCCCACATAATTTTATTATTTTTTTAAGTTTTAATTTATTTGTGTCAAAAAATTTAAAAGTTTATTAAACAGTATTTTCTAAAGTAAAAGTATAAAATATACGTAATGTACAAGTTAACAGTCGCACAATCCACTACAAATACATTTGTCAAATTTCATAAATTTATGTTATTTATTTGTTTAAATTATCTTTTAACTATTTAAATGAAACTAAAGTATTCAATACTATATTTATGTAATGTAATATTTGTTTTGAGATTATTAAATTTATTTATTTTATTAAATTTAAATTTATTTCAAATTTTATAAGTAAAAAAAGAAAAAAGTTTTCCAAGTTGACTTATTTAAACCTGCGAGTTTATGCGAGATAAATCGAATTAACTAATTAACAACTTACTTAAATTTAAACAATTTTGTTTCAATCCGTTTAACTTGTAGGGCGAGCCCGTTTAACACCTCATTGAGTGGGGAAGTGAGCGTGAGAAGGAAAGTGTGAGAAACATTGAGAAAAAGAGAAATGTTATGTTATGGTTATGGTTATAGAATCGGATTTGTTATGGTGATATGATGAATTTGATATGGAGTAAATTATTAATTATTAATTTTATAATAAAAATTTAAAAAATTATTAAATATATATAATAAATAATAAGAATTTACTTTCTATTAACTGTCAGTGTAAAGTTTCTTTACACTGTTATTCAATTATGTGTTGACACATCATTAAAATAGTTAAACTTTTTAAATAATAATTATAATAGTCAAACTCTTTTAATAATTTAGAAACACATAATACTGAGAATGAATAAAAATTAAATTCAAATAATAAATATTTAACAATTATATTTATAGTTATACTCATAATATAAGACTATAAAAAGATGGATACGAAGTAATTCGTTTGTAAAACAGTAAGACCAACCCAACACGTCAACCTCTATTCTAACATCTAAGCCCAAACGTTAAAGACGAACAAACACCTTTAGCTATTCCAGTTCCACCGTCATCACCATTCTCTCCTTTTCTCCGCTTTTCCCAAACCCTAATTTCCTCACGGGAAACGCTCTCTTCCATAGGATGGAGGTAACCCCCTTCTCTCTCTCTTGCATGTTCACCAGCGGAGCTGTGAGAAGCAGAAACTTTGGTCTTTCTTTTTTGTTAATCGTAATCTAAGTTTTTTTTTTTTTTGGGTCCATTCTAAACGTTGAGTGTTTAACTAAGCGAAGAATTTTTTTGTAGAGAAATCATGTTGATGTTGAAATATAGAAGCTGGTGTGTGTGAAATAAATGAATGGTCTCTTACTATTAATTCTGGTTTTTTCAGTGGTATCTTTTAAAAAGGTATGTTGGCATAGGGGAGAAGCCATCTTGAGTAGTATGTAAACTAGTTCTATTTGGACCTTTTGATAAATGGAGTTTCACGGTCATCTCTATCAAGTATCAAGTAGTTTGGGTAGTGTCTTTTGTACTGGTAACTTATAGTGAGCCTTATTGCACTCTCTTATGTGGTTACCAACATTATGCATTTCCAATACCCTTGGGTGAACAAACTACACCTTTCTTCTTCTTTTATTCAGAGGCCAAACCACTTGACAATGTATCTGAATTGATCATTTCCATTCTGGATTTAACTTCTGTTCAGAAATGGTGCTTGTGTATCAATACTTAATTGCTTTGTAGGTTTTTGCATTTTTCAGACCATAAATTTAGTCTTTGATTCTCTCAGTGCCCTCTTACCAAGGGGATAAAGAAAAGAGAAAAGGAAGAATACAACAGTATTATTACTTGTTTATGTTCCTTAATCATGTCCTCTTATTTTTTCTATTTTTTTTAAAAAAATTGAATCCAAACTAAATTTACAAAAAAGAAATACAGCAATTCTGGTCTGGGAGTGCCATCAATAAGAACAAAGGGATGGTGGAGAATTTGCAGCGTTATGGAGTAATCACATCAACAAAGGTAGTTGAAGTAATGGAGACCATTGATAGAGCTTTGTTTGTACCCAATGGAACCCCATCTTATGTAGACAGCCCCATGCCGATAGGCTACAATGCCACTATATCTGCACCGCATATGCATGCCACCTGCCTTCAGTTGCTGGAGGAGAATTTGCAGCCTGGGATGCGTGCCCTGGACGTTGGCTCTGGTATAGTCCATGAACTATGTTTAATTATTTTTTTCTAATTTATTCTAATGTATTAAAGAGAAATTGAAAATGCTGATTAATTAGGAAATAAGTTTTTTGTTGTCATATTCGATTACTATTGTGTGTATTTGATTTGTTGTTGATGAGTCATAAATACACTACATAAAATGGGGAAGTTAGTATGCTATGTCTGATGAGATTGATTATTAAGATTGATGGTAGCACTTATACTAGTGGATAAGTGCTGCAATGATAAGGTTGAGCAGAAATGAATGGATGGTTTATTGCCTGAACACCAGACTGCATAGCATATCGATAAAGAGCAGCTTCTACCCCTACCCCTTTCCTTGATGGAGTTATAGCAGGATGATATGAAGATGTTATGACGTAAAACCTTGACTATGTTTGTTGACAAGGCAATTAGGTTTCTCCTATAGATTTGCATAATCCCAATTCAATGTGGAGATTTTATACGTTCCAAGATGTGCTATGCAGGATGAAATTATGTTCTGTTTGACAGCAATTTCACTGCTTCTTTTCCCTGTATTCTCTACATTTGATGTTCACAATTTCCATCCTTTGGGCCTCTTTGCAGGAACGGGGTACCTGACAGCATGCTTTGCCTTGATGGTTGGACCCCAAGGCCGTGCTATTGGCGTGGAGCATATTCCTGAATTGGTTTCTTTTTCAATTGAGAATATTCACAAAAGTGCTGCAGCTCCACTATTGAAAGATGGTTCCCTTTCTATGCATGTTGGTGGTATGATTTCTAAAATTTCTGTGGATCTGAATGATAGGGACTTGGTAGTATAGGATGCCAAAAAGTCCCACATTGGGTAGTATGGGCTGCCTAGTGGTGTATTTAAGTGGCTTGGTTCTTCCCAAGTGGATTCTACTGCACAAAATTCCCACCATTGATACCAGCTTAATGCTTTTCCTTCCATAGCAACCATGGCGGCTTGGAGCCTCTCTGCATCAATTATCCCCTTCAGATCAAAATACCTCTCGATCTTGCTCACCCAACCATAAGCATTATCACCAGAAAACAGAGGTAACTCCAATTTCCTCCATTTCTCCTTCTTGCGTCCCGATACACTTCCTTCGCTGGACATTGTCTCGCTCCTTTCGCTTCTGCGATTATCCTCATCATGCGTCTCGGAATCACTTCCATTATCCTCCTGTTCCAATCCTCCTTTCTTCTTCGACTTATGATCGAAACTTGCTATCAAATCGCGAATGACCTTGCGATTTTCCCTCCGTTCTTCTTCGTATCTCCTTCGATTTTCAATTCGATCCTCTTCGAAGAGTCGCCTCCATTCTGCGCGATCTTCCTCTCGTGTTTTCATGAAATTCTCGAACCCACGCTCCAACGACTCCACCCTAGCCTCCATTCCTCGCGTTTGCACCATGGACACTCCCAGAATTGAGTGCTCTGATACCAATTGATAAGCATCTAAGCAACTTGGGGAACCCTCCCTTAAAAGCTAGCTATTAAGGGGGAAGAACCAAGCCACTTAAATACACCACTAGACAGCCCATACTACCCAATGTAGGACTTTTTGGCATCCCATACTACCAAGTCCCTATCAATGAAACATTGAAACTCTTAATTTTTGCACAACAAAAGTACAGTTTTGTTTGATCTAGTTTTTTTTGTTTTTTTTTGTGGATTCATTTGATCTAGTTGATCATGACAGTTTAATCTAGTCCATTTTTTGGGTATGGACGAAGACTTAATGCAAGTCAAAGGGTTGAATAATTTTTATTTTAGTGTGTCCTTGAGATAAACAAAGAAAAACAGATTACCCAAAAAAAAGGGGAAGAATATTATACCTGATGGTCAGGATTTGGGATTTGTTTGAAGTGATCGAGTCAACTAAAGCTGAAAGTAGAGTTGATCCATAAATAAGCATTGCTCTTGTTATGGTTATCCAGATATTTGAGTGTGTCCATTCATTTTCACTACCCCTACTCTTCCCTCTGCTATATGGTGGTAAGATAACTGCATGGTTATATTAACTGCATGTTATTTATTTATTATTATCATTTTTTGAGTTAGTGGATCAATAATTTCAAATATTTTTGTAATTGTTGTGTTGACAGATGGAAGGCAAGGTTGGCCGGCGTTTGCTCCTTATGATGCCATTCACGTTGGAGCAGCAGCATCAGAAATTCCCCAAGCACTTATTGACCAGTTGAAGCCGGGAGGTAGAATGGTTATTCCTGTTGGGAACATATTTCAAGATTTAAAGGTTGTGGATAAGAACTCTGATGGTTCTATCAGTGTCCGTACTGAGACTTCTGTTCGTTATGTGCCTCTCACTAGTCGAGAAGCTCAACTGCGAGGTTAGTGAAGTGGAGGCAAAATCCTGAATTTTAGATGGCTGATGCTTCAGATATCAGCGTGTCTGTACCACATGCTGTAAGAATTTGTATAGTTAAAGTTCATGTTCTTCTAACTAGAAAAAACAGAATGGATCATGTTGATCATGCTGAGTAATAGTAATAAATATTCGATAAATATTCACGATGGTTGTCTATTTATTTATTTTTGGCTAAATTATAAAACACCTCCTTCAACTATGCTTGTGTTGCAATTTAACCCCTAGAAGGCTTGAACCGTCACACGTTACAACTTACTTCTCTAAACTTATCTTATGCAATTTTAGCCTTCCTAGCCCTACATCCAATTCCTGGCTTTCTCCCCATTAATTGCCTTTTGATAACATCAACAGAAGGAAGATGAGTAGGCCGTACAAGAACAAGCTCAATTGGAGCAGGCCATTGAAGTTGTAAATTTTTTTATCTCTGTTGATTTGTAAACCAATATTTAATTTTAAGCTTACGATTCAAGAAAAACCTATTTTCCTCTCCTCAATAAGCCAAACTTAAAAATATTTAACAATTGCATACGCTAGTATCTCTAATTAATGAATTAAATAGAGCAAGAGCACCTTCGGTCCTTAATGCTCATCACAAGCTAAACATAAGGACCCACCTGAGTAATAATACCAAGGAAAGAGAAATAAATAAAGCTAATGAAGAAAATGCTAAACCTCTTTTTAATAATGGAAAATTCTTACAGGGTATTTGATTTATTTATAGTTTTAGTTGATATGTTTTTATTATAAAATATTATTTTTATCGTTTCTTTTACAATTTTTTTAAATAAAAAAATAATAAAAATAAAGTAACATTTTTTTATAATTGTAATAAAAATATATCAACTTGAAAATAAAAAGAAAAAACAAACTACAGGCTCCCTTCAAAACTTGAGAAATCCTACTGAAATTAGTATGTGAAATACACAATATCTTTAACATCATATCTGAACATTTATTGTTACGAAAAAGGCATTAAAGCGATAGCATTTGAAATTGATTAAACACTAACATTTATTGTCACGAAAAAGGCCTTAAAGCGATAACATTTGAAATTGATGAAACAACTATACCTACAGGAGTATTATACATTTACAAACAAGTTATTTTATTTAAAGTATTCATCAAATCTCTAATGTCACTTTTGATTTAAAGAATGGAATTTCATAAAATAAGAATAGGAATAAAAATAAGAATTAATAAATTAAAATGCATATTCTGATTCTACAGTTTAGTAGAATTAAAAATAATAGCTTTGGAAAGTGATTCATAGGTTTGATGTATGGAATATAATATGAAATGAAACTCAAATCAATGTAAATGACATAAAAACTCCAATGAGAAAAATGAATGTATCATTTGGATGAAAGTAAGGAGGGAGAAGAGAGAAAAAATACTTCACTTCTTGTTTAAATGAGTTTTAATGAGAAGGAAGGCGGAGAAAGAGGGAGAAGTGTTCCCTCTCCTCTCTCTCAAAGATAAAAAACTCTTCCCTTTCAAATAAAGGAATAAGGAAGGAAAAATAAATTATTTTTAATTGAATACTTATTATAATACATATATATTTGGTGTTTGTGTAATAAAATTAACGACATAAAAATTATATTAAAAATTTAATTTTAAAACTTATCAATTTCTTTTATTTTAATTTTAATTCACAAATAAAGAGAAGATAATTACTTATTTTTTTTATTTAAATAAGAAGATGAAAATCTCCCTTCTCCCTTCCTTATATTTAGAAAATGAGATTCATAATACAAATGTTATTCCATACATTTTTTTCACAAATAAATATAAAAATCTTATTTTAAGAATAAAGAATAACATAAATCTTCTTATTTTAAGATTAAAGAATAAGACTTCATTTCTTCACACTAAAGCTAACATAAGAAAGGGAATCACTATGATAAGAACTAGAATTCTCTAATTCAAAGAGACAAATTTATTGTTTTATATCTGATCGTAAAAGTTTCATTGATATCTTTTTCTCGTAGGCTTGGATGAAATAGATTAAGGATTGCTAAGGAATTTAAAGATTTTACAGCAGGCGAACTGATTGAAGTGATCGTATCATTCACGTTTTTTTAACCTCAGTAAATGAAACGGTCATTGAAACCACATGTGGGCAAAGTGTTAAGAAACCACGTGACAAAGTGTTAAGAAAACCCCAGTAAACTGAATTTAACCCTTAGAAAAAATATCATTGGCTGACTCCAATGCTAGGTGACATTCGAAGTAATAGAAAGTTATTTATTTGAACTCAAGTACCACAAAAGTAGCCAGGCAATGTACAGGCAGAGTTTTACCAAGGGACCATTTCTATATTTTCGTTTCATCAATAGCAAACAAAATGGTCCAAAAAAAAAGCAGAAAAAAGAGGATTTTCTTAAAAACTAAAAACTCTACAGTCGGAATTATAACTTCAATCATTTTCATCTGGACATCAAATTAATAACAGCAAAATATGTAAATCAAATCCGAAACCAGCTGCCAAAGAAGGAAATTACAAAAAAAGAAAAGAAAAGAAATAGACACTATATCCTCAGCCATAAAAAGGGAACTCAAGCAGCTGACATGAAGGATTACTTGAGTTACCACTCAAAAGGAGCTACGCCTGGGCCTTTCCTCAGCAACATTCACTCTGATTGCCCTCCCGTCCAAACTCTGAAATAGCAGAACCACCAAATCAGAAATTTATTCCAAGAATTAACCACACAAGTAGTCGTCTTAAATTCTTAATGATACAGTTTTTATATTTTCACCCTGCCCCAACCAAAAAAAGAGAGGCAATTTCATAAGTTGTCCTTTCAAAACTTTGTCCACAACTCCGCATCAACATGAACCTATAACAATCTTTTTGCCTTCAGCACATTTTAATTACCAATGCATGTTACCATTCATAAAGTGAGAAAGTACTTCGGTGATACCTGACCATCAAGAGCAGCAATGGCATCATTCATTTCAGTTTCACTGGACATTGTGACAAAGCCAAAACCACGTGATCGACCAGTCTCTCTGTCATAGACTATCCGAGCATTCTCAACCTTACCATGTTCACTGAAAATTTGCTCCAAGCGAGTATTGTCAACATCCCATGGCAAGTTACCAACGTAGACTCTTAAGGCACTATCAAAGGCACGGGCAGGGCGTTCAGGCCGAGCTCCTCTTGGAGCAGCCTTATTAACAGTCAACAGTCTTCCATTTAAATCCTGTCACAGGAAAGATGGATAATATCCCTCAAATCAAAATACCACAATAAAAGCAATTGATTAAAAAATATTATTAATACACATGCTTCTTCCAATAAAGGACATGTCACATTTAAGACACATTTGAACTGGGAAAAAGAGGAATGTCAAAACGCCTTTGTACATGCAGAAAAGTTTCCGTAGTAATAAGTGGTCTAATAATAACAAAAATCTAAAGATTCTGTTTTATTTTGTTCAGTAAAATAAAAGTCCATAATTAAAAAAAAATACCGCAAATAAGTTGCATGGAGGTCCCAATTTTAAGACGTAATTAGACACTGAAGTAGTAAGGTATTCAAATGTCATGAGGCAAAAACCACCAATTACAAGTTTTAGACTGAACACTTTTTCCAATTCCTTGCCACCATGTAAATCTCCAATAATTTTACTAAGATGAGAGCAAAGCATCGTTAGCACAATAAACAAAGAAAGGAATAACATTTACACCAGGTAGCAAGATTAGTAAGCCTCATGGACAACCCCATATCCATAATATCTACGGTTAACTACTTTGAAGATAATAAAAAAATAAGTAAATATATACTAATAATCCTTTTCCCCTCTCATCTCTATAGTATAAAGTTAATCTAGAGGCAGTTATAAGTTGTGCACTGCTCTCATATTAATACATATCAGTGGCATTTATTCTTCATAAAGGGATGAATTGAGATACATAAAAGAAGTGTTGCAGGTTCAGAGAAGATGAAAAGATGCTATTTAAAAAGGTTGGCAGGGATATTATCCAAGCGTAGACTACATGGAAGGAAAATATCAAACTTATAGATATGTTCAGCTTCCTCTTCGTAGTTTTTCTAGGACCAAAATTCCCATGTTTTCTTTCGGTTGTGGGGTGGGAGTAAAGGCAGGAATGTACAACTAGCAAGCAACTTACATTCAATAATTGACAACCCTGTACATGTTTGTTTAAACTAGGCAAATAGCATTGAGAATTAAGAACATATCAACAGGTCATAGTACTACACTACTACTATTACTTACCATTCTCCTTTTTCCATTTTCTAAGAGATGTATTCCAGTGCAACATTTGATCATAATTACAAGTTTAACAACCCTTCTCACTATAGTATAGTCACTGTCACACAAAATAAGATATAAACAACTTACATAGCCACTGAACTTCTCGACAGCCTTCTCAACTTCTTCAATTGTACTCATGGTTACAAATCCAAACCCACGACTTCGGTCAGTGTCCCTATTATAAATGACCTAAAATCACAAGAGCCATACTCAAAATTCCTCAGATGTTGAAACCTCCAACATAATAATACCATTTATGCGAGGCAAATTTCAGGTATGAAATCAAAAGGGTAAATACTCACCTCAGCAATCTCCACCGTCCCAGCCTGCTCAAAAAGCAAGGCCAATTTTTGACTATCAACATCGTAAGGCAAGTTCCCAACAAAGATTTTTGCATCTTCCGGTGGTTCCACAAAACCCCTTTCCCCAAAAATCCCATCTTCACCACCCTCTCCTTCGCCCTCGCTACCCTCAGTTTCATCAACTTCTTGAGTTCCCCACGCGGGTTCACCTTGATTTTCCCATGCGGGTTCATCTTGTTCTTCTCCTACAGTGACCGTGTCGTCTTCTTCTTGTTGAGCCCAACCCGATGTCTGTGCTACAAATGTGAGCACAGAGGAATGGTGGGTTCTGCTGCTGAGGGAGAAAGACGAGGGAAAGAGTGAAGAGTTGGAGCAAGAGAACTGCAGTTTGAGGGGTTTGGATGGATTTGAGAGAAATGGGTATTTGGTTTTGTTGTAGAAAAGTGAGGGCAGAGAGAGTAGGCATGATTCTGCCATTGTGAGGGACTTGAACGCAGGCGTAGTTGTGATAGACATAGACGAGTGGAGGAGGTGGAGGGTTTAGACTTTAGAGTTCAGAACAACAAAGGTTTGAGGATAAGGGGTAGAATTGAAGTGATGGAAGGGTTTTACACTTTTACACCAGAAACAACGCTGAAAACCGCAGATAGAGATAGTTTATGCTTTATTTTATACAGATGTCATTTGTGGCCTCATCTCATTCCCACTGGGTTTTTTTTTTTTTGTTATATGGGCTTTGAGATACTGTTCCCACAAAAAATAAATAAAATGACTAGCTTTCGTTTTGTTTTTGTTTTTGTTTCTCGGTGCAGTAAATGAGGAGGTAATAGTAACACTACTATATTACACCCACAATTTCATTTGAGTTTAATGAGAAAATAATAACCTTAAATGCTCGTGAGTCATATATGCAGTTATTATGTATGAATGGTATGTGTCCAACATTATTCAACTCAAAAATCATATTTTGAAATTAGAATTAAGATTCTTTATATGTTTCCTATATAAAAAAATGCCTTCTAGTATCTGCATCATAAATCATAATTGTTTTATTGTCAAACGGAAGGATTAAAAAAAATTCTCTCTTTTTTTATCCTTCATTATATATTTTTAATTAAATATTCATACCTCGATGAAAAATTATATATTTTTATTAATTAACAATAACTTTAAAAAAAATTGTCAACATTAAATTAAAAAAACATAATTGAAATTGAAAAAAAGAAAGGAATGAAGATTTTGATTCCCAAACAAAATTATGAAGCCAACTAAAAGTACTTCATTAACTTGTAACAGTGAAATTGTACCATTTGTTTTCTCCCGTACAGAAGTTGCATTTATAATAATTATTCTTTTACATTATTTTTTTTATATTACTTTTACACTTGTTAATTAATACGATATATTATTTGGTTAATGAGTTTTGATAACTAATTACTTACAAGCTAATAAAACTCATTAACCAAATAACATTTTATATTAATCAAATATTTACTCATTATTAATCAAATATAAAAATAATATAAAAAAAATAATGTGTACATGTCATTACTCTTGTATTTACCATGCAATGTCAATTGAATGTTTATTACTTTTTAATATTTATGGGTACATGCTACGTTTCAATTTTATTTGCTGTGTATTTCAACTTATTTTTATGTTCCTCTTCCTTTAGATAGTTTTAATTTTGATTCACTTTCAATTTATATTTTTTTATTATCATTTAATTATATATTATTAAATTATTATTAGTTCTTATTTTTTTGACAAATTATTATTAATTCTTTTCACATTTAAAGTCTTCAAATTATTTTAGTAGTTAAAGAGTTCATTAATCTGAACCACATGAAATGGAATATGACATTTATTAAAAACTCTGTTCTAGAAGAAATAGCCCTTACCCACAGAGGGGCGGCTCAAGGCAAGTTTGAGTTCTGTTGAAGTTCCTATGTATTTGTAAAGGGTTGTGAAAAAATTCTTGTAGGGAAGAAGAAGTACTTAGAACAAGATTAATCTCACATGTAGAGATACTTGGGTAAGCAATACCAAAACGGAAAAACCCAATAGTCACGACAGATTAAAATGGAAGAATTTGTATACACTTCCTTCAATGGCTGCGATGAGCCCAACTTGCCTTGGAAAACTGGTATTTGGCCCCTCAAAAGTCCCTTTTAAATTGTGTTTTCCTCTGGCGTGCAGCTTTAAACAGGCTTCCTAATCCTACTGCACTTGCCCTTGCTTGTAAAGGAATTCTTCAAACTTCCACCATGCTCTGTCAGGAAGCTGAGGAATCACTACGTCATATATTTCAAAGCTGTCGAAGTGTTAAAGCATTGCTTGAAAGTTTACTTGTACCTCTGAGGCAACCAGACCAATATTTAGTTAGAGCCTACCAATAATTTGGCCGACTTCTGGGCTCTCAGAAGTTGTCTTCAACTGGCATTAAACAACATATTCTCATTTTTATAATTGAAACTGATTTCCAAGTCCTGGTTAATGCTAGTGATTGCAGGACCGTAGCACCCGTGCACCACCAAATTCTGCTGGCAGACATTCTCCAACTGATATGCAGCAATTTGAGTTGATCAAGGTGGAAAAATGCTAGCGTGAGGCAAATTTTGTAGCAGATCATCTCAGCAAGATGGCTGCTAATGGAGCTTCAATGAAATTTTTGGCAATTCCTCCGCCATATCTTTGACCTTTTGAAGTGGGATAAAGAAGGAGGTTCTTGGAAAAGGGGACAATGTAGTCCTTTTAGCCCAATATTTTGATCTTATTTTTATGTATTTGAACCAATGTAATCTGATATAAGTTTTATCTTTTTAATCGATATTATAATTAGGCGAAAAGTTTAGGAGAGGAGAGTTGCTTTATTACAGTGATACTTATACCTACCTACTTATGAAAGATCACAAGTAGGAATTGAACTCAAGATCTTTTTATGTGTCATTGTTCGATCTTACTAATTGAGTCAACTCTTATTGGCAAGGTATGTGTCATTGTTCGATCTTACTAATTGAGTCAACTTTTATGTGTCATTATTCAATCTTACTAATTGAATCGAACTCAAGACCTTTTTATATGTTATTGTTCTATCTTACTAATTGAGTCAACTCTTATTAACAAGGTATGCTAAAATAACACTTACTTCCATTCTCATCCGGAAATTATACTCCCCTCTATTGAACTTCTCTAACTATTGTTTGATGTAATGTTATTACTAATTAAATGTTTGAGCCAACCCTTTCCAGCCTTATTTCATGCAACTCTTCAACCCATGTGTGACCAATTTCTGCGCCAACAACTGAAAACTATATTGCTTGAAAGTCAAAAACATTTCAAACTCACTTTTAGAAACCGAAGCCACTCTCCATTATAGAAACTCAATTCAATCATTCAAATAAAACAATCAGCAACTTTCTACTACTCCCCACTTTATTTGGCACATATGGTCATCTTCACGTACAAAACAGACACCAACCAAAGTTGACCCAAGATCCGGAACCCGTCCCATCAAGAAAAAGAATCTCTTAATAAGAAATGGATAAAAGATGATAACAAATCAAGTGCATATCAGCATATCCAACCAATATTAGTCCTTTAGTCTGTTTTGGTGGTGGTATGATCATACAGAACATAATGCTCCCAAAAGAAGACACAATGGATAAGGTTGCTTGGCATCGAGCTTGACCATTGGCTTCCTTTCCACCAAGGCAACAAATTCACAAGACCACGGTGCAACAACTTGCAAATACCATTCGAGTGATCTCTATCTACCTAGTCCATGTTAGCTCCACCCTTGGTCAATGGCCTTGATGTCGCTAGCAAAAACAAGCAAGAAAGGTGAGATAACCCCAGCTTGTAAGTTCTGTTCTTTGTGCAGTTCCATCCAATTCTCAATGGTTTTTCCTGTAGTTGAGTAACACCCTTCTCTTAACCTCATTTTTTCAAGGACCAATATTTGTGACTGAATCTCTATGATTTTTTTTTAATTATTAAATTTCCATATGGGATAATTCTAGATAACCCACCAAGGTGCATGTCTATCATGGTTTTATACCTCGTTACCAGTTTTATTTTGAATGTGATACGGGGTTGAATTTGGAATAATAACAAGTTACTACAAATGCATTAAGGTTAAGGTTATGTAGTTCGGCAGCTTGCCAACACATAGAGCGAGCTTTAGATGACCCCCGTCTATGCTATGGATAGATTTATAACAAGTCTCTAGATGCGTCAAAACAAAATGCGCCAACTCTATGGGTAGACCCCGAATAACTCGATAAAAAGCGTAGGTTAGACTAAGTTTTCTTAGTTTGAACCAACCATTGACCGGCCTAGCCCAAAAATAGGCTAGCCCAATGTGGCTTGGCCCACAATGGGCTAGCCCGGCCCGTTGGCTTGACTATGTGAAATGTTATTTTTTTGTTATATATTTAATTTTTTTATTTTTTATTCATATCTTTACTTAACTAACTTTATTTGGATTTTTGAAAAAAATAATCAAATTTAGTGAGTACATCTAAGCCTTTTTTTTTCCACTTGAAATATGATATTAACTTGTGCTAGTTCCTTGAATTGATTAATTTATAGTTCAAGCGATGCTTCATGAATATATCGTAAATCGTTTATTTCGAAAACAATATATTAAATCTTCACTGTTTATATTAGTGACACTTAATATAATCTGTTATATTTATATCTAATTTACGTACATAATTTTTATGGATTTTAATTAATATAAAAGTTTAATTTATTAATAACTTATTATCATAGATATTAAAAAAAATAAAAAAATAAAAAGACAAAAAGAAAAAAATTGAGCTTATAGGCCAGCCCAGCCCGCAACCCACATGGGCTAGGCTGAGTTAACTATTTGTTAACCCGCACCCATTGTGGATCAACTCAACCCGTAATAAGCTTGGCTCGACGCGAATTGAGCCGGCCCAAATTGGCACCTTTACAAGCATATTGTAAAATAATGGTGCAATGCTCAATAACGTTGCATTGTTCAATAAAAGCTAAAATATGGTTTCCACTTTCCATATTGCTCCATATAATTGCCAGCTTATTGTGGTCTTCCTATTGCAACACAACTGATAGTGTATGAATATGGTCTGATAATGCATCAAGATAATGTACAATAATTGTCAATAACCTTCTAGAAACCGTAAAAAGTAAATAAACGATGGTCTGATAATCGCATATTGGCCCTCTATTATATTTTTTCAAACCATCATGACTATTTAAATGTCATATATACCTTGCAACTTGCAAGCATGTCATATTTTTTATTTTTTTTGGTTTGAACTACAAATATTTATATATATATTAAATATAAAACTAATCTCGTATGCATTTAATAATGTGAGAGTTATGAGTTCTTTCAACCATTACAATTATAAGACTTAAACATTTGACCCAACGTCAAAGATTTGAATTACTTGTCATTTTAACTAATTGCGTATTAGTTGCAAGCTAGTGGTATGATCATTATTCAACTTTTCTAAATTTTAATAATGGTTTACCGACTGGTGAACATTTTATTATGCCAATAAAGTCGACCGTAACTATAATTTAATGAATTGTTTTCATCATGTATAATTAATACTGTTTATTTAAAGGAAATTGCTTTGTAACCTTCGGGAGCGACATGGGAAAGAGGCGAGTCTATCTTATGAGAGGGCTTACGAATAAAACTCACCTCACTTGTAAGTGAGTTTATCTTTTGTGAGGGCATCCAAGTAAAATTCACCTCACTTTGTCTCTTTCAAGATTATTCTAAATTGAGTACCTTAGGAGTATTGTTATTTATTTAGAATATGTAGCTTGATGAATAATTGAATTTCTAATATTATCATTATATTCAAGTTTTAAAATTTTGTGTCAGTGTGAATTAAATTACAAATTTATTGGTATATCTCTCTTATTTAAAATGCAAGATATTAACACTGGTGGAATGTTATAATTAAGTATGAACATTTATACAACATATGACCTAAATACATACATAATAGTCTTAAACTATTAGATTAAAGTAAAATTAATAATCAGATATTAATGTAAGAATTCTTCTCTTACACTAATATCAATATATATATATATTATCCATGCCTGATATAAAATATTTAAGAAGTGACCCCAAAAAAAAAACATATAAGAAGGGTATGTGTTTCTCATAGGTGGGAATTGAGTAAAATCCTAAGTTCACTTACAATATTGATTTCTTAATATACCAATAAAAAGGTAATACTCATTACAAGTAATTAATAAAAAAATCAATAAATAAAATGTTTATAGTTTGTAAGTTATTATATTTAGTAATTTTTTATAGATGCTAGTCCATATAAAAATAGTAAAGTTACTCGCACAATTTTACTATCCCAAACTTTACAATTCTTTTTGTTTAAAAATTTAAATTATATTTAAAAATCCTATACCCACTGTTACTGGGACAAATTGGAATATTCCAGGTAGATAGAGCCTCTAGGTCACACAATATTTGTGCCATTAGAACCAAAGGAATCATCTCGAATCTTTTCATTGTTATCCTGAATCTAGATTTGGTCATAATAAATCATACTAGCTCACAGTTGGGTATCCTCACACTGCTTTCCCTGCTTCTACAAATATTTTCTTACGTGCTCAAACTTCTAATATTAAATAAATCCCTCTTTTAAAACTTGCTTACTTAACTATTGCGAGTAGCTCACAGTAGAAATAGAAGTCAAGGAATGACACTATTTTTTCTGTTTTTTAATAATCATGCATATCTCATTAGAGAAGCTGAAGTCAACGTGGGCGAAATTGTGTGCCTTTTCTTTTCTCTCATAGGATCTCTGGATCTGAGATTTGACTGACATGATTGTCTTATATTATTTGTCTTCAAAGGGAACTAATCATCTATCCAAATATATATTTGAGTAGGACTTCCACATAATTTTCTTACCTCCTTGAGATATTTGGAGAGGCAAAGCTTGTCTTTTTCAGAGATCTAGGATTCTCCATGGATGTAGAAGGAAGAACAAGCAATGGCAAATCACTCACTCTGAGCCTCGAACAGGGCCAAGAAAATAGTACCCAACATCATGATTATGGCCTCACTTCTGCTCATACTATTGACCACGGTAATACACCACATCTATTCTCTGATCTATTCTTTTTGGTTTAGAAAACAGTCTAATATTCTCTTCCATATATATGATCCATCCACTTTACGTAGTATATTCTTCTTCAGCATGTAAGTTTGTTAGTGTAAGGTTAAGCTCTTTTTTGGGGGGAGGGGGTGTCTCGAGTTGCTACTCATCTGGTTTCAGCTGGAACTGGAAGATATCTACAAGGACAGGGACTATTACTTTTTGCTAGTGAAGTCCTCAATTATCTGGTTTCCTAGAGAATTGAGATTCTCCTTTTTGTGATGAAATTGATTACAATTTGCAGATTCCTGGCAACAAGTGGGGTTGATGCTGGTGACAAGCTTCAATTGCGGGTGGATATTAAGTTTTTCTAATCTGGTTATGGTGCCACTGGGTTGGAGTTGGGGTGTCATATGCCTTCTTGTTGTGGGACTCTACACCGCCTATGCGAACTGGCTCTTGGCAGCATTTCAGTTCGTCGATGGCCAGAGATTCATCAGATACAGAGATCTTATGGGATTTGTTTACGGTGAATTTTTTATTGAGTGCTTCCCTTTGAAGTAACAAACTTTTAGAATTTCTTATCCAAACTTTAATTAGATCCAAACCAAAGGAGGTTATTAATTGAGTTATTCGTTAATTGTTCAAGGCAAGAATATGTATCACATCACATGGATTTTCCAGTTTTTGACCCTTCTTCTTGGAAATATGGGTTTCATCCTCCTTGGAGGCAAGGCACTTAAGGTAAGATCAAGTAATTGACAATTGACAAATCCTATATATAAATATGGGGTGGATTGGACGAGTTGATTGCAAAGAAAGTGGTTGTTCACTGCAGGAAATCAACTCAGAATTTAACGATTCTCCCTTGAGGCTCCAATATTACATAGTCATCACAGGAGCTGCTTACTTCATATTTTCCTTCTGCATTCCAACAATATCTGCGATGAAAAATTGGCTGGGAGCTTCTGCCGCGCTCACTTTCACATACATAATAATGCTTCTGATTGTTTTAGTCAAAGATGGTAATTAATTAAGCATTCTGTTCTTAGCTTTCAATATATTGTGCAGAACTTGTCTTCATGCCAAATCATATTACGTAGCGTTAAATTATATATGTATGTCCGACATTTATTTGTGGTTGGAAGGGAAATCAAATTCGAATAGAGATTTTGACATTAGCGGAAGAGAAGTAAGCAAGGTGTTCAATGCTTTTGGTGCCATTTCTGCGGTCATTGTCAGCAACACCAGTGGCTTGCTCCTCGAGATACAGGTCATATCTCTATCTTTATTCGAGATAAATTGAACCTGACCATAAACCTTCTTTGTTTTGTCCTTTTGTGTGTTTACGTATATATAATAACTGCTTTTATTTTGAGTGAACGGTGTCTTTTGCTATATGAATGCAGTCCACCCTACGTAAGCCAGCAGTGGAGAACATGAGGAAGTCCCTGTATTCACAATACACAGTGGGACTCGTGTGCTATTATGGAGTTACCATAGTGGGATATTGGGCTTATGGGTCTATGGTATCCGCATACCTTCCTGAAAACTTAAGTGGCCCCAAATGGATCAACGTCCTCATTAACGCCATTGTCTTTCTACAGTCTATAGTCTCTCAACATGTATGTAAGATTTTAGTACGGCCAGTTTCAAGATGGAATTCTCACGTGGTGCTTTTTGTGCCATAAATTTTAAATTTAATTCAATAACTTTTTATATATATAGAAATATGCATTTTTTAGAAAGTTAAATTGAATTTTAGTTTGAATATATATATATATATATATATATATATATCTAACAAATTGATGTGTGTCCTTTTTTGCTTTTCTAAAATGCAGATGTTTGTAACACCAATTCATGAGGCTTTGGACACTAAATACCTCCAACTTGACAAGGGCATGCATTCAGGGGAGAACTTGAAACGCTTATTTCTCCTACGCGCGCTCTTCTTTGCAGGGAACACATTCGTCACTGCAGCATTCCCTTTTATGGGTGACTTTGTAAACTTGCTGGGCTCATTTTCACTCGTTCCTCTGACCTTTATGTTTCCCAGCATGATCTTTATCAAGGTTATTTGTGAATTATGATAATTACACTACACAAAAAGAAGCTTTAACTAACAAACCCAAGTAGAATTAGTCAGTTAGACTTGGAGTCTTAGATATATATCACTATATCTGACTTGTTTCTGCTTTTGCTTCAATTTGTCATTTTTAGGTTAAGGGAAAGACTGCTAGAACAGAGAAGAAGGCATGGCACTGGTTCAACATCGTTATTTCTTCTCTGCTTACAGTAGCAACCACAATTTCTGCAGTTCGGCTGATCATTAATAATATCCAAAAGTATCACTTCTTTGCAGATGCATGATTGCTGATCTCATCAACTGCATGCCTTAGTTTCAGGAAGAATTGGGCTTGCAGATACATTTAGCCATTTAGGTGAGAATGAATAATTACTAAACTGAATAATATAAATATCATTATATCATTATAGGTTGATCCTTCATTACAATTTTTACTAAACCTTGAACTTGAAGTAATTCCTGACTCAAAAGTCAAAACAAAGAAAGTGAGAAGGAGTTGTTTAATGCAACGTACAAGCCCTGATTAGACTGGCATTCCATCGAATAACTCTCCGGCTTTCTCGTTGCTCTGCTCATTTCACTACCATTGTACTGTTATATCAGAAGGGTCTTTGGTTGAGCTAGAATTAAGTAGGAAGACTCCAAAAAAAAAAAAAAAAACGTAGAAAGAAAAATTAAAATTAAAATTAAAAATTTGTTATCATTAAAATTAAAAATTTGTTATCATTCTATTTTTCATCTCCCAATCTTTTACCTTGTTCGCAAGGATAACAAAACAAAAAGACAAGCAGCCGTCTGCTGTGTCACCGTCGTGTGCATATTGTGGCATACATAACGATAAACAGTAGCAAATTTTGCAGGCATTTCATTAAAAATGTTGTTATAAGAAATTGTATAAAAAAAATAAAAAAATCATTTCACTTTCATTGAATATGATATGTAAGGCCGAAAAAGAAATCTTGAGATGGGGGAATCAAACTGTCGGCGACCTTGGCTTGATTCCCGATTTTAGAAATAGACCACAACTGGTGTGTGGCCGAAGATTTTTGTTTTTAAAAGAAAATTGGTCCACAAAATAAAGACAGGAATCAGATGAATTGAGCTTCAAATAAAGTGCATTTTGCTTCTAAATTTATGTTTTAGCCCAATCGTTCTGCCAATACAATTGGGAAAGTAACGTTTAAAATTTTTTGAAGGATGTAATTTGAATGAGGGAATGATTAATGTGAAATAAAGTCACCTAAATAAATTTAAGAAAATTACTAGGAGAGGATTAATAATAAGATATTTGAATAATTTATTAAAAAATTAAGTTTAAATTTTTTTAAAATAAAATAAATATGCAATAATTTGTGTATAAAAATAAAGTAGAGAATATATTTTTTAAATAAAATTAAGATAAGATTAAAGTAAGAAGGGAAATATTGTTTGGTGTCGATAGTGACACCTTATTATTATTATTATTATTTCTTTTTAATTGGGTGTCGAAGCTCGAAGTGACACTTTATTATATTAAATGTGATATTATTTACTTGTTACATTTTCCCCGAAATTATCTTTAAATAACTTCTCTTTGTAATAAAATAAAAAATAAAAAAGTAATTTCCATTCTATTAAAAAAATTAATTTTAAATTTGTGAACAAAATAACCACATTTTACAATAAAATAACTATACTCTTATTCTGTTTATTATATTATAAAAAATGATTATTTAAAAAAAATTAAAACCAAATTAAAATATGTCTTATAAAAACATAGAGATTTATTACCAAAAAATATACAGATAAATTTTTAAAAAAGATAACAGGAATAAGATGATAAAAGATAGTTAGAATATGAGAGATTTATGATAGATACCAGTAACGTAGAAATAATTTATTTTACTTTTTTATTAGCTGTGGGATATCATGCTTGCATCAATTTTTTAATACGAAAGTTATCCAATTTCTCTTGAGTATTATAGTAATATTTATTGCAACATAAAATAAACCATTCTTTATGGAATTTAATGATGCATGCTTTTGGAGGGAAAACATGAAATAAAAATAAAAATAAGAATATTGCAGATAAACTTCCAAACAAAAAATAAATAAATATTTCCACATAACTAATCAACTGCTAGGCTGTGATGCCCATTACAGAAAGTTGAAAAACCTACTACAATTTATGAGTGGCTAAATTTGTCTCATGAAATAGAAGGAAATTTAAACGATTCTTCCAACTGAAAACTTTTTATGGTCGGCAGGCCACAAAGGAAATGACCTAAGATTAAGTTCTTCTACTTGCATATCATTTTTTAATAGAAAAACTCACAATTTCTTTTTTAAAAAATTCATGTAAGATTACATTAAACATTTTATACATATAAAATTCATTTATTTTTTTATATTTCTCAATTATAAATGGAATTTCATTTCAATTCATTGTATAAATTTTTTTTTACTGTCATCCAATCATGTGCTGACACATCATTAAAAGAATTAAATTTTTTAAATAATTGTTATCATAGTCAAACTCTTTTAATAATTTGACAACATATGATTAAATGACAGTATAAATTTTTTTTACATTAATGATGGATCAAAATTAAACTCTTATAAATATATGGACCATTTATATAAAAAAATAAGGTACAGTTATACAATTAGAAAAGACTAAAATATATCATTTTCATTTCTGAAATTAATGATTATAGCGAATTAAATTTTTGTTACAATTTGTAAATGTTTGATGTTTTAGATAGAAAGAATTATTTATCATATATTAAAAATCAAACAAAACTAATTATTAAATTCAAAATTATATAGAGTTATGTTAGATGACTATTAAAATTAAGTGGGTTATTTGTGCTATGATGGTTCCATACAAAGGAAGCAAAATACAGAGGACAATAGGATGAAATATTTACCATATATATAGTAGGACTAGCATATATCAAGCATGAAACCAAAATTCCTTAAGCGATCCTTCCAACAGAATACGTTGTCGATAATCCGTGAAGGCCATAACCCATATAAGGTTTGTCACCGCATCCGAAAGGAGTAGGATTGCCCTGCATGAACAGAAAATTTCCCCCAAAGAGATCATTCATGTGACTCTGCCCGTTCTTCAACTTCTTCAAAGTCTTACGCCATGAAACTCTGAACCTAGAGAGAAACTTGGTTCTTTTTCTGAGGAACCTCCTCAACCCAGCAATACGTAGCTTTGGCCTTCTCCTACCTGCTAGAGCCCTAAACTTAAGCCACGCCCTTGCTTTCTTCACTTCTCTTTCTAGTATTTCTTCGTCCTCTTCTTGTTCATTTCGCAGTCTCTGGTAAGAAAGCTTGTCCACTAAAGCCATTGCAGAGCTAGAGCTATGAGCTATAGTGTAGGCTACGGTACTTAATTAGAGAGCACTTGTGAGTTGTGATGAATGGGATTGCCTTTATTAAAGATAGATCTTATATATGATGTTCCTTTGATTTTCATGACAACTGAAAAGGATTGCAAGAGCTAACTGGTTCGGTGCAATTAATAGGACTAGGTGCTGGAATTTCTTGGTAAAGCCCATCACCCCTATCTTTCTTCTTTCTATTCTATCTATTCAAGGAGAGACCTTTTCTTGCGAGTAAGACTTCCTTTGAGTGATACTCGCTCTCTGAGTACAGAACGTATTTCACGGATGAAGTTACACGTGGCCTGGATCCTTCTCTCTCCTCTGGTTTTTTTTTTTTTTTTTAATGAATTCTCTCTCTCCTCTGTTTATTACATCCTGTTTCAGATATTTGTGTGTGTTGCGTATTTTGTCTGAGTCATTCATGTATTTTGAAATTTGAATATGGACGCGGCAGCTTTCATTTACTTCCAGAAACCTATCTTCTCTTGCTATACCATACCCAAGCCAAGATCTAAGGAGCCTTTCTGGTTCTGAGCGCCTTCGATTGATGCCTACGAAACCTTCGTTCTGCGCGTCTCTCGCCACCGCTTCTCTCACCAGACTGCCGTCGATCATCGTCGGTAAGCCAAAAACACCTTTCCTTTCTCTTCTCTCTCTCTCTTCTTCCTCTTTCTAGAGTTTCTCCCCTTCTCTCTAGAATTTCTCTAGAAATGTAGTCTTTCTTTCTCACACACACTGTTAAGCTTAACTTCGGAAACTCCGATTTTCTAACCAGAACCAAAATTTTGGTTTCGGAATATCTTAGGGCGAAGGCAATGGAAGGAGCAATTTGGTCACTGGTGGCGTCTGGGTATGGAGCATCTTCGTCAGGTTCCCCCAATTCAGCTCTTCGCTGATGTTGTTGTTCTGCTTTTCACAACCGTACTGCTCCTTTCAAGTGATTGCAATATTGTTCCCCGCTTATTCTTTGTATTTAACTATTTATTATATATTTTTTTTGTTTTTTTTCCTGGTATAGACCATGTAATTTTGAGCTTCTGTTATGTCTGAATTCATGCGATTTATTGCTATAATTTTGACCAATTTCGATTGTTTTTGTTGGTTTATGTTAACCTGATTTTGTTGACCTAGCCATATGTGTGCAAGTTGTTTGAAATCTATTAGGTCTGTCACTGTGCTTATTGATAGAGGTTTATTTTCGTTCTTTCATGGCTGTTAATGATTGTCTGAAGTGATCGTGTTTTGTTCCATGCCTCTACTTTGAATGTCTATGCTTACTTGACCATAAGCCAATGTGCTTGATGAAATGCCTAAACCACTGAATCTTGATCTGGTTGTTGGATCTGTGCTTTGGGATGTTAACGGTTATCAAGACAATGGTGCTGCCATTTCATTCTCCGAGAACAGTTTTGATATCTTTAGTGTGATAGATCTGTTTTGGTATAAGGTTTCATATCCTAGCTTATTTTCATGTGTGGACTTATTGATGCGTTGATTTGCTACTTGTGAACGACTATACTATAACCATGTTGGGTTGTTATTTATTGTGCTTATTTATTTGTGCATATATATTCCCATTAACCTGAAGAACTGATTCTGCAACCTACTCTCTCTTCATATTTTTGAACGAGATGCCAGTGCCTTTTTCGCTTCCCACAGAGGCTTCAGTGGTGGAGGTTGCTGCTGGTTGAGCTCATTGTGTCTCAGTTACTGGTAATTCTTCTATCTGATTTAATGCTTATATATAAGTGATGGGGCATTGAAATTTTGTGGGAGAATAATAATACAGTTTGGATGCATATGATACTATGCTTATTAGCATTGGAAAAGCTACTCATATGCTCATGGTTAGCCATTGTTTATCACTGTTAATAATCAGAGAATGCTTCCTGGATTTGGGAAATTTGATCATTAAATCAACCCTTTTAGTTAAGGAAAAAAAATAGGAAAAGGGAAAGTAATTATTGTATTGTTTTATCGTACGTATCTCCTCCCTATGTGAGAAGTAGGAGGTATTTATAATTGAAATATTCCTCTCTCCAAATGAATTTCTTATTAGTATGATGATGGATATGATGTTATTTTGTAAAAAAAAGTTAGCTAATTTTGCAGATTGTACGAAGATCACAACGAATTCTGAAGCTCAAAGAAAGCTATAAAGCTTGGTAAATAGGGCACCTGCCACATTAAATTATCACCCCTATCTATTAAATGAGAGACCTCTTTATTGAGAGTGGTTTGATCTGAAAACGTACTTGCTCTAATATTCTATTGCGTCTCTCTTTCTCTACTTGACACATAGCTTTCTTTTTTCTCTTATTTGCTTTTCCATGAAGCTTTTTTTTTTTTTTGGCTCTCTTTAGGCCGTGCGTACTTTGAGTTCAAGCTTTCTTTCTATCTCTTTCGCTCAGGTGAAAATGGCATTAGTTTGGATGACACTTGGTTTCATAAGAGGCAGGCATATACAATATAACTGTCTTTAGCTTTCTTAATTAATGCATTTGAGAAGAGTTTTATTTGATAATTTATTGGGTTAAAATACTGAGGAGTGCCCGTGCAAGGCACGGGCTACTAACTAGTTTAATGATGATTCATTGACGGATCAATTAGGGCTAGCCCAACACTGTCCCATTCAAGAAGCCTACCAAAAAAAGATGTTACGTGGCCTTATCTTTGTCTTTAATATAATATACTCCCACATTGAACGTCACTTGCTTTTCTTCAGACCCAAATCTTCCTTTCATAACATTCTTATAAATAAGTTAAGATCTATAATATATCTGTGAATGATTTGTGTAGAATTTAACCATAACTTAGCTACACAGATGATAAGTATGACAACTCATTTGAAAAAATAGTGTTAAATTAATTCCGACTAAGTAGTATTTTCTTAGATTTTTGAAAAACCAAAATGCAAATGAGCATAGGTTAAATCCCACTTAGAGCATGCACTACTTTAAAAAAAAAAATTTAAAAGGATAAAAAAAAAGCATAATGATAATTTATAAAATAACTAACCAATGTTATATGGCTAGTTACCAAACAACATAATTTTCGAACAACGTTACGGTTGAACTTCAACAAGACATGCAACTAGGAAATCAGTGATGGATCAATGTATTTCAAGAATTTATAGTAATAATACATATAGTTTGTATTATTATCTTATTAATTTTGTTGATTTGCCCTCAATGTCCACTAAAATAATTATAATTTATGTATACATTTTCAATAATAGTATATTATATAAATATTTATAAATTTAATTTTTTTAATAAATAAATTTTGTCCTCGTAAACTAAAACTTCTGGATACGTCACTGGAGGAAATCGACCTTTCGATACTATCACAAGCAATAGATACTTTATGCTTAAAACTCTAGGAAACAATAAACGAATTGCTCGTATGTCTATGATAGAGTTCTTTACTTTACGTGGCTAGTAATATTGCAATGATGCTTTATGATTAAAAACTCTAGGAAACATTAGGAGACTTTTTTACTTCTGGATACGTCACTAGAGGAAATCGACCTTTCGATACTTTCACAAGCAATAGATGCTTTATGCTTAAAAACTCTAGGAAACAATAACCGAGTTGCAGAGTTCTTTACTTTACGTGGCTAGTAAAATTGCAATGATGCTTTATGCTCAAAAACTCTAGGAAACAATGGGGGACTTTTTTTTTCCCAACAGAGAAGACAGTGAATTGCACTTTTTTTTCGACCTACCAATAATAATGGTTCTCACCTTGATCAAGAGCTGACTAACAAACTCTCCTAAATGTTCCTAAAAGCTTAAAGAGTTACGTTTCCTAAAAGCTTGTAAGTTACGTAATGCACATTTACACTTTATTTTGTAAAGAAATTTAATTTATAATAATAAAGGTGATAATAATTAGATTTTTAATTACTTAAGCATAGAAGCTCTAATATCATGTTTAGAATTAACTCTTTTAAAAGTTTAAGTTATTTTGTAAAGGCTTATAAATAATTTTATATTTTTAGCAATAAAAAAGCCAACTGAGCATATATCTCAATGATTAAGTGCTTTTTTTTTTTTTAAATATTCCAAGTTTCTAAGAATCATTTTTAGCAACTCAGAATCAAATTTAACGGGTTTCGTCATGTTTGTAAGATTGGAGAATTGATTCTCACAATTTTTAAAGCAACAAAAATTAATTCTATTAGAATTTAGTAAAATCAATTTTACTAGAAGCAACAATAGCTACAAAACAACCAAAGTTTTTTTTTTTCATTACATGAGATCAAATACAGGGATCAAAGATGCTATATATTGTGATATGTCAAAAACTAGACTTTTAAAAATATTATTTAGTTCGAGGTTTTTTTTAATGGTTTCTTTTACAATTTTTTTTTTGTTTTCATCTACCTCTGTTTATTGGGTTATCTTCCATATAATCAACTATTGTTATCGAGGCTTTTTTTAAACTTCTCCTCATATGACTAAACCATCTTAAATGAGATTTTATCATCTTTTCATTAATATGTGCTACTTCAACTATTCCTTGAATATATTCATTCATGATCTTATATTTTTTTTTATGTGTTCACTCATTCATTGCAACATTTTAATATCTGTAACCCTTAACTTATGCTCTATTGTGTAAAACTAATTGAGTAAATCAATTCTAAAATGTAAATTAATCATGCATGGTATCTTTCTTCCTGTGTGAATTTGTATCTTTTGTGAAACTATATGTGTCCTTTATAATAACTAGTTTTATTACTTGTGTGATGCTCGAGTTTGTTAAATTAAGTGTGTATAGGCTTTTAAATAATAATGTGTTATTTATTGTAATACCTTTTACATAAGTTTCTTTATAAGATCTATGTAAAAAATTGTTCAATCACTTTCTAAATTAATTATATAATGAGAAAATTATAAAACTCATAAAAATTAACCTTAGCATGAAATAAATAATATATATAGTGTCTCTCAAGATTTAAAAAAGAATGAAATAATAAATATAAAAATATTCTTCATTGAGGTATTTGATTATTAGTCTCTAACGATGTCAAGCAATTTTACAATATTAGACCATGCACAATGATTTTGCAATATTTTAATATAAGAGAGCCAAACAGAACCATTCAGTTTGTAGTTGAATATATTTTTAACTCTTTAATCAACATGTTAAGTAAATAAAAAATGTGAATTCTATAACTGCAAAAAAAATGTGTCTAACATTTAAAATTTTCCAATAAGACTATGGGACCATAAAATCTGGAAAGAGACCACTATATTTTAAACTTTAATTTGTTTTGCATCAATACAACAAAAAATTATTATATCATGAGATACTGCAATGTGTCAGTTAATGTTCTTGTAAATTTAGCATGTGTATCATGAAGATATGATAAGTAATAATACATTTTTTTTAATATTATGAGGTAAATAATTGATAAACAGAAATATATTTACTTAAAAAGATTACCCGCCTAAGACAAATTGCCGAATATTTCTTTGTAGACCACATTAATTGTGGAATTTGGACAAATGTCATCATGATTTTTAATTAGAATTCTCAACCCTTCTTTACTTTTTACCCTTGAAAGAGCAACATATAATTGCTCATGATTGAATACCAGCCTTGGCAAATACAACCCAACATAAGATAGTGTTTGACCTTGTGATTTATTAATTGTCATCCCAAAACAAATAGAAATTAGAAATTGTCATCTCTAAAACTTGAGAGGCAAATTCTGATTACTTGGGATTATGCTTATTCGAGGAATGAGAACAATGTCACCTATTTTATTCCCAGTTAGTATTATGCGCTCAATGATCTGATTACCTAATCTCCTTATCTACAACTTGGTTCCATTACACAAATCATTTGATTGATCAATATTTCTTAATAATATTACTTAAACTCCAACTTTTAAGCATAACTTATATCAAGGAAGTCTAGAACAATTAATGTCATTCAAAACCTCTAAAGAGAATACATGTAATTCACCTTCCACATTTACATCTTCTTTACATAATGGTAAACTTTTGGAGATTCACCATGAAGAGGAATCAAACTTCCAATACAATGATAATTTTGGCCACCCAAGAGAAATATAGGAGGAGCACAACCTTTGTTTATAACGCGATCAACTTTCCCTCTTGTCAAAGTGAATGAAAACATTCCATTGTACGACCTTATGTTATTGAAAAAGTGACTACTTTTTTCATCCCTATTATTATGCAAATCCTGAAGAATCTGAGTTGCAGGTTGGAGTCTTGGCAATTGAACCTTGCCTTCCATACAACACAGAATATCTCAGCTTGTTTGAACAATTATTTTTTCGTAATCTTTCATTATACCACATCATTGCCCCACAATGCTCGCATTGGTGAACAGGATATTTAATGTCCCAAAGCTCTTTGTCCAAAATAAATAAATAAATGTTTAACCCAAAGCTCTTTGTCCAAAAAAATAAATAAATGATATTAAACATTTAATGACTATTAATATCTTTATTAAAAATGTATAAATATGAGAAAAAAATTAACATATTCTTTTTCAACTTCCACAGTCTGACACATAAGATCAATGGAATCATCACCTTGAAAAAAAATCAACGGAGATAAACTTAAGAATCAAATAAATAATTAAAACTTGAATTGAAATTTTATCCTGAAAATAATATTTAAAGAGATATTTTAGTTACATTAGAATTATAAAATAAATATTAATAATTACATATTAATTACCCTTATTTTCATATGGGTAATTCTAAAACAAATGTTATTTAATTAAAAGTTTTAGCATATCTAAACAATGAAATTTAAAAGGATTAAATAATTGAAACTATCAACCTTAATTTCAATTTAATTCAAATTATTATATTCAAAAATCATTTGGACATTGAAAATATGTAATTATTAGTATTTATTTTAGATTTCTAATTTTTTGATTTACTTAGAAGCTCTAGTATATCTAAATAGTGAAACTTAAAATGATTAAATCATTGAATCTATCAACCTTAATTTCAATTTAATTCAAATTTTTATATTAAAAAATCATTCGAATAGTGAAAAAATTACTTTCTTTATTACTTATCTTATATAGATATATTCTACATGTTATGTTTGTGGATAACCTATATATTTAAATGATATTCAACATTAATTTTATATCTAATATTGTATTGTTAATATTTTATGAATTTATCATGATCTTCTTACTTGTTTTTGTTTTTTAATTCATGGCTTAAAAAAGAAACAGGGTAAATGCATTTAACAATTAAAAAATTGTTTGCTTTAGTTACATGTTATTTAGACTCATTCAAATAGTAAGATAACAGGAGGGTCATAATCAGATAGATTAGATTAAGGATTAGTTAGTTATTATTTAAATTTTAAGATAACAATAAGATTGAAAATTGAATTTCATTACTTATCAAAGAGATAAGATAAATTATTACTTAAACAAAATCAAATTAATTATTTAGTATAATTGAAATTTCAGTATAAAAATAATTTAAAATTTGATCATCAAAAGAGTAAGAATCAAATAAATAATAATTTGGAGGACAAAAATACTTATATAAGTGACACATGACATTTGTCTAATTTTCATAAATTGTGTTTTATTTAATAGTATATAGATTTTATATCTAAAACTAATTTTACTTAATAACATTCAAACAAAAAAAAATAAATTTTAAATATATATCACTGTAAATCATAAATAAATTCTCTCAATATCAATTCTTTTACAATCAATTTTTTTAATTTGCGTTGATCTGAGTAGAAGGAGTTTGGTCACCTTAAGCATTTTGTCACAAGTTCAATCATTAGGGCGGCGTATATGAAGAAAACGTAATTGGGAGGGGTCCCCACTTCACGCGCCTGACCATACCCCGTGTGATTAGTCTCTTGCCTTCCGAATGAAGTGATACCTTGGTTTACAAAAAAAAAAAAAAAAACTGAAGCTTAAATTATATATATCTTCCAATCATTTTTAATTTTCCTAGTTATCATTAACTTTATTTTCAAAAAAATTCTTTCTTCGAAATCATTAATATAATGGATTTAATTTCAATCCATTATCAATGTAAAGTTTCTGTACACTGTCATCCAATTATGTGCTGACACCTCATTAAAAGAATTAGACTGTTTAGGTAGTTGTTGTAATAGTCAAACTCTTTTAATGATTTGGCAACACATGATTAGATGACAGTGTAAAAAAACTTTACACTGATGGTAGATCAAAATTAAATTCTAATATAATTTAGAACAATTCTGTATTTCTTTTTTTCGTGCAAATTAATGACAATGAATACTATATCGTGCACAAAAAGAAACATGCACATATCCTCAGATAATAGTATCTCTATTAAGAACTTCGAACATTATTGCCAAAGGAGAATTATCGAACATCATGAACTATACCCTGACTCTATTTGATTTCTCTTAAGCATAAATCTAAAATTTTGAAGAAGAAAAATAAAAGAACTACGCATGGATGGGAGAGGCTCAAAGAGGAGCTTTCTTGTGCATTATAATGCCAAATGCTTCTTCCATATCGAGGTCTTCTCTTTTAAGTCCATGGGGTTGTTCCCAGTGTAAATGAAACAAGAATTGCTACTGCAAGCTCAACTAGTGGCATGGCAAGGATTACTCTGGGGCAACCCCTCCGGCCAGCCCCAGATGGCAACATCTCAAAGTGTTCTCTGAAAATCGATTGGACGACTATCCAGGAATCTCTTTAGTGAGAGAGAAATTCTTAGATAGATATTGTCTACATAAGTACTCAATTTAATATTTAACATGTGTAATGTTGATATTTTTTAGAAATATATATGTATTTATAATATAGTTTACACAACTTTATACATATTTAACGTTGAATGAAATATTTATAATAAACAATATCTACCTAAGATTTATTTTCTGGCAAGACCTCATTTGGATTCTCCCAACAATTTGGATCCATTGCTATTGATTTTGCATTGACAAATTTAACACCCTCATTTTGGCTGGAATTTCAAATCCTTTGATCATGCAAATCTCGGTAGTTTTTCGGAAATTATTTTAGTATTCATCTTTTTTTTAGGGTACCGTAACCAGGTTAAGTTGTCAAGCATTTATTAGTTGTTATTTATATTTAATAAATTTTCAAACATTTATTATGAAATCAACAATCAATAAATAATTGATAACTCACCTTAAATATCAAACTCATTAAGATGTCATATCAACTCTCTAATTTCTCTAGGCAGCAGTAATGGGGCTTGTGGATGGAGTCTCACTGCCCCGGCCTTCACTATTGTGGTGAGGTAGACAAGCCTTGAAATTAAGGTCACTCTCTCTTCCACCGTCTCTTTCCAAAAATTGTAATCATATTCCATAACAATATTATATTTACAGGAGCAAGATATTTAGGGTTACACAATAGTTTTGGCCTATTAAAATTTTAAAGTAAATTTTAACCTAACTTATTTCCACCTTGTCCTAATAAATAGAATTATTATGAACATCCAACATGAAAAAGGATGTTGAGAATCAATTCTGATAGGTGATGACTAGTGATTTTTCAAAAAAATTCCTACAATTAACATTATAAAATTAATTTTGATAAGTAAGAATCAATAATTTTCATAAAATATTCTTACAATTACACTTCAAAAATATTCTAGATTTGACTATTATTCAAATAAGCTCAAAATTTTACAACTAATTCTTTTTACAGTCTAATTCAAACATACTGTTGGATTCTATTTGAGTGGCCAAACGTGAATTGGCATTGTTTTACCAAAGGGGATAGGGGACTTTTGTACATTACCCGATTAACGAGGATCAAAAGTTAACTCCACCTTCTTTCAAAAAAACTCCACCTCACGTTCAAAATGTCATGGTAACATTTTAGCGTGGGTTTTTGTACCAAAAAAAATATATATATATTTATATTTATATTTATATTTGTGTGTGTTTAAATTAATTGTGAAAAAAATTATGTTAAAAATTAATTATATGTATAATTAATTTTAAAAAAATTAATTATAAAAAATTTAATTTATGTTTGAACAAGTTAATTCATAAATAATTTTAAGATACAAAGTTTTTTATATATTAAATTATTTAAAAAGATATAAAAATAATTAAAAATATTATTTGATTGAGGATAAAGAAATATTTCTTTCCAGAAACTTTCTTAAACCACAATTCAAATATCTGCAATAGAATTATTAGTACAACTTGAACTGTTATAATCTTTCTTCAAATTTCTATCCACCCAGCCACCGAGCTACGACTATATGCCTCTTGTGAAATTCTGAATAAAATATGAAATATACATCGATCTACCAATAGTATTAATTGAAAGAATTATCGGCAAAATTTCATCATGCATATTTTGTTTTCAACAAGTTTCTCAGAAGTTCTTATTTTATTATCAAGTTTGTAATAGATTTATATAATATGTAGGGATATAAATGGAGTAAAGATATTCATTCACTTGTCACACTTTTTTATAAGTAAACATCACTTATTATACTTAATGAGAGACAATCATTATATTTATAAAAGTAAGTACATAAAATTAGTTATCACTGTCCTACCTTCTTGATCAACTATTTTTTTCTATTTAATTTGTATATTATTAAATTATTTAATTTAACTCGCATATTATTAAGTATGCATCAAATTTTAATTAATTAATAATAATAAATATTATAATTATTATCTTATTTTTAAAAAAGAGTAATAATAAGAACCCAATCAATCATATTATACAAAGATATACGTTTCTATAAAAAGTCGTTAGATTTGACACATTACAAAAAAAATTCAACTGATTTCTTTTTTGTCATACATAATGGCGACACTATCCTTACTCTCTTAAAGAAGCAATTACGTTATCTTGTATTACGATTATTTAAATTTTGTATTCTCTTTTATGTTTTTTTAATTAAATGTTTATAATTTAGTAAAAAAATCTCTTTTAATTGATAATATTTTTTTGTTATCAATTTCTTTAATAAATTATCAACATTTAACTAAAGAATCAAGAAGACAAAAATAAGACTGAAGATTTGATTTCCTAATGTGATTAGTTATCGTGATAGTTGAAGTGTAGAGATTATGTTTTACTTTGCTGTCGTACCGAAATAATTAGATTATGTTTTGCTTTACTGCCATACCGAAGTAATTGAATTGAATCAATTGACTATCTGAAACTGGTGGAAGAATGGTTCTAACGTTCACGGACAGCTCACCGATAAGAACACCAACTTAGATTATGTATACTTTTTCTTCGTCTATATCCCAATTATTTTTAATTTTCTTTATCATCATTAACTTTATTTTCTATTTTTTAAAATTGATTTTCAAACTTTTTCTTTCTTCCAAATCATTAATATATCTGATGACAATTCTATATTCTTTTTTGGTTACAAATTAATGACAAATTGACAATTAATGGTGTTTCGTTTACATAGAGAAAACAAGCACATATACTGAGATAATATAAATCTCTATTAAGAATTTCAAACATTCTTGCCAAAAGAAAAATATCAAACATCATCTATACCACTGACTCTTTGTATTTCTCTTTATTAAGCATAAATCTAGTTTTTTGGATAAAAGAAAAGCACTACACAGGGACGGGAGTGGCTTTCAGCCAAAGAGGAGCTTTCTTGTGCATTGTAATGCCAAATGCTTCTTCCATGTCCAGGTCTTCTCTTTTGAGTCCATGTGGTAGTTCCCAGTCAAAATGAAACAGAAGATTTGCTAGTACAAGCTCAACTAGTGACATGGCAAAGTTCACTCCGGGGCAACCCCTCCGGCCAGTCCCAAATGGCAACATCTCAAAGTGTTGTCCTCTGAAATCGATTGGACTATCCAGGAATCTCTCTGGTAAGAACTCATTTGGATTCTCCCAACAATTTGGATCCATTGCTATTGATTTTGCATTGACAAATACTCTCGTTTTGGCTGGAATTTCAAATCCTTTAATATTGCAAGTCTCTGTAGTTTCTCTTGGCAGAAGTAATGGGGCTGGTGGATGGAGTCTCAATGCCTCTTTCACTACTAACTTGAGGTAGACGAGCCTTGAAAGGTCACTCTCTTCCACCATCTCTTTTTTCTTGACAACTTCTCTTACCTCTTCTCGTGCTCTTTTTATTGCATCAGGGTTCCTAATCAACTCAGACATCGTCCATATCAATGTGGCTGAAGATGTGTCAGTTCCTGCGATAAAGATGTCCTGCATATATCCAGTAAGAAAAGTAAGCAAGGTTTTATATCAAAGTTCAAACTATTGAGTGATCCTTCCAAAGCCCAAATGTTGAGAGGAAAGGGGGCTGGGCGTATGACTTAAATAACAATGCATAGTTACATATATACCGTTAGGACACCCTTGATTTGGTGATCACTGATGGCAATTGCTTGATTTGGGTCCTTTTGAACTTGAATAAGTACTTCAACAAGATCTTCATGATCTGGTCCTGACGTGTCGAAGTCATCAATATGCTCCTTAATCACTTTGTCATAGAAGCTATCCAATTCTCTGAAATTCTTCTCTAGCCTACTTTCAAGGCCATTGAACTTGTTGAGCCACCCCAACCGTGGAAAGAAGTCTGATAGACAGAATCCTCCCAACAATTCCTGTGTTTCTCTAAGCATTTCATAAAACTTACTTGCATTATCTGCTCCACCGTCGTACCTTTTGCCGAAAGCAATCCGGCACACAATGTTGTTGGTTAGCGAAAGGGTCAATTCGCTTAAGTTCACAGGACCTGAAGAAAGAGCTATGGAATGAAGCAGAAGTTTGACCTCTTCCATCCTCACAGCTTGAAATGATTGAACCCTCTTTGCACTCAGCAGTTCCAAGATTACAATTTTCCTGATTTCCCTCCAGTATTCACCATAAGGAGCAAAAGCCACAGCTGAGCCGTTATATCCAATACGGTTTGAAGCATATAATACCGGCCTGCCTGAAAAAACAAGATCATAGTTCTTGAAAATCTCTCTGGCCATCTCAGAGGAGGAGACTACCAAAGTGGGTATTGAACCCAACTTTAAGAACATGAGGGGTCCATGTTGACTTGAAAGGTGTTGAAGCGATCGATGGGGCAACTCACCAAGCTGGTGAAGGTTGCCAACAAAGGGAAGCCTCCTTGGCCCAGGAGGGAGCCTCTTTTCTATAGCAGGTTTTCTCAACTGTTTGATCAACGACAAGATGAAAAAGAGTGTAAGGAAAACAAAGAATATCCAAGAGATCATTGTGTGCGCACTTGATCCTGTTGAACAATAGCAATGAGGCATCTATTGGTTTTGGAAAGAACTGACCATGCTGAATGAAATTTATTGCATCACTCGTTCCTGTATGACGTTTTCAAAGAAAGAAGTATCGAACTGAAATTTTTGAAATGGAGAATTCTAAAATTCCTTAATGGATTCCGACGCACTAAAGAACAAATCAGGGGTGCGATTGTTGACTACTGACAAGTGGGGGAGGCTAGGACCCACTTTTGAAGCCACGTATATTCTCAGCACATATTCAACTTGTATATTGCACAAAAATACCTGTGTTTCCCAATTCAAGCTTGTGGATGAGCGCAATTGCAGATGCTACGCCAGTAGTTATGTATCACCGACGACACTACAGATTTCATGTTACGGCACGCTTAATTTTGTTGTGAAATTTATGATACTAACGTGATATACTCCAACACGCGTGCATGAAATTTTTTATGATAAAAAGTATTAAATTCTAGTAATAGTAACAACAAAAAATTAATTAATACATGTAATGAAATTAATGGATTTTTTAAGAGTATATGTTTTTAAAAAGGAAAAATGCATACACCTCTGGGAAACTTTTGAGCATTTGTAAAGAGTCATATTAAACTATCAAATTTGTCTATTAAGTACTTGAACTACAATAATAAGCTCTATAAATACCTTCAACGATACGGTGTTAAATATTTAACAGTAAATTAGAGACAAGTGAAGATTATGTAACTAATTAAAACGTGGTACGATTTGGACTATCTACAAAAATGAATCTTAACTATTAAATTAAATATATTTTTTTTTTCTTAACTAAATTAATAAATCATTTATAAAAATAATATAATATAAGAAATAAATCAACTAAATAATATTAAATTGAAAACAAGTATCACGTGTCACACGTGATTGTCTTCATTTTTTTATTAAGTCCTAAGGCACAACCATCCCTCAAAAAACTTAATGAAAAAAGAAGAACGCCACCTGCCTTCAAGTTCATGTTCTTCCTTTGAGGTATGATTTCTGTTTTTGTTCTTTCCTTAGACCATTTGTCTGGTCTCATCATATTATACTTATGTTTTTCAGTAAAAATTACTATTTCTCGCCCATGGTGTGGGCAGTTGAAAAGTAGAAGCTTAATTTTCTAGTCTTTGGTTTTTCAACACTAAATTCTTCTTTTCAAACATTTAGTCACCAAATTTCTATTTTATTTTATTATGTATCGATTATAATAATACCGTATACATTTTATTAATGTATTACATGGTACTTTTCAAAGGGAATATATGATTTAATACATGATTTCAGGTCCCTTTAATTTTTTAATGGATGCAACAACTAAGAAAGTAAGCAATTGTGATTTTTTATTCCCAAATCAAATGAATACACAATTTTTAAAATTATAAGAGGTGGCAATATGAGACTAGCGGTAGAAAGTAAGCACTCCCTCGTGGCCTGCCAAGAAAATGAGGCTTGGGGACCACAAAGCAGATGGCCTGCCAAGAAAATGAGGCTTGGGAACCACAAAGCTGATATCCACCTGCGACAAATATGTCCACCACAAAGACAAATTGCACCAGCAACGAAACTTGGGGACAACTTTGAGGACAATGAATTTGTAGGACCACAACCTTTTCCTTCATCAATCAATGTTCATTTTGGTGATTCTTTAGCTAAGATGACAATCACTTGCAAGCACGCAATATCTGTTATAATTTTTTTCATTTACTGTTTTATTAATTTAATTAAGAAGAAGAAAATATATTAATTTAATGAGTAAAATTCATTTTTGTAGATGGTTTAAATTGTGTCACGTTTTAATGAGTTACATGACCCTTACGTGTACTGTTAAATTTTAACACCTTATAAATAGAGGTATTTATAGAGCTAATTATTGCAGTTCATGTACTTAATAAGCAAATTTGATAATTTAAGGTAACTCTCTGCAAACGCCCAAAAGTTTCGAGTGTGTATGCATTTTTTTCCTTTTTAAAAGGCTAGCTTTGTTACATTACAAAGTCTTGAATTAATTTAAGGAGGTTTTTTCAGTACTTTTCTTTTTTATAAGATATTCTTTCATAATCAATGATTAATATTTGATTATATATTTTATTTAGTTGAAATATAATTATTTTATTTATATTTCAACCAAGTAAAATATGTAATAAAATATTAGTCATAAATTAATAAGAGTATCAATATCTTTATAAAAATAAAAAATTAGCGAAAGAATCTCCTCAATTTAAACTCTAGACTATCAAGATTTAAGCTCATCCAACCTATTAAGAAACTAAACCAATTGCTTGTCCAAGAAATTTATCTGACAAATTTTTGCATAAGATGAAAGGTGCAGGGACTGTTCAACAGGTATAGAGACCTAAAATTAAATATCAAAATGAGGTCTATTTTTTCTATTGGAATTTATGGGGAAAATTTATTAAAATTTTGTTCTTCTAACATTTTAAAATGCAAAATTCCTAATCAAATATTTATAATCAAGTTATTCCAACATTTGGAAACACTTACGGAGATTGCTAACATTATTTTAAAAACAATATATGCATTTGGAAAATAACCAAGGCTTTTTATATGATTGATTAAGCAATCGAATTGTTATCGTCAATTTGTATAAATTTTTAATTAAAAAAATTAAACTTTAAAAATACATCAATATTGAATTAATTATTATATTTTAAGAAACATTTAAGATTAAAACAATTTTTTAATATGAATTGTATTTGTGAAAAGTAAAAAAAACTATTTGGCACTTAATTAGAGAAGTGAAAAAATATGAGAGTATTTTATTAATTATTTTAAATGTTGCATATTTTTAACATAAACATTGAAATAAGAAAAATAGTTGAGAATTAATAGACATCTAAAAAGCAAAATTTTATATTAGCTTTTATATATTTTTAATACAAAATATAATTAACATTATTATGAAATTATAAACTTATAAAATAAATTAAATAATAGAGACCGGCTTGGCTTTCCGTACCTTACCCTTGAGCTGGCCCCGAAGGCGGCTGGAGTTGGTCTATGGAATAAATGTTTTTTCTTTCAACATTAATCTCAATGAAAATACATGCTCTCAATTGTTTGCACGATAAATACCCTTGGCCGTCCACACATCAAATCTTAAGAATTCAACAAATAGCCAATACGAAAGGAAACAAGCTGTTCCTTTCACATGAATATTAGCAAGTTGTATATGTTGGATTAATTTAATTTGGATTTGCATAAATCAATGTTATGTTATTAAAACTCAGATTAATTAGATGTCAAAAATATTAGAGCATATTGTTATTATTGTTGTCAGCTCAATCATGTGATCACTAATGGTTGTTGGGCTTGTTATTATTGAGTATTTTATGTTATGTAGGTTAATGTGGTAGGCTGTATTTTGGACTTGCTATGATGGGCAAGTAAGCCCATATTTTAGTGCACAAGGAGAGGCCCTTATTCTTTTCTAGGGTTGCAGTGTGGTTACCCCATTGAGATTACACACAAAAATTCAGCACCCTAGGATATGAGTAATTTCTCTCCTCACACATACCCCAATAACTGACGAACAAGGATTACTGTGTTTCTCTCTTATTTGTTTACAGGAAGGCTATGAATTGTTCATCATCGTCTTATCCAGGTAATCCTTGAAACTAAACTGATTTGATAATTGTATGATTTGTGTATGCTATGGCTTTAGGGTTAAATGATATCATATTATTTTAATTATATTTGTTTAAATCTTCTGATTTGTGAATAATAATTCATCAATTAGTATCAGAGCCAATTAACCTTAACCATGGTTGCACATACTTGTTAATTACATGAGATTAGAGTCTTCTTGGGTTGAGTTTATCGTGCAGATTTTTTTCCCTATGTAAGTCCGCATTTTTTTTTAATTGGATTTCGTTTTCTCTGTGGTTCATGTCAATAAGACTGAGTGAGGATTATATTACGTTCCTAAAGGTGGGAACTCCTTTTTGATCTTGGCTTTTTCAATTCAAAAGAACAATTAATAAAATAAGTTTAGGATTATTGTAAGAAATCGTGAAGAATCAATTAAAAAAATTGAAAAAAAATAAAAATAAAAATAACACTTCTGTTTGTGTTAGATCTGGCTTTCCCATCACGTCAATCCCTGCTGGCTTGTGCAAGGTAGTGGGCTTAAGTTTTTTTTCTTTTCCTTTTTGTGCTTGCTATTTTTCATTTTTTTTTACCTTGCATTTTCACAATTTATTGATCCATTACTTAGTTACCAATAAAATACTTTCGTAGAGATGGATTACATAAAAGCATTAGATTATGTTGAAAATAAGCTATGTGGTTAATTTTGTCATGATGGAGAGTTTGTGTGTTATCAACTCTCAGTATTATTGTTATCTAAAAAGTGATTATTTCACGTCAATTTTCCAGCAATGAAGTTCATCGAATTTTGTAAATAAAAATTATAGAGTTATACTATGGTTATTTAACTTTATATGAAAATATGTGGGTATTATCAATCATATATCATTTGGTTATATTCTTAAATGGATTCTTGATAGTACTATATTTTGGGGAATTATGTAAAATTTTTCTCCTACCTGAATATATTTATCTTGAATTTTTCTAAGCTTTAATGTATATTACATTGTTCTCTTGAAATTTGGAAGTGAAATTTTTTGTGTATAGTCCTTAATATAGAATTGTTTCATATTGAGTACTCTCTCTTGTGGTACACTGCGGCTGCTGAAATTTTTCAGTGTTTTATATATAATAATTAAGTAAACATGTGATAATTATAATTAAATACTATTTTGTGAATATTTTATTGTTATGGAGAATTTTCTTGTGAAAATAAGAATGTTGTATCACTCTCTTGACAAATATATTATTTTACTGCCAACAAAAAAAAAAGATTTGTTAATTATGCTCACTGTTGTTGTTGTATACAAACTTTATAAGAATCTATTTAACTAAATTTAGACAAACTGAAATTAGTTATTTTGGTTGTGTATACTATTGACCTCATTATGGATTGATTGCCACTTTTTTTCCATTAGTTAAGCTAGTTAAAATTTTATATAAATTATATAATTATTATATGCTTAACTATTATGGTATGAAAAATGTTTACATATTGGTAATCATAAACCCTTATCATTATATTTTGTCAAGATCTATTGAGAGGCTATACTAATAATATTTTATATTTTGCTATTGCAAATTTAAGATATTTTGATATGTCCATTATTTGTCATGTGATTACATTATGAAAGTGTTACTCAATATTTTGGCTATTGTGTAAATTGTAATGTAATAGCAAATATAATTAAGTAATCCTTGTGTGTATGTTATCACATGCTGTATGATTATAAATTAGAGTTCATTTATGTTAATTTTGTTACAAATTATGCTCTAATATTTATTTTATGAGCATTCTATTGGGAGACCTATATGTAGCTATTTTAGTGACATTTCTTTGAGCTATTTTGTTTCATTGACTTTACATACAAGGATGAACGTCATACTCTTTAAGGTTAGTGATTAAACATTTATAATTACTAATTTGTTTCATAATTGCATAAGCGGGGAATATGTTCTAAATTTATTGTTTACCTTGTCATGCCAATTTTTGAAATATGCAATTATATATGAGAGTCTGACAATTATCTAAAATGATGTGGTATGTAAACTTGTAAACTCTATAAGCAGATTTGTTATTATTATAATAATTTCCTGTAATTGTGATCTCACCTATCGTGGGAGTCAATTATAATGAGTTGAGTGTGCTTATTATATTTAATGTTACTATCAGATATGACTCAATTTTGACACAGGAATAATTTTTATTTTTTTGGTGTTGTTATGTGCATATAATATTACATAATGTATTGAAACAAATATATAATATTTTGCAATTTCTGTGTAAACTAAATTTTGAGTCACTAATTTTATGATGTTTGAAACTGTTTTAGACATTTTGTACAGTTGTGTGCTCGCCTATCGTGAGACCAATTATGACAGTGTTATTTTAGTAATAATATGATTACATTTGCATTAGGAATTATGTTAATGGTGCACTTACCCTATCGGTTTGTCTTTGTTAATATAATTTCTAATGATTTGTTAGCATTAAATGTTATGTCCTTAAAGTTTTCAGTATCCTTTCGGTATTAGCTTTAGAGACATAATATTTTAATGTTGTAGGAGTTGTTTATGCATTGTAATTTGGGACCCTTAGGCGGGATTACAATGGCATAAGAGCTCAATTATAATTGTGTGCTCAATTCTGTTATGATATATATGAAATATCACTCATTGTCAAGTATTTTGGTTGAATTGATAAATTCATTTGTGCATATTTATAAGTGACAATATTGTATAATTGAATGTGTGTATCATCTTGTGAATCTTGACAAATGAGATAATTGAGCATTTTGTAGCAATCCAAAGTTATTTTCTGGACATGTCATTTTGAATGATTTTGCTTTTGCCTATCGCAAAGCTAATCAAGATGAGTTGTCATGTCAAATGAAATTTATTTTCTCAATTTCATTGGAATGGATTTGCAAATATTATTTTGGGTTATTTAATTATTTGACACACCTTATTGGTGTGATATTATTTATTGTAATATGTAGTTTTAAATATTTTTGGATTATGTAAGTAATGATCATATTCTATCGGTGTGATATTACTTGACATAATAATTGTGTGATAGAGAAAATAATTTGAATATAAAAAACTTTTAAACACACTATTTGTGTCTATTTCCTTGATGTGTATCAATTCACGCTCTATCAAGTGAGAGAGTATTGTATATTGTAATTCGGGACCCTTAGGCGGGATTGCAATGATACAATGACTCTATTTCAATTAATTGCCTTGTTAATTGAACATGAGAAAATCAATGCTTGCATAAACATATTACAATATTTGAATATGATTTTCTCTTCCTTCTGTGTTTATCGTCGCTTTATTATTGGGACCTATAGTGAGGACATGATTAAGTCTTTTAAAGTATATTGTAACATAGTGAACTCCTTATATTGTGGTTGTCGTACATTGTTGATAAACCTTAATCATTGATAAGGTAACATGTTGAAAACTTGTTAACCTATAATAAGGTTTGAAGAGAACTACTACTTATTGAACCTATTTTGAAATATGTATTGTTGCCGCAATTTTGTGACATTTTGACACATGTTATATGTTATTTGTATGTGCTTGACATTTCTATTATTTTGTAAATGCTCAAGCATTGTAGTAATTGCTACTTTGAAGTAGTAGAACTAACTAAATGTTACTTCTCATTGGTTTTCTTTTTTTGAAGAATTATACTTTGTATTATCTAATGTTATGATCTTTAAAAGAAATTATCAATTTTGATTTTGAAATATCTTGAGTGAAAATTCAGGGATTAAGTTGTTTTTCTAAGTTTTCTCATATGTTATGATAAAAATGATTTCTTATAAAGATGGTTTTGTAAGTATTTATTTTGAGCACAAATCGGCATATTAATTACTTCAATTGATAAAGATCTCTTTTTTTGGTAGTGCACAATGTTGGAATGAATAATATTTGAATTAAACATATTGTACCTATGATATTACTATTCAACATTTTCCTTACTTGAGAATAAGGTAAAAGCTTATATGTTTACTTTCTATGTGGGTTGAATATATGAAATTGCCTATGGTAGATTAATTTGAATTAAATATTCTTTACATTTCATAAGGGGAATGTGATTTTGTAATTATTACTCAATTTTGGAGTGGTTAATATAAAATATGTTAAGTTTATTGAAATGCCTATTTTGATAAAGTCTGTTGTATTTTAGGCCTAATATTTGAGCAAATAAATATTTAAGTGCATGCTAAGTGGTTTATATATGGCTTAATGCTGGCTTTCATGTATTGTTGTCTGAAATTTGATCTAATGTGCTTTGTTTCTTTGCATTGTTTATTAATGCATGATACCTTAGGTAAGTGAGAGCAAGTTTTGTTGTCAATGTACTTTGTGCTAGTTGTATATTGATGACTAGTGTTGCTACTTTTATTCTATGTGAGACAAGATCTTCTATTTAGTTATTTTTTTTATTTCGTAAAATATTTGGTGATGCCTATTTTTTTAATTTAAGGCATACAAATATTTGAAATTAATTTTTTTTAATGATAGATTGTCTCATAAAACACACATATTTAAAAATTTTCAAATATGTTAAATTTGTGACCTTGTTGCCCATTAATGTGCAATCTTTTTGGTTATTATGTGAGTTAGAGACTTTGTGATTGATATGTCCTCAATAGTGGTTAAAAAATAGGTCCTATGTGCTTCCGTTGTTGGTAACTTAGTTATATGCTCAAGTGTGTATTGTTTATTTATTACCTATGTTATAATACTTGAGTGATCATGAGTGAGTTTTTGTAAACTTGCAAGTAATCCAATAATACGTATAAGGTATTATAGATTTTTTTATCTCACCCACAAGTGATCAAATCACTTTAAGTGAATTTTGGTATAGGTTACCCATTTGAGAAAATCTTTCAAGGATTTATATTTGTGATAACAAAGAGGAGTTGATCTGTTGTTAAGTATCAAGTGGACACTTGTAATCTCCTCAATTGTGGAGGCAGAGTATGTGGTTGGTAATGAAGTCAATTTCATGATACTCTGTGATTATCCAATTGTTTTTTGGTTAGACTTCATATTGTTTCTGATTTACGACCACATTTTTATGACTCTGCAATAATATATTTATCTCTATTTTGTACTTGTGTTGTTATAGAGAAATATTGCGAGTTTCATACTTAATTTGAATAATTTTATCACAAAGTTAAGTTTTATCCCACTAATAAAGATTTTATCATTAGAGTATTTTGAAACTTATGTGACTCTAATGAGATTGTTTATGTTTTGATATGCTAAATTAGTGGGAGTGTGCTTAATTGTTATTATATTATCTCGAGACATATTTAAACTTTTGTTATCATATGTTGTCACTATGCACACTTAAGAATATGACTTATTGTTAGAGACATTTTGGACCCAGTCTCATTGTGTTGTGCTAAGATATTTTGTTGAATCTTAGCAAGCATCTTGGGCGGATGCTAGGGTCATTTGTTTTGGAATTGCATGATTAATCACAATTTTGGTATGCTCTTCCATATTCCACATCCCACATTTATCAGGTCACTGAAATATGAGTGCTTGGTATATATGATGTCAGTGCTCCTATCGGACATGATTTTCTATATTACTAAGCTACTTGTAGTTTCATTTTGGACCAATAGTTGATGGTGCTCGCTCAATTTTGACATCTTATTGTGGCCACATATTGCGAATTAATCTGGAGTACTATTTTCTTTATCAAAACAAACAACATGACTTATGCTGTCCAAGTGGGAGATTGTTGAATTAATTTAATTTGGACTTGCATAAATCAATGTTATGTTACTAAAACTCAGATTAATTAGATGTCAAAAATATTAGAGCATATTGTTATTATTGTTGTCAGCACAATCATGTGATCACTAATGGTTGTTGGGCTTGTTATTATTGAGTATTTTATGTTATGTGGGTTAATGTGGTAGGCTGTATTTTGGACTTGCTATGATGGGCAAGTAAGCCCATATTTTAGTGCACAAGGAGAGGCCCTTATTCTTTTCTAGGGTTGCAGTGTGGTTGCCCCATTGAGATTACACACAAAAATTCAGCACCCTAGGATAGGAGTAATTTCTCTCCTCACACACACCCCAACAACTGACGAACAAGGATTACTGCATTTCTCTCTTATTTGTTTACAGGAAGGCTATGAATTGTCCATCATCGTCTTATCCAGGTAATCCTTGAAACTAAACTGATTTGATAATTATATGATTTGTGTATGCTATGGCTTTAGAGTTAAATGATATCATATTATTTTAATTATATTTGTTTAAATCTTCTAATTTGTGAATAATAATTCATCAGTATAGTCGTCTCAATGATGTTTTTTTTTTCTTTTAATTGCAGATTTCACGACATAAACACATTATTATATAATAGTGTTAACAAATTTATATTAATAATGAAACAAAATTAAACTCGTAATTTTAAACTATGTACATGTTAAATTTTAGAATTTAAAAATGTGCAAACTTCCTTGGACTTCACATATTATATGGAAGCATCATTTCTTAAGTAAATTGTTAAATATTTAACAGAATTTCATGGGACGCTAAAAAATTAGTGAAAAGATTACAAATGGGATTTTAATCTAAAATAATAATATAATTGCTACCACATTGTCTACCAAGACAGATAAAAAGAGAGGATATTTTTGTATGGAATTTTCTTTCTACATTTGGGTGGCCTGCATATATCATTATTAAAGTATATACTAAACCACTAATCTAAGGAAATTAGCTTAATCGTTAAGAAGATATACTCGAATGGTAATAGTTGAATATGCAAAATAGAAATCCCAGATGCCAACATGCCATGTCCTGTTATATATAAGGAAGATCATGGTGAACTCCTAGAAAACTATTGTCACAAGTGACAACTTATTTTTGTTATTTCTAATTTCCTTAAATTGTTTTTTGGGTCCTCAGTCCTCAGTTACTTCTTATTCGGGGCTGCAACTGCTACAAGGGGACTCTTTCTATGCATGGTTAAGCCAACTGTTTCGGACATGTCCATGGCCTCCTCCCCTGCTGCTCCGCCGGGTAATGCCCAATCAAATTGGTTGACGAGGTTCGCTAGCACAAGCTCATTGACGACCAAAGCAAACATTGTTCCTGGGCAGCCCCTCCTCCCGGCTCCAAATGGGATCAGTTGGAAATCATTACCTTTGACATCTATTGAACTATTCAGGAACCTCTCAGGTTTGAACTCTTCAGGTTGATCCCAGTATGTAGGATCTCTTGCAATGGCCCAAGCATTGACAATTACTTGTGTTCCAGCTACAATGTGGTGGCCCTTCAGTTCGATATCTTGCATGCTTTGTCGAGGGACTAGTAATGGAATTGGAGGATGTAAGCGCATAGTTTCTTTAACCACAGCCTTTAAGTAGTGCATGTGACCCAAATCCTCTTCAGTTATGTGCGTTCTATCACCAGCCACATTCCTTGCTTCATCTTGCAGTTTCTTCATGACAACTGGATGCCTTAAGAGTTCTGTCATTGCCCACTCTAGAACCGTAGATGTAGTGTCCGTGCCTGCGGCAAACATATCCTAAAACAAATACAAATCCATGGCCAATGTGTGCTACAGTAGAACATAAGTTTGAATGTTTATTTCTTTCATATTAATAATGTTCTCATAGCTAAAACTCATTTTTCTTATTAATTAGCTGTGGCTTGAAGGGATGATCTTTTCTATTGCAAACAACTAAAACCATGAGCTGTACATAGAGAACAAGTAACTCTGTAACTAGTAACTACTCTCTGGGCATTCATCGGTTAAATTTGTGTTAGATGTTCGTTATTAATTAGAATAATACTACTTGCTGGCAACTTTTTTCTATACCTCTGTTTTACAACTCTTTATACCTGTTAGTAACAAATTCTGTGTCAATCATTTTTTTTTATATGACTGTTAATCAGATTTTAATTAGTTATCATTACAATTTAAAACATCACCACTGAATACATGGATTATTTGCAAGCATAGAGAATCAGAGATGTGTATAACAGGTGCCATATAGCACTTTAATTTGGTATTGGCTCCTTTCTATTTACAATAGAATGAGATGTAACAGCTGTACTTAGCCAAGTTAACCAACAACACGCGCGCACACACACAGACACCAGGATAACAGATAGATCTTATATTTACCAATATCAGAGCCTTTATGACAGTTCTGTCAACTGGGAAGCCGATTGTGTCAGTCCTTTGGATCCAAAGCAAAACGTCCACAAAATCATTATGGCCTTCAGTATCTGAACAAACATGCCCATTGCTGACTCCTTTCTGACGATTCATATGATCTTCAACTACTTCATCCAAGAATTCATCGAACTGTTTAGCCACTCTGTTTGCTCTAGCATATAAGCCAGAAACACGGGTAAACCAGCCAAGCCAAGGTACATAGTCCCCTACAACAAAAGCACCTAGTAGCTCTGTAAACTCCCTCAACAACTCTTTAAATTCTCTCCCACTTTCTCCACCATATTTTCTTCCCAAAGCGACCCTACAAACTACATCATTGGTAATTGTGGAGAGTAATTCACTCAAATTCACTGGTGAGGAGGAAGAAGAAGAGTGCCTGATTTTTTCCATCATTATGGCTGTTTCCTCCTCTCTCACGGAACGAAGAGATTGAACCCTTTTGATATTGAGAAGATGTAAGACACAGATGCTCCTTATCTGCTTCCAGTACTCCCCATATGGAGCAGATGACACATCTTTGGAACCATATAAAAGTATGTCAAACATTTTACCTTGGGGCCTGTTTGCAAAAATACGATCATGGGTTTTCATAATCTCACGGGCCGCATCAGCAGACGAGATCACAAGAACTGGCACCCTCCCAAAGTGGAGCAGCATTAAGGGGCCATATTTTTGAGCTAAAGATTTGAGTGTGCGGTGAGGAAACAAGCCAAGTTGATGAAGATTTCCTATTATTGGGAATTTTGGAGGAGAAGGGGGTGAGCTTTCGTTGCTTGTAGAATTGGAATACCATTTGATTAGCAGAAATAGAACGAGCAAAATGGACAAGATAATGAGCAGCATTTTATGTGGCTGTGCAACAATCACCAGGAAGAGCTCCCTGCATTATACGACTTTGGATTATATATATATTTTTGGTGTATTATATTTTAATTTTTATCATTGAGATTTGAGAAAGAAGATAATAAGCAGCATTCTATGTGGATGTGCAACAATCACCGGGAGGAGCTCCTTGCAGTATTCAACTTTGGATAAGATTTTGATTTTTATCATTGATTATTGAGATTTGAGAAAGAAAAATAAGCAGCGTACACGGCATTAGATATGATCCGCACTTTAATTGGAGCACTAGAGACGCAAGCAGAAACCAAGAATAATCTAGAGAGCTTTTGGATAGGCTTTTTTTTTTAAGTAAAACACTTTTTTTTTTAAAAAAAAGTACTTTTATAAGTTTTTATGTATGTTTTGATAAAACTTAAAAAAAATTAGAAGTTAAAAAAAAAAAGCCCATTTACCACTTTTTTTAGAAGCTAGTGATCCACAGCTTCTGAAAAAAAGAGAATGAGAAGTGGTTTTTAATATAATTTATTGACAAAAATACCCTTTGCTTTTATTAAAAATTATTTCTCTTATCCTTTATTGTTTTCCTCTTGTAAAACCTACCTCCATTATTATGGATATCCTACATTTTTAGTAATTTTGCTATGAAAAAGCTCTTTTGTTCTTTCTTATCCAAACAAACTTATAAGTCCTTCTATTACTTAAAATTACTTCACAAACATTATATCCAAATGCAAAATAACTTTTTCTTTAAAAAAAAGCTCTACTAAAAAAAGATCTATAAAAAAAGTCCTTTTTTTATAAGTTTATCCAAACGAGCCCCTAGACAGACACACAACGATTATTTTTCAAACAACCGACCTTCACCTTATGTCACATTGGGATTTGTTTTTCTTACACTATTATTTAATCATGTATTGACAAATTATTTAAAAGAATTTGACTATATAAAAACTACCTAAGAGTTTTAACTTTACTCTTTTATTGATGTGTTAATATATAAATAATGGTGTAAAATTTTTTATACTTGAATAAATAAATACCACTCATGACAAACACTCATTACCTTATCAATATTGTCATGTGTTAAGCTCTAAGCTAATTTTCTTTCAAAATTTTATTTTCCTCATGCTTTATACTAAAACACAGCCAATACTATTCTATCAATTATAATATGTCTCATCTTAATTGTCATTTTCAATCATTATTAAATAATTTCTTAAGTGTTATAAACAATTATTATTAAAAAAAATAAAAAAAAACCCAGTTTTTTTTCTAAATTAAGTTATTTATTTTCTACCTTTTAGTAAGAACAAATATTACTCACATTATATTATCTTAAATTTTTATCACACTATTTTACTAATTACCTTTTTGTATTGTAATATTTAATAATAAATTTAATGTTCAACCAAAAATAAGGTGCTGATAATAATATATTAATTTAGAAAAATCTAAGACCGCATCGCAGCTATGTTAGGCGAAGAACCACACCAATGACACTGAGATAACATCACATATTGACCCAAAACTTTAAAGCATTCGGTCAATTGGTCTTTTAACTAATATGGTCTTCATTTTGTCATTGATTTACAATGCCAGATATCTTCACCCACATCCATATTTGTCAACACTCAATTTTATTTGAGTCTTTTCTAAAAAAATAAAAATATATATAGCTCATAGAAATTTTTATTAGTTAATATCTATTGTTAAGGCCTAAGCTTAGTTTCATAAAATTTAATATGAAAGAATATATAAAAATGAAACAAATTTGAATTTAAATATCACATTTAATGCCCTATTAATGGTGATTTAAAATATAAATAATAGATTGATTCTGATTGTGCAAATTGACTTTAATTAATTTTGATTGAGCATTCATTAAGAGATTGATTATGATTGTACATAAGTTATGGAATATTCAAAGTTAAATACTCATGTAATTTGATTTGATTGAATTCAATGGAGATTTGGGAAAGGCATAAATTAAAGATTTGTAATTTTATCATCATAATTTGGGACAAAATCAATGGAGATTAATTGGAAAATTTTCAATTTTTGATTTGATTGGGGATTAGAATGTTCATCTGCTTGGGTTATAAATAGCTAAGAGTAGAAAAATCCTGAAAGAGGAAGAGCCTTAGAGGCACAACCACAACACCAACACATAAAAAAAAAGATTCGAAAGAAAAACAAGAAAAGAGATAATAAAAGAAAAACGTCAGTTTTTTGAGAGAGAGTGAACGAAGTCTGAAAGAAGAAGAGCATCCACAGTGTTCTTCAAGCTTCTCATCCGCACTTAGCAAAGTTATAATTATATTTTGTGTTCACTCTTTACATAGCATTGCAAGTTAGTGCGCAGCACCACTTACAATTCCTTTTTTTCTCTATTATTTGTCATTTGTTTATTTATTTATTCCCTTTTATTTCATTCATTTTGTTTCAACTTTTTGTAAATAATTTCATTTTTGCCCTCTTTTTGCTTCTTGGCCTTTGGTTAGATCTTTTTTAATGTTTATTTTAGGCTTATACTTAGAATTCAATCTTTAAACTATTATGTCATTTTTTTACCTCTTTCTCTTTATCACTATATTCATATTATATGCTATATTAGCATTCCCTTAATGTTAATTTAAAAGTTCAATGATGAAATACTCGAAATTGAGTTAAGACATCGGTAATATTTTAATTATTTCGAAGGTGAGGGTGCCTCTTGAGTTTTTGTCATGCGTATTGACAGAACTTTAGATGGTTCTTAATAAAAATATTTTTCCATATATTAATTTATCATCATTTTCCTTTCAATTTATAGATGCAAATTTTATATCAAATCTTAAAACATTTGAAACTTGCCGACAATGGAAAAATTAAGAGAGGATTGAGGTAACGATCATTTAAACTCTTTCTAATTTTCTTAAGGCAATTACAATTGGATCTTGTTAAGGGTACTCGCTTGGTCTAATTTCATCAATAATTAAATAAATAAAATCATTTTTATCCTTAAAAAAATATAAACAAATGTGAACAAATTAATATGGCCCTAACTTTGTAATGGTGGTAAATTAAATTTTTATTTGACAAATCATTTTGAAAAATGTATTCTCTGAAAACCATTTTAACAAACTAATTCTAAAATTTTTCTATTTTTGAAGATCATTTTGAAATCCCTTATTCTATATTTTCCTAAAAAATAAAAATTTTAATTTGTCACATTCACCCAATATATTATGGGCTTACATTTGTTCAATCAATAATGGCTATTTTAGCCACAAATTCTTTTTCTTAGTCATTTATAATTTTTTGATATTATATCAGACACAAGAGACGTTTAAAAATTAAAATAACAACAATTTTTGTTTAAAATAATAAAATACCAAATTATTTAATTGAGCAAGATAACACTAGATTAAATAAGTAACCGTTCCTAGAATAGACGGTGTAAGGTGTTAACACCTTCCCTACCCGTAATCAACCCTCGAACCTAAACTCTGAAACGGAAACTATTTTCTTAGGTGTCCAATCGCACCATTCTATTTTTAATGGAAGAAACGGTTGATGACGACTCCCAAATTTAATTTTAAATTTTAGTTGTCTTCTCACGTCGTGAGAGCCCTTCAGGATGGTTGCGACAATACTCACACTTGAATTCTCAGTAATTTTCTTCTCAAGTGTGAGTCACTCCCTATCGGTAGATTATCTGTAAATACTATCGTAAACCCTTATTAAGACTTGTAACAAGACCTTAAAATAGAATAACCTCCCTCCCCTTAAACTTTCTTATTAAAAAAAAAAAAGTAAAGAACACCGGCCACTTGAGCAATATTTAGCACAGTAGTAGCTTGATTTCTAGTCATAGTTATAAAAATCGAATCGGTAGTCGACTCGGTCAGGGTACTGGGTCACTGGTCGAACCGCACAAAATTAAATAAATATTTAAATACATATATATATATAAATACACACTACATATGATGATATTTATCATTATAAATAACTAAAATATATTCATTTTGAAAAAAATATGACTACCATGGTGTAGATCTCAAAATGTTATATGAAATGGATATATAATTAGTCTAAATCGGACAAATGAGTCAAAAATTATGATTTTTCAAAGTTTAAAAGTTTTTTTTTTTAATTTAGTGACCCGGCCGGTTCCGGTTCGACCAACCGGGTCACTGATTTTTATTCAAAACCGGCTGGGTCGGACCGGTTTTAAGACATACCTGATCCAACTAGTCACTCAGACCGATCACTTGACTAGTTTATCGGTCCACTGGTCGGTCTGATTCGATTTTTATAACATGGCTTCTAATTCTTATCAAAGATGGGGATCGCCAGATTGGATCTCCCTCCTTGAACTAGCAGTATAGTAAGCTCCTTAGGGGGTAGAACTAAAGCATACCGATTCAGTACAAAAATAGCATGATCACTTTTGCACTTGCCAAGCAACAGATTTGCTGCTTCTTTCAATGAAACCCTAAAAAGTTGCTCATTGTAGAAAAAAATTGAGAAGAATGTAACCTTTCCTATTTGAATTTATCCAAACCTATATAACTAAGGTTGTTTCTATAGTGCTTGATAAGTTGTTATATATAATATTTTGTTGGGTGTGTTTCTTTAATGTGAGTACTGAGTATGAATGAATGTGCTATCTTGTTTTTTATGTTCTTTCGTGTTAAGCTTTTATTCCCCCAATATTTGTTCCGAGTTTAGTCTGTTCTTCTCTTTTACTTAAGGGTTTAATGTAATTAAGGGATAGATTAGGGACGGAACTAGAATTAGTGTAGTAGAGGGCTAAAGTTAAGTTTTATAAGGGTATGCTAAAAAAAATTGAAAATTATATGAATAATTACGGTATATTTGGATTAGTTGTGAAAAAAAGATTATATTAAAAATTGATTATATGTATAATTGATTTTAAAAAAAATTGATTATGAAAAAATTAATTTATGTTTGAATGTGTTAGTTCATAATCGATTTTAAGATAAAAAATTTTGTTTGGATTGTATAAAAAGAATCATTTTTATGTATTAAATTACTAAAAGAGATATGAAATGATTGAAAATTTTATTTAGTTGAGGACAAAAGAGTATTTATTTATCAAAACTTTTGAAATAATCTATAATTACATAATTAAAAGTTTCAAATACAAGCTTTTTTTTATTTTAAAAAAAACTGTTTTTAAAGCATGTTTGGGAAATATTATTTCTTTCCCAAAACAACTTTTTTTAATAAAAAATTGTTTTGTCTAAAATCTATCTTGTTTGTTTAAAATGTGTAAAATTGATTATAAGTTAAGATTATTTTTCTATAACTAAAAATATTTTTTTAAAAAAAAGCTTGTATTTGGAGCTTTTAATTTGTGATTATAGATTATTTCAAAAGATTTGATAGATAAATATTCATTTGTCCTCAACTAAATAAAATTTTCAATCATTTCATATCTCTTTTAGTAATTTAACACATAAAAACGATTCTTTTTATACAATCGAAACAAAATTCTTTATCTTAAAATCAATTATGAACTAACACATCCAAACATAAATTAATTTTCTTATAATCGATTTTTTTAAAATTAATTATACATATAATCAATTTTTAACATAATATTCTTTTTACAACTAATCCAAACACACACTTAGTTATAGAAAAATAATCTTAATTTATTATCAATTTTACACACTTTGAACAAATAAGATAGATTTTAGATAAAATATTTTTTTATTAAAAAAAAGCTGTTTTTGAAAAGATACAATCTTTTTCAAACATACTCTTGTTAACACTTAATTTTTCCAAGTTCATTAAAAATAAAATAAAAAATTATTTCTTTGCTTAATTTAGAGTAAAATTCATATTATAGCCTTTTATTGGCTCGTGATAATTCTTCATTAGATTTGACTTGTAGTGAGGATGGAAAGAGTAGACTAAAGTGGAGATAAAGCGTTATTAATGAGATTCGATTCACCTATATAAATGGAGAATAAGTAGTTTGATGAAAGATCGAACCCTTGACATTATCAATATACTCTTTTTTTATTCCGTACATAATTATTACACTCTAATCTTAAAGACGTAAAGCCTTCGTAAATTAAGTTACAAGTTTGTTGGCTTTAGAATTCCTTTTGATTAGCTTTGTAGCATTTCTTGTTTATAGGAGCAAAGCTAGATGTATTTGAAGGTATGCTCAAGCTCACTCCAAATGTAAAAAAATTTCATGAGATATAGGAGTGTTGTATGGTGCCCACACTTTCAGTAAAAATGCAGCCCCACTAAAATGAAATAAGTTGTCATATGGATTGGATTCAAAGATTTGGCCCTTTTATTTATTAGAGGTGGCTCAAGTGATAAGCAGCAAGCTCAAGCTTACTTGTTGAGAGGCTTCTCTGATGTTAGATGTTTGAGTTCATGAAAAGCTTTTGTGAATAGAGACAATTACATTACTTCAAACATGATTAGTCTTACACTTAAAAGTGTGGGAATACCCAAACAAAGATTTGACCCTTTTTTTAAAAAAAGTTTTTTACAAAATGCTATAGTCCTGTATTGATAAAACGCACGGTGCATATATTTACATACAATATGATTTACTATAACCACGTATTGATAAAACACAATGAAAGTAAGAATGTGATGAGGCTCATATTTATTCTGTAGCATAACATTAGTTGAAATTAATGCCTTTGTCACTTTGGCTGAAAAAATATATACTTAAATATTAATTTACACATTGAAGACATTTTGAGTATTATCACATGTATTTTTAAAAATTCGCATTATCAACCAAATAAGCTTTTAAGTTATTCTTAGGAATTCCAAAAAAAATCCCAAGAATTTTAAATGTTAACCGAACAGATTTTTTAAAAATTTCCAAGAATAGCATTCCTAATCATTATTCTTGAGAATTTGATTCTTAAGAATGTTATCACAAACATTAAAACAAATACATCCTACGTGTAAATATAATTACTCTGGTCTATCCCTCCTCCCTCATCACCAATAATCTTTACATAATTCATTCAAATTTAGCGTGTCATCGATTGCTGAAAAAGTTTAGTTACAATTTTTTTTCTAGCATGTAACATACACTAATGTGTAAAAAAAAACTTAATGTAATTTTGTATAAATCTATAAATAAAATTAATATTACAAAAATAAAGTATAATTTTATAAAGAGATGGAGGTTTGAAAAAGAAATTTTTAGATACTTCTCAACTATATACTCATATGTTTTCAATGACTGAAATCATCTTGAGAAATATAAAAGAATGTGTGTTTTATACATTTTAATAGAATCAGAATTACTCAAAGTATAACTCTAAAATTACTGAATAATTTTTTATTATGAGAGTAAGCCATTAAAAAATAAATTGAAGCCTGATATTATAATGAGTGCTGCTATGCAACCAGAAAGTTTGCCCCATTTTCATAAGCCAGAATGAGACGGCAACTCATTTAAGTGAGGTGGCAGAACACTTAAGATTTAATTTTACATGTCATTAATACTTTTAAAAACAAATTAAAAAGGGTTCATTTGACAATACAATTTTTCAGAAGGCAACAACGAATTCAGCATGGCAAGTCGGCGAGCCTTTTCGTTCCGACTACCATCGAGCTTGAATTTTCTTGGTTTTAATTTGTTTTTGCATTCATTTGATTGATTTTCGTTCTTCTGTGCTTATGGGGTTTTAGTAAAACTACTAAATTTTTTGGTTTTATGGAGAATGTGTACGGACAAGTTAGCCTTTCCATCTTTTTCTCTGCCATTTCTTTTTTGTTCATGTTAATCGTTTAAAAAAAACACCCATATGTTTCTAGCATTGATTATTCTTACTTATGCTTTAAAATTTGCTCTCAGATAGATGATTTCTTCAAATTTTTTTCTCTTATGTATTTGCTTGTTGTTTGATGATTCCATTGCCCGTCCCTTCATTTTCCCTCTTCATTGGTGATTGATAAGAGTTTCGTCCCTCCACTCCTAGTTTTATGTTTATGAAGTAAGCTGTTTTTCTCCTTTGCAAATGTTGGCATAACAAAAAGGTCATCTGCAAGTTGCTCATCTCGTTATGAAAAACTTATTAGAGAATTTGTTTTAAGTAATAAAATCGTCATGGAACTCCATAAAATTCTATTCATCTATAATTTGGATAGTTGGTTTTACTATTACTTCCCAAATGAAAAAGCATATATACTTGCCACTAAAATATAATCTAGCAGACTAATTTGTACTAAAGAAATTTCAACAGTATCAAATTGTTCTTTTCAAGCTTTTTGAATTCTAATGACTCATTACGTTGTTAGCTTGAATTGAAATTGGTCTCCTTGTGATGAGTTTGACTTAAATTTGATATAATGGAATGGAAGTAAAATTTTCTTCGAATGGACCTTACTCTCACGTCATTGACAAAAGTCTTGAATGAGGACATCAATGATAAGAATGAGAAAAGATTAAATTTTATCAAGAGGAATGTTGTTCTCAGCTTTTATAATTTTATCAAGTATTCAATATAAAATTGCAGAAAAAATATTTGATAGATCTCCAACTTATTTCTCATCAATTCATAAGAATATACAATACAAGGCCAATCCTTACTCAACTTATGTAGAATAGATATGTTATAAGATCAAAACTACTACACAAGCTATAGCTTTCATTTAGTACACAGCTTCACTCCAATATATTCCCACCCCTTCATACAAATTTCAGTTTATTGAAACAACAACAACATTTGCAGCTTGAGCACTAACAGGATCACCAACCATTACATTTGTTTCTTTTCATTTGCTCAGGATTATGCGTCTTGGCAATCGTCTTGGCACTCGTCTTGGCACTATGTTCAATATTAAAATGCCTCTTGTTTGTCTTGATTTGTTCTAGCCCTGATGCTAATAGTATTTCAGATATATATTAATGGTTGCTACACAAAAATAGATGTAGGGGATGTTGTCCATCTGCAAGCAGAAAATGATGCGTTGAGACTTGAGAGAGCCTTGACTCCGAAGAAAAAGAAACAAATAATTTTAATTATCTTAATGACATAGAAATTCCACCCAAATACCAAGTAATTCGGGCAATAAGATTCTGGCAAATCTTTCTGGCTAAATAGTATTTACAACCTAGCAATTTAGCATGAAACAGACGAAAACGCGGACACGGCATCTCAATAGAATTATTCCATTCCACTATTCCAGCTCCACCAAACCTAACCAAACCATGGTTAAAGGGTGGCCCAGCTTTAACCACACTCTAAAGTTGACAGCACAATCCAATCAATCAAGATGCTCCACTACCATGACACGTGGGCGGTCAGATTTCGTCTCAACCACCTCCACTCCACACCACGGTCGTTATTATTAGGTTAAAATTAAGATTAGGGTTCCTGAGGCTCTATCTCTCTGCGAACCGAAGCTTATTTCTCAATCTGAATCTCTCTCCTCATACCAATCTTCTCAAGTTTCTTTGCAGTTTTTTTCGCAGTTCTTTGAATCATGGAGATGGAGCGCGTCTTTGAATTCCCTCATACTCACATGGATCGGCGCCCGAGAAAGAGGGCGCGGTTGGGCTGGGACATCCCTGAGGTCCCCAAGGTAACTTTTTTTTGTCCTAAAATCTCAGATCTGATATCGTTTTCTTGCGGTTTTGTTGTTATTGCTGTAGATCTGATGGAATTTGTGTAGATTAGGTATTTTAATTCAGGTAACTCGATGCTTCTTTTGTCTTTCGTATGGTTCTCAGGATTTATGTAATGATTTTTCGTTTTCTTTCATGGATCTGTTTGGTTATGCTCTTTTAATTAATATTCCGGAACTGGGGTTGGGTGAATTAGTGGATCTGGTTTTCGATCATAGTTGACTTCCTTTTTTGTGATTCGCCGATTTTTAGGTTGTGGTATTTGTGGTTGTGGTATACTGGTATGCATGGTTTTTTTATATCTGTATGGCTTCTCATGTAGATCTGGGTTCGATGAATCTAATTTCTTATGTAAGTATGAAGTTTGTTGCCCTTTTTACACTTTATCCTTGCTAAGATTTTTATTCACATGAATCGATGTTTGTGTTTCAATAAATATCCAGCCTTTTTCATAAACAAAATTTTGTGTGCTATTTAATTCCGTTGATCATGAAGTTTAATATAAATTATTTTTCCTGCAAGTTCAATATTTTGTGCTGAAAATTAACATTTTTAATGTTAGCATTTTTAAACGTTGTGAGCTGCAGAGTAAGATCTAATCTCTAGAATCTCTTTTTAGTGGAATGTGAAGAATGAATTACCTGCCTATTCTATTCTGATGTGAATGATGTCGTAGTTGTCTGTATGCTCAATTTTTTTTCTTATGGCCTTGATGATTAATTTGTGTACTTGAACATGCCTGCTTATTTCATCCTCATCATTTTTGTGTAACAATCTGAGATGGTGGCAAGGGCATAGGTGAGAGTTCATAATAGTGGGATGAAATTTTGATTTTTAACTCTGAGTGGTACATGAATGGATGGCTGTGTGTAGGCTCAGGTAGGATTGTTTTGTGGACAAGAGGTTGGGAATATTTCAAGCTATGCTCCTTCAAGGGGTCCCTCAGAACAGATCACTAGTTCTCTGTTTGTTAAGGGAGTTGCTCAAAATGGTTCTCCCCCATGGCGAGATGATGACAAGGATGGGCATTACATGTTTGCGCTTGGAGAAAATTTAACTTCTCGCTGTAATTACACTTTACCATCATTAAGAAATTACATTCATATATGTCATGGTCAAATCTTAGTTTAATATTTTTATTAGACCTGTCATTATTTGCTTGCAACATTCAGCATTTAGAATTTTAGATGCATATGCATCCTCACTGCCTTAACTTTTAAATATGGATTTAATTTTATGTATTTTTAATACCATTAGTAATCCTGCAGTTGTAGGAATCTTATTAGCGATGATCATTTTATATGTCCCTATATGTAGAAACATTTTGGGCTTTGTATGTTCATTTGATCTTTTCGTGGTTGCAGATAAGATCCATAACAAAATGGGTGAAGGAACTTTTGGACAGGTCTTGGAGTGCTGGGACAGAGAAAGGAAGGAAATGGTTGCCATAAAAATTGTCCGTGGGATAAAGAAGTATCGAGAAGCAGCCATGATAGAAATTGAGGTGCTGCAACAGCTTGGGAAACATGATAGAGGTGGCAATCGGTAAGTAGTTTTAGCTTAATTTTGTCATCTATGATAATACAATGTAAAATCTTTCATTCCATTGCATTGGTTAAATGGGTTTATTCCTTGCAGTTGTGTGCAAATACGGAACTGGTTTGACTATCGTAATCATATCTGTATTGTAAGTATTTGATTGATTTGTGATGGATTGATTTCCCCAATATACAAATCATTTGGGGGTTAAGACGTGGGTGAATTCAAATGGTTTCAACAGGTGTTTGAGAAACTTGGACCAAGCTTATACGATTTTCTTCGGAAAAACAATTATCGCTCATTTCCCATTGATCTTGTCCGTGAGATTGGCAGACAACTATTGGAATGTGTAGCATGTGTGTAGTATTTACTTGAACTAGTTTCATTTTGATATATTTCTTCTATATTTTTCACTTTGTATTGTGCAAATTATTATGTTTTATCATTAGCTGATAATAGTAGTGCATCATCTTATTTGTATTGTGTGATTGTGTCCTAGAAGTTAGTTGTAGATGTAATACCTCATCAGTCTATATTGTTTTTATCACTGTGGGTTAGCTTTCTAATTGTGTTTTTTTCTTTTATAAAATTGCAGTCATGCATGATTTGTGCATGATCCATACTGACCTGAAGCCTGAAAACATACTTCTAGTTTCACCGGAGTATGTTAAAGTTCCTGACTACAAGGTACTTTTCTTCTTTACATACCTGTGTATCTTTTGATGTTATGGACTTCTGCATTTGCTATTCTCAGAATTTGTCATACTAAAGGGGCACCTGTGATGCAGGTGTAACGAGAAAATCCTAATTTATTTCAGACATCAGTCTGTATTTTTTCTATAAAGAGAATGTAAAATGACTTTCAAACTGCACTATATAAAGTACTAATTTAAAAGAATAGTTCCTATTAGGAGTAGGTGTTAGTTGTAAGCCTTTGTAGGTAATTTGTTATGACAATTTTGTACTCTTTTTATTTATAATTGAAACAAAACACTTGGACCTGTAGGGAAAATAAAAATGACAGTGTGGGGGGCAATCCCCTTTTTATAGCAGTATAGATATCTACCATCTCTGACATCCATTGTTTTTGTTGAACAGACTTCGTCCAGATCTCCAAGTTCCTATTTCAAGAGAGTGCCCAAGTCAAGTGCTATAAAGGTTATTGATTTTGGCAGCACCACATATGAACGAGAAGATCAGAATTACATTGTATCAACACGTCATTATAGGGCACCTGAAGTTATCCTTGGTATATATTCAGTAAATGCTGTGGAAAGAATGCCTGCCTTTCATTTCTAATTGTGTGTTCATATGATGATAAACCATATCATTCTGATGAAGTCATCTTAATAATTGACTTTGGTAATGGCTTTTGTAGGGCTTGGCTGGAGTTATCCATGTGATATATGGAGTGTGGGATGTATATTGGTTGAGTTATGCACGGTATGTATGGCCCTTCGAAAACTTGTGTCCAAAGGTCATTTATCCAGTTTTTCCCTGAAGTTGTGAATTTATATTGCAGGGCGAAGCTGTGTTTCAGACTCATGAGAATTTAGAGCACCTTGCCATGATGGAAAGGGTGCTTGGTCCATTACCGCAGCACATGTTGAAGAGAGTTGAGTAAGTGATTTACCATTGGAACTTGCTATCAATGGATTGATCTTGAACATATGAATGAGTGCTTATTTTCTTGTACACATGTTTAGCCGACATTCTGAAAAGTATGTTAGACGGGGTAGATTAGACTGGCCGGAGGGTGCAACCTCAAGGGAGAGTATTAAAGCTGTAATGAAGCTTCCTAGGCTACAGGTATGTTTAGTTATTATTTGTTTTCTGATTTTACTATATAAAGCAATTTGAATGGTTTATGTTTGGCTATACTCCTTACTATTTTTCTCAAATAATTGCAGAACCTGTTAATGCAGCATGTTGATCATTCAGCTGGTGATCTTATACATCTCATGCAGGGGTTACTTAGATATGACCCCTCTGAAAGACTTACAGCTAGGGAAGCTCTCAGACATTCTTTCTTTATGCGAGATCACCTTAGGAGATGATGATCCACTCATTATTCTCGGATGCTGCTGCATTGACGTTCTTAACGATGGGTGCGTTTAAGCTGATAGATCTGTGATGCACAAATATGGCTACAACTGTTGGCCAATGAATGGGGGAGCCATGCTCTGTAAATATTCTTATCTTCGTCTTGCGAGAAAAGCGAGGATGGCTTTTCAGCAGCTCTCCCCACTCCGACGCCTGTCCTAATCCATATTTATAAATTTTGAATGAATATTCTTACTGACCCAAAATCTGAATTCAACGTACAGATGGATTGTACAATGTTAATGTCAACCATATGGTCATAATTGGAGATATTACAGGATGTTTAATTCTAGAGAAATTCTTAGAAGCTCTTGACTGGAGGTTTTCAGCAAGTCGGGTCTACTTATAAATTTTCACAAAACGTTTTCAACCTATAATCTACAAGTGAGGTGTTGGTTTGAGTTTGTAGGATGGTTGAATTTGAAACCATACGACTTGCCAAAGTGGTCGGTTTGATAAAAGATTAATGATGCATGTATGAATTTACTCTAATTTTTTTAAATGGTGATTGGTTACATATTTTAAAGATGTGTAAAATGATGCAGAATGACAAATAAAATTAAAAGATTAAATGACGGTAATGGACTACATCCTCAAATTAAGTAAAAGGATTAGGAGGAACCACTTTCTTTAGACTCCATACACAGCGTACTTATTCTTAAACTTCAACGTGCGCGGGACTTTCTTTTCGGTTGCAGAGCTCCTCAAATCGGTGTCTCGCCATAGTAGAGCCTTACACTCCCTTTTTACCTCATTCCTCATTAGTGAGTGTTTTTGTTTTTTCACTCTATTGTATTATTTTTTATTTTTTTAATCTATTAAATTATTTAGGATTTAAAATCTTGCAGTAATTATTTATTATAAATATGCTTAATTTAGTGCTTATTAATTATTATTTTTAACTCACGAACTTAATTCGACGCAACCTTATGTCTGGATTTGGTTCAAAAGTACCACAAACATAACCCATGAAAACCCCTACTCTTCACATCATGTTATACGCTCGTGTGACATTGTATAGACTAGTAGCTTGATCTTAGTACTGCATCATTGTATTTCAATCTTTTAAATATTTCTTGCAAAGTACTAGTGTTTCTTTTTTTTATTTTTAAAAAAGACTTTTTATGTTAGACGGCGGTCCGTTATGTGGTTGTTCAATGTGCGTGAGCTCATTTGTTTACCGTGTCTACGGTCAATGTTGGTTACTTTCTATTCTCAATAACTATCTTGAACAACTCAAAAAGAAAGGTGAATAAACAATAGGATAGGTTAATACACAAATATGAAGTATGAGTTATTCCTCAGGTATGTTTAGATGAGAGTTTGAAAGGAAAATGAAGGGAAGAATAATTTTTGTAAACCTTTTTCTGAATTTTTTAAAATAAAATATTATCATGTAACATTTTTATCATTTCTTATTCTTTTTTTAAATATTTTATAATTCTATTAATTTAAAAATAAAAAATTACCTCTTAACTTCTTTCTCTCAACTCCTTCAATCAAGACATACCCTTACCGGGTATATAGGGTGCCACCATTGTTTATTTTAAAATTTAAGGAATGGAAAATAACAAAAAAAATCTTAATAATACATCCATAATTAATGTCGCACTAAGATTGTTTGAGAAAATCTTTTTATTCAAAATAATAATCCTATGATTCGATTATTAGGACGGCTATTTAGTTGTATTTTATAAATAATTCTATCGACAGACCAAATAACTGTGTTATATTTAAAAATTGATTCTTTGATCATTTTGCTTACGAAAACTCCTCTGCCCCTTTAAAGGTGGTATATATGCTAGTATTTGAATTTATTTATTAATTTTTAACCTTTTTGTGATTCTCCTCAAAAGATACAATACAATTAATGGATGTGATGAATGATATACAACACCGGTCGCAGAGCCAATGGGGCAATTCATCCGATGCGCCAAATTTATACCACATTTGTTTAGTATAAGTCTTCTTAATTTGAGATAGGTATGCAAGTGTTCTTTGGTGAATGCAACAAACTAACAAATCCTCGTTTGTTCTCCTTTAAAAGGAAAGGGAAAAAATATGAGTTATATAAAAGATAAATAAATACACAACAATGGTTATTGAGTATACATGTTCTATATGATCTGTTAGATAATCAGAGCAAGAATGGCTCTATCAGCAGTTCAGAAGCAATTTCCAATTGATAAGCTAACTGCAACAGTATTCAATTCCATCTACCTGTGTTTCATTTGCTTCCTCTGCTTTCTGTTCTTGTTTAAGCTCAAAAGAAGAAGCAAATCCAATATGCCTCCATCTCCACCTAATTTACCAATAATTGGAAATCTTCATCAGCTAGGCACACTTCCACACCGCTCTTTAGGAGCCCTCTCACGCAAGTATGGCCCTCTAATGTTGTTCAAGTTTGGGCAGACTCCAGTTCTAGTGGTTTCATCAGCGGATGTGGCAAGAGAAATGATGAAAACCCATTATATGATTTTTGCTAACAGGCCCCAACCCTCAGCTGCAAAAATACTACTTTATAAATGTATGGATGTTGGTTTTGCACCCTACGGTGAATACTGGAGAAAAAGCAGGAAAATCTGTGTTGTTGAGTTTTTAAGCCCGAAAAGGGTGCGATCATTTCACTTCATCAGAGAAGAAGAAGTTGCAGAGTTGGTTAACAACATACGTGAAGCATACATCATGAATGGGCGCTCAGTGAATCTAAGTCAATTGCTGATAACAACATCAAACAACATAGTGTCTAGGTGTGTTCTTGGACAGAAGTACAATATTGAATATAAAAACAGCACGTTTAGGGAGCTACCAATAAAGGTGATGGCTCAAATTATAGCTATTTGTGTGAGTGATATCTACCCTTGTTTGCGGTGGATTGGAAGTCTCATAGGCCTAATTCCAAAATTGAAGGCCACTTTTGAGCCAATAGATGCTTTCCTAGATGAGGTAATTGCACAACATAAGACAGTGAGGAGGGATGCCGAACACTCCGATAAGAATGACTTCGTGGATATTCTCCTCCAACTACAAGAGGGTGGTATGCTTGACTTTGATCTCACCTATGATAACGTCAAAGCAATCATAATGGTCTCTATCTATCTATCTATATATATATATATATATCTGGCACACACGGCAAGCCCATATCTATCTATACATACACATAGACGCACACATATACATATAAAACAAAACACCACAGGGACACCAAAAATATGAGGATAAAGATTTCCATTTGCATAATTTCAGGACATGTTAGTAGGAGGAACTGAGACCACATCGACAACTTTGGAATGGGCAGTAGCAGAGCTCATAAAAAATCCAATTACAATGGAGAAAGCCCAGGAAGAAGTGAGAAGAGTTATAGGGTGTAAACCTAAAGTAGACCAAAATGATGTTGATGAAATGAATTACATGAAATGTGTTGTCAAAGAAACTCTAAGATTACACCCACCTGCTCCTCTGGTTCCACGAGAAACAATATCTAATGGGAAACTGGGAAGGTACGATATTCCCGCCAAAACGATAGTTTTTGTTAACACATGGGCTATTCAGAGGGACTCTGAATTTTGGGATAGGCCTGAACAGTTCATTCCGGAGAGATTTGAGAATAGCCAGATTGATTTTGAGGGCAAAGATTTCCAGTTTGTCCCCTTTGGTGCTGGGAGAAGGGGATGTCCAGGAACATCATTTGGCATTGCTTCTGTAGAGTATGTACTTGCTAATCTTCTATACTGGTTCGATTGGAAGTTGCCTAGAAATGGTGCATCAGTGCAGAAATTGGATATGGATGAGGTATTCGGGGTCACTGTGGCCAAGAAAGTACCACTTCATCTTGAACCAATACCATACTCTTAAACCTTTACAAGAAAAGTGCTACTGTTCTTGTAAAAGTGGTTTCATTTTTCTTCGTGTTGCGTTGTGGGAGATTCTAATAAATTGATGTTGTCCATATACTCGTATTCAATTTAAAAAAAGATAGCTTAATCCTTGTAGTTGTGATTAGAAATTCCTTCTTCCAGAAGGAAGTGCAAGGGAATTTAATTTGGAAAACAAAGTGCAGTGCTTGATTTAATGCGAGTTTAAGTACTTTGAAAAATAATTCTTCAAATTAAAATAAACTAATAAATTGGCAATATATGGCATGGATAAGCAATCAGGGAGAAACTCAGATTTGAATGCAATGATCATTAAGTCACGAATTTAGGACTAAAAGCAGAGGCACCCAGGTGGTGCAATGTGCCAAATTAGAACGTTGTCAAAAGACTTGCAGAAGAGCCAAAGAGGCCTGCTATTTCTCACTGACACTGCATGATATTGATTCTGACGTATTCTCAGCAAACTTGTTTTTGGGAGATCACAGACAAAGGCAAGGCAGAGTATTTAAAGCTTAAAGCAAAAGATACTGTAAACATAAAAAATGGGGAATCAATATGAATGGAAGGAAGGGAGTTGCGATAGTACCGGATGGGTATAGTATACAGAGTGAGTTGTCAATCATTTATTGATTATTAGTTTCACAATAAATGTTTGAAAGTTTATTAAATATAAAAATAAAAATAATAAATGATTGACAACTTATTTTAAATACCAATATCTTAAAAAAAAGGTACTGAAGAGTAATCCCCTAGAAGCAAATGTGTTGTTTTGACCCAGGCAATAATTAGCATGATTTGGTAACCCAAGTAAAAAAAAATTGTATCTCCGCACTTTTGGGTGTGAGATTAATCCATTTTGGGTTGTCAAATGTTACGGTTATTAGCCCTTTTCACAATGATGTTTCTTAGGATTCGAACCTTTGGCCTCCTTCTAAGATCGTAAGTCATTTACCACTCCAACCAATCACTCATAAATGAAATGATAAGTAAATGAATATGCTTACATATACTCTTAGAGACCAAAGTTATAATAGAGTATGCTCATGCTATTTCAACTTTGCTTCCTTCGAGTTGCTACATATCTTACCCTAATTTTTTTTAAGATATAGTTACCTTGATGATTTATTAAATATTTATTGGTTGCTGTTACTCATAATAAAGGCTTGAAGTTTATAAATTATAACCAACAATTAATAAATATTTTACAATTAATTAGGATACCTATACCCAAAAAAACAAAGATAAGGGACAGAGTAAAATCCCCTTGCTTCCTTTGCTTTAATATATACTGCATTTTTGCATATATTTCAGTCTTAGCCTACACTTTTGTCTTATAATAACCAAGTTGCATTACATTTAGTCTCATTTGTCATATGTATAGAAGATTCAAATCTGTTGTCACTTTTTTTTGTCCTTTTTTTTATCCTTTTAATTAAATGATGATAACTCAATAAAAAAAAATCACTCACTCTCTTAATTGACAATAACTTCTCTGTTAGTTACCAATTTTTCCTGATGAGTTGTCATCATTTAATTGCAAAAATAGAAAATAAGACATGAAAAAGGGACAACACATTTGATTTCATGTATAAAACATATGGAGCATATCATTGTTCTTTGAATGATGCAACGCTTTAACATTCTAACGATAATCACAAGCCTCCATTCCTTATCACATGCATATGATTGATTGTAGATTTAAGCCATCTGCAAATTAATTTCCCTAATTTTAAACATAATGGGATTTAATTGGTTGATACTCTAAAGAGTGTTGTCGAGTGATAACATGATGCGAAGTACTGCTACTTCTCATAGACATGATCCCTTCTTGTTTTCCTATTGCATATAAGAGCCTCACGGGCAACTAGTTTACATGTTTGTTATCATCACAGCGATTAGGCCACTAAGCATCCTTGGGCTAACACGTATCGCCACTGGGAAGAGTATTTGAAAAAGAGAAATGATCGTAAGAGTATATGCTTCATTTCAACTTGCTTTCCCTACATTGTGTGTTGATCCAGTTGACTTTGAGTGTAGATGTTATGAAAGAATTAAAACGTTGACATCCTCATCCAAGTCAAATAGAGACAGCAAGCGAAGGAACATTTGAAGAACAAATGTAATGTAAAACTTCTAAAGAAGCATTTGGATCGCAGAATGTTTTTTTCATTTCTATGAACTTTTACATATGAATGTTCGACTCGTGTTAGGTTCAAGATTTTAAAAAATGTTGCCATAAAAAGGATTTTTTAAAATAATTTTTACTTAATATTTTCACACTTTTATTCTTATGGAGAGATGTGAGTTTCCTACATCCTTATAATATAAAAATATTTTTATGATGTAAAATGTTCATAATATTTACATTTTTATTACTATATCATCAATCAATCATTACCACATTCATCTCCTACACCACAATCAACAAATCTGATCACCCCACAGCCCACTGACAATTAATGGATAATAGGGTTTTGGTATTAATATTGGGAAGTTACTCTTTTCGAGAGCCACTTGGCCCACTTCCCAACATTGCAAAGCAAATTTCTTTTTCAAATTAAGGGCGTGTTTGGGTGGACAAACAATTCTATTTATAATGTGTAAATGAACTTTTAAGACATTTTATTTTATTTGGGTGAAATTTTAATAAAAAAAGTGAATAAGATTTTTATCTCAAATTATGTTTCAAATTACGTTTGGACATAAGCAACATTTTGTTACTTTTACGATAAAAGAAAATTTATTTGTGTTTATATTGACAGAATTACTTTTGTAATTTGATATTATATTATTATTTTAATAAAATTTAGATAAAAATAACCTAATAATTTTTTAAAATATTATTATAATTATACTCAAAGTAATTTTATTTTACAATAGCCTAAATAAACATAACTTTTTTAAAAAAATTTATTTTGTAAATCAATTTATTTATAATCAATCTTTTTAACATTAATTTATTAACAATCAAACTAAAAATAACTCATATCTTTTTTTGGAAATTACACATCCAAAAGTAATTTTTATCAACATTATTCAAACAACATTCATTTAACAAAATCAATTTTGAAATAAAGATTTTCAAACACAAATCACTTCATTCAAACTCGAGGATTACTCTGGTACCCTTTTTTTTAAGGGTATCGATACTCAGAGTGAATTGTTAAGTATTCATTACTTGTTATTTATATTTAATAAACTTTTAAACATTTATTGTGAAACTAATAGTTAATAAATAATTGACAACTCACGCAGGTACCAAACTTATTAGAGTATCATAACAACTCTCATCAAACCTACTTTTAACTAAAATTAAATTTATAAAATTAATTTAATTTAAAATTAAATTTATAAAATCTACTCCACATACACACTAAATTGTTAAGAAATATTATACAGTAAGGAGTTGCCCTCCTGCGTCACTCTAAATTAATGCATTTTGATATAGGTAATTTAAAAGAAGATTGAATTATTCAAACAAAAAAGGCCCTGTCATCCACTCACTCCTGATAGGAGTGCAGCATAAAGGTGCTGCTAGCCATCAGCAAGCATTCGTACGTTAATGCTGAAGTAATATTCGTTTGTGTGGATTCTAAGATTTCAAACGAGTGATGACAAATAAAGGGCAAATGAGTCTTTAATTCTTCTTATAAACGATTATAAATGATAATATTAGTTTGGTTTATTTTAAAAATTAATTAAGTATTTAATTATATTAATTAATAATTTATATATAATTAATTAATAAATTATTTTTATTTTAATACTTAATTAATAATATATAAATTATTAGTTAATATAATTAAATATTTAATTAATTTTTTAAGTTAAAGTAAAGAATAATTATTTTTTATAAATTATATTATTAAGTCATTTTCTCCCAAATAAATTCCGATGGAGCTTACGGCTCAACAACCGACGATGCACTTCAGTAATTGCATGGTGCGATGTCAGTCAGAGCTACCGTGCTAGGAATATTTTAGAAATATAGCTTTCAAAATGGTTAACGTTAACAATTTTTTATGTATTTTTCTAACCAAAAAAATACAACGTTCTCGAAAGATTAATAAAAATCTATAAGACGTGCGAATATTGACAACCGTTTTATTATTAATGGCCGCCAGTCAAGGCATCGCAGATTTAAACCTTTCAATCACGCAGTACGCCAACCCATTTTGAATACAATCATAATTTAGGTAGGGGGAGAGGAAAAATTATCACCGACATCCGAATCACACAATTTATTAAAATTTGGGTCAGTGCAAATACATATTCATTGGCATTCTTGATTAGAAGGTTGTATCTTAGGTAGATATATAATTGAAACACCAGAATCCAACCCAGGCTGCAGTCGATGTCACGTATAAGTAGTGAAGGGTTTAATTTGGACCTAAAGTTTTTTTTTTTTTACGCTGTCATATAATAATATATTGACATATCATTAAAAAAGTTATACTTTTCAAAGTAGTTATTATAATAGTCAAATTCTTTTAATAATTTGTCAACACATAATTAAATGACATTATAAGATTTCTTTATACTAACAATATATCAAAATTAAATTTATAATAAAAACAAGTTATAATTAAATATTCGCAAATTAAGCTTCAATCTATGTACCCAAAAAAAATAAGCTTCAATCTAGTGTTGAAATTAGTAAATCTAACCCATTTAAGGCATATTTGGACTCATTTCACATTACTTTAATCCTCATCACACATGTATAATTTAATAGTTAAGATTTGCTCTTCTTAGTTTCATAATAAAAGAGTGTTAAACATCGAATTTTATTAATCCAACCATTATTGGATTAAAGGTTCTCATAAGGTAAACCAAGTTTATAAAATTATAGTTAATTTAAAAACTAATTAGCACTTCATTGGACTACTTTATTTTGACCTATAATATGCTTTTCTAAGTAAATATTAAATATAAGATTAGATGCTTATTTCTTAATCACTTGAATTCGAGCCTTGTGCTAACCCTTAAGGAAATCAATTATTTTAAATACGGCCAATGTGAAAGGTGCACCTTTAAAATTACTGGCGAAAGGACTTAATTATTCTCGGAAGTAAAAGCCGATTTAAGTATACTCTTATTGTACAATAAAAAAAGACACTTATAAATGTCTGATTTATCTTAAATTTGATATGCATGATCTTGACGGTAATATCATATGATTCAATTATTAAATTAGTAAAATTCGCATCCTACAAGATGTTATTTAATAGTACAATAATTTATAATAGTACAATAATTTATGTGAAAATCTTCAACATTGATGGAAAAAGAAGGAGACAAACACTGAAAATATTTCACTATATGAAGAATATTTACAATATACTCTTCCCATTCTTTTACACAAAAGGATCAATAATTATAGTCTTTTCTAATCTGAACCTTCCTATTCTAGTATTATAATTTTATGTACTTAGTACTGAAGATTACTAGAGATGATACCCAAAAAATTTCAAGTGTGTTTTGTCAACGTATTCTTGAAATTCACTCACACTTTCTGTTATCTCACTCTAAGACACTTTCTTATCTCTTGCCTCTTTTGTTTTTTGTTCTCTGCATTGTATTCTAAACAAAAGAAAACCTCGTGTTTATGGATTTTCACATGAAGTGTGAGAGCTTTATATTTTGTTTTTAATAGGTACACGTTATTTTTCTTTTTCACATGCATCGACAATGCATTGCATTAGTAGACCAACACCATATTCTCTTTTCTATACTATGTTGGATTATTTAATCATATTTGGACTAGAATAGTCACATATTTGTTAAAAAACTCGGATTAATTGAATGTCATATTTCAGAAGCAAATTTTAGTTAAGCCCATTTGTGATCACTTTTGTTATTGGGCTTTTATAAGCACTTAAACCTATTGTGGACTATTGTGGTGGGTCGTGTGTATGGACTTACTATGATGGGTTGGTTAGCCCATCTCTATATGTAACACTTGGAGAGACCCCTATTCCTAACCATCATGTTGTGTAGTTGCCCCATTGAAATTACACGCAGAAAAGCATCGTAGAATAGGAATAGTTTCTTTCTTCACCCACACACAGAGAACTAACAAAATGATTATGGTTTTCTTCCAATTGTCTGTGATTTGATCTCAGGATAGCTATGAATTCATCGTCATCTTCTTATCCAGGTAATCCTAAAGCCTAATCTCTAAATTGATATAATTTATGCATGCCATGATTTAGGATTAAACGATTTGAGAATTTTCTCTTGTAATTTGAAATCAGATTATACTCCAAATTATTTAACAATTGGTATCAGAGCCACTTTAATCCAATCTATGACTGTTTTCTTTTTTATATTTCATAAGCTTTTGTTACGGGATTATATCTGGGTACCGACTTTGAATATTCTCTTTTGATGGACGTATTTGAATATAAAAAATAAAAATAAAAACTGTTAGAAGATTTCCACTGTTTGGTGTTTTCGGGTTTTATGGGTACAAAGCGGCTCTGTGTGATTCGGATTACAAATTTTTGGTAGAGGTGATAGTTAGACAATTCGGTGGAAGCATTCTGCCACGCAAGGGACGCACACCTGTTGCCACTGCTTGTCCTACATGTATGTTTATTGCATTGAACAAGACTCAAGTTGTCTACGTTTTATGAGACTCCATGAACTCTATGGAAATATCAATCACTTCAATAGATCTTATGAAATAATGATAGCTTTCGGTCTAGATGAATTGCAAATTTTCCTTTTTCGTTTCTTAATTACTTTGTGGCTTATAAACTTTGGTTCTTATGTCAATGCTCGAGGAGTCTTCTTCTTGTTGTTATTATTATTATTATTATTTAGAGCTAAAACTTTGGTGAAAAATATTTTTAGATATTGCGGTGTAGTATACTATGTGTATCTCTTTAATGTAATAATTTGATTGCCAAAACAATAAAATTATTTAGCAAATGATTATGAATGCTGATGTCTTGGTATAGTCGAGGAAATTTAGCAATATAATTTTGAGTATTTTGTTCGGACTTTTGTTGATGGTGTATTTAGTTTGTCAAAAAAAATAAAATAAAATCTAAGTGAAAGCCTTTATTTAAAATAAAACATTTAATTTTGAGAATAAATTATGATATTTTGTTTACTTGAATTTCTCTTGAAAATTAATGGAAATTATGGAAGTCATAAATTTATTTTGGCAAGTTGAAGCGCGTTATATGTTATAAACTCTGAGTTTTATAGCTATTTGATGCCAAAACAAATTTTGGTTAAACTACAGCCTTTTATTGAGTTTATCGAATTTTGTAAAAAATTGTGAAATTATACTATAGTTGCTTAATTTTAATATGAAAATGTACGGATATTAGTAATCTTATACCTTTTGATTATATACATTGTTCTCTCATAATTTGAATTTGAAAATTTTGTGAACAGTTCTCACATAATATGAGGTTGTTTCATATTGGCAACTTTCTCTTAGCCTTATTATTGATTGATTGTCATATTATCTTTCATTAGTTAAGCTTGTTAAGTTTTATATAAATTGTGGAATTATTATAGGCTTAACTATTTTCGTTATATATAAAAAGAAAGAAGAAGAAAATTTTAAATATTGGCAATCTTAAAGCATTATTGTTATATTTTGTGTATAGATCTATTGAGAAATTATAAGCACAATATTTTGAATTATGCTATTGCAAATTATGTATATTTTAATATGTCCATTATTTGTCGTGTAATTACCTTTTGAAAGCGTTATTCAATATTTTGGCCATTGAGCAAATTGTAAAGCAATAGCAAATCAAATTAAGTATCATTGTGTGTATGCTATTATATGGTGTATGATTATAAATTAGAGCTTCTTCATGTAAATATTATTAAAAATTATGCTCTAATATATTTTTTATGTGCCTTAAATTGAGAGACTTATAAGGAGCTAATTTTTGTGATATCTCATTGAGTTACTTCTAATTGTGTTGGCTCTACATATAAGGATAAACGTCATACTTTCTAAGGTTAGTAGTTAAGCCTATATGGTTACTAGTTTGATTCATAATTGCATAAACGAGGAATATATTCTTGATTTATTGTTTAACTCGTCATGCCCATTTTGAAATATGCAATTATATATGAGAGTATGTCAAATATCTAAAATGATGTGACATGTAAACCTATGAATTTCATAAGCAATTTTATTGTTATTATAGTAATTTCTTGTAATTGTCATCTCACCTATTATGAGAGTTAATTATAGTGAGATAATTGGGCCTATTATATTTTGTGTACTTTTATATGTGACTCAGTTTTGACACTGGAATAATTTTTGGTGTTTTTATGTACATATAATATTGTATAATGTATTAAAAAAATGATATTTTTTAATTTATGTGTAAACTAAATTTTGAGTCACTATTTTGTGATATTTGAAATAGTTTTAGACATTTTGTACTGTTGTATACTCGCCTGTCGCGAGACCAATTATGACAGTGTTATTTTAGTAATGAAATGATTACATTTGCAGTAAAAATTATGTTAATGATGCACTTACCCTATCGGTTTGTCTTTGTTAATATAATTTCTAATGACTTGTTAGCATTAAATGTTATGTCCTTAAAGTTTTTAGTATCCTTTCGATATTAGCTTTAGAGACATAATATTTTAATGTTATGAGAGTTGCTTATGCATTGTAATTTGGGACTCATAGGCAGGATTACAATGGCATAAAAACTTAATTATAATTGTGTACTCAATTCTGTTATGATATATATGAAATATCACTCATTGTCAAGTATTTTGGTTAAATTGATAAATTCATTTGTGCACATTTATAAGTGACAATATTGTGTAATTGAATGTGTACATCATCTTGTGAATCTTGACAAATGAGATAATTGAGCATTTTGTAGTAATTCAAAGTTATTTTATGGACATGTGATTTTGAATGATTTTGCTTTCGCCTATCGCGAAGCTAATCATGATAAGTTGCCATGTCAAATGAAATTTATTTTCTCAATTTCATAGGAATGGATTTGCAAATATTATTTGGGTTATTTAATTATTTGACACACCCTATTTGTGTGATATTTTTTATTATAATTTGTAGTTTTAAATATTTTTGGATTATGTAAGTAATGGTCGTACCCTATCAGTGTGACATTACTTGACATGATGATTGTGTGATAGAGAAAATAATTGAATACATAAAAACTTTTAAACACATTGTTTGTGTCTATTTTCTTGATGTGTATCAATTCAACTATTTTGCTCTATCAAGTGAGAGAGTATTGTATATTGTAATTCAGGACCCTTAGGCAGGATTGTAATGATACAATGACTCTAGTTTAATTAATTGCCTTGTTAATTGAACATGAGAAAATCAATGCTTACATAAACATATTACAATATTTGAATATGATTTTCTCTTGCCTCTGTGTTTGTTGTCGCTTTATTGTTGGGACCTATAGTGAGGACATGATTATTAAGTCTCTTAGAGTATATTGTAACGTAGTAAACTCCCTATATTGTGGTTGTTGTATATTGTTGATAAACCTTAATCATTGATAAGGTAACATGTTGAAAACTTGTTAACCTATAATAAGGTTTGAAGAGAATTACTACCTATTGAACCTATTTTGGAATATGTATAGTTGCCATAATTTTGTGATATTTTGACACATGCTATATGTTATCTGTATGTACTTGGCATTTCTATTATTTTATAAATGTTCAAGCATTGTGATAATTGCTACTTTGAAGTAGTAGAACTAACTAAATGTTACTTCTCATTTGCTTTCTATTTGTAAAGAATAATTGAGAAAGAATTGTACTTTTGTATTCATCTAATGTCATGATCTTTAAAAAAAATTATCAATTTTGATTTTTAAATATCTTAAGTGAAAATTCAGAGATTAAGTTGCTTTTCTAAGTTTTCTCATATGTTATGATGAAAATGATTTCTTATAAAGATGGTTTTGTAAGTATTTATTTTGAGCGCAAATTGGCATATTAATTACTTCAATTGATAAAGATTTCTCTTTTGTTGGTGGTGCATAATGTTGGAATGAATAATATTTGAATTAAACCTATTGTACCTATGGTATTAATATTCAACATTTTCCTTAATTACTTGAGAATAATGTAAAAGCTAATATGCATACTTCTCATATAAGTTGAATATGTGAGTATGCCTATGGTTGATTGAGTTGAATATTCTTTACTGTTGATAAGGAGAAGATGATTTTTAATTGCTACTCATTTTTGGAGTAATTGGTATAAATATGTGAAGTTTGTTGAAATGCTTATGTTGATGAAGGTTGTTGAGTGTTTGAGGTTTAATATTGAAAGAAATGATTAAGTGCATACTAAATGATTTATATATAGCTTTACACTGGCTTTTCAGGCATTGTTATTTGAAATTGGTTAACATATTTTGTTTCTTTGCATTGTTTATCAATGCATAGTACCTTAAGTAAGTAGGAGCAAGTCTCGTTATCAATGTGCTTTGTGCTAGTTGTATATTAGTGACTAATGTTGCTATTATTATTCTTTGTGAGACAAGATCTTACATTTAGTTGTTTTTATTTCGTAAAATATTTGGTGATGCCTTTTTTTATTTATTTATTTAAGGCGTACAAATATTTGAAATTATTATTATTATTATTATTATTGATAGATTGTCTCCTAAAGCACACCTATTTAAAAATTTTAAAATATGTTAAATTTGAGATCTTGTTGCCAATTAATGTGTAACCCTTTTAGTTATTATGAGAGCTAGAGACTTAATGATTGGTATGTCCTCAATAGTGGTGAAAAATATATAGGTCCTATGTGCTTCCGTTGTTGGTAACTTAGTTATATGCTCAAGTGTGTATTGTTTATTTATTGACTATGTTATGACACTTGAGTGATCATGAGTGAGCTGTTATAAACTTGAAAGTAATCCAATAATACATGTAAGGTATTATGAATTTTGATCTCACTCACAAGTGATCAAATCACTTTAAGTGAATTTTGGTATAGGTTACTCATTTGAGAAAATTCTTTCAATGATTTATATTTGTGATGACAAAGAGGAGTTGGTCTATTGTAAAGTGTCGAGTGAACACTTGTAATCTCCTGAATTGAGGAGGCAAAGCATGTGGTTGGTAATGAAGCCAATTTTGTGAGACTTTGTGATTATATAATTATTTTTTTGGTTAGGCTTCATATTGTTTCTAATTTATGATCACATTTTGATGACTCTGCAATAATGCATTTCTATCTTGTTGTTGGAGAGAAAAATTATGAGTTTCAGACTCAATTTGAATAATTTTATCACAAAGCTAAGTTTTATCCCACTAATAAATATTTTACCATTAGAGTATTTTGAAACTCATGTGACTCTAATGGGGGTCGGTTATGTTTTGATATGTTAGATTAGTGGGAGTGTGCACAATTATTATTATGTTGTCTCGAGACTTATTAAAACTTTTGTTGTCATATGATGTTATTATGTGCACACTTTTGTGATAATATGACATATTATTGGAGACATTTTGGACTCAGTCTCATTTTGTTGTGCTGAGATAATTTTGTTGAATCTCAGAAGGCATCTTAGGCTGATACTAGGGCCATTTTGTTGGGAATTGCACATGATCACTCTTTTGACATGCATTTTGATGTGTTTTCCCTTTGACCAACATTCCACGTTATGTTAGGTCACCGAGATTTGAGTATCTTACATGTATGATATCAGTACTCTTATCGAGTATGATTTTCTACATTTTTAACGTGCTTTTAATCTCATTTTGGACCATTCTTTGTGGCCACATTAATCCGAGATATTGTTTATTTTTAAATGTTTGTCTATGCTGTCCAAGTGGGAGATTGTTGGATTATTTAATCATATGTGGACTAGCATAGTCACATATTTGCTAAAAGACTCAGATTAATTGAATGTCATATTTGTAGAGTATATTTTAGTTAAGCCCATTTGTAATCACTTTTGTTATTGTGCTTTTATAAGCACTTAAACCTATTGTAGACTATTGTGGTGGGTCGTGCGTATGAGCTTACTATGATGGGTAGGTTAGCCCATCTCTATATATAACACTTGGAGAGACCCTTATTCCTAACCATTATGTTGTGTAGTTGCCTCATTGAGATTACACGCAAAAAAGCATCGTGGAATAGAAATAGTTTCTCTCTTCACCCACACACAAAGAACTAACAAAATGATTATGGTTTTCTTCCAATTGTCTATGATTTGATCTCAGGATAATTATGAATTCATCATCATCTTCTTATCCAGATAATCCTAAAACCTAATATCTAAATTAATATAATTTATGCATGCCATGATTTAGGATTAAACGATTTAAGAATTTTCTCATATAATTTGAAATGAAATTATACTCTAAATTATTTAACATACTAGGCTTTTATCTCTTCTTCTTGACTTTGTTTATTTCATTCAATGGGCCGAACCCCACACTATGATGTGGATTTGCAATCACATGCTGGATCGTAGATTTTAGCCATGTGCAGATTTAACTAATTTTAAACATAATGGGATTTGGCTGTTACTCTCTGGGATACAGGTAGTGCAATGACCAAAAGTAAAAGAGTGTTGTCCAGTAATAACAAGATAATTGATATGAAGTACTGCTACACGATCCCTTCTTGCTTTTCTACCGCATATAAGAGTATCAGGGGCACATGGTTGAATTCAATACTTGGTTATAAGTTAGGTTTATGAATATCAGTCTTGACTCAATTATTAGTCTGACTTATTACTAACTATGCATGGTTTGAAATAGGGTGGACGTCATGCACTCTCAAAGTGAAAGGTACTGTGTAATACGCCAAATGGGGCCCCAAACTTATCAAGGACTTATTACTAACCATGCATAGTTTGGAATAGGATGAACGTCATGCACTCTCAAAGTGAAAGGTACTGTGTAATACGCCAAATGGGGCCGCAAACTTACCAGGGACTTATTACTAACTATGCATGGTTTGAAATAGGATGAACGTCATGCACTCTCAAAGTGAAAGGTACTGTGTAATACGCCAAATGGGGCCCCAAACTTATCAAGGACTTATTACTAACCATGCATAGTTTGGAATAGGATGAACGTCATGCACTCTCAAAGTGAAAGGTACTGTGTAATACGCCAAATGGGGCCGCAAATTGACAACTAATTTGAGTGATGCCAAATAAACTGACGAAGTTTATCACTCTTCCAATATATATGTTCAGAAATATAGCCTTTAAAATGTAACAATATCTTTTTTTTTAAAGCACGGTTAACAATTTTTAGGAATTTTTCAAGGTGAAAAATACAACGTTCTCACAAGATTATATATAAAATACTTAATAATTACATAAATTCTAAATTATATCTAACACTAGTCACTGTCACTATTATTATTTTCATCATTACCCATATTTTTCTTAGTTAAATTAAATAACGTCATTTAAGAAAATAGTCAAGATTACTAATAAAAGGTTCTTTAAAAAGTCTCTAAAATATCTCAAACAAAGAGAACACTTTTAGCCATAGTTATAAAAATTAGACCACTAGTTGACTTGGTTAGGGTACTGGATTAATAAGTCACTGGTTCAATCAGTAAGTCACTAGTCGAACCGCATAAAATTAAATAAATACTTAAATATATATATATATATATAAATACACTACATATGATGATATTTATCATTATAAATAACTAAAATATATTTATTTTGAGAAAAAATATGACCTATAAGAAAAAAGAGAGTTTAACCCTCAATTCATAAAAAAAGTCTTAATATTTTCATTAACTTAGAAAATAAGTTTTTTAATAAAAAAAATTAGGACTACCATGGCGTAGATCTCAAAAAAATTATATGAAATTGACATATAATTAGTCTAAATCGGACAAAAGAATCAAAATTTATGATTTTTCAAAGTTAAATTTATTTTTTAATTCAGTGACCCGGCCAGTTTCGGTTCAACCAACCGAATCATCGGTTTTTATCCAAAATCGGCCAAGTCAGACCGGGTTGGACCGGTTCTGAGACATATCCGATCCAATTAGCAACCCGGACCAATTACTTGGCCAATTCACTAATCCACCAGTCAGTCCAGTCTGATTTTTATAACATGACTTTTAGCTGCATTTCTAAGAATCACGTTCCTAGAAATGCCAAAAAAAAAAAAGATAAAGAAAAAGAAAAAGAATCACAGGCACGACATTTCAAACCCATTTATTCACTACATACTGTATTTTGGGAAAGGTTTTAGTCAGCAAATCAGTTTAATCAGAACTTAATTCAATGTTTCTTTCTTCCTGCTGTACCATAAAACAAAACTTAATTCAATGTTTAATTGTGTAAAACTTTTTTAAGAAAAAACTTTTCTTTTAAAAGAAATTGACTAAAAAACTTTTTGGAATACCAGATAAACTAATTTATACATGCACTTAAGTTTAGCTGGCCTTAGTTTACACGGGATGTCTAATATGCACCTAAAAAGAATAGATGCGTTGATGCACTATTTAAGATGAGCCATGGATTAAGAGTAATAAAATCCATAATTTCATCAAACGATTCGTAATTATACAGGCAATTGTTTCAACAGGTTATCATCTCTTTTGCAAAAAAGCCCTCTGTTATTGTTCTCATTTTCGATTGAATTACAATATCTTTTATTTGTTATATTTTTGCATTCTAATTATTAGATGAAAATTTATTTTTCTTTTATTTTTTTTATGAAATTTAAATTTATTTTTTATTTTCTCTAGTCATGAATCTTTTATGAAAATTATTTTTTTAAATTTTTTTCATTAAATAGTTTTTTATTTAAATGAAATTTTATTTGATGGGTTTAGTCTTTTTATTATATTTTCAGACAATTAATTTTCAATAAAAAATTAGTTTATTTTTTTTTATATTTTTTCTTTGATTTTTTTTTAATCTCATGATGGTTTCTAAACTTATCAAATACTTTTTTTAAATAAAATTTCATTTTTATTTTTTATTTTTTGCCATGCCAGGACTAAGAATCTCATCATTAATTTATTTTTATTTTTATTTTTATTTTATTTTATATGTTTTTTCTACTTTGAGACGGGACTATAGAAGGTAAAGTTTCTTCACCAAGTGACTACACTTTTTAACCAAAGACTTGCAAGCTTTTAGCCAATTATGTAGTAGAATGGTACTCATTAGAGCAATCAATGAAAGCTAACCAACCATGGATAACATTGCAAGTGAAATCTGGCTATTCATGCTTTTCAGCACTTCAAACCCAATAGTGTCATCTCAAGATAGAAACTTCAAACCCAATAGTGTCATCTCAAGATAGAAATTCAACGCTCACCCTGCCCACTACTAGACTTCCATTTGAACTTGTATTGACTAATGTTAAATAATAATAGCTAGACTTTGAATGCTTCCCTTGAGCATTCATAGCTGGGCCCTTTTTCTTTTTAGTGGTTTACAGGTTTTTGTGGATGAGGGAAAGAGATGATAGAGCTTCTTGGCATTAACGAAATCAACCTAGATGAATTTATTTATGATTTTGCATTCAACCCATGTGGGTATTCCATGAATGACAAGGATGTGGATTGGTATTCCACCATTCATGTCACTGCAGACAATGCTTACAGCTATGCAAGCTTTGAATATGTGGGTTCCATGAACAATGATATAGTTGATGTGTTAAGGAAGGCTTTGAATATGTGGGTTCCATGAACAATGATATAGTTGATGTGTTAAGGAAGGTGGTTCAAATTTTTTGATTAGGAACTATGTCAGTATCAACGTGCAATGATTATGCTTGCTTTTTTGGGTCATGCAGCAAAAATGTAAATAAACCTAAAATAGACTAAAGTATAAAATTGAAAAAGTAAACCTTAAATAAAAAATAAAACAAAACCTATCATGTAGGTAATTTTGATGAAGTATTCATGCTCTGTCCTCCTATAAGTGCATAGTAGAACGATCCTAATTTAGACACTCCTTTTGGTGCACGGTGTATGAGTACCACTAAAAATAGCATTTTTCTTTTCACTTTTTCTTTTTGGTGCAATTTCTTTTCACTTTTGTTTTTAACTATAATTTATCCCAAAATTAATTGCATTTCTTTGAAAGAAATTCAACTGTACTTAATTCACAGTTCTCAATTTCTCAAATCGGAAAAAAAATTAATAATTGTTTTTTATATATTTTACACACAATTTAATCCTATCAATAACGCCAATACCCGAATTACTTAAGATGACACGCTAACCTTTATGATTGTATAAGAATAAATTTAATCTCAATTAACACAAAAGATGACACAAATATATTTTTACTGTATAACCAAAAATATTTAAATGTCAATGTGTGAAAGAGCATTGACGATACCTGTTCAACAATATATTCAAAAGCAGCAAAATACCTGTTCGTGAACGAATATATTCAAACGCAGCAAAAAATAATTTGTAAATTTAATACATTTCACTTTCATGAAATTTATTAATAATAATATACTTTATTTTAAAAAAAATCCACCTAGCTCATTTAATTAAATTTATTAATTAGTCTTAACTATGTTATAAGATAAACTAATTTTATTATCCAGGAGATACACGGGTTTGTTATATATGTATATATATATTTTGAATTATAATATGTTATTTATTTTGATATTTTTTATAAGAATATTTTAATCAAATTTATATAAAAAATGCTTAATCACTTTTTAATTTAATTATTTTAGAAGAAAAATAAAAAAAAACTTATAAAAATTAACTTTATTACAAAGTATTTAATATATCACGTGTCTAGTAAGATGTAAAAATATTTTAAATTAAATGTTTATTAGAGTATTTGTTTATTATAATAAGTAAATAATTATAATTAATATTTAATTAATTTCAAAATATTAACAATTTTAATATGTTGTAATATATTATCTATATCAATCACACTTATTAATAGATAAATAAGTAATTAGTATTTAAATTAATATAAAATTTAAAAAGTTAGAGTAATTAAATTTATCACTTAAATAAAAAATTAAATATAATTTAAATTTGAATTAAATCTAAACCTTTTTGAAATAAATTTTAGATATATAAAAATTAATGATACATAAAAAAAAAATTTAAAGAAAAAAAAATTCATATGAGTGACACATAACATTAATTTTATTTAAATTAATTATATTTTATATAATAATATATAAATTAAAAATCATCGTTATACAGTTGTAATTCACGTGTTAAGACTTGAACGGATCACATTAAAAACAGACAATTATTACAAAAAAAAAAACATATAATTGAATTTAAATAAATAAAAACAACAAAGTGTACCAAACAATTAAATAAAAAATAAATAAAACAACAAGAAGGATGAGGGCTATGCGCCTATGCTTATATATATAATATATGTTCTGCGTGAGTGCCAGATGTGCTCGGAGAAATAATGGCTCTCAAACAATGGCCGTATGAGCAAATTAAAGCAGCCTTCTTTTCTACCTTTCACCTATATTTTTTCTTCTTTATGAGCGTCCTGTTTGTGTTTAAGCTCACAAGAAAATCCAAATACAAACCCAATCTGCCTCCATCCCCACCAAAGCTACCAATCATCGGCAATCTTCATCAGCTAGGCACACTGCCACACCGCTCTTTTCGAGAACTCTCAGAGAAGTATGGTGCTGTGATGTTGTTGAAGTTGGGCAGGACTCCAACTCTGGTGGTTTCATGTGCAGATGTGGCCAGGGAAATGATGAAAACTCATGACCTAGCTTTTTCGAACAGACCCCTACTCACAGCTCCAAAAATCTTACTGTATGGACATAAAGACATTGTTTTTGCACCCCATGGAGAAAGCTGGAGACAAAAAAAGAAAATATCTGTCTTTGAACTTCTGAGCCCGAAAAGGGTGCAATCATTTCGTCTCATCAGAGAAGAAGAAGTTGCAGAATTGGTTAATAAGATACGTGAGGTAAGCTGGAGTGATGCATGCTCTATGAATCTAAGTGAGATGATTATTGCAACATCAAACAATATCGTCTGTAAATATGCTCTCGGACAGAAGTACAATACAGAAGATAGTAACAGAAGGGTCAAAGTGCTAGCAAGGAAGGTGATGGTTCACCTTTCAGCATTCACTGTGAGAGATTACTTCCCTTTATTGGGCTGGATTGATATTCTCACCGGCCAAATTCAAGAATTCAATGCCACTTTTGGAGCATTGGATGCTTTATTTGATCAGGTAATTGCAGAGCACGAGACGGTGAAGAGGGAGGGTGACCAGTACTCCAAGAAGAAAGACTTCGTGGATATCCTCCTCCAACTTCAAGAGGGTAGCAAGCTTGACTATGAGCTCTCCAAAGATGATGTCAAAGCTCTTCTGATGGTCTCTTTTGTCTTATCTATCATTTTCTTTTTGTCTCACAAACATATTCACTGACTCTACATCGCACAAACTTGCACGCATAGGCACACCAAAATGTACGAAGAAATATATAGATTTTTATTTCTATAATTTCAGGACATGTTTGTGGGAGGAAGTGACACAGTTGCAGCAACATTAGAATGGGCTATTGCAGAACTTGTGAACAATCCAATCATAATGAAGAAAGCCCAGAAAGAGGTGAGAAGAGTTGTAGGGCTTAAATCAAAAGTAGAAGAAAATGATGTCAATCAAATGGACTACTTGAAATGTGTAGTCAAAGAAACTCTAAGGTTACGTCCACCTGCTCCTCTTTTGGCTCCTCGAGAAACATTATCTAATGTGAAACTCAAAGGGTATGATATTCCAGCAAAAACAATGGTATATGTCAACGCATGGGCAATCCAAAGAGACCCTAAAATTTGGGAAAGGCCTGAAGAGTTCCTTCCAGAGAGATATGAGAACAGTCAAATTGATTTCAAAGGTCAAGATTTTCAATTTATCCCGTTCGGTTTTGGGAGAAGAGCATGCCCTGGAATGACGTTTGGGCTTGTTTCTATTGAGTATATACTCGCTAATCTTCTCTATTGGTTCGATTGGAAGCTGCCTGAAATTGATACGTCTGCACAGGGCATAGACATGAGTGAGACGTACGGGCTTGTTGTCTCAAAGAAAGTACCACTTCATCTTAAACCTATGGCCTTTTCATTTGAATCTGAGTTCTAAATCTTATCATACTTAAAGCGATATATGTTATAATTTATCTTTGCTTTTGCGATCTTTCATCAACGAAAAATGCTTTTCTCTGTATTATCTTTGAAGTATAATTAATATATGGTATCTTTTTATTTTCCGGTTCGTGCATTAAATTCGATGTCCATAAGTTGGCTTATCCATGGAGGTACTTCAGCGAATATTTTACGTTATTTGTACACCATTAAAATATATAATTTTTACACAACTTCAATCTTAATAAAACGATTAATTTATTTTTTCCAACAAATCTAAAATCTGCTAAAAAATTATTATAAAAATAAGAAAATAAATGTTAATGTATAAATAGAATTACCGCCCAAATGCAGTGACCAAGTTACAAATGTCGTCAGTATATTAGACATTTTGCTACTGGTTAGCATAAAAATTAAAATTGAATCATTTTAGACTCATTTTATTAAAGATTTAATTTTAATTCACTATGAGTGTAAATTTTTTTTTTATATTATCACTTAATTATATATTATATATTATTGAAAGCGTGCATTTGTACTTTGATAACAATTACCTTAAAATTCAAACTTATTTAAAGACTTGTCAACTCATAACCAAGTGATAATATCAAAAATTTTACAGTCGTGTATCAAACTTAAACCCTTTTATCAATCACAAGCCCACAATCATAACTTTTATTGACAGTTTGAGTTGTCTCTGGGTTTCTCTAATTTCAATTCAAAGTTGAGTAATGATATAGCGGCATAAGGTTCTGGTGCAATAAGCTCAAGCGCAGATGCGTTCCAATTATGCTTGGTTAAATATCCTTCAGTTTTGAAGTGGATTTCACTTGTTTTGAAATGAGAGAGGGTTGCTCATTATCTTCGTGTTGCGTTGTGGGAGATTCTAATAAATTGATGTTGTCCATGTACTCGTGTTCAATTTTAAAAAAGATAGCTTAATACTTGTAGTTGTGATTAGAAATTCCTAGCTTCTTCCAGTAGATAGTGCAAGGAAATTTGGAAAACGAAGTGTAGTGCTTGATTTAATGCAATTTTAAGTACTTTGAAAAATAATTCTTCAAATTAAAATAAACTAATAAATTGGCAATATATGACATTGATGAGCAATCAGAGAGAAACTCAGATTTGAATGCAATGATCATTAAGTTAGGAATTTAGGACTAAACGCTTAGCTCCCAGGTGGTGCAATACCAAATTATAATGATGTCAAAAGACTTGCAGAAGAGCCAAAGAGGCCTGCTCTTTCTCATTGACACTGCATGATATTGATTCTGACTTATCCTCAGCAAATTTGTATTTCGGATATCTCAGACAAAGGCAAGGCAGAGTATTTAAAGCAAAAGATATTGGAAACAGAAGCAAATACGAATGGAAGCAAATGTGTTGTATTGACCCGGGGCTAATTACTAGCAACCCACTTTAAACCCTATGTGAAATTATTTACGCATTTGGAGATGGTAAGTAAATGAACATGCTCTCTTAAAAAAAAAAAGTAAATGAACATGCTTACGTATACTCTTAGAGACCAAAGTTATAGTAGAGTAATGCTTTTGCTCTTTCAACTTTGCTTCCTTGGAGTTGTTATGTTATCTTAATTTTTTTTAAGATATAGTTATGTACCTTAATAATTTATCAAATATTTATTAGTCATTATTACTAATAATAAATGCTTGAAGTTCATAAATTATAACCAACAAATGTTTTACAATTAATTAGGATACAAGTACCTAAAAAAAAAAAAAAACGCCAAAATTATACCCTTACTTCCTTTATATTTTCAAAGGCTTTAATATCTACTCAATCTTGCGTATACTTTTTTTTTTTGGGTAAATATTTTTGCATAAACTTTATTCTTAAATCTTAGTCTACACTTCCATCTTGTAGTAACCAAGCTGCATTGCATTTAGTCTCGTTTGCCGTTTGTATATAACAATTGAGCATATCATTTTTCTTTGAATGATGCAACGCTGCAACATTCTAACTATAATCATAAGCCTCCGTTCCTTATCACCTATGCTTGATTGTAGATTTAAGCCATCTCCAAATTTCCCTAATTTTAAACATAATGGGATTTAATTGGTTGATACTCTCTAGGATACACGTAGTGCAGTGACCAGAAGAACAAGAGTGTTGTCGAGAGATAACACGATACAAAGTCTTATCTAATTGACCAAAGTCTCACATCATTAGAGTTAGACAAGTATTTTGTGTATTGGGGTAGACATCACCTAAGTGAGAGAGCCTAAAGACTTGAGAGAGTTTGTAACTGGACTATTAATTAGTGATAGGTTTGTGAAGAAGGTTTGCAGCTTTAGCCTTGCAAAAGTTGTAATCTAATATTTTTACTTAGTGTAATACTTTATTATTCGTTTTAAGGATCGTGGATGTAAGTCAAAGAGGTCGAATCATGTTAAATGTTGTGTTTTTCATTGTTCTTTTATTCATTTTCTTCTTGTATATACTTTTGTTATGGGTTTGTTCGCTTTCCCAACAACTAGTATCAAGAGCTCTTGATTCGATTGAGGGAGGAGAGTTGCTGCCAAGAAGAAAAGAAAGAAACTTCATCACTGTCATGTCATCAAGGGTGTCACGTCAGCAATTCTTAAAGGTATTTTAATTACTTTTGTGGTTTTTTAATGTTATTTAAAGGCGAGAGGAATGTTATACCATACTATGACTGACACAATGGAATTTGAAGTACCACTCTTTGATGAGAAGGGCAATGCACAATATAAGATCTTTTGGTGCAACAAGGTCTTGATGCGGCATTGGATGATAAATTGCTTAAAGAGATGAAAGAGAGTGAGTGGAAGTCTATGTAAAGAAAAGTTGCAAGTACAATTACGTTAGTCATTGTCTTGCAATCAAGTTTTTGGTATCAAGTTTTTGATATTAAATGAGACATCACCTAAGAAGATTTGGATAAAGTTGGAGAAGATTTATGCATTGAAGTCGCTGGCAAATCGTCTGTGCTTAAAGATAAACTTATACACACTGAGAATGAAAGAGTGAGGTAATCTACATGATCATATTAATGTGTCAAATTAGCTAGTTTTTCAATAGTTGAATATTGGAGAAAAATTATATAATGAAGAGCAAGCAATTGCTTTATTAGTCTCACAGCTGTAATCCTATAAATCATTAGTGAGATCTCTGTTGATTGGCAAAGTATCATCAAGTTAGGTGATGTGACTAATTAAGAACTGCGAAAGGATTAGGGGATGCATAAAATGCATACCAATGAAAATGAAAATACACTAATTGTGGGGAGTTTTCAAAAAGAAAAGAGCAATTCTTGTGCAAAATGTGGACAATGAGAAATGTCTAAAAGAAGAGACTATAGTAATATGAAGTGTTACTACTGCAAAGAAGATGGGCATATTCATTCTCAATGTCTAATGTTAACAAAAAACTTGAAAAGTCTAAAGCTGTTAAAAGAGAATCTAAAGAGTAATACTCATATAATTAAAATCTTAAATGATAAAAATGTGTATCATAGAGAGTAATAATTCAGTTAAAAACCATTCTAAAATGGGTGCTTGATTCTTCTATTAAAGCCACGCTGCAACATTCTGTAATCACAAGCCTCCTTTAATTCCTTATCTACTTTCAAAACTAACACTATGATGGCGATATAAAATATGATATACCAAGTAATGGCGTTTAGCGGGTCAGATTTATCTGTAATCATCAGGAGCCAATTCACAAATGGTGAATTGATTCGGGTATGCGTTGAGTTTGAAATCATCCACAGTGCATGAATGGGTTGGTTTACGAGTTAGACATCTCTCAACCCCGTATGAAATTAACATAGGGAGTTGATTTCTTTTTTTTTCATTATACTAAGTTATCCCACCGTTACGAAATTGACCCAGTCCATCATATCCCCCCCCGCCCGCCCGCCCAAAAACAAAATACCAAGTTATTGATTTGCGAGTTAAACATCTCTCGACAGACTCAACTCGTATATTAAAATTTTTGCTCACGTGAAACACTTTGATGATGCATTCTTCGTTATCTTCTTTATGTGTGTGTGTGTCAGTAGCACTTTTGTTCACACGAGGCAGTGCTCCACGTGAAGCATGCTGCTGCATTGATTAATTATTTACGTAGTTGACTCGACGGTCCCTATAGTTGCTTATTAATTTTCTCATGTGTCATGTCAGAATTCATATCACAATCTCAATTTTTTTTTTTTATATAAAAATCACTGTGACGGTGGAAAATTAATTAAGAATAGAATCCCCATCAATTATTTATTAAATAAAGAAAATAATTGACATAATTTTTTAAAAATATTTAAAATAAAAATAATTTGTAAATCAGATAAATTTTAAGAGTTGATTATATACAATAAAGGATAGAAAAATTCTATAACACTCTTGATATATTATTTTATAATGATTATTTTAAGTTAATTGTATAAATTTAATAATATTAACAATATTTATTTTATCTCATTTTTTAAAACTAAGAATAAACAAAAGCAAATATTTACAAATTAAAAAAATATCTAAATTATTTTACAATCTTAACTTATCATGAGTATCTATATATCTCATACATATAACAAAGAATTCAAAGTTACATAATTTTTCAGAAAATGATTATTTATTAATTAATTTTAATTTAAGGAAAATATTAAGTTATTTAAAAGGAAAGAAAATGGTTTACTTGATTTTAAAAAAAAGTTTAATTTGATAAAAAAAATTGGTCAGCAAATCCTAATCGAGATGAAACATGAAATTAAGTCATAAAGTCATTTCAAAAAATTTATTAGAGGATACTTGATCCATTGAGATCACTAAGCGGGTGTTAACTTATTTTTAACAAATCCTAAATAGAATTAAACATGCCACTAAACCGCAAAGCAACTAGGAATATCAAATGGATAGATTTGATAGATTTTGAATTAGGTCATAATAGATAAATAAAAAGTACATTATTAATTCATTAAAAAACTATTAAAATTATTTAATTTATCTATGACTCATTTTAATAAATGAATATTCAATTTATCCATTAATCTATTTTAATGAATATGTGGATAGATATCTATCCAACCCATTTAAAATTAATTTTTAACAAACGAAGTCTTCTTGAGATATATATGTATGTGTGTGTGTGCATTTTCTTTTATGAAATACATTTTTTTTCATTTTGAACAGTTTTAATTATTGGATATCTAATAGATATTTTAGTTATAACCATCCATTAATTAAAAGTTAAAGTAATCCAATCTATTAAATTTATTATTATAATAAAATGAATTAAATTGAATTTAAATATAAATGAGCTGCATAAATGATGAATTAGTAAATTCAATTGCCACCCCTAAGAACAACTCGAGAATGAGTCAGGAAAGTACTTCAGTCCTCAAGTTTACTAATTAAATCTATTTTGTTCAATTTAATTTAAATTCTAAACAAAACTAAACATAACACCTAATCACAGAATAACCTTAAACTAGGCCATGAAAATATTTGATTCTTGAAGCACACTAAATAAATTTAATTAATTTTATTCGTAATTATTAAAGGATGAAATTATTTGAATTTTACAACTAAAAACAAAATAATAGACGATATAAAAAATTGCTTTAAGGATGAATACCTGATCCTAAATTAATTGAAGTAAAGATGAATAAAAAATTAAGGTGATAAAATAACGCAATAACTAACATTAGTAACAACAAAATTAGAGACAAAAAATCTTGTTACTCCTTTCCTTTTCTTTACTTCCAATTTAATTTTCATTCAATTTTTTTTTATCTATTGAAAATTTGAAACAAATCAAATCAGCCACTATAAACAAGAAGGACAATTCGTAGAATTGAAACACGGTACAAATTGCAATTCGTGGCCAATCTGTAATCATCGTTTTATACCATCAAAATTGAACGCAAAAATTCTAAAGCATAATTAAATAATCCAAATACACCCAAATTTCATTCTCCGAGCTCAATGACTAATACGTTCCAAATGATATTATCACAAAATATAGAATTTATTTCAAGTGCAGCAGCAAAAATTTAGGCGCTATCAATTGTCATTAGTTTTACTTCTTTTCCAACAAAATTCTCGTGCCAGTTGACCAAATACATCAAAATGAAGTGATTCTGTTCATGTGCATATATAGTTGTAACCATCAATCAAAAAGGAAAAAAGAAAACGCAGGTATCATCATGGGAAGCAAGTGAAGATATTAACAACTAGGTTCAAAACTCCCCCCCCCCCCCCCGGGCCGCCGACGATAAATGACCTAGACAACAAAGAGAAACTCAAGGAACGAACAATCTTACAAGTCCTTTCCATTGTATTTAGAATGTAAAAATATAAGATTTGTAAATCAAATATTGTATTTGAAATGTTAAAAAAACATAATTGACTTTTAAAATCTTATAGATTTTCATAGTTTAGATCTAGAAATCTCATCAAATATTATAGAATTTGTTAAATTTTGATTAAATTTTAAATTTAATTATTTAAATTAATTATTTTATCTTTATTAACTTTATGATTTTTTCTCAATAACTACTTTTAGATAAATATAAGAGTAAAAAAATAAAATAAATTCTTTTTTTAATGAGTTCTAAATATAATAATTATAATTAATTTCTAAATCAATTCAAATCCAATTTTTTATAATGAGTTTCAAACATAAAATTTGACTTTTAAATCAAATCAATTCAATTCCATTTGTAATTGATTCCAAACATAATATTTGTTACCAAGTTCAAATTAGATTTCCATTCTAGCTAACAAAAGCAAAATGGGACAGAAAATGCCAAATGAGAATGCATGCACATATGGCTCAAAGGTTCTCATAAGAAAACTAATCCAAACTCATGGAAAAGCACAGGCTATAACAAAGCAAAATCAGATTCCAGCATGAGATTACACCCCCAGCTAAACTTTTCCCAAAAGTGACTAATGCCAGAACTTAACAGTGTTCTTTTTAGACCATACACAAGCTCATGACAAGTGCATAAACTCATGACAGTAGAGAAACAAAAGGAAATATGGTATGCATCAAATAACAACCAAGGGATTCAAGTTAAACTCTGCAAAAATGAAATTGCAAATGAAGGACACCCCACCGGATCCGATACTAAATGTCAACAATCAGAGAGCACAAACTGATAATCAGAAAATTTTATTTTCAACTCTTCAATCATTTCATTATTCATTCTTTTTGCCTTGGGTCATCTATTATTTATTACAAACAAGTAAAGAAAGAAATAAAAATGCAAGCTAGCTAGCACCACAGTCGAGGGAAAATTGAAAACAAAGACACAATCAAGGAAAAGTAATGACATATTCAAGGCGTTGATCGTTTATTAGAAACAGCCAATACTTCCCATCCTGCCATGCCACGGACATTACTCAAAAGACTTGACCCACATCCCAGTACTAAAACCGAATTGGTCACTTTATTATCAAGGTCAGCACTGCTCTCTCACTTGTTACTTTCCATCATTAGTACCCCAAACAAGACTACTAGGCATATTAATTCTGTTTTGACAATAAGGCACAACAATATGAAGCTTACAGCAAAACAGAATAGCAACCAAACAAAAGAAGAATCCACAATTTCCTAACTGCTAATTAAAAGGAGCCTAACTAATCATTAAATTAAAACTGAAAATAAGCACTTGCCATTCATTCATGAGGCAACAAATGAATCACAATCCCAATAACCATTAAACAGTATCCAACTGACAAGAACCAAGAGAATGCATGAATATGGGTATGCAGAAAATAGAAATGGGTATGCATGAATATGACTCTCAGATTCATGATAAAGTGAACACAATATCACCTCCAAGTTTTATCCATTTCCATTTTACTTGGTTTATTACGAGTTTCATTTACCACGGGAATTTACGAAGAGACTCAATTGATTCACCAAAATGAATTTTGAGTATAACTTAGTCATTGCGTCAAGCAATTGGCAGATTACTAAACAAAATCAGAAGACCAGTATTGACAAAACATCAAGCAACTCCACACATGCACCCTCTTTATTTGTACTTTCTTGAAAATGAAATTAAAATAACACAAACCTAAATAGAAACCTTAGGAAGACAACAATCGACCCATATAGGAATAGCCCTAGCCATAATCTAAACATCCCAACCTTTGACAGATCAAACAGGCCAAACCTCATAATATCATAAAATCAACTCAAAATCAGCAATTCATGTAAGACCAGAAATTTAACCATTCCATTCCAAACTGTCAGATTCAGACCAATTTGACTTATCAATTTACTGTAGACTAAATAAATGCCATTTCACACAAAGCCATGCAACTCCACACCAAACGATAAATTCTCAATGCTGGATTCCCAAATAAAGAGTGTCAAAACCGAGTAAACCATGTTAAAGACCTGTCATATTGGCAAAATCGCAAATTCCTATAATTCCTAAATAGTCTTAAACCTGCCATCCAGATCGTTGACCCTATCCACTAGCGGGAACCAAACCAATTCTTCCTTTATTACCAAAAAAGAATACTGGGCATATACACTCAATCACAGCTAACATGTACATTACCATCAAACAGCCAAATTCAGAATTGAACACGTGAAATCCATTTTCATTTAACAACAGGATTCTGCAGTTCTGGACTTATACCAAATCTGATTACAGACTATTGAAGTTTTCAAAAAATTTGCACCCAAACACAGACCTAGCAAAAACAGTAAGTGGGTCCTACAAGGCAACTGAAACATGCTAAGTCAAACAACCTATAAACTACAAGGATTAAAAGAAAAAAAATGAGAGGGAACCTAAGTAGCAACTGAAACTCAACAGGGCTAAAGTAAACTATAAACTAAATTAAAAAAACGACATGCAGGGCAGTTAAAATGAGTAAAGATATCTATCTGTCCAAGTTTACAGAATGCCACCAAAACCCAAAGATTAGGCAAAGCATAACCATGGCTTCAAATTCAAATTCTCAAAACAGTCCCACCATCAGGACAAGTAAACACCTTAAAATGGAATTGCAGCACCCAAATCCAAACCAGATTACAATCACAAACAAATAAGATTGTAAGACAAAAAAGAGGTCCATTTCATGAAAATATGGAAAGTTAACCCGTTAACAGGAATCTAGTCAATATTAAATAATCCTAACCATCGAAGACCCTCATTGGTTGTTAGACACCCAAACATAAATTAATAAATTCTTTCCATCCATATAAGCACTTTAGTTCACACACTCATAAACATGCCATTTTCCTAAGCAAATAATGGACATAGAAAACAAAGCTTTCAACCCAATTTACAATGCCAAGACTCTCGGATTTAAGGATCAAGTTCAAGGGAAAATACACAAATGACACTGTTTCAATAATTATTAATCCGTCCTTACATAAAACCAAATGATCAAAACAGCCACCAACAATGAGATAATGGTTCCTACAACTCAGATTTCTAAACTAAAACAAAAGCGTCTAATCATATTAAAAAAGGAGTAACTAGCACTTATAACGGAAACTGCAGTAACCGAACAAGAACAAGAACCACACCAAAGCCCACATCCCTGGTCCCAAATTAATTCATCACATGATTACAACAACTGACACGTCAAATCCTCACCAAACCAGAAAAGCAAACCAAAACAGAAAAAATGAGCCTTTTAACATCCATAAACTGTATGAAAAATCAAATACAAGGATTCATTCCCAAAGCAAAGAGATTATTCGCATTCCCACAGCATACCCCAATATCGATAGCTATATAATCATGAACTAATGTCACATTACAATATTCACTGTAAATTTAAACATGATATAGAAGGGTCTATTACATGAAGAAATCAAACTAACATAAATAAACAGAGGGCTCGTGGGTTACCAAACTGGCTTCTGCTAGTCGAACAATGTAGAGGCTGATTGGGATAAAAGCCCAGCCACAAAACTTTGTTCCTCCTTCCCCTTCTCTAGTTTGTTCTTTTTCTTTTTTACTTTTTTCTTTTTTAGATTTCCCTCTCTTTATCGCCAAAAACCCAAGAGAAAATACATGGAGAAAAATAAAAAATAAAAACTCCGAATTAAAGAGAACCCCAACAGTCCCAAAAAACAAAACAAAACCTTCTAAAAACCCAAAAGAAAATAATCAAATCCCCCTTTTAGGCTCTGTTGCAAAACGCAAGGAACATAGGACTAAGGGGAAAAAGGAAGTAAGGGTATCTTTGAAAGTTGAAAAAAGATGAAACACGGTCACTTAGAATGGAATATATTATTTAATAGTTTAATAAAAGAATAGAGTTAACTTTTTATATTCTTATTTAAAAATTATAATTTAAGTGAATAAAATGAAAAAAATTATATATTTTATTTTTTAATTTTCTTATTAAATCATACTACTTTTTCTTAAATATCCTAATTTGAAGAAATAATAAAATTAAAATTTTTAATAATAAAAAAATATCTTAGAATCGTTCTATAACAACTCCCTTCTATTTTTTTTAATATCTCTTCAATACCTATTTAATAGAATTTATTATATCATTTTATTATATTCCATTCCTTCACATCTCATCATCCAAACATAAACTAAGGATGAGGCACGTCAAGGGAGGAATGAGTTGGCTGAGCCATGTAATCCTTCCCTTATGCAACTGTTAGCCATGTGGAAGGAAATCTCAAAGTGATGGAGGACTCAAATTTTAATGAAAACAAATTGAAAGAATCAGATAAAAAAAATAGTGATGGAGGGACCAAAATTTTAATGAAAACAAATTGTAGGGATTTAAATTAAGAAAAATAATTTAAGGATTGAATCCAAATCACTAAAAAGTATAGGGATTAAATATTTAATTTAATCTTAATTTTTAAATCTTTTTTTTTTTTGGTAATTCAGGGAGATCCCACCCGTCCATGTAGAGAGGGCTTGGGGGGATAGGAGGGAGGGCATTTGGGGGATCGAACCCCACGCCCTCCAAAGCCAGCATATGCCCATACCAACTGAGTTGATGCTCACGGGCTTTAAATCTATTTTTATTTATTGGGCTGATTCTTTCTTTTCAGTATTGGCCCCATTAGACTCAGTGAGAGTACGTTAAGGGATTGATCATAGGGAAAATGATCATTTTGTTCAGTTTAGAGGAAATAATTTTTTATTGATTTATTTTAAAAATTAATTAAATATTTAATTACATTAATTAATAATTTAAATATGATTAATTATGTGTCAAGTATCAAAATATAAATAAATTATTAATTAACTGTATATAAATTATCGAATAATATAATTCAATACTTAATTAATTTTCAAAACGAATCATAAAAAAATATTTTTCTCAATCTGAACAAAATGTTCATTTTGCCTTGATCATTGAACCTCCTCACTCTTCTAAATCCTAATACATCAGATGCCCATACCAACTAAGCCATAGCCTGACGAGCAAGCTGATTACTTTCTGTGGATGGACTATTGCTTCTTTGGGCCAATTTGGCTTTTTATTTTTATTTTTGTTGGTTTTATTTGATAACTCAATCTTACTTTTATGGGCCTCTATATTCTTTTTTAACCAAAAAAAAATAAAAATAAAGAGATGAGTTATTGCATATTGGATTTAATTGATTCAGCTAATAGGAATTATTAGTTTAGGCAACATTTTAAAAATTAAATGGGACTGATTGGTTCAACTAATTGAATCGTGAATCGACTATGTCTACGATTCAGTCAACTTCTATAAAAACCATCAAAATAATTGAACCGTTGTTTAACTGTATACATCGGACAAAACCGGTTTAGATCCCAACCTTTTTTTTTTTCCATGCTCCCAGCTACCCAACCTTTCTCAGTTAGGGATTTAGATTTTGGAGCTGCATTCACTTTCGAGAATCATGTTCTTCCTATGGTCACCGTTCATGCATAGATATCATTCCCCATGGCCGCCGTTCACACATGAAGACGAAGCATCTCAGCATCTTGCCATTGTTCACAACTTTTACCTCAAACTCAAATGACATTGGCGGCACTGCAAAGAAGTCATTGGGTAAGCCAGTGAAAGAGAAAACCCACCACAAAGAGGGATTTAAGTATTGGTTTGAAAGGGTCTCTCCTGACAGTGCTAGAAAAATCGCTAATATTGTTTTGCCCAAGAGTAAAGGCGTTGATTTTTGCCATCTCGTTTCTGAGGCTCAGTCTCAAGCAAATACAACATTGGAGGGATTCCCTTCTTTTGATAACGTTCTTCCTAGTATGTCTTTTGCTTCATAACTCAATGACTCAACACTATGGATGATTCAAGAATTAGTTGTCTGGTTTGATGTTATTCCAAAGATATGGATTATGTATATTACTTTTAGTTATAATTTGTTTCTCAAATTTGAATGTGATGCATTTGAGAATAAGATTGAGTTATTCAAGATTTGGTTGTGGTTTCATATATTATTTTGGAAAGATGTGAATTTGTGGTGAGCTATAGTGTTATTGTGGTTTGATCTATTAATGGTTGGCATTCTTGCTTTGATTTTCATCAATTAATGATTAACCCACAAGAAATGGACTTGTAATAACATAATAAATATAAATATAATCATATATATAAAATTATAATTATTACGTTATTTGGTTCAATCAACAATTTAACTGGTTGAACCAATTAAATCATGACTTAGAGATTTTATTAGTTTGATGTTCCATTCAATTTTTATAACATTGGGTTTAGAGTCTAAAGTTGTTGTAGGTTCGGTCATTGTACCATTTTATATTATTATCCACCTTTTATTTACTTATTGCCTTATTTGTTTTTCGCACATTTATGTCTAACAAGTGATGCTAAATAAAGTAAAAGGAAAAACTATATTTTTCATCTCTTAAGTTTACATCAGGTTTTATTTTCGTCATATAACTGTATTTTGTTTTATTTTCGTCCTAAATCTTTTTAGGACCCACTAAATTCATCCTCAACACTTACACCGTTAGAAATGCTAACGGTATTTGCTGACGTGGCAACTTACATGAGTATAAGTGCATAATTGGCAATGTATTTTTGTCAAGTAAGATTTTTTAAAAAGTTAATGATTATAATAAATTTAGTAGTTTTGAAAAAGATTTAGGATGAAATTGAAACATAATATAGTTGTAGGATGAAAATGAAACATAAAATAAATTTGAGGGATAAAAAATTTATTTTTATGTTCATAAAAACATTTGAAACAAATTAAAAATAACATTTTTATTACTAATAATGATACTAATTATCTTAATTTTAGAAGAATATAAATAGGCAACCTATTTTATCTATTTTAATGTTTTTAAATGATTTTTTCAATCAAACTTTATGAATTAGATCAAGCAAATATTTTAATATTTTTTTTAAAATTGAAAAAAATTTAAGTTCACAGTATATCTATTTATCTTCGTAAAATAGCATTTTTTTAAAAATTATTATAAATACTTATAAATTTTCATGTAAAAATATTTTTTATATTTACTTTTCATTCACCTAATTTAATGCTAATTTCAGACCACCACTGAAAGAAAAGCAAATATAAAAAATATTTTATATGGAAATTTATAAGTATTTATAGTAATTTTTTTAAAAAGACTAATTTATAAAGATGAATAGGTATATCGTGAAATTAAATTTTTTCCAATTTGAGAAAAAATATGATATTCAAATATTTACTTGATATAGTTCATTAAGTTTGATTTTAAAAAATCATTTAAAAACATTAAAATAGATAAAATATGTTGCTTATTCATATTCTTTTAAAATTTATGATAATTAGTATCACTATTAGTAATAAAAATGTAGATAATTTTTTTAATTTGTTTTAAATTTTTTTTAACATAAAAATAAATTTGTATCCCTCAAATTTATTTTAAGTTTCATTTTCGTCCTACAACTATATTGTGTTTCAATTTCATCCTACATTTTTTTTAAAACTATTAAATCTGTCCTAATCACTAACTTTTAAAAAAATCATACTTAGCGAAAATACATTACCAAATGCACTTATAGTCATGTAAGCTGTCATGTCAGCATTTCTAATAGTGTTAGTGTTAATGATGAATTTAGTATGTTATAAAAAAATTTAGGACGAAATAAAACAAAACATAATTGAAGAACAAAAATAAAACTTGATGTAAACTTAAGAGATAAAAAGTATACTTTTATGTTGTAGCTTACCAATCAACAACCGATAAGTACCGCACCTTCAATAATTGGATGGTGCGATGTGAATTAATAGGTGTTTGGTTCGACCTTCAATTAATATACTTTCAGAAATATAGCCTTTTAAATGTAAAACTCTATTTAGTCTGATATATATTTTCTGGCTTTTCATTTTTATTTCCTAAAAATATTTTTATATTTTATATTTCCAAATTTTAGAAAGTACATTTAGTTGATATAGTTTTTATTGTAATTATAAAATTATCTTTACATTTTCAATTTTCTAATTTCTATTTTCTATATATTTCTGAAAATTTGATAATGAAACGATACAATTAACTATTTGTTGTTTTTATTTAACCTCGCTCTAAGAAATGTTTCTTAAAAACTATTTTTATTAAAACTCAAACAAAAGGAAATTACATAAATGAAACATGCTCTCATGTTTTTGTTTTTGAATCAAGCGTTGTTAAAAACTACGCAAAAGGAAATTACCACTATATAGTCACCGCCATGGTCCTACTGCGATCATCATAACCTTTATCTTCTCTTGTCATCACTCCCGCCATTTGGTGATATAACAAAGTATAAAAGAATCTCTATTTTCTCGCCTACAATAAAATAACTAGTGGTATGAATAGAGCTGGTAATGTGTCAACTTGGTCCAGTTTGACCTGATCTGCTGTTGGATTTTTTTTAAAGTTAATGGGATTAAGTCCGTCTGTTTTAATAACGAGTTAAGAATATTTTTAATTTGGGTTTTGCTTGCTTACTTGTTAATTTTTTTTTAATAATTTAAATTTAAAAAGTGTGTATAAGTGTAATATGAAATTATTAGTTGAGATTTTTGGATTACTTTTTAAAGATTTTGAAAGTTTTTACTTGGACATAGAAATTAAATAAGTTAAACACTTATGATGAACTACTAATTGAGAGTATTTTTATAAAAGATAATTATTTTTTGTTAAAAAAATAAAAATGAATCACTGACCAACCTACGGGCCAATCCGTTTAACCTATGAATTAAATAGATCAGGCATTATCGATCTAAGGTAGTCGCAGGTTAAGTATTAAACTTATTCTAACCCTTTAAAGAAGCGAGTTAAATAGACTAGCTCGTGGACCTTAATCTATTTACCGAACCCTATATATGAACATCAATTATAAATAATGAAGAGTTCATAAATAAAGCATAATTGTTTTTTTTATTCTAATTCGTAAACATGCATGCATGTGCTGTTTTAAGAGACATTACACTTTGTAGCTTTCATATACTATAAATCCATATTTAATGTGCAATAATGATCAGAATTTAATAATTATATAAATTTTAAATTATATCTAACACTATTTCACTTTCATTATTATTATTGTCCTCATTATTCATGTCTTTTATCACAAAATTAATTGCCATTTCTTTGAAAGAAAATCAACCGTACTTAATTCACAGTTCACAATTTCTCGGCTTCTTTTATCAAGTAGGAATTTTATTTTCTTCTTTAATGTAACTTGAGTATTATTTCCCAATTTGGAAAGAGCATCGTGAGCCACGACTTAGAATTAAACAAATGACAGAAGCATAAATTTCAAATAGCCTTCTATCATGCAAGGAAATATGTCAAGCATAGATGTGGCCACGTGGGCTAGAGTTAACATGGTTCCTAGTATTGCCTATCAACATTTTCCACATAAAATTCAAACATCAGTGAAATTTCATACAATGATCAGGACTTCTATCAAAAACAAAAGAAAAGAAATTAATATGAAGTATAATTATAAAATAAAATAAAACCGTAACTTAAGTTGTGGCCATATATAAGTCACAACTTTTATAAAAAAAAAAAAAGAAAAGAAAAAAAATATTGTTGAACTTGAAGTTGTAATTCACAACCACGACTTTATGTAAGTCCTGACTTAAAATCATAACTCATTGTAGATTATGCATCAAATTAAAAAATAATCTCTAAGTTGCACTAAAGTGAGAAATAAGATTCTCACTTGCTCCTGAGAGTGTAAAATAGCCCAATTTCTCATACTCCCCCCCAAAAATTGCTTCTTAACACCATTTAATCGTATCAATATTTTTTTTTTTTTGTTGCAACAGAAAGAAAGGAAATTAAAAGACCAAACCCAAACAGAAGGTAAATTCATGCTATCAGCAAGAAGCAGATGACCAAGACCAGCAGTTGGGGGGGATCTGAAACACGATGAAATGTTCTTCTCCAAGGGCTCTCTTTTTGGCCAAGAAGTCTGCACAAGTATTGGCCTCGCGTAAGACATGCATGATTGAGATAAGCATCACCATGCTGTTGAATCCGTTCCTGATATCTTGAATGATTACTATAAAGGTGAAACGAAATATCAGCATGGAGCAGTGAACCGCATCTTATGAATAGGATTAAAAAATAATCCTTCTATAACCATTTTCTGAGGCCGTCAAAATACCATGATTGATGGCAAGCAACTCAGCGTAGAGGTTTGTAGTAAAACCAATATGCCCAGAAAAACCAGGCTTCCAACTCCCATTGTGACAACGAATCAGTCCACTCACACCAGCCCTACCTAGGTGGGTTGCCATAAGAACTACCATCCACATTAAGTTTGACCCTGCCATGGTCAGGGAAAATCCACTTAACCAGCGTACTGGTTTAGCATTTGCAAAAGGAAAGACTGGAGAATGCTCGCACACGTCCACCACCGAGGTGATATTACTACGGGATACAGACTCTAATATCAGGCATATGATCATGGGACAGGACTGCAGCATTTCTGGTTCTCCATAACCAATAAGCAACAAAGTGGAACAGCCAATATGTGAATGCAATTTAGAGCTGGTTTGAATGTGTTTTTTTTAATTAAAAAAATTAATGAAAATATTGTTATATTTTAGTGTTTGATGAGTTTATTTAAAAAAAGTTTAAGCATTAAAAAAACTTAGTAGTTAAGTTTTGGTATTTTTAAAATTAGAATATAAAAAAACTGTTCAATTATAAAAGAAGATTTTCTCAAATATTACATCTAAACATAAGTTTTATTTTTAGAAATAATCTTTTAAAAAATATATAAAATGTTTAAAATAAAAAGTTTATCCAAAGTAACCCTTATAAGTAGTTTACGTAATACTGATTTCTTAAAAATATATCTTTAAGGAGTTTCTTGTTTAAGAATAATAAAAATATTAATTTTTAAAAATATTTTAAATATATTAATTAGTAAACAACTAAGAAAGGACTTATAATGAGAAATTTTAATAAATTGTAAGAGGTAATATAAATATCATTTTTATAATAAATACATATCTAGTCTTTTGTTGTAAATATATTTTATTATAAGAAGTGACTATTTTGGAAAGAAAAAAAAGTAATGTGAAGATCAGATTTTATTAAGATCAAATCTGAAGAATTTTTTTTATAAAAAATATTACACATCAATCATCTATCAAATCTATCAAAAAAATATAATTGATTTGACATAATTATAATTTTTTAATATAGTTTAATGAGCAGATTTAGAAATATTATAATTTAAATACACACCTTGAAAAGTTCAAAGATCAAATCTAACATTTCCTTTCGTAAACGAATATATTCAAATGCAGCCAAAAATAATTTAGAAATTTAAACAAAGACTTACCTGTCACCTGTTGGGCCACTTTCAGTTCATACTAATCTTGTTAATGTCATAGTGGATTAAAAAAAAATTTAATTTAGATTTAACTGATTCAATTGATTTGATTATTTGATTGAATGATGATGTTATAATTATATATTAAATATATATATATGATTTATAATATATATTATTAATAATAAAATATATAATAAAATTTTAAAATTTTAATTCTTAAATTTCATATTATTCTTATTTAAATAGTTAAGTAATTAAAAAATTACAAAAAATTAAAAGAAAATATTCAGTTCACTAGTTTTGTTAATTTTGACCAAATTATCTGATCTAATTATAAATTTAATTTTAGCAATAAATTAAAATTAAATGAGTGACTGATTCATACCTTTTCACGGTCTTCTTCGATTCATACATCATTGATTCATACCTTTTCTTTCAGGTTTCCCTCTTTTTGTTTTTTTAAATAAAACATACCTCAAACGACTATCATAAGTATTTTGTTTAATATTAAATTAATATATTTAATGTTAAATGAAATATTTATGATAAAAAAAAATTGAGTGATGGAGAGATTTCTCGCACTTATCCCAATAATAAACAAAGGTGAGAATTTTTTTTTTATGGACTTCTTAATCCATCCAGGAATCTATATTTTTGTACTCTTTGAGTTGCATTTGGGTTACGGAACTCGGAGATATGTGGTAAGATTCATGTCTTTAATCTTCATTTTTAATTTTATATGAAAAATATTTATTCCTATTTTTTTACAAACTTTATGATAAATAGTCATATTTAAATGTAATTAATCTCACCAAAATCGAAATGAAAAAGCGTGGATAGAATTAGTTCAACTCAAATATAACTTACCAACTATCAATTTATGTAAAAATTATAAGAAAAAAAATAGTTTAAATATAAATACTCAATTTCAAAGGGACTTATAACAAGATTGTAGGCTGAGCTAATATAGGGTACTTATTCATGTGGTGTAAATTCTGGTTCCATTTTTTGAACTTATCTTAAAAATCTAAACAAAGAGGTAATGTTGAAACTTCATGATGGCCGGAGATAAAAACAAATTAGAAATCATCGTATATTCATATAGAGTTTTAACTCATATGTTGCCAAAAATGATCTAAAAAATACGCATAAATAATTAACTGTGGATAATTAAAAACAATCATATTTCAGTGTCAATTATCTTGCATAATAAAGTCAACTATGCATGCATAAGATCTTGCAAGCTATAAGCATATAGGATTTTAAATAATCTAAATGGAAGGAAAGTCGGCATTTCCGCCACCTACTTGTTTGACGAAAGCCTGAAGCTAAGCCTTGTACGGATCACATTAAAAAGGAATTTAATAAACATGAAAGGAAAGGAAAGTAAAACAACAACAGTAAATAAATAGTAAAACAACAACAGTGATGGCTCCGCCTATATATGTTCTGTGGACTCTGACTGCCAGATGTGGCTTGAAAAAGAATGGCTCAACAATCAGTTCTCAAACAATGGCCCTATGAAAAAATTAGAGGAGTGTACCTTTCTACCTTTCACCTATCTCTTTTCTTCATTATCAGCATCCTGTTTGTGTTTAAGCTAGCAAGAAGAACCAAATCCAAACCTAATCTGCCTCCGTTCCCACCAAAACTACCAATCATCGGCAATCTTCATCAGCTAGGCACACTGCCACACCGCTCTCTTCGAGACCTATCACAGAAATATGGTCCTCTGATGATGTTGCAGTTGGGGCAGAAGCAGACTCCAACTCTGGTGGTTTCATGTGCAGATGTGGCCAGGGAAATGATGAAAACTCATGACCTAGCTTTTTCCAACCGACCCCAAAGCACAGCTGCAAAAATCTTACTGTATGGATGTACCGACCTTGCTTTTGGACTCTATGGAGAAAGCTGGAGACAGAAAAGAAAAATATGTGTCCTTCAACTTCTGAGCCCCAAAAGGGTGCAATCATTTCGTCTCGTCAGAGAAGAAGAAGTTGCAAAATTGGTTAATAAGCTACGTGATGTAAGCTCGAGCGATGCATGCTCCGTCAATCTAAGTGAGATGCTTATTTCAACATCAAACGATATCATCTGTAAATGCATTCTCGGAAGGAAGCTCCATACAGAAGATAGTAACAGCAGTATCAAAGAGCTAGCAAGGAAGGTGATGATTCAACTTTCAGCTTTCACTGTGAGAGATCACTTCCCTTGGTTGGGTTGGGTTGACGTTCTCACTGGCCAAATTCAGGAATTCAAGGCCACTTTTGGAGCTTTGGATGCTTTATTTGATCAGGTAATTGCGGAGCATATGATGAAGAAGAGGGAAGGTGATCCCTACTCCAACAAGAAAGACTTCGTGGATATCCTCATCCAACTTCAAGAGGATGGCATGCATGACTTTGAGCTCTCCAAAGATGTCCTCAAAGCTCTTCTATTGGTCTCTTTCTTCTCTTCTATCATTTTCTTTTTGTCTGAGAAACATATTCACTGACTCAATCTAACGCACAAACTTGCACTCATAGTCACCCTAAAATATATGAGGATATAGAAAGATTTTTTATTTCTATAATTTCAGGACATGTTTGTGGGAGGGAGCGACACAACTGCAGCAACATTAGAATGGATTATTACAGAGCTCGTGAAAAATCCAATCACAATGAAGAAAGTCCAGGAAGAGGTGAGAAGAGTTGTAGGGAATAAATCGAAGGTAGAAGAAAATGATATCAGTCAAATGGACTACTTGAAATGTGTAGTCAAAGAAACTCTAAGGTTACATCCAGCTGCTCCTCTTTTGGCTCCTCGAGAAACAATATCTAGTGTGAAACTAAAAGGATACGATATTCCAGCAAAAACAATGGTACATATCAATGCATGGGCAATTCAAAGGGACCCTGAACTTTGGGAAAGGCCTGAAGAGTTCCTTCCAGAGAGATATGAGAACAGCCAGGTTGATTTTAAAGGTCAAGACTTTCAATTTATTCCATTCGGTTTTGGGAGAAGGGGATGCCCTGGAATGATTTTTGGAATTGCTACTATCGAATATATGCTCGCTAGCCTTCTTTATTGGTTCGATTGGAAGCTACCTGAAACTGACACATCTATACGGGACATAGATATCAGTGAGACATTCGGACTCATAGTCTCAAAGAAAGTACCACTTCATCTTAAACCAATAAGCTTTTCATTGGAATCTAAGTTCTAAATGTTATCGTACTTGAAAGTGATATATGTTGTAATTTATCTTCTTCTCTTTTTTTCTTGGTGAGTAATGTTGTAATTTCTCTTTGCTCTTGTGATGTGTTGTGCTGGATGATAGTAATTGAAGTGTTATTGACCATGTACTTAATATAAATATAAATTTAGGAAGATAATAAATTTTAGGTATGCATGATTTGTAGTTATAACTATATGTTTCCTCGTCATTTTTCAAAAATAATAATTTCTATATATTTTATGGTGATTTTTTGGGTTCATGCATTAAATAATTTAAATTCAATGATCCATAAGTTGGCCTATTCATGAGGTTTTGCAGCAAGGAGTGATGTTATTTATACATTATTATCAAAAATAGTTTAACTTTTAATTACAAGATGGAACTCAGTTGATAAACTAGTGAATTTTCTGTAAACGAACTTTACTTACAATAAAAGAGTTTGAATTCCACAAAAAAAATCAACTTGTAACCAGCACTAAATTAACACACAGTCCATTGAGGTTTAGTCTCAGATCTCATGATGTTAAAAAAATAGTATAACATTTTACATAATTTCAATTTTTATATAGATATTAATTCAGTTTTTAAAAAACTCATATCTTCATAAATTCTGCAGACAAAATATATATATATATATATATATATATATATAATATTAATATAATTAATTAATATTAATTTTTAATATATAAATACCATTTTTCAGCTCTAATAAGAATCACCAAATTTCAAGCGTCATCACTCATCAGTGGATTAGACATGTCGTCTAGCTCCTGGCCTCCTCGTCAATACAACATATTAATAATTGCCTTTCTAATCCTTTATAAAGATAAACTGAGTCATTATACAATCTTTGTACCCATTTTATCAATCACAATGATAAACTATCTAGGTTTCCCTAATTTCGAGGTTGAGTAATTAATGATATGTGAAAAGAGCCATTAACAATATCACATCAAAATTAAAGGCCCAGATTAAAAGAGTACCTGTTAAATAATCACGTGACGGTTTTTCAATCATAATTTCCTTCCGAATCCGGCATTCCAATTTTCTTCTCCCAAAGGCCTAACTTTTATGTAATACTTTTGTTTTTCCATTGTGCAACGGGTCTAAGTCGATCCACATTTTGTAAATTCTTTTTCAATGACTAGAAGATCTTTATTTATTGGCCTCACCAATATATCAACAAAACAAACTTCATTAGTGATTAATAGTTATAACTGATGTCCATAAACGTTGAAGCTTGCTAAGCCTTATAAAAGGGGATTGAACTTGTAATGTATGATCATCTATTTTCATTTTGATCCTTTGAGAATTCCTTTACTTAATATCTTACTTAGGCATTGAAGCGTCTTTTGCAAATATCTTTTACACTTGAAAAATATATTGAAAACCAGTTACAAAATAAGGTTGATCTTAAAATTAAAAAATTAAAAAAAAATATATATATATATCATATGAATGACGAAACTTAAGGAAGAATTTTGATATTAGTTGCCGGTAGCGGACATGCAGATAGTACAGAGAGAATAACTGTCATGGATACCTCACATTAAAGATACAGTAATGCTTGCCAGTGATTATTAATGGGCCGGGAGGCCATCCTCTCAGCTTTGTGTTCCACCAATGTTTATAATATTTGTTTTACAATAATTGGATTGCTTGAACGATTTATTAGCAAACTAATTATGAACATTTGTATGATATTAAATATGTGCTTATCTCTGTGACAAATAAAAAATGGTTTATTTTAAAAGAAGTATATATACAACAGCCCTTGAAGGGGGGGTTTTTTTTTTATGGGGATTAGATTTTCTTGTCAGGTGACTGGTTGTCTACTTCTAATTATATTTTTATTTTTGGTGGTTGTGTTATTTGTTGGAAGTCAAAGAAATAAGAAATAAAATGTCAACAATAGAAGCTAAGCTCATAACTTTGGCGTTAGTTTGTGAAGATGCTAGTTGGTCAAGATACATGTTGAATAAGATTTCCATTTTGAAAAACCAAATATCACTTATTTTAATTCATTGTGACAACACTAATATAATTGGTATAGTGAAAAGTTGCTATTACAATGGCAAAAAATTCAATCACATAAGAAGGAAGCACAATATTGTAAGATGTTTATATATGCACCATTCATGTGAATTATGTGACATCAAATGATAATTTACAGAAAGTGTTTGTAGTACATCAATTAAAGCCCAAAGAATAGTAAAAGAAGAAAGTAGATGCAAATATCTAACCTAATGGTTAGAGATAGTAATTAATAACTAGATTCAGTGAGAAGAGTGAATTATAGAGTAGTTTGTTATGGAATACACCTTATAAAGAGTACAAAATACTCTAAACCCATTTTTAAGGTGTAGTTGCATTTACCTGCAATATTGTCAGAAGATAAATCTTAAATCTTAAATCTTAATAAATTATATAGTTCTTATCAAGTGGGGTGCTAGAAAATGGCAAGGACTCCATTGACAAAATTCATCTTTATAAGTGTGAATCGAAACCTTTCCCATGAAAATTAGGGCTAAATTTTCTAAAACACACACGAAAATTAAGACTACCCACAATGCCATAATGTCATCAAATTTTACAATTTTAATAATTTCTTGTAATTTAATATTGTTGTTCTTAACTGATTTGCTTCAATTAAATTTTTAATAATTTTAATACTAATTGTTATTATAAGATTATTCAAATATTTTATTAAAAAATATCAAAGAACATTTATCATTCATGAAGTGTATGAAACTATATATAGTGTTGTATCTAATTCTTTTGCTTGCTATCTAATTTTTTATTTTTAATAAAAATCGTATATTTTTTTTAAGAAAAGAAAATTTGTTATTTTAAATTAACCACACGTTTCATTCAGATTGAACTTATATCAATCTAACCAGAAAGAATTAGTCTTATGGTTATGTAGGTACACTCCTTGCCTGTATACTTTTTTTAAATAAGTAACATAATATGATTTACTGAGAGTGTAATTTTCTTTTACTCTTTAATATATCAAAATTAAATGCTTCCTTTTATTAGTGAACTTGATTAACACAACACCTGTCACGGGATAATGTAAAAAATTATATTATATATCATAATAATCATGAAAATTAAAATGTTTTTAAAACTATTATTTAAAGAAATTATAGTTAATTAAATTTAAAATAATAATTTGTTTGATAAAATAAGATATATATAATATCAATTTAATATCATTGATTTTTTTTTAAAAAATAACCCTCTCAAGGCATTTTTCTAACATATATATGATATGTAAGTTGTTATGGTATCTTCATAAATTTAATATTTAAGATAAACTGTCAATTATTTATTGATGAATGATTTTATAATAAATATTTAAAAAATTATTAAATATAAATAATAACTAATGAATGTATGAAAATTTACCTTAAGTATCAGTACAAAAAATAAATAAATACTAAAATAATACTCAAAATAAATGTATTCACGCAGAGTCTCCAAGTGATGTCCGTATATATATCCACGATGTAGGGTTAATTTATCAGATCACATATTAAGTATCCATGTTTTAAAGTACTTTTATAAAAAAAAAGATTATTTAAATTTTTAAATATTATTTATATTATTAAATTAATATAAAAATTAATTTTTTTAATTAAGATTAACATTACCCTTTGTGAGTAGAATAGAGTGACCTATCCACGCGAGGTCTACAGGGGATGTCTTTCGTCTGCAAACGACGTCTTTTTAACTAGGTTGCTAACATTTTTTCACTTCTTTTTTTATAGATAGAAGTTAGCAAACTCCTAGGAATTGGATCCTAGTCGCAATACTAAGATTTTGTTTTCATTATCACGGAAGATGTGTTTTGTGGAAGAGTGATGATATTTGTACATACATAATTATTTTATATATTTTTATTTTCTCTCTCTTTCTTTATCTCTATCTTTTCTTTTATTTTATTTCTCTTCTTTTTCAACGTTAAAAAACTTAGATAAATAAAAATATATAAGATATGTAAATATTAATATATGTGTAAATATTATTACTCAGTTAAAATTTCATACAATTAAAGAGTGAAACGACTTATGGATCATAGAGATGAGAAGAGAAAATGTGAAAAATTAAAATAAAGTTGTGATTAAGGAAGAAATGAGTAAGATTTAGGGAGAGGGAAAAGTAAGATTGAGTTATGAAATGTATTTTTTTATTTTCATTTTAAACATTTTTAGTTGTTGGATATCCCATTGATATTAAATTGGTTTGCTCATTAACCACCCATTAATTAAAACCAACATAACCCATCTAACTTATTAGATCAATTATTATAATTGGATGGATTGGATTAGATTTAGATATGGGTGAATGATGGATTAATTGATTAATGGATCCAATTGTCACCCTATGTTAAAATATAAACAAAGCTCCATTAATAAAATGATTAATCAATAAATAAATGCACAATAATGGCCGGCTTTACCGGTATATATAGTTAGTATGAAATTCGAAATGACCCAAAGGAAGAATGGCTCTTCCATCAGTTCTACAGCAATTGCCGTGTGAGCTAAATTCAACCCTTTACTTATTTGTGCTTTGCCTCATCAGCGTCCTGTTTGTGTTTAAGTTCACAAGAAGAAGCAAACTCCATCTGCCTCCGTCCCCACCAAAGCTACCCATTAGTGGCAATCTTCATCAGCTAGGCCCATTGGCACATCAATCCTTACGAACCCTCCCTCACAAGTATGGCCAGGCCGAACTCCAACGCTAGTGGTTTCATCAGTAGATGTGGCCAGATAGATATTCAAAACCCACGATGCCGTTTTCTCCAACCGGCCCAAGGTCATAGATGCGAAAATCTTTTTCTATGGGTACATGACGTCGGTTTTGCCCCCTACGGCGACGAGTGGAAACAGAAAAGGAAGATATGTGTTCTTGAGCTTCTAAGCCTGAAAAGGGTGCGATCGTTTCACTCCATCGGAGAAGAAGTTAAATAAATGGTTGATACAATACGTGAAGCATGCTCACGTAAAAGATCCTCTGTGAATCTGAGTGAGATGCTGATTGCAGCATCAAACAACATAGTGTCTAGATGTGTTCTTGGACAAAAGTATGATACACAAGATGGTAGTAGCAGCAGCTTTGGAGAGCTAGGAAGGAAGATGTTGGTTCAATTCACAGCTTTCTGTGTGGGAGACTTCCTCCCTTCATTAGGTCGGATTGACATGCTTACAGGCCGAATTCCAAAATTTAAGGCCACTGGTAGTGCATTAGATGCTTTATTTGATCGGATAATTGCAGGACATCAGACAATGAAGAGGGACAATAAACTTCGTGGAGATACTCTTTCGACTTCAAGAGAGCGGCATGCTCGACTTTGAGCTCACCCGAGATAACCTCAAAGCAATGCTAGTGGTCTCTCTCTCTCTCTCTCTCAACTGCATATCCATTTTAATGCACACACAGGCACACCCAAAAATGGGAGAATAATGATTTTCCATTTCTATAATTTCAGGACATGTTTATCAGCGAAAGTGACACTACTTCAACAACTATGGAATGGGCTTTTGCAGAGCTCATGAAGAATCCAAATACCATGAAGAAAGCCCAAGAAGAGGTAAGAAGAGTTGTGGGGTATAAATCAGAAGTGGATAAAAATGATGTGATACAAATGAACTACCTGAAATGTGTAGTCAAAGAAACTTAAGATTACATCACCTGCTCCTCTTTTGCTTCCTCAAGAAACATTGTCTAGCGTGAAACTAAGATATGATATTCCCACCAAAACAAGAGTACTTCTGAAAGCATGGACAATCCAGAGGGACCCTGAATTTTGGGACAGACCTGATGATTTTCTTCCAGAGAGATTTGAAACCAGCCAGGTTGATTTCAAAGGACAAGACTTGGAATTTATCCCGTTTGGTACCGGAAGAAGGGGATGCCCTGGAATTTGATTTGGGATTGCTTCCGCGGAGTATGTGCTCGCTAATCTTCTATATTGTTTCGATTGGAAGCTGCCTAAAACCGGTGTACCTGTGCAGGACATAGATATGGGTGAGAGATACGGTATCACTGTCACCGAGAAAGTACCACTTCATCTTGAACCAATACCATACTCGTTTGGATATAAACCTTAACATATTGTGTCATAATGATCTCTTGAATATTGTTTCACTTTTTTCTTTTGTAACTTGTCATGGAAGATACTAATAAAGTGTGTTATGTGTGTGCTTAAATTGTAGGAAACATGGTTTAAGCATCATTTTGTGGGGACTCAAATCCCTTGTCCCTTCTCTGTATTCTCCCCCGATAAAATATTCACAATTAATAAAATTTACACCTCTTTCTTACTTGTCAGTACATGAGTGAGGATAGGGAGGCAGGACAGAAAATTTGAGTATGATTTGTAATTGTAATTCAAAGCTCCTTTTCTGTCTAGATGATTGTCGTATATTTTTTATAAAATAATTTGGCAAACATAGGGAAGTCATCATGGTTACATTGTTGTGGCAAATATGATTATATTTTCTACTAAAATTAATAAATTAGCATTTCCATATAGATCATTAAGCCTTTGATTAGAATGAGAGAAAATGAGAAAAAAGAAAATGGAAGAGAAGAAAATGAGTAGAAAAAGGTATTTTCTCCTCTTTGGATGAAGGAAGAAAATGAAGAAAAAAGAAAATTTTGAGCATGGGATCCACCAAAAAATATCTTCTCCCTAGTGCGAAGAAAATGGAGAGAAAAAGTGACCAACTTTCCCTCACTTTTCTGTTGTTCAACCATAGTCACTATTTAGCCATGGCCTCACTCTTCCACCTCTTCCAATGTGTTTTCCTTTCTCTCCAAAAGTTGGAGTTGCAGCAGGTTGAGCACTCATCAAGAAACGCGAATCTCCGTCCGCTTGTGTGATATCGAGCCAACTCCTTCAAGAATGCTCAAAGGATAGGACTCATACCTCGCTCTTTATTTCAACCAAGTTTTTGTAGCTTTCGCTTCTAGCTCTATCATCCATTGTTCCAAAAGTAGCTAATTTTAAAGAGAAAATTGGTGGCATCTTCAACTAGAGAGAAAAAAATGGGGATGATACTCTTTGACGTTGGGATCGAAGAAGAAGAATGAACTTCGACAGTGTAGCAACAACAAGGCAAGATTGGTGGGGAAAGAAATGTGAGAAATTTTGTTAGGAAAAAAAATAGAAAACACCTGCGAAAAAAAAGAGGAACAGGAAGATTGGTTTCCGGTAGTGGTTAAAAATGAGAACTTAAGTTTGGATTTACAATTAAAAAATAATTTTTTATCTTCTCTTCATTTTCTTTCTTCTCTTCATTTTCTTTCTTCTGACATTTTCTCTTTATACAAACAACTCATTTTCATCTCTACTTTTCTATTCATTTTCTCTTCTTTTCATTTTCTTTCTTCTCATTTTCTTTCTTCACATTTTCTCCTCTCATCCAAATGAAGCATAAATTCAATAGTCATTGAGGGCAACAATTAAGCATCAAAAGAGTATCTAAAACATGTTGATCACAATGGTAAGTGACTTATGATCCAAAGAGCGTCAAATGTTTAAATTCTATGAGACATCATTGTGAGGAGAATTAATAACCGTACTCGTTAAACAGTCTAAAAGAAATTAGTTTCACATCCAAATAAAAAGGGAATACCTCTGATATATAAAAATAAAATAAAATAAAGCATGTAATACATTATAAAAAATTAAAAAAAAAAGAGTAGGTAATACTATATGCCACTTGCAAAAATAGAAACAAAGGACATCACAGCCAAAAGGATAATAACTTAGAAGACCCATACAAGTAAGAGCATTAAATCAGATTTGAGGAATGAACCTTGAAATAGAACCACATTTCTGTTATGGGCATCCAATTAGTCATTCGAATCACCTTTGGCTTTCATAATACTTCTTGCCATTTCAACAATGCTCCTGCTTTACCTTTCAACCGCACTATTTTGTTGAGAACTTCTACTAACAAGCAAAGCTTACTTCCATAACAACTTGCAAATAAAGCAAGCGCTCTAAAGACTATAGAGGTTATAGACCCAAAAAAAAAAAAGCACTTTCTTTCACCTATGGAGATAGGCAAGAAATTGGCAATATACCTTTAATGCCATTCGACGAGAGTGACTTGCCAGGGCATAGGTTACCCAACACAGTCTCCCTCCAAGCATCAAGTACAAAGAAAATGACCAATAACAGCGGTTGTAACCATGGAGCAATTTTATTCATCAAATGTGGAAATTGCTTGATCCACTTGTGAAGGGGCCTATACACACGATTGCAGCCTTAACACATTAAAATAAAAAAAAATAAAAAGAAGGTAAATTACACTTTATTTCATGTTGTTTGACTTAAAATTATTTTACCTTCATGTGATTTAAAAAGTAACACTAATTTGCTTTGTTATCACTTAATTACCCTATGCTTTTTTTTTTCATCCACTTTTTAACAGAAAACACATAATAGAATTTATAAATCTAGTACTAGTAAAATTTCAAGTGTAATTGTGCATATCACTTATTTATTTTATAACAAAAATGAAGCATTGTTTTGTAACAAAAATTCATTGATAATTTGTTTATCTTCTTTTTTATGTAAGATTTGATTATTTTCCTCTTTTTTGATCATTGAATGTACGAGCAAAGCTGGACAGGGGCATGAAAAAAGGTATAAAAAAACACCAATTTCCTTTTTATGCCAGCTGCTTTGGAACAATATAAACTGGAGATATGGAAGAGTGCTTCAGGTTATATGGAATTATGGGTGGCCACAATGCAGCCTGATAACTTCGCCTTCTTATTCTGGGATCATAAAAAATTATATCTTGCTATCAAAATTGCAAGGAGAAACCATCCACAGGCTCGCCTTTTAAGTTTCAAAACCAATTGATTGACCATAAAGTTGTTTCTCGTATGTGCCAAGCGCTGATGATGACTCAAGAGTCCAGACTAATCTCGATGGGATCTTTCCTAACATGTTCTTCGGACACAAGCAGAGGAATCCTTGAGCAGCAGGGCAGATTAACTCAAGACAGCAAGATTTTCCCACCTAAATTAATCAGCATGAAGACGGTGTCCTTTGGCAGCCAAGAAGCACGGACACTTCAAAATGATTGCCGTGTCAATGTCGCCACCGTGTTAGTGTCAGATACTTTTTTGACACTTTGAATATTCCTAACCTACATCTTTCAATTTTTTACTTTTATTTTTTGAATTTTTGTACCAATAGAGGTGAAATATTACAATAATTAGATAAATAATAATATTTTATTTTATCTACAATGACTAATGATGACTTTTGAAACATTGATGTCTTTATTTTAATTTAGAATGTGTTTTTATATAATCTTACATTAATTTTAAATGTTGTATCTAGCTGTGTCATGTCCTATAATTTTTAAAATTTTCAGTATCATCATAGCCGTGTCATGTCGTAACATACCAGGTGGCATGTTTCTGTAGGCCATGCCAATTAGAACCTTGAGGCTTGTGAGCATAACATAGGTCATGCCAAAAAAAGCAGAATCCAGAAAAACCTCCATGGAAGGGGATTGTAAGGAAGGCTAGCAGCATATACTGGAGTGGGTACTCGAATAACCCAAGAACAAGTAATAAAAGGAAAAAAGTAAACAGATGTTGAATCAGCAACCAAAAAACCAGGAAAACAAAATGGAAATTTAATATCATTTCTGCTCACCACACACGCTGGAGCAAGAGGGACAAAAGTCAGGTTTTTCTTTGCACCCTCAGTTTGCATATTTAGAGTCTACAAAGTAGAAGAGAAAAAAAAGTCAGGCGTATATTCTTAAGAAAAACTCCATTAAAGAAAAGGAGCAAAATGTTAAAGCAATGTGATTGTCAGAATACGAGCCAACTTAAATATCCAGAAGTGCGCATCATTCTTAACACAGTAATAGTATTAGTAGCCTTTATAAGTGTCAACTAATACAATTTTCTTGCTGTCGGACACAAAATACATGTCTATGCACAAATCAATTAATTAACATTATATAAGAAACTGCTAACTAGTAAAAGTAATTCATTTTTAAGATGAATTTACTATTATATAGGCAGACAAATAAAATAAAAAAGTGAAATCGAAGAGAATTAATGAATTGAGAAGAAAAATAAAATTTTTATCTAATTTAGAGAAATCGAACCATATTGCTGTAAAGGAATTCAAAATGTATATAGCCCCTTTCCAATCAAAACATATTACAGCAAATGATTTCAAAAGGCATTTGCAATTGAATCGCATTCGGGATGATGCTCATAAATCCACTCAAGTTTTCAGCTCTGAATGGTGATTTGTTAAAACATACAACAATATTTTACCAAGTGGTTCCAGCTGTTTATACCATTAGAAGCAGTAATCAACTATCACAATTCAAACTGCATGGCCAATTTTCCACAATGAATTAGATGAAAATACCTGTTTGCATAGGTCTTCAAGGAACTCACAGTAGGCGATGGGCTTAAGGTCATTGAACTTAGCAATGAATGAATGCTTGATAACATCGATAACCATTTCACATAGATAAACCAAGAGGATATTCTGCACCATCCAAAATATATGTGTTAGGAGCAAGACTGGGCCAAGCCAAGAAATTGATTCCCACATAATAAACTTCTTTAATAAATATTAGATGCTATTTTTTCTCTTGAAATCTTACAATGAGAAAACTTGCAAACCACGGACCCTCTGCCTCCAGAATATTTTGAGCCAAAACGAATAAGATAAATGCTGAAATGTGGAATCTCTCTACAGAATCAGCTTGTCAGCAATAAGTAAAGGGGGAAAAGAGAGGTTACGAGACCAAATGAAAATAAAAAATACTCCTCAAGTAATATAAATGTCAAACGCTGAACACAAGTCTTGTTAAGCTAGAGCTTGTTAAGCTCACCTCAGTGAAAGAATGGAATTGAAAATATCTAGAATTAATGTTTGATACGCTTTCACTATATAAAAGTAGTTTACACTATCATCATTTTTACACAATTATTTTACTAATTTTCTTTTTTGTAAAACCTATATATAACATATAATATGAGTATGTTAGATGCATTTATGGTCTAACTTTGACAGACAAGACTATCAGAGTCTAGTTTTATAAATTAGAATTTTGACCAATAAGATGCCTTGAATTTATGAATTTTAATACTGTTGAAATTATAGGGAAAAGGTGGAAAAGAGAGAAGAGAGAAATTGAATAATAATAATAATAATAGGATGATATGTTGTGTGCAAAATATAGCCAAATACTCCTACTTATAATAAATAATAATATTATAGCTGAAGAACCAGTGTAGTACAACTAGTTCAAGCCCAGTCCAATAAGACTACTAAAACAATAAAAATCCTAATATTCTAAGTTTCTAACAAATACTATAGGTCAAAGTTAATTTTATTAATTAAAAAGCGTGTGAGTTTTAATTATATCACGTTTTAAAAAGGTTTTCATACTTGGTGCTTTTTTTGTTTTTTGTTTACTTCTAAGTATGCTTTCGAAGCTACTAGTGTAAACATTTCTATACAGTGTCATTGTATCAAATGTCAATCCATATCTACATTGAAACTAAAAATCCAATTTGCTTCACTTGTCTCTTCTTCAACAGAAGCCAGACAAACAATTACTGCGTAGAGCATGTTTGGTACAACGGAATGACACTCCATTTCAAGTCTTGATTGTGCAATGACAAAAATCACCATTCTCTAGCAACCAAGAATTAATAAATGTTTGTTCTTTATTTATCTTCATTGGTTATAGTTATATTCCATTCCAAGCTAATTCCATGTGCCAAACATAAAAATGGAATGGAATAAAATATGATTTCATTCCTGAGCCACCAGACATTGGAACAAGAATGGTCATTTCCATTCTAAGCCACTCCATTCCCATTCCCATTCAGATTTGGCAAAAGTCGAATCCATGTACCAAACATGCCCTTAAAATTATAGCCATGCATATTAATTGAATCCAACAGTTTAAAGCAAAAGCTTTCCCCTGATCCTACTTATGGCGCATAGGGGTATGGTGCAAAGGAAGGTGATAAAGGTAGGTCCTATATTCTAGATTCAAATAATAGCATTCGACTTGGTTGACATTATTAATAAGAAAGGTAATCCTAAACAAATCAAGCAAGTATTACTCTGAGAACAAAAGGTAGTCCATCAAAAGGCTAGATATTTAAATTCATCTATATATGTGAAAACTATTCAATGAGTGATAAAAGTAATTTGACTTTTGAGAAATCATTCACAGACAATAGCTGGTATGGACTGGCTCAAATAGTGTTCTGACAATGAGGCCATAAAAAATTACATTAAGGTCCTTTTCCAAGTTTGAATGAAAAATAATGATATCCCAAATAAGCTGCAACCAAAGAAAGAAAAGTAACTATTGTAGGAGAGATAACTCACCAAAGTACACCAAACTGTGAACATTATCCTTGCTATATCGCTTAAACACATTGCTTTTGATCTCAGGAAAATTATTTGACAACAGCAAAGCTAGCAGTGCATTGTTGTGAGCAACTATACAGGTTGATAAAGTGATAGCCTGAGCTAATAAGATAAAGGAATGAACAAGACTAGTCAAGGAACCAAATTGAACTTTTAGCATTGTTTTTGCCTTCACACAAGAAAATAATTACCCAAACAAACTACTGGAAAAAAAATATATCATCCCAAAGAAGGATATTTGAAGCAGCCACAGCTAAAGCCTGATCAAAAATAAATCTCCAAATCCAGAATCTCATACTTTCTGGGGGACAACTTGCAAGTCCTTCAGCTGAATGAAATAACGTTTGCAATACATCCCCATTAAAACTTTGACATAATTTATCAAATATCTGCAAGAAGGTTCAAAGATCAGTTACAATAAGTTTCAGTCCAGATCATTATGAGACTAATGCAATTAACAGAACCCAAAAAAAAAAATTCAAGCTGCTTCGCTGACAATTTCAGTAGGTGTGAACCAAACAGTTCAAATACTGAAAGGCCACTGGATACACATATGCATGTTTCAAAAATCATTACAAAATAATTTATATTACATCATACATCCTGTTCCTTTTGTTACTTTTTCATTTTGAGTTTTCCCAAATCTCACCTATGCCAATACAACTTCTCTATTAATTATCTTATATGCCCAGTTCACCATATCTCAAATTTTGAGCTTCAGCAAATTGTCACTTTAGTTCAGATCTGCTACTTTATTTTATCAAAGCAAAACCGTACATAATTTTGTAGGGGGCGGGGGTACTCAATTAAAACGTGTGTTTGTGACAAATAAAAATAGAATGGTGATAGACCAACAAAACATGTGTATAGGAGAAGAGATAAAAAAGGAAAGAATAGTGGGAAAGAGAGGTTGAAGGCAGTTACAGAGGGAAAGGAAGTTGTGGACAGAATTGTAACTGCTGGGACAGATGGAGAAGAGCAGTTAGAGGAGAGAGGAGAGGGGTGCATAAGAGGGGAGGTTAGAGGAATTGAAAGGCAGGCAGTTATTGGGTTAGAAATTGGGACTGCAGAATGATTTCTCTCATCTCAGTAAAGGGGGATACTTCCGTAGGGATTTATCTAGTTTCTTTAATTGTAGTTCCATATCTTCAAGGTGGTTATTCCATCATCCATTGTACTTGTTATCTGCTGTTTTCTTCACTGTAATTGTAAGAGGAATTTCTCCTCTGTTTGTCAATATAAGAGTTCACTGTTTCTCTTCCAACTTTGTTTGGTTCTATTAAATGGAGATAGCATATTGATATTAATTTCCAAATATAGAAATATTTTATCTCATCGGATTTCAGAGTTTCATGATTCACAATGAAAAATTTAAGGGTAGTTTAGCAAGGATATGCTACAAGTGAACTCTAAAGAATTTGAATTTTCATCTTGATTGAAATTTGGCAATGTGGAGAGCTAATTATTCAGCATAACCCAGCTTCATAAATTAATTTATGCTCGCCTCTAACACATTGAAGACCACAGATCATATGATATATTAAGCTGATATCTGAGGCAAGAAAAGTTTGAAAGAGAGCATCAAACATAATCAGTATACCACTGAACTTGATGAATACAAAAAGGAATTATATAACATAATTATGGAAGCAGACAATCACTATACCTGTTCGCTGCAAAAGAATGACTCCACAAGCCATAATAAGAAAACAGCCAAAATCCGACAACTCCACTGTAGACAGTCTCTTGAACTGCCTGCCCCAGGCATGATTAGGTCATATTATAATACTGAAAAAGATGATAGAGTACCCCAAATTTTAAAACAGAACACAAGAGATGGACCCAAGAAGAGCATACAAATCAAAGCACAAGAAGTGTAGATCATGAAGTAAAGTGAAACATTAGTCCAATTTCTTCAGCTAACGGAGAATTAGGGCCTAATCCAGTCTAATTATGAATTAAAAACTCAGGCCTGTATTATTTAGAACGTCTAATTGAAGCAACTGCTGAATCTGGGGTGGCATGGTTCAATTAAAGTCACTTTGCTCTTGTCCTTCAAAGATTTACAATGATATCTAAGCACTAGTAAGATTGTACTTGATAGACACTGCTTAACTCATAAATCTAAATTAAAGAAACAGACTTTAGGATTAGTCTATCACCTAAATCCTCACAGGAATCCCCAACAAACATTTTATTACGGGGAAGAATATTGAGGAAAGGTGGCAAACTTTGTCCTTAGAAGCCTCCAAATGGTTATCATGGTCCTTGTTGGCATGACAGTTAATAATGAAAGAAATGCATCGAAGCAGACAAAGAAGCCAACATCTATAAGCTGCAATTGCATTCCATGTTTGAGATACCATAACACAAAATGTAGAATGTCTTAATAGAAATACGTAAATATAGCTTCCTTCCCCCAAAGCTTCTACATTTTATTCTGATTATTAGGAAGGAAAATACAGGCACCTATATATGGAGTAAAAAAAACATAGATGATATTCCAGAACTGCAACCAGAGCCATTTTTTATTTCCTTTTCGTTTTTAATCAAGAAAAGGAAAGTATACCAATTCGCATCTCCATGGCAAGCGGAAGATAGTGTCATACTCTCTCGTTCTTTTTCATCGCCAAGAGTTGTTGTGCTCCGTAAGGTTTCCATTGTACATTTCCTCCAAGAAGTATGTTAAAGGTGACTTCTCCACTGAAAACATATCTGACATCAAAATGTATCGGCACAAGGTTAATTAAGCAGAAAAGAGGATCAATGGTGTCAGTCAAATAAGACAACAATTACAGGCTAAGAAAGGTGGGAACCAATTTGCTTGATATAATAAGAATCACACAGACCCATTTGACTAGTTTTGATTGATAACGAGCAGCTCAAGCATAAGAAGACAACAGACAAAAGCTTTGATCCCTATCAAAACGGCCCTTTATTTTTCACTGCCATGTACTACTGTGCATGCACGGATAGCAATCAATGTCTAAGGTAGCCAGGCCACCAATCCCATTACATGTGGGGGCATGGGACCAAAATTTTCCCAAACTATATCCCCCAGAGGCCGATGTTTAATTAGTTATAACATAAACAGCTCCCTGTTCATTACAAATTGACTTGAGCTATAATATGCTAGATAAAAACCTGTGCAGCTAGGTAGTAGCTAATTGGATGCAGGTATGACCTAGAAGGCTGAAAGAGATATCAGATATTTACTTGGATTCTATTTGGTCTTTGTCATAATTAAAGTTGCATAATATTTGCTAATAATATCTACCATCTACCAAATCAATAGCATACATACATAAGTTTTGGAGCCTTTTTGGTGTTATCTCAAAACTAATTCTTGAAAACAAATATGGAAATAAATTTTTAAACTTTCAGAGACAAATTTTCATTGGTTTCATTTCCTTTCAATTGTAAACAGCATTTTAATTATCTATTGAAAATTATACCATCTCTTTTTCTAACGGACATTCTGTGAAGATAATTAGTTCCTGAGAAATCATTATAAAGAGTATAAGATGCCTGCAGAGCAGGGACCATTCTTGATTCTACTCACAATTCGGATCTTCTGCCATGAGACGCTTCCAGTCCAATGATTCCACCTTCTCCAATTTCGTAACAACATTCCTATTGTGCTTGTTCTTCGGCTTCTCCACCGAACCACTATCGTCCTTCCCATCGTCATCGACAGTTGGAACCGCCAAATCCTCAGAACTACCACCATTCACGGTTCTCTGCCTTAACTCCCCAAAATTAAACCCCTCGCCACCGCGCGCGCACTCTCAAACTCAGACCCAGTCTCACGCGCCACTGTACAAACACTCGCTCTACTCTCTTCCGGCGCACGCATCTCCTCGCACACAACAACGCTGCCAACAGCATAGTACCCCTTTGCGCAACACGTTTGTCCCCTCGAATCGGTAGAAACCGAATTTGAATGAACAGATTCGTCTTCGGCGATCGGATCTTCGGGCACGGTGACCTTCTTTTTGGTGGAGGTTCTGTGCTTGCGCTTCTTCCGGTTTGGCTTCTCTGAAGATTCGGATCGGTGCACAGGGGACTCCTTGTGATCTTCAAGTTCGAGGGAGCTGCTTCGGTTGAGAATCTCGAAAGAGAGTTTTCTGGCGGAGGATCTCAATGCCATGGCGAATAGCGACGGAAAGGGAAACTTCAGTGTCGGCACCGAAAATGCATCGATGTTGAAACTTGAAAGTGAAGAATAGAATGCATGACTAGTACCGAGGTTTTGGTTTCAGTGGATTTAGAATTTGAATTGTAAAATTGAAAGGTGAGCCAGCGAGTGTGAGTGTCTGGTGATTCATTCGTTTGAGTTTGTATATTGTGTGGCATATATACACTCTTCTTCCAACGGGACTCGTTTCATTCGCGCTCTGCCATCATTTTCGTTTTGTTTTAAATAATGTTTAATCCTCACGTTTTTTTTTTTGGGTGAATTAAAGTTTAAACAGGAGAGATAGTGTCACATTGACATGTCATGAGTCTCCGTATCAAACCTAAAAATTTTAAGCGATTGTTAAACTAACCTTCATTGATACTTATATATTCTTTTAAATAAACACTTATTTTGATTTTTTTTAAGATATATATATTATTAATTTGATATTTTAAAAAGATTAATTTAACATAAAAATTAACATTAAAAAAACTAAATTGATATTAAAAAAATATTAAATAATTAATTTAATGTTAAAAATTAATATTAAATTATTATTTTAATATATTTATGATTAAAAAATTTAACTGATAACACTTATATATTTAGAAGACTTAATAGATGTTTACATTTTTATTATCCATTTTTTAATGATAGAGTATTTATGTTTATTTTTTACTAAAATTTATATAGTAAAATAGATAATAAACTATCAAAATATGATAGACAGATGACATTTAGAATGTTTAAAAATTTCGAAAGTGGGTTTAAATAAATTTGTAGTCCTCCTAGTTTATATTTATTTTTTATTTAATCTTTTTATTTTTTTTTGTAAATCAATTTTTATATTTATAATAGTTTGTAAAATAATCTATATTATCAGACTTATTATGACGTCGTGAATCAAATTAAAAATAAGAAAAAAAATATAAAGATCAATTTAAAAAATAAATAAAAAAAAATTATAAGGACCATAAACTAACACTATTATAACTGAAATTAACGATATAGATCATTTTATAAATAATTATAAATATAATAACTGATTTATAAAAAAAATATAAAGACTAAAATAAAAATAAATATAAAGTATAAAGATAAAAAGTTTATTTAAATATAAATTATTTATTTATTAATCATATATACAAAATTATGAAATTATAATTTTAAAAAATCATAATTGAATGTTTAATATTATTAAGTGCAACAAAACAATGACATCATATACGTATAGGCTAATAGGCATATAAAATGTCATACAAAACGGTCAAAATATATTTTCTGTACTTTACATCTATTTTTAATTTGGTGCTTACTATCATTGTAAACGAGTTTTTGTATTTACAAACATTATCAACATGGTCCTCATCCGTTAGCAGGTGTTATTACTTCGTCAACTTTTATCCTTTGTGAGACAAATAGATATCATTTTTATTTTTTTCCATGTCATTGCCTATTATCTTGTCTTGTTTAACTGTTTTAATTAGGTATTTCAGCTTTTGTGTTAGAATAATGTTACACAATTAGAAAAAATTAATATAATTTAGTCAAAATTTCTTAAAATTTAAAAGTAATTATTAAATAAGTTAAAATAATAAAAATTACTCATCAATTTAAGAATACATAATAATGACAACTCATTTTATCATAAATTCAAATAAAAATATTTAAGTATTTAGTAGCGTTGCATTTCTTATTATTGGGGCTCTAAAACTAACCACGTAATCATTTTATAGTATTTAAAAATATATAATAAACTGTATCATACTTCGATATTTTAAAAACTTTTCTTAAAGTATATGTAAATAGTAAACACATAATATATTTAATTTTTATAATTTTATCTTATTTTAAATTTAATTCTTATAATCTTAAATTTTATCCATATTACATGCAAATGATATGAATAAAAATAATGTCACTTATATATTTAGAAGAAATAATTAATTTATATCCTTATATATTGATCCAAGGTTTAAATCTAAGATGTTAAAGTAAGAAACACACTTCATTAATCACTAAACAAACTATCTTAATTTATAAAAATGATGCCACGTAAACTTTCGTTTGCCACTTAAGACACAAGTTGACGGAGACATATATAACACCAACTAACGGATAAACACCATTTTAATAACGCATGGAAATATAAATACTATTTTATAAAGAAAAAAGAGGAGAGAACAAATTAGAAATAAATATGGTACCAGAAATATATTTTAACCATCATAAAAACTGTACATCTTATACCTAGCATCTCATGTTTATTTAAGATGTTTCTGTAATGTATATATACCACCGGCTAGGATTTAGGGGAAGTACGTGTCTCGACTCTCGCCCGTCCCTAAGTTTGGGATGTCTACAAAATATTGAGATCTAGAGTTTTCTAACATTTCGGATTTCCGAATATCATTTTAAATAATTTTTAAATTTCTCTTCTTTGAAATAACTAAAATTTCTTTCCATGAATCTATAAAATTTCATGAGGGAACAATCGATTTAATAAAATATCCATTCTATAGAAAGTTAATTAATAATGATTGACATGCAAATAGTTTAACAATTACATCAATAAAAGGAGCTTAATTTTAATATATTATCGTCTAATAATATATTATCATGTCATTAAAAAGAAATTAACTGTTAAAGTAATTGATATCATAACAAAACTATTTTTATGATATAATAAAACATAATCATATGACAAATGTGAATAAGTTTTACATTGATAATATATTAAAATTAAATTCATAAAAAAGGCTTCATTTATAACGTAAACTAGTTTTGTTATCCCATGAACAAGTTTATTAAATAAGTGGTGCACAATTTGTTAAATGATTATCATAAATTAATTTCAATATATATATAAATTTAGATAGATTAGACTATTTCATACCAAATTTATTTAATTTTAATTATCATTGATATTCAAATATTAAGACTGAGATATTTAGAAGTTATCAAGCAAGTCTTTTTCACTATGAACTATGAAGCACTAAAAAAACAGTGCCAATTTTTATTATTGCAATTCAATTCCCATGTCAACAAAAAGAAAAGCTTAGACACCAATCAATCATATAAAAGATATATAAATAATTTGATATCATTCAAAATACTGTAACTATTTTTCTCATTACTTCCACTTGACCAATTTTCTTGACCTTGTAAAAGTTGAACAGTTTGAACTATACTTGTTTCATTCTTCTCTTTCTGACTCTAAATTTATTACAGTGAAAATGACTACATTTACTTCTTTATGTGATGAGAAGTTCTGTGGGAAAATTTAAATAACTAAACTACAATTTTATTATCATAAAATATGCAATGACATATTTAGTAAAAAAAGAATAATAATAATCATTAGTGATATTTTAAGGGAGAAAACATATTTGTCAAATAATCATTAACTATTAGTCTGATAACATTTAGTAATGACTTGTAAGAAATATTTCCTTTAACATTTTTAATTACAATCAATAAAATAGAACCTTAAACATTTTTTAAGAATATGAAAGAAAACAAAACTCTAAGTCTTAGTCTCAAGTCGTGTTTGAAAGAACTTATAACCAACTTATTTGAGCTTACTTATTGTAATAAATATTTATAAAATATTTTTATTCTATTTAAATGAGCTTATTAAAATAATTTTTAAAACTCTTATAAGTTATTTTGAACTTATTTTCATAAACAAAAAATTCAAGCTTATGAAAATAAGTTTTTATGAAAGTTAAAAACAACTTTAGTATTAACTGTTTTTATAATAATTTTTACAAAATTAATCTTAATAAATTGATACAATTCATAACATATTCTTTAAATACACAATACCTACTCAAGAGGATTTATAAAAAACACTTATCAAAATATTTATTCAAATGCTATTTAATTTTTTTTATATAACATTTATTATAATAAAGTTTTATTTGAATAAGTATTTATATAAATTTTTTTTATGCAAATATAATTATTCAGTGATAAATTTGATAATCAATGACATATCAACGCCTTTCATTTAAGTTGATGGCAGATGGCTTTAGAGTTATTTGTTGCACAGGACAAAGGGACAGGGAATTATTTCTTCCATTGCCCAAAACTTCTTTCATATATATATATATAATAAAAAGGGAAAAATTAAGTTTCAAAGAATGTAAAAAAAAAAGTTATAAACAAATATGAAATATATAAATAAACTAGCCATTAGTTATATTTGAGAGAGGGAGTCCATTTGGAGAGCAACTATTATCATCAAATGCATTATTGTAAGTAAATCGATCATGACGGCATATCTAAAAAATTTATTTTTCTCATGAATTTAGCAAAAGAATATGTTGTAGAATTGAAAAATATAAATAAATATATAAGTGATGAGATTACCTGAATTGGAGAGCATTAAAAAGTTAAATAAAAGGAAAAAAAAACAGAACCAACAAAGTCATAAATTACAGAAAAAAGAAACCAAAAAACTAATATTTTAAACAAAATTTAAAGATATATACATGCAAAAGACCGTTGAGAAATTATTGAATAAGAAAATGAAACATTACAAGTAATCATGTTACTGAGTGATAAATTCGCATAATGAGAATTTTAAGACAAAAAGAACACACCCTTTCTTGTAATGGGATGCAGAGCCAGTCTAAAAAGAATGAAGGGGATTTGCAACAAACTGGTGATCCAATCGCGAATTGGTAGGTATGGGTATATGCGAAAGCATTCTAAAGTTTAAATTACTCTTTGTAAAATTTATACCTTGTCAAGAGGAGAATACTTACTTTCCTCCCTTTGTTTGTTCTTTATATATCTTTTATCTTTTTTTGTTGGTGGTCACCTTCATTGACTGTGATTGATCGCTTGTTGTCAAGTTCTGTTTGTCGTATTGCAGGTGATTCAACCCTCACAAAGGGTGGCAGTTGCAGACTGCCATAGGAAAAGGTCCAATTGGAAGAAAAAGAGAAAGAGAAGGTTGTTCATTAGGCTTGAAAATTGGCTAGGATTTGAAACACGCCACTCATTCTAACTCAATAATTGCAAGGTTTTAGAACCTGAAGCAAGTATTTGATGAGCATCATGGTTTCAAGACAAATGGATTTTCTAGAAGGATGAATAATGGCTTTGGGAAGGGAAATGAAATTTTTAAGCATGTGTGACAATGAAGAAAAACAAAGGCATGGAAGGGTTTCTATCCTAAATTTAAAATTGAAAGGGAGTTTTTATGGTATTTTAATGAGTATAATATTTTGGATGAATTGTTAATTATTTATTGATTACTGTTTTGATAATAATTTTTTAAAGTCTATTAAATATAAATAACTATTAATAAATGTTTGACAACTCACGTTAAATACTAATATCTTAAAAATATATATATAAGTATCAGAGTAATGCTTAAATTAAAAATAAAAAAGGATGTTGAAGAAAGAACAATTAATTACTGGTGAAATGTTTTATGAGGTAGGTCTACAGTAAAGCTGCATAATTCAAACATAAAAATTGGAGCACATAAAAAATAACTGATTAACAGACACATCTGTATTGAGGAAGAAAAAAAATGGGAAACAAAAAAAAACTCATATATAAATAACATATGAAATTGATTCCACTTGTACGAATTGTATTTTATATAATAGTATATAAATACATAGATATATTAATTAAATGTTGTACATGTATCAATTCATTCCCATCCATTTATGAAAATTAACTTTTTCTTTATGATAAAATTTTGAGCAAGTATGATGCATATTTAATTCTTATATTAAAAAAATAGCAACATGTAATTAGTTTATGAGAAATTTTTTAGTGGGATCCTAACTTTAAAATGTCATGTGTATTTGACTAAAGAGGGATAATTTTTTTCTTCTTAAACATAAGCCAGCCTAGCTATCAACCCATGTAATTGATCTAGCTTAAAAGTCAAAATTAAAAAATAAAATTGAGTGCAATTAAAAAATAGAAGAGTCTATGAAAAGCAAAATATTTGTATATTTTAATTGAAATATATATACTTAAATATGAATAAATAATCATCTAAAATATTATTTTATAAAAAAATTAAAAAGTCACTAATTATTAAAAAGATAAATCGCCGCTTTCATAGTTTAAATTTGACTCATGCGGATTAGACATTTGAGTTTAAAAATGTACAAATAAATCTATGAACTTCGTAATAAAACACCACCCATTAAGTAAATAATTGAATATGTAAAGAAATTGTCACATAATTTGCACATGACACCAAATAAATTAGTGAAAAATTATAAGTGAGCTATAAGCTCATTGGCGTCATGTGATAATTTTATCAAATATTTAAGGCTTGCTTAATATGAGATTTTTCTTGCATAAAATATAAAGTTTAAGTAGGTCATTTGGATATTTTCAAACCTTGAAATCCAATCTTTACATGCACTAAATTTAAATAGGGTAAGTTATAATATGCTCTTATTAAAAATATTAATATACAAAAAATAAAAAATAAATAAATAAAACTCCAAAAGTGCAAGGTGCTTTTTATTATTGATAAAAAAAAATTAATGGTTTAAGTTATATAAAATACAAGCACTTAAATAATATAAATAATTTATTCAATAGACTTATGTATATGAAATATATGGATACATCATTATTTTAAATGAAAATAACTAACAAATGAATTCATACAATTCTTTAGTTATTTAACAAGCAATAATAACGTGTCAAGCTTTTTACTGACTTAATATATACTAAACTAATTCCAGAGCAAAATTTCTTACATAATGATCATGGATGTGTGAAAATACAATTTCTTGATTATCTCATGAGTAATTATCATTTGTATTTTATTATTTAAAATGTATATTTCACTTTAAAAAATATAAATTCATAAATTTTAGGTTGTACACCTCTAGAAAAATTTAAAACAAGTATAATCAGTTTGTTCTTACAATAATAAATATATTAAAATAGTTATTTAATGTTAATTTTTTATATTAAATTATTTTTTTAAAAGATCAATTTAAAATATAAAAATTAATTTATTGTAAAAATTAACATTTAATATTATATAATTATCTTATAATTTTTAAGGATAATAATAATTAATATGGATAATAGAAGACAATAATTAGTCTATAAATAAAAAATTACTTTCATACGCATTTTTTTTAAGAAATCAGTATTTATAATAAATTTTTTAATATTTATTAATTATTAATTATATTTAATAAATTTTTAAATATTTATAATAAAATTAATAATTAATAAATAATTAACAATTAAAGTACTTTCATATAAATAACGTAGCATACGCACTACATCATCTATCCGCCTAAGAATCGGAATCATTCCACGACTTTTTATTATGTTTTGGAGTACCGATTCTAGATAACACGCTGGCCCATCAAAGGCCATAATTGCGTGGGCATAATCTCGAAAGGGCATCCTTCCGAGGCCACTGGCAGCCCGAATCACCCACTATCCAAAGGTAAAATGCCAACGCCGCTTATTTAACTATCCAAAGCTAAAATGCAGGTTCGAGAAGAGTGATCATCGAGAGCAATTTCACTGCAGTTGTGGCCATTTTTCAACAACGCAAATTCGTCCACCCATCACAACAGCAGCCTTGTGCAGCGCATTAACGAGTGGAGGAAAAAGGAGTGGACAATCTCCTTCCAGGAAATCCTCAGAGAAGGAAATTGTTGTGCTGACTGGTTGGCTAACCAAAGCCTAAACCATGACTCTGGCATTAGGGATTGGGAGAGACCTCCCACGAATTTGATCCCCTTATTTCATGCTGATGTTTCTGAGTCTTTCATATCCCGAGTAGTTACTGTTTTGATGTAGATTTTCTTTCTTTCTCTTGGGCTTGGCCCTTTAGTTACCAAAAAAAACAATGCCAACGCCGCTTAAGAGGTGAGACCTAACCTGTGTTTTTTCGATAAATTCTTTATCTTTACGTACTGTGATATTAAGTATGAAATTGAGGAGTTTAGAAAATAAGAATAAAGGATATAAATAAAATTTTTATTTTTAAAATCATAAAAAGTATATAAAAAATGATTAAAATGTTAAATGAATCTTTCGTATTGTTACTTTTATTTTAAAAAATTCTTAATTAATTATCTAAAAATGAACAATTACTTTTCTCTTTCTTTTCTTATCCAAATTTCTCCATTCAAATTTATCATGAGAGTACTGTATTACTTTACTAAAAATATAACAATTAACATAATTATACATATCTTATAATTAAATCTAAAATATTGTATAATAAAATTTAAATTTATTCTTAGAATTAAAAGACTGGCAAGGCTATTACTCTCAAAATTAAGAGCGTATTTGAATTTATTTAATTATTTAGAATAATTACTTTTTATATTTATAAAGCTGTTTTCATAAAAAAAATAACATGAAATATGTTTAAAAAAATTAATTATTTCTCAAAAAAGAGATATATTCTTAATTACAAGTTGTTTTATCTAAAATTTATTTTTTTATTTGAAGTGTGTAAAATTAATTACAAGTTAAGATTACTTTTTCATTAACTAAAAATAATTTTTTGAAAAAAAACTTTTAATGTATTTGGATTAGTTGTAAAAAATAATTATGTTAAAAGTTGATTATGTGTATAATTGATTTTAAAAAAAATTAATTATAAGAAAATTAATTTATATTTAAATATATTAATTCATAATTAATTTTGAGATAAAAAATTTTATTTAAATTATATAAATATAATTATTTTTATGTATTAAATTATTAAAATTTTATAAAATAATTGAAAATTTATTTAGTTAAAAATAAATAAGTATTTATCTTTCATATTTTAAAAAAAAATTTATAATTAAATATTTTAAATTTTAAAATAAAAATTTTTATAAAAATTATTTTTAATTAAAAAATTATTTTAATTTATAATTAATTTTACATATTTTAAATAAATAAAATATATTTTTAATAAAAAGTTATTTTAAAAAAATATTATTTTTAATCCTGTTTTAAATATTAAAAAAATCACTTTCTTGACTTGAAAGTTTGAAACTTTGTGGCCACTCGATTCTTTGTTTCTATATAATGGTCCCACCACCTGCTATTCAAAAAGTTTCAGGGAAAAAGGCAAAGCACTTCCAAATTGCCCTTTCTGTCCAAATCATCTACAGTCTATATACACAAGGACCAACAGAAGTCCACGACACCTTGCATTGCGTCCTGTACGTTCTTTTTTGTTTTTTTTAAAGGTAAGAGACATTTTTTTAAAATTTAAGTGAGAAATTAGAAAATGAAAATATGAAGATAAAACTTCTCACTTTTAACACCGCATCTCTGACCCTTTGTTTGGGATATGGGAGAAATAGAATGAAAAGAAGTAGAATAAAAAGAAATAAAGAGAAGAGAAATAAAGTAGAAAATGAGTTAATTTTTAAGTTGTTTGGATTAAAAAATTTAAAAAAGAAATATGAAAAAAAGAAAATTAAATTTTATTATAAATATATATTTATCTTTATTTATTTATTTATAAAATAATAAAAGAAAGATATATTAATTAAATTTTTATCTCTATTTATTTTTTTTCTATTTTTTTTACTTTAAGATAAAAATAAAAAAAGTATAAGACCCACTATTTTTTTTTCTTCTCTATTTTTCTTTTAATCAAATAAAAAAAATTTATTTTTTTTTTATTTCTCTCTTTTTTAATTTTTTCTTCTCTATTTCTCTCATACCACACGCTGAAGGATGAGAGAAAATGCTGGCTGCATCCTATCTATGTTATTATTATTATTATTATTATTATTATTATTATTATAGCACAAGTACGGTTGAAAATTAATATAGGCAATCATTATATGAAGTTTAATTTTGATTTCTTCACTATATTATTATTATTATTATATTATTAAAAAATTTTAAAATATTATTATAATATTTAAACATTTTAAAATATAATAAGAAAATTAAATAATAACTTTTGATATTAACAATGAATTAAAATTAAAATTTAATTATATATAGTTCTATTTATATAATATTAAATAAATTTATAATGTCACAGATATATAAATAATAAATTTTAACATATATACATTATTAGAATATTAAATATTTATTTAATAATTATACTGCATGTAATTGTAATATTGCAAAATAATTTATTCTTACATATTTTTAAAATAATTGAATAATATTGTGAGACTGTGTAAATAGTCCAAATTCTATTTCTGGGTCCTAAACGCATCGAGAGACGAAAGTGATCGCTAGAATACCAGTTCAAAGTTGATTTTGGCTTGCATGTAATTGTAAACGTACAGCTATCAAGTGAAAAGCATCACGGAAGCAAAAATGTGATTGCATGTTTTATTTTACATTCAAAGAAAAAGATTTCCAACCAAATTTTTTTCTCCATTAAACATTTTTAATTATATCTTTTAAAAATATTTTTTTAATTCAAACACATTTAATTTTTTCTTTCCATATTTTATCACATACTAATTTTCACATATAACTCATTATCATCTTATTTAATTTTATTTATTTTAAAATAGCAACTTTGTTTTGGTTTTTAATTCCTCTTTATTTATAGGATTGCAAGTGAGGACATGCTGTTTATTTATTTAATTAGTTATGCAACTTTTACTAAGTGTTAAGATTTGATATTGATTAAGAAAAGATTGAGAGAAAACTAAAATTTGATATTGATTAAAATAAATGAAGTTATTACAAAGTGATTATATCAAACTTTTATATAGGCTAATAAATTACTAACAAATTAACTACTAATTTCTAACTAATTATATTTCTAATAGTCTCCCGCAAGTTGAAAGGTGTTTACAACTCTTTCAGCTTAGGATGAATACAAATGAATATTAAATAAAAAGAGAAATACAATGAGAAATACTAAAAATACATCTACTGAAAAACATACAAACAATGACATGAATAAAGCTTAACCACCATACAGGGTAGAAGTTAAAATGATTAAAGCCAACAATGTAAACGCTTAACCATTAAGCAGAAGCCACAACTCAAGACTTAACCACCTAACAAAAGCTACCGAAGCTTAACCATCAATAATAGAAGGTAAAAGATGAGCCTTAACCACTCAAGACAGAAACAAGAATATCAAAGCTTAACTATTTATGGCAAAAGCTCACATCAATGCTTAACCACCAAGGACAGAAACTTAAAAACAATGACAAATCAATAATGAACCAAAATTAACAAAAAACAAAAGCAAAAATAAAATGAATGGCAAATCTTTTGCCACGTGGTTGCACATTTGCAAATTCATCAAAAAACAATCATGAAACCATTGGGACACATAGTTTCAGCAAGATGCTGATTATTTCTTGGCCAATCAACAAGGCCTTCTAGATCTCGTTTGATTGGAGAAGAGAGAGAAATGATGAAACCTTTCCCTTTTTTTAAAAAAATTTCAAAATCATGCTCTTGCGGTTTAACAATAAATGATGAAGCTCATATGAATTCAATCAAAGAGTGGTGCCAAGGACCTCTACCAAAAAATAACTTCACAAACCTTGCTTACCCACACTAGTGCAAGTATGCATATCAAAATTACTCCGACGAGATTTTCAAACTTCCATTGCTAGACTTTGAATTGTTGCAAGAAAATGGCTCTTTGCAAATAACCTCCGATTTCGTGCGAGCTTTAGAGATCGTATCGTTATTCTTTAAATTCTTACCTTTTTTTTTAACTTCAAAATCAGGCTCCTACTGCGTTCACGAACGCCGAAATTAGATTCCACATAAGAAGAGTACTCTGACACCTCCACTTCACTATCTTTTTGCTTCTCGAATCTTCGATTTCTCCTGTTAATCTCTTCCTCGAGTTCGTATTACAGGAAACTTCACTGGCGAAGTCAAAGCAAGAGCTCAAATCCACCAAAAATGATCGAGAAATGAGGATTCTCACCAGAAATGGTGAATCTAGTCAAAGCAATCAGCTTCGATGAGATATGGCATCAGGCAAGTTAGCTTGGACTGGTGAACAGAATTAGAGTGCAAATATGAGAAGTTGAAATTCTCAAAGAACTTTTAAGTTTCGATGATTCTGTTATGTAGAGGGAAGAAAAATTGAAAAGAAAGTGCGAGAACAATTTTAGTGAGCAAAGAAAGAGGGAGAGAAAAATCAGAGTTCTATGAGAGAAAATATGAGAGATAAAAAAAATGGTAGACATAGAGAAAAACTCAGAGTTCTACGAACTCAATGATACAGAGTGAAGAGAATTTATTCAAGGTGAGTGATATGGCTCTAATACCATTTTAAGATTCATGGTTCATAGGAGAGAGGAACAAAAGATTAAGAGAAAACTGAAAATTGATATTGATTAAAATAAATAAAATTGTTATAAAATAATTACATCAAGTCTTTATATAAATTAATAAATTATTAATAAATTAACTATTAATTTTTAATTAATTATATTTCTAATACTAAGAAAGGTGCTGGCGTGGGACCGTGAGGCATTCGATAGTTCATGTCATTTTTTTATGTGTGTATCTAAGTTTTTTTTACTATAATTTTAATTAATTTTTAATAATTAAATTTAATGTAGTTTAAATATTTTATTAAAAAATCATTAATTAGTAAAAGGTAAACACTTATTTCTTAAAAATATATGAAATATTTATTTTTTATTTGTATATTAAAATAATTATTTAAAAATTTATACGACATAAAATAAGTTCTTAAATTTTAAAATTTAATTATTAAATTAATTTTAAATTAATATTAAGTTAATTATTAAATAATGAAACTAATAATGTTAGTTATTATAAAAAATTAATTTAAGACACTGTAAAAAAAGTTAATTTAATATTATTAATAAATAAAAAATTAATATAATATTACATATATATATTTAAAAAATTAAAATAAATATTTAGTCAATTAAATTTTCGTCATTTGTAAGTACTACAAACGTAAATTCTGGTTAAGACATACATGTCATTGCCTATTATCATTTTTCCTCTCCTAGGCTTTAATTATTCACAAAAAATAAATATTAAAATGTTTTGCTTTTTAGAGTCTGGTCAGCGGTCACACTCATGATAAGAAAAAAGAAAAAGTAGACGCAGGGGAACCTTTTTCACGATCCATCCCCTTTGGGCCTTCGGTTCTCGTATTCATTCCATGCCATTTTGGCGGTGGCTGTTCTTTATGTTCTCAACCTTGGAGTTATTTTTAAGCTTCCACTTTATCTGCTCATTCCCATTCCCATACCTCGCAACCTTTCTCTTCCGTTCATGGATGCTTCTGCAGCCATGGCTGTGAGGGCTACTTCTACTGCTCCTCCTGCTGCTACTTCCTCGGTCTTTTCGACCTCACTGAACCCCAACCCAACACCAAAGCCCAGGCCTTTCATGCTTCAACCCCACAAGCCCCATCTACCCTTATTGAAATCTCTCAAATGCATCAAATCCCTTCCTACCCGTGCAAACCCATTCAAACCCAATCCCCCAACAAACTCTGCTTCTCCCATATCCTGCTCTGCGGTTACTTTCTTTCCCTCAGAAACCGCAGAGCTCGTTCCTTCGAAGCTCCAGTTTCTAGCCGATGAGTTCCGGTCCTTGTCGGAACCCGTGGACCGGGTGAAGCGGTTGCTGCACTACGCGGGCCTTATGCCGCGGTTGGACGAGTCGGCAAGGATCGACCCGAACCGGGTCATGGGTTGCACCGCTCGGGTTTGGGTGGAGGTGAGGGTCGATGGGGAAGGGAAGGTGAGATTCTCTGCGGATAGCGACTCGGAGATTACAAGGGGGTTTTGCGCGTGCTTGGTTTGGGTGCTTGATGGGTCCTCGCCTGAGGAGGTTTTGAAGGTGACCACCGATGATTTGGTGGCTCTCAATGTGGGTTTACCAGGAACTGGGCGTTCGAGGGTCAACACTTGGCATAACGTTCTGGTTAGTATGCAGAAGAGGACAAAGCAATTGATGGCTGAGAGGGAAGGGAAGGTTCTGTTTGAGCCTTTTCCCTCCTTGGCTGTCACTGCTGATGGAATTCATCCTAAGGGAAGCTACGCCGAAGCCCAGGTTAGCACTATCTACCCGTTTCAACTCTTGTTCTAGGTTCTGTTTGAAAATCAAATAGTTTCTGGGAACGTGATTACTGAATCATTTAACACTGTCAAAAAGTAGTGGGTGGAGTGTATTCGAGTCATGCTTCTTTCTGTTGCAAGAATTGTTCCACTTATTTTTTTAAATGGTTAAACGAGGAATGACTTTGTTTTTTTTCCATGATTGTTAGATGGTAGCCTTACTTTGTAGTTTTGTACATGGCGGCTTTCCCCTTAGTGCTTTTAATTTAATATGATTCCCTATTGGAAAAACTATAATCTAAATTCTAAAGTCTCTGTAACGGACGCTTTTGTACACAAAAAATCTGTCGTTTACCGAAAGTTCCACTGTACATAAATCTACCAAGGCACTTCCCTGGCGCTGTTTTAGTTTAATGTGTGCTTTTTCTGAAAGTTATACACACGACAAGGATCCCATATAATCAAGGATGAATAAAAAAATAAATGTTTACTTCACATCACAATGGGTGGGTGGCTATGCCCACAAATACCATACTTGAATGGAATCTTGACCTGACAGCATTATACTCCTAATTTCCTTCTAGCTTTCCTGCAGGCAAAATTCCTGTTCCCAAATGAGTTAAAAGTTAATGAACTAGTCAATGTGCTAAAGGAGAAGAAAATCGGTGTTGTTGCACACTTTTACATGGATCCTGAGGTCCAAGGCATTTTAACTGCTGCTCAGAAGCTGTGGCCGCATATCCATATATCTGATTCACTGGTCATGGCAGATACAGCTGTCAAAATGGCAAAAGCCGGTTGCCAATTCATAACAGTGCTAGGTGTAGATTTTATGTCAGAAAATGTGCGTGCCATCCTTGATCAAGCTGGTTTTAACGAGGTATGCCTTTCTCTTGTTCGTCTTCTCAGTTTTGAAGGTAGCCATGAGCAGGCATAATATAGGTGCTATGATGATAAGTAAAGCTTGTCTAGAAGATGAACTCTATAATTAAGTTTCCCATTTATGACATTGGTGCATGGCTTGTATGAAGCATGTCACATGTGCTGCAGTAAAAGAGATTAGCAAAATTCAGTGTTTGTGCTACATGGTAGCCCGTTGTCCTTAATTTTCTTCTGATAATTATATGCAGGTTGGTGTGTATAGGATGTCAAATGAGCGTATTGGCTGTTCTCTGGCTGATGCGGCTGCTAGTCCTACTTATATGGAGTATCTCGAGGCAGCTTCTAGGTCTGCTCCTTCTTTGCATGTCATATACATTAATACGAAGTTAGAGACAAAGGCGTATGCTCATGAGCTTGTGCCAACAATAACCTGTACTTCATCAAATGTTGTCCAGACTATTCTACAGGTTGCATATTCCTCGCTGGCTTTGTAATGCTCATATGAATGCATCATGTGATGAGCACCGCCAAGCTCCTTTAGTATTTCTTTCTTAAATTAATATTGTGGTCCCCTTTTATGCAGGCATTTGCTCAAGTGCCAGATTTGGACATATGGTATGGACCTGATTCTTACATGGGTGCAAATATTAAAGAATTGTTCCAGCAGATGACTAAAATGACTGATGAAGAGATATCTGTGATACATCCAGAGCACAGTCTAGACTCTGTTAGGTCATTACTACCACGACTTCACTATTATCAGGTAAGATCTTTTAGCATGTTTTGAAAAGCTGAGGAAGAAATCTCTTCATTTGCAATTCGATGTGCTGCCATTTATATGTTGCTCTTCTTATTCACCATTTTGGGATGCTGGCTTGGAATCAAGTAATTTTTTTCTACTTTTCTTGCATGACAATGATACATTTAATATGATTTCCATTCTTATTATATATCTCCCTCTCTCTCCCTTTTTCTCACATAGAATGCTATGGAGTTTGTTAGATAATTTTATCGTTCTTTTGTGTTGGGTTAATTTGATGTATGACTTGGAGAGTAATTTGTCCATTCCTGCAATTTTGTTTTTATGGTCTTCCTCTGTGGTTTGAAATTTTCTTTTGGGTCAGTTTTCCTTTAAAATATGAATTATATATATAGCTAACTTGCCATCATTGTCTTGTTTTTGTGTTTTATCCCAGTAGGCTAATACTATCAATCTATGGCTATATATTGTTCATTTGATCATTTCATGAATATATGCTCTTGGTATCAGGATGGAACATGCATTGTTCACCATTTATTTGGTCATGAAGTTGTGGAGAAGATAAAAGAAATGTATTGTGATGCTTTCCTTACTGCTCATCTTGAGGTACCTGGAGAGATGTTTTCATTGGCAATGGAAGCAAAGAGGAGGGGAATGGGCGTAGTAGGCTCCACCCAGAATATATTGGATTTCATAAAAGATAGGGTTCAAGAAGCATTGGATAGAAATGTCAATGATCATCTCCAATTTGTTTTAGGAACAGAATCAGGGATGGTAACTGCAATTGTGGCAGCAGTTCGTAGTTTGTTAGAGCCTGCAAAGTCCTCTTCTCAAGGAGCAAAAATTACTGTTGAAATAGTCTTTCCAGTTTCGTCAGACTCAATCTCAAGAACATCTTCAAGTTCGTCCTCAAGTCGACATTCTGTTAAAGTGGGTGATATCATGCTTCCTGTTGTACCAGGAATAGCTAGCGGGGAGGGTTGTTCCATTCATGGTGGCTGTGCATCTTGTCCATACATGAAGGTAGAATTTGTCATTTGGTTCAGCAAATTACTTTACCCATTTAGATACGGTTAGCTGAATTTATAGTCAACTTAAAATCTGTTCTTAGTTATACCCAAAAATTAAAAAAAAAAATCTGTTCATAGAATGAAAAGATCTTGAACCATTATGATCTGTAGGTCATTTAAGTATGTCATAGGTTATTGGTAAGATGTGATAAAAGACTTTAATTCTATTATTTTCTCATCTTAAGAAGTAAAGGTTGGTCTATGGTGGATGCCTTTTGGTTTATTATCTGGCCTATAAGTAATTAAGTACTCTTCAATTTTATTCTTGGAAGCTGTCTTCTGATTTCTTCTTTTAACCTGTCAGATGAATTCTCTTAGCTCACTCCTGAAAGTTTGTCATCACCTCCCCGATGAAGAAAATATCCTTTCTGACTACAAGGCAGAGCGATTCAAGTTGCAGACTCCAAATGGCAAGTCAGTGGCAGATGTCGGATGTGAACCAATTTTGCACATGAGGAATTTCCAGGTTAGTTTCTTGAAGTGTAGTTTTTCTTTCTATTATTGACATGAGCGCCATTTTCTGTTCAATTCACCTTTGGATACTTACACAGGCTACTAAAAGGCTTCCAGAGAAGCTGGTTGGTCAGATTCTTCATCCCCAAGACAATGGAAGGTTTTGAGAAAAATTGTGATGTGGAGACAGAATTATGTGCTGCTGTCTTATAACAATTCCAGGTTGCAGCAAATTCTAGGTCTGTACAAGGTCTTTTCTTTTAGCATGGTAATTGTTGCTACAGCCAGATTTTGTTGTATGGTAGTTTTCCTTCGTATAGGAAGGTTCTTAGATATGCTTATTTAGATAGATCACAGAATATAGTTTTAAATATGATAATAGCCTAATGTTACATATTATATAAAAAATAAGCTTTATTACATCATGATATAAGGTAATTTTTTATGTTTTAAGATATTATTGATTATTTGTTAAGAGAGACTTTATTGAATAATCGTGATAATTATAGGATTTTGACAATATTTTATGAAGATATCAACAATCCAATTGTAGAAGTTTTTTTATTTTGAATTACTTTCCTATTCTTGAGAGATTTTCCCTCTTAACTCACATTAACTACGACGACTTAAAGAGAAATAAATTTAGTTTCCTTGCTGGCCAATGATTGCACATTAAATGAGTATGTATACAAATAGGAAACTTAGAAGAAAACATGTTAGTGGATTGGGTCCAAGTGAAATTAATATAAATAGGAGCGCGTACAACAACTTAAGGAAGAGGAAGACAGAGGTTAAGAAACTGCACAGGAGGAAAGGAGGAAAGAATGAAGCAAGGGTAGTACTAATGTTGTCCCTAAAAGTCAATATGTTGAGTTAGATTTTATGTTCTGAAAGGGAGGATGAAATTCTGATTATTTTAGCATAATCTATGATAGATTATTATTACTAAGTTTTTGAATCTTTAATTTTTTTTGTTTTATTTTCCTATTAGTGAATAGATTTTAGATAAGTTCAATCATGTTTTTTTTTCATATTTAAATTTACTTTTGTTATTTGTGTTAGCTGTAATTAGATATAAATTGTGATTTTTAGGCATGAATACAGTTGATGAATTAACAAATTATTGTTAATTAGGAAAATAAAGCATATCATTCATAATTTTTATTAGAGTATCATTGATAGATAGATTTTTTTGTGAATGCATCCTTTGCTATTTGCTATTAGATGTTTATGAGATAAGTTATTTGGGAATAGGAAGTTTGATATAGTTGATGTTAAAATTAATCTTGGTAGATTTTGATACGTAGTTAATTCACATTTGGTTAATTAGATTTATTATTTGTTTAATTTATTATTATTTTTATTTTGGCATCTTGATTCTTTTTGTTGATTTAAATTAGAGAAATTGGTAAATACTTAAAATTTAACTAAAGTTTATATTATTTGTTAGATTATATTTATGTACAACTAGAGGTGTCAATGGGCCTGCCCAGCCTGCATCGGGCTAATTAAATTTTGGGCTAACTAAATTTTGGACTGAGTTGGGCTGGGTTGAATTTGGTTTGGGCTAGTTATTTGCTAGCCCAACCCAATGTGGACTAAACGGGCCAGTTCACTTGCCATTCAATCTTTTTTTTCCCCCACCAAATTATAAACTAGTGATCTCATTAAAGTATCTGCTGTTTTTTTCTTCTTCACCAAACTGTAAACTGTGTGAGGCTAAAGTAAAGTTGCGTTGATTTGCAAAAATCCTAGTCATAATCAAATGCTTTAAAATGTTAATAGTTTGTTGACTCATGACTAATAACCAATTAGCGAAAAATGACATGCCCCATTGGGAAGATTACTACAAAGAATCTATCAGATAAAAAACAAAATAGAAGTAAAAGACAAAAAGTCCGATTTTTTTTTAAAAAAGGAGAGGTTGCAGACTTACAAGCGTGATGTGCAGCGTGAGTGGTCCAGCAGCTTCAAGGTGAGTAGTGGTCCAGCAGCGTGAGTGTCGTTATGCGTCCAGGCTCCAGCAGTTGTACGCCTGCGCGTGGTGCCGTGGTGGTCCAGCAGATATCTTGTGATGTGATGGGAGCTGCGTATGTGAGGAAATGTCCTCCTCTGGTTCATGCCACGATCCAACGAAGCCAGCAACGGGCCAAAGGTGAAAGTTTCAAAGTGTTGTGATACTGCTGTGCCTATACGTTGTAGAGTGTAGAATCAGTCTACCTATACGCTATAAAGCGTATTATTTGAGCTTTTTTGAGTTGGCCATGAGCCAATGTTGGTGGTTCAATACTGAGAATAAAAAATATGTACTCAAGCTACCGCGTGGCCTGACTTGAGCGGGTCAAATCGAACCAGTTTGTATTCGGGTTTGGTAGGCTTCCTTTTGAATATATATATATATATTGATACATGCTTGTGAATATTTTTAAAACTTATAAAAAAGTGGCACCTCTATCAAATATAGAGAGGAATGAATGAAATAACGTTTTTGGTTATTCCCCACCTTGTTTTTGTTATTTAAAATTTAAATGTATAGTTACTCTGGGCTAGCGACTATTTGTATTGGTGCGAGAAATGCTTTTTTAGCCCCCTCTTTTAAGGCATGAGAGCAATAGATTTGAGAAGTCTAATCTCCTCTAATGTATATTGTAAATCTCTTCAATTGATTTCTCAGCAATTTTTTCTTATTATATAATGCCAAGTTCTACCCCTTCCCTCTTTAATTTCTTTAAATTACTGCCAACTTTGTTTATTCATTTTACATGTGTTATACCAAGCATGTACTTCAACATAGACACGGGATATGACACTAACGTAGACAATATGATATCAAAATTTCAAGTGTTCCGTTAATTTTTAAAGCCGCGTGTTTGACATCTTGTATTTCATAGCAAGCACTCAAATGTTATAATATATGAGGGCATGAGGAGAATTTTATAGTACTCTTGATTACTTATACTAATGTACATCATTTAGTATTATTTATTAATTTTTACATATAAATTTATTTAACATATAATAATGCTACTAACTGACTTTCCAGGGCATATGTTAGGAAGAGATTACAACGTTTTATGGTTATTGGATTGTTGAATACATTAATCTGATTACTTTTTTTTTTCTTTATGATTAAACAGGGGAAATTCAAGATTTTTTTATTATGCATTTAAAGAATTATATTGTATTTGAATTTAATGATGAGTATTCTTGACATTGTGTCGCAAACGAAGTTGTACGGACGGATAAATCTTTTTTTAAAAAATAAAATGTAAAAAGAGAAAATATTACTTTATTCTAAGGTCCGGTCAGGACATGCTCGAATGAAAAATCTACAAAAATTTAATAGTGATATATTTTTCTTGAGTCTGATATGAGAAATGATGGTTATCTTGACCTCGAATGAGTGGAAAAGTATAGTGGGCTTAGATGATTTTTTTTAGTTTTTGTTTGTTTTATTTTAGATGAAAAAAATAGTGAAGTGGCTGGGTGATAGGTCATTCGACTCATTCGTGAAGCATTTCACAAATTCTCTTGGTGTGATATAACAATGCTCGTTTGATATATATTTAGACATAATGCCTCTCTCAAAGTGATGAATTTTATTGTTAAATAGTTGGATTTAATTTTAATCATCAGGCAGTTTAAAATTTTTTTACATTGTCATCTAATAATGTTTTAGCACATCATTAAAGAGTTAGACTTTTTAGGTAGTTGTTATAATAGTTAAACTCCTTCAGTGATGTGGCAATACATGATTGGATGACAATGTAAAAAAAATTTATATTGACAGTGGATCAAAATTAAAGTTTAAATATTTATGGTTTTTTTTCTTGATTGATTTTATAATGCGGGAATCTCAAAGACCATAGTTTATTTGGGATAGGAGTTTTATCCTACCTTGAAGGAGTTTTTCTACCCTTAAGTAATTTTGTAATAAAAAAATAATTTTTAAAAAAAAATTATTTTAATATAAATTTATTTTTTTAATCTCAAGACCATAGTTTGATCAAAAAGACCATTCACCTTATCCGATAGTCAAGTAACATATATTCAGCCGTCCATTGTGAATTGCCATCATCAAATGGTTATTTTAGTGCAAGTGAGATGTTGCACAGATGCAACGTGATATGAGATATGTGAAATCTTCTTAAAACTTCAGTTTTTTGTTTTCTTTTTTGTGCTACAGAGGAAGAGAAAACAACACTCCTGACAAAGGAAACTCCATCATATCAGCAAGAAGCATGCTACCAAGACCACTTGGAGGAAGATGGTGAAAGGTTAAAGCTTGAGCCCCTTGGACACCCTTCTTTGCAAGATAATCTGCACAGGCATTAGTTTAACAATTTTTTAATTAATTAAAAAATCTAAGTACATAAATTTATTTTTAGATAATTAGAAAATTTATTAACCTAATCTGGTAGCATCTTTATATTGAAGGGGAATTTTGATACTAACAAATAATTGTGCTGCTGCGCTTGAATTCAAATTTGAAAAGCACGCAGTGTGATATGAAAGTCAGATTGAGAGATGCCAGAAAAGCAAAGGGAGTAGCTGCGACGGCGATGTGAACATGGTCAACGGCAGGTTACGACGACAGGTGGCGTTAAAGAAAAGGTTACAAGTTGAATAGAAAGAGCGATGCAATGCAATCTACCTATATGCTAGTCATTCATGTACGTGTTCTGATCCCTTTTAAACTCTTATTCATTTGGTTCGTTCTCGTTGAAATTTTAAATAATTTTTATATTAATTTTTTTAGTTATATTAAATAATTAATTTTATTTTATTTAGGTAATAATTTATCTTATCTCTTTGATAAGTAATGAAATATTATTTTGAATATTATTTTTATTTTAAAATTTAAATAATAACTAAATGATTCTTAATATGACTCTTCCATTACCTTACAATTTAAAATTTTTTTTTCTTATGCATAATTTTTAGGTAATCTTAGTATCAATATTATTTTTATTTTAAAATTTAAATAATAACTAAATGATTTTTAATATGACTCTTTCATTATCTTACAATTTGAAGAATTGTTTTCTGATGCATAATTTTTAGGTAAGCTTAGTATCCATCTCAATAGAAAAATGACCATAAATTATAATTGCATAATTTTTTAGAAAGCAAAATTAATAGGCCTAAATGACATGCAACTAAAGTAAACAATTTCTTAATTTTTAAATGGATTGTCCATAGATTTTTAAAAACATAATATGGATAATACCTCTAAATCATAGATTTGTTTAGATCTTATTAGATATGCTTTTGAATATAAGAATTTATTAGTATTTAATTTTTTTAATATCTTAAGTATGATAAATATCTTTTCAATTATACTAAATAATCAATTTGATTTTTGTTTAGGTAATAATTCATCTGATCTCTTTAATAAGCAATGAAATACAATTTTAAAGCTTATTTTTATCTTAAAATTTAAATAATAACTAATTGATCATTAATATGACTCTCCCATTATCTTATCATTAGAAAAAATGTTTTCTGATGCAGAATTTTTAGGCAATCCTAATATCCATCTCAACAAAATAATGACCATAAATCATAATTGTATAATTTTTTAAAATGCAAAATTAATGGGTCTAAATGACATGCAACTAAAGCAAGCAATTTCTTAATTTTTAAATAGATTATCCACATATTTTTTAAAAACTTAATATGGGTCATATCTCCATATCGTATTTTTGTTTAGATCTTATTATATATGTTTTCTAATATAAGAATTTGTTAATATTCAATTTTTTTAGATATGATAACTATTTTTTTGATAAGTCATATAATGTCTCATATCTCATTAGGTAGATGAAACCAAATTTCAATTTTTTTTATCATGTAGATAAAGTAATTTTGTTTCATTTCTTTGAAATTTATCCTACCAACGGCTCTCCAAAGCTATTAAGAACATCATAAAGTTTAGTTTTGAAAAATTATTTTCTAATGTAGAATTTGTAAGCAAATAATATCGCTTAACAGAAGAACAACTATAAATCATAATTGCATAATTTTTCAAAAAGCAAACCTAATGGGTCTAAATGACATGCAATTAAAGCAAATAATTTCTTAATTTTTAAATAGGTTAGCTTAATATGGATAATATCTCTAAATTTTAGATTTGTTTAGACCTAATCAAATATGTTTTTGAATATAAGAATTTGTTACTATTTAATTTTTTTAGATCTTAAATATGATAAATATATTTTTGTTAAGTCATTGCCTCTTATCTCTTTGAGTATGTGAAATCAAATTTCTCAAAAAAAAAAAAATCATCAGATACTTTGAAATTTAAAAAATTGCAAGAATTTAATAACAGTCAAAAGTAATATAAATGGTTTATGTAAAAATACAAAACATATTCAAAATTCATTAGAAGTTTTGGGTTCTTTACTTTGTTTTTATTCAATGTGACTAATTGAATTTGATTTTTTGTTCATTTCAGTGCTGTAATAGCTGTCCGATATGATTTTGTTAATGCCAATAATGATAAGAAAATATATAAGCATAAAATAAGAATTTTTTAATTCTATAGTCTTATTGACAAATTTTAAAGTTTAGACAAAAGAAATTTGTACAGTTATACCATTCACATTTTTTTTCCTTAACATATTGATTAAAGAGTTGAACATGTATTTAGTTACACTCCTTTATTAAAATATTACAAAACCATTATGCGTAGTCTAATATTATAAAGTTACTTGATATTGTTGGTAACTAATAATCAAAAACCTTAAGTGAAAAATATTTTTATAGTTATTACTTTATTTAAAAAAAACTTGAGAGACACTAAATATGTTAATTATTTCATACTAAGGTTTATTTTTATGAGTTTTATGATTTTGTTATGATATAATTAATTTAGGAAGTGATTGAATTATTTTTTACATAAATCTTACAAAAGAAATTAAAATTATTATTTAAAAATCTATATATATAGAATTTAACAAACCGTGCATATTAGGAGTTAATAAGACTAAAACTAGTTATGTAATGTAAACAGTGGCAGTTCCGTGTTTCTGACAACTGGAATGGACAATTTTAGTCATTTGATTAATTAATGTCTCGCAATGCAACAATCTCTCGTTATTTATGATTGCATTGCTTCTCAGAATTCAACAACATACATAATATCGCTATTTCAGATTATTAACGCTAGTAAGTCCCTCTAATCTCTCTCTCTTTTTATTTTGCTGCCTGATGCTTTCTTGCTTTGTTTGTTTGCTTGCTTTTATTCGAGGTGGTTTTGTCATGTCCTGGTATACCTTTGAGTTGTCCTCAATTTCAAACAGGAAGGATATGGGGAAATTACACCAATTTTAATATAATTCAGGGCTCTATCCAATCTGGGTCATCTGAAACACCTGAAACTTGTTACCAGATCACTGACGCTGTATTGTCTATACTTATGTTTGATTTGACCCTGCAAATTGGAAAAACATGAAGAATGGAAATTGCATTTTCTCTAATCTCGAACTGGTAGGCTTGGCCAGAAGATGACCATTATGTTAAAGGAGAAATCAGTCATCAGAGAATGTGGGAGTCATATAATTTGAAGACAGGCCATGTTAGCAACTTAACATTTACGTTTGTTTGTGTGTGCTTTGTGTATTTTCTTTCTAACTCTGAATTTTCTGAATATTGAATAATGGCTGATAGAAAGAAAATTTGAAACTTTATGGCGGATGATAGATCAATTTACTCACAGGTTGAGATGATTGCTTTTTGTTATCCCCCGTTTTGAACACTTATATTGTAGAATTTAAAAACACTCATTAGAAATGAAGTGATTTGCAAATCATACCAAAGGTGATAGGATTTACAAATTTTCAAACCTAACACGCAAAATGATTTCTAAATGACTTAAATTGTTAAATTAATATCATTCCAGACAAGTTTCATACAATAATTATTTTGTAAATGAAATGAATTTTTGCATCTTTGAAATTCCAAACACAGTTGAATTTTATTTTAGATTGCACATCGAAAGTACTACTTTGATGACATCATAGATGTTATATGTATAATAGGAGCCTGTAGAGAGATACGCCATGGATTCTACTAATGTTGTAGCTACTGCACAAGGGAGACAACCTCTCTTTTCTTTTGGTTTGATTTCTGATGTCCAGTATGCTGACATACCTGATGGTCGCTCATTCCATGGTGTTCCACGGTATTATAGGCATAGCATTCTTGTATTACAGAGAGCAGTGAAAAAATGGAATACTCATCAGAGGCATAAGTTTGTGATAAATTTTGGAGATATTGTAGATGGATATTGTCCAAAAGATCAATCTTTTAATACTGTAAAGAAAATTGTGGATGAGTTTGAGATGTTCAGGGGGCCTGTGTATCATTTGATCGGCAATCACTGCCTATACAATCTTCCTCGCAGCAGGTTACTTCCGTTATTGAAGATCCAGAGTCTTGATGGTCATGCTTACTATGATTTTTCACCAGTGCCCGAATATAGATTTGTAGTTCTTGATGGCTATGACATAAGTGCCATTGGTTGGCCTCAAGATCATCCAAGAACATGGGAGGCGTTGAAATTCCTCCGAGAGAAGAATCCAAATGAAGATAAGAACAGTCCAACAGGTTTGGTGGGCCTTGAAAGAAGGTTTCTGATGTTCAATGGAGCTGTTGGAAAAGAACAGATGGTATGGTTGAATGGTGCTCTCCAGGAGGCAACAAAATTGAAACAGAAGGTGGTGGTCTGTTGCCATCTGCCTCTAGATCCTGGTGCGTCAAGCAAGGAGGCACTCTTGTGGAATTATGATGAAGTAATGAATTTGATACACAGATACAATTGTGTGAAGGTCTGTCTAGCTGGACATGATCACCAAGGTGGGTACTCCATTGATTCCCATGGAGTACACCATAGAGTTCTTGAAGCTGCCCTGGAATGTCCTCCTGGCACAGATGCATTTGGATATGTTGATGTCTATGATGACAGAATATCACTTTATGGTACCGACAGAATGGGGAGTATAGACATGTATTTTGATCCTAAAGTGGATTTGTGATTACAATATGTGTTGATGTTTGTAAGACACTTTATTGATAGAATGCTGTGATCTTGTTGCAAAGTCCTACCCACAGGGAACTTTTTTATTTGATGGGAGTTAGAATGATTCAGTTGAATTGGGTAATTTGCAAATTCATGAATCAACCACTTTCAACTCGACTTTTTCCCTTGTTTTTGGAGAGGCAAAGATGCAAGTATGCAACATGCATTAACATCGCTAGAGGTTACCTCGGACATGATTTGCCTGTGAATTTTGATTGCTCTTGTAAAACTGTTAGGCGGCTTTGCTGGAGAAATATTCAATGAGAATTTTTGCTGTGATCGTGACTTGCGTATTATTACAGTTAGTTTTAGTACTTTTTTATACTGAAACTGCAAATTTGACTGCTTTCTTAGTCGACTTTCAACATTCTTACTTCATCGTAGGTGGCTCAGCATATTGCAAGCTAAAAGCTAGCTCCTGATCAAGTGATTGAGATTTTATGATTTTTGACTTTCATGGCGTCCCACTCATCCTGGATGCAATAATAGATATTGAATTATTTTATTATTAAATATCTTCCCTCTTCCTCATATTATAAGGTTTGGGTGAGATCATGCTTCACATTTTTTATGAGTAATTCAGTAATACTGAACTACTATAGACAATTGAGGGGAAAAAGGCCCCCATGATTTACTAATAACTCTGGAATAATCCCTTGCCAAATCTTCGACTTTTGTCATATAATTGCGGAGTAATTAGGAGTTGCCATATCAAAACATGGTCATGCTAATGCAAATGAAGAACCGAGCAACATCCCATGAAATTTTAAATTTCTACAGCACACTGATAACTAACGAGAACAACTAAAGCCCCATATCATTCTTTTCCCCCCCTTCTTCTCTAACATTGCTCTGCTCTTCACTGAACCCTTTCATCATGAACCCAGTTGGTGCATTTTTCAACTGCAAGAGCTTATGCTGTGGCGTCCAAGACACAAAAGAAAATAATACTACATGTCCTTTTACTTTTACGGTTTTACCTAATAGCATTATAATAATAATTCTGCAATGGGGTTTTTTTTTATGTTGCCCTCCTGTGCCACTCACGAAGAAGCCTTTCCCTTTCTTTTCTCAATATAGAAGAACACAAACAAGGACACCACTGAGAAAGCGCTGAAGCAAAGGGAGCAGATATCCAGGGACGAGTGGAGTCCACTGATTGACTTGATCTCAAACAAATTGGTGGTCTTCAAGGCATCCGTGCTTTGACCGTAAGCCACTTGCACGTCGTTGGAGTCATGAGCGTAGGCGCGTACGAAGTACGTGGCTGTGGGCACGTCTCGCTCAATCACCCACTCGAAGCTCTGCACCGTTTTGTTGGAAGCATCGTAGGGTCTGGCTACGATCTTATGCTGGCAGGTCTTGTCCCTGGCCATCTCGTCCTCTGTCTTTCTCCAAGCGCGGTCTCGCTGGCTGATGGGTGCGTAGCACAGCTTCAGCTTGATGGTTTTGTAGGCAGAGTCTGTCCCAGCTGGTGAGGTCTTGTTTAGAGCCCATGTCACACTCATTTTATCTATGCCAGCTTCCAGAACTGCATAGTTGTTAATACCAAAATAGAATTTAGCATGAATCCATCTCATACGAGGAGTGAACATCAACTACCCAATTGATAAAATCATGGATTGTGTAATAAAACTTGTGCAATTTTTCTTGAGGTGTCATCTGGATTAGTTTTCAGGGGGGAAAGTAAAACATTAGGCATCGCTAAGTAATTCATCCTTGTCTTTTTTAATTTGTATCACTCATTACAGGGTGCAAAATTTTGTTTTGATTTAGACAAGAACAATGAAAGTAGAATTTGACAAGTGAGATAGAGAGGAATCTGAGAAGGGATGGTGCTACTGTTTTACCTTGTCCCTGCTTTGGGGAAGCGGTGACATCAAGGGTTCTTTTCAAGGAAGAGAAGAGAACTTTCCCATAACAAGTTCCGGCTAAACAGCAAAGAAGAAGTGATGCCACCACAAACCCGCGTGCTGCCATAGTTACTCAGTTTCCAACTCCAACAAGGTCTTCTGAAGAAAAGTCAAAGTGTGAGAGGGCAAAGCCTTGATAGAACAGCCAACGAGTGATATTGGCATCTGAGTGGGATGCACATGCCTTTTATATAAAGCCCAATCCAATAAAATATTAGGAAATCATAACAAATTGAGTTTTGAGCAACAACAGGCATGACAAGTCAAAAGGCCCAAACTATTATCTAAATGTTTGGAAAACAGAGAAAAATAATAGCAAGTAACAAGCAAGCGGTAGAGATGGCCCTTGGGGATGTTAAAGGGCAATCCTATTGAGAACCTGCAGGAGCTGATTGCACTAATAGAGTTGGATTAGCACTGGTGTATTTGGCCATTTTCAGAATTTAGTATAATTTTTATCTGTTGACTTTGTCTCTTGCCTTTTGTCTTCTAATTTTTTTCTTTTTTTTATCTCCAACTGCTTGGAGTTTATGATGCACGACACAAATATGCATAAGAAAAAAAATGATATTTGTATAAATAAATATTTAACAAAATTTTCATAAAATTCCATATAGGCTATTTTATAAAACTTGGATCTATTATAATTTTTTTTGAATAATTTAAATGAGTCCATCTTAAAGTTTATGAGAGATTTATGTGCATAAAATATGTACAACTATCATTACTCTATTCATAATATATTAGATGAAAAATCTTGGAGTGAGTCTTGTAGTTATGGGTAAATAACAGGTTTGTCCCAACATGATTCAGTTCTATTTTATTTTGTGATCAAGTGCTTTAAAGGGTGAGATTATTGGCACTCTCACTTGCTTATTTATATTCTTTATTAACAACTTATAATTATAATTTCTTAAATAACTTTCAGTTAAATTTTTTTTATTTAGATTAGTTCTTATTAATTATGTTACTATATATCTATTTACACTTCTCGTTAATCTTAATTACTCTTATTTTTTTTACACACCCAAAATCTTCATAATTTTCTCTCTGTTTCATGAGTTTGACTCTTAATTGTGTCCTTTCTTAAACAGTGCTCTCTTTTTCCTTCTTCATTATTTTGTTTCGTCTCTACAAATTTATTAATTTTAGATAAATATAAGAACGGAGTAGTAACAAATTGGGATGAAAACATGAATTTCAAAAAATTCTCTTGCTCTAATGGTGAAAATCGCTTAAAATTGGAGTTGAATTCTTATGTTTGTATACTTTTTTTTGTATGTTATTCTTTTCTTTGTTTAAACTAGTCTTTCTTTTAAAAATTCTGCTCAACATAAATTATTTTTTAAATCTATTTGTGTAAATAGTTGTTTCTGCTTTTTTTTAGTTAAGTGGTACCAATTCATAATAATGGAATGATTTGTTTAATGTACGCAATATGCAATATGTTTAACATCAATTTATTAATAATTTAACTCAAAATAATTTATATTCATTTTTAGTAATTACATATTTAAAAATAATTTTTATCAATAATATCCAAAAAAAACATTTATTTTGATAAAAATAATTTTTCAATAAAAATTTCTAAACATAAATTACATAACTCAAAATCAAATTTGTAAAATTTAATCCAAGCAAATACTTAAAATCATAATGTACTAATCCACTAGCTAAGATCTCTTATTGAACTCTACAATAGTGGACACATAAAAGATTTTGAAACACTACAAAGCTAAAACATTATTCAGTCCACATGCATTAAAAAAAAAAAGCAAGCACAATGCAAAAATAATATAAATAATAAAAAATGGTAAGAGTTTGAATAGGTAAGTAAAAATATAAATAGTTAATATTGTAGAGTATGAATAGACAAATATTAATGTATTTGATTAAGATTTAATTTTAATAAAGAAATTATTTAAGTGAAGATAATTTAAAAAATTAAAAATATCTACTTTAAAATGTAACGCTTTTTCTTATTTAACTTTGATCCTGTTAACACGTTTTCCTTTGTGGCTTTTTTCTCTTTACATATCACGAAATCAATCGTGACATTACTTTTTTTACTCATAGTTCTGTATAAACTATATCTTATATACAACAATTGATATAAAATATTTTAATAAAAAAAACTTATATGTAACAGTTCAAATTAGAGGCAAAAGTTTTAAGTTTACTAATTTTAAATAACTTAAGCAAAGTAGATTTAAAGGGTAAAGCGTCATAATTTTTAAAATACATAGTGACAAAGTAAAATCGAAGTAAATCACAAGAAACACAAATATAATTTATCAATAACGTATATATAGTATTTTATTATATAACTCAAATTATCTAAGAAGAAAATAAAAGATCTCGAGTTCCGCCAAGTGAACATAGATTAAGTTTATTTCTTTAATGTATTTGTTTTGTCCCCTTATGTCTCAGAAAGGGCAAGCAAACAAGAAGTACGAATTGGGCCGACAAGGCATAGCTATACAGTTATGGAAAAGCCAACGCAATCTATAACTAATCAAACGATAAGGGGGGCTTACCTTCCCCCATTCATTATTTCCTTTTTCACATTATCATATATAATCTCGTTGACACTACATTCACAAGTTGGCCTCATTATCTTAATTCATCGCTCAACAAAAATAAGAAATGAAAAAGTCCTAATCGAGGCTACTTGCAATCTTATTCAAATAATATTAATGTATGATGATGTTGTAACTTGTAAGTGCCCATCTTTCCCTGACTCGTCCTCTTTCTAAAAATATGCCAACCCAAATGCACCAAAGTCAGCGGTATTACGCTGACGTCAATTTTTAAGCTTCCTCTAAACTGGATAAATTCTACGATAGCATAAATTCAATTTTTTTATTTGAAATAATATATTTTAATTTAATTAAAGTAGTACTCAATATAATAAAAGTGCTATTTTTGGGCATCGATGTTCGAATCGAAGTTTTTCATTCCGCACCGTACATTCCGTACTCCGACCTAATAGAAAAAACAAAAGCTACCTACCCTCCCTTTTTTTTTTTTCCTTTTGGTAATATATATATATATATATATATATATATATATATAACATATTTAGTGAAAGGAGTGATTTATTATGAGAGTGAGAGGATCAAATCTTGACCATTGAATTATCTATGTATGGTTAATATTAAAACATAAAGTCATGTGACTTTTTTAAGTTGTCATGTGACCTTTAAGTAACTTTTAATCTTGACCATACATTGATGATCCAATGGTCAAGATTTACTCCTCTCACTTTCATAATAAATCACTCCTTTCACTAGATATGCCCTATATATATATATATATATATATATATATATATTTAAAGATATATCAAAGAGACTAATTTTTTAAAATATGAAAGTTTATTTGAGGAAATGACGTTTCTTAACAGATATTTTTTCATACACATGAGTCAGAAATTGAATTTCTAATCATATATTTAAAGGATTCAAATATCTATTACTTATGTCAAATCATATTAATTTTTAATATCTATATAAAACTGAGGAATTTGTTTCTTTCGTCTCATAAAATTCCAAAAAAATGGCTTAGAGAAAACTTTGGAGGGCCTAATAATGGGGCCTGGCAAGAAAATTAGGATTGGTGTTTGATTGTTGGTTTGTGTTAATGCTACCATTTTTTGGGTCAATTGGTTTTTTTGGTGGAGCTTTTAAAGGCCCAAAACTTTGGTCCGTCTGACAAATTGAATGCAAATGCATTAAACAGCTGGCCTTAGAGTACGTAAGTGGGTTTTAACATAAGGCTTAGGCCCATACGTTAGAACTCGCTTTCATAGCCGAAAGCAAAAAACAAAAAAACCATATGGTTGTAGGCAGAAATCATTAGGAAATGTCAGGAGGACAAGGATAGTAGGGTACAATTACCATAAAAACCAACAACGCAATTCTGCGTCGTGGCCAACTCTATAATACCACAGGCTAATTATGTGGTATTGATACAACAGACAAGCGGCAGCATTCATGACCACTTTGTATAAATTTAGTTTGTTTATATATATCTGTTGGTGTTAATATATGATTAGATGATAGTATAAAATGATTATTTTGTATAAATTTAGTTTGTTTATATATATTTGTTGGTAGCAATACATGATTGGATGATAGTGTAAAATTTTTTTACACTAACAGTGGATAGAAATTAAACTCAAAATTTTTTTACACTGTCATCCAATCATGTATTAACATATTATTAAAATAGTTAGACTTTTTAAGTAGTGGTTGTGATAGTTAATATTTTTAATGATTTGATAATACATGATTAGATGATAGTGTAAAAAAAAACTTTACACTGACAGTGAATAGAAATTAAACTCTAAGATAAATTTAATTTCTATCTACTGTCAGGATAAAGTTTTTTTATACTGTCATTTAATCATGTGTTAACATATTATTAAAATAGTTAGACTTTTTAAGTAGTAGTTATAATAATTAACACTTTTAATAATTTGGTAATACATGATTGAATGACAATATAAAATTTTTTACACTAGTAAATAAAAATTAAACCCTTTTAAGATTATCTTCCCATTTTATCAATCAAGTGATTCAAAGGTGAATACGGGATGCATTAAAAGTAGTGGCCATTCCCTCTCCAAGCTGTCCATTATATTAATACTTGTCGTGTATCTTTCTATAGTATCGGTTATTTTTATGGACGGCCATTTCCAATAGAATCTAGGAACGCAAATTTGAATCAACAATGCAATGTACGGTTTGGGTTAATCTCAGGGACAGAGAGTGATTTTTCAAATTTGTTTATCATTATACTACTATCTTATTATTTGTGTTCAAAACTTTTTAAAGTTTGCCTTTATTATGAGGTTTATTGGGTAATTTTCATACCACAATTTTATTATGTGAAGAGAAAATTACTTAATCATATAAGCCCTCAAATTATCTTCTACATGTGAACAAACTCTATGTTATCTTACTACGCATTCTTTCCTCAAATCTCAAATTATGTCATTCTCTTCCTTATCTTAATATGAATTAGATGCCTTTTGTCTTTGCTTCACAAAAAAATATATTATAAAGAGTGTTAAGAATGATTTTATCAATAACAACTACAATATATAATTGCTCAAAAAGAATGTTAAACTACAATAGTTGAGTGAACATTTTATGTTATGAATATCATAAACGATGGGATACATAATTGTAGTATAATAGATGAATAGTTAAATGATTAAATGATTGCTTGGTTGTATATAAATAGAGATATATTGATAATGAAAAAAATCATTTAATATTTTGAAAAGAGTTTAATTTCTATTTACTGTCAGTGTAAAGTTTTTTTACACTGTCATCTAATCATGTGTTGCCAAATCAATAAAAGAGTTGACTATCACAACAACTACCTAGAAAGTCTAACTATTTTAATGATTTGGCAACACTTGATTAGATGCTAGTATAAAGAAACTTTACACTGACAGTTGATAGAAATTAAATCCTTTTTAAAATATAAAAACACGAAAAAAACTAATGTAAATTTATCTTTCATAATTTTTCATGTACAAATATAAATATTTGAAAGATTATTTTTTATATTTGTATATTGCTCTTTTCCTGACTATGTAAAATTTCTGAATCAGGTTAACTTTCTATACGAGTTTAGACCAAAGAAAAGTTAACTTGATAAATACAATTAGTAAAGGGGTTGAATTTGGGTGGAAGTCTGCAATCCGAAAGCGACCAAATTTTCGTCTGAAATTATGAGTCCCATGTACAAGATTTACGTCTATCTATCTCTCTGTTTGGTCTGTAGTGTGGATTACACAACAGGAAATAACATTTTTCGTTTTGTAAAAACTTCCCATAATTTAAATAATATCTTCATATATGTATCTCTTCAAATAATTTGTATTGTGAAATTCTCATATGATCGAGAAGATCTAAATCTTATAATAACATGCAAAAGAAAAATTCATTGTTCAATGGGAAAATAAAAGTTTAAAATGGCTTACAAGTATAATTAGCCTTTTGAAATGTTTTACCATTAAATTCAAAATTTTCATTTAGACACTATAAATTTCACTTGCAAGAAGTTTGGTGACAATGAATTTGTTTGGTTCTTACATTAGACCACATTAAGATATTGTTTATAATGGAGCTATTTGCAAATCTCATGAGTGTTCTCCTCTTGAGAAAGGATTTTAAGTAAGTTTTTTTTTTCTAATTTTTTTTAGTACCATATGAGGTTTAGTATTTTTTTATATATAATTTTTAGGGAAAAGAGCATTCAAGCCCCTTAAACTTTGGCTCATTTGTAAATAGATACCACAAACTATAAAACCTTTCGATTTAGTTTTTAAACTTAAACTAAATCAATTATTTCAATAGATCATTTTACCTACCTTTTGTTAAATTAACTAATAGAAAATGACAAGACTCAATCTTAACCATCCACATATATGCAATCTACACCCTTAATTTTTTTAATAATCATTTCAGGTATTTTCAAATTGTAGAAAAAAATGAAAAAGCTAATAGGAGATTTATTTTAACATTACTATTACATCCATAGGATTGGAATCAATTTTGAAGAGCGAATTCTCTTTGATAATTTGAATTCATAGGATTATAGGGAACCTTGAGCCCTTGCCTCTTGCATAAATAGAGCCAAGCTCCTCAACCCAAAATCCCTGCCATTGAGTAACCCAAAACCACCGTGTTCTGCCATGAATCCATCTGCTAGCAACCCAGATCCCAACCATTTAGCATGCAAAATCCCTCACCTCACTCACAACACTAGTTACTGCCTGAGACCCTAAGCCCCAATTCGCGAATCACCCTTACAAATTCCTCAAAAGCACCACCATGAAGCCATTAGGCAGCACCCAAATTCCCACATTTGAACCAGTAACAACATAACCGATACAAGTTTCCCTTCCTTACAAGACCCCATATTCACCTAGCCAACCAAAAAACACAAAATCCAATCTCCCAATAGAATCATGAATTGGTGCTTCCCCCATTCTCGAATCATTCCACCATTTCCCCAAGAACACTATCAAACCCGAAGGCGCCATCAAAGCGCAACAGCCACTCCAACGAGAACCTAAACCATGTGCACGACAACCATCGCATAGGGTATTTGTGACCATATCCCTTCCCCCTTTTTGTTAAGATATCTCATCAATCTCACTGGCAGGTTGCATCAGGTCCTTCAATGGGCTACCGATAGGCTTGGTAATAAAGGTTTGAGGGCAACAATGACAGTTTTTGGGTGTGGGTGTGGCAACGATATCAGAGAAGGGGAGGTTAAAGATGAGTAGATGATTTTTTTTTTGAATTATTAGGTTTTTATATATTTTTTTACAATTATTAAATATGTGAAATTATTAAAAAATAAAAAGAATATTAAGGGCTAAGATTGCACATAAGTGGAGGGTTAGGATTGTGCCACGTCCTTGCTCCGTTAAGTAATTAACAGAAGATTGATGGAAGGATCTATTGAAATAATTATCTTAGTTTAGAGACTAAATTAAAAGGTTTTATAATTCATGATGATTGTTTGCAAATGAGCCAAAATTCAAGGGTGTGAATGCTCTTTTCCCTAATTTTTATTATTAGATTTTGTATCTAAATTCTTTAACACTCATATAATAACCAACAACTAATGATGCCAACTAGGTAGGGCTATACTAACCTTAGCTAGTGTTACAATAGAATTGTCTTTTTTTTTAATCTACCGTAATAAAATTTCTATTCTCCAGATTTTGATGATTAATTATATTTCAACGGGGATGTCGATGATCAAATAAAGCAGTTGGATAGCCTTTGAATATGATATATAAGACTTTATTATGTAATCAAGTCGAACTTGCATACTAATTAAGTAGGGGAAATTCTATGAAACCCAAGCACAAGTTTGGGTTCCAAAACCCGTGCCTACGTGGTCAAATTAAAAATAATCATTTGGAAATTGTGATGACATGTAAAGTGTCTTTTTCTCCTCATGCTCATACTTCCTTCTCCATCTTCACATGCTCATTCAACCCTTCCTCCCAACATCCCATAACTCACTCAACTTTTGGCTCAACACCATTTGTACGTTTACCAAACCGGCTACCCTTCATCCAATAAGAGAAACTGATAACAACATAAACGAGTTTCTTCAGGTTCTTCAAGTGACGAAGGAAGAACGCACCTGAGAGATACAATATCATTCTACTTTTTTTTCCCATAAAAATAATTATGCTTTTTTAATATATATTTTAATTATTTTAACCTTTCTAAATATAAACACTCATTATGACTTTTGAGATTAAAAAATATTTTATAAAAAATTATTATATTGGATTTATATAAATAAAATACAATAAAATATTCATTATATAAAAATACATAATAGATAGATAATTTTTATATATATTTTAATTATTTTAACCATGGTAGGATTGTCAATCCCACCATGAATATATATTTTTAATGAGATAAAAAACAATTTATGAAAAAATTATTATATTAGATTTTTATGAAAAAATATATAAAAATATTCATTATATAAAAATACAAAATAGATATTTCATTAATTAAAATTTTAAGTTTATTTATTTGACATCAACAATGTTGAGGAAGGTAAGAGCGACAACATGTTTAATTTTTTTAAAATAGTATTTATTTATCCATATCATCACAAGTTTTGCTACCCATAATTTTCCCCATTTAGTAGTGTTCAAGTTTAGGGAGTTGCTATGGTACCTAAATAGGTTGGGTACCTAAAGATGAGTTGTCAATCATTTATTGACTATTGATTTCACAATAAATATTTAAAAGTCTATTAAATATAAATAATAACTAATGAATGCTTGACAACTCACCCTAGGTACCCGTACCTTATAAAAAGATGGGTACTGGAGTAATCTCCTCAAGTTTAATAAGCTCAACTATATAATTCGATTATTTATTTATATATTTATAAAATCACCAAAATTAATTAAATATATTTTAATAATATAATTTAAAATTTATTTTTTTAAAAAAAAATTATAATTTATTGAGTTCAAAAGTAAGTTAAAATCAAACTTAAACTCATATTAACTTTTTTTTAAGCTCAATAAACTTAGCTCAAGCTCGAGTTCAATAGAATGGGAAAATGACCTAAATATTTAGCTTGATGAATAGTAATGACCATTTGGTTCATTTTGAAAATTAATAAAGTATTTAACTACATTAATCAATAATTTACATACGGTTAACCGCATATAATGAAAATGAAGATAAATTATTAGTTAATTGTATGTAAATTATATACTTAATTAATTTTCAAAACGAACTAAATGGTCATTACTTTCATCAAGCTAATCACTGGATCATTTTGGCTAAAAAGAAACTTAAGTTGAGATTCTACTCCTCTATCCAACTATATATCTTTAACTTTATCCGTAAAATAAAGAGAATAACATCTTGATGCATTTCAAGCTACATACACGGACAAATTGACACACCGAGAACAAGACAGCAACCGAGACCACAACGCCGGCCAAAATTCTTACATATGCCTAGTCAAACTGATATTTTCTATGTATCTACTATGCTCTACCCATCTTAGAAGTTTAACTCGCACAAGCCCCCATCCTGCCCCAATCGTTTCATTTTCTCTATATTCTTTGTGTGCACGTAAGTGTGGGTGAGAGATAAAGTGAGTGTACGTGTTTCAATGGAACGAAGGTTGGGCAGCAGAGAAAGCAAGGGGTCTCTAAGCCTACAAAAGAAGATTGCAGAGACACGGCGTAGGGAAGAACCAGTGCCGGACATCACCGATTTCATGAACGACATGTTTTTTGGGGCAGTAGACATGGACAAGAGAAGTTATGATCTGAAAGGTGGAGGAGGGGCTGGTCTGGTGGTGGATGAGGACGATGGCTTCGATGACAGCACTAGAAGTAACAGTGGCAGGTTGACGCAAGAGTGGTTAGAAGAGGCACGGCTGATTGTGGCTTCATCTCCTGCACGGTGTGACTCGCCGGGACGCCTTTTTGGGTCCCCCAGGTTTGCAGCGGCACAACCACGGTCACCCCTGCCCTCCTTGGATCGAAGAGACTCTCTCTCTAGGTCTGCCAGAAGGTATTAGAAAGAAAACATGTTTCATTGGAAAAGAGAGAGAGAGAATTAAATTTAAGACCTTGAAGTTTAGCATGCATCTATCATCTATGTTTGTGCAGCGTCAATAACTAAACTGGAGGTAAAGGGTGTGTATATGTGTGCGTGCCTTTCCCCTTGCAATCTCACGTAAGTAGCCGATAAGAGAAAAATATAGAGTCCAACTTTAACTTTTGTTTTTATTATATCTTCAAAAATTTAGATGAATAAAACAAATATTTCGTTTTGAGTGGAAAAACAAAGTAAATCCCATCCAAGGCTTTATGAAATGATCTCTTTAAATTCTTTCTTTGTGAATGTATTACATATTGATATTGATATTAGTATCAAGTCCCACTTTAACTTTCTTTGAATTTTTTTTTATAGATGACCCTTTTTTCTTGGAGTGATTCTCTTAATTTTTCAAGTACTTAGGTTCTTTTAGTTGGTATGATACTATGATCATTTATCCTGTTTTTCAATTTTAAGGATCAAACTGATCAACCATAAACAATGAATGAAGTTCCCTAGCTTGAGAATAAGTGAGAATGAAACCAAGGATTGGTTTGTTACTTTCATTTGATACTTCAATAATAATGTGAAGCAGATATAGAGCAGTGGAAGGGATCAGTGAAGACATACTCTCAAAATCAGCAAAACACAACGGCAACAAATCCGACACGTTTGCTCCACCCTCCCCTTCAGATGAGGACGGTTCCCCTGATATGGCGGTCCACAAATGGTTCTCCAACATCCTCAAATCCACCAATAATGATAATACACCTCCTCCCGATCCTACCCTCTCTCCTCTCCCTCCTCGTCACTCTCTTCACCGTAAGTCCCGGTTCCAAACCGAACCCTCTGCACCTCACCCGCAGGTGATCCAAGCCCCTTCCCGGCGAACCTTAAATTCTCAACCTCTGTCGCCACCGAGGAATCTCGTCGAATCTACTCACCGAAGAACGATATCGTCTTCCACATGTTCGGTGGAGAAACTCGCTCCCAGGCCTGATGCAAAGGGAGAGGGACCCCAAGACCATAGCCTCAACGGGTTCCTGAGAGAGCAGAAAATGTTATTCCAGAAAGTCTTGAACATGGAGCTCGATGCAAATGTCAAAATGGTCCTCTCTGGGCCTTCCAACAGTTACTGTTTCAATCAATCAATAAGTGATTTTTGTTTTGTAGACGATGTGGGAATGTTGGAAAGTAATTAAATTTGTCAGTGCAGGTACTGCGTCAATGGTAGCAGCCATATGCCATGCTTGGCTCTTGGGTTACAGGCAGAAGGACAATGACGATGGAAGCGAGCAAGTGGTGGTGCCTGTGATGAATGTGAAGCGAGGCTCTATGTGGAAGCTAAGGCAGGCTGCTTGGCTCTTTTATCATGCTGGTCTTGATGCTACTGCATTGCTTTTCGCTGATGAGGTGATTCTTTTGGACCTGGTTGACTCAATGGGCGTTTCCATATTGAAAACTTATTCAGATTTTACATGTTTAATTTGCTATCTTTAATTGTTGGCAATGTCTATAATGAATTAATACATGTTCTATTGTCCATTAGATGTTTCGTAGTTTTGATTTCCATGTATGGTTTATATGCCTCCACACAACGTAGCTGCAGGTCTCCTGTTTTTGTTTATTTGTTGTCTGCACTTGATATATTGGTTTGATAATTGGAAAACACTGAAATTATCTCTCTCATGATCACTTATCTTGAAGATGTTTGAAGTAGGATGTATGTATAAATAGAAGAATGGATGGGTTTTACGTAGTTTGCTGATCTGGTACTGAAGCTTGTATGCAGGTGGACATGGAAAGCCTTTTATTGACTGGGCAACTGAGCGTCCTCGTGGTTGGACAAGATATCTTGAGCACTACTGGCGAGGTTGGTTCATATGAATTATTGATGAATTTGAAAATGAAATATATAAACAAGTGTGATCCTAAGGAAATGCACCATGAGCCATGCATGGGATTGAATTTTATAATTAATTTTATATGTCATATTTTGTTCTTCTAGGTTGGATCTCAGTGCACTATTCTTACTGATAATTACTGCGAAGATGCCTATGATCTACTTCAAAACACCGTGCTGAAGAAATTATTGGTAAATTTCTATACCAAACTTTTGGTTCTATTAAATTACATGTTTCTTTCATTTCAAGAGATGCTCCTGAAAAATTATGAAGGGCTGGCTTTATGTGACCTAGATTACTCTGTGCTTCTATATTATTTTGCAGCTTGCTGGTATTCTGCTAGACACTCAGAATCTAAAGGCATCTGCGTCAATATCAATGACAAGAGATGCAGAGGCAGTCCAGTTGCTATTGGTTGGCTCAGCCCCAAACTACAGATATGCTCTATTTGATCAATGTGAGGTTCATGTCTCTCCATATTAAAACTGAGATGTTGTGTGTTTATCGATTATCAAGTTTAATGAATGAAATATTTTTGGTTCCTTGAAGTGATGCAAGACCAAAAAACTATTTCCTTCATTGAAGCTTTGAACCATAACTATGGGAAACCTCCTGATGAAAGTAAGTATCTATACTGAGTCACCGACCTTTCCATACACATTATTGGCTCTTTTTTAGATTTCAAAATCCAAGTACCATTGCCTTTGTCCTCTGGCCGTGGCCGTGTATCTTTGAATCTTTCACTGTAACCCTGTTATTAAAATTGCAAAATGCAAGGACATTGACCTGTGAAACTTTTTGGTCATTCTAGTAACATTGAACATGCGCAGACTTTTGTTGGTAAACTGAAATCTTCACTGGTGAGAGAAATGGACTTTACTTATCTTGACATCAGTCTTCAGATAAAGACTGAATGGTGATTTTGATAGGTAGAATGAATTAAGAATATGTAAGTAATAGAATGTTTGGACGGGGGAGTTGGGAGGTGAAGGGAGGGGAGGGATTGTTTTTATTTTTAAATTTAAGAGAAATTATAAAATGTTTATAAATAAGGAATGATTTGAAGTTTATGATAATTTCTATTTTATTTTTTTTATTTTAAAATTTTCTTAAATAAAAAGAATGTTAACTTTAGATGAAAAATTATCACTTTCTTTATTTTCTCTTCAAACTCCTTTATGCAAACATTGTGTTTAGTTTGTAGATTATTTTTTAACTCTTGAGAATCTTTATATGAGAATGTTGAATTCTCATGTTTTGGTATAATATTTCAAAAAAATTCTTATCCAAAAATAATTCTTGGGAATTATTGATGAAGGAAGATGAGTTTGTTTCATTTTCATGACATGAAAATATTTTTTTCATATGAAATGTATAAAATATTTACGGTTCTATTCTAAATTCTTTTTTCCAAACTTAAACCAAATGCCTACTAAAACATTGCCGAGGGACAGTTTTCAATTTTAAAAGAACATCGCTACAGAGCTCGAAGCTCTATAGCCCGGGAGTAGACCGGACAATGCAAAGGAATCGTTCATGGATGGAATCCACTAGAGAGAAGCCCACTTCTCTATTTCTATTAGGACAACTTCGGGATATTATTCTCCGAGCACCGTAGCTTTTTCCATTTTAAAAATGTTTATGCCACTTGAGCAGTATTTCTCTATCTCCTACCTTTCAATTGCTAAAAGATTAATCTGACCAGACCATTTTATGACCATGTGTATGGAATTTTATTTTGTAAAAGGAACTGCAGTATTAAATGCATTATGGACGTAGTAGAATAATTGCCCTTTTAAGATAATAGTAGCAGTTTTCTGAAGTTTCAATATTATATGATCAATATGCTTTCTGGCATCTTTCATTTGTGATAGCTGGTTGAACTTTACTCAGGATCTTCTCTTAAAAACAGTTTGTGTTTCCTTTATTCTTGGTAATTATAGGTGACCAAAACAGTGAAGGAGACGTGGAGCATAAAGTTCGCGGGAGAAAGTCAAGCTCTACATCTGACCATGAAGCCATCATGTCAAGTCCAAAAAAGAATTCTATGGACACAAAAGGTGCTAAAACTAACAAGGTTTCACCAAAATCAGGTTGTATTTCATTCTCTTTCCTTTTATTTCCATTAATGTTTTAATTATGTTTAGATATTTTGAACTCATAATTTGATAAACCAAGTTTCGTTAGTTATTAAACGGATATTCTCAGAAAGTCTGTTTTACTTTGTTCCAACAATAAATGTGACGACATCACTTATCCTTGCAGCCAAACTTATTTTGCCACCTTTGCAATCTCCTATTCCAGCACCAGCACCAGCACATGCAGAAAAGGAAGCTTCACGTGGGAAGAACAAGTTCTTCTTGGCAAGGTGGTTTGGTTTTGGTTCAAAATAACGAATCTCATCCCACGTATTGCTAATGGTAACTCAAATTTTGCGAAATTTAAACAGAAATCAAATTAAAAGCCCACCAGAGATATCGATTTTTTTTTCCTGAATGCTTGGCACATGCTTGAAATAATAATCTCGCTACTGAGTGTAGATATAAGTTTAAAACGTTCATGTCACTTTGCCAGTTAAATTATTACCTTTGTGCTGAGCAATAACGTCAGGGCCTACCAATTATTGTTTTTGACATTTGACGTGAATTAATAATCTCCTCTTGTCAAAATTGTTTCAACTGCTTCCAAAAAAGACGAACTTTGTTGCTCACTTGCTCATTTCTTTCTTTTGACCTACGTAGAACAAATCTACTATTATTAATCTTGCAACAAATGCTGCTGTCATTTTTATATACAGTTTTTGGAACATTTATCGTTTACATATTATTTTTTAAAATTTATTATTTTTCACGTAGCCTTGAATTAACTTGGCAGTTTTTGTAGGCCTCTAGTCTCTACTAAGTAGAATAATAAATATCCCTTGTTTATTGGCGTATCATATGAACCGAAGTGGTTGAAGGCCCAGCGGTACAAGAACTGAAATGAATGTAAAAATACTGACATTGGAGCAAATTGAACCAAATATTTGGGCCTTAGTCCTTACGCAGTGTCGGTCTATCCTAATTCCTAAGTTGTTCTCTCTCAAATTCATAATGCATCACCTACCTGGCTCTATGCATTATAAATTTATAATTTCTGAAATAATAAAGAATAGATTGAATGGAATTAGGCAGCTAAGCAATAATATTGACGATGATATTGATAATCTAACTACTTGAAAGAGAACCATGTGTATTAATATACGTGAGGTGCACATACATGGATTATTATTGCACTCTTGTTTCTGTATCATCACCAAACACCCCTCCTCCCTTCCCGGGATACCACCACTCCTTCATATGCATGAGCATTTTATGTGCAAATAGTCAAATACAGACATTTCTGTTTAGTGGGATTGAGTTAGTGATTAAGGAGATGTGTTTTTATTTTGATTATTTGGATTCAAACTTTGGATTAGTACCTAAGAGGATTAACTCTTCTAAATACATTAAGCCGACCAGCGATGTGTCCTTAAATCATTTAAAAAGAAATTTATTTTTGATTAATACAACAATTAATGATAAATTAAAGTGAAAAAAGGACATTCAGTTCAGTAATCTATTGTTTATATTTCTGTCATACAAAATTTAGATTACACCTTTGGTCGATAGATTTTGAAAGAAACATATATATAGCTCGCTTATCAAGATCAGATCAAGAAAGAGAGTTTCCAATGTGGTAAATGTAGATGTACTAGACGTAGATGCCTCTAGATGGAGAATTATTGATCATGTGTGTGATACAATCTGTCTTGTCCAATTATGCGCAATTGTTCAACCCCAGCTGTAACTAACTCCAAACCCTGTGTTTGGCCCACTGGCTTTTTCAATCCAAATCCCTTTCTCTCTCTCTCTCTCAACCCAATCTCAATCTGCATCCTCACCATTCCATTCAGTTCCATAAATAAGGAGACCCAAGTCTTTTTCCAACCTTATTTTGCCGGTATTGATGATGATATACCATTAGGCTGATATGATCCTTTCATTCAACCTTCCAAGCATAGAGAAACAAGCAAAACTCTGATGTCCCACTAACACTAAAGCCCTCCACTGACCCAGAACTCCTTGTCTGAGTTGATAATGGAGGCGTTGAGGATGATAATGGTGGTGACGAGGATGACACTAGTGATGACAGAGATGTAGATGACAAAATTGGCTTAAAAATGAATAAAGCATGCTTTAAACCAGGACTAAAAAGCCAGTCATGAACATCCCAATATACCTCTACTCTCATTTTGTTGAGATGAATTGACTCGTTGCCTCTAAATTTCCATTGCAAGTGCTTGACGTGAATGACCAAGTGCCCGTCAATCCTTATCTCCATCTCTGGCTGAACCCCACTTACAGAGTCGCCATTGCTCATGCTCCCTCCATTGCCCCTGCTCTTGCACTCAATTGAGATCTCATGGCACCTACCTTTCTCATGGAATTTAGCTCTAGTGGAGAACTTCTTCTTCCCAAATATGTGCTCCCTCTTTGAAACCAAAATGGGATCAATAAGAGCTGGCCTACACCCGGTCCTTCTGTAGGCATCTTTCTTTAGATCACCAAGAAGCAGTACAACCTCTTCATCACAAACCACTGCCACATAGTACTCTGAGGTTGGTTCTGTTTCGCCATTAAATTTTGCAGCTTTAAGGTCCCAGAAAATATCAACAGCTTTACCTTCTACTATGAAGCGCTTGGAACCTTGTTTCCTCCAAAAGTACCATGGCTTTAGCTCAACCTTGGAGGTATACTGGGTTTCTCCTTCTGGGCCTTCCACTGATACTGATAGGCCATGAAGCAACAAATTTTTGCACCAGGTTATGGTGATCAAGCGGCAGTGATCAGCAATCTTTGTTCTATACACAGACATGTAAACGCTCTGACCTGAACGGGTCACGGCCCCATGATCATCAGTCGGCTTCTCTGCAGAAGAAAAGCAAGCAGGAATCCCAATTGAGTCTTGCATCATTCTTGATGATGAACTTTGAGTACACAATCTGATGGGTCAAGCTAGAGTTGATTAGAGCAGTAGAGGTCTGAAGATGAAAATGAGAGGAGAATGGCTTTGGAGGAATTTTAACACGAAGGGAGTGAGGGCCTTTGAGATCTCAGTCACAAGATGTATGAAAGCTAGGTGCTGCCAGAGGTTTTCTTGGCAGCATTAATTGGATTTAAAAAGAATATTTCCAAACTGGCATATGGACTGGCAGTGAGTGAGAGTGAGTGAAGAGCAACCCTTTTTATATTCTGCGCCTCTGTCTAATCTCTCTTACCTGTCACCTCTTTTATTTTTTTAATTTTTGTTAAATTTTACCTTTTAAGTTTTAAGTTAAAACTGTACAAACTTTTTCGAATCCAAGGTGGTTTTGATTCTACTATATTCAAAAGTGCTTTCTTCCAGGCATAGTTAGAAGCAGAGAAGCCAATTTTCACCAGATTTGGTGTATAGAATTTTACAAACTCAGGAGTAATCTATTCATAACAGCACATGAAATGGGACTATGATAATAAGGTCAAAAATAACCGGTCAAAACTGTAAGGAAAAAAGAACAACTGTAGTTGTAAGGGTTGGCTTTCCAATGCAAGGTGCCATCGTATTTCTTCATTATTTGAAAGTATCCGTATTACTTAGTACATGTGACGTTTAAGTTTATGAGTAATAATATTTATACAAAAAAAATTCTCACAAAACTTTTACAAAATTTCATACAAATTATTAGATCAAGTAAAAAAAAATTATAATGAAACTTATACTTAATCTAATGACTTGCTTAGATTATCATTATTCTAAGTTTACAGCTATTCTGCCTATATTCCTTTTTCCTCCTTCATATTTCTGTAATATTTCTTTTTTGTAATTAGACTTATTTTTAAATTATTTAAGATGATATCAATATATTTTTATATAAATTTATGTCAAATCCAACAACATACGGTTGAAACTTTTTATTATTATTATTTTTGGTACAAAGCTTTTCTCTTACAAGGTTGTGTGAACTTAGCAATTTTTCTTGAAAGTTTCTTTTTTTTCGGGTACATTTTCTTGAAAGTTTTTATCCAACCTTTTAACTTTTACTTCAATGAAGGGTGGGAGAGGAATCTAAGGAGTAGTAGCTGCAGAAAAAGTCTGAGGAATCTATCGTTTGCAGTTGCAGATCTGGTCTAAAAGCCTTCAGCATTTTTGCTTCGAGACAGAGGCTTTGTTGGTTTTCTAGTCAGCAACCCTCAAATTTCGCAGATTGGATTTGAGAGATTAATGCAGGGGGGAAAATGAAAGATGAAATAAGAGCTTCATTCTAGTGAGTGAATTTGATCTTTGTCATTAGCTTAGGTAATTTAGGAACCTGAACTGTCCACATGCAATTGGGTAACGTTCCAACTGCTTCAGACCTAACAACTCACACTCGACCCTCACCCAAAAAGAAAAAAGAAAAAGATAGCTACAGCACATAATAAGTAGTGAGATATGTGCAACATCAAAATTAAATTATTGTATAGTCCAAGTTTGTTTATGTAACATTACTGAAAAGAAAAGCACAAATAGACTAGTGCACTATGAAAAGTTTTCTACTAGTGTGCTGTGTAGTTGTGTCAGGCTGAGGGCAGGTCATTGATGGTCAACATTTTTTCATGTGAATGGAAATAGGGTCTCCTGGGATTTTTTTTTTTTTAATCTTTTATCTTTTTAAATATTGCTTTCTTCTGCTGATAAGAGTTTTAACTTAAAAAATGCTGGATCTATTTTGCTCAAGATGATAAAAAAAAAAAAAAAGAGTAGCAAAAAGTGAATAATTGAAAGAGTGGTCCCTTGAAAGAAGTTAGTACATACCTATCAGTAGCCTTTGAATGGGTCTTAGAACGGCATATTTGAATCAATGTGCGAAAAAGATGGTTAATTGGCAATGAAAGAAATGATGATCTATGCTAACCAAACCGTTTTATGACTTATGAGATAGGCATAATTAAGATTTCCCATGGTCCTGATCTTTCCTATTGTTATTAATAATGCTTAACGAAGCTTACCTATAACATAAAGTATGCTTTACTATTTTTACCATTCTAACCTTGATAATATTTTTAAAATCAAATTTAATTCACTCACTAAATAACAAAATGTCACATCATTATAATAATTATAATTTTTCACTTATGATGAAAAAAATTAAGTCTTTTAAACAAATGATATCATATTTACTGATAATTTTTTCACTATTTTTACATTATCAGTTAATCAAATTATATTTTTTTAAAGATTTTTATTTCATCTCTTGCTAATCATAAGAGTCGTTTTATTTATTTTCTTGTTTTAAATTTTTTTTACCTATCAATATAGAGCATTTGAAAGATGGGGGGAAACTTCTAAAGGATGGTTGATTAATCTAATTGGTTAAAATAAGCAAATACAAGAAGCAGGTATGAAGTTTATTAGAGTAAATTACTCTCCTTTTATTGTATTATTATATGGTTAGACTCAACATATGATGAATATTTTGTAGTCAAATGTCATTTATATTCTTATTTAGTCTTATATATTGAGAAAAAGGAAAGAATTTGGTGCAGTCAAATTGAAAGATTATTTTGTTATCTAACCATATCAACCTTCAATTAAGTTACACCAAACTAAAAAATTCTTCCACTTTTCTCAAAATAGAAATTACATTTGATCATAAAATACCTATGAACTAACAGCTTATTCATATCAGAGACTTTTATGTAAGTTTTTATAATAGAAAAGAAATCTAAACTGTGTAATAAACACAAAATGAAAAAGTACATAATTTTTTTCTTAATCTATTAATTAGCTATGGCCTATGTACTCACTCCGGATTCAGGAATGATAGTCATTTCCTCTTGTACCCTTGCTCATTTGCACCAGCATTCCCAATTCCCATGCCCACAAATTCTGCAACACTGGAAACTGTAAAGTAAGATTGCCAGCCGTCCATGGTCCTCTACTGTTATGGGCCATGGCTCGAATTTGCGTGTCCAGCCTGGCCTGCTCAGGGCTCAGGCCATTCTTCGACGCAAGCAAAAGCTTACACATGCATGGGCGCACACAATGTTTTGAGTTTAGACACATATAGCGTGGTTCGTCTACCAAATTTTCCATAATAGTAGCTAAGAGTCTCCTCTTTTGTGGTGAGATTAGTTAAAGATGACATAATGAAGAGCTAGACGACAAAGGAAGTCCATGTTTATAAAATATTATTTATTTTAAAACATAATGTTCTCCTCCTAAAGAGTATTAACTAATTTCTGATCACTTCCCCTCTTCTTCTAAATGATCTATCTACAAGTTGGCTTGAAAGAATATATAACGTGTGAGAAGTAAGACTAAATCACTCAACTTTTAATTAATAAGAAAGAAACATATCTTTTTTGTTTTTTTTACGGATTTCAACCTTTTAAAGTGCATAATGTACTTCAGAATTAGAGAGTATGCTAAAGTTGAATAATTGTTGATAACAAAATTAAGAGAGATAGTCTTACACAAATCTGAAAACTACTATTAGATTGCTTGTATTTACAAAATTCTAAGATACTGTTTTTTATTTTTATCAATGACACTGTACTCCCTAAAATGTATCATGCAATTTAAAAGTCTTTTTACGCTCAGCAATAATTCAGTAAACACATGTATTTTTTTTTTTAATTTCACAATTCCTTTTAATCAAAAGCTTAATTATTCATATAGCAGGTGATGGATATAACAGTATAATTAGAAATTATTTGGTTAATTATATTATTGTTTAACTACATACGTTAATTATAGTATAATGTTAATATATGAGAATATGAAAAAATAATAATTTTTTTAATAGAACATAAGATAATTTATTAATAAGTTAATTATTGATAGGTTCCAAAATTGACTTTGTATTCTTAAGAAGTATTTTGTTCACTATATTTCATTTGCAAACTAATATATTTTTTGTTTTTAAATTTATCTTTTGAATAATCATAATTTTGTAGTAGAATTAAATTGTGATTATTTTGTTAAAGTTATCATTATTCAATGCGGTGGTATACCGACAAATTCTATTAACGCAACTTTTTTAGGTCTGCATTGGTGTAAATTACACCACGGGAGGCTTAAGAGTTTCAATTCAAGTGGCACAAAGTCTCATTAGAAATTATTTGATATCGGGGTTGAGTCCAATCAAAATTACTTTGCCTCTATTTTAGCTTATTCCACTCCCCACACCCGATCTTGAAATTCCTTTATAACAAAAAAGAGAAAAGTACACAGCGAGAGTTAACTTTATTTCTTTTTTCATTTTTCTCAATTTTAGGTATACAAGGACAGGATTCCATCATAATTATACAATGAAATAGTTATTTTTTATAATTAATGATTTGACATTTTTAATTATAATTATTCTATTATAAAACAATATTATTTCTTTTCTTTTTTTTTTTTGCAAGCCCAACTCTTTTTAGGTCTTGCCCCAAGTAAAGACTTACGGCTCGTCACAGTTTTCATAAATACACAGTTTTCTCTAAATTTTGCACTGAAGCGTGAAAGGGCATAAATACCGATTATCCATTAACTTAGATGTTAGACTAATGAGATTTAGAACCTCTCATTCTCTCTCAAGTGTAATCCTCCTGTTGATTTGTGTGCACTTAAAATGCATGCATGAGGTTTATTTCATTTTAGAGCAGTAAAGAGACAACCATAAGAAGAGGAGGGAGATGTAAATCCTAAAATAATACTAGAACTGCCAAAAGATAAGATCGAAAAAGGAATACAAAGAGATGGCAAAAAGGGACAAGAAACGAAAAGGAAAAAGAAACACAAAGTAGAGAGAATTACCAAGAGAAGAAATGTGGAATACACTATGAAGGCTCCATAGATAGCGTCAACGATTATAATTTTAAAATGAAAAATTATAGAAAATTGTTACAGAATACTCGAATGGCTGTGCGCACGAGCATGTTTGGACTTCCGACTAAAAAGATTGCAACCACAGTCCATGTGGAGATGACAGTGCAATTTGTTCGCACATTTTGCTGCCCGTATTAGAGTGAAACTTGAGCCATGGTACGCTCGAGTGTTCTCTAATAAGACCCATAATTTTATGTCATCATCAGTAAGTTTTTTTATTATTTTAAAAAGATAATATTAGATAATTTTTAGATTTTTAAGATATTAAATACTTATATTTTTAATTTAATAATTTTTATTTTAAGAAATTAATTAAATTTTTTTTTGTTAAATGGACATTTCAACACTCTTTTGAAATAGCATCTAGAACTGGCCCTTTTGGCCTTTTTACCTTGCGTAAGATTTAATTAACACTATCCTTCTTCGGATTGATGATGAAAAGGGAAACTGCAATCTCCAGATGCAGCCTTGATTTCCGATAAACATAGGACGCACTTCCTATAAGACATAAAAATGTGTAATTATAATCGAGCGGAGTACAGAATTTTATATTGTTGGAATCAAGAATTAATTTTATTATTTTTGCATAATATTACATGAAAATTTAATGATCTTTCGAAAAAAGTTTATCAAAATATTTCTCTTCACCTTTAATTATACTACATGTTAAACTACCTTCACTAACATACTAGTAAATTCTATAATACATTTTATGTAATCTTATAATGATTAAAAAAATATTAAATTAAATATTTGGTTCCTATAGTTTCAAGTGATTTGCATTTTGGTTCCTACATCTTTTATTTTGAATTCAAGTCCTTATGATTTATTCCTCTTAGGATTTTGGAGGTATGAAGCCGCGAGAATCGATTTCGTCTCACATGATTAACAATTACTTAAGTGGATGCTTACGTAATTGACTTAGTTCCTATAATTGCTTATGTGACTTTCTTATTTGCCATATCATACTCTCACATATTCTCACCAAAAAAAAAAACCTAAACCCTAAGCCTTGGTTTTTCATCTTCCTTCATGCCTCTGCCACTTTGAGGAAAGTAGGAAGATGAAAAACCAAGGATTTGGTGAGAATTTGTGAGATTGTGACATAGCAAATAAGAAAGTCACATGTAAGCTACTTAGGTAGCCATTAGCCATATAAAACATCTCACAGCGTCATAACCCCAAGTGACGAGAAGAATCAAAATCTTAAGAGAAACAAATTGTAAGAAGTCAAATTAAAATTTAAAAAAAACAAATAGTGTAAAGTCTAAAATCTAAATTACTAGAAATTATATGACCAAATATTTAATTTAACCTTAAAAAAAACACAAAGATTGGCCTAATTGTTTAAGGGGTGTGCATCCAACCTTAACTATTTGGATTCAAATCTTGAAGTTAATCTAAAGATATATGCCTTTAAAATGGTTTGGTAAAGAAACTTAAGGTTAGATGATGTAAAAATATATCTCCTACTATAAAAAAAAAATCTAAAAGATAAAATTTACCATTTTAACGATGAAATATAGTAAAAAGAAAAATAAATATAGCATAAAAGTAATCTTTTATACAAGTTGGAGAGACCTGAAATGAATTGCATATCTCACCTAGTATGGTCTTCCTCCAATTGGAGTACTTTATGAATTTCCAATTCAATTGAATCACCCTTACCTTTGCGAGCTCTCATTCACATTATTGTTTCTTAATTCCCCCCTCCCCCATCTCTAAAACCAGATAGCCGGTCGCATGTCTATTATCATCAGCTCTAGCTACGCTTATCTCTTATGATGGTTGGTGTTGTGAGAAAACATGTTTGAATCCATAAATAAGTTCTTCCATAATTGAATGATCAAATTTATAGTTGAAATTTTAAGAATCCATGAACATAAAATACTTAACTAAAAAGTTAAAACCATCACAACTAGATCTAAAGATTGTCGCAACTGTCCCGAAGGGCGCCGCGATGGGAGAAGGCAACTAAGATTTATTGTTTGGGAGTCGCCACCAACCGGTTCTTCCATTAAAAAATGGAATGGTGCGATTGGACACCTTAAAAAAATGGTCTGTGATTAAGAGTTTAGGTTCGGGGGTTGATTACGGTAGGGAAGGTGTTAGCACCCTACACCGTCCATTCTAAGAATGGTTACCTATTTAATCTATTGTTATCTGGTCAAATTAATTAAATTGGTCCTTTATTATCCTAAAAAATGTTATTTATTTTATTTTGACATGTCAGCTGTCGCAACTGTCCCGAAGGGCGCCGCGATGGGAGAAGGCAACTAAGATTTATTGTTTGGGAGTCGCCACCAACCGGTTCTTCCATTAAAAAATGGAATGGTGCGATTGGACACCTTAAAAAAATGGTCTGTGATTAAGAGTTTAGGTTCGGGGTTGATTACGGTAGGGAAGGTGTTAGCACTTACACCGTCCATTCTAAGAATGGTTACCTATTTAATCTATTGTTATCCTGGTCAAATTAATTAAATTGGTCCTTTATTATCCTAAAAATGTTATTTATTTTATTTCGACATGTCCCATTTTGTCGGCATATTATCAAAAATGATAAATGACTAAGACAGAAATGGTAATTTAAATAGCCATTATTGTATGAAACAAATGTAGGCCCATAACACATTGAAGGTGGTAGAATTAAAAATCATATTTTTAAGAAAATATTTCTAAATAAAATATGAGATTTTTAAATGATTTTTATAAAAGGGAACTTTTAGAAAAAGTGATTTGTGAAATGATTTTAGAAAAAATGAAATTTTTTGGAATGTGTGATTAAATGAAATTTTAATTTACCACCACCACAAAGTTAAGGCTATATTAATTTGTTCACATTTGTTTTTTATTTTAAAATATTTTATTTACTTAATTGTGAAAATTAGACCCCGCCAGCGCTCCTAGCAAAATCTAATATTAATAGCCTTAAGAATATTGGGAAGAGTTTAGTTGATCGTCTCTTCGATCTTCTCCCAAATTTTCCGTCGTCGGCAAAATTTAAGGGTTAATATGATATTTGACTAAAGTGGTGAGCATACAATTATAGTAAGAAATTAATGTGTGAAAGGAGATATTTATATTGGAGATCACTCTAAAGCCCGCCGCTTCGCAAGACTAAAGAGAAACTCCTCACTCAGAAAGTCAAAATGTTGCCGCTACTTCGCTAATTTTGATTATTCCATCGTGGGATATCTTAAATTTATTTTGAATGACAATCAAATTGCTGGTATGACAAATAATATATAGAAAAAGATATTTATTGGATATCACCTAAAGCCCCGCGCCGCTTCCGGGCAAAACTAAAAGGATATTCCCCACCTCCGTAAAGTCAAAACCTTGCCATCACTTTGGCTAATTTTTGATTATTCCTTCGCTGGATATCTTAAACTATCATTAACAAGATATGACAATTGACCATTAAGTGAATAATTATTTAAATTTATTTTATGTCCTGCCACGGATAAATAAAAAAAGGAAACTTATAATTTACTAAAACATATCATTAAACCAATAAGAATAAAAAAAGGCAAGATAGTACGACGTTGCACTTCCACCCATTTTCTTAATATCAAGTCATTTGCCTTCTTTTCTCTTTTACACTTAATTATATTGGTTTGGCACGTGTTCCATTAATGTGCTAACAACTCATGCACATTGTTAAGGTTACATCATCTACCCAACAGATACCGCTTACTCAAGATTTTTAGAAAACCCACTCGTAGTTCATAATAAAATAATAATAACAAATAAGAATGCTGTACAATGAAATTTGTATTTTGTACCCCAAAGCTCGACAACCTTCTCAGTGTACATTCATTACTTACAGAATAAACAGAAACAGGGGTGATAGTCATTTGGCGGTGAGGGAGAGATCCGGTTATGTTATGTGCAATGGCCGCTAGAGTTAGAGTTGGTTGTCGCAGTTACCGGCTTGTGTTTTTATGGAGGCTTTAAGGTGAGAAGATCAAATGAAAAACATGCAAGCCAAAGAAACATGGGTAGCCATAAACAGAGTAGGAACAAATCTTAGAGCAAGCAAGTCTTACCTTTTATTAGGTTCGGATGAAAGGCCGCCGATGACTCTGTGGATCCCTTCTCTTCCTGGTTTCTTCCGTTCTTTTTTGATTTTTCTCCTCCTTTTCGTGTTATGTCTTGCAAGGCTTTTTATAGCCAAAGAGGTGAGATTTTTCTTTAATATCGGCATTAATTAAAATTGATTTTTCCTTTAATTTATCACTCAATTGATTTGATATTGGCAATCAATCTCTTAGAATTGGAGTGAATTGGTAATTTGGAACTAAAATCAAGGGATGGTATCTTTATGATATTAATTGATTTAGGTGCAAAATAGAAGATACACCTTGAGCTAAAAATAGGATACAAGCAATTAGTGCTAGAAATTGAGGGATTTTCTCTTTATGATATGATTATGATTTGAGAATAAATAGCATCAAAGTGGGATGGGTTTGGGCTTGAAAGTGGATGCCTTCCTGTGAGTTATTGGTATCGAGTTGAATTGTGCCGTAGGGCCCAAAATAAATAAATTAAGAAAAAGAGAGAAAGAAATAAATAAAAAAAAGCTTGGACAAATTTGGGTATCAACAGTGCCCCATTTGCTTCTCCATTTATAAGAAATAAATGGAAAGCAAATGTGTTGATTCAAATTTGTCCATTAAGTAAATTGTAATGGGTATAAGGACCTCAAAACATAAAATGACAAAGTGGGTATGAGACCTTGGAATTTAAAGACAAAGGGCGCATGGCCTAGTGATTAAAAAGAAGGTGGGCGCGGGGCTTGGAGATTAAGTGCAATGGGTGCGGGACCGAAATTAAAGGAGTGGGCGCGGGGCCCAAAAAAAAAAAATAAATAAATAAAATGCAGTGGGCGTGGGGCCCGAAAAGCGTATTAGGTACAAGACCTTGGAATTTAAAGACAAAAGGCGCGGTGGCCTAGAGATTAAGTGCAGGGCAGTGGGACCCTAAAATTAAAAGTGCTAAGGGGCGCAGTCTGAAAATTAAAATGCAAAGTGGGTGCCCGAAAAAGCATATTAGGTACAAGACCTTGAAATTTAAAGACAAAAGGCGCGGTGGCCTCGGAGGTTACACAAATGGTGCAGACCCTAAAATTAAAGTGCAGCAAGGCCCGAAAATTAAATGCAATGGCGCGGGGCCCGAAAGCGATTAGGTACAAGACCTTAGAATTTAAAGACAAAAGGCGCAGCGGCACCCGGAGATTAAGCAAGGGTGCAGGACCCTAAAATTAAAAGGTAGTGGGCGCGGGGCCCGAAAAATTAAAATGCAAGGTGCGTCCGAAAAAGCATATTAGGTACAAGACCTTGAAATTTAAAGACAAAAGGCGGTGGCCTGGAGGTTAAGCTCTGATGGTGCACCCAAAATTAAAGGCGATGGGCGCGGCCCGAAAATTAAAATGCAGCAAGGCCCGAAAGCGTATTAGGTACAAGACCTTGGAATTTAAAGACAAAAGGCGCGGTGGCCTGGAGATTAAGTGCAGTGGGTGCAGGACCCTAAAATTAAAAGGCAGTGGGCGCGGGGCCCGAAAAAGCATATTAGGTACAAGACCTTGGAATTTAAAGACTAAAGAGACGGCGGACTGGTTATTAAAAGAAGGTGGGCGCAGGGCCCAAAAATTAAAAGGTAATGGCGCGGGGCCCGAAAATAAATAGCAGTGGATTTGATCACAACAAGTCATGTTTAGAATGGTGAAATGATGCATAAATGCAATGTATGCCCCAAGTGTTTGGGAATTGCATGATTTGCATGAGCAAAAACTTTTCTTTTTTTCTTTTAGAGTTTTGGAACAAGTTTTCCTTAGTTCGAGGACCCTTAAGGACTCTTTTCCAAATAGATTCAAGAATGAACTAGAGCGGTTTTACTGATCAACTACGTACTTTGTTCACTCTTCCATAATGATTATGTGCCTTTCTTGATTATTGAAACATGTAGTTCTTATGGTGGTCACCACTTAACCTTAGCAATTCATTGGGGGCTCATCTCGTTCTTTTGAACCTTTCGAGGATCGCCGAAGTAATTCTTGATGTACTTTATTACGTTAGTACAAGTTTCACTTTTCAAAGGTATGTTTACAATGGAAATGCATGTTTGGCTCAACAACATATTGTAAAGAGAAATGAGGATAATGGAATCTTGTAAGGGACGTGAAAGATGTACAAGAAGAACGAAATAGCAAGACTTTATGCGAATTTGAACATGGCAGGGTTTACAAGGGAGAGGATTGGGAAGAAAAATCTTCAATTCATCTAGCGATCCTTATTAGAATGATCAATGCTAATGTCCCTTGTACATCATCCCAACACCCTTTAATTAGCCTCTATGGATTGCCCCCGAGTGTTGAACATTCCAACGCCGAACTTGATGATGACCCATTTTTAGCACATCCGCGCGTTAATACTTGAATTGACCCTAACTTTTGCCTAGGTTGCTCTTTCGAAGTTTTCAACCTACCAGTCGTCTAATTTTTGCCTAGGTTGCGCCTTTCAAAGTTTCAACCTAGCGAGTCATTTTATATCTTTCTTTTCTTTTTCTTTTCTATTTTTCTTTTTATCCACGACATATTATTTTCAACTTGCGACAACGCCTAGGCATAATACTTTCTAACAAGATCTCAATTTACGGAAGTGGTAGATCTTCACCATCCATTTTTGTGAGGATCAAGGCCACTCCCGAGAAAGCCTTTTTCACAACATAGGGCCCGTCTATAGTTTGGGGTCCATTTCCCTCGATAGTCTTTTGGATTGGCGGGATTTTCTTAAGCACTAAATCTCCTTCTTGGAATTGTCGAGGCCGTACTTTCTTCACATGAGCTCTCATTAACCTCTTTTGGTAGAGTTGACCATGGCATAAAGCGTTTAGTCTTTTTCCTTCAATGAGGTTCAATTGATCATATCGCGCTTGGACCCACTCACCTTCTTCTAGTTTTGCTTCCATCAACACTCTTAATGAGGGAATTTCTACTTCAATGGGGAGGACGCTTCCATTCCGTAAACTAAGGAAAAAGGGAGTGGCTCTGTTGAAGTGCGAGCAGATGTGCGATAGCCATGAAGGGCATAGGGAGCATATCGTGCTCCCTATATCGTCACTTTGTCATCTTTTGAATAATCTTTTGATATTCTTGCTGGCATACGCCTCTCTTGCTCCATTCATCTTTGGGGCGATACGGGAGAGAGTTGTGATGCTTTATCTTGAACTTCTCACACATCTCTGTCATCGCTTTGTTATTAAGATTAGTTGCATTCATTTGGTGATGATTCTACTGGGTAAACCATAACGACAAATCAACTCCTCTTAATAAACTCGAGCACTACCCCTTTGTCATACGGGCATAGGAAGCGACTTCGACCCATTTTGTGAAGTAATCGATCGCGACAAGGATAAAGCGGTGCCCATTCGAGGCTTTTGGTTCAATGGGGCCGATAACATCTATTCCCCACATTGAAAATGGCCATGGTGCTGTTAAGACATTTAGAGGTGCTGGGGGTACATGAATATTATTAGCATATGTTTGACATTTGTGACATTTTCTCACATGATTGAAGCTTACCTATCATTAACCAAGAGTACCCAAATACCGCAAGATTTTCCTAGCCATCGCATGGCCATTTGCATGGGTTCCATAAGTACCTTCATGTACATCTTCAATGATTTTCTTTGCTTCTAACGCATCAACGCATCTCAAAGGATTCATGTCGTGGTTTCTTTTGTATAAAATTTCCCCATTTAAAAAGAAACCCATTGCCGCCTGACCTTCGTAAAGTTCTTTTATCATTTTCTGAGGCTCCTGGGGGATATTCTCTACTCTTAATGTAGCATTTGATGTCATGGTACCATGGTTTTCGATCTGGTTCTTCTTCAACTGTTAGACAATAAGCAGGGGAGTCACGACTTTCCATTTTTATCGCTGGCATGTCCCTATCATGATTGACTTTGAACATTGATGATAAAGTGGCCAAGGCATCGACTAATTGATTATTATCACTGGGAATATGATGGAAGGTAATTTCATCGAATTGCTTCCGATAATTCTTTAAGGTAAGTGTGATAAGGATTAATTTGGCATCCCGAGTTTCCCATTCTCCTCTTAGTTGGTGAATGACATCAAGCGTAGTCTCCGCACACCTCCAGGATTTTTGCTTTTGAGTCTATTGCTGCCTGGACCCCCATGGCGCATGCCTCATACTGCCTATGTTGTTTGTGCAAATCAAAGTATAGCCTAGCGGTAGACTGGGATGAATTTTCCTTCTGGGAGAGATTAGAATTGCCCCTATTCCGTGTCCTAGTGCATTAGAGGCTCCATCAAACAACAAGGTCCATTTTTCACCTCTTGTTGATTCTTCATCTTTGAATAAAGCCATTATGTCTTCTGCCTGGGAAGTCACACCGCATTGACCCATAGTCTTCTGTAGGTTAGCCAAATATTCTGCAAGGGCACTACCCTTTATTGCCTTTTGAGTGACATAGACGATATCATATTCGATAGAAGAACTTGCCATCGGAAATTCTACCAGAGAGCGCTTCTCAAATATATATTTGATTGGGTCCATTTTAGATATAAGCCAGGTTGTGTAACACAACATATAATGCCTTAGTCGATGAGCACCCACGCCAAAGCACAACAAAGTGCTTCTAACAATGAGTATTTGGCTTCATACCCGTAGAAACTTCTTACTCAAGTAATAGATTGCATGTTCTTTTTCTACCAGATTCTGGCCGTGTTGCCCCAATACACATCCCATAGACTCCTCAATCAATCGTCAAATACATAATGAGGGCCTTCCCGCACCGGGGCACCAAAATCGGAGGTTCTTGTAGATATTGCTTAATCCTTTCAAAGGCCTTTAGCGCCTTCATTCCATTCAATCGCCCTGATTCTTGCGTAGCCTAAAGAGTGGTTCGCATGTAGAGGTTAATGATATGAATCTAGCGATATAGTTCAATCTCCCCAAAAATCCTCGAACTTGTTTTTCTCAGCATGCGAGTCAAGATTTCTAAGATTGCCCGCACTTTATCGGGATCAATTTCTATCCCCTCCAAGCTTACCACGAATCCCAGGAGCTTTCACGATCTTACACCAAAGGTGCATTTGGCTGGTTCAAACTTCGAGTCTAAACTTCCTCAAATGCTCAAAAAGCTTCAGAAATTAACGACATGGTCTTTTCTCATCTTTGATTTTGCAATCATGTCGTCGACATAAACTTCTATTTCTTTGTGCATCATGTCATGGAATAGAGTCACCATTGCCCTTTGGCATGTTGCCCAGCGTTCTTTTAAACCAAATGGCATGACTTTATAGCAAAGGTTCCCCATTGTGTGATGAAGGTGGTCTTTTCCATATCTTCCTGAGCTTTTTATTTGATTATAGCCTCGAAAACCATCCATAAAAGAGAAGACAGAATGTTGAGCAAAGGTTGTCTACCAAAACATCAATATGGGTAGTGGGAAGTCATCTTAGGGCTAGCCTTATTTAAGTCTCGATAATCGACACACATTCTGGACCTTCCCATCTTTCTTTGGGACTTTGAACGATGTTGGCCACCCATTCTCGGGTATTTTGCAATCACAGGAAGCCCGCATCAAACCGCTTTTTAACCTCTTCCCTAATTTTTAGTGACATTTCTCGCCTTCATTCGCCTCAATTTTTGCTTAACTCGGTGGACATTCTCGGTTTTACAGTAATTTATGCGGACGCATCATGTTAGTGTCCAACCCGTGCATGTCTTGATATGACCACGCGAATACGTCGCTATATTCATATAAGAGTTTGATTAGTTCTTTACGCTCATATTCTTTCATTGAAGCGCCAATCTTGATTTCTTTTTTATCATCCTCGGTCCCTAAATTGATTACTTCAATTGGCTCCTCGTGGGGTTGGATTTTTGGCTTCGCTTTCTCTACCATCCTTAAAAGTTCAGGGGAGTGGCTCCCAATCATCTTCACTATCCTCATTGTGCACTAATTAATAGGGTGATCAAAATCATATATAGTGGGACCATAGCATTGACATTTTCAAAAGTATCACTTTCGTATCCGCACAATAGTTTGTATTAACACGAAAGAGGAAGAAAAATGAATAAAGGCTTAATTTAGGTAAACAAGAACAAATGAGGGCAATTTGGAAGAACTTAGAATGCACTTTATTGATCACAAATATGAAAAGGAAACATGTAAGCCCACTCTAAAAATGTCATCCTAAAGCCTTGGGCAAGTAGCGACAGGGATTAGTATTAGAATTACTTTGAACGAGACTCTAAGGTAGTGGGAGCTCGATGATTTCCCAATTGCCGAAGTTCCACCACTCGAGAACAGTGGATACACCAGGTTGGCGACATGATCCATGGGGTGTTTATCCTCAATTGCGCAGACTTGATTCAAACACCATTCCCGCTTCCTAAGCTCACGTGATGTCACATGGGTACCCTTCGCACTTAGGTTCTCTATTTTCCAACCGAGCCAACCTTCTTTCCTTTTTCTCATTAATGATCCTCCTCTTGTCGCCTTTGGTGGGCTTATATCCCAACCCAAACCTATCCTTATTTTCGCCAAGATGTGTAGAAGTTTCACACACCTTGTTGGTGCTTTCCCTAGTCCTCCCCACGTTGATATCCCCTTTCCAAAGATAACCTTGGCTATCATTACCAAGGCCGATGGTCGTGGGTTCCTGGAAATTTGTGTCCCTTCTTATGTAAGTGGTGTGTTGGCAATCTCAAGTGCTTGAAACGCAGTTTCGAGAGCTACCAGCCTTCAATGTAAGGGGTTGATGATGGCTTGCTCACCAATAGTCTTCTTCTCCGAAATGATCACTAATTTGTTGTCTATTATAAATTTCACCTTCGGTGCAACGTGAAGAGACCGCTGTAAGAATGAATCCATGGTCGTCCCCAATAGACAACTATATGCCTGTAATGTCCATCACCTGGAAAAGTATATTGAAAATATTCGGGCCGATTTGACCGGGATCTCAATTTCCCCATCACCTCCCTTCTTGTGCCATCAAAAGCTCTCACTACCATTGCACTCGGCTTCATGTAGGACCAAAAAGCGCGTACTTGGTAAGTGTTGATTTTGGCATTACATTCAGAGAAGAACCATTATCCACAAGTACCCTTGCCATTATATGATCTTGGCATTTCACAGAGATATGAAGTGCTTTATTATGCCCCCATTCCTCCGTAGGTATTTCATTATCTCTGTGAAAGTGATGTAATTATCTACATGATGTTGCTAATAATGCCATCAAACTTATCAACTCGTGATGTGCCGGGAAACATGAGCTTGATTTAACACTTTCATTAGCACCTTCCTGTGGTGTGGTTCATAGTTCAAAAGTAAGGACAAAAAGAGATATCCTAGCGGTGAGTGCGATTTAGTTGATCAATCACCCTATATTCACTCGCTTGATGAACTTCAGGAATTCATAGGCTTCTTCATTTGACACTTCTTTCTGCAACCGTCCTTGCTTAGCGGCTACCGATTCATCTTTCTCCGCATGCTTTTCTCAAATGAATCATCTACCACTTTGTCTTTCCCTTCACGGATCTTCTCTATCTCCTCTCGTCAGCCTCTCTTTCCTATCCCCTGGGTGTAGCAACACCACTTGGTCATCCCACCAATCCGATATGTTTGTGATAGTGGAGGACATGCTAGAACAAGATGAGGCCTTTATCGATCTTCTTTAGGATTATCCGTAAATACTTGCACATCATATTTCCATATAATCGCTTGGTATCCTTTGCAGGGGAAAAAGGACTGGGGTACTTGAATCAGAATAAAGCTTTGGTCCATAGGAGTCCGTGGGGTTGTGGTTCTTGATATAATGGAGCACCAATGGTTTGGGTGTAACCATTGATTGTTCACTTGTTAGTGGAGTTGCTTGTGGTATTTGGGGTATTTGCAATCTCTTGACTTCCTTCATTCTCAAGAGGCATCGATTCTTTGACCATGTTTACACCATCATCATCTTGTTCGCAACTTATTTGTACTAGTTGCATATCCATTAGATTCTCAAGGACCAACTTGAACTCACATCACATCTCTCAATTGAATGTCCCACCATGTCTCCATGGAAAATTACATACCACCTCATTATTATGGTTCTCATCCTTCATGTCTATTTGGGTTTGAACCAACCCAATCTTAGAAAGTGCTTCAAATATTGTCTTCATTGAGGTCTTGACATTCTCAACTCTTTCTTTTGACATAATCCTCTGGGCCTCCTCCACAAGATTAACTCCCGAGCCTTCATGATTGGGTAAAGGATCGCGGGCTCACACTAGGGCTTCCTCTCCTTGAAGTTCACCATTTAGCATTTATGCGAGAGATTGCACTTTACTCTTTAGAGCCATACAATTTTCTCGTAGAATGGCCTATGGCCCTCCGTGGTATTCACATCGAGCATTGGGATCATAACTCTTAGGAAACGGGGTTCCAATGGCTTCAAAGCGGCACAAAGCCACTAGACCATTGTGCAATAGGTGCGTAGCAACTCGTGTAGGGCATAGTGGATAGGATCAAACTGCACGGGCTTTTTGTCTGGTTGTTTTGAGTCCGTCTCAAGGTTGGTGTTTTGGTTTCTGAGTCAAGGTTGAGTTGCCGTTCAGATGGTACCACCGGGGAACTTTGTCGTTGAATGGGAGCATTTATCTTGATAAGGTATTGATGGATGATAAGGTTGAGAAAATGGAACTCAAGTGCTGGTAGCTTAATATACGAGTAAGGTGCATAAGGTACTTGGTGGCCAAAAGGTGTTTGGTTAAACTTTCCTCGAGTGCACCCCCTTTGATCATACATTATCATTGTGCCTCTCCTTCTTTTTCTTTCCCATATAGGATTTTCTCATGTTTACTCCCACTTGAATTGTCAATGATTTTCCCACTTTTCATTCCACTTTCCACCCTTTCTCCGATTATGACAATATCTCGAGAAATTTGAAGACACGCTTCCAATCATTCGGCCATAAAAGAGGCGATTGAAGAGTATCAATAAACATGGCAACCATTTCTTTATCCGACAATGGCGGCTCCACTTGAGCCGCTGCTTTCTCCAACGTGCTGAGCATATTCTTTGAAAGTCTCAAGATTTTCTTTTCCATATTCGTTGCATTCCTATCAGAGCCATGTCGATGTTATACTTATATCGCCTTTAGGAAGGCATCGCCCAAGTCCTTCCAACAACGCACATGGGCTCGCTCAAGGTGTGTGTGTACTAATTTGAAGTCGCCACTGTCAGCTATCTTGGAAAAGTGGATTAGTAATTTGTCATCATGGGCATATGAAGCCATTTTTCTACAGTACATGGTTAAATGATTCTTTGGACAAGTGGTCCCCTCTGTACTTGTCAAAACTGTACCTTGAATTTTGGAGGACTACCACATCCGGGACAAGGCAAAGCTCTGGGCATCCATAAGGCCATAATTGTTCATCCCCTTCTATGACTCAAGTCTTTCTTCAAGAAATTCTAACTTCTCTTGGGCTTTGGTCCTTCCATTGTGGGATTCATTGGAGGATCGCTTGTTATCCTTTCATGGAAAGATCATGTACGGCATGAAGTAACCATGAGATTGCCGCATTGGTTGTGGGTTCATAGTTTCATGAGAACCAAGGTGAGGGTTTTGTTGTTGCGAGCATTTGTGGATTCCCATTTGGCATACCATCGTTTGGAGGGTGGGTAGTATGTTGTTGTGACATATTGGGCATGAAGCCAAAAGGATAGAAATTTGGCCGATGACATATTAGCTTCTCGGTGGATTTGAGCCTTGAGGTTGTGAGGGTTGGTTGGGTAAATAAGTGAGTGGCATCATGGTGCCTCGAGGATTCATGTTTTGTACTTGCGCATGGTCGGGTGTGAAGCCGTGAGGTGGTGAAGAGGTGTGGATCGGGTTGTTCTTCATTATTTGGCCGGGCGGGTCCCATCCGTGTTTCTCCTCCTTTCACGGACTCTAGCATTTCTAAGATCTTGGTCATTTGCTCTTTAATGATTCACATCATTTTTCAACTCTTCTTGAGTCCTTTCACGCTCTTGTTCATCCATGATTCTCGTTTGGGAAACGAGTCCTATAAGTGGTGCCGCTGAAATGCTTTTCTTGCTTTGTTCGCTCCTTTAAACCAAATTAATATAGTGTGAATATGCAAATATGAAAATGAAATCAATGATATGCATGCATGCGTAAAAAAAATGGTCCAAAATTGTAGATAATATTGCCAAAACTCATTTATTCCATATCAAATTCTCAAAGAACAAGGAGTTTGTCCTTTAAAAAATGGATTCGAAAAGAAGAAACAAACAAAAACAAAAACTCCTTTTAGATTCCTAGTGTCCTATCTATCTTTCAATGGAATTTCTTGTCGAAGGTCAAGATCTTTCTTAATGTTGAATAAGAACTTTTGAGTTTCGCCGGTGGGCCTTAGCCTCAATCTCTTGTGCTTCTTCGCTTCTTTTTAGCTCTTTCAAGAACCTTTCTAGCACCACTAAGTAGGTTGTTGGCCCCTTGTTGTACCACTTGGTATTTGTTTTCATAATCCAAACTCTTATCATGCCAATAACGAGTTTCTTCTTCTAGTAGAGCCTTCTCATTCCTCAGTGAGCGGCTACCTCGCGACTAGCCTCTAAATGTTGTGAGTTTAAAGTGTGCACATTTAATTTCAAAGCTTCATTCTTTTGATCGTACTCAATGAGTCAACATCCTTTCTTGTGATGGTTGCCTCCGTAACTTGACATCTCTCTTTCAACTTATTCATCTCATGATTCATCCATAAGAATTCCTCTTCCCTTTTTTGTATCATCCATTTAGCTCTTGTTATTTCACGGCTCCATGCTTTTTAGAAATCATTTTCTCGCACTCACCGCAAATATGGCTTCCTTTTCTTGGAATCGCCGATAGGCCATTTCAAATTTCCTCGCCACTGCCTTGGTAATCAATTGGTTCATTGAACATATGGGTTGGCGGTTCAGGGCCTTGAACCTTAGGAGCAGAAACCCTTTTCCTCTGTTAGCTTGCCATAGTAGATAGCTGGGGTAGTATCACCGAGCAGACGCCAGTTTTTACGTATCTCACATTTTTCCATGCTTCAATTGCCTCCTAGCTTTATGAGTTGCTTCCTTCGTCACCATAAGAAAATCAAACGCATAAATTTCATGCCATCTAATGAATTGCTTGGATCCTAGCCTTCTGGACCATGAAAAAGCAGAATCGGTCACACCCCACGTGCCAATGAGCGAACCCACGGCTTATCCCCACACCGATATATAGCGAATGAGCGTGGAAACCACGTGGCCCTCCAAACTACTTCTTTCATTTCCAGTAAAATAATTAATCCATTGGCTCTTTGGCGCTCGCGAGGCCAATCCGAAAATGCTATGATGCAAGATCGGGTTTTTGAACCTGTATATATCCCATACTTAATCTTTGGGTAATCTGGAAGCAATTTAGAGTTGGTAAATGGCTAATCATCCATAACACGTCAGCGATTGAGCACACCCACTGAAATCGCCTTTTTATTAAGTCTACAATAATTCAAGGATCTTATGGATTCGCTGCACTGAAGGAGCTGGGTTGGTTTTATGCTCTATTTGCTCGAATAACTTGATTACTTGTCCGCGTCTATTTGGCCCTTCACTTTTGGAAAAATTACTAATCCATAAATAGCCAAAGCCAACATAGCTAACCCTTGCTCGGTGTCAACATGCTCTTGAATAAACTCCAAAGAAGTAATCGCGCCGAGGCTACGACCATTTTCCTTCATGTGTTTCTCTATCTCACTTGCATGAATACCCATAAGCTTGGAAAGCACCTTTGGGTGTTGTTTTTGTGTCATGGTAATAAATTTTATCCTTGGGTAAAGCCTCCATATTAAGTAGCCTAGTGTATTCTTCAATTGTTGGAACCATGTAATTGCTCGGAAAGTAAAGCATCGATAAGAAGGATCCCAAAATGGAGCATGGCCTTCAAAGACGTCAACCAACTGTGACGAATGAAAGATACACAATGTGCCCATATTTCTTGTTGAATTCTTCATGTTTTTTCATCCGCAACCAAACCTCTCTAGCGGCTTTAAGTCATTCTCGTTCAAGATCAACTTTTCCTAATCGGGGCAATTGAATAACGACCCCCGTTGGTAAGCGAGTCTCCTTCTTCTCGATTGTATCCTCTCTCGATTCTTGTATGACTGGCCGCCCTTGCTTTCAGTACAATACGAGATTGGGTAGGCGCCTTTCCTTTATCCATGTTCTCGAGGATCCGGGATGGTAATATGAGTTTTAGCAATATCTTTACAAAGTTGGACCATGAATGCAAATGCAAAAAGGGAAAGAAAAATTGAGTGTAATGTTTGTGCAAAAAATTAAATGAATGCACATCTCATACAAAAAGTAAAGGATAGAAAGGATTCTCTCATGTGTCCTACGGCGACGGTTACCTGGGCTTAACAACCTGTCCTAAAGGATTAGTTTTATAAACCATGGTGGCTCCAAGGTCGATCTAATTGGTGAAGGTTTGAATTCTAGACCCCTATTGGGAAAAGGTCCCCAAATTGCCTCTACTGTCACCAACACTTTGGTTAGTAAAGGTCCCCAATCCTCACCCATGACAGGCTACGAACGGAAAGGGTTCAATTTGAGTGAGGGGGTTTCGTGGGCTTATACGGAGACTGTAGGCCTCTCAAAGCAACACTACTTTGCCCTCTATCTAAGCCTACAAGGTAACCAAAGGTGTAGGGCTTGTGTGTGTAAAGTGTAGTGCACAGTGTGTGGAAGGAACAAATAAATAGTCTTATTCACAAAAAGGCATATAAATTAAACAAATGCAACATGATCAAGTATATAAGAGATTAAAAAAGAATAAGAAGGACCAAGGCAATTAAAAAGCGTATAATAAGAGATTAAAACATGGCTTAACCTCTAAGTTCCGCTGGGAGTCGCCCGGTAATCGTCTCCGAAGGGCGCCGCGATGGGAGAAGGCAACTAAGATTTATTGTTTGGGAGTCGCCACTAACCGGTATTCTTCCATTAAAAAATGGAATGGTGCGACTGGACACCTTAAAAATGGTCTCGTGGATTAAGAGTTTAGGTTCGGGGGTTGATTACGGGTAGGGAAAGTGTTAGCACTTACACCGTCCATTCTAAGAATGGTTACCTATTTAATCTATTGTTATCTGGTCAAATTAATTAAATTGGTCCTTTATTATCCTAAAAAATGTTATTTATTTTATTTTGACATGTCCCATTTTGTCGGCATATTATCAAAAATGATAAATGACTAAGACAGAGAATGGGTGGCTAAATAGCCATTATTGTATGAAACAAATGTAGGCCCATAACACATTACGTGAAGGTGGTAAATTAAAAAATCATATTTTTAAGAAAATATTTCTAAATAAAATATGAGATTTTTAAATGATTTTTATAAAAGGGAACTTTTAGAAAAAGTGATTTGTGAAATGATTTTAGAAAAAATGAAATTTTTTGGAATGTGTGATTAAATGAAATTTTAATTTACCACCACCACAAAGTTAAGGCTATATTAATTTGTTCACATTTGTTTTTTATTTTAAAATATTTTATTTACTTAATTGTGAAAATTAGACCCCGCCTCCTAGCAAAATCTAATATTAATAGCCTTAAGAATATTGGGAAGAGTTTAGTTGATCGTCTCTTCGATCTTCTCCCAAATTCTTCCGTCAAGCCAAAATTTAAGGGTTAATATGATATTTGACTAAAGTGGTGAGCATACAATTATAGTAAGTTAAATTAATGTGTGAAAGGAGATATTTATATTGGAGATCACCTAAAGCCCCCGCCGCTTCTGGCAAAACTAAAGAAAAACTCATCACCTCAAAAAGTCAAAATGTCGCTGTCACTTCGGCTAATTTTGATTATTCCATTGTCGGATATCTTAAATTTATTTTAAATGGCAATTAAATTGCTAGTATGACAAATAAAATATGAAAAAAATATTTATTGAAAATCACCTAAAGCTCTGCCAACGCTTCTGGAAAAACTAAAAGGATATTCCTCACTTCCAGAAAGTCAAAACTTCGCCATTACTTTGGCTAATTTTGATTATTCCTTCATTCTGATATCTTAAACTATCATTAACAAGATATGACAATTGACCATTAAGTGAATAATTATTTAAATTTATTTTATGTCCTCGCCACGGATAAATAAAAAAGGAAACTTAGAATTTACTAAAACATATCATTAAACCAATAAGAATAAAAAAAGGCAAGATAGCACGACGGTGCACTTCCACCCATTTTCTTAATATCAAGTCATTTGCCTTCTTTCTCTTTTACACTTAATTATATTGGTTTGGCACGTGTTCCATTAATGTGCTAACAACTCATGCACATTGTTAAGGTTACATCATCTACCCAACAGATACCTCGCTTACTCAAGATTTTTAGAAAACCCACTCGTAGTTCATAATAAAAATAATAATAACAAATAAGAATGCTGTACAATGAAATTTGGATTTTGTACTCCCAAAGCTCGACAACCTTCTCGTTGTACATTCATTACTTACAGGAATAAACAGAAACAGGGTGATAGTCATTTGGCGGTGAGGGAGAGATCTGGTTATGTTATGTGCAAATGGCCGCTAGAGTTAGAGTTGGTTGTCGTAAGTTACCAAATTGTGTTTTTATGGAGGCTTTAAGGTGAGAAGATCAAATGAAAAACATGCAAGCCAAGAAAACATGGGTAGCCATAAACAGAGTAGGAACAAATCTTAGAGCAAGCAAGTCTTACCTTTTATTAGGTTCGGATGAAAGGCCGCTGATGACTATCGTGTGGATCCCTTCTCTTTCCTAGGTTTCTTCCGTTTTTTGATTTTTTCTCCTCCTTTTCGTGTTATGTCTTGCAAGGCTTTTATAGCCAAAGAGGTGAGATTTTTCTTTAATATCAGCATTAATTAAAATTGATTTTTCCTTTAATTTATCACTCAATTGATTTGATATTGGCAATCAATCTCTTAGAATTAGGGAGTGAATTACTGGTAATTTGGAACTAAAATCAAGGGATGGTATCTTTATGATATTAATTGATTTAGGTGCAAAATAGAAGATACACCTTGAGCTAAAAAATAGGATACAAGCAATTAGTGCTAGAAATTGAGGGATTTTCTCTTTTTATGATATGATTATGATTTGAGAATAAATAGCATCAAAGTGGGATGGGTTTGGGCTTGAAAGTGGATGCCTTCCCAGAGTTATTGGTATCGAGTTCTGAATTGTGCCAGAGGGCCCAAAAATAAATAAATTAAGAAAAAGAGAGAAAGAAATAAATAAAAAAAAAAGCTTGGACAAATTTGGGTATCAACAAAGATCATTTTCGTCTTGAAGGCAGGAGCGGAGCGGAGGGAAGGGGGATGGGGGTCAGCTATCAATGGTAACAGTTCTTTTGAATGCTGGCTTGGGTGAACCATAAATTATTTTCTACGGTGGAGGATTTACACAATTTAGGATCCCCGCCCTCATTTTAATCAAATCATTCAATAGTGATTTCACATTATCAATAATATCATGCATATGTTTGTACACTAATTTAAAGTTACTTTATTTACATTTGTACAAGATAATTATTTTTGATTTGTTGTGATGAGGTCAATTACATACAAATCAAAATGTATTTCTACCTATAAAAGACAATTTAATGTGGTACTTAAATCACGAGGATCTCTCACTCAATAGGTAAGGGTGGAGAACAGGTCAAGTCGATCAACAAACCCACATATTTTTACCAAACCCAACTCATAAATGACATGTTGATTTGGACCTGTGGATTGAGTTGGGTTTAAAATAATCAAACTCACTATGTATGAATCGGGTAGCGGATTGAGACTCTCCCAACCTAGTCCACTCAATTTTTTTTAATATGTTATTGCTTTTATTTGGGATTCCAAAATCTTATATAAGTTTATAATTTTTTTGGATAATTAATTTCTTAAGAATTTTTAAATAAAAATGACACTTATACACTGCATTTAGTAATGCAAGGCGAGTTCTGAACAATTTTCGTAATTCTTTGCAATCCACCACTATTGAAACATTGGTTTGTGCTCAAAACTGATTAAGAACTCTAGATAAACACATTGATCTATAGGTTCAAATGGATAAAATTAAAAAGATTAAAGCAAGTAGTGTATTATTTACAATTTACTTAATTTGTTTAGACCATTATTAATAGTTTAATCAAAGAGAATATGAGATGTTGGTTATGGTGTTGTTAGCTAATTGTGTCTTTGTTGTTTGTTTGTATTGATTGTAATTGTAATCATAGAGTTATATGTATATCTACTTTGAAACTTATACTTTATGTTATGTCATTTAGAAACTTATGTTACGTTATTTAGAATGAATTTTTTTTTTAACTTCAAGTTTGACCCATGAGTTGAATCCAACCCAACCTACATAAGAGCAAGTTGGGTTGGTTTGGATCAAAGAAAAAAAAAACTCTAAACCCAACCCAACCCAACAACTATTTTCATGAGTAGATTGAGTCCAAAATGATCTTAAACCTAACCAATGTCCACCTTTCCAATAGATAATTTTTTAGAATAGACTCTCCTCGTAAGCGTGAGTCGAAGTAATATTACAATGCAGAATAATATAATTATAATATATAATGTACAACTCTCATTATTTTTTCATATATCCTGTAAAATAAATTCATCTATTACGTACAATGTTTAGTATTACGCTAGACATGTAATAACCTACCAAAGAAAAATTATAGAATAATTGTTTAGGAGGAGGGGATGGGTTTTGTTCTAATGTCTTTTTGGCAATTTCCCTTTTCTAATTTTGGTGTGATTTTTTTGAAGTTTTCAACAATAACTGAAATCACTTGTTTGTTTGAAATAATTATGAAAATGTGATAAAAACTTATTTAACTAATAGAGATTTTTAATACCAAATATTATATTTTAATTAATAGAGATTTTTAATACCAAATATTATACTTTAATTAATGGAGATATTTTAGAATTATTTCTAAATGCTCCATGTTGAGCATATTCTCTTTGGGTGCTTGATATAGTAGGTTTGGTAACTTTTTTCCCCCCTTCTTTCAAAAGTCGTTCTTTGAATAAGAACAACGAAAATATGGTTATAAACTTATTGTATTGTTTTTTTTTATGCCATGAATTTAATTTTGATTAATTATTAATGTAATTTTGTTTAAGTTATTACATAATTATGAATTATCATATTGTTAAAAGAATTTAATTATTTTAGTAATTATTATTATTATAGGTAAAGTATTTATTTTTTAATAATATAATACATAATTATATAATAATACATGAAACAATAAATTAAAATTAAAATCTTTTATTTTGATAAATTCTCTATAAGAATTCTTTTCATATCCTTCTATTTTTCATATTTCCATTTAAGAGCGTATAATTATTTTGAAAGCAGATTCCAACTTTCTAAACAAAACCATCACATATTTTTTTCTTCCATATTTGGAATTTGGAAATCCTATTTATACACCCCCTTCATATAATATTATGGTTAAGGTTAAGCAAATCCATTGAAAAATATAGCAATAGGAATAAAAGAGAGAGAGAGAAAGATTTATTTTATTTTATTGGTGTAAATTAAGATATTCATTTGTTCAGAAGATAAGAACCTAATATCACGTGGTACGATTAGATCAAACATGTAAAATGAAGACTATTTTTAACTATATTTTTCTTCATATATACTGTCTTAATAATCAAAGTCGAGATAATATATTTTTTACCCACACTAATGCAAGTTGGTAGAGAGAAAAAAAGGATTATATCCCTTTCTTTTCTTTATTATTGTTTTTATCATAATATATCACAAGTGTCAATATGTAACCTCAATTGCATCAAAATTCCATTGCTAACCAGGTCACCTCCAAATATGAGACGGAAACGGATAGAACATAAGATGAGGTCCTCTTTTGCCCAGCCACAGATAATACATTCCCAAATCCTCCCCAATCCTCTTTTCCTCTATTCCTAACCCCTTCCCATTCCCAAAACCTCTCCTAAGCATTAAGCAATTCTTCAATGGCAATTTCTTCAGCAGCAGCAGCAGCTTCCTCAAAGCTCATATACTACCCACATGCCTCTGACTCCCAATCTTCCTCTCCCATTCCCACCTCCCTTTCTATCTCATCCTCCACCACCACTTCCAACCCCACAACCACACCCTTCCGCTCCACAACCCATCTTTCCTCATCCTTCCTCAACCCTTCCACAATCTTCCACCTTACACCCTCTTCCACCTCCACCACTCGCCAACGCTCCTTCACAATCCGCGCCGCTCGCGGCAAGTTCGAGCGGAAGAAACCCCACGTGAACATCGGCACAATCGGCCACGTGGACCACGGCAAGACCACTCTCACTGCAGCCCTAACCATGGCCCTAGCCTCAATGGGCAACAGCGCCCCCAAGAAATACGACGAAATCGACGCCGCCCCAGAAGAGCGAGCTCGTGGAATCACCATCAACACCGCCACCGTCGAATACGAAACCGAAAACCGCCACTATGCCCACGTGGACTGCCCCGGCCACGCCGATTACGTGAAGAACATGATCACCGGCGCCGCCCAGATGGACGGCGCCATTCTGGTTGTTTCCGGCGCCGACGGACCAATGCCGCAGACCAAGGAGCATATCCTTTTGGCCAAGCAAGTGGGTGTGCCCAACGTGGTTGTGTTTCTGAACAAGCAAGACCAGGTTGATGACGAGGAGCTTCTGCAGCTCGTGGAATTGGAGGTTCGTGAGCTTCTTTCGACTTATGAATTCCCTGGGGATGATATTCCTATTGTTTCTGGTTCTGCTCTCTTGGCTTTAGAAGCGTTGATGGCGAACCCTGCAATCAAACGTGGTGACAACCAGTGGGTTGATAAGATTTATGAGCTTATGGATTCTGTGGATAGCTACATACCAATTCCTCAGCGTCAAACTGATCTTCCCTTTTTACTTGCCATTGAAGACGTTTTTTCCATCACGGGTCGTGGAACCGTTGCCACTGGGCGTGTTGAGAGAGGTACCATTAAGGTTGGAGATACTGTAGATCTTGTTGGTTTGAGGGAAACTAGAAATACTACCGTGACTGGGGTGGAAATGTTTCAGAAGATTCTTGATGAGGCATTAGCTGGGGATAATGTAGGATTGTTGCTCAGAGGTATTCAGAAGGTTGATATACAGAGAGGGATGGTTTTGGCTAAGCCTGGCACCATTACTCCACATACCAAGTTTACTGCAATTGTGTATGTCCTCAAGAAGGAAGAAGGTGGTAGGCACTCCCCGTTCTTTGCTGGTTATAGGCCACAGTTCTACATGAGGACTACTGATGTCACTGGCAGAGTTGCCTCCATTATGAATGATAAGGATGAGGAGTCAAAGATGGTGATGCCTGGAGACCGTGTTAAGATGGTGGTTGAACTTATAATGCCTGTGGCTTGTGAACAAGGAATGAGGTTTGCTATTAGAGAAGGGGGGAAGACTGTTGGAGCTGGTGTTATCCAATCAATCCTTGAGTAATTGTAATTGTAAGAACATCTGCCTGCCATCCAACTACATGACTCTTATATAGTGGAGAAACTCACTATCTTTGGTTTGTGCTATTACTTTTTGCCATTTTACAGAAATTGATTTTTTTTTTTTTTTTGTAGGTTTATTAGATGATGTTTAGTCAAGTTGGATAATATTTTTTCAATGCTTTGTCGTGACTTCCTTCTCTTTTATTGTTTCATCTGTTAAGTACTCGAGCAAGATTCCATAAACTTCTGCTTGCATGAGAAGATGAGATTTATCTTAGAAGGCTGAACAGTATTTCGCTTTACTCTTTTAGTACAGTCATGCTATGTTTGGAAGTTTTTTAGTAAAGAAGGGAGGGGATGGAGGGGGAGTTACTCCCCCTTGTATGGATGTTATTTTCTCTTATTTAATTTAAAATACCCTCTTTTCCCCTGCTTACCCCAATTCAAGGGGAAAGAATTTTGTGGCTTTGAGGGGCATCCCCCTCCTTAAACTCTTCCAAACATAGCATTGTTTCTTATAATCTGCAATCATGTGACTATTAACAATGTGGTTGCCCCTCTCTGCCTCTCATATTTTTTTATTAGTCTTAAGGTAGGTAGAAATAATATAATTGGTGTTGCAATTTCCTGAGACAATTGATGTCCTCTTCCTTTCGTTTGGTAGAAGTCTCTTCTGAAATTTTATTCTGGATGTATAGTTCATTGAAAATAAATATGCAATTGATGAGTCAACTAACTTCTAATATTGGTTTGGCTACCTTAGATTAAGCTATGAAAACATGTTACATGTTCTCCACATACAGATTAGAGACCCTCATTGTGTTCAGATCAGTAATGCGTCATGAATCCTGATCACATTCTTATACAGAGTCAATAGAATATGATTCCATGTCATGTTTATCTAAGATATTGCATGACGGAAAATTGTAGGAGATAAACCTAGTCAGTTCTCTTGTCCTTCTTTATATTTGTGTATTTTTTCCCCCCTATAATGTAAGTAGCTTCGGATTAAATCCAGATGGATTAGCTTCCTTCCTCTTTTATTTCGGTTAATACCATTTCCATGTGAAGCAGCACATACAGAAGTTAGAGGCCTCAGTTGGATTATCATATAAGAATCTCGTATCTTCTTTGATCTTTCATATGCTAAAACGCAACTGTTTTTTATTTTGTTACATGGAATGAAAAGAAGTTCAACTCCTAGCTAGTAAAGTTGCTTCTGCACTTCACTTTGTTGAAGGTGGTCACGAGGTAAGCCACTGGCTGGCAGCTGAAGCTCAATGCCAAGCTAGATGCATAATGGGAAAATGACCATTTTGTTCAGCTTACGAGAAATAATTTTCTATTGATTCGTTTTGAAAATTAACTAAGTATTTAACTATATTAATCAATAATTTACATATGGTTAACCACGTATCAAGTATCAAAATGAAGAGAAATTATTGGTTAACTGTATAAAAATTATTAGTTAATGTAGTTGAATATTTAGTTAATTTTTAAAACGAATCAATGGAGAATTATTTTCCTCTAGTTGAACAAAATGGTCATTTTTCCATGCATAATTGACTAGAGTTGCCTGTGCGGCTTTAAGCTCAGGACTTCTCTTTAATTCCATCCATTTTCTTTCTTGCATGCTTTCTTGTAACCTGGATTTGCATTAGTAATTTGTTTTTGCACAATGCTTGATTAGCTCAAGCCTATACTTTTCCTAGTATTATCACTTTTAAATGCTGCAAATGAACTAATGCAATGTTAAAACATGAATGGGAAGGATACCCGCCTTTTTTAAAATTTTTATTTTATTTTGGTGGACGGAAGGATACCTGCAAAGTTAACGAAAACACAGACCAAGTGAAGTCGTTATGATGAAAACTAAAATGGGATGATTTTACTAATGTAAGCTAAAATCTAAAATTGTTGGGTTTTAGTTTTGATAATGGTTTTACAGCTGCAAAAAAATCAAAATCTATATTCCCCCGTGTTAACTCGATATGATATTTCTAAATTTTTATATTTTGATGAATGAAAACATTAACGAGTGTGACCTATTATTATTCTTTTACTTCTTGGGTGAATAAATGAAAAAAGTGCTATTTTAATGAAGCCAAAGAAGGTGAAACAGCCTGATTAGGCTTTCAGATGCGATTTAGTTTTTGGTTATTTTTTCGGGGTTTGTGTTGTAGTTTCTTATAAAATTGATCAATTGTAAAAGTACCTTTGCTAATTCAACTTTGGTTATTTCAGAAACTCGTACTAACAATAGGATGGAATTGGATCTCTCAGATTAACCTTTTCCATTATTGATCCATCTTCAAAAGAAAAGCCTAACTAACGTCTAATTAGGAGATAACTAAAATGGGATGCGTAATCTCAGAATAATAGTATTTGCTCACCGTTACCAACCAGTAGAGGTGATGACATCCAGATAATTAAGTAATTTAATAGCAAACTTATATAGAGAGAAGTAAGATATAATAAATAGTTAAATACACATGGCCTCAAAAGGAGGCAACCCTCCATTTTTCTAGCTGCATGACTACCTATTGCTTAGACTAGTTGACATCCTATACTCATGCACCACATAAAACCCAGTGCCTGTTGAACGAGCATAAAGGCTATCTGAAGATGTAAGCAGCTGCTACCAATTCATGACTTGTGTGACTGTAACTTCTACGATCATATTTCCTAGAATATGGTTGATAATACCAAATTTTGAACAAATGCTGCCCTCTGCCTTCTCTCTTGATGATCCTGCTCATCACCCATATCCGGTGCATCTGTCCCAGACCTGCAGAGACAACCGTGAGCAACATTTCAGCATTAGATTTAAGGAGAGATTTTTCATAAGCCTTCTTTCTGTCTCTTTTTTAAAACCAGGATACAAGATTGCTACTAAGATTATAAAGACATAAATGTAGGATCTACACCATACCATCACCATAAGCCTAAGCCCAGGGCTCATGCAAATTTTTTACATCCAGACAGAATGAGTGGTTAAAGCATACTAGAAAGTGAAAAGAAAGGCATAATATCGTAAAATGAGAATATTTCATTTATGACCATCAATTAATTTGCTTTGAAATTTTGGTAAGGATAACATGAATGTATGGAAGAATCTGAGAAATTTAAAGCAGACTAGAAAATTTTAATCATGAGCATGTCAGGAGTGGGTTTTGAGTCTGAAACTTTTCTTCATGGGTGGTTTGACACTTAAACCCTTAATAATCTGCAATCAGGTACTAAGCAAGAAATATTTAATATATAAAATATTGGACTGTGTTAAAGGAAAACGATCGTAACCATTTAAGACATCATCATTAATCTTTCCTACATGTCACAAATATTTAACTAACCAAAGTGTAACAGGACGAATAAGATAGACTTGCTGCTCAGGAGAACATGCTTGTGAAATAAAACAGAGGAAGATATTAGAGCAGGTGTCTCACCACATTGACAGCCAGGTAATTCTGACTCAAGGGGTATTATACAATTCAACAAAATTAAAAGTTTTCACAAAGACGACAAAATTTTCTAAAATTACTGAGTAAACCTCTTGCTATGTAATCCTTCAAACTGCCAATATAATAATTACCATCATAGTAGGCCAATTCAAAGTTAGAGGCAGACCTTCAGAGAAACCATCTGAATCATACCTCATGACAAATACAAGCTATTTAAGAGGGTATCAGTACATGTGCATATTGGCATACATTGTATGTGACTAGCTTAATCAATTTCAATTTCTAATACCTATGCATTACACTTCAGTATTACTTCAAATCATTTCCATTCAGACTAAAATACTTGAAAACTAAATAATAAAACTTGAGACACTAAAGATCACTATTTCCTCAGAAAAATGAAAACCAACCTCCTTCTGGCAATATTACTAATTAGAACTAGCTAAACTTGTTTTAGAGGAAGATAAGGTATCAATTCTTAGTATTCAACATCAAGTGAAACCAGAAAAATCAGAGAGGACATCTACTTTTAATACAAAGTGTTCGAATAAAAAAAGACTAGCTGGAGAATGCTTTAAGTCATTTTGGTCACTTCATGGATATGCCCCTACCGAATCATTTGAAGGAATTTGAGCAGATGAATCTCAATGTAAAGCAAAGCTCTTTTTCATCCTTCTCTATCGCCCCCCCCCCCCCCTCTACTTTCTAAGTCTCACAAACATCCCCACATTGTCTTAAAGGTGATAGCTATTAAGACCCATGTTCATCAGCACATGAAATGCTTGGATCTGAGTTTATAGTTTCACCACCAGTCCTTTGTTTCCTAGTTCCAGTATAAAATGTTCACTTTAGTCAAACCATGATGCAATTATATTTTGATAATGAAAGTGCTTAAACAGATTCTGTTAACTGTCTCTCCCTCCCTCCAAACGACCATATCAATTGCACAATAAATTCAAAATATAATTTTAAAGGGACAAACCAGAGGGAGTATGCTATTGTAGACACACACCTCCCTATTCTTTCAAAGTATCTTTCAAGTTGAAAGGATATTAGAGAAAAAAATCCCAAATCAGAATATAGTTTTCTAGTTTCATATGTATGTAATGTCACATCATGAAACTTCGGAGGACCCAGAAATATTCATATATTTTACATTAACTGACATCTCTTTTGGTCCTTTTCAAATTGAGCGTAGATTACTGATAATCTATCAATAATAAACTTCAAGTATAAGTGATACATCTTGTAGATCCACATATAATTTAGAAAAGTACTATAATAAAGCAATAATTTGGCAACTAAGTTAATACCACCAGCTATACTTTCCCATGTCATAAGAAGCATTTTTTTTATTTGATGTAGAGTAACAATGCGCTGCAGTGATAATAAATTCAGACAGTCTACTTCAATTATGAGTTTAATTGATATTAGTGAAATTAGTTATATTTTTACATTTCGAACATTTCCTAGAACAGGAGATTAGCAAAGACAGCAAAGGAAAAAAGTGTTTATTTTTAAGCACATCATTTTAAATGTGGCGCACTCTGAACTAGAAGTTTCTCAAGTTTGCTCATGTTATACCAACTTACAACCACCACAAAATCTTGATGGAAAAAGAAACACACCTTTTTGCATCAGAAACATCTAAGTCATTGTTGCTGGAATCTTCATCTGGATGGATACTGTTAGGGTTTGGAACAGACACGTTGCAGATAAATGGTGACAAAAGCGGATCAGGTATTGATTCATGTTTGTTTCCCCTGGCAGCCAGTTTCTTGCCAAGCATTGCTGAATTACCAGACCAAATGCTAGATTTCTCAGACTTCCACATCCACTATTGATCAAGATATTAATATATTGAATTGAGTTAGACAATAAACAAATGCTCATAAAGCCATAAATGTGCTAGATTACATTTAGAACACCACAAAATTCTGAGATAAACAAAAGATACCTTTTGTGAGCTTGAATGCTGTGTAAATTGCCTGATTGCATCCTTCCCTAAATTTTCTTCACACACAGGACAAACCTGATATAGGAAAATTGAAGCAGCCATCAGATTTCAATCATAACTTAATTACCTGCGTGAAATGTTTAGAGATGTCCTATTTCATTTTTCCTTAGTTTTTAACTATAATGGTTGCTGGATCACTGGATCCTTTATCTTCATGATCCAGATCAGGACAGTGCACCATATCAAGCAGAAACATAAATTTTCCGGTCAGATTTATATACAACTGCATTTAAGCAAGGAACTATAATTTATAACAAAGTCATTAGACAGTTTACCAATCAATCAAGGAAAAGAAGGAAAAAGAAAACAAGGTTATAATAAAATTGTAAACATGTTAGCAATAACTTCTGCTAAACAAAAAATTTTAAAAACAGAAGGGTCATACCACATTGCTGCAGAACACAGGAACTTCAATTTCAAAATCACAGAAAGGACATCGAAAATCAGATTGGGCATCATCATCCTCATCTATGTAATGGACCACTGAATAATTATCTGTGATTTAAAGGGGATCAGTGTCAGCAAGCTATTTCTAGCACAAGCACAAGCACTCCATAGTGCATGCCATAAAAGGAGCATCTCAAAAGATAAAAGAAATAGGAAAAATAAATTAACTGTCTTTGGTACACTGATACAATTGCACAAGCTCACAAAATACCACCCAGAAGGATAAGCACGATGCTAGGGCTCATTTATGCTCTTCAGAAACTTCCAGGGCACATGTCAAACTCAGGAAAGCCCTAGGCTAAAAGTAAAACTTTTCCATATGATAAAATCTACCAAGCAATATACCAAATGTCAAGACATTAAACATGAAACCTATAGATGTAATACATCATGCACAAGAAAATTGTTAGATCAGGACCTTGATGCAGTTTCCCATGAATCTGGCTTTATTTCTAAGGCATGGACATTTTTAACTTATGCTCCAATTAAGCAAAAAAATGGCATATATAAGGGCAATTAATGTACTACCAACCATGGCTTAAAAAAAAAAGAAGTTTCACTTTCTCCTTTAACAGAATTAGGGTCATCATCTTCTTCTGGTTTCTCATTATCCCTCTGCTTAAACACTAACAGATGCGACTTAGTGAAGTCATACAGTTGAATTCCTTCATTGATGGAGGCCAATTTCAACTTGAGCCTATGCAGGGAGTGCAGAAAGGAATCAGCTTCAGGCTGTCCATTATGTGAATCGTTCTTTATTTCAGTGTAAATTTTCATCCTTATTGATGACTTACACTGAGCAGCCTCCAATTCATTCAACTTTCTCCACTAACATCAGCAACTGTTATGGCGTTTAATTATCATAAAAAAGAAACCCTATTTCCTATTGCTTGTAAGATTTGGAGGTGCTAATTATATAGAAAGGATCCCACTGTGAGTCAAGGACTTTCTTTTGTAAGAGAAACACAAATGGAAGCTTAATAGAAGCTCTGTTGTGTTGGCTTTTTTTTTTTTTTAATATCCTAATTAAATCAGACTTCCCATAAACAGATCCTAGAATTCATTTCTGTCTAAATTAAGAAAAGAATTTTTTTGCACTTTTAACACCAGAGAATGAGTTGTATACATGCATATCATCACTGTCCCTTTCATCTGTTGTGAAATGTATTCACTCGAAACGAAATGATTACATGCCACAAGCATCGCAAAACATTGAATGTTCATGCAAATTAGGTCCATGTAGAACATAACGAATATCTTCAAATTCAATCGCATCTACAGTTGCTTCTGACAAACAATGACAGCAATATAGCAAAGGCTAGAACGCTTCCTTTAATCATACGTGCAGGTGCTTGTGACAAGCAAAGCATGACAGACTATGAAATCAAATTTAATAAAATGCGCTCACTCAGTTAACCCAATTCACTCATAGCAAAAGGGCAGATGGGTATTCAGACAATTCATCAAAAAGTGTCACACAAGACAAATCCAGGCTATGTAATGCAACCAAATGCTTTCCCCAACTTCTACCCACCAAAGAAAAACTGTAGGATTCGACATCAAAAGGCAAGAACAATATATATACATATACCACACGGGATACGGCATTTCCTAAAACACTACTATACGGGTACGCCACGATAATCATAACATATATATAAAAATTATAAACATCATCTCATAAAACATAAAAAAGTGAAGAAAAAGTATTTATTTAAGATTAATAAGTATCAAATTCTTATGATATTTCATGTCTATTAATACAAACATTTAAAAATATAAAAAAAGTCATAAGATGCAAGCTAGCAGTGTGTTGGATACGATATATGTATCCAACACCAGTACAACATACATTTTTAAGAATGTGTACTTCTTATAAGAGAACTCAGAGAAAACACCATGGCTCAAACCCAGGAGGAAAGAAAATGAAAAACAGAAGATGGGTACTCAATCAAAACAACTCAGGGGAATAGAAAGTGGGAAAACAAAGTACCAGAGTGAAGCCGAGCAGCTTGGACAGCAGAGAGGTGCTTTGCAGAATGAATACCGGAAGCCCTGAAGTCGAAGTCCATGATGTCCAGGCACTGCACTGGAAGTGATGAGAATCTGCTTGAGGCTTGGGGAGGTGACGGTGCCGGTGATCAAAGGGAAGAGAGAGAAAGGGTCTCGAGTCTCAACAAGTCTTAAAGAAAGAGAGGACTTTGCTTTCCACGATCAGCTTTGATTGGTGTTGTGATGTTTTGCTTAGTCATGTATTGTATAAATAATGTATTCGGTGTTTCTGACACTGAATGCTTTTCCGACACACAAAAAGATCAACCATGATGCTGACACTTGGCATTTTATTAATACTTATTTTCTCAACTAAAAAATGTTTACTGATTAAATAACACAACAACACGCGACTCATTTAGATTAACTTTGTATGAATTGATTATTATGTTGTACAATAATATAGATCAGAGAAGAATAATCAATTGCTTTATGAATTTTAAATTAATAAAAAATTTCCAGTTCTTTGTATTATGAATTTTTTTAGTTGTATATTGACCAAATTTTGTCCCCATTTTTGGCTAATTATGTATCAACCTAATCTGTTCACTCATAGGGTACATATTTACTACTATTTCCAGTATTGAAAGACCTGAAACATGGTACTTCCTTACAAATATATGTAATGGCTGGCAACTTAAATTATATTTGAAAAACTACTGGTTTTATTGGAATTTATGAGCAAGACATAGCTAAAAAATAAATTCAAAATTTCTCATATGAATAAAGTAATAAAATCATTCAAGATATAAATATGATACTTAAAATTTGAATATTAAATTATGGGAGTATTTATAAAATATATTTAATAAAAACATTTATCACAAAATAATTTTGAATATTTTGTGGTTTATTAATGTGATTACATAATGTAAATTAATTTTATTTTAAATATTTTTATTTGATAAAAGCAAAATTTAATCATAAGTTCTAAACTAACTATTCAGTATAATTATTTAAGCTAACTTTAGCCAATGATATTCTACATATTACTTCGAATGATTATTTCTTAATTTTAATTGTAATCTAATGTAATTTTTTGATATTATTATTCAATCATATATTGTTATATCATTAAAAGAATTTCACTTCTTAAATAATTATTATTATAGTCAAAAAATTTTAATAATGTGATAATACATAATAATATAATAATATAAAAAATTTATATTAATAATAAATCAAAATTAAATATTTATTAAGTTTAATTTTGATCAATTATCAATATTTTTTTCACACATTCAATCATGTATTGTCATATTATTAAAAGAGATTAATTATGATAATAATTACCATTAAGGTCAAACTATTTTAATAAAATAATGTTATATTCTCTTAACAAATCTTCATAATATTCTCTTAATAAACAGAAAATACTAAATAAAAAAAGGAGATTTATTTAATATGTTAAAAACCAAAATATATTTAATACTTTTTTTAGATAACTAAGAAAACTTGATTAATTCATGAGGAAGATATATAATTTTTCATTTTAATAATATGGCAACTCACAACACATAATTAAATAATAGTTCAAACAAAAAATGTACACTAAAAATATATCAGAATTAAATCCCAATTTCAAGACTTCGTTTCTTCATTATAAAAAAAAGTGGAGAAAATTTTGCTTCCAATTCATTTAGCTTTAGTAACATTCACGCCTTCATTATGCGAATCAAATAATTAAGCTGCCTAAAAGGTCAGTCCAAGTCTACAATTTTGAGATTTGAGGCGGTATTTGCTTCCACATGCATTTTGACTAACAACAATAAAGACAAATTTATCAAGTCTAATCCCAGTTTTCCCAGTAAAGTTTCTCCGGCATTTCTTTTTCAAAGTGACTTAAAAAATTTGGCAACTTCTTCAACGCAAGTGGTCTAGTTAGTAATCAAGTGCTGCATTTAAGATATCCTTATTATTAATAAACATTATTTTCTAAAGGAATATATATTTAGATAAAAAAAAATGTATATATTTTATCATATACATGAAAAGAATTACCGTTGAATGCTTAAAAATTGCTCACTGATATAATATTTATTTAAGGTAAATTTTAATAGTAATTGAGAAAGCGAAATGGAGTGGGGAAAAAGCAAAAGAACCAATGGGAAGTAATGTCGGAGCAGACAACTAAAAGCAGGACAAAGAGCATGTGAATCAACTAGTTGGAGAAAAAGCTACTTTGTTATGAAGGACGCAAGGTGGTGCCGTGGAAGTGACCATTGATCAAGTAGGGGCGATGCATCACACCTACACAAAGGGCCAAACACACCAAACCTCAAAACTTAAAAAGATTGTCTGAACTTTAAAACAGTCTTTATCTGAAAAGAAAAAGGTTACTAAATATTTTAGGATTTGAATTTGTTATGTAGAATGGAAGACACGACGAAAACGAAGCCCTATATATGTATATGGCTGGGAAAATGATCAAAATATTCAATTTTATGAATAATAATGACTATTTAATTTGTTTAAAAATTAATTAAATATTTAATTATATTAATTAATAATTTATATATAATTAAATAAGAATTTATTTTTATTTTAATATTTAATACGTAATTAATTATATATAAATTATTATTTAATATAATTAAATATTTAATTAATTTTCGAAACAAACTAAATAGTAATTATTCTTATCTGATTATTTATGTCATTTTCCTCATATGATATTTCTTCGGCTTTTTACATTCATCTTCTTTTCATGCATGGCTTATGTTATGCCTACACCCTTTAGAAGGGTAAGCCTAAAGAGACAAAGGGGAACCAATTAGGAAAAGGGTGAAGGAGGAAATGGGCTGTCATCACCACCTTCCAATAGGAATCAGTGGACACCTACGGATCAAGAGGCTTGGGGTCCCTAGTTAGGCTAAAAGGGAGGCATTATAATATTTATATAGCCCAAGTGTACATGTTACGTCTAAAAAGCCCACTTTTCTCTCTTAATTTTTGGCACAATGCTGGAAAAGCCCATATGGTGCATGCATGAAGAAAATTCTTTTCTTTTCTTTTTTCTTCTTTTAGACTTTTACTACTAAAAGAAAAGAAAAGAAACAGAAATTTTATTTTATTTTTTAAATTATTTTATTTTATTTTTTAAATTATTTTTATTTAAACTTGAGCTACATAATAAAGATAAGATAGCTCATCATTCTCTGTTTCTTAAAAAAAATTTAAAAATAACCCATTCTTCTCTAATAAATCCCAACCATTTTACCATGGCACAGTTTTGAGTGTGAGAACTCCACGTTTAAAATTCTAATTATTGGCTTTTCTTACGGTTGTGATATTTGGCAATACCCTGGTCCAGAGTCGCAGTTTTTGCTAGATGTTGATAGTTTGGGTGTTTTGTTCCCTAGTAGCTAGTTTTGTTTCTTTTTCCTCTTGTGTATCAACAAAAAAAAAATCTAATCTGTATTATTAACAAAAAAAATTGAAAATAAAATTTCTCATTCCATTTTTGTCCATAAAATTCTGAACAGTGACTTACTTTATTTGCATGTTTTCTTAATAAATTAAGAAAGACATAGGGTCATATATAGATATAAATATAAAGTTATTATAAATATTATTTGATAATAAAAATACAATTTTATTTGATAATAAACCCTAGCTAAAAATACAATTTTTAAATCACAAAATTGAAACAAAAATAAATATACACTTGTTAAATAAAAATTTCACCAAATTTCTAATTCAATTGACTATAGTTTTGTTATTTTCTAATAAATAAAATTTTTTATCACATGTTAAAAGCAGGGTACCGAAATTGTTGAATAAAGTAAAGTGAATAAGTTAAAATAGATACGTCGATAACTTTTCAGCAGCCTCGTCTTTTTTATCAGACACCCACTTTTTCTGCTTCCTTTATTAGTTCGATTCTATATTTGACCATCATTACTTTGTATATAAATTTTATATTATTTTAATTTTTATATAGATATGAATTCAATTGTCGCCTAAGATGTGCAAGAATTATTCCTTTATACACTAAAGTAGTGTAAAAATGACGTTTGAGAGAAACTCATACAAGAATCATTACCTTTATTAGTTTATTGCATATGATGGTGGTACATTTCTAACCCCAATTGTTTTTTGGTTTTTCAAGTATTCCCGCATGTGACTGCGGGGACTAATCCCTTGAAGTACTGAGATCTATTTAAGGGGTTGAACTCTCCCAATAGATTTTTTCTATACACATGAGTCAGGAATCGAATCCCTAACCACATGTTTAAAGGACCCAAATATCTACCACTTGTATCACACCATGTTAGTAACCCCAATTGTTGCACAGGAGAAGTTCTGTCAGAGGCAATATCTTATTTAGCCCCTCAAGGCAAGATTGTGGGATTATGTATACAAGCTAGAGACCCCCATCTATAACTAATACTTAACATATTCATACCTCAATACCTTAGTGGCAAGAGATCATACTAAATTACTAATAAGATCGAGCATAATGGAGGACATATGAATTTCTTTTCTATTTTCATCAATGTCAAGAATATAAATATATAAGTACCACAAGAACAAGAAAATAAGGAGACTAATGAGTGTCAGAAAGTGGTACGCCAAATACGTAGGCAGAGTTCCTATTTCCTTTGAGGCTTTGAGCCTGTGCCCAAATTGACACTTAGTTACAAGTCATCAATAAAGAAATGGAAAAGCAATAAATTAAGAGACGAATGATTACAATGATAAAAAATAGCTTTACTATGTTTTTGAGCATAGGATATGTATCTCGTAGGCCGAGCCTGCCCAGGGTTCAATAGGCACATTTGCAACACATAACCATAGTCAACCAAAGTTTTAAATGATTAAAGAAAAGTCTTAAGAATTGAAAATAATGAAGAACTCCATAATTGCCAGTTAGAGCATTGAACAAAAAAGATGAAAGGTGTATTCGTTGAATTGAATGAGATACCACTTGTATGGTCATAACTTGAATTTACAGAAAACTAAATGAGAACAATAAAACTAAAATAGTCCCTATTCCATCGAGTCCTAGCCTTTGATCTGTTGAGAATGGAGGGAAATTGCTTTGCCACCAAATTCAGTTGTGATGTGCTTATTTGGCAATCCGTGAGACACCTCTATCTTCTTCTCATTATCCATTGGATCTTTTCTTTTAGCTGCCGTTAGATTGGAATGTCGATTTGGAGTTTTTAACACCCTCCCGCAAGCTAGAGCATGGTACAAATCCAACATGCCCAGCTTGGAAATAAAAGGAGCAAACTTGGAGGGGGCTAACACCTTGGTAAAGAAGTCAGTCAACTGTTCACTAGAAGAAATGGGCAACAACTGAAGAACACCTTTTTGGACTTTTTCTCTTACTGGATGGCAGTCAATTTCCAAGTGTTTGGTTCTTTCATGAAACACTGGATTTGATGCAATGTAGATGGCACTACGGTTATCACAATATAAGACAGGAGCTCGTGCATAAGTAATTTGCAAATCATCAAGTAAATGGAGAAGCCACTGCAACTCAGAAGTGGCAACAGATAAGGCTCGATACTCTGACTCATATGATGATCTAGATACTGTGGGTTGCTTCTTTGCACGCTAGGAGATGAGAGAAGACCCTAAGAAGAAGCAGTACCCGGAAATGGACCTCCTTATATCAGGGCAGCCTACCCAATCTGCATAAGAATAACCAAGTAACTGCAATTCAGAAGCTTTGGGAAAAAGAAGTCATCGACCAGGATTATTCTTCAAATATTTGACTACTTTGCAGGCTGCTTGATAATGAATCATAGTAGGTCAGCTTAGGAACTGACTGAGTTGCTGAGTTGCAAAAGTAATGTCAGGCCTAGTGGTGTTTAGATAGAGAAGTCTCCCTATTAGTCTCATGTAGGATGCAACATCGTCATAGAGAGGACCGGCATCATTGTACAGTTTTACAGTAGCGTCCAATGGTGTTTTTGCTGGCTTGGAACCAAGGAGTCTGATAAACATATTTTATATGCATAATTTAGCACATCTCATTGGTCTATTCTTATGAAATTATTGCATATATGAAGTGAAAATTGCATAATTCCTCATATATTGGTTATGTTGTTACAAATTGAGCAGAACACCCGAAGGACTATTCAAAGCAGTTGTTGAACCAAAATATCATGAACTTGGATGTTGATATCAGTATAGCTCAAAAGATAAATGAAGACCTAAACTCAATGAATTTTGGGATACATCAAATTCAGGACAAATCAGAAAATTCTTGCTCAAACCTATACTCGGTTATTTGGTGATTTCTCAAGATCTAACCGTTGGATGTAGCTAAAATTTTGATATGTCATGCATGACTTCATTCTCTATGAATAGAAGATTTTCAGATTAGCACCGGAAGTGGGTCAAAATTAGGCAACAAGTTGGTGGCTGTCATTATTGATATAATCTGAGTAGTTTCAGCAAAATGGTCAGAGCTCAAGATCCAACCGTTATATCTGGCTGAATTTTTGACATGTTCTTTACAACTGCATGTGCTACAACTTTCATGAAGAGAAGATTTCCAAATTATGACAGGAGCAATGACGAATTTGGTAATCTTCGGAGCTGAAATTTCAACCCATGTGCAAAGAGATTTGACAAAATTGTAATTGAATAGTTCTAGCCTTTGCCTATAAAAGGAAGGCATTTGCCACACTTAAGGGCATCCCATTTCTGAATTCTCTCATTGTAGTTTGAGTTAGGGGTGAAACTTTGATAAATTGTGAGATTTATACTTTGATTTCAAGGTTAGATCTTCCAATTTGTTTAAAGTAAATCCTAAAGCTCTTGTAGTTTGTATAATATAATCTTCATCTTGATGTCTAGTTAAGGTTCTTCCTAGAGTTAGGGGTGAAGCTTTCATAAATTGTGAGATTTGTACTTTGATTTCAAGGTTAGATCTTCCAATTTGTTTAAAGTAAATTCCGAAACTCTAGCCCGTTGTGTTCTTGTTAATACCAACAACCACTTTCATTTCTATCATGCTTTTCACTTGTTCTTTTGTTTCCTTTAATATAATGAGTAGCTAAATTTCTATACTAGGATTGCAATTTGAACTCACATGTAATTTGATTCGTTTATCATATCCAAGAGTATGTTGATTATCTTAAATTGTTTATCTTACTTGTTCTTAATGCTTTTGATTAATTGGCCATTAATTAAATTGAATTGATAAACCTTAAGCAACTTGACAAAGGGATTTTTGTTTTAGATCTAGGTAAGATAACATATGATCTTTGTGCGAAAGCCTTGAGTTTATATAGGATAGACATATACCTATATGACATATGTAACCATTAATGAAATCAGAACTTAATGAATTCTTGATTATTTGATAGACATAGACATATAGTTTATCATTAATTAAGGATATTTCTATTTGACCATCGAAAGAGGCTTATAGATAAATTAAGGATTTCTAGTTAACAATTCAGATAATTAATTGATCTTAGATAGAAGTAAGTGAATCAAGTAAAGTGTGAGGAATAATTGTAATCCTAGGCTTGGTTAATTTGATCATTAAATTCTTCTTCTTGTATACTTTAATTTTTAATCTTTCATAACACTTCCTCTTATTAAGTTGTTTAAATAAGATTGAGTTTTGTAAACTTTTAATAGATAGTTAAATTTAGAATTAATCCCTGTGGGTTCGACACTTTCTTACTATTATATTACTTGATTTGCGATATCATATACTTGCGTTCTGATTTACCACATCAGAGTCCTATCTCATGAAGAAGATCTAAGCAATATTTTCTTTGACATATAGAAACTCATAATTCGGAATGGGCAACCTTAATGCCAATAAAGTATTTTAAAGGGCCTAAATCTTTGATGTTGAAGGATTGATCAAGTGCAGTTTTGATTCTATCAAATTCTGTCAGTGAGTTTCCTACCAAAATTATGTCATCTACATAGATGAGAAGAGCTGTAAAGGTTGAACCAGAGCGTAATGTAAAAGAAAGAGCAATCATAATAGCTTTGCTTATAGCCCTTGGCTATTAACAAAGTGATCAACTTTTCATACCACTGTTTACTGGCCTGTTTAAGGCCATATATGGATTTTAATAATTTACATGCTTGGTTAGGCTTGTCATTGTGAACTCCTTGTGGAATGATCATATATACATCTTCCTCCAAATCTCCATATAGAAAAGCATTATTGACATCCAATTGATGAAGATGCCAATTATGGATGGATGCAAGAGCTAGTAGAGTCCTTACAGTTGTGAGTTTTGCAACTGGTGAAAATGTGTCAAAGAAGTCTAAGCCCTCTATGTGGTTATAACCTTTGGCAACTAACTGCGCTTTATACCTTTCAATTGACTCATCTGCCTTGTGCTTAATCTTGTACACCCATTTAGTGCCAATAGGCTTTGCATTATAAGGCAAATCAACAAGGATCCAAGTGCCATTTCGAGCCAAAGCATCCAATTCAGATCTTATAGCATTATTCCAATAATTAAATTTGTTGGCTTCTTGGTAACTCTTAGGCTTAATAGATTGTGTTATAGGCAAGGAAAAAGCATGATGTGATGGGGACAGATTTGAAAAGAAATGAAATGAAGAAATAAGATATAAGGTACCTGAAGTGGTTGGTGTGGCTGAAGTGGATGAAGAATTACACACATAGTCTGCAAGATAACTTGGTGGATACCTTTGTCTAGTAGAGGTGTCTCACAGTAGCAGATGCTGAATCAGATACTGGTGGTTTGGCAGATGTTGATGGTTCTGTTTGTGTAATGTCAGTGGAAATGTTTTCGGGCATACGGTTCTATTCAGGAATAGGAACATTATTCTGAGGTGAATCATAGTGGTGTGAGGAGTGGTAATGCCATGGAGAGGTAGGCAGAGTGGACTTATATAGTAGTATGCGTTCATGATGGGTGACATTTTTAGAGATGAAAATTTCTTTGTTAAGGAGATCCAAAAGTATACAACCTTTAATGCCATGTTTGTAACCCTGAAAAACACATTTTCTTGCTCTTTGTAAGAGTTTTGTCCTATTGTTTTGAAGAGTAGATGCATAACACAGTGAACCAAAGATTTTCAATTCAATAAATCAGGTGGTTTACCATGTAATAAGAAATATGGTGACTTATTTTGAAGAAATGGGCTAGGAACCTGATTAATAATGAATGTGGCATGAAGAACATCATAATACCAAAAATTGTTTGGGTAATTTTGATTGAAACAAAAGAGCTCTTCCTACATTTAATATATGTTGATGCTTTCTTTCAACTCTACCATTTCGTTGTGGAGATTCAACACAACTCTTTTGGTGTATGATTCCTTTAGAAGTATAATATTCAGGTATTATAAACTCTGGTCCATTATCTGTCCTAACAGCTTTAACCTTAAGGTTATTTTGATTTTCAACAAATGTTATAAAATGCTTTACATGTTGCCTTGCTTCTGATTTTGATTTCATTAAAATAATCCATGTATACCTACTGTGATCATTTACAACAGTCAAAAAATAGGTATGTCCATGCACATAATGAATTGAAATTGGACCCTAAATATCAAAATGAATAAATTCAAAACATGTATTAGCTTTATTAGGACTTGTAGTATAAGAATTTCTCGTGTTTTGCATAGTGACAAACATCACATATAGCTTTTGGATCAACATTAACAAAGGGAAACTCAGAGTTTAAGATTTTCATCCTAGAACTAAAGAGGTGACCTAATCTGAAATGCCATAGGGCATCATCAGGCAAGTGATTTTCTTCAACAACAGTCATTACTTGTGAGACACTACTAGTCTTGGCATCTACTGTGAGGTGGTATAATCCTTTAAAACTTTCAGCCAAACCAATCATCTTCTGTGATTTTTGGTCTTGAATAATACATTTAGATTCATAAAAAAACACAACACATTTTAAAACATTGCACAATTTAGTGACTGAAATCATATTTAAAGAAAAATTTGGTACACACAAGACCTTTGTAATCCTTAAAACAGAAGAAAGCATCACAATTCCAACATATTTAGCAAGTGAGGAATTACCATTAGGTAGTTTTATATTTGTAGGAGTAATTTCATGATAGGAATCAAAGCATTTCAAATTGTCACAGATGTGGTCATTGGCTCCTAAATCAATGATCCAAGAACCGATAGAAAAACTATTATAAGGGGTAGAAAAGAAAACTTTACCTGATCTATGATGCTCTATTGGTGAATGACCAAATTAAGCAAAATTGACCCTTGAAGAGCTAACCTGGTTAGCAGCTAAAGTTAATGTTTGAGTAATGCTAGAATTTTGAATCAGATGCATCAGTTTCTCATATTGGTCTTGTGTGAAATTAGGAGTTCCCGACCTCATATCACCATTTTCTGAGGCATTATCCTTGAATTCAACATCACCAGTGACATTATTAGCTGTAGAATTTCCATATTTTTGTAAATGAAGAGGAAAATCATGTTTCCTGTAACATGTTTCGATTGTATGAACAATTCTCCCACAAAACGTGTATACTCTATTCCCAGGCTTGTATCCAGGATTTTGCATAAATCATTTTTCTCTTCCTTGTAACTTTCTATACTCCACATCATTTACTAAGGCTTTACTGTCATCATGATTAATAAAATTCCCTTGCATTTCATGTTGTAGAACCATGGAAAATATCCTATTCATGTTAGGCAGAGGATCCATTAATAGAACTTGTGACTTAACAATTGAGAAATTCTCATTCAATACAGTCAAAAAACGAATTGCATAATTCAGTGTATGATTTTCCCTAGCTTTCCTCATAAAAGCACAACTACATTTTAAAGGACAACTACAAGTAGGCATAGGCATATAGGTTTCCAATTCTTCCCAAAGTATCTTTAATTTGGAATAAAACTCAGTCACAATTGAACTACCTTGCTTGAGAGCATAAATCTCTTGCTGCAGTTATGAGATCTGGATCAGATCTCCCTGCGAGAATCTTTCCTTGAGATCATTCTATACATCTATTGCATTTTCCAGAAACACGATGCTCTGCCCAATTGACTCAGCAACAGAATTCATAAGCCAAGAATGAACAATCATGTTGCAACGACACCAAGCTTTGTAGTTTGGATCAAATTGATCTGTTGGAATGGGAATGCTGCCATTAACAAAGTCATACTTGTTCTTTGCTCCGAGAGCTTACCTCATCAATTAAGCCCACGCATGGTAATTTGACCCATTCAAAATTGGATTCACAGTTACTGAAGAAGGTCCATCACTAGGATGAACAAAGTAGGGGCTTGTTTGATTTAGAGCCGAATCTATGACTTGATTTCCGCCATTGTTGGGTGAGTGATTCGCACCTCTCGCCATCAGAGTAGCAACAACGGATCAGAGCTTAAAGCTCTGATACCATCTTAAGAATTGAAAATACTGAAGAACTCCGTAATTGCCAGTTAGAGCATTGAATGAAAAGAGGAAAGGTGTATTCGTTAAATTGAATGAGATACCACTTGTGTGGTCATAACTTGAATTTATAGAAATCTAAATGAGAACAATAAAACTAAAATAGTCCTTATTCCATCGAGTCCTAGCCTTTGATCTGTTGAGAATGGAGGGAAATTGCTTTGCCACCAAATTTAGTTGTGATGTGCTTATTTGGCAATTAGTGGGACTCCACTATCTTCTTCTCATTATCCATTGGATCTTTTTATGATTAGAGAAAAGCAAAAGAAAATGGTAAGAAAATGTTCCTTTGAACTCATTATAATGTGTAGTGTAACTGTCAGCCATTGATCAAAAGCCAGTTTTAGTTGGAATTTTTTCAAATTGAGTGAATGGCAAGTTGAACTAACTAGAGTCCAAGAGTGAACCCAGATCATGTCTACCGTGCGATCAATATAACCAAGAAAAGCATGCAAATTAACCAACTATCAGTCCGCATAGCCATTTCTATTAGGACAGGGGGAGCCCAAATGTCGGGAATTTCATCTATGAAATGGGATTGACATTAATTACATTTTGACTCAAAAACTTAAAGGCATTAGGTTCGTATCTGTTTCTACTAATATAGTGCTCATGTTATTCATTCTCCATGTGAAACTTCTTTCACTCACTTGAATTACTAACAATTTCTTTCTGTCAAGCATTACTCATATAGAACCACCAACTTCATTAGAGAAATTTAGATTATCTTGTTCACAGAGAGAAAATCAGAACCCATTTTTCTCCTGTTTCTTTAGTGAGAGAGGAGGAAAGAGGAAGTGCTCATTTCCCAACCGGAGGATGTTATCGGGATGTCCTTCATCCCCATCAATCCAGTGGGGCGCGGGAGAATATATATGATAAAATAGGTAGCTCTTTAATTTAGTTGGAATCATATAATTAATGCAAAAGATCAGGGTCCTGTGGCTGATAATGAAAAGATAACAGTAGTCAGTTCACAATCGTCTTCATGGGTATACAATCTGAAAAAAATTATATTACGTCAATGAACTGAAACTCCACATCTCAATATATAATCTAAATTGAAGTTTTCATTTTCTTGCACTGCACTCTGCAGATTTTCTTTAATTATTCACATACGATCTATATGGCATGTAGGAGCTACTCATTTTTTAAAATTTTCTGATCAGTCACGGATACAATATAATATATCTGAACAAGTATATATATTACAAAGAAGGATATATCTAACCGCATCAAATATATTTGATTCCCGTATATGTATATAATGACTAAATTTATAGTTTACCGAAAACTCCTGAAAGTATTAGCATATTATAATAGAATAATTGAATACGTACATGAGAAAGATTAACAGCACAAAAAAGCAGAAAGTACAATAAATCTAGAAGGGTTATTACATAAAAATCAGTAGCAAGCAAGAAATACATTTACATTCTCAAACCTAACCTCAAGGTATAGTTCTTTAACACGACCGTCATTCAGAATTAGTCATCTATTCACTGATCTGCAATATTAAACTGTAGCCTTATAGTACAGGTACTACTTACAATAAATCTGAATGAACTTGATAACAGGACAAGCCGCGCACTGACATGCATGGTTGCAGATTCTCAGAAGACCCGGAGAAGAAAAATAAAAGCGGAAGTGGAGATCAGTGAAGAAGAAGAAAAAACGATTCGGACCAGTATGCTTAATTCCCCATGGTTGGATGTAGTAGGCCTTCCATTTTATGGCTGTTGGCTAATAGAGACCTGTAGATTCGGGTAATGTCGGCAGCAGAAGCATCCCATTTCGTCAAAATGAGAGCTAGGCATGTACTGCCTCTGACTTTCTGATGAGAAGATGAATCTGGAAATTGTCACGAAGGTGAAGGTGAAGGAGAAGGCGGGGAGGATGGTGAGAGAGTATATAGAAGACATGTTTGAACTTTATTAAATTAACTTGGTTAACAAAAAGGGGAAGAGAGAGCAGAGAAAGAGCCATATGGTACATAGAGATAGACACATGTCAATTGTATGATCATATATATATAACAAATAATTAAATAACCAGGCATAGATTATGTTAATATATAGAAGCAGAAAAGCGGCTCCGAGGCAGGTACTGTAATATTGTGATGCACGCATACTGTATAGAGGGCTAATCTTATAGTCCCGCATGCAGACGTTTCTCTTTAATGTACAGAGCGAGCATGTTACCATAGGGAAAAAAGAGGAAAGGAGGAAAGGGAAAGGCAGTGAAGGTGTTGAAGATTGAAGTATTCTTTTTGTTGGCAAAGTTAGCAAGGTGTCTCAAAGCCTGCAGAGCTGCCTTCTCCAAAAGGGTCTTTGTCTAAGGTGCTTCAAGTTTTTTGCTTTTGTTTCCTTTATCTTTTGGTCGGTTGTGTCAAAAAAGTCTTGCAATTTTTGGAACGCTTTGCTTGTAAGTGCTTGATGTAGCATGTGGGGCTTGTCTGGAAGTTTTAAAGAGAACTTTACACATAGTGATCTTCACCTAGCTGCAGTATATGTATGCAATGAGAACGTTAATTAATATTTTGAGGGGGAGAATGATGTCTCCGCACATGCAAGTGACACTGGGATAGCTCTCTTTGGATTTTATTTTATTTTTTGTTTACAGAAAAAAAAAAGAGAATGAAAAAGAAATTTCCTGCACATGGATAAGTCGATGATCAGTAGTAAATGTTTTAAGTACAATTATGAAGTTAATTGTAATTTACACCAATATTAATGAAGAATGATTTGCGCCAACCATGTGAATCAGAACTTTCATGAACTCCATTCCAACAAATGTGACCCAATTCCAATTATATGTACATTATATCCGCAACAAAAAAAAAAGTTTGTTTTATCGAATTAAAGAATAGCCTTTTAGAATTAAGAATTGACAACGCAATATTGGATAAATAAGAAGTGAAAGCATGCATGGAAGGGGAATCTCGATCAACATGGATCTTCATGTGTCGTAATGAATACTTCAATTAACTATGCATAAATTCAGGTTACATGGTATGGTATATTTTTTAAGATTCAATAAAAGGGTGTGGTGTTTCCTTGTTGTATGAAGTTTACTTGTTCTCTACGAGATTCTTGATATTGGTAGTTTAGATTAGATATTCAAAATCTAACCACTAGAGTGTTTATATTTCTAACAAAACATGTTTGAGAAAAGAAAAATCTAAACTTATAAAGTCTAAATCATTCTGGACAAAATATATATTTAAACTTGTAAAGTCTTAATTATAACAAGAAATACATAAAAATTAGGAAATACTAGTTTGCTTAAGTAATAGTTAAACCTGTGAAGTAGATGTTCATACTAACTTATTTACATGCCTTGTCAATTTTTATTTTTGTTAACATAGGAAAAAAGAAGCAAACTAAAGAAAAGTTACCCTCAAGAGTATGTTTGGATGGAGTTTAGAGAGAAAGAAAAAGGAGGGATAATTTTTTTTATTTTAGCTAAACATTTCCTATATTTAAGATTTTTTTAAAAAAATATTAAGAGGAATAAAAGAGAAATTATTACGTAACTTTTTTAATCATTTTTTATTTATTTTTATAAATATTTTAATTTTAAAAAAAAATTACATCTCCCTTTCATTCTCTTTTAAAAATTTTCAATCTAAACATACCTAAAGAAACTCCAGCACAGTACGTCACAGATAAATGCTTAACGAGGGTCATGATGAACCACACAACCGACCTTTAAGTTGCAACTCGTACCCGATTTTGCATATATATACTCCTATCCCAAACTAAAATAAGAGCACTTTTAATGCCGAGAAGTTCATCATGACCAATTTTCATAGTATTTCATTTACATTCACTTCAAGACATTATATATATATATATATATATATATATATTACTCATGAATAATCTTATTCATTCCTCTCATGTCTTTGATATAAACTACTATTCTTACTTGATATACGCCTCTTCAAATGTCTTGACAAAAGATTAGGGGCTTTTGGAATATTCCTAGCATATTTGTGAGATATGAGCATACTAGAGTAGAAGGTAGAAACACACTTAGATACCTGCTAGCACTTAGCAGAAATTCTCTAAACTTATTCTTCTCCTCTCTTGTCTAGTTTTAATTTGTCTATCTTGTCTCTATCATCTCCCTATCACTCATTTTCTTACTAGAGGATCTAAGACTATCTTTGAGAGTTTTGAAGGGGATGGAGTGAAGTGATTAATAATAGAATGATTTTAGATGGAATGAAGTGGAAAAACAAAAATATATTACTCTATTATTTGAAAGTTTTAATAAAGAAATAAAGAGAAATCTACTCTATTGTTTGAAAATAACAATAATTATTAATAGAGTGAAGTGAATTATAAATTTTTTTTTCAATACCACCTTTTTAATTTTTGATTTTGTTGCCCACAACATTTTTTAAAAATAAAACGAGAGTTAGATTGTAAATGACTATCTAAAGATAAAAAAAGAAAAAAAAGTTTTATTCTAAACCTCTTAAATTAAAGAGTATGAAAATTTGAGAATTTTATTGGTATAAAATAGTTTAAATTTTTTTCTTTAATCATTTCATTTCATTATTTAAAAATTCTCAAATAATGTGTTGAGATCTTTTTACTTTTTTTACTTTATCTATTCAATCATAGCTTAAGTCGATTTTTCTAAAAAAAAAATTGCTTTTGAAACCTTTTGGAAGGTAATTAAAAATAGAATTTTTTTCAATCTTTTCGTGGACCATCTCGAATTATTATTATTATTTTGGGTCATTGTCCTGAATTATTTATAGAAACGGAAAGTGAAAAACATTCCGTAAGTGGAGAACCAAGTCCGCCTAGGACAAAAAGCGGGTTAGGGCCTGTGGCTGTGGCCCGTTGAGTGGACCACCAGCAACAGCGTCAAAGGACCACCACCACACTTCCACTGGCACCTTGCGTAGCTGCAAAACTTCACCTCAATAAGGCAATAATAGAAAGAAAACAAAAGCAGGACCATGAGCCTTTATCTCCAAAGAAAGTGACACGTGGAAATTTATTTTGCAAAATGGTCCCACAGTGGCACGCTCACTTCGTAGGGCCGGAATGAAATAGGAATTGTATTGTAATGTGGGTCCAAACTTGGCGTGGAAGGCAATTATGGTGGCTCCAAATCCAAACTAAATCCCTACAGTAGCCATGGCGTCACTTACCACACAACATGTACATGGTCCTTTCCCTTTTGCTTAACCAATCCAAGTCAACGCACTAGTTCACACTTCACACTTGGATTTGAACTTTGATCCCCAAGCATATAATTTATTTTTTATACTTATTTTTACAAGTTTGATATTTATGATAAATTATTTATTATTTATTAATTATTAATTTTATAATAAATATTTTAAATTTTATTAAATATAAATAATAACTAATAAATATTTAAAATTTTATTTTAATGTCAATACTTAAAAGAAAATAAATATCAGAATAATCTCTTTTATTTTTAATTATATAAGAGATGTAAATTTGATTTGGTAGAGCAACCTCTAACATTAATATTACATCTTAATCTTAAAGACTTGGATAGATACCAAGTAAGTTATAAGCTTATTCACTTATATTTTATTATTAATTAAGATAATAAGATTTAGTTTCCTATATATGCATATTTCGTTTAAAAGTATTTTGATAATATTTATTTATTTAAATGTATGTTAAAACTTAAATAAATATATACAAATAATATAGTTATAAATAAATAGAAATATAAAATATAAACACAAATATTTTTCTCTGTATAACCCTTCTACTCTATTTAATCTATTACCTCTTCTTTTTCTTAAACAATTTTATGTACATACGTGAACAAAAAATTTTCTTTATTTTTATGTGCATACCTGAACTAATGTTCAACTCACAATGCGGCAATCAAATGAAATTATGCTTTGTATTGTAGTTAAGTGATGTTTACGTCAACTTACGCACATTTTAACTAATTCTATTTTTCTATAAATAAATAAATAAAAAATAGAACATTGCTACAGCACCCAAGCTTGTAGCCCAAGTTGATACCGGACAATGTAAATGTTGGTTTCATGGGTGGATTCCATCAGTTGGGGCCCACTTATGTGTTTCTATCCGGACAAATCGAAATGCTTTTTTTGTTCAGTGCAATGTTATTTTCAAAAAAATGTCATTCACACTAAAATTAAAGAATTTACAAGAAAATACTTCTAACTCAAGAAATTGGTAAACTTTTTTGTTTTTCTTTTTGTTTTATCACTAAGCCAATCCCATAAAGCTTAAGGTTAACTAGTGAGAGTGAGACCAAAAATTATTAAATTATAGGGCTCGCAAATAAATTCATTTTAATTCAATTGTATATAATTTTCAGTCAAGCTTATGAAACCTCGATCTCATATATCGTATTTAAAAATGAAGACAGTTTGAGTCTTGGGTTAATTCTTTTTTTTAATCAAATTGAGTTCGTGCCTAAGTTTCATCATATTTGAATCAAACTTTGATTCGAGCTAGAATTCATGAGTTTTGTAGTGAACTTGAGTCCTTCCATAGTCCACTTAAAACATTCATTGCGATGAAAGAACAAATAATAATTTAAAAATTGGAATAATTATTTAAGTTAATATATTAAAGTTATAAATTTTATCTATTGTACCAAAACATTATTCGAGGCAAATTTTAAAAAATCTTGAATTTTATCTATATGCATTTTATCCTCCAAAACATCATACAGCAAGGTAATTTATAGCAGTTATATGTTCATTTATGATGAGCCTTTTTTAATTTATTTTTGGAATTAAAGTTGTCCTTGAACAAAAACAGGCCTGAGTAGTTAACTGAGCTACAAAGATCAATGAGAATGGCCAGGGACTTGTTTGTCTTGAGCCCAAACTAAGTCGGTTAAGGATAACCCATGGACAGGATCCGAACCCACAAAACCAGTGGTTAAACCCTCCCTAACACCCTTTCGCTTTCGGCTATGTGGTCTTCGTCTTCTGAACGCTACAACGTTTGCGTTGTCTCTCTGCGCAGCGATGAACCGCGTGAAGACTATTGCGGCTTCACTCAGATTCCTTGACTCGTCACTCGCTAGCCGAGTTCTTGCGACTCGGAACCAGGTGACTCACTCCTCTCTCCATACTCCAACTCGGTCTCACGATTTTCGTTTTCCCAACATTCATCAGAATCAGAAACTCTACTTTTCTTCGAAACCAAACTCCATTGTGGAGCTTGTTGTGTCCAACGATTGGTCCGATGGGTTAGAACACGAGTTGGAAAAACGTTGCCCCTTTCCAACCCATGAAACTGTTCTTTACGTTTTGAAGAGATTGGATAAAAACCCAGAAAAAGCGTCGTGTTTCTTCAATTGGGTCGGTGAGAAAGAAGGGTTTAGACCGAGTTCGTCGGTGTATAGCTTAATGGTTAGGGTTTTGGCGAATGAGGAGACAATGAAACAATTTTGGGTTACTCTAAGGATGATGAAGGAAAAAGGGTTTTATCTTGATGAAGAGACCTATTTGACAATTTCAGGGGGTTTTAAAAAGGCAAAGATGAACAGTGATTCGGTGGCTCTGACCCACTTCTATAATCGGATGCTTCAGGAAAATGCAATGGAAGGTGTTGTCACCAAGGTGGTTGATCTCATTTCAGGGTCAGAATGGGGTAGTGAGGTTATGAATGAATTGGCAAAGTTTAATATTCATCTCTCGGATAATTTTGTAATAAGGGTTTTGAAAGAGCTTCGGAATTGTCCTTTAAAAGCTTTCAAGTTCTTTCATTGGGTTGGCAAGCATTCTGATTATGAGCAAAATACAGTGACTTATAATGCAGTTGCAAGAGTTCTTGCAAGGACTGACTCCATTGAGGCGTTTTGGAGTATTGTTGAGGAGATGAAGAGCGTGGGTCATGAATTGGATATTGATACTTACATAAAAATATCAAGGCAGTTTCAAAAGTATAAGATGATGGAGGATGCTGTCAAGCTTTATGAGCTTATGATGGATGGCTCATATAAGCCATCGGATAAGGATTGCAGTATGCTTTTAAGGAGCATCTCTGCAAGTGAGATGCCAAATTTGGATTTAGTTTTCAGAGTAGCAAAGAAATATGAGTCAACTGGGCATACTCTCTCCAAGGCAGTTTATGATGGAATCCATAGGTCTTTGACAGGTGCTGGGAAATTTGATGAAGCTGAAAAGATTGTTAAGACCATGAGAAATGCTGGCTATGAGCCTGATAACATCACTTACAGTCAAGTGATTTTTGGACTTTGTAAGATGAGGAGGTTTGAAGAAGCATGTAAGGTGCTGGATGAGATGGAATCTTGTGGATGCATCCCTGATATCAAGACTTGGACCATCTTGATCCAAGGGCATTGTGCTGCCAATGAAGTTGATAAGGCATTACTACATTTTGCTAAGATGATTGAAAAGGGTTGCGATGCAGATGCTGATCTGTTGGATGTTCTCGTTGACGGTTTTTTAAGTCAAAATAGAATAGATGGTGCATACAAGTTGCTTGTAGAGATGGTTAGTAAGTGTCGTATATCTCCATGGCAAGCTACGTATAAGAAATTTATTGAAAAGCTATTAGGAGTTGGGAAATTTGAGGATGCACTTCACCTTCTTCGTTTGATGAAGAAACATAATTATCCTCCATTCTCCGAACCCTTTGTGCCGTATATTTCAAAGTTTGGGACTGTGGAGGATGCTGCAGAATTCCTGAAGGCATTGAGTGTGAAAAGTTATCCTTCTCATTCTGCTTACCTCCATATTTTTGAATCCTTCTTCCAAGAAGGTAGACTCTCTGAGGCCAAAGATCTATTGTACAAGTGTCCTCACCATATACGTAAACATAGTAAAATCTGTGAACTTTTTGGTTCTGCATAGAGTCGCACGGCTGCTTCTTGATCCGTAGAATGTTCTTTTTCCTAGTCTGTAACTCGTCTTTCTTCAAATGATTTCCATGATACTTTTTTGATCAAGCTGTTGGGTGGATTTGATCTTTGCCCGTTGGAGAACCGCTGGGACATTAAGATATGATATCAGGTTAAGTTTCATCCTTGAAATTGTAACAGATGTTCATGTATGAGTATGACCATTAATGTTATCATTAATAGCAATTTTTTAAAAGGTCTACGCATTCCAGCTTTTATGTTCTGCTAACAGAGATGGATGTGCTGACAATTCATAATATGGAAAATAATTGTTGCGAAGGGAGCGCTGTTTTGGCTTCCAAGTTTAGTTCATTATTTATTATGTTTCCTTTGATATCTTTCAGTAACTTCGTAATTAAATTTCAACTGCGTTTTGACAAGTGCCTGACCTATTCACTTTCGAACAAAAATGATGTTATTGAAACATTTTCAATGAACTATGGACCTCCCATAATAAGCTTTCCATTGTTTCTTTTTTTGTTGCATCTTTAAGTACCCAAGCTATCATTGTACACAAGAACTTGATAGGGTTGCAATCAAAAGGATTGGCAAAAATGGAAGCTTTCTCAAAGACCTTTCTCTCATTCCCTACAAACAGATCAAGTCATTAGTCAAGATTAAAGGTCAACCAAAAAATTGTGAAGTTCAAGATCCACAAGTAGTATTTGTTTCTACCTCACATGCCTCTGCAGTTTCAAGTAGTTGCTTGGACAGTTGCATGGGTGTAGCAGCCTCGTGAAAATCAGGTGTTCAACCTCTCCTTTGATCTAGGCATAATTTGGAAGCATGACATTCTTACAATCCTAACCAATTCAGTATGATTAGGCATAAGACTAATACTACATCATTACGATTGGTAGTAAAAATTAAAGTATTAATGCCTTTCATACTGAAAAGAATAAGTTTCCTGGACAAGATCAAGAATTCTCTGCACCTGTACACTTTTTAAGAGCCCTGTACGCATCAGTTCCTGCAAGTAGTCAGGACCTTAATATTTCATAGCGAGCTTGAAGAGTTGGGGGACCAACATATGCTATGAAATCAGCTCGATCGACAAAAGCAATATCTGCAATAGAATTGAAAAATCTGTATGATCTGAAACATGGTGAAATCAAATGTTTCTAATGGAAACTTACAATGCACTAAAATTAACAAAAATAGTATTTTAATCTTTGAAAGATATATTAAACTTCAATTAAGATATATTTTTTTAAAAATTTCAAATTGAATCCATATGCTTTTGTTAACTTTTTTAATCTATTGATTAATTATATTTGTTATTATTCCTTTTTTAAAACATTACCTATAGATAAATTCGTTAAGAGGTGATAGCAAAATTACAAAAACTAAATAAATATATAATAAGTAGGTGACTGGGATAGGTTTTAGTTTTGGGTTCGAAGCAGTATAAAAACTGTGCAAACTCTTCTTTGTTCACTTTCCTGTTATTGCTTATTATCTTATCTAGGCTCTGTTTTTCATTTAACTACTTGATTATTTGTTTCAATTGCTTTCTTGTGTTTAACTCCCATAACGTTTCAAGTTGGTGCGTGCAACATGTCCTTCAAAATCATCGAATTGAGTTGTTTGATGCATGCGCGGATGTGATTCAAAACTTCTGTTATCTCTCTATCTATAATTCTTACTCCCATAAAATATTGTTAACTAAGTTAAAAATTACACTTCTCTTTTGAATCGTGTTTCTTCTATCTTAGTTGACATTAATTTTTATAATTAATAGTATTTTATTTTAGGGATAAAATTGAGGACTAGAAGATTTGAATCGCACGAATGAAGCAACTAGCAAAAAGATAAAATCAGCAGTTTCCAAGGTGGGGAGCAGAGGGAATGGCCCCTACCCAGGTTAGAACCTTAGTGGGCTTGAGAAAATGCTGCCAGTGGCAGCCAAAGCAAGCCAAATGGCTGAATGCAATCTATTTATGCATTGGGACCTTCGGTCAAGAGAAAATTCGCTATCCCACATTGGCACTTGCCAAATGGCCACTCGTGTTACTTTTGCAGCTATAGTACACAAAAATTAGGATAACAAATACAAAACGCTTTCCCGTTAACCAGAAAAGAAGAGGTTCCGTCAGCCTCAGCTTATCCCTTTCCTTGTGGCAGTTGTGAGGCTCTGATTTTGTCGAAAGGAACATGGCCCCATGAAGAAAAAGCTTTCTCAAGGTCACCATGAAGAAGAGGCTAGAGCTTGAACAACACCAAGACTTGGAAATATTGAAAGCCGTGGCACAGGCCTGGTACAGCCACTCGGGCAGTTCTAGGCCTACGAGTGAATTTGATGCACATCGAAGAAATTTCAAAGGCAAGCCTTCGAGGTTTAAGCTCGAAGCAATAAGCAAGTCATCAACTAGAGACACAAGCCCTGCCACTTATTGGGATTTCCAGCAGTCACTTTGGGACTCCTATGAGCTTGTGACCGTGTCAAGAAGGTTAGAGACAGGGTTAGCTTTAGATAACCCATTTGATGACTTGAGTGGCTCCATTCGAATCCACCGAAGGAGTAAGCAGGAGAGTAAGAATAGCCTCAGGAATCTGTTCAATCATATGTCTTCTAGGCGATTTAACGCGACCAAAGTTCCACAGAAAAATGATACGAGTTAGTTTGATCTTCTTTTATAAAATAGCCAGCTTAATTTGTTCTTCATTTGTTCAATATGCACCCTGAAATTCTGGCTTACTGACATTTTTTCCCCCTTTACTTTAATTTGGACGTTTATATGTGGGCAGCAAGCACAGTTGCAGTATATATATGTTTGTTCTCCGACTTGATGGAAATCATACCTACATTTGGGACGGTATTAGAAATATTTAATCAGTTGATAGAAATCTATAGCTAGTTTTTCATAGTTTTGTACCATTAAAAAATTAAGACTCTAAATTTGCAAGTGTCCAAACTCCAATCCTAATCCTGAGAAATCAGTCATAGCTAATCAGTTATATGAAGCCATATAGTATAGGCAGTTTAGGTGAGAAATATATGAACCAATTCTTTTATAAACTTAGGTGGAGGCTTAAGAATCATGAAAGCTTTCACTGTCTAATAACGGGTTTTGATTGTGTTATGTTTGAAGGATATATGAGGATTTTGATAGTCACAGCAGGTGAAGTTGAAATAAACAATAAACCATCACATGCTAATTAAAATATATTACAGATATACTGCTATATATGCTTCATTAATAATTGATACATGGAAAAGTAATGTGTATAAAACACCACTCCCAGTTTGTGAGCAAACTTAGTGGCTGGCTAAGCAGGCATTTATTTCATACAAGCATACTGGTGATTGTGATCTATTAGGTAGCCAGCCTAGCAAACTAGACACATAATCATAAGCTCAAGGCCTAAAGGTCTTCCACTTGTGTAATTCAAAGCCACCCCTGTTCTTCGGGTAGTACTGATCGGTTTCAACATCCACGTTTTCTTCGTAGACGAAGTCACCGACCCCATTCTCAGACTCGACGGCTTGCTCATACTCTGTCACTTCAACCCTCTCAGCAGTGTGTGGGTTGTGATGCCCGTGGTGGTGGGATCCCTCGTCTTCCTCATAAACAACCTTCTTGTTGAAGGCCAGGTGAGCATTGGGGTACTGAGGGACGTCAGTGAGAACACTTGGCGTCCTGTGCACTTTTGAAATGTGGGCGTGGTAGTCCTGGGAACGCTGCATTGCTCTTTGTTGGTTTTTGCTCACAAATACAGGTATAAGCACAAGCACACAAACAAACCAGCTAGCACAAGGTGCAATTTATAGGTAGATATATATATATATATATATATATATATATATATATATATATGCTTTTCTTTATTCTCAAATTGATAAGATTGAATCTAATTCTCTGGCTCTTGTCAATTTAAACAGTAGATTCGACCTGTCATTTAGATTCCATTCCTGGACATTAATATACTTGAGGCAGGCCACATAGCAAAACAGAGGAAGCGGGTAAAAACTAAAAAGTGGGAAGAGGCATAATAGAGAATTGGGTCTCTGATACTGTAATTGTCATGAAACAACTATCTTAAAAGATTTGTTCTGATATTTAACTTCATTTACTAGAGATGATCGAACCCTAATCTCGTGGTTATGGAGAATCTGACATCATGTCAAGTAATAGTTCTGATATGGCCAGAATTGACATGTGAATAATTGAAAGGAAATGCAGAATAGAGGTACAATTATTTTGGGCACACAAAGTAGAAAGCTGTCTAGAGGAGACGTTCCTCTCTTGTAGCTTTACAATTTGGATATCAATTCACGCATTTCTTTAAAAATTCTTCTCTCATATTCTTGTCACACTATCATGATGCCATCTAAGTATAGAATTCTAGCTATGTTCTGAGAGAGCCTTATGATTCCGAAATTGTAGTAATAGAGGCGCCACATTGTCATTGAAGAACTTCTGTTTAGATGGACACAACTCAACACACCATTTAAAAAGATTTTATCAATTTTCAAATCAGAGTTGTAGACATTAGCCATATATGGTTCAATATCATGTACTATCATGAGGCATAGGAGCCTCTATTTCACATGACAAAATATCCTTCTCTTAGATAATGTTTGTCGTTTTTATTGATTGTACTTAAGATACTATTAAGATGGGTGCCAACAGTGACAAATCCAAACAAATTGCTTAGGGGAGACAATACTTATACTAATATATAAAAAATTGAATATTTAAAATGTCATACGTGTAACCATATATAATCATTAAAAGTAGATTTAAAAATTAAATTACTTTCTCTGTGTTTTTATATTTAAAAATTAATACTAATTATTTTTATAAGAAATTTATCCATTAATACATTAAAAATAAATATAATCATTAATTACCTATTTTTATAAAACACTACATTTTTCTATTAAAGAGTTTAATATATATTTTTTTTGGTAGAAAAAGAGCTTAATATTTAAACTAATTATATAATGTTCTATAAAATAAAATAAAAAACTGCTATCCAAAACATATGTCTTGGTGGGGAGAAGAGAGAATGCTCTGTGAGTGGGGTCTCAGATGAGAGAGATAGGGATTGATTAGAAGTCACCTAAATGTAGCTTAATTGACTTGGAAGTGGTGGTTAATGAGTTCTTTTCAGAAGATGAACATCTCACTAAAACGATACAGGGCAACTGAAGAGATTATCAAAAGAAGAATTAAGTCAACTGGGTATGAGCCAAACATTGCAAATGCAAAAGTAGATGCAGAGGAGAAAAGAAAAATAAGCTTCTGTGTCTCACCATAGTGAGAAGGCTTTTATGCCGCCATATTGCAAAAGAGTACGCTAGGAAGATCGTTGTCCAGAGGCGCTCTACCTTCAACAACTGGGATTACTCGTCTTTCAGCAGAATATATCCCCCCAAAGCAGAGCACACGAGGAACAGCCTTAGCAATAAGGCTTGCGTTTCTATGCAACAAGCACTCATTTCAATTGAGTCCACGGAAATTTTTGTATTTTTTATCAATAAGTTGTTTATGCATTTGAATTTGCATAACTGCATATATGACTTATCTGAATTTAGAGTTTAATTTGGATTCACTCGGTGTAAAGTTTATTTACACTATTATCCAATCATGTATTTTCACATCATTAAAGGAGTATTAAAAGTATTTGACTATCATAGCAGCTATCTATAAAATAGTTACTGTGTTAAAACATCATTAGATGATTGTAAAAAAAATTTACACTACTAGTGAATCAAAATTAAATCCCTGAATTTAAGTGGTATATTTAATTTACTTAAGAACAAATTGAGTTATGCATACAATTGTGACTTTAACCATTATGTAAATTGTATTTTTTTCCTATCACCCTTGATTGCTTTGAGAATTTCTAGTGATCTCACCTAAGGTCTGCTTTGCTCATAGCCCTTGATTGCTTGAGAAGCTTCAAGACTGAAAGTCCATCACTCTTCTATTCAAGTTGGATATTGAAAAGGTTTTATCCTTACCAAGACCTTATACAGAACAAAATAACACATCATTGCACGATTGGATCGCGCTTATGGCTGGAGCAGATATCGTCAAACTGGTTTTTGATTGTCTTTTTTTCTTTTTAATTATCTTTTTGCGATTGCGTTTTCTAATGTGTGATAGCATATTCAGTCTTTTATGCATCTCGAAAACGTGAATTTTGGGAACGAACAAGCCACACCATTTACCTGTTAATGGAATCTGGCTTTGGCTGCCTGTGACAGAACTAGACCAGATGCCAGCTTTAGAGGACAACGTGTTCGAAAAGGTAACTCTTGGGGTTAAATTAGGGTCTCCTTGAAAAGTAGGGTGAATAATTCATTGATTAAATTCATATAAATTTATATGAAAAACTCAACCCAGTGAATACCAAACTGACTCTTATGGTGAACTAAAATCATACGTAAAAGCCATATCAATGAAGATATAGCAAGAGAGTAAACAGATCAATAGGGCTTGGGAACAGAAGAAGCACATTCTGAAGAAACACAGACGATCTACCAAAAACAAAAAAAAGGAAGATAGAGACACAGACGGCCACAAATGATTAGAGATACCAATTCAGATTCAGACTAGTACTTGATTTGAGGACTTTTCTAACAGTTGGCTCTAAACTTAATTGAATGTGTGATTCCTTACTAGCCATAAAAGGCTAAAATTCTCTCACATCCTGAAAGACAGCAAAGGCAAGAGGTAGGAGAGTAGTGTGCTGCTTGTTATAAATAAACCATCCTCGCGCATTAAGCACCCCGTCATATAATGGGGTTTGAAAAGGCTACAAGAAGCCTTACTAATTTTTTATTTTCTTTTTTTAAAAAAAACCCTTTTCAGGAGTCACTGATCCGCAAGTAGTAATCAGCCATGATTACCACCCTTTCAACAGAGCTCACCCAACAAGTATTGAAAGCATGGCAGATAAAATCCTCATCAGCCAATCATCACACTCCGACCACCACCTCACAGTGGGAGAGAATTGCCAATGCATTATGAGAAAAAACCAAATCAAAATAAGGCTTAAACTATAAATAACCAAAACGATGTAGCAATATACTTATATACATATGAAAGCAAAGTCATGAGTCATATAGATAACTATAAATCCAACATAAGATCGATATCAAATTGTCCAATTGCCATGACAAAAGCACCACAGTACAAAGATCAAGTTAGGACACTAGATAATTACGTAGTGTGCCATGGCGAATGTTAAGGCATCCTAGAGCACATGATTCGCTACCTTTGCATCTATAACAGACATTTCAACTAAACCTACTCTCCGTTGATTAAATCCATAACAACACGTTTGATGCTTCCGTTGTTTTTCATCAGCAGCCTCTTATTCATTTCATTGTCATGGAAACCCTACATTCACACCCAATCACAAATCAAAACTGCATCCAGTCCAACAATATCAAAGCACAGACATTTGATGATAGAAAAATAAAAAATTGACAAGCAGCATCAACCAGACCAATTAAAAATGCAGTCCAGAAAACAACTTACCATCTCCTGTAACTCTTCAAGGATAGGGTCCCACTCAGAAACACCACAGAGATCATCCACTGACTGCTCCAGATTGTACTCATTAATCCTCAAGATCTCTTTGTTCAAATCAACCTGCTTAAAACCCATCTCCTCAAGCTCTTTAAGGAGAGTCTCTTCTACAGAATTATTTCCACCAATCCCTAGAGATGATGTTCGTGCATCCACAGCTAAGGATTGCTGATTGGAGGGAACAGCTGGAGCTGTTTCAGAGAAATCAATTATGGGATATGAAACAGATGAAGGTGCCACAGAAGTTGCAGAGGGCGAGGCACCATGGCCAACAAATGTAGCCTCATTGATAGGGAATTCGTTTTCCAGCTCTTGCCTGGGTTGCTTATCAACCATTTGATTCACATGTTCAGTGGGAGCACTAGGATTGTGGGGTTGAAGAAAGACATCATCCATGATAGGTTGAACATTGATATCTATAATCCGAGGCCCTTTAGAGCCATTGACATCAAGGGGAATATTCAAGTTCAGACCTTGAGAGCTATCATAAAATGAGTCCTTGAGAGAAGCATCAACCTGCAAGTATGATAATGCAACAGAGCAAGAATATTATTGAACCAATAGAAATAACACGTTTCTCAGCCAAAAATGTACAAAGGAAAAAATGCCTACAATACTTAACATTTTACCTGAATAAGGACCCAAACACGTTGGCCAAATTTTTGTCCAGATGGGGATGCCATCGTCCAGTATGAAATGTATTGACCAGGTAACTGAGGTGCTCTAAAGTCAACTGCAATGTCAAGTTCCTTGTCCACAGGTACACCATCCTTGGGAACCTAGGATGTTTAATCAAAGAAAATACTCAAAAGATTAGCATACTAAAGATTCTATAACATGGAAAACAAACCTAGAGAAAAGCTTATAAACTTAAAGAAATGATTAAACTGCAAGATGTGTATTTCGCAAACCTCTAAGTGAACTGAATGGGAATCACTAAACTTGTCTCCTCCAATCCAAACAAGTTGAGTGCCCTTGGGCCACATTAAAGTGCCACTGTTGCGCATCCGCCAGATCTTTGTAAATGCAGTAGATGGGGCCATCATTGTACCATCTATGACATTGACATCCAAAATGAACCGACTATCTAGCTTTGACCTTGAATGCTTCAACATAGCACCTGTTTTAAAAATATTTGGTAATTTTGGAGCACCCATCCAAGGTGGCTGCACCAGAAAAGAGAAAGGAGTAAATGTGTAAAGTCATAAAGGGAGAAAAGAAGGGATAATAGTGTTCAAAAGAGGTTAAAAATCTTAATACATGTTCATATACACCCTTGAAGGGTCGTGGGGCACGAAAAGACACAGGGCGGTCCATTCTGATATAATGAGTCTCACTACCCATTTCGTTGTAGCAGATGCTGCAGAGGTCATGATTTTCTTTCCTGCAAAAAGAAGAACAATAAAATTCATGGAAACAACCCTGAAAACTATTTCACAATATCATAATAAAATAAGGTACTTACACTTTGGATTTGAAGCGAGGTCCAGTTATTGGGTAGACACCACAGCCATCACAGCGGACACCCTTATGGAACATACCACTTGTGGCCTCAGTGTGACTATGGCTCCTTTTAAAAGGATGAATACGGTGGTTTCCTAAAGGGGGTACCACTGAATCAATAGTATATGTTCCCAAAAATGGACAGTCAATGAAAGAACTAGAACCCATTGCAGTAGTCTGGGTTGAGCTGTTATTAGGAGCTGCATAACTTGTGGATGTCCCACTACTGTCACCCTTGCCGGTAAAACTATCATTAGTAGACATTTTACCCATTTTACCATCACCATCAGGGACTGCAGATGAAAGTGGTGCAGTATTCACATTTGTGGACTGAGATAGATTGGGATCACATGGAAGGATATTGAGATCAACAGAGGCAAGTTCTGCCACTACACCTCTAGTTACATTTCCAGCCTCCACCTGTTGACTGGCATTGGAAGTTGAGTCCACACATGTAGACTGTGGAACTCTTGCTTCACTAGTGACAGGTTCCCCAGGAACACCTTTTTTTGAGCATGAACCAGGAGCAGCATGAGGCTGACAATCAGAATTTAGAATAGATTGTCCCATTTTGGAAATGGAATCAGCAACAGTAGCAAGCACTGGACTTGAAGATGCAGCTTTTGAAACCAAATCAAGAGATAAATTAGAAAGAGCCTCACGTAATGGCTCTGGCACAGACTTCAAAGCATCAGCAATAGCAACATTTGCACTCAGAAATGGGTTTGGGACAGGAGGAGATCTTAAGGGGGTGGCACTTCCACTAGACCAAGCATTTGATTTACCACCACTGCCATTGCTCATATGTACATCAATTCTCAAGAATTTTAGGCGCTGCCTGATCACATCATGCAAATCATCATCATCCACAAGAGTCACCAAATCACCATCTTCATCAACATATCTCAGCATTAAATTTGCATCATCAGTGAAATTGAAAAGAGAAAGTATCTTGGCCCGCAACCCAACCATGTCGAGATCCAGTTGATTATTCTCATCCACACGAGCACTAAAGCGCCTGAGGGTATCTCCATATTTGACCTGTACAGCAAGAAGTGATGCAATAAGAAAAGATTTGCATGATTATAGAACCACTCATTGAGAATCAACCAAAATGAAGACCAGCTATGATGCCAAAAACCACATGTGAAATTATTTATCAGCAAAGCCATGAAATACAATAATTGTTGATGAAATTAGATGTAATGGCTAAAATTCTCTACAAATGATATGACAGTTTAAAAATTAACTAGCAACACTAAAATGTATGATCATAGATTTAACAGACTGGATCCTTGATATATTAATCCAACATATACCATTAATCAACTCAACTGACATGGAAACGCAGTAAAAAGAACCAAGTGCTGCTACTTAACTCATGTACTGAAATCTGATACTGCTTCATAAAAGATTAACATAAACAAATAGCCAGAAACTGCTACTAGGCACAACAATTTTTGTACACGTAAAAAAAATTGATAAAAATGAACCCTTTAATGACCCAAGGAACTCCAATCAAAAATAAAATTATTAAAAATTAACCATGCACTCATCGAGCAAACGCCAAGAACAACTCGCTAAATATGAGAAGGGGGTATAAATTATAATCCCGTGCCCCGATCATCAAAACAATCAAATTGAAGCCGAAATTAGAAAGGAATGCATATCAATTCTCATTCAACAGAATTCTAATATCATCGCCCACGAATTGAAAACAATTTGATACTTCAAACTCTAAAACCAGCTGCCAAAAACGTCACGATCCATAAACAATTTGTTTTAAACGCAGAGCATCATGCACAGAAGACGATAGACACACACACACATAAAAAGGAAACTAATTCAAAGCCGAATAGTCATAAAAATAAAATAAAATAAGAGGAAAAAGGGAAATTTAAAATTGGAACCTTGATCACTAGAGTAGAATCCATAGCTTTCAGAACGCACAAGCGAGGAACGAAGAAAGGATGCGTAGTAGTAACGCGCGAGAAAAAACACTGAAACCCTAACCCTAATCAGAGATGTGGGTTTTTCTTCAGATTAAAAATTAGAAACTGGGAGTGTTGCTTTGCTAGCGTACCCCGTTAGCCGCTATTTACGATCTCGCTGAACCAGAGAGCAACATATAGAGTCTCGTGGCTTTGGAAACAAGAAATTCTCTATTTGACTTTTTATTTTCTAATTTTCTAATCTAATCTAAATCAGAAATGGATATCTTCGTTGCAAAGTTAACCGTGGGACCCGCCGAGAGATATTATCCCCTGATGATATTATGATTATCATCTAAACATACGATGATGACATTACCCCCTCATGATCCCTCATGATATCATCTAAGTGTTTCATCGTGGTACACAACTTGTCTATGAAGAAAAATACACATAATTATTTAAATTCTCTCTTTTTTTTTCTGTCCAAGATAATTTTATTTGTGAATTTTATTTTGATTTAAGTATTAGTTAAAGACTTAAAAATTTTATGAAAAATCAATTAAGGAACTAAAATTTTATTATTATCAATAAAGACCCTCAATTTTATTGAGAAACTAATTTTATTATTTGCTCGATGCATAAATTATTATATTAGATATGTATAAATTTATTAAATTAAAATATCATTTTGATTTCTTTAGAAGAATTTTTTAATCATATTTATGCAAAAGAAAATAGTTTAATCACTTTCTAACTTAATCATCTTAGATGAAAAATATAAAAAATAACTCATAAGAATCTACTTTATCACGAGACATTTAATATATCTGGTGTCTAGCAAGATGTAAATAATAATAATAATAACTATAAAAATATAAATTTGAAGTATTTGATTAAATTTAAAAATATTTCAAATTAAACATTTATTAAAATATTTTATTATTATAATAGGTAAATAGGTATAATTGAAATTAATATAAAACTTGAAGGGTTAAAATAATTAAATTTATTACTTAGATAAAATAAAATGAAATATAATTAAAATTTGAATTGAATTTAAAAAATTTTAAATAAAATTTCGATACATGAAAAATAACTTTTTTTTTTGGTAAATATGAAATTTAGAGGAGTAAAAAACTCATGTATTAATAACATATGGTATTAACCTCACTTGTATAAATTATGTTTTATATAATAGTATATAAATTGTATAACATATTTATACTATTTATATATATTATTAAATTCTTATGATTTCTAAATTTTAAAGTTCAATTATATATTCAATTAATTACGAAAACTAACTTTAAGTGAGTGTTTAGATTAGTTATGAAAAATAATTTATGTTAAACATTGATTATGTGTATAATCAATTTTTAATAAAATCAATTATAAACAAATTAATTTATGTTTTAATATTTTAATTCATGAGCAATTGTAAGATAAAGAGTTTTGTTTGGATTATATAAAAAAATTATTTTTATGTATTAAATTATTAAAAGAGATATAGAATGATTGAAAAAGTTATTTAGTAGAAGGTAAATATGTATTTCTCTCCCATAACTTTTTTTAAATAATCTGAAATCAAATAATTAACGTTTAAAATAATGCTAAACGTTTAACTTTTAGAAGGAAAAAAAAGCATTTTTTTTGTATAAAAAAACAATAAAGAGTTTTTTCTAACAAAATTCAAACATGTTACATTTTTCTAAAAACAAGTTTACAGATATAAAAAAAATTATTATTTTAAATAATTAAGCAAATTCAAACACACTCTAAGTATAGAATTTAAACATTTCAATGGATGCTAAATCATTGATTGTTTACTATTAAAAAAATTACAGATTCTTTTAATAATCAGTTTGATAATTTTCTAATTATTTAAAAACAAATATTAAATTGTTGTTGAGTCCATAATCTTGATAAAGAAGTGATGTTGAAATGATTAAGGTGAAGAGATATACATAATTGATTCTTAATCTTGTTGCATTGAACTTAAAATTAAATAGATATTTTATTAATATTCAAAGAGATAAGAGATAAAATTGAGATTCAAATAGATAATTGAAATTTGAATTGAAATTTCATCAATATTGAAGCAATTTTATGATAAAATTTTGAACTCATTAATCTCATCATATCTAAACACAAATCAATAAAATTTTATGATTCAATTTCAAAATCATAAATGGTGAGATATGACACAACATAACTAAACACAAACTTGCATCAAATGAACAATAATTTAGAAGAAAAAAACACATATATTAGTGACACGTGTAATTTGTCCAAATTCCATGAACCGTATTTTTTATAATAGCATTGAGATGGATTTTTTTTAAATAAAAAATATTTAAAAGACAAAATATCTAACTTAACTTACAAAATTAATTTATAATATGAACAAAATATGTGCCATATATGACCCTTTTTTTCAATTGAATAATATTATCAAAATATATTTCCATTAAAGTTGAAATCTTTAATTGGTTATCACAGTAAAGTTGAGGTATTTGTACAACATTTTTCTCCTTAAATATATGTTATAACATCTTTATTTATGGTTATCATTATCAACTTATCATCTTCATAGGGATTTGGTAGGAGTGCCTGGGGGGCCGGGTTTGACTTGACTTGATTCTTGTTCGAGATTTTAAAAGGGATAAGTCTTTAGGCTTGAACTTGACCTTAAACCCGAGCAAATCGGGTCTTGGTCGGGTCTGCGATGTAATTATATGTATCAATGTTGTTAAAATCAGACCGAACAGTGAACCGAAAAAGGTTCAGGTTCAACTGTCTAATCAAACCAAATAATGTCATAATTACGTATTAACTATATATATATATATACATACATGGCTCATAGCACACATTACCAATAATAAAATACATAATAAGATTTTGATATCTCAATTCCTTCATGTCACTCTCAATTAAGTAATCAAGTGATTGGAAGATTAAACAAATTTTTTTTTTAAAAAAAGTAGATGATCAATTCACATAAAAATCAATCAGTTTACTGGTTTTGACAGGCTCAACTCGATATAACCATAAATCCAGTTATGGCATAACAATGAACCATAACTAAATAAGGCACGGATTCACGGTCCAACCTGACTGACCGGCTAGTCCGGTTCGATCCAAATAACCTTGATATGTATGATATGATATATTGTGCGATGTATTTAAATGGTCACATTATATGTTAATACTTCTATTACTAGCAAGCTCTTAATAAATATAAATAATTAAATATATGAATTTAAATTAATGTTTAATCTATGTGACTTAAATTCTCAATGTAAAAAATATATATATATTTATATATCTCTAACTGCATCGGGTGGCCCAATCCCGACCCAAAAAATTCATCCTGCCAGAGCCATTGGCCCAATCTCAGCCTAATTATTTCATTGAAACTAGGTTCAACCGAGCCCAAGCAACTTAGGCCAGGCCAAGTTGGCAGGCTGGACCAAGTCTTGAACACCCCTAATATTTGGATCGCCTACATTTAAACTACATGTGTAGTTAGAGAGAGATAGACACAAGAGACGAGACTTATAATTTTTGAAATTATGAGACTCACATGGTTTCTCTCTGTATCTTTTCTAACTACACATGTAATTGGATCCTAATTCGTAGTTAGAGAGATAAACTCAAAGAGCAAAAAAGGATCCCATTTTCTAACTGAAGACTAAATGATATTTGAATTTAACCTAACACCTCAAGATTAAATGATAATATCTTAATACAAAGAATATATATATTTTTCAAATTTTTTTAAAATCATTCAAATTTCTAAAATGTAATACTCACTCACATATTTAATATGCTCACATGTGGATGCACTTTAAGTATGATCTACTCTGATGAGCGTTACTTTTTCAACATTAATTTAATTTTTAAATAAGAGAGGTCATTAGGTACAGCACAATACTCTTACACTATACTTATTGAAAATTCATGAATGTGACCATTATATCTTTTCATCTACTTTGTTTTTATTTTGTGTCTTATCAAATATGATTTTGTGTTCATTTCAGTATTGCAATAATTGTTCTATACAATTATATTGATGAGGCTAATGTCAATAATAATTAAAAGATCTAAAAGTTTAAAGTGAGAGTTATTCGTCTTTAACATCTAAAAATTTAACTACAAATATTAATAACTCACTTGACTACTTAAATAGTTACAGCTATATTTGAATTTAGAAAGTTGCGAAAATTTTATTTTTGCGATAAAATTTTCTCTATTTATTATTATTATTTTTATTGTACCGATTCAATATTTTAATTCTTATACTAATATTTACAACAAATTTAATTTCAAAACTAACAATTTTTAAGAAGAAATAATTAATTTTAATAAGATTCAAACAAATAAACATTTGTATTTCCCTTTTAATCTTAAACTTAATACCTTTCTAACCACGAATAAAGATCCTCCAAAGTTCAATTGTAGTGCAAATAAAAATATCAATGTTTTAAAAATTAGACCGGATTGACCGGTTGAATCGGGAATTAGATATGTTTATGGTTCGATTTCACTTAAAGAATCAACCAAGGCATTGAACCGTCAAAACCGACCAAAATAGGATTGAATAGGCGAATCGTTTGAATTAGAGCTGATTATTAAAAACCGGCCGATTTTTCATTTTTTTTGAATTCTTTTTTACTTTTTTTGATTTTTAAATTAATTTTTTTTCATATTTGTAATTAGTTTTTTAAGATTTTTTTTCACATTTATCTCATAAAATTCATAACTTTTTACTCATTCGTCTGATTTGAACGAATTTTATTTTGAATCTACGTAACTTTTTAAGATCTACGGGATAAAAATTGATTGAATGCAATTGGACCAGCTAATTTTCCAAAAAGAAAATTATTATTTTCATAGTTATAAGTATTTTAAAAAGAAACAATAATAAGTATTTTTTTAAATAAAGATTTAATCATATTTTTTTCTTAAAATTCTCGTTATTCTCAAAATAAGAATATTTTAATTGAATACAATAATAAATATTATCATATATAGTCAATTTTTATAATTCATATTATTAAATTTACTTATATGTATATAAATAATTATATATATAATTATAATTATTATGTCATTTAGTTTGACTAACTAAACCAATTAAATCATGGTCCAAAAGTTTTATCAATTCGATTTCTAATCTAATTTTTAAAACATTAAAAAATATATAAATAAAAAATATGTGAATCTCATAACTTTAAAATTATAAGACTCATCTCTTATATCAATTTTTTTAACTATACATGTACTTCAACTACAGGAGATCAAAATCCCTCCTTCTGCACATGTAGTTGAAGGAATCCAAATCCGAAGATAAAGTATACGTTTAAAATAAGATACACGGAACCAAGCTACGGAATTCACAAGGTACAAAAAAATGATAGAGCAGCAAGGACAATAAAGAAAAGAAAAGAGAAATAATATAATTTCTTTTTATGGGTACATGTTACATAATCGAAAACAGCCCTTTTTGTCCTAAATAACGGTGGAAATTTAAAAGTAAAAAATAATGATAAAGAATACAGATTTATGAAGAAAACAATTTTGTTTGAACTAAAAGAAAATTAATCAACTACCGAAAATACAAATAGTTTAATTTTAATAAAATAACTATCAAGAGGATTACGATCCTCTAAAGTTCAATAAAACTACAGAGTGCAGTTTTCAAAATCTTAACCGTTCATTTTCATTACAACGTATCTACCGTCGCTAAACTGCTACATCATTCAATAAAATCTAAACATTATCTTAATTGTTTCGCGCTGTTTGAAATTAAGGAAGAGAGTTGTTATGGTATTTTGATGAGTTTGATACTCAGAGTGAATTGTCAATAATTCATTTATTATTGATTTTACAATAAATGTTAAAAAATTTATTAAATATAAATAATAACTAATTAATGTTAAACAATTTATTTTGAATAATAGTACTTTATAAAAAAAATAAGTACCAGAATAATCCCACTAAAAGAATAAGAGACTTTCTAATGACCTTTTGCTTCATTCCTGTTCTTCTTCTTGACTTCCTTTTCAACTCTCTCTTTCCGTGATCTTGTTTCTAGCTTGAATCTCACTATGATTAGAATAAACCCACAATCCCTTTCTGCTACTTCTTCTGGGGCAGTTTCGTCTTCAATTGAATCCCACAGGTTCGAGTTGCAATATGATCACACCAAATGCATTGCCGAAGACACAAAGAGCAATTCCATGATAGTGCATATGTATAATATCGTCAATCTCAACGAGGGTCATCCCTTGCCGGATTGCCACATAAAATCAAAACTTGTTTGACCCCATTATTGAATTTTTGTGCTTGAAAGTTGAAACCATTTCAGGTGTGCATTCAAAAATCCACTCAAATATGATTGAATTTAATTTGATTTTAATTTTAATTATTTGAGTTGATAATGTCATCCTTGTTATTTTTTCCATCTTATCTATTCTATGTAAGGATAATAAAATAAAATTCATAAATTTTATTTTATTCATCGTTTAAGTGTTCGACATATGAAAATTGATTTACAAATCAATTTAAATTTTATTTTTTATAATTAATTTCAAATGGAAGAATCAAATCAATTCAATTTAAATTAAATTAATTTCATATTTTAATAGTTCTCTATACAATGATTGTGTCTCTTCTAATATTTCACATTTCACAGCAATGGCATTTTGCACTTTTAAGTAAAAAAGAACAAAAAATGATCCATGTTATTGTTCGTTACAATTTACAAAACAGATAAGTATGAATATAATTCATGGTTACCATCCATTCAAACAATATAATGGGTCCTTAAAACAAATATCTGATGGCTTATATAAACTGAAGTGAGTCCAGTCAAGGAACAAGGTGCAGGACCAAGTCCAACAAATGAAACAATGAAAAAAAAAAGGAAACAAAATGCAAAACATTTGGGAACAATTTTTTTCCCCTTCAAATTTCAAAAGATGTCAATTAGATGCTATTTTTAAAGGAAGCAGTGAGTAAATATTTGCTTGCTTACTACAGAACACTAGCCTATGTGCCAAATTACTACTACAACATGGCTTTTTTCCCCAAACAAATCGCTTCCCAAGATATTCTTTTAAGCTGAAAACTATAAATAATGTGTACTTAACTTGATGAAGAAAAAGAAGGCACAGTAAGATATATTTACTTCATTGAGCATATAGGTTATATGTACTTCATTCATCGGTAGGTGGCCAGCAAGCTGGCGACGGTGGCACAAGCCAGGGCGAAGAGGCCCTACTGTGATCTGAATATAACGCTGACCAAGTACCATGCCACATCAAGGGTGATTCGCCTACCTCGTTGAACCAAAACCCGGCGACGGTTACCTGCAACGGCCAGCAGCACTAACACTGTGATCCATGTCATCATGGTGGCTCGGAACGCCAAGATCATCACCGATGCGACACTCATAGTGACGGCCACCCCCAGAAGAGGTAGCACCGCTGCCACATAGAATCCTTCAACTTTCCGATCACGTAACAAGAACAAATAGACAAAATAGGACACAGTCAAGGCGACCAACAACGTTATAATGGTAATCTTGGTCATACTTTTCAGAGCTCTCGTGAAAACAAAGATCCGAACTGATGGATTATCGAAACGGAGGTAAAAAGAACCCGACGAAAACGCTAATAATAACAATAATGGTGATTATATATGAATGAGTCTATGAATGACTACTAGTACTATATTATGTTACATGCACGGTTGGTGAACTATATTATATTATGGAAGACACATGCGCAGCACATGGAGTCATGGAGATGTGGCTAGTAGTGGTAGCGGTGGTTTAGTAATACAATTGTCTATGGCAGACTAGTAGAGTTAAATAGGGAGACTGAAAAAGGTAAATATACCTAAAGTGGCTCCAATCTCCATCGAATATATCTTTCCACCAAAGTTTGAAATTCTTCCAGCTCAACATCAGGATTACAACCGCGTTACTAGATAAATAAATGAAACTGAGAAAGGAAGAAAACAAAATCTGGAATCGACATACCGAAGGGTACTTTTTTTTTTTCGGGTACATACAAAGGGTACCTATAAATCAAGCAATATAATTTAACTCTAACCTTACAATTATTAGTTTTGAGTCAAATCTGCCTTAACTATATTTCAATGGCTATCTAGCAATAAAGAAGAACAAAGCGGGAGAAAGAAAATATGATGTAGCTAAACAGAGTCCCTAGTGCCCAAGAAAGAAAAAAGAGAGACAACCTCTACACTAGGGATGTTCAAATGTAATTTAAAAATACAGTTATAGCTAAAAACTGCAAATGGCCCATGAAAAATGCTACCTAAGCAGCTAACTCTAACACAATTTGGCATTTCATAGTTTAGATTAGTTAGCTTGCAAACCTTTTCCGTTTTCGGTTGGTTTGGATTACATAGTATAAAAAATTGAAGGGTTGGAGAAATGAAATAAATAAAGTAAATATAAAATAGTAAATTCTGGCTCCTTTTGGGTACAAATAAGGTCTTTTTTATGGTCCTTTCCCAGATATCCTTCTCATACCCTTTGGGTATAAGACTAATCTGGTTTCAGGTTCTAAAAATGCCCCTCCCCACAGATAAAGTCTATGACCTAGTGTGGAGAGGCTAAAATGAAAGCAGTTTTCAAAAGAACTTGATGCCAATTCTGGCTCCTGGCCAATTCTGGCTCCTTTTACCTATAAAAAAGAAAGAGTAAAAAATTGCTATACTTAATTATTCAACGATTTAAGCAAAACAAAAATTATGTTAGCATCCCACCCTCCGTTGGGTAGAAAGGATAATGCAGCAACAAAAGAGGGACGACAGAGGAGCAGGGAATATTTGCTTGGCAGCAGCAGATAGTATCTATAATCTTCATCTGACATACGTGTCAACGAAAGTCCCCAATATGTGCTGGATCATCACCTCATAGCTGCTGATCAAGATAAGCATCTTTGGGAGATTTGGGGGACATGGGAGATCTAATGGTGGTTCCGAGATACTCAGTTACATTTCCAGAAACGTTCTTCAACCAGGAGGTGCTTCGTGTTAACCACCCAATCTGTCCTTGTTCTTGCAATTCATGCGTGCTTTTCCTTTCTTCCTCTACCAATATATCAATCCACCTCTTGGCCATAAAAGTCTTTATGGCTTGGACCTCTTGATTTAAAATCTCTATTGGTGGCACTTCAAGAGGGTTCTGTTCCAAGTTTAGCTTGGTCAAATTATCAAGGCGACCAAATGTATCAGGCAGTGCATGAATCTGATTGTTGCTGAGATCCAATTCCCTGAGGTTAGTCAGATCACCAAATGTCTCTGGAAGTTCTTTAAGGTCACTGAAATTACTGCTCAGGTTGAGAACTTCAAGATTAGTCAATCTCCCAATTGCAATAGGAAGCCCATGTAGCTCATTAAAGTGAGCATCCAGATAGCGCAAAGACTTCATCTCACAAATAGACGAGGGAAGAGATCAAATCTTGTTCAATTGAATCAAGAGCTTCTGTAAGTTTTGTAATTCATATCCAATGTTTGTTGGCAAATATGAAAGACTGTTAAAGCTTGCATCTAGCTTCACCAATGACCTGACCATATAATATAAAAATGGTTCAATCAATGACAATTAAATCATTTATAGTTAAGAAATTCTGTCTTCATTAGGTTTTTCTGGCGTCATTAGTGGTTCTAAAAATGTGATGCATATGCAGAAACAGAACAAGGTTTTGAATAGTTAGTGAGATACTTTAGAATGTTTGGACACTTTTGAAGTAGAATTTTAAAAAGTTGAAAGATGTAGAAATAAAATAATAATTCTGAAATGATGTTGATATCTAAGATTTTCATTAAAATTTGACAAATTTAAATCAGAAACAGTTCTTGCTCTTTCTGTCTTGCATGTGTAAAAATTCCTTCTACTTTCACTAGTCTAAAAGCATGACTTTCAAAATATACATATGAGGCTACTCACTATGATACAGTTACGAAGTTAACCATCTTCTTAAAACAAATGGATGTTAATGTCCAAGATAAATTTTATAGGGATCCCAAACCACAAGGTCTACATTAATTACTCAAATTGACGACACAATATAAAGAATGGTGCTCTTACGAATTTCTCTACAGCATATCTGATTCTCGCACATACCTGCACTGACTGATGGAATCAGGAAGGGCACTCAGCTTGTTTCCAGAGACATTGAGGAATTTCAACTTTTGTAACAAGCCAATTGAATCAGGCAGTGACTCCAAAAGATTTGAAGAGATATTAAGCTCCTCGAGATTTTGCAATCCAGCTATTGAGTCAGGAATCACCTATTATGTAGCACAGAATGCTTGTATATATATATGTCAAATTATAAGAAAGGCTATAAACTAAGTAGATCGATACTTGAAATATGATTTTAAACATATCAATGGAGCACTGAGAAGCCTATGCATTCAAATGAAAGCTGACATTCACTAATAATTTATGTCACAAGTAGATGCAGATTTTTGGAATAATAGTGAAGATCAGCACCATTATTTATCCATTTTTTTTTGCATAAAGACACACTTCATGTATTAGATCAAAGAGGGAAATTTGTTAACAAAAAAATAAAAATAAAAATAAAAACTTCAAGAACTAAGTCAATAAGTATTTGATTAATTCTGTTCTATGGCTGAAATAGAATTGTGACCATTAAAATTCCAGGTTAACCCACCAAAAAATGACTATAAAATAAATTATAGATGAAACAAGGGATACTCTTATTGCCCTAAATCAAAAGGTTGTGTAAGGACTAAGGAAAGCAAATATTGACATGGAAATGTGCTTTTTACGTGGAAGGCCAAAATAGCCTCATTGCATAAATAAAAATTGCCAAAATTTTTACATCGTTGATCATAGTTGTTTCATTTTCTTGAATATTCCTACTATGCACCAAGCTTTCTAGAAAAAGGATAGGTTGCAACTATAAAATATTTACTCTCCATTTCTACAACTATATAGTACATATGAACATAGAATAAATCAAATAAAAACAATTCCAAACAAATTTCTTAGTAATGTATCTGGTAGAAGATTCATATCCAACCACGGTCCTGATTTCACCCTTGAGACTCACTAGTCACTACCAATATCAGCTTCTGTGCTTTAAATTTGTCAGCCACTTCATGTTCATAATTTAGTCGAGGGAAACATTGTGATGACCAACAAAGAAACAGCCCAAATAAAACAAGCGGATGAAAATCCTCGTTCACAATCACAAACTGTATTTACCAAAAAAGCAATCATGACTACTTAGAAGTTGTTTTAAAAACTATTGTTCAACCCTTTTTAAACTTGAAGGATAAAGGACTTAAAATCTTCATCCACTCTATCGTTGATTCATATGTTTCCCTTTCCTCTCTTGTGCTTGTTAAAACACTACACAAACAGAACCAAGTAACAGACTTTCCTCAGTTAACAGTACTAAATAAACATTCAAAATTTAAATTAAGCTTAATTTATCTCATAACAGATAATTGCAACTTGTGGGCCTACCATAAAAATAGAATTAAGTGTTAACATTGCCATGTGGCACAAAATCAAATAAAAGAACGACACGAACAGTATAAATGGGAGCAAAAGCAAACCAAAAAGCAAGTGAGCTTACCGAAAGCTGATTGGTGGAAACATGGAGCACAACCAAGGCAGGAATGCGGCCAAAGGCATCAGGCAACAACCTCAGACGCTGCCCCGAAAGATCCACTCTCTCCACCCCTTTTCCATAGGCCTCCTGCAGTATCCCCGCAACATGTTCATTCACCTCCTCCTCGTCCCCAACAGGCTTCTCATCCTCAGCATCTTCCGTGGCAGACTCGTAAATCTTCACCAATCGCTTCTCCGCGTCCTTGAGGAGTTTCTCATAAGCATCGTGCATCTCATCCAGCTGTATCAACGATTTGAACACCCGCTTCTCTTTCTCCGCTGATTCCCTGCACTGCTTCTCTTTCTCCGCCAGGTGAGCCCGCCATTTATGTGTGTCGATTTCAGGGGGCCTGGGCAACACCACAATCTCTTCCAGTTGTCTGGACAAATGGGCTTCCACGTCGGCGAGCTTGGCCTTGGCATTGTCGACGTCTTCGTGGGTGGGTCGCTGGCCTATGAGATTGAGCACGGATCGGGCCTGGGCGACGTCGGAGATGGCGCGGGTCATGGAGGCTAAGAGTTTGGGGTCGGCGAGATGCGGCATTTGGCCTACAATTTCGGGGTGGTGTGAACCAGAAGAAGAGGAGGGATCGGAGGATGGCGGAGGGTGTGGTTGTTCGATGTCGAATTGGGAGGAATCGGAATGGGAAGAGGTGGTGGGGCCGAAGGAAGAGAGACGAGACATGACGTAGGAGAGAATAGGGAAGGTTCCTGGGTTGGGATCCATAGCTGTGTGAAGAAAACAAATGGGAAATAGGAGGAGCAAGGCACAGAGATTTGCTAAACAAAATGTGTCTGTGTGTCGTTAAGAATATCGGTTGTTTGGTTGGTTTTGTTTAGTTATGAGAGAAAATGGATTAAATAGCGTTGCTGTTAAGCTGTTACAGTAAAAGTGGGGAACGGACGCGGCTCCAGGTTTTAGAACGCAGGTGCTTTGGTCTCTGTGAATGAGATACTGTGATTTGAATTGTGAATGAATAATGATAATAAGCTCGGCGTTTTTATGCGAATATACTTAAAAAAAAATTTTATTTATCATTTTATTATATTTCAAAAATTATGTATTAAAATATATTTTTTTTACATTGAAAAATCAATTTAAGTTTTAATATATTTTTTTAATTTAAAATTTATTGAAAAGTTAAGTTAGAAAAAATCAATTTTATAACAAAAAGTTAAAAAAAAATTAAATTTTAATATTGAGAAGTCAACTTTTTTTAAATTAATTTTTTAATAAATTTTAAATAAAAAAAAGGCATATTAAAAAGTTAATTTTAACAAGTCGACTTTTTAACATAAAAATAATATTTTAATACATAATTTTAAAAAAATAATAAAATAGTATATAATTTTTTTAAATATATTCATATAAAAAAAACCGATAAGCTCACCATCAAAATGTGTATAGGGTTATACTAAAGTTATGTAAATATTGGAGGATTTAATTTAATTTTTTATATTATTATTTAATTATATGTTTTATTATATTATTAAATGAATTTGATTATAATATCAATTATTTGATGAGTTAAACTTATCTACTAAATATGTTAACACATAATTAGATATTAATGTGTAGATAAAAATTATACTTATTTTAAAAATAATTAAATTTTGTACTAAAAGTAAAATATCTTAATTAGTAATTACTACAATGATGAGTATAAAAAGTTTTACAATGTCCATGCTGCTTAAAAAATGTTTTACACTTAATGTGTGTTTAGTTTAATTTTTGAAATCTCAAAAGTATAGTTTAAGTAAAAGCATCAAGAAACAAATTTTTACTGAAATCATAATTTAAGAACTTCTAAAAGCTAAACCAAATATGTTATAACTAGGTTGATTAAACTCGTTGTATTTTGGATGTGAATACATTAATTTCACTATTTCGCTAACATCTTCACACACGTTGTCATTTTTTTTTTAATATTTCATTTAGAAAAATCTATCTTCCACTTTGTTGAAATAAAATAATGGTGTTCTTCTTTTATGTAATGAATAATGTGTATATATTTGAAAGATGTTTGAATTATATTTTTTTAATTTACGAAATTTTGTTTCTATTTATATGTCTCTTTTCATCTCACCTTTACCAATTTTATTGATATTTTTTTTTCTTTAAAAAAAATTATGTAGAGACGCCAAAAATACTGAAAATTTTGAAAGACAAAAATATATAATAGTGGGGATGTGATGAGTATAGTAGAATCAGACAGAGAAAAGGGATCTTCACCACACAAAAAAAAAAAAAAGGAAAAGAAAAAAGAAAAGCAGGGAAAAGTGAACAAGTTATCCAGAGACTCCAAAGTCCAAACCTTACCTAATATACAAGAACAGAGCTAGTATTAATTCAGTGTTAAGAGGTGAGGAACGAAGCGAGGGAGAGGGAGGGGGATAGGATTAATTGAATGTTAATGATAAGAGAAAAAAAGAATCTAAATGATAACTTGTGTGGCCCTGAAGCTTTGTTAGATTTATAAGATTTCGTTTAGTTGTAGGATTTCCAAGATTCTAACATAGATAATTCATTCAGAACCAACAATACCCTTACCCATAGGTAGCTTTAGTGAAGGAAGGGAAGGCAGTGCTTGTTTACTTGTTCGTTTAGCTTTCTTTAAAGTCCAAAATCAAGTGTTGATGATTTTACCCTTTTCATCTTAAGTAATACTAACTGGCTGTGGCAGCTTCTATTATAAAGCAGGTTGGTTATCCATTGGTTGGTAATTGCCATACAACATTAACATCTGAATTCGTTTTATGACATTTCATTTGGGTCCTCTGCTCCTTATGGCATTTCATTTGGGTCATCTGCTCCTTGGATACTTGTAGTTTATAAGATGCACTCAGCTCAAGTGATTACACCTCTTTGATTTATGTCTCGTGTCCAGTCATATTTTAACCAGCTAACAAAATCATTTTAAGGTGATTACGACAGCCTTTAGTGCCCCATTCGGTTACTTGATCAGCTGGCACCTTTCATCATAGATTTATAATTTGGTTGATTTGGCTCAACCTTGGGTATCTCCTACGCATTTTAGCAGATACTTTTGAAGGTTTGTAATTTATGAGATGATCGGGAATTTTGGACAATTGCCCGAGAGCGAAGTACTGGTTTTACGCAGGGTTTGCTAATTTGATGACAGGTGCTAAAGCCATATTGAATCAGATACAGATATTTAGCGGGGGTGGGGAGGGGGGAATGAGATAGAGAGGCATGCGGGGAGGGATTCACTGATATGATTATGCTTGATACTCTTCATTTGTGATTTCTCCTTCTTAAACTGTGGTTATGCCTCCCATGAATTTCTGTCAGACTTTTTGGAAAGATATTTGAAGTATGTAGTTCGAAGTTCGAACTATTACATGCATCATAAGGAATAGCAGAATCAACAGATGCAATATGAAGTATTAGGGAGTAAAAGTATATTTTTTCAAATGAGTTAGGATGAATGGTGGAGGAAAGCTCATAAATGCAAGGAATTCACAGATGAGATAAATGTAACATGGGGAGTGCAGCGATTGCTATGAAAATTAATTCTACTGATCCAGGTGGCGGGGGGTTGATGATATGCTCTTTGAAACATTAGGATCTAGAGATCAAATCTGAAATTTATGAGGAAATTCTCCCTCCCTCTCGTGTAGGACTATTTCTCTCTGAAGGGATAATAGGTGAAATATATTTTTTATGTGCTCATGAGGTATTTATGTTGTTAGATCCTTGCAGCTAAAATTCCATATCTTTAGAAAGATCAAAGATCTTGGGTCATCAGATAAGAATAAAATCTCCAAGAAAAGTTATTAATTTTTAGCTTCACAGTACTTTGCAACATTAGCTAATCTTGAACTTAATTGAATAGGTTTGATTATTTTGAACTAGTTGTCAGATATGTGCAGTAATCACTCAAAGACTATAGTATTCAGGAATGAATGGATAATCCATGAACCAAGGTAGTGCAGTAGTGCATACATATTTCTGTATACATAAGGATGTAAAATTTGAAATGTTCCGAGGGCTGGCTTCAAATTACAAGAGAGTGCACTTTAAATCTCTTTCTTTCTCATTTTTCCTTGACTCCAACTCATCCGTGTTAATGTTGGCATGAGTCATTGCAGTGCAATGAAATCAGGAAGATGAACAGCAACTTGATTGTGATAGGGAAAACCACTAACGAAAATGATAAGGAAGACTTCGACAATGATGCTGATAATGCAGAGGAATCCGAGGGTGAAGAATTTGAGCAAGAATCTGGTTGAAGAAGCTGCGCATCAATGCCTACTTTTCTTTTGTTTGTAAGAATCTCATTACGAGTGCCGATGCCTGGACCAAACCTTTGTACTAGGTACTGACTCCACATTCATATCATACTTCCATAGTTTGTTTTCTCGTCCATTATAGACTCTTTCTTATGCTTAATCAATATTTATGATTTATCTCCTGGGAACACTTCAACTCTTTGAGTAGCATCAACTGATGTCTCAACTATAGCATGAGTTACAGATTTGAGATGAGACAGAGCAGGACAAATAAAGAACTTAGTTAGCTATCCTCTTTCTCCTTTTACTGCCTTACAGTTCTCTTTTTTTGGTCTATGTAAGGGAAGAAGGAAAGAAAAAAGCAATGTGAAATTATTAAAAGAATTTAACTATCACAATAATTATTTAAAATATTTAATTCTTTTAATAATATGTTCAACAATAAATTAAAATTAAATTTGTAATTTTATAGGATGGATATATTTATGAAATTCTGCACAAATTACAACTTACATACTTTTTTTTTTCCTTTGGTACACAACTTACGTACTTTAACTTTGGCTTTTGTGCATATTAGGCTTAAATGTTTGAAAAGATGTAAATGATCTACTAAATTTTACACCGTGCTAAAAACATCATCCGTTAATTTACATTTGACACTAACAAAATTGGTGAAAAAAACTACAAATGAATGAAAACATATAAAAAAAAAATAATATATATTTTAACCTCTAATAATATCTTAACTAAAGGAAAGATAAGATTTAAGTGGAAAAAAAATATTAAAGTGACAAACACATTTCTTACTTTTTTTTTTGGTCATGTGAGAGTTCTGTTAAATATTTAACATTTTTTCTTACTTGACCAAGTTTATAGGTCATTTGTACATTTTCAAATCTTAAAATCTAATTTGTACATATACAAAAATTAAAAGGTCTAAGTGTTGAATAAAATTGACAAGTATACTAAATCGTACAAGTAATAAAGAGTGAGTAAGGTTGTCAAACTACGAGGATTGTGTGTCAATTATCAACGTAAATTAAGAAATCGCTAATTGAGCCAATTAATGACATGTATTTGAATCTAGAGTTACAGTAGAATTAAGAATTGAAACAAGAAAAAATCATTGATGAACTATGAAATCAATTATGAAAAGTATTCTCTTAGAATCAAATAACACAAACAAATTGAGGTTTTAGAGTAAAAATTGGTTAGGGTTCGGAATCCTCTTAGCTCTCTTCTGATTCCTAATTTTGTCCTGAATTCAATTTTAATTCAAGCAATTGACATTCAAATTCACAAATTCAAATTATCCCCAATTCCTTGGCAAATAATCTCTTTAGTCTCAACTAAGAAACCTAATCCCCTAGGTGCTCTTAATTCAAACCAAGTAAAAAGCATAAGAATTCATATCAATGCACAAATTCCATATCCTATTCCTAAGATTATGCAATTCATGGTAAATTTCTTCATATCTAACCTAACGTCAATTTTCCAATTGAACATTCAAGTCACAAGAACAATTCCTATGATGGCCAATCAAGGAAAGCATTAAGTATAGAAGAAATTACTCAATTACTATGAATCATCATTGAATTCAAGATCAGAGCAATTACACAAGAATTGAACTAAAATTCATCCTAACCTAACCTGTAGAGTTTAGTTACACATGATCAAATTGAGAAAAATAGAAAAAGAAATGTGAAAATTGGATGAGGAATGCATTGGATCTTCAAATCTTCTTTCCAAAAGTACTTGAACACCAATAGATCCAAAGAAGCTCTGAGAGCTCTTCCAATTCACGCCAAAGAATTGTCCAAAAGGCCTGTTCAAATGAGATGAGCTTCGTATTTATACATATCAGAAATAGTCATATGCGCTCAATGCGAAATTTCCACGCTAAGCGTAGGCAAGTCAAAAACAAATGTTCCCTATTGCACTGAGCATGCGAAATCCACGCTGAGCGCGACAAGGCAGTGGTGAATTCATCCTTTTATGTTGAGCATAGGATTTGGATGCTGGGTGTGAACTTGATGGTTTTAAATTCCTGAAATAGTTTTCCAAAGTTAGTGCACTTCTCCAAGAAAATTACCATAAGTAAAAACAATTTGTGTGACATTTACTTACAGTGATCCTATTTCTAAAATCATCAACTTTTATTAAAAATGTGCATAACCACAACCCTTTTTAGCCTATAAATCTACATGTTATGCAGATTTATCACTAAGTAACATTTTAGCCCACTTTATTTTATGTCATGTAATATATCTTTGAAAAAACTTATCTAAAATTTTCATTTTAAAGATCACAAGCCACTCTAAAATTCTATGATTGAAAAATAATCCATATAAGCATGTTCACGTCCGGTCTCTTTTGGGTAAACTTCGGCGTGAATGTTTCTATCTTCCGACGTAGATGAGATGTTCTTTCTGGAGAGGTGAGTGCTTGCAAAAGCACTCAAATGCTCAAGTTAGCTTCTACGAATTTATATGAGAAATGATTAGTTCAAATCATTACCAAGTGAGGTTAACCTTCTCTTATATGTGGATGCTGTGAGATAAGAGATAAAATACTGTTGAAGTGACCTTCCTCATGATTAGGTCTCCTACAATTTAACACAATTTAAAAGATTGTAGAGTTAATGTCTTGATACGTTAAACTCACCTACGACACTTTTATTCAAGAATGGGCCGGTTCTAGTTGTAACTCGACCTGATCTCAAAAAAATAGTGATGAACAAGTGCCTTGGTCTTTCTCAATGTATTTGTCAACTTCTTCCTCTAATAGGTAAGCTTTTGAGCTCCCAAAAGACTACCCAAAAAATGCCTCAATAGGGACGTTAAGTTACCTACCTGCCAACTTGCTTGAACCGTGGCCATGCGTTTTGTTCATAACTTCATTATTGTCCTCATATTATTTTTAAGGTTATGCTATATTGCGCTAGGTTGACCATTTGAAAAGTTGAGTATTTTATTAGTTGCCATATAAATGATTCACAACTATGTCTAACGTATTGTTTGGTTCAAAAGAAATAAGAAAGAATTAACTAGTGCATAAGGAAAATGGAGAGATTTTGGAATTTTCTCTCGTTTGGCAATGCGGAAAAAACTGGGAAGACAGAAAAAAATGGTCGTGGGCCCACTCAAAAGTTTTCTTCACAAATGTAGAGAGAAAACAATGAGAAACTCTCTCTCTTTCATCCGTTCTGTCACTGACCGCTGCAGAAGGTTGAGAAGTTTGCAGATTTCTACTACACACCAACATTGGCGACTGAGCAGGAGCTGCTTTTTTTTTTTTGTATGACATTTATAAAATCTCTAGATTTGGAAGGTGAACAAGGGCTGGAAATAAGAAAAGTTTTGATTTTACATTTACTTGTGTGAGAGATGAGAGGCTATTTGAAGTTAGTTAATTTACTTATCCAAAATAAAAAATATTTTTTATAAATAAAATAAATTTTTAATTAATTTAGGTGTCAAAATTTTAATTTTTTAATATTAATACTTGTAATAGAATTTATTTATTTATCTAATTTATAAGAAGTGTGATAGGCTAGGAATGTAAAATGAAGAATAACAAATATTTATATTCTATTATATTATATTAAGGGTATATAAACCATTTTATATAATTATATTTTTTTCCTCTTATATTTTTACACAACCAAATAAGAAAAAAAATCATTTTCTTTCTTTATTTTTTCTCTTCATTCAAACATAAGAGAGAAAATGTACTTTTTTTTTCATTTTTTCTTCTCTTCATTTTCTTTCTTCTTATTTTTTCTCCTAATTTAAGCAAAATATCAATATTAAACTCATCAAAATATCATAATAACTCCCAACTAAAAATGTATAAGTGAAATTGAAAATTATAATTATGATATGAACCTTTTATCAGTGTTAAGAAAGTCAACCGTTCAAACGGTATCATGTTTCTTATCTTTACCCTTATTTCTAATCATGTCTTGATAGAAATATTTCTGTAATTCAATATGATTTTATCATATATTTTTCTCTTTCTTGCCTATTTTTTACATTTAGTAAAAAATAAAAATAAAAATAATTTTTTTATATTTAATAGTTTAAAATTTTTTATTTTTTATTTTTTTCCTTTTTTATGTAATTAAAAAAATTATTAAACTGATTTTTAAGAAAACTCAATATTTTTCTAAAATATAAAATTCAAGTTGCTTAAACCACTGCGCTTGTAGTTGTAGCTGTTAGACAAGTTGCCCTCCAGTCACAAGAAGTTCAAATGTTTTGTTCTCTTCACTAAGTCCCACACATTTCGTTACAAAGTCCCAGTCCCGGGTCCCCCATATTGACATGCAAAATACAAGAATAAAAGTCACCGAAAAAGACCAGTACAATAATACAAATCAACAAGAATAATTTGACCAAGAATCCTGTCAATCAAGCCACAACCACAATAGTCATCATCAGTCATAATGAAACCTGAACTTGTCTCCGGAGCCACGATTAACACACAACATAACGATATGTAACTGTAACGTCGTTGAATCAAATCCACTTGAAGTTTAAAACTTTTAAATTATGGTATGAACAAAATTAATAAAACATAAAATTTTGTTTAAATCATAATTTAAGAGATTTCAAACTCTAATTCAAATTTAAATATGCTACAAAAGTAACACCCATACAAAGTTGTCTGTATTAAGCAGCGGTTCAACAAAACCCAAAGAGAAAGTTTAATATATTCTGATAGTATATTACTTTCATTCATTTTTCAATCGTCAAATTTATGATTTAATTTTTTTTATAAAAAGCCACGTATTACATTTATATTACATTTAGGAGAGTACCGAAAATCTCTCCAGCCACAGCCATCCACCAAGAGCAACAATTTCAGGCTCAATTCAAAAATTAGATCCCAAAATTATCGAATTAAAAATAATAATGATCGTATTTCACAGCCCGCTTATCTCCATTTTTCTTTTCTGTTAGTTGGTCCTTCGCTATTTTTCATCATCATCTATTTGGTTCTCGGCTCTACTGATAAATTGCATCAGTGGCAGTAATTATTGCAGTGAGGTCCACGATAAAGGAATCTAGGGCTTCCGTCGGATTGGCCCGTGTACCAACAAGCTTTCGCCGACCCGTTAGGCACACCGATTGGATACCCAACCGGAGAGCATTTCTGACGGGCCGAAGCGTGAGGCGATCCAGACGGAGAGTGAGTGGCGCTGGACGCAGAAGACGAAGGAGGAGATTCTCTCTTGACAGACTTAGGTGGCGAAAGAATGGCTCTGATCTTCAACGGATGAGCTAACGACGACGACGCTCGATCGTATTCCTCAATTATATTGGCCAAATCTTGGTCACTGGTGATCGAAATCAACGTCTCAAGGTCTCCGTTTGGTAACGGACACCTCAACGTCACCGACGAGCCACACAACTCTTCAAGCTTCACCGTCAACTCTGTAAAACGTAAACACGAGCCCCTCGAATAAATGAACCAAACCAAGAAGATAACACGAAGAGGATGATAAATCCGAGAAGGTGAAATAAAATAAGCGAAGGGAACAAACCTGCAAAAGAAATAGAAGGATCGGCGGCGAGGACTCTGGTGTGGCCGCCGGCGTATCGGAGCTTGCCGTCGGTGAGGCGAGGAAGGATCTTGCCGCCATAGCTACAGAGGAACTTAATAGTGTCTTGTTTGGGTTTCGATTCCATGACTCGCTCTCGCGGTTGAGTTCGTAGTTTCTGTGATGAGACAAGAAGGAAGGAAAGTTCTGCTAGATGCTAGCCTTCTCTTGAAAAACCTTAGTCCCTGATTTTGGGGTGCATTTATAGGGAGTGGAGGTTGACGTCACGTTAGAGGGAGACCCACGCCCACACCACAAGATGAATAATTTATATGTAATTAAAAAAATAAAAATAAAAATAAATATTTTATAAAAAAATTAGTAGAGGTTTGAGTAATTTAATTAAATTTTCATTAATTTTAAATGATTTTAACTGATCTAAACTTATTTCATCATAAATTTTATTATAAGACTAAATATTATCATAATAATTCTTGTCCAATTCACAATTAAGTCCATCCAAACATGATCCGGTAACCTGACTATGACCAGCTTTATATACTTTTATTTTTGCTTTCTTAGAAGGAAAATGGGACTGGTTTTGCATTTTTTTTTAAAAAGAAAATTAAGAAAAGAAAGAAGATAGAGACATGGGTACCTAATGGAGTCGGCCTGGTTGGCCCATTTAGGTGTTCATAGCCCACGACGTCTTCTTCTAAATGACTAGTGGCGAATAGGAATTAGCAGAAATTTACAATCACTCCCTCAGCTTGCTCTTATTTAGAATATTTTCCCAGAATGTTTGGTTCTTTTCCATGAATTTATAGGTTTAATTTTGTATGCACTAATCAAAGATTTTTTTTAAATTAAAAGTTATTTTATTTAAAATTTATATTTTTTGTTTAAAAGGTGTAAAATTAATTATAAATTAAAATTATATTTTCATTAATTAAAAACATTTTTTTTAGAAAATTTTTTATTTTGAACTTTTGATTAAGTAATTTTAGTTTATTTTAAAAAATTTAGTAGATAAATACTCTTTTACCATCAATTAAATAACTTTTTCAATTATTTCATATATCTTTTAGTAATTTAATACATAAAAGTAATTCTTTTTATATAATACAAATAAATTTTTTATATTAAAATCATTTGTGCACTAATATATTTTAATATAAATTAATTTTTTCATAATTAATTTGTTTAAAAATCAATTTTATATATAACTAATTTTTAACATAATCTTTTTTTTATAATTAATCCAAACACATTTTAAATTAATTATACTCCATTCTCCCTGTGAATCAACTGAGTACATGTACTAAATTTCTGTTTATTGCTTTATGATTTAGTTTTAAAATTTCATAATAATAACAGTTTATAAATAAATAAAGGGAGTTATTATAATATTTAAAGTGAGTTGTCAATTATTTATTAATTATTAATTTTATAATAATTATTTAAAAATATATTAAATATAAACATCAACAAATAAATATTTAACACTTCATTCTAAATACCAATACTAAAAATAATAATATGAATATAAGAGTAATCCCAGTAAATAAAAGAATGGATACTCAAATTCTCGTTGTGGTGGACACTAGTCACTAGACAGATGTTAATACTGATTTTTAGCGGCTGTCTTTATCTCTGGTGCGGTTTACGTCTTCAAAGGTTGATCTGATTTGATACCATAAACCTGAAGAAAGTGTGAGCGAATAAAATGGTTCCAGTTTGCAATCCGAATTATTTTAGCCAGGGAATCCGATTACCTCCTTTTTCATTTAGGTACTTGTTAATTGCTCACCCAACACTCCCGTAACCGTAAGATCATGTCAACTTTTTGCCGCTGTTTGTTCAGTTTAAGGTATTTTTTTTTATAGAGTTTAATTTTGATATACTTTTAGTCTCATCTAATTATATGTTATCAAATCATTAAAAAAAATATGATTATCACAATAATCACATAGAAAGTTTAACTCTTTTAATAATATGTCAGCACATGATTAAATGACAGTATGAATTGAAATTAAATTCTTTTTTATAACCGCAGGTAACCAAAAGAAATGACAATTAATGCTCTAACCTTTTTATTTTATTTGTTTCCGCCCTTTTTCATTCTTGCCTCTCTCATGGATCTGAAAACACAATCACCATTCAATTGTGAACACAAATACCATGAAACCTATGACTCACACCAGATCCTTTATAATTATATATCATGCTAGCCTATTCTGCTGGCATGTGGGTTGGAAATGTGTCCATATGCCAAACTATATATATGAACTGCTAGGAAGAAGCACCGTATTTGATTTACTTTATTAAAAAGGTAATCTGACTTAATACGAAGTGCTTTATTCAAATATAATCTTCGTTGGACGATCGTATTTTTAACTTCCTTCTATTACTTTTAGCTGTATTATTAATCGTTTTCTAATTAATTTACAAATACACTTTAATAATAACAACAATATTATTATGCTTCGTGTGCATGACCACGCATGAAGAGAATCATATAATCATACATTTTATATGACCATCATCAAAGCATATGTTTTAGATTATGCTTATTTTCTGAAATCAAATAAGAGGGTCAAATGTACTTTGATCACATGGGCTTGTTAAATAAATGATACATTTTAGGTATTGTTTGTTAAATTAGTGTTAAGAAATTAGTAAAGGTTGGAGAAGCAAATTTAAAAACCTTCTCATTTGAATAAAGGATCTTACACGAATTGAGATGTATGTGTTTGTGTTTGTTTTTTTCATTTTCTTTTTACTTAGACATAATTTATAAAGGATATACACGAAGCTTCTGGAAGTAGCTTGGCCTGACATCTTTTTGAATGACAAGGAGACAGTGAGCCATGTAAAACTCTACCATGTTTCATTTTTTTCCTACATCCAAAGCCCTTTCTTTCTTCAATCACCAACTTCACACAACTAGCTTGGAGCATAATAACTAGCATCTTTGCTTATTGCGGGATCCACCGTTGGTTATGAATGATCATTTGCCAAATCAAACAGTGTTAGGATATTACCACTATCATTCAGAACCCTTGGCCCAGTTGGCCGACCTTCTCACCCGTCGCAGTATCTGCCATGGTGCATCCCAAGTCACCTCATCTTGAACATAGACTGCACACATGAATACGATGCTTCTTTTGGCTTGTTCTCCTCTACTTGCGACGCGTGTTGTTTAATGATTGTGTACAAACCGATCCGTTCCATTCATATGCTGCCGTTTCAGAACGCACCTCACATGCTTCTTACTCATCAAGGTACCCTACATTCGAACACATTGCTATGTGAAAGGGTCTTGCTAAGGTTAGCTCGAGCTTTTAAACAAACATTTAAAGCAAAAAACAAAAAAACGATGGAGACATTTCATTGCTCTTAAGTCTTGCTTTTCATGGCAATTACCTATGCTTGTTTGGTATGAGAAAAATAGAGAAGAGAGAATTCAAAAAAAGAGAAATAAAAGAGAAATGGAAAAATTCTCTTATTTTATTAAAAGAGAAATAGAAAAGAAAAAAAATAGTAAATTTCACATCTTTTTTATTTCTCTCTTAAAGTGAGAAGAATAGAGAAGAAATGGATAAAGATAAAAATTTGACTAATATATTATTTTTTTTATTATTTTATAAATAAATAAATATGAACAAATATATATTTACAACAAATTTAATTTAATTTATTCTTATTTTTCTCTTAATTCTCTTAATCCAAACAACTTAAAATTTATTCATTTTTTACTCTATTTTTTTTTTTATTCTATTTTTTTATACTTTATTTCTCTTATAATCCAAACAAAACCTATATGAAATAGTAACCCATATGCGCGACTTTTATATGCTAAGCATGGGGATACGTGGAGAACTGAGGACATGCCACCCATGTGACACGTGTTCAAACATATACAAGGACACTACCTAGAATGGAGGAGCCAGCAGCAGCAGCATCCCCTAAATTTCATAAGCGGCTGGCTTCTCTCTCGATGGAAAGGACAAAGTTCCATTAATTATGGGGTTGTGCTGTTATACACTGCCCTTGATTTCTTGTTTTTTTAGATGTGTGATGATTATATTAAAAAAAATTAAAAAAGGAATCAGTTACAATGTGATGCAGGAAGTCTAGCGTTCCTGCACTTCACCGTTCAGTAGCATCATCCTTAATTATATGGGCAACTTCTGTAACTAGAAGGGCAAGCAAGGTCTGCAGATTGGGTTTCCCCTGCCTTCTGCTTTTGTAGTCTATGAAAAGTATATATATATATATATATATATATATGACCTCGATTGGCAAATAAAGGGTGGACTTGGTGAAAATTCGAAAACGATTACATAAAGCATGCGGTTATACTCACCTAAACAAGCATGTGGCTCTTGCTCAATGCTCGTCATCTTTTTCAAGTGGCATATAATAGGCCTATAGAACGGGCACCTACGACCGAAAAGCCTATGACGAACCCACTTATTGAAAATCAATAATACGCAAAGCCCAATATTGAACTACCACCAGTTCAAGTCAAGGCCCAAATAAATGTCAATTTTTTTTTAATATATATATATTATGGCAATGTGTTCGAATGTGGGGCACATTAATGAATGATGAGTAACTGAGTAAGCACTAAGAAGCATGCGGGGTGCATTCTGAAACGGCGGCATATGGTTCAATTGTAGTCACAATTAATTAATTATGACTACAAACATTATTTAATCAACAGTTTCATAAGTAAAATGGCATTCGAGTTTGACGTGTTATAAAAGAATTTTCTATCATACACTCAAAAACTCAATACATGTAATGCTTGAGATTAGATTTTAGCCATCTCAGCCATACAAATATAACTCTCTTACGGCTGAGATGGCTGAAATCTAATATCAATAACACAGTACATCCATGGAATACACACAAGAATTGCTAGTGTTATAATTCACAGTATTAGCTATATATATAGCTTGACCTAGTCAGCACTTAACTATATAATATAGCAATAGAATAAGAAATCACACCACTTGGCCACTCGAGCTGCTTAACTTCAGTTTTAGATCATCCATTCATTTACAAATTATATTGTTTTAGGCCGAAAATAATTAGTTATGATTTAGAATTATTTGGGACATGTCAAAATTTAATACTACTATTTTATGAGTTTAATTTTGATCTACTGTTATTGTAAAGTTTCTTTATATTGTTATCTAATTATGTATTGACAACTCATTAAAAGAGTTTGACTATTATAACAACTACTTCAAAATTCTAACACTTTTAATGATGTATCAATATATGATTAAATGACAGTATAAAGAAATTTTACACTGACAATAGATTAAAATTAAATCCTTATTTTATTACAATAATGTCACTTCCAAGCTTTCCACCCAAAATGTTATTTATATTTTCTACATAAAAAATAATATAATTTTAAAATTAACTTTTAATATGTGGTATTTTTAATTATATTAATATTATTTTGTTTGCCTTTTAATATATGGAAGATGTGAAAAATTATAACGGTTGATGTTAAAATCTAAAACTGAATCATCATATATGTAACAATTACGTGCATAAATATAAGGTAAGTTGTCAAAGCATTGCCAGTCTCCCACTTCCCTCCAAAATGATTATAGGGGTTGTTATAGACCCACTGGTTGAGAACAACAGGATAAAAAGTGGCTGTTATAGACCCACTGATTCAGAACGACGGAATAAAAAGTGGTCTTGGTTTTAATATACTCACTGCCAACGTGGTTGTAGCGGAATTGACACTGGCATAAGATGAGGCCTCGATAGTATAGAACTTGATAGTATAATTTAGGTTGTAGGATAAGGAAAGATAACTACAGCTCATAAGTTTTTATATTATCAAGTATTTCTTTATTATAATATAAATAATTAATTGTATATATAAATATTTATTATGATAAAATTATCTTTTTAGATGTAATTTTTTTTAAATAATTAAAATAAAAAATAAAAAGATTTCATAAAAAATGTTGAAATCCTCTTTCAAAAAAATTAACAGCTTCCAAATATTATGACAAAAACAATAAACAAAAAAAAATTATTATCTTACATATATTAATCTCATTTTTCTCATATCTTTCTTTACCTATTATGTGCTCGTATTTGTGACTGGAAGTGGTGGCCAGAAGATTCAAAGTTTCTTTCAATTTGTGCTCTTTGTTACTTAGTTATCGTCATCCCACAGCGAGCTATTTGCTGTCATTTGTTAGTAACAATGACAGCAGTAGAAGAGTGATGATCGAAAAAAATAGAGACAATAAGTCACCAATAAAGATAGTAACAATTGGAGAGTGGTGGTGGGTAAAGAAAATGATAGTTGAAGGGTGATGGTCAAAGAGCGATGATCGACAACAATAGTAATGGTGGGAGAGCGATAACCATGCCAATGTGATGCTTTAGAGTGAGAGAGATAAAATAAAGTATAAAAGTGAAGGATTTAATTTTGATTCACTGTCAATTTAAGTTTTTTTACATTATTATTCAATAATGTGTTGCTACATTATTAAAAAAGTTAGATTTTTTAAATAATTGTTGTAATAGTCAAATTCTTCTAATGATATGATAATACACAATTAAATAAAAGTGTAAAATTTTTTAACACTAACAATTAATTAAAATTAAATTTAAAAATAAAATAAATATCTTATCATGTCATATCACAATATAAAAAAATAGATCGTGTTATACTTTATAATAGAATAAAAAAAATTCACCATATTTAATTATTCTATCATGTAAGTGTATAAAATACTTACTAAAACCTGATAATATATGCTTATTATATCAATTCTACCTTGTACATATATCAAACATAGCTTCGATGTGATGTTGATATTATCCCTTGAATTCTTTCCTAGACTACCTTTCTCATTTACCTGCGTAACAAAAAAAAAAGTGATACTCTGCATAGGCATAGCAATTTGATTCCAAAAGCATTTGCGAATTTTACACATCGAGTCCTAGTAACTTTTGACTACCACACGGTACTTTTGGACATGATTCGTTAATGTCGGCATAAGTACAGTATTTTTTAAAATGTAAAATAACATCTGGAGCTATATAGCAAAAAGAAAAAAAATTTATCCAGAAAATGACATTAAAAAAATAAATTTTGAAAGTGAAATATTTTGGGGGAAAAAAAACTCCCATAAACATATTGACAATGAAAAAATGTGTAAAAAGGTTGTTTATTTGTTATTAAATCAATGACAAGCAAATCAAATTAATTTTTTAAAAGTTTGTATTGTTTAAGTAAAGATTATTTATGTAATGATTGTTCGTAACATTATTCATATTTAAAGGACATTAAAATTTCAACTTATCAAAAATTTGAAATAAATTACAATAAAAATTGACTTAATTGACAAATTAAATAATATTATTAATATTTAATTTGTAAACAAAATTATAAATCTTCACACTCAGACTTATCAAATGCCAAACTTTAAAAGGAGAGCCTTAACCTTAAATGGGTTAACTTTCCCTTTTACTAAACTTTTACTTACCAAACCAAAAAGATGAAATGAATTTAGTAAAATGCAAGTGAATTTTGAAAAAAGTTCAAGTTAAAAAGAGTATATAAATTTAGTAAAATGCAAGTGGATTTAAAAAAGTGCAAGTTAAAAAGAGTCTGCAAATGACAAATTGTTAATAGAGATTCTTTCTGTATTATTGTTTTTATAAAAATATTAATATTTTAAATAATTAATAGTTAATATTTAATCATAATTATTAATTATTAAAAAATACTGATACTTTAAAAAAAAGAAAAAGGTTAATCACAGTTAATAGTTTCATACTCATTAGTTTATCTCATACAGGTCGCACTATTCAGTGATTACTGATTATTGATCCCCACCCACCACCTGGCATATCCTCTCCCTACCGTCGCCGGAGGGTGACTTTTCCGGCAAAAGTGATTTGCAATTGCAGGGATGGGTACAGTGGTGTTCCTCTTTCTCCTCCTCCAACTCTTTCTCCCTCCCATAGTTGCCCTCGACTTCCTCTTCAACTCCTTCAACGGGATCACCAATGGCACCAATCTCACACTCATCAGCGATGCCCGTTTGGACAGCTCCGTCATCCGCATGACCAACGACTCTAACCAGTACTCTTTCGGAAGAGCTTTCTATCCCACAAAGATCACCATGAAAAAACCCACCTCCAATACCTCAAACATTTCATCATTCTCCACTTCATTCGTCTTCTCCATCTTACCAGAGATCGTCACGAGCCCAGGATTCGGCCTTGCCTTCCTTCTATGCAACACCACATCTCCTCCCGGTGCCCTCGCTAGCCAGTACTTCGGTTTGTTCACAAACGCAACTTTTCCCACCGTTTTCCCTCTGCTGGCCGTGGAATTCGATACGGGGCAGAACCCAGAGTTCAACGACCCAGATGACAATCACATAGGAATCGATTTGAACAGCGTTGATTCCAAAGTGATAAGGCCCGCTGGGTACTACAATTCCAGTGGCGCTTTTGTGCCTTTCCGAATGCGCAATGGTCAAAATATTCGAGCTTGGATCGAATTCGATGGCACCAATTTAGAGATAAATGTTACAGTTGCACCCATCGGTGTGTCTCGCCCATCAAGGCCTACACTTTCGTATAAAGATCCAGCGATAGCTAATTACTTGTCTTCCCAGATGTATGTTGGGTTTTCTGCATCGAAAACCAATTGGATTGAGGCACAGAGAGTTTTGGCTTGGAGCTTAAGCGATTCTGGGGCTGCCAGAGACATAAATACAACGAATTTGCCAGTGTTTGTTCCAGAATCGTCTTCTTCTTCGCTTTCTGCTGGGGCAATTGCTGGGATTACCGTTGGTTGTTTTGTTTTTATGGTGATTTGTGCATCTGCGTTTTACTGGTGGTGGCGAAACAAGAAGAACAAATTGAAAGAGCAAGAGGATGAAATTGAAGATTGGGAGCTGGAGTACTGGCCTCACAGATTCTCCTATGAGGAGCTAAGCGTGGCCACTGGTGATTTCAGCAAGGACCAGCTCCTGGGTTCAGGAGGATTCGGAAGAGTCTATAAAGGAACACTAACGAACAAGACACAAGTTGCAGTCAAATGCGTGAACCACGATTCGAAACAAGGGTTGCGAGAATTTATGGCAGAGATTTCAAGCATGGGCAGGCTCCAACACAAAAACTTGGTCCAAATGCGTGGATGGTGCAGAAAAGGCAACGAGCTCATGCTCGTTTACGACTACATGTCCAATGGAAGCCTCAACAAATGGGTTTTCGACAAACCCACGAAGCTTCTCGGTTGGGAACAACGCCGTAGAATCCTCATCGACGTCGCAGAGGGACTGAACTATCTTCACCATGGTTGGGACCAGGTGGTGATTCACAGAGACATAAAATCAAGCAACATTTTGTTGGACGAGGATATGCGAGGAAGGCTAGGAGATTTCGGTCTGGCAAAGCTTTACCAACAGGGTGAAGTTCCGAACACGACACGTGTGGTGGGAACGTTGGGTTATTTGGCACCGGAGCTAGCAAAAGTTGCTGTGCCAACATCGGCAAGCGATGTTTACAGTTTTGGGGTGGTGTTGTTGGAGGTTGCGTGCGGGAGAAGACCGATAGAAACGTCGGTGCCGGAGGAGGAGGTGGTGCTCATTGATTGGGTGAGGGAGTTGTATGCGAAGGGGTGTGCTGTTGAAGCTGCGGATCCTAGGATTAAGGGTGAGTACGATGTGGGGGACTTGGAAATGGTGTTGAAGCTTGGGTTGGCTTGTTGCCACCCTGACCCACAGAGGAGGCCAACCATGAAGGAAGTGGTCGCATTCCTTGTGGGCGAGGAAGTAGCGCCGCCGCCAGGGAAAGTGTTGTCTGATTTGGCTCGCGGCGGGGACGACGGCGAATTGGAAGAGGCGGCGCCACTACGTACCATGACTCGGGTTTGACTGCACATAATTCGAAAATTTGTTCTTTACCCTTTTTTTTTCTTTTAAACTTTTCGTGGTTGGATTTTGTTGAATTATGATATGAGAATCATCCCCGTGTTTGTTTTCTTTTCAATTATTGGATTTATTCGTGAATCGTTGAAGTTCAGAGCTATGGGCGTTTCCACTTTCAACTATTTCTTCCCAATTAAGTTCTCTGCTACTCTGTAATATACATTGCATCTTTTTTTTTGGTACTGGTAATATACATTGTATCTAATTACAGCAAAATATTTTTGTGTTACTCGTAAGAAAAAGACAAGCATCTTTCTAACATGTTAAATTCCAGCCTATTAGATACACTGACTATGCTATGTTTGGCAATTTGTCACATGCGTCTGTGCGCATGATTGGCCTCCACTTTGGTTCATTACCATTATTTAGATGAATTTGTATATGCATATCTGGATGCCGTTTGAAATAGAATATGGACGCATATATGTAAATTGCACAGGTGTCATACCTGTACACATGCATGGAAAACATAACTAAAAAAATTGTGTTTGTATCATTATTTTCTAAAGAAGATTTATAAATGACAAACTTGAAAACCACTTTCAAGGATAAAAGGATGGGTATTTTGATTACATTCAAATATCTAATGGTATATACACGTGGGGCACTCAGAAAGCTTATTGAAATCCATGGCTAGTAAACTACACAAACTATAATCGCTGGACAATATTAGATTTGTATTAGTATTTGGGCAACCAGACTAGACTAGAGCGTAAAGTTGAGAGAGTGGAAATTAAAGCAGGGTTCCGTTCTCTGTGCACCTAAATTGAAACACTCGGATTTCTGCTGGCATGCAGACGCCACCGATTCCTTCATACTCTCAGGTCCACACACCAAGACTCCAATATTAGATCCACCATTTTCATTCCAGAACTTGTCAAAAATATCTGTTCAATTCGAAGCTATCCAGCTGTCAACTGCTTTGTCATAATATATTAGAAACAGAAGGAAAGAAACAAAATGAGATCACTACCTTTAAAGTCAGGCCTTCCCCCAAAATGGACTTCATGTTCCTCAAGAGCACTCCTAGTTTCAGCTGAACTTAGATCAAGAGGTTTAATTTCTTTCTGCGAGATTGGTGGAATCCCTTTCTTGAGCCTTCTCCATCTCAAAAAACTTGCCATTAAGATGCTGCATAATAAAGCTAGGACAAAAGCAGCTATCAGAAGCAGATCCACAACCCAAGAGGGAGTCTTTTCTTTGGACAATTTGGAGCGCTTTCTAGATGGAATTATAATATGGTTGAAACAGATAAGAAAAATAAGGAAAATGATGGAGCAGAATCCCCCAATGGCAGCCATCCAAGTTGGACTTTCAGGCCCGTATACCGCGTAATTTGAAAACTGTGTGTTCAATTGCAGGGTTCTTACTTTAAAGAACTCATTTAGTAGCTCTCTAATTTCCACCCCTGCTTGTGTTTCTTGGGTTACAAACAGTTTTAGATTCAAATGACATTTTTCAGTTGATTGGTTGAGTAACAGATGTGAGATTGAATGTAATAGACAAAAGTCTTGTGCCTTCTTAATGACATATACAAGTTGTATTCTCGAGGGAAATCTATTTTTGCTGGTAGCTGAATCAACTTCTGCCAAAATGCTCAGAAATGGGGTTATTCCACTTCCTCCAGCAACCAGAAGTAGACTGTCATATCTGCAGATAATTTTTTTTCATTATTCTGGATAATCTTAATACTTTTTCACATTAGAAGAAGATGATTAGAACATGAAAAATCGATGATAATCGAGGAGTTATGGTAAACAGTTCAATTAGAAGTACTAGGTATAGTGTTTTTGCTCACTCTAAAAAGTCTAATGAAGCAGGTCCATAAGGTCCCTCGATTGCAACAGGTATACCCTTCATCTTATCAGCACCTTTGTCTAGTTCAGCATGTATCAGGTCATAGAGAGAATTTGTCCACCGCCCTTCACATTTAATTATCACAGACATAATGTGGTCATCAGCCCTGGAACTAGATATTATACTGAAAGAATGCCATTGGAGATGTGATATGGTTGGTATCTTCAAAAATACAATGCTTGTAGGGATATACTTCAGCCCTGCAAATCGTCAGAAACAAACCGTTTAAATAGCAAATTTTTTTCTGATCTTTCAATTCTAAAGGTCAATTTCAGATGGCTGTGGAGGAACTAAATACTTGGATCTTTGGGAAGAGTTAGCTCCACGGCTTTGCAGGGGAAGATTCTAGCTGAAACAATGCAAGTTTTTGGACTTGATTGTATGACACGGAGCAGTTTGTCAAGGCTAAAAAGGAATATTCCTGGGAAGACCATATAGAAGTGCCTATCCCCAGCATGAAACAAGAAAAATACTAAAAAGACTGTATACAGATGATGTGTGTAGTAGAAGATTTCAAACTTTCTCCTTCTAATTTGGGGAAGTGAAGTGACCCAGATAACTAGCCCGGTAATGAGTGTAATCTCCCCAGCAAGGTATATTCGTCCTGTCTTTTGCCATTTCCAAATCTGTGTGAAAAATATGAAGAGAGAAGGAGGGAACTAATCACTTGCTACTACCAGAAGTACCGAGTTTATTTTCAATGAACATGGAACAATTTGGCTAATAAGGAACGTGCTTTCAAATTAAAATAAACTGAAGGAACATGATTTAGACTTCACCTCATGCTGTATACGGTGGCTGACCCCCCAGACAAACAAAGTGCTTGCCCCATGTAATGTGGCAAAAAATATCATTGCAGTTCCAACCCAGATGTGATATCTAACCGAAGCTTCAAATTGAATGCCAAATATGCGAAACAGAGCCAACCCCCTTAAGATAGGCAAAAGAAGCAAAGCCAGGCAGGCTTCGGCTAGCAATCCAAACCGGGTTGCGATTCTGAGATACTTAAGTTGCCATCTGAAATGGAGTTATGCATTTGGTAAAATAACAGCTTTTCTATTATCTAACAAGAGTATCAAGAACGCTTACAAGTCCAACTTCATTGATTTGTCTGGCATCAACTTCTTGAAGTCATTAGAAATGCGAGAGTAAAAAGTCCACGCTAAGAAGAGGATAAAAAGGAAAACTACTAGTATTTCAATACTGGATAAGACTCCTAGAATACTGTTCACCACCAGTGGATTTGAGAAGATAATTGATGGACTCCTTGCACTTCTGTAGGCCATAATATCAAGTAAATAAATTTTGAAGTGAAATGTCCAACAAAGTAATTAATTGGCACTTGACACTACCTGCTTCTTTGATATCCAGATTTCAAATCCAATAAAAGAAGTCCAATTATAGCAATAGCAATTATAGGAAATGTGTACACAGCGAAGTTAAGACCTGCAAAAGATATTCTACAGTATCATCATTTACAGAAACAGATTCATGTAAGAGAAACAAGAAGGGAATTTTAATAGTAAGACCCGTCAAAATTAAGATTCCAGTGTGTACCATAGTATCCAAAAATTGTATTACTGGCGCTTTCTTCTGCATCTTTCCATTTTCTTGTCCATATTTGGGTGGGCTTCAGAAGCCAAAGAGAAACCCAGCCTGCGCATATGAAAATCATCAGCAGTTTTAGAATAGCAAGAAAAGTGGCTCTTGCCATGCCTGACTGGTCTCCCACGGCCTCAGGGTTTTTTCTGACTTCATTCGGTATGATAAAGATCCATATATAAAGGAGTCTTAAGAAAAAGATTGGTTGCCATCCAAGAGGTAAGAAGATTGAACTTAGACCCACCACTTCCCTTGAGTGCCTGTCACTTATAAAGCATTTTCTATATTAAAGTTGTATACTAATGCCATCAACATTATATGGAATGGGAAATGCAATATTTGAACGGGATATGACCACAAGTTGATTCTCCGTTTTCATCATTTTCAGATTAATAGAGTTCTCAATTAGCAGCTCACATTTGGGCTATGGTGTGATTAAGCACTGAGCAGACATGATGATAGACCATATTATATCATACTTGTTTATCTGATTGTGTTACTCACTGTAATAAAGTGATAGTGTGGCAGCTCTAGGTTACAATCATCCTTTTTGGTCCTTTAAATGGTCCCTCCATCAGATAGTGGAATTCTGGTCCATGCCTTGAACCCTTTGCCTCTATACTAGTGATTTAGCAACAATCCTATAGACTATTTGATGGAAATTGGAAATTTTATCACATCAAGTGAACCCCCAAAAGCATATCTCACAGTCATCAGAATCTATTCAGCTTATGTTTAGGATTTGTTTCTTTCTGAACCTTTCTTACAAATGTGCAGTCCCCAAAATAAAGCAGATGACAGACTATTGTGCGCAAGTCCTATACTCCTATGGGTCAATCTGCAATCAAAAGATCCATTATCTACATCAAATTTGTGGCACAGATACAGCATATGCTTGTGATTTACAAGACTAAATTACAGCCAGATGGGAACCTATAGCCACCACCTACACAGCCTGAACATAATTCAGGAAAAGTACAAGTATTTATCAATCCTTGAGATTAATCACAAGGAATGAGTGATTTGGTTAATATTTGACTAGTTGACTTATTCTGAATATCAATTTAAATTTTGTGATAATGCAATCAAGGAGAGAGCAGGGTTTTTTAAAAAAAATAAAAAAAAATGCTTTTACATTTTATATCAATTTAGATTTTATGTCACATACTAGTGTATGAGAAAATACAATTGTTTGAAGGATGGATCGTCTGCCTAGCCACCTTTCCCTCTTCCCTCCCCTACCTTACTTGCACTTTCTATATAACCAAAAAAGAATGAACAATTGATTAAAGACCAAATCAGGAAATTACAAATATCCGATAAGTATTTTTATCAATATATATATATGTGTGTGCGCGTGTGTGGATCTTCTCATTTAAATTAATAACACAATAATGGTGTATTATGATTATAAAAAAAAAAGATACAAACTGATTTTATATAAAACTAGTGGACTCCTATACACATGTTTTAGCTCTCTATTTTTCAAGCCAAAATTTCGTTCAGCCAATTTCTCAACGAAATTTCACCACTATTGTTATACAAATAATCCTCTGTAAAGCCCACCTAAAATTATGTCCAATTATGTACTATTTGAACAGGATGAAATTCGGGTAGGAGCTTCGAGGGACGTTAACCCCGGTTTCGACCCCAATCAACCTTGAAAACACAAGTGCAAGCTCGGTTATGTCCTAAAAAACTCACAAACACCTAGATCCAAACATGTTATAAATCCCTAAATTCTGAGATACATTCCATCCCTTTAACTTAAGGCTTCTATTCTCACAGTCCACTAATAGTCTAATTGTTTGATACTTTACAAAAATGTGACGATTATGTGTTGAAGAGTTGTAAAATTAACATCACGTACCAGTCAGTGTGATGCAGTATGGACTTATGAAATAAACGATTTTTTCTTGAGGAGGGGGGAAATGGTGTCATGAAGAAGGAGCCTATATGAAATTTAGACTCTGCCTATATATACAACATTCCAAATTTGTTGCTTGTTAATAGAGAAGGTAAAAGCCTTTTCAAGTACATCCAAATAGTTGTTATATCTTATGATGTGCCAAAAGAGTCCTGTTGGAATGGTAACACCTAACAATAACATAACAAGGTCATTATATAATTATATTATATCCTCAAACACGATAGCTTAAGGCGCGTCGGGTTTCAGTATTGACATCATCGAAAAGTTACTACATTGGTGGCAAGATAAACAATGCCCCGTTTGATTTCTTCATTTCAAAGAACATGTTGAGCATTTGTGCTAGCTGATTGAATTTTCTTTTGTTCTTTTCTGAAAATGATTCTGACTTTACTACGATCTTGAAGGGTAAAGGCGTAAAGCATACCAAACTACTGGAAAGTTGGCACTTAACCAAGCATCCATGTGATTAAGGTCTTGGAAACTATGCTTGTTTGCTTAACTATAGGACATCAAAACCTTCCTTTCAGAATTAGAGGGCCACAGCCAAAGATGCTAGGTCCTAATCCTGGATGAGTCCAATCCTAAATGGACTATAGCAAGATACGTAAAGTGGTACATACTACATAGCCGAAGGACCCTCTTTCTGCCAAAAAAGAAAGGCAAGGAGAATGGTCAGCATAGGACATATCCAATGAGCTGCTAATCTTGACAAAAGAGAATCTCCTTTCTTCACTTATTTTGAGGCTTCGATGGCAACGAACTCTTCTTCATAAACTGCCAATTTAGAATAAACTAATTCATTCTCTTTCTACTCCTACCCTTCTTGATTTGTAATGTGAGAGAAGGAGAGATAAAAAGGCAGAGATATGGAAGATGAGGATCGCATTCGCATTCCAACAGAAGCAAAGGATTACTATACTGGATCAATATGGTGGTCAGAAACTGTGCAGGCAGTTGGGGATCTCAAGAGAAGTGACAGAAATGGAGTTAACGGCATCTATTTTGCTGCTGGCAGAGATAACTTTGACTATAACTCTAAAGAAATAGTGACTCCAGAAATTTCTCAGACATTTGAAGAGAACAAAGGTTTAGCTAGTACCAGAAACGGAGTTAATGACATCTCCGAGGCTGGTGGCGAAGGAGACGGTGACTATGGCCACTATGCTAGACAAATACTGTCATCAGAAATTGTGGAAATAGTTGAGGATGGCAAGAGCATAACAAGTAATAAAGATAGAAGAGTTGATGACCTTTATGTGGCTGTTGGCAAAGATGACTTGGATATAGTGAAATGGGCTCTTGATCATTCTGTTTCTCCCGGTGCCCGGATTTTTCTTATCCATGTCTCTCCTCCAATCACATTGATTCCTACGCCAGGTAAAAACTAAGCTCTTCATCTTTTCACTGTCGTTTCTATAGGAATAGTTTTCCATTAGTGCTTAGTAGTTTAGTCCTGATCACTGAAAAGAGATTTTGCTGGGAATTTTTCCTTTGGAATTTGTTCTATTGACACCTACATCGAGAGTAAATTGAGCATATGATCGCTTGTACGTGACTCTAAAGCATTCTGACTATTGAGGCAATGCCAATATGCCATTGCTATATTATTAGAACTCAAAATAAATACTTTCTTTTAGTTTGTCTGTTGTTACTACTTGTGGCATTGCTAAGCAAACTGGACTTGGTTTGCGGTTTACCATTCTATAAAGAGTGGTCCTCTGCATAAATTATACATGCGAATATCGAAATCGTGCATTGTTTATCAAGAATATATATCTCAATCGCCGAATTCCAAATCTCAAATGATATGTGCTTGTTGGTAATGATATATCTGACAGTTGGAAAGTTTTCAAAAAGTAAATTGACTCCACAACAAGTGAGAATTTACGTGAATGAAGAGAACAAGAAGAGGAAGGATGTTTTGCAGAAGTACATCCAGCTGAGTACTGATGCCAAGGTACCGGTTGCCTACTTTATGACCCTTCATGATATCTCTAGACCATAAACCATAGGCCAAAATTGAACCAATTCTTTTTTTTCTTTTTTTTGCCTTCTTATTTTTCCCCATGTTCTTTTTCCTCTCCCAGGTAACTGCAGACACGTTGCTTCTGGAGAGCAATGACACAGGAAAAGCAATTCTCGATCTCATCTCTATTCTTAAGATAACCAACCTTGTCATCGGAATCAAAAAGCCACCATGCTCGCGGTACGCTGCCACTCGTTGGATTTCATTTACAAATTTGATAACCGAGGGTGTAAAAGTTTATCTTGAGATGGGGTTGTCCTGCTTGACACTAACAAGTAATGCAACTGTAATTTGTCAGAAATCCGAATACAAGCTAATCACGTATTTTTCTATAAGAACAAAGTGATCTTGATGAGACAATGGTACAAAGCACGTGCTAAAGGTTAAGGATTATCTTTGTCCACTAACTATTTATCTTATTATGTATTTGAACAGGCGCAATAACAAATTGAGCAAAGCAGAGTTTCTAAAGAAAAATGTACCAAGGTTCTGTGAAGTTACCTTGGTTTATAATGGCAATGAGTTTGTGACCAACCCTTACATGGATGGATTGAAATCCCGATGCCTACTATCAGAAAGAATAGGTCACTCAAAAAGGAACTTCTTTCAGTGTATGTGCTTTTCAGGCAAGTCCAGTTAACTACTGACCTATTCCAGATGAGTAATAAATTAGAATGACAAGGTCAGTAGGTATTTCTGTTATGTCAAGAAGGACTAATTAATTGATACTGCTTAGGCCAATGCTGATGGATGGTATAGATTTTCAGCAACGCATTTGCTAATTAACTATTATATTATGTACCTTCTTTTCCAATTAAGTACTAACGACACAGCAATTTAAAAAGGTCCCCGTGTTTGAAATAAATGCACTAAAGATATGCTTCTACGTTGGGATGAAACTTGGAAGATTAAAAATACGGAGTGCAAACCTTTGTATGCTTGCTTAATAATAAGATTAAATAAAGTGAAGATACCCACAAGGGGTAGCTCTAAGTAAGTAAATAAGTTTAAACTCAACGGTTAAAAATGTTTATAATATCAAAAGTTTAAATCTTAAAAAAAAACACTCGTGAGTACATTGAAAAAAAAGAATTTTAATATCCAAAAGAGAATAATCTCGCACCTTTTAACTGGACAAGTACCAAAAAGTAAAGATAAAATTATGGAGTTACCATTACCATTACAACATTTCTAAATTTTACTTTTCTTAATCCCATTTTTCCATGAATATTGTATGAAAATGTATATCAAGAAAATTAAAAATTAATTTTCTATTAGCCTATTTACTACCTTCATTTCCTATCCAGTATCAACAAGTTAGAATCAAATCCTTTTCATGTCTATTGAGGATCCTATTTAGTTTCAAATTATGTTCGCCCTTTTTATTTTCTTGGGTGTTCTGGTTAATTTTATAATCTCTCACTCTACCACTCTCCCTTCCCTTGCTTACAGGGTGCTTTGAGAGAAGCCAAGGATAATTAGTACAATTTCTCACCCTAGCAAAAGCGAGGCTTGAGGGCCAAGTACTTCGAATTGTCCACGAAGCGTGCTGATTTGCTGAATGAGGCAAGCTTCTGAAATAATGTTACAACTTTCGGTCATGGACTCATGGGGAAGTAAACATGGGATCATAGAAGACGGGTGTCCATCATATTTTCAATTTTTGGGAATAAAATTATTGTCAATTTTACCATAAAAATGAATATGTGGGAAATTCTGTTTAAAATAGAGATATGTTATGTTATTTACACAAGTATTCTATAATTGTGTAAAATTGTATAAACAGCTTTATTTGAATTTGGATAAACTTTAGTTAAATTAGCTAATATTTTATTCGAGTGAAAATGATTAAATAAAAAATAATAATTTATTTATGTTTTAGATGTAACAAAATTGAGTTATATTACCATTTTTCAACTGTCAATTTTCATCCCAAACATGAATAATATTTTTTTAATAGTAATAGATAAATCTAAAATCTATAAAAGTGTTGAATCCACAAATAATAAAAAAACCATATAAAATTAATAAAAAAGACAAGAATCAGACAATCTGAGAGAATATTTATTTACTGTCCCTTGAACATTTAAAATATTCCTGGCTGGCACGGGCAACGCGGGGCGGTGAGACTCACACAAGGTGTCACCGCCTTTGTGGACTGCCCTCCCATACCATCCCATCCCATCATCAGAGAAATAAATTGAGAAATGAGCATAGGTCCGACGTGTTAAAAAATGACCCAACAAGAAAACAAAACCGACTCATAGCAACCAGACCAACAAATAGGTGTGCCTCTGCCTCTGAACACGTTTTCATTTACATTCGCCATTCTTGAGTTAGCACCTACCTCTCATATATATATCTCCACCCAAGACCCCTAAATCCTTTTCTACTTCACAACACAACACACAAGTTGTGTGACACAACCTTCACAAAAATCAAAATCACCGCCTTCCCAAATTGGCCTTTTGTTTTTCTCGAACCCTAACGAAAACCCTAGCGTCTCAGGAGATGAACCCCTTCGACAATAGATACTCCGACGCCACTTCTTATCGCGAGCGTCGCAGGTATGTATCGTCTGTTGCCCCATCCTCACTTTAGAATGAAAACAGACATGTTTCTTTTTTCCCCCCGCTAATCATTGTCTCTTATTGCAGTGATCTTGTTGGATCTGTGCCGCCCACGGTGGCTTCTGTTGTCTACGGCCGCGGTGGTTACGGTGCTCCTCCGGTTCCTCATACCATGACTGGAACTGGAAGAGGATCCGGACCCGCTGCCCCGATTCGGACGTTTATGCCCCCACCCGGGGGTTTCGATTTAGGTCGAGGCGGTGGTTTTAGTGGTAGACTGGGCAACGGTCATGTGAGTGATAGAAAAGATGACATGGCTCGTCGCGGTGGCGTTGGCGGTGGAAGAGGTCGTGACGGCGCTGGTTTTGGCAGTGGCCGGGGCGGTGGTAGAGGCGGAACTCACGGTTTTAGGGGCTCTGGGAGAGGAGGTGTTGGAGGCAGAAGTCATGGCGGTGGCCGAGGAGGTAGACATGGTGGATCATCCAAGGATGACTTGGACAACATTACTCTCCCAAAGCAAGATTTTAGAAATCTGGTCCCTTTTGCGAAGAACTTTTACGTCGAGGCCCCTTCAGTGAGGGCCATGTCTGATCATGAAGTTATGCATTACCGTGCCAGTAGAGAGATCACGGTGCAAGGGCATGATGTTCCAAGACCTATTCGAATGTTTCATGAGGCTAATTTTCCCGGTATTTTACTCTTTGATTCAATTGTGCTTTGTGCTTATTGATTACTTTTCTTGTGTCCTTTGTCTGATTATTTGATCTGAGATGTTAGATTACTGCCTTGAGGTCATTTCCAAATTGGGTTTTGTTGAGCCCACTCCGATTCAGGCTCAGGGTTGGCCCATGGCTCTGAAGGGTAGAGATTTAATTGGCATTGCTGAGACTGGCTCCGGTAAAACTTTGGCATATCTGCTTCCTGCTATAGTGCATGTCAGTGCACAACCTCGATTGGGTATGTATTGGATTCCCTTTTCAATCGTTCGAAGACAAAGTTTCCATTCTATCTAGTCCGGTTATTTCTATGGTATAATATATGTGTTTGATGCTTATTCAGTACAAGGTGAAGGTCCTATTGTCTTAGTTTTGGCACCAACTAGAGAGTTAGCTGTTCAAATTCAAGAAGAAGCTTTGAAATTTGGGACACGAGCAAATATTAGAAGTACATGCATCTATGGTGGTGCACCAAAGGGGCCTCAAATTCGTGACCTTAAAAGAGGTACTTGTTCGCATCTATTATGTATGTGAATGGCGCATTTTGTCAACCTTTATATTGATCAAAATTGTGAAATAACATGAACCTGATGATTAACATTTGGTGCTTGGCAGGCGTTGAGATTGTTATTGCTACGCCTGGTCGTTTAATAGATATGTTGGAAGCTCAGCACACAAACCTGCAGAGAGTGACTTACCTTGTTTTGGATGAAGCTGATCGAATGTTGGACATGGGTTTTGAACCTCAGATAAGGAAAATTGTAGGCCAGGTACTGTGCTTAACTAAACTGGAACTAGATAGCAGTGGTAAAAAACAACCTGGAATCTATTTCATGTTTGTGCCCCATAGTTACCAGATTCGCTCAACCCCCCCCCCCCCGCCCCCGCCCCCAATGAACTGTGATCTGTAACATGTGTCTTGGATCGCGGTTCTTCTGCGTTCTGGTTCACAGTGGTGCGCGATCTGGATTGCCAAAAGTGGCATACCATTTCTAAAGTAAAACAGATGAGAAGTATGAAAGAAAATGATTAAAATTGCATGGAAGAGGGAAAGTATGAAGAGTACAGCAAATTAAAAGCAACACTAGTTCAAAAATCACAGCAATGAATTGAATCTAGAGGAAGCAAAGGGTCTGAAGGAAGAGTTTTGGGGGGGGGGAGAGGAGGGAGAGAGAGAGGAGAGACACATATTGAGAGTGAAATGGGGGTTTATATATAAATTTTTAATAAACACAACATCCCAAAGCCTCCAGAGAGAGAGAGAGAGAGGGTTTATATATAAATTTTTAATAAACACAACATCCTAAAGCGTCCCGAAGAAGCCTACCCCAAGTTTCAGGTAAGGTACCACATTCCCATGGTCGTACCGTGTACCAGAATGACATGCATTCATGGTATGGTGTGCCCCCGCCTTTTTTTAAAAAAATTTCTTCTTCCAAGTAGGTCAGTGTATTGCTTTAATTTTATTCCTGTATTAGTAAGTAGTATATAAATTTGTCGAACATAATAAAAGCATCATCTTCATGGACAAAACTAGTACATGAGGTGTTGATATAAGCCATAAGGTAGGGTGTTTAACTTTGGCACCTGATGTTGTGGTAGAAGTCCTAGAATTAAATCTATAACCATTAAGGTATTCAGAGTATAAAGAAGGGGCAAAGAGATCCAAAGCTCAATCAAAAGGGGGCTGTTCTTTTGATTGAGCAACCATGAAAAGAGAAAAAAAATTGCTGTTAAAATGATGCAGTAATATTTATTACATTTAATGAAATTGTGAAACTCCTTGAATAGGATAGAAACCCTAATTAAACACAAATTTCAAACTTAAATAAGTTCAATTTTGACTGTCTACATCAGCAATTGAGACATTTAGTGCTTGGTTTAGAGAAAAATAGGAATGTGGAAAATTTGGAATAAAAATTACTTCACCTATGCTTGCTTGGTACAATAAATATGTGGAACTTTTGAATGGGGACTGCAGCTCATTTTCTCTGCAAGCCCATCATTTTTGGCCTCTCTTCCCATAGCATGAAAGTGAGCTCAGAATGATTTTCCACCCATTTTCCTTAATCAGATCTTTCTATGCCACTTGATTTTCTCTCCTCTTCCTATTTTCCACCTTCCCTATAGTGTTGGTGATGTAGGACAAATAGGGGTCGATTATATATATATATATATATATATATATCTAATTTTCACAATTAGTATATTTAGAAATTTTATCTAGTTATTTCAACTAAGGTGGTAGAATCAGAGTCTTGTTAGGATACTACTAGAAGTGTGGTATCTACTAAACGTGTGTGCAAAAAACCTGTTTTTAAGTTACAAAAGAGGGTGTGATAATGATGTTCGATCCTCTACTAGGCCACCTATTCCCCTCCCCTACCCAGCTGCTTACACCTCTAATTTACCAAAAATCAGTATTTTTTTAATTAAAAAAAATAAGAGATAATGGGTAGTTAAAAGATGAGTGAAGTTAAAGAATGAGAATAAAGAGGAAAGTGGAGAGAAAAAGTAGTTTTATTATTTAAAAAATGAATTATGGTGATAAATTGGAAATTTAAGAGAAGAATTTGGTGATTATTATCAAATAATATTTAATATATTAATAATGTAAGATTTTTTTAATATGTGAATAAAGTAAGGACTTGTTTTGGAACTTTATGGACAAAAAGTAAAGATGGAAAACTACCTCGATGTTCTCCTTACTAGTAGTAGAGATATGGTTTAGGAAAGTCCTGCTATATTTAAAACGAAGAACAACTTATATTTTTGGTTAGGAAGATAATTTGAAGAATTCCAAATTCCAAAGTCCGTACCTACTTGATTGTAGGTCATTTGATGGGACTGTAACTAGCCCTTATTGTTTCTGTGCTTCCAACTTGTGCCAGACTTATTCATTTTAATCAAATTTGGCTTTACAGTATTCATAAAATACTGATATATGAAGGTACTGTTTTAACATCATATTGAATCCATTAGTTTTAGAGGTACAGTTACATTGTTGATTTGAAATAACAGATTCGACCAGATAGGCAGACATTGTATTGGAGTGCTACATGGCCAAGGGAGGTTGAAACTCTGGCAAGGCAGTTTCTGCGCAATGCATATAAGGTTAATGTCATAGCGTTTCCAATCTCTATGTTTGCTATCATTTATGGATATCTATGTGTATATTACTGTTTTATGAGAAAAATAATTGTATTTTGTTGTTGAGATATGAATTGACTTAAACCTCATTTAGTTGATTATTGATGAGTGTGTTTTCCCTTGGGATCTCATGATCATATAGGTAATTATTGGCTCATCAGAACTGAAAGCAAATCAATCTATAAATCAAGTTGTTGAAGTTGTAACAGAAGTGGAAAAATACAATAGGTTTGTATCCTCACTGGTAATAGACAGTGACCAATGTTTTTGCTTGCCAAATTAACGCTTTAGCTTCTCGTGCAAATGCAGATTGATCAGGCTGCTGAAAGAAGTGATGGATGGGAGCCGAATTTTAATATTTATGGAGACAAAAAAGGGATGTGACCAAGTTACGAGACAATTGAGAATGGATGGATGGCCAGCACTATCCATCCATGGTGATAAAAACCAGACTGAAAGAGACTGGGTCTTGGCTGAATTTAAGAGTGGCAGAAGTCCAATAATGACTGCCACTGATGTTGCTGCACGGGGTCTTGGTAGGATCACTGTGTGTTAAGAATCTTAGGATTTTTGGTATATGTCTAAGACTTTAAACATAGGCGAGTCGGCCGGCTGCTGTCCAGTTTCCTTGATATAATTTGTGGTGTGGGTGCGTGCGGGGTCCATATTGTCAGTGTGTTGGAACTGCCTGTAACTTGACCAGGGGACTAATGAGTTGCATTCAGAGATGAAATTGTTTTGTTGCAATCAGTAGACTGCCTGCTGGTGTTAATTTGGGGACTATCTTTTTTAGAAATGTCAAGTTACATGGATGCCAGGGGCAGAGTTCCATTGATATGGCTTGGACGTTGATCTATAATTTCTGAGGTAGTATATCATATTTTGTGAGCCTGTAAATTTCATAGGATGGGTTTATGCGTGGCGATTTACATGGTTGGCTTTGACAAGGTTAGTTATCAATTATTTGCTAGTGTTGCCTGAAGTGATACAAGTCATCACAACTGTTGGCCGTTTTTTAAGAACATAGTCAAATTGATTGCTCCCCATCCACAGTTATGGAGCTGGTTGTGTTTGCAGCCCGGTTGACTCATACATGCTTAGCGATAATTGGATGTGGTAGATGGCAGTGATAGTGAAGCTGCTCTTTATCCCTGCAAGGTTAAGGTGGGCACATTTGTGTGATGAATGTGTTGACTTGACTTTGATCTCTAAAATCTTACGGGTGCAGGGATAAGGATTTTTGCAGTTTTCTCCATTTTTCAAGCCTTGCACTTTAGTCCTTATGATGTTTTACTTTGTTGCTTGTAGATGTGAAAGACATAAAATGTGTGATCAATTATGATTTTCCAACAAGCCTGGAAGATTATATCCACAGAATTGGTCGAACTGGTCGAGCAGGGGCTAAAGGAACTGCATACACCTTTTTTACACATGCCAATGCCAAGTTTGCCAGGGATCTGATCAAGATTTTACAAGATGTTGGTCAGGTTGCGAGTCCTGCACTGTCAGCATTGGCTCGGTCAGCTGGTTCTGGTCAATTTGGTAATTCAATTTCTTAACACTGAAATCTGAGGTTTTTTTGGGGATGATTTTTAATTGATTCTTATCATTTTGTAGGATCCGGGGGAGGCTTTCGTTCAAGAGGACGAGGAGGCTATGGTAATCGGGGTTTAACTTCAGGATCCAATGTCATTCCTCTAGGTTTAAGGAAGCCTTGGCAGGGTCTGTAATAAGTGCTGCCTTGGGCAATTTCTACAACATTTTTATATAAAAAAAAGTCGTCACATAATTATTTTAGGGGGATTTACAGTAGGCATTTGCCCGCATTACATTTGAAACAACACATTAATTGTTAGCTTTTAGGGAGAAAAACAATTAATCTTACAATGACTCAAAAGTCAACAAGCATGTGTTGTAAATGATTGATACATTTATCTAATTCGTTGGAATGACCTGCAGCCTTCTAACTTACAGTTCGGTAGCTATTGCGCCTATCATTCTTTTTAAGTTTTGATACTATTTCATATAGTTTAAGATTTTTCTTTTAAGGTTTGTTTGGTATGCAATTTACGGCATAAAGGAGAAGAAAAATGGTGAAAGAATGATTTCATTCATCATTTGGTATCATATTTATAAGAGAAAAGAAAATATTTGAAAGGATGAAATTTACGTGGACTTTACATGTTTTTTATCCTTCCATTTATCAACGATAGAGAGGGAAATGATTATTTTTTACCTTTTTGTTCTTTTATTAATTTTGTTTCTTCTTCTTTTTTTTTATAATAAAATCAAACAAAAAAAGAAATTTTTTTTTTTATTTGATGATACCAAATAAAATAAGTGATAACTTTTTACTTTTCTTATCTTTTCTTTTTTTTTCTTTTCTATCATACCAAACAAAGCTTTAAAGACCATGAGATGTTTTCTCACTTAATGAGTGAGACTAATAATCGTTCGGTGTGGATTAACCGATCATGCCCACATGTTTCTTCGATGAGTTAAGATCTAAGACCTCTACAATGAGTGCAACTGATGGGCGTAAACTTTATTAGGATAGGCAAGTGAAGCAGATGAATATAATTATGGGCTAAGCGTGATTTGGTTTTACTTAATCAAAGTAAGTGCGAAAGGTCTTTGTATAAAAAAATATATATTCTGTGTTGGGGTGGCTAGGGTGTGTATTTAGAGTAAAGATAGTTATACTTTTTTTTTCTTCCATAAACCCTTTATAAATTTTCAGGTTGATTCATCTGGATCATTTTTAAAAAGTTATTAGAAAATCAATGTGTTATCTAATGGATATTATTGGGTTAAATATGGACATCATATAGCAAGTATCAAAATGTGCCAAAATAGCTATGAGTACTCATAATCAAGAGATTCTTAGATACATTTAGTATAAGATAATGTTCTTATATTACCCTCTTTAGTAGGAATCGCATCAGTAATGTAGGCTATCCTTTACTTTAAGTTGGATTTAATTTTAACCAATAAATTTAATTCTAAAAAATCCAAGACATTATTGATATTAAAAATTAAATGTGGTATTTAAATTAAAAATAATGATGGTTCACATAACTTATATAACACATTAAAATGTATGTAAGAACATGTATATGAAGAATCTCCTATCGTAGTCAATTATACCGTAGGTTACACTTGCATAGATATTTAAAGCACATTCACCAAACCTGAAAAGGTATCACTCTGTGTGCGTATGAACTTAATTATGAAAATTATTTAAAAAGACAAATTTTTAAATAATATATTAATATTTGATTGAGTGATAATGGTAACTTTTTTACACTAAACTGTAAATTAAAATTGAACTTGCTCACACACACATCATTTATTATATTCAGCCTCATGCATTTAATACAATCACACAACACTATCTCAAGCATTGGAATCAACTTGTAAGATTATAATCTTCATGCTATGTTTGGATGAGAAGTAAGGAGGGGAATAAGGAAAAAAGTAACCCAAACCCTTTTGTTTGAAAGATTTATGAAATGGGACTTTACCCTACTTTAAACTAGGGAGTAATAGGGGTGTTCGCGGTTTGGATTGGTTCGGTTTTGGGAAGAAAAGTCATCCGAACCAAACCAATCGGTTTTTCTATATTAAGAACCAATCGGTTTTTTTAAAATTGAAGAACCGAACCAAACCGAACCAATTACAATCGGTTTGGTTCGGTTCGGTCCAATCGGTTTTTCACTAAACATTTTTTTCTTAAAAAAATTCATACACATCATCATTTTGTTCTTGTTATGGACCAATTAAAAAAAAGTTGGTATAAAATCCTAAGAAAAACATCATTACATAATTATAAACAATAAATAGGCCTAAAATATTTATAGAAACAACCAAAAATTTAAATATAATCATTTATAAATATGTAAATTATAAAAAATATATAGATAATTATATGAATTCGGTTTGGTTTGGTTTGGTTCGGTTTTATAAATGAAAACCGAAAACCGAACCAAACCAATCGGTTTTCATAAAACAAAACCAAACAAAACCAAAATTAATCGGTTTTGTTCGGTTTTCGGTTTTTCGGTTCGATTTTTTCGGTTTTGATCGGTTTGGTTCGGTTATGAACACCCCTAGGGAGTAAGGAAGGGTGAATGATTTAATTTAAATTATATGAGAGGAAAAAACACTCTTTCCCCTTACTTTGAACTTTCAAATATGGAAAAAAAAATTTATTTTCTTTCTTCACTTAAAAATTCAAATAAGAGGAAGTAACTCTCCATTTATTCCTTTCCTTCCCATATCTCTCCCTTCGCTTGAAAATATCCAAACATTGTTCAAGAGATATTGACCATGATTTTATCCTTATATCACCCAAAAAGTTTATTAGTTATGATTAAAAATTTTGAGACTAACAATATGATATGATAAATTTTAATTTATATAATCGCGAGATGTAACTTTATTGGTAAGTTGAGTTTCATAAGATAAACTATACTTATAGTTTAAGGTTCAAAATTTACTGTAAGCATGTTATGAATGGGATAAAGTCGACGTTCGAGTGAGAATTAGTCTCACACCCAAAAGTATAAAAACCTAATCATCTTATAAAAAAAAATTAAAAATTTATTTTATACGTAAGTGAACTTTACTTATAATATATGGCTTAAAACTCACCAAAGCAGGACTATGGTAAAACTTTCTAAGCGAAAATTAATTTGATACCAAAGGTAGATAATCTTACCCCAAAAAAGAAAATTCCATTTTATATGTATATATGTAGGATGAAATAATGACAAATTTTTGTGCACCTGTAATTAAAAAACTATAATTTCCTGGAACCATACGAGGCAAAAAAAATAATATATATATATATATAATATATATATATATATAATAAAATCAGAAGCGAGGGGTCAAATTAGTAAAATTACTAGCAATCGCTTCACTTATAAGTCCCAAAACCCTAATCTGATCTGCTTCGCCGCTCAAAGAAGACAGAGGAGAAAGAGGAGAAGAGGAGAAAATGACGACGAGGTTGAAGAAGAACAGGAAGAAGAGAGGGCACGTGAGCGCTGGCCATGGCCGAATCGGGAAGCACCGTAAGCACCCTAGTGGTCGTGGTAACGCTGGAGGCTTGCACCACCACCGCATCCTCTTCGACAAGTACCACCCTGGTTACTTCGGCAAGGTTGGTATGCGCTACTTCCACAAGCTGCGCAACAAGTTTCACTGTCCCATTGTCAACATCGACAAGCTCTGGTCCTTGGTTCCCCAACAAGCGAAGGACGAAGCTTCCAAGGATAAGGCACCCTTGATCGATGTCACCCAGTTCGGTTACTTCAAGGTTTTGGGCAAAGGGGTTTTGCCTCAGAATCAGCCTCTGGTCGTAAAGGCGAAGCTTGTTTCGAAGATTGCCGAGAAGAAGATCAAGGAGGCTGGAGGAGCCGTTGTTCTCACTGCTTGATTTAATAATGGGTATTTTATTTTGTTTTGAAATGTTGAGATCTTTGGATATTGTTATTCGTTCTGTTAACTTATATTTGTGGCTTTAAGTTTCTTCTTTTAATCTCTGAACTGGCTTAGTTGCAATATGATATGATATGATCTCATACTTGAATCTCTTTTTTATGTTAAATGTTCTTGTGTTCTCGTTATTCGTTTGGTGATTGCTTTAAAATGGAGAACCAGTTAAACGGATGCAGTCTTTTATTTAAACAGTTTTCTCTGAAAAGATGAATATGAATCCTCCTGAATTTCTTCCTGTAAGGTCATAAATTAAAAGTATGCTCTACGAATGAGTTTTAGGGTATCTTTGGATTGGTGGCAAGGGATGGGATGAAATGGAGTGGAATGGAATTGAATGGTAATTGGTAAAGGATTTCATTGTTTGGATGTTTAAAAAGGAGATGGAAAGGAATGGAATTGGGGAACTCCATCCCCCTCCCCCTCCATACCACACCGTTCCTCTATTTTTTGTCCCCTTCAAATTGGGTAGTAAGAGATTTAATGAGTTATGAAATTATATTTTTGTCTATAATCCTTATATTTGCAATATGGGAACAACAATAAACTTATAATTCTTATCATTCCATTCACTTCCACTAGAACTTTCAAACAAGGGAATGGAAATTTTCTTCCATTCCACCGTTAAACATCCTAACAAGGGTATGAAAACTTTATTCCATACCATCCTTTTGCATTTCATTCCATTCCATTCCAACCACCATAAAACATCCGATCATAGCCTTAAGGATGCTCTCTTTAATTTCCCTCTGTTTATGATGGAAAAGGATGGTCTTAAGAATTGGTGATTTTGTGTACTCATTGCGCTACAATGCTGATCACATTTGTTATTCTGTCGCCCCTTTTCTGGTTGTGGTGTGCATTTGGGTCTCAAATTAATAATTGTACACAAGTCTCTGCTGTTTTGACTTTAATGCCTTGACAATATCATTAGCTAATATTGTGAAGTTGCTAATCTATCAAAGGACAATGTGAAAATGATCTGAGGTTAGACATGTTTTTGAAAATCAACATTAGCTTTGGTTTGTTGCTCTGCATGAAATGGAATGGAATTGCATGTGATGAAATAAACTTCTATGGAGGAATCTCGTTCTCTGCTGCAAAGAATGAATTTGCTTGAATGGCTTGCTTACCTCTTTTATATTCTATTGGACTTTGACTCCCATCCTTACGTTCCTAGAAATTAAAGCCATGGCCCGTGGCATTGATGTGCTTACGGGCTCTTGTGGTGTTGCAACAAGATCAAGCCATTCGTAATCTTGATGATCTACGTCTTGTATATTCTTCCACCCTAACTGAACAGTTTGTGTACCAAGGTGATGTATAACAAACCAACAAAAGAACCAAGAACCCAAAGGTGGTCTAAATCTTAATTTAATTCTAATTAAATATAGTTTGTTAAAAAAATAACTTATTAATAATAAAATCTCAAAAAATAAGGAAAGATCTATAAAATAATAGAAAATCCTTAAATTACCAAATATCAACTCGCCTTCAGAGAGTTATGTTGTATCCATCTCATCTAGCTATATTGTATCCTCTCATCTGCAGTTGATGGAGAGTGATGTCGAAGTCTTGGTCACTAGAAATTAATAAATATTTGGCTGGAGACTATTAAGGGCCTCCTGAATACTCAAGAATGTAAGAGCTCTACCGAATTGAACAGCCTTCAACAACAGATGCAGAGATCAGCACTGTTATAGTTATATATCAGCAACTAAATCTTGAAGAATTTATGGCGGTTTGGTTGAGCAAATAGTTACGGACACGGCAAGGGAGATGCGATGGGGTTGTACGGCCGAGATCACGATGTGAAAGAGGTTGAGAACTTTGTAGGTGGTTTGGAGTGGGGTTGAACTTTGCTCTGCAGAACTAACCAACCAAAAAAATAAAAACAGGAACCCTCGGGGTTCCAATAACCTGAACTTGAATTCTAACGACTCAGTAATCTTTATTAATTAATATGAAAGCTGAATTACATAAGACACCTAAAAATAAAGAAAGTGTTTTAAAATTTAAAAAAATCCATGAATTATCAAAAATAACATAATTGTTTTTATTTAATATGATTATCATAAATCAATTGCCTATCTATTCATATACAAATTAAGACCACTGAACGGTCACTGCAACTTTTCTCAAGGCATCTTTCATGCTGGTTTCAATCTGTGTCAGTGTTGGTTAAACAGGTTGATAGTTATAGTGAGCCCGCAAGCACATAGGACTAATGAAAGCCCAAGATAGGCATTTGCTCCTTTGCCTGGACAATTAGACATCCAACGCATAAACGACCCAATTGCAAGAGGGGAGCCCTACCAACAGAGCTATATCCCCTGAACCAAGTGGAGCATCCGTAAATGAATCAGTCTTCTACTCTTTTCTTTGGCATAGCTGGGCCATCTTAGACTTGAACCAGAGACCTCGCACATACGGTCCAACCAATTGGGAGAGAATCCTACTCGGTCTTCGAATGCGCATATTTTCTCTACTAACGTCAGATTTTTGGATTAAGTTTGTTTACCCCATCTCATACTAACCCTTGAACAAGGCGTTAGAAATGACAAGTACAGGACGGCAAAAAAAATTCAAACGGGGGGAACAAATTGTACGGCATCTGAGAATATTCGTTGAACTAAAGCGATTAAATCTCTTCTTACTTCCCTTTCTATAACCTATACTTATAGACAAAATATTAATATATAATTATATATATATTTGAAATGTAAAAGTACTAAACACTCAAATATTTCCTTAGATAGGAATTCGGATGAGGATCAGCTTTATTGGTATCAATCAGTATCATCATTGAACTTTTAAAATACATATTCATTTCGTTTATTTAAATATATAATTATTATTATTACATGAATAATTTAATGCCACTAATAACTAAAAAAGTAATATGATCAAATAACGAGAAAGTCATGAGGTCTCCCCAATGCTAATAAGGCATTTGCCCTTTCTTTAGTTGAGAAGAAAGAAAATAAAAAGAAAGAAAATTTTAAAATTTAAAATAAAATAATAAAATAAAAATAAAATAATTTTCATTCCTCCTTATTTTCTTTCTCTTAATCCAAACATAAGCTTGGTGAAGTGTCCTAAACAAGATGGATGATCGGATCACAGGAGAGGATAAGAGTGAACTGTTTAGAGGTCAGAAAAAAAGGGTATTTGTTTATACTTTATAAGACAGGGTGGGGATCAATATGCCCCCAATGATGGATCTTGTGCTCACGAACATTGAATTGGTGGATAGGATGGTAATCAGTGAATATTGGAATTTTATTCAACTATTCCTATTTTCTTTAAAATTTATAATTAATATCATTTTAAAAAATTGCATTTTTTATATGTGCATTCTATTTTATTGAAAATATTAGATATTCGAAATGTTTAAAATATTTTAAATGGTATAAAATTTGGGGATTATGAGATATCGGGTAACCAATGTCTAATACCAAATATTTAAACTATCTAATTATATATATATATATATAAAAGAAGAGGATATGTACATATCAAATTTTAAATAAATCAGACATATATAGTTATTTAATATAATAGTAAACAATTTACTTTTATTTTAAAACCATATTATACTTTAAAATAAAGTAATGCGATGAAGTATTAAATTCACATTCTACTAAAATTTATTGAGCAGTATAAGTGTGTCAAGACTTACACTTGGTGTAAGTATATCACCACCCATATATATATATAAGAAGAGGATCCATTTATCACATTTACACTATTTAATAACTTTTTGTAAAATGTGAATTTAACTAACTGTTGAATCATATGATATTATCTAAATAATCATGCATATAAAATTTTAAATAAACTTTTAGTCTTTATAGTTTACACTCATTTTTAATTTAGTCATTTTATTTTTTTTCTTCGTAAATTAGTCCTCATACTTACAATCGTTTACAAAATGATTCCTACCGTTAGATTCGTTATGATGTCGTCAGTTTAAAGACACCAAATTAAAAAAAAAGAAAGAAAATTATACAGACCAAATAAAAAACTTATAGAGACCAAATTAAAATAAATAAATAAAATAATATAAAGACCAAAAACTAATGGCGTCATAACAAGAACTAATGGTAGGGATTATTTTGCAAATGATTGTAAATACAATGACTGATTTACAAAGAAAAAATATATATGGACTAAAATAAAAATGAGTGTAAACTATAGGGACCAAAATTTTATTTAAATCTTAAATAAATTTGCATTATAAGTATCTAATTTAATAATAGACAATTTACTTACATTTTAAAATTATATTATACATTAAAATAAAATAATACCATGAAGTATCAAATAATTTTTTATTTCTAAGAAATTTTATGAGGTTAATTTATGTTATGAGAACTTTCAATTCAATAGTTTGATTGATGAAATTCAACGTTTATAAGAATTTATTAAGTGATATAAGTGCGTCAAGACTTATACTTGGTGTAAGTATATATATATATATATATATATATATATATATATATATATAAAAGATAGATTTACAAATATTAAATATTGTACGGTCAAATCTCAATCTTTTAAAAAAAAATATTTTTCATATCTATATTCTATATTTTTTTGGAGGATGAACTTCATCCAGATTGTCTCGCTGATGCAAATGGCTAGTTGCTAACGCTTGCTTTAGATATAACAAAACACTTAATATTTAAATTAGTAATTTAAAGATACATGAAACATTATTTTAATTTTTTAATTATTTTTTATATTAAAATAGTTTTTTATTATTATTATTATTTTTACATCAAATTAATTCTTTAAAATTATTTTTTATACTAAATTGGTCTTCTAAAATTATTTTTGATATTAAATTGGTCCTAAGAAAAGACTCATTTAAGGTAAAAAAAATATTTAAAAAATTAAACTAATGCTCCGTATATTTTTTAAAGATCAAATTGAGTATTTATTTTATAACAAATCATCAATTACCAATGTTAGCAAACTCTAACCTTGAAGATTTTGGGTGAAAAATGGATATAGATTGAAGTGTTTAGAGACCCTTTCTCCGTTGCTGATGACTGATAAGTGATAATTCATTAATATAATATGGAAGGAAAGAAATAATAAAGACTTATGGTCAAGACGGTTGGTGACATGGTGGTAATAGCAGTTTGTTATTGTTGTTTGGTCAACTTGTCAGATCTTAAGATGGTATTTCTTGTTTGGACATAGTCAATCGCCAAATAGATTCCCATGGCTGCAGTTGCATGAATGCTATGGACTTGGAATATCAATCCCTATGATTTTAATATACAGGCATACCAAATTGCGTAATCTAATTGTGGAACTATTAAGAGATTTAAATTCAAAGTAGGTCTCGTAATGTGACTTTTTTACCCTTTTACCTTTGATTTTTAAACCAATTATTAAAATATTTTACTTTTTAAACTAATTATTTATATATTGTTATTTTTGCTACATTAATTTTTTTTTAAATTTCACTTGGGTCACGCTTATATAATTGACGTAATGTAGTATATCACGCTAACCGTATTGGCGTGACCCTTATGAATCACGCTAACTATATTAGGGTGACTCAAGTGGCGTGATCCACGTGGCAATCACCTATCAAAGTGACCCATAAATATTGAGGCAAATGATGTGACTTATATGTGTCAGCAGTTTCATGTGGATCAAGCATCCCGTGTTAGAGTGATCTATTTCCTATGCTATTGTGTTGGATTTAAACCTTACGAATGTTTTATTTTAATTGCATTATACGAGTATGACACAGTAACTCATGAACTAAATCACGCCAAGAAGATATGCTTGATCTATGTGAAATCGCTAACACATATGGGCCACACCACATGAGTCACACCATTTGCCTCAACATTTATGGGTCACGTCATTTACTTTGACATTGTCACGTGGATTACGCCACGTGAGTTAAAACCTCACAGATGCTTCATCTTAGTTACATTGGACGAGTATAATACAGTATCTCAGGAAGTAGATCACGCCAACACATGAAACTTAATCCATATGGAACTGTTGACACGTATGGATCATGTCATTTACCTCAATGTTTTATGGGTCATGTTATTTGCTTCAGCGTTACTACTAGGGATGACAATTTCCCTAATCCACTATGGGTACTTGCAGGGGAGGGGGTTGTGTTCCCCCGTACCCGTTTATTAAACAGGGTGGGCGACAAAGTTGTTTCCCTCGTACCCGTGGGTACCCAATATATAATTTTAAGTATTTAAAGTTGTATTATTATTATGTATATATATGTTCTTCAAGAAAATTGTATTGTTATTTTGATTTTAAGTATTTAAACTTGAACTAAATTAGTTTGTAGTAGATAAATTATGATATTAAAATTTATTTAATTTTCAATTTTTCTTCTTTTTTTCTTTAATTTTAATGATTTTATGGGTATCCACGGATATCCGTAGATACCCGCCTACTTGAGGGAGAATTAAAAGCGGGTATCCGCACAAGGATGGGGTGGGAGACGAGGGGGTACAACCCGCCCGCGCCCCGCCCCATTGTCATCCTTAGTTGCCACTAGAGTTGTCAAAATGGACTAGCCTGGCCCACCCGGGTTGACCCACCCGAGTTGGCCCACCACGAGTTGGAGGTTAAGTGGGTTGAGCCGGGTTGGCTCACTTTGGTGGTGGGTTAAAAAATGGCCAACCTTGCTCACTTTAAGTGGGTTGATGGGTTAAACGAGTTGACTCACCAAAATATAAAACAATATATTTTTTTTATAAATAAACTCTAAACATAAAATAATCATCAAAGATAAGTTACATCACCTAAAAAAGTCCAAAATGATATAATAATAATCAAACTTAAGTTACATCATAATTCATAAGTTATAATCACCAACATAAACATAAGAATTAGGTTAGTGGGTTAATGATCTTTTCTATAAAAAAATTAAATAGTAAACGGTTGAACCCACTTAACCCGCATGTTAAGTGAGCCGAGTAAAAAAATTAGTGAGCTGATTTTTGAACAACCCAACCCACCATTTTAGTTGGTTGAGCCGGGTTGACTCGCGGGTTACAATCCACTTTAACAGCTCTAGTTGTCACGTGGATCACGCTAACACAGTTCACATGATCCACTTTATCATGCTAAAATGATCTACTTTATCACGGTTGGCATGACCCAAGCGAATCATGTCAATTATATTAGCGTGACCCAAATGGAATTCAAAAAAATAAAAAAAATTTCAACGTGACAAAATGACAGTATATAAATAATTAGTATAATTAGTATAAGAAATAAGATTTTTTAATAATTAATTTACAAATCAAAGATAAAAGGCCAAAAAGCCTCGTAATGTTATATAAGCCCATTTTGAATAGGCTTATATGTAATTTATTTGAACTTATCTATTACAATAAACGCTTATAAAGTATTTTTATTCTATTTGGATAAATTTATTAAAACAACTTATGAAATTTTTATAAACTATTTTTGACTTATTTTCATAAGCTAAAAATTTAAGCTTATGAAAATAAGTTTTTGTGAAAGCTAAAAACACTTTCAGTACTAGTTGTTTTTATAATAATTTTTGACAAAATTAACCTTTAAGGGATTGACACAATTCATAACATATTTCTTAAATGCTCAATATTTATTCCAAAGGGTTTATAAAAAGCGTTTCTCAAAGTGTTTATCCAAATGCTATTTATTTATTTTAGATAACACTTATATCAGTAAAACTTATTAAATAAGTTATACTTTAATAAATACTTATATAAGTTATTTATACAAATGAGACCTATCCTTGCACTCATTGAAGCTTTCAAAGCACTACTATAGAGCAAATATTTTTATAGACTCATTTCCTCTTGTTGGATAAGAATGCCAAACCATAGTCTTTAAGACTAGTCCCAAAATATGCTTCTACTTTCTAAGGCAGCCACTTTGCTAGAGTAGGTGACACCGCACTATATTAGATTGCTGTGTCACTGTTGTCTTGCCTATAGGCACGTATTGCACTTGTTTTTTCCTCTGTTGTAGGAACTCAGCATTTGCCTTTTCCTTTAAACTCGGTGTCTTTCCTGTGATTTATCTTAAGTTTTGTGGCCTTCTGTTTGGTTTTTCTTTGCTCGCATCAATAAAATTAAGGATGCGTACATCATCCTTCTGCTTGCTTACTTTTCTAACCTCTTATTTATTTCTTGCAAATGCCTCCATTTCTGCTTTTCTATATTGTTCCTTCAATTTTGGTGTTCTTCTGTCACTGACACTGCCCAACTTTAGTGGTAGGGTCCTTTTGTGATTGGAAAATTGAAGGGATATTGAGGTTTTCGATATATACATATATAATTCATATGGGTTATCACCTACCGAGACATCGAGTTGATGACAGGGCGCCATGGACATATATATTTGTGGAGGTCCCTCTCCATTTGGAAGATACCCACTTCCTTATGATTTCGGATAAACGAAAAGCCATTTTGGAGTTATTATATTGCAGAAACATCCTGTCCAGTTGTATACTAAAATACCTCCTCTTAGTGGAAGCTCACCTAATGTAAAGGTCTTTATATTTGGTCATGCTTATATATATATATATATATATATACTACCTTTTTCAACTCAATTATTTTAAAACCTTCTTTGGGTAGGATATTATCTGATTTCTGAGCTTTACATGTGAGATTCATCCCCAACGCTTACAAAGGTATATTCAGTGACCGTGGATCTGCAATTAAATTAACCTTAATGATCCAGCAGTAGATATAGCATATTCCATTAGTATTAGTAGTGTTCAATATATATATATATATATATATCCTACCATATTCTGCTGGTGGCAGATCCAGGATATTCTGATGTTTTTAGAATTGAGATCCCTCGAAGTACCTTAGATCAATTTCCACCATTTAGCCCAAGATGACAGAGGAAAACACAGATATGAATAGAGTAACAGAAGATACTAGAACAGAGTGAAACTAGCAGAGCATACAATACAAAACAGAGCAGTGGTATTGAAACTATTGTTTATAAAAAAAACAAACATACTTTAGAATGGCCTAGTGCATGTTGGTGGGGATGGTGACTCAGCTTTGATTATAGGAAAGTAATGGGTGTCGTCTACAAGGTTCCATCACCAAAAGTGACATTTTTAATATGCTTAATATGCTCGTAGTGATTGACGGGTAGGGACAAGATTCATGGGCAAAATTCTAACACAACAACCATCTAGTAAGTAGTTAAATTTGATCAGTAAATGGAAATAACATAACATATTGGCAGCAATGTAGTTGTAGGGGACAAGACAAATTAATTAGTCTTCCAAATTGCGTACGTGCTGCTAACATTAATTTAAATCAAAATTTCATAGGATGCGAGTTCTAACTGAAAGAACATCTACAATGAAAGGAGGTGAAGTCAAGTCTTCCTACCTGTCCATTAAACAAGCACTGATTGGTTCAAAACTAAATAAAATCCTTATTACGTGAGTGACAAATAAGGGATTGATCAGCTCTCTGATCTTGGTGGGCATATTTAGTATAATGGCGCGTTTTCAATAGTCTTAATCCATTTTTTTCAAACTCTTCGTCACAACATAATGACAGGTCCTCCTCTAAAATATGGTTTCCAATTGGGCTTTTCCAATTGGGCCAACCATGCTCTTCAAAGCATTATCTACATTTCTTCTTCTTCTTTTCTACGAAGCCTTATTAGATTTGACTCTTCAGTTTTCTTTTTTCTTTTTTATTAATCATTTCTTTAAGAAAAAGTTAATATCAATATATATATATATAATATTTTTTCTTTTTTATTAATCATTTCTTTAAGAAAAAGTTAATATCAATATATATATATATATATATTTTATTAATCATCCTAATCAATATCTCCTCAAGTTAGGTTATTTGAGTCTTACTATAAAACTAATTCTCAACGGACAATGTAAAACATAATAATTTTTATTGTTTTTCAACTAGAATAATTTTTACTAAAATTTAAATTTGTGTCTTATTTTATATAAGTGAGTCTGCTTGCCAGCTCAACTCACTTTTGGTTGATAATATTTTATTTACTTAAGAAGTTATTTCATATTTTAATTAAATTCCAACATTCATTCTTTTTCTGCTATTTTTTTTTGTTTCTGTTGGTACAGTGAATGGAACAGATAAGATAAGAGGTAAATATGCTATATATTGTATTGGAGCTTTATTGCTGATACCTACCTGAATTTTTGCAAAGATGCGCGGCCACCATAGATACTTACCCATTATCCTACAACATGAAATGTAACAAAGACGGCTCCATAGTGCCACCGATGGTACAATAAAAGCACGTGTGCAGCCAGCTGGAGTCCGGTCTGAGATCATCTGAACGCGTGAGTGGTTTCCATAATTGTTAACGCCAGGCATGGTGGAAGGGCATCAGATATTCAGAATCATCATATTCGTATCAGATGTTATGTTGTTAGTGAAATTGTGCATTGTTTTTCTGTTGGATTTTTCTATCCACCAGACACCAGATGTGAACGTCTCTTTCGTGAGCACGTCTGAATGTTGGATTAAGACGTTTTTGGCACATAGAATGGAATATGGTATGGCGTATTAGTGTTGCTTCCTCACAAGAAGCTGGCAAAAACTACCTACCCTATACATTGTTTCTTTCTTTATTATTATTTTTTTTTTTTGTGTACAACGCTATACGCTATGTTAATTAGTGTCATGAAGTATTTTGATAAATTCTTATCGCATGTTTTGGTGGGTTTTTTTTCATAAATATTTTGCACAATATATTTCCACTTTCCCTATGCTTAGACATGGGAGTAAAAAACTTCTATTTCATGTAAAATTGTTGAGGTTAGAAACAACCCTATGCTTAGACACTTTAACCGTGGGAGTAAAAACCTTCGGTTTCATGAATAGTGTCTTAAGTTAATTATAGAGTGTCTTATATACTTTTTATTTTAAGTTACTTTAACCGTGGGAGTAAAAACCTTCGGTTTCATGAATAGTGTCTTAAGTTAATTATAGAGTGTCTTATATACTTTTTATTTTAAGTTACTTTATTCAATGTGGGACTTGATTATACTACTCAGTTTTATAACTAATAATTCAAATTTAAATTTGAAAGGAAGTTATTTTTTTATTAAAATATCTACACAATTTTTACACAAACAAACATTTAAAAAGAATATTCTCTTTTTCTTTTATGATTCCTTCCTATCCATAAAATGATTATAATCAAATATTCTCTTTCCATGATTTTTATCACAATATATCAGTCACCTTTAATGTCTTCAATCCGTTGTCTCTTTCCATTACTAACTATATTTACTATATCTTAAGCAGCGTAAATCTCATATATATATATATATATATATATTAAAAAGAAAAAATTGGAATACAAAGAAACAATAAATTCTTTCATCGTAAATAAAAATATAATATAAAAACTAACTGATGATTAATTGAATTGATAAGCAAACTCATTTTTATAAAATATGACGTAAGTTTAAATCTTAGTTAGAGTCGTTCTGGTTAGGAGGCAGCATAAACTCTTGTACTTTAGGCTGTTGACAATAGATTAGTCTCATAAAAAGCTCAAATAACCTAACTCATAAGACATTGTGAAATGTCACTTGGCTCCAAAAGTTAATTAAAATAATTGAAAATATATATAAAATAAAATAATAACAATAGTAGTAGTGCAAGGTGATTTCAATCAGGGTTATATATATCATTAGCCAAACTTATTATATAACATTAATTTTCGGGATGATTAATATACAACAATTGTTGGAGGATTTTTGTCTTGACCTTCGATTTTGGTTTAAAAAACTACAATATTTTTTAATGTAAGGAAAAAAAAAGATTAATAGGCATGAAAACTATGGAAAATTTTCAAGATGATTAATATACAACAATTGTTGGAGGATTTTTGTCTTGACCTTCGATTTTGGTTTAAAAAATTACAATATTTTTTAATGTAAGGAAAAAAAAAAGATTAATTGACATGAAAACTATGGAAATTTTTCAAGATGATTAATATACAACAATTGTTGGAGGATTTTTGTCTTGACCTTCGATTTTTGTTTGAAAAATTACAATATTTTTTAATGTAAGAAAAAAAAAAGATTAATAGACATGAAAACTATGGAAGCCTAAGCTTGAATGTCACTTCCCAAAGTTAAATGTTTTGAAAAACTGAAAATGTCCATTAGCAAATGCAGACGCTCCTATCAATCCCCAGGTACTTATCGTATTGGACCCCACTGATAAGCCCCCTTCCATCAACTTTTTTACGCTCAAATTAAGACTAGTACTATCCCTCCCTCTTTGCCTTTATCTTTTACACAAAAAGCCACCAAAGCCCAAAAAACAAAAGATAGAGAAAGCACGTGGTTTTCAGTTTCAGTTTCAGAGTTTCAGTTTCAGTTTGAGTTGCCATTATATATAACAAGTCCCTCTCTGTCTTCCTCTTCAACAAACTCAACACACCTTAGCTCTTGTTCACCTTTCTTCCTATTCCTATGCTTTCAGTTCTGGCACCACATGCATGTGATGTGACCTTCCTTTTTCTCCCACTTTGATTTCCCCATTTTGTTTTCCTTTCTTGTGTTTGTGTTTGTTTCTTTCATTCAACAAGAAAGGGCTGAGAGAGAGAGAGAAAGAGAACGTGGTGGAAGAGAGGAAGATAGGGATTTGCTGTATGTCAGTAGACTGTGTTGAGTCCTCCTATTGCGGTGGATTCGGCGAGCTCGTTAACCCTTTGCAATGGCCACAGCTTCGCAAAAGGCGACGCCTCATCCTTCTCCCTCTTCACGTCTCGCCGCACAAGACTATACCCACGATCAGCGCGCCAAGAAGTTAGCCATGTCCACCTTGGTTCGCCCCGTCGATTCGCTTCCTGAACCTTCCACCAATACCCCTGCTCCTAAAGGTACCATCTTTTTAACTCCTCTTCTTTTTTGCTTCGTTTCGTATATCCCAGATTTCAACAAGTTTTTTTTTTTTTTTTTTGGTGTCGTAAGTTCTCACTGTGTTCGTTGCATTCGTGTTGTCTTTTATTTCCTCTTTTGCAAACAATTTGTTCAATTGCAACATAGCAAAAACTAAATTATAAGAGGCATTATGTAAATTAATAGAATGGAGAGCTTAAGGATTTGCCTCGCTTAATTCCCAGGTTATGTGTGCTTAGGGGATTAGCTTCAAGTTATTATTGTAAATGTATATTGATGGGCGGATAATTGGTAAATGTATGTGTGCATGCATGTATCTAGGTACGTATGCATAGCTTCAATGAAATAATGGACACAATATTGTTAATCTGTTTCTCAAGTATGCAATTTGCGTTCTTGGATTCTTGACTGAATACAACCACCTTCCGAGATTCATCTATTGCTCTTTCACTTATTCTGTCTGTCTATCTTCTCCAAAGTATTTTTCGTTGAATTTTATTGATTGCAAACCTCTTTGTTGCCATTCCATTTCTAGAAAGAAAATGGAAGTGACTAATTTTATCCATCTCTCTTTGCTCTGTGCTCTATGCTCAGCTATTATGTTTTGCCAATTAGTTTTTCGTTTGTTTAAAAGAAAAGGAAAAGCCTTGCCGATTGCTAATTGCTTCTCGAATTTGTTTTTACAGATGCTTATTTACTTCAGGACATAGCATATTGCTTTTTGTATCAGAACTTCAGAAGCAACTGATGCTAATATGTTTTGCCAATTAGAGCACTCGTTCTTTTTAGAGTTTATTGCAAGTTCTTCAAACTTTTTCTGCTTATTTCCACTTGTTTTTGTATGAGCTAACTGTGTGTTCTCTTATATTACATTTGTTGCAATGTTGAACAGGAATCACTACAATGCCAAGGGCCCAATCAAGCCACCCTTTGGACCCTTTATCTGCTGCCGAAATCTCTGTGGCAGTGGCAACTGTGAGGGCAGCTGGAGCCACTCCTGAGGTTAACTACTCTATGAGTTGTTTGTTTAAGAGGATATATTTGTATACTTGGATTTTTTTTTTTATTTTTACACAAGTTAATTGATAATTAAATTTGATTCTCTGTACTTCGAAGCAGTTGTTACAAATGATTCTTTTTTCCCCAATTGTCTTTATTTCTAACAGCTCAGAGACAGTATGCGCTTTATTGAAGTAGTTTTACTGGAACCAGATAAACACGTTGTTGCACTGGCAGATGCTTATTTTTTTCCACCTTTCCAACCATCATTACTTCCTAGAACTAAAGGAGGGCCTGTAATTCCCAGTAAACTCCCTCCAAGATGTGCTAGACTCGTTGTTTACAGTAAGAAGACAAACGAAACTAGTATATGGATTGTTGAATTATCGCAAGTACATGCCGTAACTCGTGGTGGTCATCACCGTGGAAAAGTAATTTCATCACACGTTGTTCCAGATGTTCAGCCTCCAATGGTATGCTCTTTTTTTTTTTTCTCGTGACTTCTGATTTCATTTTTTTACCATTTTGTACAAGCTGTAGTATTTGAAAATATTTTTCCTTACTGCACTGAAGAATTTTGCAGACAGTTTGAGAAACTCACATGGAATATGTTATACCAACGGGAACAATGTCTGTAGTGGGATTTCTTGATTTTATTACATTTTTCATTTGTTTATGAATGGGAATTTCATATTAGAGTATTGAATGACAGATCAGATTAAAATCTTGAAATTCAAATGGGGCAGGATTTTTTTTCCCTGTTAGTATTCCTTATCTTAATAAAGTTGTTTTTTTTTGTATCTATGTTGATCAACTAGAGACAGTTGTCAAAAACCTGCTGAATCTATGTTGATATACACACATATTTATATTTTATGTATTGGTTTTTTCCTATCTTACAAGGTGGAGTGGAGAAAACTGCATATCCCCCTTTCTTTCATGAGAAAAATAAAAGAATGGTTAGTTTGGCAGATTGGTAAATCTGAAATTGGAGGTCCCATCCCAAGTTTTGTTCATAAAGATAATCAAATGAGTACAGTTTTGAGAAGGTGTTAAGTTAGTTATATCCGAACATTTAATATGTGCAATTTTGTCAAACTGCAGCAGTTATAATATACACTACAATTTTCAATTCCATAATGTTCTATCCATCTTCAGGATGCTGTGGAATATGCAGAATGTGAAGCTGTCGTTAAAGATTATCCTCCATTTAGAGAGGCTATGAAGAAAAGGGGTATTGAAGACATGGACCTTCTAATGGTTGATGCCTGGTAATTTTAGTTGGATGTCCGTTATAGCTCTTGTATGGAGAGGTTGCTATTCTTTTGCTGTGCATTTTCTCAATTTAAACTTTGTTCTACATAATTCTGCTGCAGGTGTGTTGGTAATTACAGTGAAGCTGATGCTCCCAGCCGAAGACTTGCTAAACCACTTATATTTTGTCGAACAGAGAGTGACTGCCCTATGGAAAATGGCTATGCACGCCCAGTTGAGGGCATCTATGTGCTTGTTGATATGCAAAACATGGTGGTGATTGAGTTTGAAGACCGTAAACTTGTTCCTCTGCCTCCGGTTGATCCCTTGAGGAACTATACTCCAGGTGAAACAAGAGGTGGATCTGATAGAAGTGATGTAAAACCTTTGCAAATTATTCAGCCTGAAGGTCCAAGCTTTCGTGTCAATGGGTCTTATGTTGAATGGCAGAAGGTAGATGTTAAATTGCTTTATTGATTTATCTTCAGAAAAGTCAAGAGAGTAAGCATGGTAACTAGTTATCATTATTTGCTAGATGTCCAACTAGTTCTATAACTAGTCACTTTGTTCTTTGCTTGTTAACAGTGGAATTTTCGTATTGGATTCACACCCAGAGAAGGTTTGGTTATATATTCTGTTGCATATGTTGATGGTAGTCGAGGGCGAAGGCCTGTAGCTCATAGGCTGAGTTTTGTGGAGATGGTTGTGCCCTATGGAGATCCAAATGATCCACATTACAGGAAAAATGCTTTTGATGCTGGGGAAGATGGCTTGGGGAAAAATTCACATTCTCTCAAGAAGGTTTAAGAACCACATATTTATCCTCTTGAATATGTATTTTATTTGGCATGTTCCTCTTTCTGATTGAATTTCAATTGGTCTAAGGTCAATTGTTATTACAGGGATGTGATTGTTTGGGCTGCATCAAATATTTTGATGCTCACTTCACAAATTTCACTGGTGGAGTTGAGACAATCGAAAATTGCGTATGTTTGCATGAAGAGGATCATGGAATTTTATGGAAGCATCAAGACTGGAGAACTGGCTTAGCAGAAGTCCGAAGGTCTAGAAGACTTTCAGCTTCTTTTATATGTACTGTGGCTAACTATGAGTATGGATTTTTTTGGCACTTTTATCAGGCAAGTCAAACATCTCATCTTTGTAAGAGATAAATATGCTTAACATTAATGGCATTATAAATTGATCTGGTTTTTCTCATTGAATAATTTCACAAATATCCATTCTTTGATCATCCTTTGAATTATTGTGAGGCTGTTATCAGCAATTTGTACAATATAACCACATCTTTATGCCCTGATAGTAAGCAAGTTCAGCATTATCTTTTTCTTTATTTTTCATAATCTTTTTGTTAACTGGTAATTAACTCTGTGGAAAACGATGGCATGTGTTCTTCCAGGATGGAAAAATTGAAGCTGAAGTTAAGCTAACTGGAATTCTCAGCTTAGGAGCCTTGCTACCTGGAGAGTTTCGAAAATATGGAACCATGATTGCGCCAGGTCTATATGCTCCGGTTCATCAACACTTTTTTGTTGCTCGCATGGACATGGCTGTGGATTCTAAACCTGGTGACGCTTTGAATCAGGTAAGTTCAATTGAAATACAAAATTTTCTGGTCATACTGTACCTCGTTATGCTATTTCAGTTTATATTGCTTCCATTTCTGTCAGTGTCAATCTAAATTGTTTATTATAGAATAGAATAATTCTCCTGTTGCTTGCATTAGCACTAGTTTAGCGGTCAATCAATCATAAAAAGTGGTGATCTTAACGGTCCTAATGGCAGTGAGTTTTTCTCCTTTAGAAATATATTTTGACATCTTGAAAGCATGTTTTCTTGCTTACTGCCAGAAGTCTCATCCTGGAAGAATTCTTCATTATATTTTTAATCTGAGTCTGAAGCAAGAAAGTGCACGGAGCCGCTTTGCAATTTAACAGTGAACTCATCAACATTTAAACGACAAACTAGGGATTGAAGTGCCAGTTTCCTTTAAAGATGTTATCAAAATTACCAAATATTTTGTGACATTTCTCCTCACAAGATGGAAATAGTAAACACACGTCTATTTTCTATTACAATGCTGAAACCCTTCTGCATCTCTAGCTTAGGCCTTCAGAAGCCAGTCTTTTGCTTCATTAGTGATCCCAAACAGGAAGTTAAAATAGAGAATCCTCTCTAAATTTAGAGCAAGATAAACATTAAGATAATCTGCAGCATATAATTTTTATATATTGTTCATTTTTTGTTTCCAATTTTCATTGAAATTTGGAGTGAATGATCATCAAGATCATAATTGAATGGTTAAGAATGAATAAAATTATATCATGTCAATCTTTCTATATTCATTTAGGATCTTGATTCTTGATCATGGTACCATGTTGATGGTTTCTTTTATCTGAACCAATTGCAACTTTATCAGGATTATTGATTGTTTCAAGATAGTGTCTTTTTCTCGTTTTTTCTGTTTCCTATTTTCTCAAAATATGTCATTCTTTATATATATGTCTGATTCTTTTTAAAGTCAAATAAACGAGTGTGGCTACTTTCATGTTTTGTTCGCAATTTTACTTGTAAACAACATTCTCCTCTTCTAATAAACTATATAGCTTGGCTACTGCATCTTAATTATTTTCCAAGCCTTCATTCTTACTCTGTCAAGATGTTTGGTAGGTTGTGGAGATCAATGTCAAAGTTGAGGAACCTGGGGAGAATAATGTTCACAATAATGCATTCTATGCTGAAGAGACTCTGCTCAGATCTGAATTGGAAGCCATGCGTGATTGCAATCCTTTGACTGCTCGACATTGGATTGTAAGGCTTTCTCGGCTTTTAGGGCCAACTTATTCCTATTCATGTTAATAATTTCATAATTTCAAATTATTTAATTCTTACTTGCTATGGTGAGATATAGTTGATGGTTTCCATACTAGCCACTAACAATTTTGCACTTAGTTTTGCTTTCTCCAGAAATTACTTGCTGTTGCTCAGAACATAGTTTTTGAACTTGGGTTTTATTGTCTAAAACGTGGACTTTGTATATATCATGTTTAACCATAGTTCTACCAATGTTGAGTTTCTGACTTAATTCTTTATATGACACTGGTTACTATTTTAATATTGCTTCAGGTAAGGAACACAAGAACAGGCAATAGAACTGGACAGTTGACAGGCTATAAGCTAGTACCTGGTTCAAACTGCTTACCATTTGCAGGTTCTGAGGCCAAGTTTTTAAGAAGAGCTGCTTTCTTGAAGCATAATCTTTGGGTAACATCCTATTCACAAGAGGAGATGTTTCCTGGAGGAGAATTTCCTAATCAAAATCCACGTGTTAGCGAAGGACTAGCTACATGGGTTAAGCAGAACCGATCTTTGGAAGAAACTGATATAGTTCTTTGGTCCTCTCTCTCTCTCTCTCTCTCTCTCTCTCTCTCTCTCTCTCTCTCTCTCTCACATATCCATTTTTGAATAAATTAGTAAAGCACTACTTGTATCAGAGAAAATATTTTATTAAACTATGTAACTGCTCCAAGCAATAACCTCTGCAGTGTTTATATTTTGTAAATTATATAAAAAGTATAAGCTAAATAAGTTTTTCCATCTTGTTCCAAATCACTTTACTGTTCTGCCAATGAAATTTTCTCTCGAGACTAACTGTGCTAACTTCAGGTATGTATTTGGAATCACGCATGTCCCTCGTTTAGAAGATTGGCCTGTTATGCCAGTAGAGCGCATTGGTTTTATGCTCATGGTATTGTTTCTGTTGTTTTTCCTATTTTAAGTTGCTTGAGATGATGCTCATGATTTTCTACTTTTCAATGTTATTATAACAAAACTCTTGATATTAAGAGCTGTGAAAAGAATGTAAAAAATTGTTGATTTGGCATTGTTACTATCTGAGACACAGTTCAGTTGAGTTTGCATCTTTTCTGTCAAATGGCTACAGTATCTTTAGATGATGCGAACTTTTATTTGTATTGCAGTGCTTTGTTGACTCAGATTTTTCTTTTTGGGGCTTACTATTTTGTTCATGTTTTGTCTTAAACTGCATCTGGAGGTTTTCCATTTGTCTGATCTATGATCCTCTGTTCGTTGGTGCAGCCTCATGGATTCTTCAATTGTTCCCCTGCAGTAGATGTCCCACCTAATCCATGTGAATTGGATTCTAAAGATAATGAAATCAAGGATAATGGGGCTTCCAAGCAAATTCAGAGTGGATTAGTGGCAAAGCTTTAGGTACTTATCCTACCAAAAGTTATGGCCCCGTGCTGCTGTGAGAAAGAAGCACAAGTGCTATTCTGTCACCCACTCTGAATCTTCAAGTTGAGCAGATTATCTTTTCCAATCTAGGATCTTAATCAAGCAAGCTATTTAAATCTTGGTGATTTTCTTGTTTATCATGGAAAAATAGCTAGTAGTAATCGTTTGATTTGTCTTTGTACCTGAGATAATTATGGATTCAAATACTTGAGTATTGACCTGTTAATCAGTTTGCTGCAGTTCTGTAATGTGGTATCAGGAATTCAGGATATCTGGTGTTGGTAGTGAGTGTCTGTATTTGGATTTTCGTTGTTTGTATATATAGACAAAATTATTACTTTTTAAGACGTTTCATTTTACTCAAATCCTTGACGTTTTTTTTGGTTGCTAATTTTATTTGATTTGGAGAAGGGAAGCTTAGTAATATTTTTTATATATTAATAAGCAAGGATGATTTTTATCAGAAGATAAAATTCACAAAGAAAAAAATATTTAATTAATCTGTTCTGAGCATGATTACTTGAATAATTACCCATAATATTGACTGAATTACTAAAATTAAATGTGATTAATAGTCCTTTCCATAAACATCACAATGGACGAAGTCCTTGTGGATACTTTTGTGAAGAGTAAAAGTGAATTGGGAGTATTATGCTGACTGGATTAACAATTCTCGTTTTACTCCGAGCCTTTTTTTTCTAAAACAGAGATTTCTTATTTATTTTATTACTTTGATAGAAGTAGTCAATGTATTAGGGTCCATTCATCAAAGACCATCTAATTCATTGGTTGCCAGTGACATTCATTAACACGAACAGGTATGCCACGGCATTGAAAACGTAACACGTGGGTTATTGTAGACGTGGCACCCTTTGATTGGCCTTATCTTGTAAACGAGGTCTTTCTCCCCCACGTCAGATTCGCATTGTGAAGAAGTAACTTTGTATTTTGGTGATCCCATTCGCACCGTCGATTCATGGAAGTCATGTCCCACATTCGCAGGTACCATGCATTGACGCTGAGTCTATCTATGATACGAGATTTCTATCATCTCGATCCTTCTAATAATCTATCCTCAAAAATAAAATAAAATAATCCAGAACTGGAAAAAGCATAGAATAGCATTTATTAATTCAATAATTAAAATAAAAAAAAACTGCACCCTAGAATGAATGTACGTTGGATGGAGATATTTAATTATCTATATTAATCCTTTTTTTAATTATTATTATTACTATTATAGTCAATTTCCGGCCGGCTGGCTGAATAGTGTTGGAAGGAGCAAGAATCAGTGAATCAGCCTTCATTTCAACAACTCAGCTCAACAATCACAGAACAGAGTGGTGCTGTGCTGAGCTGAGCTGAGCATCGTGTTCTGATCCGATGGGTAACCCGGAAGAAGAGGAAAAGACACTCCAAGAAGAGCTCTCGGGTCCCATCCTCCTCGCAGACCGAGTCATCAAACTCGCTCACGAAGCCGAGTCATCCAAGGTGGACTGTTCCGAACTCGCCAACAAAGTTCAACTCCTCTCCGACAACCTCCGCTCCGCCGTCCGAATCGTCTCCACCACTCAGTCCCTCTACGAGCGACCCATTCGCCGAATCGTCGCCGACGTCTCCAAGAACCTGGACCGCACCCTCTCCCTCGTCCGCAAGTGTAAGAAACACGGCGGCGTTCTCCGCCAGGTCTTCTCCATCACCACCACCGCCGACTTTCGCAAGGTCTGGAACCTTCTGGAATCTTCGAACGGCGACATGCTCTGGCTCCTCAGCATCTTCGATTCCAAAGGCACCAACGTGTCACTCCCACCCATAGCCAGCAACGACCCAATTCTGGCTTGGGTCTGGACCTACACCTACACCCTCCAACTGGGTCAGCTCAAGGATCGCGCCGAAGCCGCTACCCAGCTGGCATCCCTCGCCAGAGACAACGATCGGAACAAGATGATTATCTTGGAAGAAGGTGGGATTTTGCCGCTCCTCAAGTTGCTCAAGGAAGCTGCTTCCCCTGATGCACAGGTTGCTGCTGCCAATGCTTTGGTCGACATAGCTACTCGCCAAGAGAGAGTTGTTAGGTCCATCGTGGAGTCCCTTGGGGTCCCCATGATTGTGCAGGTTCTCGGTGATGCACCCATGAGGGTTCGTGTTTCTGTGGCCAATTTAGTGTCCACAATGGCTGAGCAAGACCCCTTTGCTCAGGAGGAGTTTGTGAGGGCCAATGTGACTAGACCTCTTGTGTCCTTATTGTCCATGGATACGGTCCTTGCTGACCCTTTGCTTCAGGCGGGTCGACCCAGCATTCATTCTCTGGTTCTGAATTTGTCTTCAGCGGGTGAGTCTTCCCTTTCTGGGAATTCTGATGGAAGTAGCCGAGGTGGGCACCATAGAAGGGAAAGGGAAAGGGAAAAGGAGGTTGAGAGCCAGGAGATAAGGAACGATATCAAAGTAAGTTGTGCTAAGGCCATATGGAAACTCTCCAAAGGGTGTCTGTTAACTAGCCGCAAGATTACGGAGACCAAAGGTTTGCTTTGTTTGGCTAAGATTGTTGAGTCTGAGAGTGGAGAATTGCAGCTTAATTGCCTTATGGCCGTCATGGAGATTGCTGCTGTGGCTGAGTCCAATGCTGATCTTAGAAGAGTGGCTTTTAAGCCTACTGCTCCAGCGGCAAAAGCAGTTTTGGATCAGCTTTTGCGTGTGGTTCAGGAAGAGAGCAATCCGGCATTGCAGATTCCTGCCATTAAATCAATTGGTTCCTTGGCTAGAAACTTTCCTGCTAAGGTTCCGCAGATTCTTGGTCCTTTAGTTGCCCAACTTGGTAACAGAGATGTGGATGTAGCAATTGAAGCGGCTATTGCCTTGGGAAAATTTGTGTGCTCGGATAACTACAATTGTGTCGACCATTCTAAGGCAATTATTGAGCTTGATGGAGTTCCTAAGCTAATGACTCTGCTACTGCAGATAAATGATCGTGCCCAAATGCATGGCCTTATACTACTTTGTTACCTGGCCTTGAATGCGGGCAATAGTAAGGTTCTTGAGCAAGAACGTGCCTTGAGTACTCTAGAGAAGCTAGCTCGTTCTGTTCTAGCTCAACATCCTGATTTGAGGGAACTGTTTGCAAAAGCCATACACCACCTCAGTCTTTATCAGCCGGGAGCTCAATTGCACAGACAGCCCTTCGGGCTATAAGTGCCACTGATTTTGTTAATCAAAATAATTTATCCTTGTAAGTATTTCAGATGGCAAAGTAAGAGTGTCTTGATACTTTGATACTGATTTATTCACATTGTGAAAATACAAAAAAAAATTCAATTTAGCAGTCATTGTTATTTATGGTATTGACTGACTGATATACAAACCATCATGGGGCTGGTTATCTCAACAAGACGAGTAAATTTACAAATTTGCATCTCGAAATGTTTCACATAATATAACTGAATTTTCAGTAGATTTCATAGCATTACCAACTTTTCTTTCTCTCGTGATTTTTCACCCTTCCTTTTTGTCTCCTGATAAGTAACACTGTAATAATTTCTGCTTTATAGACTTCTCTGTTTGAGTTGGTATTTATAATAATATATACATGTTAAGGCCATAGATGCTACTAGTTATTTGCTATGCTAGTTATTTAGATTAAAGTACGGTATATGCGTTCCCTTTAAACAAAAAAAATAAATAAAACAAATCCTTGAATTATGTTTATATTAGTATATTGCCCAAATGTTGTTGCGGGTTTAGGATGAAATTTATCATTGAATAACAGAATAAAAAAAGTATAAAATGAAGGTATAGCGGAAGTAATAGTAAAAATAAAAGATAAGTACTTTAGAAAAGAGAGAAAAATTGAGTCTTTGGGTTTCCCAATAATAATGGGTTAACAATACCTAAAAAATTAATTAATAACAGTTGGGGATAATAATTAGATGGGACACGTGGCAATAGGATGAAATGTAGGCTGTGTTTTAGTCTAAAGCTTCTCATAAAGAGGAGAGCGAAATTTTTGGAGCGAAATTAGCTCATAAGAATTTGATATGTGGTATTTGTTGGCATTTGGCAAGGCATAGAATGTTTTATAATATGTATAGATATATGACAACAGTTTACTCTGCATTTTCCACATTGAATATACTCTCTTCCCACGTTTATATAGTATTATGGCTCTCTTTAATGCTACATGCCTATATCTACATTGATTTATTATACTAACATATTTGTTGAAACTTTTATCAAAAATCAAAATTATATATATATATATATATATGGTTAAACTTGTGCCTTTACCAGCTTACACTGGCCAAAAATTGTGACGGATATCTATGTACTTCTCTATTTTTTCCAATTGTAATTTCACTTGCATTGATGATTGACCAAATTTTATCACTTAATGTTCCACTACAGGGTACCCTTCCAGAGTTCTAAATTCCTGCAGAGATGATATGACTTAGCTGAAGCAATGTGTTCTTCTGATATAACTGATTCTGTTACCCAAATTGGGAAAGAAAAAAAAGAAGACTAGATTTTAAATTAGTTCTCCTGTTATTAAGTGGAGGGAGGAGGGGTACGAGTATTTTGCATTGTTTGGAGGAACCAAAATATGAGCTTGTACAACAGTACTGATGATATAAGTTGACCCGAGGATATCATGGGATGTTCTTCGAGGGGTAATCGAATGTTTGAGAGGTAAGGAGAGAAGTGGTCAATGAGGATTTCAAGACATGAACTTACTAGAAATGTTGATTCAAAAATTATCCTGGTAACCAAATCGATAGAATTCCTTGGTATTATTAACTGTATAAACTTACATATAATGCAATGATTGAAGCTTGTACAAAGTTGTCGTGGATTAAAAAGTGTGTACAACGTCGTTTGCGGCTGGCGCTCTGGATAGACTTGGTGAATATTTGGACAAATATGTAGTATTGATGATAAAGTTGACCTGTTTTTCAAGAGGCTGATAGAGTCTTACATTGGCTAAATATTAGTGTGTGGAGAGTCTCACATTGGCTAAATATTAATGTGTGGAGAGTCTTACATTGGCTAAATATTAGTGTGTGGAGTGGTAGCTTTTGAGGTGTGGTAGCCTTCTTGGACTTAAGCCTAAGGGAGAATTATATTCCAAAAACTATCTATCAAGATGAGAGAGCCAAAGGATTTAAATATCACTTCTCTCTATCAGAGGCAATCCAATGTTTGAAAAGTAAAGAGAGTGGCGGTCAATGAGGATTTCAAGACATGAGCTTACTACCAATGTTGATTAAAAAATTCCTGTATAAATCTATGTATAATGCAACAAGTGAAGCTTGTATAAAGTTGTCATGGATTAGAAAGTGTCTGCAAAGCTTGCAGCTGGCGCTCTGGATAGGGAAGGTGAATGTTTGGACAAATATGTCGTTCTAAACAGTGAATGTGAAGTGTTAAGAGTGTCTTTATTTCAGTCGGGGTACATTTCTGTTATTTTATTGTGAACCTTTTTGTTTCTCGCTTTTGCATGGTAAATACTGCAAAAAGAATTTAGCAAATTGTCTTTGGCCGGGGTGTAACAGGGAATGGGCGTGCAGGTGGGTCTTAATCTTCAACTTGGTAGCATTTCTGTTTTCTGTTTTCTGTTGTAAGTTGCGGTATTTCTATCCTGCAGTACTACTCTTGAGAGTTGTTATTTGCGTTGTGTAGCCCCTGATGAAGCTTATGATCATCAGGCTGCGATGATACTAACCTTGTGGAATAGTGTGATAACTTCGTTAGACCTACTCTGTTAATTGTTATTTAATGTCATCCTCGGAATCGGATTGTGTTGTTGTAACATAGTTATCAGTTGAAGACAATGATGAGTTGATGACAGCAGGTTAGACCCCTCTGAAAATATCAGTTTGTTGTACAGGCCTTTTCACTGGTTTTTAGAAAACAGTAATGCCATGACTTTTCTTAAGTATTGCAAATTGCAATAAGTCATATTTTCCTGTAGAAAGCGCGTGGCTCCAAATTTTTAGTTGCTCGATTACCTATCTAATACCATCAAATTCTGATACCCCAACGGTACTGTTCTGCCTTGACTATTTTGAGATCAACCTTGTTTTGTAACTGGTTTCTGAGACGTTTTCGAGAAGATATCTGCAAAAGGATTTTGACGTTCAAGTAAGATATAAAATAGAGGTGTTGTCGAAGTAACAAGATGAAACAGATAATCATACCATAGAGGCCTAATCCTCTTTAATAAGGTTTGGTGAGTTTATGGGCGTTTATAGAAGTGGTGCTAGGCTTCTAGCCGTTTGTACGTACATTGATGAGGGTTATTTTGTTGACACATTGATGGAACCAATGAAGTGGATATCCCTTAGTTGATGTGGAGGGGTATGCGAGATGTGGGCTGACTTGGGCCCATTGTACCAGAGATGAACAAAACAACTACATATTTAGATCAAGTTTCAATATTGATTTTCCTTTTCTCACACTGAACTTCATTTTGGTTATCTATAGAAATGGATCTGTGGTCACCTCTCTGGCAGTTGCTTCGTTATGATTACAGACAGCCATGTATGGATGTTCAGTCCAGAAACAAAATTTTGCATATAGAATTTGGATTAGCTAATAAAGTCAATAGCCAACATTTTGGGCTCGCACAACCTAATACCTACATGCTTGGCTAAAACAATCGGGGAATCATGTCACTTGAGTGTTCAGAAGAAGAAGGGAATTCAATTTTCACTTAACTTTGTTAAACCAAGTAATTCATTAGGAAGTGGGGTGAAACTAGAAAGCCGCTCCTCAGTCCTCGTATATGCAATAGAAGACACTCACTGAATACGTAATTAGAAGTTTCGTGATTTGAGTGAGGAAGGCGCAATCAGTGAAAAACACATTTCCAGAGATGTCAACTGGTAGCATATCTTTGATGAGAAGATATTATTAAGACGTTCAAATTAAGAAATGCTTTATGTACTTTTAAGTTTGTTCGCTTTCTCGTTAGCCCCCAAATAAAAAAGATATAGAAAAAGCGGTTTGTTTCCTACTTTCCTTTGCGGTGTTTAAGGTCATAATTACTTTTAAGCCAAAAAGCCGAATTCATTCGGTAAAAGTACTCTGTTTTGCAATTTTTTCCAGGTTAAAGAGTCGCAAAAATGTCAAACACTATCGTTATTAGATATTTTGCAATGATGCTAGGGGCTATGTTATTTTTTATCACAACTTATTACAATATATCATTGATTCCTTCTGATCACTAGTGCTTGTAATTATATTCTTGAGGTCTTCGGCCTAAATTCCATCATTCCCAATGACAGCGAGAGTGTGTCTTTGGCATTGTTTTTCATTCTCAAGGCCATGGTCCATCTATTTCCTCTAGAAGCAAGAGCTCTCAGGTTAAGTTCAACGCATCACTTAGGCATTTGATTTAAGCCCAAACACCGTGCATCATTGGGTTCTACCTAACGTCGTTTTCTCTCAATTTCTCGCGTTCTTTGCTTTGGTGCTAATTGCAAAAGAAATCAATTTAGCTATCATTTCAACCTCAACGTGTAAATTGAGCTCAGCTTATATATAAGATAAATATTTCACGAGTTCAATAAGTGTAATTCAAGATTATACACAATTACACACTTCTTACATCAGTGATTGTGTAATATTTATGTACTCAATTTCAAGGTTTAAAGTAATAGATTACAGTTTTTATTATTTAGATGGTTAGAGCGTGTAAACATTTAATTAATTAATGATTTAAATAGTAGACAAGACTCAATGCTGCATAATATATATATATATATATATATATATATATATATATATATACATACATACATGTTTTATATTTGACTAACACCATAACTAGTTGGCATATGACAACTTGTTTCCTTTTAAGTAAGAGACAGAATCCTGTCGGTGTCCCTTAATCATATGGTTAGAATTTGTTTTCAAAGGCCATCATTCAGCAAAAGCATCCCAATATCACTTGTCGGACGCACAGTTAGTTGACCAGAAAAGGGCTACAAGCCTACAACATTACTTAGTATTTCACTTTAATTAACCATCTTTATCTTTAATATTTCTCATCTCTTTTTCCCACGTTTTCTTTGTTAATTTACACTTTTTTTTTACTTTTATGACGAATTCAAATGGTGCTCAAACTCCTCGGCTAGCTTGCAGCTACGTCTTGCATAGGTTCACGTTTTGATTTCACCAAAACAAAAGAAAAAGAAAAGGTTCCGCACACTCCATAATGACGGTTTTACAGTGGTTTAATCATAACATTCGTAAACCTGGTTTTGACAGCAATGTTATTGCCTCTAATTATTCTGCTCAGAACACTAATGATTTTGACCACAGACACATAACTACCTCCACAATCAGAACCTCTTTGATTTACTTCATGGCTTGGCGGCAGGACCTTTCGTAATTTGCGTATAATGTGTGAACATGCTAGCTGTAGCTTAATCATCTTTCTTCTTGTCAATATCTGTCATAATTTCAAGCTTTAGATCAAATTTTGCCCGAGTAGTCATATATCAGCAGCATAAGCTAAGCCTAAACACTTCAAGTTAATTAATGATATATTGTCATGTACTGTCCCTTTCTTACTTTTAAGTATCAATTATAAGCTAATTAATTATTTAGGTATTGTATCAGAGTCAAGAAGGTTTTCATTGAAGCAGTGCCTCAGTGCACAGCTGTTCTTATTGAAGTCGTAATGACTTTCACTGTCTTAATTTGGTACATGGCAAAGTACGATAGGACCATTTGAGTGGTCTGGGCCGGAGTACTGCACTCTTTTGTATGTTAGCCAAAGCAGTTTTGGCTCAACAAATACATGCACTGTGCCTGACACTTAACATCGTCTATGATTTCTCATCTGATCATCAGTATTACCATGGTTTTACAAATCTATTGGACCGATTGACTTTTTTGGATGGCTTTGCGTGCAAACTAGGAGCAGCTTTATTCTGATTTATGACTCTCTACTGGCTTATGCATGTAGTAACAAGTACTATAGAGACGTAGGTGGTGTCATTTTGTACGTGGGTTCTCTTCTCTCATTTAACTTAATTGGCTATCTTTTTGCAGAATTAAAAATAGGGAACGGGTATATATATATATATATATATATATATATATAGGCAGCAAAATGGAACAGATAAGCAAATTAAGGTGCAATAAAATGTACAGTCACATTCTCTCTGTTTGATAGTATAATTTCTTGAAACTGTCAGAAACCCAGAAGAGCTAAGACGATATATGCACAGCATACATATAAATATATATATATATATATATATACATATATATATATATATATATAATTAGTCTCCGTGCAAGTATATAATCATAAGCATGAAGTTGTGGCGCTGACGACTGCTGTGTTGTGTCTTGGAGCTGCCTGTACGGTGACAGCAAATTAAAGATGATTTTAAAGCAGGCGCAAATTTGGACACCTGTTTTGAACCGTATATATTACACAGAAGAGAATACCCTAATTGTAGACCTTAAGTAGCTATGGTATCTCTCTCCAATAATGCAGATATATTGGGAAGCCAATTTTAGCCTTTTGGAGGGATTCACAAATGCATGGTGCCGCAGCTGGATCATATGCCATCAAAAACAGCATTCCTCATTATACGATAAGCCAGGATAATCTTCTTATTCAAACTCTGCCAGCGCTAATATCTCTACCAAAGCCCACCATTCATATATGTAACACACGGGTGTGTGTCACTGTGTGAGATATATATATATATATAATATAAAAGAAGGGTCATGGAAAAAGCAAAAAGCAAAAGAAAATGTAAGCATTTGCTGCAATGTATGGGTTTTTTTTATCGTATTTGAGTCTTTGACCAGCTGCTCTAGAGGACGGCAAAATGAAGCACGATAACGATAAGGATTAAGGAGCATAGTTTTTTTTTTTAAAAGAAAAAAGAAAATTGAGTGGGAGGAAGGAAAAAATCAAGGAAAAGGAGAATATATATATATATATATATATATATATCTATATATATATATATAAAATATAGGCAATATAACTGCACGTAATAATTGATTAGTTGGACAATATGGAAAGATTAGGGCCACAAAACAAATTTAGCTTCACTCATTATTAATCTGCGAGAATCGTTTATTCAAACTTCTGCTGATGAAAACAGATACATCGGAAAAATAAATGCGGGGATGGGAGAATCATCTCAAATCTTTAGCTAGAAATTTCCTGTACCATCAACATCTTTCTATCTTTGATACCTTGTTTGAAAGAGAGAAAGAGTTCAAAAAAATCAAAAGAAAAAGAAAAAGAATTTACAGTTCATATATGCTGGAATATATCAAAATTTGCTCCTGTTAGATCTTCTGACAGTGACGTTAACGGATAGCTAGTGAAATCTATTGAATCGTGAGTCTGCAGCTGCCCTTCTTGCCATGAACTTGTCTTGAAATCCTCGGATTTTATGGCATTGACTTGGAACTGAAACAAAGGGTCCAATTTGTTCTCGCCGTCCCACGAGAAGCCTGCATTTTCCATCATGCTGCTCATCTGACACCCTGCTCCTGGATAAATGCTCATGTTTGAGCTATTGCTGGAACTTTCTTTCAACTGATCATTCATGAACAAGGACCTGATTTTGGAAGCTGAATTGTTGTCTGAAAACTCTGTCACCGACACGTTCCCGTGATCCGAACTGGTTAGACTTGGCATTGAAGAGAATCCATAGCTTGAATTCGTTCCCAACTGGTTCTGATCAAATGGTCTAAGGCTTGGGTGATAATGAGTCACAGGTAAATCATAACCAGACTGCGCAACATCCATTTGGAATTCATAGTAGGACAAGGGGTCCAATGCTGGCTTGCTCATGAAAATTTCTCTTGAAGCTTCTGTTAGCCCGCCATCAAAGTAATTCGAATCGCTTATTAGAAATGTTGACCCCTGTAAGGAGGCTAAGGTTGATATAGCTGGAGGCCCTTGAGACAATGGTATTTGCATAGGCGGTGTCTCTGCCCTTTTCTTCTCTTCCTTTATATGAGCTTCAGTAAGAGGCTTGTGTGTATTTGGGTCAATCCCTTGCTTCAGTAGCTTCTTTTTCAAACATGAATTCCAGAAATTTTTTATTTCATTATCTGTTCTTCCCGGTAACTGTGCTGCTATCTGAGCCCACCTGATATTGAAAAGAAATAATTTCAAAACCTCTGAAACAATAGACCCGTTTTTTTATGTTTTGTGTGTGTGTGTGTGTATCAAAGAAAAGAAATCGGTTTTCTTATCATGATCATTCTTCAATTTATGTTACCTATTTCCGAGAACTTCATGAAGACTGATTATAAGATCCTCCTCCTGTTGCGAGAACATCCCTCTCTTTAAATCAGGCCTCAAATAGTTTATCCATCGCAGTCTGCAACTCTTTCCACATCTTTGCAGTCCTGCATTTCATGAAACAGGTTAGAATCTTCCCCTTCTTTTTCATTTAAAGTAATGAAAGAGAGAAGAAGAAGAAGAAGAAGAAAGCAAATGAGAACTTTCTTTGATGAACATATTACCAGCTAGTTTGGGAACCGAACTCCAGCAGCCAACACCAAATCTGGTTATGTAATTGAATAGCTTCTCATCTTCTTCAGGTGACCATAAGCCTTTCCTCAATTTTTGCTTTACACAACAGGAATGGCGACCCATTTGTGCGAGGACAGTACTGGGAATGCCAATGTTACTTAATTGTGGAGGAACACTCTGAACTCTGAAGTGGTCACCGGCTCTATATAGCGTGAAATATTACCCCCGTGCTTGTGTCATATTGAGAAGTTTCAAGAGGTGGAAATATTGTATGTTGTGGGGTGGAGAGGGAGTAATTCAAGAAGTAATTTTGTTCATTTAAAGAGGAGGGATAAATCATAAATCATACTTAGGATTCAAGTTATGATAGAGAGAGAACCATGAGGAAGGTGAAGCAATCAAGTGGGTTTTACGCAAATCCGATGCTGCTTTTGCATTGGAATGGATTGGTTTTTAAGATATCCCTATTTGTAGAAAATTAAAAAAATAAATAAGATAAAGGAGAACAACTCTTTAAACGTGTACTATATGAGTGAGAGCACAGTCGAGTGGTTCCCCGTTATATGAATTGTTAATTTTTAATTAAGTACTAACTGCTAACTCTTTTTCTCATATATATCTTCCGGAATAAACATATACTTTGGCATTTTAGAAATATAAATCTTATCAGTTTTATTTTTTAACAATAAATACATTTTATATAATAGCTCTTCAATGTTAAATTTTATTATTAAATTGATCATTCAATATTATTTTTTAAAAAATTAATTTACTGTCAAAAAGTGATATTATCAAAACAAACTAATAATATTTATATTTTTTTAAGGATTAAAATGTATGTTTACTCTATCTTTTACATGTTTATATTAATCATTGTTTCTTAGACTAGATTGGACTAGCAAATTGAAATGTTATCTGGCTAGTGAAATAATTTTAATTTATCCTTAAAACTGAATTTATGATCAAATCAAATTAAAACCGGCTAGAATTAAATCCAGTTTTTATAATTTGACCAACACTATTTTAAATAATAATAATAATTACTTTAGTTACCAAAAAAATCATTACTTTTTTATATAAATAAATGCAATGATATATTAAAATTAACAACTATATATTATATATAACATAACTATAACTTCATTTAATTTAACTAATTAATTTAAGCAGCTTAACCTGAATTAAAATTTTTATCGGATCATTGCCTCATCCCATTTTAACAAAATTGACATTAATAATATTAATCAATCATGAGCTCATAGCATAATTGATCTTTGGTTTTAGCCTCTGACAAAAGTATCTCATCCCTATGTGTCATTCTACACTATTTGAAAAAAATAAGAAAATAAAAATTTGTTAGATGCCCGTAAATTGAGATAACGGTTACTACTTCTTATTATTAAAATTAAAGAGAATATATAGAAACTTAAATTTATTGTGACATTTGAGTTTGGTGGAAGTGTACAGAAATTTAGATAAATGTTATCTCAATATAATTTTAAAAAAAATTAATAAGTGATTTAGTTTTTTTTTAAAAAAAAGTTGTTAATCCTTAGTTACTGTGAGCTTCTATTCCTATAGTTGTATATATTATGCATGAAGCTGAGGCCGTGAGATAAACAGTGTTAACACCCAAGTTTAGACAGCCACCAAGTTTGGAAAAATAGTAATAATTCTTTCATGTTAATTTTGTTATAATATTTATATTATTTTAAAATTTAACACTAATTAATTTAATTTTAATTCACTATTAATATAAAATTTATACTTTCATTTATTTATTTGTTTTACATTATTAAAAAAGTTTGAGATATTAAATAACTATTATAGTAAAAAAAATATAAATGAAAAAACACATGATAAAATAATAATGTAAAAATTATGAATTAAAATTAAATTATTTACTTATTTCTTAAAAAAATTTATTTCTGTAAATTATATTAAAAACTGATATTTATTAATTTTGACATGCAAATAGTAATCCGATAAAAGTGAATGAGTTGGCCTTCGCTTACCAGCTACTTTTACGCAGTGCAGTGCATCTGTGTTTTTTTATATATAAAAAATAATAAAAATAAATTCTTTTCTTTTTCTTTTTTTAGAATTTTCTGAGAATGTAAAGAATATTGAAAAATTATATTTACATATATATATATATATATATTATCTCATATATTTTATATATCTCATTTTTTTCTCTCTTTTTTCTCTTTCTTCTTTTCTTCTTTTTTAACATTAAAAACTTAAATAAATAAAAATATTTGAAATATATGAAAAAGTATATGCGTAAGTATTATTTTTGGTTAAAATATAATTTTGGTCCCTATAGTATATACTCACCTTCAATTTAGTCCTTATATTTTTTGTCTTTATAAATCGGTAATCATACTAATAATCGTTAGCAAAACGGTTCTTATTGTTAGACTCAGTTATGACGCCGTCAGTTTATAATCTAACGTGGAAAACGAAGGCTGAGGTGGCACCGTCCTTAACATTTGTATAGGGACCAAAATAAAAATTAGAGAAAATTATAAGGACCAAATTAAAAACAAGATAAAAATATAGGGACCAAATATATAGTATGATATCAGTTTAACTTTAAGTATGATAATAGTTTTTATATATTTTTAAAGATTGTAAAATGGATAGGCGACAAAAAGAAAAACTTAAAACTTACAAAAAAAATTTTAATTTTTTTGGCTTCTCGTGGTATTCTTAGGCCGAAGGACAAGAAACTAATCCCTCATGAGGTGTCAGAAGAGTGGACCCCTTCCAACTGTATTTTTTTCATATACATCCCAAGGATCGAACCCAAGACAAGATGTGCCTCAAGGTTGACATAATGATTAAAGTATAACAATATGTGCTTCTTACCTTAACTACTCGAATTCGAACTTTTAGACCAATTAATTATCTTAAATGCACTATGCCAATATAGGATGTGCCATTGAGATCCTCAAAGAGAGACTACGTGACGTCACGATTGATGCAAAAAACTAGTTTAATGATACTCTTACGTATAACAAAAAGAAAAATACTACTAGTTTTTAAGCAAATATATTTATTTGTTAGTAGGATAGAGCATGTTTCTCTCTTTAGAAGTATGTATGCTAAAATAAAAATAAAAAAACTATAGTGTTTAGATTGTGCTTAGGGACATAATACTTCATAAATAAAAAATTACACATTATGCAGAATGGAGAAGAAAAATAGCTAAGATGAAATGTTCTTAAAGTATATTATACATTTGGTCCTTATAATTTTATCTTATCTTTAATTTAATCCTTATAGTTTTATCTTATTTTTAATTTAATCCTTATAGTTTTATCTTGTTTTTAATTTGGTCATTATACTAATTTCAAGAGCGATGATGTGAATAAAAACGGTGCCACCTTAGCTTCCGTTTTTCACGTTAGAATATAAACTGACGGTGTCATAACTGAGTCTAACGGTAAGGATCATTTTACTAACAATTATAAATATGATGACTGATTTACAAAAAATATATATATAGACTAAATTAAAAATAAATGTATATTATAGGGACTAAAATTATATTTTAACCATTATTTTTCTATTATAAAATCTGCCGACAGTGGTACATGGAAGGACGTGTGGGCTCCATGGACATATTGACTCTAATTTTAATAAGATCCAATGGTACTTATTTATTAAGAGAGTCCAATAAAAACAGTACACTTATGCAATTCTAACTCAAGTTTTTTTTTCTTTTTCTCATTTTGGTTTCAATTTTTTGAAAATTGTTATAATATTTTAATAGGTATGATATTTAGAATAAATTATATATTATATATTATTTATTAATTTAATAATAAATATTTTAAAATTTATTGAATATAAATAATAATTAATAAATATTTAATGATTTATTCTAAATACTAAAACCTTACAACAAAAAAAGTATCAAAATAATGCTCCAATTTCTTTTCTATCTTAACACTTTACCATTTTCTGCAATTACCAAAGCAACTGCTCTTCTCGAACATATATATATATATATATATATATATATATGGGGAGGGATCAACTTACACCGGTATAAGACTTCATCACTCTTACACCACTCAATAACTTTTTATTGAATAATTTTCTTACAAAATTCACCGTTAAATTGAAAGTTTCTATCATGTAGATCATACATATAAAAATTTACATTAATCCGAAATTGTTTTGTGATTTATTGATATACATCAAAATTAATGTAAATATAAACTATTAAAAGATATGAAAATATGAACTATTTTATTATATTCTTATTGATATTCAATTTTTTCAAAATTTGACACAAATGATCTACATGATAGAAACTTTTAATCTAACGGTGGATTTTGTAAGAAAATTATTTAATAAAAAGTTATTGAGTGGTGTAAGAGTGATCAAGTCTTACACCGGTGTAAGTTGATCCCTCCTCTATATATATATATATATATATATATTGTGTGTGTGTGTAACACGACAATACTGCCTAGCACAAAGTATTTGTTAATGTGTTTTATTAATTATTTTAGGGTACAATACAAGTTGTTGATCATTCAATGATATGTTTATTTTTTATTTTTTTATAAAAGGTTCATTATCTTACAAGGAAGATTTTTTGTGGCTACAGATGCAAAAACCCAAAAGGCAAGCAATTGAACATTTTTTTCCTTTAAAAAATTAGCCTTGACATAGATAAGAAAAGCTTGTTGTCAACGTCAAAATGTCCTAAGTTACATGATTAACTAGTTTACTGTGTAAGTGTTGCTGTATCAGATCATGCTATTGATATTTTATTATATATGGTGTCCATTTCTTTAGAAAACAGCAGATAACTTTAAATTCAAAACATAAGCAGTGATTTAGAGAAAAATAAAATACAAGATATTGATATTTTCATTATAGATTTTATAATAATGTAAAGTTATGTACTAAGTTTTAAAGGTTGAGGTATTCTAATGATCAAATTTATATAAAATTAGATAAAATTAATCATTCTAACATACCTAATATTATAGGCGCATTCAATCTTAACATAATAACATTCAAGATTTATAGTTATTTTGTATCATGCGAAGTTGACAGCATACCAAAATTTTGTATAAAATATTCATACAAGGATAACTTAATAGTACTAAGTCATATAAGATTGAAATGATCATATTTTAAAAAATACAATAAATGATTAGTGATGCTCATTAGGTCATTTAAATAACTAAAACTTAGAAGAAAATATTCATATTAGAATAATAAAAAAATTATTTCCTATTAAATATATAAAATATAATAAATCATACAATTTTTTTATATGAGTTTAATTAATATTTAAATAAATTTACTGTAAATTTAAATATTATCATTTACTCATGTATATAAAAAAATTAATATTAATCTATTATCGATATAAAATTTTACTATTATTTAATTATATATTGTGATATTATTAAAATTTTAATTTTTAAATTGTTATTATTATAATTAAATTATTTTAAAAATATGTCAACACATAATTAAAAGATAATGTAAATAAATATATTAATAATGAATCAAACTCAAACTTAAATAAAAAATATTTCAAGTAATTGTATGTACTTAACACTTCTCAAGTAATATATAATATAAAATATAATTTCAATTATTTAATAATGCTATTTTTTTTGTCTTTTTTAGGAGGCTTTGAAATGTGACTGCGCATAGGTGCTAGGGTTGATGGCTGGGTCGCACTCGCACGTATTTAAGTATTCAGTATTCACCATTACCCTCTTTAAATTGAGCTCTCTCGTCAATGATTTATCATCTCCCAAGTTCTCAACTCTTAATTCTCAAATGAGTGTCAATGGACAATGATCGAAGGCTATTTGATAGACGTAACTAACCATGACCCACGCCTACACGTACACGTAGGATAGGATGTCTTAAATACTCCAATAATTGTGTTAGTATGGATTTAGATTTACGATCATTCTATACGTAATAAATATGTATATTTATTTTAAATAATTTAAAATAATAAATATATATTATAAATTTTGATTTATAAAAATGTAGTTACTAAAAATATTCATAATCAAACAAAATCGAATAAACAGAATCAAAAAATAAAAAATCAAACAAAATAATTAATTTTAATTTTATTTAAAAAAATTCATTAAAATTGATTAGTTCAGTTTAATTTTTAATTCTTATTTATAAAATTAAACTAAATCAAACTCATACAATTATATATATATATATATATTTACATATTTATATATGTTTAGATTTCAATTTGTTATTTTTATCAAAACTTTTAAGTTAATTTATTGTTTATATCTATTTAATGGCATTTATATTTAAAATTTTAAACTAATTTATTTTAAAAAGGCTAATAGATCAAAAAAGTAAAATTATATATGAAAAAAATGTTTAGATAAAAACTGATTGTAATTAATTTGGTTTAATTTAGTTCTTAAATAAAATCAAAATTGATTAGTTCTTATTAAAAAAAGTCAATTGGCTCGATTGAAATAATTTCTCTCTTCAAAATTAAATATATTCAAATCACAAACTCTCCTAACTGTTACGTATGATATTCATTGTGAAATCAATACGTTGTAACGAAATTCATATTCGAAACAAGATATATATATATATATATATATATATATAATATAGTTATTATGATAATTAAATATTAATTAAGAATTGATATGAATTATACAATTTAATTTTAATTTATTGTCGGTGTAAAAAAAATGTATACTATCATCCAATCATGTATTGACACATCATTAAAAGTGTTAAATTTTTTAGGTGGTTGTTGTAATAGTCAAACTTTTTTAATGATTTGATAATATATGATTAAATAATAGTATAATATTTTTTTACATTGACAAAAAATCAAAATTAAACTCTAAATTATAAATTATAAATCTTGGAAAAACACAGCTAGCTAGCGCAACGTACTCAATCACACCCGCATACGAACCAATCGTCGCAGGTATTGGCCTCCGATTTTATTTTATTTTCTCCTGTCTCTGATCATTGTTTACATTTGGTGAATCACCCCAATCATAACATCTTATATATCGCTCTGTACCAATAGATCTAATTTTCATCCTCCGATTTAGAATTTTTATATGATCCAATGGCATTATCTAAAGCAATGTTGTTAGACAATCAGATCAGACGGTTATAATTTATTCATATAATTAAATTCACGGTCAGATCATTTTAGATCCATATTATAAAAATTGGATCAGCCTGACTGATTCGGCAAGTGAACCAGTCAAGTAACGGATTTGGGTAGCTAGTTGGATCGAGTATGTCTTAAAACTGGTACAACTCAATTCGACCCGGCCGATTTTTAATGAAAACCGGTGACTCGGTTGGTTGAACTAGAACCGGCCAGGTCGCTAAATTAAAAAAAAAATTTAACTTTAAAAAATTATAACTTTTAACTCGTTCGTCCAATTTAGACTAATTATATGTCTATTTCATATAACTTTTCGAGATCTACGCCATAATAATCCTAATTTTTCAAAAAAAGAATTATTTTTTAAGTTATGAGTATTTTGTTGAAAATATTAAAGCTTTTTTTTATGAATTAAAGGTTAAACTCTTTTTTTTCCTATAGGTCATATTTTTTCTCAAAATAAATATATTTTAGTTATTTATAATGATAAATATCGTCATATATAGTGTGTATTTATATATATATATATATTTAAATATTAATTTAACTTTATGCGATTCAACTAGTGGCCCACTGGCTGAACCAGTGATCCATTGACCTAGTACTCTAATCGAGTCGACTACCAATCCGATTTTTATAACTATGCTTTAAAAAAACCAAGATCTAGTTGAGTCAACTAATCATTAGAAAAAATAATTGAAAACTAAATATTTCATAAATAATTTTATATATTTTATATTATTACATATAGATTATTTTTGTGACATCATTCGACTAGACCAATTAATTTAAACAATTGAACCAAAAGTTTCAATAGTTGACACTCCAGTCCAAATTTAACAATATTTATCTATACTATTCATTCAAACTTCTAAGTTCTAAGTTCAAATCATAATACTTCTAATTATTTTTAGTAAAAATATCAATTCAATTAAAGCCATAGGCTCAATAAATTAATGTATGTATTATATTAGAGGTACAACTAATGTAATAATCCTTTGAGTATGTATATATAGATAGGTATATATTTTAATTTAGAACAAAATTTATTTCAGTTAAACAAATGAATTATGATTAAAAAAGCATTTTAATTTTGTCTACAGCCAATGCCAACGTTATGAATATGATGTTTTGTTTTGTTTCGCGTCTGTACAAGTCGTTTTTCACGTGTGATCCAAGATCTTCAGTCTTCACGCCTCAATGCCAATAAATATATTTGACACATACATTATTAATAATTAATAACTAATGGAAGGAAATAGATACCTCCACAAGCTTTTATAAGTTACATGGACAACTTAATTACTATTCACAAAATTACAGGGAATCAAAATATTATTTAATAACTTATATAAAAATATGTGAAGAATGTATAAATGTAAGTTTGTGTAAATTACTGGTAATGGAAATATGATTGGGGCCCATGGCTTTAGAATATAGATCTAATAATTAAGCTGTCCATAAATTAGCAGGGTATGATAAATTTTTAAGAAGTTGGTTTGGCTTGAAGAGTACATCTTCTTCTTTTTCGGTGGATATATTTTTCTTTGATTCTAGTTGAATGAATATGTTCATATATAAAATTCACTTACAAATCTACCAAAATTTATCAAAAATCTACCAAAAAAGATTCACTTACACTGATTGTAAATTTTGTATACTTACACTGCTAATTAACTTTTTGTAGAATCTAAATTTAATTAATTTAATCATTGAGTCATATGATATTATCTTAGTAATTATGTATATCAAATTTTATATAAATCATACATTTATAGGTGTGAAATCTAATATTAAAAAATTTACTTATATTTTTAAATCCTATTATACGTTAAATAAAGTAATGTAATGAAGTATCAAATAGTTTCATAATTATAAGAAATTTCTATGGGCTTGACAAGTATAGGTCTTGTACACTTATTTCATTCAATAACTTTTTGTAAAATATGAATTTAACCAATCATGCTGTTGAATCATATGATATTATCTTAATGATTATACATACTAAATTTTAGATAAATCAGACATTCATAGGTATCTAATTTAATAGTAGATAACTTACTTATATTTTAAAATTATATTATATGTTAAAATAAAGTAATGTGATAAAGTATCAAATAGTCTTTTAATAAGAAATTTTATGAGTTTGATATACTTTATGAAAACTTTCAATTTAACAGTTGGATTGACGAAATTCAACGTTTATAAAAAGTTATTAAATAATGTAAGTGTATCAATACTTACGTGTAAGTGGATTCCCACTCACCTATTTATAAACCTCCTTGCATTAGATTTTATTTCAAATTTTATCATGATCGATCTAAATATATGAGTTTATTTCTAATAATATAGCAACTTTAGAATTAGTTACCTGCCATTTAAAGTTCAAAAAAGTTTGGTAAGATGATTTAATAGAGAAAAATGGAAGAGGTGATACATGTTTAAGAAACGGATTTGGATTCTCTAAAGTGAGATGTGTACTTTAAAGAGTAAAATATAAAATTGTATTTGTTGATGAGAAAATTAAGAAAATAAATTATCATATATATATGATATGTTATGTTAGTACTTGTATTTTATAAAATCTTAAACTATTGATTTTTTAATCAACGGTTATAATTTTGTCTTTATTTTCTAAAGTGTCACTTTAAAAGATCCAAATCCTTGAGAAATATTGCCTTTTCATCCACATTATTATCTCGTATTCATGATTCTTTTAAGGCATTTACATTGGTTAAAATTTTAAAATATTAAATAATAAAATTAAAAATATTTAATATCTTAAAAAATAAAAAAAAATTAATACTTGTTTCTTTAATTAATAATTCATTAAATTATATTATTAACAATAGACATTATTTAGAAGCAACCTTCTTCCAATTGATGGTAATTTTGGCAATTCAACATTGGAGTAATTTAACTTTTATATGGTATATGAAAGGATTTGGATCCTCTCTTATGCTAGTAATTAGTAATATGATATGGTTACGTTAGAGAAAAAGACACACAAATTTTATTATAATAGAATTCACTAATATTTATATAAAGTTTAATCTTAATTTTATTTTTATGTCTTTATTTTTCTAATATAACCGTCTCACATTATTTACTAACTTCGAAGGATCTTAATCCGTATATAAAATGCGTGCCCAATGCTCCAAACTAGGAAACAAAGAAATCAAAGTGCGCATTAAATCCCAATTAAGATATTGATAATGATAAGTGGTTTAAATATACTTCCTCTTAGGTGGTTTAGGTAAAGTACATCATCATAATGGATAATAATTTCGCGAGTTATTAGTTTAATATCAACTCCCAACTTCCCCTTTCATTTGTCAATATATTAAGGCAACGTGTGATTATGAATTTTTGATGGTAATGCAATGTTTCACGTTCTTTATATAAACATGACAATATCATGTTCGAAAAAATAAGGATTAAATTCATCAAATAATATACAGCTAAAAATATATATAGAAAAAAATGAAAATCTCCATGTATATAAGGTTGATACTCGTCCCTTCCCTCCAGGGATGGATTCAGGGGCGAGCAGGGGTTGATCTTCTCCACCTCAGAAATTTTATTTTTTTATTATATATAATAATATTTTTATGTTAAAATATGTATAAATTCCTATTAATTTATAATTGGCTTATATTATATTTAAAAAATTAAAATAGTCATTATTATAATTTAATAAATATGTATATTTTATAAATTATTTAATCAATTAACTCAATAAACAAATAATTAAAATAAATTTTTATCAAAATAGACATATAAATTAAAAACGTTATGCTCAATTTTAATAAAATTAAGTTACAATTAATTTTTAAAATATAAAATTTTTATTTAATATCTTAACTTTTATAATTGATTCCTCAATAAAATATATATATATATATATATATATATATATATATATATATATATATCCTCCATAGGCGACCCATACTTTACTAGCAGTGTTACTTTTGCAAGTGGTGCCAATTAAGTGCTCGATCGTTTAGCAACATCAGCACGATGTACCTTGGCGTAGACTTTCTCCCCTTCTGCTTCTGCTTCCCCGCGCCTTCTGCTTGTCTTCAGCGGTAACAAAAGTAGATAAGAAGGACGATGAAGCAAACTTTCCTTAAACTTTCACAAACCAACTCCTTTCAATTTTCACAAGTAAGCAAGAAAGCAATAAGGCCAAGTACAATAATAATAACAACTTGTACTTTTGTTAAAAGATATAAAATTAATTTTAAACTTTTACTAATAGTTTAAGTAATTAGTCTAGGATATAGTATTAAAATTTTTCTTATCAAGTAACCAGTAATTTAATTATCGTTGTATTTATTTTTAAAGTTAAATTTTAGTATAAAATAAAGCGTACTTATACATTATTTGTGTTTTAAGTTTAAAAGACTTTTGTGTAAAAACATATATTAGATATATATAATTAATTTTAAGTCTTTATTTAACAACTTAAGAGTATGTTTGGAAAAGATTAATTTTTTTTTAAATAATTTTTTTTTAAAAAAAGTTGTTTTATATAAAAATCTATCTTGTTTATTTAAAATGTGTACAATTAATTATAAGTTAAGATTATTTTTCTATAACTAAAAATAAATATTTTAAAAAAAAATATTTTAAAATTTTAATTATCTGATTTCAGATTATTTCAAAAACTTTAAGAAAGAAATACCTATTTACCCTCAATCAAATAACTTTTTCAATTATTTCATATATTTTTTAGTAATTTAATATATAAAAGTGATTTTTTTATACAATCTAAATAAAATTTTTTATTATAAAATCGATTATGAATTAACATATCCAAACATAAATTAATTTTTTTTATAATTAATTTTTTTTAAAATTAATTATACATAAAATCAATTTTTTACATAATTTCTTTTTTTACAACTAATTCAACCACAGATTAATTAGAGCTTATAAGAAAGTGTAAGTAACATATTTATTTCGAGAGGTTGACTATTCTAAATTAATTCCGATAACTTCTAGTTGTACTATATAGTTGATTTAGTGCTTATAAATGAGCAAATGACGACGCTCCATGGCAGTATATATCGAAGTATCTATCGACAATTTCCAGCCTGCACTTTCACAATCAAATCCAGAGACATGCATGTGACTTAGCATCATCTCGTTTGTCCTACTGAACGATGTGACACTATGTAGGTCATATGCATGAACTTTTATGCCCGTTACTTAGCTGAAATATTGTATAAAGAAAATAATAATAATAATAATAATACTTATACAGTCAAGGCAAATGTGTCTCTCATATAAACTTCTAACATATTACCAAGTGTGTCAGTGTTTGAATTTAACATTCTTTTAAAACTGAATTCATGTGATGTAGTTAAATTCAGATATTATTCACTTGACAATTTATAAAAGATTTATATAAACAACTATTTTAAAAAGAATTCATCATTTTCTTTTTCTTTTTTTCGTAGGCATATCATATAAAATCATAGCATCCCGAAACAGAAGTGTGAGGGATGGATTGGAAGCTACTGGTATTTCCTATAAAGGCATTGTCATTTTCAAACAGTCCCAATCGGAGACCAAATAAAAAGCTTCCTTTTCAAGTGATGATGATCACAAAATGATAGTGAAAGTAAAGAGTTGGAAAACCATTTCTTTCCCTTCATCCTTCCCCCAAATGATTAGCCCTTTGCCTGCCCTTTAAACTTTTGCCTGTCTTCATTAAAATACAAAACCAAGTAACAAAGAAAGAACGATGGACTAGAATATAATATTTTTTTGTCGCCAACACACAACTCTTAAAATGACCATTAAGGACACATAAGTTCTCTCGCATTAACTCTCGTGTAATGACGTGTGGCAATGAATTTTGGACACAAAATATAAAGGGGTATTTGGTTTTTTTTTTTCTTCAGTTAATATATATGTTTTTATTATAATAATAAAAATATCACATTATTTTTATTTTATTTTTTATTTTTAAAATTTTATAAAGAAAATTGTGAAAACTTTAAAATGTTGTTTTCATTATTTTCTTCATAAAATTTTAAAAATAAAAAACAGAATGAAAATAACATAATATTTTTATAATTATAATACAAAATATCAACTGAAAATTAAAAAAAAAAAGAAACCAAACCCCCTCTAAGTTGCTAATCAAGCAAATTGCAAACTATTTACTTGTGATTTGAATCAAGTCAAGTCCAATTATATATGGTTTTAAAAATAACACTTTTTATGTTGTGTATTATTGTTCAAATTAGCCAAGAAAAGATAAATATAAAATAAAGTGATAGGAATCATGGAAGTAAGTAATTGCTAGTAATAAAAATATTTAACAGTTTAAATTTTTAAAATCAAGTAAAAAAACTAACTGAATATGAATAGGTAGTAAAGAAGGCAAAGAAATAAAAACTAACACTTTTTCAACCATATAGAAGTAAGCTACACCTGTTTGACCTAAATCATAGATAGGTAGTTTGTAATTAATACACACACACACACACACCAAATTTTGAATATAAGGTTGTAAGCATGAATAAATATGAAATTTGGCTTATATATGAATAACTTCCTAGTTTCATAAGTGGATATATTACCAGTTAAATGATTGTGTAATATGTGTCTAATCTCAAATACTATTTCGTTTATAACTTCTCAATTATGTTTATGAAATTTATTGTCAGATTCAAAGTGCCGTCATTATGGACAGATTTATAATACACAATCAAAACTATATATCAATGCATAATCGGAGATTAATAGACTGATGCAATGAAGCCACTCTGGTTTAAACTTGGAGCAGAGCTAACTTTCCTTCAAAGCTCCCTTTTCCTCTCTTCCACCCCTAAACCAGGTGATAGTTTAAAAAGAAAAAGAAAAAGTGGCCATTATTATTTATATCAAAAAGAAAAAGAACTAATCTATCACTTCATAGAAACTATTTTTTATATATAAATTTGCTACACAATACTATGAGCTCAAGCTAACGTTTGGCATGTATGATGAGATACAAGAATTTTCCACTCACAGTTTCCATAACAATTTTTGCATTGAAGTTAAGTAACTGCATAATTAATTGATATATACAAGGTAGTTGAAAGTACATTTACCCGATTTTTATGTATGTATTCATGTACACTTGGAACCATATGAGAACTGACATCATAGTCGTTTCCTGTCCCTCGATGTTATTCCAATCAGTGGAATATATTATATATCTGTCTTGTCACATTATTGGCTTAATTAGTTAACTTCAAATTGGGGTTATTAACAAGTTTCAACCCCTTGATTAAGATGAGGAGTTTGAAGAATCCTTGGTTCCTCTGAGTAAACCGAATCCACTAGCAAACAAGTCAAAAGTTGTAATCAGAGTGCCTAGAGAAGAAAATATCTTTCCATTGTCTAATAAAAAACCAAACGGCTAAGGAGATAAGCCCCGGCCCCATGATTAAAGTTCCTTATGTCCCCAGTTCATAACCAAATTTCTGATTCGACAGCATTATAAAGCGCCCAGTTGACATCTTTATTACACAAATATGGTCCACATGGCTTTACTTTATTGATTATAACCCTAATTATCTTTTAATTTTAAGGAATTAACATATATATCACCTCACATGTCTCATACGATACCATTGCCCATATATTTTGCATAGACTCTAGACTAAAGAGCACCTTGCAAAATCTTGACCTGGATGACGAGGGTAATTTCTTTACTATTGTTGTTGTTATTATTTATTCTTATTTATTTTTTATATAATTTAGAAAGTTGAAACTCAAATTGTACAATAAAATTATGAATAATAATATTTGTACAAACTTATATTCACATACTCCTTACATATTTATATGCAAATCATTGAATAATACATTAATCTTATCGTAATTTTTTTAAAATAGTTCAAATTATACACATATTTGTATAAATATCTTTTTTCTAAAGTTATTATTATACTGCGTGCATGCTGTCATTTATCTTTATGCGAACTTTCTTCGATACTAGTGAATCCTCTTCTTCAAAGGATTTATCAAAATTAATCTCTTCAAATAATAAGAAACTTAAACACTCCATTTTCTGTGAAGAAGGAAACATGTAAACTTAAATATTCACTTTACCAATCCTCGAATATATTTCTTCCTACAATTCAGGACCTGTAGTCTGTCGTGGTCCATACTATCCACTCATAATGTTTTTATCTAAGACATCAAAGTAAATCAAATAGCTTTGGCTAGAAATAGGCTTTTTAAATTTCCCCCTTCATTATAAGTTTATTTCGTTTTACTGAAGTTTTTGTCCCAATTAGCGTAATATTATTATATTAATATGTGAAGTGAAGTCAAAGGTCACACACTTTATTCATTAGAAGCAGTATCATCATGATCGCCACCAATATAGTATCATTATCATTATGTTCTTTGTTATCAGCCAAAGCATCTATTTTTCTCAATTTGCCAAGTTTTTTTTAGGTTATTTTAAGATGTGGAAATTTTTTAGTGAATAAAAATTCTTTGAAAAATAATAAATTATGTTCAGTATACAATTTTCCATTTACTGATTAAGAAAAAATAATCTATTTTAAAATCTATTAAATTTGCAAACCAATCTTAACATATATTAAATTTGTCTCTCACCTTGTCCTACTAATAAACTCTTGTCACCCTTGTTTAAAAAAAGACCAAATTAATATCGATTTTTTTATGGTTAATTATTCCAATCTCTCCATATGTATAATCAAAATGAAATCTATTTTTAAAATTTTCACCCTCAAATTTAAAGTAATACTAAAATTATTCCAAGTGTTAAATTTCTCTCGGTTAATGTAAGTGATCATTTGTAATTGGCGATAATGCAATGAGTAGAGAATTTGGATTAAAAAAATCTGCATGTAAGAAAAAACTGTGAGTCATAATCTTAATATAAATAATTCTCTGGTGAATAGTATAAATTTTTTTGTTTTAAAAACTACGTATTACTTTTCTTTTTGTTTCTTTTTACTTTTCTTCTTCAATTCTTTTTTTAAATTTATTTTGGGAAGATGACAAAGAAAAGCTACTGGGTAGGAACACATTTTTTTTTTTTGGTAGCCTGGCTGGCCTCTTGTTTACTCCATCTCATATCATATATTGTATTGGATCTAAGAATTGGGCTGAAATGAATAGCTTCTGGATATAGGCTAAGCATTGTTAGTTAGACCCACAATTTGCCATTTATCTGACACCCAAGCCTTCCCCCTGCGGGTTGTCCAAGTAAAGATCTCAGTTCTCAAACCTAGTTATTGATAAAAAAAAATTAAAAAAATAAAACGAAAAACTACAGAAGAATTTTTTTAAAAAAATATTTTAAAATTTTAAAATTAAAATAATTATTTATTAATTTAATCAAATTAAAAAATTATTTATTTATAAATTAAACATTATTTTCAAAACTTTTTAAATTTTTCCTAAAGAATTATTTCAAACCGATCAAATAAATAAGACCAAAATACTTTTTAAAAAACCATTAGATAATAACAATACTTACGCAAACGCTTTACTTACAATCTCCTTATTAAGTTTTTTTTAATGTCTAATTATTTTAATTATTATTTAATTCATGCTTAAATTTAAAAAAAATTGGTATAAAAAAGCTATTATTATTTGTTTGTTATAAATGACATCCTAGGACTTCGTGAGAGAAAGAAAAAGTATGAGAAAGATAAAGCAATATGAAAAAAATTCGACTCCAAAATTTAATAGTTCCCAAAGAATTTTTGTATAATTTGAGTTACGAATATTGGGTTCAATTTTATATATGTTTTAAAAAAATGTAGATGATCATGGACAGCATAAGTTACATGTTGGTTTTTGTAACGCCGTCTTATGAAGCCATTACTATTAATTTTAACATTAAAATAAAGAAAATGTAAATGATACCAATATCTTGTTTAAATAACTTTATAAATAATCCACCTGGAGAATTTCTTCATATTATTATTATTTAGTAATTCATTAGGCCGCTGGATTGAGTATTTATCTCTAGATCAAAAATTATATCTATTAGTTATTATATAACTTCTTATTATTTATATTTATCAATAAGTGTTCGATCTGATTCAGAATCCATTTGAGTCTTGTCAAAACAAAATGTTAACATGCAGTCACCGAATTTGAAATTGTTATTTTAAAAAAATATTTTTTCTACCTAGCTGGCTTTAAATATATAAATTTTAGTCAAAAAATTATAAAACTCGATTGAAATTGTCATTACCTAGTATATACTAATTTGAGGGGTTTGGATAACATGCATTTGAATTGCATATGAATTTAGAGATAGATAGATACAAGAGGTAAGTCTTGTAATTTTTAAAATTATGAACCCACATACTTTCTCTTTATATATCTTTAACTGCACTTGTAGTTAAACTCTACGAAATCTTGATCCTAATTTGAGAGTAATTTCATAGAGAATCACACTTTTTAAATCAAGTTCCAGTAACTCATTGAATTAAACCCATTTTCTTGTTTTCTTCAATTGTATTAGACAAAAATCATACGCATATGCCATATTACTATCCGTACTCATAAAGCTGTGAGTGTCAGATAACCTTTCTTCAAAAAGTAAGGATATTTTTGGGTATGTTTTTGTATTAATTAAGATTAACTATCATTTCAAGCAATTTTAAGAGCACATATTTTATATTGGTATAGTATATTTAAGAGAATTAACAAATAAATTTAGTTTTAGCTTTAATTATGTGTTGCTCACTTGCTCTTAATTTTGTAAGTATTTTTTCTTCCTCAATTCAAATTGAAAAAATATGTTTATAATTTTTAAATTAATACAATGTAGTTATGCAGGAGATATTAGTACGTGGATGTGTTGGGCAATAATTTTGTAGCTAATGAGGTATTGTGGTGGAATTTAGCAAAGTGTATAATGGGATGAATAAATTAATATATAAAAATTTAGGGGTTAGTTTAATAGTTAATAAAATATGTTATGTGTTTTGATTACTTGAGTTTAAAATTTGAACTAACATATAAGAAAATTAATTATTTTATACATCAAGTTGATATAGGGATACGTCTTTAAAATTGTATGAAAAAGAATTAGTTTCGGATGACATAAAAATTAATTCAAAGATAATAACAATGTATAGTAAAAAATAAATAATATAAGAAATTAAAGCAATCTTAAAAATTCTAATTTTATTAGGCAAAATATTCATGCTATTTAGCTTTTGAGATCTTCTTATATTATATTTGGTACATAGAATGATATTTTTAGGAAATCAAAATAGAATGGATTGGAATTTCAATTCCATATTCACAGTTTCATAACTTTAGTTGTTTTTACATTGCACAAAAATCAAAATCATATTATATATGTGATATGAATATATGTTATTGGAGCAATGTTTAGATTTAATTTTTTAGAACTTGATAACAAATATATATTTTAATTACTCGGCAAAATATATTTGCTCACATTTTTCCTCCTGTACATAAACCACGCCTTTCATGATACAAAACCAGAAAAAATTCATTATTACCCTACAATTTTTTTTTTTGGAGAATTTAATTATTGAATTAGTCATATAATATATTACTATACATTAATTTTCTTTTGTACAATAAGAGTATTTTTAGACAAATTTTTACGTCAATCAAGAATAAATTATTTGACAGACAATCTTAAAACACACCTTTACATTAGCCTAGTGAGTTAAAAAAAAATTTTTATGCACCCAATATACTATACAATAATGATAGACATTTGTTAACAAGTGTTTTAAGGACACTTATTAAAGAATCAAAATATTAAATATTAAATAAAAAGTAAAAATATTTAATATTTTAAAATTTTAAAAAATATTTAATACTTACATTAAATGATCATTTATTAAATAATATGATTAATAAAAAAATATTAAATACTCATTAAATAATACTCTTAAAGTACTTGTTGACAGCACCAGTGATAATTGCCAATGTTATTCTTCATGTATTTAATATTGAATATTAGTACGTGACCCATCAATAAACGAAACTATAAAAAACTACTACAAACCACAAATTATTTAAATTAGAATAACGCCAAAGTTCATAATTAATGAATTTATAAAATTTAAGCCACTATGAATGAATTAACGGCGAAGGAGCTAAGTTTAAATCTACCTGTCGCTAATATATAAAAAAAAAGTCAATTTTATAAACTTTAATGAAGGATAATAATTTTTATTTTATTTTTTATAAAATCAAGAGTGAATTAACCTCTTTGGAGGAAATAATACTTCATCTTAATTTATAATTAAAATTACACTCTGTTTCATTGACCATTTTGATTAACAGAATATGTTTAAATATGATGAAATATTTTGTTTAACACAAATTAATCATGATTTACTTGTGATAGTCTTACAACTTGTGCTAAATTTAATGACAAAATATAATCACTAATTATTTCTTATGACTAGTAGTATATAGTAAGTGTACACTATAGTCATCGTGAACGTCTTTCTAAAAACTAAAATCCTTGGCGTTAAGAGTGAATATGTAATTATCATTACATACGAGACCTTCTGAGTTATATTAGTGTAATCAATGACTTCAAGTTAAATCGACGTTTTTTGATCATTTTGTGATGAGTTTTAAAAGGCGCTACACATAATAGTATTCAATACTTAACATTAAGAACTTAGTAGTGTCATCAGATATTAGACAATACACTATAAAAAGAATAGCAATGTTTTAAAAATCAGATTATACAGGTTGGTCGGACTAGTCGAATCGGGAACATGCTGTGTTTACAGTTCAGTTTCACCCAAAGAACAAACCAATGCATTGAGCTGCTAAAACCGGATTGAACTGGTGAACCGGAGCTGGTTCTTCATTTTTTTTTACTTATTCTGTTTTTTTTTTACTTTTTCATATTTTAATTAGTTTTTTAGGATATTTTTCCAGATATATCTAGCAAAAATCATAACTTTTACTATTTCGTATGATTTGGATGTATTTTATATCGATTTCACTTAACTTTTTAAGATATAGGCGATGGAAAATGACCAAATACAGTTGGACCAACCAATTTAAAAAAACTTCGTATTTTCATAGTTATGAATATTTTTAAAATAAGCATAAAATTTCTTTTTTAAAATAAGGATTAAACCCTATTTTTTCTTAAAATCTTTGTTATTCTAAAAATAATGCTATTTTAATTGAATACAATAATAAATATTATCATATATTTATAATTCATGTTATTAGATTTACTTATATGTATATAAATAATTATTATGTCATCTAATTTAACTATCGATTCGACCAGTTAAACCAATCAAATTATAACTCAAATATTTCTCTAGATTGATTTTTGATTCGATAATTAAAATATTGAAGAATAGAGCAAGAATTATTACTATTCATCGTGAGCAATAATTGGTGATGAATCATCTTTATTTTATCATCAACTTCGAACAAGTTGTAAAGCTATAAAAAAAATATAGTTAGCTGTTGGGATAAAATAGAATATTTTATTTTATTTTAACGGATTTCATTAATAAAAAATACTAATAAGTTGAAGTGTAATTTAAATTATATATTAAAGTGAAGTGTCATTTCAAAAAACTTCGAAAGGAATAAATGTAATTTATTATAAAATTAATGAATATACAAAAAGAAGCTAAATTTCATTTCATATAACATGGAGTTAACAAATTTTCACCTTTTGGCATTCGTGTGCATAAAGTTTAAAATTGATTAGTTAAGATAGGGATAAAATCTCCCTTACGAATAAGGCCAACTCATTGAATTATGTTATTGTTTTGATATTTTTATGAGTAAGATATTAAAGTTATTTGTTAAGTATTTATTGATAATTTTATAATAAAAATTTAAAAATTTAGTAAATATAATAAGTGGAGAAAGGAAACCATTCAACTATAATGGCGGTGTTTGTGTCTCAACAGTCAGCATTCTAAATCTAGACAGACAGACACCTGATTTGATCCACAGCCCCCAGAAATACAGAGAGAGAGAGAGAGAGGTTTGGGTATTGGATCTCATATTGTAGGCTATATCATCTCATCTAGCAGCTGCAGCAAAACACAGTGATAGAGATAGAATTATGGGTATGGGGGAGTGTACAGAGGGTGGTGCTTCGCTACCTTCGGGTCCAGACGCAAAGAAACGAAGGGTCACCTACTTCTACGAACCCACCATCGGCGATTACTACTACGGCCAAGGCCACCCCATGAAACCCCACCGCATTCGCATGGCCCACAACCTCATCGTCCACTACTCTCTCCACCGCCGCATGGAAATTAACCGCCCCTACCCCGCCGCACCCGAAGACATCCGCCGCTTCCACTCCGGCGACTACGTCGACTTCCTCGCCACCGTGTCGCCGGAGACCCTCGGCGAGAACGCCTTCTCTCGCCAGCTCAAGCGCTTCAATGTTGGCGAGGACTGTCCCGTCTTTGACGGCTTGTTCGATTTTTGCCAGGCCTCTGCTGGTGGCTCCATTGGCGCTGCCGTTAAGCTCAACCGTGGGGATGCTGATATCGCCATCAATTGGGCTGGTGGCTTGCACCATGCTAAGAAGTCTGAAGTTTCTGGCTTTTGTTATGTCAATGACATTGTTCTCGGCATCCTCGAGCTTCTCAAAGTTCACAGGGTAAATTCCATTTTTTTTTTCTTTCTGTTTCGAAATGCTCTCTTTTATTCGCATGTTCTTTCTTTCTTTTGGGTACTGGATTTTTTTGTCATTTGCCGCTTTCTTAGCTTGTGTGTTATGAATTATGACATTACCTGTTTGTATAGCCCTAGATTCTTTTGTCATTTACTATGCTGGAATCCCGGAATCTCACTGTAAAAATTGCAAGATATTTTCGTTTTGTACTTCGTGGCAATCGATATATATTACTGTTTAAGATATCCTTTGGGCAAGACATATTTGGCATTGTACTAAAGCTCTATTGAGTACCTTTGGTACAGAGTTACCGGGTTCGCAATACTCTCTGGTACGTGGTACGGGTACGGGTACGCGGTACGTTACTTCTTGAAATTATATTCTTAAGAATTTCTTTACAAGCGAAGTACCAAGAATTGGTACGTGGGAATTGGTACGCAAGAATTGGTACGCAATTCGCAGGGTTGGGGAGAGAATCCGGTAACTATGCTTTGGTACGTCGGAATAATGTCTTCATTATGTGGGAATGGTGATTTCTATGTTTGGTACCAAAGAAAAATAAAAAGATAGAGAGACTTGAAATGACAATTCCATTCCAGGCCTTGATTCCACAGAGATTAGAATAACCTTTTCCTTCTTTTTTGTTTTCTACCTATACTCATTTATAGTGTGTTTTGCCCAACACTGGTCAAAATCGTATTGGCTCCCCAAACAGGCAACTGATATGCACTTAGTTACAGTTATGATTCTATCTTATGTTTGATTTCATATACCAAACATTAGAACAAACTGGAATTGAATAAAATCTCATTCCATTCGGTAACCCAACCAAACAGTTGAATATAAATGGCCATTCCACGACCATTTCCATTCTGATTTTGATTCCACAAAAATCACTTCTGCACACCAACTGTGCTGAATAAACAAGATTCTGATGACATAATTTATTGGGAAGCTAGAATGTCATGTCTGCTTAACACGTGGTTAGAGTTATGACTTGGATTACTCCTTGCCTCTTTTCCTTTTTCTTTATGGTTTCAAATTCTTCGAAAGTATACCTTTTTCTTGTCATATTTCTTCTGTGCGTAAATATCAAAATTATGTTTCTACTTACACAGAAACTTTTCTCTATTCTGTGTAATATTAGTAATTGTTTTGTTATTTATATCATGTCTTTTCTTCTTTTCCTGAATATATTGTTCTCACTATCTGTTCTATGTTACTGGGCAGCGTGTGCTGTATGTTGACATTGATGTTCACCATGGTGATGGTGTTGAGGAGGCCTTTTACACCACTGATAGAGTGATGACAGTGTCTTTTCATAAGTTCGGGGATTTTTTCCCTGGCACTGGGCATATTAAAGACACTGGGATGGGCCCAGGAAAGAACTATGCTCTAAATGTCCCATTAAATGATGGAATGGATGATGAGAACTTCCGTGGTCTGTTTCGTCCCATCATTCAAAAAGTCATGGAGGTTTATCAACCTGATGCAGTTGTTCTTCAATGCGGAGCTGATTCATTGTCTGGTGACCGCTTGGGTTGCTTCAACTTGTCTGTGAAGGGTCATGCAGATTGCCTTCGTTTCCTTAGATCTTTCAATGTTCCTCTAATGGTCTTGGGTGGGGGAGGATATACAATGCGGAACGTTGCTCGTTGTTGGTGTTATGAGGTCCCTCTTTTTCTCTACTTGGGCAGGATTATGAGTAATGCGTTTTGGTACTGGTTTAATGTTACTTATTTGAGTACATGCTCTTTCATTGTTTTAGACAGCAGTGGCAGTAGGAGTTGAGCCTGATAATAAGTTGCCTTATAATGAATATTATGAGTATTTTGGCCCAGATTATACTCTTCATGTCAATCCAAGCAACATGGAGAACTTAAATGCACCCAAGGATATGATAAAAAAAAGGTGATTTCAATATTAATTCCTTTTTGGTTGAATTACAATTGATGATTCTGATTTCAATTTTATTTCTCATAATTATGGGGAAAAAGCAGTGGTCATAATAATTTTGAATATAATTGCTTTGATGCATTACATTTTGCTGCATCGATCTAAGTCACATCCTTTCTGCAAATGATGATGTTTTCAGAATCTTATGAATAGATCCATAGACATGCTATAGTTTATTCCTGGAAGATGACCTTTTTCTTTGTTGTTTTCATGTGGGTTGTGAATACATACTGTATTGTCTAGACTTTAAAATATCTAAAGCCACCATGGCAAGTTGTGCCTCTGTATGTACCAGACGCCAGGGACTGAACCTTGTCAGAATTTAAGCTTCCTTTGTCTCGTATATAGTGCACACATATGTCAGAATTCTTTTGTTGGTATTTAATGTACTCTAGATATAGCTGAATTATTTAATCCTTTAGATGTAAAGGAAGTTCACTGCTTTATTGAATGCTACTCTTTATGTCTAACATGGAGCTTGATGTGTGTGGTAACAGCTGAATTCTGAATGAGGGATTTGCTGTTCTTTCTGATGTCGTGTTACTTACTTTTGCTGCTGGGGATAATTGCTAGCATTTCCATTGAGCAGACAGTGACTTAAATGGATTTTTTTAATTAATTTTCCAGGAATACACTACTAGAACAAATTTCCAGACTTCCCCATGCACCCAGTGCTCCTTTTCAGACGACACCATCAACCATACAAATTCCAGAAGAGGTTGGTACTTAGTAATCAGTTGTAGTTATTGTCCCTCTGCCATTTTCTTCTTTTTGTTTGATTTTATTCAGTATGGATTCAGGCAGAAGAGGACATGGATAGAAGACCAAAACGTCGCATATGGAGTGGTGAAGATTATGATTCTGATCACGATGTAGATGAGAAGGCTGGTTCAAAGAGCTCAAACTTAACTGCCCATATGAGGTGACGGTTATATTTTGTTTTAAAGCTGAATAATAAATGCATTGGGTTTATCAGTCCCTTTATTGGGTAGGTATATTGTGGGTTAGTCCCCGAGACTGTAACCTTAGTGACTCCATTTAGCCTGGTAAATTCTCTAGCCTCAGTTTTAATGGACGTCTAGATAATGCAGCACTCGTTAAGCTATTACACAACTGTCTTCTTAGCCATTCGTCACAAGTCAGGGTGCTATTCTCATGCAACTCTTTTCCAAAGGCAAATTATATACCGACGGTTGCTGTGCTAATGCATGACTTAATGAGATTAAGAGTTGCCTCATCAGCTTGTTGGTTAATTTAGTAGGCCACGGGCCTATTTAATAGGATGAGAAGACATCATTTAAGAGAGGTGGATGTTTGACCTTCAACAACTAATTTAAGAGTTCAATCCTGTTCATATCTTATGGACACTCTCACTGTTTTATTTTATGTCAACATTGTTTATTTGAGATTAAGAGAAAATGTTTTTGTAGATCATATGATCATTTTCAAATGAATTTAATATCCATTTGGCTCCTTTTGTTAAAAGTTAAGAAATATACTCTATTTGCAGCAGGGATGTTGCAGATGAGATGGAAGAAGAGAAGCCAGAAGTGCATCCGTCATTTTGATGCTGATAGAACGGAGCAAGTTCTTGCAGAGCATGTTTGTATTGTATGAATTAACGTGAAATATTCTGTTTAATGGGGAGCTCATTACTTCGAGCTATATAGTATACATATATTTTCTTTCCATTATAGAACTGTTTGGAGTTAAAAAAATCTTTGGATGTATAAAGTAGGCAGTAGTGGTCAACCCTGATTTCTTACTTAGCCCTCCCTCAGGAGATAAGTTTTGTGAAAACAACTTCAGAATGCGAATATAATGTCACTGATCACATTGTGCATATATAATTTTGAGTAAAATATTGTTTTGGTCCTAGGTTATTTTCTTTTGTTTTGGTCCTTCACAGATGTACTCACTTTTCACTTTGGTCACTTGAGGGTTTTTTTTTTTTTTGGTCCCTTGCAGATGTACTCATTTTTATTTTGGACAATTCGGCTTTCTTCTACTTGTGCAACAAGGGTCTACAACAAAATGAAAGGGATTTAAAATGCTGTTTGTTTTTATTTTATTTTTGAAAATTCTTATCCGTAACCCAGATATGTTAGTGAATTCCATGTTAGCAGAAAACAAATGATATCTCAGCAACTAACATTTCAAGTTACTAATTCTGTTATCCATGCAAGTTAAAAAAGGACGGAAGGACTTAAATAAAAGTGAGTATTATTAAAATAAAAGTGAGTATATATATGAAGGACAAAAAGAAAATAACTTTGATAGATCAAAATGAAAGAAAATATTTAGGACTTATCACTTATCTGCACTCAAAAAGGTTTCAAACTTTACGGCTCCTGAGGGAGGACATTGGTCAAAGGCTGCATTTTGTATTGTGAATGTCTCCAAATAGAACAGAAATTTAAGAGTAGTGTCAGGCACTGAAATAAGTAGTCAAATTTTGACGAAAATTTAACTAGATTTAAGAGTTATTATTGTATAAGATAAAGTGAAATTGTTATATAAGATAAAGTGACAAAAAATATTTATTTATATAAGAGTCAACCCAACTCATTTTATAAACAATTCTGGCTATCCAACATCTTTTGAAATTTAATGCAAGGACAATACTTGCTATTTAATAACCTCTAACCACTTTTGGTAACAGCAGGTTTTTGATGTTCAAGTGATTTTCTCCCACATGAAACCAAAAGCCGATGCTCAAATATGCGCTTCAAACAATTTGGTTTTAAAGAGATAATTCTTTTTTTTTTTCGAAGATTTAATGAGATAATTCTTGAAACGTGTATTTACGGTATATATAATTTTTCCACATAATTGCAATCGGATCGGATGACATAAAATAAAAGCCAGGATGACATTTCTCTCTTGTGCAGTAGTTCTGTTAGTGCGAGTGCGCGAGAAGGCAAGGCAAGAATGTCGATAGTGCAGTCTTCATCCCAAATGCCAACATTCATTCGGAATCGCAATTTGATTCTAACTTTAGGCTATTATCTCCAACCCACCCCAACAAGAATTTCTTTCTCTCTCATAATCCCTGCAACTTCATTAGCAACAAAGTGCCAACAAAGTAGCCACTCCTCCTCCCTCCAACCCAAAACCAAAACACAAGACGACGGCATTCCCGCGGAAGACGTGAAAATCTTGGTGAAGTTCAAGTCAAGGCACAACTATATCCGGGTCTTGGAGGTTTCCCGAAAAGCCGATCACCCTTTCGCCGGTTCGAGGCTTCTCCTTCTCGATGCCCCTGGAAACATTCACAGCATATCTTTCCTTTTCAAATCACTCACCAAAACTTACTTCGACGTCTTTGCTACGTTGCCTCCCATCGTGCCCCCGGGACCCTTGGGAGTCCTCGGCTTCGGTGCGGGTTCCGCAGCTCGTCTCATCCTTGAATTGTACCCGAAAGCCGTCATCCATGGGTGGGAGCTTGACCCATCTGTGATCGAAGTGGGTAGAGAGTTTTTTGCCCTTAGAAAACTCGAGAGGGAATGCCCAGATAGGCTTTTCATCTACGTTGGAAATGCCTTAAATGCTAGATTGCGTGATGGGTTCTCTGGGATTTTGGTGGATTTGTTCTCCAAAGGTAGTTTGATACCTGAGCTTCAGGATCCTGCCACTTGGGAGATGCTCAGCAAGTGTTTGAGAAAAGGCGGCAGAATAATGGTCAATGTTGGTGGTAGCTGTGTGGAGGCGGAGAATAAGCTGAGAGATGGAAAGTTTGTGATGGAAGAAACTCTGAAGGCGATGCAACGGGTTTTTGGTGACAAACTTTTTGTTCTGAATCTTGGGAATAGGAAGGACGACAGTTCTCTTGCTCTTACTGGGGATTTGCCCGAACCTGATGCGTGGAAGAAGGCTCTAAGGGGCTCTCTGAGACGTTACGTCGATTTATGGATGCCGTATTCTCGTTAGGGGCTGATTTGTTTGTGTTGTGATGCTGGTTCCTCAGTCTTCGTGCACCGAGGTAAAACTCATTCAATGAACCACCTACCTTACAGCGTCAAAATGGTTGCTTTTCTCATGTTTGTATTTATTCCTCTATGAAATCAACACTTCTAATTTTTTTGTCTTCTACTTTCTCTTCGAGGAGATCCACATTTTCACTCATTTTTTTACAATACTTATAAAGGAATTGGATAATCTTATTTTTATGTAGAATATGATGGTAATCGCTAATAGGCTAGATGCTTGAAAAACTTAAGGTGCAATTCGTAAGAGTGGTAATGAGATGAGAATCGAAAATGTATAAGATATTAGATATAGATAATGTTATATGAATACTATTTTAAGAAAATAAAAAAATATAATAAATATGTAGAGTCATTATATTGCACATAAACTTGTATAAAAAATTTGATATGACAATATTTAATTGTGTAAAAAAAATGTAAGTTTTTATATTTGTAAAATGTTATTTACAGAGTTTAATTTTAATCTATTATTTCGTGTAAATTTTTTATATTAATATTCAATCATATGTTGATGCATTATTAAAAATATTTTATTTTTGAGGTAATTATTATCATATTAAAATTCATTTAATGATGTGTCAATACATGCGCTGACCACCATGCCCACCCCCAAAAAGAAAACTTTTTGAAAATTTGTTAGGTATATATATATATGAATAAATACTCATTTTGGTCCTTTATATAAGTGTCATCAATTAGATTCTCCAATGGATGAATATATTAAAATGATTTTTTAATGTCAATTTTTGTCATCAAATTAGTCATTTAATATTATTTTTTGACATCAACATAGTCTTTTAATGTTAATTTTACATCAAATTAATCCTCTTAAAGGATCAATTTGATGTAAAAAATTGTTAAAAAATCAAGGGGATTACTCTAATACCTATTTTTTTTTCCAAAGTACTAGTACCAAGAATGAGTTGTCAAGCATTCATTAATTGTAATTTATATTTAATAGACTTTCAAGTATTTATTGTAAAACTAACAATTAATAGATAATTGACAACTCACCTTAGACACCAAATTCATCAGGATACCATAACAACTCTCAAGATTCAAACCAATAACACTTGTATTTTTGAATCATCAAATCAAAATAAGTGTTTACTTTATATATTTATATATCATCGGTTGTATGTTGCTTATGTTGCTATTGGTTTATGAACATGAGTTGTGAAACTCATTAATAACCACCAGACCAAACTCATTTAAAATAGTTTAAAAATCCAAAAAAAAAAAAAAAAGCTGTCACTGAATTGAAATTGTGCTATCTATACGAGCAGCACTTCCTCAAAACAGTAAAAGATGCAGGATAGCTTTAATAGTCAGGTCTAAGTAATAGCTTGTTGCTAACTTGTAATTTATAATATTTTTTGATATGAATACATTAAAATTATATAATTATTTTTTAAAATATGTATTATGTAACAAATTTATTTAAAAATTAATTATATTTTTTAGAATTTGGCCTCCCAAAAAAATTGTCCAAGATCCATCACTGAATTCGTGATTGAATGTACAGTGGATAAAAGATACACACACACACACACATATATATATATATATATAATGTTTATATATATTGTAAATCCATTATTTTTCTTATTTTTATTTCTATTAAACATATTAATTTAACTAATAAGTAATTATTAATTTGAGAGTTAATATAATTCATGGCTAATTCACTTGATTATGTTTGCTAGAAATTTGGTATGATCTTACGCGCTTTATATATATATATATATATATATATATATATATGACATATTTAGTGAGAGTATTATTTTATTATGAAAGAGGAGATGGACAAATCTTGACTATTGGATCATCCATGTATGGTTAATATTAGAACATAAAGTCATGTGATGTTTTAAAGTGGTCATGTGACCTTTAAGTAACTTCTAATCTTGATCATTCATGGATGATCCAATGGTTAAGATTTGTTCTTCTCATCTCTCATAATAAAATAATGCTCTCACTATATATATATATATATAGGGAAGGGATTAACTGACACTGGTGTAAGACTTGATCCATTTACATCACTCAATAAATTTTTATTGAGTATATTTTTTATCGATCTAACTGTTAAATTTTAACTATCTATCATGTTGATTATTTGTATCAAATTTTGAAAAAAATTAAATATCAATAAAAATATAATCAAATAGTTCATATTTTTATATATTTCAAAAGTTTATATTACGTTAATCTTGATGTATATCAATGAATCATAAAACAATTTTAGATTAATGTAGAATTTTATAGGTATGATTTATATTATTGGAACTTAATGGAGGATTTTGTAAGAAAGTTTTTCAATAAAATATTATTGAGTGGTGTAAGAGTGATTAAGTTTTATATTGGTGTAAGTTGATCCATCTCCATATATATATATATATATAATTGGTGTAATTAAAATCATTCTTATATCATTAAATAATTTTTTCTAGGATGAATAATTTATAAAATCTACCATTTGATTGAATTCAAGATTTTTTTCTACTCCATTAATTTATATTACAGTTAACCTGTAATATGATTTTTAAACAAAAAAAGTATTTATTATTTGATCGTATACTTATGTCACGTTTTATGTAAAGAATGGAATTTCATAGAACAAGAATAGGAATTAATAATCTGTAATGAGAATCCAATTATGATTTCACTATTGGATAGGACTAGAAATAAAATGACTTAAAAAGCAATTATGTAATTTGATTATGAGATACAATATGGAATGGAATTTAAATTTCTTCTATATCTTATATATAATATAAAAGTACAATTTTAAAAATAGTATTCAAAATTAATTTCTCAACAATTTGATAAGCGAAATTTTGATAATTTTTTATCTATCTTTATATTTAATATATTATAATTATGGCTATATACTTTTTGAAATGGTACAATATCGCTTTTAGTATTAAAGAATATTTGCAAAGTTTAAGACAAATTAATATAAAAAATTATCCAAAATATTCTAGAAATGCACTGATTTTATGATAACCTAAAATATACCATAAAAAAAACTTAAAGTTCAACTATCTAAAAGATTAAAAATTATATCATCATAAGCCAATAAAATATATTTCAGTTTATATTTATAGATATTTGAAAAAAGAGGAAAAAGAAAGTCGAGAGTGGAGATGAGTTATAAGAAGAGTGAGAATATTTTGTAAATTATAAAAATATATTTTTTGTCATTTTATAAATTAAATAAGGTTATATTAGAAAAAATATATAGAATGCTATTATACAAAAATATGAAATCACAATTCTTTTTTCTTTTTTGATGAATAAGATTTAGAATAAAAATGTTATTCCATATATTTTTTTCACAAACAAACATAGGATTCTTTAGTTCCGCGATTAAATATGAAATGACATTTCATTTTTTTTACAGCAAAAGTAATATTATAGTTGTTTAATTTTTAAAAATTTTGTATACAAAATTACTATATATAATTTAAGTCATGCTGTACATCACCTTTTTGGGCCACATGGATGATTAGAATGTAACTGGCATTTGTGGATATTATATTCCTCAACATAAGAAAGACGAAGACACTAAATGGCACGCAAGCACCAGGTTTTCATTAAAAATGTAAAAAGCCCACTAGTTTGGTTTCTTGGTTTTAGTAGTCTTCGAGCAACTTGTAGGTCATTGATATCTGAAATTATGTAGTTGTTGCTTATTATAGGTACTTAATTAAATATTAAATATGTGTAAAATTATATAAATTATATTATAAATATATTTATTTTTTAAAAAAATCTTTATTTAAAAAATATCCTTATATATATCAACTATTAAAAGAAGTGGACAACTAAGATTCAATCTCACATCTAATATGAATTAGTTAAATGTTGAAGACCTTGAAATGCACAAAAAGAATAATACTTTTTAGTTTTTACCATGTTGATTGTTGACTGTTGAGGCCCCAGGGATTCATTGACATCTAATCTCCAGCACAAGGTTTTTGAAGGCCGTATTAACTTGTGAAGCAGTCCCGTCGTGTCTTAATAAACCGCTGTATAGCTCATCTTCCCCCTAATTTCCGCTTTTTAATTTCCATCAAATTGTAGTAATCAAAATATTCCATTTTCCCTATCAAGAAATTCTAGTTTGACTATACCTAGAAGTAAAAGGAAAGTGATTATAAAGCAGTTATGTAATTTATATCATAAAATTATTACTATAATTTGAATCTATGACTTTCTATTGAAATTATCATACACCCTAACCATGATTACAACATGATATTCTAGCATATATATATGTCTCAAATTAAGGATTTCGTTACGTGATGTACCCAAAAAAGAAAAGGATTTCGTTACGTGATTATGGCATAGCATGTGATAGTAATTTTTTTTTTTGACAGTTTGATGCTTAAGATTGTTGAATTGTGGTTTGGTGATAGACAAGTCTTCCGTTAATAATATTTTCATAAAATTTAAGAAGTTTAAAATTTTCATTCTTTGAAGAACGTGGTGTAACATAATTTAAATTAACTTTTCCTTAAATATTTATCTATCCAATTAACCACGTGGCTAAGGTGAGATAGTTATATTAACACATTACATTTAAAGTGACATAAGTGGTTGAGTACGAGTCTTTGAAACATAAAAGAATCAAGCTAAACGCATCTTCAAATTTACTCAATTATAATCTTTATTTTAGAACTCAACTTGTGTCCTGGCGCCCTTAATGATGAAATCATGGAATAGCTGTAATCCCTGAAAAGTCAACTTTCAATTAGTAAATGGCACACCTATGATTCATTTGGTTTTTTTTATATAAATAGCATCAATTTTTTTTTATTTTTCAGGGTATCCTTGCCCGCGACTACGGAGACTAATCCATTGAGGTAATAAAATCCATTTAATGAGTTAACATCTCATAACAAATGTTTTTCTATACACATGAATCAGGAATCGAATCCCTGACTAAATCTAAGTATCTAATACTTGTATCACATCATATTAGTTTAAATAGCATCAATTAAACCTTGTGAAACTGGCAAATAAATAAATGAACAATTTTGCACCAGTATAGAATCTTAAATCCAGCTTCGCAGTTGTTTCAAGAGTCAAGGATTTGCGGGCTCAACAGTGAAGCACAAGTTTGGAACAATGGGTGTGTTTCGGTTTCATGCGAAGTTGATGGCTGCAGTACTAGTAGCATTCCTTCTCGTGGCACTGGAAGCCCCTTCGCTGCTTCCCTATGGTAATTCATTAATTGACATAACTCAGGTTTCATTTTTTTCTGCAGTACTAATCGATTGTGATATTTGTTGTTAGATAAGAAGGACAGACACTTCATACTAGTTGTGTGTCAGTATCAGATATTTTTTGGATACTTTTGAATACGCTTAACTTATATATTTTAATTTTTTATTTTTATTTTTTAATTTTTTATACTAATACATATAAAATATTACAATAATTAAATAAATAATAGTATTTTATTCTATAATTAATGTTAACTTTTGAAACGTTAATATCTTTATTTTAATTTAAAATTTGTATTTTTATATTAATTTTAAATATTATATTTATCACATGTGTCTTATAATTTTTAAAATTTATCTTATTTATCATATCATATTCGTTTCTTGCGTTAATAGGACTAGCCCCTGCTTGTACAATGGACAGACCTGGAAAAACATTACCAATATCATTTGACAGCAGATCAGCAGGGTCGAGAAAGATTAATGCAGGTACCTATGGACGTGTGAGTTTGGACAGTGATAAGGACGAAGTATTGGTAGGCTTCAGCTTGAGAATCAGAAGCCTAAGGCAAAAAAGAAGACTTCCACCACCACCACCAGCCCCATGCGAAATCGACAGAACATAAACGCGAAAGCATTCGCTTCTCCTCCGAGTATTCGCCATCTTCGCTGATTTTTATGTGTTTCACTTTTTGGCCTTTTTTATATATACAGATAATTAATCCACAAGTTATATAAGTATAATCTACATTCTTGAAATAACAAGTTGAGATAATTAGTTATTATTATTTTAAAAGTTTAAATTATATTAATAATTTGTTATGATTGTATCAATCTTATTAAAATTGAACTGGACAGTTAATTATTGAGACTTTTAATTCAAGTTTAATTATTTAATTTGGTTAATCAAATTAGATAATGTTATAAAAATAATTCACATATAATAATATATAATATATAAAAGTATTTATGAAATATAAACTTTTAAAAAAAATTAATAATCAGTTCATTTAACTAAATAAATTAAATGATTTAATCAAAATTTAATTAATTTTAACTGATTTAAAATAATTTAATTATAAAATTAAACTATAACCACCTAAATATAATTCGAATTATAATGCGGTCCAATTCTAACATTATTCGTCCTTACCTTATTATATTATAGATTGATAATAGAGAAAATAAGTCTCTCACCGTAAATCAAATTTAAACACAATTTTTAATATTCTGTATGTACATGACGTGATACATTGCATCCAGATTGGCGCAAAATAGTAATAAAAGAGGACTGCTAGTGGAGTCCTTGAGTACGTAGGCCGGCATAATTATTGTTTAATCAATATATATGCCATATTTTATTTTGGTGCGGAATGTGTTGAGTTTTTTTTTATTATATGCCATATTTTTTAATTATATTTTAAATAAATATTTTTATAATAATGTAATAAAAACAAGCATGTTTAATTATTTAACTTTTTAAATAAAATGATTATACTTTATAATAGAATAATCAAAATTTTATTATAATTATTCAATAATATTTTTTAAAATATATAAATATGGAACCAAACTAGATTATACCCCATAAAAACATTAAGTAATAATTTTTCCAAAATATATTGTAAGGTTTATAATTTATTATTAAACAATATAGGTAATTGCACTTTATCTTATAGGACTAGTAACGATATTATATGATCTCTTTCATGTCTATATAAATTGTTGATATGACTAATATTTGAGTTTAGGTGGTTATATTGATTTTCTTTTCTGTTAAATTCAAATTCAGTCAAATCAATAATTTGTGAAAATTTGTGTAAGCAATATTATATCCTTATGAACAATACACAAAGGCAAAATGGGAGAATAAAAATCAGTTACACAATATTGTCTAGTTTTCTATAATGAACATTTTAATTTATTATTATGTCGTAATATCTCACTTTATATTAAAATATGTGGCACAAAATTTTGATGCACAATGACAAAGTAAATGGACAACAAAACTTACAAAAAATTTATATTATAAATTATTCAAATATCGTAATATATATCATCATTTCTTATATATTATACATTTGTACTAAATTCTTACACACATTTTCATACATTTAATTAAATAATAATCACCAATTGATGTTGATTAAGATGGTATATATATTTTTATTTTGTTGTTTCGAGTTTGAATTATATTAGAGATTGTAAAAAGTTAAATTTTCATGAATTCGCTATACTGATAAAAAAAATGTTTAGACTAGCCTAAAAAGATTACTAAAGTAAAATTCAAAGGCTGCTTATCACAATAATAATAAAAAAATTACGTATATTATCTCTATTTTGTCATATAGTCTTTTTTATGGTCACGCACGGAATAAATTAGACAAGCAGAATATCACATTTTGAGCATTATCATATTAGAGTTAACAACAAATTTAATAATTAGTAGAGTACTATCGAAGAAATTATTAGTATGCTAAAATAGAAAAATAAGGACAAATACTGCAGCTAAACCAAATAGATGCATGTGCTTATCATTTCATTTAAAAAGAGATATATCAATATGTCATTAGAACTAGGCCATCGCGGAAATTTATATTGATTACAGATTATCAGTTGGAAAACCAGCTGAACCTGAGGACGAATGTCATGTACACTGATTATTTTTATTTTTAATGTTGAATCAGTCCCTGTCGAGGACCAAGCAATTGCACCCGTTATATATATATATATATATATGTATATATATATATATATATATATATATATATAACCCTTAGGTTGTATACAGATAATGATTCCGTTAAATCAGCCTAACATGAGTTTAATAGAGCATAGAACTTCCTAACTTTGGATTTCAACATTTGAGCTTACGCTTAAGCCCTTTAGTGGTTGTATATTTTCTTTCTTTGAAAAGAGACTTAGATTTTGTTAAGAATTTAAGTATGGATTAAAGAAGTCTTACATTGAAAATGAATGAAATAAGTGAGAATCATATAAATAAAAGACCTATGAATCTAATGTTTTAGAATGTGTTTGGAATGTAAGCATACAATCTTAAAGTTTTAAGCTAGAAAGTGGTGTTAAGCCCACAAATATAGTGTCTTACTCATTTGTGTTTTCTAGAAACATAGTATATCCTCAAAAGTGGGTATAACTTTAGGCAACCATTTTGAGGTTTTAAAAAACCCAGCATTAGGAAGCATTTCAAAGCTTGAGCTTTTTGAATATCTCCACTTGAACTTTTAAATTAACCCAAGGTAGGATAGCCCATTACTATAATTACTGAATATTGCTGCTTGAACTTGTGAATTCACCAAACGACACGATTGTGTTTTTAACTTTTTATACATGATATTAATTGTAGGTTACATCAATGATGTTAAAATTAAATTGAATACTGAACATGTTAGACTTTTAATTCAAGTTTAATCGATTCATTCGTATGATTAAACCGGATAATATTATAAAAATAATTTACATATAACAATGTAGAATATATGAAAATACTTATAAAATTTGAAAAATATTGAGTTTAGCCAAATTGAACTACTGTTGTTGGACATTGTGAAGTCAGATACATCTTCGTATTAAGTATTAACTACTATAGCAAGCTTCAATTTCAAAGAAAAATATTTATGTACTTTGACAATAATACACTCAATAGTTTAAATTTGATCTAATGTTGTAAATTATTATATTGTGTCATGTATTTATGATACTTTTTAGTAAACAGGTATAATACTTTAACAATATTTAAGAATTTCTCAACTTCAGGAGCCGACGATCAAGGCTAATGTAGTTAGGATTAGTTATGCACAGGCTAGTTAAAATTCATGTCTGAGTTGCATTTGTTAAATGATGATTAGTTACTGATCACATTTTGGTTAAAATTGTCCCAACAATTGGTTTATTAAAGAGGGGAGGAGGATAGGTAACCTTATTATGGAGGATATAACCTCTGACATTATCATCTCACCTCAGTTTTAGGGAATAAAGCTAATGTCGGTCGAGCTAGGAGACATGCATATTTCTTTTCTTTAAAATTTTGCCAATTGTTGTGTAATATAGGTACAAACCAAACGACTTGTAAGATGGACAAAAACGGCGTCGGTTATCCCTGATCGTAAGAGGCATCGGGAACACGAAAACGACAACAACTTTCCAACAAAATAAAAATGAAAACGACAACAACTTGAGGTGACATCGTTCACAAATCGCGAATATGAAACGGGGCCCAGCTTCGAAACCTTGCAGATTAGAGGACATGTTCATGTTACTCTGTGCACCGGCCCCCACTCGGTCCCCGGCGATCGTGCATGACGATGGACCCAAAGCTCTCCGTCCAAGAAAACTGCTCCTTGAGCTTGAAGGGAAGCCTTAGCCAGGAACATAAAGCCATTGGCATGAGAATAGTACTTGTCATTGTTTCTTCAAGTCCAAACATCCACTGGATTTGTGTGGCTTTCCCTCCTTTCGATCTATCTTTGCTGAAATTGTGTGAAAGAAAGGATTTTTCAGATAAAATAATGAGCCGTTAATATCCTCTTTTTTCGCTGGTTTATCGCACATTGGATGTGTCTTGCTGCTGTGGCCCTGTATTTTTCTTGATTGTTGTCTTGTGGTGAGAAAATAATGAGGGACAAAATATTTCAATCGCTGATGAAAACACACTTGTGATCTCTTTGTTTTTTTAAAAAAAAAACAAGAGGAGACGGGGGTGTGGTTTGTTTGAACTTGCATGCTTTTGCACATCCTTGTCATTTTGTGCTTCTGAACTTTTACGTGCTATTTCTTTCTAATAACTACTCTGAATGTGAAGTTAATCTTCCCCAAAATCAAAGCAAATGGAGGGTTTGTTATCAATTACATAATTACATCTGAATAGTAAAGTTGTTTTCTTTACTTATCTGATGAATTGATGTGCATCATGTAGCCATGTCCAATAAATGGAAAGCTGTTCAATTCCCATAACAGTACTGGACTTGTTCATACTGCATATTTTGATATTTTCTCTATTGAGATTTAAGAGATAGCCGTCATATCCCAATCACCTAGGGTATGTATGTGGTGTCCGGTGTCCCTTACATGATGAGATCTTCTAAGTTCTATGGTATCCCTCAAGGATGCCATGTCTTCTAACGCTACATTTGAATCTGCATTTCTGCTGGCCTCATGTGTCATGTATTGCTGAATGCCCTACAAGAGGTATCGCGCAGTATTTGCTATCTATTGAGATTCTGTGGGCCAGGTAAGCTTCTAAACCTTGGATAGTTAATAATTTTCCTCTAGCTTCTATAGTTCTTACTTTTCATGATTACTAATTACTATTTGGTAATTGATATCGATATGAATTACTCTTGCTCTTATGAACTATGTATGGGCTATGGGGTGTGAACTTTTCCATTTATCCTATAATTGGGCTCAAAAGTCACACCTTAGCTGGTGAGAAATAGACGCTATTGATATTCTGTTTTAGTATGTGTAATGTCAGAGTTTGTGCTCCTGCTCCATCATTCAATGCTCTAGAGCTCTGTATCCGTAAATATGATGTCTTGATAGATGTTGACCCCCGGTTCTTTCCTTCAATATAATGGATTGCTATCCTAAACTTGCATAACCAGCTGAAATTCATATCTTATATCCAGTGTTGACTTTGTAGGAGACTATATCATTATTATTAATTACATTTGCATGTTGAAGACTTCAAACCGAGCATTTATTTTGACTTACTATGGATGATGATTAGACTTTGTACTTCCTGTATCATATTATTCTTTGTTACTGCATTTGTATTGAATATTTCTTGTGCTCTCCAGGTCCAAAAGTTTTCAATACGTTTCTCAAAGTCAAATTATTCACAAAATTACATGGATGCCTTAAAGGTGTAATTTACTTTACTGAAATGTTCACTCTCTGGAGTAATTTAAGTTTCTTTATACTTCCTGTTTTCCAATAATTAAAAAAAATAATTGATGCATCCTGAATTGGTTGACAAGGATTTAAGTTATGTCTATTTAAGTATTTAAGAAAATGTTTGGCATAGAAAGTGCCTGATTAACTTCAGTGGAAGTTCCCTAGATGAACTTTTGCATGGATGATTTGGTCAATTGTTAAACATTACCGATGCAGAAAACTACATTATGTTGTAATGTACAAGGTGCAATTGCCAAACTATATGCGTTACATAGACATGGACTAGAGACCAAACGTGAAAAAAGGATTTGGAACTTAGATCTTCAATCTTACAAATTTCATCTAAGATTTAGTTTGGTGAATCTGATAACATAAACTTCATTTTATTATTATGAGTTTATGACATAATGGCATTCTGAGAAACACTTGTCAAGATTCTGTATGCTTTGTATTATCTGTATTTTTTGGCCCTAGGAGAGCTTGAATGACATGAGTGATCTTGAGCATCAGAACAGAGTGGTTAATTTAGAAATTTCATCTTGAACTCCTTGCATCCCCCATGAAGAAACCTATTACGGGTGAACATAACATGTTTATACTGTATGAAATATGTAAAAGAGTGTACTGATCCATCAGATATATTATTGGTATAGTGCTGGTGTGGAATCAAACCATTTAGATTCTTGCGGGAGTTTTGCTCTGTAGCAGCCTTCTTTGAACTGTGAAGACACATGGTATGTTATCGAAAGACAATTGTTTCTTTTCAAAAGACAATTGTTTCTTTTCAAAAGACAATTGTTTCTTTTCAAAAGACAATTGTTTCTAATGACTTGGGAAACATGTCCCAGACGTTTCCTTTTAGCCTCATACCAACTTCTTTCTGATTGCCCTACAAAAGTTGATATACCATTAGTAAGGTTGTAAGTACAGTAGACTTTTGTGTAGTCATTTAGAGATTTATTCAATTTCAATGTATAAATGCTGCAGAGCTGCCGAAACTCGAAAGTCCCTGAGGAAGTTGATTTCAAGAAATGACTTCCATTAGTAATGTTGTAAATACAGTAGACTTTGTGTTTTCATTTAGAGATTTATTCAATTTCAATGTATAAATGCTGCAGAGCTGCTGAAAGTCCCTGAGGAAGTTGATTTCAAAAACTGACTGCTAGTGGTTTTTGAACCTTATCTTCTGGGACCATCATATGTTTGCTCCTGATTTCAGTGTGGTGCTGGTACACCATATGTTCTCCTTTTTTTGTTATTTGGTTCCACAATGTATTTTCCGTTGTTGCAATATTTATTATTATGCTAGTCATCTGATGGCATCAATAGATATGTTGAGTACATTGGAGATATTTATTGATGAGTTGGGAGGAGATCTGGCGCTCTACTGAGTGGTTCTGCAACAAAAGCAAGGATTCTGTTTTCTTGTGTGCCCTTCTCTCCCTATGGAATCTCATGTATATGTTACAATCAGGTCATATAGATACTAATTCCTTTCAGTGAATTTGTGACTAAATCTTAATGCTTGTATTATTTCCTGGAATTAAATCCCATGCCTGACAATCTTTGATGATATGCAATTTGGATTTTGGACATTCTACTATTGATCGTAATTTGTTAGTCTGCAGTCTGCATGTTGTTATCCCTCTTTTGTATCACGGACTTGCATTTTTTGTCTCACCCACTTAATGTGAGTATCCGGTAATAATTCGGGCTTGGTAGTGCATTTCTTTAACCGCTCAAACCTTCTGATGAATGTTCAGATACACTTCTGTGCCATGGTTTTCTTTCGAAATAACGGCAACCATTCAAATGTTTCAACTATAACCACTGATGATGGTGAAAATGTTTCATTAAAATTTTTAAATAGTTAATTAAATATCTAGTCAGAGAATTCACATGTGATAAGAGTCCTCTAATGTTCCTGAGGATTTTATAACTCAACTGTTGCTTTTTTTCTTTTTCTTTTTCAAATGTTGCTTATTTTAAAAGCATTTGCTATAATTAAAATAGATAATATTAAATATAAAAGTAAAAGATTTAATATTTTAATAACACAAAAAATATTTAATATTTTTTATTAAATAATTAGAAAATGTATTAAGAGATATTAAATACTTCTTATACCCTATTTTAAAAGGTGATTGAATGGGGTGCTGGAATTGTTGGCACGGCAGTGAATGTGACGCATGGGATTCTTCTCTGAAACTGTTAAAGTGATAGCTAGGAGTATGAACCTTTTACGGTTTGGTTGGCTTATAGAAGCTAGCTCTTATTATTCTGCCCAATTATCGTATGTTCCTAATCATTACAACCTGTTTTAATTAATCACACAGAAAGGCACAGGCACTCATTTAAGCTATCACATTCGCTGTTCACACTTACATTGGATCACACACCCACATAACTTCCGCACTCGCCCCGCTGGCATGCTTTCAAAGTTCAAAGTTCAAAGTTCAAAGTTCAAAGTTCAAACACAGTAGGCTGAGGCTTCACACTTGTCCACTCCCTCGAAAAGAGAATATCTTTTTTACTTTTAGTTTTAGTTTTTTGGCCAACTACAAGAGAATTTTTTTCAATGATGGGGGACTGGGAATTATAATATTTACTTTTCTTATGAGGATACAGGGAAAAGGGAGATGAATTTGTTTTTGTAAATTTGTGAAGTCTTTCTGTTTGAAATCATCAGGGGATTGCAGGGAGTAAGAGCCATTTGGTAAATTAAAATGGTGTTTTATTTTGTTCCTGAATCTTTAACATAAAAATGGAATAAAAAAGAATACTATAAGGAGTGGGAAACACATGTAGTTATGAACGCATTGCAGCATACCTTTTCATTATTCGTGGGATGGTTGCCTGTCCTCAGTATTAGGTCTCACTCTCACATGTTTGTATAGTGAGGAGTTAATAGCATGTTGGTGGAAACGGAGGAATATTACTACTATTCCAAACATATAAAGATAACGTGTTCTCACGTGTACACACAAACCCTGTTTTTGTTACATCGAAAATGTTCATCTAAAGTCATAATCTCTCCCAGGAATATATGGAAAGGAATGAGCAGTAGCGACATGTCCTGTCGTGCAATCTCATAATTCCTCTGAACTTACATTGCAACACATTCAAGAGGATCAAATTAAATTGCTATACAGGTACAGGAGATTCCCATACAAAATTAGTACTTTTTTAGTACTTTATTCATTGATAAATTAATTACATATTTTATTAATAGAACTTATATGAAAATAAGGTGAACTAAATCTATCTATATTAATTTCTTTCTTCGAGTGCCATGCAACTTTTGCACAGGTAGGAAAAAAAAAACTTAATGTGGCACGTCCCCGATAAGATGATGCATGTAATAGAATGGATAACGTATCGTTCAGGAGAGAAAGAGAGAAAGGGAGGGGAAATGGTATTGCATTACTACTATTATATGTTTCTTTTTAGGAAAAAAGCAAGTGAAGTTATGGCACAAGCACATCACAAGTCTGAGTGGCAGGGCAGTGTGTCCAAATCAAGCCTTATTGACTGCTGGGGCAGCAGAAGAAAAATGAGTCTCATCTCATTGTTACCCTCTGCAACTGCAACACATGGGTCCGAACATCCGGGAAGGACTCTTTGAAAATGTGGTTGGGGGAGCATGGGGACTGAAAATGATGATAACTAAGTGTTGGGAAAGTGATAAGGACTAAGTGCAGCTACAACAGTCGTGGACCACTTCTCTTATCCTCTTTCTTTTTCTCTGTCAAGTGTGATTGTCTAGGTGAATATGGAATTATTGATTTAGTTATAATTTCTTTCGTTTCTCAACTCCCAAGGTTATGTTGTGCCCTCATGCAATGTAACCTCTTTTTTTTTTTTTTAAATGTTTTCTTCATATTATATTATAGTAATTAATTAACACTCTTTCGGAGATATGAAGAAAGGGGATTAAAAAGAATGAAATAGAACTCCACAAAAAGAAAAAAAAAAAGAATGAAGTAGAAACAAACTTCACTCAAGGGAGTTTCAATCCGCACACGGTAGTTGTGAGTTATACAAATGAGTCATAATTCACTAGTTTCTAATTCTAATGAGTATACTCATTGGTGATATTGTCAGGAAATACTGAAATCAAATTCACACTATTAATAATTAAGAAATCAAATTAAAACTGGCAATATACTTGAATAGAAAATAGTTGTTTGATCTTTTACTTTTAACAGCTTGAAATATTTCGAGAGTCTACCACCCGTATCAATGTAGGTATATTATCAAAATGTAATTAAAGGGATTAACTTGATTATTTTTCAACATAAACGTATAGCCCACAAGCTAGTCTTTGGTTCATCGCTCAAAACTAATTACAATGTTTGCTTCTCATTTCAAGGTTATATACCTAGCTCCCTAGCTAATTAATTGCAAATATAGGTATTTATATGGAGCTTTTCCATATAAAAATAAAGGTTTATGGGGCATTTATTGGGGAGAGGGGCCGAGGGAAGGGGTTTGTGGGGCCAGAAGGAAAAATAAAATCCTCCTTGAACGATGCTTAGTTTGTGTGGGTTATGTTTTTTTTAACCTAATGTTGTGATCCTAACATCCACACCAACCAGGAGCTTTGGTTTCACTGGTCTAATTAATCAAACCTTTGCCGACTTATGGGAATCTAGAATTCCCCATTGGAAGGGCATATGATACTACACCAACTACTACAATATAATATTTTAGTTATTTGCTATTATATAACCAAAAAAAAAAACTGCATATTTGCTTCTTTAGAACTGCATGCTACTCATCAGCAAGAAATAAGATTTCCACTTTTAGTAAAAAATAATTTAAAAAATAATAATTAAACCTTCTACTTTTGCGGGATTATCTTTGACTGATCAGTAAAAGTTCACGAAGTATGCAATCTAGTCATTTTCCTTACCCTTAGATTTCCATTGTTAACTACTATACTAGAGCAATAAAATCACTATGTCTATATATTATATATATATTAGAAATTAGAAAGGAGTCAAGTGATGTCTGATGACACTATCTAGGTAGGTAGGGGAACCCTTTGCCATTGCTATCTGCTAATGTAAATATACGTCGCTATCATGTTGTCACCTCTATATATTATCACACAGTCCTCGTGGTGAATGGTATTATATTGGTAAAGGTTACCAAAACTTAATTGGAAGGGTGATTGCTTAATTTCACCTATCGTAAGTGAATAAATGTAGATGCAAAAAAAATCTTCTTTTAATTTTTTATAGTGATTACTTTTAGTTTTTACACAGAAAAATATGTCGAGTATAACCCACGTTATCATTAGCGAGCCAAATCGAAATGTTTCATTAGCTCATTGGAAATGAGAAGAAAATATTTACAAAGAAAAAATTGGGGCATACACGTACACACACAAAACAAAAAGCTTAAACGTTATATCATTATATCTGCAGCTAGTGACATGGAACTGTAAGAAGTAGCCGCAGCAATTGAAATTTGACCTTTAGAGCTCCAACTCCAACCGCATTTATTAACATATATACGAAATGATTCATCATTCGATATGGAAAGAGATTTTCTGGCTTCATCACTAGACTGGGTATAGACTACAGTGCCTTAAATTGACAGGAGGGCTGCTTCTTGAGTGTCATGTTCTCTCAAGTCTGGACCATCAACTTAAATTTTGTTCCACACCCAATTGAATATGAAATTTAAGCTAAATATACGTATACTGTCTTCAGATGGTAATGGATTGCTCCCATTTTTCTTTGCAATTCACTTTGAAATATTAATGATAGAGATAGTAGCTCTAAGTATAGAAATTAGTATACGGGTTAGCGCTTTATTAGATTGATTTAATATAAATTAAACAGTATAGAAACCAATTATATATGCTTACTTTAAAAGGACTATAAATACTTCACAGAAAGTAACAATGCATTAGTTAACGTGCTCAAGGTTTGCAAAACAAATCCATTTCTGATTAAAGTGTTTTATTATTTCTATCCAATATTTTATTATCAAACATAACATAACGCGGATAAAGCTTACATAAATAAGCTAGGGGATGAAAACTATATATCTGCTATATATGTTAAACCCAATATCCTCAGTCAATCATAGCTAGTGTAGTATTGCTAAAAATAATCATAATTCTGTCATTGTATAATTAAGTAATCGGGGCCAATTGAGTACTTAAAATATCACCATATATATATCATGCCCATTTTGTGAATACAATGTGTACTGCATCATCATTGTTTAGAGTCTAAGACGAATAATGATCAATAGATACACAAAAGTCCAACTATCCTGCCTCTGTTGCGAAAGATGACCGTACACACACATATCATTCTTACCCTTTATGCCCTTGTGCAACAAGACAGTAAAGCAAACCCCTAAGCATTTCGATAGGTATAAAAAATTGTAGGTCACGGTGTTAATAATTATCAATTTGATCTTACTCAAATACATATGTGACACAATTCCCTTTTTTTTTACACTTTTTTTTGTGGTGTTTCATTTTCTATATACTTATTAACCTTCTTATTCATTTGATTTACAATACACCATTAACGGCCCATTTGCTGAATTCGCTTTACTTGTGTTTAAAAATTCAGGTCTGATGTTTTCCAAAAAATATAAGTTATAGGTTGTTTTAGTGCATGGGTTAGAGAGGGATTGAGAATGAGAGACATCCCCACATTCCTGATATTATTATTAGATGCAAGGTCATAGTCATTCTTTCTAGTGTACCTCCATTTATTACCTTTGTCTTTTGCATCCATTACTTCTCCACTCAATGCTGTTTGCCTTCCCCCTCTACTATCACCTTTTGCCACTTGATTATCAGCTCTCACCTCTCTCTCTCTCTCTCTCTCTCTCTCTCTCTCTCTATCTATCTGTTTGTCTCTCTCCCCTTTATCCTCTCTTCCAATTAGGGTTTCCTCTTTAGGGGTGCTCCTCCTGTAACAAATCTGCGACTTATACCTCTCATTGGCTTAGGCTACTTAGTCTCGGGAGGGAAAAAGAGCAGCTTCTAAGGACCTCCCACAAGGGAAAAAAGCTACTTCCCTTTTAGTTCATCTGATCAAAGAAACCTACATCAGAAACAGGTAAAATCATGTTCATGTAGCTTCCTTCTTTGCTCTTTTTCTTTATGAGTATATAGTTCTTTTCTCTGTTTTTGTTTCTTTCAAGTAAAGTAACGGTTGATAGACAAAATGGATCGTTTTGAGAAGTCACAGTTTAGGGCTTATGTTTTTTGATGTAGCCATGAAATATAATCATGGCTCGTTGCAGCAGCCAGATCCCTGGTTCAACTGATTTAATTTCAGAAGGAAATTATAACTTTCTACTTGATCATGCAGCTGAATTCTTCCAGTGGAAGAAAGATATAGGTAAACTATTCTTGTCTGCGATAGTATATCGATGTTTCTGAATAGGGAATAAATGAAGAAGAAGAAAACAAACCCAGAAACTAAACTTAAGGAAATATTCAGATCAACACTTTGCAGAGAGTTTCATGTTTAAAATTAAGAATTCTTTACTGATTTCTTGTCATAAATTGAAAAAAGAGGAGAGAAAGGAAAGAAGGAAAATATATTTTTCAGAAAAGGAAATAAGAAAGGTTGTAAAAGAAAGAGAGAGGATAAAGATACTCATATAATATTATACAAGAAAGTGACAACTAATCCTCAAATTTATAGCAGCCAGCATATAAAGGCTCGTGCATGTAGAGGGGGGGATTTAGGGGGGATGGATAAGGCCTAAAGGGTCTAAGATGGGACTAATATTACTCCAATTTTAAGATTTTAGAAAGGTTTTTCTGATTGGGTAGTATTACTGATATATCAACGAAAGAACACGACAAACGAACGAGACGGGAAATAAAATATCATAGAATTAAGAGGTGCAACTGAAATAGCATCAAATCCAATTTTCTGACCTTTCAGCTTCACCTTCGACAATAAAATTGAATCTAAAACTGCTTACTGGATAACTTGACATAGATAAGAATCGAAAGTTTGTTAATTGGTTTTATGCCAATATTTCTAGTGCAGGGAAAATGGCATCATCTAGCTCTTACAATTCTCCCTGTGCTGCCTGCAAATTCTTGAGGAGGAAATGCATGCCGGGATGCATCTTTGCGCCTTACTTCCCACCTGAAGAGCCCCAAAAATTTGCTAACGTCCACAAAATTTTTGGTGCTAGCAATGTGACAAAGCTCCTTAACGAACTCCTCCCCCACCAGAGGGAAGATGCAGTGAATTCCCTTGCCTATGAAGCAGAGGCCCGCGTCAGGGACCCAGTTTATGGCTGCGTAGGTGCCATCTCTTTCCTCCAGAGACAAGTTCAAAGGCTCCAGAAGGAGCTTGATGCTGCTAATGCTGATCTGCTCCGCTATTCCTTCAATGACATCGCTCCAGCATCTCTGTCTGTGCCGCCAGGACTGACTTCAGTTCAACAAATGCCCCAAAGGCAGTTTAGTGCAAGAATTGGTAATGAAGGAAGTGGGTTTTATCGGCAATCTCCTACTACTTTTTCTTTTCCTTATTCTCTTCCATGGACCGATACCTCTTCGGAGGACATCAATGAGGGAGGAGGAGGAGGAGTAGGAGGTAATTTGTGAATTAAGTTTGCAGTATTACCCATCTAGGGTTTATACTTTTTGAGGCATGGCCTGCAATATTCTGGTGGCATGGTGATATTATATATATCTAGTTCTGGACTCTGGCTATGTAGCCTTACTTGGACTCTTCTGGCTAGGTGACTGAAGGTCTACTGTTTCTCTTAATTTTATTTGGTGGCTTTTCTTTTCTAGATGATGAGCATGTGTTGTTTAAAACTTACCAGGAACTTAGGTAGTCTTTTCAAAATCTTTAAGTGTGGCTCTAGGGCCTAAATAAGTCGGTAGAACATGCATATTAATGTGTGGCTACTAGACCTCTTATTGTGTATTCAGTGCAACTCTAGGCATGTGCAATGTGCAAGCGGAGTTTACATTATCTATGTCTTTGTTTATGATTAAGAATAAGTTAGCGATAACATCACTTGATTCAAAGCCTAACTCTATGGTTTAGACGCTTAGTCCTACTTACCCTATATATTCCTGCCGTTCCCCCCCCCCCCCACTTTGCTCTTAATTATGGACCACCTTTTTACTTTCTTTTTGTGTTGTTACTCTCTTATATTACCCCCATTTTATCTGGCTGATTCAAAACCACTGATTTGAATATTGTTTTCCTTTCTTAATTACCTAAGTTGGTAAACCATCCGTTGAGTTTACTTCACTAACCGTTAAATAGTTCTCATAATAAATTTTGCCTTAGCTCAATCGATCATTACTGGCAATGAAAATGTCACAGTCACAGACACACAGACAAGATTTTAAGCTTCAGTTGAATGTGTGTGTATATATATATATATATAGCTACTCTCAATCTCATGTAGAGTTGTATAGACTTTTCATGTAAAAGTCTGTCTTCCTGATAATCCAACGACATCTTATTGCTAGCTAGTCTTCAGATTTTTTTGAGAAACACATTGGGTATTGGGTATGGTGTTCGACGAACTCAAGTAACAGGAAAACGAGCAGTGTTTTTCTGAATTTGTGTCTCTACTGCAATCCAAACTTGTTTGAATTGTAGTTTTCATCATGTACTGAGAAAAAGGTGGGATGATGAATCTCTTCGTTTAAAACATATATTGTCTTCCCGTGAGACTGAGACTGAGGCTGAGCTCCAACCCCGCATTTCTTTAATCAAACAATGTCTGATATAGTGAGCCACAGTCGCTGTCCTCATTGGATCCAATACATAAAGCAGTAGTAGTTCATCCTTAGGGTTTTTAACCTTTTTTTCCCTCCTTGCCCTTTCAAGATGTACCCTAGCTTGCCCTTCGAAACTGTTACTATCAACCACCAACACCCACCCCCAGACAATACAGTGAAACAGTAAGACCCCCACTCCCTCTCTCTCATAGTCATAGACTGCAGCTACATTGACTAAAACTTGCATGCATACGCATACTGAATACATATCAATTTTTTTAACCGGGTAACTGTAGATATAAAATTGTTATGTAGCTTCATTAACTAATCGAATAGAATTGAATAACCTTACTATACCAAAAATAAAAAGAATTAAATAACCTTAATAGTCTTAATACATTTATTTCATTAAACTATTTTTTCGGGGTAAATGTTAGTTTGCAATTTGACAGGTAAAATTCTGAACTGATCCTGGTGAGATCAGAATCCCAGAAGTTGCAGCAAAAAAAAAAAAAAAAACTTACGAAATACGAGAAAAAAAAATAGGGTTAGGGTTTTTTCCATGAGCAGTTATTAAAATAATGAAACAATAGAGAAAGCAGTCATCCAACTTACAAGTTCAGCCACATTTGCACTCCTTGTTCCCTGAAGAAAAGTAACAGAGAAACCTTTCATCTTCCAAAAGAAAGTAAGCCGTCATTTTTATCCCATATACGTGTTACAAATCTTCAAGGTAACCCAAGTATAATTTTTTGTAAAGAGAAGAAATAATAGATCCTCAAATCATGAAATTATCCTTATTTTCTTCGATGATTTCTTTCTCTCTCTTATTTATGAATATTCATGTGTCTTTGCAATCTTAGTAAGTACAGAGCTAAATGCTCAAAACCTCTTCTGTTTCTCCATTCACTTTTGTCAGTCACTTTTCTCCCTCTCTTAGCACATATCACAGTCACTGTTACACTTATAAAAATCAAGAAAAGTCAGAACCGTCCTCCCTCCCTTTCACGTATGGCAATTTGAACTCATTTTGTGAGTACTTAATCTGTTCTGCATGAAACGATTTAAAATTCATCTTGTAATAGGAGAGTTTAAATTGTGTTGCGGAACAGGATAAGTTCAAGTTTAAGGCTTATTCGCATATTTATTTTTTCACAAAAAATATATTTAATACTTGATATAATTTGAAATTTTTTATACAATGAATAATATTTTTAAATAGTTTATATTATATTATGTATTAGATAATATATTTTTTAATAATTTATACTATATTGTGTTTAAATAATATATACGGATATAGATATGATTCAAGCTCTATCATTTTTTTTTCTTAATAACGTGTAAATACTCATCTACAAAATTTATGGGGCAAGTAGAAACAAATTAAATATTTCTTTAAAAAGTACAAGACGAATTGAAAACCAAAAAAAATTCGCCCCTACCTATCATATTACCAAGCCTAACTCCCTCTCTCAAATACACACACAGAATATGGGTGTGAGGGACACGAGGGCCTGGCAGAGGGTCTTCCTCTTCGTAGCTATAGTAGTGAGTCACGTCCTCCATACTAGTCCTCCAATTCTCTCTCCCTCTCACCCTCCCTCTCTATGAGAGCCACCCTGACCCCGATTTCCTCCTCGAGATCACCAAAAGCCTCGACTTTTTCTTTCTTGGAATTTTTGGTGAACCAAATCTAATCCCTGATCAACTTTCCCTCAGAATATCTCCCTTATATCGTCAAGTCCCTTTTAATTGGTATATTAGATTATGTATTGGACATTTTGGCATTGGAACAAACAATTTAATAATTTGTTGCAAATAACCAAACGAAAGGGTGTGATATATGCACTGTTAGGCTCAGAGAAAAAGTGAGTATGGCTTTCTGAACTTCTTGTTCCTCTGAATGAATGCAATAGTTATAATTTCAGAATCCATCAAACCCATCAATCTTCTTCACTCTGCACTAAGACGTGGAAAAGAAGCAAAGAGCAGGTGAAACTGGCAGGGTGAGGTTATTACAAAGGACAAGCATGTGGGGGGTCCTATCCCTATTTAAGCCCCCACAACAAATTCTTTATGTCCTCGTGGACCTAAGAAATGGCCACAATGGGTCCAGGACTTGTATCTTTCGCGTTATATGATTTCCATGCTCTCTCTCTCTCTCTCTCCATAGACTCACAGGTCCAAACATGTACTAATGTACTTATGTTATTCGTCACAATGTAGTCAAGCGAGACAAACAAGTCTATTGTCATCCTAATAGTATTTACAGACATTCATTGAGACAATTATACGTGCACACGTGATGTGTCGATTTCAATTATGTGTACCAAAAATATTCCAAGTTTGAAAAGCATAACTCAACTGCTAATGAAGTTGGTCATGACTCATGAGGTAAACTGTAAGTATTGACAATAACTTATCACAACAAGGTTTTATTTATCTGACATGTTGATTTGACTCTCATTGGCCATTCCCTCTACAATTTCCCTCTACAATTTCTTCAAACTCTTGTCATTCATTTTAAATATGAGAGTTGTTATGATATTTCGATGATATTAATGATAATTATAATGTTATTCATAAGTAAATTGTTTGAACTTAATATTAGATTTAACTTTTCTTATGTAAAATTGCTTAATTAGAGTATATTTGTGTGTTTAGTTGATTAAGTACCTCTAGTTTAGTTTTGCATTGTTTCTAACTTTTGAAATTTTGATTCTTCATCAAATCTGCTTTCCTTTCTTTTAAGTACTCATAGAAGGAGAAGTAAAGTCATGATTGTTTCATTCTTCTAGCGCTTAAGCACCCAAAGTTGAGCACTTAAGCATTCATATGCCAAAATGACACTTTAAATCTGTCTACTAACATTTAAGTGCCCACCAGCTAACATTTAAGCTCCCAAAGCACTCGAGCGCCTAACAACCAACGCTTGAGCACTGACTTACTTACTAATGCACTTTTTTGCACTTTAAAAGAAAAGAAAAGAAAAGAAAAGAAAAGAAAAGAAAGGGATATTTCTACAAGAGGAGGACAATTTAGCATTGTTGAGCAACCTTAGGAGAAGAATCAAGGGATTAAATGGGAGATCGGAAGATTTCATCATCAACCTTTTGGATTTTTCATGGAGTTCATCTCTTCCCTTTGCGTTTCTTACTCTTGTATCATGAGTAGCTAAATTTCCTAAGTTAGGGATTTGATGTAACTTGACTTGGATAATGAATTTCTGAATTTCTTGTGATCCTTAACTTAATTCTATAGTTTAAGTGTTTGTTCTTTGTTTTCATGCAATTTATGAATTGGCCTCTCATATTTTGATTTAAAGTTCATATTAGGAATTGAGAAATTCTTCTATGTTCTAGCTCATGAGAATAAATGTCATAATCTTTAAGGGGTTTGGGGATAAGCCTTAGGGATTATGTGGTGTCTTTGAATTTAGGTATAAAGGTAAAGTCCTTTTCAATTTGAATTAAGTTAAGAAATTAATTAATTCTAATTGGTTAAAGGAGAATTGAATCTCCAAGGAATTGAAATTTGATTAGCTTTAAGAAATTCAACCTTAAGACCATAGTTGTAGAGTCAAGGTAATTGAGAATTCATACTCCTATTGGATAAGTTAAGTGAAATCGCATTCCTAGCACTTTTATCTAATTGCTTTATTCCTTCAATTTAATCAACTACATTTAATCTTTTCTTTTGTTCGCTTTCTTTTATTTCATATTATGTTGTTATTTCGTAGTGTAGAGCCTCCTTCGATCCAAACGTTTGTTTAAATAGAATTAATTCTAGTAAATTGGTGATTGGTATGATTAATCTCTGTAGAGACGAAAATTGACTCATCATTTTATTACTTAAACGATTTGGTACACTTGTCAAGGGGTTATCTGGGTTTGATATTCAAGATGAGTTGTCTGTCAATCATTTATTAACTGTTGGATTCATAATAAATGTTTGAAAGTCTATTAAATATAAATAACAATTAATAAATACTTGACAACTCACCTTAGATACAGGTACCCTATAAAAAAAATAGGTACCGAAATAATCCCCTTCAAATATATATGAATTCTCTGTGGCTTGAATAATCTCCACCTTCAAAGTAAAAATCCATGTGACTAAGAAGATTTTCTTTCACTTTCACTTGCCCGCTCTGTTAATCTGCGAGGCCAATAGGTATATAATATTGTCTAAAGTAGAATGCAACATGGAACTGCTTCCTTTGTTTGTTTTACATCTTGATCCAATGCAAATGGGTGTTTGGTTTACTGGAAGGAGAAAATATTTACTGCCCAGAAAATATGTCTTAGGGTGTATCCTAGAATCAAGTTTGGAAGAAATTTTGCCTCGAACGTTGTGCCAACATGTTTGGCAACTTTAGACTAGAATCACGTTTAAGTGCGAACGTGATTCGAATACCTCAAACTTGAAAGCAATATTTTGTTGTTTTTACGGTGAAAGAAAATCCGTTTATATGTATATTGACATAAATACTCTTGCAATTTGATATTATATCACTATTTTAATAATATTTAAATAAATATAACCTAATAGTTTTAAAAAATATTATTATAAGTATACTCAAAGTAATTTTATTTTACAATACCCCAAACAAACTTAATTTTTAAAAGGATTTTTTTTTGTCATCAATTTATTTATGATCAATATTTTAACATCAATTTTATTAACAATTTAACTCAAAATAACTTATGCTTTTTTTGGTAATTACACGTCTAAAAATAATTTTTATTAACATTATCAAAACAACATTCTTTTTAACAAAATCAATTTTCAAATAAAGGGTTCAAAACATAAATTACTTCACTCAAACTCACTTCTGACCAAAATCAAATTTGTAAAATCAAGTTCATCCAAAATCAAGTTTGCAAAATTTAATCCAAACACACATAATAAGCATGTTGGCGTTGGCAGAAATGTAAAACAAATAAACTTCATGTATACAAAGTTAACCAATTATAGAGTAAAACTCATGCATTAATATATAACTTGCATATGTATCGTTTACATGGAGTCCTGGGTTCATGTGCACTGACTTTCATTAATTACACTTTCCGATTAACAACAAAACATATTAGCTTACAAGAAGCGATATTATTTAATTAATGGATTTCGTGACTAAGCAGAGTTTAAGTTCATGTATGAAAGAGTAAGCATCTAAAATCGAACGTATGTTAATTGATGAGATCGAACTGTAACAAGTTAACAGCTTAAAGATTTTTAGTTTGAGTTAACAATTTAAAGGTTTTGAAATCGATGTCATTTGGAAGTATCAATATAAATCCTCACTAAAGTTTATGACATAACCTTTGAATGTGGCAACCTAACTACCCTCCTTCTAAACTTTTTACAACAAGAAAAAAAAATTCCAAACATATATAGAAATGAATGAATTGAAGAGCTTTTTATGGAAAATAAGAAATGAACATGCATGGTGTCAATAACTAAATCATCCCAAAAGCATAAGCTAATACAGATGTAGAGATCCAATAATAATTTGTATTTCCATCACATGGATAATCTCTTATTTTGTAGAAGAGGGTCATTCATCATTCAAGTTTTGCTTACCGTTAGTTATGTTCATGGGACAAATCCCAACTGATGAATATTCAGCATCAATTTTATTGATTAATTTTTCAACTTTGATCACTTTTATCATATATATGTATGTATGTATGTATGTTAATCATAAGTCAAGTGACCCATCTTTCTTTATGTCATTTAATATGAAAGATCTTCCCAATCTGAAACAAATCTAGAAAGAAACTAGGCAACATAAAGTTTCGTTTTTCTTCTCTTCTTTCTTTTGTGTGTGTGTGTGTGGCAGGGGGGTGGATGAAATTATATATCATAAGTTGATTTGGTGTCCTTCGCTTCCTTTTATCGTCTCCTTTTTAAATTGAAGCACCAAAATGATTGTGAAGAATATATTGTCTGTATTTCATAATGTGTACAGATTAAACTAACTTGATTTGATCTAATTTCAGTTGTTCCTAATGCAATTGTGAAACTTTTTTTTCTCTTTCGGTTAGGCAATTATAAAGCTTTCTATAATGATATTATTGTTAGTGAAATATTATAAATTTATTTTGACACGAACATATAAGTTTTGTCACCACGACTTTTTTTTTCTTTTGAAATTACTGAACTTGGTTTAAGTGATAGGATAAATAAAAATCATATATTTAATTTCTGATGTACTATAAATTTTAAAAAAAGGAATATATATGTGTGTTACGCTAAAATCGCACTTAAGGGCGTGCACCCTGTCGCACAAGTAAGAAAGGAGTATTTAAGACTCCAAGTATCGAACCCACAAGGATTGTTGGCAATTACTAAGTTAATTAATCCCTTATGTTATCTAGACAATGAAATTCGAATGAGAAAGGAGAAAATATCAAGCAATTATGAGAAAGTGAGGAAATAAAAAATTATCAAGCAAAGATTCAATTATGGAAAGCCTAGCGCGTCTGGTTTCACTTATGTCAAAACTCATAATATTGCCAAATTCCTCAATAATATGTATTCCGATTGATTGCCAATCACCTGTTCTAATGCTATTAATACCCAATGGTCATGCAATATTAATATTCTTTTTCTCAATCTGAAACCCCCAATGGTCATGCAAGGCAAACAATCAAGAAAAGCATAAAGAACCAGCAGATTTGTTAATTAAATAACTGATTGAAAACAAAGGATTGAGTTTGGTTCACACAACCCCAAATCCGATTAATCCTAGAGTTCCGCTAACTAATTGTGGTACGGTCGCCAGTTAATCAATTAACTTTTTAAAGGGTGCGCAAACCTTATTGGAAAACATAGCATTAGGAAAAATTCAATCAATTGGGGAAACACAAAATTATTTAGAATTAGGAAAACATTATAAGAATTTGAACATAAGATCCACCATAACCCTAGTTATGGATTTAGCTACGCATACTCAAAGAGAACAAAGCATAAACTAAAACCAAATTCAAATCCATAAAAGAACAATAGAAAAACTAAAACCCGGAAATCTCCTTGCGGTGAAACAGGTCCTTCACGAACAATTGGGGAGACGGTCCTTCACTTGATAGCTTCAAAAACCTCCAAAGCTCCGCTACAACTCTCTAATCAAGCAAAGGGCTATAGCTACTTTCTTTCTTTGAATGCCGGATACGTTTCTCCTTGCGCTGCCACTCCTCCTATTTATAAAATTTTAGTGGGCCAACAACTCTAGCAAAATTTTCTTTTAGGGTTTCCTAATTGTGCACAAATTCATTTAATGTGCAATTCTTGGGTAATAGGAAAAGTAGATTTCTTTCCCACTTTAAGTATTCCTAATTAATGTGAGATAAGAGGAAAAATCTTCCAAAAATAAAAATAGGAAACTTCCACAATTGGATTGATGATATCTTTGTAGGATATTGCCAAAATCTTTCATAATTATGTTGATAATATCTTTGTATCTTTCCCAAGATTGCTTCCATTTTAACACTTTAAAGGTTGATTCTTATAAATCTTCAACCTGCAATATTCAAAGGAAATTGGGTAAGTTTCCCTCATAAAATCATCAAATAAATACCAAATCAAACTCAATTTCCCAACACTTAAGTATATAAAACGGCAGTTTATCAATGTGTCATGCGCCCATATAAAAAAAAGGCAAAAATAAAATCATATGTAAAGCACTAATTAGTTATGCATTTATTTAATCAATCTTTTGACCATTCTGAATTTAGTGGGACAAGATAATACACAAGTGCGCTGCCTCTAAGAATCAAGCAACCATACTTAGGTCAGTGCAACGAATTTGACATAAAATGAGATTCTGAGTTTGGTTAGGAATCATATGCACCAAGCAATAATTTTGATGTCGGGATATCATCATTACCCATATCTAGCGATTTTTTTTCTTTTTGATTTTAATTATGTATAGTATTAATCATAAAATAGTTAAGATTCACATAAACAACCAAAATGGGGATTATATATATATAAACTCATAGGGTTCAAAGTTGGGCTTAATTGCCACATGGACGAATTCTAGAAAAGGTTTATGTCCAAAGACCTCTTGTTTTTATCTACTTCTTTATATATTATCCTTATTAGAATTACATTTTATGCTAAAAGTTGTTCGTCTATGGGATTTCCAATTATCATGACCATGATGGTTGCCACTACTGCGTTTCTAAAAAAACCAGGATTATGGGTCAAAGAGAAGCTCTCATTTCATTTTTTTTTCTTTTACTTTTGTCTTGATGAATCCTATAGGTGCTTTACATTTCTCTCTTGATTTTCCTTTCCAAACGTATATATATTCATATTCTGCCTTTCAAGCTTTCAGCAGCAGTCGTTTAAAGGGTATGCAATTTCTCATACAGAGATATTATAAGAGAATGATGAAACGAAAGGCTATGATTGTAAGACGTGCTTATACTTGAGTTCTTTCAACTTCCAACAGGCATCATATATTCTATCTGAAGATCATTAAGCCCTCCCAATATTGGATAATTTTTTAAGAGCCCATATATAATATAGCGGGGAATTAGGACCAAGGAGTTCTACCAGATTGTATCAGCGGGTACCAATAGTATTATCGAATTGGGAAAAAGGCGGGTCTGTTTGTAGTAAACTATATGGGCCAATATTTCTGACTTGGGCAGAAAGACCACCAACATGGCATGCACCAAGGTCCTTACTCAATTAATGCGAGTAGTACACATCATGGATTTAGAAGGTCCCTTGGCTTTGCTTTAGCAATTTAATGTTAATAATGTGTTTGTCTTCTTTATCCAAGTAGACATCTTTTCTCATGGACTCTTCGATCTTGGGCGACTCTAGATTTTAATTTGGAGTTAATTTTTCCAAGGAAAAGTCTCAAACCACACTGAAATAAAGAGTGTCACTATTGTCACTTATAATTTAATTGCTTATTTGTTTTATATTAATTACTATTTATAAGTTATTTTCAGCTAAATATTTTTTTATTTAAATCAAAACTTAATTCATTTTATTTTTATTTATTTAAAATAAATTAAATTAATTCAAGAAAACAATAATAAAAAAAATTAATAAGAAAATTAATTGAGAGTGCCAATAGCAATATACATCCCTAAATCAAAAGTTGTATAAACTTATATCCTACGTTGCACTAACATACGAAGTACCGGTAACCATACATATCGGGTATGAGTATGAGGTCATTTTTTTAAAAAGGAAATTAATGTCAATAACACAATATACTAGTATTGGCTGCACTCCTTATCTAGACCATTATATGATGCACAAATATGTTAAAATGACCCTTGTATCACGACATACTAATTAATGCTTTCGTTAGCCCACCTTTTTTCTTACTGAGTGCGATGTATGCAGCAGCATATTGAAGTGGGAATCTTTATCCCATTGTGATCAGTGTGTCGACGACATGAAGGCCATTTATATTATGACATATTAGCTAGTAAAACCTAAAACAGAATCTGTTAGTTCTGTTAAGTTGGTTATAGTCAATTAATGAGGTAGTTATTTTCTGTTAGACATTTGTACCATTGAGAAAGTAATTCAATGAATTCACTCCATCAATTTTCTCTCTTTACATCATAATGTGACAAGAAAAAAAGGTCACTTCTAAGTGGTTTGGGTAATGGGTCCATAATTGGAAGCATGAGTTTAGAAGATGGGCTAATCATTGGTGGGTCGAAACCTCTGCGATTCTATTTCAATTTTGGGCCAAGAACCTCTATGATTGTCCTCTCATATGTTTTTGAAAAAAATTTAGGTATATATATTCATGTGGAAAATGCTATATCAACAACAATAAAAAAAGACAAAGAAATAATTAATATATAAAATTATTATATTATATATGAATTTATACAAAATTTAAATATTAAAAAAATCATTAATAAGTTTAGTAATATAAGATAATGTAATATAAATATATAATAATATTTTATGGCATCACTGAATCGCTTAGCCCTTTATGAAATCAATAGATTACTTCAGCGTAGTGCGCACTCTAGAAACAAATTAAGCCCCCAAGAGAAACAACATTCCTTGTGTTTGCTGTCTTATGATTATAATATAGTTTATAGGTAGAGCTATCAAAATGGGCTATGAACTATGGCTTACCCCTTTTTAGTCCATTTATTAGAAGGATTTGAGCTAGCTTTGAACAATACTTCGCAGGTAAATGACCCATCCTTGGTGATATAGGAAATTATTCACTAGTTTGATGTTAGTTTCAAGCATATTATTCCGTTGGGGTTGTTTTCATCACCTTAGCGGTGACATTCCATTTTTTTTCTTTTTTAATTCACATAAGTATTTGTGTGAGTTCACGTGACAAAAATATATTTACATTAGCGCAATTAATTAAAAGTTATTTGAAAAAATATTTATTTAAATGTTTTCAACTGCTTTGAAAGCTGAAAATTAATTGGACTTGCACAAGTTACATAATTGAAGCGGTAACCACATCAGTCACGGCTAAACAATTTTTTAACTTTTTTTCTTGCATTTTTAAAGTTGTAGTAAACGCTAGACACACATATTGAGGTAAATGTATTTCATCTGACCACGGAAAAATACATTTTTTTCGTATTTTCCTAAAATTATTGTCAATTTTTTTTCATAATAATTCAACATACTTTATCTATGACTTGGAATGAAAATAGGCCAGGCAGCTCAATAGGAGCCTACAGCCTAGCCTATTTTCAGCTTACTTCAACTTAACTTATTTATCAAACAAGTCAGGTTTACGTTTTTAAAAAAGCTTAGTGAGTTAAATAGGCTCAAGCCTTTAAAAAGGTCTATTTGACCTACCAAGTTGGCATATTTATTTATTATAATAACATATAATTAAAATTTTATAATACTTGAATTATTTTTTAATTATATATTAATATAATTTATTTATTTTATACCCAATATAATAATTTTAGTAAATGTTAGGTATATTTGAAACATATAAAATTTAAGTTTATTAGCTAATTTGAAGGCCTTTATAAAATGTAGGCCTTTAAATAGACTTTCAGGTCAGACCAGACTTTTAAATTTTTATAAAAAGGTCAGGTCATGCCAAAAAAAGCCTATGATAGATAATAGGTCAGGCTAAAGTCTAAAGTTTTCAAAATAGGTCAAACCTATTTAAGGTAAAGCCTAGACTAACCTAGCCTATTTTCACCATTACCTATGACAACATGTTTCAGAACTTAAAAAGCAAAGCTTGAACATAGCATGTACACTCTCATTTAATGGAAGTTTAAAACAATAATAATTTAAAATTTATTGTCTTAAATATTAAGACCTAAATATTTTAGAGATTTTTAGTAATGAAATTTAAGAGATTTCATCGACCCCTTAAGCTATCGCAGATGTAAAGTTGACAGCAATTATAAGGAAATTAAAAAAAAATAAAAATAAAAGAACCTTTAGCCGTGATTGTTGTGGTTATCATGCGAGTCACGTAGCTTGTGCAAGTCCAATTAGCTTTTGAAAGTCGTTCAAAACATTAAAATAAATATTTTATCGAATAATTAATTTTTAATTTTTAAAGTGTTTTAATAGATGCATTCTTGTATGGTTGACACTTGATGCACTCTTTTGAATTGTGCTAGTACATGTGACACAAATGCATTTGCGCAAGAAGAACTAGTGCAAATAACTATGTAAATTTAAATCATAAAAAAATGAGCACATTACTGACATGGCTTAAACAACACCATTGAGATAATAATATGTCTAAAACTAACATCAACTGATTTGTAATTTCCTAGTTCACCACTGATAAGTCATTTAGCCAAGTATTTCTGGCTCCTATAAATTAAGGTTAAGAGGCCTAAATGTTTGGAGTTACTTCCAAAACTTAATTAGGTGTTAGAGAAGATGACAGATTATGCCTTTGGGCTATGCACCAAATTAGGGATGGCAAAAAATCCCTAATATACGGGGATCCTTGCGGGGACTGTCCCATTTGAGGACCTGAATTCATAGATTTTTATCGGTGGGGATGGGAATGAGGGAGAAAATCTCCCCGAGATCAAATCAAGAATGGGGACGATGATCATATTCTTTGCCCCGCGGGTACCCGTTCCCGTCTAATTACAAAATTATCCTTATATATATATTTACAAATTTGTCTTTTTTAGTCATTTCACTTTTATTAATATTTATATTAATTTAAAAAAATCAAAATAAACCCTAAGACCTAAGCTGTTCTCTCCATACACTTTCTTTATACTACCACACTCTTTTAAGTTTTCTTTTCTGTTTATATATATATATTATTGAATTTTACTTACCTTTTTTTTTTTTACATTTTGAGTTTTTCGCGAGAACCTGCGGGGATATGGGGAATGGGGAACAGGGAAAAAAATCCCCCCATGACAGGGATCGGGGATGGGGATGGGGATGGGGAATAGGGTTATTAGCGGGGACGGGGAGCGAGAGAGTACTCCCCCCCCTCCTGCTCCGCGCCGGTGCCATCCTTAGGCCAAATGCAATAAACGTTGAAAATATTTTACCCTTCATCCTCAAAGAATTAGGACTTTGTGGTTACTTAACTACAAATCTATTTGTGAGAAAGAACAAGCAAATTAAAGGTTTAATTTAAATATTTAAGTTCAATGAAGTTAAAAAATATTTGCCACTTGTTGGTTGCTTTGAATTTATGTAGAGTTTATAATGTTAATTATGTTCATGTTCTTATGTAATTTTTTAAGTTTGATGTATAAACTTAGTTGGTGTTATTTTTAAAGGTTTTTTTAATCAATATTTGTATGTTTTTTTAGTTTTATATTTTCTTAATAATAATAAAATGATCTAGCTCAATTGAACTTTTTAATGGAAGATTATACTATAAAAAAAATTAAACCCTTATATTAAATGAGTCAAGCTAGGTCAACCTTAATTTACAACTCTACTTTAGGTTTTGTAAATTATGTCTTTCTTCACTCAATTACTTAACCCTTCCAAGTTACAACCAAAACTTGAGCAGAACTAATTTAAAGCAATTTACCTGTACATATATACTCAAACAAGAAGAAGGATTTTAACACAACCATTCCATCAAAATTACACAGTCCTTAGTCTTCATCAAGGTAAAAAAAAATATATGATAACAATTTTTTGTATGAAAAAAAATTAAAAACAAAAGGTTCAATGAGAGGATAAGGATAAGGTGCGTAGGAATAATGCTGTGGTAGGTGAGTAGATGGCTCTGTAGAGGTTGTAGCTGAAGCTTGATGACTAGAAGTTGATAATGATACTTGAGAAGGTTCAACTCTCCTCCTACCATCAGCTAAGCCTGCTCTCCTAATCCGTCGAGTCCTTTAATGACCATCGTCTTCAGGTGGCCCTGGGATGTCTTTTGCAGGAAGTGCGGATTGAAATTGTGTCATGACAATGCGATAATGTTCATCCAAAACAGATAAGATCATCGAAGCCGATTCTCGTAGGGCATCAAAGTTGAATGATGATCGACCCTCAGGCGTACCCCATGCATGCAATTGCGCTACATTGTCAGCCTAATAAAATATATAAAAAGTTAAACATATATACATGGATGCAGAAATTTACAGTAACAAAGGAAACAATAATAATATTAACAGTGTTTACAGCAAGTCTAATAGTAGCTGTAAAAGGAGTTATCCACCAAACGGTCACACAGCTATACCATTGCATGTACTCAGAGTTATTACCAAGCATTCCACTGAAAGGCTCACCATTGACACACTAATGTCATAACACAACCATCATTCATAATGTATCATCCAAAATACATAACATGATAATTAGTTTATAATACATGAAAATTAATAATACATAACACACAAGTACATAAATTTGGAATAACATAACATACATGAAGACAATACATCATAATTCTTAATTCAACTAGAAGGTCATTCTCCAGAGTTAGTTGATGCATTTGATCCACGAGTAGGACAATTACGTAATTGATGCATTTGATCCACGAGTAGGACAATTACGGTGATTGTGTCCTTTAGTGTTGCATTTTCCACATCTTTGCCTCGACCATGTTCATTCCAATCCATCTCGTTTCGAATTCTAGTCGATTTTGGTCTTTCCCGAGCTCGTATCAACTCACGATCTGACACCAACTTGGTAGAAAGAGTTGGTGGCCAAAACGATTCATCTTTGATTGGGTGCTACTCTCCCCCTGCATGCTTTGAATATTGATTATAACTTATAAATTGAGTGCATATATTGCATAAGATCAACAGCACGTGCAACACAAACAGCTAGTGCATGAGGGCAAGGGTAATGCAATACCTAAAACTTCCCACAATCACACCTCTCTTCTTCTAGATTGAGTGTCAATAGGTTTCCATCCACTTTTGTTACAGGGTTGAATGCCTCTTCTACATCAAATCTATTAGTCTCATAATCGTATCTTCGCACTTGGTGTGAGTTTGCCAATTGATTGTTATCATGCAATGCTTTCACAAAATCTTCAGTATAGACTTCTCTATTTGAAAGCTGCTCAACAATCTCGTCATTACGATTGAAAAAATATTTAACCAAATTGTAAAATGTCATCTGAACCAGTGCAGTTATTGGTATATTTTTTCCACCATTCAACACTCCATTAATACACTCAGCCAAGTTAGTAGTCATATGACCGAACCTTCGTCTACCATCATATGTCATACTTCATTTCTCTTTTAGCACTGAATTAATCCAATTTGTCATGCCTTGATAAGCAGTCAACTTCTGTAATCTTGATTGAAATTTGGGTTGGCTAGTTTTATATCCTGATATGAAATTAAATGAAAGCATGTTGTTAATCATTAAATTTTAGAATAGTAACAATTTGTAATTTGAGGTTAAGGAAAATACATGTATTCATAAAAAATTTCTTCATTGCCACATTCTTGAATCGTGTGCCATTGACAACTGGGTATTTATATAATCCAATGACAAAGGAAAATGTTCTGGTTCAGTTTCTTCTATTGGTTCTTCAACATTGAGACTATATTAATTTGTTTCCACTTCAACCATCACCTCCATTGCAACCAAGTTTGGATATTGTTCATAACAATCAATCATGCATGCAACATCTTCATCATCTTCTAAATGGATGGTTATCCACCTCAACATATTGGACCATTGGAGAAATATATATATGACACTGGAAACATTTTGATTTGCTTGAAGTTTCAATTTTGCATGAAGAATTATTGTCATGCCACGTTTAATCATTATAGACTTAGGAGGGGGACCATCATAGGTCACACCTTCATTACCCTCAATCATTCTTTTATCCTAATAAATTAGCACAAGAAGTAATTTTCCATTTTAACCTTATAAACAATAACAACACAACAAGTACAACAAACAAGTCAGTCATATATATTGAATTGAAATAAATTACTTGATTTCAATTTTAATTCATAGTTTTTTATTTCAGTTTCAATTCATAGTTTTTTATTTCAGTTTTAATTCCTAGTTTTCAACTCAATTAAAGCAGCGCAAGCTAAAATCAAGTATTTTACCTCAATTCAAATGCAGCAAAACTCGAATCTACTTCACTTATGCACAATCAAGGCTAAAGGGTCGGATTTGATATGTTAGGGTTTGGAAATGGCCGAAATTTGAGAAAATAGTAAGTGTGCTGCGTTGGGAAAAAGGAAGGGAATTAAATAGGAATTCAACGTGGATACTCCAACACATTTGGCGGCGCAATACACATAAGATACGCTAACATGTTTGGCGTATCCACATAGAATTCGTCAATCCGTTAGGCATTTCCAATGTGGATATACCAACACGTTTAGCATATCCTATATGTACTACACCAAATGTATTGGCGTATTCACATTGGAAGTGCCTAACGAATTAGTGAATCCTAAATGGATTGTGAACAAAAAATCAACGTGACAAAAACAACAATAGTTCAATAATTAATTTCAAAACAATAGTATTTTGATACTAAGTTTCTGAAATAAAATTCTTCAGGTGAAAAAGCCTATTAAAAGAGTATGAGAAGTTAAATAAATAATTAAAAAAAGCTACTGTCATTATTATATATATATATATATATAATATCTATTCAAATTAGACATATTCATTATAGGTTCGAGCAACTTTTGTATTAAGTCACGGAACTACCAATCATTTATGATATTAAAATAATGAAGAAACCCACAGCTAAGCTAATTGACTATTTGCACCTCTCATTTCATATGGGTAAGGATGGGTTCAATTTTCGAAGCTAAGTAAGCGATGAACAGCATGCAGCAGTCCACCAGAGATGACGAGAAGGCTCTAAATTTGCACCGACGGAGCAAGCTAGCGCAACCCATCCCATCCATCACTGTAACGCTAACACCTTTCCTCACTATTAAACGACATCTCCCTCTCACATGCAATCCTCCTCCCTATTCCCTAACCAAGTGTTCATCCCCCTCCCCAAGTGTCCTCACTTTCCTTCTCCTTAAATTCATTCTTAACAGTAACACTCCTCAGTCTTCACCCTACGTCTTTACCCCTCCCCCTCTCTCTCTTAGTTTTAGAAATGATGATTAATTATGAGTTTAGTTTTTAAGGAACAATAATTGTAAAAAATGAAATTTTATTAATAGAATGAGATACAAGGCTATTAGCAAGTATGTATAGTCTTGATGGCTTTGGCCTTTGCTTTGGCTTGCTTTTGGCTTTCCCTATTTATAGTAGTTCTACCTCCTCAATGGACGGTAGAGATTAAGCTAAATGTACGGTGATTATGAGGTTCTAGAACCTTCCTATCTCCTTACTCTAAGATATTTACATACAACTTTCTAGAAGTTTATAGAGAATCTTAGAGTTTTCTCTAAGAGTCTAGAGATTTCTTAGTGCCTAGAGTTTTTTAAAACCTTCCATAAGATTCTAGATTATTCCAAAGTGTTCTAGAATATTCTACAAGGTTCTAGAATGTTCTAGAGTGCTCTAGAATGTTCTTCAAGGTTCTAAAATATTTTAGAGACTTATAGATTCTTCTAACTTTTCTCCAAGCACCAACCATTATGACTTGAATTTAGCTTGCTGCTATTCTTGAAGATTCTAGAACGTGCATAATTTTCTAACACTCTCCATATCTGTGCATATAACTCAAACCCCACAACCACAAGCTAACTAGCATATATAACTTCCCTTCCATGGCTGAACCCCAACAACAGGACCACTACCAGTACCATTAGCAGCACCCAACAGGGAAGGGAAGTCCTTCTGCATCACAGGTTCTAGCACTCGCCACCCTCGTCCCTCTCGGAGGTACTCTCCTCATCCTCGCCGGCATCACCCTCACTGCAACGGTTATCGGGCTTGCAGTCACCACCCCACTGTTTGTGATTTTCAGCCCGGTCTTGCTCCCCGCAGCCTTCGCCATTGGCTTGTCTGTTGCCGGGTTTTTGACATCTGGAGCCTCCGGTGTCTCCTCCCTCTCCTCCTTTGCTTGGATTGCCAACTATCACCGTCGCTCACGGTTGCCAGAACAGCTTCACCATGCAAAGGGTCACGTGGCCCAGAGAACTCAGGGCGAAGTCGAGAGTGTGGTAAGCAAGGCCCAGGAGACGGCCCAGAAGGCCCAAAGTAAGGCCCGTGAAGCAGTAAAAGACCAAGAAGAAAACCAAACAACATCGTGAACTTGGAATCTGATTGTGAAAAAGTCTCTGAAGTGACTCAATCACAGGCCACTGCTCGTTGATATTTGTGGGAGTGTTCCCGTGTACTTTTTCTGAAGCCTGTTTTCTATGTCGACTATGGAGTGTGAAGTGTTTAGTCATTAGTGACCAAAAAAAAAATTTGTGGCGTAGACGTTATAGTTTAACGTTATCTGAAAATATTGGTGCTTAAATACATGGTACATTGTAAAAATAGTGCGTAGTCTGCTTCTGCGAATAAATTTCCAAGCCACATGATTTATTTGTAGATATTTTTGTTCACATTTTTACTTTTATATTTTGCGTTGATTCAGCCAAAATTGACTTTAAATTCAATGCTTAATATCACTTTATGTCAACAGGCATAATTTTGTGTTGAAATGCAGATGAGATAAACAGAGCATCTCTGCTGTTCAAATTTTTTGTATGCAATATTTTACACGTAGAGGTTCCCCACATTTTGCATTAGTGTTTCTTTATTTTTTCTTTTAGCAATTGAATTAGAGTCAAATCTCTTTTTAATGATGAAATGTGTGTAATTCTACATTTGGATTTGTGCATTTTTTTGACCTTTTTTCCCGTAACATAGATATGCTGTATCGCTGACAGTTTTCAAGATATCGCCAATTAGCCCGTGAAGCCCATCTAGTTTGTTGGATTTTGCCTCTTAGGTATTTTTATATGTAGAGTAACTTACTGTGTCTTTGATTAATTGTTAACTCCGTTAATTATTATTTTAAAAAATAAATTTACTTATTATTAATTATTAAAGTGATTTTTTTTTAAATTTTGTTATCAAAGTATGTTTCCCGTACAAGTCGATTCATACAAAATGTAATATTTTGCTACTAGATTTACTACTATACGAAACACTCAACACTCAACTACTTCAATTTTTTAAAAATGAAGGGTTACCAAGTATCTTTTGTATGTTCAATGTACTTTATGAAAGTTAGTTAGAATTCTGTAGAAATATTATTTATTGATTTATTTACTTGATTTTTATATTTTTATATAGTATACCTTCCCATACTCGAATTCGTACCTCGTTTTGTTTCCTAGTCAGTTAGTTTAGCATCTCTATTTCTATAATTCGATTATACCAAAAGATGAACCCCAAGACCCATGCATGTTATGTAGAACACATTTCTTATACATGGATCAGCAAAATTGCGTTACTGCTTTTCCTGCATAGACATAAATAATATATCCGAACTAACACTTTTTTTTTTATTATACATATATCAGCAGCAAAATTCCACTCTCATGGCTGTATGGCAGATAGTCTATCTATAAACTGGATAAAAGTTTCATCTGTATCTAGCATGCTAATTCTTACATATTTTGGGCTAACCCCAAAGTGTTTCCCACTCCTTGTTAAGATTTTGTGTTCTCGAAGGAAGTTTTCGCAGTCCTCTATATTTCCCTCACATTTTAACCACGCAAAAGCTGCAACATAGGTATAAGAAGAAATAAAATAAAATAAAATAAAATCAATCACATGTTGACATGAAATTTACTTGTGGACTTGCCTGAAATTAGTTCCCTAATCAAATTTGTCAATTCGGTTATTTACCTGGTTGAGGCTCCGACTCCTGATTGAAAAAGGTGCAGAATGCAGGAGAAAATTTGGGCAAACTGAACAATCCACTACCCTCAACTGCTGCTCTCAGTTGCTTCCACCTTTGCGCCATGAGCTCGTAGCTATACTTGAAGAATGATTCCCCATCTTGGGAGTTTCCTAGTTCGCAGCTGTCAGACACTGTCTTTAAAACCTTAGCAGCCCTGAGTTGCGAATCCTTCGAGACACCTATTGTATTTAGCTCTATGAATTTAGTCATTTTCTTTGCAACCTCTTGGTCTTTGACAAGAGCCCACCTGTAAAGTATAAAGTGAACTTTCAGAAATGTAAAAGTGATCTTTTAAGTATTTAGTATTGACCTTCTTACAGAACTTTTATTTTTTTACATCAAAAAGTGGTGGAACTTATGACTTTAACCAGAATTTCCACCCATCCTAATCATGCCCAGGTGGCTCTCAGTTCTCACATTTGGATCCATTATAACATCTTCTTTGATGTTATTAAGTTTGCGCTATTTTATATAAAAGGATTACTGCACATAAATAATTGAGGGGGACAGAACATAAGGTAATTATAGTAATATTATCAGCTTACCCTATGCGCATTCCCGCATGACCAGTGCTTTTTGAGACAGTGAAAAGAGTTAGATCATGATCTGTAGCGGATGATATTGGAGTGTATTGTGGCCAATAATAGGCAAGGTCATGAACCAATAGTCCCTGGCTTCGGTTGACCACAGATCTCCTTGCATATCCATCAGGGTTATTGGGAGAAGTAACCAGCTCAATGTAGGGACCATCTTTGTCAAAACTCTCCGCATCACCGGCCCATTTGTAAAGGCCTGATTTCTGGTAATCTGTCATTGATGGGTAGGACTGGAAGCAATTTTCTCGTCAATTCAAAGCTAAACCATGAACTGATCAAACTAAAAACAGGTAATAAGTTTCTTTGCAATCTTGAACACAATTAAGATTCTGCGAGGTGTCATAACAAAGTCAGAGCCATGTAACTAAGAGTTGTAGCCACTCATGTAAACCTTTGCATTAAATTCTCGGAGGGTGCATTGCTGATTTGTTTCTAAAATCTCCCAACTTAGAATTAAGTGCGATTAAGCGTCAATTATACCAAAAGTAGTAGTTAAGCCAGATGACCCTATTTCCCTTTTTGTATGAATTGAAAGAATGACCGTCTAGTTTGGATTCAAAATCACTGACAGTCTAGAAGCTAAATTTTACTCTGTGTCAGATCATCACATGCGATTGTTCACCATAAGTGTGCTATATATATATATATATATATAGAGAGAGAGAGAGAGAGAGAGAAGACATTAATGGAGACAAACAACAAGAAGGATTAAAAGAGGAGGCAGAAAATTAATTACGGGATGCAATTACATAAGACATGGCAGGACAATTTGCATGCTTCAATTAATATGTGCCTCTTTCAGAACGTGACTATGATTTCTCTTTCTTTTGATAAAGAATCTCACAAAATCGAAAATAGCAGAGAAGAATCAATTAAAAGTCAGGCAAGTCCTTGACCACTGCGTTAAACTATTACCTGACAATATTCTACCGCAGAGGAGATGCTTACAAATTCAAAGTATAACGAACAAAACTTAAATGTAAAGAGCTAAATCATCCTTCTACATAATCAGCTTAATAATTATTTCAATATTTAATAAAAAAAATGTATTAAATGAAAAAATAAAAACATTTTGTATCTTAAAAATCTTAAAAGCATTTCATACTTTCTTCATTTAATAATTAAGAGGATTATTAACAATTATGTAAGAGAATTTAACATTTTTCTTCTCTTAATTACTTAAAGAAAAGGGATTATATTATGCTTTCTGAATTTTCAAAACATTAAATACTAATATTTTTTCTTTAAGTAATTAAAAAAAATAGATTATTGTTTAAGAAGATTTAACATTTCTAATATCTATCATCATCATAAATATTCATGACTCACCGAGTAATAGGGTGCCGCAGATACGACACTGATTGGTTCAGCTGCATCATGCGGGGACAGAGCATAAAGAGCAGCCAGAAAGAGCTGAGAGGAACCTGTCCCAACAACAACATGGCGACCTTCTGTGACTGCATTGCCAACCTCTTTGTGCAACCTCACCACCTCTTTGGTAAACTCAGGCTCCAGAAACCAGCAAATGTTGGTCACATCAGAAAAATAGCTCATGGATTGCCATCCCGGAATTGTGATCGTGGTCTTGTCACCCATTTGTCGCCAAAATCTTTCATACACTGTCGGGTCTCCACTGCATAATAACAACTTAGAAAATGAACATCGATAAATTAATTAAACACAATGTCAGAAACCAGATCATTATATGTCCAACAAACGCCTATTTAAAATTCATGGCTGCGAAGGAAAAATATAAAACAAATTTATAAAAAAGTAATACTAATATTTTAATAATTATATTTTTCTTAAGATAGACTACGTTTTGTATTATTAAAAATAAAGTTGATATATGATTCTACCCTGTTTTTTATTCTATCCACCATGTAGCTAGCATGCTGTATCTGTGTCATCCTTCCCTGTAAAGTGCCCAATATAACCGACCCACGTAGGGCATGGTCTGAATTCTGAAACAATATCTTCTTTGCCCTAGAAAATTATAAAATAAGCAGGGGTAGATTGCAAGAACTGTGAAACAGTTAAAGCACTGTGGGGAAGGTAAGGAAAGGAAGGAGGAGCAATGAAACTACTCGAAGTGGTGTTGTGTTAAGGGCTGCATGGGTAAGGTAGTGGGAGAAGAAAAAAGAAAAAAGAAAAAAGAAAAAAACTGGCGGGTCCATAATCTGTATCATCCCAAACAATGATTAGATGGATAGATAGATGGGTAGATGATTGCATTTGCATTTTACATCAGATCAATGGGCTGTGGCATGCACAGCTAAAGAAAGACAAAAGACGTTGGTGATGGACTTCCATTTACGCAGGACCCACGAAGTTGGTGATCCAGACGACCCATATGGAAACAGGAAACAGAAAAAAGGAAAAGGAAAAAAGAAAAAAAAACATAAACAGCAACATTTGAGTGATTCACAATTGGGGCGGCCAAAAGTTACAAAGATCTTCATCACAACCCAATGCGCACTTTCATAATAGTCTTTTGGTCATAACAATGGCCACCAAAAGGGTGTCTTCATGCAGTGTGCATCGGGCACATGGCCCCCACCAACTTCTTCGGTATTCTTCTTCCAAGCACTATTATGATTTATGCATTTATGCTTTGCCTTGTGCTCTTAAAAGCCCCCACTATAAAATATGTAGGTTTGTAGCAGTTTGAGGTCCACGGCTACCTTAACGTGCATATAATAATAATAATTAAAATAATAATAATTTCATGTACTTAATTTATTTAATAAGAGATATTGCTTAATTTATTTAATAAGAGATATTTCTTATCTATACATTTTTTTTTCCTCCTCTCCTTTATTTTGAAATTGTCTCCCAACAATCACTAACTCCGGCAGAACCAAGTATCAAAATAATAATAATAATAATAATAATAATAATAATAATAATAATAATATTGGTCAAATGTCAATAAGAACCGCCCATGGTGCTGCGTTGGACTCTCTAGCACAGCACTAGTGTAGTGTCTAGTGCTGCTAACCCTTCAACTGTTCAACATGAACACCCAACCTCTACTTTCCTTCTCCCAACCAACTTCCGACCCTTCAACTCAGGAACAGAGAGCTGACAAAATACCATCATGTTGTGCCCCTTTAGTATTTATTTTTATCAGTATTTTAAAAATCGATTCAATCGAATCGATTTATTAAATTATAAATTAAAAATTTCACTAATTCTGATTCAACTAAAAAATTATAGTTAAATCATAAAAATTATAAAAAAAATTCAATTGAACCAGTTAAACTGATAAAAATCAAAAATCAAAAATTAATTGAACCGTTCATCAACTTTTAAATTGAATTTTTCTTAAAAAAAATATATATTCTTTTTTAAAAAAAGACTTAAAGATTTAGCACTTTTAAAAATTAGATTGAGAATTTTCACAATTTTAATCCTTTTTTTTCATAAAATAGGTAACAACACTACAAAACAATTTATGATTTTTTTAATAAATTATATATATATAGTATACCAATCCAACTGATCAAACCAATCAAATCTTAAACCACTCTTTTTTTTATTATTTGATTTAACCGATTTTTAAAACATTAACTTTTACAAATGACCAAGTCCCAACATGTACGAAAAATATTAAAGGACAACTATAATTTTTTAAGAGAAAAATATCTAATTATATGAAAATTATTGAATAATAATATAAATTTGTAAAATAATATTAATATAATCTGTATAAATCAAAAAATAAGTTTAATAATATACAAAATAAAGTCATTTTTTGTTCTATAATTTTCTAATGTTAAACGTTACCTCAACATATATTATTAAAAGGAGCAATATTATAATATAAAAAGTTAAAAACTAAGAAGACAGAAACTCAATTTTTTATCATTAAAATCAACACATTTAATACGATCAATCAATTCTGTTTTTCTTTTTGTGAAACGATTTCATATACTGATATGCTTTTTCTTTTATATCTCTGACATTTTTAAAGAGAAAATCACGTTAGAGAGGATGACTTGTCCCTGTCTTCCCCAGGACCTAAAGCAGGAAGCAAAGCACGGTACGAAAGACGTAAGCCCTAGGCCCTAGGAAAAACAGAGACGGCAATTCACACAAATAATAAAATAACAAAAAAAAGACAAAATAAAGATTTAATCATATATATATATATATAATCAGAGTTTTTGCTGAAAAATATCACTGACATCACCTTAACCTCAATTTTCTGTGCTTTTGTTACCAGTAAATTAACTCCCCTCCCACCAAAAATGACAATCATGCCATTAAGTACGAAAATAAGTTTACAATGGATGTGGAGAGCAGAGGAACTCTCAAAAATGTTGTGAATGATATACCAAGAATCTTCGAAGGTTGTTTGCTCACCCAAACGACATTAAAATTAGCTAGCTTGGCAACCTTAATGCAGACATTTTGACATGAAGGAAACAAAAAGAATCAATCTTAGCTTGCACTTACTGGTCAAGATTGATTACTCTTTCCCTGCCGCCGGGGTGATCTTTATGGGTAGAATTAACCAAAGACGAAGTGGAGGATATAGCCAAACGTGATTTGTGGACAATATGTCCCTCTCTGTTAGATTCAGCATCAGCCATCATCGTCCCTTTGTGTTTCTTCAAGCAATACCCGTTGTAGCCTTCTTCACTTTCATACACCATTCTCAGTATCAAACTCACATTCAAAGCCAGCGACAACACCAGGAAGTGCCTCAGAGAGAACATAGTAGGAAGCTTCGCCATCTCCACACAAAACAGAGCTCCCTATGAGAAAACAGCTAAGTATTGAAGTAAAGAGGATCTGATCTATGCTAGCTTTTATACTGCTTTGAGTGCTTTCCTCATTCAAAACCTGCCAACAAAGCACTTAGCCTGTGATAAACTATAGCAGCAATCAAAACAACTTTTGTGACAAGTGTTTGGTGGAGAAGTTAAAGCTATTCGAGGCGGTGAGGGCTGAAACGGCTATTATTCTATGATGATACTCATGATAGTATATTCTATTCTAATGCAAATTCAAAGTGAAAGTAACGACTGTGAAACAGAAAACTTTGGAGGATAGTTCGGGATTCTTGTAAGATTTGTGTGTCAATAACAAATCAACCCGGTTGTCGGAGTTTCAAGAGCCACAGATCAGAACATGTAGAAGAGTGTGGGACTTAAAATTTGAGTCCACTCTCCAAAAATTTTAGAAACGCTCAACCGTTTTGGATGGACATAAGTGGCAATGGACAAAGGAGAAAATATTATAGAAAGCAAGGCCAACGCAAGCTAATGCATTTTGGCATTCTGGAATTTCCTAAAACTGAGGATGTTGGTTGTGGTTTGTGGATGTATAGCTAAGAAGTAAGAATGAACGGAGGAAGAGTATAGAATATTATCAGACAGGAGATTATCACAGTAATCAAGAAATTCTGAGTTAGCTTTACCAGGAAAATCACAGCTTTCCGATGCTAGATCTTGAAAACAGTAAAGATATACTTATCGTGAATTGACTGTTTTCATTTGCTGTAGTGTGTAGTCATATATAATATGGTTGATATTATTGAAGCACGAGCAAAAGTCTTAGGAAAAAAGCTGCTCTCCCTACATGCTCTGTAATCTGTATCACCGTTCACTGAATTGAATCACCGTTTGGCTTCATTTTTTCTTTTAAGTAATCCTACATTCACAAACTGTCGTTTGTAAACTGCTCATAATGTTATTCTTCTTCTGTTTTTTGTGCTACTCGTAATTTTATTCGTTCAATAGAAAATTGTGTATAACAGCTTGTAAGGTTAACATTACTCTTCTTTTTCTGACTTTTTCCATTTATTGATTTGGTTTATAATTTTCAATTGAGGAAGATCAAAATTACAATGATCCACTATTTTTTTTAATATATATATATATATATTTATTTATTTATTTAATTTTTTTCCTCCAACAAATACTGTCAATTAAAAAATATTACTAATTAAAAAAATAATTGATAATAATTTATTGAAGGAACATAATTAAGGACACATGATTTAAATCCCGTAAATAATAAGACGAAACATAAAAAGGCAAAAGGAAAAAACATATAAAAATTTGTTTTTGGAGAATTAAAATATCGATAAAAAAATTGAATAAGAATACTATTTAAGTGTTTAGTTACTTAACAACAAACTAACCTTTACTTCAATAAAAAAATCACAATACATTCTGATTCTATTCTTACATTTAACTTATGAAATTGGCATAGAAAAAAAATCATGTCAAATAAGAACAAATTGGATACAAAGAAATAAAAATTAGCCCTACTCAACTTGCACCTTGCATGGAAATGGAATTTATATTAACACTTTGTTATAGGGGAATAACAGTTCTAATTTATGAAAATGAAAATATGGATTAAATTGTTAGCCTAGGTCTTAATTTATAAGTGATATCAGTTTCGTCTTTTAATAATTTTTGACATCAAATTAATCTTTTTGAAAGATAAATTTGATGTAAAAAATAATATTAAAAGACCATTTTAATGTCAAAAATGACATTGAATGACCAATTTAATATCAAAAATTGATATTAAATGACTATTTTGATATGTATTTATTATTAGAAGACTTAACTGATGATATTTATATTTTTGGAAGATTTTCTAATTTATACTAATGCATTAGTATAAATTTAATCAACCCAATTAAGAAAATTGGTTCAACAAGTAAGATCAAATTGGGTCGATTAAATTTAATTCCTTTGATCTATTGGTCATACTAAATACTTGATAGATCATTTATAAATATCATTGAAAGTTATAGATGAGGCTCATGACATGCCTTTAACTTTCAAATGAGATAATCTCTCAACCCTTAAACCTTTTTTCACAAAAAACAAAAATTTCTACTAAAAATACTAATTTTAAATTTTGGGGAGCGTAACCCTTCATTGAGTTGATTCAATTCTAGCAGTAACTGCTCATCGTTACTGATTTATTGTATTGTGAGAGTATGAAGTATTGACGGCTTACGCTTGCTATTAACAAAAGTCTTAATTTGTACTGAATATAATAGCAATTACTCTTGGAGAATAAAACAAGAAATGAAATAACCAAATGTGACAAGCTTACTTTGAATCTTTTTTTTTTAGAAGCTTACTTTGAAACTTTATTTTCTTTTTGAGTGCTTTTGCTTTCCTTTTAATTTATCTTATATGGTAGCTTTCTCCTAGCTTTTTCCTTTTTTCGCTAGTGGGCAACTTATTTTACTCCAAATAAAAATATTTCTTTATATTAAAAAGTTATGGGACAGGTACTTTCTAATAATTTTAAATATATAATTCATTTTATTGTTATTTGATATTATAGCATATAAATTTATCTAATCATTAGATGTTTTAATTTTTTTTCTAAGTAAATATATTTTATTTGAGTTGTCTCGATATTTGAATATAATTATTATACCATTTTAAAGTTAATTTTAGATTTAAATAACTTAACATGTTAAAGTATTCATATTAATAAACCAAAACTATAAATAAAAAAATTATGAAAATGAAAAATAATTTGTAATTACAATTAGTCTCATTTAAATTTTATCTGTATTTGAACATCATTACAAATTAAAATTAAAATAAATTCTTTTTATTTGATCATATTTTCAGGAAGGTTGTAATATATAATATTACGATAGTTATATTAATAAAATTAATATTGTGAGACATGAAGAGATATTTTTATAACATGACCATAAATAATAAATAAACTTATTAAAATATTACAATTATAAAGGAATTTTTTTTCCAATTTCATTATACTTTAAAAGAAGATAAATTAACTTCAAGGACCGTTAATAAAAAAATATTTAATTTTAAGAAACATAAAAAGTTTTAACTACTATGAAGAACAATTCAAATTTTAATTTAGCAAGATAGGCCATAAGATTTTATTTAATGAACAAAAATAAGTTATGAAATTTGCGAATGCTATTGCTTATTATTAAGTAGTTAGTTGTTCCTATAAAATGACTAACATTTATTAATAAAGTTATAAATGTAAAGATTCATGAAGTTTGGAAGGAATTTGCAAATGAATATTGCTTCTTATTGAGTAGCTAATTATTCTCACATAATGCCTAACAATTATAAATAAAATTTAAATGTAAAAGGTAATGGGTCATACTACGTGTAAGGAAGAACTCAAATATTGACGTTAGCGCAATGATGTCTTTTTCAAATAAGGCTTAGATTTCAGAAGGCAATGCTGATGCCTTAGATTTCCAACAAAATGCAATTGCACTTGAAGATGCGATGCGTTGAAGATGACAATTCTAGTGCTGGTGTAATTATTTTCAATTAGGGCTCGATTTCTAATAAACAGTGCCAGTGCCTTAGGTTTATGGTGAAATGCAGTTGCGCTTAAGGTGTGAGATGTTGAAAGAGGTAATAAATTTGAACTTAGAGAAAATGACCTATGCAATGGGATTAGAGAAGACAATGAAACGTGAAAAAATAAATGGTCAAGAGAAGCCTAATGGACAAAGAAAAGGGTTTTTATTAAGGATATTTTTGTTTATAAAGTAAAATATATTGAAACTTTTCTTCAAATAAATTTTGTGTGATAATTCTTAATAATTTGAACTTTTTATGTCCCTTAAAATTAAATACTTCTTACTAGTGGTCCTTGAAATTAATTATCCTTTAAAAGAAATTATCCTAATTTTCAATAAAATTTATGCTATAACTCAATTAAAATCAATAGTGTTAAAACATGACCGGATAGTAAATCAACGAGACTTTCAATTCAAGTTCTAATTAACGAATGACTGGTCAAATTGAATGACATGATAAAAATAATTCATACATAAAAATATGAAATATATAAAAATATTTATAAAATATGAAAAATATTGAGTTTATTTTTTTAAAATTTAATAGACAATTGATTCAACTTGATGAATTAGGTAATTCAATTGAATTTTGACTGGTCCAAAATGGTATAACCGTAAATTTGATTATAAGACTAAATCATAATTATCTAAATATCTAGTTCACGATTAAACTGATCAAACCATCCAATCTAGTCCAAATTTGACATCAGTGATTAAAATAAGAAATACACTTGCCGTTGAAGTAAAATGCACAATAGTTTACTACTATTTTTAAATTAGTAATGGCCCGGAATATTTCCAAGTTAATAAATAATAAAAGTGGGAGCTTATGCATTAAAATAACATAATGATTTGATTTCCCTTTATTTTCAAACAGCCAAAAGAGTTAAAACATGTCTCACATTTGGTAAATAATAAAACATTCATGCTTGTTTATACGAAACCAACACCTTAATAGGATCATCTTGTGTTTCTTTCAAGCAATAAATTATGTAATTTAGGGAGATAGCGGAGGCTACCTATTATAATTTTTTTTTTTTCAAAAATTTTCTTTTTGTGCTTTTTTATCTTTGAAATGAAAATCTCACAATATATAAATAAGACTGGAATCACCACTATGTGTATCACACCTGGTCTATGAAATAATGAATATTTATTTATAGATGTTTTATAGTTATATACTATTTTATTTTAAATTTTGATCAAATATTTAAATTTATTATTGTTATACTAATTGTTGATCATGATTTCATTATTAATAAAAGGTTAAATTACTCAGTTAGTTTTTGTATTTTTTTAAAAAATTCAAATTAATCCTTATAATTTAAATTTTATAAATAGATTCCTATAGTTACAATTTTTTTTTAACTAAGTCCTTAAATCCACCTATTATTAGAGTGCTATAGGGACTTAGTTAAAAAAAATTTCTAAAACTGTAAGGATTTATTTATAAAATTTAAACTATAAGGATTAATTTAAATTTTTTAAAAAAGTTTAGGACCAACCGAGTAATTAAACCTTAATAAAATGAATTAAATAATAATAGGTAGTCTTATATCTTAATTCATAATTTTTAAATATATTTATTCAATTTAAATATACAATAAAAATCATGAGATTAGAAAAAAATAAATATGAGAACGGAACAAACAATTTGAGAACAATTCTCAATATTTACACTCTCTCCGTATCCTCTATTTTCTTCCACTATTGTTCTGTTCTTTTCTATTAAATGCACACAATAATGCGTTTGTGGTTTGTAAATTAATATGTTAAGGCCACTGCTAGAGTTTAAACATAGGTAGGCAGCCATTGGTGTGACTCATAAAATCTTTTTCTTTAATGTAACTATTTGAATGCGAAGTTGCTATGGTATTTTTATAAGTATGATATTTAGAGTGAGTTGTCAAGTATTTATTTATGATTGATTTTATAATAAATATTTTAAAGTTTATTAAATATAATTAACAATCAATAAATGCTCGATAATTTATCCTGAGTAGTACAAAAAAAGATAGGTATCAAAGTAATCCTCATACAAAAAAATTTATATATAGGTCTATCAGGAATTTCATATGAATTTAATTTTAATCTACTATCAGTTTAAAGAAATTTTACACTGTTATCTAATTATATGTTAAAAAATATTAAAAAAATTAATTATCATAATAACTATTTAAAAAATTTATTTCTTTTAATAATATGTTACTAAAAATATATCAAAATTAAAATTTTGTCATATTAATATATATTTTATTTTTTTTGTTATACGGCAAGAATATTTTTAAATAAGCTTCAAAGATGCACCTTCACATGCACCCTAACATCAACCTAATGTATTTAAAAAAAATTGATTATTTCTACTACGTATACGTGTTAGCCCCTGGTATATTTATGTACAACTTGAATTTAATTGCGTATACAGCATTTTCCAATTAAGAGACGAGGGTGGGATCAAAAAATTTACGCAAGTTGTGGAAGTTGGTCCAGTGAGGTCCCTCCCAGGTCCCAGCTTGACATCAAATGAGAACTTCATGCCTTTGTTGTCTCTTTTATCCACCCTCCCTCCATTCTTTCACTCTCAGGTATTATGAATGAAAGGGATAAGGCAACTACATTCTTAGGGAACAAAGGACCTGGACCTCTGGCTGATTTAGGGTCCACGAAATCAGCCCTCTGAAAGCAGCAGACTGTAGGCAAACAGGACCCGGGACCAATTTGATTATAGCCATAGATGAGCATTGCAAGCTCAGTCATGGTAATCTTCTGGGGAGAATTTTGAAGCAAACCCCTTGTTAATTTCAACTGATTTGAGGCTCAGCTTTGCTGCAATCAAGACGGGTCACCATCTACCCTCCCTCGTCCCAACCAGTGGTCCACTATCAAAACTTAACAAACACTTTGATTCGGTATTTCTTTTAACCACGATCATGATCCTTCTCAAGTTGCACATGCCTTCACTAAGCCTGTGCGTTTCAGACCCCATAATCACGTTGGGATCCAGCATGGCAAAATGTTGTTTCTTCCACTGTGAGTCCCAAACTTTATTTGGGGCTGAAAAGGCATTTGAAAAATTTCTTGAATGGAGTGAGCCTATATAATATCTAGGGTCATTAATTCAATCATGTCTTAATAAATTATTAAAAAAGATTAATTATCACAATAACTACTTAACAATTATTTTAAAAGTTAAATTTTTTAATAATGTGTTAATACTTTATTGAATAAAAATTAAACTCTTGATAAAAAGAAGGAAAAAAGTTAGAGGTCGTCAGGTGATATTGGTCACAAACGACACTACGAAATCATGGCTCCATTGAGTTGGGTGTATCCTGTCAACTAGCTACTAAGGGTGCTTTATTAGTTTAATGGGTAAAACCTCACGTGCAATATACATATGGCATGAGCATAAGCATTTTTTTCTTTGAATAAAGGAAATCAGAAGACATGAAAGTGGAGTTGAGTTCATGAACTCCAATCGTAGGACTCATTTTTTGATTAATTTACTGAACCTGCGTTTCAGCAATTCAAAATATCATAAGAATTATTGTTTCTTCCACAAATATCCTCTTTTTAATATGATATGCGGTTCTTTGTGTTTTAAGTGGAACATGCATTTTGGTTAGACTTTGCATTATGAGATTCTGTAGCCACTTATTGAGAGGAAATTGAACAGAAAATCAAAACTACTAGTGTTTAATTGAGCACTACGTATGTTAGTGATCAGTTTTCGATGCCAACAAGAGGCAATGCTCTAAATTTTTATATTTGATCATCAATTATACTTGCAAACTCCACAATCCACATTGTCATTTAGAAAATGAATACCAAAGTCATAACGGGGTACAAAAATATTCATAAAAACAGAAGCACTAGTCTGTCAGTGTTATTCCGTTTTTCTTCCTTTGATGAAGAATATTTTGGGAAGGAATAACTTTAATTGGATGATACTTTTCTTTTTATAATGCCCTAGACTTACAAAAATGACATTAAAGTTCCAGTCCAAATTTGCATAAAAGAGATGACTTGAGCAGGTATTGACAACGACAACCATATTGAACCTCTGATGAGTGGCAGTTTGATTAGAAATCAAGAGATATTCGAGGCATAATGATTTATGAGTGTCGGTCTTCCCCTCTGGCTAACGGTTGAGAAGGTAAGCTGTAAAGATTACTTACAACTTTCAAGTGCCTAATTTCTGGGGGCCCATGATATCAATGCATCAAATTGACATGTTACAGTCACTTTCTGATAAGTATAAATCACTGATCAAGATCCAAGCACTTTTCTAGTGTCACAACGGCAAGAATAGGCCATAAATATCCAGAACATGCACAAAGCACCCTTGGAAAGAACAAAGTTCGGTCATTGTTCTTTTGCCACTTCCGAATTTTGATGAATGCCATATGCAGCAGTCCAACCTTTTCCAAGACTAAGGTAGATATACATATACTTCCTCGTCAAACAAAAAAAACAAAAAGGAACCAAAAACTCTGTCCACTTAGAAACGTTGTGGGCAGCAAGGTCGGTCCAGTGGTTGCGTTTGATATGTTGACGATAACACTGCCATCTGCGAGCACTTGTCTCTTTTGCATCCACTATTATAAGTGCTGGGTGAGGTTAATAACGATCTCCCACACTGAGCAGAAGACTTTCAATAATTCAAGTATTTAATAGTAAAAATACGTATAATTTTTTAAAAATGTTGTTTACTTAAGGCTACCGTTGCTGGCTGAGCAAAATTCAACTGTATCTCCATTATCTTTAGCACATGCTCTCGTTATACGGTTGGGGTTCCATCTTACATTCTTATATTCCATTTTTCCTGAAGTCTAACAAGAGTTCTCTAATAGTAAAAAAAAACTCGAGGGCGTTACAATTGCTCTACCTGCACCCAAGGGTCACATCATGGCTGGCTAGGCATAAGGTCACTCAAGTTCTTATTTGAGGTTTTTAAAATTTTAAGTATCGTAATTTAATAATAATATATTTATACGCCCTTAATTTTTTTAATTTAATACTTAATAAATTTTAGGTTAAATTTTAAGAAATTCTTTTTAATTATGGGTCAAGTTTAGAAAATTTTCTTGTACTTTCAAACTCACTAGCTCGATTTCCTAAATTAATAAAACAGTGTATAATAACCCTTATGTAAATCTTTAATTTAAATCATTGATGAAAAAATAGTCACGTGACTGCACATGTTAATTTTTTTCACTAATTTCACCTTAAATCATCAATATCTATTCTTGAAATTATCTTTAGAGTTTAGGCCTATTTTTCTAAGCATTTGTTAACCTCACTACCGTTTGAGATTTTCATGAACTGCTCAAATGGTGGTGTAAGGTTAATGAGTGCCTAAAAAAGAGTCCTAGAAATGATTTGAGGAATAAATATAAATGATTTAAGGTGAGATTAGTAAAAAAAATCAACATATGACTACTTTTCCATCAATAATTTAAATGATAGGCTAAGAGATGAGTTATTATAAACTGTTTTGTTTGTTTAGGGAGTCAAGTTAGTGAGTTTGAAAGCACATGAAGGTTTTCTAAACTTGACCCATGGTTGAAGAGGATTCTTTACATTTTAACTTAAATTTTATTATTTCTTATTCATATTAATTAGTCAACTATGACTTAATCATTTTATTACAATCCTTATTTTTTTTCTTCATATTTTATTTATTTTAAATTGCTCGTTAAGCAGTTCATTAGTCACTCTTCTTTATTTCTCATATTTCCAATTTTGTTTCCTCATAAAACCAAATGTTATATATATATATATCGTTCACTCTTATTTTCTTGGTTGTTACCATAACAATGACTGATCTTTAGCTGAACACTAAAGTTTTTCTTGTTTGCTAAATCAGAATACTTGAAAGAGTTGAGATTCTAGAGATATTTATTCTCTCAAATGAGTTACCCAAGTACTCTAGTCATATTCTTCTACCTCATTTATTGTTGACTTTGGTATTTTTCACTCTTATTTTCAATAATACTTAAACTCATATTGCATTTTTTTTCCTATTTGAGTCATAAAATAAAATCATTTTATTTTTTTTGTTGAAAAGCATTGAAAGTATTAAAATTATTTAATAATTTTACATATTAAAAAGTTAAAAAGATAAATTTTAAATAAAAGTTTATATTATTTTTATTAAATAAATTAACGACCTATTAATTTGTGTTAGTTCGAATGAAAGAAATTTGGTCACATTAAGCATTTTATCCCGAGTTCAATTCTTAGGGCTATGTGTATGGAGAAAACGTAATTGAAAAGCCGTTTCACGCGCCTAATCATATCCCGTACAATTAGTCTCTCGCCTTCCGGATAAGAGAATATTCAAATTTACACACAAACAAACAAAATAAATTAATGACCTCATGTTAAAATTTAGCTTTATGCCTAAACTCTCCTGAACTGCCGCTCGGTCACACTGGCATGAACATTAACTGGTCTAACATCCAACCAGCAACCAAAGACCAATGAGTCAACATTTGCATGTGATCAGCTCACAGCTGAAGTCTTGTCTAACTTGAACACCTGCTTCTTTAAGAAACTATTCCAAATTCAAACCTGGGTCACTTTTTTAATCTTAAAAACTTAAAAACAAAACCATTAGTCAATACGGATTCACGAGAGGGTGTTGTCGCAGTGCTTTCTCTGAACGCCAGAGCCGTTAGTCAATCAAATAAACATCAAAAGAACTAAAACAGAATATAAAAGCAAATTAATACCATCCTCAATCTGATTATTGGTAGAGATAATGATAGTAATTGAAATAATAAATAGTCTCCTGGAGACCTGAGAGTTTATATTACATATTATTATAACATGCAGAGTAATTTATGTCATAATACCAGCCAAAATTTCCAGTCTATCTCTGAATTTCTACATTATTTATCAGCATATCTAACACCGCATTAAGGACCACTGATTGATCATTCTCGGCCAGTTTTCTAACTGTTGATTTTACAATGCCCTTCAGGAATCTCATTGCTACAACCTTCTCAGCAATATCTTGAACGGATATACTGCTTTCAGTTTTACCAGAACTTGATACATCATTCACATTTGAGGCCATTGGTAATGCACAAGGCAGTACTTGAAGTTGGTGATCGTGAATAGCTGCAATGACCTGAGAACAAAAGTGAGGGCGATGGTTGTGAAGTTTTCATGGATGAACTCCAGTACTGGACCGGAGATCCTTCACAGTGAATAGCGATCATTCAAGTTATGATTTCCAGGTGGTTCTGAATGCTGTAGATGAAACTTTGAAATCAAACTGCCTAAGGTCGCTGATATCATTGGCATATACGGTTATGTTTGCATCGATGGAATGGAGTTGGGTATTAAAAGGAATTCAATCTATTCTTATGACTCAAGCCCAAGAGGAGAGTCTATCCCTAAAGACTAACCTATTGGGAAGGAAAACCTCATACTTAAATACCACATTAAATTTCCTTTGGTTATGTTTGAATATTTTATGGTGACTGAAATGGAATGATATATAGTGGAATGAAATATAAAAGGAAGCTATGGAATAAAATTTTTATTCCATTGTTTGTATGTTTGATGGTGGAGTTTTGTTGTTTGAAAGCTTTGGTGGAAGTGAAAGGATTTTGGTAACCAATATGGCTCTAAATCATGTTAGCTAAGCTCATATGTACAGGAAAATTTCTATTAATTAAGAAGTTTTTGTGAAATATTGACTTGCAAAAGGAAATTCGTGTAATTTAAGCAAATTATAAGACATTTCTATGTAATATATCCCAAAATAAAAAGTTCAAAAAAGAAAAGGAGGAGACTGCAGTATGGTAGGATTGGTCTGGAGGGAGACCAGCGTTCTCTAACTCCTATAATCCGCCCCTGTACATGAACCCTTCATTTGTTGTACAACTGAATTTCTATGATATCATCAAATATTAACTCAAATATATATATATATATATATATAATTGCAGCATAAACATTTCATGCTTTGTTCTTGCAGTTGCACACTTCAACCGGCCAATTAGCTTCCTGAATTTCACACATAGTTAAATAATTCATCCTCAGAAAAGTTAACTAAGGTACTAACATAGCAGTCATTAATTATCAACTCTTATTTTTAGTTGTTTAGGGACATATACCACCAGTCACAGACATATATAGGAATTGAAGGCACCAAACTTTGGTTCAGAACAAATACTCGACCACGTACAATCTTGAATAACTAGACCATGGAACTTGGAGCCTCACCGTGTTATCATCATAATCAAATTCCAAAGGTGCTCCATCAATCTTACAACTCAACGGCTTCTCTGACGCAAATACCCTCATTTCCCCATGTCCTCTCACGCCAATTCTTACCAAATTTTCCTGTTTCTCATACTCTAAAGACTGAATTGAGCCCCCAGAGTTGAGCATGTTTACCAATCCAATTGGAGCAAATTGGATTGATTTTTGGGGTAAGACCACCACTGGAGAAACTGTGAGAAGCTCAAAACTAAAAGGCTCAAGCGAAAACTCTACACTCTCTGCGCACTTCAAGAGCTTCAACTTGTCATCCTTAAACATGTACACAGCATATACATCTACTCCTTTTATGCATATTGGGTGCTTCCCATTGCTCCATTCAATGTCTTTAGGACTTGCAAAGCAAGTCACAGAGTGTGAAAAGTCAGAGGCACTCTTGTTTCGCCTAGTCACAGGGCACCACCCTCCCCCTTGGCAATTAAACAGTCCCAAAACCCCTGTATACTGTTAGCAGAAAAAAGAAACACAAAATGAGAATAATGGTTTACGAGTTGTTGGGGGGAATTGCTACCAATAATATGAAAAGGTACAAGGATATGTCTTACTTTGTTGAGGTTCCAAATTTTGAGCATAGTTTTCCCGTCATGTAAAGGGTCTTCAAATAAGCAGTCTCTGGTAGGAAGTGCGTAATGTTGACACCGCAAAATGGAGCCATCAGGCAAAACCAGCTTCTTAAGCAACTTGAAGTTGTGGCTTCCAACAGAGTCGCTCACATAAATTGGTCCACCAGAGATGGCCCGAGAAGCAGCATGGAATTCGGCACAAGCATGATCAGATTGGAACATGTCCCAATCCGGGTGTATAAAATTTCCCATCCACAAGCTGTTGTAGGCACAGTGCACCATGTGACACCCTTGCAGCCAATACATACCGTTTGGATCTCCAGCCGGGTCCGTGCACCAAAAATCATCACCTGCATGAACGTATCACAACTCACAAGGAATGAATATCTATAAACATTAATTGTAGCGTGTGTGTGTCGATATATATATATATATATATATCAACTGGAATTTTCCCCTTAGTTATACGTCCTGGTGAAATTTTAAAGACATACCAACTCGTCCAAGTGATATGGTTTCTGTACCAAGGAACATGAAATCGTTGCACTGCTGCATGCTAGAAATGACGCCATTGCCTTTGAAATGTTTCCTCACGGAAGCAGTGAGTGCTTTGTAATATGCTTTGGCGAGTTCAACACGACCACCATTTTCCTCCGATAGCATCTCTAGAACCTGCCGTATGCAAAAATACGAAATTAGTACTCTGAATTGTGAAGACCAAATTAAAGCCCGAACAATATTGGCCAGCTTTCAACATGAAGACTGAAAGCTCTGTCCTCCGAACAAGAAGAAAGGATTTTCTTTAAAAAAACAGAAGAAAGAAACAAAAGCATTCTCCTGAAAGTACTTACATTATGTTTTCTAGTTTCCCTTTAACCAACAAAAAAAAGTTTTCGAGTTTCCCGAAATATCATAGACGAGAAAGCAGAGAATATATATATACACACACACATATAAACAAAAAGCAGAGAAGAGGGTAACAAAGCAGTATCTTGATTTTAATTCACCTTGTGCTCCAATATCACTAAAATATATACGTATAAGTTCTCGTATGTGCAGAATGGAAATGCCAAGATAATTTTATACTATGTAATATTTTAATCGAATCATGTACCATATGCCCTAATCACGAAGGTATCTTGGCTGGGATTTACATTATAAAGTGGAAATAAAAAGTAAGATTGTGTTTAACGGTATCATTTAACCGTGCTAATTAATACCACAAAATAAAGATCTAGTTCTAGACATACATATACATGCTCCCCAGAGAATGCTTTAACTAAATGGTCACGTGCCAATGCAACGAGTCACTTGTGAATGAATGAGGGGAAAAAAAAAAATCCCCACTTCTGGTTGAGAATTGAGATAAGTGGTTCTTAACCCCCCACTTTATAATTGCAGTAGCCATTGCATATTTGAGCTGTCCTATTATATTGCAACAAATAGCAAAGACAACAGCAGTGATATATAGTACGAATTGGTTTCTACACAAAACTTTACAAAACTTTAATGACCAATACTGACGTGAGACATAGTAATAAGAATGGATGGACAAAAAAAAAAAAACGGCTTTGTAGCTCAAATACACAGATAACATGGCACGTCCACTGGTAAGTTATTTCATTTAAATTTTTCGTGAAGTTTAGCATTTTCCCAAAGACAATGCTGCACGCGGCTGTTCTTATCGTCAATTACACAAGCATTCTGGCCCGCTCTAAGTGCTCTTCATATTCACTGCAAATACGCCATTTTTCGTGGTGTTTATACACTACTGATCAAACCTTAGAACTGCCACATTGAGAATTATCCTACTGATTATGTAATTTAGTTATTAAATTGTTTTTCCGTATATATCTATGATTAAAATATATTACATTGATTTGATTAATTATTCGCAGATTTATCCACGTCAACCGATTTTTATGTGGTTTCTAATCAGAAAGCGGCTCTATTAGTTTTGAGGAGCCGGAACAAGCTCCAATACTATATTTGGCGGCAACTGCAGAACCCCTTTTTTCTTTTTTTACAATTATAATACTGAAATTTTAACTTATGATCTCCTATATATTATCAGAATTCTTAATCACTGCTTCATTCCTGCGGAGGCATTTCTTAGTAGCTTTTCAATTACTTTCTAATGTGAAATTAATGTAATGTAAATCCATGTATAACCAAGACAATAATTACTAGTAATAATCAAAGATTTTTTAAAATAGGAAATCATTTAATTTGAACAGGACTGTATCTCTATCATCAATTAATGAATGACTAAAAAGAGCATGCATCTGCATTTAAAATATAAATTAAATCCAGGCATCAATTGATAGAGCAGGCTAGATATCCTTTCTTAGCTGCAACTTGCAACAATATAATTTGGCTGAACACTAATAAAAAAGATATAGAATTTGGAGAAACACTTACATGTATGACATCAATCTTGACACCATCAATTCCCACCGATTCAAGATGAGAATGAAGTCCCTCGTACAACTTGTGCGCCTCTTCTGGTGCTACCAATCCCACCCCATTCTCCAGTATCTTCACCACCGCCAGATCAGTCATCGTCATCTGTGCCCCTTGCGACAGCTTTGGAGCAATGACTTTCGACTCAGGCATCCCTGGCACGTTGGGCCTAATCCCACCCCAGTACCCACAAAATGCATGCCACACATACACATGCTCTAAGGCCCTAAACTCCTCTTTGAGGTCCCTCACAAAGGCACCCATGCCTTCATCACAAGGCACCCTAGGAGACCGGTACTCCTTGAACTTGCAATTTTCTTCAAATTTTATGAGCCTGTTTAGCATCTGCTCACCAGGTAACGAGCAATTGAAGCTTCCTTGATCCGTGATGGGTTCGTCGTCATGAGAAAAGGTTTGCCAACCATCATCAATAATGACCAAACCTGGAGGGCACCCACCCTCCACTAGACCTTTCACCCCTTCCCACACTCCTTCAGGATGCACCTTGAGGTAAAACGCATCCCAGGTGCACCAGCCAAACTTGTCCACAATACCTGGTGGGGATTTCTCTTCTAGAAGCCTGAAAGTCCCAAGATGGACTCGGAGCACTTTCATGGCTTCTTTCATCAAAGTATAAGGATCATCGTCCACATGCATGTACAAACAGCTTCTGAAGCTACACTCAGATACACGGGTGGACCCGCTCTCCATGCAAATGTCCACAAAGTCATCAAGTCCAGGTTGGAGAGAAGCTCTGAAAGGTCCTTCAAGGAGTGGCAAAAGGAGGACATATGGACGGCCCACGTCACTATTTTCCAACATCATCATCTGGGTTTCATGCTCCAGATCCCGGCCATTGCTTCCTGGCCAATGAGTGCTCCACCAGACTTTGAATCTGAATATGCTCATGAACTTGATCCCCTTGAGCTTGCCGATGGAAACCACGTGCCGGCTGTTTGGCTCGTTGGCGTCAAACCCAACGAAACAACCGACGGTGTTCTTGTCCTTGTTTGAAGAAACAAAGGGTGGAGGAGTGGCGATTATGTTTGCTGGGACTTCAGTAAGAATTGGTTGGTCATTCGCAAGGAAAGTTGACCCTTCAAGTTTTATGGACGATGGCGAATTAGCATGGAGGAGCTCCATTTCTTCATAGGCAGTTAAGCTTGGTGCCATATGTGGAGAGCTAGCAAGCTAATTTCTGATGAAGAGTTTTGCGAGTGCCTGAGAGGACGGAGAGATAATCAGAAAGGTTTGGGCAAAGGGAGCTGTGTACTTTTTTTTTTTTGACAGTGTGGGAGCTGTGTACTTAAATATGTGATTAATGTTCCAGTAGTTTAAGTATATGTATTAAGTCTTTCAATAACTGGCTTTCAAAAAAAAAAAGTCTTTCAATAACTGCTTCATCCTAATAATAAGTGAAGAATAATTTATATCTTTTTAATGAACTAATTTAATAATCTTTTTAATATAATCTTCTTAATTACTTAGAAAAATATTAAATAATTTTTAAATTTTAAGATATTAAATAATCTATTTTTTATTTAATGTTTTTGTTTTAAATAATTAAAAATATAATAGGAGAATTTATTAAAAATATATAAGTAAAATTCCATTCAAACTGTTTTAATTTGTATGATCTGCCTTTCCTTTCTTCACATTTAAGTCTTAGATTTCTTATATGAAAAACAAATTATGATTAATTAAAGCAAGTCCAGCAGTTTCTCACAACTCTACGACAAGCTTGAAGCTCTCCATGTGAAAGGGGAGCAGTTACACTGAATAACAGCTTCTTGCTGTTGTACTGTTTTCAAAGTTTGACTAGATATGTTAAAGGAATCGGTAAGTATGATTGAAGACTTTAATTTGGTTTAGCTGAATGTTAAAAATATAATTCGAAGAAAAATATCAAAAAATAAGTTTTTGTCTTAATTTGAGAATTTTTAAAAGTTAAATCAAATATGATATTAGTGACGGTTGACACTTAACCATTCTGGTTGAAGAATCTGACAGCTTCTCCAGGAAACCCAATCCAAATTTAATGAACCACGTAAAACTTGAGAAAACTAGTTGGTATGAATTGAATAAAAATTGAGAAATCTGATCAATCAAATCAAAAAAATTAGTTGAATTTTTGTGATTTTTTTAAAACTAAAACTCTCGAAGAGAATCTTCCAGACTCATCCGAATTGTGAAAAAGTGAACTCAACTGGATTGTCTCACTTTTATTAAGGTAGAATTTTTTAAACATATATAACCCACCATTTTAATTAGTTGAACCAAATTAACCAGTCATTATTCGTAACTCATTTTTTAACAGTTCCAATGAATACGAGGTGTGGTGAAGATTGAATAAGATGAGTGAACCATGTTCAAATAAATTTCGTATGAGAATTGAAGAGAGGGAAGGAAAAGTGTCAACGGAAAATGCAAGTGTAAAGGATAAGCACAATAGCAAACAAGTGATACACGTGTGCGTTGTTCAAGAGAGCGAAGCGTACGCTGAAGGGGTACGTGTTTGACAGAGCATGGGAGCCTGCCACGTCACAAGATACGTGCGAGTTGTGGATGAACATTGAACAAGTTCCAAGCTCTTAACACCAATTAATATTTATTATTTAATTCACTGCCACAAATATTGACCGCCACATTTTTTTATAACTTTTTTCTTTTTATTTTACGTTGCTCAAACCATTATTCTATTGAGAATGACGTTTATTCTATCAATTTATTTATTTATTAAATGGGTTAGTTAGTCAAAGTATTTGGAAATTACACTACACCCCATCTTACTAAAAAATGACACCGAATCCCAATTGACTATTTTGGAACGGAACATGTTAAAATTTTAACAGAATATCCATTTAACCATACATCTAACAATGGTTTGCCAACACCATATTTGGACCCCACGAGCACTGGTTAATGGCTTGCCTACATATGAAAGTAACTAAACATGACAATGCGCAGAGTTACTTATTTATGAACATGTATACCTTGTGGCATTTCTTCATCAAGAGCACAAATTTATTCTTTGGCCCACGTATGCAAAGTGTTAACCTCTCAGTGCTGATTGTCCATCAAAATTTTCATTCAAGTTTTTTACATTGAGGGAGAAAAGAAACCATTTGCACCATCTCTGATAGAATCATGCGGAAGTATTAAATATAGTCACACATTATTGAATCTGTTGTTACATTTTCTTGTACAGAAGTATTCAATATATTCCCCAGAGTCTTCATCAATTGCATATCCTCACCAGTCAACCCCAATCTTGTTAGGCTGTTATAGATGTCTTCAATATATACCAACGTACCTTCCTTTTCTGTCAATAATTTCATGACGTATTAGAGCAAATTTATTTTCTCAAACTTGAGCTCTGCAATTATGCTTTTCCATGGTCTGTTATTCAACTGTCAAACTTTCAATTTCCAACTTATTGGCTTGATGCTTAATTGAAGCTACTCTACTTCAAATTGTTAACTACTTTTTTTTTTGGTACAAAAAAATGCGATTTTAGGTGGCCTAAACGACAGGGGCGAACTCCCTCATATCCGTCAGAGGTGTTGTCCGGGCAAGGGGACTGACAGTGTCCGGGTTTAGGGCTCACCACAGCCTTATAACGTACGTTTAACCCCACTAAGGACCTAACCTCAGGCCTATCCACCAAGTGTCTAAGCCAAGATTCAAACCGGGTACCTCACTAACTTGACGTAGTCAGTGGACCACTTCAACCATAACCATTGGTGCTACTTGTTAACTACTTTATATGTAGGCAAACATGTTAAAAATAAAAGAATAACTGAGTTGCAGATACAAGTGTATAATCTCATCATCACTGATAGCTAAAAATAAAAGAGGAGTCAATAACTGAGTTGCAAATGCAACAGCAATGCAAATTCTTCTAATATCACTTTATTTAAGCTTTAGTTTTTTTGAATTGTGATTCAAAACACCTTCAATGAAAAGGAAGTATAGAATGAAGACAAGAACATCAAACTGCAATACACCAATTTTAATAACACCATAACAGCATACATATTCATATGTTTGTCTTAATGGAGTCTACTATAGTCATTGCTGCTACAAACCACAAAATATACTAAATTGCTGCATGTGCAACAATAGCGCAAGGTCCCCAACAAAAACCAAATACACCATGTTAAATACTAAAACAAACTAGTATCTATCCTTTTTTCCAAATAGCTAAAACGCTGCATATTCCCTTGCTCCCTTATCATTGGCTTGAATAGCATTTGCACTAATAGTTATTGCTTGGCTAGCATTCAGTTGCTGGCTCCCTTCCACATTGTTTGTCAGATTTTGTCGGCTATTAGGGCCCTCTCCTATAGTGGCATTCTTCCTTAAATTTTGCAAAAGAGATTAATAGAAAAAGTAAGTACAGGTGACCTTGCAATCAATGCTACAAGGTACTAAAGTATTTAATTAAATTTTACAGGTTACCATTCTTGTTTACTAGGATCCTCACCGTAAGTGACATTCCTCCTTAAATTCTGCAAAAAAGAATGAACAAAAACAAAGTAGTGGTGACTAGCTGCTGTTGGAAAGCAATGTTAGCCTGACAACTTTTGCTGTATTTGAATCAATTATTGATAATTTAGTTCTATACTATCAAAGATAGCTCTGCGGTATGTTCTGGCAACAGCAATACAGTATGATGAATTGATGATGGTATGAATCAGGTTCTGCGCTAGCCAGGGACAAGGGTTATTGCCAAGTGCCACCTAGCGATGTCCCCTATATCTGCAATTCCATTGTTTTAATGCAATAGACCAGAGAGTTTCTACCACTCTTGGCGCATCAACATTTTGGTGGTTCAGACGTGCAGAAGCACTTTATATATGTAACTACAGTCAACTAAGTAGCATTCATTGTAACAGATCCATGGATTCCATGAGCAGTCAAAAGCCCTTCTACTCCAGCATCAGAATGGCACGCACCTTCCACATCCTCATTCCATTGATGATTACACACACACTTCTCCCCTGAAAACTAGTCATTTCGCCAATTTGCAGGTTAGAGAACAGTGCCCTTAAATTTGAGTCCTACAACTACCTGTTTGAATGGCTCGGAATTGAACATATTGTGCAACTACCATTTTATACTTACTACTTCCGATCTTTGCAGGTGGAAGAGATCGCCAGTTCTACCAAGGACTTGGTGAAACCTATTCAATCAGTTGGAAACATGAGGATTGCTGGTTTGGAATGGACTCGTGGTTAGTGAAGCATTGGAATTGGTGGGATGAACACCAACGATAACGCAGAGCTCCACGCTGAGAATTGGCTACCAAGCCAATGCACCATTATAACGTCATCATTCTAGGGAATACTTGAATAATAACTAAAGCTATTCACAGTGGCCACGCATGAAAACTGAGGTCCAAGATGGATGAATTTCTCAACAATTTGAATAACTGATTTCCTAAGATGGCAACACGACCTACATCTCCAACATAATTTTCCAATTTAAATTTTGAAAAATCTCTAATCATTACAAGAACCATGACAAATTAATGTTACAGAAAAGCAATGAAGATTGTACTTTCATACGGAGCAGTAGCAAAATAATTCCTCGTGCACTTTCACAATTGCACATTTACCCAAAAAAATTCCGAATTATAAATTGAATATAATACAAGAACATACAACTATCAGTGAAAACTAAAGAAAGAATTGACCGTTTCCGACAAAAAAGATTTTAAGTCTAAAGTGATATTAGTTAGCATCTTCCCTAGGTATCATCTCATCACTGTCTTTTCCATTAGATGCTACATCTGTTCTCCCGTCCTCCATGAAGCTTTTTTGCTGCAGCTCAAGTTTCAGTCTTTGGATCTCCTGATCCTTCTCTTCTAATTTATCTTGCAACATAAGAACCTGCAGTAAAACCCATTGAAGTTGAGTACTTACAGTATTGCATTAAATATAACTGTCAACAAGAATTCAGCATTAGAAAATTTCAAAACACCGTGTATTTGGATAACTGATGTAAATTTACTTTTGCGAGAGAAAATTAATTTTGAAAGAATTAATAGTGGAATAATTTAAAAGAATGAATTTCATGTTTATATATATTTATTTAAAAGTAATCTTATAGGAATGTTTTGGTTAGTGTTAGATAAGATTACTTTTGATGTAAAATTACCAAACAACAGTATAAAAGTTATTGTATAATATTATTTAACTACTATAAATAGGAGCAAAATTGAAAAATCATCTCAAAAGAGGAACGTCTAGAATAACCTTCCAACAAAAGTAAAAATTTGTTACTTCCACTCAAATGTGGGTTTGTGAGTTACAGGACATGCAAACGTCCTTTTCAGTTTTGCACCCAAACATGCTAAAAACATTCAAAATTCATTCCACAGTGCAAACCACATGTCCACAGTACAAAAACACAACCCTGACGATATCAAAATATGCTTAATAAAGCTTTGGGGGAATATATTGGTTTAAAAAATGTTTGTTGGTAACAGTATTTTCAGCAAAGAACATTACCATGGAAAATATTTTTCTCAGTGGGGTACAATTTAAAAGATTTAAACTTGGCGAAAGTTTCCATTAGAAACTTTGCAAAGTTTCCATTAGAAAACCTCAACTCTAATTACTGCCGATGAAGGATAATAATTTTTTTAATACTATTAAAAAATGATAACATGACATAAATAAGTTGACATAAGTTATTAGTTTTTCCTTTTTTATATATTACTAAAATAAAAATATCATCCTTTTAAATTCAAGGATTCAAAGTTTTATATTTATTTATGAGAAAATTATAATTATACAATTTTAGAAAAAACTAAGCTATTAAAAACTTTCACATCTGCAATAAACATTATATATGGAAGAATATAACTACAATTTTTTCTCATAAATTTTGAAATTTTTTTAAAAATTAGAGCTCTAATTGCATACATGTAAAGAAAAAAAGTTATTTACTCAGTTATGTAATGTTTCACAATTTCACTCATTAGATACTAATTTAAATTTATTTCCATTTTTAGTATGTTAAATTGTTCAACCATATTAATATATATCAGCATTCATTAATGCCATGTAAGCCTTTTCCCAAAACAAAAAGTTTAGTTGAGGTCCTTAAATGGTTTTCTCCTACAACAATAGCTATCTTCATTTCTCACGAACACTGTTTTGTATGAAACAAATAAAGCATAATGCATAACCAAACATGCATTGCAATCTTTAAGTAACATGAAAATATGAAAGTAGGGATAAGTAAAAACCATTTCATTGGATCTTTCTACATCATTTGTCAATCCGTCCATATGCTTCTGCAACCCTGAAGTCAATGTTAAGATTAAGATTACATAAACTGCTAATGCATGGAGAAAAAATAAATAGATCAACAGATAGCATAACTTTTAACCCCCACAGTCTCCAATTTTATAGACAAACAGATCTAAGATTCCTCCCTAACAAACATTTAACAAGTTAAAACATCCCAAGTTCAACACATTCATTCATAACAATATCTTTAGTATACTATTATTTACTTCAAATGATTAGTTTTACAGTCCGCACAATAATATTATTGATTATATACCTCAGTATATTTGGAATGAATATCAATATGTGATTAAAAATTAAATACTTCAATGAATCTGATAAGAAAGGTGACACAGGAAACTAGCAGTCACTGAGTAGCTGGTGTAAAGGGTCAAAGGATTAAAATGCCAGAATATAATCAAATGAATTCATTCAACCACTAACCTTCAAATTGACTTCTGAGTTCTGCATTCTGGTATTTCTGCAATGAAAGTTTCATTGCTAATTCATGCATCTGCACACCAAGAAAAAAGAGAGAGGATGAAAAAGAAGACAATATCGCAATCAATTCAGCAACAACCAATACTAACAAATAAACTACGCAGATTAAGCTTTTTATAGTTGTGTTAATAGTTAATACATGTGTAACATTACTTCCAGTCACCAGTCACTAAATACTATACACTTGTTTTTTCATCAGATCAACATATATTATTTGTATTTAAAACCATGGTAAAGCATTTCACAAATACATGTCTATGCTGCATAAACACAAAAAAAAATTGCATGTATGATCTATTCCACTTTGTGTCTAACAACTTTTTGGGGGGGGGGGTGTGAAGAAAACAAAGTCAAAGGAAAAGAAAAAATGACAGTTACAAGCATAAAGCAAATAAGATAACAGCACCTTGCCCTCAGAAGCTTGATTCCCAATCTCCTCATTTTCCTCTTGCAGAGTTCTACATTTAGCCATCAGCATCTTCCCCATCTTGCTTTGGGGAGTGAAATTTACAGCAGCAATGTTATCTTGCAACTCCTTTACTTTTTTGTCCTTTTCCTCAACTAAATTCTATCATCAGATGAGATCTCTTATAAGAAATACTCACCAAAGCAAACAATGTCCAATAATTACTAAAACAAATTGTTAATACATGTAGGAAATGAGGACGTGATGTGTATGAAAGAACTAAAGAAAACATGTAAAAGAATAACCTATCTTAGGTGACTGGAAAAAGCAATCAATGAGAAAACCCCATCTCACTCAGAAGCTTTGTGAAGCTCCCTCTGTACTCATCTCTGAAATTTGAAGGAGCTTGCCTATTCTAATAATTGCCAGCTGAAAACCCCATTTATACATTTAACACCATCCTCCACGGCTCCACCCTACAAGTTATCCTCTCTGTCTCTATGATTTCAAGCATTATATTTGTATCACATACCCAAACTAGGAAGCTTGCCTACCCTCTTCAACTCTTTTCTAAAAATTTGGTTCCATTTCATTTTGTTACCTCCAAAGTACTGAGATCTCTTAATGATGGAACAACCACTACGTAGTAAGCAGATCACTGTTCATCATAGAGGATAGCAAGATGTTGTTTCTTTGCTATATCTGAGGTGAAAAATCTAAGAAGACAACTTGGACTAACCTTTTCCTAGTACAACCTTAGTTATGACACATAAAATTTCCCCACCTCCATGTGTCTGTCTCTCAGAAACATAGACAGAGAAAGACCAAACTTGATTCCACAGATTATAGAAGTCAGCACCAAGTTGAGAAACAAACCTTTAAACGTGTAAACTCTTCATGAACAGCCGGATCTAGTAACAACCTCCTTGCCTGCAAATTAAATACCAAAGGAAAATAAGGTACCACCAATTAGGGAAGAGCTAAACAAAAAACAAAAAATGGAATGCAACATACAGCCAAATTGATTTGGAAGTTGCACTGCAGGATTAACTGTCAAGTTTCAACTAAAATGTGTGGGATGATAAAGATATAAACAAGGATGCCACAATCATGAAAACAGCATTGACAATGAAGTTAAGTACAGCAGAACCACCTTCATCAAATTCAATATCACTCTCATTTGTCACTGCTATTGAATTTTCAGTAAGTAAATCCCAGAAGGTTATATCCAGAGTCAGTAGATTCAGTACCAAGGTTCATGTAACAATTCTATTATACACATTAAAGTAGAAAGAAGCACACTGGTATGTTATGATTATTCTACAGCCCAACCCACTTTTCAGCTTATATACAAGATCTAAATAAGTGAGCAGTTAGGGATAATATTGGCCTCCTGGATTGTATTGTGCTGTCTGACAGAGAGATGAACAACAGAAGAAAAAAACAAGTACGGAGCAAGTGCAAAGAGGCCAGGATAATTTAGGATTTCAACCTTACAGCTTTTTCTATTTATTACAAAAGACTGTTTGTAAACAACTAGAATCTCGAAGCATACAGTAGCGAGAACCAAATGGTCCAAAAGATAAAGCAAAGAAACATAATAAAGGAGTAATTACAGAATTACAACCAAGGAGACTTTCCAATCTTTATTTAAGAATTTAATAGAGCTCAACTCAAGGTAGATTTATTGAGGAATGGTGTCTATGTTTTCAGGGAGAAAAAATACAATTCTTACCTGATATATACAGAAATTTTAAACAATCTGATAGGAACCTTGTTTACTGATAAGAAAATGGAGCCAAGCTCCTTGCACCAGAGGATAATTCTCTGGAAATTACAACAGAAACAGAAAAAAGAACAAAATAGAAACAATAGCCCAAGCTTTCGAGAGGCTTGGTCTCTCCTGCTCCAAACCTTTCCTCACCCAGTAATTTCCTCCCCCCGCCCTTCCCATCCTTCCTTCTTTATATTGTTGCTCACTAACAGCTCTCCCTCATGTCACGCACCCTGCCAACAGTCCAGCTGCCAAGTGAGCAGTTGGTTACAAGGCACATTCCCTTTTATACCCATGTAATAGACCCCTGTAACTGCTGGCCTAACACAATCCAATCGGGTTATAAAAATTTTTGCAAGCAAATAAACAAATAAATGATGCATTTCATCATCCATGCTGAAAACTTGATATCTTAGTTCAGCACTTAATAATAGAGTGCATACATTTCTGCTAAGCTGAGATGCAGTACAACATAAAGCCCAATAAAAAAACTGAAATACAAGCAAGGAATCACAAATCACAATGTTAGATATGGGCCTTAATGGGGTTAGTCCTTGTTAGTAAAGTTAGTTAGTTAGTGGGTGAGTTAGAGTTAGTTGAGGGAAATAAGGCATGTTGCCTATAAATAAGAGGAGAGACTGAGAGAAGAAGGCTTCTTGTGAATTGAATAGGATTAGAGCCTTTGGGTATTGGGAGGTGCAGACCCTCGAGAGTCTAGAATTGTATTGTCTTGGGTATTTTGTGATTCCATTCTTGCTGGTATTCCATTACTATCAGTCAAGAAGTAATAAAGTTTCTGTATTTCCTTTCATCTTCTACAATTCTTGTCCTTCATTTGAACCAATATTTATCAACTGGTATCAGAGCTCCCGATCTTGGGAGTTGTGGTGCTTACTGAGAATGGATGAGATGGAGATTCCTTGCTTCACCGAAGAGTACCCCTATAGTTGGATCTACAAGGTGGAGAGGTACTGCATCATCAACAAGATTCCAGATGATGAGAGGCTATCAGTTGCAATTTGTGGTTTGGAAGGGAGAGCGTTGGACTAGGTCCATGAATGGGGGTCAAGAACTGAGAAATTTTCATGGGACAATTTTCGTGAGGAGCTTCTCCAATAGTTCCGACTTCAGCCACAGTTTGATACGAAGGAGGGCAATAGGAAAACAGAGAAAGAACGGCGAACATGGGAATGTGAGGTAGCCCTTCCTTTAGCGCCTAACAAATGCCAACCAGAGTTGGTCCAAAATGAGGAACCAGAATCTTTAGTGCCAACGATCTTGGAGCCAAAGACAGAAGAGATGCAAATAGAGGCGGTTGCTAAAAACCCCATCAAGATCGGGGAGCTCCGAGTTGAGCAAAATTAGCAACTACCCAAGCTATCCAAGAACCCAGAGAACCACGAGGGTGTGGAAGGAACCTCATGGTCATCGCAGTAGAAGCATGGCGAGCCAAGTTCTGATTTGCAACTTTTTGGTGGCTTGCGACTTGACGTTTCAGAGCCTTAGGTCTCTTGCAAATCACCACCTAAACCACCTGAGCCACCAGATTCAAGCCATGGTGTTATTGGGGGTCAGGTTGGACGAAAACAGGGGGAGTCGATTGAGTTTACCTTAGCTCTTATTCTGCATGCAAACAAAAATTTTGTGAGAGGGGTGTTTACAGCTGGCCTGAAAAAGTGAACTCGAGCAAAATCCAATTTGCAAAGGTTAGGGACGTTGTCTACCCTCTTAGATCAGGCACAACGGGCTGATGGACGAACGTGGGCCATAGGGAGGAATGAGGCAAATCTGGCCCAAAAAACAGAACCCACTGGCCGGATTACTTCACTAAACAGGCTCATATGCCTGGGCCCGAAGCCCAACTCAGTGGGTAAAGGCTCCATAGGTTACCCAACCTTATTTGCTACTGCGTCTTCGACGCCATACTCCTTCCCCACTACGCCGAACAAGAAGCTTTTGGAGGAGAAAGGGATTCGTCTCACAAACACTGAGTCCCCGGAGGAGCTTCGGAACCGCAATGTTGCGGAAGGACCATCATGAGAATGGCCAAGTGGGAGAGCCATTTTCGGAGTTGCACCTCTTCAAAGGCGCACAAACTGATGTTCCTGCAATGGTGGAGGTCAATACGGGGGAGAAAAGACAGCCCTAGGGTCGCGCAATGCGGATGCGCAGGCAGGAACAACATACTGTAGCCACGGAACCTTGGGTCTCACCCAAACCAGCAAGTTCGTCACCGCTAGAGCCACGGGATCCCCAGCCATGGGTCAAGAGAGAAGGAGCAATAATCATCATAGCTTTTGCTAATGGTGAAGGGAAACCACCAGATTTGCTTAATGAGTCATGGACAATGGTGGCAGCTTGTACGCTGACTCCATCTACTGTTTTGATTGTGAATGCTGAGATGATTGAGCGGCCAGTGATAAGGAACATGGAGGGGCAATTTTCTGCATTCTACTTTTCAGTAACCAATTTTGTGGTTAATGGAGGAAAGATGTATCGGGATATAGTTCGGAGTGCTTATTATGTTGCTCCAGAAGTTCAATAGCGCAGATGTGGGAAGGAAATAGATATATGGAGTGCAGGAATTATATTGTATATCTTACTTAGTGGTGTCCCTCCATTTTGGGCTGAGACGGAAAAGGGAATATTTGATACCATAATGGTGCAGTAGAAGAAAATAGACAGCAACTGAACGATAGAAATTGGGGAGTAGTTGGATAGATTGAAGCGGAACAATAAAAGAAGGATTCTAGGGTTTAGAAGCCTCTCAAATCTGAAATTATAATATTACGGCTAAAAAGATACTAAGACAAATCCCTAGGATTATTTATACTAGGGTTATTAGCAAGTTACTAAACCTAGCCCATTCTTTCAAGGCCCAAATAACCTTAAGCCTAAACACCTCATTAAAAGGTCACATGTTAGTCATGTGACTACTTATTACAAAGCAAACACTTTAAAATAAAAACAAAACAAACTAGAATAAGGAACTTAAAATTTAACACTAAGCAAATCGCCCCGTATCATTCTCCCCTCTTGAAAAGAGACCAATGCTCTGGACAAAACTTTGGAAATTTCAGCATATATTTCAGGATCAATTCGCCAATTCATCTTCCGCACACCCTAGTACTTTCAAAGGTGCTTACCCAACCATTTAACTAAAAATTTCCGATACATCGATCCGCTACTTGTCTTCACCTCCTTGACATCAAACACTTCCTCGAATAACATCTTGTTGTATCGAGGGTAACCGCCAACTTGTTTTGCAACAGGAGTTACTTCCCCATCAAATCCCTCAAAAGGGTACAAGTCTGCTATATTAAAATCGGGGCTAATTTGTAGTTCAGGCGGCAACTCTATTAGGTAAATATTAGGGCTGATTTTCTTTAGCACTTTATAAGGCCCAAATTTCCTGGGTTTCAGCTTGTGATAAGCACCCTTAGGAACACGTTCCCTCTTTAAATGCACGAGCACCATATCGCCTTCTTCAAATTCCTTAGCTCGACGATGTCGTTAGAAGTAGCTTGCATAGGCCTCTATCATTAGTCTTTAAAGCTTAGGGAACCTCCTTATGAACCTGCTGAAAATGCTCAGCAAATGCCACCCCATCATCACTCACTCTAGCTTCTGGTGGCAATGGTACTAAATCAAAAACATGTTGCGGCTTTAGACCATATGCGGCTTCAAATGGAGTCTTTTTATGGTCCGATTCACTGAATTGTTGTAAGCAAATTCTGCTTATGGTATAACAAAATCCCAAGACTTCACATAATTTCCAACAAGACACCTTAACAAATTTCCCAAGCTCTAATTTACTACTTCTATTTGACCATCAGTTTGTGGATGGCAAGCGCTGGAATACTTCAAGTGAGTCCCAAGTTTCCTCCATAACGATCTCCAGAAGTGTCCCATGAATTTGACATCCCTATCGGAAACAATAGAAGTAGGAACACCATGTAGTCTTACCACTTCTCGAAAGAACAACTCAATGATATGAGAAGCATCGGCAGTTTTAGAGCATGGAATGAAGTGTGCCATCTTTGAAAATCGATCTACCACAACAAAAATGGAGTCATGCCCCTTTGAGGTCTTTGGAAGACCCAAGACAAAATCCATGCTCAAATGGATCCATGGCGCTTCTGGTTTAGGCAATGGGGTATATAGCCCTGTATTTTGTGAGCTTCCCTTGCCAAATTGGCAAGTTGAACACCTTTTCACTAATCTGTCCACATCCTTAAACATCTTGGGCCAATAATAGCGATCTGCCACCATTTCCATGGTTTTATCCTTACCAAAATGTCCTCCCAAACCATTCCCATGGAGTTCCTTGATAATTCCGCTTCCTCGCAAAGACCCTCTGGAATGCATAGTTTGTTGCCTTCAAATAAATATCCATCATGTAACCGAAAAGGCAATTTTTCTATGCCTATTGACCCCTGCAATTCTCCCACTATATGACAAAAATAAGGATCTGTTTGGTACTGATTTTTCAGTTCTTCAAAATCAGTTCTTCAAAACTTGTAACTTGAGTGCTCATGACAGTCAAGATCAATGAACGCCTACTTAATGCATCAGCCACCACATTAGATTCTCCTGTTTTGTATTTCAAATATGAAGTTGAACTCATCAAGAAAGGAACTCCACTTAGCATGACGCTCACTAAGCTTCTTCTTGAACTCAAATAGCGCAATGCTTGGTGATCGTAATAAACAACAAACTCCCGTAAGCTTAGATAATGCTCCCAATGTTGAATAGCCCACACTAATGCATAAAACTCCGTGTCATAAGTTGAATACTTGCGCTTAGAATCAAACAACTTTTCACTAAAGAACTCCACCGGTTTTCCTTCTTGACTAAGAACTCGTCTAATCCCCAAGTGTGATGCATCACACTCTACAACAAACAACTTCTCAAAGTCCTGCAAAGACAAGTAATCGGTGCTTCATTATAAGAGTTTTAATCTGCTCAAAAGGCTCTTTGTGCAGATTTTGTCCAAGTAAAGTTATTGTTCTTCAAGCATTCAAGAATCGGGCTCATAATAGAGCTAAAATTCTTGATGAATCTCCCAGAAATGAAGCTAGACCATGGAAACTTCGAATATCTTTGATTGTTTGGAGGAACCGCCACTCTTTAATGGCACACACTTTTCCAAGATCCGGTTTAAGCCCCTAGGCGTAAAAACAATAAAACCCAAAAACACCACTTCATAGCTCAAGAAAGAACACTTCTTCGGGTTTATAAAGAGCTTCTCACTTTGAAGTGTCCCTAAACCTTACACAAATGAGTTAAATGCTCTTCCTTGGTTCTACTATAGACCAAAATATCGTCAAGTAAACAACAACAAATGACTTAAAAAAGGCTTCAATACCTCTCATGACTCGCATGAATGTGCTTGGTGCATTGGAAAGACCAAAGTGGCATCACTAAATACTGCAGCCACCCGCGGTGTTTTGAAAGCAATCTTCCATTCATCCCCCTCTCTCAATCTGATTTGGTGATAACCACTTCTTAAATCAATCTTCGAAAACACTTTTGCACCAGCCAATTGATCAAGCATTTCTTCCAATCGAGGAATAAGGATACGATATTTAATCGTTATTTTATTGATGGCTTGGCTGTCCACACACATTCTCCAAGTGCCGTCTTTCTTTGGAGCAAGCAAAGTCGACAAGCACATGGACTTTTGCTCTCACGTATCCAACCTTTATTCAACAACTCCTCCACCTCGTTTTTGCACCTCATTTAGTTGTGCAGTGGCATCCTATAGGTCGGGCAGATTAGGTAAACTTGCTCCTGCATCAAATCAATGGCATGTTGGATGCTTCTTTTTGGCAGTAATCCTTGCGGTAATTCATCACTAACCAACTCTGCAAATTCTTTCAACAATTGCTGAATTTCAGGAGGATGCTCATGTGAATTCCTGATCTGGCCAGCCTACACTACCTTGCTGACCAAAGCATACAAGACTCCCACTTCCCTACTATCTTCTTCAAATTTTGCAGCAGAAAAAACTCCCTTCAATTTGCCACTCTTAGATGAATGAGAAGCCTCAACCAAGTCTTCCTTGAGGGGGCGTAGTGTATACTTCTTGTTCCCTCTATAAAATGAATAGGTATTCGGCTTGGCACGATGTTCCACATCATTATCAAATAACCAAGGTCTTCCCAAAAGAATATGCCTAACATCCATTGGCACAATGTCACAAAGAGCTTCATCTTCTAAGTTATGACCCATGACAAACTTGACAAGACATCGTGATGTAACCGGAACTTCATTACCTTTTTTGAGCCACCTGATTTTGTAGGGATGGGGATGTTTTTCAATTTGCAAATTTAATTTCTCCACTGCATCCTTAGAAATAACATTTTCCATGCTGCCTCCATCAATAATTAAGTTACAAACCTTGCCTTCACAAAGAACACGAGTCCTAAAGATACTCCATCGCCTCTAGTCCTCCCCTTCATCTGAGGATGTGGCTGTCATCACTCTATGAACAACCAGGGACTCCCCCACAACTGGATAAATATCCACTTCGCCATTCTCATCAACATGATCATCATATATAGGTTCCAGCACCTCTGCCTCTTCCACGTCCAACCATAGCTCTTGATACCAATTTGGTGCAGTAGAAGAAAATAGACAGCAACTAAACGATAGAAATTGGGGAGAAGTTGGATAGATTGAAGCGGAACAATAAAAGAAGGATTCTAGGGTTTAGAAGCCTCTCAAATCTGAAATTATAATATTACGGCTAAAAAGATACTAAGACAAATCCCTAGGATTATTTATACTAGGGTTATTAGCAAGTTACTAAACCTAGCCCATTCTTTCAAGGCCCAAATAACCTTAAGCCTAAACACCTCATTAAAAGGTCACATGCTAGTCATGTGACTACTTATTACAAAGCAAACACTTTAAAATAAAAACAAAACAAACTAGAATAAGGAACTTAAAAACAGAACACTAAGCAAACTGCTCCTGCATCACATAATGGAAGGTCATATTGATTTTGAAAGTCAACCATGGCCAAGCATATCAAACAGTGCCAAGGACCTTGTTCGTAAGATGCTTATACAGGATCCAAAGCAACACATTACTTCTACTCAGGTTCTAGAGCACCCGTGGATTAGAGAAGACAGTGCAGTCCTTTCCAGAATGAAGCAATTCAGAGCTATGAATAAACTAAATAAACTTGCCCTGAAGGTCATTGCTGAAAATATGTCTGCAGAAGAGATCCAAGGTTTGAAAGCAATGTTTACAAATATGGACACTGACAAGAGTGGTACAATCACCTATGAAGAACTAAAGGCGGGATTGCAAGGACTTGGCTCAACACTCAGATTTTGGCTACCACACTTGCTGCCTAGAACTTCTGTTTTCAGCAAACAAATAAGTTGTTCACCTTGAGGACAAGGTGAAAGTTTAGGGGGGGAGTATTGTAAGATATGGGCCTTAATGGGGTTAGACCTTGTTAGTAAAGTTAGTTAGTTAGTTAGTTAGTGGGTGAGTTAGAAAGTTAGTTAAGGGAAATAAGGCATGTTGCCTATAAATAAGAGGAGAGACTGAGAGAGGAAGGCATCTTGTGAATTGAATAGGATTGGGGCCTTTGGGCATTGGGAGGTGCAGACCCTCGAGAGTCCGAAATTGTATTGTCTTGGGTATTTTGTGATTCCGTTCTTGCTGGTATTCCATTACTATCAGTCAAGAAGTAATAAAGTTTCTGTATTTCCTTTCATCTTCTAAAATTCTTGTCCTTCATCTGAACCAGTATCTATCACACAAGCAATCTCTGAATGGCTCAAAGAAGCTGGAAAACTACCTTCAGAAATTAATGCATACAGAAGAATCATCACTTCATCAGTGAACAAATTTATTTCTAGAGATACACTTAACACTCATATTATAAACAATACCTGCATTGATGGCGGCTTGAGTTGTGCTTTCAGATCCCTCACAGCAGACTGGAAAAGTTTAGACAGTCATAACAAAATAAAATAAAAACTAAAAAATAATAAATAAAAAAATTTAAAATATAAATCATTAAAATTGGTAAAATACAAGCGGCTTTGAACTTTCTGATCAAGATAACCCAAATGGAGCAGTTTCAAGCTTTTCTTGAATTTCATACACCTCCATTAACGAATCATGCTATAGACTTACAACTTAAAAGTTAAAAGAAAGTTCCATCTTCCCATCCAAAACCATTATTCTATTGTTAGTTCTTATTACCACCACCCGTACATCCCAAGCCTTTTGTTGTTACTTCATGCCAGCTGCTACCACCCCAAGGGGGGGGGGAGGGGAGAAAGTACGTCCAGTTCTAGAGCCTGAACAACTCCAGATTGATAAAAGTCTTGGGGCATACTGATATCTTCATATTGCTAACAGACATTAATCAAGACTATCAAGTAAATAACTCATTCTTGAAAATTATTGAATATTCCAAAATACAGACCATTTATTGGTTATAACTAGACATTTTACTACTAAAAAGAATGAAACCAGAGCTCAAACTTCTACAGAAAAAATTCAATGTTGAGCAGTGTAAATGCATTCTAACTGCTAACCAGGTCAATAAAAGATATAAAACCAGTCATGATTTAAGATTTTATAAAGCTTTACTGCAACTTCAGTTAAAGAAGATCCCAAGCTTAATATTGTGAAACCTCGTGTAGACATTTTTTGGGGATTAAAGAAACCTCATAGACAATTATTTGATGATCTTTGTCATTCAATGTAAATGAGAGATAGTGAGAAAGAAAGACCAACCCCACTGCAGATTTCTTCTTATTTTCTTCATAAGATACTTTCTTTAAGAGGAAAAAAGGAATTAAGGCGTTCTAGGTTGATGCAAAATAAATAAATAAAATAACACATACTCATGCTATAAAGAATAAGAACCTTATTTTCAGAATATTACCTTCAGCTCTGCTATCTCCTGTTCCCGTTTTGCAAATGTTACAATGAATGCAGCTTCCTTTTTCTTTGCTTTTTCAAGCTGATAACCAATAGAAAAGTGAAAGGAATCAATGAAACCTGATCAATTGATGATGAATCATTCTGAAGCAAAAAATGGAAGATTAGTTTCTGAACCTGCTCTCTTAAAGACTCTTCGGATGATTTCAGGGCCTGAAGATAATTAATCACCAATTTGGGTGCTAGAAAGAAGAAAGATGAAATAATTGCTCAGGTATATATTTAAAACACCGAAAACAACTATAAACGGAACTAGTTCTTGAACAATTCATACATGTCACTAGCAAAAAACCAAGGACAAACTAACCTGGAGTGGTCCCAGCAGGTATGAAAGGTTCATTTTGAAATGAAGAGTGCCACTTCTGAATCTCAGATTTGGCAGCCTCAAGTTCATTCTGGAAAATGCAATGATCTGGTAAACATTTTTAAGAAAGGAAAAGGTACAACTCAAACTAAGATATGACTATCATATATGGAACTTTGCACAGCAAAACCAAAAAGAAAAAGAAAAAAACTCAACTCCAACAGCTTAGACTCAGCTATGGGAATTCACTCAAACTTATGAAGGGAAGGTTGTAAGAACACTCTACCCCACATCACTCATAGTGTTACCATCAAAATAATAAACATGAAACCTTTTCACCATCAACCATTCATGAATCCAACACTTAAACCATATGAATTATAACTACAGTCCACTTCCCTCAAAAACAAAAGTTCAAATTCTTTGAGCAAACAATGTCAATTCTTAAAAGGGAAACGTACTTGGCATGTTGCAAGCGTGTCCTTACAGTTCTGAAGACTGCCAAAAAGAAAGTCCCAGAAAATTTTTAGGCTCAAATAGTTTACTGCAATCTTAAGAAGTTGCAATATTTCACACTAGCTATACTGAAAAATACCTCTCACGAAGAGACAAGATCATTCCTGTTGTTACACCAGAAGCAGCTTCTTCAGCTTTTGATTTGGCCTGAATCAGGAACAACAAAAATTGTGGTTTAGATTTTGAGAAAATAAAAACCCATGCATATCATAGCATGCCATATCAGAAAAAGATCAGTACACTTCACCCATGCCAACTTCCATTGCTCACCCACCCATACATACATAAGCAAATAAACATTCCCAACCATCCAGATGGCACTTCTTTATTTTGATTTTATGCATACACGTGTTCGCAACAGAGATGAATAAACAGCTTTCCTCAATCTCAACACTTAGTCAAAGGCAAAAGACGCCCTTAAGGCGCTAGGGTGTTTTAATGCTTTGAAGCGAGAGGCGAAAATGCACACACCATACTGACAAAAGGCCTTAACATTAGAAAAAGAAAACAGTAAAGTATTTGACTATTTTGCATTGATTTTCCATATAAATTAACTATTCAAGCATAACATTCATAGTAAAAATAAAAAGATTATGAAGTTCAATTTACAAAACCCTAAGGGGCATGCTGCTAAGAGTCTCAAAGATCAATACTAGTTATTCTTTTAACATTCAAACTATTTTATCCCCCTTTAGCATCACAGTTAGCAAGTTAGATGTCCTCACCTGAACCAGAAAGACGCTCTAGGCGCCTCACCTCAGTGCCCAAGGCACCAAGGCGTGCCATTGACTACTATAACTACACAAATGTTGGTGTTAGAAACCCACTAGATAGAACTCACCCTTGAAAACCAGCTTGCAAGGGGAGGGTGCCTAGGGGCTTATAAACCACCAACCAAGCTCACACTTGGTCAATGTGGGATCCTAACAGTTGGAAAGCTGTTCCACGCACCTCCATTGTTATAAGCTATTATAATCGAGGGGGGGGGGGAGAAAAAAACACGGACTAAATATATGCTGCAATATTGCAGCACAATGCTAGCATTGCCTAACTGATTCCAAGTTGAAGTTGCTGATATTCGACAGAGCAAGTATTAATGATTACCTTCTTCTGTCCGAAAGGATCATTGTCATAATCTTCGTCGTCATAGTCCGGAGATGGCCTCTTACTACCTATATATCCCCGAACAATGAAACAAATAGAGTATATATATCCAACAACATATATTATGAGAAACCAGCATTTGATAACAAAAGGAAAACCTGAACGCGTTCCGCCAAATTCGCCTCCAAAATCAAAGTCCTAAGTTTGAGTATAAGCAAAATTGAGGTTGAAGGAGGGGACTGAGATAATAAGCGAACTAAGAAAGATTCAGAGAAAGCAAGTGTGGCGATGGATGTTAGGACTTACATCGTCGAAACGGGCAGAGGAAGCCATAAACTTAAAAAACCCTAGAAATTCGAAAGATGCAGGGAAGAAACCGCAGCGATGTGAACGAACCGCATTGCTACTAGCAATCACCACTTGCAGACATGTCGAATCCTGCGATTTCCAAATTCTAATGCGCCCTTGGTTGTTTCTTGGATTATCGTAATTATTTTTTCTCCTCTTTTGCACGACCCAATGTAAAACTAAGATCTGAGACCATAGCCCTATATGAAGGAAATTAATATTGGGCTTCGGCCCAAAGCAAAGACCAATTCTACACGGTTTGATGAAAAGAAAAAAAAACAATCCCCAATTTTTTCTTTTTTTAAAAAAGGATTAATTTAACGTGACGTTTGGTACACGGATTATTTTTTCATTCCTGAAAATATTTACATGAGAATGTTGGATTCTCATGTTTGGTACAAGTTTTGAAAAAATATTATCATCCAAGAATGATTTTCGAGAATGATTTTTGCTCAATATTCCTACACTTTCATTCCCATGGGGGAGGTGGGTTTGCAATATTCCCATGACATGCGAATATTTTTGTCATGTGAAATATCAAAAATATCTACCCTTCTATCATCATGTCATCAATCAACCATCTTCACGTCATTGTTAGCGACTGCCATCCACCACCACCGACCACCGTCGGGCGTTATTTACCGTAATCCGCCACCTCGTCGCCGGCAGTTGATAGTGCCGGTGACTTCAACCACCGTGCCGGTCACTAAAATCCGGCCACCCTTGTCGCCGTTAGCGATTGATAATGACCTTGACCGTCACGTCAGTCACTGGAATCTGACCACCTATGTCACCGCCTGCAGTTGACGATTAGTCATTGGAATTTGGCTACTCTTATCGGACGATGGCCGACGACTTCGACCTGTCGCCAACCACCGGAATCCAGCCACCCGCTACAGTAGGTAATTAACAGTCAGACCACCATTGACCCGCCGGCAGAAAGAGTCATTCCTCGGAATGTTTTTGGTTAACCAAACATAGTAATAATCATTCCTGATAATGTTTTTTCAAAACTTGAACCAAATGCCCCATAAGTCTCTAATTCACAAGTAAAACGACTAGTTAAAAAATCTTATACGTGTGTCTATATATTTATATATGAACCCACAAAAATATAAACAAAATATTTTAATGTATTGGTGAAATAATAGTTGTATATTAGTATCACTACAAAAAAAATTGTATAAAATTTAAAAATATATGTTCAAATGCAAGGCAATACTGAAGATAATGCTTCAAATAATAGTATGCAAGACGACATAGAAGACTCCAAAAACAATGTAAAAGGCATTATTATCCACCATTTATCACTTGTCTTTTCATACTTATTATCAAGTATCACCACCCTAAGAAATTATTTTATAGACTTAATTTACATAAATTATGTCAAATAAATTAATAAAAAGGTTATATATCATTATTGCTCATTAAATAAAAATAAATAAAACAATGTTTTCATATAAGTTAAATATTTATATGATTAATTAATGATAATAATGATGTGTTTATTTTTATTGATTTATTTTATACAAATTATGTAAATTAAGTCTATAAAAAAATTCCACCAAAAAAATCTTTTATAGATTTATTCTATGCAATTTATGTAGACTGACCATTGACACCCAGCAAAACAGATGGTCATGAGTTTTTCTGTTCTAGTTGATTAGGAGCATTTTTTAAAAATGTGTGATTTTCATAAATTTTGTCTTCGAACCAAAAACATGAATATAACATCCATGAAAACTTTACGTTATTACTCAAACTTTAGCATACCAGGCACTTTTGATAACATTCTCGGAAATCACATTTCACAAGAATTAAAATTTATTATGAGAACCGCCAACAAATGATTGGTTGAATTAATGAACAAGTTTATTTTTATGGGATAGGATATAAATTTAAATTTCAATGAGAGTTGTTTTTATTGAAAGATAGTAAAAACTTTTATACTCTAAACTGTCAATCGTAGATTAATTTTATAGGGAGTCTAAAGAGCTTAACTCATATGAATATTACGTGGCACCACTTGGCTCGAATGACTAATTATAGTGGTTGACGAAAAAAAATATTATAAGAATCTAAGCTTTTTTGAAAAGTTTGGTTAATTGAAAACGGGTGTTAGGTCAATTAGTTTGACCTTCTTCTCATATTAATTATGACTTTAATTTGAATTTAATTATTTATTAGTAAGTGATTTGTAATCCTATAATAAATTTTCATTAAAGTTTGTGATTTATTCTAACTTTAAAAACATTTGCCTCAGGTAAACTTATATTTGTACCAAAAACAAATCTGGTTAATTAAGTAGATGAAGATTTTAGAATAAAAAATACTTTACACTTGTTAAAATAACAGAAATATGAAAATAAAAATAAAATTCTTATTTTTATTCCAAGTCATAACTTCAATTAAAAATCATTTTTAGTGTCACTCATGCTCGAGGGCAATAGGCGGTTAAATAAAAAATCGATGATGATATGCATGGAACACTTGACCCATGAAAACGCTTTTCCTCTGTGCGAAACTGCCACGTATATTTTGTTATTCCTTGAGAGCCAGGGGTGTCGAAATAAGTTAAGTTGGACGAGTGAGTCCGAATGACTTAACAAAAAGTAATCGTTGAGTTAAGAGAATTTTAACTCAAATTATGTTGTGGGTTGACCCAAATAGTCTGAAAACAGGTTGCCCGGTGTAGGCTAACTTACAATGGGTAAAACCGACTTACTTGTGTGAAATTTCTTTTTTGTGATATATATTTAATTTTATGATTATTTATTTATATTTTTATTTAACTAACTACTTTTGGATAAAAAGAGAATAAGGAAGAATCGAATTTGGTGCATTTTTTTTTGTTTATTTGTATATAAAATTTACTTGTATTAATTTCTTAAATTAATTAATTTATTATTTAGAAGATGTTTTATAAATATATCATAAATTATTTAGACAAAAAATAATGTAATAAATCTACAGTGAATATGTTGCTAGCAATAAATATACTTATATCTAATTAATCTATATAACTTTTGTGAATTTTAATTGATGTAAAAATTTTATTTATTAATAATTTATTGCTATAAACACACCCAAACAAGTGAAAAAGGACAAAAAAACAAAGTAAAGGTTCGCAGGCCAGCCTAATTAGCTTAGGTTTGGACTAATTATTTATTAACCCACAAATTAACCTAAATAAACCGAGCCAGAGCGATTTAACAGCACTACCTTACGTTACAAATAGAAGCATAATACAGGATTCATTAACTCGATCAAAACATGACTCATGCTTTTTGTGCTGCTGGTCAATTTAATTTAATTTATTGTCATTTACTTTCAAGCAATTTAATTTATTTTTATTACTTTATTTTAATTTCCACACTTGTATATACAATTTATATCTATATATACATAAGATTTTTTTAGTACCCTTTACTTTTATAAAAATATTGGTATCTTTAGTAATTAATGGCTAATATTTAGTCACGTGTTTCACTTAGTTAAAATATAAATATTAAAATAAATAAATAATTATGTTTTAACTAAGTGAAACACGTAATTAAATATTGACCGTTAATTATAAATAGAATTTAATTTTAATTCACTGTCACTATAAAAAAATTTTACACTGGCATCCAATCATTTACTAACTTATAATTAAAAGTGTTAAGACTTTTAAAGTAGTTATAATAGTTAAACTCTTTTAATGAGTTGATAATATATGATTGGATGACAGTGTAAAGAAATTTTACGATTAAGTGACAGTGTAAAAAAACTTTACACTAACAATGGATCAAAATTAATCTCTTAAAAAAACCTCCTATATATACCATATAATTATAAGCATATAACTAGATGTGGACCCGTGCGATGCACGGTACGTATAACTTGCAAATTTCTAATCATATTAGTGTATAATAAATTGTGCAGTCAATAATCTGAATACATTAACAAAATTAAAAAAATTGAACAACATAATCTAACAAAAAATCACCATAACTAATAGAAAGTGAACAACATATTAAAGACATCATTTACAGTATAATCACAATCTAAAAAAGAATAAAAATAACAATACCAACACCCATATAATATTAATTTGTGCGAAATGACAAACAGCTCTATTGGTATCCATCTGCCAAAAACAAACCAACATAAAAGGAAACCAATTAGTTATGCTCCTACAGGTTGTACGAAGAAAGATTAATACTCAAGCACATATATATTATGTCATCATTATCTGTAATGAATGAATAAAATATTATATGAATTTCAACAAAAGTAAAAAACTTACTTAGATCAAATTTTGGAAGACTTCTTCATAAACTACATTCATAGTTTCCTTTGAGGTTTGACCATCCTTGTCACAAATCAAAATCTTTAACCCCTTACGGCTAGTAACTCTTGAGATAGCAACATATAACTGTCCATGAGAAAAAAACTGGTTTTGGAAGATATAAGCCCACATATCGAAGGGATTGACCTTGACTTTTATTTATTGTCATAGCAAAAGAAACACCTAAAGGAAACTGTCTACGTTGAAATTTAAAAGGAATTCTGCTATCAGATGGTGTTAAAGTCAATCTTGGAATAAAAACTTTATGCCCGATATTCGTACCTGATATAATTTTTGCTTCCAAGACATGATTACCTAATTGTGTAATTATAAGCCGAGTACCATTACATAATCCTAATGATTGATCTATATTTCTCAACAGCATGACAGGAACACCAATTTTGAGTTTCAACTCATGACTTGGAAGACCTGAAGAAAATATAGTGTTCAAAAATTCAGGTGTATGAATATCATCAGGTCTATCAATACTTCCATTCACTGTACACGAGCTATCAAAACTCAAATATGTTTTTACTTCCCCAGGGACCAAGGACAACATGTAATCATTTACAACTTGAACAATTTCATTTGTAGGAGCCAAGATAGCCCTATGTTGTAGATAATTGGGATCATTCATCTGATGCAAAAAATCAGGATATGTGGTGTTCACAATTGAAGCAAGCGGATCAGCATAATCTTCTATTAGGAGATCATTAGGAACTTCAATGCTGACTTCCCCATCATTCGGGTCACCAATAGTACCATTCCCAATACTTAGTACCCAATCAGCAACTTTCTTCATTTCAATTACATCAGAAGTGGAGTTCCCTGTTTCGAGTCTCATATTTCTTGTCAAAGTTAGAAGGTCACAAAATCTCCATAAATATGAAGAATTAATGGTTGCAAACACAATATCTTACCTTGTTCCTTTTGAGATTACTAGTAGAATCTGTCTAAAATCACCTCCAAAGACAATAATTTTTCCACCAAATGGTTCATTGAGACTATTTCCATTAGAGAATCTTAGAATATCCCTTAAACTTCTGTCAACAGCTTCAAAGCAATATTTGTGAGTCATTGGAGCTTCGTCCCAGATGATTAGCTTTGCTCTTATTATCAACTCAGCTAGAGGGCTTCCTTGTTTAATGTTGCAAATAGAATCTTCATTAGGATTCAAAGGAATTGCAAATCTAGAATGAGCTGTCCTACCCCCTGGAATCAGTAAAGCAGCTATCCCACTCGATGCAACAGTAATAACGATTTCACCTTTGGATCTAAGAGCTGCTGAAAGAGTTTTCCAAATAAAAGTCTTACCTGTACCTCCATATCCATAAACAAAGAACAATCCACCTCGATTATTTACAACTCTATCCATGATTTTGTCATAAATACTTCTTTGCTCTTCAGTCAAATTGGACAGAAGATGAGTATGTTCTGCAGCTAGTGAATTCCTATCATAATTCAACTCATCATGAATTAGTCTATTCTGCGAAATTGAAAGCAAAGACATATCTGGGCAAGGCATTGTTGGGAAATCTCTTAGAGTCTTGTTGTTACTCTGCAACAATAACTCTATCTCTATAAGAGCATAATTTTTCAAGTCATCTTCACTTAACTGCAAATCTGTCATCATAGATAAGATAGAAGCATTTCAGTATTGAGAAGAAAAAAATTAACCCGTGACATATGGTTCATTAATATTTAAATTAGTTATTTGTTAATATACTAATGAAATAAAATAATGCTACTACATTTAAATAAATAATACCATCATATCGAAGCAATATTCTTTGCCTATGCTGAATATCATCGCTTAAGTATTGCCAAATACTGTTCCATACAATTTCTGGTCTAGAAAGCTGATTAGATAATAACAAAGTAGCAAACATAGTATATAGCACTTCCCCATAAACTTGCCTCCAAAATTCCATCAATATATTCTTTGTCATCATCTAACAAACTCAAAGCATAGCAAGCATCTTTGAATGTGTGATACATAACCCCGTTAATTGTTCTTATATCAGAATAAGATTCAGGACCCTTTGAAGCATTTAGTAAGATCCTCAAATAGTACATCTCGCCACTTCCAGGAGGTACAAAATGAATTCGGCCAACAGCAAAGCCTTGTTTTCTAGGTGTCCACTCAATAAGAATTAATATCAAGTATAAGTGATAAATTAATATCAATTAAATATTTCAAGAGTTTAATTTTGATCTACTATTAGTGTAAAGTTTCTTTACAATATCACTCAATCATGTATTGTCAACTCATTAAAAGAATTTGACTATTATAATAACTGTCTCAAAAGTCTTAACATTTTTAATAATGTATTAGTACATGATTGGATGACAGTGTAAAAAAAACTTTACACTAACAATAGATTAAAATTAAATCAATATTTCAAATCAAAATATTAGATACACAATATTTTAGTTATGTGTATATATATATTGATATATTATCTTTTTTTGGCCATTTATTGCTATATTATCTACACAATACATAAACCAAAATCTCATTCAAGAGTATACTTTCAACGACACTAACTAAAAATATTAACATGCTGGCGCCCACACAACGACTAGTTTTTCATAAATTCAAAACTTGTTTCTTATTTCACGAATTATTTCATTTTTATTTATCTTTACAGATTCTAATCCAAACTCGTTGCCGTGAATTATTTCAATTGTTCATTGTCTTAAATATTTGAAATTCTGTACCTTATCCTTGATAAGGAACCGTTGGAGGCAATGTCATACCAAGATAGAGACAGGAACTAGGAATGAAGTTGGCAACTCTTTTGAGGGCCGACTCTACAAAGTCATTTTTTTATACCACAAACAATAAGTTCAAGGTGACATTCTCATATATAAAATTTTCACAAAATTGGAAGTTGCTAGGAAATAAACCACAATAGCAAATCTTACATAATTTCGAAGAAAGAGCATCTCTTTCTTCATATCTAAAAGTAAGGATTGACGGGATAAAAGCTTAAAAAGGTGGCATTCTGCGACCAGGGAAAAGGTAGAGGATCTCCATGATAAAGGAACTTAAGGCGAGTTCCTTGAACAGTTGGTAGGCTTGAAAAAAAGGCACGCTGTTTACCTTGTTTCTTACTTGGGTAAATTTATTCTTTGATAGAACTTCAAACAGGAATATTCATGTAAACAGGTTCAATTTGTTTTAGTCCTGCCGAGCTGTGTTACCCGAGTGGCCGAGTGAGTACCAGAAAAAAGTGAAGTGAAGTGAGCTTTAGACTGATTGCATATTATTATTGTTTTACTTTTGATCTTCTAGTATTATAGACTATAACAAGATCTTTTATTTTTTTTACCCTTGAATTAAAAAGGTGATATTAACATTTTCATGTTCAACCGTACTTTCTACGCCAGAAAACAGTTGTCCTTTGTTGCATCAAGATGATCGTATAAGAACTGAACAAGGCTATGGGAAGGTAAGCAGGGTCGGGCAAGAAATGGTTGTCTAAAAGATAACAAGAACCTCGCAATTTGTCAAAATATGCATATGGTTTTGAAAACGAAGACACCAACACAATCAAGGGCAGTGTAAAAGTCGCAAAAGACCACCCAAAACCCGTAAATGGAAGCCTCAGTCAGCCAGAAATTCACATCAAGGTAAATTATTCAGCCGGTAATTCCAAATTAGCTTAGTCCTCATGGGCTTTTCACTGAAACCACTAATGACCCAACATAGAATTCATTACAAAAAAGATAACAAAGATATAAAAACATGTAATCGCATAAAACGGCTCCATGGATCGAAAGGGTAACAAATCCACAGATTCCTATCAAGATGCGAAACAATTGACTCTTGCTTTTGGTCCAATCATAGCATCGCTGGTCACAGCACACAGCTATCAGCGACGTGGCATCGAACCTAACCAAAAAATAATAATAATTAATCATGCGAATAAGTATAACCCTCAGATTCCCTTTTCAAATCACACACACAGCGAATAGACCGAAGCCACAACGATCCCGACCAATGGCAAATCACAAAACGACGCCGCACTCGAGCAGAGCACATGCCGTGATGGGTTTGCGATCGGTGGATGAGAACGTTTATTGACTTGGACACAGTCGCTGCTGTTTGGAGTGTCATACGGCACTTCCTATCAATTGGGTTATCTTCCTCATAGGGTAAGGTAAGATTTTCGTTCATCTATGTATCACAAAAACCGACAACTATGCAACCCCAAAACCCCATCGCACACAATACTACAAATTATAAATGAATCAACAACAGATAACAGAATGCATATGCAAATTGAATCAGCCAATATCGAGAAGAAGCTGCCACCCCTAGCTTTCGATAGCAGAGATGGGAAGATATAAGATTAGGGTTTTGGAGTGAGTGACATTTATAGGCATGTTCACCGATTATGGGCCATGAGGTTAGGGTTACGGCACCTTCAGGCTGTTCTCTATCAACGCAAAGGCCTAAATGAAGATGGATATAGGGCCTTTGATTCTTGGGCTTTGAAATGAGCCCTAGGCTTACCCAAACCAAAACCATTAACAAAAAGGCCCTTTTCAGACGAGCTTGCAGAAGATAGAAACGGGCCTTTTAGAAGTGTATATGGGCCAGACTTGCCACACAAAAAAGCCCAATAAATTTTTCCATGTTGTGAGGACTCAGGTGTTTCCTGTTACCCTGTGCGTTATGCTCTTATACACGCTCAATCTATTCTGCATCGCATGCTCGTGACTCGTGAGTCAAGAAGACAAATATTAATTAAATCAGAAGATAACGTTATTTGACCTTATTTCAAGCGTTTAAAACCACTAGAGAAGAGAGGGGGGGGGGGAGTATTGCCTGAAATTTATTTGTTTTTTAATTTTTTATTTTTTTGGTTGGATTTTAGATTTTTTTTAGAATAAATATAGGCATTTTTTTGGGCACACATAGCTCTACTCCAACTTGCTTTCTTTGTACACCCTCCACAGTAAAACCCACTCCCCAACAATGGCAAACACATAATATTGTCTTTGAAAAATTTTGCTCTCAATTCACATGTCTCCTTTGCCCACCACTCAATCTTCTTAAGGAACAGCTCACGTAATCATGGGCTTAAAGAACTAATTGTTATTCTTTAATTATTATTATTATTTTATTGGTGTTGCTAAGGTGGAGGTATATGCCCATCATCCCCAATCAACTCCTCCTAGCTACTACAAATGTGCAACGAAATTAAATTTGCCCCCTTTGATTATGCATACAGATTCTTTTTGTTTACACTTGCTGCATGGCGATAAAGACAAACAACTTTTCTTCAAATCTTACCATATAAGCCTGCCAAAGGAAAACGTAGCTTAGTATATATTATTAAGTTAATATCTTGTAGTTAAGATCTATGTGGAGGAATAATTAGAAGACGAAAACTAGTCTTGGCTGTGCCCACCACACCCACTTTTTCCGTGATTGGCTCGTGTGGCATGGGTCCTACTTTTAGAGCCATGTGTCACTACGTTATTGGCATATCACACGTGGGGCTAACACATCAAAATAATACAAGACTCTTTTTTCAGTAATCTTTTTCTTAATGTTCATATGGATGACAAAAAAACAAGCTGATATGATTGATCCGATGGAAAATTTTAGTGTTTGTTGGCAATGTTAAATTCTAACTTTGTTATGCATCGATTCAGGTATGAAATTTTGGCTAATATTGCAGGGGACATGGTTGTGACACTAGGGCCCTAAGGTTGCTTAGGGCCGCTATATTGTTCTTTCCGTCAAAGGTAACATTGTACATCATTCTTTCGTGTATTCCAGCAGTTACCATTTAAGTTGCCAGCTAAGATAAAAATATATTGTAGTATAAGAAAATGGCCATCTTCTATGGTTAGATTAGGTGGCATGTGGTTTTGCATAAGCTCAAACATATAAATCTTTTACATCGATAAAGTGGAGCTGTTGGTGATTTGATACGAGAGTGATCAAGACAATTAGGACTTTAAAAATGTTTAGTTGTATGTATAATCATGGAAGAAGACAAGACAGCGATATATATGTGGTGGGTTTAACATTGTTTTCTATCACCTTAGAAAGAGAAAAGCCACTACTGAAATGCAGAATCTCAAATGTGAAAGGTTCCCACTTTCTCCAAATCAAGTACGTTATAGACTCTAACAAGAAAAAGAAAAAAATTATAGACCATGTTTGACGTTTCTTTTATTCCACACCAGTTCCACAACCAGCCAACAACCCTTGAAAAAAAACAAAAATGGAAATAATCCTATCAATTTTGACTTTTAAATAAATAACTCTCTTAATTTTAATTTTGGTTGTTAACCCATTTAAATTTTAATTTGGCCGGCGGTTCTTCTATTCATTAAAATAATATAAATAACATAAATAATTGGAATATGAGATCTGATTAAATTTTATTCAATAAATGTGTTTTAAAGTAAAATTTATAATTTTAAAAATTGTGACATATTAAATAAAATGAACTAGTTAGCACATATTAAAAGTCACGACTAATTAATAAATTTATCATTTATGATTATTTGATAAATGACCAAAATTAAAAGGGTTTTTACATTTAAAAAGAGTTAGAGAAGGAAAACGTGAAACTTAAATTAATAGAAAAAATTAGAAAGTGAGACATCACCCAAGTTCTTAATTTGAATTCTGATACGTCATCAAATTTGTGAAAAATCACACCTTTTCAACTAACGAGAGTGTTGTGTTGGTCAGCTGTGTAAATCAATTTCCAAACTAATTACGTTGCGAATCTACCCATAATTAACTCTGTAGGTGGCATAGTTTTTAAGGTTTGCTTGAATATTAAGCCACAATTGATCAAAAGTTTATATAGGACATGCAAATTGAATTCAAAATCAGCTTTGATCTTATGAGTTTTCATGACCGGTCCGACTCAAAAATTTAGCTATAGTTTAAAGTGTTTGGATGAGGTTCAAGTTATTTTTTTTAAACTTAATGTATTTTTTTGGGTTAGGGTCAGATCACTTTGATTTGGCTTAAAATTGAATAAATTATTATTTTTTAATTTTGTTTTATAAATTATTGTGATATTTTTTTAAATATTATACTTTAATTAAGTATTGTGACTTTTTATAATTTTAACTACTATGTCATTCACTTATTATATAATTATCAATTAGATTGGATCTTGACATCTTGACATGAGTATAAAAAAGTAAATACAAATAAATTTATACAAATATAAGAAAAATAATTTAAACATTACATAAAAATATATTTTGAGTACCTTAATCGGATTAACCTAATCTAAACTCAAATTATGAAAATTAGCCCAATCAAAACTTCAAATCAGAATAGAAGTTAAGTTCAACACAGTCAAATCCGGCCCATAAGCACCCTGACCTCACTTCTTTCTTATTAGTCAGGTGTAACTTCATCAGCGTAGCTACATTCAAATGGCAATTGGAATTCTAAAGACTAGAGCCACATTAATTTACTACGTACAGGCGCATGCAATAACTTGAGTACGTACTGCGCATCCATTCTTGAGAATATGAAGTTACTGAAAGGAATTTTTGTTTTTTTGAATGTCCTAATTAATTTAATGCACATAATCTGTTTTTGATCAAACTAGAGAGGTAGATTAATTAATTGAGATACGCGTAGAGTAATTCAAACACTACCTAATCATAATGAAAAAAACAATTCAACAATTTTACATGAATACATCTTCTTTAAAAACAAAATTAAGAAATTAAGAAGCAAATTAAATGAAATTTGTTTTACACTTCCACACATGACATAATTAGTCAGCCTATATGATCAATGCTCCTATATATTTTAATTGCCAATTAAGAATATCACTCAACAATGATGGTAATTTATATTTCAACCTTTACTTATTGAACTTGCTCCTATTTTCTTGGCAAAACAAGAAGGTACTAGTCATAATTACACCACTTTAGCTTTTGAATAATGGGAAGGAGCCTTGTGTGTCCTACAATTATGTATGTCAGCATATGCATGTAGTATATATTCATACCATATAGTACACATATATTAAAACTTTACTGGACACACTTTTTCTCCGGGCGCATGAACAAGAGATCACATGTGAAGCTACAAGAGTAAGTAGTGCTTGCAAGAGTTGTGACAGGTGATTAGATGGTGTCGGCAATTTGGGAAACAGAATGGGACCCATATGCACAACTCACAGTTCGCATTTCTCCACTCCATCGTTGAAGGGTCACCCTCAATGCATATCTTTTAGCCCGTCAAAGCTCCAACACCGGCCATCATTTCTCAAAGCGCCATGGATGGATAAAGAGAAATTGGACGTCTTTGGGATAAAAGAGAGACTTGAATGGCACGGTGTGCACGCAGCAAAAGCTTCTTTGTCTGCAACGCGTATATGTCTCTGTCTGTTTTGATTCCTTTTATCCTCTGTGACTCTGTCGAAATTCAAATTCTCAAAACTTACATTGCATGCTAGCTACTATCATTGGTTTTTCTAGATGCACACGTGTTAGTGGTACATTGATGCCTATATCCTTCTTTCTTCATTAGTGCATGCATGCATCATCAGGAAAAAAGGGAAAAAAAAATTATAATTACTTAAAGATGGATATGTAGATGTAATTCTTTCTCAAAACTAATAATCTTAGATATAGCTAGGGATCATTTTTCATATATATATATATATAAATATATATAGTAAATTAAGTGAAAGGAGTAATTTAATATAAGATTAAGATGAGTAAATCTTAACTATTAAATCATACATGTATAATCAAGATTTAAATATAAAGTTATGTGACTTTTTTAAATAATTATATGATATTTAAATAACTTCTAATTTTAATTATTAATGTGAAATTAAATAGTCAAAATTAACTGCTCTTATCTCTTGTAATAAGCTCTCACTTAATATGTTCATCATTCTACAAAACGTCAAACAAAACTTGACGTGCATGAATCTTACCACTTGATTTCTATGGTTGGTTAATTATATAATTAGCAATTACGTTTCCTTTTCCTGAAAAGATGCATAATTTTTTCTACAAAATCATTGAAAACTTTGACGGATCGATTGGGTGACTTGGCGTATCCTAAACATTCTTGTGAGCGTAACGATTAATTTTATATATTATAATGAACTTCTTGTGTAATAGACTGGAGTCACCGGACACATTTGTTTTTTTAATTTCTTTTAAGTTCACGAGTATCACATGAAGTACAAAATAGTAGCTTATGGAAAATGCCATCATTTTTGGTGTAGCAATATAATAATGTCACTGCATATACAAGATTAAGCACTGGATATATACCAAGTTCCAACAGTACAAAGAATTACCATTCCTTTTAGTTGAAATTTGGAAATAACAATTGTGACCCAAAATGGCAAGAGAAAAGAAAAAGGACTTTTAGAGTGGACTGTGGCAGTGAAGTTGCATTTTTATTTTGTTGAACAACTACTTTTATAACAAGAATTAAACGTCAAACGGCCTTTCAACAAGAAGTTAGGCAAAGCAGATCATATATCTTGCTGAGCAATAGAGATATTGTCTAGTTGTCTTTGTCCTTTCAGCTGTATCAAACATAAGATTTCAAGGTATTTCTTCCCTCAAGATTACGTTCCATCAGCATGTATATAGTAAAAACAAAAGTCTAGCCACATGGGTAGTTTAATTTTATTAATCTCAACTGATAATACCATCTAATATATATAGCTGTTTATTTTCACCAGTGTACATACTGTAGATGGATGGCACATCTTAAATAATGGAAGCTTTTTCTTCTTGCTTTCTCCCCATTAATTATTACGGAAGTTCTTGTAAGGTTTTCAGAGGCGACTTTGCTGTCACTAGCGTAACAACCCATTTTCTGGTGGTGATATGATCTATTTGGGTTTTAACGTTTACTTCCTCATAAACGCCCTTCCACCGAAGCAAAAAAACTTTGCTTCAATCCTGTGGAAAGATGACAAATTAAAGAGGGTAAGATGATCATTTTAGATGGAAATTAGAAAGTACAGCAAATTGGATCCACACAAATTGATTACCATAAGAAAAAGTGAAAGTAAATTGGGAGAATCCTTGTGCTAAACAAAAGAAAATAAGAAGGGCACAACTACCAAACATCATTCGCAAGTAAGAATTTGGTTTTACTTCAGTGGTAATCTTCACATAATGATTCATTGTTACTCTTAATTATGCATTATTATGCACTCGAAAATTTTACCAAGAAAGCATCAAAGTCCGCAGACCACTTGAAAATGCAAACCACTTAATAAGGACAGGCAGTAATTATGAGAGTTGAAGACCGAAAAAGTAGAGGGAAAAAATGAAATCAATGTTGCAAATAGAGATCTAGAATACATGCTTATATAATTAATGTCAAACCGTTTTGGTAGGTTAATCACGTATTTTATGGACCATCCGATATAGGTGGTCTCAGCAATGATTTCACTAAACATTGTATAAACAACTTTTTAAATTAATTGGTAAATTAAGACCACTCAGTTAGGTTGGTCCAAGGACTAAATGGTAACTCTATGGCTTACCGTATATGTTGTTTGTGACTTTGTGTGTCTATACTCTCTATATATAGCTATATTATATATGTGGTTTCCAGTCCCACCCAAATGCTCTTTGTGGGTAAGGTTCTAAAGCAGGCTAATCCATGAAGGCAACATTAAGATACTTAGCAGGAATTGCAGGCCCTAGTGGTTTTGGCTCAAATTCAACTGCTGAGCAAGTCACTGAAGATTGTTCTTCCTTCCTTCCTTCCAGTCTAACCGCTCTGATCACTGGTAAGTCTTACACAGTCTCTGATAAATGCTAGAACGAAAAAGAGTAAGACCATAAAATCATGAAAAAACTTATCATCGTTCCAGTTCAACTGATATTTTTGTACCAAACATATTGTCTATATGTTAGTAACCAAGTTTGGTTAAAGTTTTTCTTCTGTGTTTTTCCTTCCGGTCTTTCAATACTTCGAGTCTGTTTTTCCAGAAGCTGATCAGCGCGAGTGTGGCGGTGTCCATTAGTTGGTTTTGGAGATTCATGAAACGATCTTCTTGTCACTTTCTTTATATCATTGACATTTCTTCATTCCTACTTCTTCGATCTCCATTTAGTTTTGTCCGTGACAAAAAATTTAGTTGAATCTCTATCCAAGTTTTTACTGCAGAATTTATTAAATTCGATAGTGGTTTACCAGCTAAGCTTTCACCAAAAAAACAAAAAGAAAAACATGTCAGATGGTTTGTCACTGACTAATTTTGTAGCATTGGGGAAGGTGGGGAATTAAGTGTTTAGTGTTTGCAGGCTGTCGTACGTGAGTACAGCACTTAGGATGGTGGTTCTTTTTGGCTGCAGCAACGTATGATTGTCTCTCTTGTACATTGTTCTTTTATTGGTTCAGACTGGATCACCCCATCTACACTACATCTACGTACACCAGAAACTCATAATCTCTTTTTTCCCGCACAAAAATATCTCCTGCCCCATTACCCTCATTTAAGAATGATAAATCTCAAGAATACTGTATATATATTTTAAAGTATTTGTAAATTAGTACGTGATATATAATGTGGGATTAGCTTAATTAATGAAGTTGTTATTTGTTTTTGAATTTTTTTTTAATTGAAGGGGCTACTTCTGGTATTGGAGCTGAAACAGCTAGGGTGTTAGCAAAGAGAGGAGTGAGAGTTGTGATTGGTGCTAGGGACTTGAAGAAGGCAAGGGAAGTGAGAGAGAATATCCATAAGGAGAGTCCAAACGCTGAGGTTATTGTGTTGGAGATTGATCTTAGCTCTTTTGCTTCTGTGCAGAGATTTTGTTCAGAGTTTTTAGCTTTAGAACTGCCCCTTAATATTCTCATGTAAGTTAATCTTTTATCATATTATTCCTCCCTTTCATTATATATTGGTGATTATCATTGTGAAAGAAAATGAGAGATCATAGCTATTTATGCTATGCTAATGGTTAGAATAAATTAATTTTACAGAAACAATGCAGGAGTATTCTCCCAAAACTTGGAGTTCTCCGAAGAGAAAATTGAGTTGACATTTGCTACAAATTACTTAGGTACTTCTCTAATTCTTACCTATTTCTAAGGGTGTGTACTAACTTAAGATTGAAAATCACTGCTAAATCTTTGACAACTACTCATTCAGCATAATCTGGATGCTTCAACTCCTTTTTAGCAGTCTTTTAACACAAGACACGCACACATATTAAAGAAGCAAAGTCAAGCATCGTTAAATAGGCTCAAACAGAGTCCTCGGTGACCACCATTCAATTTGGATAACACTATGCACAGGTCTTTAAATTCAAAGACCTAAGAATTATGTATAAAAAAAAATAATTCTTTGACTGATTTTCACTCCTTCTCATTAGGAAGGTATAATGTTACTTATATAATCCTTCTATTCATAATATTAAAATTGTACCAGTGGCTCTATTTGAGTTTTAACATAAAAGAAGTTAATTTTGATAACTAAATAAATTCTATAAAGTGCCCGTTTTAAATAAATCGAAACTCTTATCTACATTAATAATCAGAAGCAAATTTTTGTTTTGCTGATAATTTTTATGAATCATATTAAAAATTAGAAGTAACATTTTTTTGGTAGTAAAAACATTTCTCTGTTTTAAGTCCCTCCAAAAAACAAAAATCGTCCATATTTAATATTTTCTTTTTAGGCTCCATTTTGGTCCACGACCACGACCATAAGATGGGACAAGTTAGGCAAAAGATATCACTTTAGCCTTCATTTTGGTCCACAAATACCAAGCACTGGATTTTAATGGGTTCCAAATCCAAATCCCTTTGTGGCCCATTTCTAAAATGCAATGCTTCTGTTGATGATGTTTTGTTGTCATTTTTCTAATCCGTACAAATTAGCATAGCAGAATCGAAGAAGACAATAAAAATAAAAGTTTGACGTGGACGGGGAAGGAAAAATCAACTTTCGTAATTTCTTTTTTTTTTTCTTTTTAAATTGCAGGACATTTTTTGTTAACAAAAATGCTAATAGAGAAAATGATAGAAAGTGCAACGAAGACAGGTATTCAAGGAAGAATAATAAACGTTTCTTCAGTGATCCATAGCTGGGTGAAAAGAGCTGGTTTTCGTTTCAACGACATGCTAAGCGGAAGAGAGTATAATCACTTACTTTTCTTCTCTGCAAAATTATAAACAGTTTTAATTGCATGAAATTTTGGGTACTAATCATTGTACTTCTCTTTTTAATAACAAATGCAGTTATAATGGCACACGCGCATATGCTCAGTCAAAATTGGCAAGTATTATGCACGCGAAGGAAATGGATAGACAGCTAAAGGTGAGAATGAGAAATAACCAGAAACTTCCTTGTACTTCTCATCTCTGGACCTCTGGTGAATGGTGATCATCGTGCTACTAGAAGCAAAACTTTCTATGTCCCACTAAAATATTGTCGGAAATAATAACAGGCAAGGAATGCAAGGGTAACTATTAATGTAGTGCATCCAGGCATTGTGAAGACAGGAATTATTAGAGCTCATAAGAGCTTAATAACGAGTAAGTACAGAGCTTAATAACGAGTATCCTTATTTCATTTTATCGAAAGTTGAAGCTACTAAATATTCGTAAAACTTCCATGCAGATTCCCTATTTTTCATTGCATCCAAGTTACTCAAATCGACATCGCAGGTTTGTAAACAAATACTTGCAGTACAATAGACTCTTTGCAACAAAGATAGAAAGGAGAGTACTTGTAGTAGGAGATTTCTATGGTATCACTAGGTTAATACCCTGCCCAGTTGCAGTAATGTAAAATTTTAGATACAGAAATTAATGGTGAATAACCCTACCAACCAGGCAGAGTTCCCATACTTCATGGGTAGGAATAAATGTTTCTTTGTAATAATCCAGTCCTTTTCCATTACGAGTGATAGTATTTACATTAATGCATTTCCACAGGGTGCATCAACGACGTGTTATGTTGCTCTAAGCCCACAAACAGAAGGTGTGAGTGGAAAATACTTCACAGATTGTAACGAGAGTAACTGCTCATGTCTAGCAAATGACGAATCGGAAGCTCAAAAGCTATGGAACAAAACCAATGCCTTGCTTCACAAACGACTACGTCAAGCAGCAACTTGAAGTGTTTCTTCCCGTCCGTTTCCCAGACCTAGTAGTCTAGACACCATGTATATTTAATTTATCTATTTACGTTAGAGGAGAGTCTTAAAAGGCAACCCAAAACGACATCATAATCAAGGGGCTTTAGACTAATCCCCTTCCCTCTGTAGCTCCACTTCGATTTATTGTACAAATAAGAGAACATAAAGCATAAAATATCTCTTTGTAATATACTAAAATTGATAGTTGATCTACTCTACAAAGCAAATATGGGAGCGGAGAAGGGTACCTTTAATAATCAATACTATTATTAGCCACGTCTCAACTCTCAAGGAAAAGTACAGGCTAGGAGATGTTCATCGTTGGTAAAATTACATGACTGGTCAAGATTGCAGCTCATGGCCAAAAAAAAAAAATCAAGACTGCAGCTTATACGAGGTCATCCAACTAGCAATTTAAATTTTTAACTTCTAACTTCATCCAAAAGTTTGATATAATGAATGCCTGAATGGTCAAAATGCAAATTTAGAACACAAGGTGAGGGAAAAAACACAAAGGATCACGGAAATCCATTTCCAATACATGGCTTCATTTACATTGCCAGTACAAGATATCGGCCCCATAAACATAATGACTGATGTTTAATTGAAGAATTGTGCTAGTTTAGCAACAGGGGGAAAACAAAACACAAAATTGTCTTAAGACAATACATGAAGATTTTCAGAAAACTTACATAGAATCTCCTGTCTCCAATCTATTTTCAAGATACAATACCCATTTTGTGGAGATCTTCTGATCTGCTATATACAGGTTCAGACATCCAGAACACAGATATGTCTTGATTAAGTGTCAATTTGTTAGCAACCTGAGTCATGAGTTATGCCTACAAGAGTACTTGGGGCTCATCATGTTTCATCAAATGAGGTGACAAGCATCCTCCACTCCACTTTATTTCCTAACCTGTCATATATGAGATCTCAGCATTAACTGACGTATGAATACATAGATATATGCAAGAATCAAATACAACTTTTATCATCTAGAAAAATTGCAATTAAAATTTCTTTACAATTAAATGATGCCAGAACACAGATTTATGTGACTCCCCCACATCTAATGCACTGTAGCCATAGGACTCAAGAATGCGTCAAAGACCAAACCTCAAACAAATTGTAGCGGCATGTATGTCCAGTCATGTAATACAACATTATCAATATCTGAAACGTTGGCTTGTTAAGCACAGCTGAGACTGTTAAAGCATATTAACATTCTTTTGTATGTTCTATTTTTCGCCGTTCCAAATCCTTTTAATCCATCATCCATAAAGCAAAAATCCGAAAGGACAGGTAGTATAGAAGACCCAATGCACATAATTTTTATCAAGTTAGTTCCTGTAAGTTTTCTAGCATTCACAAATCACAATCATATTCCCAGAATGATCATTATATTTCAGATCCAGAAAAAACAGGTCATAAAAGGAACAAGCAACTAGGTGGCACAGCTAAACACAATGGAGGATCAAATGTTGGATAAAAGAGGGAAGGCTAAGATAGATAACAAAGGGGTAAAAATTTGCCTTGCCCTATACACCAACATCTAGTGTTCTTCACTTTTTTGTCTAACCAGAACATGAAAACAAGAAGCAATCAAGTACATCAGAATTTCCTCTTTTCAGAGTTATAGGCAAAATCCAGTTCAGTGCCAAAAGTTCATGAGCTCAAAGTCACTGATTTAAGCTAATTCTGATCGATAACCATCATACAATGTTTATACACAATTCAATCACTAATATTATTATAAATTCTCAGCATCTACAGTGCTTCTATCAAGGATATAATTAATTGTCTTAGAATAGCCCAAGTCAAGCAGTCAGTCTAACCATTATCATCTCTCTCTAGGCTAAGATTGGTCAGTCATACCAAGACAAGGTAAAAAATGATATAAAGTAACTACATAATCATACATCCACATTGAAAGCACAATACACAACACTACAACCGGACAATATCCTCTGCCGAGGAGAATCCTGATTTTGGGATAACATAATTGTGCTGAAACAGAAAATTAAATTCAAGAAATACAACTTGGTGACCAATTTGATTCATACCTTCAAACGAGGAGACTGGCGAACAGATGATGCAGATCCGGGAGATAGAAGTGCTGATTTTACCCTTCTTCGAACATTTTGTTTCTTGAGATGTGTATTACTTTCTGTGGGTTCAACTTGATGTTTGTTTTCTTTGGTTGGAGAATCACTTCTAACAGATGACATTGATAAAACTGGAGCAGACGCAGAGATGAAGGCAGATTCTTGATGTTCACCTGTTGTCAAAACTAAACTCCCTGTTTAGTTGTAACTTTAGAAACTAACATTAACAATAAGCCCCTTTTCATCAATGTTCTAAAAACAAGACCGGTATTAATACTAAATTTATATAAATATTAGAAAAAACATACTATTACTTTTAATATTTTATTTTATTTTTCACATTGTAGAAAAGATGTTAATTTGATTGGATATCAATTTTATCCACGTCTTTGTCAAGAAATAACTAATAAGCATATAATGTTTTCTAATTATTTATATATGAAAAGATAAATATTTTACGATTTTTTACATTATTTATGATACAATAAATATAATTTTTTGCTTTTGTACTACCAAAGGAGCAACTTGGCTTTGCGATAGCTACACCTTATAGCCATGAATGAGAGCCAGGTAAGGTTAAATCCTTTTGCCAGACATGGGCTGCCACATCAACAACTTTGGCACCGGATAAACCTGTTGAATCGGCAATGGCTTACCGCGTTGACAGAAAACCAGCTGGTTCAATCCTGGTTTTCAGTAATCATGGTTTCAAATAATAATTAGACTGGACAAAGGGCCAGTTCACTGGTTTTCCAATTGAGCTGGTCAGTCCAGTCTCCAATATACAGGGCTCCCCCATCTCATGAATGCACTCATCTAAAAGACTAAAGAGCTTAGGTTGTACCTTGTGCCACTGCTTCTTGGAACTTTTTCCTCATTACTCTGACAAATTTAAATAGCCCATTTGTCTTGTTTAATTCATGGATCAACTCTTTGGTGTCTTCGAGGGATGGTTCACAACTTAACACTGAAAGAAAAAGGACAAAATTCAGATTTCATGAAGTATATCAGTATACTTTTAGGATCATAAAAAAGACTATATATGCTGCTTACATGTGTAAGTATCATTTTCATGGCGGATGGTAAAAAAGTACTCCTCATTTGGGTTGTTCACATTTATATTCTTGAATGTAAATTTTACGCCTGAAGAGCAGAAGATCTAGTAAGGATATCAATTTTGAAAAGAAGAATAATCCTGGGACAAAAAGATTAATGTCAATTACCACGTCCACCTTCAACATGAAAACCAAGGACCCTATTGTACCAAGAGATGGCCTCCTGTGTTTCATCTTTTTGTTCAATGCTTTCATTTAACTTCCCTTCAGATGCTGCCAAAGCTTTTTATGGTAGAAAAGAGAAGAGGGGGAAGGGGGAAGGAGAGGAGCTTAGAATAGTTCATAATATTTCTTGTAATGCATATTTTCAAATGCAGTAAGCAGAACAATGCAAATAAAGGAAAGGGAAAAGATACATAAACGTAATTCCAAAATATGTCATCATAAAAGCAACTAATGAAGCACTAATGACAAAACTGTTGTAAAACATCCTACAAAGCTTCTTTCATCACAGGTGCAATACAAAATCTTCATTACAGATTGAATGTTAAGGTCACAATAATCCCTGTCCTGATAGGCATTTGTTTAAAGAGAAAGGAAACTAAACATATATTACATGTTCACAAAGTAGCTATTTAAAAACAATGTTAGTGTATAGATATGACAACCTTAGAGTAAATGTAATTTCAATGCTGATGCAAGATGGTGGTTGGCTATTTTAGTGTCTCTGTGAACCCAAGCAATCAGATGTTTAGCCTTGTGTAAAGGCAATCTTATCAGATTCTTGCTATCTGCAGTAAGTTTTAATTTGACACTCAGAAAATATATGATTATGGACAACTTGGTACCCTGTATATTGTGTGCATATTTACATATCTAATTTCATATGGATGCGGGCATCACGAAAGATATGCCTCACAGACAAATAAGTAAATATATACTTGAAAGATCACAATCTACAACCATGTCTGATTCTGATGGGAAGGCCAAAACAACCAATAATCTTTTCTATTGGTCAACAAACTAATACATGAAATGTTAATTACCTTTTCATTCCCACATGTTTTAGAGTGGGTTACTATACAGTATACACAACAAGACGTAATACAATGAGGATCTAGCCTCTAGAGGGCAGTAGAGAGAACAAGTGAGGCACCCAATGGGAATGCTTGGGTAGGACAACTTAAGAGCCCAAGCTGCATGTGTAAGAAGCCAAGGTTTCTTTGGGGGATGCTTTTAGGCTCTGAGCTAGACTTGCAGGGCTTCCTTAGTGGAGCAGTCAATAGCACCATTTTCTCTAATGGAGGTTTTAAAGCTTTATGGAATTTGATAGCTTTTGTGGGAGGTATTTTCTGGGAATAAATAAGGAAGAAATGGCTGTGGATGATGGGGGAAACCATACAGATTATGGGAAACCTAAGAATGCATAGCAGATAGTTGCAGTTCAGAGAAACAGGTCATTACCGAGAGACTGTTGAGATACAATTGCGGCATATTCTTCTTTTTTGGTTCCCTGCTCCTGAACATTTCTCTTCAGATCTTCAACTCTAGCCTTTGCAGAAGCAATAGCATCCATCAAAGCCATCCGCTTGGCCTCTTTGCGTGTCTTCACTGCACATAAGAATTCAAATTGAACTTCACCAAAATTTGAAGTTGAAAGTGAAAGAGATAAAAGATGAGTACCTCCCAGTGCTTTCACCAAATCATCCTCGGCCTCCCTCAGTTTACCTTTAACCTCTTCTAGTTTAACTGGAAAAATTATATAGAGGCTAAATCAAAACCCTAATGCTAAGAGAAACGTATTGAACGATGATTTTGAAGATCGGATTACAGAACATGAAATTGGGGGAGGGGAAATCAAATACAAACTCCAAACCCTAATTCTAATCTATCAGAAACCCTGACCTTGAGATCGAGCAGTTTCTTGAGCTCTGGCCCTCAGTGATTCTAGTGATTTAGCGTAAGAAGCGGTGAAAACATTGATTTTCTGGAGTTGAAGAGGGATCTCTGTATCGCAGATTGAGCTCGGGGACTCCATCTTTGTTCGCTTCTGAATCTCTGCTTTGCCTTTGCTTTGCAACTCTCGGTCTTAAGAGGTTTTGTTTTGAACAAAAGATCTTAATTTAACGCGCCTTTTTTGGTTTGAAGCATTTTGGTTTTGTTTTGAGGAGAGTGACTTCAAAGCGGAGCGTCGTAAATGGTTACGGTACAGACTACACAGTCACACAAAAACTCCTAGCTCGTGGTTGTGGTTCAAATTTCAATTCAACCTTTTTTGTTTTTTCTCTCACTTTTTTTCTTCTTTTTGTTTTATGTAAGTTTTATTGTTTAAATAAATGAAATTCGCCAAAAACATTAAAACAACTTTTTTTTGTTGTTGAAAGAAAGAGATCGTTTTATCACAATTCTATTGAAACTTGTATTTACTTTAAAAAATCAAAATATGGTTATAAATTCTAATAGGATATATATTTATTTAAAATATTACGAGACGTCATTTAGCTTAAAGGATTAATTAAAATAATTAATTAAAAAAATAAAATAAAATAAAAATAACTTAAAATAATTATAAAAATTATTAATAACTTTCTCTTTGGCCTACGGCGACTTGGATCTCTTTTATAGTAAAAAAATAAATAACTATTAATAAAATTATCATATTCTTTTCTTTTATAAAAATATTAATTCCACACACAATTTACATAGTTGTTCAATACTTGGAGTGTATAAAAATAATGTAAAAAATCTTATAATATATGCATTGATTTTTTTTCTTTTTTGTGTAAATGGGTATAGATGTAGCATTTTTACTTTCTTGATATTGTACAATTTCAGCAAAAAGGAAACAAGAGTGGTGAGAGGAGAGGTTTTGGCTTGTAATGGGTGCACCATGGCATTTGTTCATTATAGCAATAGGCAGAAATAATTGACTTCATTAAAATTGTAGGAATTTTTTTTGTACGGTAGGATTTTAATCTAATTATGTTTATTTGTTAGCCCTACTATTATTCACATTGAATTTTTTTATTTAAATTTAAGAAAAATGTTTACATGAATTAGTCAACACAACTAAGATAAACTAAATCAATTAAAAACTATTATAGCTAGTTATTAAGTTTAAAATTGACAAGTAAAAAATTTAAATAAGACTAATTATATCTAGATACTTATACATTATATCTATATATTTGATTTTATGTGCTTATCTAAAAACAATTAAATTCAGATCTATTATTTTTCAATCAAATTCAAATTTAATTCACCTATGTAGTTGTTTATGTTGAGTTTATACAAAATTTTACTATGTAAACGTATACTAATATTACAAATTAGAAAAATAGTTCCTACTAATTAGAAGCATCGTGTAATAAGCCGTAATCTAAACATCTTAAACTAATTGTATTCCTATTAATCTGATGTATAAATGAGTTTTTTTTTGTCAATAAACTATTAGCCCATATGATAATGAACATAATATATATTTTTTATTTTAAGTTTACATGGAAGGAATCGAACCCTTCACTACTTAATGAACATAATATTTCTTGTAACGTACATAATATTTTAGATGATTCATGCTTATTTTAGTATTTCTTGTTTTATTTATTTATTTTCAAAATTTGCAAGATTCTCTAAGTAAAAAAAATCAATAATAGAGAATTGACAGCTACTAGATTCAAACCTAAACTGATTCTAAAATAGCTAAACTTAAACTAGTTATTTATGGGCTAGATTTAGTAGTAGAAACTCATTAATCTTTTCATTTTTTAATCTTTTTTATTTTTAATTTCTCTGAAATAGCCGGACCTTACTAATTGAACTAGTTATTTATGGGCTAGATTTAGTAGTAGGAACTCATTAATTTCTTTTTCTTCTGATACTCATATGGACTAGTCCGAACAAGGTTGCTTGGGCTAGGTTTCGTAGGTTAAGAGCCGACAAGTAGAGCAGGTAGCAAGCTGCTTCCAGTAAGTGAGCCCAAGCAGATTCTTTTCTCTTCTAAACAGAATAGCAGTGAAAAGCAATCAACCTACCACAAGTGTGACAGTAGAGAAACGCAAATTTAAAAAATTGAAATTTTATATTTTAAATTTGATAATTCGAAAGTAAAGCTAAAACTTCTTGATTATTGTAAAAATTAAAGAAATTAAACTTATTCGTGATGAAAATTGAACGAAAATTTCATTCAATTTAGTGAGAATGTACATTTTAAAAGGGATGGTTATTCCTTTTTTAAAGTTACTAACAAGTATAACTCATTTTAAATTATTTGCATTTGCATTTTCACATTCTATTCTGATGTACTAAATGGAGATACTCAATAACTGAGTAGGTCACATTTCGTTTGAATTTACAAATTCAAATCCTCCTAAATGTATAAGTATGGAGTGCAGGCGCAAACTAGAAAAATTAGTTTGGTGGTGCAGCCTCATGTATATGTTACATATGATCAAAATTTTCACCTGAATATATACATAATATATGGACACCATTTTTCAGTTTTGCGTTCCTCCCTGAGGTAGACTCTTAAGATCATTTAAAAATAAATTTAGTTTCAATTGACATAAAAATTAATTCAAAAATACTTGTATCATATAACAAATTTAAAAATATTAAATTTCCCAACTTTAAATGAGCCCTAAAGACTTGTCAGCATGACAACCACGAAGTTGGTTTAAGATACTCTTTAAATTCTCAAGACTTAAAAAAGAAAAATTAAAATTGTCCAATGATACTTTCAATTTATCAACAAAATGGAATAGCACATGGAATGCAAGGTGCAACTTTATTTGGGTGTGAGATTACTTGTTTTCAAGTCATCAAATGATTATGATTATTAATCATTTTTATAATAATATTTTTTAAGATTTAAGCATTTGACTTTTTAATTGTAAATCATTTATCAATCCGAACAACTAATTATAAATATTGAAGAAAAACTCGTGAATTACTAAAAATTAACACAACCCCCCAAAAATAAACAATAAAAGAATGATTCAAACCAAACCATGTTCTTGAAATCAATCATTGCATGCTTCCTGCAGACCGAAGTATATTACTCACCATATTTTAAATTTTGATCTTGCTCGTTTTAATTATAATGTACTCCGGCCATAATATAAATTCATACACGTTAAACCAGATAGTGTCCCATGCGAAATATTAGCCCTTCAATTTCATCGGCTTCTGCACATGAGCTTCCTCCTTTGTCTGTTGCTTATGCAATACTTTTTTTCTAGTTAATTTATGGTCTTTCCGATCACCAAATTCTGTTGATGATGACTTATGGAAGAAGCATCTATAATAAAAGCCCATCAACATGGGCATGTGTGCTAGTTTTTGGCACACCCCGATAGCTATTCTACATTCTTTTGGGAAGCGATAAAGTATAAGAAGAATTAAAATATAATTAGGGATAAGTGCCATATTTGTTTATGTTTTTTTAAAAAATTCTTTAAAAAATTATTTTTCATAATAAAATAATTATAGAAAGTGCGATTATTCTATTATAAATTATGAATATTATGTTAAAAACACATGGGTATTTAAAACATTAATTGAAGTCATTTTTTTAAAAGAAAGAGTTTAATTCTGTTTAAATGTAAGTGTAAAAAAAATGTATTCATAGTTGATCAACATTAAATTAAAAATATTTAATTTTTTATTATGATTATTATATTTGTAAAAAGTGATTCTTGAAAAGACAATTTAATTTTTTATAAATAACAAGTCATATGTAGCACCAAAATAGAATGTGATATTAGTATTCATACCAAATTACAATTTTCTCAATATATTTCAATATAAGTATTATAATGAAAACAACTAATTCATCTTAATAGTTAATAAATTGCAAATTTAATCTTAATTTGGTGAATCCAAAAATCACACATTTCTTTATATTCTCTTTATAATTTTCTGCAGAAATCATCACGTGTGCGTATGTAAAGCATGTTTGACGCAGTGAATTAGCATAAACAAATGTTACCACTAAACTAGGCCCTTAGGGTTTATTGGCAAACTCAAAGTTTGAAAGAAAATCTGTAATTCTATTCAATAACTAATTGTAAAATAAGCATAACATAATGTATTTATAAGGCAGTGACAACCAACCATTAAGTCTCCTAAATCAGTAATGAAATATTGAAAATAATAAAAAATACTAAAATAGTCCCAAAACAGACTTAAACTTTTTTTTGGACTGAAAATTGGCCTCAACTAGGTATACTATAGTAGCCACGTCAACAGGCTCGACACAAGCTTTCCGTTAATATGTAATGGGCCACGTAACTCCACACAGATAAAAAGTTATGGCTATTTGTGTCACGACCCAAACCAAGGGGCCCTGACCGGCACGTAGGAATGATTAACCAACCTAACAAGCCTACAGACTACTAATCAAAATAAGACAATATGCTAATTTTTACCGAAAAATTCAGCAGAGTAATCTCTAAAAACTAGATATATCAACTTAATAAATTCACAACCTGTTCTATAACTAGCATAACTATATACAATTCCAACAACTATATATCATAAGACCAGACCAAAAATACAGTGGAAACTAGATCCTACCTGTGGATAATGGAGCATATCTAAAATAGTTACATATCTAAAATGTACAAGAAACCTAAAAACATGAACAAAACAGACATGCCCACACGAACAAAGTGTTGGACTCACCAAAACGACTAACTTCTAGCTATTGGAAGAACCCGGACCTGATTCAGTGTTTGTATCTGAAAAGCATAAAGTAAAAGAGTGAGTCATAAGACCCAGTGAGAAATAACATACTCTATATTGAAATTACTTATACATATCAAAATGTATGCGTTATTTCAAATGATCATAACAAAAACTAAAGAGTAGGTAAGTCAAGAAATACCAAATCTAATATATATCAATTGTCAAATGCCAAATGAAAGGTTTTCCAAATGCTCGTTCCAAGCTTTCTTATAATTAACAACAAATAAAAATAATGATTTAGTGAAACTTTTCAACAAGAACTTTAACAAAAATGATATACAAAAACATCCTATAGGTTATGTCATCACTTACACAAAAGACGAAACTTCCCGAGTCCAAAAGCTAGGTTGTCACAGATCAAAAGGACGCTCCTCCAATGAATCTAGGATCACAACATAACCAATACAATAATCAACTCATTATACAACTAGAGATGCCATAGATCTCCAAAATCCTCAAATCAAACCATATGTTGAACTTAACCCCACAAACTTTAATTCCTATATCAAAAGTTGCATCAAACTATAAATAGAGAAAGATATGAATCTTAGGATTACCTTTAGAAGTCAAGAAGATGAAGAATGAAGAATGGGTAAGACGAGTTTCTCACCCAACCAGCAAATTTCCCTCTTTTAGAAACCCTCAAGACAATCACTAAGTAGAATTAAGAGGGAAATCTCACTAGAGGCTCTCAATATTTAAGGATGAAGCAAGAAAATATATGGGTTTTGGTGAGGAAGAAGAAAAGGAAGAGAGGGGAGAGCAGAAAATGGAATAGAATCTCAAGGAATTCGTGTTTTAAGTGATCTGTCTATTTTGCACGGTCGTGCAACCTTACACACCCTGGCCGTGCAAGAGACTGGTTAGCAGAAAGAAATAAAAGAAGGAAATAAGTACAAAAGCAGTGTGTTGCACGGCTTGCCTGTGCCATCTTGCACGGCTGTGCAAGACCTCAAGAAACCTTAAGTTGCTGCAGTGTGTTGCACGGCCTTCCTATGCAACCTTACACAGCCATGCAAGACCTCCAGAAAACCACCTAGCAGCTTATAGTAGCTTATTTACATTTCTTCTTTTTAAGTTAATGCTCCATTAACTTTAAAACATAAATGTAAATAAGAAAATACCCCCCATTTGGATTCAACAAAAATATAAAAAAAATTAATATCCTTAAGAATAAAAAGTCAAAACTTGAGGTTTAATTCAAATTTATGAAATTTGGTACCTTTTAAAATTTCTCATTTCAAAATGACTAAGTTAAATGTTTCTAAAAATTTATGAAAAATATTTTGTAACTCTTTGACATCCAAAGATTCATTACCGCCAATTTTGACTTCAAGAAAATACCTATTTACTATAACTCTTCATATAGGTACCACTTTCCAGACTTAGAAAATTTTCAAGACCCATACTAACAGGTAGTCATCTAATATGCCAGAAAAAGGTTCAAATGATACTTATAGGACATTTTTAACTCATAGAGCTTCTGGATGACATAAAATGACTCACAAGGTAATCCTAAACGTTCATGATCACACACAAAAGACTATAAGAAAGACTGGGGTATTACAATTTGAAGTTATGGAGTTTGCATTTGGGCTTCTGATTCTGTTTGCTCCAAAAGCTCTTCTACTACATATCCTGCATTAAAGTTGAAATAAATGTAATTGTTTCCTTAAGCTTCTGTTCAACAATAAACTATGGTTTCACCTTATTCAACCTTGCATAGCTGATAGCTCTCATAATGAAGTAAGAATATCAACCTTCAAATGCGCTAAAGCGCAGCCCATGCATAAACAATTTCATATGCCTTAGTCAATCTTTTTTTCTCGGGAATTTGTTAATGCTCCACTTTAAACTTTCCAGCCGAAAGAAGAAAAGCTTAATACTAGCTAGGTCATTAATCTTGAAACAAGAGAAGAACATGCCAAATAACCAAGGCAATTGAAAGCAACCCAACAAAACCCGTACCGTTTAATTTAATAAACTTATCAAGAGAGATGGAAACCATTAATGAGGGAATCATAAAGTGCTTAATGTAGGGATTAATTTTCATGAAATTCATTAAAATATTAATAAACATATGTTTTGGTTCTGTATTAGCCTTCCACTTTAGAAGGTTACTACTTATAATCGCCCGTGTGGTGGAGCCCTGCATGGTCACTGGCTTACTTCTGACTATAGTTGATTTGGAGAACCCCATTCTTTGGAGAGAAAAAATTCCCCGTCTCGTGTAAAGTTCGAAACTCAATTATTGCTCTAAAGCATCTCAATTCTAACACTTTGAAGCATCTCGATTCTAACACTTTGCTTTGTCCTTTAAAGAAACGGACAAACGGTCAACAAAAATTGTACATGTGGAAGCCAACATGGATGAGATCAACCAAAGCCCCGAAGAAAATAAGAAAAACAAAATAATTGTAATGTGTGTTTCAACTTTTAAGGATATAATTATATCTTAAAAATTATTAAGTAATACGTATTATTTACGAAAAGATAAGTAATATATACTGCGTAAAAGTGTCCAATTCGCCGAAAGAGGAAAAGAGAATACGAAAGTTGGAGGGGGAGGTGGGGATAAATTAATACAAAGACCTGTGGGTGTGGCACTAATATAGAAAATAGATCCATTCACCATTTTATTAAAGAATTAATCACTTAAGTGATTAATGTGTCATTTTTAATAAATATTGCACTCCATTAATCTTTTCAATAATTCTCTCCATTAAAAATAAAAATAACAAACGGTTCCAGAGTTGATCTCATAATAGAGTTCTAAGTAAAGCTAGGTACCCTATAATTATTTTTTGTACCTCTCATGAGTCTCAAGTGTGCGTCTATCACCATCGTTTTAGATTAATTTAATTATTCAATGATGCTTAATTATATCGTATTTGGTAATATACATAGTTTTCTGCAATCGATGGGATATGTTCTCTCTAGCTTATAATAGCAAATTATTAAATCTTAACATATTAAGATTTCAATAAGGTTATAATTTTAACAGATAATAAGAGCCCTTCAATGAACTAAAGGAAAAAAAAAACAGCTTCTATAATAAGAAATTATACTATGTTTTCTTAACAGGCAAATAGATTAGCTGAATCCATTAAGTGTTGTTTAATTTTAAGTATGTGCTATTTCAAGGGGGAAAAAACTAATTTTTAATTAACGAAGAAGTTTATGAGTGGGTGAAATGTTACATTTTGAATCACATGCAGTTAGGGAAATGAATTATGATCCAACAGAAGCGGATATAAAATTGCTTACTTTAAAATTAATTATTACGCAATTAGCGACCTATATTGCAAGTTTGCAGAAAATAAAATAGTTACAAGTATGAAAAAATTAACGATATTATATATAGATATATAGTAACAATTAATCGGTGATAATTTGGTAGTTATTATTTATTTATTTTAAAAAATTATCTTTTCTGGAATAAATAATTTTACAGATTTTTTTTATTAAATTGTATTAATGAATAAATAATTTTTATAAAAGTAGGCTACCAATAATTACTAGAAAAATGTGTTGCCATAACTATATTTCATATAGTGATGAATGAACTATTTGTGATAGCTTCAATTTTCAACCATTACACACAACCAGCTGAAAACTTTAGCTGCAGTCTGGTTGTTGTGAGGTAAGTAACTAAGAGGATGACGCCAAACCTTACAAAGAAACACAAAAACGCATTTGAAGAAACCATGTGGATTGAGAAGTGCTAAGGCGCTTGCGTTTGATCAAGGCGTTGATACATCTTACCAAAATAAATTGATTGATTAAGAAAAAGGGTCTTCCCAGACAAATCTACAAAATTTGTCTTCTCTTAAATTTCTCCTATCAAGACAGTTGCACAAGTAGATAGCATTATGTGCTGAAAGACAGAGAGTTTTCTTTTCTTTTTTTTTTAGTGGAGGAGAGTTTTATTCTGTACTCCTCTATATATAGAGAGGTATTAATTCATTTTGTGTGTAAGAGCTGTAAACTTATATTATTAAATAATTTTTTTTAGAATATTAATGTTATCAATCTAACTATTGAAGCATATAATATTATCGTGATGTTTATACATGCTAAATTTAAGGTAGATTAGACTAATACTTGTGCGATGTATGAGATAATATAAATAATTTGGAGAGCAGGAAACTTACATAGCAAGTCTTCACAACCAGAGAAATTATATTCTTCTTCAATTTTCTACTTATTACTCTTCAAAGATCAAAAAATACATGACTACATATAACTATATAACTGATAAGCAATATTATAGGAAGGAGGGGGAAATAAACAACAAATATACTGGCCATATATTTATACAGTGTAATAATCAAATGCATAAAATAACTTAAAGTTTATAGATACAGGTCACCATAGAGCATGAAACACGTAGGGGAAGGTACTTCATGTCAATGACCAAGAAATTTGTTAACAATTGCAAGAGAAAATAAGAAGTATTAGATACGTAAACAACCCTCTCCCAAAGAAACTTCATTCAATTGAGAGATATGATAGCCTTTAAAAAGCAATATCTTGGATTAAAAGGTTTGAACTTTGCTTGTCTTAATTGTCTTATCTAATTTGTTTGACATTATATGCATAAATAACTGCCTTAACACATTGACTTCATAATTGAGTGATAACTCTTCTAGTAATGAAGATTCTGCCTCTTGAATATTTCCTTAGTAAATCTTCACCTTATTCATGTAGCTTCCATTTGCATAAATCTCTTGAACTGACATGCTCTCATGCTTATTAGACTCCATGAATCATCTCCCTATCAGAATAAGTAAGATAATTTGCATCAAAGTAGTGAGCCTTGCTAACATTTATGTTGCTAATTATAACATAAACATATGATATATATGTAATTTAATAAATATTTAATTAAAATGAATCATTTTCAGCCTCTCTTTACCTCTTAATTTGAAGGGGATGAATTTTTGGACTTAAAAATCATCCAAACAAGGGTTGGGAGTTAGTTTTCCCTTTCTTTCTCCCTCCTTACCTCTATCCAAACAAGACATTAGTGATTAAAGATATGTGCTCTCTGCCGTAGTTATTTAGGTTTGAATTTTGAGCCATAGCACCTAATAAAATTAATTATCTTAAATTCATTTGGTCAATGTAGTGTAAGATTACACTCTTTAAGATCATCTAAAGAGAGAGTTAGATAGTATCAATTAACATAAAAATTGATATGAAAATATTCTTACCGTTAAAAAAATACTTGAAGTCAAGATCTGTAAGTTAGTGTAACCAGTAGTCAATTATTGAGTATCTTCAGTTATATTTAATTTTAATGTTTTGAATGAATAGTAAAAAAGTTATCTATCTCTTGTTTAAATGATTAATAAAAAACAGATGAAAAATTAGAAATTTAAGGTTCTAATATAATTATTATACAAATTTTATTAATTTAATTTTAAGAGGTGAAATAGTAGAGTTAAATGTTTTAAAAAAGAGAATAAAAGTTATTTTCATTCTTTACTTTCAATTTTGACAAAAAATTAAAGAACAAAAAAGTAAGAATTTAAAGAAACGAGGGAGAATAATTCCTCTCTTATGCCATCCCCTTCATAAGTTTTTAAGTTGCTGAACAAGATATGCATTGCCATTTTCATCTCTTACATTTTTCTATTTCTTCGTTACCCACATTCAAAATATACACATTAGAAAAGAAGCATAAAATAATTATCACAAATTCGAATTATTAACGTTGTTTAAAATCAAATGCCTTTGCTAAAATTACACAATTACACTTAAATTAAATGCTCATCAACTCATGCTGCTTTTAGATATGCTTATCAAGTATGATCTTATGGTAAAAACATTTTGTCCTTTTTCCTCCAACACAAAGGGAAACAAGAAACGAACAATCTTGATCTTCGCATCATTTAATTATTAATAATGGTTTGGATGAAAGAAGAACATGATCACTAATTAATATGAGAAGTTTACCATTTTAAGTTTCATCAATGGATTTGCTTTATCAGTTTCTTCGTGAAAATGGGATATAAAAAATTTAGAAAAGGATATTCACAAAGAATATAAAGCATTAAAATTATATATAAACGAAAAACAACAAAAGCATAGTGACTAAAGGTGTTCCCGACCTTTAAATGGAAAAGGATACCACATCAGCCAAGATGACATGATGTGTCCCCTACATAAAATAATTTCTCTTTTGAAACACAATATCATGAAAATCAAAGGAAAGATTTTTTTCATATGTATAATTTTTTGTCATTTCATATTTTATAATTTTGCCGTATTTTTATTGTTAATGAATGATACAAGTGATCGCTTTTAACAATTTTAATTTTTCCTCGCTCTCTCCCTTTCCAAACACTTTTGGAAAGAACAAAATCTGAAGAAAAAAAAAGATGTTCTCAAGGAAAACCTGGTCCCCTTAATTTTTTTTTTCTTTCTTCTTTTGCTATAATGATCCAAAATAAAGTATATTATCGGTGAACAAGATAAAAGCTTAAGAAAGCACAATTTTTTTTTTATCAAGAGTTCTAGACAAAGTGAAAAAAATCCCATTTGACTCTTAAGATACATGTTTGGATTATTTTATTATACATATAAAACAATTTCAATCAAAAGTATTTTATTGAATATTTTAAAAATTTATAAAATAAAATATATTAATCCAAACACACATAAAATTATAATTAAACCAATTTCTGTGTATTGATAGCATAAACAAGTAAATTTCCGATGTGGGATTCTGTACAAAGTGAAAAATCCCTTGAAAGTCGGAATCTAATTGCTCCCCTGAATACTCTTGTTTCCATCGTCTATTCCAAGTTTCCAACAGTAGAAAACCCTTAACCGATAAGACTCAAACCGTTACACCTAGGAAGTGACTCTGAAAATGACTGATCTTTTCGGGGGGCACACACCGTGAGGAGTTTAGGTCCCAAACCAAAAGCCAAGCGGTTGAGATAGGTCCCATCGGTGACAACAGAATCAAAACCCATGTACAATCAAACCAAACAGTTACTACATATTCCTAGCAGTGCACTCTACCCAAAAAAAAAGAAATATTCCTAGTAGTGCATTAATTGGAACCCATTTTGCTGCCTAGCTTCGCTGTGCCTATCATTGCCCTCCAATCATTTATTTGCCCACACCCTAAAAAAATCACCATATTTTAGAGGTTAGAGTTTTAAGCAAGTGTCACAAAAAATAGGTGTAGTAAGGAGTAACCTAGTTAGAGGTAATGATGCAAAGAACGAAAATTGGAAGTTTAAGGTGTGGGCTATGCTTGTTGGTGATTGACATCCACAATTTAAAGCACACTTGTTAAATTTGGACTTGTAGGTATTAAATTAATAAATTATTGATTAAAATATATAAAATTAAATAAATATATATATATATAAATATATGTGATGATATTAATTATTATAAATAATTAAAATATCTTTATTTTGAGAGAAACGATGACTTTTAAGAAAAAAATTTAACTATTAATTCATAAAAAATGCCTAATATGTTTATTAAAATGCTCATAACTTATAAATTTTTTTTTGAAAAATTAAGACTTATATGAATTAGATCTTGAAAAGTTATATGAAATTGACATATAATTAGTTTAAATTAGATAAAAAAGTTAAAATTTATGATTTTTCAAAATTTAAGAGTTTTTTTTTAATTACATGACCCAACTGGTTTATCGATTCAACTGACCAATTCATCGATTTTTAATCTAAACTAATCGAATTAAATTGGATCTAAGACATACTCAATCTAACTAATCACTTAAAATGATTATTTGGCCAAATCGATCTACCGGGACTCTGATCCAGTTTTTATATCTACGATTTAAAGGACTCTAATATATGCAATTTTACATAAAGCTGTCGTACGCCATGGCTGGCTTGGACTTTTAACGAATAGAATTCTCTCTCATGTGCCCCCTGCTGCTAATGCTATCAGCTAGCTCGTGCCTAGATTCCCAATGGACGCACTTGTCAAATAAGTTGAGTATAATATTCACGAACCCCAGCATTGTCACGAGGGAGGCAGTATATCTGTATGGCTGAATCGCTAAGTGTCAACCAAAATCCAAAATCCAAATGATTCATATTCTCTCAGTGGCCTGTTGTCACGCGAGATCACGTGACAGCTTGCATTATATATATATACACACACTTAAGAAAGAAACGAAAATAGAACCCTTAAATGGGATTCAAACCAGAAAAGAAAAATGCATATGTGATTTTGTGGGTCACAAGGGGTCTTAGAGAATTATATGATTCTTGCATGTTCGGGATGATTAATATGGTCATGACTCATGGGTAAGTACCAAACTTTAAGCGATACTATTAGTTTATATTTGAGATGGCTTTGATTTTAAATAAGAGCGAGATTCTCAGGACAAATAGTGTGTCATAGATCGCATCATGTATGAACAAATATTGCAAAATGGAGCAGGTTTTGCATTCATGAGAAATGAGAATCCCCACATGGCCTAAATTTTCCAAGTCTGGCTCAGATCCAAAGTTAAATCCTTGACAGGTTAATTAAATAGCAGCAACATCTGAATCACTATGTGTAACCCAAGTCCACCCAAAAAAATATATTAAATAAATTCAAATCTGAATGAGATCATGGCAGTTAGCAGACCCTTTATTCGAAAATTTCATTTTCCTTTCAATGTTCTGGTACAAATTTTCGCAGTTTTTAAAAACCTGTGAAACGGTGAGTTTGGACATAAACTAATGCACAGGAGACTCCCTTTCCTTTCCCTGTAGCAAAAGAAGGCAAAACTTTATCTATCTGATCAATGCACCGCTTTAGCTCGCTGCCCGAACACACCGCCAGCCGCTAACTCAAAAATAGAAAAAAATAATAATTAAATTTTATGGTGTACTGGTTGGGTTCTATTTAAGCAACATTAGCACTAGCAGTCTAGCACTCCCGATCCCGGAGTGAATAAAAATAAATTTATTGAAAAAATTATATAGTTTAAAAAGTACTTTAAAATAAGAAATGAGAAAATAAATTAGTATGTGAAAGGAAATTGAAAAAAAATGTAGAATCTAATTTTAATAATTTATTTTTAATTTTTTTGAAATTAGATAAAAAAAACCATAAAAATATCAACTTTATAGAATAGAAGGGATAAAACTTTTAGTTTAATTACTGTTTTAAGCAAAGAGTATCAAATATGTCATTTTCATATGAAAGCCGTATTTTTTTTGGCCATTATAATGAAAGAGATTAAGATGATGCATCAATAGTCTAAGCCTAAAAGTTGAGGCTTAAATCTGATTAGGCTTAGATTTAGATCCAACTCCATGCCATTAAATACAAAATGGTTAGTCAGACTCAAAACTAGTTGGCCATTGGGAGAATGTGTCGTAGCGTCGTAGCAGACAAATGCGCTTGCCCATTTTTTTAGGATATAATTCGTCTCGTACATGTCATGGAAAAATCCAAGAGAAAATGAAAGCTAATTTTACACAAAGGCCACATCAAAAGATAAACAGTTGATATTAAAACAATTTAGAAAGAAAGCCACTCACCCACCCATCTCTGTTGCTCACTCTCAAATTTAAAAACAGTTATAATCCTTCCCCCCACCCCACCCTCGCTATCCTCCTCCATCATAAACAAATGCTTATAAACAACCATCTAAAATTCCATTTCTCTCTGCAGAAACATCATGGCCTAGCTGTTTCTTGGATCCGGAGATTCTGGGTATTTTAATTTGTACATAACTCTTTTTTAACAAACGCAGTAGCCCACAAGACATGATTTGGTTCTTTCCCGTTGTTCCTCCCTAGGCTCAAACCTTTCTGTGTGTTCTCTCATTGGAGTTTGTAGCATAGTTGTAATGCCTGTAAATCCATGGACCCTCTTCTTCTTATGCATTTCCCTTTTACTTCCATATCATTCTTTTATAGCACTTGCAGTAAACCAACAAGGGGAAGCTCTTCTTTCATGGAAGAGAACCCTGAATGGATCCCTGGAGGTGTTGAGTAATTGGGACCCAATTGAAGATACACCATGTGGCTGGTTTGGAGTTACTTGCAACTTCAAGAACGAAGTAATACAATTAGATCTGAGGTATGTGGATTTGCTTGGAAGACTTCCTTCTAATTTCACCTCGTTGCTTTCCTTGAATAAGCTCATCTTAACCGGAACCAACCTCACTGGTTCAATCCCAAAAGAGATAGGCAGCCTTGGCGAACTCAGCTACTTGGACTTGAGTGACAATGCCTTGAGTGGTGAAATCCCAAGTGAGCTCTGCTACTTGCCTAAACTCGAGGAACTCCATCTCAATTCCAACGAGCTCGTGGGAACGATTCCAGTTGCAATTGGGAACCTCACAAAGTTGGAGAAGCTGATCTTATATGACAATCAACTAAGTGGTGAAATTCCTAGTACCATCGGCAACCTGGGGAACCTGCAAGTGATCAGAGTTGGAGGAAACAAGAACCTTGAAGGTCCTTTACCACAAGAAATTGGAAACTGTACCAATTTGGTCATGTTGGGCCTGGCTGAAACAAGCATCTCAGGTTTTCTGCCACCAACTCTTGGCCTCCTCAAGAAGCTTGACACCATTGCCATTTACACTTCCCTCCTTTCTGGCCAAATTCCTCCTGAACTTGGCGAATGCACTGAGCTCCAAAACATTTATCTGTACGAGAACTCCCTCACCGGATCCATACCAAGCAAATTGGGAAATCTTAGGAACCTCAAAAATCTTCTACTGTGGCAGAACAATTTAGTTGGCACTATCCCATCAGAGATTGGAAACTGCAACCAGTTATCGGTCATTGACGTCTCAATGAATTCAATAACCGGAAGCATTCCCAAAAGTTTCGGGAACTTGACGTCGCTAGAAGAACTCCAACTCAGCGTCAACCAGATTTCGGGCGAGATTCCTGCAGAACTAGGAAACTGTCAACAACTCACTCACGTAGAGCTGGACAACAATCTAATCACGGGTACGATACCTTCCGAATTCGGAAACCTTGGGAATCTAACGTTGCTGTTCCTGTGGCATAACAAGCTCGAAGGTACCATACCGTCATCCCTTTCGAATTGTCAAAACCTGGAGGCTATTGATCTCTCGCAGAATGGATTGACGGGTCCCATACCAAAGGGGATATTCCAGCTCAAGAATCTCAACAAGCTTTTGCTACTTTCCAACAATCTCTCCGGCAAAATTCCCTCCGAGATTGGAAATTGTTCGTCTCTGATTCGTTTCCGAGGGAGCAACAACAAGATCACAGGGAACATCCCATCGCAGGTTGGGAATCTCAGGAATTTGAATTTCTTGGACCTTGCAAGCAACCGGATTTCTGGAGTTATTCCAGAGGAGATCTCAGGCAGCCGGAATCTTACCTTTTTGGACTTACATTCCAACTTGATCGCCGGAAACTTGCCGGAGACTCTGAGCCACCTTGTGTCGCTTCAATTTCTCGACGTCTCCGATAACATGCTCCAAGGCACACTGAGCCCGAGCCTTGGATCGCTTGGCGCACTCACAAAACTGGTTCTTGGGAAGAATCACATTTCCGGGTCAATCCCGAGTCAACTCGGTTCTTGTGCGAAGCTGCAGTTGCTGGACCTCAGCTGCAACGAGCTCGCCGGAAAAATCCCAGGCAGCCTGGGTAACATTCCGGCCCTCGAAATAGCTCTAAACCTGAGCTGGAATAAACTCTCCGGCGAGATTCCTCAGGAGTTTTCAGCGTTGCTGAAGCTCGGAGTCTTAGACATATCCCACAACGTTCTCACAGGAAACCTTCAGTATCTCGCCGACTTGCAAAATCTCGTAGTCCTCAATATCTCGTACAACAAATTCTCGGGGCGCGTTCCGGACACGCCTTTCTTCGCGAAGCTTCCACTCAGCGTGCTCGCCGGGAACCCGTCGCTGTGCTTCTCCGGCAACCAATGCGGAGGAGACAGTGGCGGAAGGTCAGGGCGGCGGATGAAGGAGGCGCGTGTGGTGATGGTGGTGCTACTGTGCGCCGCGTGCGCGTTGCTCCTGGCGGCGCTGTACGTCGTCGTCGCGGCAAAACGAGGTGGGGGCCCGGAGAACGATATCGAGCACGATGGAAAGGACAGCGACGCGGACATGGCCCCACCTTGGGAGGTGACGCTGTACCAGAAGCTCGAACTGTCAATGTCTGACGTGGCGAAATGTCTCTCTGCTGGCAACGTTGTCGGGCACGGGCGATCCGGCGTCGTTTACAGGGTGAACTTGCCGGCGGGATTGGCCATTGCCGTGAAAAGGTTTAGGTCGTCGGAGAAATTCTCGGCGGCGGCGTTTTCGTCGGAGATTGCGACGTTGGCGCGAATCCGGCACCGGAATATCGTGCGGCTATTGGGTTGGGGTGCCAACAGGAAAACTAAGTTACTGTTCTATGATTATTTACCGAACGGTAATTTAGATGCGCTGATACACGAGGGGTGCACAGGATTAATCGAGTGGGAGACACGGTTCAGGATAGCACTGGGCGTGGCTGAGGGTGTGGCTTACTTGCACCATGATTGCGTGCCTGCTATCTTGCACCGGGACGTGAAGGCGCAGAATATTTTGTTAGGAGACAGATATGAACCGTGTTTGGCAGATTTTGGATTCGCTCGATTCGTGGAAGAAGATCACGCTTCCTTTTCCGTTAATCCACAGTTCGCGGGTTCTTACGGCTACATTGCTCCCGGTAAGTCAAATTTCATTTTTTTTTTGTAACAATACTATTCACATAAGCAAACATATAATTACATTTTTTGTTTTCCCAGTATTTCTAAAATGAAATTGTGTATAGCTGAACTAGTTTGTCAATTACTGAATTTTATTAATTGACCTAAGTAATAAATTTGGTGGTTAATTTGGTCATAAAATTACTAACACATATTGCATTTGTATAGTAATTAATAAATATTGTTTAGATAATAATAAGAGAGTTTGTTTCTTATTTTACTGTTTTAGATTTAAATCTATATAGTAATAAATATTGGCCTAATTTTAGAATTTGTTCGGACGAACTTAGAGAGAGATAAGACTGTGTGTGTATGGATAAGCTATGCCGTCTATCAATTTAATTAGACACGTACCTGTGATGTATTGCCTGATTGAAAAGAAAATTGCATCGCTTTGATAGACAGTTCTTGAATCTATAATGCATAAAGGACTGTAATTATGGCTAGAGTTAGGCCGGCGGATTGGCAGTTTTTCATATGAATATTCATGGACCATATGCTGTGAGTGGGAAATGGATCCGTACGGCCATCTTTATTGAAAGCTTCCATTCCACCTTCCATTATGGTTAACGCTGTTTCTTTGTTGCTTTTTGGTTTTGGATTCATTATCTGTACAACTCATGTACTTGACGACATAAATTACCTGCATGCATAATAATTACACATAATCTTGCTCTTTGGACAAGCACAAGACATGATAGTCCCCGCACAAAAGCCAAATCATCACGAGTCATACATAAATGGCCATCTTATTCTGATTAGTCCCTGTACAGCTACTTTACAGACAATAAATGTCAGTTACCTCTCTGTCTTTGCAATATGTGGAGAGTATAATTCTAGTTGGTTGCAATTTTGCAGAGTATGCTTGCATGCTTAAAATCACAGAGAAGAGCGATGTGTACAGCTTTGGGGTGGTCCTACTAGAGATAATAACGGGGAAAAGGCCGGTAGATCCATCATTCCCGGATGGGCAACATGTTATTCAATGGGTCAGAGAGCACTTAAAGAGCAAGAAGGACCCAATTGAGGTTCTGGATCCCAAGCTTCAAGGCCATCCTGACACACAAATACAAGAGATGCTACAAGCACTTGGTATCTCTCTATTGTGTACAAGTAATCGTGCAGACGATCGCCCGACAATGAAAGATGTCGCAGCATTATTAAGAGAAATTAGACACGATCCTCCAGCAGGGGCTGAGCCCCACAAGCCCAAAAGAACCGAAGCTTCGTCGTATTCGTCGTCCTCTGTAACCCCAGCTCAGTTGTTGCTCCTCCAATCCTCTTCTCATTCCTCATCACTTGCTTATTCATCTTCCTCAGCAGCTGGCTACCATCCACCAAGGAATCAATCATGAAGGTTGAAGCCTCTGTGTATTTGAGAAAAATATGTTACTATATTTGAAGACTTAGATCATATTAGAATATTTTGATTGATTAGTTAGTACCAGTAATTAACGTTAGTGTAATGTGGGAATTGTAAAGGCACTTTGGGTATTCTGATTGATAACAAGATAAAGCAAAATGAGATCAGTGTACAGCAGCTGACATAATTCTATTTCTTTTCTTCACAGAAATTGTGGCTTCTTCACGCATCTTAACACTATACTTCTATATATATGTGAGGGGGCCTATAAGCATATATGGTATAAAAAAGGGGAGCTTTCCATAAGAAGTTGCTTCCATCAATTCTTCAAAAGAGGGCAATAGTGTGTGCTATGTTACTCTCGGAATGCGAAAGAGTACAATTGGGAGATGTCTGGTTGAGCAGGAAGGTGGACAATCATTAGGTAATTTGTGAGCCCTCCTTCGCTTCCTTTATGATTGTTGCTGATTACAGAAAAAGAAGTAGGTTAGCTTGTCTTCATTCAACTAACCATCTAGGCCCGCACCATGTGAAGTAGGAGCATTCTTCATTCAAGTCAAGAACATTTATGGGCAAACAATGAGCAGAATATCTCAAGTACTTTCAGCATATAAGCCATACGCTACAGCGTGTGCAACTGGCTTTGCTTTAAATAGTTAACCACAGGTCCATCAGGTCATGAATAGACGAGATGCAAAGTGATTGCGCTGCATTTCTTCCTTCTTTTTTTAACCTTTCAAAAGGTTTTTAAAATTTTGTATCAGTCAGTGCCTTTTTTTTTAATCTGGATATTTTCACACCTTTCTCGACAGGTCACATATTTTTTTTATATCATACTAATCTCGTTTAAAATATTTATATTATTTTTCTCACAATTTACAAGTGTTTTTTTGTAAAATCAAATTTCTAATATTACAAAAGTTCCTCAATTGTGGACCTTAACCACTTGAGGCACCACTATGTATTGTATCACTATTTTATTTTATATGAATTGGGTGCAATATTTTCAAGAGTATATAAAAATTTAACAATGATATTTATACATCAAAATTTTACATTATTTTTATATTTAATTAATAATAATTAAATTATTAATTAATACAGTATGCTATTTAGTTAATAAATTTTAATAATTAATTATTTATATATTAATAATTTATTATTAAATGATATATTAAATTAATTAATAATTTATTTATCGTTAACTAAATATATAAATAATTAATTATTAAAATTTATTAATTAAACGATATATTATATTAATTAAAAATTCATTCTTATTAATTAAATATCAAAATAATATCAAAAGGGTACTAAGTATTTTTTTTAATAAAAAAAATCCCTTTATCCAAGGGTGTTTTTTGATGGCGCTCCCGTGATGTAGATCAATGCGAAGTACAGACCCCGGCCCCCTCTTGCAAGATATGGGATCTATCAATCATCGATCTATTGCTTTATAAAGAAAAAAAATTATCAAAGCTTCAATCAAATAAAGAATATGAAAATGAAAGATTACCAAAGTAATATAGTTTTAACTTTTAATTTTATTATTTCGGCCACTACACGTGACAAAAAAAATAAAGAATATAACATACTACGAATGATTTTATAACCTAGTGACACCTTCCTGTTCATACTTGTAAAAAAACAGTACGGGTAATAAGTAACGCACATGCCACTATTTTACAAAATTGCTGTGTCCATCTTTGAATTTAAAAGTTCATAACCATGGACTCCACTCACAGAGCTATATGTACCAACTACAAAAAGTGAGAGCTACGGCGCAAATGAGAGTCATTTTGCACATGCTCGGTATGGTCCAGAAAGGATAATTGCAATCTGGGAAAAACATTTCGAAAAAAGTGAGAGCTAAATAAGTTACGGGGTCCGGGTCATGTGTCTTAAGGTGATAATTCTTATCTTGTCCTATTCTGATTCATTAAAAAATATAAAGGAAAGAAAAAATCTATCATCCTAGTTCAGTAGAAGGATGATTGATTTTTTCAGTAGGAACCAAGCAAACTCATCTCATTTAAGCCTTAATAAATCCCATGTCTAAGCCTGATCTCTACTTCATCCAAAGACAAATTTTACTAGTTTAACATCCCCTTTCAATTTAACAAATACTTCAATCTATTTATATAATTAATCTATTAATAATATATAAATTCAAGTTCATAAGGTGTATGAAAGACACATCAACTAAGTTGAGCTTTATTCAATCTCCCCATCAGATTTTCTTTATTATTCCTTTTTGACACATCAACGTACACATGTCGATCATGCAACATTGCTATACTCCTCATTTTCTTTCTTGCCTCTTCAGTTGAATGACCAGTGGTTTCGTCTTCCCTAATGAGCAACATGTTCAGGTACCATGAATGCTCATTAACTAATTGAATGCTCATCTTCAGTTACATTGTTTTTTGAATATCTCCAGCTCTCCCGATCCCTCTCTCATCCTCCATTCCTTCAATACTGTTAGCAGACCAACCAAGTCCCACATCGGTGGGAGCAAGGAAGGAGGCTCCTCATGGAGCTTATATAAGGAGCCTCAAGGGGATGGTTTAAATCATCCCAAATTCCTCACTTCCTCTCTTGTATATTTTCTTGTATTCTTTGTGAGGTTGTTCTCTCCTAATATTTAGAGAGAGGTGTTGTAATTTCTTCCTATAGTGAAATTCTTCTAGTCTTGCCCCGTGGTTTTTCCCTTTATTCATTGAGGGTTTCCACGTTAAATATTGTGTGTTCAATTCCTCTTTTCTCATCTCTTATTTTAGTTGTGAGGCACTATTCCTGTCACTCTGGTACCTAACAGTGGTATCAGAGCCATTGGTTCGTGGTATTCCGCTGCAGTAAGCTGGGAAGGTGTCGATTCTTAGTATGCTCTGTGGTTGCAGTATTATCTGATCTTCCACATCAGAAAAGAAATTGCTGGAAATAAAGTGTGGTAGCGTGAAAGTGCTTAGGGAGGTTCTGGCTAGGAAAGACTTGGTATTTAAGCGTGTCTATTAGTGACTCACCTCTCTTTCCTGGGAACTTACGGTGCACTATTTACGACTACGCCACCTGCTCCAAAGATACTCAAGGCACTATTCGGTTTGTACAAGACTATTCATAGATACGGTTACTATTCATACGTGTGGTTGTATACTTTTGCGGTGATTGTTAACGTATCGGATTTGTTCTAGTATACGGAATACGATCTGCTTTCACATTATACGATACTATTCACGGTGAAATAGTATAATTCGGTTCGATTCGTGTACAACTATGGCAAAGAAAAATTCGAGATAGAGAAGTTCAATGGGAGTAATTTCTCCTGTGGAAATTGAAGATAAGAGCGAGTTTGAGGAAAGATAATTGTCTAGAAGCAATTGAAGGTAGACCCACGAGATATGAGCGATGAAAAGTGGAAAGAGAAGGATGACAATCTTTGTTGCCAATTTGCATCTAGCTATGGCGGATTCGATTTTGTCAAGTGTTGCAGAAGAAGACCGCAGCGAAAGGAGATTTGGGATGTACTTAACAAATTGTACGAGGTGAAGTCACTTCACACCGTAATATTCTTGAAAAGGAAACTCTACACTCTTCGAATGAGTGAATCCACGTCGATAACGGATCACATCAACACTACGAATACGCTATTTGCTCAACTCACAAAGATCGATTTCAAAATAGCGGAAAATGAACGTGCGGAACTTCTACTTGAGTTTACAGCATTCGTATGATCAACTCATCATCAACATCACAAATAACAATGTTGGTGACTCTCTTCACTTTGATGATGTTGCCGGTGCTATTCTTGAAGAAGAATCTAGGCGAAAGAATAAGGAGGAAAGGTCAGAAAGTTCAAAGCAAGCAGAGGCTTTGACGATGATGAGAGGCAGATCAACGGAACGTGGCTCCAGTGGGAGTCAAAATCATGGTAGATCAAAATCTCGAAGAAGGAAGAATCTTAAATGCTACAATTGTGGCATGAGAGGGCACACGAAGAAGGAGTGTTGGCATAATAAGAAGAGTGGAGAAAAGAATTCTGAAACATCAACCTCCCAAGGTTGTGTTGCAAGTACCTCAGATTATGGAGAAATTTTGTATAGTGAAGCAAGAACCTTGATTCTAAAGGCGGAAAGAAACTCAATGATGTCACGGATAATGGATTCAGTCGCAACATGGCACATGACTCCACACCGAGATTGGTTTTGCACTTATGAACCTATTTCGGAAGGATCTGTGTTCATGGGAAATGATCACGCCTTAGAAATTGCTGGAGTCGATACTGTCAGATTAAAAATGCATGATGGTACTGTCGCAAAATTCAAAGTGCGACATGTGAAGGGCTTGAAGAAGAACTTATTGTCCATTGGGCAATTGGATGACCTCGGGTGCAAGGTCCATACTGAAGGTGGAATCTTGAAAGTAGTGAAAGGCAACCTTGTAGTGATGAAAGCAGAGAAGATCACAAGCAATCTATACATGCTTTTGGGAGAGACGTTGCAAGAGGCAGATGCATCGATTGCGGCTGACCAAGAAGAAACAACGATGATGTGGCATCGCAGATTAGGCCATATGTCGAGCGAGGCTTGAAGGTCCTTGCGAACGCAATCTCTTACCCGGCTCAAGATGGTCAATTTACCCTTCGTGAGCCTTTGCGTGATAAGCAAGCAACATAGATTGAGATTTGCCAAAGTAACTACTAGAAGAAAACACATCTTTGGACTTGATCCATTCTCGATGTATGGGAATCAGGAAATATCCCTAGGAGGAGCAAAGTATTTGGTGTCATTCATTGATGATTACTCAGGAGATTATGGGTGTACCCAATCAAGAAGAAGTCGAGATGTGTTTCCAGTGTTCAAGGAGTTCAAAGCACAAGTAGAGCTTGAAGCGGGAAAAGAATCAAGTGCTTGAGGACAGGATAATGGAGGAGAATATGTAGATGGCAATTTTACGGCATTACGCAAACAAGAGGGTATTATGAGACAATTCACGGTTGCACATACGCCTCGTGAGAATGGTGTAGCATGAGCGGATGAACAGAACTCTCCTAGAAAGAACAAGAGCCATGCAAAACAATGGATTGGCCAAATCTTTTTGGGCGACGATCAAAACCGCCTTTGTTATGTGATAAATCGATCACCATCAACGGCGATTGGTTTGAAGACACCTATGGAGATGTGGAGCGGAAAGCGGTGATTATTCTTCTCTACATGTGTTCTGGATGTCCTCATTATGCGTGATGTACAACTTCCAAGAAAGAACAAAGCTGGATCCAAAATCCAGGAAATGTATATTCTTGGGTTATGCTGACGGTGTTAAGGGGTATCGCTTGTGGGATCCCACTGCCCGCAAGCTTGTTGTCAGCAGAGATGTAGTTTTTGTAGAAAATGAACTGCAAAGTGAGCAGACAAATGACAGCACTTCAAAAGAGACTGCTACAGTGCAGATGGAGAGAAATTCTGGAGAAGATTATTCTTCTGAAGCAGAATCAGAGCATGAGGTACCAAGACCAGTTGAATCCGAGGCTGTAGAAGTTCGACGGTCAACTCGTGAGAGAAGGCCACCAAATTGGCACACGGAGTATGTTACGGAGAGCAATGTTGCATACTGTCTTTTAACAGAGGATGGAGAGCCGTCAACTTTTCATGAAGCTACTAGTAGCTCAGATGCTTCTCTGTGGATGACAGCAATGCAGGAAGAAATTGAAGCTCTTCACAGAAACAAGACATGGGAACTGGTGGAATTACCACATGGTAGAAAGGCCATTGGTAACAAATGGGTCTACAAGATCAAGCGGGATAGCAATGATCAAGTAGAACGATATCGTGCTAGATTGGTTGTAAAAGGATATGCTCAGAAAGAAGGTATTGACTTTAACGAGATATTTTCTCCAGTGGTTCGACTTACTACTATCAGAGTAGTGTTAGCGATGTGTGCTGCATTTGATTTACATCTTGAGCAGCTAGATGTAAAGACAGCTTTCCTTCATGGAGAGCTTAAAGAAGAAATTTATATGCTCCAACCAGAAGGTTTTGAAGAACAAGGAAAAGAAAACTTGGTTTGTAGGTTGACCAAATCTCTGTACGGTCTAAAGCAGGCGCCCAGATGTTGGTACAAGAGATTTGATTCCTTCATAATTAGCCTTGAATACAACAGGCTGAGTTCAGACCATTGTACATACTACAAGAGGTTTGATGATAATGATTTTATCATTTTGCTGTTGTATGTGGATGACATGTTGGTGGTAGGCCCCAACAAAGATCGAATCCAAGAATTGAAGGCACAGTTGGCTAGGGAGTTCGATATGAAGGACTTAGGACCCGCAAACAAGATTTTAGGGATGCAAATTAACCGAGACAGAAAAGATAGGAAGATTTGGCTTTCTCAAAAGAATTATCTAAGGAAGGTCTTGCGACGCTTCAACATGCAAGACTGTAAGCCAACATCTACCCCACTTCCTATCAATTGTAAATTATCCTCAGGTATGAGTCCTAGCAGTGAAGCGGAGAGGATGGAAATGTCTCGAGTACCGTATGCATCAGCGGTGGGAAGCCTTATGTATGCTATGATATGTACAAGACCGGACATTGCACAAGCAGTGGGAGTGGTCAGTCGGTTTATGGCAGATCCTGGTAGAGAGCATTGGAATGTTGTGAAGAGGATCCTACGATACGTGAAAGGAACCTCAGATGTTGCATTATGTTTTGGAGGATCAGAATTTGTTGTCAGGGGTTATGTTGATTCAGATTTTGCAGGTGATCTTGATAAAAGAAAATCTACTACTGGCTATGTGTTCACACTTGCAGGAGGCGCGGTAAGCTGGTTATCTAAGTTACTGTTGTTGTAGCTTTGTCTACTACAGCCGAGTACATGGCGCTACCCAAGCTTGCAAGGAAGGCTGTATGGATACAAAGGTTAATGGAGGAACTCGGGCACAAGTGAGAGAGAACTACGTGTATCAGTGACAACGAGTGCCTTGTACATTGCAAGGAATCCAGCCTTTCATTCCAAGACAAAGCACATAGGTGTTCAGTATCATTTTGTTCGAGAAGTAGTAGAAGAAGGAAGTGTAGATATGCAGAAGATTCACACTAAAGACAACCTAGCAGATGTGATGACAAAGCCGATCAATGCTGACAAGTTTATTTGGTGTCGATCCTCCTGTGGTCTATCAGAAACGTAAGCAACATGGAATGGCAAGACAGAAAGAATGGTGTGAAGATATGCTTGACTCAATCAAATCTTCAAGTGGGAGAATTGTTAGCAGACCAACCAAGTCCCACATCGGTGGGAGCAAGGAAGGAGGCTCCTCATGGAGCTTATATAAGGAGCCTCAAGGGGATGGTTTAAATCATCCCAAATTCCTCACTTCCTCTCTTGTATATTTTCTTGTATTCTTTGTGAGGTTGTTCTCTCCTAATATTTAGAGAGAGGTGTTGTAATTTCTTCCTATAGTGAAATTCTTCTAGTCTTGCCCCGTGGTTTTTCCCTTTATTCATTGAGGGTTTCCACGTTAAATATTGTGTGTTCAATTCCTCTTTTCTCATCTCTTATTTTAGTTGTGAGGCACTATTCCCGTCACTCCGGTACCTAACAAATACATCCTCACCTTCCACCTTCACTGTGCTTTTGCTAATCATTCTGGCGCTTTTGGTTGGATTACCGTTGTACATGGTAATTGGTAATTTCCATAATGTTGTGATCAAATATTTCTGATTGTTAGTTTTATCTTCCCATGACTACCTCCAAAAGTAAATGGAGTCCTCTAATTATTTTATATTTCTTCCTCGTGCTGAAACCATAATTCCATATTGCCAACCTCTATTTGTTTTTTCGTTTTAGTCTCAGCACCAAGCTCCCCAAAATTTATACATTTGTGTTTTAGTCTCGGCACCAAGACTTCAATGGTACACGCCTTCGCCATGATCCTTTCTCTCCTGCTCTTTTTTTCGTGATCTTCTTACTTCAATGTTTCACAAATTTGAATATTTTCTTTTATTTTTTTACATTTTTGGATGTGCTTTGGAATAAGCTGAGCGCAAGGTTCGGGAAAAAAACCATCAAACCCAATGACGAAGATGAAGGTCTAGAAGCTCGTCCTCAACATCTCCGTTGGTGAGAGTTGCCAGGGTACGGTACCCATAACCATCTTCATTTCTCCTCTGCTTACTTCACATCACTCTTCTTCTTTGTTCCTTTTTTTTTTCCAATTCAAATTTGTTTGTTTCTGTTATATAGGTGCTGGAGCAACTTAGTGGCCAAACCCAAGTATTCTCCAAAGGTTAGTAATGAACAAATTTATAAGTGGGTCGTTTCGGGTAATGGGTATGAATCTCAAAGTTGTGTCAGTTAAAAGAGTTTTTCTTTTTTGATGAATTTGATGATCATTTTTGTGATTTTATCATTTTATTTTTATATTGCAAGTGAAATGAGTGTGAAAAATTTTCCAACTTTAAGAGTTTGTTAATGAGTATATTTTAATAGGAGATGCATCAATATTACGATTTAGATAAACCTTTTTTCCAGCATGGAAAAAAAATGTTCTAACTACTTAAACATTGATATGTGTTTCTGCAAAATGAAGTGAAACAGTGTAATTGAACAAACTGATTCCTGGATCTTTTCATCTTTATTAATCTCGGTAGTTAGTCAAAATTAAAGCCATGGAAGCCATTTCTTACGATAATAGGAGCTTATGCATCAATGTCCTATCTTTTTTCTTTTTTCTTGTATAATTTGAAATCATGTGACTTTGTAATGCAGGTAAGTTGGAGGAGGCAATTGTGAATTTGACACATGCAATTTTGCCCAATCTAACTACTTTGCATGTCTATTAAAAATTTGAAAACCAAACAGAATAATAGACTCTCAATAACTCTAGTAACTCAGAAGAATATTCCTCTTTTTCTTACTACATTTTTTTTTACCATTGCTAATCTTTTGCAGGTTTTGCTTTTGATATTTTTTTGTTTGCTTCTTTGACAATGCAATTTGGTTTCGTTTTTGCTCCAATTATCTGTGAGTGACAAATGAAAAAATTACTCCTTTTTGAATTAATTATGGTTGGGTGGGTTTTGTTAGGTACCAGAGTGACCGAATAGTGCCTCACAACTAAAATAAGAGATGAGAAAAGAGGAACTGAACACACAATATTTAACGTGGAAAATCCTCAATGAATAAAAGAAAAAACCACGGGGCAAGACTAGAAGAATTTCACTATAGGAGAAAATTACAACACCTCTCTCTAAATACTAGGAGAGAACAACCTCACAAAGAATACAAAAAAATATATAAGAGAGGAAGAGAAGATTTTGGGATAATTTAAACCATCCCCTTAAGCCTCCTTTTATAACCTTCAAGGAGGGACTTTTTCTTTTCTCCCACCGATGTGGGACTTGGTCTTCTAACAATTCTCTCACTTGAAGATTTGATTGAGTCAAGCATATCTTCACACCATTCTTTCCGTCTTGCCATTTAATGTTGCTTACGTTTCTGATAGGCCATAGGAGGATCGACACCAAATAAACTTGTCAGCATTGATCGGCTTTGTCATCACATCTGCTAGGTTGTCTTTAGTGTGAATCTTCTGCATATCTACACTTCCTTCTTCTACTACTTCTCGAACGAAGTGATACTGGATACCTATGTGCTTTGTCTTGGAATGAAAGGCTGGATTCCTTGCAATGTACAAGGCACTCTGACTGTCACAATACACAGTAGTTCTCTCTTGCTTGTGCCCGAGTTCCTCCATTAACCTTTGTATCCATACAGCTTCCTTGTAAGCTTGGGTAGCTGCCATGTACTCAGCTTCTGTAGTAGACAAAGCTACAACAACAGAACTTAGATAACCAGAGTACCGCTCCTCCCGCAAGTGTAAACACATAACCAATAGTAGATTTTCTTTTATCAAGATCACTGCAAAATCAATCAACATAACCCCGACAACAAATTTCGATCCTCCAAAACATAATGCAACATCTCGAGGTTCCTTTAATGTATCGTAGGATCCTCTTCACAACATTCCAATGCTCTCTACCGAGACCGCCATAAACCGATGACCACTCCCACTTTGCTTGTGCAATGTCAGGTCTTGTACATATCATAGCATACATAAGGCTTCCCACCGCCGATGCATACGATTTTCGAGACATTTCCATCCTCTCCGCTTCATTTGCTAGGACTCATACCTGAGGATAATTTACAATTGACAGGAAGTGGGGTAGATATTGGCTTACAGTCTTGCATGTTGAAGCGTCGCAAGACCTTCCTTAGATAATTCTTCTGAGAAAGCCAAATCTTCCTATCTTTTCTGTCTCGGTTAATTTGCATCCCTAAAATCTTGTTTGCGGGTCCCAAGTCCTTCATATCGAACTCCCTAGCCAACTGTGCCTTCAATTCTTGGATTCGATCTTTGTTGGGGCCTACCACCAACATGTCATCCACATACAACAACAAAATGATGAAATCATTATCATCAAACCTCTTGTAGTACGTACAATGGTCTGAACTCAATCTGTTGTAATCAAGGCTAATTATGAAGGAATCAAATCTCTTGTACCAGCATCTGGGCGCCTGCTTTAGACCATACAGAGATTTGGTCAACCTGCAAACCAAGTTTTCTTTTCCTTGTTCTTCAAAACCTTCTGGTTGGAGCATATAAATTTCTTCTTTAAGCTCTCCATGAAGAAAAGTTGTCTTTACATCTAGCTGCTCAAGATGTAAATCAAATGCAGCACACATCGCTAACACTACTCTGATAGTAGTAAGTCGAACCACTGGAGAAAATATCTCATTGAAATCAATGCCTTCTTTCTGAGCATATCCTTTTACCACCAATCTAGCATGGTACCGTTCTACTTGATCATTGCCATCTCGTTTGATCTTGAATACCCATTTGTTCCCGATGGCTTTCCGACCCTTTGGAATTTCAACAAGTTCCCATGTTTTGTTTCTATGTAAAGCTTTCATTTCTTCCTGCATTGCTATCATCCATTGAGAAGCATCTGAACTGCTCAAAGCCTCTTGAAAGGTTGACGGTTCACCTTCTTCAGTTAGGAGACAGTATGCATCATGGCTTGCCATAACATAGTCTGAGTGCCATGATGGTATTCTGATTTGGCGTGACGATCGCCGAACTTCTACACCATTGACCTCGTTTGATTCTTGTTCCTCATGCTCTGGTTCTGCTTCAGAAGAATCATCTTCTCGAGAATTTCTCTCCATCTGTCTTATGCTTGATCTCTTTTGAAGTCTTGTCATTTGTCTGCTCACTTTGCAGTTCATTTTCTGCAAAAACTACATCTCTGCTAACAACAAGCTTGCGGGCAGTGGGATCCCACAAGTGATACCCCTTAACACCGTCAGCATAACCCAAGAATATACATTTCCTGGATTTTGGATCCAACTTTGTTCTTTCTTGGGAGTTGTACATCACGTACACAGGACATCCGAAAACATGTAGAGAAGAATAATCAGCTGGCTTTCTGTTCCACATCTCCATAGGTGTCTTCAAACCAATCGCCGTTGATGGTGATCGATTTATCACATAACAAGCGGTTTTGACTGCTTCAGCCCAAAAAGATTTGGCCAATCCCGCTGTTCTCAGCATGGCTCTTGTTCTTTCTAGGAGAGTTCTGTTCATCCGCTCTGCTACACCATTCTGATGAGGCGTATGTGCAACCATGAATTGTCTCGTAATACCCTCTTGTTTGCATAATGCCAGAAAATTGCCATCTACATATTCTCCTCCATTATCTGTCCTCAAGCACTTGATTTATGGTTGTGTTATGCCTCTTTTGATTGGAAATCTTCTTAGAAGTACATAATGAAGATTATTGGCAGTTGGGGTTGTTTTGTTTTCGACTTTTTGTTTTCTCGTTTTGCTGTTCTGTGTCATTTTTTTGCGTGAGATTTGGATGGCACCAAGTTCCATGCATGGAGGATGGAAGAAATACAAGGATGAGAAGTACTTCCAGATTGTATCCAATGCAATGGACATGAAAATGAGGGATGATCTGGAGTGTGGTTGGTCTATTTTTTATTTTGCCTATTTTGGATATGTTTATGCTTACCAAATAATCATTGTTTTGAGAATGCAAATATTGTTGGTATTTGTGCTTTGAGATGATATTGATAAGTCTAGAAAATCTTGAGGTGGTATTGAATATTAGTGAATGCTTTGGAAATTTGCTTATTGCACATTTCCATTATATATTCAAGATTTCCATATGGTTTATAGATTTCTAGGGCACAGTTTGGGACTTTGTCAATAACAAAATTTACTATTTTCTGCATCACTTATAATCAAAACCAACATTTTTCTTAACCTTGCTCACGGCTCACCATACTCGCTTTACCAAATTCAACAGAAAACAACAAACACCATTTTAATTGCTAAAGCACGTAAACCTATGTGGAACAGACTTTTTAAGGCCCTCAACTCGGTACAAGCCATAACCGGCTCAAAGAATAAAGATTAAAAATATCAGATCCCCCAAATGATATCCTTAACATAAATTTTATAAACTATTTATAGCAAACCCAACTGAAAAAGTTAGCAGTACCTTGAAATGTTTAAATGCTAGATCAAGGCAACAGGCACCCACCACACCACTTGGAATATTCAGCCTTTTGACATATGATACTAATGACCATTAGAAAGGTCAGTATTTGGTGAGGAAGTAATCAGTAATCAGATATACATAACAAAATGAAGTCATAAACATACAGGGAACAAACACATGTAACCAGAAACATGGATAAAGATACAAAATCTATAGACTCGTTTTTCATGGGACAGTTGTAGCAAGTGCGACAATGTGTCCAATCCCCCCACCCCACCCCATTTCAAAATTTCAACTATGAAACTGTGCAAAAGTCTATTTCTTAACATGCAAGAAAACTAATGAGCATTCAAATGGTGCTTCATGAGCAATTAAATTTACTTGAATTAGACACCTCTGCAATCATAAACTGATCAAGTAAGGAGAAAGGTGCATACATTGAAATGAAGCTAGAGGAAACAGAAAATTAGCCTTGCTAAAACTTAAAAGATACAATGATATATTTAGATACCATCATGACCATAGCTTTGATCAAGATTTACAGGGGGAAAAAAACTACAATAATTTTGCTAGAAGTAACCTTGAAGCAGATGATAAGACAAAAACGATTTAGTAAGTTACAAGTAGGTATAAGGATAAAAAAAGAAAGAAATTAGATAGAGCTAACCTGCATCTCCTAGATCAATAAAAAAATGAAATACAGGGCCATTTCTCTCACTCTTGGGGATTGCTGCAAGCATTTTTTCTAGCCACTTGGGTGTTCTGCAGATAAAAAGATAACTGGTAAATAAATATGTTGACAGAAAAACGACAGATAGTAACAGCTTAATCTATACTTAGGATCAGGTTTTAACTTTTAACCAAATAGTAATAAATAATAATCATTTCAATCAAGTCTCGTATGCAGTGAATTCTTTTCAATGTTCAATGCTATATAATCAGTAAGCATGCAATGACCCAATTAGGTTCCTAATTATTTAACATACAGAACAATTCATGCATAAACAACTGGCAATTTACACCTATAATCCCAGGATGATAAGAAAACAACTGAAAATAAATTAATCAAAACATTTTAGAAAGAAAATAAATTTTCAATAGGGATAGATATTTCATTTTCTATATTATTTGAACAACTGTCAATGGAGACAGATATTTCCTTTTCTATATTTTAAGTTTTGTACTTAATTTATATTTATAAAGCACTTCAAAGGAACCATAATCATAATTTTAAAACTAAAAAGCGCATATCTTCATATAGTTAATATATAAATTCTAAAGTGTGCATTGTGGAACAGCCACATCAGCTATCTCTGTCTCTCTAAATTTGCCATATCAACTTATTAGCTTCTCTTCCTTTCAGCCACATCATCATATTTCAAGTGTCAACTTCAGCTTTAGTTAAGTGCTCTCAAGCTTTGTAGCTTTAGGTTGATGCCTTTTAAATATCTCAACTAAATGAGCACGTATTTTCAGTTTCTGCAATAGAGTGTCTTTTGAGTATCTTAACTTCATGAGCATCAATTAGTAATATTCTTTCATAGTAATGCAACGCAAAAGTTTCCTTCCATTTCATCAGTGACTAACTTGTTGTGCTCCTAATAAATGGAAAACATCAAACAAAAACGACTGCCACATTTCCGGAAGCACTAAAGTAAGAGGAAAGTTTTCACCTGACTCCCACTTTCACTTGGTATTTTCTTCTCCCCGTCCCTGTCTCTGGTTTCATCTTTTATAAGCTATTTTGGTTTATAACTCTCTTGGATTTTCGTATTTGTTTACTTCATAGCTGCTCCGCAAAGTTTGATTCTCGCAAAGCAGATGATTTATAATTTTATAATTTGAGATAGACAATCATCACTTACAAAGGATCTTCATAATATGTTTTCAAAGGCATCCAATGGAATGTATACCTATGACTTCATGTTAAATTCAACAGAACATATGTTTGGTACTGTTAACATTAGGTTCGGCTCATTATTCTCATAAAGGTAACCGTTAGAGGACCATGTTAACGGATAGCATTAACTCTAAGATTCCCACTTTCCCTTTAATGCTCCAAGTATAAAAGGAGAGTGTCATTGCACGTTCTCACCCCTGTTGCGGAGAACACTTCGTCACATTGAAGGAGTGCATATTGACGTTGGAGCTCACCTCAGGAGAGTGGACATTAACACCTATCCATCCATATTTATTGTTTACCCCCCCCAAAATTTTGAGGCAAGTTTCGCCATTGATCCATCCTTATATAGGATATGCTCATAATCATTTATTTTGTTCTCTTCCTAATATATAATGTATACAACTCGAAACATGCTCTCCAATCAAAGAAAATTTTAAAATTTTTATTTATTCACCCTCGCGTTACATTCTGGTTTAATATTATTTCTTTGACCTCCAAAACAAATATCCTTTTGTCATACGAGTGAGGGAAATAATAGACAGACACAACTGTTCCAGTAAAACATGTAGCAAATAAAGTTTTCCAACATTAAAATTTAATATTATTTTGCATCCAACATTCTATCTTCTTGATTGAACAAGTTATTAGTCCAAGACCTCCATTTTGACTAAGTATGCCTTTCTAGGGAGAGATAAGAGTCATATATAACCCGAACAGACAGGTTTGACTATTCTATTCTAGTGTAGCATGCCAAAAAGGGCATAAGTAATACTCGTTAAAAACGAAACATAAACATTGGCAATTAACAAAACCAAAATTATCATGACATTTGATACATGTCATGGTAGAAATAGTGAACATCAACTGCATTTCCCAACTCACATCGGTTTTAACTGTAAAGATCACCATCATCTCTTGCAGCAGTGGCAAGTTGAGACCTCCTGAAGCTCCCTTTTGGCATTCTCTAAGCCTCCAATATCATGTCATGAAGCATTTGGAACCTTCGCAACCTACCAACCATAACATGACCATTTATAATATCATGACTATACTAAGAACATTCATATCACTTTCAACAATATTTAATTACGCAATGATGCTTACTTTATTTTTCATAAATTTGTTTTCATAATACGATGTTAAATAAGTTTATTTTATTTTATTTTTATGAGTGTGGCTAAATTAGATCATTGGGAAAAAAGAAGAAGAAAGGAGATAAATATTTTTAACCATTTATAATAATTTGGTGTTAAATAACTTTGGCATTAAAGGGAAATGTTGCAATAGATATGTTTTATTAGGGTGCAATGTAGGATTCTACCTAGGTAATAAGGATGCAAGGCCATATAAACCCATAATCTCAAATTTTTTTATTTGTTTAGATTGATGGTAAATGATAAAAAAGAAGGAAATGAAATGACATGGTAAAGGATGTCATTGTGTGAATGTTTAGAAAAGAAATAGAAATGAATGGAATTAGAAAAACTCCATTGCCTTTCATACCTATTTATTTTCTTCTTTTTTCTCTCTCTCTCCAAATTAGAAGTAAGAGATGAAATCATCATATATTTTATATATATTATTATAAAATTACATTTTTATTCTTAATCATAAACAAACTTGGTAAAATAAAATATAAGACTAATATATTTAATTTTGATTAAAAAAAATTTTACACTGTCGTTTAATAATGTTTTAACACATCGTTAAAGAGTTCTATTTTCTAAATAGTTGCTATGATAGTCAAACTTCTTTAATGATATAATTATACATAATTAGATAATATCATAAAGAAACTTAATAATGAGAGTGAATCAAAATTCAAAATTAAACTCTTAAAAGAAAATCTACATATAGGAACATACCTAGCGCGATTCTTCCGAAACAGGAACATATAGGAAAAACAAAGGAGAAGTTACAGGGCATAAGTTTCAAAATAGGGGGACAAGTAGAGACCGTAACCGAGAAAGAATTGAATTACAGTGAATTTGCGGGGAGAGATTTGGAGAAGAACCAGCCCGTAGTGCTCACAGACTGGGTCACCCGTAATGGGCAACCCAATCTTCAATTTTTCTCCACGCATTTTGGGTATTCATAAACTTTTCTTTTCTCTACTATCTCGTACTTGTTCTTGTGATACAGCCCATGAATATATAAGAACATTTGAGCTTCAAAATCAGCAAGTTGAGGCTTCTGCAGTTCAGTCTAATAATGAAAATCATACAAGCAGTGTCTCAATCTGAGTGATGCATGAATTTAGGAAGCAGGGGTGGTATGTGTTGTAGATTACAAAAATGGACTCTTTTATCATTTCCAGTCACTTTTGATGCTTGATCACGGCTTTGGTGATAATGACTTTGTTTTGGTACTGTTCCTTTGCTTGAATTGTAATCATAAATAGACTATTTAGGTGTTCCTTTTGCTATTTGTTGCCAGTGCAAGCTCCGCCGGTAATAAAGCTGTGGCTTCTTCATATAAACACACACCCTTAGGAAAAGAAGATAAAAGCTGATAAATGTCTAGGACTATTGGTCCTTTCGACGTAGAGAATCTTCTTGTTACATCAGGGATGTTATGTGTTCTTGTTAGTTCGGATGACATTTTGCTTGCTTACTTCTTTTCTCAAACTGGCAGGTGTATCCAGAATATGTAGCATACATCACTCCAATGTTCTTTTTGTGATGATTGGCTCAACCTGTATCTTGACAACTACACAATGCATACGGATCCTGACACATGATAATCTACCATTTTACTAATCATGGAGTGTTTTAATTGGGTAGTTTTATTGCTCTTGTGAACTCCTTAGAGTTGTTTTACCCCATTTATTGCTTTGTTTTTCATTTAGTTGTTATGTTAGTTGTTTGGTTGTGTAATTTGGTTGTTTTTAGTCTTTTTGATTTGCTTTTGAATGTTGTTGGAGGTTGCATAGGTACGGTGAGTTGGATCAAAGATCTTTGGAGGCTTAATTTGCATGCTGGAAGGTTTGGCTGAGCCAAGCAAAAGCTTGGCTTAGCGCAAGAGAAGAGAAAAGTGAATTTTATTCTGGAAGAGCTTGGCTGAAGAAAACCTTGGCTCAAGGTCACCCGAGAAGTATCCAAGAGCTTGGCTGAGCGCAGCGAAAGCTTGGCTCAGCCAAACTTCCAATTTTCACCTGACTTATAAAAACACATTTAAGGCAATGAAAAGGCAGGCTGGGACGGAGACCACAACCCTAAAAGAGGAAAGAAGACTCTTGTTCATCATTTGGAGGAATCTTCATGAAGTTTGGATTGTTCTTCTTGCCTCCTTCATTTTCTTTTGTTTTCTCTATAATTATGTGTAGCTAATTCCCTTCTTGTTGGGGTTAGAGAATGATTAACTCTAATATCTTCTTGTAATTGACTTTGGCTTTAATACATTTCCATCTTCTGATGAGTGTTCAATATCCTTGCTTAATGCTTATCTTGGCTTGATCATCCATGATTTGTTGTGTGAATTGGCATTAGATTGGAAAATTAATGCTAAATCTAGAACTGAGTTGAACATCCAATAGGTCAAGATGCTAGGAATAGATTTTGATTTGTTGGTGATCTAGTGATCCTTGAGCTTTATGCATTTTCTCTCTATAATTACCCTAAGGAATTAGGGTTTATTTTGGGAATTTAGGCTAATTGACCTAAGGAATTAGGGTTTTAGTAGTTTAGTGGATTGATCTTCATCATTGAAGGATAGAGTGTATTAATAGCCATTGCATTGCTTGATTAAGGATGAGTAATCGAATCTAACCCCAGCGCTTTTTCTCATTTGCATTCACATTCCGTTTTGCTTACCAAGTGTTTGATAAAAATCCAAAAAGAACCAAAACAATTTACTTTCTGTTAAGCTGTTTGTTTACAATTGAGCTCCCTTCTTTCCAAACGAAATTCTAAATAGTGGTTCATTTTGCGAAGTGATACTTGTCCACGATCCCTGAGGACGATTTTCGGTCTCACTACCGTATTACTTGTTTACGACTAGGTATACTTGCCTTAGATAGTATCAACACATACCAACAAAATATTGAAATATGTTGCTCTCGCTATGCTTTGTATACATAGGGTGACAGGTTTGATTGTAGGTGTAATAAATTATTCTAGTAGCAATGAATGTCAGATGATTCTGTATTTCCTTTCAACAAAAGATGTAGTTTCCTTTCATCAAGTTTATGAACAACCCACCAGTAAATCCTAGCTTTCGATTCTTCTGGCAGGATCTTGGACTCCTCTTCATGCTGATATTTTCTGGCCGCATAGTTGGTCAGCAAATGTCTGTGGAAAGAAGAGATGGTCTTTTATAGCTCCATCCAAGTGCAATCTTGTATTTGACAGGCATGAATGAATTTCTTTTGCCAAATAGAAATTAAGGCCCGTTTGTATTAGTTTTTTTAGAAATAGAAGTGCTTTTTTGAAGTAATAAAAATGTTTTTTTTAGAAGTTAAAAAGTCCAAGCTTTTAGAAAAAGCATGTGCTTTTTTGTTACACATGAAGTGCTTTTTTTAACAATTTGAACTCTTTAACTTCTAAAAAAAACACTTTTATTATTTCAAAAAAGCGTTTTTTCTCCTAAAAGAGTTAATACAGACGGCCCTAATGACATTGTTTCTGAATTAGCAGCTGGGCACAGTGGTCAAATGACAAATGTATTGAAATTTAGTATTACTTATTCAAAATTAACTCTCCACTATGCTTTGTTACTGACTGCCACCTTGACGAAACTTTCTGTTCCTGGAAGGTGATATTCCCTCATATCTCGCTATATATACTAACTTTATGATTGTATCATGCACAAAGAATATATAATAGAAATTATGGATTTTTCCTTAAGCGTAGAAAATCCTGGTTTCTCTTGTTTGCTTTTGGCAACTTTTCAAATTCTACCTTTTCAGCCTAATAGTAATAAACTACTGCTTACTCGTGCTAGACAATCCACTGGAAGCCAGAACAGGCTAGAAAATTTCCTGCTTGCATATTCAGGATGCTCATTTTCTTTATTGTTTTGGTTCTCTCTTTCCCTCCAAAAACAAAGTCCTCTTTTTTTTTTTTTGGGAGGGGTTGGAGGTAAAGTATTGTCTTTTTGTCTAGTTGTCAGAACTAAGTCCGTTTCAACTTTGTCATAAATCTTCCTGATTCCAATACTCTTCTGCTTATACATATGCAGGCTATCTGGTAAGAATGCACACAAGTAGCAGGTGAAATTATATTTGTTCCCAATGGATGGTATCATAAAGTCCGTAATTTGGTATGTTCTGGTTCCCTGTGTGGATTGCTGTTATATTCCCGCTTGATTTTGAAAGGCTGTTCTACAGTCCCTTTAAAGTAGAAATTTTTTTAATCAAATAAAGAGTGATGATTTTGTGTCAAAGAAACACTTTATATTCCCATTTGTTTTCGCCCCACATAAAAACTGTTGGCATGATGTGCTTATTAGATTGCGCAGACTGCAAGAAGCCTCACTAGTTTTATGGCTCGCTGTTGTTTTATGTTTTTTCTGTTACAAATGGAACTTGTGTTTGACGTATTGCATCACTGTTAAAATCGATGTTCTCCAAGGAGGCTAACATGTTGCTGCTCTTTGTTGTGAGCACTATCTGACAACATATAAACGAATGTTGAGGTAAAAAACCCAGGGAGCTAGTAATGAAAAGTGTGATGTAGTTCCCTCATTAGTTCCATACAATGATTACTTCTCTAGTTCTCTCTAAATCTTAAAATAGATAATGGCTAGTTGATTGGTTGCATTAGATGGTATAAGCAAGAAATAATTAGGATAGGAACAGATATAACATGTGAAAGCTTGGACTTCCAGAACAATTATACCAGCTTTATCATCAGATGATTATGTCCAGGATATTTGATATGATCTGATCATTTGATAGTATCACTTATGCTTTCAGGAGGATCCTATATCTATAAGCCACAACTGTTTCAATGCCGATAACCTTTCTTGGGGGGTAATTTGAGCAATGTGATCCGGTACATATTAGAGAGTCAAGTTCAAGGCTAAATATAACTGAACTAAGTTTATGTCATGATTTCTCATGCTATGACAGTGGAATTTACTTTTAAGTGACTACGATGAAGCCAAGGAATACATAGAAGACATCAAGGATATATCTGATGATTTTAAAGGTCTCTGCCAGTGCAATCTTGCTGCTAACACGGGCAGTATATATGCTGGCTGATTGTTTTTACTTACTAGGCGTCATGCAATTCTCATATGCTATTAGTGCAAACTTATGTGGACATCTTAAACTAAAGATCTAACTTAATAATAATAATAATATAATTGGTGGTCATGAGGTGATCCTAGATTGATTCATTCATGATGAAAAGATATTCTGATGAAAAACTATGAACAAAGTACAAGATCCTTTTTTCAAAAAAATAAACTTGTTTGTTTGATCTCAATTACGTTTTTTTAATATACTTGCTTACTGGATAAATTGACTAAACCACATAACTTATGCACAAAGTTTAATATAAACTACATTTGCATATCACCCAATACCAGATGGAGCATGCTTTTGCTGATTTACATGGGTTAAACTGATTTTACATTTAAAACAGGGATGGATTTTTATGACTTTTTTCTTTCATAACATTCTTCACCTTGGCCACTAGAAGTTCATCAACAGTAGCTCAGCATTTATCTTTGAATCTTGGATCTGTAAGTAGTTTGCATCAGAGATGAAACAAATGCATGCTATGAAAGGAAATTGTGATTGCTTCGTGGATATGATCGAAACATTAGAAGATCCTTGGTTTTCCATTTTCCAAATATTTGTGCATGGTTTGGGAAGAGCATATGTGATGATACATGAGCAACTCTAGGTCGTCTCACCTCTGACTTTGAGAAAGCTTCAATGGAAGATTTGATGGACCTCAATGTTTTGAAAGCATACACTTCTTCTCAAGTCTACACACGTAAAGATCTTGTTAAATTTATAAACAATGCTGTTGCAGAACTTGGTGACTGTTACATATAGAGTGGATAGCGGGTTGGGTAGACCCACAAACCTGTACATTTTTACCCAACCCAACTCATAGTTGACGGATTGATTTGGGTATGTGGGTTGGGTTGAGTTTAAAATAGTCAAACCAACAAGGTATGGGTCAGGTAACAGGTTGAGACTTTCTTAACCTGCAAAACCTAACCAAACTCACTGAAGTTTTTTTTTTAAGAATATGTTATGATATGTAATCACTTTTTACTAATGCTTCAAAAATTTTGTATAAGTTTATAATATTTTTTAGATAATTAATTTATTGAGAATTTTTAAATTAAAATTACATTACATTTAGTATTAGAATGCGAGTTCTGAATTATTTTTTGTAGTTTTTTGCAATCTACCACTGTTGAGGCATTGATTTATGCTCATAACTAATTAAATACTTTTAAGAAACACATTGATTTACATGCTCAAATAGATGAAATTGAAAATATTAAAGCAAGTAGTGTATTATATAGAATTTGCTTAATTTGTTTAGTTAATTACTAACAGTTTAACCATTAATATTTACTAATGTTACTAGAGATAAAGTTGTGGATCGCAATAATTGATCATTTTAAATATTTTTATTTAATTGGTTAAGATTTTAGTTCTTTTTAACTTATTATTTTATTGTTGGTTTTAATTTTTCTTTATGTTAACAATTGTGTTGATTGTGATTAATGTTATGGTGTTATTAACTTGTAAGAAATCAAAGAGGAGATGATGTGTTGATTATAGTGTCATTAGTTAATTATGTTACATGTATGTTTATTATTTATTTGTGTTGATCGTAATTATAATCCTAAAGTTATATGTATTTTGAAATTTATATTTTATATTATGTCATTTAAAAACTTATGTTATGTTATGTTATTCAAAATAGATTTCAATTTCTATTTTAACATGCTAAATATTATTTTTCAAGTTCAACTCACAGGTTAAACCTAACCCAACTCACATATGAGCGAGTCAGGTTGGTTCGGATCGAAAGAAAAAAATCTTCAAATTCAACTCACTGCTTCTTTAAGTGAGTTGAGTCCAAAATTACCTTAAATACAACCCAATTCAAAAATTACATTGAGTGGTTTGTACTATATTTTGCTTGAAAGCTCTTTTGGAATTCATGTTTAGCTACCGATTGCACTTAAAGTTGAGACCAGCTACGGCATTCTTACAATTTTTTTTTTTTTGGTAATTGCATTCTTAAAATTTTTAACTCTGCCCTCTGGGTCTTATTCACCATGAGTGCAGGTCTCCAGGAAAGCAACAACTGTCCCATGAATTATTTATGATTCTAGTAGCAAGAGTGCTGGCTAAGCTAAAAGTTTCGTTATCACTTATGAGAGGAGCTTATCACCTATTTGCTACCTGTCCTCTTCTAAGTAGCTTTATTCGTCACGTCTGTCTTTTAGCCTTTGTTTGATTTGAAAAAAATAAAGGAAAAAAATAAGAAAGTTTATTTATTTGGTTAAATAAAAAATAAAAAAAAATAAAAAAATGGTGAGTCTTATAATTTTTTATTTTTTTCTTAAAATGAAAAAAAATAAAAAATAAATAAATAAAAGTAAAAATTTAACTAATATATATATTTATTTTATAAATAAATAAATAAAAATAAATATGTATTTACAATAAAATTTAAATTTTTTTTAATTTTTTTTTTAATTTTTTTAATTCAAATAACTTAAAAATATATTTATTTTTTACTTTATTTTTTTTTCTTATTTTTTTTATTCTATTTCTTTTCACTTTTTTTTTTCTCGTAATCCAAAGAAAACTTTATTGACCTCTCCTGCCTATCCCTCATTTTAAGCTCCATTTAATGTTCAATAACTTTTTTCTATGCTTCCATAATTTTGTTTTGTTTTGTTTTTTTTCCATGAAGTTCCTTGCTTTTCTTCTTAGCCCATCTGGCTGCTCAGAAACCAATACCTCTTTGATATCAACCTTTTAAATTTTCTCGTATCTTATGGTTGGCCCTTCATTTTCTTCATACTTATACGAAAAGATTGACTTATGTCTGACCAGAATTTTTCAGCAGTAGATGATGTACCACACTGTTTTAAGTCCAATAGTGAGAGGGGTTTGTTTGGGGTGACCCTAGAAACTCAGGAGCAGCAGGTATCATAAGGAATCACAATGGTGAATGGTGAATGGTGATTCTCCTTCCGGACAACACGTTTTTGCAGCTGGGTCTTCTTCGTCGTACGTGTGTGGAAGGAGATCCACTAGGTTTCTCACCCTAAATCACTAGGGCCTCTTTGACGTTTACCTTTCGCTAGAGACCGTGGTTGTTGGGCCACCTTGTGCGTTTTGTTTGTTTCATATTGTATTTTAATCTATGTACATGATGCTGTACCTGAAGTATAGGTTAAATCCCATCAAATTATATTACATTATTGTTGTAGATAACCTAAGCAAGTTTATTAGTTGAAGAAGCAGCACGCACTTTTCTTATCTCATCAACCACAACTATTAACTCTCTGTATAAATTCGAAACAGAAAGAGTGAGAGAAAATGACAGTATGTTTGATTTTTTTTTTTCATTTTTAGATGTTTTTATTATAATTATAAAAGTATCATAATACTTTTATTTTGTTATTTGTTTTTAAAATTTTGTAAACAAATGGTAAAAATTATATTGTGAATTTTTTATTATTTTTTCACAAAATTTCAAAATCTTATAATAAAAACATATTAATTGAAAATAATAAAAAATAAAAAACCATACACATCTTAACATGTCCAATTTTTACTCCTTTTTTTTTTAACTTCAGTCAAGTTTAACATGCATCAAACTCACGTGAGTAAACGGATAATATCCATAATTCCATATCCCATCATGTTAGTGTTATTAACTAATCTAATATCTTATTATTACCATGGAACAAAATGCAAGCAGAATCGGGAATATAACTTTGAATTTGTGCTAAGATGCAAATTGTCCCGACTGCACTAATTTTCGGTTGTCGATAAAATTTCGTTTTGAGTGAGAATTCATGATCTTGAAACATAACTGTATTCACTACTTGCCTGGTAAGAAATGAAAAAGTAGCTTTTGCTTGCTATTGCTGCATCTGTTTACATTACATCCCACAAAAATGTGCTCTTCTCTTACTTTATATGCGGAATCGTCTTTTCATAAGCCTTTCCAGTTTAAGTCAGCATAATCCCTGCCTAATTAAAAGTATTCTTCCATCACCTTGTGCTCTCGTCTATTATACGTTTCTGGACTCTTGTTTTGGACCATCAGTGTCCTTTATTCTTTAATCGAAAGTGGTGGGGATCGCTTTGTTGTCACGCGTAGAAGCGTCAATTCTTGGTTAACAATTCAATCTTTTCCCCTTCTATATATTCTCCTTTAAAAAGATCCATATCTTGTGTCACTTCACAATACTAACATCCGTTAGGACACTAGGATGTTACTAACATCAGCACCTTATTTTCCCAAGACCCATGTGCCAACTTTTTTTTTTTAATAGTTTGAGAGATCTAAGAGTAGTAAAATGGTACAGTTATGACATTGACTCTTAGCTTTATATGACTATAGGCTTGAGAACAGTGTTATTATTATTTTTTAAAGTTTTTTTTGTGTTTCTTTAAGGAACTGGATATTGTTAGAAGTAAGATTATCGCTGAGCCAAAATTCAAAACAAGACAAATTGTTTATTATAAATTGTATTTTCCCAATATACTACTAGTATTTAAGCATTTCTCTTTATGTTTCCTCATGGGAAAGCACAAGCTTGGTGGGGCGAAAACGATTGTTATTTGTTGCCATTGATTGGTCTTCGGTTCATTGTATTAAAATAATTTTCTTTTTCTTTCCGGTGCAACATTTATAATTGGGATACAGTAAAATATTCTTTTAATCTTTTCGTTTATAGGGTCACAATTTGGATTATATATAATAGAATATAGCGTAGAAGATTCAACGTATAAGTCTTCGAGATTTGTTTATAGGTTGCTCAGTTGCTTGCTTGTTGTTCCCCACATGCAAAACCACATATGAAGGGTGTATTAGAGGTAAAATATATAATTTACATTTGGTTTTGTTTAGGAAGCATGGAAAATTAAGGATCCATCTGATCTAGGCAAGGCAAGATTCATGTCAGATTTATTAGCCAAAGTCAACTTCATTATCTGCAACGTTCAAAATTTCTATGAATTTCAATGGAGAAAGAAATAGGAAGAAACACAGCACCCCTCGACTCACTGTTATAAATTGACAACATATTTTTCATTGATTTACATCATCCCCAAAAACAAAACAAACTGTCTCTAACCTGTTAGTGAAAAAGATAACATTTTTTGTGGCAAAAATAACAAATATAACCAAACCATGTGAAGCTTGTAATGAAAGCAAAATCCCCAAAAGAAAAAAAGAAAAGTGGGAGAAAAAAAGAATATATATTTATAATAGAGAAGCCTATATATTAGGTGCCATTTTCTTCATGGACATCTCACATTCCTTCCAGGGCCTCCATAATAAAAGTAAGTTCCCCAAACACTGTTTGTCCCCTCCCTTATGTCATAGCAACTGGAATGATCAGCCAACTGGTGGATATTTGAAAGAGGAAGCAAGTTATTGTCCCAATCAACAACTTGTAAGTTTCTAAAATAGGCTGCTTTTCTAAATCCTTCTTCTGCAAAATGGCCACTGCCCATTTGAGTGCCTGTGTGGTAACCTCTTGAACGAGAATTCACAATTTCTCCTCCAAATTGTACCATGCTCGCATGAGTTCTTAAGTGACTAAACAAGTATGCTGGCCAGTACCCAACTAATAGCCCTGACCCAAACTCCAGCCACCAATGTCCATGCTTTGGGTCCTACACAGATAGAATTTCGTCATAGTATCTAATGATCAATGAAAGCAAAAGGAAATGCACGTTACAATTTGAGTCTAACCTTCACTAATGTGTTGGCATAATTGCAAGCACGAAGGGTTTTCCCTTCTGGGTTAATTGTCTTATTGAAAACTGCTCGTTTACCATTATTAATATTAATAATAGATGAAAGTATAAATGAGAAAAGGAAGCAGCAAGGCAAGTTTTGCTTTTAGTTCTTTAGGCTCGAGAAGCCAGTTACAGCAAAACCAGAATAAAAAAGCAAAGCGTGAGCCGTGAAGTATTGCTTTAATAAAGGAAAGGAAAAGGCTTAGAAAGAGTCGACCCCATGAAGGACACTCGTACAAGGAAAGCAAGGGAATCTTCGATTTGAATAACAATAACATGCTGAAAAATTCAAAAGAAAGAAAGAAAAAGTAAACGAATTATTGCTTCACTTAGAAACAATTTTTTCAATTCCTAATTGGATGATGCCTGTTTAACTTTTTTTCGTTATAGGAAGATAGGTGTGAAATATAACAAATAACGGTTTGAAAAGGTAAAGGTTCAAATTAATAAACCACCTTCCAAATCATTAAGCCTCGTGAGTTAAGTAAAGGACCCTCTGTTTTCCTTAATTGTTGTTGACTTGAATGGGAAAAAAACTCACCTTCCAAACCATTAAGCCAATATCAAATTGTCTGCCGTTATAGGTGGATCTTGGGGAGATTGCTGCCCCTATTGCTATCCTGTTGTTGGTTTGGACAAAGCCTGAACAGAGTAAGTTGTAGCATCCAGTTGCTTGATATGCATCTGTCTGGTAAATAGCAGATATCTGTAAGATGGGGAAGAAAAGGGGTTCCAGGAAACAAAGGAAGAAATAAGAGGCATGCAGTACTTACTGTCCAATAAGTGAAGAACCTAGGATAGTTGTCCCCATATAGCTCTGGGCTTACCTGAAGGAAGATGCGTTTATTAGCAAGAAGCTCGATGGACTTAAAGCTTTTAGCAAATGAGAAAGAGAAATGCATTCCTAGGAAATTCTCTAACATCATAATTAATATTCACTAAAAAATGGATTAATATGAATAAGAACACTGGAAAATTGGCAAACTAAGAAAAATTTTAGACAAGTGTGGGCATGCCTGCCAACCAGCTTCTATGGTATTCAGATCATTGCCAAACGAGCCAGCAATAACCCATATCTGTGACAAGCTGAATTCGTATTGATCGGTTACGCTGGGTGCCCACACGTTTATGCTTGCTTTTGCTCCATAGTATTGATCTCCATTTACAAAAACAACTGCATGCTGCAATAAGACGTATGATTAAATTGTCAATAAACAGATATGCATGAATAAGAATTATTTTGTCTAAAGTGAGCGTAAGTCTTTTTTTGAGCTCCTGGTGGAAAATTTTGGGTCCTGCATCCAACAGGGATACAGGAAATCTAAGTCATGATTTTGACATTACTTTTCGGTGCAAATAGGAGGCAAACTTTTACAAGTGATGTCCTTTCAATGTCTGTTGTTTTGGAACTCATGTTGAACTGTTGATAGATATGGAAAAGCAGGGTTGTTCTTTTCTTTCTGGCAAGGAAAAGCGGGAAACGAAAGAAGCCTATTTGATGAAACTGAAAACAGAATGCAGGAAAATGAGAGCAGAAATTTTCCTTTCAAATGAATGCACAGTGAGAAATGGAAACAATAGCAGGAAAAAGATTGCATTGGAAAGAAATGTTTGATTCTTTAATATTCAATGAACAAATTGCATTTTAAAGCACTAACCTCATGACCAGTGGCTGTTGAGTCTCTCCGTACACCTCTTGGTTTTCTTCCAAATCTTCTGATAGAACTTGCTCGTAGAATATCTTCCTCTGTTGTTCTTCTGATTGGAACAGTTCCTTCTGGGCATGCTTCACCAGAATCAGTCCACAGCTGAAAGCTCTCTATCACCGTTTCTTCATTGGTGTAGCCCTTTGGCCTGTCTGGTGGAACCTGTAAACCTTAAGCCTCTTACTTTCCCTGTCTCTCAAATAAAATTCAATCCCTAAAATAAAACCTTTAGTCCTTTGTTCAGACTAAAAGATAGGTAGCTACATTGGAATTCCATAATCCCCAGAATGGCTCAACAATTCTGTGGATATCTGAAATTCAAAGCACAGTCATTTTCTTTGGCATATGAGTTCAATGAAATTACCAATGGTCTTTGCCCTTTAATCTCAGGATGGTCAAAAGCTGGCTGCTGATGAGATAAAACACAATCTATCAAATCCCCATCTGGGCTCTGCAACAAACGAACAAAGATCACTAAATCAAGAGAAGAAAAATACACTGTCACTGTCACAGCTTCTAAAGCAGAGGAAAATGCCTTTATTGTCTTGACAGCAGGTTTGTTGATCTTCTTCAGTTGAGCTCTGATTCTCCTTAACTTAAGCAACGATGCACCTGGTCTAAAGGTCTGGTTAGCCGATAGGTGGTGACCAGAATCCGAGACAACGGGGTGAGACATTACTGTGCTAATTGAAGTAACAAGCAGCAGCAAAGCAACAAAGGCAGGTAGCATGGGTAGAGTATTTTGGGAAGTAGCAGCAGCCAATTTCAGGCAATGATTTTGTGAACTTGTTTGTTCTGGGGCAACATGATTTGCTTGTATGCATTGGTGTTGTCTTCTTGTGTGGTGAGCTGCAAAAAATGGCTCATTCCTATGTTTTGTCCGTGAAACTGAATATCCCTTCATGTCCATACAAAACAGAAGAACTACCAAGAAGAACCCCAAGTTTGTTGTCTGCCTTAACGTTTTCAAATTATAAACTCCCCCAACAGGCCCTGCCTAGAGAGAGAGAAAGAGAGAGAGACAGTAGTGGTCTTAACTTTATGCTCCCACGCCATGAAAATTCAAGCACCAGCACATAAAATAGACCCCGGATAGGTGGGGCTGCACTTTCCAAGTTTTACTTTTACCTCTCAAAGGGTAGAGTGGACAGTTGAATGTGTTCCATGTTGGATTCTTCTTGTTTTATTCCTCTGCCTGTTGAAATCTTTGTTACTCTGATTGACATGGTAAACAAAGGTTTTGTGATAGAATTCTTAGAGCATTTTTGTTGATACACGCATAATTAACTTTGTAAATTAAAATAAGAATAGGAATATAAATGAAAGCAATTATAATGGAATGACTATTACAATGATATTTTTTTATTTTAATAAAATCAAAGATGAAGTTATCAATAGATATTCCTTTGGTAAGGTAACTTTATTTTATAAGTGTATTGTACTTTTAATAATTACTAATTAATATTTAGTTATATATTTTATTTAATTAAAATATAAATAAAATAATTAAATTTTAATTAAGTATAATACGTGGCTAAATATTAATTATTAACTTTAAAAAGTACTAATATTCTCACAAAAAAATACTGATACCTACACACAAAAATTTCTATTTATCTTTAGTGTCTTTATTCTTATTAAACTGAAAATTCTTCCTTTTTAATAAAATAGAGGTAAAAGTAAAACTAATAAAATTGTAAATGAACCGACAAATTCTGACTTTAACTCCATTTCATCCATTAAATAAATAAACGAATTTAAGTATTGTATCTATTTCATTTAGTTTGCTAATTACTCAATTTAAAAATAAATATAATAATATAATATATTTTAAATATAATAAAAAATTAATAAATATATTACAAAACAAAAGTATATATTAATATTAAGAAAAAACTTTAACTAGTAGATGAATCTTTTTCTTGAGTTCAAGTAGGTTAAACCAGTTTACTTTGTTTAACTTGAAACTCGATTTGTTTAACTTACTTATTAACCCAGTTCAACTTAAACTCAATTAATTTTTATATTAATGTTGTTAGAATTAGATTGAATAAGATTATCTGACTAATATTATTGTAAACTAGATACTTAGATAATTATAATTAAATTTTATAACAAAATTTGCAGTGAAATTATTTTAAACCAATAAAAATTATTTAAATTTTGATTAAATTGTCAAATTTAAATTGGATCGATTGATTATTTTTATTTTTTAATAAAAAAATCTTAATATTTTTATATAATTTATATTTTTGTAGGTTCATTATTTGTATAATTTAATTAATCCGTTTAAATGATTAAATCGATTAAACTTAAGCAAAATCTTACTCATTCACTTTGGGATAGAGTTTTAACAGCAATCATACACTTCAACTTTCATCCTGGTTTCTCTCCCCATTGTTCTGACTCATGAGTTATCATTTTTGTGCTGTCATGCTATTCCTATTCAAAGCCCGCGGAATATTGTCTTCGCTCTCCCCTGGTGATATCACTTTTACATTCCTCTGCTCCTATTATTAATTGCAACTGATACGGCTGAAGGGAAATGACATTATGATCATGGAGCTACCTCCACTTGCAAGAGGCACCGGACAACAAAACAACTTTTATGGGCCATGCCTAATAATTATATCCAATGCCAATAGGCCATCATGAATGATGAAACGAGGAAGGAAACGGCAATCGCAAATTCTTAGTAGTCTTAACTCCTTTTGACCTTTTTTTTTTTAATAAAAGAAATTTAAAATAAGGAAAAGAATCAAGATCAAAATATATCATTAATTTATAATAAAATTTATAATAAAATCTATTAAAAACAAGTTCATATTCGAATTCAAATCATAATTTTGATCAAATAAATAAATTCCTTAGTTACTTTTAACTCTCTCTCTCTCTCTCTATATATATATATATGAATAATCAGATTAATTATCTAGAAGGGTTGCTGCAAGTATACCAAAAAAAAAACAATGTACACCAAAAAAAGAAGAAGGGTTGCTGCAATTATCCTATGGTGGGCCGAACGGGCAATTCTAATTACTTGGTTTAAATTATCAAAAGAAAAAATCATTTAATGAAAGATTTAACCTTAAGTCTACGGAAACATAATATGCATGGGTATGATGACCTAATAATATTCCATTTAACTTTGCTTTTTACTCTCTTTGCTCTGACACACCAAAGGGTGCATGTTTTAAGCCAATCCCCATTTACGACATCTAAAACTGTCTGAAGTGGAGCGCATTTATAGTTAAAATCCTTAAGATAAGCGGATTGGTTTAGCTAATAAATATCAAAATACTTCGTTTATAAAATTTAAATACGATTCTCGGTACTCCAATTTATAATGTAGGTCTTCACTCACTAAGGCTTATAACATTCTTTAAAATGAGCTAATTAAATTCTCTTCTCCTTGATTTTTAATTACCAAAAAAATAGTTAAAATCCTGAAGATAAATTATTCACTTTACATTGACAGAGTTTACCTAAGTGTTGAGCTTGACGTAAGGAACTTCCTCAACTGATGTAAATGGATGGTCAAAGGATTCAATGGCCTGTGCGTGCCGACAAATGACAATACATCAATGTAAGAGAGAGGCCCTGTTGAGTTGTTAGTTGTCGCTTGAAAATAACTTTTCTGCCCAACTCTGTATTATAATTGTAATAAGGAACAAAGGAAAAAAATGTTAATATTAATAAATGAGATTACTTTGATACTTAATTTTTTTTAAAATATTAGTATTTAAGATGAGTTGTTAAGTGTTTATTAGTTGTTATTTATATTTAATATACTTTTAAATATTTATTATGAACCTAACAATTAATAAATAATTAATAATTTATCTTAAATATTAAATCTATCAAAATACGACTCTTTTTAACAAATATTTTCCTTTTTTTGATATATAGATATTGGGAAACCCCCCTAGGTGTTAGTGTAACTCTTGACAATTACAGACAGGTGATTAGAAGATTATCATTGTTCCCGTAAGGAGTAAATATATTTTTATGCAAAAAGTCAATTTTTATATTGAAATAATAATATAAAGAATCGCGAAAAATAATTTTTTACTTTAGGATTAATTTATTTTTTAAAAAGCAGCTTAGAATCCACCCATTGTTTGTTGGGTTTTCTACACTCATTAGTCCATAACAAGTTCTTTTTCCAAAAATAAAAAATAATTTATTAATAATGCAAAAAGTTTAACACTAAGTGAATAACAATTTAATTACAGTATTATCTGTTTTAAAATAATTAAAAATATTTTACTGAAAATAAACAATTTAATTACGATGATAATCTGTACTTTTTTATTCATTGATAATGTAAAAAAATATTAATAGTATATTAAATTCAAACTAAAAAACTTATTTATATCTTATTTAAAATAAGGTTAAATTAACTGTAAGTCTTTATATTTTTTGAGAATTTTTAAATAAATTTTTATAATTTAAAAATTGTAATTGATCCCTATAATTCTAAAAAATTCTATTAAAATTTTTCAAAAAATATAAGAACTTACAAATTCATTTAAAATAATAATAATTACCTGATATGTAGCATATAATTAATTCTGCAAATGGATTTAGAAAGATATTCCTATCTAGCATAGCAACCTAGTTAAAAATTCTCTTGGGCTGAGTTGGCCACTGAGCTAGTTTGTGTTCTTGTGTAGCTCAAAAGTATGGGCCCATGCACTCGTTATCTTTAAGGGTTGTGACAGGGCAATGGTGATGCTTCCCACTTACAGTTCCTCCCCTTTTCTTGCTATTCTTTATTTCTCTCTTCTTTTCACAAACGCCCACTTACTCTCTCACCAAACTTGTGCAGAAAAATACTAGAGAAGCTGTAGCAGTCGGCATGAATATTGGTCCACAGTGAGTCACTCAGTATAAAACTGTAAGTGGGAAGAGAATTATTTAGTTTTTTTTTAGTGAAACCATGTCCTTTGGGTGAGGTAAACAGATTCCCCCAAGACCTTGACAATAAAACTTATTAAAATTCAGATGTATTTGAATTAACTTGCTTTCCCACTTCCCAGAACTTCCTAGTTCCTATCATAAAAGCAATGTGATTTTATGGCATTAGCTATATAGAATCAGTTCGCTTGATTTTGATAAAGGCTGCCACAGCTGAGCATGCTTTTCAAGGAATCAGCATCTGATGAGCAATTTAAAATACACAAGGAAGAAACATATAATTAGAAATCAGAAGTAGAGCTGATATTCATGACAATGGGCACTGGGAATCATCAGTCCGAAGGAATATATGAAGGCAGAAAAATAAGCACGTAATTTACTTGTATTTTGTCAGATAATTTAATATTTGTATTTACCATTTTTTAAAATATACATATACCATTTTTTAAAATATACATACATATATATATATATATATATATGAAGCTTATCAAATAAAAATAACTGAGTGTGAGAATGAGAATAACTAATCTTGACCATTGGATCATATATCTACAATCAAAATTAGAACATAAAATCATATGACATTTTTAACTAGTCAAGTGACCTTTAAGTAACTTCTAATCTTAACTATTTTTATAAGATTCAAAGTCAAGATTAATTCTTCTTACCTCTTTATGAGATGCTGATCTCACTTGTTAGGTGGTTAGTTTTTTTTTCTTTCTTAGTTTACACTATTTCAATAGGTGGAGGTGGATGCCATAGGAGCATAAACTTTTAGTGACTTCCAAAAAAATGTTGAAGCATGCAGCTGTTATAGTAAGGGAATGAGTCTAGCCTCTCGCAAGAGTGTGTGCCTGTGGAATATAATCCATACAGGTGAACCACTAAGCCCTTAGTGGGATGATGATGAGTCACCGGGGTCTGGATGTCGAAGCCATGTGATGTTGTGTATTGGCATATAATGTTTACTGTTTTCGTTGCCTTTACGAAATAAAAAGCTGAAAATTCTAGGACCTTTTCTAAATGACACCAGAATATGAACTTCTGAAGCTAAGTAGAATTAAGCAATATTGGTGGGGAGGCACATGGGCGTAAACCAAAGCTTAAAGGGTAGCTACCATAGGTTTCCTTTGGATTATTCATTCATTCTCTTATCATGCAGTGCGTTATCGTTGTGGATGTCAAACAGTTACAAAAGGTAATGTCTAGAGGAATACGTACCAGCCTAACTTGTAATGTTCACACAAACTTTCTTAGAACTGCTCAAAACTACTTAAGTGCCAATAGCACTAGACAAAGGCCTTTTGCCACCACATTTGACAATTTGGAGCGACAGGCAATGATGCATTGGAAAAAAAAAAGGATTTGAGGACTAATAAAAATATATTTTTCAGCTTATAATGAAAACAAGTAGAGTTTCAATCTTTGTCTTATTAACTGACTTATTATGAAGTTGAAACAAGAATTCTATGGATAATTCTCAAGCATGGACAACGAGGATAGGTAATTTATAAAATATCTTCTGCTTGTGGACCACAGTCAGTCAGAGATAACTTCCTATTATTTTTTATTTTTTTTTTGTGGTGGATTCTTCCTATTATTGTTTAATATGACCATGTATGGCAAATTCAGTACCAACAATTCAAGCACCCAACAAAATTTCAATCCATATGGAAATAGAGAAACAAACAAAATATCCATAATGATGTAAAACGAGTCGAAGTTTTTGCTTCTTCTACACTCAAGCATCACTACTAATATCATTTTTTTAAAAGCATTGACATTAAAAGGGCCATTACAAAAGGTATGATCGGTACATATCATCTTTGTAACGGGGCAACAAGGAAGCTCCTTTGAGTGTCTTAAACCCAGACCTATTCTGTCCCAATTGTGATGCATTTCAATTTGTAGGAGATTATAATCCTTTCACAATTAGGCCATTAGTTTCCAGATTCTTTCAGTAGCATGTATATGCTCAGAAAATTGGATTTCAATTTCGACATTATAGCCTTGAATATTTGATTTTTTTTTAATAATTGCAGAAATTTTATTTTTGGAGTAGAGTAACATATTTTTGTAAGATATGCTACAGCAATCAGCACTAGTACATTTTTATTTAGGCAATAATAAACAGAATTGCAGACTGGTTAGCTGGCTTGGCTCATGGTTTACATGCTTTTGTTAGAACTCCAAATGGTTGTGCTAGGCTGCTTCTGGATGATTTTGATAGGGGTTATCATACCTCATCTTGTTGCTTTCTAGTCTGGGCTATGAGCCCTTTGTCTACCAAAAAAAAAAAGCCCGTCAGTTGCCATATTCTGTTAAATAGCATATCTGCACAGCAAATTGTATTTCAGTTTCCCTTCAACATTCTAGTCTCGAATATTTGATTTTGTCACTAATTGCAGTAAGTTATTTTTGGAATCGAGTAGCATATTTTTGTAAGATGCTTGAGTTGAGCCCTATGACATTTTCAGGGAATAAATGTGCAATACTCTTTTCTTTTAGTCTTTCTTTCGAGCTGGCTAAACATAAATGCGAGAATACAGATTTATATGAAATCCAGTCAAACGATTTGGCTTTGTCAGTCCAAAGTGGGAATCAACATTAGCTGAATAAAGTTAAAGTATTCACAATGCATATAAATACATTCCTCTACTTTACTTTGGGATAATTTAAAGGGAAGATAGGAGAAGAACAAGTTTGATGCAATATTCACCGTATTCCCCATCTACATGAGTTCACCCTAACGGTCTTACACAGAAAAGGCACTTATTTGAGGTAGCACTTCCAAAATGAACGGCAGATTTGACCTTAAGCAAAGAATCTTCTTTACACTTTGTCTAAGAAAGAAAAAAGAAGTGGCATCTAAACATTCTTCCACAATCCTCTTGTATCTCATCTAAAGAGAAAGACATAAAAGAAAGGCAATGCATGGCTAATTTCCTTGAATATTTTGATAATTATACATCTCTTTTTGAACCTACAAATTCACAACATCATCATGTTACGTTAGAACTTCTGAAAGCATATAGCTGCTGCAAGAATAATTTGCAGGGACTATTTTGGAAACAGAACAAATGTCATCAGCGGTGAGGGATCACGGGATCGTTCGCCGGATGGTAAGCCTTCCTCGAAGCATAATGGGGGGTATTTCAAGGGCAATGGGGGATGGTATGGGCTTCGTGGGAAGAGGAAGAAGAAGAAATCAACATAGAAATTTTCAACTGCAGCCTCAAGGCCCTCCTCAGCCACAGGATCCCCTAGTAGTTCCAGAGGAGTGGGCTTTTCTAGACAGTTTTGAGCAGCAATACGGAACCACCCATCCTTTCTTTTATGCTTGCCGTTTCATGGAAGCCATGAAGTTAGCAGAGCAAGATCAAAAGTTCACGTTCATGTACCTCCACTCACCAGAACACCCTTTAACCCACACTTTCTGCAAGGAAACCCTTTGTTCGGAGCTAGTAACCCAGTTTCTTGACGTGAATTTTGTTTGCTGGGGAGCACTTGCAGATAGAGAAGAGGGTATGCAAATGGTTGCAACGCTACGCCCTGCTACTTTTCCCTGCTGTGCTGTCATTGCCCCCGCTCCTAGTGATAGCATGGCAGTGCTGCAACAGGTTGGTTAGAATTTGGGGTTCATAACTCTCCCATTTATGCCTTTTGTTTTGTTATGGATGATGCTTAGTGCCTAAAATAGAGACGCAAGATGATTTTAAAAAATGGATGAAGTTAAGCCCCAAAATATTGTTTATGTTGCTAATTGCTATATTAATTTGTTATTTAGGACATCTTGATGAAGTTATGCTAAACACGGAAACAGTACCCCGATCCCTGAGTGCAACGTTAGTCACAATTTTTGAAATGGCCTATGTTATACTCATTTTTCTTTTTCTTTTCTTCTTATTTACTTCGCTTTTATTTTTATTCTATATTTCTTTTGGGTTTACTTTACTTGTCCTTGTTCAGCTAGAGGGGCCACTTTCACCTGCTGAGATAGTGGAGATTCTACAAAGAACATTGGAAGAGCAAGGGCTGGCTTTTGGAAGTGCTAAATCTAAGCAGGAAGAAAAGATCCGAGCAGACCGTAGGCTTAGAGAAGAACAAGACGCTGCATATCTTGCAGCTTTGCAAATAGACAAGGTGTGTACCTCTCAAATCTCCACATTTTAACCGCTAATTTAAGCTCATTCTAGATGAACTCACTTTTAATTTTATTTCTTTCCTAAGAACGATTAGTTAAACGACACTCTTTCCTAAATATAGGAAAAAGAAAAACTTAAGAATTTTCCCTCGAGAGAGAGAGTTCAGAAGCCAGTGGAAGCTCAGAACTCCAGAAATTATGGGAAGCTGAGAAACAATTCTATCAATGTCAGTAAACAGCACAATAAAGCGAATGAATCTACAAGCGAAAAACAAGACAATGGAATGGCAAGGAGGGGAAGCGAGTCTCAGGCCACACAGGTACATACACTTCAGTCCTACACATAGTTACCGGATTCTCTCCCCAACCCTGCGAATTGCGTACCAATTCTCGCGTACCAATTCCCACGTACCACCCTTGTGATTGGCCAGAAAGAAATTCTAAGAACATAATTTCAAGAAGCATCGCTGCACTGCATCTGCACCACGTATTAGAGAGTATTGCGAACCCGGTAACTATGGTCCTACGTAACAAAGTTAGAAGCATGTCAGAATTTATAGCTAGAGTTGAACTTAAGTATGTTTGTCAAATTTTCTGTTGCAGATACTGATAAGGTTTCCGAATGGGGAAAGAAGAGAGCACACTTTCCTGTCCACAGACAAAATCCAGTCCATTTTCTCATACATCGATTCATTAGGTTTGCCAGGGATTGGGAACTACAGATTGATATCAAACTTTCCAAGGAGAGCTTATGGTGTTGATCAAATGAGAATGACTCTCAAAGATGCTGGCTTGTATCCTAAAGCTAGCCTGTTCCTAGAGCCTATGTGAGCCAGAGTCCCATTATAGGCATCTTAACATGCACGCGTTCTAATTGCCAAACATATATTTGGATTTTAATGAGTCAAAACCAAAGGAAAAAAAATCATTATGTGGACTTCACCTAAGCTCTTAAATCTATAGATTTGAGTGCATCACCGAAACAATTTCAGGACTTCTTTTCAGCTTATAATTTCCAGACCATTTCCGCTGATATGGTTTACAGGAAATGCATAATGCTCTGCTGAATCCAAATTCTAAATGCATAGATACCTTTTTCTTTCTTTTTTTCTTTCCTTTATCTTGAAAAGCCGGGTGCATAAATACTTTCAGCATTTGGCTAATGTCCAATTCAGAACATATTTTTTCTTCACAACAATTTCACAATGTTTAATTTCCACAAAAAAATAAAAAACCAATTTCACAATGTTTTATAGCACTCTTGATCCTTGCGAAATAATTATTGTTGCAATTGAGAAGTCACATTATTTTATTTAATTAGCTATCCTAGTAGGTATGTTTTTCATTCATTCCCTACTTGTAATGCTCATGGTTATGGTTTAGCATTAATATAAGCTTGTTTCTTTCAAAAAAAATATAAAAAAATACATAAATGTAAATGATGGCATTACTTGTTTGGTTTTCCATTTCACTCACGTCTCAAACTTACTTTTACAATTTTCCCCCAAACTCGGATGTGAAGCATACCCAGCTTTTTGATTTAGTTATTGTTGTTTTCAAAATTTATTATCGAAATATTGTTCTTTTAAAACATATTATTTATCTACTGTTATTTTTGTTATGTAAAAAAATATTAATTTTTTTTCGTAAATACATCAAGCGCATTGGCAAATTCATATAAGATACATTGTTATGTAAGAAAATATTAATTTTTTCTTGTAAATACATCAAACGCATTGGCAAATCCATATAGGATATACCAAACACGTTGACGCATTCATGTAAAATATGAAAAACGTATTAGCCCATCCATAAAGGATATGTCAAGCTCGTTGGTGTATTTATGTGAAAAAAAATATTTTCTTACATAGATATACTAGCACGTTTGACGTATCTTACGTGACATATAAAAAATAAATAAAAAAATTCTTCAATAGAAAAAACAATAATAAATAAATAATATATTTCAAAATAATGAGACAAACTGAAACTTCAAAAAAACCTGCATATCCAACATTCCAACTTGATTCTGCGTTCAAGTGTGGTATTTTATGGGGAAGTGAATTCTCTTACAATGTTCATTTTCCAAATCTACCCTTGTGCCTTTACCGTGGGGTCTTTTTTGTACTAGTATTGTTCTACTTTTTTTTTCTGAAAATCATTACCGAATGTATGTTTACCCTGAAGATTCTTTTAGATGTTTATAATCGAATTAAATTGATTAAAATTAAAAATTAAAGGTTAAACAAAATTAATTAATTTTAATTTTTTTTAGTTTTATTTTATAAAAGTCAATTAATTTAATTTAATTTTTAATTTTTATTTATGAAACTGAATTAAATTAAACTAAACTAAACTTATATAATTATTTATATATATATTTTTATAATTTATATATTTATAAATGATTATATTTAGATTTTTTATTATTTTTATAAATATTTTTTGATTAATTTATTGTTTATAATTATGTAATGATGTTTTTATTAAGATTTTATACCAATTTTTTTTAATTAATCTATAAAAAGAACAAAATGAAGTTATGTATGAATTTTTTTAAAAAAATATATTTAGTTAAAAACTAATTGAAACAAACCAAATCAAACCGATTACAATTGGTTTAGTTCGATTCAACTTTCTAATTTAAAAAAATTGATTAGTTTTCAATATTAAAAAAATCGATTAATTTAATTTAAATAACTTTTCTATTTAAAATTATACTAATGCAAATTGCGAAATTCTTTCTCTTGCACAAGTAGAACCGTTAAATATTAATTAAAAAAACACAGTGTTGTTTTACTTTGCCCCTTAACAGTGGTTATATTTATTACACAACGCAATCTAATTAGCATGTCAAATTGTTATAGTCCATTATTCGTTGAGGCTACTTAATTTCACAAATTAATTTATTAAAATAATAAGATTAATCTTTGGCTAAAATAATGACATTCTCTAAAGTTTAATATGGACAAAGTAATATAGGACTCATTCTCTTTTTTGTAATTTCTTAAAAAAATTATCAATATTATCAAAATAACATTAATTTTAACAAAATTAAGTTTATAAAATCTAATTCAAACATATACTTAACATTGTTTGGTCTTAAAATTTGCATTGTGGTCCTCCAAGAATGAGGATTCTTGAAAATATCTATTATTCAATAGCTTCATCCATGAGAATTGACAAATCTTTTGAGCAAAAGAGGGAAAATTAAGTTATTTTTCCCCGTAATTATTATTATTATTATTATATCATTTCAATGCTTGCACATAATTAATCTAATCTTCTATAAAAAATTTAAATATGTAAATCTTGTACAAAACTGATATGTATACAAGATTTTGATGTAAAAATAATATTAAATAACGAGTAGTGCAATTTTGACAGCTCATTTAAAGTGGTTTTCTTTTTATTCTATCACATTAGCTCATAGGTTAAACTAAGTTAAGTCCGGACTAGTCGACATTTTTTTTTTAATTACTTGGCTTATGACTATTAATTTTAATGAAAATTTATAGTGAAATTACATATTGCTTATCAACCTCATTAAGTCTTTACTTGTTATGTATGTATTATGTGTCTTTACAACAATTATAAGATTGTGACTTGTGACTTCTTAAAATTTATATAATAATTATATTTAGAACTTTTTTATTTTAAATATTTATTGAGTTAGTTTAAGATTGAATAAATAATTATCTAACATATTTTGATGTGAAATAATTGTTTTACATAACATAATGACTAAAATATGAGTGATTACTTTCTCTATTACAAAATATAATTATTGAAAGAGACAGGTATCAGATAATAAAAATAAATAAATCTCAAACAATTTTTGTAGTAGGTTTGCCTTTTCTTTATATTTTACTAGTAAATATGCATTTCATTATAATATAATAATTATTAAAAATAAAAAATAATAATTTTTATTTTTTTTCAGTAATTACACTTTTTATGTATTTTTTTGTGTATACCAAATAAAGGTATTCTCATACATTTATGTTATGTTTGAGAAAAGAGAATAGTAAAAAATGAAGGGAAGAGAATGGATGAAAGGAGATTTCTTTTTTCTTGTTTAGATGTTTAAGTTAAAAAATTAATAAGATCTCTTATTTAGAAGTTAAAATTAAAATAAGAGAAGTGATAAGTTTATAATTAAATTTCAAATATAAATGTTATGTAGTTAATTTTATAACACAAATATATATAGTATATATGTAATTTAATATATATTTAATTAAAAATAAATTATTTTTCCCTTCTTATCTCTTAATTTGAAAAGAAATAATTTTTGTGCTTTGAGTTTTCTTTCATTAAAAGTTACTCAAAATAATAATTAAAGTCATTTTCTCTAGCCGTCTGATTTTCTTTGTCTTCTTTATTCACATCCAAACATTAATGAATGTATAAGACTAAAGGCCTATTTGTTATTGATTAAAAATAATAATTTTGACCTTCAATAATTTAGAGATTATTTTTTAGAGATTTTTAAGAAAAATAGAAGCTATTTTATGTTTGTTTATAATTATAAAAATTATTTTTTTAAATGAGAGTAACTTCTCTCTTTTTATCACGAGAGATTTTTTTCAAAAGCTAATGAAAATAGCTTTTCATTTTAACCATAAAAATAATTGTTTAAAACAAAATTTTTTTTAATAAGCTTAAACAAACACAATCAACATCATTAAAAATAATTTTTTACTTAAAAAAATAATTTTTTCATAAATTAATGTATACCATCCGATTCTAATTCTCTTATAATCATCGAGCTATTATGACTATCACCCTTCTCTACAATATCGTCTCTAGAATCAAAACTTAACACTTCGACTAACCAACCGTGAATATATATATATATATATATATATATATATATATATATATATATATATATATATATATATATATATATATATATATATATATATATATATATATATAGAAGGAGGGATGAACTTACATTGGTATAAAACTTGATCACTCTTACACCACTCAATAACTTTTTATTAAATAACTTTCTTACAAAATCCACCGTTAGACTGAAAGTTTCTATCATGTAGATCATACCTATAAAATTTTACATTAATCCGAAATTGTTTTGTGACTCATTAATATACATCAAAATTAACGTAAATATAAACTATTGAAATATATGAAAATATGAACTATTTGATTATATTCTTATTGATATTCAATTTTTTCAAAATTTAACACAAATGATCTATATGATAGAAACTTTCAATCTAACGATGAATTTTGTAAGAAAGTTATTCAATAAAAAGTTATTAAGTGGTGTAAGAGTAATCAAATCTTACATCGATGGGAGTTTATCCATCACCTATATATCTATATATATTTGGTTACACCGTGAATTTTTATTTATTTATTTATGTGACGATGTAGTGAATAAAAAGTGGGTGAAAGGAGTAAAGTACCATTAATAGCACGAAAGGTAAAAATGTATAGGATAGGAATAGGAATTTGGAAGCCAAGGTGAAGTTATTGGAAGTAGCAGAGCAGATATCGAATGGCGCTGCGTGTGTGGCCAACCCTCACTCGTCCTCGTCCTCTTCCTCTTCCTCTTCCTATTCTCGTTGCTTCAAAGTCAAACCTTTCCATTCGAACCACTCCTCGACTCTCCAACTTCACGGTTCGGAGCTGTATCATCCAAGTGGAACCCAATGAGTCTCGCAAGGTAAGCTACTTTTGCTATTACTATTACTATTTTCCATTGCAAAAACAACCCAATTTTCGTAGCTTCCTTTGGAAATCCTCTTCATACTTGGTTCCCCTTACCTATTCTAACAATGCCACTTTTGGTCTGGCCAACATTTGTTTCCAATTTGAACCTCTTGATTTCTATGATTATTTTTTTTTAAAATGCACAATCGCAGTTATATGGTTGTTTAAATTTAAAAGCTTAGACTTTTATTTTAGGGCTTAGAAAGCCATAAGAACCATCAAGATTTCTATTATTTTGCAGTTAGTTCTGGAAGTGAAGGAGAAGCTTCAAAAAGAACACTATAGCCTCCCTGTAGGTAGAAATGGAAGGGATGACGAAGATATGATACTTTGGTTTCTGAAAGATCGCAAGTTTTCTGTTGAAGAAGCTGTTTCCAAGTTGACTAAAGCTATTGTATCCTTCCCATAATGAAAAGGATTATGAAATTATTTTCAACTAAAATTATGACCCAAAGTTTCCACCTCAATGCTTTTCATGCTTGAAAATTTCACATGCTTGTGTCACTTGTCCTTCTACTCTATAAGAAATGGCGTCAAGATTTTGAGGTGTCTGAATTGACTGAAGAAGCCGTTAAAGATGTTGCTCAAACTGGAAAAGCGTATGTACATGACTTTCTAGATATCAATGACAGACCCGTGCTTGTGGTGGTGGCATCAAACCATTTTTCTGCAGTAAGTCTAGAAGTTGAAGTAATTAATATTTTAATATGCTTTATATTCCTCTTTTATTTATTTATTTATGTTCTCTGAATTAATCAGAGAAAATCCATTGTTTCTTCTAGTCCTGCATCATTAGCAATAGACACTTCTATTATGTATCATGGGTCTTTAATTTGAGGAATGAGATTGCAAATATTTTGCATTCGAATTTCTGGTAGTAGCAATTGTCCGCAACTTGATTTCAATTGGCACAACTAAGGTCCATGTATGTCAATTATCTTGGATTTTCCGTAGTCCATACTGATCTTGAATTTATTAGCTAGTGGATCTACCTTACATGTGACTAGTTCCTCATAACTTTTGAAAAACTGTTTGTAACAATAAGGGATAAATAATTATATCACAGGCACATGATCCTGCAGACGATGAGAGGCTGTGTGTTTTCTTAATTGAGAAGGCATTAAGTAAGCTTCCACCTGGGAAAGAACAGTTGCTTGGAATAATTGATCTCAGAGGTTTTGGTACAGAAAATGCAGATCTAAAATTCTTGACATTCTTGGTAATGTTTTTTTTAACTAGTTGCCAAATATCTTTTAGTTGAGTGGTCCGTATTATCATCACCAAATGTGTGTTTGTGAACGTGCCTCACTAGAAAGAAATTGTACAACGAGTGTTACAAACTAATAATATGTTTCTTTATTTCTGGCAGTTTGATGTATTCTATTATTACTATCCAAAGCGATTGGCCCAAGTACTATTTGTGGATGCTCCTTTTGTGTTTAAGCCAATTTGGCAGCTAGTCAAGCCCTTGGTAAAATCATATGCTTCTCTGGTAAGCATTACCCTTGTTAAATGTGCATTTATTAATATAAGAAAAAGGAGATATTTTCCTCTTTATAATGAAGGTTAGTTTATGGATGCCAGGTTCACTTCTTATCTTTCTCACCTGAATTGTACACAATTCCTTGCTGCTTCTTTTTATATTTGTCTCTTTCATTTTAAGTATGGCAAGTGCGCTCAAGATATTGGGGTTGTTAAGATCTATTTATTATTTGATTAAGTTTCTAATAGTTTGCGTTCAAGTTAAGACTTAATTGGGACTAGGTTATCACATCACAAAAGTACAAGGTAATTGCCGCCTAAGGGGGTGGCCTAGTGGTGGTAGCCGACCATGCCTTTCACCTTCTGAGGTGGCCCTATTAGTGGTGGTAGCCGACCTAGGTTAAGGGTTCGAGTATTGGAGCTTCCCTATTAGGCTGAGGTGGTCCCATGCCATTATTATTAAGTGGGCGGGGGACAATGATCCATCCATGAGTTCCATTTTTATCTCATAGCCAGAAAATAAAAAAAGGTAATTGCATGATAGATTGATATTAGTATTTCACCAAAATGTCAATCAACTTCTTGTGACAAGTCTGTTTGAAAAAATTATCAAAGTGTCCAAACTATCTCGTGTTGCAATTAATTGGGTTAGTGTCAATCATTGTATATGGTCAAAATAATCTTACCCAACATTCTCTTATCTCTGCAACCTGTTATTCATTTTCTCCATATCTTTGGAATGCTGAGCATGTGTCTGACTTTACATTGCGGTTAAGTCAATTAGTGGAATGTTATACAGTTTACTTATGTGATATTGGACATAGGAGTGATGGCTCACATTTTGTGGTGGAACAAAAATCATAATGATTAATTTCGGCACTGTTTTGCATTATATTTTTTGTCGTTTTGCTGCCCCATGCTGAATTAAAATGTATTTTCATTTTCTTTTAATTCCTCTTCCCCACCCCCTGTTTTTCTTTTACAGGCAAGATTTTGCTCTGCGGAGACTGTCAGGAAGGAATATTTTACAGAAGAAACTTTGCCATCCAACTTCAGAGATTGACAGGGCTTTTTAACAAAGGATTTTTTTTGGAAGTTATGAAAAATTACAGCAAATTTTTCAAAACCTATACTATATAACATTTTTGTCTTGGACTTTCGAAGATCAATACGTAGATCTGAAGACAGCATCACATCATTTATTTAGTAGAAAGATAGTTTCTTTACTTTTAAGAGCTAATGAGAATTCTGAGAGGAATTTTAGAAGAACCATGCTGGCATAGGCATATTTTTTTCCCCCTTGTTTCTTATGCATGATATGTAGGAATCTGAGAGAAACTATGCTGGAGATTGGAGAATTATGTTAGTAGGTTCAATTGTTCTCAGCTCCTGTTGATAATGATATTATATAGAGGCAATATTGAAGAAACCCAAGTTCATCTACCCAGAAGACAGGTCTCATGTACAACCGTACAAGTGGAGTGCAAAATTGTTCACTAAATTAAGGTGTTTTTCCTTACAAAAAAACCACATTGATTGAATGCTTTAAAATACATTTGATACGGATATTTACTGCTTTAAGATACATTGATTGAATGTTTTTCCTTGTTTTTCCTTACTAAATTAAGATGTTTTTCCAGCTCAGAAGATACAACTAGGATGACATTCCCTCCTTGTAATCTCGTTGCAAAGATAATATTTGGCTTCCTCAAAACGAGTTCAGTAAGAAACGTCAAAGAATAATACCTTATAATGACAACTACAAATAAAGGAACTTGTAATGAGCTCAAAAACAAAGTGAGGGAATCTTGACAATTTCCACTGCTTACTAGGAAAACAAAGCTTAAATGTTTTCCCTACATGCCCAGCGCTTTCAGTTTCAGATTCTTTTCTTTGAGGAAAGCAGTCCACTCAACTGGTTTACGATCAGCTCCTTCATAGACAACAAACCTGGGTAACTTCTTGCCGTATGTGAGGAATGTTCCACCAGTAGCTACAGCTTTGCCTACAGCTGTTGCTTGGTACCCATCACTGAAATTCAAACCTGCAGAAGGGCTCAACTCTCCAACTAGACGCTTCATATACCTGCTAGCAGAAACCCAGTGTATGAGGAAGAAGAATCAACAGGGAAAGGAGGAAGGGAGGGGGATTTCTTCTTCTTTCTTTTTTGGGTCATAGAGAGGGATTAAAAAGTGAGGGGGTTTTCTGTGTGTGTATAAGGGGAGGGGCGGTAACCCTGGCTCACAGGCAGGCATGAATCCTTTGATCCTAGGTTTAAATCCATGACAAAAAAGTACATATTAGTCTTTTGCATCTCTCTTTCTTAGACAGTCAAATTGTCAGAACTTGACAACCAGTCAACCACCTAGCAGCATTCTGAGGATCCATGCATAAAGCAATGAACAGTCAAATTCCAGGGTGATGGACAGGTTATCAACTTTAATTGCTTCTGCTATCTTGCAAGTCACACTAGTAAGTGTCAGACTTAACTCCTTCCATTCAAATTTTCAAACGTAACACTAATAGTCAGAAAGTTCCAAACAGAAATACTGGGAAAAAAAGAGATTACAATATTTAATTGTTTAGTGTTAAACAATCTACTTATCTTCAGGTTCATAGATGATAGAACTTCCCAAAACAATTTATCATAGGAAACAACTGCAATGATTGTAACCCATGAGAGAAGAAAGTACCAGGTCTTTGTATAACTTTCTGGTACAACAATATCTCCACCAAGTGCTTTTAGTTCTTCAATAATATCAGGAGTTCCTGGCTTGTCATCAATTATGCTTATTGTCTTATGTTTTCGCTCCTTAGCAACCTGAATCACAAGTTTTCCAATTTCACTATCTGCACAATTCTGCACCAGCGTTGCACCTATCTGACAGCATTTTACCATTCAAACCAACAAGAAAAAGTGAAAAACCGTAAAGACCAAACACACCCACCACATGTTAACCTGGACATCTCCACATTTTTCTGACCAAACAAAACAATTACTAAATCACAAGGTAAGAGAATAGGGTGGGAGTGGAAGGAAAGAAAAAGTGGGTGAATGGGACGATTGAAAGAAGTGAAAATGATTATATGCTTGCTTTGTAAGACAATATAACGGACAGAATGAAAATGGAGTGGCCACCGTTTGCATTCCACTCAACAAATATTTCCACCTCCAATTTGGGATGAAATTATAAGTTGAAAATGCAATATAAAGAGTCTTAAAACAAGATCATTTTTATCTTCTCAGTTTTCACATTTTCTACCAGGCATCAATTAATTAAAAAAACAAAATAAATAAAACAATTTCATCCCTCTTTCAGTTCCACCTATACTAATAGTACCAACCACGCCCTAAAACTAAAGAGGGGGAGGTGGGAAACGACCTATGATCTTATTCTTATGCTATAATGTCATTTTGATTCTATCAAAGATTGATTGACTATCACATTTTATCATCATGCCTCTCTCTGAAATGCTCATAAGTACAACAAAGCAAACGTCATGAAATAAATAAATAATCTATCATTTTCTAAATTAGGAGTGCAAATGAGAGGGAGGGTTGGAATTACCAGGCTTTGGAGAAAGGGAATCCAAGAGAGAGATAACGTTAATTCTCAGAGAAGCGGCATTTGACATCGACAGGAATCGAACTCCCATCCGGAAAATCGTATTCCCATGGCTTCCAGTAAAGATCCTACTCCTACGTACGGATTCCATGACTAGTTTTATTCTGTTTCTCTCAGTCTCAGACTCACTCACACTCACTAGTTCCTGTTGGTGTAGACAACAGATCATAGCTAGCGTACGTGTGTGTTTGGTTGTGGAGCTTTATAAACCATGCCACACTCGGACTACTACTCCCATAGAGTTGCTAGGGAGTGCATGAACCAGCTTGAATTGGTTTTAACATTAAGCTCAAACCAAACTTAAGTTACCTGGTTTTTTTTTTCTTGGTTCCAAAAGTATTACAACTAAATCAAAGTTTGTCTGTTCCAAAAGTATTAGAAGTTTAGAACTAAACCAAACTAAATATAGAAATTAATAAAGAAAATGTATGCATAAAATTTATCAATCTTTTTGAGAATTTATTAAATTATTCCTAATTATTAATTAAAAAATCCTATTAATTATTGACTTATGTCCACATAAAATATTATGTTAACAAGTTTAGTTGGAGTTGTGATTAGATAAAAAGTGTATTTTTACCATTTTTTTAGAAAGACTGGTTTTATGTTGAAAGTCACAGAACATATAAATTTTGTGCACAAAAAATGAACCAACTTTTTATGTAAGACTTAAAAATTTAAAACCATGTATAATACCCAAAAAAAAAAAAAAGCGATGTAAAGACTACTTCGAAATTTTGACATACAAATAACATTACCGTAATAACACAATATATTATCATGGGTATCTCGGCCTTCACGTAATTACGCAGTCTAGAACTGTTTTGTTTCTAAAACGACAACGTCGCTGGCAATAATAAACGACAAAATTTTGATCAGATATGACCAATGCCAACGCAAACGCAGGGGCATAACATAACAATTAACAAGTAACAACTAACAACTAACAACAATATTCAACAGTGAAGTCGGGGGAAAGGAAAGCGAAAGGCGATGAGGAAGGGAGGGGTATTGGTCAACGTGATGTGTTTGGTTATGGTTTGCGGTGCGATGGAATCCCCGCAGTACTCAGTGGTGCACTTGGAGTCTGATTTCCAGATCAGGCTCTATAGAAACTCCGTCTGGATGTCCGCTCTGGCTCTAGACATTTCCTTCGAGAAGGCCACCTGGAATGGCTTCCACAGGTAATCATTAATCCTTCTCAACCTCCCTATTCTATTCTCAACTTATTCAACAACCAGGTTAGAAATCTTGGACTCCAAAGTTTTTGTTTTTTATTTACTTTTTTTGGTCTTTGAACGAGTATTTTATAAGGTGCCAATATTCATTGTTCAATATGCCCCCCCCCCCCCCTTTCCTCTGCAAGTATATGCTCTAGGCTGCCACTTAGCTGTCTAGTTGAGGAATAGTTCATGGAAATTTAACAGAATCAGAATTCAAAACTTGTATAGTGAGCCATGGAACGATTAATAATAGTCTGCTAGATAACTTGGAGGGGTGTGGTAACTTTGGTGTCTCTTAAAAATGGGGTAAAAAATTCATGGAATCAACTGGGGATATTAAAAATTTCATCCCAAATTTTTTTAGAGGATATCAAACTTTAGAATAAACTTATTATTGTATGATTAGTTGATGTACGTAAGAATTTCACCCCCCGGGTCCTCTTTTTATTGTTTTCTAGATCGAAATGGAGCGTTCTAGTGGTTGCCTCTCTCAATTTGAATTAAAAAGTTTCATAATTTTTATTTTTTTTGGCATCTTGCAGGTTGTTCCAGTTCATACAAGGTGCCAACCTGAATTTCTCTCGAATTGCAATGACTGCTCCAGTGTTGACAAGCTTAGTCCCTGGAGCTGGTCCCCTTCAATCCCAAGCCTATTATGTTAGTTTGTATTTGCCTGTGAAGTTCCAAGCTAGCCCCCCACTCCCACTCCCAGAACTGAATATCAGCCCCTATGAATTGTGCAGCCACTGCATTGCGGTGAGAAAGTTCTCAGGATTTGCCAAGGATCACAAGATTGTAAAAGAGGCAGAAAAGCTTGCCACAAGCTTGAGCAGGACTCCATGGGCAAATTCAACTTCATCCAAGAGTCAACGTGCTTACTCAATTGCACAGTACAATTCTCCATTTCGGATTTTTAAGCGCAGAAATGAGGTTTGGGTGGACATTGATGCCCCTGAATTAGGCTGTAAGTTGGTCGGTGTTGCAGCATATTGAAGGATAGCAGAATGCGTTTCTGCTTGTGATCGGCTATTCAGGTCCATCTAAATGTCCAAGGAGTTAATTACGCGCTGCTTATCTGTTTGTATTAATGTAATTATTGTGAAACATGTAATATATTGAATTGTGTGTATAATAATAGGATTTGGTTCCTCTCATGTGGAGTTTTTACATGATCATATCATGTGAAAAGAGATAAAACTCACATGTAAATATCCAAATCCAATAATAATGAAATCTATAGCCGAAGTCTTCCTTTCTCCCTCTCTCAACTAAAACAAACTGACACTAAATTATCAACGAGGCAAGCAAAGTAGGAGGGTGGAAATAGATGGGAAGCTGCTTTGTGGTTCTAGATGCATTATTCGTGGCTTCTAGCAAGCAGTATCAACCCATGGATGATGGCACTTCATTAAAAGAAAAACAAACGGGCCTATATGAGCTAGGTTATGTTGGTTTGGGTTGAGAGTTGAGACTCAAAAATTAAACCCAAGATTTTTTTTTACATTCTCTAACTTAAAGGAAAATCTTTTGACAAAAAATACCATAATATTAGTGGAATTAATGGAGATTGAGAGTTGTGTATAGGATGAGATTAAATAATGAGGAAAAAGAAACTAAACATTTCAACTTTCATAAACTGATAAGTGGTCACGATTAAAAGGTTCAACTTTTATACTTTATACAATCTGATCATGCATTTATAACAAATAATAGGTATCTATTTAGGTTTATTAAGTATAATTTGGTTGGGTTGAGTTAATTTGGTTTAAATTTTTATTAACCCAAACCAAATTTTTTTAAAAAATTTCAAACGAACCCAACCAAACCCAAACAAAAACAAGACTCAAACCATCTCATAAGTTTAGGTTGGATTGGGTTTTGAACTCCCCTAAATACAACGATATTTGATGAAAAATATATATATATATTTGGCATAGGTGAAAAAGAAGAACAAGGATAACATTTTTATCTAAGATTTGTAAGAAATATTTTCTCTGATTCTTTCTTGTTTCATCTGAAAACAATGATGCAAACTTAATTGGGGAAGGAGGAGGAGGAAAATAATAGACACGCCAGAGATGTAGATATATCAATTATGGAAATAACCACAATAGAAATGAACTTAAGAGAGATATGTAGCATCAAATGATTAAGCCGTTATATAAAAAATAAAAATAAAAATAAAATAAAAAACTGTTTGGTTATAAGCTGCTATTTTGTTTTGATGAAGGAACATGGTTAGGTGTTGCGAGTATTGTGACGTATCCGAGTTTATATTCGCTTAACGTTTTTTGCTTTGTGCCTTAAGACAACCAAACAGGTGTTAGTTGTTTGATCGACCAGTAACCAATCAGCGGTCGCCACATGTTGACAAATAGTAACGCCATTAATGCCCAACTCCCTTAGATGATCGACTGAACAACCTCTATAAAAGACTTGAAACTCGAGGGACTCCTTATATTCTTCCTCTATGTCCAGGGGTCAATTTATCTTGAATATGGTAGTTAGGATATTGACTTACTCATCCAAGTATCTCTGGCGAGCGAGCGACTCCTTTGTGCATGGAAATCCAACACATAATATAAAGTTATGTTTGTTTTACTTTTAAATTTAATTTTAATCAATTTACAGTAAAGTTTCTTTCTATTATTATCTAGTCATGTACTAATACATCGTTAAAAGAGTTAGACTTTTAAAATAATTATTATGATAATAAATTTTTTTAATAATTTAACAATACATAATCGAATGAGAATATAAAACAAAAATTCACTGAGAATTAAAATTAAAATCTTTACTTCTTTCCAAAAGCCACCGGCATATGGAAAAAGCAAAATATTATTGCTTCACATAAAATAGAAGCTCCTTCAAAAGCTCTAGAGAAGTGTGCCTGCGTTGAAAACAATCTTATCCAAGCTATAAGGCAGTTGGCTGTCACCAAAACAATCATTTAGCCATAGTTTGAGCGCTGTTATTGTTACTGGGAAAATAGACCATGTTGCCCCATAATACATATGCTTACATATAGACTTAGAAATAGGGCCAGGTGGCCTAAAACGGGACATACGGCGTATTTTACTTTTAAATTTTGATTTATTTTGACTTAATCTATTTATGTTTAAATTTTAAAAAAATATATTTAAATAAGTCAAGGTTTAAATATTTAAAAAAATCTTAACAAATTAGCCTATTTATTTATTATATATACATAATTAAAAATTTATAATAATTATATAATTTTTTAGTTATATATTAATATTATTTATTTATTTTATATACAATACAATAATTTTATTAAAAGCTAGATATAATTGAAATCTATAAAGAGTGAATCTATTAACCTATTTGAAGGAAGCATTACTTTGATACTCATCTTTTTTTATAGAGTATTGGTACTCAGGGTGAGTTGTCAAGTATTCTTTAGTTGTTTATATTTAATACACTTTCAAATATTTATTATGAAACCAACGATCAATAAATAATTGACAACTCAGCATGGGTATCATACTCATTAGAGTATCATAGCAACTCCTATTTGAAGGGCTTTAAGCAATGTACATCCTTAAATAGGCTTTCAGATCAAATTAGATTTTTATGTTTTCACAAAAAGGTCAGACTAGATAAAAAAAGAGAGCCTATAATAGATAGTGGACCAGGTTAAGACTAAAGTTTTACAAAACAAACCAAACCTATTTAGAGTAAATCCTATCGTAGAATAGCCTATTTCCACCTTTACTTACAAGTTGAGGCAGACGATCTACCAATGGTCTTAAGTGGCTTAAACCCATGCGACTAGAAAGCTCTACAACAACTTTAAGAATCAGCCTTAGAGTGATGACAACCCCACAAGACTCCTTCAACTTGCGAGCTAAGATAAGACCACAACTTACATATAAGTAAAGTTGATATTGTATTGAGACTTATAAAGGGAAATCTTTTACTTTCCCGCGTGAAATGCCTTTAAGGATAAAACTGTAAGTCCCAATTTATTAGGTTAAAGCAGACAATATTTCCTAATATGTTGTGGTCTTACTTGGCTTGAAATCTATGGTGAGCAGCAGGGGCAGTGTGTCTAGCTTTACGGAATATATAGGAATTACCATAAACAATTGGACATTACTGCAACTTATTTGCATGTCAATCCTCAGTGATTGCCTCCAACTGATCCAGCAGGTCGATCAAGTTGAAGTTCAATTCACCAGGAGAGAATCCAGTTTTGCAGTGGACAATCTAAGCACACTAGCAGCAGATACCCCAACCTCAATTATATTATGCTATCCTTTTCCTTCAATACAACTGTTTCTTGATTGAGATGCTACGGGAAGAACATGTTCCAGGGGAGGCAGGATTTCTCCAGGATGATGGTTTTTGAATGTTTTAAAAGAGGGACTAACAGGACGTGTTTTCCTGCGACTTGAATTAGCAGTCTTCGATCAGTGCAATTTTGTGTTTGCCATCATGACCTAGTTTGTGAAAACTTATTTTATTCTTAGTCAAATTCTACCTATTGGATGTTTTGGGGGGGGGGGGGGAAGTACTGAAAAGTCTAAATTTAAAGTAGCAAGGGGCACTCCACAAACTATGGAAATTGATATCAGCAGCAACAAGCAATCAGGCATGCAAGGCTCATCAGAAGAATCAAGTATTGCAAAAATCGTGCTCCATTTAAAGTTATAACCAATTAAATGTCTTTAACAACAATCAACTTATCATAAGGCTTCAGGTAAGTTTGTACGTCTTTCTCTCTTAGATATAACTTTGCTTTAAAGCTAACTCTCACTAGTCTAATGAGTAAAGGAGTGCCACTGCAAATTGTCAGTAGCCAGTGAAAGATATCCTCCACCATTCCAGGATCCACCATCAGCCCCATAAAAATCAATAAAAACAAAATGATAAAGAATGAATAAAGGAAAGATCAGATAAAAGAACCGAGAATGTTTATAGTAATTATGGTGATGTTACAATGAGTTAATGGATCTTCCTAACAGCCTTTCAAACACATAAAACCCTTGTTTTTTATATGTTTGATGTTCAAACAATAACTTGTACAAGCAGGGTAAGTTACTAATATTTAACGTTAATATTGTACAAGCAATGAATCATTGACAAATAATTGATACTAATACTATGACACGACACATGTTCAACTTCTAAAGCCATATCCTTAAGTTCATATTATATCAATTGAAAATGCAGCAGTGAATACATGAAAGTCCCCCAACTAGTTTTCATTCATGTTTGCGCAATTGACACCAAAACTTTGGGGATAAAAGCTAGTTTTCTATTAGTGTAGTGTTTTAAAAAAATTGAGTGAGCCAAGTAAATAACCATTGACTTCTAAAACCTTCAGTATCGTGTCCTTCCAAAATGAATTTATGCAATGAAAAGATACAAGAACACTGAAATATTAGTTAGATCGGTGTCTTGCATGAGTATAAGATGGCAAAGATGTGCCAGGAGCAGAAGCCCTCCTGATTGGCATAGGTAGCTTGATATGACTACAATAAACAATCAATAAAAGAAATAGAAGTACAGCAAAGAGAAAAGTTGGAGAAGACATGACCTCGACATTCTTTAAAGTTGAAATGATAGTCTGGGCTTTGCTGCTTGCATTTAACCAAAGAAATTTCCCTTCAACCAATGCAGCTCCTAATGTCCAGGAAACATCACCTGGACCAAATACCATATCTACATCACCAAGACACAGACCATACTCAATCAATGATGCCATATAAGCCACTCGGAAACAAAATTGTCCAGCATAATTTGGATTGTCAGAAATACTGCTTATGCCGGCCCATAAATTTGAACATATTTGCTTGCCTGACTCCCAAACCATTGTTAAGTTGGCACTTGGGCTCAAATTTAACTTGTTATAGACAAAAAAGAAACCAGATAAAGCATGAAATCGCTTGATTGGGTGTGCAACAGCTGTTAAATTAAGTATACTTGTGCCTGCAAGGTACATATTGAAACAGAATAAGTGACTTGATGCTATTGTAGAAACAAAACCCACAACAATCCCTCCCTTCCCCTGGCCCCCTCCCATGTTAGGTTGAAACCCAACCCCAGCAGAAAGAAAAAGTGGACTATCTACTCGGGCTCAGATATTTAAAAATGCATGCTAATAATCAAAAGTCAAACAGCTTAACATGATCACCTTTTGAGAAGTAAATGCTTGAGTATCAAATTTCCGTAGATGGGATGAAGCTCCTTATTGCTTGTTTTCTTTTTTCAATTTGTTTTTTTCTATGCAGAGTTTTGGGGAAGGGTGAGAGGTTGGGCACATGAGAGTAATTATATATAACTGCATAATTCTTACTTAAGTCAGTGATAACTTTATCCAATATTCTCTGTGATGAAATCACTGTTATAATTTTCAATTAACATATGCCTTCTACAGACTTATAGAAGCTAGTGTTTCACAAGGCTATGAGAAAAAATTTCATCATCCTACAACAATTTATGTGTATATAAATTAAAATGAGAACTACCAACTGATTATACTCTTACCAAAACCGGAAAATGAACTAGCTTGGCAATTTTTGCCAACTGTTGGATGTGACACTTTGGAATTGCTCGAGTTTATAGCAGCAGCAATAGCTAGTACTTTGCATTGCTCCCAATCAGGTTCTCCAATAAGACGTAAATAATGAAGTTCAGATTTTTGGGGTTGACTATGACTTTTCTGATAAGTGGCATCAAGTCCGGAGCAAGAATAGCAGGTATAGTTTTGTTCAAAAGTAGATATCAGACAAGGATGTCTGAGTTCAGAGCTGCTTCTGGTTCTTTCCATGCTTTGATTGCTCCTGAGCATAAGAATTGTCCTATCAAATGCTTCGTTTAATCCAAATGCTGGCAAAGAGTAAGCCATAATCTGATGTTCAATTGAACTAAGCTTTGATCTCATCATGTACGCATCATCTCCTGTGCCATCTACCTCTATCACAATCTGCAATGAGGAGCCACCCAAATCAAGAAGTCCCAAGGAGGGAGACCCAGGATAATTATCAAAGCTCCCCATTTTGTAGTTCAAAGCAACCCAACCATAATAAGCTTCTTCCCTCCCACTCAAAACCCTTATCCAACTCTTCCTATACATAAAAGAGTGATCTTTCAAAACAGCCTCTACATCTCCCAAAACTCGCTCAGCATCATCCCTTGCGAGCCTCCGCAGCCCAGCAGTAGCTAGGACAAAAACAGGAGTGTCTCTGTGTGTTTCATGTGGCACCAGCTTTTCTGCCCATAAAATCAAAGGCTCCAAAGCTTCTCTTACACCTAAAGAATCATTAACAAATTTGTCTAACCCAGGCTCAGTTTGCATACAGTGATATTGACAATAATTTTTCCAAAGTGAACTCTTGGTTGCATTATCAGGATATGAATGCAGCAAAATTGGCAAGTTCCCCTTCCTTACACCACCTACCATCCACTCATACACATTCACCCGTGTTCCAGTGCTACCACAATCCACAACCACAGTATAATACGATGAATTGAATACAACACGACCCTTTCTGTTATCTGACTCAAGATAAAAACCCAGTAACAACAGCATCGTGATAAAAATGGCTGCACCAATTTTTAACACCCATTTATGTTTGGCGAATCGCTTATCTTTCGAAGGGGATTTGGGGAATTCCATTGCAAAAAATGATTTAAAATAGGAATGAGTCAGTTACAAATCCCACTGACTCCTTTTATTTCTCAAACCCCCCGATTTTTTTTCTGAATTTATATTAGTGCATAGTTACAGAATGGATCGGAGTTTCAGCGAGTTTAATCAACTCCAATATTAGGATTACGGAAAACATGTATTTCACAAAGAAGGCTCAGATTTACCATCAACTATAAGAATTTGTTTATTAAAAAAAAACAAAAGGTAGATAACAAGCACCGGAAACTTTGATCTGCAATTATCTGATGGAAGAAAGATTAGCCAATGTCTTCTGATTCTCTCTCGCTCTGGCATTCGCTTGTGCCCCTGTTTAACTGAACGCCACCCTCCAGATCAGATCGGGTTCTTGAGGAGACGGTGCAAGTTTTTGTATTTTGTATTTTGTATTTTTTTTGAATGTCAGTTTAAAGGCAATATGGCCAAAAAATATTTTAAAGGCAATCATTTTTTAAATATTTAAAAAATATGACAAGTATAAATAAAAAGTCAATTGTGAACGACAATTTTATTTTATTTTTTATAATAAAAAATGGTTAGTAGAAAAGGTTTCTCAAACTAACAGGTTAGACTATCATTCAAGCAGAAAATCACCTCTAAAGTTCACGGAAGGCTATTTAAGTAGTCCTTAGACGACCGAAAGTCTCCCGGGAGAAGTTTGCCCATCAAACGAAACGACTAATAATAAAATATTTAAATTTGTGTGCATAAAAATATAAAGAGTTTAATTTTAATTTATTATTAGTGTAAAAAAAATATATTATTATTTAATTATATGTTATTAAATTATTAAAAGAGTTTAACTATTATATTAATTATTTAAAAAATTTAACTTTTTTAATGATGTGTCAGTACATAATTAAATGACAATGTAAAAACACACATAATTAAATGATAATATAAAAAAACGTTACACTAATAATAGATTAAAATTAAATCCAAAATATAAAGTTATTCAAAATTCATAAATCACTTACGGGGCGTTTTGTTTAAGGTTTGAAAAAATATTTCTAGGAATAGCATGCCCAGGAATAATATTCCCAGGAATGGTATTCCCAGGAATGATGATTACTACATTTGGTTAACTAAAACTTTTCCCGGGAATGACTCAAACTGCCGGTGACAGTAGCTGATATCGTTTGTAACCGTCAACCTCTGGAGGCGACAGATGTGACTGGATTCCAGTGACTAGAGCGGTTACTGAAGTCGTCGAATTTCGGTGACTGGTGTGGTGGCTAAAGTCGTCGGTCATTATTAGCCGTCGTCGGCTTGTGGTGGCTAAATTCCGGTGACTATCACGGAAGCCGAAGTTTTCGGCCACCGTCAATTGGAGGCAGTGACGGAGGTAGCCGAATTCTGGTGATTGGCCGCCGTGAACGGTGGTCGATGGTGGCCGATGGCGATCACCAGCAATGATATGACAATTGTTGGTTAATGACATGTCAATAGAAGGGTAGATATTTTGAATATTTCACATGGCAAAAATATTCTCATGCCATGGGAATATTGCAAACCCACCTCTCTCCATAGGAATGAAAATGTGAGAATGTTAGTTAAAAATCATTCTTGATAATCATTTTATGATAAGAATATTTTTTCAAAATTTATATCAAACATGGGAATCCAATATTTCTATATAAGAATTCCCAAAAATAAAAAAATAATTCGCGAGCGAAACACACCTTGTGAACCACAATTGATTCAACTTACTGAATAAATTCAAATTTTCAAATAAAACTTACCTTTTCAATGTGTGAAAGTCCAAATTCTTCACGTTTTAGCCAAAGCATACGTCCTTTTTGCGTCTTGCAGGTTGGAGATTTTGGGCCTTTTTATGTAAAAATATATTTTATTTATTTTTATTTATCGTTTTACTTTAGTTATAAAACTATTTATCAAAATATTTTTTATATTAAAAATTTGATTTAAACTAAATTAAGTTCCCAACATATTTTTTTTATAACCTACGTTGAGAAATCTGTTTAGTAGAAATCAACTTTTTAACGTATAATTTTTTTTTTTGAATTCGACTCTTTAACATTTTTTTAAATTTATTTTGAAAAGTCAATTTAATATATATTTGTTACAAATTATTTGATGAAAAAAATAAATTTTTAACTAAAAAATCATTTTAAATGATTTTGATCGTATTTGTTTAAGTTTATTAAAAAAATTATTTATTTAAAAAATTATTTTTATGATGAAAATAAAAAACTATTCTTATTAATTTTTTAAAAAAATCTCTTACGATAAAATAGAGAAATTTTTTTATGAAAACACAAAACTAATTATTTATAAAAATTAATCTTATAATTTTACAAATATGGCAAAGTTTTACCCCCATTAAATTTTAATTCAATTCATGTTCAAATTTTTGTGCATTTACTTTTATTTTCAAATATTACTACTTTATAAAATATTATGAGTATTACTATATATATATATATATATATATGGAAATTCCTTCGGTATTCTTTATTTTTATAAGGATACCGGTACCCATGATAATTAGTGACTAACATTTAGCCACATGTCTTAATTAGTTAAAATATAAATATTAAAATATAAATATAATATTTATTTTAAATATAATGGGACACATGGTTAAATATTAACCATTACTTGTGAAGGAGTACTGGTACCCTCACAAAAAGAGAAAGTACCAGAGAAACCTCCTATATATATATATACCTACGCTAACGTAACATATTTAAATACATATATTTTATAGTAAAACTAATTATATATATTTTATGTATATTTGAAGTTAATAAAATTCACATTAAGATATGATATATATTTAAGAATTATCACTACAACTAATTGTATTTAAATATACATAAAAAGTAATTTTTTAATAAACATATTTGTTTGAAGATAGTTTTTTATGTCTTTCATGGTAATTTTGTAATAAAAAAGAAACACTTTTATACGGTTGTATCAAAACAAGTTAAAAGCTATTTTTTTAAAAAAATAATTTTTATAATTATAAATAAATATAAAATAACTTCTATTTTTCTTAAAAATTTCTAAAAATTAATTTTTAAATTATTAAAAATCAAAATTATTATTATTTTAATATATAACAAACGTGCTTAATTCACTTGCCATCTTCTACTTTCTTCAACTCTACTTCAAGATTTGCCATCGTTCTCACCCCAACTCCCATCATTCTCGTCCATCACCTGACCCCTCTTCTGACAAACTTCCAGATCTCTCCATCTTGCCCCGCTTCATATGATAAGATTGATAATCCCAATGGTGTTATTCAGCTTGGTTTGGGCGAGAATAAGGGGAGATTGCTTTGCTGTTCCCTGGGTTGGGTTTTCATTTCTTATTTTTCATATTGGAAAGAATAATTGTGACAAGTGATTGGTTTCCGTTGGTGACTAGGTGTATCTATCTCTAGACTTGGTTCAAGATTGGATTGAAAACAATGGAAGCGGTGCTATATTGGGGTTGGGGGAGGAGAAGGAAGAGATCGCAGGGGGCTAAGTGATTGTTTGGTTTTGCGTTTCACAAGCTCAAACATGTGTTTGTACATCTAAACGAGTGTTTGTCCATTTTACACTTCTTTGGTTTGTAATAAATTTGAACATTTTTTAGTAGAAGTGAAAAATTTAAGTTTCTCTGTTCATTGAACTTCGTATTTTCACCCTCTTTCCACTCTATCCCTAACTCGCCTTCACACCTGCTTTCAAATAAATGGCATAAAGAGGAGGCTAATGAAAAAAGAATAAAAATTAGAAGGGAAAGAAAAATTAAAAGCAAAGGGACTAAGGTTGCTCTTCCTTTCGGACTAACTATCTGACGAGGAGAAAACAAAAATGAATATTCAAAGAACTCACGCTCATACTCAAGGCTATGTGTTTGAAAGTATAAAGAGATAAGGTTACATACAGGATGGACAAAGAGAAAGAATAGCGAGGGGAGGTGACGTTTTGAGAAAGGAAACAAAAACATATAGAAGCAAGTATCATAAATAAGTTTTCATTAATCATTACTGTTTAAGAAAATTAAAAAAATGGTTTCTACACCAAAAGGTAGTTAATTTCACATTTTTTATATATAAAAAATTAGTTATACCTAAATATCAATGAATAAAAATAATAAAACAAAATAAAAGAGTAATATTAAAACAAATCAAAATTCATGTCTTTTTAATAATTATACATTCAAAAATAATTTTAATAAACACTATCCAATTAAGATTCATTCTTTTAAAATCACTTTTCAAATATGAAATATCGAAACATAAAATACTTTACTAAAAATTTATTTTTAGCTTTAAATTTATAAAATTAAATTAATTCAGAATCAAATTTACAAAATTTAATTTAAATATACAATAAATATTAATAGGATCACAGGAGGCTAAATACTAAAATGGAGTGAATTAGTGATATCCCCTTCAAACAAATTCATAGAAAATTGACTTTTCAATATAAATTAAAAAATAAAATACACGTTAAGAAGTTATATTTTTTAAATTCACTTCTTAACATTTATTTTTTAAAAAAAGAACGCATGGTGGGATCAACATGAAAAATTAGTATATTTTAATAAATAATTTTGAAATTAAGGTAAAACGATAAATATAAAAAAAGTTATTTTGATATAAAAAAACCAATAATTTGTTTTAGCCAACACAAATATCCATTTCATGAATATGAACAGGAGCCAAAGAGCATGTATGGTTGATTTGAATAAGGTTAGGAAAAAATGATATTTTTCATAGAGCATTTTAAGTAGAGTTTTTCTTTATTTTTTCTTAAAAAAATAATATTATATTTAGATACAATGTTGAAAAAGTACTTTTAGCTTATGTTTGGTTGAATGTAGAGAAGTAATAAAAGAAACTTAATATATTATTTGAGAGTTTTGAAAGTAATTAAGTTAAATGATTAAGGAGAAAAACTTAAAATAACTTCTTACCACTCAAACTCTTAATTTTTCAGACATTTCATTTAGAAAGTTTGAAATTGATCACTTCTTTTATTTTTTTTATATGATCATTTACAATTTTAGCCCTATGCACCATAAACAATGGAATATACAATAAAAATTAATAGGGTAATATTAGAAGTTAATTAAATTTATAATTTATTTCACTCAATTAATTATAATTGTGACTTTCAAACAATAGATAGATGCTCTTTCCATTCCCTTATTAAAACTTCAAAACAACAAGTGATATTCTTTTATCTTTCTATTCAATCTCATTTCAAATCACTTCATTATAAATAATTCTACTTCATTTCTTAACAAAAAGTTTTTTAAATTTGTTTGGATAAAAAATAATAAAAATATTTTTTTATAACAAAATTATTGAAAAAGAACATCTAAAAGCTAAAAGCATGTTTGATTTGTTTTTTATTTTTATTTATAATTAGATATATTTTTATTATAATTTAAATATGTAAACTTATTTTCATTATGTTTTATATTTTTTAATTTTTGTAAAAAAATATAAAAAATAAAATTTTGTTTTTTAAATTAAATTATATTTTTCTTCATAAAATTTTAAAAATAAATAATAAGAAAATATTTTTTTTAATTATATATATAACTAAAAACAAAAATAAAAAATAAACTAAACGAGCTTTAAAAGAAAACATATGATATAATTTTTAATAAAAATAAAAATATTACTATTAAAATATTATATTAAAAATCACATCCTTTTTTTCATAAGTCAAATGATGCTTAACTTTTTTTGAGAAAGTTAAAAGTAAGCTTTCAAATTGTAGAAGTGCTTATTTTAAAAGGCAAGTCAATCCATACGCATAGATACAGTGATTTCATGTCAAGATAATTTACCCTGAACCAATCAAAATTAAACTCATTTTATTTTTCCACAAATGCTAAGATTAAAATGATTAATAAATGTAGTATAAATTTGTTTAAGCCTTATTTAATGTATTTTTGTTTTTAGTACATAATATAATGTTTTAAAGTGGGCCTATATCAATAAACAATTTTGCCACGGGGGTAACTCAACTGGGACGTCCCCGAACTCCTTTCAGCCTTTTTTCTCTCTCTCTTTCTCTCTGTCGCTATTCCTTCGTCTCCGATCCGAAACCCACCACTCCAATCAACACCGACAGATCTCCTTCTCTGAACCTCCCTCGCCACCTTCCACAAAATTCACTGCAAGATTTTGATCGCTTTATTCTCTCTGCCCCCTATACACAGCTATCTGCAATTGGTTCTCTAGGGTTTCCACAAGGCAAGACATTTCCCAGTTATATCTGGTATACTTTTGTTTCCACTTCGAACTATAATTCGTCCACGATTGATTCCCGAGAAAACGAAGGGGAAAAATATATATTGCGAGGGGGAAAAATAGAACTGGCATTTTGGCAACTGTGACTGCTGCGGGATTTTAATATGCCTCAGCTTGTTTTCTTTTCTTCAAGATAAAAAACGGACTGGTGTAGAATCTGTTTTACGAGGAAATTTTTTTATTGTGAAACTATTTTTGCCCCTTTTTTTTAGGGGGAACAGTGATCTAAAGGCCTCACTCTATGCTTCTTAACTTCATTTGGACCCTGTTTTCTAAATTTTAAGATGTTTGCATATGTGATTGTTGGGTCTATTTTCTGGATGATATCGTCGTTGAAGAACACTCGTGATTGAAAAGTTTGTGTTGCTTTTGCTGCCTCTGTTTTTTGGATCTATAGTTTGGTGCGAATACCACTATTGTGCATTATGCCTGAAGTGATTTGTTCTAGTGGAATTGAATATAACCGTTTCTGGAATATATTATTTGGTAGACTTGGTATAGCACATGGTTGTGATGGCTAGGGTCATACCTATATTTACTATGTCAGTGAGATGGCGTTATAAACCAAACTGAATAATCATGATCGGAAAAAGTCTGTTTTATGTCAATTGACTCATTGCTTGGAGTTCAGGACCTTTTATTAGTGATTTGAACATAGTTGCATAGTATTAACTATGGTGGCAGAAAAGACGAACAGAACATGAGGTGAATGGGCAAAAATCTATATTATTTCATATTAGTGAATACTGGCATACTTGAGAACCATGAACAGATGAACTGTGTGTCATATTTAGCATCTTCGATTTGATGGCTCCATTATTCAGAAGAATGCTGAGATGTGGTAATGAATGGGAAATATTGGATATAGCCGCTATTTTGGATTTTCCTTTTATTATGCCATTGAAAATTAACATGGAATATTTTGTAGGCTTACCATGGCAACTGCATGAAATGCATGTAGTGAGAATGGTGTTTTGGATGAGTGGCAGCATAAAATTAGAACTATAATTTGTTAGACGTTATGAGTGTCCTTAATTGTGAATAAGGGTTGAGAACTTTGTGATGAAGATAATGGGATGGGATGTTGAGAATTTGCTGCCACAACCCAACTTTTTTTTAAAAAGAGACAAGTGCATATAACTCCTGATGTTCCTTTAAAATTGAAGAGAGTTTCTATTATTTGACCACAAGTTAGATGGTAACATTGTAATTACAAATTTAATCTTAAATTGTGTACCCATATGAATTTATTGCAATATATCATATTAATGAAATTGTGCTTCTCTCTGTTTCTCTCTTATCAGGCCTTTCAATTGGCTTGAATGACCGTGTGGCAGCGACCAGGCTATGACTTCAAGCATGTTGAGCGGGGAGCGAAGGTACGTCTTGATTTGTGTGCTTTGGAGGCCACTAGGAGTGGGCTAGTGGTGAGGGCCTTGGGTAGTTTGCAAGAGGCCCTGTGCTGTCATTGTACCCAAAAACAGAATTTGTGCTTTGGTATGCAAATCATATAGTGATGTCTTTGCAGAAACCAATTTATTTTTGTCAATATGGTTCTAATGGTAACCACTTGTCTCCTCAATCGAGGTTTCAAGTTCTAATCCCCCCCTCTACGTGTGCAGGAATATATTTTTATCAAGTGACTAATTGAAAATCAAGATTAATTATGCTAATGCTGTTGCAGGTGGGCCTCTTCCAGAAGAGGTGGTATGACTGTTTTAGGGAAAGTTGCAGTTCCAAAACCTATCAACTTACCCAGTCAGAGGTCTTTGATTTCTGGCTGACCTTTTTCTCTTTTCAGTTAACTAACGTGGTTGGTTTACCATCTGAAAATTTTCCCTTTCTTTTGTATTAAGGTTCGAAAATCAAGGTCTGGACCCAAATGTGGAGATTGTTCCCAAGTGAGTAAATATTCCATTGACCTGAGTGATATGACGTTTTCTGTTGCATTTGTTCTTCTAGTTCCAGATTATTGATGCTTGTGTGGTCTTCATTTATTTTGATTAGGGGTACCCTCAGCTGGGGTAGTAGATCATCCTCTTCTGCATCAAATGCATGGGGTTCTTCTCTGTCTCCAAATACCGATGGTGGTACTAGTTCACCCAGCCACCTCAGTGCCCGTCCATCATCTGGTGGAAGTGGCACGCGGCCTTCGACTGCTGGTAGTGATAGGGCTCTTGAGCCTACTACTAATGTATGGGGGTCAAATTCTCGGCCTTCATCAGCATCTGGGGCACTGGCATCAAATCAGACTTCACTGACATCATTGCGTCCTCGCAGTGCAGAAACAAGACCTGGTAGCTCACAGTTGTCTCGATTTGCTGAACCCTTGACTGAAAATTCAGGTGCTTGGAGTGCTGCTAGGACTACGGAGAAACTGGTAGACTTCTGTTATTATTTGTGCTTGAAACTTTTGAATACTACTACTAGTTACTTCTGAAGATATTTAATGTAATTTTATTATATTAATTGTTTCTAGGTTAATAGGCTGATTTAACAAGTGCTTAGGATGTTTGTCTTTACAACAATTGATGTTGGAATTTGTTTTACAGTAGTCAATAATTTTCCATTTCTCGCCTTCTATTTTGCAGGGAGTTACACAACCCAAGAATGAATTTTCTCTGAGCTCTGGAGATTTTCCAACTCTTGGTTCTGATAAGGACAAGTCAATCCTGGATTCTGAGTTGCAAGGTATCATGTTCTGAATAACTATTATGGTGATTACTTTTTTAAATTGTATAACCATTTTTTTACTGACAGTGGTGCTGCATTTTATGTTCATAGTTGTATCTTTAAATTTATTTATCATTTAGGAGTTGGTTCTCAGGTATCTTGTTTATGTTGTTTACTGTTACTGAATCAATTGCCCCCCCGGAGCCATTATGTTATACTTCACCAAGAAAGTTGAAGGTTTTAATAGAAATATAGTTTATGAAAGTTGAAGGTTTTAATAGAAATATAGTTTATGGGCACTGTGGAAATTGAAAATGAAATCTGAATTGGCTTGAGAGGTAGTCTCACAGCCTCATAAGTTTATATTAATCAAATGTACAATACAAAATCCCTAAAATGGAGGGATTACAGCCAACCTATTTAGCCTCCTATACAGCCACCCTATTTAGACAAAGCAGCCATTGTAGCTGCTACAACAGCTAAGATCTTTGACTACAACTAATCTGACATACATATTTCAACAACTACTCTGACATAAATATAAATGTCAAAGATATGTCAGAGATATTTCAACAGAGTGGGTAGGAGATAATAAATGCAGAAGCCTAGTTTTCAACAGGCACTATCTTGTCTTAAGTTTAAAATTGAGATTCCTATTACATTCTCAATGCAGTACCGTAAGCCTAATATTGGACATGGATTGGAATTTGGAAGAGGATTTACTTATATTTTATGAAGATATTCTCATTATTTTTTGTTTATACTATGTGTTACCGTGACTGTTTTGTATAAAAGTTTTGAGAAGGTAATTTGTCTTGTACTGTAGTGTGGCTGCATGGGTTTTAAAATGGATTGAATACGGTTGTAGTTTTATTATTCATTGTTAGATGTTAATTGTTAGTTGTTTAGAAATCATTGCATAAATTTTAAAATTACACTAAAGAAAAGATATATTATCATCAGGCATACTAGTAGGTTCTTCAGCGAGATTTTATTGTTTTGATAAGTTTTTTTTATCAACTGTTGGCAGACCACAGTTCTCATGCTCGCCCTGGCTCATCTTCTGGACTTAGGAAAGAGATAAATGAGACCCCTGTTGTTGGTATGTTTGCATGCTCATACTTCTATATTTACGTGGTAATTCAATTTTGATTCTGCCTATTTCTGCGGATAGGGTTTTTCATTCGTTCATGTATAGTGATATTGTGTGTGGCTGATATTACAGATAATGTTCCTGCGAATGCAAATGTAAATTCTTGGAGAAGAGATTATCAGGCTTACAATGAGGATGGGGTGAGGCCTGGCATAGAGAAGTGGCAGGGAAATCCCCAGCCTTACCCTAATGCTGGTATTCCTCCTCAGCACTATGATGCTTGGCAAGGTCCTCCAGTCAATAACCCTCAAGGTGGGGTTTGGTTCAGAGGTCCTCCTAGTGGTCCTCCATTTGGAAATCCTGTTGCTCCAGGTGGCTTTCCAATTGAACCATTTCCATATTATCGTCCACATATTCCACCTACTGGTCTTGCCAACCCACCCCCAGTTCCCCCTCCTGGGACTGGACCGAGAAGGCACCATAAGAATGGAGATGTCTACAGGCCTCATATGCCTGATGCCTACATTCGCCCAGGCATTCCTATCAGACCTGGATTTTATCCTGGTCCAATGGCCTACGAGGGATATTACAGTCCTCCAATGAGCTACTGCAATTCAAATGAACGAGATGTTCCTTTCATGGGAGTGCCATCTGGACCCTCTGTTTATAATAGGTACTCAAATCAAAATCCTCCTGAGCCTGGCAATTTGCAAGGTAGATCTGGTGGATATGGTACTGCTGGAAAGCCATTGGCCTCAGAGCCAGTGGAATCCTGCCATCCTCCTGAGACTGCTGGACCATACAGAGTTCTTCTTAAGCAACATGAGTCGGATGGAAAAAATGAACCAGCAAATTGGGAGGATTCAGAGACAACCAATGCAGCATATGTTGATGGGAGGGACCGACCAAGAATGCCAGTCTGGGAGCATGAGCAGAGATCAAATTACCGAAAGAACGAGGAGATGGATTTGAGGACAAGTGCTCATGGTGAAGAATCTCCTCAGACTTCAGAAAATCAAGTATCTAGTTCTCCTGCCATTGTTAAGGCCAAATTTCCTGAAAGTTCAGGAAACATTAAGAAATCTGATGATATTTCAGCAAGAAAATTGGATCGTGCTGCCTCAGATATGCTAGAAATCCCCCCAAGACCATCTGCTCCAAAAGATTCCAGTCTGATTCAGAAGATAGAGGGTTTAAATGCAAAAGCCAGGGATAATTCCTCTGCTCGAAGTAGAGAGGAGCAAAGGAATAAATTTCATCCTGGTAGTGCTCTGGTAAACAATTTGGAAAATGAAGTTGGTGCTGGTGTTGTGTTTCCTGCGAGAACCCGTGCCACTGATGTCATAAATCCAACCCATCGTGAAGTGGGTGCTTCAGGTGGAGAAAAGAATTTTGAATCCTTATCTTTCAGTGGAACAGCCACATCCAGGTTTGGCCATAACTTCTTGGTATTGACTGCTGTAATTGTGGTTCATTTATCTTGGTGAAAGTATTGAAATGCTTATTCACAGGCGAAGTGCTCATGGCATGCAAGGTAGAGGTGATCATCGTAACAAGGGAAGATTCAGCAATCAAGATGCTGATGGTTGGCGAAAGAAATCTGTGGTTGCGGATTCTTCAGCGTCATCAGGTGTGCAGTTGGAAGCATCTAATGTTCTTGTTGGTGACTATCAGATATCTGTTGAGACCTACGATAGGTCTGAGTCCTATGACCAAGCAAGGCACGATGGAGAATCTGTGCAAATCATGTCTGATCCAGCTGACGACCATGCACAGGTAATGCATAACCATTTCTATGCTTGCTACTTGCTAGCCTATGTACATTTAACACTTACATAATACACTTCGAAACTCATCAGCGTGCTAAAATGAAAGAGTTAGCCAAGCAACGGACTAAGCAACTGCAGGAGGAAGAGGAGGAGCGGACAAGAAAGCAAAAGGCTAAAGCTCTTGCAAAGTTGGATGAGTTAAACAGACGTTCTCATTCAGTGGAAGGTTCAACTCAGAAAGAGTACGGTACAAGTTCTGCCATCCAGAATAAGCAAGAGGAATTACAACCTTCTGAATCAGCAACTGTATCATGCAAATCTGGTGCAGTCAATTTGGCTGTAAATTGTAATGCCAATATTGTCTGTCAGACTAGTTATGCCAGCATTAATAAAAGGGAAAAATCACCCATTTTGTCTAGTGAACCACCTTTAGAGACTCTAAAGAATGCTGACAAAGAACCTGTTCTGAATCATAATCAATCAGTGACCTTGCACCGGGATGTTAATAGTGCTGATGCCACTAATGCTTTACAGGTTCACAACAATATTGCCTCAAAGCAAAAGCAAATGAGTTATAAACAAATGCAGAATCTTCCTTTAGAGAAAACATTGAGTGAAAAGGTTGTTTCTACCACCTCAACTGCCCCAAAAGTTGAGAATGACACAGTGGTCAATGTTACTGTGTCTTCTGGCATTGTTGCAAATGAAGTTGGTTCAGCCTGTGGCTCTGGCTTACCCATGAATTCAACTGCTATGGCTGAGCCTTCTGTAAACCAGAAAAAGAAGAATAACAGGAATGGCAAAAACAAACACAAAGTTGAGGAGAGTTTATCTCTGGCTGCACTGCCATCAGCAATACCAAAGGAAGCCAGTGTTTCGAAAAGTTCTGTCGAAAGTGATAAGCCCAAGGCTTCTGACTTTGAGTTAGATCAGGGCTCACTTGAGCCAGCATTCTTGTCTAAAGATTCAAATCAATTTTCAGAGCAACACAGATATTTAGCAAATGAGGAATCCCATGGTAGAATGAATAGCCAGTGGAAATCACAGCATTCTCGTAGGATGCCAAGAAATATGCAGGCTAATAGACCGGCAGAGAAATCCCATGGGAATGATGCTGTGATGTGGGCACCTGTTAAACCACAGAACAAGACAGAGATCATGGATGAATCAAGTGAGAAAAGTAAAATTGAGGCAGTTAATCCTGTAAAGAGTGATCAGCGGGTGCATAATTTAAAAAATAAGAGGGCTGAAATGGAGAGATATATTCCAAAACCTGTTGCAAAAGAAATGGCTCAGCAAGGAAGCATACAGCAACAGGTGGCTTCATCAATCAGTCAGGCCCCTACAGATGAGAGTGTTGGAAGAGTTGATTCTGGTTCTCAAGGCCCCCAGATCGCACAGCATACTAGTTCGGCTGTTGGAAAAGTGGGTTCTGGAATGGAGTCTAAAAATAAAGATAGCAGGCAGACTAAGCAGGGAAAAACACATGGATCATGGCGGCAACGGAATCTAACAGAATCAACTAATGTGCATGATATGCAGGATGGACAGAACCATGATTCAAATTCTGATCCAAATTTTCAGAGACCAACAGAGCATCAGCAAGCTCCGAAGTCTGAAACAAGCTTGGTGAAAGGGAAAACAAAGCATTTTAATGACTCCAGTGATCTTGATGGTTCAAACAGCCCCGACAATCATGATTCAGCTGCTTTGGTTTCCGTTTCTGTTATTAAAGATCATGCAGCAACAGGCAGAGGGAGGCGGGTTCCTTTCAGAGGACATAAGGGTGTAGGGGTGAACCATGATGTTGATCACAAGAAAAATGCTGGGGAGACACAGAAAATTGAAACACATATCTCATCTTCTGAGCACAGTCAACCAGATGTTAGTGCTGCTTTTAATGAAAATCGAGGTGTTGGGGAACGTTTGACGTCTCATTGGCAACCTAAATCTCAGGCATCTAATAATCAGAGAGGAAACAAACCCAGTGATCAAAATGCTGGTTCAGAGGTTGTTGGAGTTAACAAAAAGGATTCCACTCATGGTGAATCACTTCCTGCGGGCTGTGACAAGGAGTCTGATGCTCATGTAGCCCAACCTCACCACGATCAATCAGTCTCTGAAAAGAGCAAGGCTGGAGTATCTCCAAATTTTGGGAATCAAGAGGCTAAAAGAGAGAGGAGAAATGCTCCACCAAAGAGGCGTCCCCGCTCCCCAAATCAGGTAACTGTTAGCTCGGTTGGGCAGGCTCCAACAAGTATGGATCTTAGGCATGAGCAACGCCTATCATCTGGGGTTGGCAAAAATGGAAACCAAAATCGTTTAGGAAGAGGACATGAATCTCGTGGAGATTGGAAATCACCTGCCCAAGATAACAGACATTATAACCAACCTACAAACCGAGAAAGGCAGGGCTCAAACTTACATCATGAGTACCACCCTGTTGGGCCATATGATGACAGCAAATCAGACAACTTTGAGCGACCTAAAGATGGTAACCATGCTGGGGGAAGATTTAGGGAGAGAGGTCAAACTCACTCAAGACGAGGTGGGGGAAACTTTAATGGACGCCAGGGTGGCGTTGATTAGATGCTGTTAATGACTAGTGGAGAGATTCTCTAAGGTGGTCTTTATGTGTTCCATCAGAAGCCATACATCCATTAACTGTGCTGCTTTGTGAGCCATGTTTTCAGGTATTTGTAGTCTAGGTTTCAGATACGTTTGAATTTTTAATTGTAAATGTAGCCAATATCAATTATCTTCTGATGGTTGGAATGCATTCAGCAGGGCTAGGAGCGATGAAGATGGTGCCCTCGTTTTTTTGGGGGGCTTGGGGGAGAAAAGGTTTGATGGCTAGTGCCCTGTGACCAATTGTTATTTTTCTAATATATCTGATTGAAAATAGTAATTTGATGGCTTTTTGTTTTTTTAATGGAACACTTGTCATGTTTCGACGAGCATATTTTTAGGGTTCACAAGGACACCAGAGAGGTAATTTATGTATTTTTTGTTCCACAGCGCACTTCTGCTCGTCATATTTTTGCAGAAAAATGTGTGAAACGCGCTGAAGCGGTTGCGCAGTTTGAGTAAGAAAGTTATTATTTGACTTAAGCTAATGGCTACTTGGCTAGTGAGTAGTTCAGCAAAGAAGTAAGCTAACGAGTAATGTTTGCAGTAATTTTCTTTTATGGTGCGTGTTTGAGGGCGCTGGGTGTGAAAAGCTAATGTGTCATTCGGAATAAGCTAATGATTTTTTTTTTATTGACAAAGGAATAAGCTAATGATGATAACTGATAAGTTTTATTCCATATTTGCTATTTTTTTTTAAATAACTGGACTCACTAACTAAAAGTTGAAGATGTCACAACGGTTGGGTACTACATGATAGAAATTTCGGTCGCTATTACATTGAAACTTACTTTTTACTCTAAAATTGTTACTCAACTTTGACACATTTTATAATGTGTTAATTTTGTTCAATGTGGTAACCAAAAAAGTTACCGGCAAAGTAATGTTGGATTTATTATGCCCTTATAGCGAAAGCTACCCGTTGGCAGTTGGTACTTTATATTTTTTAGCTAGTCTTTTTTATGTTTGAACTTTGTACCCAGCGTTAGATGGCTTTAGAGCTAGCTTTTTTAGTTGTTCAAAGAGCAACAATCATTTTGTTTTTAATGCATGTATTATTATGAATGATGATAACGTGCAAACATGAATGTGGCTTGAAATTTTAAGAGGGCGTCAGCTTCATACAGTTGTTATGCAACTTGTAACAATCTTATAACCAGAGAATATTGGGTTTAAGATTAAAAGAGAAATACAAGTATCTATTTGTTTGAATCTTTTTTTTTAAAAAAAAAATTCTTCTACAAAATTGTTAGTTTTGAAATTAAATTTGTTGTAAATATTAATATAAGAATTAAAATATTGAATCGGTACAATAAAAAACTATATAAATTTAAAAAAATAAAGAAGAGAATATTTATCACAAATAACATTTTATGCAACTTTATAAATTCAAATATAGCTCTAACTATTTAAGTAACGAACTGAGGTCTTTATATATATATATATATATATATATATATATAAAGAGAATATGAAAAGATTATCATATCGCTTCAGCTATCGCCTTGTTCGTCCATGACCTGTGTGTTGGGTTAGGGTTTGCAGAGTTGCAATTTGCCTTCATTTCTTCACGCTCACCACCGACCATACATAGGATAAAGGAGCTCCAAGTAAATGCGTTCTTTCGATCCATAATTGGCTATATCCAACGATACAGCTGAACGTCGCAATTCCTCCATAGTTTCCTTTCGGTAACTTGTGAAATCGAAAGTATCGTTGGATACGGTACGATATTCTCGTTCCTTGGTTCTGAGCGACATGTTCTCATAATTATAATTCCGTTTCCTGCTGCTGTTTATTTGATAATCAGCTTGGCATTCTTGGGAATTTTGCTACAAAAAACCTGAAATTTTATGAGTTATAGCACCGCACTTCACCTACGTTCCTTTCCTCAAGTTTCCTTTGAAACGTTTTATTCTTCTTATTAACGCTTATCCACAATGGCACACGCTAGCTCGAGAAGCACCTCAATTGGTGTAGCTGACATTTTTATTTTTGTTTTTTGAATGTCGGTTTCAATTGTGTGACAATGAATGTGTTGGATGAAAACATTCAACTCTCAAGGTTGAAGTGCTATTCTAAGTTCTCTGTATTGTTTATGTGTTATTTCTAGCATTGGTTTTATGTTCACTTGTCTCTTTAACTCCATTGTTTGGTGCTTGTTGAATAGGTCCTATCCTATCGAGGAGATAATTTGGTGTTAAAGACATAAAATGGCTTTGGTAGCCCATCAACCACAGGTACTTATATAGGAAATTTATTATCTCTTATTTGGCCTGAAAACCTCGTATCGATTGTATTTACATCCAATTTTATTTTCCCACTACCATCAATGTCAAATGAAGTGGTTTATCATCGTCAAAGGCACTGGAAAATATTTGCATGATTACTTGCCAATTAAATGGTTAAGATAACTTTTTGTTGCAGTATGATGCTCTCATAGTTTAGTTTCGAGGAATTTGTATATTTAGTGGAGTAGTAGCACTATCCCATTGATGTTTTCTGGTGGCAACTATTGAGCTGTTACATCAAATCAAATTCAATAATTGGAGCATCAGAGTAGTCAACATTTATTTCTGAAATATCTTGAAGATCGAGATTTTATTGAGAGCTGAGGCTATATTCATCTCTCTCTCTCTCTCAAAGTCTTTCCTGACATCAAGTTTAATAAGCTTTTTGTCTATTTTTGCTGGGTGTTCCGTAGTTGCTGTAAGATTTTGATTTTGCAGTCAGGACTTTCCGTGTTCAGATTTTAAATGTAGGGGTATATGAATTATGAACTTTATAGATGATTTGTTTTCTTGTCTCCAGGGTTTGTATGTGACGTTTTCTTCGAGGCGTTTGTCATGGAGCAAAAGGCTGAAGTTGAAGCAGTGTTTGACAAAACATCACATGATTGGAAGAACTGATTGGCATTACCTATTAAAGCGGAATATTTGTTTAAGGTAGAGATATGTTTGTGTCCTTGTGGAAATTAAATATGGTCTTTTATGTCTGGGTCACTGGTTCCATGAACTTTAAGATGTTTAGAACAAGTTAACATAATGATGGGAGTGTCTTACAATATCTGAGGTGGACCTATGATAAGAGTTAGCAGAGTCAAATTCCAATGCAATTCTAAGGAGCCTCCTTGAGATCAGTTTAAAAAAAATTACAAGTCTTAATGAATCAATTATATTTATATTATTTTTTAAGTAATTAATATGTCATCCTCAAATAATTTTCTTCTGCTTGTAGAATGGGAGGTTCATATTATGCAAGGAAAATACTATTTGTGGAGAGAAAAACAAAATTGTGCATGTAAACTGTTATAACGTGGCTCATATTTGATTATTGGCTTAACCCAACATGTGATCTGACCTGAAAGCCTGTGGTGCGACCTGACATGGATTTTTCACTTATCTATCTATCTATCTAGCTATATACTGATTTAGTACACTCAATGACCTACATACTGATTTTACAATATATATATATATATATATATATACATGTGATCTGACCTGAAAGCCTGTGGTGCGACCTGACATGGATTTTTCACTTATCTATCTATCTATCTAGCTATATACTGATTTAGTACACTCAATGACCTACATACTGATTTTACAATATATATATATATATATATATATATATTGTAAAATCAGTATGTAGGTATATATATATATATATATATATATATATATATATATATATATATTGTAAAATCAGTATGTAGGTCATTGAGTGTACTAAATCTCAGAACAGTGAGTATTTGGGTGTAATGGGATTAGGGTTTCAGTGTTGAGTGGCTAATCTTTATTGATCATAGTGAATTTTCTCTCTATCACCCGTGGATGTAGTAGGCCTATAGTTTTATGTAGGTTGAACTATTCTGTCTCTATTTCTCTTCTCCCTATTTTCTGTTTGCGCCCTTGGTTACAACATAAACATTACTTACACCAATTGTTTGATGGAGTGTTCACACATCTTCTCTTTCTGTTAATAATTCTGATATTAAATTCATTTTTAATGCTTTTTAGATTTCAATTATTATTTTCAGTTGCATGTCTTAGGGATTGTTTTACAGACAGAAACTTGCATGAACTGAATGCACATAATCCTTTATTTCTGCTTCATGTAATGGATTTCTTGTTTCCAGTGTAGGGCCTCCTTGCATTTGTGGATCCAAGCTTACACCTTTGAGGATTTCAGGCTTCAAAGGCAGTGCCCAAAATGATGATTCATTAACCAGAGCGAATGGATTGAAGGTCCCTAAGACCTCTGTTAGACTAGAAGAGAGTGGGGAAGCCAAATCAGAAGCTCCAAAGGCCCACAACGTTCCACTCTCTTATGCCTCTGAGGCAAATGAGAGTGTTGCAACGTCACCTGCTATTCATAAACTTTTCAAAAAATGGTTGACAATGTTGCACACACAATCAAGTCAAGAAGTGGAGGGAATTTTGGGAGAACTGCCTTCGGGGGGTTTACCAGAAACTGTACAAGGGACTCAAAGTAATGAAAGAGGTCAGGTTTTGAAGGTGGCATCGTCCCTTTTTCTGGCCCTGGATGCAACAATAAAGATTCCTTTGTTAATATTGTAAGTATGACGGTTTTTTCCTCTCTGCATGTTATCCTATCTGACTCTCCCTAAATCACTATGTCTGAGATATTAAATGGACATAAGGTCAACTCACTGTTTGTTGAAAATACTATACTTAAAAACTTAAATTATACTTTTTTAAAACAAAAACTAACATTTCCTCCCTTAAGATACTAGAGAGTATGTAACTAACTTTTGCAGTACTGTTCAGCTTTTCTTGTTTTTAAAGTTTTAAAATAATGTCAAAAGCATTCATTGCACAATAATGCTTTTATGCGTCTTCTAATTTCATCTTTTATCTGCAGTGTTCCTTTCTACCTGGCTGTTAATGTAATATATGGTGCGGAAGTGTCAAAGGAGTTAACTCCTTTATGGGTTTTGGGGCCATTCATTATGGCTCTCTACGTCATGATAGTGCGGGGGCTGTGTGCACTCTATGTCTTCAGCTTCAAGCAGACTGTCAAAGTACTTAAGAATTTACCCTCTTACTGCATTTTGGCCTTCAGCTATGTTTTTCGCGGCAAGCTCAACAAAGATATCAAAGCGCATGTTTTACAGCCTATAGTGAGCATAAAAAATAGAGACTATAAACAGCTGACGAGAAAAAAGTTGAAACAATTACAAGAATGGATAGTGGAGAAGTATCTTGATTATGTGGAATCAATATGGCCCTATTATTGTCGGACGATCAGATTTTTGAAGAGGGCTAATCTTATTTAAATTAGAAAGTATTTTTGAGGTTAGTCTTCGGAAAGGTTAAAAGGGGGTTGAAAGGAGATGATCTTCTGATATTCTGAAATTTTCAAATGAGAGCTGGCCAATCCCATTTTGTGATGGTGGGGTCTTGGTGTTTTGAGCGATTTAATGGTCAAGAGGAAGGAAGTTCCTGATTTCTGTTCTCTTGAAAACGTCGTTTACTTTTAGAGGTTGTATTTGTATCGCTGCTTATGTTACAAGGTTGTATATGAGATTGATTCCATTCTGTAATTGGTCATTGGCATGGATTGTTTCTGTCCCCATCATGTTGTGTGTTTTGGGTAAGTATTGGTATGAATAAACCTCGTTCTGCCAAGGTCGAGTGTTGTACTCACTCCATACGTTGTTAGCCCCTGGAATAGCCCAAAGATTGTTCCTGGAAAGCGAAGCCATTGCGTTCTGTCAAAAATCACCCGAGGATCCCCAGACAAATCCACGAGTTAAGCTAGTCTTGAGTCCTCACCGTCAGGAATTTACTCAGTCAAAACTGGAATGTTCGGGTGTCTCATGGCTTTAGGGAAGGTGATCGAGTTGCTGATTGGCTTGCGAGTCAGTCTCTTGGGTTTGAACTTGGCCTCCATTTTCTAGAGACACAGCTTGTTGGTTGTAGTCATTTGATCCTGGATGATCTCGCTCGCTGGTTTATTTTCTGAGGAATACTATTGTGTTTTAGGGTCTTTGCCCCTCTATACTATCAAAAAAAAAATAATCATATTTTTGAAAAAACTATTTAAATTAGGTTAAAATGAAAGGAACCTCTTTAAATAGGTCATATGCAGAAAACTTTCTTGTGCTTTAAAACTTTAAAACTGTTTAACATGACTTCTTTAACTCCTAAAAACATGTATAAGATACCTTTTATTAACTCTTCATCTAAGATATTGTTAGAATATCTCAGAATATCTCTAGGGTATCTTAGCATATCTTTAGAAGATCTTTATAATATATTGTGGAATCAATTAGTCCTCTAATTGAGGAAGCAATCTTAGGAGTTGTTTCCTAATATTATTATGTTCCTTGATTTGTTTCTTTTTTTAATTAGGATTAGGGTCTTTATTGTCTTAGTGGGTTTAAGCTTATACTAGTAGTACTACACTAGTAGTTGACCTAATTATTAGTATAAATAAAGGTTAGTATTTTGTATTTTACAAACATTAAATCAATCAAATCTTATATTATTCATTAGTATTCATTTTTTTTTTTACTTATTTTTTATCTAAACCCTATAATTTCATCAGATATTAATGAAAATTGAGATACATGAGGGCACATAATCTTTAACACTCGCAATTCAAAGCAATTTGAGTAACATAGAAGTAGGGGAGGGTGAATTGAAGGGTGAGTTAGCTCTCTTGAGTTTTGATGTAACTAAGTTATTAATTGGGTTCAAAGCAAAAAATGAGGAGGGATCTGATTTGATCTTGATTTAGATGCAATTGAGAGTGTTAGGAATTATATGTCCTCACATAACTCAATTTTCGTTAGTATCTTGGATGGAGAGTTAATAGAAGGTGTCATGTCATTTATACGTTTTTAAGAGTTAAGAAAGTCGTGTTTGAGAATTTTAGATCGCATACAGATTTCTTGCACATAACTTATAGTCGAATGTGATTCTTTACATTTAGCTTTTAAATTAAGGTCGTTTTTAATGGTTTCTCTTTAGTGTCATTTTGTTACTTATACATTGACATTCAGGTCATTTTTAGGAGTTAAGAAAGTCGTGTTAGAAAATTTTAAACCACATAGATTTCTTGCACATAACCTATAGACGAAAGGGATTCTTTACATTTTAGCTTTTAAATTAAGGTCGTTTTTAATGGTTTCTCTTTAGTGTCATTTTGTTACTTATACATTGATATTCAAGTCATTTTTAGGAGTTAAGAAAGTCGTGTTGGAAAATTTTAAACCACATATAGATTTCTTGCACATAATTTATAGTCGAAGGGAATTCTTTACATTTTAACTTTTAAATTAAGGTCATTTTTATTGGTTTCTCTTTAGTGTCATTTTGTTACTTATATATTGACATTCAGTCACTTAGACAATATGAGAGGAGCTAGAAAGTGAGATGAATCTGCTTAAGAATACTGTCACAGTTTAACAACAAATTCCTAGATTGGTATTAGTTAGTTAAAGGTTAACACTGTCTGTTAGTTGAAGAGGAAGTTAGTTGAAGTAAAATGTATATGAGAGGAACTTGTAATTAGAAGTGATCATTGAATTCATTTTGTGAAGAAATAAGACAATAGAGGCTAGAGGGAAGAGTGTTCCTCTAGATTGAGATTGTTTCTCTCGATAGGCTTTCTCCTATTACTTATTGGCAACCATAGAGTCTTCAATTTAAATCATCATTAATTTCAATGGTGTTTTGAATAACTTGATGGCAGTGTAGAGTTGCAAACTCTCGTCACTTAATTGTTTGGATGAAACTACCATACATTTTTCTCTCTAACTTCGGTTCAAATAAGTGACCCTAGTTTTAATAATTTCTAATCTACATAAGCTTAAATTTTGTATATTCGAAAAATATTATTATTTAAATTTTTAGTATATCAAAAAGGTTGGGCTTTTTTACTCACCTATTCCACTTTTAGAAAAGATTTTCGAACCTATTCTAACTTTTGAAACTATTTCTCACAATATATCATTTTGTATTATGTGGATTTTTTTTTTCTTTTATTTAACACAAGTCGTCCAAGAGATGGACGACATATGAATTTTCTTTAAAAGAAATAGTAAGTCGACCAAATGAACAACGACGTACATATTTTACTTTATTTTTTAATTTTTCTTTGTTATTTTAATTTATTTTTTATTTTTTATATTTTAATTTCTGAAACTCGGTCGTCGGTCCAAGTTTTATAATATTGTTTGAGGTTTTTTCTGAAACTGTGGTGTATTCAGAAGTGTATAATTACTATGGGCTTAGGTTATCAAGGCCTCAAAAAAGGTTCGTCCAATATATATATGTATTTAATTCAAAATCTTTAAGTATATCTTCAATATATATATGTATATTTATTTATAAATCACTCCTCTCAAGATATGCTCCCTACATATGTTTTGTGGAAAGCTTAAACAGCATTTAAATTTGTCTTATTTCATATTTTAATAGCAAGCTATTATGGCCCAAACTTCTCAATCAGGGTCAATGGTGCAACAATAATATTATAATTGGTTCAATTTCAGACCCGGAAAACCCACGCCGCTGAGTCTCCCTAAGCTGAGCTCAGTCTAATAGGAAACTCACCTGAGCCTCTCCCATTCCCTTTATTACCAAATTGGTGTGTGTGTTTGAACTCTTTATGAAGATGGTGTGGTTCAGTGATTCGAATCGAAGCTGAGCTACTAGCTTTCCACGCTACTCTTTCTTCTCTTGGGATATGGCCACCAAAATCGGTTCCTCGTTTACTTGTTTAGCGCCTTCTCTTTCTTCTCCTTTCCAACACAGGACGAGGAGAAGTGCCACCACCCACGTAAGTTTCACTCCTCTTTGTTCTTCCTTTTATCAGAAAAATGATGGATTGTTTCATGAGCTTGCTCTGTTACCCTTTTCTTCCCAAATTTTCTCTCCTCGTGCCGTTTTTTTCTTCTTCTGTTACTTTTAAATCAAAACAAGAAAAGAAAAGAAGAATAATCTATTTTGCCTGAGCTCAGGTAAAGAAAAATCTTCAGTGAAAGATTGATGCTAAAATCTTCATTCTTTGACAGCCTCTTCGTGGCCACAACCAATTTTATTCGGACAATTACACCAATTGTATATTTCAATGCCATTGGGAAGAAGAAAGAAACAAACTAAGGAGGAACTGTTGAATTTGCATTTGACAATTTGATCTTTTCCGAATCTGTGTCTTAACAGGACAAATTTGCATCATGTTCTTCATAAAATATATGAAGAATTTAGGAAATGAGGAAGTTGGTCTTTTCGTATTGTTTATTTCACCAATAGTAATAAATTTAACAAAATGAAGATAAGATTTGAAAATTTCGTAGTAACCAATAATCGATGGTGCAGTAAATATGCGAAAAGAATTGAGTTGAATTTGTGGTGGCATGCTCTGCTGGAATAAAAGATCTGTGATTGATTAGTTGTAAGGTGGTTATGGAAGGTAGAACTAAGTGGTCTTGATTTGGTTTGGTCTGCAAGTTCAGGAGTTAGTTAAATCGTAGCAAACTTAGTAATTAAGTTGATGAGTTGGCAAGCTGTGATAGGGTTGGAAGAATACTGAGTTTCAGTATCTTCTCTCTCCCTAAGAATGTCAAGTTAAACATTTTGGGAATTCATGTAATAGTCACTTGCTCAAAGCCCCTAATCTCATGGGTGTTAGAATTTATTACAACTGCATTCGTTGTGGATTTGACCATTTTTATGCCATATTTAGTTTATGGTTTATACTATTTAATTTTTATTAATAAATTAAGTTTCACATTTAAATAATGTGTGCTACAGATTCATGAATGTGTACATAAACTTTTTTTTTTCTTTCTGAAAATTGGTGACAATAGGTATAAAATGTATAAATCTTTCCATTTTCTAGTTTGAAATTTTCTGGTATATATATCTATTATCTAGATATTTTGGATAAAATCTATTTCATTATGCTGTCATCGAAAATTGTTAACTACTTTTTCTTAGAGTATTGCTTCATTTACTTGTCCACTTATATGATTTCTTTTCCTATAATATTCAGTTGAGCTTATCACAGTTTGTCATCCAGCAAAATGGTGCTCAGCTGACAATATATGGTAAAGGTAGCTTGCTTATTTGTTGAGCTATTTGTGAAGTTCTACATTCTTCCTTAAGCTTCTGATTCAACTACCTATTCTTAATCCTTGAAGAAATAGCAAGTTTGATATGATTGGTTCCAATTGGATTTCTTAAATAAATCTATCAGCTATAGAAATTTGGTATGCACTCTAACCTCTGTGAACATTCTTTTGTTTTTGCATTTGTATCATGGTTAGACAAACCATGCCAGTTTATACATGGAATGCCGAAGTCCAAAGGAAGGTTCCAGAAACAGCAGAATGCTCTTTTTGTTGTCTCTGAGGATCAGTCACAATACAGTGAGCTCAAAACAGCTGCTTTAGTGCCAGAAAACCAGGATTCTAATTCTGAAGACATCTCTCCTGCTAGCCACTCATCTTTTTGTTTATCAGGGAGTGATGGAAAGCCAGGCTTAATCTCATTTTATAACCGTCCATATGGAAGAGATAGTGAGGTCATTTTATCAAATTCAGGCAGGACTCAAAACAGCATATTGTGGTTTGTGGGCCCTGCAGTCCTCGTCGCTTCTTTCATTTTTCCTTCACTCTATCTGCGTAGAATACTCTCTGTCATTTTTGAGGACTCTTTGTTGACTGGTGAGTAACTTTTCTTTTGAAGAAACTCTATGTTGTGTTTGTTCTTTGTATGTATTTTGTGATACATTGCTTTTTCTGCACTCTGCAATATGCATAATTTACTATTTTTATGAGGAATATTTCTTGCATTGAGATGCTGTTCATATCAACATCTCCTTGAATCAATAGAATAAGATGGCCCATCTCTGTATTTTTATTTATTTATTTATTTATTTTGGGGGGGGGGGGTGTAGTTGTATTTGGTACTGTTAGTTAGGGATAATGCTGGGGGGGAAATTCTGGATCTTCAGAGCTTGGATATGATGCTCATTGGAGTGACTTTGAATTATTTGTTTCTTGACAAAACAGTTGGCAACAATCATTGAATGATTGGACAGAAATGGAGAATTGAAGCATACTGAAAGCATAATGTATATGGAGTGACTGGAAAAAAGACAGTTTATAGTTAGTGTAATTCTTGTGAATTACATAGGGGTATAATTGAGCCAAGTACAAACAAGTACCTGGTGTTTATAATTGGTATGTTTAACTTCATTCGATTTAGATTATTTATCGAGTTCAAACTAAACATCAATTAGCGTGTTTGAACTTGGTTTGTTTAAGTTTGTCACTTTGTCTTAGTTTGAGCTTGTTTGTTTATGTAAAATAGTTTTCCTTTTCCTTTCCTTGAACTCCTATTTATAGTTAATGCCTTTTAATTTTTTTGTGATAATTATCAACCATCATTTTCAAATTTCAAAAGTATTAAAGCATTTTAAGCCTAATAGCATATAGCTCCTAAAGTGCCTCATGTGGAGTTCAATCTCCAATAAATCTTAATACCCACACTTCCCCTACCCTCCCTCTCATCCTTTCCCCCACACGGTCATGGGACCCCATTATAATCAAGTTTTAAATGAGTTTGAACAAGTTTTAAGCATGTAATGAACGAATAACAAACAATCTCATATACGAGTAATAAACAAGTTGTTCACAAACATAAGTGAACTAGTATATCTTGCTTGAATTTGCTTGTTAATTAATAGAGTTTTTAAATTGTTCAAACTTAATCAACCCAAAAAAAAAAAAAAATTGTTCAAACTTGTTTATGTAAGTATTGAACAAACATAAACGAGCTTAAATTCACGAGTTGTACAACAAGTACATTGGTTTGATTACACCCGTTGCTACAATGTTGGCAGCTGTGACATATCCTCAAACACTGGAATGTTCAATTGCTTTCAATCTTGTTTTTATTATCTTCTCTTTCTTGCGCTGAATTGTGATTTCTTCTCTGAACTCTGAACTCTGAACTCTGAACTTCCCTTCATTCTTCATCTCCAGATTTCCTCATATTATTCTTCACAGAAGCAATTTTCTATTGTGGTGTTGCGGTGTTTCTTCTTCTACTAGACCATTTAAGGAGACCCATACAACTGGATACTGCTGCAAACAACAGTGATACTCTGACGCCACAATTGGGACAGCGAATCTCTTCTGTTGCTACCCTGGTGCTTAGTCTTATAATTCCTATGGTCACAATGGGTTTGGTCTGGCCATGGACTGGCCCTGCTGCTTCTGCAACTCTTGCTCCATACCTGGTTGGTATAGTTGTCCAATTTGCATTTGAGCAGTATGCAAGATATTGGAAGTCACCTTCATGGCCTGCTATTCCTTTTATCTTTCAAGTAAGGGCAATCCTAGTCCCCTCTTGATTAACCTCCTGGATTTTGTCTTCCTGGTAAAAATAGTGAATATAATAAAACTTTTTTGATCCACCTGCCCTTCTCTTTATAGGCTTTTACTTAATTAGTAATGGTCTAAATTAACATTTTGATTATCCGGATCATTTAACTTGTTAAATTCTAATTTAGCTTAGTTCTCTCTTGCATTGGCTCTCAATCAACTGTAAATTTTTAAATATTCTTATGCTTGCCTTTCTCAACTGATGATTCATACTAACAAACTAAGAAATTCTTTTATTAACAGGTGTATAGACTGCACCAACTAAATAGAGCAGCACAACTGGTGACAGCTCTGTCATTTACAGTTAGAGGAGCCGAGATGACCTCACACAACTTGGCTATAAACAGCTCTTTGGGTACCCTTTTAAATGTCCTACAGTTCCTTGGTGTGATTTGCATTTGGTCTCTCTCTAGCTTCCTCATGAGATTCCTACCTTCTGCTTCGGCAACTATGCAGTGATGCAAAGATGATGTGTTTGTTGACAATCTCATCTCACTGGTCAAAGCACACCCCAAATCATCTTCGTGCAGAATATCTCTAGATGTACTTGGGTTAATTTTTTGTGATAATAATTCAATCTAATTGGGCACTGATCCTCTGACTCGTCTAGAATACAGATGGTGGATGAAAGAATTTGTAAATGAGGATTTTAAATACAGAAGAAGCAAATGAAGGGATATTTGTTGGTAGTTCTATTTCTGCATATCTGTTAGAACCCTCATGGTTTGTATATCTATGTCCTTCGTCTTACCTATGTGTGTGTTTGTTGTTGTATCCATGTTCTTTTGAGTAGAAAAATAAAACTTGCACGAAAGTTAGGAAAACAAAAGTGATAACCAATATGTTGGGCTGATGAATTGTATGCGGATTTGTGTAAAAAAAAGGTGTTAGATGTAATCTGACCCATATCTTGATGTGATATGCTAAAATGAATTTTAGGCATGTTTGGTAATGCTTAATATTTCAGGATAACAAATTTTTTTAATAAAAAACTGTTTTATCTAAAATTTATCTTGTTTGTTTAAAGTGTGTAAAATTAATTATAAGTTAAGATTATTTTTCATAACTAAAAATAACTTTTTAAAAAATTTATTATTTTAAGCTTTTAATTATTTGATTTTAGATTATTTCAAAATTTTTGAGGAAGAAATACTTATTTATCTTCAATCAAATAACTTTTTTAATTATTTTATATATTTTTTGATAATTTAGTACATAAAAATAATTTTTTTATTCAATTCAAATAAAACTCTTTATCATAAAATTAATTATAAATTAATATATCTAAACATAAATTATTTTTTTCATAATCAATTTTTTTAAAAATTGATTATACATATAATTTTATTTTAACAATTAATTCAAACACGCATATAAAGAAATTCGAATTGTATCTCACCAATCTTTTTAGTTGTGACAAACATGCTAGCTGTTAGTCCAAAATAAAAGAAATGGAAAATAGAAGTACTCAATGGAAAATACTTTAGGCAAAACAAATTTTATTCGTTTTCACATTTTTGTTAAACAACTTAAAAGTAGGGCATGTTGGGTTCGGTTAGCCTCTCTATCTTCATTAATATCAAAATAACGATTGTCGATTGGTCATAATTAAATGCTAAAGGAGTGCAAGAGAGTTGTTCACAAATTTTATAATGAAAAAATCTGTTCGCAAGGCCACGCTGTAGAAAGATGTTTGCCTCACATGGGTGCGGCTCCATAAGGATCAAAGAACTATACTGATAGTACTAATTGAATATCTCAATTCCCTATTTGATTAGTTTTATCCCAAAAAAAGAAAGAGCGGAAGAAAAAGAGCTTAGGATTAGGACTCATGAAGTGAGTACATTTTCTGTCTAATCCTTATCCAGCAACATTCTCGTGATAGTGCATGGTCTAAGATGCTTCAACAAATAGTTTGCTACCAAAACTCCAATATAATATATAGCTTGAATACCAACCAAAGTCAACATATTATTAAAGAATCACATTGTATCAGAATAGAGAAGTCAACGCTGAGGATCTGTACCAAATGATTCATTGTTCAGAATGGAATTGCTATTTTCTCTACCAAACCAGTGCCACCGATGACTTCTCTTTTATTAATTTTTCGTGTGATGCAAGCGCTTTATAAACTTCATTTACGTATACAGGAACAGATAATTACATGGAACAAACATAAATAAAAACACTAACCCAAGAATTCCGCAGAGTCCAGTCTATAAACATGGTTTTCCTGTCCAATTAAAATAGTCGGCATATAATTTTGAAATTATTGTAAGTTTCATTTTCAGGATATATTTGTATCCAATTGGTCCACTGCATAATCTTGTTCTTTTATATGATTTTAAGAAATGCATTGTTGTTGTATCCTGATGTTGTTTTAAATTTTTATTATTGTGGTCCTCAATAATCTACCTTCTCCCTTGGCTGCATCTATTGCGATGGTCTAAAATAATTTACACTCCAGAATCATGTTCATTTTTGTATTCCAGAGTAGTTAATCTTATCTTCCTGTGACACTATTCCTTTTAATACAAGTGGAAAGTAAACTTTAACTCAGATTAGGTATCGATGAAAAAGAAATAGAAAACGCTGATTGGGTTGTAGGCTATATATCAATGAATTTCTGAAAGCCAAAAATTCGTTGTAGCAAGGCAATTATTGAAGGCCCTTCTTGCTCTATAGCGTTTGTTTCTTGGGTTCACGATGGGTTGATACTGACCAAAAAGAAAAACCGTGGGTTGATATACAAAGAAAATGTCAACTTTGTAACAAGGTAGTAAACGGATTTAGATCCAATTCTTTTTTTTTAATTTTAAAAAAGAACATGATAGTGTCTGAAAGAGAAAAACAAATCTAATTTTATGTAGGACCGGTATGATATTGTCATATTTTTAAGAATCATGAGGGAATCTAAATATTGATAACACAATCCTTTTAAAACAAGGATGATTGTAGACATCAAAACTTTTGTAGTGACCAGATAGTGGTTTGGAGCAGAGAGGCGTGAATTACAGCATTCAGCTAACATCTAGAAAAAGATCGAGGTGATAGACTGATAGTGAGCACTTGGGTTGGGTGAGTACCAAAACAGATAAAGGCAATCGGTTACTAGTGGTCCACGGTGGTAATTACAAAGTACTATGTTGCCTTGTCTAGGGCCATGAATGGGACATGGGCAAATCCGACTGGACATCATATAGGTTGCTTATGCTTGAATCCTGAGAAACTAAGCAAAGGTGGAGTGTATAAAGCTAGCACTGAAAGCTAAGTAATAAGATGAATATGAAAGATAACGATATGAGGCACTTTGTCTTCATGCATTTGGCTTCTACATATCAGGAATCTCGGTAATAAACTGAAGCAATATTCTGTCCCTCTTCCCACCTCCCTTAACTTTATTGGACCTAATTAAGCTGATGCAACCTATTTTGAATGTAATACACCCAACCTCACATGGTTTTGGCTCTATTCTGGACTTCTAACATGAAGAGTGAAGTTGGTCTCTACTCGGGAATTGACCAAAGCTAATGTGGTTGTTTTCTCTCTTATGTTTTCTTCTCATATTTAATAAGGAATTAGGTGGTTTAGGTTGAGAAAAAACAGATGCCTTAACCCTCTAATCGTAGAATGGAAATGCACATATAGAAGATGACGCTTGGGGCACCTAAGATTGTCCTGTGTTTCACCCGTGGATAAAGGAAATTAATAAAATGGACACATTTAAGTGAAAAGGAATAAGAGAGAAAGCCTAAACGTAAAAGTTATGGTCATTCATTTTTCCCATCTATCATTATGAATACTCACTCACTTTCTCATATATCATCATGCATGCTTGAAATATTTCGGCGTTTGCTTTTCTTTGAGATAACTTGAAGAATCTTAACACGGCAAGCAGACAGTAATGCCAGGTGCATGTATGTCATGCTTGAAGATCTTGTGGGAAATCCTAGTACTCGGAATGACATAATGGGTTTATACCAATTTAGTTGACAATTTTTGAAGTAGAGATGACTGGTACTCATGTAAAGTCAAATCACACACAACTTTTTTCTTCATGCTTTCCAATTTATTTATTTTTTCTGTAATCCTAATTACTTCTAACAAAACTTCTTTGAATATACTGTGAATTTGTACAGCGGCAGTATGAACAAAATTTAAGATTAACAAAAGCTATCGAAAGTGGCCCACTTGTGTCACCTTTTATCTCAGGCGCGAGTGGATCTCTTTCCTAACTTCTGTTCTATAATTCTCTGAATAAAATCCATCATATTATCTTATTTCCATATAGTTCCCCATTACACAAGCTACTAAAGAATCCTAAAATATTCCATTTGTTGCCTAGAGAAGAAAGAATGAAAAAGCACCAAATCCCCGAGTGAAACTGAAAAGGTAGAAAGGCATCAATATATTTTAAAGATAAATTATAGGTTGAAGTTCTTCACTTACCGCATACACATGCCATATCTGTACCATTGTCAACTCTCTTATTAAACAGAATAGGCAGGGCTGCTACACTGGAACTATTTAAAGTCGGATATTACATCCTCCTAGCACTTGAATCTGTCATTGTTCATTATTATTTCTTCCTTCATTTCTTATTCTTCTTTTCTTACTACTTTCACTTGAAGCTCTACAAAACTTGAGCCTTTCTTAATTGTTCTTCCCTACTTTTATATGGAATGGACCTCTCAGAGCATACCTTTTGAATCATTTGATCTTGTGTCTGGTTCTCCATACTGAAACTCATAATTTTCAGACATCCTGCAATGGGTTCCATTTGGATGTGCCGTTTCTTTCTGTTATTGGCCATACTTGATACTGCTTTTGTTGCAACTCTGGGCAACAATGCAACAGATTCCTACTTGCTTCTCAGAATCAAATCAGAACTGGTCGATCCATTAGGAGCCTTGAGCAACTGGTCTCCGACAACTCATATCTGCAGCTGGAATGGACTAACATGTACAGTTGATCAGAAACATATTGTAGGCCTGAATCTGTCTGGTTCAGGAATATCAGGTTCCATCTCAGTTGAGTTCAGTCACCTCATTTCTCTTCAAACACTTGATTTGTCTTCAAATTCCCTTACTGGTTCTATACCTTCTGAGATTGGGCAGCTTCAAAATCTAAGAATACTGCAACTGCACTCAAATTATCTCTCTGGCAACATTCCTGCAGAGATAGGTAATTTGAAGAAGTTGCAAGTTCTTAGAATAGGAGACAACATGTTGACAGGTGAAATTACGCCTAGTATTGTCAACTTGAGTGAGTTGACAGTGTTGGGTCTAGGCTACTGCAACTTAAATGGAAGCATACCCGTTGAGATTGGTAACTTGAAGCATCTAATATCCCTTGATTTACAAATGAACAGTCTTAGTGGCCCCATACCCGAAGAGATTCAAGGCTGTGAAGAGCTCCAAAATTTTGCAGCATCAGACAACATGCTTGAAGGAGACATGCCCTCCTCTATGGGGTCTATTAAATCATTGAAAATTCTGAATCTGGCCAATAACAGTCTATCTGGATCAATTCCTACAGCCTTGAGTCGTCTCTCCAACTTGACATACCTGAATTTGCTTGGAAACAAACTAAATGGAGAAATTCCTTCGGAGCTTAATAGTTTGAGTCAGCTGCAGAAGCTTGACTTGTCCACAAACAACCTTTCTGGATCAATAACCCTCCTTAATATCAAATTACAGAGTCTTGAAACTCTGGTTCTGTCTGATAATGCTTTGACAGGTAGCATTGCAAGTAACTTCTGCCTCAGAGGTTCAAAACTTCAGCAACTTTTCTTGGCTCGAAATAAGCTCTCTGGCAAATTTCCCTTGGAGTTACTCAACTGTTCCTCAATCCAACAGTTGGACCTTTCTGATAATAGCTTTGAAGGAGAACTTCCATCCAGCCTGGAAAAACTACAGAACCTCACAGATCTTGTACTCAACAACAACAGCTTCATGGGATCTCTACCTCCTGAAATTGGAAATATTAGTAGTTTGGAAAGTCTTTTCCTATTTGGTAACTTTTTTACAGGTAAGATCCCAGTGGAGATTGGAAGGCTTCAGAGATTGAACACCATTTACCTCTATGATAACCAGATGTCTGGACTTATACCAAGAGAGCTAACAAACTGCACAAGCTTAAGGGAAATTGACTTCTTTGGAAACCATTTTACAGGGCCCATTCCAGAGACTATAGGTAAGCTCCAGGACTTAGTTGTTCTTCATTTGAGGCAGAATGACTTGTCTGGTCCAATCCCGGCAAGCATGGGGTACTGTAAAAGGCTTCAACTATTGGCATTAGCAGATAACAGGTTGTCGGGTTCCGTACCTCCCACATTCAGTTACCTTTCAGAACTTAGTAAGATTACCCTTTACAACAACTCCTTTGAAGGACCACTCCCCAACTCACTCACTGTTCTCAAAAACCTCAAAATCATAAATTTTTCCCACAACAAGTTCAATGGAAGTATCTTTCCTCTCACTGGTTCAAATTCTCTGACTGTTTTGGACTTGACTAACAACAGCTTCTCAGGTCCCATCCCTTCTAGTCTACCCAATTCCAGAAATCTCAGCCGTCTACGACTTGCATACAATTTTCTTACAGGAAGCATTCCTTCAGAATTTGGCCAGCTTACTGAGCTCAACTTTCTTGATTTATCATTTAACAATTTAACAGGAGATGTGCCACCACAACTCTCAAACTGTCGGAAAACTGAACACTTGCTGCTGAGTAATAACAGATTGAGTGGAAAAATACCTTCATGGTTGGGAAGCTTACAAGAGCTTGGCGAGCTAGATCTCTCATTCAATAACTTCCATGGGAGGGTACCTGCTGAGCTTGGTAACTGCTCAAAATTACTCAAGCTTTCTCTTCATCACAACAATCTCTCGGGTGAAATCCCCCAAGAGATTGGAAATCTTACTTCTCTCAATGTCTTCAATTTGCAAAGGAATAATCTCTCTGGCCTCATTCCTTCAACACTTCAGCAATGCACGAAGCTCTATGAGCTCAGGCTCTCAGAAAACTTCTTGACAGGTACTATACCAGCTGAGCTAGGAGGGCTCACAGAGTTGCAAGTCATATTGGACTTGAGTAAAAATCTCTTCTCTGATAAGATTCCATCGTCTCTAGGAAATCTCATGAAGCTAGAAAGACTCAATCTTTCTTTCAATCAACTTCAAGGAGAAGTTCCTCCTTCACTTGGTAAACTTACCAGCCTGCACGTGCTAAATCTCTCAGATAACCATCTTGAAGGCCAGATTCCTTCAACCTTTTCAGGATTCCCACTAAGCTCCTTCCTGAATAATGATCACTTGTGCGGCCCACCATTAGTATCGTGCTCAGAATCTACAGCACAGGGGCAAATGCGGCTATCAAACACACAAGTGGCAGCAATCATAGTGGCCATTGTCTTTACTTCCACAGTGATATGCTTAGTAATGATCTATATCATGTTGAGAATCTGGTGCAACTGGAGAAAAGTTGCTACTTCAAGTGCAGATGGTGGTATTGTTGAGCAGAAGAGAGAGGCGGGTAGATGGGCCTGTGCTGATCAGAAGACAAGGAATGGAGAGTACTGGAATATGAATTCCTTTGGGTTGATTCCTTCACCAGATAAGCAGAATTCAGTTACAAATACTCGCTTTTTTAACCTCAAAATGGATGCCATGGAAAACAGAAACACAAATATATAAGCTCTTTTTGGGTGGTCTAAGTTCTAAGCTTTGAGGAACCAAAGGTTAAATGTGTTAAAGGTGTGATATGAGAGAACATTGCTATTTCATCAGCAGACATCAGCAAATGCTGATTTCAACATATAAATTTTCAAAAGCATCATGAGCTACCACATTAGTGGGATTGTGCGATTCGGTTAGCTTTGTCCAGTGTTGAAGGGTAATCTAAATTAATCGGGTTGATATTAAAGGAAAATGATTCTTTCACACCATTTTTTTATGTCACTTTTATAATTGGATATCGATAAGTAAATTATTGGTTAATGAAATATATCGTTTAGTTAATGAATTTGGTAACTAATCACTTCCAAGCTCGTAATATATTAACTAAACTATATACTTCATTAATTAATAATTTGTTCATCATTAACCAAGTCTATGAGTAATCGATTACTAAAACTCATTAAGCAAATGATATATGTTAGATTTATGAGATTTTGCCTTATTTGAAATTTGAGTTTTTGAATAAGTTTTAGATAAAGTCTAGATAGAGTTATTGTTACTGCTTCAAATCTTATTTTTTATTTTCAATTTTCAGTTTGTTAGATGTTATCTAAATAAATCTATTGTAGATTTTAAAATTTTTAGGATTTATCCTTTGGGTTTGTAAGTCTATTTATGGGTACTTTCTTTTATGAATAATATTACAATTTTCTTCCTCCAATATTTTTATTCTCTTGTTATTTTTTCTGCAAGTTCACACTTTCAAATTCCCAACAGTGGTATCATCAGAGCCATTTTTCTTTCGGGGTGTGAGGAAAAATTCTTATTTTTTTGAGGGCTAAACACACTGAAATTGAGCGCTAAATACAGTGAAGTTGAGTAATTTTTTTAAGGCAGTTGTGGTGCAAATATGTCTACTTCCAACAATTCTTCATTTGCAATTCTAATGTTTAATGGTGAAAACTATTACATTTTGGCTGTTAAGATGAAGTTTTATTTAAGGTTTCAAGGTTTATGGAACGTTGTGATCTCTGAAGCTGATCCACCGCCATTGAGAGAGAATCCTACCGTTGCTCAGATGAAAGCTCATGAGAAGGAGAAACTCAAGAAAGACAAAGTCATCACTTGTCTACATTCAGGACTTGCAGATCATATTTTCACCAAAATCATGGACTTGGAAACACCTAAGCAGGTATGGGACAAGATCCAAGATGAATTTGAGGGAAGTGACAGGGTCAAATCTGTTAGGCTCCTCACATTGAAGAGAGAATTAGAATTGATAAAGATGAAACAAAGAATATATCAAAGATTATTCTAGCAGGTTAATGAATATTGTAAATCAAATACGCTTTCTTGATGAGGCATTTACAGATCAAAAGGTTGTAGGAAAGATCATGGTTTCACTGCTTCAAAAGTTTGAAGCTAAGATCTCTGTAATTGAAGAGTCTTGCAATTTGCAAAGTCTCACAATTACAGAGCTAACCAGCAAGCTTCATGCACAGGAGCAAAGGGTCTCAATGAGATAAGATGAAGCTATTGAAGGTGCCAACCAGGCAAAACACAAGGGAAGACATTCTGAAAATTCACAGTCTTTCAATAACAACAAAGGGAAGGCTGAAGGTTCTTTAAGAAAAGGTAATTTTTTGCCTTGTTCTTATTGCCAAAGAACCAATCATGCTGAGGAAGATTGTTATTATAAAGATAAACTACTTTGTCGCTGTGATTTTTGCAATAAACTTTGCCACAGTGAAAAGTATTGCAGAATCAAGAAAAAACAGTTTCAACAGCAACCAGATCAATAGGTAAATGTGATTGAAGAAAACAACAATGATGAAGAACATTTATTTATGGCATTACAAGCACTCAATTCACATGAATTGAATACATGGCTCATTGATAGTGGCTGCACCAGCCACATGATCAAATGTCTATCATTTTATACATCTATTGATCGACCATTTCAACTCAAAGTTAAGTTGGGAAATGGTAAAATTGTGCAAGCCAAAGGAAAAAGGGACAATTGCGATAAAAATCAAGAAAGGTATGAAAGTTGTCCATGATGTTCTTTACATTCTAGAACTAGATCTAAATCTTCTTAGTGTTGCACAAATGCTAAGAAATGGATATGCAATTTTTTTCAAAGAAAAGTATTGCTTTATTATTGATGAACATGGAAAGAGATAGCAAAAATTGAAATGATCAAAAACAGCTTTTATTTGAAGTTTGATTTTGTTGAAGATCATTATTTTACTACAAAGATTGATGAGAATGCTATTTAGGATAAAAGATTTGGTCACATCAACTTGCGGTCATTGAAGTTCATGCAAGATGTATTAATGACAAATCTTAGCACCTGGTATCTAAAGACAGGAGGAGTTAAGCTAAATGACTATGTTGATAGTGATTTAAGCCAAGAAACTGATGTGCAAATTGCTGATATAATGATTAAAACGCTTCTGAAATCAAGATTGGAGTTCCTGAAGCTAAAACTTGGCATGTCCATGGAAAATCTCAAGGAGAAATGTTAGATTTATGAGATTTTGTCTTATTTGAAATTTGAGTTTTTAAATAAGTTTTAAATAGATTCTACATAGAATTATTGTTACTGCTTCAAATCTTATTTTTTATTTTCAATTTTCAGTTTGTTAGATATTATCTAAATAAATCTGATGTAGTTTAAAATTTTTAGGATTTATCCTTTGGATTTGTAAACCTATTTATGGATAATTTCTTTTATGAATAATATTACAATTTTCTTCCTCTAATATTTTTATTCTCTTGTTATTTTTTCTGCAAGTTCACACTTTTAAATTTTTAATAATATACTATATTAACTAAACATTTACTTATTGTTAACCAAATGTAAAAATAATGTAAAAAAATAATGTACACGTATCATTACTCAATATTAAACCATACCAATCATGCATACCGTAACCTTAATTATCCGGTAAGGAAAATGTTGTTACTGTCTTGACACTATTGTGTGTTATGGTAGCTTAGCACTGTGTGCTTTCTCTGAAAAATACAGAAACCGATACAAAAAAGCACAAGGTTTCGGGTGGGGATAGTTTATTCGGATGGAATAGTATAACTCTTTTCATCTTCTTCTTTTTTTAATGTTAGACTAGATATATAATAGATGAAAATTTAATATAATGACGTGCTTTAAAAAATAATATACACATAAATCAGTACATTTATAATTTTGTGGGATAATTATTGTTTAGTGTCTAATGAGGTAATTAATATGGTGTTTAATTTGATAGATATATTTTTCTAATAAAATTTAATTTTTGAATGTTACTTTTTACAATATAATAATTACACTAAAAAATATGTGATCATCGTATTGTGTAAAGTAATTATTTTGTTAATGTTTTGTTCTAATAAAATAATCACAGTTGACTAACAAAGTTTGGGACAATTGATAAATAGTTGGGTTCCTTAATTATGCTATTCTGGGTTTGAAATCAGGTCGTGTGTATGAAAAATATTTTGTTGGGAGAAATTATACCCACTTCAGTAATCTCTCCACCTTAAAAAGGATTAGTTTCTGGCTGTTGACTAGAGAATATTTTTGGTTCACACAATAATAATAATAATAATAATAATAATAATAATAATAATAATAATAATAATTACAATTGTACAAATTGAGGGTTGGTCGAGCTAATAAGAAGGCTCGTTGGATAAGATGCAAGTTCGAATCTCAGTAAGAGTTGTTCTAGTTAGGAGGCAATAAAAACCGTTGTATTCTAAGTTGTCGTCCGTAAATTAGTCTTATAGGAGTCTAAAGGGCCTTACCCATTGGGATATTGCGAAGCACCACTCAATCCAAAGGACTAATTAAGGTGGTTGACCAATAATAATAATAATAATAATAATAATAATAATAATAATAATAATAATAATAATAATAATAATAATAATAATAATCACACTTGCAAAGAGTTATTATTTAAAAGATAACTTCAAGGGAAAAAATCACACCATATTGGAATATTGAAATAAAATTATCAATAAATAATTCTCCTTGATTTTTTAAATTGTAAGTTTATTTGATTTATTTTTTATTTATGAAAATATTGAGTTGTTCCAATTAAGTTAGAATTAATCGCACAAACGTAATCCAAATAAAAAATGAGCTGATTTTGCTAATCCAAAAAATAATAATAAGCTTCTTTTTTAAAAAAAGAAAAAGAATCCCATAACATCTTTGATTTCAAATTAATCCAGTCAAAATATAGGCTTAAACCAGTAATAGCAAAAGTCAAACTAAAAAATAAATTTTTACTATGTGTAAAGTATTAAAATTGGATATAAATATGTAAAAAAGTTTTAACATGACATTTTAAGAATATTGAAGCAAAAAGGAGTATATAAGTAGAAATGGTAATAGATCATTTCTTGGTTTTTTGGACTCAAAAATATTTTTAGCAAACATAGATCTAACTTGTTAATTGTTATTATAAGTTTTAATCATGTCCATTGTTTATCATCATGATATCATCCTTTCATTTTCTGTTTTTATCATCGTGAAAGCATCAAATTAAACAGTAAATTATTTTGAAAAAAAATAAACAATTGAAACTTAAATGCTGAAACTTGCCAAAAAAAAAAAACAGTTAAACGCCGAAAGCAATTAATATGTTGAAAGATGCCAGAGTTGCAAGAAACAAGTGAAAATGTGAAATGGTTTATACTAACTTTTTGACGGTCCCTTCCATTGTTTCCTCAAACCATATTTGTAGGCACGGAAGGTTTGTAACAGTTAGGGGTACATGGAACGTTGAACCCTCAGCTCCACTTTCGTGATAACTGCCACACAATTTTGTAAGAAGCATTGGAGGAACAACTATTTAGTTGAGGCATTCTTATATGCACTGAATGCATTATATTACAATGTTTAATTACTATTCGGCTACTACTCTCAATTTAACTATTTTTCCAACGGATTCCATGCTGTATTGGACCAATCTTTGGCTGATTTGTGCAAAAGTAAAAGGAAAAATGACTTAAATGGTCAGTTTAATGAAAGTAATGACCATTTGATTCGTTTTAAAAATTAACTAAGTATTTAATTATGTTAACTAATAATTTACATACGGTTAATTACGTATCAAGTATCAAAATGAAGATAAATTATTAGTTAATCATATATAAATTATTAGTTAATATAATTAAATATTTAATTAATTTTTAAAACAAACCAAATAGTCATTACTATTTATCAAACTGAACAGTTGAGTTATTTTCCCAGAGCAAAATTCCTCTTGCTCATCCCGAAGGGACTTCTTCATTTAGTGATCTTAGCTCAATGTTATTTTTTTGGGCCAAAAAACTATTATTTTTGGGTGTCAACATTACTATTTCACGTTTAAATTTTTACTTTATTTTTATCAAGTAATTATAAAGTGATTTTTTTTAACCAAAATTTTTCATCACTTCATTTATATATTTCATTTTTATCTATATCAAGCATATCTAAAAAGCACGAAATTATATGAAGAGTATATGACACTTTAGTCCAATTGTTAGAGTTGTTTCTTCTTAGGCCCGGGAGGAATCTTATCGTATTGAGATAGGCCATATAATTCTTCCAGATTGTTAGTCCAAAGTGAAAGCCCATAGATCATAATAAAATTGCATGCAGACTAACACCCTTCATCATAAACAGACTAATTATGTTGGGCTTAAAGCCAGGTCAGTCAAAATGAGAAGGCCCAGGTACAAGCCCATGGCTCACAAGCCTATCTGTTGCCTCTACTTTGGATAATAAGTTTTAGAGTAAATTATACTCCACCCTCTTAAGATTAGTCAAAATAGTAACAAATTTTAAATTTGATCATAAATTACACTCTACTCTATTTTTTTTAATGTTTGACTAATATTAACAATACCATTAAGTATTTTGTAAAGAAAAACAAACTAATTTATTATTAATTATTAAAAAGTTTCTCTAAAAAAAGCTATCAAGAATCTATATATTACAACAAAAGCCTTTTAAGTTTAATCTTATAATTTCTTCTTTAAAAAATTAAGGTGGCTTATATATAAAAGTAAAAAGAATAAAATTTGGTAAATGTTATGAAAAGTAGCTTAATTCATATATGTATTTTATTTTATTTTGTACATGCAAGCACACGTAAGGAAATAAATAGTGTAGTGGATGATTGAACTTTTATTTCTCTAATAAATAATTGATATATTATGTATGCCTCTTGTGTGGGAAAAAATATTTTACTCTCTTCTTTGTTTGTTTCAATTGTTGAATTCTTTAACTTAATTGCTTCTAAGGAGAAAAAAAACATGCTTTCAATTACTTTTGTCTATGCAAAGACGTAGATTATTATAATATGTTATTTTTGATAAAAATAATAAAAATATTATTTTAAATGTGTATATTTGCAAGAACTCACGTAACAAAGCAAATATGAAGATAAATTTTTTTTATGGGGACAGAGACAAATTTTTTGGCTCTGTTTAATAAATGGGGGCAGGGATCAAGATCCTTTTTCCTGCAGCTATCTGTTAAATAAATATAAAAATAGTAAAATACCCTTAACTTAAAAACACATAATATGTAATGTAAATTGTATTAATTGAATATTTACATTTCAATTTATAAAATAATATTATTTAATTTTAGAATTTGATGTTGTTGCATGTTGAACAAAATTGCATAATTTTAAATTTTCATTTGTTTTTATACAAGGTTATAGTTTGTAATGTTTGAAATTTTTAAGTAAATTATGAAAATATTTTATAAACCACAAAAAAATGAAAAGGAATATTTAAAGGCATGGTCTTTGCTTATAAGCTGTTGAATTATAAGACTTAACGAATGAACGAAACTAAATGATAAAAGAAGAATACAATTTTTTTTTATATAATAGACATACACTACAAATCAATTATTTTTAAATGTAAAATAAATGCATATATGAATTACACTCATCTCATAACATATGTCAAATTATATCCCTTTCATTTTTTTTTAATTAAAAAGTCAACTTGATTTTGTGTAGAAGAAATCATTAGATTAATTTTAAAAAGCTTTTGTTGCAATATAAAACTATAATCTTTGTTAGAGAAGTTCAATAATAATAAATAATAACCTAGTTTATTTTTTTCTTTTGAAAATACTTAACAATGTTAAGTCAACTGTTAGTTAAATAAAAAATAAAGTAGGGTGTAATTTATAGTCAAATTTAAAATTTGTTGCTATTTTGACAAGCTTTAAAGTAATGGAATGTAATTTATATAAAGTTATAAACAATGAGCTTTACCAAATAGAGTAGTGCTATTTATAGTATAGACAGGCTGATAAGTGATAACTATATCGGGGTCTGTAGCTTAGTGCTTCTTTTAACACAATCGAGTATTGATTTTATTCGCTTTGGGTTATTTTCAGATTCAGTTGTCATAACTTGCTCCTTCTACTTAGTAAGGAAACTTCTTTAGAAGGCAGCGTCAAACTTTGGTTAGGTAGAAGTTTTCAATATGCATATGGAAGCCCATTGAAGAGAAAGGAAGCCTAACAAACAGTTTGGTGGTATTAAAGAAAAAGGAGAAAAAAATGTATGCTCGCTATTTCAAAGAGGTATATGCTCATTTGAGAAAACACATTAAACTCTTATCATAAGCAGCTTAAAGCGCACAACCTGTGTGCTTCAAGATTCATAGTTAATATGTGCAAAATATGGCCGCTATGCCCACCGTGTGTCACATGCGGATGGAAGTTTTTTGCACGACTGGAAGAAAAAGGAAACAAAATACGAAAGGAAAGAAAAATAACAGAAATTATAAATAGACTTCTAACGTATAAAGTTGATAATCAAATTTCCATCTTTTTGCAGAAGCCTAGGATTAGCAAATACATAAACAAAAAAATGTGCAGAAACTAAAATATATCATATAAGAAATGGAAGTACATTGAGAAACAAAGAACCTCAAAGATCTACAAATAGAAAGAAGACATGAGGGAAATAGAAAGCCGAAGCAGAAGATGATAAAGAGTATATGTATCAGGCCTTTTATAAAGGCTCTAAGGCTGTTTCTAGGGCAAAACATTAGTCCTTACTGCTACCCCACTTGCTAGGGCTCGGGCAACGGGCAGAGAGGTGTCCAGGAGGACGGATTCCGGGCAAGGTTCGTTGAGCTGCCCCAAAAATCAAAGAAATATGCAAGTTGGCAAGTTGGGTAAGATTATATATATCATATATGGGACAATTTGTGTTTTGATTTTGTTTTAATCAATGCAAATATCCCATCTTTAAACTTCAGCTCTTTTTATTTTGCTTCATAGTATATATATCTTTTGGGCCAGTAGAGTCATACATAGTAATTATATTTGACATCAAAATATGAGCTTGAGAGAATATCTTTCCAATGCATTCCCTCTCCCCTTCCCTCCCTTCCTTTTATGAGAGAAAGCAAGAAGATGGGTAATTTTTTTTATTTTAAATAAATATTTTTTTTATTTAATTTTTTTTAAAAATAAAATGAATAAAATGAATAAAATAAGAAAATATCATATAATTGTCTAATCATCACTTATTTATTTTTATAAATATGTTATAATTTTTTTAATTTAAAAATGAAAAATTACCTCCCTCCTCCTCCCTCTACCTCTAAATTCCTCCGTCCCAAATATATCCTTACGTTTTTGGTAGTGGTCCGGATTGGATAGCTTGAAGAGTGAGTCAATATTTGTACTGTGTTTCTTATCTTCAAAGATGATTCATATGTACTTCCAGAAAAATATAATTTTATGGTGGAATACAAATATTCGAACCACCATTTTTACTACACAACCAGCACAAGGTAGCAAAGAGTAGGGAGAGGAAGCATAATCAGACTCATCATGCCTCGCTTACGTGATATGCATCGCACTCTAAGCGGAATTATATAAGCACTCTTTTAAGGGGTCAAATTTATACATTACACTTAAATAAAAAATAAAAATAAAAACTAAGCTGGAAAACCCTGCAAATACATGCTTTCATCCGTTATTAAGTGTGTTTAGATTATATTTTACAAATTTTGTTTTGTTAAAAAAAGAGTTTACAGTAGAGTGATTAATATTATTTATATAAATATTAAAAATTATTATTTAATTGTGATGCTGCTTCTCAATTTTGAATTTAAAATTATGTTATTGGATTACCCAAGGTGATTATGCCAAATTTACCAAATATGTTGGGCATCAATTTCAAGTACATTTGATGTCTCAGATTGAATTCAGCCCTTTAAAAATTTAAATTTAAACCAAGCTTGCTATAAGTCAACTCTTTCAAATTATTAGAAAAAAGACACGTAATCGACACAAAGGGCCCACTATTAGAGAAAGACAAATAATCGACACCAAGGAAAAAGGGAATCCCCACCAATCTATATGCTTCATAGGACAAATTTCCCTTTGAATTATTCTCATTTAACTTTTCAGCTTAACAGGACCACCGTTTAACCAGAAAAGGTATATCCTTTTAATATTCTCATTTATCGCAGTATGACAGTAACACCGCTTAAGCAGGAAAGGTTCGAGTTCGAGTGAGGCTTCTTCCCAAAGCTCTCGTTGCCACCAACGCTGAGCACGGGATCACATGGTTCAATGTGTCTTTCTTATGGTTAACAAATGTGTGCCAATCTCAACCTGCCCTGAGAGCTTTGCCCAAATAAGAATCGTGACGTTTTAAGACCATACCATTTCATAATAAATTGATTCTACATAAACATGTAAGGATGTAAGGAACATAATGAATCCCTTTCTTTTTCTTGGAGGACTCGTGGGAAAGTTCAAATATATCCTCATTTATCTAATTTTTATACTAGATTTGGCTTATTTTGAAGTTTGAACAGACATTTATGAGCACACAAAAAAATCTAAGTTAAGAAAACAAAGCCGAAAGGACAAAAAAACAATGCTTAATTGCTCAGAGCTGAAGGTTCACAGTATTTTTCACATACAAAAGGCAGATCTCAACTGTGGCTCACTTCCATACACTGACAGGAGGCCAGAAAACCTTCGAGGGGAAATGGTAAGCTGTAGACTGCCCTAAGCTAGACATACACCACCACTTCTTCAAACTGAAGAATTGAAGATAGACTGCCAGAGGTACAGCTACACTACTCTTTCACGTCTAGGGACTGTACTTCAGCCAAAAGCCGATTATACTCGAGCTGAGCTTCTAGAATTTTACTTCTAAGCTGTGTCACCTGTACAATCATAACCATTCCTCTCAAAATGGTCACAAAGGCCAAACAACAGTTTTTCAGTCTATGCATCTTTTGCAGAGGATCTAAATATAACAAATTTCAACCAAATCCAACAAATGCATCAAAGAACTATAAGGATACAAACTTGCACCAGATTTGGATCCTCTCATGTGAGTTTTCCATAAGACATTGACAGGGTCGTGTGGAGAGAGATGGACACAAATATTTTTGCAGGATAAAAATTGTGGGGCCCTGTGCAGGAATTTGGGTCTCCACTCTCCCTATACAGGGTCCTGTGTTGATCTCTATTCACATTACATGGTCATGTGAAAAACTCATGAGAGGTTCCAAATCCAGCAACATCCTTAGATTATCCTTTCATAGCTTTAAAAACTAAAAAGAAAAGAGAGAAAAACAGAGAGTATTCTGAATGCAGCATTCAAGCATCCCACTCCCAGTAACAATAATTCTCCAAATACAACTCCACCAACAATGTAAATGTGACCAGAATATACAAAGCAATGAACCAACCATTATTACTACATACAAGAATTACCTTGAGATTAAGTTCTTCCTCTGTCTTTTCAAATTCCAAACATCTGCAGGGGAAAAAAAGAAAGCATAAATAAGGCTTTGCTTCATAGTGCTGCCATGTGATAATTCAGAATTGAAGGCAGGAGCTAAGTTTGTTAGAAGTTGCCAAAGTCCATGAGATAAGGAGCATAATAAAAATGGCATGTGGCTTGTGTTTTCCAGTAACAAATGACCAAGATTGAAGCCAATCCAAGTAGTTGTACAACAGCATTCCATGCAATCAAGTATCATCAGAGTGACTACGCAATTAGAAATACACTCACTTTGCATGGAGTTTCTTGCTCACTTGCTTCAAGTTTATAGTCTCTTGGTCTACCACCTGATCTGCAGCAGTTGCCATGGTCTACATAAAAAGCAAGGGTGAAATTGGCATTAAAATATTTTTCAATGATTTACATAGACAGAGTATGAAAGCCAAGGCAATCAAGCAAATCAACAAAATTGATAAATGAGTAGTTACTATAGAATACTACTTCAAGCAATTAATAAAAATAAAAAATTTCCTCTATGCCAAGTGATGACAGTAACAGGCAAGAAATCAAGACACAAAAATGGAAAAGCTAATAGGTATCAATATTCACAAAAAAAAAGAAAAAGAAATTGACTAGAAAACAAAGACTGTTGTTTGAGTTGTATTAATTACAATAATTTAGAACACATTCAGAAGATAATATGCCTTAAGATAATATGCATGAAAAAGAACAAACTAAAGCCAGTTTCAACATAGTATACAAGATGCTAATACTACCTGAATATTCTGATTGCAACCAACACCTGTTACATTCTCTTCCTTTGCTTGCTTTTTCATCTTCTGAAGATCTATCAATCCATGAGTCTTCCTCTTAGTATGGGATGCTGAACCACAATGAGGAACCGTTAGTTCGATAAAATTGTTAAGCTAGTGGTACTAAAATCTTGTTTCTCACATAAGCAGTTACCTTGCTGAGATCTGCTTTGTGGGTTGGGTATTAATTGCTCAGATTTTCCATATTCTGCCTTTTTATTGACAACAGGTGTGGAAATTTTGTTTAACGTGACTGGTTTTTCTATACCAAGTGGATTCTGCAGTGACAAATCCAGTGGGGTAACTGGAGCTCGAGGTGGCTTCTTTTCCTGATACCCAATTAGTTTACAATGACAATCCCTGCAAAAATTTAACAAGGGTCCTCGACATGTCAGATATTAATGCTTAAAAATAATAAATTATGCACTCAAGAAGTCAAACTTCACTGCTTCATCTACTTTAAAGTTATCATACTGAATACTCTTGCACATGTTTCAAAAGGAAGAGAAGATAGCAGAACAAAAATAGTAAATATTTCTGCAATCCATGTACACAAAAGAACACTAGCATAAACACTACACCAGTATTCCCATGTCATTTCCTTCAAGCGTACTTGAAGCTTTTGAAACAGGGGAGTTCTCTCAAAATCTTGTTTATTATGAGTTGGCTTAACAAAATCTGCTTTCAGGATACCTGACACAAGATTAACATAGTTAGGTCCCTATCCTCTACAAGTCCAGTATATCTCTAACATCAAACACCTTGACATTGTACAGTAATATGCAGTTGCTGCTTACCAACAATTCCTCTACCCCTACTCTTTGAATAGCTCATAACCTGCCAAAATGGCTGCACATGGAAAAGGTAGCAATTATATTATAAACTGAGAGAGAGAGTGAGAGAGAACGAAAAAAAGACACACCAGATGGTAAATTTATCCTACAATAACAGGGAAGAAACATAAAATGGTTTAAAATGTTTAATTGCTGGCGTGATTCTGCAATTTGAATTTTGACAAACTACTAATTTCTAATTTTTATAGCAAGGTTGCCAATTATCCAATAAGATGGAGAAGAAAAACTCCTTTTTTATTTATTTACAGAATTATAATATAATTTCTTTGGAAAAGCTTACATATCTCAATCTGCATCCAAATCTTTCTACATATAATATAGTATTGACAACCGAACCTTAAGTATCATGCCAATGTCTGCAAGAAGAAAAGCCTTTCCACCGAAATATCATGCTAAACTTTTCTAACTTAAATTTAAATTTTCCTTACCAAGTAATTGATACACTGTATGAACCCTCAGAATTTCGAGTATCTTCTTTTGAATAATTTTGAAGCTTTTGACAAGAGCAAGGAAAGCAGTTTTATGGCAATGTGCTTTGTATACTGTTGTTTGGTGTATTTGGCTGGAGCAAAACACGTGGATTTTTATAGTGAAATATTTATCCTTTAATCTATTTTGAAGTGTTCATGGCCTTTCTTTTCTTTAGTACTCAGCACATGGCTTCTTTACAGGAGTCTCCTTGACAAAAATAGGCAGAGAGATAGATAGCTCTTTTGTTTTAGGGTCATTTTTCTTTCTTCTTTTTATCCTTTGCTTGGAGGATATCTTATCCTCATCTTTCTTTGTGACCCTTCTCTTCTAATAAAACATATTTTATCAAAAGAAAATTGATACCGCATGAGTTCTTATTGCATGCTTCATACTAATTAACTTTTGCAGTGCAATATTTAGCCCTTGGAATTTTATCTCACAGGGTTATACTACCCTTAGGTCTTTGCTTTCAATGAAAGTTGATAATGGTTCTCATATCAAATATTGGGAGGACCATTGGCTAGGAGATTCCTCTTTTAGATATGCTTTCCCAAGCCTTTATCATCTTTCTTCCTTACATTACTCTCCTATCCACAATTTTTATAGTGTTCAAGATTTCATTTTCTCTTGGAATTTCCACCTTTTTCGTAACTTAAATGATAGGGAATTTTCTGAATTGAAGTTTCTTTTGGGTCTCATTGAATCTGTTCATTTGTATTCTCATTCGGATCAAAGGATTTGGTCGCTTGACTCTTCTGGGGTGTTTTCCTGCAAATCATTTTTCAATTGTCTAACTCATTACTCATTAGTTGAGCTACTTTCCTTCTTGATAAACTCCTTTGGAACTCCAAAGCTCCCTCAAAGGTCAAGCCTTTTATTTGGATTGCGGTGCTTAATAGAATTAATACTAATGACATGTTGCATGTTTGTAGGCCATTTAAGGCTCTTTCCCTTGATATGTGTGTTAAGTATGGTGCTTGTTCAGAATTGATTGCTCATCAGTTCTTACATTGTTCTGCTGCTGCTTCTTTTTATTTTTTGGGTACAAGGGAGGTGCTAACACCTGGTGAGGGGAAAGGGGATAGGTGCGTTCAACATGATTCACTAGCAATCAAACCTGCAAGCAAATGCTTCCAAATCCAAAGGAAGCCTGCTGACACTAGGCTACAAGTCCATTGGCTGCTGTTTCTTTATGGAATACATTGTTCAGAATTTTTTATGAAAGTTAGGAGCACCCTAGGTCTTTGGACCAATTTTTTATGACCATCTTTGATAGTTTTGGAAGAAATAAAGTGGCAATTTTTTTATGGCAATGTGCAATATATGGTACTGTTTGGTGCATTTGGTTAGAGTGTAATGCTTGTATCTTTAAGGAGTTTTCTATGACACAGCAGTTGATTGGGGATAAAATTAGGCATCTGGCTTCTATTTGGTGTAAATCTCATGATTTTTTAAGGGGGTTTCCCTAACAAATATGCTAAGGGATTGGGTAGCTTTGCCCCATTGATGATTTCTTTTTTCTTTTATTTTCTATGTTGCTTTAGTTTCCTTTTTCCTTAAGAAGGAGCCCTTATCCTCCAATTTCCTTGTAATTTTCCTCTCTTCGTCTTAATGAATTTCTTCTTTTATAACAAAAAAAAAAAAAAAACGCTTTACCAATGCAATATCAAATAGATGCATTTTGCCAAAATATGGAAAGCGGGAAACCCATTTTGTATTATGCAATTATAAGAACAATTCAGTTCTCTTTCCATGCCTTAAAAAATAATCTCTTATTGGCCTTAGTACCCCCACTTATAAACAGACAACAAATTTACTTATTTTATCTGTACGGAGTTTCTTAATTCACACCAATCTTTATTTCTCATAGCAGCTTGTTTTACTCCTCCCTTCCCCCCCCCCCCACCCCCACCCACAACGACAAAAAATATAAAAAAATCAAAGGAAAGGAATCTGCTTTATGCAAAACATAAAAAGTTTACCAAGCCAAATATTTCAATTTTCAACAGCATTAACAAATTACTCAATCATTCCATAAAATAAGTTGCCTCCAACTAGGTATATCAGAGCACTTTGAGTGCTAATTACCAGTATCAGCCGATTTTTGTGATATACATTGAAGCCATGAATGCTGACTTCAGGAGCTTCCTTAAGAAATCCAATTGTTGTTACAACTGTTTCCTGCACAGTTAATCCAAAAGAAAAAAAAACCTGTTTCAATCCTTAGCCCTTAAGATTTGAAACACCAATTACTAATATCAACATAGAATCATGCATACATATTTAGCCAAAGATAGTTTTTCCTTTCAGTTAATATAGAATAAAAAACCTTTCAAAAGTTAGACAAGAACCTCTACAGAACAACCACTTTGTGGTCTATACAAGATAAATTCAGTATATTTAAGATCATCTGCAATGTTATGTGGCTTCACAACTTGCCCTCGCAATATAATTCTAAAACTTTCTGGTGTCCCTAAGTACAATATGGAAGAGTAAACCTGTGGAACATGAGAATATTAGACTCAAGAAAATTCAACCTTTTACACAACCACTCAAGCATTATTTTCTAAATCAAGCATACGCGTAAAGAGTAATGAAACCGATTAGCAATGTGTTGCTCATTTACTGTCTTCCACTCAGGAACTGTATTAATCTTCTTGATATCCCCAGCAATACGAATATCCTGCATCCAAAATATCAGAAGAATGCCCTATAAATAAGCAATGAAAGCATGATTTGAAAACAGACAGCAAAGTGGAAAGAGGAAAACCTCAGGATCAGTATCAAAGTCTAGTTCCATATTCCCATCAGCATTGAACCATAAATTGTAGATAATAACTTTAGTACCATGAGATCCAATGTCATCAAACTGCCAGATAGCAAAGAATATTAAAAGAGACTCAGAATCTTAGAAGGAATATGCTATTAATCTGTTAAGATGGCAATAAACATTATAAAACAACATGAAAAGAATATCAGGTTAGGAAGTATTTCATATCAGTTACTCTCAAGGATTTATTAGGCCACATTTCATATTCTTCAAATAGCCCCATCTTTGACTAGTACAGCAGTGGCTATCACCTCTCCGCAGAATGATAAGAATATCAGGTTAGGAAGCAGATAAAGTCCACTGCAAGAATTTGTAACTTGATTATATGTCCAGGCCCAAAAATTCTCAAGGATGTGGAGTCATCTGAGAGGCTACAATATTGACCAAAAAGCATTAGCCTTACTGATACAGGATACAGTAGCATCAAGAAAGACTAAGTTTTAAGATCAAATTCTTTCAATATTCTGGTTTCATTATGGTTATGGGCTGACTGATATTCCATAGATCTTACTAGGTCACTGTTATTTAGGGTAATTAGCAATAATGAGTTGTTAATTTATTTAGTTTTATAGTTTCGGTTAAGTAGAAGTAAGACAGAGTACATGGAACAAAAGTTCAACACAATGTGGGTTAGCAATGTCTTGGAGGTGAAAAATAGGGATCACATTGTACCACGATTTGCACGGTTTAGGTATCTTGGTTCTATCTTACAAAGTGATGGAGAGGTTGAGGGAGATGTAACTCACAGGATTCAAGCTAGGTGGATGAAAATGTTTCAGGCGTAATTTGTGATCGCAAGGTGCCTCTCAAACTCAAGGGAAAATTCTACCAAGCAGCTATAAGACTAACGATGCTCTATGGTATCAAATGTTGGGCAATAAAGTGCCAACAAGGGCATAATGAGCATAGCGGAGATGAGAATATTGTGGTGGGTGAGTGGACATAGAGGAAAAGATATGATCAGGAATGAATGCATTCGGAAGAAAGTTGGAGGTCATATGAGGAGAAGACCATCAGAGGCCCCGGTGAGAAAAGTTGATCAAATGAAGGATAGCCTGATTATAGAGGTAGAGAAAACCGAGGAAAACTTTAAGCGAAACCATTAAAAAAGACCTTGATCTAAATGGTCTTTCTGAAAATTTGGTTTTCTTATAGAACAAAATGACGTTGTTTGATCAATGTAGCCGACCCCACCTAGTGATAAAAGGCTCGGTTGTTGTTGTTGTTGTTGTTGTTGTAGGGCACCTAGGTATCAAACCCTAGGTGTGATACCTAGGTTTCTTTCTTCTTATTCTTTTCTTCTACCCTATTTCCTTTAATTATTGACTACCCATATCAGATTTCTTTGGAAAACATCATTAAAATTTCACCCCATCAAAATCCTAATTGATTCTTCCTTCAATTTTCCCTAAAATGCACCAAATCCTAATTTCATAGGTAATGTTCACAGCACCCAAACAGCCACCAATTGACCCCTGAAACCACATTCTAGCACTTGCAATGCAAACCCCTCTTTCCTTTACCTACCACAGTAGCTTCTTAATCCACCAATTTCTACTATTAATCTGCCCAAGAAAACAGAGATGGACGCAATACATCTCTCTAGTCTCTCTGAAGGTCAGTAATAGAAAGAGAAACACCCTAAAAAAACAGTGAGCCAATCTGCTAAACATCAAAGCAATGCCAAACAAACAATTCTCTCCCATAAAATGAGACCCTGGCTTTCCTCTCTAAAATCTGACCAGCATCACCAAATAGCTCAAGCCGTAGGCAGTGAGACATCAATATGCATATGCATCCCTTACTGATTTACCACTTAATGCCAAATTTTGACACCAATATCTCAAGAAAATAGATATACATATAACACAAAAATTATAAATTGGCATTCTACAATCATAAATTGCAGTCTCAACTCCCAAGAGAAACCTAACAAATATTTGAACGAGAAGAAGAAAAAAAGAGAGAAGAGAGAGGGGGGGGTTCTCAAACCAAAGTAAAGTATATATTCATGATGTAAGGCTGTATTGTCTAGAACAATGGAAAAGAAAAAGCAAATACAAAAAATATGACAATCATTCAAAGTAAACTATATGTTGAAGACATAAGGCTGTTTTGTCTGGAACAATGAAACAGAAAAAGCTAAGACAAAAGTATGACAATCATTCAATATATCCTGAAAGAGAGAGCCAATTATCATGGATGAAAGCAAAAATTTAGAAACTACTTGTTTCAGAAGTTCTGCTTCTGATGAATATGGAGACCAGTGCAACAGCAAGGATAAATTAGACATAAAATGCTCTCTGCCATTTAGTGTTTCCAACGATCCAGTTGATGTGTTAAACTCATAATTCACCTGAAATTGACATGATCACTTAGTCACCTAAATTAAAACTACTGGAGTAGAACCTTCATTGTAGAAAAGGGTTATCATCAGAAGGAGAGTACAAACAATGAATCAAACCATCATGATGAATTGATGATTCAACAACAACAACAACAACAAAAGCCTTTTCCCACTAGGTGGGGTCGACTACATGGATCAAACGACGCCATTGTGCTCTGTCATAGATAACACAATCAAATCGTTTGTCCATGTCATAAAGTATTTGACAAAATTTTACGCTGGCTGTCAACCTAACGCAACCCTCCTCATTTTATCCGGGCTTGGGACCGGCTATGATGAATTGATGATTCACAAGAGAGAAAAATGCAGGCAATAAGGCCCAACAGCATCCACCATAACAATGCCAAGTTAACTTGCAAGTACCAAAAGCAAGCACACAAGTTTACTGACAATCAAAAAAGGAGAAAAAATAAAAGCATGATAATTTCCTATTCAAGCAATCACGATGGTTGGAGATATGAAACCATTCATGAGCCTCTACCTAACAGCTTAAGCTTTTAGGATAGTTGGTCATTGACATGGTATCAGAGCCTTCATGACCAAGTTGTCAAGAGTTCGATCCTTGCCGCCGCCATTCTTCTAAATAAAAGTTGGATTTCAACACAAGGTAAAATGGGCCTGTGCATTATTCACACTTCAAGCCTAAAGGGCTCTTGCGTGAAAGGGCATGTTAGAGATATAAAACCATTTATGAACCTCTACCTAGCAGCTTAAGCTTTTAGGATAATTGGTCCTTGACAAGGATAAAGGAACACTTTGCCAAAGTAATTTCTACGTAGAGCCTCTAGACCTACCAATACAGTTACAATTTCACTTTTTTTATTAACAAATCAGCATGGAGAAGAGAATTAGCATTTTAAGTCAACGCACTATATAAACCACAACCCTCAAAGAAGGAAAAATGAGAAATATTACTCACCATGGGTACTACAATTCTGTCAAGCTGTGTTTGCATCAAGAATGTATAAGACAGAAGTCCAATGCTTTGAGTCAAAGTCCTGATCAAGATACAATCAATATGAAAAAAGATAAATAATAGCAATTTCACTTTTTCCCAGAATTTCACATATTGTTGCAAAACCTCCCTGCCTTACTGTCATGTGAGTAAGTGAAGAAAACAGTAGAAAGAGAGAGAAAGAACCAACTAGGTTGTAATGATAAATGAGCATAGAATGGATTGGTTTAGGCTATAGCCTCCAGAGACAGAAAGTTCAAATCACTAACAGTAGAGCAGACTTTAATTCTGTATCAATGTACTAAAACACCTTATCCTATCTTCCAATTTCTCCAAGGCTATAAAAAAAAAGTTATTTTCAGTTTTCCAATCAGAATTTCAATATATAAATTTAAAATAGCTGCATTATGTCATTATACACATAAAAAGTAAATACATCTAAGTGAACATCGCCTTTAAAGTCTAATCAATAAATAATAACCAAACTTTCTTCAAGATAATACAATGATTGCCAATACAGCAGGAAGCACAATGCCCAAACAAACTATAGTGTGCAGTCACATGAAAAATTCACTTTTGGACCCATACCTATTATTCAAGTGGCAGCTGAAGACAATGGCATCTGCACCCAGTCTCATACTACTAGTCTTGAAGCCATTTCCATCTGGAAGGCCAAATTGAAAAATAAATACAAAAGAGAATACCAAAATCATTGCAGAAAGAAAGCCACAATTCGTACACTGTCCAATAGCAAACTCTGACTTCTTATCTGAAAATCCAAAACTCATGCAACGGCGCATTGCTTCTGGATCCATTCCACCCCCATCATCTGAATGCCAAGTGTCAGCACAAAATCACCATATTCAGTATAAAATATGTTCTTACCCAAGATTTGGGAGTAGGAATTTAAAACCAGAAAAACTATCAACTTCCTATAATTGATGAGTACCAGAAGCACTATACCTTGAATCAACAATGCTGGACTTCTATCCTTCGGATTTGAAGTTTTATCTACAATAACAAAAGTAGCCCCATTTTGGATCTACCCTATGAACAAAAGTCAACAATGCAATACAAAATAAGAAAAGAAAATGAAATGCAAAATATGAAATGATAACTTCAAAGATGGCAAAGGCACGAAACAGTAGAGGCCATAGACATCAAGATAAAAAATAAAATATGGGACTAAACAAGAACCTGACATCAAAGTCTAGTTCTAAATGAATGTATCATATTTAATTCTATAACAGGACCAAGTGCCCTTGGGGGTGCCTGCATTAGTATGGTCTATCTATGGTGTTAAAAAATGATGCTTAAAATGTCCCACAAAAAAAAAAATGATTCTTACAGTTTTAAATAGTTCATATATTTCAGTCTTTCTATAGGGCAAAGCCAAATCAAAGACGTTATATAAGTATTAGCAGTCAAAAAATACCAGACATCAAGACAAACAATGAACTATTTCTAGGATATTAATAGGCAAAGCAACACTATCAGTCGGCAATAGCTAACTTAGTATGCTCAAAAGATGAAAGAAAAGAACACAGATTATAGAATATTTAAATATTCAAGTAGTTCAATAGTTCAAACATCAGGAAAAATCACCTCATCAATTGCATTATCGAGAAGCTCTGCTATGGCTGCAGACAGAAATACAGGAAAAGACCAACTCATGAAAAGAAGCAGAAAGGTGGGCCATTAAAAGAATCATTAAGAAGGGACAAGTTTATATATATCATAAGAGCATACCACCGAGTACCCACTTATGTGAAGTTGCATTTGAGTGAAGGAACATAGGGTGGACATGTAGATAGTTTTTTGCATCTGCAATCCAGCAAAAATGGCATATAGATAATCAGTCCAGAATGCACAAACACCCTTTGTACCTACAGGCTACAAGCTTAGCATGTAGCATGTGAGATCTGAAAACTATAATCCCTATGAAAGTCAAGATGGAAAAAAGTTTGTTAACAATTCACATTGTATTTATATAACCTTGGTTGACAGAATATTGAGTGGGGAGTCACAACCATGGACTCAATTAATAAACTATATTACAACAACCAATTAGTAAACTATAGTCTATAAGTTTTGAGAAAAATTATATTGGATTACTTTGGACTCTGACTTTAGAACCATGCCCATCATCGTAGTTTCCAGCTTTCCAAAACTGCCTACAAAGGGGTGCTGCACAAATTGGTGATGGATAAGAAAGGCCGGTGTTATCAACTGGCCACAAGCCCTGCTCCAAAACACTAGAATAACTATGACATGTACGTGGACCACTAGAGCTTATATTTTCTTCAGAACTTATATTTTTTTCAGAATCTTGTCTAGTAGAATCACTTCGAGATCTCTGATGATTGGCTAGTCGGCCTTTGTTGGTCTCATTTTGTTGCTTTGCACCACTAACAAAATCTGACTCTAATTTGGGACCAACCTTTCCCCCTTCATCATCACTAGATAAATCCACAGTTTCTATAGTGCCCATCTTTATCCCTACATGACGAAAGTAAATCACAAACAATTGAGTGAACATGATGAAACAAGAACACAACATAGAGTAACTAAAAAGAGGAAGCAAATCCAGTCAACAACACATAAATTATAAACACATAACATATGACTTTGGGTATAGCTTGAGGTTGAAAAGGAATTCATGTGACGGGGAAAAAATTGTAACTAAGACATAAGTTGCAAATGGAATGCCAGCATCTTAAAACAAGCATGCAAGATTCCTAGATATACTGGATATCTAATTCTGCATTTCATGTGTGCAAGGGTTAATCCCCCCTCGACTAGTAGTCCTACTTGGTGATCCCTCTTCAGAGAGATCCCCTAACGCCCGGGGCTAGTTGAGTAACCACCTTTCAGGGATAAAAATACTTTTGGAGGTAATCCTCTGGGCGAGGCTCTGCGTGTCCCACTGGGATCCCAAGCATGCCACTCATAGTCTTGAAGTAACCTATACTTACAATCATTTTTTATAACCCGAAAAAAGATATTGGATATTTAATTAAGATGCATGCATTCATTGTATTTTGATATAGGAATGAAATGCACACCAATTACCAAATCTCCCCGAAGATAACAGCACAGAATGAAGCATGTTGACATGATGAAGTAAAATTAAAAGCCATGCAACTAAATGTGAAGCGTGTTTGAAAGCACATTAAAATTCACAGTGTGAACTGAAACAAAAGACCAACATATGGTTCTATTCAACTTCAATGCACCCATTTTTAATTCAAAATTTAAAACCCAGCAGAGAGTTTGCTTTGCAACAGCACACGTAGGGTTTATATGCGAAATGCCACCATAATTTTCTAAACTAAAAAATAAGTACTGTACAGAAACTTAAAATAAATGTAATAAAAACATTAAAAAATTTAAAAACCTTCTCAATTTGAGAAAAAAAAAAATTACAGGACCGTAAGCCACTCAAATTTTCACTATAAAAATAATGAAAATATAAAAATATAATAATAATATATTTTCAATTCATATATAAGTCTTATAAATTGACTCACTATTTTTCTCTCTTAAAAATACTATTTCTTTGAGAATGTCTCTATTTTTCTCACACACTCTTCCTCTTTTGATTGTGAGGAACTCTCTTCCTCTTAAATGTGAGGATCAGATACTGGTTGCATCTCTTCATCTGCTGAAGGCCTCCTGGGCATTGCACCGTGTGCAATTTTAAAAATCAATGAAGCACCTTTCGGTGCTGTTGAAATTTGAGGAAGCACCTTTCGGTGCTGTTGACAAATTTGGAGGAAATTTCCTCTCAGCCAATTTTATTGACTTTTGGCTGGACATCCAACACTAAACACAAACTAGAATGGGATGAAGAAGGAGGCAGTATGATGGAGGGGAAGCGAAGAGCATGAATTTGTAGCTCACCAACATCTCAGGTCCTGTCAGAATGAAACGAGAAAGATGGTGCTTTCTGTTTTGTCGTATACCTGCAACAGCAGCACCAAGGCGTTTTGTTGCACTTGCCACTCTCAACGTTTCGTATTTGGGAAGAAATATTTTAAAACGAGATGAAATGCAATAGAATCGAAACAAATGGAATGGAATGAGATGGGATAAAATAGAATAAATTCTATATTTAGGAGTTTTAAAGGAAATAGAGTGGAGCGGTTTATAATGAAATGGAATAAAATATAATGAGATAGGATAAAATGGAATAAAGTCTATATTTAGGAGTTTTAAAGGAGATAGAGTGGAGCGGTTTATGATGGAATGGTTTGGAACGAAATAGAATAGAATGGTAAAAGTATATCACTCTATTGTTTAAAAGTTTTAATGAAAGAATGGAAGAAAATCTCATTTCATTGTTTAGAAGTCAAAATGATTATTAATAGAGTAGAGTGGATTATACATTTTATTTCTAATATTATCTTTTTAATTGTTGTTACCCACGACATTATTTAAAAATAAAATAGGGTTAAAATTATAAATGACTAAGTAAAAATAAAAAAGAGAGAAATATTCCATTTTAAACTCTTCAAATTGGATGGTATGAAAAATTGGAGGTTTTGGTAGTATGGAGTGGTTTGGGTTATCTTCCTTAGTCACTCCACTCTATTACTTAAAAAACTCTCAAATAATAGGTTAAGGTCTTTTTACCACTTCACTTTATTATTAACCACTCTACTCCATCGATTTAAACATACCTAAAGTTTCTATACCATTGTTTGGATGTTTAGTGATGGAATGGAAGAAAGCTTCCATTTCATTATTTGAAAGTTTTAATGAAATATGATGGAATGATAAGAATTATAAATTTGTAGTTATAATATTATCCTTATTTCATATATATTAATCTTAATTATTTATTTTATAAAATTTAATTTTTTGAATAATATTTTATTTTCATGTACTTTTTCATAAGCTCTTATAGAAATGTAAAATAAGAAATGTAAAAAAGTTTTTCAAATTTATTTTAAGTTAAGATAAATTTGTAATTTTGATATTATATTTTATAAATATTAATTGATTTCATTCTATTCTCCCCAATTTAGGAGAAAGAAAAATAAGAGAAAATGGTAGTATGGAATGGAATAGAAACCTCCTCATATCATTCATTTTCATATTCTTTTAAAATATCCAAATAATAATATCTCTTATTATCTCATTCTATTCCATCATTTACCACCAATTCAAACATAGCCTTTATTATAAATATAATTAGTTAGAGGTTAGTAGTTAGTTTGTTAGTCTATATAAAGACTTGATGTAATCACTTTGTAATACACTTCACTCATTTTAATCAATATAAATTTTTAATTTTCTCTCATTCCTCTCTTTTCCTTTTCTCTGAACCATGTTTCCTAACATGGTATTAAAGCCTCCATGGTATCCACCTTGAAAAACTTCTATTTCCACTGCACAGAGTTCTCGTAGAACTCTCTCTACATTCTTCTTCGTCCATTCTCTCTCTTTCTCTTTTTCTCTCATTGTGTTGTACAATTGAACTTTTATTGTGCATTTTTCTCATAAAAAACCAGCGTTTCAAGATTCATGCATGAATCTATCGTTGAAAGTGATGATGCTTTCAACACCTTTTTTTTATGGCCAAATGCCAAGTGACAAGACTGTTGGCGGTGGCGATGATGCTTTCTACATTTTTTTTGTGAGACTGGTGCTGGAAAGCACATTCCATGTGTTGTTTTTTCATTTTGTAGATCTTGAGCCCATCGTTATTGATGAGGTGAGAAGACAGCATATCAAATGTGAAATTGATGGAGTAGAAGGATGAATGTGCAGATTTATGGAAAAATCGGACATTTGAGAAGCCAAATGAAAGTGAATTGGAGGTGCCAGAATCTTCATGTGTGGACTCTAGTTCTAGATTTCGTGAGGGCGAGAGTATGATTTTGAGTTTTCGTTTCCTCTGTGGTTGGAAATGAGGTTTTCCGGCATAATCCTGTTGCGTTGGTTAAGATATTGCAGTGGTTCAGATTTTGTTTTTGATGTTTCTCCTTTCTGAAATTTTGTTGTTGCTCATAAATTTGGTGATTGATATTGTGATTACAAGGTGTTTGTGTTAAGTCTTTATGGAGACTGATTCATTTTCTGATGGTTATCACATTCCACAGAGTATTAATGATTAATTTAGCTTTTTTTGTTTGTTTAGCCTACTTTGGCTTTGTTGTAAGCTTCTGTCCTTGGTGGTTAAGTATTGATGTGAGCTTCTGCCATGGATGGTTAAGCATTGAAATCCTGTTTTGCTTCTGTCTTGAGTGGTTAAGCCTTCAATATAGCTTCTGCTCTTAATGGTTAAGCTTGGTAGTTTCTGCCTTATGGTGGTTAAGCGAGCCTTATGGCTTTGATGATTTCAGCTTCTGCCTTTGTTAAGTTGTTAAGCATGTTTGCTTCTGTCAAGTGGTTAAGCCTTGAATTGTAGCTTCTGCTTAATGGTTAAGCTTTGTTTATGTCTTTGTTTGTATGTTTTTCAGTCGATGTATTTCTCACATTTCTCATTATATTTTTCTTTTGATTTGATATCCAATTGTATTTATCTCAAGTTGGAAGGGTTGTGAACACCTCCCAACTTGCGGGGAGTTATTAGAAATATAATTAGTTAGAGGTTAGTAGTTAGTTTATTAGCCTATATAAAAGCTTAATATAATCACTTTATAACACACTTCACTCATTTTAATCAATATTAATTTTTAGTTTTCTCTAAATCCTCTCTTTTCCTTTTATCTTAACCATGTTTCCTAACAGCCTTAAAATAACTCAATCGTCATTCCCCAACGTCTAGAATTTTCCTGGCATGTTGGATTCTCATTTCTCTTTTTTCATTAAATAAATCAGATAAATGACAACTTACACTTTTTTTAAGACTAAGAATAGTTTTTATATCTCGAGACTTTTTTTTTGGATGTTGGGTACTTTTAATAATTTTCAAATATTATAATATAAATAAAATTTGTTAATTGAGTCACACAATAATTATAATTTATCCCTTTTAATTTAGTCTATTTGCACTTTTTTTTTCAACAGCAGTCTATTTGCATTTAAGAACTTATGATTTGAAAATGTCTAAATAATTCCATAAACTTTAAATTTTGGGAGAAAAAAAGGTCACCATGAAGTAAATCATTAGATATTATAAAATTATCATGTGATTTAACTTAAACGTGATACCAAAATTATTATGGAGGAAATCACAAACGAGTGAAAAAATAAAAAATAAAGATTAAAAATATGTTTTAACCTTCAATAATATAATAATTAAGGGGAAATTATATGAGTTTAATTTTGATTCACTTGTAAAAAAAATTATATTGTTATCTAATCATATATTGTCAAATTATTAAGAGAGTTTGACTATCACAATAATTACTTAAAAAGTCTAACTTTTTTAATAATGTACCAAGATATAATTGAATTACAATATAAAAAAAATGTATACTAATAATAAATTAAAATTAAATCTAAATTATATTTAAGTGAATAGATAACATAATTAAAATCACATTTGTAATTTTTTTCATTTTTTGGCGTTGCTTGATATTTTTATCGAATATTTAACGGTTTGATTAACTAAATTTTTTTTTTGGCACAAAGTGTGAAATTCAAGAGTTATTTATATATTTTTAAACCTTAAGATATAATAAACTAAAGTTAAATAGTATAGGCAACAATTTATCTAATAAAAAAAAAAGTATTAAACGACTAAGTGTATATTTATATTAACTTTTTTACTTTAAAAATATTATAAAATAAGTTAATGCAATCATGTTCCAAATCTCGAACATTAGCTTAGAGCATGTTTGGTACTAAGGGTGGTTTTATTCTTATTTTTATTTCTTGGCTCATACATAAAAATATATGATAATTTTCTTTCAAATCTTGATTTAACATAACTATAAAGATGAAAATTATTTTTTATACATAAATTATTATTATTTTTGTTTCTTTACATTTTTATAAAAAAATGTATACTCATTTTATATACTAAATCTAAAAATATAATAGCAATTTTATAAATTAATTTCACTTCACTTTTTATGGTCTTAACAAAGACGATTTGATTATAAAAAAATCTAAAATTTCATTTGAAATATCGCATTGATTAGGAAATTTCAAAAGCAAATGAAAGTGAATATCCTCAGTTAATTTTTTAAGAAAACGATATATATATATATATATATATTGCTAATGAGAATTCTAGATATATACGGAAATTTATAAAGTATAACTAAATTGTATTAGTTCGAATAGAAAGAGTATGATTCCTTTAAATATTTTGTCTTTAATTCAATTCTTTAGATAATATTTATGAAAAAAATACAATTAAAAGAAATTTTCATTTCACATTCTTAATTGTATTATATGAAATTAATTTTTTATCTTTTGAGAATAATACCTTGATTTAAAAAAACAAATGTGAAGTCCAACTTATTTATGATGACAGTAATGGAAGGTTGAAAAGAAAAGTAAATGGAGACAATTTTCTCCGGCCTATGATCTCCGGTATTGCCTAGGCCGGTGGAGATTTATCATATCATTAATGCAATCCATATCAATGGCCTCAATGCATATGTGAAGACGAAGAAAAACTTGAAGATGTGAATGCGACATGAACTTTTATAAAACAAAAGAGAGGTATAAAGAGGTAAAAGATAAAAAAAAATTCTCTTACAATGTGTTTCAAATGTAAAAAAAATATGATTTGATATGATTTGTAAATCATATCTTGTATTTAGAATATTAAAAAATAAAAAATAATTTAATTTTTAAAATCACATGAGTTTTATTGGTTTAGATTTAGAAATTTTGTTAAATATGATGAGATTTAGTTAGGATTTTATTTGATTTTAAATTTAATTATTCATATTAATTATTTTACCCTTATTAACTTTTAATTTTTCATAATAATATAAGGGTAAAAAAATAAAATAATAAAATAAAATAAAATAAATTTTTTAATGAGTTTTAAATATAAAAATTGATTTTCAAACTAATTCAAATCTAATTTTTTTATAATGAATTTTAAATATAAAATTTTATTTTTAAATCCAATATAATCAATTCAAATTAAATTAAATCAAATCAAATCAATTCAATTAAATTTTTAATTAATTCCAAACATAATTTTAAAGTATAACTAAATACAGTGTGAATGAATTCTAATAGAAATATATTTGGTATTATCTCTAGTACTCTTTTGCTACTATAATTAATTACATTGAATTTTAATATTAAAATAGCAGACATTTCATAGTTTTTGTACCTTTGGGTAAAAACAGTGTGAAGAGTATATTGTAATTATTATAGTAGAATATTTTTCATTTAATGATTTTTCAGGTGTTCTTTTTCTTATACGCTGTACATATTTAATATTATTGTGCACGTTAAAAGATATAGCCTTATCAAATCGTATTTAGTGTTCACTCATTACTCTGATTTTTTTTTTAATTTACATTTGAATGATCAAACAGAAATATGGGGAAAATATTAATAGGGAAAAGAGTTTAAATTTAATTCACTTTTAATGTAAATTTTTTTACAATATCATCAAATGTTAATGTATTAGTATATTATTAAAAGAGTTACAACTTTTAAATAATTAATATGATACTCAAACTAGAGTGAATCAAAAATAAATCCTAAGGAAAAATCACAGTTTCATAACAAACCAACAAAAAAAAAATCCGACAAAAACCTCAGTATTCCTTTCTCCACTCCTGCTTCCATTAAAGAAAAGAAAAAACTAAAACCGGTTCATGACCATAATCCTTAATTATTGTGATCACTCATCCTTGATTTTATGTTGAGCAAAATCCATACATGTCCTTTGCTTAACTTCCAGTCTTCCACGTATGCTTCATTGTAATTTCGAACTCGGAAGAATTTTATATACTCAAAAGCTCATTCTCAAAGTTATGATTTTACTTGTCCACTGTCTTGTTCAGCTCGCCCCTGAACGATACATCATGGACTAGAACTCTTGGACTCGACCAGGCATGTCCCTCTGGATCATCAGAGATTTAAGTCGATCTACCTTGGCTCAGGTGCCCCAATATTTTCTGGGATATTTGAATCAGTGCTCTCCATAATGGTGAACTGGGCGGTAGAAGAAAAGGAATTCTTTGGTGTTGAATTCTCACTTAAGGTTAAGAAACTGGTGGTGCTGTGGAAAGAGGATCTTGCACTTGTATGCCCATTTGAGGACACAAAGTTCATGGTGGAAGTTTGGGGGCGGTCATCTGGACTTAGCACACTAGCATTGAGGAATGGTTGTTGCTTTGGGGAGGGAATGACATAGTCTTTCTTGGTTAGCATCTGAACCACTTCAGACATGGATGGTCTAAGAGTAACAAAAGGTTGTGTACAAAGAAGCCCAGCTTGGAGCGCATTTGATGCCTCTTCTACCAAAAATTTGCCATGCAGAGCAGGATCAACGGAGGCTGTAATATTATTTGCCTTGTAATTCTTCCAGACCTGATAATGAGAAAACAAGAACATGCTACTATCTGCTAAAGAAATTCACTGATACTAAGTAAGAATTTAAGGTAGGAGAGGGATGTAAATCTTACACGGTGGAGTACTGAAGTTGACCCGCGTAAAAACACTGTTCTCACCACAAACAATTTCAACAACTACCACGCCAAAAGCATAGACATCTGCCTTCTCTGTCAGTTGTCCTCGGATGAGATACTCAGGAGCCATATATCCCCTGCAATAAGCAGGTGATTTAAATTTGGGACCAAAGCAACTATGTATTACAAGTAAATTTCAAATTGAAATTGAACTAGACCTTTGTTACCAATTTACAAAAAATAATTAAGAAGTTGAGGTTCCATGGAAACGTTTACATAAAGAACTTTCAGTTCTAATTGCATGGCCTCAATACAAGGTACCTAAGAAGGTGAGACTGAGCTCGGAAATCCTCACATTTTTTCGAAAAAACGAAAGAAAGCTCAAATGAAAGAGATTTTCTACTTAACAGTGTCCCCGCAATTCCAGTGCTAATATGAGATTTATTTTCAGCAACACAACGAGCATGACCGAAATCAGCAATCTTTGGATTAAGATTCTCATCAAGCAGAATGTTGCTGGACTTTATGTCTCTGTGAATAATCTTTGTTCCAGAACCTCCATGAAGGTATGCTAGGCCCTCAGATATCCCACGTATGATTTGAAACCGTTGCTGCCAGGTTAGAGCATCCACTGAGTCCACCTGCATATAACACAGGATCTTTTCTCATTTTTGAAAAGCGAAAAAAGAAAGAACGAAAAAACTGGAAAGAGAACAAGGTTTTGGTTTCTATATCTAAACTTGCGCACCTCCTTTCCCACTTAAAACTAAATTGAATTTCATGAACCATATGCATATCCAAATTATAAACTCAAAACCAAACAAAGTCAAATTGTGTCCGTGACTAATCAATGAAAAAGCTAAGAAGCTGTTGAGAGTGCTATGACCTAATTATGGTTATAAATGGTCACTCCATAAGCTAGCTTTTAAAGTTGAATTAGGCTCAAACTCAAATTCTAAGATGGTATCAAAACCTATTCGAGATCCGTTGGGTTACCGTAGATGTCCAATCCTGCAAATTTCACACTCCAGATGTCTAATCCTGAACATGATTGGAGTATTGAGAGTCTCACATTAGATAGTGATATAACTTGAATTGTGGTTATAAGTGAAGAGTAACTTCTCACTCCACAAGCTAAATTTTATGATTGAATCAGGCCTACACCCAAATTCTAAGGAAAGCCAAGGCCGCGAATAAAACAGATGTTTTCCTCGAGTTACTTGTAACATTTGGAATTAATTGTAGAAGAGTGGGGCAGTTCACAATGAAAATAACACCCTGAAGTTTCCATAGAACAATGGGGACCTGTCGGGATTATAAATTTATATGATTTAGAATAAGAGAATAAAATATCCAGACTAATGCCTTCTGCTAGCAAAAGAAGTCATTCAAAGCATAATATTAGTAATTTAGAAAATATAAATGGTGAACCAGTATTGTTAAAAGGAGAATCAGAACTGCATATTTGCATGTACTATACAATGCTATACAATTAACTCGTGCATTTAAGCTGGACTACTCACCGAAAAGGATTTGATCAAGACTTCTGTTGGGCACAAATTCATAAACCAACAGGCTTTCAGGGCCTTCAATGCTGCATCCCAAAAGTTTCACCACATTCTTGTGTTGAATCCCATTAATCAAATTGACCTCGTTGAAGAACCCATCTGCCTATTGTCGAGTATTAAAGAACAGTCGTTTAACAGCAACAGTCCTCCCTGACCGGAGGGTTCCTTCGAACACTGTACCAGCTCCACCTTGGCCTAATTTGTTAGCGGGATCAAAACAATTTGTGGCCTTCTCAAGCAACTCGTACCTAAAACTGAAACCAGCTTTGTAGGCAGAACTAGGTGACCCACCAAAATTGTTGCATTCTGAAGAGAATAAGAATAGACACATTAGAGAAGCAAAAAATAGGATATATATAGACTACAGAGAAATTGCTAGCACTATGGCTTCAGATGAAGCATTACTTTTTCCACTCGATGTTATTCTCTTCCAGCTTAGAAGTGCACCAAGGATGATAAGTAAAGCCACTGCAATTGCTGATAATACACCTGCAACGATCATCCCAACACTAGACCTTTCTGGAAAGAACATTGGAAGAAAAAAATAAACTTCAAGTGCGGAAATGAAACAACATTAAAGCTTTGTTAAGAAATAGACGTGAAGATTAAAAGCATGGAATGCATACTGGCATGCCTAATTGAATGGAGATGAGATTTTATAAGAAAAATAAATAATCTTCCTTTTATCAAAACAGTAGGTAATGGTGCCATTGGAGATTTCTATGCACTTAATTAAGATACGGGAGATTCAGGGAATGATAATCTTTAGCTTTAAAAGGAGAACCTGTACTATTATATTAAAGCATTCAAATTCAGAAAATTCAGTGTCATGTCATCCAATAAAACTAATGCAATACAAAGAGAGGTTAACGTGGTTATTAACTAGAGGGTCCTTTATCTCTTTTTGTGTAACGTCGTTGTAGAATTTGCGGGTTGAATATCTTAAAAAACAACCAGTAAAGGAACTCCTGCCCTCAGCACCAGGCACACATTCCTCAAATCTTTTCCCTGTCTCTCACAGTTCCGTTTATCTAGTGTCTCCCAGCGCTGCGCCAAGGCAAAAACACTCCGCTCCTCTCTCCCCATCTACTGAGAACTTGTGCTCCGCCACGCTCTTCTTCACCTTCAAGATCACCGACGCAACCTGTTTCGAGTAATCATAATTTTTTTGCAAAGGTTTGGTTGGCGACTCGCAAACATTGAAGTCACGACTATGGTCCAGGCTTTCATTGAAGAAATCGTAGCTGTCATAGCGAAGAAAGCAGCCATCTAGATAAATTCGACCCGCGAGCTTGGGTATGCATCTGGATAGCAATTGCCTTGCTTGGGTGAAAAAGGTATAGCACTGTTTGGAATTGAGATTACGGTGGCATTGGCCTAAGGCGTACATTGGACGCCAATACCCAAGCAATGCCTCGGCTCCTCATCCCCGTTCTATGACCTGAAAGGAGACAGCGTCCTTTAGAGCCATGAAGTTTTGCATGAACTTGCCTGCACCTGCACCAGGGTACTGAGAAGACCCGCACATGAGACCAGCTTCGTATATTCGAGCGTCCGAGGAAGCCAGAGAGTATAATAACGAGGATATCAAGAATACCCATGTAAGGATTTCAGGGAATTGCATTTGTTCTGAATGCAATTGCCGTGTTTTTTTTTTTTCCTTTACGTTTCCTTTTCTAAAAGAAATTGAAAGGAAAATGGCTAAGAATGATTACCACCCGGGATTGATTTGTTTTCTTCTTTTCGTTTCTTTTCCTTTTTTATTATTGAAGAATGAGAATTAAGGGACGAAATGGAGTAATCTGCTAATTTGGCTTCAATGGCTCGTTACTCCTTTTCTCGTCTCTTAAACATCTCTTTTTCATAGGATTCCACCATAGAGCTGGATAGGGAGAGACTACCCCTGGATAGTTTTCTTGATTAGTTTTCTTACAGGCATGATCTTTTAGGTTTTTCTTATTTGCAGCGAGATATAGATATATGAGGGGAAAAAAGGATCATAGAGTTTATGATTAAAGGAGGAATAATGAACTGGCTTAGATTTTCATTTTTTCTTTATTTGGGTTGCCGTTACAAAGGAGGTAAATATATATCGCATGCCATATATAGTGGCACTCCACGCTTAACATAGTTAGCTAGGCTACTTGTCTGTCTCTTCAGTTTCCAAAGGGAAATTTAGAGTTTGTTTGGTTTGAGGAAAATTTAGAGTTTGTTTGATTTGTTTTCTGTTTTATTTTTAGTTAGATATATTTTTATTATAATTATAAAAATGTTATATTATTTTTACTTTGTTTTTAAATTTTAAAATTTTGTGAAAGAAATATTAAAAATAACATTTTGTTGTTTTCAATTATATTCACAATTTTCCTTATAAAAATTTGAAAATAAAAAACAGAGTGAAAATAATTACAATATAACATTTTTGTAATTATAATAAAAATATATCTAACTAAAAATGAAACAAAAAAAAAAACCAAGAAGCTCTTATATTCATAACATATTAGGTACACATGTTCAACTGTTCAAGTAACTCTAGGGGCAGACTTATCTTTACCCAAACCTAATTGGACTAATTAGCCTCTTCATGAGGCCACCCCCAGCCTTCACGAATCACGATCAATGCGGCTGCATTGTATCTTACTATAACATTTTTATATAATATGATAGCATAAAGTGCATACAAAATTACTTGGTTGAAATTCGATTTCGGAGTCAAACATTCTCTAAAAAGGAACTCGGTCTCAAACTCTTTTAGTTATATATCTTTATATTTAATAAAGATATATTACTTCTATAAATAGATAATAAAAAATTTATACTAATAAAATAATTTTAAATTAATTTGTGATTTTCAATGCAATAAGAAAAAGAGAAAAAGCCATTTTTTTCTTTAAAAAATTTAAAAATAATGATATTATGAAATACATAAAGAGTTGTGAGATTTTTTTTAAGAAAACGATAGTAATAATAAGTACACAAGTGCCAGTGTGTGAGATTTAATTCTTAAAAGTAAGTGTAATGTATACTTGTCCATTAATAAATACACATCTCTTTTTACATTTAAACTCCATTGCATCTACTTAAACTTTAATTGAACCTTTCGCGTAGTCAGCTAATTTTTTTTGGAGAATAATAATATACACAAACTCTTTTTTTTTTTTTTACTATGCACAAGTTGCTCATTTGATACTCTACACATAAATAATGTTTCATATTAGGGAATGTATTTTTGTAAAAATATAGTTGTGAGAAAATGAGTAAAGTTTTAGCTAACATATGAAAAAAAAAATTATCTGAGTTGTTTTTCCAATTTTTAGTCGTCGTACAATTTTAACGACAATATAAATAACTCAGAATATAAAGTAACGACAACAACAGAAATTATATCATGATATAAAATTTTCAAATTTAGTAGTTACATCTGCCCCAGTATTACGCACATGAATTAGGAAGTCTTTACCCAAAACAATTGTTAATTTAATTATTGAAACTGTGATGGTAACTCACGTGTAGATATCATTTTTTTCAGAAACAAGAAAGTTTTATGATCTTCACGAGGTTTTGAAAAAGATATTATTAGTTGATTCACAATACACTGATAGAAAGTCTTACATGTATGCTGAATCAAAGAAATAAGATAAGCAACACGGAATCAAATGCGAAATGCACTGCGGATGATACGGCCAACTGAACAAACCATTCACAATTCAATTATTCAATCTGACGTCTACAGCAATTATTGCCACAAGCTAGATAGCAGCGGGAGCTACTATATATATACAGCTGTTGGAGAGAAGTAGAAAGAAAATATATATTTCAGAAATGATTTCGCCAAGGATCATGGCAAGTACAAAAATATACAAGGAGCAAATGAATGGAAGAGAAGATCGCACCTCAGTCGCTCATGCAGGGAGGTCCATAGAGACCATGCAAAACTGAAGCTTGCATCTCCTCAGGTTTCCAATGGCGCTTCCTTTGGTTTACAAACCAATTGTTTATCTGCTTCTGGTCTAGACCAGTCCATTCAGCTAGGGAAACTTTATCCGTTTCCTGCACCACATTGAGAAGTCTGAGATGTGAGAGCAAAGTTAAAACTCAAGTTCTCATGGGCTAAAACACTAATTAATAGTCTCTGTCAGACCCTGGTCTAGACAATTTCTTAATTACAAGAAATAGGAATCTTTTGTAACCAAAAAAACAAATAGAAATCTTAATTAAATGTGTCGAGTTTATGAACTGAACATTCTGTACGAGATTTGTCACGAAAAAATCAACATGATGAGATGCTTCAAAGAAATAATGTTTAATTACCGTCGGGTATGGCCATTTAAAGTGAATATTCCACCATGCAAGTAAGATTTGACTTGCTTCTTTCGGTAGCTTTTCTTTCTTCTTCTTTTTTGAAAATTCATGCTTCAGACTACTAATATAGCCGCTATATCTAAGCAGAAGCTTATCCTTCAGCTCTCGATCTTCATTTATCCTCTTGCACTCAATTGCCTCTTTCTCTTCCATACTGAAGTCCTCTTCAGATGATCCAGTAGCTTCATCTATCAAATGGAGACAAAAATATTAATTATAAAGTTCAACCCACAAAGTTCATTTGGTCACTTGTCCATCAATCAAAATGTGTTTGGTGACATTGATGCACGGCCACGGCCACCCACATAAAAATTGGAAAATTTGCACCTTATGGGGAGCTTACAAACAAGAAAACAATTAATCATGGAAAAAAAATGCACAAACTTACAGATTACAAATGCATGGGCTAGCTTTTTTAAAACCAACGATGAGATCTAAGTGCCTTAGACAATAATCATGATTCCCTAGCTTATTCCCACGATATATAAACACAGAAAACTAATGAACAATTTAAGGGACAACTAATGGGAAGAAACAGTACTGGGATGATATTTATAGAAAATGATCTATTAATCGCCAATGCTTGGGATTAATTGAGTCATGCCCATAATTCATTGGTAATAAAATTCTTGATGGCTATTTAGTCTTGAGATTCGAAACGAAATAAACTAATATTTCTAGCAGAAGGAACGGGATGTATATTTAACAGCAAGCTGAAAGCAAAAGAAGACTACCACAGAAACCCAGTTATGAATAAGCAAGCTGATCAGTAGAACCAGGGTTCAATTTCAAAACAGCACAGAGATACAACAAAGAGAAAAGCGACCAGCATATAGGCTGTTTCTGCTTTGATTTGGGCTAATTGAGTGAAGTATGTGCCCCATATACAAACAGTCAGAAAATAGACAGAATTAACAGTAGATTAGCATATGACATAGTCCACAAACAAGATAAACCATCCATGGCAGACATGCTAAATTAAGATTGAGAGAGCTATTGTTTAGTGAGATGTCTAACACCCAAAAAGTAGTAGTGTAAGAGATGGCATAATAAATACACATATATGGAACCCTCACAATATGCATGTTAGACCTGAATCTATTGTCACTTTGTCAGTTTGATGATGAAAATGTCTTCACAGCATTGGCATTTGATAAATCAAACAAGTCACTTATATAGTTATATGTGCCTCACATAAAAGTAAGTAGTCATCACTTAGTGCATGTTTGGATGAGTTCTTTTGTGTGCAAAAGCCCAAATGAACTTTTTGTATAAAGAAATCTTTTCTTTTTAGAAAATTTAAAATTTTCAGTTAGAAATAAAAAGCTGAGAAAAACCTTTGAAGTGCTTTTTTAAGAAGCTAAAATTGATGGTTTCTCTCTAGCTGGGAAAAAAAAATCTTACACAGACAGGCACTTATATTTTGGGTTTGGTTGAGTAGAAAGAGTCTATAGGTCAAGAACAACGATTCAGCATCAAAGCAGAATTACTTATCAGGCGATGGCTACTAATTGCTTTATTCTCAGTATGTTTTTATGTATGCTCGTCCTTCAATTTCCTCCACTAATTTCAGTTTAAAATATTTAATAAAATTTCACAATTTCTCTAAGCAGGCGCTACAATAAAATTTTAGATTTGAGATGACAATTGCTAACCAATCTCACACATAAGCATCCAAAGATGCTCGGGTGCCTTCCTAGAAGATGACACCGTACATGCTTAGCAGTTCCTATTCAAGTATTTTGCACATATGTCTACAGTATACTGCTGCAATAGAAGAAGATTTAGATAACCAAAACATGCAATCAACTGAAAAAGCACATAGTCATTTATATAAACCCACTAGCCTCTGACTGTATTTCAGAGATCGATGATCCAGAAACTAACTCTTTCCACGTTCACAGGTCTTATTCTCCACCAAATCCATAATATATCTTCGGGGCCAGCAATGCTCAAATTAAAGAAAGCAGCTTTATCTGGAGCTGGCATACCACAAATAGCCAATGAACATATTATAAAATGCAGTCTAACCTTGATCATATGATGGTATTACTAAAATAAAATTATGCAAGGAATCCCAACAGTTTCAAGTACAAAAGCCTCAGATTACAACGATTTAATATAAATTATATAGATAGCATCAAAAGCAGAAGCGATTAAGTTCAGTACACAACACAACACGTGCAACTAACAGAAGCAGGTGTACTTCGCTCTGTCCTGATATATATATATATATTATTCTCTTCATGGGATTCTATTCAAAATCTTAGTTGTGCTGTTAAGGATAAAGATCAAAGACAAAGCATCTGGCCTCCAGTTCTGGGGCAATTATATAACTGTTTGAAGTTGACTGCAATTGCTTCCACCTGATGAGTACTTTAAAGTTTAAACGGTCTTTTTCTCCATGCGTGAAAGGTCTGAAATTTATTTAAACCGTGACTCATGCACTTCATTGGATCCATAATGCCTAGTAGACATTATTATAAAGTACCTTAACATGCAATTAAAATAAAAATAAAGTGAACTCCTTATTACAGAATCTGAGGTACAAATGACATGGATATTGTCCTTGCCAAATAAATGTGCCACACGCTTTATCATGAAGTGAACCGATTTAATCTCAACATCAGCCAACGGTATTATCGAAAATGAATTTGTTTCCTAATAACTACATCAAAATATATCCAATTCCACCATTCTCTTTCCTCCACTAGCATTTTTTTTCCTTTTGCAATTAATTAGAGTACTCATAGAAACTAATCAAATGCAAGCCATGATTAGTTTCACATAGAAGTTTCTCGAGAGAATAAGTTATGAGTTATCTAGGCCAGCAAGATAGATTTGTTGGGGAGTTATTCTATGACAAACAAACAGTTATTTTTTGATACACTAGAGTTAAAAATAAATAAACAATTAGATGAACAGCTTAATTTTATAATTCTATCTTGAACAAATTAACGTTATACTATTAATATTCTTAAACTATTTAATTATTCATTTTCGTGCAAGCTATTTTTAATTCTAATATGCATTTTCATATAAAGACACCAGAGATAAAACACAAAACACTCATTTTGATTATAAATAATACTTTTGATTTTATTCATTTTTAATCATCAGTTTTTTGTGTAAGTTAATCATAAAGATACTATCTAATATATATTGATTCATTGACCAGTGAGTAATTAAGATGAACAGACTACTTGTGTAAGACATTAAACTCCACCATATTATGGATATGTAAAATAAAGTTGACAGCAAAACATGTAGAATTCAAAGTTGAAACACATGCAATTTTTTTGTTTCCCAAGGTATTCTCACGTGCGACTGCTGCAGGGACTAATTCCTCGAGATACGGAGATCTATTTAAGGAATTAATATTTTCCAACATATGTTTTTCCATACACATGGGTCAAGAATCGAATCCCTGACCACATGCTTAAGGGACCCAAGTATCTATCACTTATGTCACATCATGTTAGTAAACACATGCAATTTAAATATGTATAAGTCAATAAAGAATGTCAAAAAGCTAAAACTGTAACAAAAAAACATGTCGTATGTCTAACTTGTCTAAGAGCTAGGTTCAACCACATGGCCCAAAAGATTAGCATGAGTTATTTCACTAATTAACTTGGTCTCATAACAAATATCATCATTCAATATATGGGGGTTGGACGTAGGCCCTCACTTGTAGCATATCTTGGTCTGAATAGAGTAACCTCCTCGATCCTCCTAAACTTCAATTCACCAAAATGAATATGAGGGTTGGACAACTTCACTGTTGTAGTCTATCTCATGGTTAATTTTTGATTGTTTTATTAGTCCCCATTACAGATCACTGATTATCTTTATATGTTCTTTCAAACTAGTCCTAGCTAATAACGATAACCAAGACGAGGAAAAACTGTTGTGCGCCGTGTGTGTATCGTTAAAGATCTTCTTTCAATTCTGGAAAATTTACTGTAGGTTTATGCACACTACAACTGCTATATGCTTGCTTGCTTGCTTGTGAGCTAGTCCTCAACTGTAGACCTTACTCTTCGTTCAACAGAGTACATAGCAAACCTAAACCTAAACCACATGACTACAGTTCCTCCATGTGAGCCAATTCCTGGAACGTGCGAATGGCCTATGGTTAACCTGCGGAACTTAGTTTCATATTATTTTATGAATGTTTTCTATATTATTTTATTTCTAAACTCCGTCCGAATTCTTCTAATCTTTCATCTCGATTTCAGAAGTCAGAGAAAACAGCAGCGATCATATCCAGTGCCCCATGGAATTTACTATAAAAGAAAATCGCAAGCATGAGAGAAAGAGAGAGACCAGTAACGTTGGTAGCAGAGTCGTTGCAGATGAAGTTAAGCTGCGTTTCCATGTCGCTGAGAAACGCTGCTGCCTCGTCAAAAGTTCTTGAGAGATCCGATTTGTACTTCACCAATAAATTGCAATACGTTTCCTTCAATGCAACAAACAAAAATGAAAATTAGAACGCATCAATAAGATGAAAATTAAGGCAAACCGCACACCCTTAGGGTTTGGAATTCATTATTGAATGTTGAAGATTTATTTTGTTGGGTATATATGAATGTTGAAGACTAATATAATGAGTTTTCCGAGAAAGAGACCATGAAATCGTCGAGCTCGGGATCAGCACCCAACAACGCAGATGCCTGACACACACCGCTAGCGCCGTTCTCTCCTCCGATTTCATCTAATATTTTCGCCATCTCCGGCTGCGCTCCTACCTTGAAATGATAGAGAAAAAACGAGGAAAACAAAAAGACAACAAAATTAACTTTGCTAAACAGATCTGACTTATCGATTGAAGACAACAAATTCAATGAGATACTTATGTCCCTAAGCTCTCTATCTGTGGTGAGATAGATCGCAAAAATTATACGAAAATATTGGAACTGGAAAATTTTCAAATAAAAACAAACTAGAAGTAGTAAAGAGGAAAAGTAAAAATGCGCCAAAAATTCAGTTTTGGAAGAAACAGGCGATCGAGATTTCCGTGGGAAAAAGAAAAGTTTCGACTAGAAACAGGGAAGAACATGATACAATTATATCGATCGGTCTAGATCTTTTGCGTTCTCTTCGCTTATCCGATGGAAACAAACCAGTATAACATGATTTCACTTTCGTTACTTTCTGTCTTTCTCGCAGTGCAAGAAGAAAGAAAGCAGAAAAGCTGTCTGTTGCTTATTCAAGTTAATTATAATAACTTATTATACCTTCTGGCAATCGACATAGGCATCCAGGAGCTTAGGATAAAGAGGATGAGAAGCAATTTTAGCACGAAGTGCTTTAGAAACCTCGTCCTCCTCGAAGCCACCCTCGGACGACACTGCATTCGATGAAATCACGTAGTGTCCGCTCGGTAGTAATGGCGGTGCCATTGACGACTGCGGCTGCTCGGAGTAACCGGCGTTGTAGTGGAATCCGTACATGTTCTCCATTTCTAATAATTAATTCCGTGAAAAGAAAATCAAGTTCATGGAAATTAAACAGACATTAGTGCCGTGAGCCAAACTGCCAAAGTTTATAAAATAGAAAGAGAAAGAGAGGAAGGGAATAGCTCTTAATCTAAAATTTCTGGCATAAAATAAAAATACTGTGATAAAATTTAATCTAATCAAGTTGGGTGACATATCTATGAACCTGAGAAACAAAATGGAATTGGAAGAGGTGCAAAGCTTCAGTTCTGTAAAAAGCAACCACAGGTGACTTCAGTATCATGTCAACGATACCCTTGCCGTTAATATATATATATTTTTGGGAAAATTGACACTTTGTACATCTTATTCTATTTTAATTCGTGTGTTAAATTAATTTAATCAATAGATATTTATAATTAATCATTTGTTGAAGTCTAATTAATTGTAAGTAAATTATTAATTAAATTAATCTAATACTTAATTAATTTAATACACCAACTAAAATAAAACATTCCTTCATCAAGACACACTAAAAAGGCATTTTCCCCATATTTTTCATCTTTTCATGAACCCAAAAAATAAACACTTCTCATTTTCATTTGACTAATGTTATGCAACTAATTCTTCGTACGTAAAAAAATAAAATTACAGTACATATCGTGTAGCAATAATTTTTTTATTTTGTATTGTTAATAAGGTATTAATAGTTGACATGACATCAAACGTGATATTTATCATGGTGTATTTGATGTCATGAGTTTGATTATTGTCTCATTTCCTTCATCCTTTTTTTAGTTTGTAAATTCACATATAGTCTAATAACTTAATACATTTATTATTTCTTTTAATTTCTTTAAGAACAATACACCAAAAAAAAATTATAAAAAACTACACGAGTTGTGAAAGTTTATCTATCTCATTCTCATAATATTAACCTGTTTTGTTTCCTCTCAGTTTTAAATATGAACCAAATGCATCTCATCCAGTTATGAAAACTAATTAAACAGAAAAATCATAAACATGCACATCTTACAGAATATTTCTTTACATGTTCGTTGATTTCTTATATATCAGATTGTATATTCTGTATTAAAAATATATACATCAGTCTTATCTAGCCTTGAACGATATTTATAAACTTGAGTTTCCACTAAACAATATCAAGAATTACAAAGCAAAGATACAAATTTGAACATAATAATTATTAAAACAAAAGAGAGAGAAAAGGGCAAAAATGGAAAATCAGGAACTGAATTCGATATATACATTTTTTATATATATGTTTTTTTTTACTTATTTATCTTTTCCCATACTAAACAAATTTCACTCACAATATTAAAAAACTATATCTTACAAGATAGTCAGAAATTATTATAAAAATTTGTAAAACTAAAAAAGAGAAAGGTACGGATTTGTCACCAAATTCAGGTAATAAATGACAAATGTCTCACAAAAAAAGGGTGACTTAGCACACGAATTTTAGAAGGATTTTAAAGAAAACATTAGCACACCAACGCTATGCTGCTATTAGCCATCAACTGGATCGAAAGACCAGAGCGAGGCTCCGACCACGACCAGCAACAAAATTCTTCATCATGATTAGAACCATGCTTAGCCATAAGTTTAGCACAATATTGATTTCCTCCCCGCAGCATACGAGACACGGAAAACATGTCAGTCTACTAGTAGTGAGTTTGAAGTGAAAGCTTGGGATAGTTAACAAATATTCTAAATTTTCATATCATCACAACAAAAACAAAAATTGCTGTTTAAATTAAAATACTTTTCAATCCGTAAACAAATAAAAATATATTTATATATACGCTTTCTTTAATTTAAGAGTGAAAGGCAATCTATGAAATATGAAAACAAAAATAATTTTTATTTACAATACAAATTTATTTTCAAAAAATATTATTTTTCAAAAATATTTTCAATGATTTTTTATTTATGACAAATAAAAAATATTACACCAATCGTATTACATAAGCTTTTGTTCTTAATCCAAGTTACTAGTTGTTTACAACCTTTTTATTTTCCTTCCATAAATGAATGGTCCTTGCAGTAAACAGTGCGCAAATTACCTTATTCCACTAAATTTTTTGACCCATTAATAAATATTAATTAGTTTCAGATGATATATAGTAGGCTTTTGTTTTTTTGGTAGGAAGATATACATATATATATATATAGTAGATTTTATTTATCACTTTATTATCTTAAATTTAAATATATTTAAAATTCGTTAATTCTGTTATTAAAAAAATGTGTTTGAATCAACCCAAGAAAAAATTACTAACACGAACCATAAACTTAGTTCTTACTAACACTAAAGAATAATAACTATACTTTTTTACACAAAAATTTGTAATAATAATAAATTAAAAAAAGCTGAAGAAAATCCCCAAAGTGATGAGCGCTGATACCTGGTAGTGGGTCTTAGTAGGGTGACCTACGAAATACGAATCACAGTTGTAGTTTCCGAAGTGACAAAAATCCTAGATTTTGTTTGGCTGTTCCTTCTCTTTTTTGCATGATATGGAGCTGTCCTTTTCCCTCTTATGCATTCTTACTGCCTTTTTTTTCTTCTCTCTTTTTAATCGCATTTCATCATCATCAACAAAATTTTCAAATAATTGATTAATGATGAATCAATTTTTTGATTAATAAAATATATTATTTAATTAAAAAATTTATTTAATTAATTAATTATAAATAAGTAATTAATTAACAAATTTTATTAATTAAAAAATTACTCATCTTTAATCAAATATAAAATTAATGTTAAAAAATTAATGTGCCAATATGTTGAAAAGAAAATGAACAGCACCGAAATATTTCGTCCTGCCTCGTCCATCCATCGATCATGTCGTGGTGGGGTCTTCAAAATATATTTCCTGGGAACGATATCCAGGTTCTTTTCCTTTCTTTATTTCCTTTTACGTTGCTCCAGAATATCTGCTTCCTCCGCCGTTACATTGTCCTCTCTCTCTCCCTTTTTATACAAATAAAAAGAAAAGAATCAATTAACATTGATATAAGATTTAATATACTTACATTATTTAATATATTTTTTGTAAAATTTAATTTTTATTAATTTAATTATCAAATTATAATTATCATCGTATTGATCACTTGTATTAAATTTTAAAAAAATTAAACATTAATAAAAATATAATTAAATAATTCTTTTTTTTTGTGATGAAAAGGGACAGAAGCCCAATAAATTTTAAAATAATTCTTATTTTTATATATTTTAAAATTATATATTATGTTAATTTTGATGTATATTAATAAATTATAAAATAATTTTAAATTAATATAAAATTTTATAAATACAATATACATAATAAAAAATTTTAATTTAACGATAAATTTAGTGAAAAAGTTGCCAAATAAAAATTTATTAAGTAATATAAAAGTGATCAAATTTTATATTAATGTAAGTTGATCTCTTATATGTATATACTCCCCCCACCCCACTCCACACACACATATATGTCCTAGCTAAAAGCAATAAATCATAAAAATATCAATACAAATTTTTCTTGTATACAGACTCATGCATTCACGATCTGCATGTTATGAGCGCTTTGAGGATATAAATAGGGTGGACCAAGAGATGGACGAGAATGATACTCCTGTATAGCATTAAGAGGGACCCATGCATGCTATTATTTAAGTATGTTACTGATGAATTTTTTTGGTTCTTGTATGTGATCTTAGGAAGTCCATGAAGATTTATCAGAACACAAGAATACCATCTGTAAAGGACTTTTGTCAAGATGGCACATATAAATATACCATACACTTGAGTTGTTGGAGAAAAGCAAGTGATTAAATTAATCATACCGCCGAATCATTGTTCAGAAATGTGATCAAAACGTGGACTCGTTACTTTTTAAGAATAAAACAGATTCTCCACAAGTTTATGTCTCTCAAGCTGTAGAAATCATGTAGATTCTTTCACGTCCTCAAAAGGTGTCCCATTCAACAATGAATAATCATCATCTTTCTTTTTTTCGTCAAATCATCTTTAGGCTTTACTTCACCACACATGTGACGACAAAAACAAAAAAAAAACAATGACGAGGCCCTCAATTTGGGCTTCCATTACTATTCTAGGCTCACGAACAAAGTAAGTATATGAATATATTGGGCCACCCACTGAGGAGCCCTTTATATTTCGAGTTTCGACTCCATGTTCCAGCTCACTTCCAGTGTTTTTTTTCCTATACATCAAATGTCTATTATTTTTGTACAAAATTATTAGATTGCATATAAATCTGTATAAAAAGTATTGTTATGATTATACAAAATTAATTTAATATTGTTGATGCATGATTCTGTCAATCATGAGACATACTTCACTCTCATAAAAAGTTTCAGATTATATCGTGGAGTGGAGTGGAATCTCCAGATGACTTCTTTGGGTAACAAATGATCATTTGTGAAAGACTAAAAGGTTAAAATATGGGTTTTGTTATTGTGAGCTTGAGCGTTTTAAAGCTCAAGATTTATAGCCATTAATTTGGATATGTGTTGTATTAAGATTTTCAACACTAATTGAAATTAAATATTTCACTTACATTGATTTATTGTGAGGCAGGAATGTTGATACTCTCCAGCGCATTAAAAAGGTAAACATGAGCTTAAAAAGCGCTCCACAATAAAACTCTAAAAATATTATTAAAAAAAGTAAACATGATAGCCAAATAGTTAAAAACTAAAGGTAAGTTTCAATTTACATTGGATGGGACCCACCCTTCACCTCGCCATTCACTCCACCCTATTAACACATTTAGTTAGTTCGGGATAAATTCATGAGAGAATGATTTTTTAATTTTTTTTGTGAAAAATAATATCAATTTGGTTCATTTTTAAATTTAATTAAGTATTTAACTACATTAATTAATAATTTATATATGGTTAACTAATATTTTATCTTCATTTTAATACTTGATACGTGGTTAACAGTATGTAAATTATTGGTTAATGTAGTTGAATACTTGGTTAATTTTTGAAACCGAATCAAAGAATAAATATTTCTTACAAGCTACACTATTAAGTCCTTTTCCCTAAATTCTTCCGGGCTGTTCAATATTTTTTTTATTTAGAAAAAGACCCTAAGTATAAAGAAAAATACTATTTAGCCAGAAAAATTGATAGAATTATTATGCCCTAATTATGTGGCCATTTAGATGAAATTTTCACGTTATCACTTTATTCTCTCATGACTTGTTCTTCAATTTTGGTCTTGCCCACCATCTTCATCTAACTCTGCGAAATAAGGCGGGGTGAATTTTATTAATTTGCAGTGCGGAAATTATGGGGCTATTATGTTTCTTGATTGACCATTGAGCCTTACATGATTGCCATCGCAATTCTGACACCACGGAGGACCTGAAGTCACTGCATAGAGGCGCTCCACGATTCCGTCTCTTTGATACTTCAATTTGTTAGTGTAATCATAGGAAGCTAGGATCATTACAGTGTCGATGAACATCCACACGTCTACCCCTACCGTCTCCAATGTGAATAGGAAATCCTCCAAATCTATACCCCAATGAAACTAAAAATCAGTTGATCAGAGAGTGTTAGAGTAAGAAGAGTTTTCTACTAAAAGAAATGCAACCAACACGTAAGATAATCTTTAAAAATTTCATTGTAGTAAGCAACAGGTTGGGTTCCAATGTTACATGAAACATTACAAAATCTAAGAAATAAGGAGCTATTGCTACTACATTACAAGCCACGATAATTAAATTGGTGCTAGAAAGTGATGGCAGGATCAAAAATAAAAATAGAAATGAGTATGGAATCGAATGGATCAAAAGAACGAGATAACAAGTAAAACTTAAAAATACAAATCCAAACACCAAAATGGCATAATTGATTCAACACATATTCGGAGAAGGAATAAAAAGGATGTAGCTTGGTGAAATTTGTAAGTTTCCAATTATTGCACAAGAAAATTTTGAATAATGAGAAACAAAAGAGAAAAGAGAACAAGAGAGAGTATATTTCAAAAACTCTAATTCTTTTATTTAATATTTATTTTGTTAATTTAATGAATGCATGTATGCGACATCAGTTAAATGACCTGCCAAACTCATTCTAGCATACCAAATTCCTGGCTGGATACAGCCCTCAAGTATAAAACCTATTTATAGGCCAAACATCCAATGGTTGGATTGCTAATTACCCTACACGTGTGCACCCTCTTATGGCTTCTCTATTATTTTGGGAGCGGTTATCCAACCCCAGTATCTTATTGTTTGGACGACTTCTTAGATCGGTCTCTATCCGAATCTTACTCCAATTCGGAGAAAACACATGCCAATCCAAGTTTGGTCATTACCAAAAGAAGTTCCTTCGTCTCTTTTAAATTTCAACTTACCTTCCTCACAGGACTTGTTTTTTAGCTCAATATATTTGATTAACTTACTCAACTTCAAGTGTAGCGTTTCTTTATTTTTCAATTTGATGACGCGGCATTGTTGTTTCTCTGTTCATCCTTGGTTCAGCCATTTTTCCGTGTACAATAAATAGTATAAAAAAAAACTATATAACATTATCTTACGCATTATATATATATATATATTCTTTTTTACACATATCACAATTACAACACTTCAAATATAAATTTTTATTGTTAAATCTTATTTAAATAAACTAATTCTTTATATTAAATCAATGACCCAAAAATATCATGTAAGAACGGTTACAAGTGATAGCGTAGTGTAGCCTATCCGTTGCCATAGAATCTCAAGGTGGGGTAGTATGGTATAATTTGTAGATATGATGTGGGCCTATGGGGGTGAGGAGGGTTTTTATATCAATAATATTTAAAAAGAAATAAAAAAAGAAATACGTATTATTATTAAATTGTATATAAAAGAAAAAATTCTAATATAACAATATATAATTTTAAAAAGTCAATTCAATACCATAATTAAATACAAAATTATTCCTTTTAATTTATTTTAAGTGTAATTTTAATCAAAGACATAAGAATTAAGAAATGTAAAACTAAGCATTAATTATGAGAATATATCATTAAATTATCTTTATTTAATTTTCAAAAATTAATTATTTTATTTTATTATATCATAATATTTCTTACTTAATTTTTTTAAAATATAAATACATAATTTAAAAATTAACAATTAATAAGTGAAAAATCATTTATAATAAATGAAAAAATTTCTTCTCTAAAATAACAATTAAAATGGACCCCTCGTAGCGTTACGAGTATATGTCTTATTTATGACATGTGGAAGCAACCCTTGTGGAAGAGCAATGACAAAGGATGATCATGTACAGTCATACAGAGGATTCAGAAATGAGCCTCTGGATATTCTGTGTCTCTGAGGTACTGTAACAGTACCAACCATTGAAGTAAGCAATGGCAAAACCTCTCTTCTCCACACTCTCTTCCTCTTCTTTCACTCACCGCCTTCTCTCTCTCAACCTCAACCTCCGAAACTTCTCACTTTCTCCCACAAATCAAAAGCAAAGGAGCTTTGCGATTGCTTCCCAGGTCGCCGTTGCTCAGAATGTAGCTACATCGATTAGCAGCGAGGTTCAGCCTTATAAGTTTTTTTTTCCTACTGCATTCTTTATCCGCATTCGATTATTTTGTGAAATTATATATAATAATAATAATAATAATAATAATAATAATAATAATAATAATAATAATAATAATCGGTGCAGTTGATTGAATCGTTGATTAATAGGGTTGACGTATCGGAAGCCGATGCCGAAGCTTCTCTTGGCTTCTTGTTGAACGAAGGCAATGAGGCACTGACAAGCGCTGTTCTTGTGCTTTTGAGAGCCAAAGGGGAGAAGTAAGTTTGCTGCTTCTTGAGGTTGTGAAATTTTGGCTTTTAAATTACTGTTTCTTGTGTTTTTTTTTTTTTTGTTGAGGAAACTAATAATTTGGTCCTGAAAATAGCTTACACTCGCAATTTAGTCATTGAATAGATTTTTACATATAAGTTGGTCCTTAAAATTTTAAAACACACAGTTAAGTTAGTCCTTCTGTTATCTTTTCTTCCCAAATTAAACGGTAATATGTGATGTGTCATTTTAAGTGCTTACATGTACTATTTAATGGCACATATCAAGTAGGTGGTGGTCGACAAGTTGTAAGATTGGTCGGGTAGGCTGATTAAGGGAAAATAGATGGTTTGATTGGTCATATACGATTGGTAATTGTTAAGATCAAAAGAAATGGTGGTTGGATTGGTCAGGGACGATCGATCAATTCCAGATGGAACAAGGGTCTGTCGGTTTAGTTGGTGAGAATGGAAAAACGTGGTGATCGGTAATAACCGATCGGTTAAGGATAAACTCAATCAGTTGAGTTAATGGGGAAACTGTTAAGGGAATTGGTCGGTTGGTGAGTTGAGGGGTAATGAGTTAGGGGCAAGGTCTGCTCGGTCGGTTAGGAGATCTGAGTGATATGCTGAGGGAGTTGGGTTTTATATTTCTCACCTAAAAGACGTCATTGGAAGGGTTAGGCATGTGGAGTAACCTGTCATGTGGCATTTAATAGTACACATAAGGATTTAACACGTCACATCACGTGTTACCGTTTAATTTTAGAAGGAGAAATAACAGAAGGACTAAGTTGCTATGTGTTTTAAAATTTTAAGGATTAACTTATATGTAAAAATAAATTTAAGGACTAAATTGCTAGTGCAAGCTTTTTTCAGGGACCAAATTGTTAGTTTACTCTTTTTTTTTCAACTGGGTCGTGAAATTGAGGGTGGAGAGGAGTAATTGTTGGATTGTTATGTGGATAGGTAGTGGGGTTTGCAAGAGCGATGATCAAACATGCCACGAAGGTCGAAGGTTTGTTTGATGTGGTTGACATCGTTGGAACTGGAGGTGATGGTGCTAACACTGTCAACATTTCAACGGGGGCTTCTATACTTGCTGCAGCTTGCGGTGCCAAAGTTGCAAAGGTGAATGTGCATTGTAGCGAATGTAATGTATTCATTTGGCTACAAATTATTATTATTTTTTTATCTAATATGATTGTGGCAATTGTTGATTTTATTGAAGCATTTTTGGTGTTTGTGTGGGATTGATCATTTTCTTATTGCAGCAAGGAAACCGTTCAAGTTCTTCTGCATGTGGAAGTGCTGATGTGTTCGAAGCATTGGGAGTGGTTATTGACTTAGACCCTGAGGTTAGTGCAAATTACATAAAGAATGGAAATTGCTACATCACTTTTCTTTACTCGTGAGTATAGGAATCAGTTCATACTAGCCCTCTTTTGTCGTGGGAAGATAATTACATATGCATAATTGCATAGCATTTGACATTGTGAGACTTGGCAGTAGTGTTAATGATTGTCATCACCATAATATATATATATATAATATGCGTGTTTGTTTAATTAATAGAATTTGTCAAAGAGAAAATGTTGTTACTGATAAATGCATACAGTAATTTAGTTTTCCTGTTCCCTTTTGTGATTGCAAATGAGGGGATAACAAGGTGTGTGAATGAAGCAGGAATTGGGTTTATGATGTCTCCAAAGTATCACCCAGCAATGAAGATTGTCAGCCCTGTAAGAAAAAACCTAAAAGTAAAAACTGTATTCAATGTATTGGGTCCCATGTTAAATCCAGCAAAGGTACCTTTTGCAGTTGTTGGAGTATACACAGAAGACTTGGTAAGTTCCTTCGTATAGAATTGTTTGGCACTAAATTCAAATAATTTTACTGAAAATGACTTTTCTTATCATTCTATATCATTTACATGTAGGGTAGAAAAATATTTGGAAGTTTTTTGAATGTGAAATTTTAGAGTTAAGGATAGTATACCTAATCAAGAAAGGGGAAAATCTATGAATACTATTTGCTCATAACTTCTGCAGTGTTAAGACTGCTAATTGTGAAAGCAGCTTTGTTTTTGGAACTTTGAAAATGAATTCAACGCCCTTTTCTCTAGTGTCAACCTATTTTAGTCAATTTTCCTTCTCTACTCCATAAACATTGGTGTCTGAAACAACTGAGCTCTGGCTTTGAGGTTCCGGCCCCTGATTTTTTCACAATCTGTGTATTCATATCCTGCCAGAAAAAAGTATATTCCATGCAGATGTATGATTAGGTACTCAAGGTCATCTATATCAATTGTTGAAAAGTAGATTCCATCTATATTGATTGTTGCGTAACATAAGACTAATTGAGATTTGAGACACTGAAGGTCAGTATTTGTTGTGATAGGGTTGTCATAGAATAGTAGTGTTTCTGCTCAAATTAAAAAATTTAAATTGCCTAGAGTCACCTAAGTTTTTATTGGAGAGAATGTAGCAGCAAAACTGAATATGACAGATTTTATTAGTTTGTATTTGACAATAAAACTGTGGATTGTTCAGTTGCTTTCTTACACTTATATGCAACCCCTTCAGATATACTGAAGGGATTGAGGATCTGATTCATGTTGTTTTTCTCCATCTTTGTCATCGGTAATAAGCTGTTTGTCTTGGTCTTTCAAATAGGTCTTCAAAATGGCTAAAGCACTTCAAAGATTTGGCATGAAAAGAGCTTTAGTTGTCCACTCTGAAGGTTTAGATGAAATGAGTCCTCTTGGTAAGATCTCTTGCTTGTTTTGCATTCTGGAAATTGTTTATTTGGAAGATATAGGCATTTGAAATGGATTTGAGTGGTAATTTTTGACTTCTTGTTCTGCATCACATGCAGGACCTGGTCTAGTACTTGACGTCACTCCAGAAAGGATTGATAAGTTCTCATTTGATCCCTGTAAGCATATGATAATTTATGGTTTTTAAATCTGTTTCTGTTATGTAGTAAATTGCTACAGCTAACTTGCAACTGAGTGCTTACGACAGATATTTTATTGGATTTGCATACTTGAATGCATTCTTTACATCAGATTGTTTATTGGAACAGTGGAGTTCTGCATTCCTCGGTGCAATCTTGAAAGCTTGGAAGGTGGTGGCCCAGAATACAATGCAGAGGTTCTGAAGCGTGTTCTAGCTGGAGAGAGAGGGCCTATTGCTGATGCTTTTGTAAGTATCTTTAACTTTCCTGATCGTTAAGTAGCTGAGAGGATGATACTTCTGTTTTAAGTGATGGGAAGGGGCTGACCTTGGAAAGCAAAATATAACGATGCTTTGAATGCAACTTTAGCTAGCTTATGATCTACCATCTTAGTTATTAGGTAATCAAAATATTGGTTGAGATGGAATTTGTTCCCTTCTATCTTAGTTTGCCCCCTTCACCATCAGATTCTGTGCAAATTATTTTGATTATAACCCCCTTATTTTGGTATGGCTCTGAATGTACTTCACGAGGAGATGAAACTTGGGCCTCTACTTGGTTTTGAAGAAAGAAATTATACCATGGAATTATGTTGATAACCTACCTTGATGGGTTTTTTTCTTTAAAAAAAAATTGAATGTCTCCTTGAACCTTCCACTGTAAATTTTTTTGCATCTTGACCAGAAGAAAGTTGTCCTTTTGATGAAATACAAGTAGTGGTGGTTTGTATCTATAGTTTTGTGTCCCCCCTAAAGTAAAAGTTATCTTGCTGTTCTGAATTACTGTATGAAAATGCTATTAGAGGCATTCTCTATTGTTCTTTCTGTTCCCGTTTTTCTCGGTGAAATTCATAATCATGTCCTGTATAATATTTTGATACTGGTCTCACACTATATGAATGCACTTGTCTCTTAAGGTCCATTTTGATTTTTCTGTAAAAAAACAAATGGATAGGTTCTCAATGCAGCAGCAGCTCTCTTGGTCTGTGGCCATGTAAGGAACCTAGCTGAAGGGGTGTCGGTGGCACGTGAAACACAACAATCAGGAAAGGCACTGAAGACTCTCGAATTGTGGAAGAATATCTCAAATGTAAGTAAATCAGATCCTGCATCTACTACTTTCCATTACATTTACGGATTGCTAATTTTCGTTTGCCACTTCTGTTCAACTATTGCAGAAAATAAAAGAGGATGCGGCCATGAAATATGCCTGAATCATTTTGTGACTCAGTTATGAGTTTTATAAACTTGTTTATTGGATTTAACAGGGAAGAGCCTGGACGGCCTTACTGTATATCGATGAGTGAAGAGATGTACAATAATAAATTAATAATGTCCATGTAACTTAATGTCGATTGTAAAGTTATTTATATACTTCAGTGCTGTGCAGAAAAAGGTTTTAGAATAGCCAAGAAGGATCAGAAATTAGTAGTTTGCTTTTGTGATGGAAAAGAAAGGAGCACAGGAAATGGAATCTTTTTTAAAGTAAACTTCGAGATGTCATTTAAGATTCGACGGTAATAAAGCTTTCTGAAACAGCACTTGCCTAGTGAGGGAACTATAGTCCCTATCTGCATATTGATTATAGTTTTGTTCTCTGCTTAGTGCTCAGAAATTAAGTAACACGAGGACGAAGACAGCTAATGTAAATAAATATGACTAGATAACTGTCATACACGTGCGCTTTTTGAATAATGTTTGAGCAAGGCTTTCAAGGGCTTTCATAGGGAATAAGGAATACAAATCAAAACTCTCAATCCCACTCACTCACTCACTCTCGAACTGTATGTGCACGTCCTTCACCAAAAAAATGGCATTTACAATATGGAACGCATGACCTAGTTTATGATAGTGTCACATACTGTATCATACTTTTCAAATCAGGATGGTTGTCATCCATACTAGCATATACGTCAATAATCCTGCAACAACAAAAATTGAAGATGACAAAATTACACCCCATTCTTCAAATGCTAGATTTGCTAAAATGGAAGAAGAAGAAAAACTAGAGATCCAATTATTCTGACGCATAGTTATTGATTCAAGGGCAAGGTGAAGAGACTCTCTGGGAGTTTGTCACATATTCACATCATCTTCAAAAGGATAAAAGGAAACTATAGCTTTGTCAAAGGAAAAAATGGTTTTGTAGTAAAAACCCAAAATTAGCAAATGAGCACAACTAATTGAATTGGTTGGTTCCTCCGATTTTGAAGGGTACCACCATGAACGTGTTTGCGATGGATGGCGACATAGATACTCACTGGCCGCCTATCTCTTCAGTGGGATCTAAATCTATAAGGGTACTCTAGTTATTCCAAAATCAACTACTTGTATGTTAATTTTGTATAACTTGTCACCTAGTTATTTCATCGTCTACCTATAAGAAGGGTACGCCAGGATCATGTACACTTCGAAATACACTTGTAGGGAGTAAATACAGAATGATAAAAAGGAAATATAATTGTCAGCAAGTCCAACTCAACCAACCAACCTATGAAATAGCCAAGTAAGTACCTGAAAACATTTTCACCATCACAGGCCTTGTTCCTGACGATAAGCTAACTGTAAAAATTTGTAGAAAGAGTCACTTAAATATTAACGTTAATAGCCAAATATCAAAGCAAACAAAACCAAATTCTCTTTTTTTATTCGTGACATCAGAGAACTGATTAAGCAATCCAAAGCCTGATTAACTCACTAACCTGAATCACAATTGGACGTTGAATTGGAGTTCCCGCACAAACACACCTGTCTAATCCCATCCGAACCATAACCGCACGTGCCACCAGTTGCCTCACAAGCACCACAGAACTCATCATTCCCTTGCAACGAATACCTCACGCGGATCCCATAGGACCATCCACCAGGCCCATCAACCCTCAGCGGTGCCACACTGTAAGCACTGCTATACCCTTCACACTCAAGCTTCGTGAGGTTGATGCCCTTAATAGCCTCATATGGCACCGCGCAACACTCAGGTGGGCCTGACCCGAAAAACGAAGAGCCCACCCGTTTGTGGCCCATCATATCCCAAGCCGGGCACCCGTAGTACTCCTCGCAGCCCATGCCCGAAACGTTTCGACAGGGCAAGTGCTTCCCGGGGAAACCTTGGAACAGTGGTGACTGAGCTGAGCAACCTATGAGCATGAACACGTTGTCCACCGCCGGGTTCATGTAAGGGGCCCGCCACGGCTCCACCGCGAAGCCGTTGCCTCTGCTGCCTAGCACGATTGTGTCACAGGTTGACATGTGAGGCTCGTGAAGAGTAAGAGCCTGATATGCGTAGTCTATGTCTAGTACCCTGTAGGATCCAGAGCTTATGTGAAACATGAGAACGTCGTTCATGCAGAAGAGGAGGTCACGGAAGCCTGGGTGCCCGCACCCGTATTGGACTGCAAATGGGTAATCTATGGTTATGTTCCCACAGTATGATCGGCATGAGTTGGCGTGGCTGGAACTCCAAGGGATCAAATATGCTGAGAAAATAAGATAGAGTGCAGAGAACAGGGTGGGCATAGTTGTGAGGGGGGTTGAGAAGGAACTGGAAAATTTTATACCAAACGTACACTACTACACTAGTTTGCAAATGGATAAATAGTGAGTAACTAGTGAGGCAGAGGACTGAGGAGGGAGTGATGGGAGGCAGTGCGAAGATACTTTGCTTGGTTACATGATGAGTTATACAAGTTTATTGCTGTGGGAATGATTTAGGGGTAGCTTTATTCACATGTAGTCTTGTTGAGGAATCTAGTTGAATTGTGTATGGGTTTTCCTTCACTTTTTTGTTGGGGCCGGAATTATTAGTTTCCACTGGTCATTTTGATAGCTTTTGAAATTCTGCTTGGTTTTGGTTTGCTTTTTTGGGTTGGTAAGATGAATAAATAGGTTGTTTTAGAATCGAATCGAATCGAATATAATAACGTTGCTTCTTGATGATGACTATAACAGTGGAAGTAGGAGTGGTTCAAATTTTGAAGTCAGTTTTTAAACTAGGCTTGTGCATAGAACATTTTCCAGATAATGCATGATTGATGACGATGCTGAACAATGCACCAAAAATCCCATCTTCGTGGCTACTTTCTCAAAGAGATAATAAGAAAGAAACAGTCGTTCTTATACTCAGACGTTTTCAACTTCCATATTATTATTATCTCACGAAAAAAATTTAGGTAAGCGATCCTTAATATACAATATTAAACATATGTAAAGTTACAATGATGATGTTATAAAAGTGCTTATCTTTAAAAAATATTTCTACAATTATCAACTGTTAAATAGAATAATTATGTAGGTACTGCCTAGATAATAATTTGTCTTATCTAACACTAAACTGAAGAAAACTCCCACTTGCGTCAGATAGTCCCCAATCCCCGTGTTTTTATAGATGATTTTATCGATTCACCCAATTTGAGAGATGCATAATAAGCACAGTTGTTTTTGTTAAGCCCATAGTCCCTTCCGCAAGGTATAAACTCATTTAGCTAATTTTGTGCCTCGGAAATTGATGACTTAGATTTTTTTTTAATTTTACAAAAAAGATATTTTTAAGTTAATTTTTTATTTTTTCTTCGGATAATTTTAAGAACGCATTTGCTTTTGCATCTTTTTCCAATCGATTATAAGAGCGCACTTCCTAAGTCAACCTAGTGCAGAAATTAATTAGTTTGTGTCTATTAATTCTCAATTACATAGATTTCTATTTAGAGAAAAAGAAATAATAACCTTATACAAAAATTGAGAGGTCTAGCATTTTTGTGGGTTAATATTTAATACATTTTTAATATATAAAAATATCTATATCATCACTATTTTACATTAAAAAAATGATTAAAAAACTTGTTAGATGCACATAATATATTTGTTAAATTTATTTACTTATATTTTTAGCTTAATAAATAAAATTTTAAAAATTTAATCTTAATTTGGAATATCATTTTGTGAGGGTTATATAATGGGTTGATGTATCTTAATTCCTTTCTATTATTTCTCTAAAAATAGAAATTAATTAATACTATATAAGACTTAATATCTTTATATCACTTCACAAAAAAGTTTATAGAAAATTTTGATTAATTCAACCATCAATTTTACAACTAATTGTTATATAGATCTTGCATGTCAAATTTTAAAAATTTGAACAAGAATAAGTACGTAATCAAACAGTTTAGATTTTTGTATATTTGATAAATATATATGATGCATTGATTTTAAAGTATTTTAACAGAGTATAAGATAATGATTTAATTCTAACCCGTTGTTATTATAATTTTTTTATATTATTATCCTATCATGTTTAACGTTCAATAAGTTTATTATAAAAATAATTACTTAAAAAGTTAAATTATTTTAGCGACATGTGAACACATAATTAAATAATAGTACAATTGTTTTTACATTAACAGTGAATCAAAATTAAACTCAGAAAATAATCTTTAGTTAATATGAAATTTTTTGGACATACAAACTTCTAATTCAACAATAAATCTATTGAAAAAAATTATTTTATAAAAAATTACTAACATAAAAATAAGAATTATTTTAATTTTGATTAATAGTTGCTTTTTTTTTTCTGACCTTCACTTTATTAGATTCAATTTTTTCCTTTCATATATTTTTAATTTTGTATTTTTTAGTTAACTAGTTTTATTACCCGTGCAATGTGTGTGTTTATTATATTATATGTATATAGGTTTTTTGAATTGTAATATGTTATTCATTTTGATATTTTTTATAAGAATTTTCTAATCATATTTTTGCAAAAAAAAAAAGCTTAATCACTTTATAAATTAATTATCTCAGATAAAAAATAAAAAAACTCATAAAAATTAACTTTATCATGAAGCATTTAATGTATCTAGTATCTAGCAAGATGTAAAAAAATAAAATAATAACTATAAAAATATAAAACTTGACATATCTGATTAAGGTTAAAAATATTTCAAATTAAATATTTATTAAATTATTTTTTTATTATAATAGGTAAATAAATATAATTAATATTTATTTAATTTAAAAAATATTAACAATTTGAATATGTTATAATATACAATCTTCATTATTAATAGGTAAATAAGTAATTGATATTAAAATTAATATAAAATTTGAAAAATTAGAGTAATTAAATTTATCACTTAAATAAAATAAAAATTAAATATACTTAAAATTTGAATTGAATTTTATTTTTAAATAAATTTTGGATCCATGAAAAAAAGGTTATACTAAATAAGTAAAAAAAATTTTAAAATTTTTTTAATAACATATAACATTAACCCTACTTGCATAAATTATATTTTATATAATAATATATAGTAGGATTTGAGTCCGACTTCACTTGTTCACCACAAACATCTTGGGCCTAGTTTGTTCCGGACTCCTGTTATTGTTAATAGCAGCCCACGGCTAAATCAAGCTTGGGGCAAGTTTCTAAGAACTATATGGATCCGAAATCAAAATAAAGTGGCAAATGAAATTCAAAATACTAAATAGTTAGACTTATTAACAAAATGAGATGTATTCTTATGAAATTCTAGATGATCGAGTGATCTCGTTATTTTAATTTATTCAATAATTATTCTTAAATTTTAATAAATTCTGAATTATGATTGTTTAAGATTCCTCAAATAAAATTCTCACCCAAGACAACAGTGAAACCCGAAAAAAAAGTCCAAGACAAGATACAGAGAGAAAAACAAAAACTAAAATTTCAAAAAAATAAATAAAAATGAAAGATGTTGTTAAAAGAAAAAGGAAAAATAAACAAACTCCGCCACATGTAATGCAACTATGCAAGTGCAACTGTTGGCCACGTGGCCTTAAAATTAACCAAATAATAAATAAATAAATAACTGTACCTAAAAATAAAAAAAAAAGAAACTAGTGCAACGCAACTGACACAGTCTCGCTCGTGGTCTGAACCTACAAGTACAAGATTCCACGGCGGTGCAATCGTACAACAACGCCACAGGCCACAGCCATCTAATCTACACTGAATGAATTTGATTCTGATAGTTGGAGATCGATTTCCCCTTTCCGTTTTCCCTATTTGAAGAGTTTCCGGATTTTTTTTTCGTTACCTATTTTCTCGGCAACCAAACGGGTTATACAAGTTCATTTCCATTTCCCAGATTTTGCTGCGCCTCCAACCATGGAAGCCACTCAGAACTCAGAATCCACTGTTCCATATGTACAGAATTTCTCACATCCTGCTTCATTTCGCTTTTTTTTTCTTTTCTATTTTTCTTTTTAACTTAGAAGTTAGCTGCATTATTTAGTCTATGGATCGCAGTATGCAAAGGATTTGAATTCTGAACCCTAGAATTTTTTTTGTTGTCTGAATGTAATTAAACTTATTGACTCCACTCAACTGAGCTTATCAATTTGATAACTGCAATGATATGACATGGTTCATTTAGCACTCAATTGGTGGTTGACAAGAGCAGAAAGATAATTTTTATTTTGAAGCATCTGTATTACTGACATGATGACCAAAACTATATACTAATTAGAGTTAAAATCAATAATCTCGAGACAAAATATCAACGAATATCTGCCTTGATGATAGCATGCCTTTATCTGTAAATAGAACATAAAAAACATTTCTGATCTGGTACTTGCAGTCCTTGAAATTGTTAATTATACATATATTTCAGCAGGTATGAGTCATGAGTCTCATGACCAAGTTTCAAAATGTACCACAAGTCACACTTTTAGAGTTCTTTAGGTTTGATACAGAGGCTTCTTCCACATACTCTTTGAAAATATAAGTTACTGAATGCCAGTTATACAACTATATCTATTTATTGAGTCAAAATTTCAAGTAAATCAGTGTAATTCCATACATCTGTGCATTTCCTTTCTCTCATAACCCGTTGAACATTTGTTTCATCAAGATCTGTATAACATACTGGAAATAATTAAACTAAATGGTATACATTTTTGCCTTCCTTTCAAGTCCGTTTTCCTTTTATTCTATATTTCTGAAAATGTTGCTGTCAAATGGGTGCTGGAATTCACCATGCTGAATTCGTTTAATTTCATTCCTAATCTCATACTTTCCTTAATTAGGGTTCTCCAAGATTAGCTGGAACTGCTAACTGGGGCACAGCAACTGTCATTGGAGTATTTGCAGGCATGTTATACGGCGGTAGCAAGGAGGCATCTGCTTCTGTTGTAAGTTTATGTTTAAAAAGATGCTTCAACTCTGTTTCATATAGCCATCTGAGAGTGTATTTATGTTTGACACAGAAAAGATTGTTAAAAGTAAAGACAAGAGTACAAGCGGAGATCATTTTCTTTAAATAATAGAATTTCATACTCTGTGTAACTGTGTGTGAATTTGGGTTTGGTTTGCATACTATTAGAGGTGATGGTGATGAGTTAAGTTTGACCCTAGGGTTTCGATGTCAAAATTCTTTGTTTTCTTTGTGGTTCCAGAGTATTAATTTTCCTTGGAAAAGTAATTGGGTAGAAGAAGATTGTACATTAAGGTGGAAGATTAAGCAACCTCCCATTACATAATGAGTAAGTAACTGTTAAAAGGTTAATTGTACTCAAAGATGTAATTTTTTATATCCTTTATCCTATAACAGAAACAAAGATAAGTAACAGAGACGTTTTTGTTTTATCCTTATTCCTTCTGAGACTTTTTCAAAACTAATAACATAAGAAGGTAGGTGCAAATCCATTAGGTGAATTCCATGAGGATGTCAAAAAGATGACCCAATCCCATAAACAGATGCTCTGGCATAAATTTGTGCTTAATCCTTGTGTAGTTTTAAAAGAACCTAAACTAAAGAAGGCATTGAATGGTTTTGATTCGGTAAGTTGGAAATACAGTAGAACATCGACTGTTACATTGTATATGGTTATTGATTTAACTTTGTTGTCCCTTTTCTGCTTCGATTTTTTCCCCATGTTTGAAACAACCCTTTTTCTTAGAAAAGGAAAACTGATTTAGTACTTTCTTAGTATATATCTACAGATATTTTTGGCTTTTGCTTCTTTTATCATATGTACTAGGTCTTATAATTATTCATGTCATCTAGTGTGAAGTTTTAATTTGTTCTGCAACTTATGTAAACTATACATTTTACTTGTTTTCTTTGCACTGTATTGCTGTCTAGCTAATGAGATCAGGACTCTGCCCCTTTGTAGTGGATGCAACTTAAACACTCATTGTTTCAAAACATCTTTCAATGAAAGAACAGAACGGATACTAATAATCCTCACCCTCCAAGGGAAGGGCACTTGATTGATTGGAAGAAATGTCCACTTCCTCACTCTTATGCTATGGGGTTTGTTAGTGTTACCAAAATATGTTTGAACTTCACATCTGAATGCAATTAAAACCTGTCTCACCCCTCTCATACTTTTTTTAGATAGAAAAAGAACACCCCTCGTAAACATGAACTTGGTATATTTGCTAAGGTTTATCTTTTTCTTGTGAACCTCCATTATATTAACTTTAATGTTGCTTTTAATATTATCTCAATTAACTGTGGGAGTCACAAGGAATTTCCCATGTTTTGCTAGAGCAAGGATGCAGAAGTAATGTTGAAGCTTGGGAGCACAGCTGACAAACGTGAGCAACATCGATTGATGAGAGATGCAATGGAGAAACGGTTCATTCGAGTTACACGAGGCTCAATAGTTGGAGGGGTACGCCTTGGAATGTTCACTGCTGCATTTTATGGCATACAAAATCTGCTTGCAGAGAAGCGAGGCGTGCATGATGTTTTTAATGTTGCTGGAGCTGGATCAGCCACTGCTTCAGCTTTTGGTTTAATCAGTAAGAAATCATACACTGACACTAGACTCTTTAATGTTACCTGGATCATGAAAACAGTTAACTGTTCTAGTTTGATATTCCAATATGGTACTTTATCTTATGAAAATGCTTCTTCAGCTTGAAAAGTTTAGTATAAGGGTAGAAAAATGGTTGGATGTCACAAACTCTTGTGTTGATATATTTTTTCCCTTTTTATGTTAGTGCCAGGATCGCTCCTTTGGCGAGCAAGGAATATGGCGCTAGGGTCAGTGCTGGGAGCAGTATTTTGCTTTCCTCTTGGTAACATTATTATTATTTCTTGATTCGTTGTCTTTGCTAACCACTGATGAGATTTTTACTGATAAATGTAGCTTTATATTTAGTATGCTGTTGAACATAATGCTGTTAGAAGACTCATTAAATCCTCATGTTTTTTCATCATCTTAAGCTCAAGACAGTATCATGCCATGTTAGTTACCTGATATTGGGGTTTTCAATATATCCATTAGTAGTAAAATACTTCTTTTTCATAAAAAGATATTATTCTCAACTGAAATATTGTAGAATTCTCCCTCCCCCTGCCCAAAAAAAACTATGGAGAGGTACAGAGACCAAAGCATTTGGAAGGCGATCATATTTTAGTGGTCCATTATTTTTTTTACCCGTTTCATTATATATGGTGAATTGAAAAGTTTAATTTAATGCATTTTCTCTGGTGTGGACTGGGGAGGGGGAAGGTAGGCTGAAGTGCAGGCAAAGTGGCCTGAGGGATTCGACCCCGGGATCAAGCAGTCCTAAAGAAACTTGGTCCCAGTGAGCTACGGCTCTTGGGCCAAAAAAAAATGCATTTTAAATTGAAAGATGAATGCTATTTGCTGTGTAGTTGTTTGACGGGAAATAAGTTTGCCAGTTGCTATAATGCTATTGCCATTATAAAAATAGAATTTGAAAATTTTCTTAGGCATTATGGATATGTGGCTATTTGTTGAAGTTTTGTTTCCATTAATTGTTTGGCAGGTTGGATCCATTTGAAGCTGGTAGAAAAAGCTAATGAAGGGAATCCGGCTTTATATCCAGATTTAGATCGGAAAGAAGTAAAGAGTGGTGTTAGTGCTGCAATTGAGAGGCTTGAGGGAAATTTAAGTAAATGAAAGCTGTCGTTAGGTGTTATACCCCCACCCCCAGCACGCCTTGTCGCTGTTATTTTTCAGAGAAGTGGGATAATCATGCATTCGAGAACAGGGGAAGCACTTAAAAATCCATTCATGTCCTCTTCATAGGAAAAAGTAATAATTCAATAATTTAGTTGACCAAGTTGTGTTACTCAGGGTTCATCAAATGTTGAATTTCAACTTCATTTGAGATTATAGGACCATGGGCCATCTGTTATTTAGCTATCATGTTTTCCGTCTTGGTCGTTAGAAGTTGTATACGTCTTTAGAGTGCTTCTGTTTTTGGATTACGTCTACCGGTGGCGGTAGCATGATTCACCTACTGTTTCGGAGAAGCCAGGGATATTGAGAAAGCTGAAATCAATGGACGAGAAGATAGCGAAGTAGATCTGGTATGAAATGCTGCAAGTTGCAAAGTGATAATTTGTTTGCTCTTGGTTAGAAGTCGTCTGCTTAAGATAAAGCTACATGCCTTCAGATGTAATATATTTCCTCCACAATTTTGACGAGCTGGGAATTTATATTCCGTTTTTAATATGTAGTCATACGCACCTAAATTAAAATGCTTTAATACCGGAGCTCCTGTGGTAACTAGGCGCAACAGACTTACTGTTTCAAGGGTACATCTCTACGTTAATAGTTTACCATATAGCACAGTTCACACTCAGTACCCCTTTTTATCTGTTGGGTGTATGAGTGAAAGAGAAAACATCAAATCTAAAAATCTGCATAGAAAACTGATTGACCTATTCAACTAAGCTGCTGCACAACAATCAAACTACCGCACAACTGAGATTGACAGCAGTGCCTGGCATACTTGAGAAAATTCAAGAGAATCAAGATTTGCAAACTTCCAAATTACAACTGGAAGCATCAAAAGCAAAATTTTCCAACAATTTTCTTCTGTTTTTCATTAGTTTGGGGATTTAAAGGTGCAGTTATCTGTCATCAGCAATGCGCAGACCAGTATAAAATATCAACTGTGAATTAAAGAATACAAAAATTGCACAGAATAACATACCATGCTGTGTTATAAATATAATAATGAGTAGAAGTACAAGCAAATTAACAGAGTGAATTCCCTACCAATATCTTGATATTAATCAAGAATTTCAAGGAGTTATGAAAATAGACAACTGCATAGAGCATTCAAGTTACTCTTCGTCTGCCACTGCTACACACATGAAGAGCATCGCTTATTTATCATGGTTGGCTCCAAAAAATCCCCCTCCTGTGTTTCTATTTTACTTCTTTTAGCCAAGGGGTCCCCTTGAACTCAATATGTCGTTAGTTGTGCGGCTTCTGTAAATAAATCTTATGAAAGATTGCATTGTTCTTAGCCTGCAAAGATCGAGAGACATTCAATGTGAGAAGCTACCATGTTATATTTTGGAAAAATTATTTGGTAGACTATTATCTGGATTCTGGCTAGACTCAATCCACTGTTGGCTGCCACCTCAACTGGCTACGATCTGAACTTGACAGAAAAAGATTTTAGTGCAGTCATATCTAGATGCAGACTGCGAGTTGTACCCACACAAAGGTAGAGGCAGGCTCAGATTGAAAGTAGTTGAGATAGCAACCAACTACTGGCTGAATCTACCTATCTTTCTACCTAAAATTCTCTATATTCTTCTGGACTTAGTGGGAGCCATGAAGGGGAAAACAAAAAGCACCACTCAGGCTCTTCTAACAAGACTTTATAAAAGCCACGTCAGAGAAAAAAGTAAATATCTAAATACAAACAACCTCCCTCACAATCATCAGGAAAAACTAGCAAACACCTCCCCCTTGTTTTAAAATGCTACATAAAAGTCAAGTAGCACAACAGGATAACTGCATTTCAGAATAGAACAGCCACTGCAATAATTGTGCTTTTATTTCCTTTACAAAATGCGGATATTCAATAAGAAATCAACTTTCGTAGCATAATAAAAAATGGAAGTGAGGTTAATGTGATTTTTCTTATATCTAAGAGAGGATATATGAAGAAATTACCATCAACTTGGCTAGGAAATCCACCCTCTGGGGCCTTCTTTTCCATCCTTTTTACTGCCTCAGCTGTAACCACAAAAGTTGTTAATTAATAAGGAAAAGAAAATGAAGAGATTTTGTGTCCCACAGACAATATTATAGGCATGAAAGAAAATGCTGGGTAGCTTTCCTCCCAGAACTATCATACATATGGTATGCAACTATGCAGATAGACATGTATGAAAGTGTTGAACACCATCACCAGTCAGATAACCTCTGTTGTGTAATCAATCTTACCTTTAAATTTTCTCTTCTTATTAGCTCTCCTCCTTTTCCTCTCTGTCTTCGTAAGCTCTGCTTCTTCCTTAATATCACCCTTGCCATCGAATACCTCCTCAGGAGCCAGCATAGCTGCATCTGAAACAGCCACAGGTGCAATCTACCCATGGAAGGCATATCACATTTTAATTAACTAATAACTGGAAGAAGCAGAAATAAAATTGAGAAGATAATAGCTCTTTACTTCTTCCATAGCCAGAGCAGGCACATTAACTTGAACAGACATGTCCTCTATAACCTGTCCAGTTCAATACAAGGCAAATAAGGAGACGTAAAAATTTAAGGGTCATCTGCAAATTGCCTATCAAGAAAAAACAAGAACATTGATGTCATACAGGTTTTGGAGCGAAGTGGAAATGAGAAAGGGCATCCAGCTTCAGACAGAGTCTCTTAAACAGCATGCTTGCCTGATCACAAGTAAAAGGCACAAGATTATATTGAAAAGTGTAAAAGGATGGCTACACAGCCTGATTAAAAGCCAGCATTGTATCATCCATGAGGGATGTAACATATAACAAATGAGAAAGAGATTACAGAGTAATAGAAGTAGAAACAAAATAAAGCAATCAAGATTTGCACCTCTTTCTTCTGTTCATCTTTAAATGACAATGGAGCAGAAGCGGGGTCTTTCTTCTGAACATATTCTTGCTGTCCACAATTTAAAAAACCTTGGAGGTAAATCACAGGCAAGGGACAAAATTTATAACAACACAAATTGAGAATTGAAAATTAGTAAAGGGGAAGAAAGAAACTGGAAGTTGAAGAGGGTTTCCAATGTTACAAGACTATAGTGAAGAACTACAGACCTCATAAATTTCTGCAAGACCCGTCTTGCTTTTATTGTCATCCTGTATTCATCATGGAAATGACTTGTACAAGTTAGTTATGTTACAAATATAGCTAGATTAGAAGTTGAACCTCAATCTATTTATTTCAATAAAACAAGGCTTACCAACTCTTTAACTTCTCGAGGCGCTTTAGATGGCAACTTGGGAGCCCTTTGAACATCATTGAAACGCCCCTATAATAAACATAAATCTAAATTAGAAACAACATATAATGTGAGTGTGTGTGTGAATCTAATGCATTACTTGGTAATCAATAATCTGCTTAACACACCCAACTTTTTAGAGTAATCATACATTTTATCAGCTTGAACCCTTTGCATAAATAAGAAGTCCAAAACCATGTCAGTTCAGCATATTAATTTACCTCAATGATCCTTTTCTGGATTATATCCTCAATTGAAGCTGTAACCTCCTCAGTGATTACAGGAGCAGGTCTCACATTGTGCTCAAAGTCCAAATCAACTTCCAATGCACTATTCTTGGGTCTCTTTGCAGCAGTTACCTGTTACTAAAATCCACAATCAATAATCTAATATTTACAGATTAGCCAAGAGGGCCTACAAATGCAACCCACAAACAGTCAGATATAACAAAATAAGGGACCATTATATTACCTCACCCTGCATAGTCCAAGTTTTTGGCTCTAAGTTAGCTTTCTCCATCTGCTCTATCTTTGATTTAATTTTTTCCTGTTGCTTTTCAAGGGTAGAAGCAGTCCCTTTCTTCTACATATATGAATAAAAAAGAGAATAAGAAATTTTATTTTTAAAAATAAATCTTCTTCATGGTCATATATATAACTTCAATGGATATCAAGAAATAATGTATTACCTGTTTCTCAAATTCCATGTCATCTTCTTCATCACCAGAATCTTCAGACTCCTGAACCAACCGAGTTTTTCTTTTTGAGCCCTTTTCCTTTTTGGCTCCAAAGAAGTCTTCATACCTGAAAACAACAAACTAAAAAATGAATCCAGCAAACAAATATAAAGAAAAAATCTACAATAATAAGAAAAATCAAGGAGTTATATAATTAAGCAGTGGCACCCAGCCAGTTGCATAACATATGACTGGCGAGTGGAAACAGCATTTAAAGGAAGAACATTAAAGCAAATATACCACAACAAGACAACCCATAGAAGAAATAATATAATAAATAATAGTAAAATAAATACTGCACAGCTTAAAGAAAGAGCACTCCGTCAAATAAAGTCCTCAAGAAGAAACCATAGAGGGAATCCAAAACCAAAGGTAAAAAGTATATGTAAGTCTGCAGCAATTACTATCAGCAAAAGAAAGAATAGGCCCTTTTGCTTCTAGAAAGCTTAAAAGTAAATGGCACACATTAGCTTACTTGCTTTCCTTCAGTTTCCTCAATCTGCAATTGAGATTAATTACAATAACAATAAAAAAGCTCCAGTATTGATCAATGTATTTGTAGGTTAAAAAGAGAGGGAATGAAATGGAAAGGAAAGACGGCATGTGGATATGGTGGTGGCATCAAGACAGTGACAACAAGCAAATATTGGAGTTATATGGATGCTGAGGTTGTGATGCAGATGAGAACCAACTCCTAAAAGCCATGATGATAAGGCCTCCACTATAAATGGGATTTCCATGTCTTACACCCAGCCAATATGGGACTCATGCTCCTAAAACAATCTCTTCAGGTTGGAAATAGCTGAGCCAGCATAACAGGGATGGGCAAAGTGGGATCTGGTACCACTTGATGCAAAGTAGAAAAAGCTGGGCTGATGATAAGGGGGAAAAGCCTCCACTGAAAATGGGAGTTCCGTATCCTACACCCAATCAATGTGAGACTCGTGCAGATAAAATAGTAGAATTGAGAAAAAGACAAACAATAATATATGTATATGCAACCTTCAGTATTAAGAAGGTGACTGATTTGCTAAACCACCAAACAGCAGCCTTTCATATCTAGTATATATTCTCCATATAAACGTAAGAAGTACCCAGCCATCATCAGCTGAAGACCATATGGGCTTTGAGGCTTTGATTGTTCCACAAATTGATTAGGCAGCCGTAACAAAAAAAAAAAAAGAAGAAAAAACAGTTACCTGGAATGCAGTATGTTTAGGTACGCAGTACATGAACGGGAACACAGAACATCACTTTAAAAAAATAGGTTAGGTTAGGAGTAGACTTCGATTCGTTATAGTTTGCTAGTTAAATTATTATTATATATTCACACAAAAAAATTATAAATTTGTGTATTATTTTTTATGGTACAATAATTGAATGGGCTAAATTACTAGCTGTGCGTTTTGGGTAGAAGTTCCTAGTTCTTTTCCCTTTGTGCACCAGCCATACAGCGCCTCTGCATCCTTTCTCTATGCACTACGCAACCCTTCATCAGCAGCCATGGCAACTACAAGCTTGCTCTCCTTTCAAGCAGCATAGGCAGCCAACGATTCTTCCCTTCATTTTCTACCATGTCTTTTATTCAAACTTTTTTGTAAGAAATTGGTGTGCCAACTTTGACGATCTGGATGCCAGATCGCAAAAGTACCGTGATCTGGTACTCACAAACTGGCATGCAGGACGGAGGGGTTGGAAGCAAATTTGGTAACTATGCGGAAAAGGAAAAAAGAAGAAGAAAGACGATGCATATCATGTTGCCATGTGACAGTGTTTATTAAAATCACAATTCTATAAAAGTAAATGGAAAATTATCTACTACCATCTGCCCAGACCTCCTGACTGTAATGCTTTGATATCAAAAGTGAGCAGATAGTGTTATCTAAAAATAAGACATACAAATGTGATATCTATAGATATATGTGGAACATGGATCATAAAACTGAAATGAAACAATTTAAAGCTCTTATTTGTGCATTTCTTTGACCTATGAGTGAAAATTATAGATTTAGCTATAGATCAATAACTTAAGTTGCAAGCATAAAATGGATGCAGACTGAAATCTTTTGTTTTTTCCTCTCTGGGAGGAAAAGAATAAACACCTTGCATTTACCAAGTCCTCTGCTTCTTCATCTTCATCTTCATCTTCATCATCATCACCAACCCCAAAATCACCATCCTAGATAAAAATAATAAGAATGAGTCACAAACCAATTAGTTGATGACCAAATAAATAAAATCACAAGCACCGAATCATAGCAATATGCATTTTGCAGATGGATTTAAAGAAAAATAATCATAAGCACAACAAACATCTTGATAAATAAATCAATTAAAACAAACAGTTCCCACATTATATTCATTCCAGTCCAAAAATTATATACAATCGAGCATATCACACAGAAAATTGAAAAAATCAAAATAAGCGAAGAGCACTCTCACCTCATCACTTTCCTCACCATCTTCAGTTTCATCCTCGTCGTCATCTCCCTCCTGATCTAACCTATCACCATTCTCCAAATTCTCTTCCTCCTTCTGCAAGTACTTAGCCAATTCCTCTATTTTCAAGAATTTATCCTCAATACCATCACCATTCTCCTCCTCACTCTCACTTTCTCCGCTCTCTTCACCCTCCTCATCTTCAACTTCATCCTCCATCGCTTCTCCTTCTTCGTCTTCTTTTCCCTCCTTTTCTTCCCCTTCTTCATCCTCGTCTTCGTCAACTTCATCCAATTCCTCGTCAAAACCGTCGCTTTCTTCCTCCCACTCGTCACGATTCTTTTTCCCCTCCACCTTTTTTCCACCTTCCAAAGCCATCTTCAGCTGCGAAACCTCTTCGGGATTTTTCGCCAGCTGCTTCACCCGCCGGCGAAGACCGGACAACAGAGGCTGCGATTGGAGGTCGATTTGCTGCCATATTTGCTCGGCGTCGAACCCTTCGACCAGGAGCTGGTCCAATGGCGATTTTTGAGAGAAGGGTCTGAGGGAGGAGAACAGATACTGCGAGGCAGCACGAGCAGTTTCAGACAGCGCTGGATTCGGTGCTAGCCACGACGGTGTGTCCGTGTCTTTCAGGCGCCGTAGCGCTTCGACGCCGGCTTCGCTTGGATTCGCCATGTCTGGGTGTATTGTATTTTTTCCGTGCTGAAATAAGGGTTTAGGGTTTTAGTGGAGGCTATTGTACTGTTTAGATGGGTAAAGATGGAAAAAAATGATTCAACCCTTCTTCGGGGATATATTTCACGAGAGGTCTTTCTTTATGAAAGGCTACAAATTCTCATCTTAGGTTAAAGTAAGAGTTATATTAAAAAAATTTCAAAAAAATACACATTACCTTCTTATAATATAGGTGTTTCTTAACTTATTTTCTTAAACTAAATTTTTTGTCACTAAACTCTCTTATAGTATAGTTCACGTTGAAAACGTTATTTTAAAAATTAAATTAAATAAAAGTTAAAATCTGTTTAAAAGTAATTACTTAAAAACTCTTAATAGTGGATCGTAGTAATTAAGTTGCAGCGTTAACTAAGTGAGTAAGTATGTCAAAATTGTTAAAGTGATTGTATTGAAATTGCTTGAAAACATATACCAACTTTTGAAATATGTGGATTGATGTTTTGTGCATGATGGAGGTTTCATGGATAATTGAGGTTATGCAGAAGTTGTGCTTTGCTTTTAGGCTAAGAAAACAAGAATTATAATATAGATGATACTAAAAAAAATATCTCTTCTTTTATTTTAACAGATAAAGTAACTTTTTTAATATGAATCAAACTAAAAGGGGGTTTAGGGACAAAAAAAAATACTATAAGGGAGTAAGTTGAGAAAGACTTATACTATAAGGAAGTAAGTTGAAAAAGACTTATACTACAAGGAAGTAATGCGTATTTTATCCAAAATTTAATTTTAAAATGTAGTATTTTTTCTGTTTTAATTTTAAAATAAAGAAAATATATATTTTCATCTTTTTACTTAAATATTTAATTAAAAATTAAGTGTTCACAATAGACATATATTATTTTGCAAACCTTTAGAGAATTTTTTGTGTAATTAAAAATTAGAAACACTTTCATATTAAAATAAAAAAACATAAATTTCTCAGGTGTAAGTTGAGTTCATCAATGTATTTTCTCAACAATAAATAAACAAAATAAAAATAGCAAATTAGGTTGGTCAAATCAAAACTATAGAAGGGAAACAAAAACTCGCAATGTATGTGTGACCTATTTTATTTTATTTTTGTAAATTAGGGTATCTATCATTTGAAAGATGAAAGATTAATCTTATGAGGTACAATAAGACTCATAAAGTGAAGATCCCTCTTAATTCCGTTTTTTCCGTACACATCGCCCCAAAAATCAAATTCAGAACAAAATATTTAAGGTGACCACTCGAATCAACGCAAATTAGTATGTATGACTTATCTGCTTGTCGAGTTTCCATATATATATATATATATATAATATATATATATATATATACACACACATACAAGCACGCATGTGTTTGGGTGGGAAAATCGTTTATTCCTTGTAAACAAACTTTTTAGATTTTTTGTTATGTTTAAAATAAATTTTAGTTAAAAAGTGAATAAGATTTTCATTTCAAACGTGATTTAAGCAGAAGTAACATTTTGTTACATTTGTGGTGAACGAAAACTTGTTTGAGTATGTATTAACAAAAATATCTTTATAATTTGATATTATATCATTATTTTAATCATATTTAAATAAATATAACCTAATAATTTTAAAAAATATTATTATAGTTATACTTAAAGTGATTTTATTTTACAATACTCCAAACAAACTTAACTTTTAAAAAAGTTTTTTTTGTCATCAATTTATTTATAATTAATTTTTTTAACATCAATTTATTAACAATCTAATTTAAAATAATTTGTACTCTTTTCAATAATTATGTATTTAAAAGTAATTTTTATTAATATTATCCAAACAACATTTATGTAACAAGAATAATTTTCTCAAACTCACTTATAATTAAAACTAAATTTACAAAATTAAATTCATTCAAAATAAAATTTAGAAAATCTAATTCAAAACACTTTCAAAAGCAGTTTTTTTATAGAAAAAAGTTTAGGTAAAAGGAAAATTTATCCTCATTTTAAAGTCAAAACAAACTATCAATTTCAATGAAAATTTATAATAAAATAATAAATTACTTATAAATGAGCATATCATAAATTTGAACTTAAATGATAAAGAATGTGAAACCAAGTGAGCCAAAAGCCCCGCCGAAAGCAGTTTTTATCTGTAATAAGTTTTCACTCACTATTTCTAATACGGAACAAAAACAACCCATTTCTGCCAGCTCACTCTGCTGAGACTCGGATTGAACCGATCCGAGAATCTCACTCACAGAATCAATCAGAGGTTTGATTTCCGTTTCCTATTCCTCTCTGATCATTCATTGCTTTCAAGCTTCAATTTTTATGCTTTGTTGAGTTTCAAATGATCAATGGGAGAGAACACTCGCGAACCCACCTCTCCCGATCCCTTCGATTTCGATTCCTTCCCTGCCTTGCGGGATGCTTCTCCTTCTTCTTCTTCACGCTAGTCGTCATGCGGGGAGTCCGAGTTCGACCGCTATTGCAGCGCCAACTCGGTGATGGGCACCCCCAGTATGTGTAGCACGACCACTGTTTTCAGCGATTTTGCAGAATTTGATTTTGGGTCCACGAAATTTTTTGGAATTGACGAGCACAACATAACACTTGTGCTGGATGCCATAAGCACTTTGATGATGGAAAAACTTTGATTTGGGATTTGGTTCAGACATTTGGATGGGGGAAGCCTCGACTTTGTGAATACACTGGTCAATTATTCTGCTCTTCTTGCCATACAAATGATAATGCAGTCTTGCCAGCAAGGGTTTTGCATCATTGGGATTTTGCTCAATATCCAGTTTCTCAGCTGGCAAAGTCTTATCTGGATTCTATACCTGAACATGTTGTGATTATTCCACTTAGCCAATACCAAGCAATCACAGCAAGCACACATATGCGGAAATAGAAAGGTTATGTAGAAACCAATCTCAAGTAAGCAAAATAGCAAAATTAAGGAAGATTAAAGAGGAGTAAAGAGAAACAACACACAAGATTTACCCTGGTTCAGCCAATATAGCCTACATCCAGCATTAGAGATCATCCACTAAGATTAGAACAAGATTACAAGTGTTTTGGATCAAGCTATCCAATAGGAACAACTTCCTATCTAGCTTTACAATCTCTCCACTCTCTTGAACTCTCTCCACCTTAGCAATCTCAACCTATCAATGGTGTTTCCTCTCAAGACAACCCTATTCTGCAGCCTCTCACAAGTTTGTCTCGTCTCTGCTTCCCTTTTGAAAGTTTAACCTACTGTTTTATTGCATCAGAAAACAGAATTTATATAGCAGATGTCCGCGCCGCGGCATGGCTTCTTCACGCCGCAGCGCCCAACCTTCGGGACCCTGACAGTAAACTTGGCCAAAGCTTTAGCGCCGCGGCGTGTACTGTTCCATGCCGGGGCGTGGCTCCCATGCCGCGGCGTGGACTATTCCATGCCGGGGCGTGCACTAATCCATGCCGCGGCGTGGCCTTGCTGCAGCTTCTAAACTGGTTTCCAAGACTTGTCCAACATCTCAAATCACCTATGAGACATCCTCACAGAACAGATAATCTTAAAATTATCATTTGCATTTTATAGTATTATTTTATCCTTGTCATCTTCCAGATGTTAGAGGTTCAATTTATAAGATAACTAGAAAGAGCTGCTGCTTCTCTCTTCTCTCTTCTCTCTTCTCTCTTTTATGGGTGCAAAAAGCTGGAGTTTGCTATGTAACTATGTTAATTCTTGTGGGATGGAAATACACTCATACAAGGATTGCTAGTTTGAAAGAATGCTGGTTATTTGCAATTATAATGAGCATTAGACACAGAGACTATGAAGTCAAGCAAAATAACTGTACTAATGTCATATCGACGTGTGTTTAGATTTTATTGGCTTTATTCATGTTGATCTCCAGTTTCATTATTTTCTTGGTTAGTTTTGTAACTTAATGGTCCTTCTTATCTTCTTTCTTCAGTGTTTAGCTTCTGTTAACATGTAACTGACATAGAAATTACTCTAAAATGCATGGTACAATTTAGGTGCATTTTAAAGGATCTAATCCTAATTGGCTATTGTTGAAAATAAGGCTTAACTTTGTGGTTATCATTGCAGTGGACACTAGAGAATCCTGGTTTGCAAATTCTTTCACAGTTTTAACTTCTTTGCCTTTTCTCTGCTACCTTTTAATAAACATACACTTTGATGTGGGAAGTCCTTTAAGAGTGATGCTACTGACATTGACAATAGTGACATACAAAAAAAGTAAAAAAAAATAAAACATCCCCCATTCCCAGCTGTTGGATAACCCTGCACACGGTGATTTGACACACTTCACAAATCTCATGAACCCTGTGTAGGGTGTGACTTTTAATAGGTGCTTGCTTAAGTAGCATTACCCGTCCTTTAAATGTATACATCCATCTAACATAAAAGAAGGAACTGGATTCCACCGACTGCATATTTTGGGTGCTTGTCCGTATGGCAGATACTAGATGTTGGGCATTTACTACATCAGGTAAAGCAGGCAAAGGGGACCTTGGGATGGGAGTTACACGTTGGGAATATTAGTTCAAGAGCTGTGCTTCTTAAGGCTCTTGCTTGACCTGTGCTTTTATCTCATAAATTAAGGAAAGTTACCAAAAAGGAACTCGTGATAAAATATTTACCATGAAGGAAACATAGCCATATTTTCGCACAGATTCACCACATTTTATTCCTTTATTGTCCATATTTTTATCTGGAGTTGCATTTTTTATAAATTTCCCTACAATAGGTTGGAACTTCGTAGCCTATGTTTACTTTCTGTTGAATTTCTTGTTGTCCACCGAGCTGGGATTCTTAATTAGTCTAGGGAGCTACTACCTTCTTTTATGAAAGAGTTAAAAGCATTCCCTTATTGTGCTTATAGTTCAGAAGTCAATCCCATTTACGCTTCCCTCCAATCCCCCTGCTTCCTTTACTTTTTTCTGTTTCATTTTGTTATGGTCCGGAGTTCTTTTGATCTACTGAAAAATTGTGGTTTTATTCTGAGAGCTACATTATCAACAGGAAGAAGAGATTGAAAGGTGCACAACTCGTCAGTCGGTTTTCCATAAGCCTTGCTTCAGAAAGCTCACCAACTATCCCTGTCGGTCGCACCTCAGGGAAGTGGTTAAACAAGAGTAACTTTAGACTTGTTAGGCAGGGGACTGGGTTCAGGGTTGTCATCCAGATTCCTCTCTGGGTTATTTACGATGGAAAAGCCTGAGAAGACTAGGGAGCATAAAGACGAAAATATTATCTTAATGGGTTCCTTACCAAGCACTTCTCTATGATCACAACCTGTACGTTTATGTTGTCTGTCTATATCTTACCTTGATCTGCTATACCATACATGATCTCTTACATCTCAGGATGTTTGTTCAATAATAATTGTCTATGTAGTCATATTTTATGGGTTTGTTATTCTTTGTAACATCAAAATCCATGTATGGTGTCAAGTCTCTTCCCTTCCCCTTTTTTCCCCTGTACGCTTTCCTATTCTTGTATTTGCTTGTTTTTATTCAATTCATTGAATAAAACCCCAGCTCTATCAGATTCTCGGTCTGTACATGCATGTCAACTTCTCAAAAGTACCTTCTTTTCGTGATGTGTTCTCCAATGCTGGAAAAGATTCTTGGACCAGACTATTTCGTATTAAAGGTGCCCAAGAAAAAGAAAAAGAAAAAGAAAAAAAACGTGCCCAAGATGGATTCACCAAAAAAAGCAAGGTTCCCAAGATGGACTGTAAAACATGCTGTTTACGGTAGAATGTCAAGTTGATTCCATTGTCCGAGAGCGTTTTATTTTTGTGTTTGTTAGTGAATGTGCTTCACATGGTTGGAGATTTGCTCCCCTTCTATGAACATTTTTGCATAATGATTATCAGTTGTCACATATAATTATCGATAAATTTAAAAATGACTTATTTAAACTAGGTCTAAGAAAGCTTCCGGCAACTTCAGATTGCAAATATTAACAGAAAGTTATAAACGTGAAAAGATGTTTCTTTTGTTTTCATGCGCTGTCATTGAGAGCGTCGTTTTCTCCAATAATACCTGATCATACCTTATCAAAATAATGGCCCATTAGAAATAATTGTGCATATAAGATTAAATGGATAATCCTAGAATCAGTGATTGCAAGCATCAATAGAAAGTTAAAAAAAAGGTGAAAAGATGTTTCTTTTGTTCTCATGCGCTGTCATTGAGAGCGTCCTTTCCAACAACTTGCTCTCACCTTATCAAAATAATGGCCCATTAGAAAAAATTACGCATATTTAAGATCATACGGATAATCCTAGAATCAGTGAATCAGTGCTTAATCAGATTAGTTACCAGAATGCATGGTAAATTACATTTGAGAAGTCTTGGCAGAACCAAAACAAAAAAACAAAAAATCATTATATGCTTTGCTGTATATTTGTTCAATATATGTATCCATACTGCTAAATAGTATAATCTGAGTTTTTCTTCCTCTTTCCCTTCCCTCTTTCTACGATAAAATTGATATTCTTCAGAAAATCGAAGCTAAGTTTAGTCCCAAGCCGAAGTCATCTGACACATTGATATGAGTCAGGGTACCGCGTTGACAACACACTGTGTTTCAGCTTCATTATCAAAGCGAAGATGCCATAGCACGGAATATGCAGTAATGCCACCGAAAAGTACCTAGAAAACAATTACAAGCCAGAGAAAAAGGATCAGCAAATCAGCTCAAGTAGATAACACTTGTCTAAATATCCTATCAATAGTTTATCAGAATCAGGCATCTTAAAAGCACTAGAATAAGAATGAAATGAGAAGGAACATTTTTCAGTGGGAATGGGAGAAAAAAGAAATTTCCTAGCAGAAAAATGGACAAGGCTTGCAGAATATGATGGCAAAGAAAAAAAGAAATTCATACCATAGTGGAGCATACGGGGATGACAAATCAAGAAATGGATATGGCCACCTGTTTTCCCAGGACAAGGAACTTATATTAGACAATGGTGTATAAGATGTTTTCACAGTGGTTGAGCAAAAAAAAAAAAAGGACTTATACCAGAGTTTAACGAAAGCATGAACAATCCACTGAAAAATCACATATGTGACTGTCCACAGACAAAAGTATCCTATTCGAAACCAATGGAACCGCTGAAGAGAGAAAAACAAGGGTAAGAATTCCCAATTTCCCATCAACATTGGAAATGGATAATTAAATAGAATCAAAGGCAGAAACTCACCAGGCAATTTAAAGCTGTATCACCTAGCAGGAAAACAGCATTGATGGTGTGCATATTGATGATCAGCTGCCACAGGAAAATTTAATATATGGTTTAGCTTTGAAGTCTCCCATTTCTTTGGTATGAGCAGTAACACAGGTAGACAACTATCTATGCTTATGTGATAAAAGTTATAAAAGAAAATTCACAAATCTGAGGTCATAAATGATACTTACAAAATTTATGTTGTAATCTTTGATGGTTAGAAATGGAACAATTATGAACCAAAATACACAATCTGTGAGCATTACAGCACCTGCATTCATCTATTCACAAGTGAAGAAACAAAAATCAATGATATGGCCAATGGCAAAGCTATACTACCCGCCACTTCTATAAGCATAGAACTGAAAGAAACGAGACATTTAGCAAATTTTTACATTATGCAGGAAAAGCAGAATGCCATCTCAGTAGTCATCACCATGATGTTAGGTTGAAAATTTTAATGATGGGTGAAATAAGAGGACAATGTACTAAAAATTGAGCTCATCACAGGTATAGCTCTTCTATTACGGAGAAAGAATCATATCCTTGTAGTTCAACCAGTGACATACGAAAAGTGTACCTGAAATATTATTTGAAAGATATAACCCCAAGTGCCTGCAGGTTGTCGAACAAGATGTTCTTCTGGAGCTCCTAAGCCTTTCTCATGGTTGGATGGATTAGAACTCTGTGGGAGTGAAGGAGCATCAGAAATTCCTTCCTCCGCATCTCCATCCACATTATCAACCTTATCACCACTCGCTTTCTTATGATGTTGGTAACATCCATGCAAGGAGAGCAAAGATCCCAGCTACAATATCAAGCACACAACAACAAGTGTGTATTAGAGATTACACACTAGATTATAGACATGACTAACATAACTAATGAAAAATCATATATTAGGCCCTTATATCAGTACTTACCCCAAAATAAATGGTGATTGAAGTAAAAGTCCACCTGTTTCAGAACCACAAAAATAAAAATAAAAATAAATAATAAATAATCAATAATCAAATGCCAAAAAGGAAAGCCATGATGTGCTTAATTCAATACAGTAAGAGCTGAAATAGGCTTGTTGCTATAAACGATAGCAGCTTTGATTGGCATCATGAATCAGGTAAAGCAATTACTTAGAAGGCATGTTTAAATGGACTCTTAGCTAACTAAACTCACAAATCATTGATCACAAAGAGATTATAAAGGCTTGATTCCAAGAGCAGAGACGGACTAATTACACTGACACAAATCCCTTCAACTAGCAAAACTGCTAGCTTCATTATGGTTTGAGATGAACTCCGTTTAAAATTTAATATGCTTTCAAATTTGTGTTTTTGTCACAGACTTCTGTTTTCGTGTTCCATACGAACAAAGTAGAATGATGCTTTAAAAAGAAAACAGAACTATAAGCACAAATTTTGAGATGAAATTCAACAGGGAATGAGAACTTACTGAGTGTAAAAGTAGAAAATGCTTCCTCCGTCCATAGTAGCAGTGACTATGAGAAGCACCAAAAGCACAATAAATGCAACAACTCTTAAAGCCAGCAGCCAGGCAGGGTGTATTCCTTTTAAGCAAGGCCTCCAAGTTTCATCCTCATACAAAGTTGGTGATGTTTCTTTCTGGGTTTCCATATTACCATTTTTTGCTGGGTTTCTTAAACTTTCATACTTCCATATAAGCAGTGATGAAAAGATGGCTGAAACCAGGACCCAGATGGCACAAAGCAAAACCCTCCAGTTTAGCCAGTAACTTTGGGTGGTTGTATCGGCAGTCATGATGGGCTGCCAAGTGCTTTTGGGAGAGCCTGTTAAAAAACTCATGGCGTTCTCACTGTAAAATGGCAAGGTACGTGGGGGAGTGGTGTTGCTATGCTTCCCCTTCCCAAATTTATTACAGGGTGGAAAAAAAAAATGAATGAAGAAAATGTCAGCAAACAAATGCTATTGAAGAATGAACAAATTGAATGTTTCTCGTTAATGATCTTCCTCAGAAGCCGAGAACCCAGAAGACAAGGTAGAAACTATGAAATGGGCCTAATCAAATCCACTGTTTTATGCTCTAGCCCCTAATACTACGAATTCAAGGAGGAGAGAAAACACAGTGCCAAGACAGGACTCTAAACTAGGTTGTATAGAACTGAACCGCCAGAAACAGAATAGGCAAGAACCATTTTATGCAATCAAAATGAACAAAAAGTGGAGCTCAATGGGAAAGTACTCATGGGTTTCTCATGCATTTCAAAATGGGAACAGCTGCAAAAAATTTGGGCCAGGCAGGAAGAAGCAAAAAGTTGAACTTCTTGACCCGTTTTGACCACATTAATCGTTTAATCGGATTGCGTAGAGATTCCAAACTTTGGGTGGATTTTTGCACAGAAAGATACACCGACAATATTAATAGTGTAAAATATATTAATCGGTCTATAAAGAAAAAAGAGGCAGCTAAGTACTGTAAGCAAAGAAAAGGTTGAAACTTGCAAGGGAAAGCAATACAATGTGGAGGTGCGAGATGAGGAGATGCTTTGCTTCTTTGCTTTGTATATAGAAAACTATTAAAGGTTATAGAGAGAGATGGGAAAGAAAAGGATGGTGTGCTTTGAGCATAAGCTTCTTCTCTTGCTTTTCTTGCTATCCAACCAAAATCTTATTGCTGTCTTGATCTCCACATTCCCATGCAAATTTTAAATTAGTTATTAGTCCCAAAAGACATGCATGTTTCTGTGAACCTTTCTCGGGTTAACAATCTTATTTTACTTCTTTTTTTAATGACAGAGATAGATAGATAGATAGAGGTAAGGGACCAGGGACAGGGTACAATTGTATTTAGATTTTGTATTGGAATGCTTGGAGGGGAGATGCTTCATGTATTCCAAGAATGGTTTTGCCTAGTATGAGTCATGACTTGCTGATAAAGGAATAAAGTGCTAACTAACTGAAAAGGAGATGACAGGGCAAAAAAAAAAAAAAGATAAAAGAAAATAGATGCTTTAAGGTGATGATATGGTGCATTGGAGCGTAGGGAGGGACCACCATTAGGATCAGGCTTTGTAATCAATGATCTGGAACATGGTGACTATGATTCATCAAATGGATGTGTAGTAGTGCGGCTCCTCTTATTATGGACACATTTGCAATCATCATAGGCTGATTTGGGGAATGAATAAGGTTGTTAAGCATGAAGAAAAGCAGCCATCATGGGATGGTTTTCAGTTACAGCATGATACAGTTGCCGCTTTCCTTCGGGACATGGAATGGGGCCCACGGTTGAGACCACCTTGACTTGGAGTTGGTCGGTGGCTACAGCTGGAGGTGGAGGGTTCTACACTTGACAACTGGAATATGGCATTTTCGTAATTCAGTTAGAAAGCTTGGTTTTGAAGTGTCAAACACATTAGATAAATAAATAGATACGAGGGAAGGAGGGAAAGGGTAAAAAAGTTAAACCAAATACTTATTTTAAATATTTGTAAAGGAAGAAGAAATAATGGATATGTTATATTATTTTCCTCTTCAAAATTTGAAATTTTTTTTTTGAATTCGGGTAGCATGAGGGAATTATTTATTTTAAATTAAAAAAAAATAACTACATTTTCCTTTACTGTTAGAGTGCTGCTACAAAATCCGGAAACTCTGTAAATTGGATGAGCACAGGTAATAAAAAATAAACAAGAAAGTTAACAAAATAAAAAATAACTGTTCTTTTTTATAAAATTCACTTAAATTTTATTTATTTATTTTACATCCGGACAACTTTTGGTATTAAACTACCAGGCTATTAAGCATTTCTGTTACTTTTAACTTCAACTTCTAAATAAAGAAAAAAGATGTTTTTTCATTTTCTTTCTTAAACATTCAAACATAAGAAAAGTTGTTCCTCATTTCATTCCCTCTCTCTTCTTTCATTTTTTTTCCTTCTTCTTCACTCAAAAACTTTCAAACATAACATTAAAACATGGTGTTGCATGATCAGTTTGATATTCTCATAATAATACATCTATTTAATTAAAATGATAAATTGTAACTTATATCATTCAACTTTAATTCATGTGCGAGAATTATATTTACAATTTACATAACCCTCCAAACTTCACATTTTGTGTGAAAAATATTATTCATTAAGCAAATTGTTAAATATTTAACAAAATTGTCATGTAACACAAAAATTACAAATAAAGCCTTAATCATTACAATTATTCACTTAAATATAATTTTCTTTGATTATGTGCTATTGGAGGTTAAAATATTTTTTATTTCTTAAATTTTTTTGTTTTCTTACTCATTTGAGATATCTTTATTAATTTTGTTGTATCCGTACAAATCATGTGATAATTTTGTAAGATATATATATATATATATTTGGTTTTCCAAGTATTCTTATGAACTATTAACATTGTGAAATTAATTTTTCTTTAACATTGTTATAATTAAAAAGACTCTCCTAACTAGCGTTTATTCTAATATTCAAAATTATGTCCTCACATTCAGCTCATTAACCACACCATGTTCGATGATTGTTGATACTTTGTAAGATACTTAACAGTATGATTAATGTAAGATATAAATTAAATTAATATTTTAAATAAAACATGACATGACAGCAGGCAACAATAAGGTTACCCGTGGGGACTGTGAATAAAACCCATCTTTTATATTGCCAAAAAAAAAAAAAAACCCCACCTTTTATGGCTTTTTATATTGACTTTGTATTCATCAAACTTGGAGTAGGGGTCAAGTAATCAACAGACGAAAGAAAAAGAAAAGCCACCACTAACGAGATTTTAGATTTTGACTGAGTATGTATTTACATGAACGGCTGCCAGGGGTATAAAAGATGTGATTGTGATTTGTGAAGGCCTAACAAGCAATTTTTTTTCTATGGTTTTGATATGATATAAGCTTGGTGAAAAATGGTTCCGAGGAGCCTTTGAGCTCCTTTGGAGTATATATGGTAGAAGTCACGACTCCCCAGTCACAAAGCAGTCTAGCATGCCAGTTGAAGGATGTAAAGAGTTTTTTTTTATATAAAAAAATTCTATTAGTATTTGTTTTAGGGGAAAAACTAATATCTTTAGTGAATATACATATTATATTGGATATCACATAAAACAAAATACAAAATCTTTCTAAGTCCCTAAATTCATGACTTGTGACTAAAGCCAGTATCCCAAAAATACATTTTTTTTGGGGGGGAGTTGTTTAGTTTGAATAATATTTTACTTACAAATGAAGTAAGAAAATTTGGTATAACCAATAAAATATTAATTCAGTTTAATTTAGCTGTTTGCAAAAGCAAGAGGCAGTTGCTTCTTATTATTATTATTTTTAAAACTACATTCAGTAAGTAAGCAGAGCATGTTGGAGTTGCAAAATATTTCTCTTCTACGCAAACAACAATAGTTTTTTAATATATTATGAAGATACTTTTGATTATGCCAAAAGTCCATTTATTTTGATAATTGAAGTTATAAAAATATGAGCAAAGACTTATTTTTCATCAATTAAGTCCTCTAATGATGAATATATCAAAATGATCTTTTAATGTTAATTTTTTATATTAAATTGGTCTTTCAATGTTATTTGTTTATATCAAATTGGTCATTTAATGTCATTTTTTGACATCAAATTGGTCATTCAATATTATTTTTCACATCAAATTAGTATTTTAAAATGACTGATTTGACGTAAAAAATTATTAATGACTAAATTGATGATAAATAATCAAAATATGTGTTTACTCAAAAAAATATTTAGAGACATGATTAAACTAGCAATATTCAAAGAATTTCCACAAAATTGAGGATGTGAAGCACATTTCTCGTTGGATTTTCAAACATGTACAAAAATAGGATTTCATGAATTTGTGTCTCAATTGATTTTCTCCACAATTTACATGTATGTACCAGAGTCACACACTAACAATTTCATACAAGAAATGGTATGAGTAGAATGAAACTGAATTTTGAATTGGGATACGAGAGGAAACATCAAAGGATCTTTTGGAAGTGATTTTATGAGAAAATTCATGGAGTAATTGTTTGTTTTAACTTTTAAGTAGACAATGTTGTGTGCATATATACTAGAGGCTTGAGTTTGGGAGGTTCTAACGAGTTCCACATTCGTTTTTTCTTTTTTCATTCATAGAGTATTTTGTGAACTTTTAGATTTAAAAATGAAAAAAAAAAAAAACCGCGTCAGTTGGAGCCCGTAATATTAAGGAACCTTTTGTGTATAGATTTACTTCATTTGTATGTCCTATCGCTTCAAAACCTAGTATTTGCAAGACACACACTTTATAAAAGGACGATCTTCAAGCTTATAAAAAAGAAAGGATGATCTTTTACTCATATTTAATTAATAGTGAGCTATACAAATACAATTAACCACTGGCTTTAGTGACATTCACCAAACTTCAAAATCTTTGAAGGAATGGTTTTATGGTTCGTTTTATTTTGATGCATGAAGAATTAAGACTAAAATCTTATTTTAGTTCTTAACAATATTTGATTCAATTATTAATTTTGTCTTTGACATTTTAATTTTTTCAATTTAGTCTCTGACAAATATAAACTCACTTCAATTTGGTTCCTCCATCCGTGTCTTTGTTATTTAATGAATGAAAATGATAATGTGTCACCATTAAAGGTATATGGCATTCTTATTTTGCCAGCGTGACATTAAGTTAGTAACTAATTAAATTATTTCACCAAAAAAATGGCATCATTTTCATCCATGAAGAGCTAAATGTCAATTAAGAAAGTCATTTGTGAAAGAATTCAGTCAGCTACTAACTCAGTGTTATGTTGACAAAATAAGTATGTCACATTACCTTTAACGGTGACACATCATCATTCTCATTCATTAAATAACAAACACACAGACAAAATGACCAAATTGAAGTGAATTTATAAATGTCAGGACTAAATTAAAAAAATTAAAATGTCAAGAACGAAATTAATAATTGAATCAAATGTGAGGAACCAAAATAGAGTTTTAGTAAAAAAATTAAAGATAATGAAGCAAGATTCTCCGACAAACAAAAAACTTTAAAAAAGAGGAGAAATCCTTTCCAATGAATTGGAAGTTTTTTTCCTTTTAATTTTTAATATGTACTTAGGCACAAGTGTTCTAATGTGCAAATGACCTTAACATACTCAGATTCTGAAGACCATAACTCTTATTATTTTCAAATCAAATAACAGAACCACCCACACAAGTTAATAAATAATAATGATAAAAAAAGCATTCCAATATTATGCTATCATCTTCACAAATACACTCAAATTGTTGTGGGCAGAGAGAGACATACCTTTCATGTTCAGTGGCAACGGAATGAGAGAGTGCTAAGCGCCTAAGCCTATTAAGTTGAGTGCACCTCAGCGTTAGGAGCTCTTGGCGACGTTTTAGTTCACATGAGCAGGAAGAGGAGAGAAAGAGGTGTGTTTACATGTATGAAGTATGAACTGAATGTCTGTCATGCACTTTCAAAAGAGAGACGATGTTCGTGAGTACCAAGATAGGTACGAAAAATGTGAACGTAAAAGCTTCGGATAAAGTTCTTGTTCGTAAGGGTTGGTTTGCTATTGTGAAAATTTTAAGAATTAATTTTATATAAAAATTTATTTATAATTTTTTGCCCTCCATTTTTAAAAATTAAATATCATACTGGCTCTAAACAGAAATGATGGTGAATCAATTATATGTTTATTATTATACATATATTAGTATTAATGCACAAGCATGAAATAAAAGTATATATATGGTAGAGCTTCAACCTGTGATACGCTGTTTGCTATATATATATATATCACGTAAACGTGTGACATTGCAAGAATATCTTTCAGCGGTGAATTATTATTGTTATTAGGGAAGTGGAAATTTCAAATATGTTTTAAGAGTAGCACGATTATAGTAATGCTAGGGTCGACTCCTAGAGTTTAAAAAAAAGTCACAAATTTACTTTTGCAATTATATGGTTAATTATCAATATTCAAATCAGTGATTGGTGGAGAACAATTGTAAAAATTTGTAATTTTGTGGTTGCAAATCTCGTCTTATAATGCCTAGTGGTACCATTTATGATGAAGTGAATTCAATTATGCTATGCTTGGACAAGAGGTAAGACCTAAAAAGAGAGAAAGGAGGAGAAGAGGAGAGAAAAATAGCTCATAAATTTGTTTGAAAGATTTTAAATATGAGGGAGGAAGAGAGGTGTTCCTGCTCTCTTTTCTTTGTAAAAGATAAAATCTCTTAAAAATTTAAGCTAATTGAAGCTTCAATATTAATTTTATATCTTTAATATTCTTAAAGCTCTATCTTTCCCCTCAAATTGGGGGATAAGAAGAGGAAAATGACTTATTTTAAATTAAATAAGAAGAAGTGAGAGTTAATTCTTTTTACTTTTTCTTTAGTACAATTTCCTTTACTTTAAGTGTAACCTTTGAAATAAGGAGAATAGAATCTCCCTTCTTCCTTCACTTAAACATCCAAAGTCCAAACAAGAGGAATTAACTACTTCTCCACCCACCAACATGGTGTAGCACAACTGGTAGATACTTGAATCCCTTAAACATGTGGTTAAGGATTCGATTCCTGACCTATGTGTATAGAAAAACATGTGTTGAGAGATGTCAACCCCTTAAATGGATCTCAGTACCTCAAGGAATTAGTCCCTGTAACGTACGAGAGAGATACCCTGAAAAAAAAATAAGAAAAAAGAAAAAACCTCCTTCTCCACCCCTTCCTCCAAACTTGAAAACATCCAAACATATCATTTAAAACCTATAAAATCTTATAACAAGCAGAAGGTGGGACACGGCCACCAACAATTCAAATAAGGCTTCTGATTTCCAACAAATATGTTCATATAATTTATTTTAGGAATTAATATCTTTCACCAGCAAGTAATTGCCTTTTCTTTTTCCGGAGCAATGAAAGTTGATTATGTTTTAATTTGTTAATTAATGTTACTAATATTCATCTTCGTACAATTTTAAAAGGAAATTAGATATATAGTGTCGCTTCATGTTTTGGAAGAACTCCTTTTCTTTTTTTCTTTTTTTTGAGCAAAATGGTTTTTTTTTTTTTTATTGCTTTTATATATTCTTGTTTGCTGTCAGATTTGTGACTTTATGATCATAAGGAAAAAACCAACCAATCTCCATAAAATAGCTTTTACTTGCCGTAGCAGATTCAGAAAATTTAATCACTCAGGTAATATATATACAAAAAATATTTTGATAATAATTTTTTTTTTGTATATATGAGTTTTTATCAATAAAAAAATTGTCAATAAAAAATATGGAGGCAATAGCAAGCAGCAAAAGAAAATTTTTATTACACATACTGAAGACAATTTCCGCATTTGCTTTTATGTAAATTCGCCACTTTCTACAGGTTCTAAGTTCTAACTGAATTTTTCTGTTGCTGGTTCCTATCTATAAAATTATTTTATGCTCATTTGGCCCTTGAAACTATTTATTTGCTTCAACCACCTATGTTAATTATCTAATTTTTAGAATTCTTGAGGCTTTCAATTTTTAATTTATTCTCAAAAGTAGAAAACATATATCGATGCTATTAAATTAGTTAACCGTTCAACTAGGAATATTTTAAAAACTTCACATTCTAATTTTATGTTTTACTGGTTGAGATTGCTCGGAGAAAACATATCAAAATCTGATTGTTGTTTTAGAAATAAAATAATCATGATGCTGTTATTACATTAGTATAATAGTATCAATATATATTTTGAAGTATTTATTTAAAAAATTGTGTAAAGTTGATAATTTTTACATTGCTACTTAGCGAAAATCTTTAAAAATAAAAAAGTCACTCCCCCTGTAAGTAGCTATATCCAAAGTCCAAACTGACATGTTGATCTCCGCTGTAACACAATTTGATTGAGTAATCCCCAACAAACAAACCGATATGTTGATAGTTGATGATACAATAATAATTTTAGACTTTTCCAAAACCCCTACAGCTGCTGCCAACATGAGCGAGACAACACGGCAATGGGATTCTGAAATTTTCATGACTATCGCATGGTTAGCGAAAAGAGGGATGTAATTCACTCAGCGTGAAGAGCTTCCTTTATTGGGGCAGATTCGGGACATAACGTAATCAACGCGCAATTCAGATGATATTTAAGCCGATCCACCAGATGAAACACAAAATTAACCCAAAAACTCAAATCTCAAGATTACAAAATCCCATTTATCGAAAATATAGAATCATATCTATTCCATAAGACCATAAAATCATACTCAACTCAACGTGTAATCTTCAAAAGCGATGACCATAGCTTGATAACACTTGGAATCATTAAAAACTATACTACTACTGCTAGCCCAGCGCAAAGCATCATCTACTTCAGCTTCATGATTGCTCAATGTTAATTATATCATCAATCAATTCTCTACCTCACTCTTGTGGGTACGTTGGGGTTGGAAACAGAACACAATTTGAACTGTCTATAATCTACACCTCTTTAAAAATTGATTTCTTGCTTGAGTTTGCTACAAATCAATTCAATAAAATACATATGTATGGAGTCTATGGACAAATATTTGCTGATCATTTATTCGCAACAACCGGATATTTTACAAAACAATAATGCAAATAGCCTGCTTTAATTCCTCCAGATGGCTGTGAGAACATTTGATTCGATAACAATCCGTTACATGTTCCGGATGCTAGTCCGACACAATCTCAGAAGGTGATGCTGCGTTCTATCTCAAACAGTGTGACCGTCATCATCTCCGAGTAGAGAGAGAGAGAAAGGGGCAATGGCTACATTAAATGATTGTGAGCCTAATCTATCAACGTGTATCATCTCAAAGTCACCCTCCTGCATTATAATATTAACAAATGACGAGATTTATAAGGCACCTGGTTTTATGTCGGATTAGGAGAGGCATCTGGAAATACTTAAAAGTTGAAATCAATTTTCAATCAAACAAGCAGATGTAACCAATGAATGTAAATCACTGAGGGTTCTAGTTACAATTTTCCACCCTTTAATGCAGTTTTTACTCTGATGAAGAAATTGTGAGTGTTGCGTGGTTAAAATCATGATACCAACTCATTCTGTGGTAATACTAAAAGTCTAAAATGTATTCATGAAATAATGAAATATAGGATGCAACCAATCATATAAATCATATTGAAGCATGTAGAACATGGGACTCAATTAGGCTTGCACTCTTGCTTTCTTTTTTCTATGGTAAGACCTGTTGATTATGCAAATAATGATAGTTGTTTGGTTTGAAATCATGGCACCATTGCACCAACTCAAACTTAATGTCACATATGTTTATTTCCAAAGGAGATCTACTACAGGTTCTTCTAGATAAGAGCTTTTACAGAAATCCAGCTGTGTCATGTTGACAGTTTTAAGTATACAAATTCTTTGATTGAAGCAAATTAATCAATATTCTTTAAAGAACATATAAATAAAGGGAAGGAGGAAATCCGGTGCTTTTATGGTGTGTCATGTCTTACCATTCTACCATTTGGTGTGCTTAATGGGCATGCTGAAGAGTATTCAAAACTAGTCCTGGGAAGTATAGCTGGCTGTTCCCCAACAACCCCAATCCCCCTGTCATAAGGAAAATAAAGTACAGAAGTTACGTTGAACTTGAATCCCCATGAGTTTAAAAGGAAAAAACACATTGGAAGCATAACACAACAAAATAGCAAAGAGAAGAATAATTAACTCACCAGACATTTTCTGTTTTCCCTTTAGCATCAGTTATAATCCAATGCCTTCTAAGAAGCTGAACAGGGCGGTCTGAGTTATTGGTAATTCTTATTCTATAAGCAAAGAAGTATAAACCCTTTGAAGGCTGACTTCTGCCCTCTATATATACACTCCTAACTTGAACCCTGATTCCCTGAATAAGTTGAAATTAAATGTTAAGAGTTCAGATTTTATTTGTGTACAAGTATGTGATGTCTCAAGCGAAATATGGATTCATAATTTTTTTCTTCTAGAATTTAAAGGAAAATAAATCTATTTTCAGGTACAAATCATTACAAACCAAATTAGAAGATGAACATTTTCTACCAGAAAAGAAAAGCAAACTGTAACATTTTTGTGAGAGGGGTATTCTGAAACTTAGGGTATGTTTGGATGCAGGAGTATGGAGGGGAGGTGAGGGGAAGGGAAGGGAAGGGAAGGGTAATTTTTCATTTTAAGTGAACATCCCCTTTATTTGAAAACTTTTAAAATAAGAGATTATCATGTAACTTTCCCATCATTCCTTATTCATTTTTATAAACATTTTATAATTCTCTCAATTTAAAAATAAAAAAGCATCCCTCCCCTCCAAACTCCTCCTTCCCAAACATACCCTTAGGGAGTAAATTATCCCAGACAATTGATAAATGCCTCAACCCACACAGAGTCCAATTGACTTTTCCAAGAGAGCTACTCAACATTTCCATTTCTGAAGGCATGGCATTGAACTTATTATTCTATCAATGCAATCAACTTTAAAACGCTGTTTAAAATTGGTAAGTTGTATTCTTGGTTAATTCAATTGTATTTCTCTTGAGATAGATTACATCAAGAAAGAAGCATCTAAAAGACGTAAGTATTAACTGAAAGTAGTGGTCATACCAATGTTGTAGCATCACTGGAACATTTTAATAGAGAGTGCGGGGAAATTTCTTTTAGCTCATCACGATATCTAGCTGCATCCTGGAAAAAAAAAAGAAGAAGGGAAAACAGGGTGTCAAAATGTAAATTTATGAGAGAATCATATATTAGAACACAAACATGAAAATACAGGTCATGTTTTGTCAATTCGAGATGAAAGATGTGCTGTTCTGATAGGAAAAAAAAAACAACAACAACAACAGTGATGACGCAAACAACAGAGAGCAACAAATAGAAACCTGGAACCTCTCATCAACAATTGCTTCCTTCATTAGTCTCCTTATACGCAAAACAGGCTCCTCGTCTTCAAATAATTTTAGCGAGTCTCGAATTCTTGCTGCTTCTTTGTAATCCTAGCGGAAAAATGATCAAACCCCATTTACCTCTTCTCTTCCACATTTCAAAATTCTACAAATAAATAAGATCGAAGAGGATGACTGAAAGTGAAACACGAAACACTAACCTCAGATTTGGCAGCTACCTCCATTTGCTGCTTCAAGAGAGCGTAGGTGTGGCTCCGAGAGAGAAACGAGCTTGGACTCATACTCCGACTCTCTCCCCCGCCATTTCCATTCCTCTCCGCAGCACACGCTATGATCACATTCCCACTCCTTCTCTTCACCCCACCCTCCGTATCCGTGAAACACGGCAACCTCAAATCCATGAAAGCCCTAATGCTTAACGATTGCATTTTCCTTGTTCTGCGATACCACTCTAGACAAAATTTTCCGATGCTTTCCTTATGGTTTCAAATTTTCCAAAGAAACTTATCCTATCGTTATCGTAGTGCCAGGTTTAACATGCAGCGATCCATTGAATTGAATTTGAAATCAAAATCAAAATCAAAATCAAAATCGAATGACTAATTACTGTAATTTGAGATTTTTTACTCTTTTCTCCTTTAGCTCTGTGCTGCTGCTACTGCTACTGCTAGTAGCACCTTCTCTCTGGGGTTTCTTTGGGTTCCCTTTTTTACTGGTTGAACAAAAATAAGAATGGCAAAAACAAAAAGACAAAAGTAAGATACCAAATTAGCCTATAGCTAATTATCTATACTGCTATAAACAAAAAATTTCCCACCTATTGCTCTTTTTTTTTAAAAAAAAAATGATTTTGTATTTTACTGAAATTAAAAATTAAAAAAGTTTCATTTTAAAGTAACTATAAAATCTTCTTCTTACACTATTTTTTTTTGTTTTTTACTTTTTAAGATGTTTTAAAATTAATTTTTATATTTTATACCTCTTTTAGTTTTAAGAAATTCGATAAAAAACTAGTTCTTGTGTTGAGGGTATTACGGGGAATGGACAAAATTGCAAATGTTAGATTGTGTCTGAAGTTCTGAACCACTATTCGGTTTTTGCTGTCTATGGAAAAGAAAACATACACGCGTCGGGTGCAGGTTAGCACGAGATTTTTGTGGATGAGAAAGAGAAAAATCTATAATCTTGTGATGTTTGCTAACTTCAAACGTGCCGCACTCTCTGCCTTGGATCAGGTCCTTCGGAGCTTGGCTGCTTGCGGTTATGGATTTCAATTTAGGCCGGCCCAACTCATTTAGGGTGGCTCACTTGGGTCAAGCTAATTTTACCTCATACCGAGTTAAGCGAATATTGGAAATTGCTGTCCTAATCCAATCATACGTAGACTAAGAAGTGGGTAGGCTAACCAGCAGGGTTGGCCTAATGATTTGCTACTAAGTTTTAAAGTAGCTGCCATGAGTGGAGGTGAAAGATATCGAGCTCCGGTCCCAGCACTTTTTAAAAAATTTTGGCCAACTGTCTATCATTAAGTTGCCAACAACACCACAATAGTGAGTAGTCCTTTGGTTGTACACTTTGAGAATACAGATGGTCATGGATGAAAAAAAAAAGTAGGTAGCTAGCCCATTAGCCCTTTCTTATGTTGTTTTTCTTCCTTCATAGTTCTAATTTTTTTAAAAATAATATTTTTAAAAATAATTTTTTGACGCATTAACACTAGAATAATTTTGATGAAGAATAACAACATTTTAATGTGGTTTTCAATCATGTCAGAACGCGTTCTCTTTCTCATTTCTAACGTTATCATATATATATAAGATTGTATAACGCATTGACGTTACCACACTGTTGTATTGCTGATGTTACCTTATTGTAATGCTATCACGTTGATGTGTTGCTAACGCTACCTTATTGTCTTGGCGTGAACTGTCGAATGCAGGCAAACAGTAACCCATAAACTAGAAGTACGGCCCTTTTATGAAATGGGCCAAAGCAAATAGCAATCACTTGGCTTATATAGGTATATTATTGGGTTGCTAAGTTAAAAATTATGGAAAATGTATCTCAAACCAATAAGTTGGCCCGGCCGGCGAGCCAGTCCGTGTTAGGCCAACTTTTAATCAGGTCAAGCCAAAAAAGATTGGGTTTAAATTTATTGGCCCAACTCACATGTTTTTGTAAGGTTATTAGGATAGGCTCATCGGGCCTGCCCTAGACTTTATTGTAGTCAAAATATATATTAGTGGTATCGATAATTTTTTTATATCACCATCTAGATGAGTTATTAATGGATTTAATTTTGATCAATTGCTTATACTATCATTCAATCATGTATTATCAAATTATTAAAAGGATTAGACTTTTATAAGAATTATATAAAAAGTTTAACTATTTTAATGATATGTCAATTCATCATTAAATGATAGTATAAATTTTTTTACAATGATAATGAATTAAATTTAAATATGTTGTTAATTGACTATTGGTTATATTTCATAAACTTATAAACATTTTATTATGAAAAGTTTAAATTTGATCTATTATAAGTGTACAATATTTTACACTATCATTTAATAATGTGTTGGCACATCATTAAAAGAGTTAGACTTCTTAGGTGGTTGTTCAAATAGTCCAACTTTAATTATTTGACAATACATGATTGGATAATAGTGTAAAAAAATTTTACATTGAAAATGAATCAAAATTAAATTATATTATGAAACTAACAAACAATAAACACTTTTATGACTCATATGGGTACCATATTCAAAGGGTAACATAACAACTCTATCATGATAAAATATCATAAAATACCACGACATCAATTATTTTTATATGATCATGCAAAAAATATTTTTAAATAAAATTATATATTATATCTCATTTTATATTTTATAAATAAATTTTGAAGTAAAAAGACGTAGATAAAAGTGAAATACATTAAGAATGAAGATGGTAAAGTCTTGGGTATAGAGCATAATATCAAGGAAAGATAGAATAATTATTTTTATGAGTTATTTAATGAAGAACATACAACAATAATGGATTCAGAGATTTTAAACACTAACGAGGATGACCAATATTATACATTTTATCATAGAACTTAGGAATTTCAGGTAAATGAAGCACTAAAGAGGATGGACAATGGTAAAACAGTTGGATTAGATGATATTCCTATTGAAATTTGAAAGTGCCTAGGGGAGAAATACATAATCTAGCTTACTAATTTGTTAAATGAAATAACGAAGTCTAAGAAAATGATGGATGTGTGGAGGATAAGAACTTTGATCCCTATTTATAATAACAAAGGAGATATGCAAAATTGTGTTAACTACATAGGGATAAAGCTCATGAGCCACACTATGAAATTGTGGGAAAAAGTAATTGAACAAAGACTAAGACAAGAGACTTACATTTCAGAGAACCAGTTTGATTTTATATTAGGGAGGTTAACCATAAAAGAAACAAAAAGACATTCACATAGTTTTTATTGACTTGGAAAATGTTTAAGATAAGGTGTAAAGAGAAGTCTTATAGAAAAATAGAGAAAAAATAAGTTTGTGTTGCTTATATTCGAGCTATAAAGGATATTATGATGAGGTTAAAACTAGTGTGCAAACATATGGTAGGGTCACAACAGATTTTTCTATAACTATAGGATTACACCAATAGTCAACTTTGAGTCCTATCTCTTTACATTGGTTTTGGACATACTTAATAGGCACATGAAAGATCTAGTTCCTCAATGTATGCTTTTTACAAATGACACAATCCTAGTGGAAGAGTTAAAATAAGGAATAAATCAAAAACTAGAATTCTAGAGAGAAGATTTAGAATCACATGGTTTCGATTACATAGAAGTAAAATGAAGTATATGGAATGCAAGTTCAGCAAGACGTCAGTTAGCACTGACTTAGAGGTGAAAATTAAGGATCATACCACACTACAAGTTGCACAATTTAGGTATTCTGAATCTATCATACAAAGTGACAAAGACATTGTGGGAGATGTAACTTATAAGACTCAAGTTGGGTGGACAAAATGCTTCGGGCGTTATTTGTGATCCCAAAGTACCTATAAAGCTTAAAAAAGAATTCTACCAAACAACTATACAATCAGCAATGCTTTATAGTACTAAATGCCAACATGAGCATAAGTTAAGAGTTGTGAAGATGAGAATGTTGCGGTGGATGAGTGGACATACAAAAAAAAAAAATCAATACTAAATGTATTTAAGAGAAAGTTAGAGTAGTGTACCTATTGATGAAAAAATGATAGAATTTCTCCTAAGATGGTTTGGTCATGTGATGAGTAGACTAATAGAAGCCATAATAAGAAGAATTGATCATATGAAGAATAACCTAATAAATAAAGGTAAAATAAGACTAAGAAAAACTCTAAATAAAACTATTAAAAAAGATATTGACCTAAATAGTCATTTTGAAAATATAATTATTGACATAGCATAATGGCATTAACCTAAATAGTATTTTTAAAAATATGATCTTTAACATAGCATAATAACGTTGTTTGCTGCATTCAGCCAATCTTATCTAGTGAAAAAAATACTTTTGGTTGTTGTTGTAGTAAAAGTTAATAACTATAATTTTAATAGGTTAAACTCAAAATAACAATATGAACATACATATTCCTGCTCTCTCTCTGTGTGGTTCTACGACTACACTGATTATGACCTTAACATTAGAATTTTTTTAATAAATATAATTAATAGAGACAGGTAATTAGAATAGTACCAAAACAACACGTACACACCTAGAAGTACTTGTTCTTATGGAATCGTCAAATCTGAGGAGGAAACATTATTTGGGTAGAATCATTAAATAAAGACTTTTGTTGTTTCCTTTATCCTTTCCAACAGTCTGGTCGTTGCATTTTTGTTCCATTTATATTTTTTTCTCGTCACTCTGTTGCATAGTATCCGTTTGCTTGTGGCGAACCCCACGAAAAAAGATGCGCACTTGAGTTTTTAAATGAGTTCAAGCTATAGTTTGTCTGAGGTTCCTACTAAGGAACTGGACTTTTCTTACTAAATTTTCATGGGACTTTTCACTTTTCACTTTTCAGCAATGCTCATTATATCCATATGCATGAGAGAAAGATTAGTGTTGCAAACTTGCAATAGTGACTTATATCTGTGTGTTTTACTTTGTTTCTTCTGAAATCCCTTATCGACAGTGAAATTTTAGATGTTTTGACCATGTATATTCTTCCTTGATGCTCATTTTTTATGCCTTTCATGTATTAAAATTTGATTTCTTGTCATGGATAATGGATTTGCCTTTTCATATATTGGAATATATTTTGGAGGGGACAATACCCATCCTATGTATGTTCCCTACTTCTCTGGAGAGAAACAGATTGCAGTATGATCCTGATTGATTGCCTAGGATTATATTATTAGCTAATAACAAACCGACCCACTCTGCTTAGGATGAAGCAAAACTTGGTGGCACTTGGGTAGTTGGGCTGGGTTGGGAAAAAATGTTTATTTGATTCTTGGCATGTCAATGAATCCTGACCCTCTCCAAACTTTGTGACCCAAATGGAATGGATTATTTTGCTCTTTTTTGTATGAATTGTTGACCCTAGATCCAACAAACCCAAATGCTTGGTGAGGCAGGCCAATTTGACGGATCAAACCCATTTTGTCAACTTTAATTAAATTTGATATTTCTATTTTAGTCATATTCTACTTCGTGATTTAAAATTGATTGTATGAATTTATTTTTTTAATGTTTTGGAAAAATAATAAGAGTTTTTAATCTGTGCAAATATATTATCAATAAATAAATAATGTCACATGCAGACAACTAATTCTTGAATTGATATTCTAATATGAAATCTTAAATTTATAAAAATTGTTGAATTGTAGAGAAATAACTGTTAGAATATGCAGCGTTGTTTTTTTTAACTAGTTTTATTTATTTTTTTAATGTGGTTAATGATTATAATCTAACAATTTAAAAATTGATAAAAGTAAAATTTAAGCATTTAACAATAAAATTATTATTAACCCCTCATGGCATGATTAATATATTTGACTATTTTACGTCAAGAATCATAAGCAAATATTTATCCTACAAACTACAAAGTGAAGTTTAATATAAAATCATCAATTGGAAGTCATTACCTACTAAATCACACCATTCAGAAAAATGTACTATATATATATATATATATATATATATATATATATGCAATTAAAGCATTCAGTTGTTAATAACAAAGGATTGATTGAAGTGATAAATAACTTATAATCAAAATAATTAAATATTTAAATTTTAAGAGATGTTATTATAAAAAAATAATTATAATTATAATTTAAAAAAATTAATCTTATATTTAAAAAATAAAAAAATTTACTTAAAAAAGAAAAGAGGCACCTCTAATAAAAAAAAATTAAAGAAAAGCAACAGGCTGTTGGGAGTGACTTTCCGAAATTATAGGTTCAACCGTTCAACTACCAATAAATCATTACATGGCAGTCTAGGAAAGTTAGCATAAAAAAGTTTGATCAAAAGTCACACTTTGCTCCTCAGCAGAGATTGTCATCCTAAAAGTAGGCTTAGGAATGGGGTGGGAATATCCTTTAATATTCAATCCGTACAGTCTTTTCTCTTTTGTGAGTTTTGTAATGAAAATTTGTACTTTATTTATAAAAAAATAATAATTAGATTCTACTTGCATTTTATTTATATATATTATATAATATATAATATAATATAAATTATTTAAAAAAAATTACATATTATATAAATTTTTTTAAGTTATATCAAATATAAAATATATACTTTATAAAATAATAAAAATAAAAATAAGATAAGAGATAATAAATCTTAAATTCAAATTTACCACATTCTGCAGTACAGTTTAAATTTATTCCGCTCCACCCGTAGACCCCTACCATGGGATAAATTTTAAACCCGTCCATAAAAATTAAGACAAATTAAGTATAATTATAAGTTCAAATTACCATCCTTGTCTAACAGCTTGCTACTTCTGTTTTTTCTTTCAAAAATTCAAATTGGACACGTTTCTCCTAAAAAGTACCTTTCCAAACAGAAGACCGTAGAAACCTATGACTATGAGCATAAATATCTTTTTTTTTTTTGTTTTCTAAAATATTCTTACATGTAATTGTAATAGTTAATCTCTTAAAAATATTAAAATTTATTTAAAGAATTGACTTTTTTTAATAAATTTTTTTTATATACATAAATTACAAATCAAACCCAATTATATGTTTAAAGGGCCCATTACTTATACTACATCATATTTGTACATAAATATCTATTTATGGAATATCCAACCTTTTAGAATCTAGATTCAATGTATCATATTTTTCTCCTATTTCATTATTATTATTTAGTATTTGCTAAAGAATATTTTTAATATATTGGTTAAAAATTTAAAATGAATCTTTTACTCATGGTTCAACTTGATTTGATTTGAGTAGAACTTGAACCCTTACGTCATAAGCGAAGTCCGTTAAGAGTAATCCCCATTACAGTGGAGGCTCATTTTCAGGTCTGTCACCTACTGCAACACAAACCTCGTTGGTTGACGGACACCCCAAGAGCTTCTTCTCCGCTCTGAAAACTTCAATTTTCAGACACAACCTTGAACGACGAACCTCGCGCGCTCTCACGCTCTTTCCCTCTTTCTCTATCGGATTCGTTTCAGATCTCGAAAATGCAGAGCGCGGCTTTCACTCTCTCCCCTTCCCTCCATCTCCTCCACAAACCTCGCAGTAGCAGTAGCACCGCCAGCTTCGATCCCATACGTCTCTCTGCTCCCTCTTCCACCCATGCCGCCACCTCTTCCTTCCCTCGCCGATCCTGGTCTCTTGCTTCTTCCTCCTTTTTCAAATTCAGGCCATGGACGACATCCCTCGCTTCCGACCCTACTCGCTTCGAGTTCCAGGCCAGGGCTACCTCCGTGCCGGAGAGCGCCGACGAGAGTGACAGTTTATTCAAAACGGTGGAGCTCGGAGCCTTGTTTGGCCTCTGGTTCCTCTTCAACATCTACTTCAATATCTACAACAAACAGGTCATTACTCATCCATCGAATCTCTCCTTCAAAACCTCTTTTTGTTTCTTTTTCTTTTTATATTTTGTTTTGCCTTCCATTGGTCGGAACTTTTCATGCTGTTCTTCTCCTTGTTCACTCACAGGTCTTGAAGGTGTTCCATTTCCCGCTAACTGTCACTGCAGTTCATTTAGCCGTTGGGACTGTCCTTGTATCATTTATGTGGGGTTTAAATCTCTATAAGAGGCCAAAAATCAGTGGTGCCCAGGTATTTTGATCTGTGCTGAATTATCTGTTGTGTGTCATATTTGCTTTTTCTTTTTTTTCTTTGGATTGTTGAATCAGTGTATGTCATTTCTTGGCAGCTTGCAGCAATATTGCCATTGGCCGTGATACATACTTTAGGGAATCTTTTCACGAATATGAGTCTTGGTAAGGTGGCTGTGTCTTTCACTCATACAATAAAAGCAATGGAGCCTTTCTTTTCGGTCATCCTTTCTGCTATGTTCCTTGGAGAGGTGAGAATACTGTATATTGCTGCAACCTTTGGCATTATTTATTTATTGTAATGCACGGAAACCTAATTTCTTATGATTACTTCTAAATTGTTCCTGTTGTTAAGAAATTTGATGATTAAGTAGCACACTGGTATGGTATATTTCTCAGTTTTAGTTGTCTGTGATTACTTATGTATGATGCGCATTTCCTTGGAAGACAAACTAAATCAACATTATTGCTTTCACATTCATTTACGTTGTGAACTAATTTTTACAGATGCCTACCACATGGGTGGTTGCTTCCCTTTTGCCTATTGTTGGTGGAGTGGCACTGGCATCTGTTACTGAGGCCTCTTTCAATTGGTAAGATCTCCTGCATGTCTTATTCCCTCTAGGGGAAGAGGAGAGGGGGCATAGCATGATTTGAAAAGAAAAGATTTGGTCATTTGAATTCTAATATGTGGCTTTTTTTGTGGAATATTCAATAGGGCTGGATTTTGGACTGCAATGGCTTCCAATTTGGCAAATCAGTCTCGTAATGTTCTTAGCAAAAAGGTCATGGTTAAGAAAGAGGTAATATGATCTGTGAACACGTCCAAAAGTTTTGCTTATATTTCATTGCTGACAATAATTTTATGCATTACAGTAGCATTTTATGACATTTATCTTACATTTCATCCTTTTAAACGAGCAGAAAATAACAAGCATTTTGTTCTTCGCAGGAATCTATGGACAACATAACCCTCTTCTCAATAATAACGGTTATGTCCTTCTTGTTGTTAGCACCTGTGGCTGTCTTCATGGAGGGTGTCAAATTTACCCCTGCTTACCTGCAATCTGCTGTGAGTATCTTGATGGTTAAAATTGATAGGATTTCTGTTGTAATTGTCACAATCAAAAGACATTATGGTGTTGAGGTTGCTAATCTGTTATCACATCGTCTTTATTGACAGGGATTAAATGTTAGACAAGTGTACATCAGATCCCTTCTTGCAGCACTCTGTTTCCATGCATATCAGCAAGTGAGTTTTCCTCTTCTATGCATAATTGTCCCCCTTTTATCAAGAGAGTTGTTACTTCCAGTTCTTCGGTATTCTATCTTGTGACCATTAGATTTAACATCAGTAATTGTTACTTATTGGAAACAAAAAATAAATTGTTTGATGTGAAATGTTTTTTAACATAATATATTAAGCTCTTGGGTATCCTCTCATGGTGTACTAAAACCCCTCTATTGAGATGGTTAATATTCATCTTAAAAAAGTTCAGAGACTGTATGACTACTATGTTATGAGATATTGTATTTGCTTGTATTCTATGTCATGCCAGTTGAGAAGGGTATTTTGTGTGCTACATTTTCTGACAGTCTTATGGAGAGCACGTGAATGTTGGAATGAGTTGCATTCATTGTTGAAATAATTTGGCATTAAGACTGCAGCTTGTCCATTTCTTAATGTGCTTCTGACCATATTAATGGAATTATAAAGACTTCTTGGCTTATCCTAAAAATTGTGTGCTTGTTAAGGAATAAACAGTCATTGTACACTACCTGAGCTAAATTCCTGACGTGAAGGAAAAAATGCTAGTGGAATCTTTTCGATATAAGATCATCATAAAAGGAAAAAGAAAGCAAAGCTATGAATAGGGAATCTACTCATTGTTACTAACTTACTAGAGCCTTAAATAAGGTCTTAAACTCTTAATTTATCTGAAGTCATATATTTTTCTACATGGTTCTCTTCTATAATAGGTTCTTTATTCCTTAATAATTTAGGGATAATTTTCTGTGAATGGGCTCTGCAGGTTTCTTATATGATATTGGAGAGAGTATCACCTGTTACCCATTCTGTGGGAAATTGTGTGAAGCGGGTTGTGGTCATCGTGAGCTCTGTCTTCTTCTTCCAAACACCTGTCTCACCCGTTAACGCATTTGGTAAAATTGCTTCTTTCTGGTTCCAACTGGAATCATTTGAAGATCTTTGTTTTGAAGTCTTCTTAGCCATATCCCTACATACACCTGTTGCTGACATTTTATGTACTTTTTCTCTACAGGGACTGCTATAGCTCTTGCCGGTGTTTTCCTCTATTCCAGGGTGAAGCGAATTAAGCCGAAGACAACTTAATTTTCAATGGTAAAATTTTGCTAGTTGAATAACAAAAGCCCAGTAGTCGGATTTCTGAATTTCTTCGTAGGTCAGATAGGGAATGAGGGTTACCTTTCTTGACAGGGCCCCTCCCTCACTTTTCCCTTTTTTTCGTTTACCTTGTGGATTTCATTATTTAAGTCTGAGTAGCGCCTAAAAGTTCTGCTCGATGAAAAATTTATCATCGTTTAATTTTTGATTAAATATCACATCCAGTTGTCCATTTTTTTTTAAAATGTACAATTACAATATCAATTGCTTAAACGCATGTATGTAATTAAAAAATAGCCTTTTCGATTTTGTAAATTCTGTGCAAGTTCTTATGCTTGGGGATTGGGCTTTCAGGCCCTAGATCTTGAGTATCTGTCAGAGTAATGTCACCTACCCAATACTCTTTTCACAAACTTGTGCATAAATTGCCCACGAGTCTGCATCTGAGTTCTGATGATCGTCGTAAACTTCTTTCTGTTTAATTGAGATGCAGTCACATCAATAATTTAGGTACACATTGTGAAGAAAGGCTGCGTAGGCAAAAACATTACTAGCAATCTGTTTTCTGGTAAAGTGGTACAATATGCACAAAGCAAAAACACCAAAGGTCTGTAAAAATTAGCTACTAACAACAAAATTATCAAATACAAGAAAAGAAAAGAAAAGAAAAGGAAAAAACAATGGAATTATTACCAATACATAAACTCAGCATGCTTGTTAAGCCAAGTTTTCCTTGCTTTATATGGTTCTTGCCTTTTTACTAAAAATAAAAAGATTCACACAAGTCCAAGTTAAAGCATGCTAATTGTATGACATAGTCAAATGTAAAACAATTGAATTACATGTATGTGTATATAATATATATATATAAAATTCAATTGTCTTACATATTCGTTGTCATATTTTTGTATTAATTTAATTTTAATTCACTATAAGTGTAAAAAAAATTTACACTGTTATCGAATCATGTATTGACATATCATTAAAAGAGTTAGAATTTCTAGGTGGTTGTTGTGATAGTTAAATTCTTTTAATAATTTAACAACACATGATTAGATGATAATATAAAAAATTTTTACACTGACGATAGATTAAAATTAAACTCAATCAAATATTCGCTGGAATGCATTGAAACTAGAATTAATAACTTTGTCATAAAATCCAATTCTACAAAATTAGGATTTGACCGATGTTATCAATAAGCTATAATTAACTTGGAATTGTTTATTTTGATCCAATGGCACAAATTCTCCCTATAAAGTTTGACCTCATTTTGATATTTCCTAAAAAGGTATTTGATATACTAGAATTCTAAATTTATTTACCTTGAATAAATTAGGTATAAATTATATGGGTGTTAAATATATAGAAATTCTAAAGTTTAACGAATTTAAATTTGATGAATTATCAAGATAGAAATATATATTATAAAAACTTTTGATTTGTTAAAAATACTTAATAAGTATCACTATATTAATTTTCTTAATTATTATAGCATCTTTTTTAGAATTTTTTTAAAAAAAACTTTCTTGATTGTAATAAAACTTTACTTTGTTATAGGTCAATGAAAAATATTTTTTAAGTTTTTTAAAATATTAAATAATTATTATATTAATTTTTAAATTATTGATATTTTTTCTAATTAGAGAGAAGACGTAAGTTTTTCCATTTTTTAAAGTTTATAATCAAGTTCATACCGATAGTTTTAAAAGGCACTTACTTACAATTAAAATACAAAATTTATAAAATCAAATTAAACTATGTGTTAAGAATTTAAAAATAAAAAGCGACACAATAAAAGTAGGATTTAATTTTAATCTACCGTCAATGTAAAGTTTTTTTACACTGTTATCCAATTATGTATTGACACATCATTAAAAGTGTTAGACTTTTGATGTAGTTGTTATAATAGTCAAACTCTTTTAATGAGTTGGCAATACATGATTGAATGACAGTGTAAAATTTTTTTACACTGACAATGGATCAAAATTAAACTCAATTTGATTTCTACTAGTTTGGTGTCTTTTAGTCCTTTAAGCCATACCCCCAGTGAAAAGTTGTTTGTAATGAAAATCAATTGCAAAATTAAATGCATTATGTTATACAAATCTCCATTAGTCGCATAAATACTTAGAACTAGAAATATTTAGATTTTACTTGTTTTATCTATGTAAAGCCCGATCATCCAATTAAGCTTTCTTCCTTTTTTGTTTGTTCTTGCCGAGTATTCACACTCCCATTTGGATGTAAGATTAATTTTATCCGAAATATTGAAGTTGTTTCTTATTATAAGTACTTTCTTGCGAGTTTAAACCTCTGACATTATAGAGGCCTTTCAATTGCTAAGTTCAAACTTGCTTATCACTTGGGTCATCCCTTGTTAGTTGTTCTTAATTATACATTCCTTATTTTTCAAAGTAAAATAATAAACAAATTGTTGATATTGGTTTATTGAGTGTAGTTATATGAAACAACATTCAACAACTGAACCTTTGAGTTCAAGCTTATTGCTTTTTCGTGAGTTTGAACCATTGACATTGCATAGATATATCAATTGGTGAGTTTAAACTTACTTACAATTTGAGTCATCCATTGGTAGTTGTTCCTAATTATACATTCCTTGTTTTTCAAAATAAAATAATAGACAAATTGTTGATATTGGGTTATTTAGTAAAGTTACATGAAACAACATTCAAAATATACAAAAAGAAAATTTTATGATATTGTGGGGGAAATTACATATTTTTTAGGTCACTTTATAATTTTCCATTTAACGCTCAATATCACTAAGAACAACCTTGTACCATTATCAGTTTTTCCACAACCACGTTTCCCGATCCCAACCAAAGAAATCCAACCAGCAAGACGAGGGCAATAACCTATACTAGATATCAGAGATGACAGGGCAATCCCTTAAAGCATGAAGAATAGTTTCCTCGGCTTGTCCACACAGTTGGCAAGCACCATTATGCATCAAGTGTCGCCTGTTAGCGTTGGTGAGGAGTGCATTCCGAGCAACTAACCACAGGAAGGACCGAGTACGTTGGGGGCCTTGCAGAGCCCAGATTTTTTTATGCAAACCATTATATGTTGCCATATCCAAATTAGCCACAACCCCATAAGCAGACTCTATGGAAAAGCAGCCATCATGGGATTTGCTCCAAGTAATAGAGTTAGGAATGTCAAAGGGACTGGGGGGTTTGATAGCAGCAATGCTCTGACAGACATGATTAGGGAGCCAATTCTGAAGAAGAGGCAAATCCCAGGTACCTGAGGCTTGAACAAACTCGCAGACTTTCCTCATACGCTCTGGCTCTGAAAGAGGAAGCAAGCTATGACACTCAAGCACACCCACTGAAGGGACCCAATTATCTCTCCAGAAAAGAGTAGAAGCGCCATTGCGAAGCCTCCAAAGTAAATTATCCTGAACCAACGGCCAACTCTTACATAACCCTTGCTAGATATTAGAATCATTCCTTCTTCTCTCAACAGTAGGGAGAATGTCGCCACCGTACCTATAATTGGAGCAAAGAACCTGCACCCAATTACATTTCAAGTACACAGATTTATTTCCCCTTAACCAAATTACAAGATTTAGCAAATGAAATGCTTAGCAACACTCTACAGCAAATTCAAAAAGTGAAAAAGGAAATAGTAGCAAGTCAGATGATCAAGCCAGCAAAGGAGTGAAAGTGCTCCCCTATTTGCAAACCATCAAATTTGGCGTAATTAGTCTTTCCTCCTGAGTGAAGGTTACACATTGACCGAAGTAAATGATATGTTACATTAGTAATTAGTACTCTCAAACATGTTCAAACCTTTTTGACCATGAATACTAGAAGCTTGCATTTTTTTCTTTTTGTTTTACAAACTAATAGCTTGTAAATTTACCCTATAAGTGAAACCAATTGCATATACCCTGCAAAAAGAAATAAAAAATAAAGAACTAAATGCACTAATGATTAGTCAATTTCTCAATGTATATGGGTGGACTTGCAGCATATTCATTGACTACTGCCTTCGCATACTAATGCATAAAATCTACGTCCAGTCAAAGAGGAATGTTTGACCATAATAGTGGTTAGCTATGTAAATAACATAACGGCAAAATTATACTTGAACTGTATTAATCTAATTAACAGTTACTAACGTAGCCATCAAAAGAAAATCTTACTAGGGTTTAAACCTTATGGTCAAGTTTCTAGATGTTAAGCAATCCTGGCCATTTGATGCTTCATATCAATTGCCCTGTAATTAATGCATTCTCGCTCTCTCCTATTAAGGAACACAAACGAGATGGCTTGAAACACAGCTGTTGCCCTCATTTTCTGTTACTCCTTCTGTCATGGACCTGGAGACAAATCTCACAGAAAACTATGCCTCACAGCCAATGCATTTGCAAGAAAACTACTTGAAACCCAGCATGAAAGATGACCATCCTTTTGAGGTTCCTTCATCGCAGGGTTTCTTGCAAGATTTTCACCATATTGATCAGTTTCATGTGAATGGATCCTCATCCAATCCAGCTTTCGGGGTCCAAACTCCCAATTTTGATCCTTTTGATAATTTAACCTGTGGGTGTTCACCGGCAGATTTTGACGTTTATGAGTGCAAGCCTTTAGTTGAGAATAATGGTAGTGGGCATGCTCATGTTATGGACAATTTCCAATGTGAAGGTTATGGCTTGAACCTCCCTCGGAGGAATCAACTGGATATGATGGTTGCAAACCAAAGTTATTTGCCCTTTAATCCTCTACAAACCAAGCCTTTGAATTTTGTTGTACCAGATGAAGTCTCATGCATATCCCCAGCAAATTATTACAAAAGAGTTGGCTTGAATAAAAACAATAGGGCATCTCCAACCACTAGAAGGACATACAAAGTTCGGAAGAAGTCCAACATAGTGAAGGGGCAATGGACAGTAGATGAAGATAGGTACATAAAAATATGGAATAATTTCCATTAAATTTATCGTTTTTCATGGCTATTTAATCTTATTACATTATATTCTTTGTTCACATTTTGGAATTTTGCATATTTCGATTAAAAAAAACACGTGTGCTTTGACTGCTATCACAAACAGATTGTTGATTCAACTGGTCGAACAATATGGAGTGAGGAAGTGGTCTCATATCGCTCAGACGTTGCCTGGAAGAATAGGCAAACAATGCAGAGAGCGATGGCATAACCATCTAAGGCCTGACATTAAGGTTCCAATTTATTTGTCATATTATATATAAGCACAGGTCTCACTACTGGGTCCATATATAAAAGCACATTGAAGATAAATGTCTGATCTAATGGTTAAGACAATGTTTTCACTTGATATTCTCTCTCTCTCTCTATCTATCTATCTATACACACACACACACACACACACACATATATATATATACTCTTACACTTAATAATGCCTTCAATTAATAAACTTTTGTGCCATTTTGCAGAAGGACATATGGACTCCTGAAGAGGATAAGATATTGATCGAAGCTCATGCAGAGATAGGAAATAAGTGGGCAGAGATTGCAAAAAGATTGCCAGGAAGAACTGAGAACTCAATCAAAAACCACTGGAACGCAACCAAGAGAAGGCAATATTCCAAAAGAAAATGTCGCTCAAAGTACCCTAGAGGCTCTCTTCTGCAGGAATATATCAAGAGCTTGAACTTAGATCAAAACCCAGCAATAGACTATCGGAAAAGATCTTCTGCTAATGCTAATGCCATGACAAACAATACTAGCACAAGCAAAGCAGCAGCAGCTGCTCAGCCCCAAACTGCAGATCAATTTTGTCCCAATGACCGCTTGGTACCAAATTATGACTTTAATGAGGTCCCCAATTTTTGTTTCGATGAGAACATGTTTCAAGAGGGGTGCAGTATTGATTCTCTGCTAGATGATATGCCTTGTGCTCCTACTATGGATGAGAAAGATTTTGAAGGAAAAATGCAATGTGCTCCTGTTGTTAATCTTGATGAGCATCACTTTGAGACAGAGATGCCACTGGAGATGATGGCACCCACGGTGGGGATTGAAGTTAAGAAGGAGCTGGATTTGGTGGAGATGATGTCTCAGGTCAATGAAAGTGTTGATGTGTAGCAAGTCCTTGGTAGCCATTATGTTACACACGCCACGTTTAGTTATTTATTTATTTGAAGTGCGTTTTCTTGGATCAAATTTAGAAGGATGATACAGTGATGGAACTTGGACTCAGAGTTTACATTCGGTTACTCTTCTGCGTGTTTCGGAAGCACAACAATGGAAGAGAAATGCAGAGAATGACTACAATCCAGAAAAGGAGGGAATTGAAAAAGAAATATTAGTCACAATAAATATAAAAAATAATACTATTAATATTATATATTTTATGATAAATAAAGATATATAGTAGTTAAGTTTCGGTCCTTGTTTGAGTAAAAAAAATATCATTTCAAGTTTTCACCAACATAAACTAAAATAAATAAAGATGTCTCTTTTTGTTAGCTTTTATTCCATTGATTCTGTAAAATTATATGTTTATATACATATTGTCTTTGAAGTTTAAAAACGCAAAAGTGTGGCATGTTTGCACTTTGGAGTGACATTGATTCTTCTCTTTTCGTTTTTGGTTTTCTAGAACTTCAGGCCTGTCGGGGGAAAGGGTAGAAAATTGGATAATAAGTCAATGGATTGAAGGGGTTATATGTCAGTTACTGTATAATGTTGGTCTTCGGGAGTAAATGACCTGTGTTAGGAAACATGTTACATGTTTGAAGAACGCAATTAAGATTGCGTTAATTAAGCTTTACTAAGAAATTAAATGTGTTTGTTTCTATTAGGATTAATTAAAAGCTTAATGGAATTAATTCGTATTGCACGGTAAAAACTCAGCAACACAAAACTGAATCAAATGAAATATCTGCAACCGTTGAACAATGACAGTTAATGGCGATATTAAGAACAAAGGTTAATATCATAAAAAAAAGACTTTAAATTTGATCTACTATGAGAGTAAAATTTTTTATACTACCATCTAATGATATATTGATATATTATTAAAAAAATTAAACTTCTTAAATAATTATTGTTGTAGTTAAACTCTTTTAATAATTTAATAATATATAATTGAAATATAATATAATTTTTTTACATTAATAGTGGATCAAAATTAAACCCTAAAAAAATTATAGTGTACAAGGTATTGATTTTATGTGAATCTATTTTCAAAATAAAATTATATACATTACCAATATATAAAAACCCATGATCTATATAAAATAGTATACACTTTCAGTTACATTAAATACTTTTAATAATTAACACATAGAATTATATGATTCATTGAAATTTATAAATAAAAAATTAAATTCATATAATAAATTGTAGCAAAAGCTTATGTTAATCATAAAACAAAATAAGTAATATTGCGTTTATAACCTTTTTTTTTGGGCACAGTTTATAACCCTTTTGAAGTTAGAGTATGAAATTTAATTTTTCTATAAATAGTTTTTAGAATTTAATTTCAATTCACTGTCAGTGTAAACTTTACACTGTCATCTAATTATGTGCTGACACATAATTAAAAGAATTAAACTTTCTAAGTGTTGTTGTGATAGTCAAACTCTTTTAATGATTTGACAATATATGATTAAATGACTGTAAAATAACTTTACACTTACAGTAAATCAAAATTAAACTCTAATTTTTAACACAACACTTAAAATTATATTGACTTAAGAAAAATAACTCGAGTGTTTTTGTATGTGTGTATATAATCTTTTATCAATCCTATCATCTGTGATTTGATTTGTAAATTAATTTTTAAAAAATGACTTTATTTCATTTCCACTTTATGCCACTATGAGAATTCAGAAGAGACCATAAAAGGTTTTATGTATAAAAAATTGGGTTTGCTCTAGGCCCAGGGTAAAACAATTTGTTGTATTTCCGTATCAGTTCATTAATTACTACAAAACATTTTCTCATATTCAACGGAATATTTCAAAGTACAGTTTTTTAGTTAATATTGGCAAATGTTTCTTTAAAAAGAAAATATATATACTTTTCATTCTAAAATGCCGAAGTAATTTTTTAAGCAGACCAAATACACAAACATCATTTAAGATGACACAATTTTTGTCCAAATAGAAAAAGCAATTGTATATTGTTCATAATTATATCATTTTCTGAAAAATAAACAAAAACATGCATCAACAACAGTTCTAATTCATGTTTAAAAATCAACAGTAAATTCGCTTCAAAGTAATTTAAACCTAATTATTAATAATAAATGAAAAATTTAAATATGACTTTTACACAATGTCCAACGTTAAACATAGAAAGATTCCATATCCTAATTCCACAAGATAGAGAGACTTGTGCATTATGCAAATGCCAAACGTAAAAAATTTAGAATGAGAATTATTTTAATTTGTTTGATAAAATAAATATAAAAAATGAACAATTATTTACATTTCACCCCCACAAATTTTAACCACTCCTATAGCATGAAAATGAATGGTAAATGATTTTCTATCTTCTGCCAAACAGCAACGATAAAAAATCAAAACCATCTTTTATCACACTCCATTTCCACTCGTCTTATATTTTTCCTACTCAAACAAATATAATAGTCTGAGTGTTACGACTATTGATGCTAGAGCAATCCTCAAGACAAGCAATTAGTGATTATCACGTAATTGTAATTTATTTGCGAATACCAAATTTATACACGCAAATACCAAGTTCAGGTCATCAATGTATACACGCAAATACCAAATTTATAGCCAAATGAACAAGAGTTTAATTTTAATCCACTTTCACTTTACACTGTCATCCAAAACAGAGTATAAAGTTCAGGAAGAAAATCAAAGGTCACCACCAAATAGAACAGAGTATAACATTGCAAGAATTGACCAAAGAGCCCTACCACAAGGTGATATCAAAAACATTCTTGCTGGAAAGCGCTCTCAGGATTTTTGCCATCAATTTTTGAATGGTGAGGGAAATCATATGGCATTTTATGAGCAGAAAGCCCTGCTTCATTGAACACCTCCATCACTTCTTGGTAGACTACTGCATTTCCTTCTGGTGTCAGGTGCAACCCATCACTGTCATAGTAAAACATCAATGTTTATGCATGACCCGTAATGGGTATCAATGTTTATACATGAACCTTAACGGGTGGAATCTCCCATAAATTTCAAAAGGCAGTGGTGTTGATTTTACTACAGATAACCTATACACAAATTAAATAGCCCCCATTGATGCCCAGACACAATAAATCTCAAATTAAAAATCCCCCCACCCTCCCTCTTATATCCTTTCATTTTTTTTCATATAGAGAGAGAAGAAAGCAGTTTATTGCGTCATTAATTAGACTAATATAAAAGCTAACCCATGATGCCTTTAACAAGAGAAGAGGGTCAAACCTCCTTACTTTTCTTCACATATAGATAGAATATATAAAGTTTATTGTGTCATTAACTAGGCTAAAAGCTAATCCATGATGCCTTTAACAAGAGAACAGGGTCAAACCTATATCACGGTCAATTTTTCTGAGGTCCAGGATGTAAATAACACAAACCTCAAAAATTTCTTTTGCCAGCCATCTGTTTCTTGCATCTTGGACCATAGATTGACATCCCGCAGACCCATCTCCTTAGCTATCTCAACACAAGCCTTTGCATATTGACCAGTTACTTCATTTGTTCTTTCTGGCAATTTCCTAGCATCCTCACCATATAAAGATCTGCAAGACCCAACGAAAACTTCTCAAACTTCTCAAACATGAAATAAACAACTGTTGAATGATTAGAAGCCAATGTAGCTAACAATCTCTTGCTGTACCAGAACATTCAAATTTCATGGACTGGCATGTCTTAAACCCAAAAAATAACCAGAGAATACAATAGCAATAATGTGAAACTGTAATGTTGCACAATGTTTAGATACAGCAGCATTAATCACTCTTGGAATAGCCACACAACAATGGAGGTTTAGCTGCGGCAGAATTTTTCTTGATTAGATACTGATAGTAACAATAGCACACTATGAGGGTGTGTAGTGTAGCAAGAGAGTACAGCAGTGACGTGATGGACTCTAGATGGATATGACCGGAGGAGAAATAGTGAAATGGCGGTTTGGAAAAGATGGATGCAACAGTGGTGCTGCTAATAACAATTATAGTGGATGTGGAGAAGGTAGCAATTATTGCATAAAAATAAAAAATTCTAAAGGAGACAGCAAGGAATAGTTTCATTTGATGATATCAGTAAGCTGTAGTAAACAGTCAAATACATAATGGTGCAGTAAGTCAATCGTAAAAGAATGCAGATTATGAATAATGAATCTAACAAGAGGGGAGGAATTTATCATACTCTGCATATGCTTTACGGCCTTCCTCACAAACTGGAGGTGGAGTAATAAGCACAATTTGCATAGTTGGTGAGCATTCCTGAAACCCAATTACCACTTATGATTAGTAACAGATCATATAACTGGCACTTAATAGTGTAAGTGTTTATTTCATGCTATGCCCAGATTTTTGACCGACAGGAAGTATTAAAACAACCAACAACAGGCAACTCCTTAACCCAATGCAGCAGTTGACCCTGAAGTAAAACAACAAATGAGCCTGGAAGAAATCACATATCTTTGAAAGTACAAGGAACATGACAGAAAATCATCGGAATCATTAGACTAGATTAGAGAATAACTGCACAAAGCGCCTAAAAAATTCAAATTTTGTTAACACAACATTCCTGAAAATCAAGACTATATCATACAAAAGTAGATAATGTCTCTTAACATTACAGTATATAAAATAAAAATACTTAAGACTCCAAAAAATACTGAGCTAGTGAACCAATCTTGATATTCTTAATCTTCTTTCAGGCCGTTGCAGTGCATTTGAGCCATAACTTATCCAAAATATTCACCTTGAATAGGTAGTACAGCTAGCCATTAGCTGGGACATATAAGATAATAAATGGGATGGGTAGATAAGAAAGTATCAAATGTGGACCCGAGGTTATACCCCAATTAAAATATATCATCCTGCATCATAGGAAAACCCAACCATGGGGACACAATCTAGCAGATAATGCACATAAAAATTGGAGTTAAAATGTTGAACAGGTAGTTAAGATTTAAGAAACTGATCACATTTTAAACATTGAAACGACAAATTTTAACCTTCAAATGCAGAACAATTTTTCTGAGGTTTTCTTTGTACTCTTCAATAGGTACATGTTGCCTTTCACTGCTTCTTCCTGACAAAGCTGCATCATTAGCACCAAAGAAAATTGTGGTCACAAGAGGAGGTTTGGTTGAGTCCTGAAAAATAAGCCAGCCACACAATTATTAAACGCTTGGAGCTCAAGATTAATAGAGCAATTTCCCAAAAACAAGCAAAGACCCTATATCTAGGCAGGGAAGGATACAGGGGGGCAGCAGCCCTCCACTGTTCCAAAACTGTAATGTATGTGTATGAGAATTTAGCCTAATCACATTTGGTTTCCTCAATTTTCTAGTTTGGCCCCCACACTTAATTGACATAAACAAATTTGTAAGTTGCAAATTCCAAAATTCAACTAAAAGCATATGTAAATTTTAGTCCAAAGCAATTTTGGCCTTCTATCCTTCTATTTTATGCCCACACCTGGTTGACATAAATAAAAGTGTGAACTATATTTGACCACTCAATCTTTCAGCCGTGCCATTACTTTCAAATTTAAGATGTAAAAATCTAAAGTATGAAAAATAGAACAACTTGTGAACCCATTTTGGACTCTTCAAGTTATATAAACCTAGTCTAACTTCATGTAGATTTAAGGACTTCGTTAAGGTTTGTGCAAATTAGAGGGAACGCTACTTTTGAAAACTTATTAGCATTGTGATTCACAATTTGAGTTTGCCTCAATTGAGTTTCAATGCATGAAAATTCTGAAACTTTCATGGATAACTTTTAAGACATGTGAATAAACTAATGAGATAAGCTATTAAGGATGCTTGAAAGCATAAATGAAAAGTGCAAAGATGCACATGGATTTGTGCCTTATCTTGAAGGAGCTAAGAAGGGTGGGCATAACTATTATTTAAACTATTCTTTCTTTATTTAATTATTTTATTTTGGCCCTTCAACACTTGATTCCTGGATCCATCCCGGTATCTAGGGGACAAAACATGACATTGTGATGTAGGATTAAGAGGAGGACGAGGGAGACAGAATACAAGAAAAATTACACAATTATCAATTACCAAAACGAAAACTCCATTTTCTTGTGCATGTTAAGGCCCTCAAACATTGAATGCTGCATTCATGACATGGCAATAGCTGAACTAAATGCAAAAAAAATTTCTAGGCAAGCAGCAGGAAAGAATAAGATGAGCTTCAAATATACGTGCATGTGTGGGGGGGTATACACACACTAATGGAATCAACTTTTCATATTGACTTGGCCTAAAAAAAATCTGTGTATGTCCAATGATCCCTTCAATTTACATTAAAAGTATCACATATCCTTGGGAACACTTTTGTGTTCCTAACCAGAAATGACACCCCAAGGCTATGGCTGATTCTACAATACAATTTGGAATTTTGGACTTGAAGCCCTATTGCTACCAACCAGCTTTAACTTTAGGTGAATTCTACGATACACAGCATGTACCTCAAAGTGACATAAAAAGAAAATTAAAAAAAAAAGTGAATTCCACAAACAGGTAATAAAAAGAGTAATGGGTATAACTGAGAAGGTAGCCTAGCAACAGCATACCAGAGGGTAGCATACCAGAGGGAAGATGTGATGCAGTAAGAACAAAGCCCACCTAGTGTTGTATCCACCATATCCACGAACAAGTACATCAGCCTTGGCAGTTAGTTCACGATGAAGAAGAAGACGCCGTTAATTTTGTGAATTACATATGAATATGATTCTTATAGGAAATTAATATCAAATGAAATGAAATGCAGATGTAGGTGAGGTGCCCAAGAACAAGAAATAAGAAGAGCTTACCTTGCGAGAATAGGCATTGGCAAGTGCAGCACCCCATCCACCCTCTCTCAAGGATTGCTCAGTTATTGAATCACCAAACAACACGATCTCAGGCCTCATCGATTTCATGTTCACAACTCACTAGAGTCTAGTCAATGACTCTACAAACACCAACGCAACATTGTTTTTTTTTTACCATGAATTGGACCCCTCACCCATTGCTTGGTTGGGCCGCCAATAGGGAGGGTAACTTTATTCTGTTTTTGCAAGCTGAAGCCATTTTTCTTAATTATGTTACATAATCTTTTTGGACATTGGTTTAGGATAGAGTGAGTAAGAATTCTTAAAAATTAAAAAAAAAATTTGATCTAATATTTACACAATTCAGTTCTTATATAACAAGAAGACAAATATCTCTGGGTCTTATATAAAAATAATATTTAAGTGAAAACATGGTATGGCGAACTTTATCATGCAAATAACATTACTCTTATCCCTTTAAAAAGGGAAAGTGAAAATTTAAAAAAAATTATGAAAAATTCATCATAATTTTTTCACCCCCAATTTTTAATGAAACCCCAAAATAATATAGCTATTTTAGACTTTTTTAATGAAACCCCAAAATAATATAGTTATTTTAGACTATGGTTATATAAGTATTTTATTAGAACTTGGTAAGAATAACTAAAATATAAAAATTTAAGTTGTTTTGCAAATTGCAACGACCAAAATATAACAGGTTTTTAGGTAGTCTTTTTATATGTGTATGCACGCGCAAGAGAAGCAGAGAAAAACAACAATGTCAAAACTGAGATATGAGAAGCATCATCAAGCAATAAAAGATGTAGACTTGACAAAAGAGAAGTACAAGTCTAATTTGACCTAGAATGAGTGACACAAGCTTAGGCCAAAGCATCAACAGAAGTATTTCCTTTCCTAACAATATATTTGGTTTAAGAGAAAAAAATAGAGGGAAAGAAAAATTTTAAAATTCAAAATCTTCTATTATTTGGACAAAAGGAAATGTATGTTTTTTTTATGTTTGTATTCTTGTGTTTAGTTATATGTTCGTGTTTTTTATGTTTTTTCTTAGGTTTTGGTTTGGTTAAAGTCTGCACGTATGTATCTTTTTGAACTATTGCAATTGTACCCCCAAAAAAAGTACTGTTTAAAACCTGCCAGAAGTCCTAAACTTACTTAATGGACTATTTCATAACTTTCATAAGGAGTGACGGTGTAAGCATGCAACATTTGTTCCAGTAGCATTTAAGTTATCCTCTAGTTATTTTAATTTTTTTGTGTTAATAAGAGGTAAATCTCTTCGTTCATCGGTTCATCCTCCAGAAAGCATGGCATATCAACGTTTCAGAGAGGGTAATAGAGTTGCAGACTTTCTGGCTAATCGCTAAACTGAGTTACATGAGTTCTCAGGACCACCTGTTGGTTGTGCTAGTCTGGTTTGTTAGATGACTTGAAGGATTTTTATTTACCTGGCTGTTTTGTAGTTTCCTGCATTGCCACCAATTTGATAGAATACAATTTCAGTACCTATTATGATAAGATGGTAATACTAGCACATGTCAGAGACAGTGCAACGAGTGTATGATTTCCACTGAAGTTATATTTCTTATCTAAGTAGATGGGTCCTCACGGGTGGGGGTGCCATGAATCATCATGGCGTTGAAACAATCTTTTCCAGTATCACCAAGCAAACGCGTCTTTTACAGAATAGACATCCAAAGTACTAAAATCATATTTCAGTGTCAGACAGCATTGAAGAGGCCTTTAAAGATATTCAAATTTCATTAAAAAAAGAAAAAAGCAAAAAGAACTTTCCGTATGGTAAACATGATTGTAAAATTGATTTGTGGAATATCTAGTTAGTTTGAGGATAATCAATATCTGTACAAGAAGATTATAATACAGGAAGACAAATGAGATTAAGACAACTTGCCTGAAGGTCACCGCTAATTGCTAAAAACTCTTTACGTAATAACACAGTTACAAATATTTTTGAATGAATATGATAGGTTCACAAAAACAAAAACAGAAAAAAGATACGGATATCCGTAATTACGGGCATCTCTAACCATCTGGCCTGTGCCACCGCATGCAAACAAAAGTGAGTGCTTCTTTTAATTCTTCACTTACCACACTCAAGCCATTATTGAAAAGCAGAACCAGATGCAAGTCTGTCTAGCTTTGAAAGGACTGCTTAGTGCTTATCAGGAAGAGAGCTTAATTTGAGATGACAGATGTAGGACCAGAGGTTCACTTGGCTTACAGACTTGAAAACTGTCGAGACTATTGTTCTCCAAGCAGGAAAAGCACTCATCATATCATGGCCTTGTTTATGCCTTAATCGTCACTATGTTGAAATCAGTACTTCTCCAGAGCAGCTTTAGCATAAATGTACAAATGATCCGATCGATGCATATGTATATTGACATCTGAAGTCACCGTATTTCTTTTGAAAGTTACAGTCAAAGAATGAATAAATGCATGCCAACAAATCCCAACATCAGCCTTCTTTTACCAGAACTTAATGAAAGGTAAGACAAAAACCAAGCAATTGCTTGAAGCCCTTTAAAATTTAAACGGTCTCTGCAATTTTGGTTTTATAATTTCACATGTCACAGAACATATACAGTAAATTTGGCAATAAATCAGCAGGAAGGCAAGGTTTATGAATCACAGCCAACTATACATTTATGCAAAGCTTTATTTAGCCAAGGACAGTAACAAAAATATTTATCAGATTCATTGTTTCCAAATCCCTTTATTGCTTTTAAATCACGTAAACTACATAAAACTAAACCTAAGACAGTTAGATCCAATAACATAGTTTCATCAACATGAAAATATCCCTGCCCATTATATATTGTAAGGAATAATGTAGTCAAACAACAAGCTCTATGGTAAAAGGATAAAAGGAAAAAAAGAGACAGACATCCAAAAGATTACTTTTGTTACATTAATCAAGCTCATGACTTCTAGTGCATCACTTACAACTATTTTCATCAGTCTTAAAGATGCCATTTTAGATTGAAGGTGATCCATTGGTATCTTGTCCAAGAACTAATGGCCGTGGACTAGGAGTTTGCCTTAATTTGATCTCCTTCATGGTTGTTCCTAGACTGCTTTCCGCTCTCAATTCAGTTTCTCGAGGGCTGTGAATCCTTCGTGATATTTGAGGGCTATAAGCAGGTATTATATCTCCAAATGATGTTGGAGTTGAACTTCTTGTTTTGGAACTTTGAGTGAGGCGGATCTCTCCACGACTCCTTGTAATAATTTCGTCAAGAATTTCCCCACCACTAATATTGACTGTTGTTGCCTGATTACTTGGATCCTGTCAGGTATATAAACATTAATCTGTGAACACGAGCTTTGACAGATACGTAACATAATGCTAGGTAGAATATGGGTATGAGATGACTGCAACTCCACCCAACAAAAGCCCAAGGAAAGCCATGCGTAAGGTCGAAAATGATCATTTGCAAAAACCTAAATATAAGGACTAAACTTGAGCCTGTTTTCTGTATTCTCACTTATACTTGGAGGGCATTATGCAATCACAAATCTGTACCATTTAGAATGAATGAATGAATGAATTCCAGAAAGACTGTAAACTTTATACTAATTTGATAATGGTTCAAAGTACCTACTTCGAATGACAAGTTGAAAGCAATAGCAGGTGCTTCCTCGTATGCTGCAGCATCCAACTCTTGAAGAAGGGCTCCTTTGAAAAACTTAGGAAGGAAATATTGCCGTACTGGGATAAGAAGCATGATTAACAATGGGAAAAGGACACCAGCAATTGGTATCCAGGTTATGCCAAAGCAGAGAAGCAAGTAAGCTGTCTGGAACAAGGTAAACATGGCAACTGTTTTGAAGGGCACGATCTCAACAAAGGTTGCATGGTTTTTCTCCAGCACTCTAGTGAATTGAAAAAAAAGAAAAAAAGATCATCATCATCTTCAACCTCTTAAAATGGAATGATAATGCTAAATGTGGGCATGCATGAAAAATAAATAAATAAATAAACAGTTAGTGGAATTCTCAAAAATGAAAAAAAGACGCATTAATTTTATGCTCTAAAATTAGGAAGTTGATGCAGGAAGGAATTTTTTGACACAGAATTTAAATCCATGAGTCCTAGGACAATGGCAATGACAAAATTGACTATGAGCATAGATATACTTGTATCTTCGACTTGGAGCAGTGAAAAGATACAATATTCTCTCCCAAAACTGATTTCCGGGCAAGCTTTCAATTGCCATGAAAGCAAAGTAACCCCAAAGCACTGAAGTCGGTATCTTCTTCAAAAGAGGCATAGCAGCAACACAAGCCCCAACCATCAATGCCTGCAGCAGATTGCTGAGGCGCTGTTCTTTAACTTCAACAGGCAAAAGGTCATCAACATCCTTATTCACATCAAAAACAATCTCATCAACAGGGGCATCAATGTATCCATGACTTGAAGCCAGTTGGATAGTGGATTCCTTCAGCTCTTTCAGCCCCTGCTTGTAGAACAAAACAAAGGATAAAGGTGAAGAAGATCACAAATTCCAAATCAAATGGAAATTGTAGGATTATATTTACCAAGGCAGGTGGCATTTGGTGTACTAATGGAGTCTGCATTGCATCATATGCCTCTTGCATACTTTGGTATAACTGACTCAGGTTCAGATTTTTCTGCATACTTTTTCGTGCAGTAGATACAAGCTTATTCCGTAAAAGCTATTCCAAACAAAACAATTATCCATGACATTCAATTAGCTTAGCTATAAATAAGCAAGACTTTACAAAATGGGTGATAAAAGTTTATCTGTACATAGAAACAAGTGAAACAATGACACAGCTGAATACAGCAAGGGGACAGATACGGAAGAGTAAGATGGTTTTTGTTTTAGAATGGAGTTGGAAAACACGTAGGATGAACAAGAATACTGAAAGTAACTTTTCACTACTAGCATGCATAATTAGATGAGCAGAAGCAATAAAACCAACATCCAAGACAGTTTTACTCATTCAACCACAAATCTGAATGAAGCCTAAGAAAAACTAAAAGATGGTTAGATTCCGGTAACTGGAAAAAAATAATTGTCTACCAACATAAAACAAAGAAATTAGCAGGAAGAAAGGATTCATGATTAATAGTTGAGCTATGGTCGTATTCAAAGGTTAGTATATTACCTGATGTTTTAGAGTAGCTAAGCTTTTCGTATGCATTGGAGATTGTGGAATCACTCCGTTCGAAGGAGGGATTCCAATAAGCCCACACAATATGGTCTGTCACGCAATATGAATAAGATTTTAAAAGGAAACAGTTTGCTAGATGTACTAGACACAGGTTATTCGATGTCATTCACTGGTATTGCAATTGAATTTCCAAGTATTTCAAAGAAATTACTTACCAAGAAGCCCAAGAGAAGAAGGTCATAATGATAAGAAGAGGGTTTTCTTAGATTGAACTCCTCCTGCTGGGCAAGTTGCGACGCAACACTGTGATCAAAGTAGTAAAGCACAGCAATCATAGTTGCTGGTATAAATGCTCCAATAATATATAAGGGAGGCACATTCAACATTTCCTGCAAAACTAAACAAAAATGAGCAACAACCATGCTGTGCAGGGGAAAAATCTAGAATTTGGCTTTCCCTAAAGTGACATTATCCATTGTCTACTATGAGAATAATATACACATTAAATAATCAGAGGCACCTTGATTACAGTCCAATTTGAGTATGCACCAGGAGACCATGGATTTGGACTGAAAAGTCGCCTTGGGATTCCCCTTGGAACCTTATTGGCTGGTATGTAAGACACAGCAGTCCACAAAAGAACCATTAGTGGGACTCCATAATCAGCTATAAATCCCCGCAGCCAACCTATAATATAACCATGTTTAATAGAATGAAAATGTTGATAAGACAAGCAACTTTTACCGCAAAAACAACCAGCAGAATGCATTGAGTAGGGCAATATTTGAATTAATGGGGAAAAAAAGGAAACAGAGACTGCAAAACTAGCACCTGAGGACATGAAAGTGGTTTATCTAAGTCACATCAAACTTGCATTCTATCTTGCAATGTGCATCAAATTCCCTACTGACATTTTAGATCAGAATTCAGAAGTATAATCAATACCTGTCCCATAACGCCAGGATCTAGCCTTACGGCTTCTTAGTGCAGTAAAAAGAAGGCCAAATGACAAAACCAAAGCAAACATTCCGTTGCCAAACAGCCAAGAGGATTGGAGTGCAATCTGATTGGTACCTTCTCCCTGGGTCTGGCGTACACCAAACTCTTCCACAAGTCCCTTTAAGATGAAGATTATTAACCTTATTATTAAACTGGAGTTTCATTTTAGGTGATTGTGAATAGAGGATTCCTATTTGTGAACCAAATATCCAGGTTGCAGATTAATCAAGAAAAATTGTTCATGGTTGATGCATACTCACCCTTATAGCCTGCTGCATAAAGAGCATTGCAATTAGCAGACCAAATAGTTCACCAGCAAGGCGTGTGAATCTGTTGATTATGGAGCATGCACCAAGAATGGCCAGCATGAAGAGCAACAGGGCAGTCCAAACACACACCCTAAATATCAATAAGTTGGAGAAAGTTACTTCAATTCAACAGTAATTCCATTTATAAAAAATAACCACTCAAGGAGCTCGAAAGATACCATCCAGTCCAAGGCAGGAAAAGTTTGTGTCCCAAATCCTTTCGATCCTTTGCAAAGTTGTACAGGAATGTATACATCAGAACAGTTGGCTCGGCTACACCTAGTATGAGGAGAGGCTGCCCTCCAAAGATTGAGTGGACAATGCCACAGAGTGCTGTTGATGCAAGAGTCTGCACTGCAGTTAGAGTTCCATCTATAGAATATAACCAATGAAGCATTTCTTAGCAAACGACCACCAAAATACCAAAAGGACACTGAACTGGAAAAGTATTCTTGTACCGGTATTTCTCTCTAGTTGCTCCCCAAAAGAGATAACCGGAATTGCTGAAGCAAAAAATATGTATGTGGTTGGGGCAAGGATCCTATATAACACAACATCAAAATTAAATCTTTGACAAATTTTCTTCCTGGTTTCATAAGGCAAACTTCAAATTGTACCATTTGCAATAGGTATGTATTAAATTGGTGAGGAGGAGGGAGTTTTTGGTTACAAACTTGAGGAAGCTAATCAGATTATAATTGTAATATCAGAATCTGCAAATTTATATCACAAACCTGATACCAGCATGGAATCCACTGGTCCAATCTTGTTTATAGCACAGAATTCTTCCTTTGAGGTCATTCTTGATCCCACGGAAGGGAACAAATGTTTCTTCCATGAACGAGTTGGAATACCAAGGGACTAATACTGATCTTAAGTCTTGGTTTATAGAAAAATGAGGCAGAAGATGTGATTGGAAGGTGCTGAATCACTTCTAGAGGCAAAATAGTGACTAAATTTGCATATGTAAAAATATCTACGTAACTTTGGGCAGGGAGACCGGAATCCTACATATCATCCTAAATAGGAAAGCAGGAAAAATGGATGCTCATTTGTTGGTTGTTGTAGCACATCAGGCCCATTGATGAGGAACATGAATAAATGAATCCAGTTGAAGAATTTACATTTCAAAGAACAAATTAACAATGTTTGGATATATTGTTATGAATGACGAAAGAATGAGTTAGTAATTGAACGAAAACCACTTGGATTGCATATCCAAATGAAACTCTTAAAGAGTATCAGCGAAAATTTTATAGCTACCGAGAAGAATAGACACTCTCCATAAGCTGAAAATGAAGACTAGCGTTCAACCATGACAAAGCCAAGATCCAAAACCTTTCCTTTTTTTAGATTATCATAGAAGCCTTCCATATATCATCCAGGGAGACCAAACTTGCACTCAGAAACAACCCAGTAGAAGCAGACCTGCAGCATTCCAGTTACATGGTACACTTCCCACACTCAAACTGATTTGAATCGGATTCAAGCTCTAAAGCTATAGCTTTGAAGGACCATCCAACCAAATTAACGGAAACCCATCATTGAAACCTGCATTTGTTATAATTTAGAAGCACTTGAGAGGAATGGGCTCGACAAAACAAAACGGTTAAATATGAGGAAGCTAGACCCAGATGGTTATCTAGCAAGATTAACGAGATTCCATGTCATGGGAATGGTTCAGAACACTTGTGAAGAATTGGGTATTAATTGAATAGAGAAATGGTACCTCAAATCAAAAATCAAAATTATATTTTTTTAGCGAGGAGCCTCATAAAATGAACAAGGGCGATTGGAGCAGACCACAGTCACCAGAAGAAGAAGAAGAAGAAGAAGACGAGATATTTGCAGTTACATTTAAGTGAGTTACAAATGAAGTGAACACGCTAAGGTGGACAAGATTCAGACATACACGCTAGGCCACTGTAGCAAAGGAAGAACCAACGATTTCCCCCAAGGCAATAAATGAGCAAAGCATGACAATATGAGAGATTATTTGCACTTTGCAAGCAAGCAAACGCTACACTGAGGATTTTTGTGTGAAGGTGAAAGTGTGCGGTAACCAATAATATATATATATATATATATATATATATATATATATATTTGGAGAGTTGCTATCGTACATAACTTTAGTATTTTGAGTGAATTGGTAGTTGATTTTATAATAAATATTTAAAAAATTATTAAAAATATATATAAATACTAAAATAATTCTCTTAATAGTGAATTTTGATGAAGTGCAAGCATCACTAGCCACTAGGTAGGAGTAGGACGAACTAGACCGGAAATGGAAGTGTGACACAGACACACACCGATGAACAAGTTGTTTCTGAAAACGATATTTTATTGGATTTAATACAAGTTGTTTCTGGAAACGTATTTTATTGGATTTAATTTTAATAATGTAAATAATTTTTTTTTTAATTTTACAATAATTACTAAAAAATTTAATTTTTTTAATAATATATCATATTATCATCACATCATTTATTAATAGTATATTAAATTTTAATTTTATTTTATTTCCTCAAATAAATTAGATTTTTTTCATTCATTTTTTATTTAAAAAGAAACACATGTTACTTACACATTTATTTATCCACCTACTCTTACACTTTACACACATGATATAATTTAATTTAGAACAAACTTATTTAAAATTTAATTAAATTTACTTAAATTTTTTCCAATATAATATAATTTTTATGCATCATCTCATTTTTGCACTAAGTTGTGGAAAAATAATTTCTTTTGGAAAAATTGAAAAAAATAAGATTGTATAACGTAAGGTAAGTATATATGAGATATAAAAGATATATTACATATGTAAGTATGTAACTAAATAATTCAAATTTTAAAAATAGTTTAAATACAAAATAATGGGTCAATAATATTAATTATCAAGTAGTAACACAATTATATTTTTGCAATGATTCAGGTCACACAAGCAAGGTAATATTATTTCTTTCTTAAAATTTTCTCATTTTTAGTAAAGGTTGGATTTAATCATAAGTCATTTCATTCACTATAAAAAAAAATTAAATATTTATTTTGTTTCTTTAAAGATATATGTATTAATACTTAGGTCTTTTAATAATAAATACATTAAAATAGTTATTTAATGTCAATTTATCATTTTTTGACACTAAATTAATCATTTAATGTCTTTTTTTCACATAAAATTAATCTTTTAATAAAATTAATTTAATATAAAAATTATTATCGAAATAAATTAATAATACTTATATATTTAAATGATTTAAATCAGTATTTACTCAAAAAAATAACTTTACCAGTTAACTCACAATTTCACACGCTTCTAATTTATTTCAAGAATAGTGTTTATATATTATTATTAGTTATAAACATAAATAAATCTATATTATTTTTAATTCCTTATTTATTCGATTTATAAAAAGTTGACTCAAATTTAAATGTATGACTAGATAACTTTCTCGGGAGTTGTGCTATACATAAAAAACATAAAAATGAGACCAAAATCTAATGTTGTATTTATAACTTTATATGATGCTCCACATAGTTTGGTAATATTTTTTGTCAAATGTTTTTAATTATTATTTTTCTAATTTCCAATCAAATATTCACACAATTTAAATTTAAGTTTATTACATAATAATTAATGATGAAAAATGTATAAGATGGTGGGGACATTTTAGGATTTTAAAAAAATAGATAATTAGGTATAATATAGTTGATTCTAAAATATTATTTGATTGGTAATTACTATTTTTTTTAATTAAAAAAATATTCAATCAGTTTTTAAGTTAAAAATAATTCAAATCAAAATTATTTTTATTATAATTAATTTTAGTGTTCAAAAGTTTTCTTATTTATCTTTGCTTTCTATCTCTTGATATTTTATTTGAAATTTGAAAAAAAAACAAAAATTACCAAATAATATATACATTGTATTAAATTATTAAATTTTAAACTGACTAAGAATAATTTAAAATCAATTCAAATTTATATGAATTTATAAATCTAGTATAACTTAGGCCACGTCGTGCTTCCTTTGATACAGGTTTTGCTCCTGTATAATTTATGAGTAATGTTATACAACTAAAAATAAATAATTTTTTTGACAGACTAAAAGTAAATAGTTAAAGATTTTTAGAGTGATTGTTGGATAAGATAAAGTGATAAGAATTACTATTCATTTAAGAGTCAATAAACATGCAAATTCATTAAGGATTAATAAAATTCTTGATGTCTAGCATTTTTCATAATTTATATCAATTCTCGATTTCTTTTACTATTATTTTTTTCATTTGAGCTTCATAGGAGCTTCCCAATTAAGCAATTGTTAATCCAGGATTCATTTGCAAAAAGAATAAAATATAAGTATTATATCAATGTTTTTACTGGTATAACTGCAAATTAGTATATAGAACGTGATTAATAACTTGTGGCACAAAAGTAGACTACGTGGTATAAGGCTGGTGGGATTCAATTCTACTGACATTTTTTTTCCTTTTTTTTCTCTTAATTAAAGGATAATAACTTGATAAAAAATATTTCTCTCTTTTTTAATTAATAATAACTCCTTTCTTAGTTATCAAGTTTTTAAAACGTGTTGATCATAGGTATTTTTACATTTTTTAAGTATGAACTCTTCTAACAATGACAACTCCTTTGATATCCTTCAAGAAATCAAAGCCACTTAGCACTTTAACTAACCACTTGATAGTATTCATAATCAAATTTGATAATTGCTAATTAAATTTATTTCATTTTCTTTTTTTTTTGGAATTACATGGAGGTTTTATTGGTAGAGGCAGAGCTTTTAAGGGCTAAGGGGGTAGCTGCCACTTAAAGTTTTTCAATTTTTTTTCATACTATATATGTTTCCGTTATTAGATGCATTTTGTAATGATATTATTAGTTTCAATAGTTAGTTTTTACTTACTTATCCTCTTTTTTTCTTCTTTATCTTGACCATCTACAACAGTTTTTTTGTATTTTATTGGTCTTCAAAAAGACGGGATGGATTTTTTGTACAGAATAGCAATATTGTCATTGATTCTTTTTGTCACGACCCAAACTAGAGGGCCCTGACCGGCGCATAGGAAAGACTAGCCAACCTAGCAAGCCTAACGGACCAAAGACCATAATAAGACAATATACTAAATCTACCAAAATTTCAAAGAGAAAGAACCTCTAAAAGTTAGACATCCCAATTTAACAATCCACAACCTCGTTCACTTACAAGCATCACTAAACATAATCCCACTAACAAGATATCATAAGACCGCAGAAAGATACAAAGGGAAGCTAGATCCTCGCCTCGTGAATAATGGAGCATATCTAAGATTATTACATAACCAAAATGTATAAGAAACCAACAACAGGAACAAAAACAAACATGCCCACACTGGACAAAGTGTTGGGCTCACCAAAACGACCAACTCCTAGTTATTGGAAGAACCCTGACCGCGGCAAGATTTGTATCTCAAATACATATAAGATAGAGGAGTGAGTCATAAGACCAGGTGAGAGATAACATAATCTATAATGAAACTGGGACAAGCATAAGCATCGCCTTTTCACTAAAGTACATCCACATATCGAAACATATGCGTTAGTTCAAATAATCATAAAATGAAAACTAATAAGTAAGTCAATCATGAATTACCAATTCAACTATAGCATATATCAATAGTCAAATGTCAAATATCATATGGGAGGTTCTTATTCCAGAATTAATCAGAAATCTCACCAACGAACACATAGTTCGAAGGTTTGACAAATGCCCACCAACAGGGCACAGGGGTCAAATCCACCTGTCAAGTCAAACAGATCCGATCGTGTGGGCCAACACGTCTGGCTAGCAACACCCCCTACTAGTTGGGGTTCGACACAGGTGCACCAAGGCTAACGCTTCATCAGCCAAGTACTTCATGATTCTCGTCAAAGTTTCCTCCCAACAAAACATAGTTGTATAAATCTAGATATACATATATTCATAATCCAAAACAAAGTATCAGAAACACAACGATAGATATTTAGAATCATGAAAAAAAGGGTTTGTCCCAAGCTTTCTTATAATTTAACCACGAAGAAAAATAAATGACTTTGTGAAATCCTTCAACAAAGAACATTTTAAGAAAATGTACAAAAACATATTATAGATCATGTCATCAACTCACTCAAAGGACGAAACTTCACGAGTCCAAAAGCTATGTTGTCACGGACCACTAATAAGACGATCCTCCAATGAATCTAGGATTACAACAACATAACCAAAACAACAATCAACATTTAAAACTAAGGATTCATCCACTTGTGGAATAAGGAGTTCTTGAAGAATTTAGAAAACATTCAAGTTAACTTAGAAATATGACATTTGTTTTGACAGAAATTTTGTACTGATTCAGAGGCAAATAAATTGCAAATAATATATGGAATTGAAGCCCTATGTGTCTAGTTTCTAACGCAACTGGAATCACCTCAATACGATCTCCCAATCAAGAGTTATGATCAAATTACTACACATAGTCTAGTTTACACGGGAATTCAATTTTTATCCCATCTAAGCATTTTATCAAACACTTAATGAGCAATCCTTTCTTTCCAAAGCTAGCACGAAAATTCTATGTTCTAACACCCTTCCTATTAGTATCACTTCTCCATAACAACATTAAAACTCATCCAATTCATTCCATATACCATCAATTTTCAAGAATTCCAAAATTCCCAATTCAAACCCTAGGTTCAATACCCATTATGCATCTTACAATTCAATCTACAATTCACTATAATCCAACCACTAACAACATATTTGAGCTAAGAGATTACCTAAATGAGTCACAATAATGGAAGGATGAAGTGGGTGACTTGGTTGCTCCACCAAACCGTGCAACCCAACCCTCGGAAGATGAAGGAATTAAGTTCCAGTAGGTTTCCAGTAGCTTGAAACGACCAAGAATGGTGGAATCCGGTGGATGGAAGAAGATAACGTAGTAGAGAAGAATTGAGAGGAAGTAGAGAATGAGATAGCAGAGACAGAGACAGAGAGATGTGCTCTCTGCCACTGCACTGCTCGAACGGAAATATCGGAAGTGAGGAGAGGGAGTGTTTGGTAGTAAGGATATGGGTGTTTGGGAGTGAGGATAGAGTATGCTATCCTATTCTGGTGCAATGTTATTTACATTTCTTAATTTTAAGTTAATGTCCTCTTTAATTTTACTCTCCATTAACTTTAAAACATAAATGTAAATAAGGGAATACCCCCCATTTGGATTCAATAAAAATATCAAAAAATTAAAATCCTTATAAATAAAAAGTCAACTCCTTGAGTTTTAGTTCAAATTCTAAGAAATCCGAAACTTTTAAAGATGCTTTCCTTTCAAAACGAAATGAGTTAAAGGTTTCTAAAATTCATTAAAAATCATTTTGTGGCTCTTTGATATCCCAATATCAATTACCGCTAATTTTGATTTCAAGAAAATACATATTTACTATAGTCCTCCATATGGTGCGCTACTTCCTGCACTTAGCCAAATTTCTGTGACCAGTATTAATGTAGTTATCTAATACACCCAAAATGGCTCTAAATAACTTTTATAAGGTAAGTTAATTCTAAGAATCCCACTAATGAAGTAAAGTGACTCAAAAGGTTAATCATTTGAACTCAAATTCATAAGAAAAAGACTATACATAATACGACTATCATACGCAAAAATTTCGGGTCATCACACTTTTCCTTTTTCAATTGAAAAAATAAGTGTTTTCTTTACCGTTATTTGAGAGAATTCGTAAATGATAGAATTATAATAGACAAATCAATTTTGTTGGTTATATAACTCTATTATCTTTTACTTTTACTATGACTATTGCAAAAATTTGAGAAAATAATTTTTGTGAGCCTTTATACTTCATAAAATTGATGGCTAAACCACCAATAAATTGTTTTGTGATAGTCTTATCTATTTTCTTATAACTAATGGTTTAGATTATGATTAACTCAAGAATAAGAATAAAAATATCAACAAATTATATATACAAATCATAAGAGACGACATTATAAGTGGTAGGATTGTAAGTTACATAACTATGTAATAATATTCTAAACTTCTAAGTATTATAACTTTTCCTAAAATGGTTGCCCTTCCAAAATTTTAGGTAAAGTTCCGTCATAGATTATTAGACTTAAAAGGAAAATAAAAAATAGTTATGTGAAGAATCAAATCCCAACCACGTAACAACGACTACCGGTAAATATCATAAAAAATACCAATTGAGTTACACTCAATCAATAAATTTATTTAACTTTAAAAAGTATAGGTGTGGTGTTAGTAACTTTACTTATTATTTGCAAACAACAAATAAAACATTTAGCGTTTAATTTTGATTCACTTACGATATAATTTTTTTTTATTCTGAAAGTTAATCAAAACTAAATTCTAAATATGCTAAAAGTTATAAATTTTGTTTTTATAATACAAATATATCATTTATTTTAAAAGTCTACAAAAATATATCCTGAACCAAAGGTATGTTAGGTGAAGTTTGTCAAAAGATTTTACAAATTTACGAAAGGTTATGCAGGTTTAATTTAAAGGCACGATTGTTTTCAAAAAAAAAAAAAATGAAAGGCACGATTTTCCAGTTTCAACGAAAGTTTGTGTTAGTTTTAAAAATAATAAAGTGAATATTGACGTGATTAAAATAAAATACAAAAGATGTTATAGTAATTTATTTGAAAATTTGTGAATTTTTTAAAAATATTTTTATAATTTTTTCATAGTCCAATTGGAGGCTTACATAGCGTATTATTTACGACAATATTTTATTTTTAATAAGAACATTAATAACTGATGTTAATACGAATTATTTTATGTTCCGTTTAAAGAGCCATGCAAAGTTAAGTTAGTTAGATAATGGGTTATTGCCATCAAAATTAGGAAAGTGAAGGAATCAATTTTGTTGGGTTTTTTTTGTCATTTTTTTGTTTTTTTAATTAAATATTAACAACTCAGTAAAAAGAATTAACAACTTATAGAAAATTTATATATTGCCAAGTAAGAGAGAGAGAGAGAAATTCTTTTAATAAGTTATCAATATTTAATAAGAAGATAACAAATAGAATAACAAATTTAAATCTATAAGTAACAGAGTGGAAGTGAACCACCAAATCCAATACATATGACGCTTAGGCGTATAATCTTCTGCTAAAAAGGTATTTAGTGTGTGTTTGATTTAAAACATAAAAAAATAAGCTTTAATTTTACCCAAATTATAATTTAAAAGTTTTTAAAAACTAAATCAAACATGCTATTAATGTGAAAGTCTCATGTCAAACTGGCATTTTAATTTCTTTTGAATTAAAACATCCATGATTTTATATTTAAACCCAGCAGACAGATTCGAACTCCCAGTAATCTATAATTGAAACCCTTGGTAATTTTATATCCAGTGTCACACTCCATTAACTGATTTCGTTAATGATACTTCCAAGTGCTCCCACCCATATACAACATTTTATAGTTCTCACTCATCATTAGCAATTATCTCATATTCATATATGTGACTTTACATTTATGTATATCTATATGATTGCATATAGTACAAAAGGAAAAAGTAAAACATATATAGATAATATATAATTATCTGTATAGTTAATTTTTTCTGCAAAATCTGTATTATTACTGAAATTAGCATTTTTTGTTATACAATTATTCTCACTATATATATAGGGGTATATAGTGAGAGTAATAGTTTATTGTGAGAGTGACAGAGATAATTCTTGATTATTGGATCATGTATGTATAGTCAAAATTAGAACATAAAGTCATGTAATTTTTTTAAGTAATCATGTAATTTTTAAGTAATTTCTAATTTTGACCATTCATATAAAATTAAATGGTCAAAATTAATTCCCCTCACCTCTCATAATAAAATGCTCTTACTTGATATGTGTGTGTGTGGAAATTCTTTCAATATTTTTTGCTTTTATGAGAATATCAATATCCTTAGTAATTTGTAATTAATATTTAGTTACGTATTTTGTTTTGTTAAAATATAAATAAAATAATTATATTTCAATTAAGTAGACTAAATACATAACTAAATATTAACAACTAATTTTGTTAAAATATAAATAAAATAATTATATTTCAATTAAGTAAGACTAAATACATGACTAAATATTAACAACTAATTATGAAAGAATTCTGATACCTTTACAAAAAAAGAAAGGTATTAGAGAAATTATATATATATATATGTCAATTTTTTAACGTTGTATATGATTAGGCATTTAGGCACAATTTGGATAAATAGCTTAAATAAGTACTTATTAAAATAGAGCTTATTTAATAAGCTCTACTGTTATAAGCGCCGTCTAAAATAAGCTAAATAATGTTTTGATAAACACTTTGATAAGCGTTTTTCATAAATCCTTTAGAATAAATATCAAATGTTTAAGGGATATACTATGAATTGTGTCAATTCCTTAAGGTTAATTTTATAAAAAATATAAAAACAACTAATACTAATGTATTTTTAGTTTTCACAAAAGCTTATTTTCATAAATTTAAATTTTTAGCTTATGAAAATAAGTACAAAATAGCTTATATGAATTTCATAAGTTATTTTAATAAGCTCATCCAAATAGAATAAAAATACTTCATAAGCATTTATTGTAGTAGATAATCTTAAATAAGTTACATATAAACCTATCCAAACATGACCTTAACTTAGCTTGATTCAATTATTCAATGAAATGATACATGATCCAAAATTTTTAAATCTTTCTTTTTCTTTTGAAGTTATTCAATAGTTAAGATTTTATCACTCGGAAACTTATATTGAATCTTGTCAAATTGCCATGCCTTTCGACTTCGGCTACCATCAAGTAAACGAAAGCTTCACCACATCCACTTTGATAGATAGTACATAAATTGGCTTTTCTTAAATTTTAATAGACTTTCTTACACACACAAACACATATATGCATTACATCATTTTTAAAAAAGAAATATTTTTTTGTGTATAGTGTTTTGGCTAGTTTACACGCATTTTACGGCATGATCCTTAAATATTAACATAACTATAATTAAATATGTGACAATATATTTCACCATACATCATATATTCGTCTTATTATTAAACCAACTTTTTTAGGTTGCTATATAATAAATATAATATTAAAGAATGAAGATGATTCATTATGACATGCCAGACTGCCAGAGTATTCCCTATTAATGATCACAGCTTCTCTTAAAAAGCTTTTGCCCTCAATTAATGTTGAGTTGATGCACAGTAACAAAATACACTTGATCTATTGAGCCAAACATACGCTAAAAACATAATCGCTTACTCTAGCATTTCACCCCTCCTCAAAATTCTTGGTTTCAGTTTTTTACCTTCAATCTTAATGCATACAACTCTTTTCATATGCATGTTGTATATATCATGTAGAAAACGCACAAGTTTCTCTCTTAATATTAGTTTGGTGTCCCTTGAAAATAAGGCTAAAAAGTTAAAGATACTAAAATGATTCTTATAACTAATTATATAACAATTTATTTCTCTTTTATAATTCCTTGATATATCATATACAGGCGCATCTTATGTTCTTTGTTAATATATTACCATAAACTAATTAAGAAATAATTAAGCTTTGAAACCAAATTAACTTGAAATTTGATGGATTGGATAATTAGGTGGGTTTGGATGGTCATGTCAAAGATTACGTTAGACCCAATTAGACCCGTATTACTTTTTCTTAAGGTCTCGTTTGGCAAACAAAATTAAGCTAGGAATTAAGTATTGGAATTGAAATTAGGTTTCCTAATTCTAATTATCTTATTTGATGTGTATATTAGAATTATAATTATAATTTTGAGTTTAATTCCATAGAATTGAAAAAAAAAACTAGTTTAAATCTTAAAAATTCAAATTCTAAATACTAAGATTTTTTATTTTTTGAATATTAAAAATTAAAAGTTAAAAATATCTACAACAATTGCCGCTTGCAACACTGACATAGTTTAGTAATGTCGTCGTCAGCGTGCTTCGGTCATATTGTCCACTGCGCTGCCAACATGCTAGCTATCAACGGCCTCCAATCATTATCGTTGTTGCTCGTGCGATGGTCGAATCATTATGCTTCTTTCGATCATTGGTGTCAACGTCCTATAATCACTTTCGCCATCGTCAATGACATCCTTTAGTTTAACATCTATAGCGACCGTTGTAATCTAGCAATACAAACTCTTTGAATTTTTTTTATAGTTTTAAATTATTATTTATTAATTTAAATTTATTTATTATATCTTTATAAATTCTTGATAAATTATTCAAATAATAAAATTTTAGTTTAGTTCAAAATTATAATTTTAAAGTCTCAATTATTTTAATTCCAATTCTAACAGAAATGAAATTAAAATTAGAATTCTAAACTATAATTCTAATTTTGTCAATCAAACAGACCCTAAATGTAATTCCAACATCCCCCTCAAACGTGCTAAACCTTAACCTGTGATTATGAATATCATCAATTAGGTATACACATGTTGCTTGGAAACCCCTTTTACCAACACATATCTACCGCGCGTTCTTTAGATAACTCATTTTTGTTATTAAAAGTGATGTTTTAAAACAATATAAGTTAGGAGATAATGAACTACCTAACATGCTGCAATGAATTAGAGCTTCTCATTGGTTATCTATATTGGAAGTAATTCTGGATAAAATACTGAATGCCCACTGGAATATTTTGGAATGTATATGTACGAACAAAACTAATGGATGCAAATGTAGGATTTCTTTGTCCTTTTGCCCCTATTTTTTAAGCTAGTTATTAAAATAACTTTATTTGTAAATTATTTACCCGTATATTATCATTTTTGCCACATGACTTATTATTATTATTATTATTATTATTATTATAGTTTCATGTAGGTCATGTTAAAGTGGTGAACATGATTCATGTGTCTCATGCTAGCACGGGAGGTGTGATCCACATAGAACAACTAAGATAGATGCCATGATACAATATTAAACGCCACCCGTGTAAACAATTTCACGTGGATTACGCCTCCCATGATGGCGTGAGACATGTGGATCACACTCACGGCTTTGGTGTGACCCACTAGCTTGATCATCTGCATACAATATCATTAAAAGGGAGGCATGATGAATATTGGTTAAGGGTGCATAGATAATACATATCTATCTATGATAATCGGCGTCAACATGTTGTTAGTGGTGAGCCATTCAATGGAATGTTAAGTGCAAATTATGAGTACATAAGATGGTATAAACATATGATCATATGGTGGATTATTACTCCCCTTGTAGTTAGTATTGGACTTGTAGTTAATAATTTACTGATTGTATTTGCATCTATAACAAGTATATATATCTAGTGCTATTACATTTTTTAGGCTGACACTACAGAGAAAGAGAGGCAATATAGTTAGGCTACACCCGATAGTCATTTTGCCTTTAACCTTGATAACCTTGGAGAATCATCTTTGTTTCTTAGCTGGATTGGATGAGCATGGTCATATCTCTAGCAATCAGTTGCAAAGAGCTCCTCCTACAGATAACATCCTTAGGCCACCAAATGACGATGGTCAACAAATGAGTCATAGAAGAAGGACAATAGATTTATCTGATACTAGGAGATGAGTCAAGTCTTCTCAATAATACGTTTAGCTATCTCAACCATATGAATCTCTTACCCCATAGATTCCTTAGCTTACTGTCACCACATTCTATACTTATCCACCTACTCACCCACTACATTCTTATCATTACCTATCTCATCCTCACCCATGGTATACCTATCCACCACATATTGGTCAATTTCCTTTTTACATACCATCACAGCCAAGCTCTACTCATGCCCTCCATAACTTGACCACTCTCACACGCCGCCATGATCTGGTCCTTGACATTGTGTTTAGTGATATATGCCCTAGGTTCTATTTGTATCATTTGTACTAATGTGAACAATGTATTATGTGAATGTTATATTTTTAATTGGCAAATAAATGTACTAATGATACAAACATTTGATGTGTTTTCAAAACATGGATGTCATATTATTGATTAAATTTGTTAGATTGGATTATGAATATTATTTTACAAGTTTGGTTTGCTTGTTAGTGGTTTTTCCTTCTTCATTAATTTTTTTGAACACATTGACATCTTAAGCGTGATCCAATTTTATCATGTCAACAAGTCAGGTATGACCTACGTGGACATGCTTAAGAGTTTGACATGATTGTGGTCACAACAATATGTTAAACGTGACAAATTGGAAACGCTTGCATTTCCATGTGGAATACAGATCCTACGTTTGTGTGATCCACGTGGAATTGAAAAGAATAAAAATTCAACGTGAAGAAAATAACAATATATTGATAAATACTTTAAAAATGAAAGCATTTTGTTAAGTGGTTTTAAAAACAAGGGCGAACATGTCAAACCCCACAAATGCAATTGTAGCACATAAAGATGGGAATATTGTTTTATTCTAGTATTAAAAAATTTTATTGAAAAAATAGGATATTTTTAAAATATGAATTTAAAATTTAAAATTAATTATATATTTAATATAAATAAATAAAATAATGTAACCTAAATAAATAAATAAATAAAAAGGAATAACCAATTCTGCAGTATATTTTGTAAACGAAAATATGTCTCAAAAAAGGTCAGCCGATATTTTTCAGATATGAATGGCAAAATTGGGACGTGGGAATATATTGCTGTTTCTGCATAAAATATGTAGATGATGGTATCAATTGGGAATTGTTTGTATATATTCAGGTTTGAGCTTAAGTCCAAATAAGTCTCGAGTGAGGGGTACCGTCACTTCAAATTAGATATTCCACTTCTTATCCAGGAGTTCTGTAACATTTTGGAAGCATTGCTGACAATTGTATTAATCTTTTTATTCCAAACCAATCAAAGAGTAAAGTTTCTTTGAGGAAGAGGCCCTTAAAGATTTTATATATATATATATATATATATTATTAAAGTTGTTTTCAGTCTGTGTAGACATATTTTATTTGACATTGAATCGCTGATGTTTTTCTCTATTGGACTTTCTGAAAGTTGTCATCACTCAAATCACTTCTTGATAGATTCTAAAATAATACTTGATTCAATGGTTAAAAATAAAATCAATCATTTGGCCCTCCAAAAAAGTTTTATCGTGTTCCGGCTCTGCTAACAGGGATGTGAAAAATAGAGGGCTAGATATATACGCAATGGTTTTTGATATCATGGAATATAAATTTAATTTTAATTTAATGTCTTTAAAAAAAAATTATATGATCATTAATAATATTTTAATATATTATTAAACAAATTAAAAATTTTAAATTATTATTATAATAATAATTTTTTTAATAATATAATAATATATAATTAAATAATAGTGTAAAAAAAAATTTAATCATAAAATATTTAAAAGAAACTTTATAAATTACAAGCCTTTTATCGTAATACAAAGTTTGTGGAACCCATTTTGTCTGTTGGAAAGCTACGTCTTTCAGCTCTTGCTGCGTGATGTTAAAAAAATCACAAACGTTTTTGAAGAAAATAATTATATTATGATGATAGGATTGGAGTCAGTGGATTGAAGATAAACACATCATTATATATCTTCGCCACAAAAATACAAAAAAAGTGGTAATGAACAAAGTCTTGATCTTGGGTTGCTTCTGTTAATTCAAGAATTCAAGTAAACTCTCTGAGACTGTTCAGGAGTGGAAATAGTAGAACTGTACGTAGAAGACAAAGCCCACACATTCGTGATTAGCAATTTCAATTAAGATGTCACTAATAAGTGGCAAATCAAAACCAAAAAAAAAAAAGTGGCTAATCAAAGTTTTTTTTGGATAGATGATTAATCAAATTCATAGAGTGGATAATGGAAAATGTGGGTTTTTTTCTTTTATAACAATACTGACGATTTTTTTATTTATTTATCGAAATACCTCACTTTTATTTTTATGTAACATAATACGTTTTTTTCATTTTTATTTAGAAATCGCCTTGGCCCATGGTGGTTTCTTAACATATTTCTCTCTTAATTTTATGCTTTTAGATTTCAAAAACATGAATGAAAATTGTCTTAGTGGAGACAGATTCTGACTTGTTCTATTTAAATTTTTTCTCAAACTTTTTCATGAAAATTGCCTTCTAGTTTCTAGCCTATAAAATGAAAAAAAAAGGGCAAAATATGTTGGAAAATACCTGGCCCATGGCAGTTTTTGAATAGATTTGAAAAAAAAAAGTATTTCGATAAATAAAAATAAAGTTATGGTATTTTGATAAATAAAAAAATTAACAATATTATTATTAGAAAAAACCCAGAAAAAGTTGTTCTTAAGTATTGTTGTTTATTATTCATGAAGATTCTTTAGGTATTCTTTGTTTTTATAAGAGTGTTGATACTCTTAATAGTTAGTAGCTAATATTTAGTCATATATCTCATTTAGTTGAAATATAAATATTATAATATAAATAAAATAATTATGTTTAACTAAATAAGATACGCAACTAAATATTAATCACAAACTATAAAAAAGTATTAATACCTCACAAAAAAAGAAGAATACTAGATCAACTTCCATTATTCATTAATTTACAAAGTACGTAACTCATAGTTCATTCATTTATTAAGACTTGAGAGAATAAACAAAATCAGTTTTATATTTGTATATTTGTCCCTAAAATTCTCAAAAAAAAATTATTTTATCCAATAAAAATATAGAACTATACGTATAAAATTAAATTAAATAAAAATTAAAATAATTATTTATGCCTAAGAGCCTTAACTCAAGTGGTATTAAGTTCTTTTAATATTGTTTGAGCCTCGTTCTTAAATCTTACTAAGTGTGTGGTTGGGTGGGTAAACCAAATCCACATTTACACCAAGAAATAGTCTTTCAAGCCCTTGTTAACATTTTTGAAAAAAATTTCATTAAAAGAAAGTGAACGGGACTTTCATCCTAAATGTGTGATTTACAAAAGCAACATGTTGTTTTGTTTTTTTTGGCAAAAGAAAACTAGCTTGTATATATGTATTGATAGAAATATTCTAGTAATTTGATATTATATTACTATTCTAAAAATATTTAAATAAATATTACTTAATAGTTTAAAAAAATATTATTATAATTATACTTAAATTGATTTAATTTTACAATACTTTAAATAAATTTAACTTTCAAAAGAATTTTTTTTACCATCAATTTATTTATAATCAATCTTTTTATCATCAATTTATTAACAATCTAACTCAAAATAACTTGTACTTTTTTAGTAATTACACATTTAAAAGTGATGTTTATCAACATCATTCAAACAACATTCATTTTAACAAAATTAATTTTCAGATAAAGGCTTACAAACATAAATCACTTCACTCAAATTCACTTCTAATTAAAATCAAGTTTGCACAATCAAATTCATCCAAATTCAAATTTACAAAATCTAATACAAATACTCGATAAGATTGTTTTACTCCTCTCCTCTTCTTCCTCCACACACTATATCTTAAACTTCATTTATAACTAAAAAATATTACTAATTATTATTTCCAAAATCTGGCAGCTTCCATTTTCTGCCTCTCTTGTCAATAAGAGCGCTAGCACTGTGTTATATATACCTGATCATAAATGAATGACGTGATAAAAGTTTTCAGATCACTAGGTAATGGGTAGAGCTAGCTAGATGACTTTCTTTCGTCTGTATAGAGCTTTCTGGTGTTCGAAAAAGATTAAGAATGAGAACACAAAATCGTCATAATTTTTGTGTGATATAGTGAGGTTCACATTCATACTCTAATTAACCACATGCTATAAAGTATTTACCAATTGAATGAAACTCATATATAAGGAGACTCTTCATATGAGCTTTCTTTATCGAGCAATTAGGATGAATATTATGTTGATCCATTATAAGGATATAGAATTATTTTTCTTGAAATGTAAAACTTGTGAACACATAAAACACACTTAGGATTCATTTGGATGGTAGAATTAGAAATATAATTTAAAGTTTTAATTTCAATTCTAATTCTATCTAAATTGGAATTGACTAGAAATCATAAATTTTATGTTAAGAAAAAAAAATGAAGAATTGATACACATAATTGTAATTATGAATTGAATTTTATGATTGTTGAAAGACATCGTCGACAAAAATGGTCTAATGACGCCACCAGTTGGCCAGAGCACGATGCCGAAAACAATAGCCAGAGCATGCTGTCGGTGATGAGGAGGGGTGGAGGATGTTGTCGAAACATGCCACTAGAGATAGTTGGCGAAGCATGCCGTCACCGCCGCCAATGGCCAAAGTACGCTGTCGGCAACAGTGGCTAAAGCACGTCGACAACAACGATTGTTGGAACATGCCGCCAACGATTGTGGCCAAAAGACACTGATGGGTGGCGATGGTTGTCAGAGTAAGCAAGAAACAAATAAAATATAAAACATTGTTTTAACTTTTTCTTTTTGATATTTTAAAAAAATTGATACTTTAAATTGTAATTTTTAAGATCAAAACTAAGAATTATAAGTAGTGTAAACTAGTTATTTTTCAATTCATTAGTACTCATAATTAACATTCTTTATTTATAATATAACCAAATAAGATAATTAAAATTAATAGGTTCAATTCCAATTACAAACTCAATTTCGTCCATCACATGAAGCGTTAAGAATTTGAAGTCAGGAAAACACTTAAAACCCACAAATTACAACATCTCATATCATGCCAATAGCGTAGGTTTCGAAGAGAAAGCTAGCTAGCAGTAGCAGATACTTGTAAGGAAACACCAATTAGTTAGGCTTGGTAATGGGGCAGGTTTTTGCCCACCCCTAACCTGCCCTGCAACTCTTAAAGGAATCTTCAACCCGCCCTTACTCGCCCTGTGAATTTTGTAAATAAAAATCCACATCTTATCGCAAAAAAATAATAGAACCCGAACCTTACCCACATATACTATATAATAGACAATATAATATAAATTATTAAAAAAAATTACTTATTGCATAAAAAATTTCAAGCTATATTAAGTATGAAATATACTCTTTGTGAAATAATAGGGATGCAGGTAAAGTAGGATAGGGTAGACCTTAAACCCGAACCCTCCCTGCCCTTATTGCAAGGTGGTTTTTAAACTTGTCCCATGTGGGTTAGGGTGGATTAAATACCCGCAAGGTGAGTTCAAATTGTCATCTTTACAAGCAGTAATGCATTGGTAAAACCATAAACGTATACATTGCTTGCTTGCCAATACTAATATATGGATAAAGCAAACTGGTGAAGCAAATTAAAGCAAGTCACTCGGGGAAGGCAAAGACGAGGAATCAAATTCAAAATGAAGAGTACCAGCAAGTGGTTAGACAAAGTGATAAGTCACTTTGACTCTTAAGAAGAGGTCAAATATTTGAATCTTAGAAGCCACCATTGTTAAAAGGGAATTAGTGTCACACCAAAAATGTTCAAGAGTACTTCTGGTTAACACCAAAACAAAATAAAATTCAATGAAGAGTTAAACTTACAGCATTATGAGAGCTTTGAAGTGAAATTAAGAGCACTAGCGTGACCTTCAAAAGGAAAATCATAAACGAAAATGCATGGAAGACATAAAGCAATGCGAGGATTTGATTCCATATACTTATGGAAAAGCTTCTAAAGGGTATGATATTTGCTTTACTTCTTTTGTTGCTGTATGTCTTTAAGCGGATACTAAAACCCAAATGTGTACACTGATTCATTGTTCAAACCGTTTTAAGTTCATGAAAATGAGGCAAAGTTGATCTCACATTCTAGCCAATTTCGATTATATATATATATATATATATATATATATATATATATATATATATATACCAATATGGGGGGCGGAAAGGCGGAAGAACAAAGAAGGAAGAAGAAAGATCAAAAGGGAGAGTAGGATGCAGACGGACTGCTTACATAATTAAAACATGCAGATGTAAAAACAAAGTAAGGAATAAAAAAGAGACAACCGGAGCGGCGGTAATCCGCACAGGACCGGCGAGTAGATGAAGAAGAAGAACGTTTATTAAAAGAAAGAAAGCTTACAAGAGTATCTCAGGGGTAGAGCTCCTCTCTCTAGACTCTCTCTCCAAGTTGGGTAAACAAAAGGATGCCCTCCAACATGGATGGGCAGTTCCTTAAATAGAAATAAAATTTTACTATTACAACAGTACAGGTAACATGACCGGAACTATTCTAATAGTTAAAATGCTACAGTAACTGCTACATAATTTTTTGAACAGTAACTGTCGGCAGGTTTGTCTTTTGTCTGACTCAGCAGTCTTTGTCAAGGTTGATGCCGAAACAGTCATCTTCATTCTGGTAGAAGGTTGATGACCCTGCTGAAGAGGTTGGTGAAGGTGGAAGACTTGATTGCTTCTTTGGAGCTTTAGGCTTTTCAGAAGAATCTTGTACTTGCTGTTTGTCTTTATTTTGTCTTATCAATTGGAGGATATCTTGAAGATTTTTCTCAAGACTATCCTGGGAGCTGGATGCGAATAGCGATTGTAATTAAAAGACGATGGTTGAGAATTGGCGGTGCTCGATTTGCGAGGAGCAAGCCAATTTTTGTTGTCTTGGAACCAGGCTAAAACTTTGTTTGAGTCGGCTCTTGAAGTGTCAAATTGTGCCCACCATTTAACAAAGGCTTGTTTTTGGAGGACAGGAAGTTGGTGAGTGTTTTCATGAGCTCCATATTTGTATTGCCATGAAAATACCCAAGATAAGGAAAGTTTGCTGAAAAAGTGTAATTCAACTGGAAAAGGATCTTGTACCAGATGAATCCTCTTCTGAAAAGTTTGTAATCCATCTGCAACGAGTGTTGGGAGGATTTGTTTGGTTGGTCCGAAGTAATCCCACCATTGGATGAACCACATCGGAAAATTATATTTAATATTATTTTTAAAATAGATAAGCCATGAATGGCGGTTGATTTTATTTTGAAGCCAGAAGACATTGGTCCAGGCTTGTTGATAGTCCCAATAATTAAAACCAATGGGGTTAAAATTCTGAGAAAATTTTGTGATTGCGTTTGGGTCTTTTCCATATTTGAGAGGAGATAAGACCTTTAAGATCTGAATGGTTGAGTGGGTAATGACGTTTGGATCTTTTGGATCTTTGTGGTGTTTGATAGAGACAGAATCTGTGTTTATGAGGATGAATTCATAAAATTGTCTGGTTTTGGAATTTGAGATTGGTTTAAAATGGAAACCAGGAGGGAAGATTTTGGAGGGAACTTTATAGGGATTGTTGTCCCAAAATTCAGGTTCCATTTGGATGGTTGGAATAAAACAGTTTTTAGCTTTATAGGTGGTTGGAGGGTTTTGTTTTGATTAGGTGGTAGCAATGGTCAAAGAAGGGGAGGCTACCGTAATCTGTTTGTTTTTTAGATTTTGGATGGCTAAAACAAGGTTTTGAGTTTCTAATTCCTCTTCAGAGGCTATGTCAGCCCAAGATTTACGAGGAAGATGGGTAAGCCCTTGGTCTTGAAAGGCTTGGAGAGTTTGGATAGGGATGGCATAGTCTGCCTTTGTTTGTTTGGATTGGGAAGTCGAAGCTTCAAGTTTGGATTTCTGAGTGGATGACTCAGATTTGATTGGTTGATGAGTGAAAGACTCAAGTGGGGTAGAAGACCCTGATTGTCGGGTAGTAACCCGGTTTGTTAGTCCAGGAATGACTATTTTATTAGAACCCTTTCCTCCGGAGGAGGATGATTTGGCCGAATGCGGCATCAGATTAATGTCCCTGAAGATATTCACGAGTGAGGTAGTCAGGGAGAGAGTTGGAAGTACCTTTGAGATATTCAATGTCAAAATCAAAAATACTTAATATTGCTTGCCATCGGGCAAAAATTTGTTTGGATGCTAAATTTTTAACATCTTGATATAAAATATTTTTTGCAGAAGCACAATCAACTCTAATCAAAAACTTTTGATTAAGCAAATCAGATTGATGAAGATCTTGGGTTTCTTTTAGCTGTTTAACTTCAATTTTGAGATTATGAATTTCATGTTGAAGATCTTGAATAGTAACAGGTTTAGAAATATTCTTTTCTAATCTTTTAAGAGTTTCTTTAAGATTAAATTTTTCTATAGGAACATAATTTTTTGAGGAAGAAGGTTCTTCTATAGCTTTTTTAAGTTTGTTAAAGTAATTTTGTCTTTCCTGAGGGTCAGGAAGAGAGTTGATAACTTCAAAAAGAAGATCTTGGTCCTTGGTTAAGACATTTATTTCATTTGGAGAGTCTGATTCTCCATTAGAGGTATTATCATCATGTTGGATATGGTTTAAATCTTCAGAAGACTCATGTTCTGTTTCTTCGTCAGAAGTTTGTATTAATAAATTATTAATTTGTTCTTCAATAGAAGGATCAAGGTTTAAAGTTTTTATTTTGTTTTTTAAACGACAATATTTACTAATGTGTTCGAGTTTACCACAAGAATAACAAATTATTGGTTTGTTAGGTATTTTTATATCAATAGGTGGTTTGGACTTAAATTCTTGTTTAAGTCTTCTAGGAGGGGCATTATTCTTATGTTTGTAATATTTGGACTTATGATAAGTTTTTTGTTCATGATTGGGCTTGGGCTTAGATTTTCTCTTAGCACAAGGTAAACCAAACTGTTCACAGAAAGATCCTAGGTCACGTTTGTTTTGGGCTTTTTCTTTGGCAAGTTGGTGTTGGATTTTGTCATCTTGACATATTTTTAAAGCAACCTTTTGAATATAAGCAATTAATTGTCCATAACTTAATTGTTCATAAGGAATTTGACCGTTGGAGGTATGGCTTCGGATTTTATCCCTAACTTTGTCTCCTAAAGATTTAGGAAGGCCAGCTAAGAATTTTTCTTTCCAAAAGGGTTGTTGACTATCTTCTCTAGTGTAAACCCTAGAAAGGAAGGTATCACGATACCACCTAAAATCTGCTAAGGTTCTACATTTGAGGTTTGAAAGGAGTTCAGCAGATCTATCTTTCCATAACGAAGGGTCACCAATAAAATGTTGGGCTATGGTATAGATAAGTTGGTTGGTTGCGTCAGGAATAGGTTCACCATTATTAAGGATGGGAATTTGATCATCTGTCATTTTAATGGCAGAAAGAATTTGGTCTTTTTCGTCTTCGGTGAGATAATTATCCCACCATCCTTTAAGTTGGCCGGAAAAGCCAGAGACTAGAATGTTGGTAATGGTGACTTCGGAACAATCCAAAGTAGTATGATAGGCAGTTGCTGCCATAGTCATGTGTTGGAGAGTATTAAGAATATTATATTCAGTTTGACCATCTATGTTCCATTCATAGATATTATTGGCACTAAAACTTTTAAAATTTGGATCTCTTTCTTCAAGAAGAAAGATCGAGCTGATTGCTTTAGGATAGAAAAGTTTGGAAGGATTACGCCAATTAAGTGTTTGACTAATAACAGGATTGACTTTAATCATGGAATTAGTATCTGTTTTAGAATGGTTGGAAGAGGTAGAAGCTTTTAATGTATTAATTATTAATCCTTTGGTTGTGCTACGAGTAGCTGGTTTATCATGAGAAGTTTGAGGGGTATCCGGAATTATAGGTCCTAATTCTTTAAGTTTTTCATTAATTTTTGAGAGAAATTCATCTTGTTTAGATAAAACTTCTTTTTTAATCTGTGTTTGAGGATTAAGCATTTGTAAATCTTTTTTTAATTGTTTAGTTATTTTAAAAGGTTTGAATAAGGGTTTTTCAATTTTCCGGGGTTGAGAAGTGGAAGAAGAAGATTGAGATGGTCGTTTAGAAGCAAGTTTTTCTCCAATAACCTGAAGATAATTATTTGTATAATTATTTTGTTCCATAAGACTTTTAATATCCTTGGAATTAACGGTGTCGTCGATATTCTTGGTTTTAAATGGCGAAGCCATAAGAGGTTGCTGTTTATCGTCTTTAATATTAGGAAGTTGATAAGAGCGAGAAGGAGGAAGTTCAGTTTTGACCATTTCACCATCTTTAAGATGATAAACAGTGATGACATTAGTCGATCGTTCATCAATAATGTTGGTTTGAAAGGGATAATCAATTTGATTTTTGACTGTGTAAGCAAGAAACCAGTCAAAGAAAGGGATATTCATCTTAACATTGTTAAGAAAATCATAATAAGTTTTTTGAATATCAGATTTATTTTTACCCTGATAATTTTGAAAGAACCATTCGCGTTGAGGAGTCCATTCCTCAGAATAGAAATCTTTCCTAAGGGCAATCTTATCAATAATGAATTTATTTATCATCATAAACATCATTAAGAGAAGAATAGGTTGGGGATTGAAGAGATTGTTGGTCGCCTTTCTTGTTGGTAAGTTGGGCACAGGAATACTAGATGAAGTATCCAAACCTTGAAGGTTAATGTTTGAAGGAGGAGTTCGTAGGGAAGACATGGATCTCCTAGAGAGGGCAGATCTAAAATCTTCAGATTTGAAGTCTTCACTTTTAGATGAACTAGCAGAACTAAAGGAATTTCTCCTATCGAACACTAATTCAACAAATCCGGATGAGAATTGTCTGATTTCTCGGAAATCAGGAGTGATTCTGGGCATGGCAGGTGTTGCCTTATCCAGGGTCCATTTCTCCGGTAGGACTACATCCTTCCAAAGAATAGTTTTGGGCACGGAAACATTGGCCTTTGTGATATCAGTGAGAAACAAAGTAGTTTCTCCTGTTGTTTTAGTTTTAAGAACATGAGAATTTGAGGAATTCATTACCTTGTATTGAATCCTATACATTAAGGTTGCAGGAATAGATCCAGGTTTCATATCTAAACCATCAATTTTTAAGTTAAGGAATAAAGCATCCCTAATATTTTTATCAGCTAAGCTAATAGTTCTATTAGGATAGCAATTGAAATAGATTGGGCCATGGCTTAGGCTTGTTTCTACAGTTCCTAAGAGTGAATCTTGAAACTTATTGTGACGAATGTCTCTTAAACAAAGAAGAATAGAAGTGTTTAATCCTTCCCTAATAAGAGGTTTAATAGCTATTTGTACACATCCAATGTGTAAAAAATTATATTTTTTAGTTTGGTGTTCATTCAGACTTGTTTATGAAAGAAGATGGAATTCTTCACCGACATCTGGGTCGATGGGAATATTTTTCTCAACAGTTCTAATAATGTAATCAGAACTGTGGTACCATTTACCTTCGGGTTTGTAAAGTTCCTTTTCAGGAATTTTGGGAATTTCCCAGTTGTCTATTTCTTGGTTAATATCTTCAAAATGAATTTCTTCGTTGAAAATATTAGAAGTTTGATTTAAAGTTTGGTGTGGAACAAGAGAAGAAGATGAAGGTTGGGATGAGTGTCGAGAAAAGCGAGAAGAGAATGATCTAAGCATATTCATAAGAAGAATTCCCAATGATATCATCACCATCATATAGTTCCATAAAAATTTAGAGATGGATTAAGTTAAATTTTATCAACATGAACTAGATCTTGGAATTTTAATTTTATTATACTAAAACTTAGTCATGCAAAACATCTATAGGTCTTAACCACAACCTCATTCAGTTCTTGTGTTAATCTACTTTGTGATGCATAGTCAAACACTTAATTGGCGTAATCCTTCCAAACTTTTCTATCCTAAAGCAACTGCTCCCGATCTTCTTCTTGAAGAAAGAGATCCAAATTTTAAAAGTTTTAGTGCCAATAATATCTATGAATGGAACATAGATGGTCAAACTGAATATAATATTCTTAATACTCTCCAACACATGACTATGGCAGCAACTGCCTATCATACTACTTTGGATTGTTCCGAAGTCACCATTACCAACATTCTAGTCTCTGGCTTTTCCGGCCAACTTAAAGGATGGTGGGATAATTATCTCACCGAAGACGAAAAAGACCAAATTCTTTCTGCCATTAAAATGACAGATGATCAAATTCCCATCCTTAATAATGGTGAACCTATTCCTGACGCAACCAACCAACTTATCTATACCATAGCCCAACATTTTATTGGTGACCCTTCGTTATGGAAAGATAGATCTGGCGAACTCCTTTCAAACCTCAAATGTAGAACCTTAGCAGATTTTAGGTGCAGATCGTGATACCTTCCTTTCTAGGGTTTACACTAGAGAAGATAGTCAACAACCCTTTTGGAAAGAAAATTTTAGGCGGCCTTCCTAAATCTTTAGGAGACAAAGTTAGGGATAAAATCGAAGTCATACCTCCAATCGGTCAAATTCCTTATGAACAATTAAGTTATGGACAATTAATTGCTTATATTCAAAAAGGTTGCTTTAAAAAATCTGTCAAGATGACAAAATCCAACACCAACTTGCCAAAGAAAAAGCCCAAAACAAACGTGACCTAGGATCTTTCTGTGAACAGTTTGGTTTACCTTGTGCTAAGAGAAAATCTAAGCCCAAGCCCAATCATGAACAAAAAACTTATCATAAGTCCAAATATTACAAACATAGGAATAATGCCCTCCTAGAAGACTTAAACAAGAATTTAAGTCCAACCACCTATTGATATAAAAATACCTAACAAAACCAATAATTTGTTATTCTGTGGTAAGCCCTATTACACATTAGTAAATATTGTCGTTTAAAAACAAAATAAAAACTTTAAACCTTGATCCTTCTATTGAAGAACAAATTAATAATTTATTAATACAAACTTCGACGAAGAAAACAATACATGAGTCTTCACGAAGATTTAAACCATATCCAACATGATGATAATACCTCTAATGGAGAATCAGACTCTCCAAATGAAATAAATGTCTTAACCAAGGACCAAGATCTTCTTTTTGAAGTTATCAACTCTCTTCCTGACCCTCAGGAAAGACAAAATTACTTTAACAAACTTAAAAAAGCTATAGAAGAACCTTCTTCCTCAAAAAATTATGTTCCTATAGAAAAATTTAATCTCAAAGAAACTCTTAAAAGATTAGAAAAGAATATTTCTAAACCTGTTACTATTCAAGATCTTCAACATGAAATTCATAATCTCAAAATTGAAGTTAAACAACTAAAAGAAACCCAAGATCTTCATCAATCTGTTTTAACCCAATTACAAGAAAACTCCCAAACTGATTCCGAAACTGATATAGAAACTCCCAAAATTAATTCTCCAAAATCTCCCAAACCTGATAATGACTTTCTTGGATTAATTAACAAGTTAAAAATCCAAAAATTCTATATCAACATTAAAATTATTATTCATGAATTCGTCCTTGAAACTGTCGCTTTATTCGACACTGGTGCAGATTCCAACTGCATTCTTGAAGGGCTTATTCCAACAAAATATTTTGAAAAAACTTCCAAACAACTTAGTACTGCAAACGACTCTAAGCTAAAAATTAATTTCAAACTCTCTTCTGCAACTATTGACAACCATGGTCTACGAATTGAAACACCTTTTCTTCTTGTCAAAAATCTTAAAAACGAGGTAATCTTAGGAACACCTTTCATTAGGTCGCTCTTCCCTCTTAAAATTTCTGATGAAGGAATTTCTACTCAACATTTGGGAAAAACTATTATATTTAGATTTCTCCGACAACCTGTCATAAGAAGTCTTAATATAATCCAAACTAAACAAAAACAAATCAATTACCTTAAGGAAGAAATTTCCTATAAAACCATTGACACTCAATTGATCCAACCTAATGTTCAAAACCGAATTAATTCCCTTCTTGAACAAATTCAAACTTCCATTTGTTCTGATCTCCCTAATGCTTTTTGGGAAAGGAAAAAACATGTGGTTAATTTACCCTACGAAAAGGATTTTCATGAAAAACAAATCCCTACTAAGGCTAGACCAATCCAAATGAATGATGAACTTCTTAAAACTTGTCAACAAGAAATCCAAGACCTCCTTCACAAAAGACTTATTAGAAAATCTAAAAGTCCTTGGTCTTGTTCTGCTTTTTATGTTAACAAAAATGTAGAAATTGAACGGGGAACTCCTCGTTTAGTTATCAATTACAAACCACTTAATCAAGCTCTTCGATGGATTAGGTATCCTATTCCAAACAAAAAAGATTTACTTAATCGATTACATTCGGCTAAGATCTTTTCAAAATTTGACATGAAATCAGGATTTTGGCAAATTCAAATTAAGGAATGTGATCGCTACAAGACAATTTTCACTTTTAGTGATGCAAGAATGGAACGTGATGCCCTTTGGATTAAAAAATGCTCCTTCTGAATTCCAAAATATTATGAACGATATTTTCAACCAATATTCAAACTTTGCTGTTGTCTACATTGATGATGTTTTAATTTTTTCCCAATCCATTGACCAACATTTCAAACATTTACACACTTTTGTAAGTATCATTAAGAAAAATGGTCTTGCCGTGTCTAAATCCAAAATTGTTTTATTTCAAACCAATATTCGCTTTCTGGGTCATAATATTCACCAAGGAACTATTATTCCCATTAACCGATCAATCGAATTTGCCGATAAATTTCCAAATCAAATTCTTGATAAAAACCAATTACAACGATTTCTTGGTTGTTTAAATTATGTTGCTGATTTCTTTCCACAGCTAAGTAATCTTATCAAACCTCTTCATGATCGTCTAAAAAAGAGTCCTCCTCCTTGGACAGACATTCATACAAACATTGTCAAACAAGTCAAAACTCAGGTAAAGCATCTTCCATGTCTTTATCTACCCAATCCCCAATCTTTCAAAATTGTTGAAACTGATACCAATATGGGGGGCGGAAAGGCGGAAGAACAAAGAAGGAAGAAGAAAGATCAAAAGGGAGAGTAGGATGCAGACGGACTGCTTACATAATTAAAACATGCAGATGTAAAAACAAAGTAAGGAATAAAAAAGAAACAACCGGAGCGGCGGTAAACCGCACAGGATCGGCGAGTAGATGAAGAAGAAGAACGTTTATTAAAAGAAAGAAAGCTTACAAGAGTATCTCAGGGGTAGAGCTCCTCTCTCTAGACTCTCTCTCTAAGTTGGGTATATATGAGGGATCAACTTACATTAGTATAAGACTTGATCACTCTTACACCACTCAATAACTTTTTATTGAATAACTTTCTTACAAAATTCATCATTAGATTTAAAGATAGATATATATATAAGGGATCAACTTACATTAGTATAAGACTTGATCACTCTTACACCACTCAATAACTTTTTATTGAATAAATTTCTTACAAAATTCATCATTAGATTTAAAGTTTCAATCGTATAGAAACTTTAAATATATATATATATATATGAGAAATGATCAATTTATAGCGATGTAAGATTTGATCATTTTTACACAACTCAATAATTTTTTCTTGAATAACTTTTTTACAAAATTCATCGTTAGATTAAAAAATTATATCATATAGATCATACCTGTAAAATTTTATATTAATCCGAAATTGTTTTGTGACTCATTGATATACATCAAAATTAAGGTAATATAAACTATTAAAATATATGAAAATATGAATTATTTGATTATAATCTTATTGATATTCAATTTTTTCAAAATTTGACACAAATAATCTATATGATAGAAACTTTAAATCTAATGATGAATTTTGTAAAAAAGTTATTCAATAAAAAGTTATTGAGTAGTGTAAGAGTGATCAAGTCTTATACTAATGTAAGCTGATCCCTCGTGTGTGTGTATATATATATATATATATATATATACATTCACATCATAATTTTTAAGTGCGACAGCCATAAATTATTTACAAACTTCCCTTTTATTAAAAAAAAAAAGTAACACATATTATAGTAAAATTCACAATAACAATCACAAATTCATGTTGAACCTGACTACCTGCCACACTCCATGTTCTTAATTAAGATTGGGTATTGACTAATTTCTATATGCATGTTAATTATTTCATGGATAAGCTTGTTTTATGAATTATAGATCTATAAATATAGTCGTAATTGTGCAATTTTAGTAACAATTAAGATGATGACTTCCAGAACCATTGCCATTAATTGCACTCGTCTAGACATGCTCATGGGATTAAGGTGTTATGTTAGGAAAAGTAAATTATATTTCATCCCGCAATCCTTTACATTTAGGTTTTTCTGTGAAATTCATATTAAGACAAATTTGACACGGGGTACCAATGTTCAAATCTCCTTTTAATCAAAGAGGTAAAATGGTAATTAAGTTGATCAAGTCATAAACCCATATTGCCTGATTAAAAAAGAGGGTTTTGTCATTGGGTACAAAAGATTAGTTCCAAGGGTGTAATTTCACTAAAAAAATTTGGGGAGAGGGGAAAATGATGAGATAAAAATAAGTAAATAAAAAATAATAAAAATACTTAAAAGGGAAGGCAAATCCAATTTAACACATTTAACAATACTCAACTATAAAAATCATGAGAGCATATCTTTTTATTTTTATTTTAATAATCATTCAAAGTTTAGTATGAACTTAAGCACAGATTTCAAAGATAAAAAATCTTTATTCATCTTTTGATAATAATAAACAAATTGTTAATTTAATAGTAGTTATAATCATCATAAAATAAACTATTAGTAAGGGTGTACATAACCTAACCAAATCCATCAAAACTAAAAAAATCGAACCGAAAAATTGAAAATATAACAAAACTGATTAATTTTAGTTTTATTTGGTTTTCTTTTTATGAAAACTGATTGATTTAGTTTAGTTTTGGGTTTTCATTTATGAAATCGAATCAAACCAAATCAAACCGAACTCATATGATTATCTATATATATTTTTATAATTTACATACTTATAAATGATTATATTTAAAAAAATTATTGTTTCTATAAATATTTTTAAGCTAATTTATTGTTTATAATTATGTAATGATGTTTTTATGAGGATTTTACACTAACTTTTTTTAATTAGTCTATAAAAGGAATAAAGTAAAGTTGTATATGAATTATTTTAAGAAAAAAATATTTAGTTAAAAATCGATTGGATCGGACCAAACTAAACAGACTGCAATTGGTTCAGTTTGGTTTGGTTCTCCAATTTTTTAAAAATTGATTGGCTCTCAAGATAGAAAAATCGATTGTTTTGCTTTGGATGACTTTTATCCTCCAAAACCAAATTAATCCAAATCACAAACACACTTAATTATTAATATGAAAGTATATAAGAGATTATTTTCTAAAATTCTTGTTCTGATTTTGTCTTTAAGGTAGCTTGAGTTTAAGCAATTAAAAGAAGGGAGGGAGAGGGGAGGGGGGCAGCTGCCTCCCTATGCCCTTATGAAGTTATGTCAGTAGTTCCAAGTGTCACTTTTGGGCATAAATGTGTTTCGTTAAGTGGATATGTACTTTACTAATTAATGGTTGGTTAAAATAATAAGTGATTTTAATATTAAATATCGGGTGAAATGTTTTATTCTTAAAATTATTATTTTTAAAATAATTTATAACTATCACATTTATGAATTGGAATGAGATTAATATCATATTTAAAGAATCCGAGAATATTTATAATTTATTTTTAAAAAAAAATTGGTCTGTACTTTAAGCACTCTCTGTATGTTTGGCGAGGAAAGTTCTTTTATTACAACTTGATTATGAAATTTTTGTAGCATTATCCGATAAGATTCCAGAGGTAGCAAATTAAATGATCACATCTTTACGATAGAGTTCTTCACTCTACAAGTTCCTTAAAAATTAAATTGGATTTAAATATTTTTCAAATAAACCAAATTTTTACTTTATGAGATTATCATTTTTTATAATAGTGAGGTATAATACCTAATGAAAGTTGGTTCAGTTAATGACTTAATGGTAGATGCAGACTTGCAGTTGCAGATGATGCTGGTGCAATAATTCGAAAGGAAACATATTGGTTTAGTACAAAGTTTGTCTCTTGCAGTGGGTGCGCGTCAATGGTACAAATTCGTCTTCTTCAGAATTTTATTTATGTAAGTAAGCATCAATATTCAAACACGATGATCAAACGTGATTAGGCATTCATGGGTTCTTTTTGGTACAATTTACCTAACGATGATCCTTTCTAATAGTATTAATTTTTTCCTTTTTTAGAACAACAGAGTTTCAAAAGCTTAGTAAGCATTAATTTCAATTACTTAAGGAAGCATTCTTTTTTTTTTAAAAAAAAAAATTTATAGTAACTAGTAAGCAATAGCAATAATTTTTGCCTATTTTTGGCTCACTGTAGTTTTCGTTTCATTGGGCTTCATTTAGGTGGATGTCTTGATTCTATGCTTTTAGGCCGGGTCATTATCCATGTCCATGCTGGTTCATGTTGGCTGGATCTTAGATTCCAAAGTCCAAACAGTACAGAAAGAAGCAAAACCTGCTGCAAATAGGTCCACTAAGATAAATAGCTATTAGAGGAAGACGAAATTATGTGGAGAAAGAACTTTTTTCTGTTCGCTTTTTCTAGTTGGGGTTACTTGGGTATAACATTTTTCTCCCATTTCCCACGCATATTGGGAATAAAGCAAGGCTTTCATATGCCAACTATCATAATTTTCATTTGTAAAGAAAGGAGGTTGTACTATTTCAAAATTAAGGCATGCCACCATTTTTAACAGAAGTTAATAGTGTTATTTATATATAACCTACTAATAAAATACTATTAACAAGAATTAAACTTAAGATTTTTATGTCAAATAAGATTTTTATGTCAATGTTGTTCCATCCTATTAGTTAAATCGACTCTGGTTGGCCAACTTCATTGTTTGACATCTCTCAAAGTCAAATTATGTGGCATCGATATTATTTTGTAAGTGGAAAAGAAATTTTGAGGAGAATAACTTTTTCTATTTACTTTTTCGTATTAAATTCAAATACATGTACATCTTATATGAAGCCCTCCTTAGGAAGACTCTAGAATGTACATCTTAAAATTGTTTTTATATATTACAATTTTTATGTCAATTTTCATATAATTTATAAATTCAAAAATATAAAATTGTCATATTATCATAGGATTAACAAAATTGAATAGTTTTCTTTTCTTTTCAGCCACTTCATGGGCAACTGAGTATTTGATTAAAAAAAAACTTTTAAGCAAAGAAGAGAGAAATGCAATAGTATTTCATGTTCTCAATTTGCATAATGAATACCAGATACTTTTGTTTTCTTATCTTCATTTATTGAGGTTTGACCGTTTGAGGATTCAGCATGTTCGTAAATTGAATTGAATCCAACCCAACGAAACGCAATTACCTAATTTCTATTTGAGGGACATATTTGGCCCAATATAGAGTAGCCCAAGAATAGCTTTGATAAATGGAGGGGATGACGTGAATGGGCTTTATCGGGACGCAGAGGCGGTTTGTTCCTTTGTACTCTGTTTGGAAGATTACCAAATCAATTGAAACTCTGCCAACAAAAAACGATGCTACGCATTCTTCACATCTATACATCAAAAGGAAAATATAAATGAAATGAGAAACACAAACCCACGGGTAATTTGGCCGTCTGTTTATCATCTTTTGCCAATCTGGCTAGAAATATTATACAGCTAATGTCTCATCAATCTTCTATAGTTAGAAGCTTTTGCTACTTGAAGAAACCTCTTAAGAACCGAGAATGTAATGTGATGATACTTGAGAGAAAGTGAAGCATATGTAAGTCGAAGCAAGTCATCACCAATTTTTTTTTTTTTAAATGGTAATAATATTTTTGATTCAATTTTGAATTAATTAAAATTAAGCTTTTCTCTAAGTGTCACATCGACTTGATCTATTTAAAGAAATTAATTAATTTACTTACATACTGATGCAAAATTAGAACCAAGGTAAGTATCACACTTTCCCCTCGGATTATCATCACCATTATTGTGTTTTGTGATCATCACATTAATGTCATATTATCCTAAGCACGTGCCACATATGCACCAGCATGACATTTTGGCAGCACGTACACGTAGGAGAGAGAAGAGAAGCTCTCATCAACCAGAAGAATCCCCACCCTCCACGTAACCCATCTAATCTAGAAATAGAAATAGAAATAGAAATCCTATTTATTTATTTATTTAATTTCTTGGCTCTCAATCTCATCTCTCTCAAATTGAAAATTGAGGGTTCGGAAAGCAAAAAGGAATCAACGACAAAATGCTGAGGCTCGCCGCAAAGAGGCTTTTGGGAACACTGTCGCCGTCATCGTCGCCGGCGGCGGTTAGGGTTCTTCCGCGTTTGTACCACGAGAGGGTTGTTGACCACTACAACAACCCCCGCAACGTTGGATCCTTCGACAAGAATGACCCCAACGTGGGCACAGGCTTGGTCGGTGCACCCGCATGTGGCGATGTCATGAAACTCCAGATTAAGGTTGACGAGGACACCGGAAAGATCGTTGATGCTCGCTTCAAGACTTTCGGCTGTGGATCCGCCATTGCTTCTTCCTCTGTCGGTATGTTGGTTAGGGTTTGTGCTTTTTTGGGTGATGGGTATGTCAATGTGCATAGCAAAAATGTTTTTTTTTTATTCTTTTTCTTAATTGACTGTCATAGAGGGCATTCTCTGCAATATCCTCATTGGCAATGTTTCTAATTTATAGTTTCTCTCTTTTCAGCTACTGAATGGGTGAAGGGAAAGCAAATGGAGGAAGTTTTATCCATTAAAAACACGTAAGTATCTACCTTATAACTCTTGTAAACATATGTTGCTATTATATGTTACTTTTCAGAGTGTCTATTTCTCTTTATATGAAATTTGATATGTCATGGGCAGTGGTCATCAAAGCAGTCACTTGTTGTGGTCATGGCTTGTGTATTTTGTGATTTATTTGCTGGTTGGTTTGGGTGCACATATAGTTATGCATTTGAGAATATTGGATCTTCACAAAAGTAACAAAAATAGTCTGTTGGCTTGCAAGCATGGAGGAAGTTCTGAGAATAGCATCTTTTTTTGTTTTGGCCAGCAGAGTAGCGATAAATTTTAGGCCTTCGTCTATAATTTTCCCATTTAGTTTTAATGCTTGAGGTTGAAGAAGAGAGAGATGGATTCTATAGAGGATGAGTTTTTATCTGTTTAAGCGGTTTGTTGTAGTAGACAACAGGACAGCTACATACAAAATAACATTTTTGATTGGTGTAATGGTTAATGTTGGAAGATGTGTTGTTCTTTAATATATAATAATTATTATATATCTTCTGCTTTTCGTCTCCTTCTAGATGCTGATCACTCTAATCCCTGCTTATAGATTATTTCAGAATTATTGAAAGTTTTTTGCTGTTATGTTTTGGACCTTTTGGTTCTTATCACATGTACCATCTCTAGGAGTTAGTCCTGCCAGATGATTCTAGCTTTGGTTATGCTTTCATGATTAATAGTTCTGGTCTGCTGTTATGAGTTTTCAAAGTGACACATAATTGATGTCCTGCAGTGAAATTGCAAAGCATCTTTCACTTCCACCAGTTAAGCTTCACTGCAGCATGCTTGCTGAAGATGCTATTAAAGCAGCTGTTAAAGACTACGAAGCTAAGCGTGCCATGGCAACTCCTAGTGGAGAGTCAACAACTGGGGAGAAGGCTGCTGCCACTGCTTGATTTCTTCCATGTCTAGAATGATGATGAAAAAAACCATTAGTTTGGTTTTCTAAAACTGTTAATCAGTTGTACATCATTAGAACATCTTCATGTCTGACTTTTCTTGGTTGGAGCTAGTCAGCTACATTGTATTCTCATGTGAAGTAAATACTTGTGGCGCTGGCTATAGTTTGTTATCTTCGCAAGGTCTGTACGAGTCGAATCATGTTTTTGGAAGGTCAATTTGTATTTTATTAATTAACTTTGTATGCACAATAAAATAAAGCAGGATTTTTACATATTGGAATGTTTGGAAGTCCGCAGATTCATCCTTGCTGAAGCGAACAGCATCATATTTTTTACAATTTGTTTGGGAATCGTATATTTGTCTTCTGTAATTCATCTTTTATCTTTGGGTAAATTTGTCTGTAATTAGACTGTTGTCTCTCACAATGAAAATATGAAGGCTGCGAGCACGCTTCATAGTGGAAGGTGAGTCCTTGCCTAGAGGATGAAACTGAAGAATGTGGCAGCATAAAATATTTGGTAGAAAGCATATTCCGGTCTATAATGAGGCTGTCACTTGAGGGATCAATAAAGTGCACTCAACATGGCATAAAATTTCTATTCTTTTGGTCTTTTGTTTTGGTTATAGTCGAATAAAATTTCATGGCGATTGTTGTTTTGTTACAGAATAAAATTTACTCATAAGGCATAGAAGCATGGAACCAGATTCTGAAACAACTCTGAGTTGATGATATCATCAAGAGAGACACGGCCTAGAAGACAAGCAACATCCTTATTACCAAAGAAAGGCTTTTCCACGTTATTCCTTCTCCTTCAGTCAGAAAAGGTTTAAAAAAAACATTTTGTCAAATGAGTGGATTTTCGGAGTGTTCCAAAGTGCAGGATTCATACCATTCCTATTATCTGAGCAAAAGAGTGCGATACTGAGATGCATTTAACTTCACAATATTAAACCATGTTTATGGGCCAGTTTCAGATTTCTGGAACTACAAATGATCACACCCAATCATATATATTCGGTGCAATATCAAGATATACAAAAAGAGGGAGGCATAGTAGTAGGTAACTTATTTTTATGACTAAAAAATATTCATTCATTCAAATTGATAAAATACATTACATTGAGAACAATATAAATTTAACATCGCTAAAAACAGAAAATGATGAATCTGCGAACAAACTCACAGCATCCAGGTTAATAGCATAACATGACAAAATGCCTACAAATGTGACAAAATCAAAGTGATCGGAATATTTATGCCTCTGAATCTGTAACGTTGACGTTCAAGTCTTGATTGAATCTGTAATGGATCGAAGCTGATTTATCAATTTGAACCAAACAAATACCGTAACAAGACGAGAAATCATCACAACAAGACGGAAAATCAAACCACACCGTATCAAGATGACGAACAAAATACTGCCACACTTAAACGACGAAAATACATAAAAACACAAAAGAAAAATCAGATCTATATGAAAAAATCACTTATTTAAATAAAATGAAAGAAAAAATGATGTAAAGAGGTGATTCTAGAACAAAAAAATGACCCAAATCACCTCTTTTAGTAAATGAGAAAAAAGAAAAAAATGAATAGATGAAAAGTGTAGAGAAAGAAGAAAGGTTGAGAGAATTTTAGTGAAACTTTAATAATAGGTAACTTAAATAAGGAGAAGTTAATAAATGATTAGATGATAGTATAATTTGGAGGAAAATTAAACTCTCCAAACATAATCCACTGAACCACATCTTAACAAATAACAACATCCTTTCTTTTTAGTTCCTTCCCACTCTGTAACGTCATATCCTCTACGCAGTCTTCTTGTGTAAAATATCCAACAAAAAATTCGTGATAAAGGGCTCATAAGATGGCGTTTTTGCATAACCAGGAAAGTAATTGATATCAATAACGAGGTACCTGCTCCAATCTTTAGCATCTCTAATCACATCAAGGTTGAATAGGTTAAGTCCCATGGCCTTCCTCAACGCTCTTGCCAACTCACTTATCAAACTCTGAGGAGGCATCTCAGCATTCTCAACGTTGCTCACGGCACCATCTCCTTCCTCGTTCTGGCTATACCCTTGGGCAGTCAAGTTCGATATTTGAGAAAATGGCAGCGCCCCACTCAACGTTTTCAGCTTCTCTTCGGATATATCAGCCAAAGACTTGCGCTTGACGCAATTTACGTGCTGCCCAGCAACGTAAATTTTGAACACAACTCCACCATGATTCAGAAACTCTTGCAGCACTATGGGAGTGCTCAATGTGTTGAGCCCGTCATGGTCGAAAACCAAACACAGTTTGTGAGAACTGGCAGTGCCATAAGCCAAAAGGGGCTTTGCGATGACGGGGAACGCCAAACCCAGTTCTTCGATTGCGTTCTCGTCACTGAAATCGAAGGCTTTCGATTCGTTCACGACCACTTGCTTCGGAATCCCAATAGTGACATTTTCTAGAGAGATTTGCAACTGGGTCACCGCGTCGAGCATCGAAATCCGATTGTGAAGCGGCTCCACCAACTCGGGGCGATCGATGATGACCGCATTTGGGTGTTTCGCCGAAAACTGATCCAACTGTTTCTTCCAATTTTGGGTGTGCAATTTGTGGATGATGCAATCGAAAGGGCCCTGTTCCAGTAAGGGTCTGTTTGGGTCGATTTGTATCAGATCTATACTGTGTTGCTTCGCGTAATCGAGGAGGGACTTATGAATGAAGCTTAGAACTTTCTTGGGTTCGAGAGCGTATGCTACACGATACCTCTGAGCTGCTACTTCAGACATGCCTGTCATGTTCCTCTGGAATTGAAGCTGCTGTTGCAGTGTGAAGTTTCGGTATGACAATCGTTTTCGCTGAGTTTATTGGATTGGTGGTAAGTGATCAGAGATATTATTGTTTTAATGTTTTAAAAGAGAATGGAAAAGAATGACATGAGAGGGTTTCATTCTATTCCATATTATTATATTTTTTAATTTTTCTTTTCTCTTAAATTAGGGGAAATGAGATGGAATCAATTAATGTTTATAAAATATAATATTAAAATTATAAATTTATCCTAATTTAAAATAAATTTATAAAACTCTTTCACATTTCTCATTTCACATTTTTATAAGAGTTTATAAAAATTTATATGAAAATAAAATGTTGTTCAAAAAATTAAATTTTATAAAATAAATAATTAAGATTAATATGTATGAAGTAAGGGTAATATGGTAACTATAAATTTATAATTCTTACCATTCCATTTTATTCCATTAAAACTTTCAAATAATGGAATGGAAGCTTTTTTTCATTCCATCACTAAACATCGAAACAATTGTGTGGGAACTTTATTCCACTCTATCCTATTTCATCTCATTCCATTTTATTCCATCTATCATAAAACTTCCAAACATAGTCAAAGGAGAATAAAGTACATGGCAACTTAATTTGCCACAAATAATAATAATAATAATAATAATATGAAATTAAATTAGATTGCCAAACTTTACCTCATTTTTCACTAAGATAATCAAATCTCCTTTCTTTTATTATGTTTACTTAAAAACTAACAATTTAGGATACTTTATTGACACTTGATAGAGATATTATTTTTTAGCATTTAATTGTGAAAAATAACAAAAAGAGATAAAAGATTTAAATTCAAAGCATGTATTTATCATTTAATTCAAATTGCTTCTTAAAAAATGTTTATTAGGTACATTTTAATTTTTCAAATACTTAAAACTTTATAGGGATAGGCTATTGTTGGGATCGCACATAAGACCCTCGGAAGAGAAAGCAAATATTCTCTTTCTAAATACGAAGGTTTTTGCTTATTTCACAGATTAAAAGACAACAAAAAAGGAACGAGGAATTGAAGATCATAATTCATAAGAATCGAATTAGAGTAAGCATGGATTATGTGGGACATATGTGCCGGGACTGCTTCAAATTAGAGTAAGCATAAACTGTTGTATTCATGCTGAAGTTCAAATTGACAGCGCTTCTACAGTCTTTCAATGCTAACAATTTAATGACCAAAAAAACAAATGCTAAAAAATTTCTTATGTTGGCCAGCTGAAGAAACATTTCTATTTCACATATTGTGTGCAGGACTTGAAAAGTAATCTACACAAAAGAATGAAATACTCATACAATTACAGTGGTTAAGCTTACATCTTCTGAATTGACAGCAAAATTTCGGCTTACGTATTCTCAACTGACAGCAAGATTTCAAAATATGAATGAACCAAAACAGCTCTTCCATTGATCAATTAAAATAGGTATACATGAGAGGATGAAAGCATCAATCCTATGCCTGTAATTGTATAGATTCGACCTTGTTGTAAGCTACATCCTTGACTTTCTTATGGGAACCATGTCTTGATTTGTTTGATTTCCTTTTCTTTGAAGCAGCATTTTCGTGAGTGTGATCTTTCTCCTCGATGCCATGTTCTTTGTCTGGAATGTTGCTTTCAGACTGCAATGAAAACTCAGCCTTTGATTCTGTCTGTTGAGTTTCTGGTTCAATGACTGACATTCCTGTTAGAATGTAGTCTAACAAAAATGTGCTTCTAACAAGTCTGTCTATCCTGCCAAAATGCCTCTGAGTATATGGGATAAGACCTTCAAGAAGTTCCCCAATCCCTTTAATCTGAAAGGTCCCACAAAAAATGTCCGTCAAACATGAAATATTTTCTCTTTCCTCCAAAAATTGCAGTTGATAAACGCGAACACTTCCTAAGAAATTTAATCAACATACATAGGCCAAAACCCATTGTTACCAGTGTCAAACTGAGTCAAATTTAAACCAATGAATAACTTCTAAAAATATATTTTCCAAAATCCACCATTGGATTAGAATCTCTAATTACATATATCACATCTATAAATTTTCATAGTATTTAGAATTAAATTTATATCGTTTATCTTATATCAGCATAGATTTTATCTTAGTACCAACTATCATATATTTCTAAAAAGATTCTCATTTGCATTCAAGAGCATACAATCTGACCAGCAATCAACACAATCAATATTGAAGTTTAACTAAATACCTCAGGCAGCTATGGAGTCTCTCAAACAGACAGTAAAACCAGAAAATGTAAGAAGTCAAAAACCATATTCAAGCATCAATCCAAGCAATTCAGTCGTTAAGCTTCACAATGTTCAAGAGATGCATGATCAGTTGCATGAAGCCTCTTAAAAAGGGTAAAAGAACACCTGAACAATATCTGTTGGAGGAAAGATGTTGAAAACTCTGAAAAGCACGGACTGTGAAACATAACAGAGCTTTGGTTTTGTATTCCATTCTCGAACATAGTCAAACAATATCCGAAGCTCTTCCTTGCCCAAGGCCTTAAGTGCTCTGTCTATATGATGTTCAGCCCCTCTCTTCCTGCAGAAAACTTGGTCATGTGTATGCCAATAGGATTCAGACAACAAAAAATAGATTACTGCTAACCTGCAAAGTTCTGCAAGTAACTGAAAAAGTCTACGGGGCCTGCGCAGTTCAAATGCAATTTGGATTGCTTTAGTATAGTCGGCATCTGAGACAGCATTCTCTAGTTCTTGACCTTTCAAAACCCCTTCTTCCTGCATCAACATCAGGAATCACACTGCTTTTCTAATACACAGGGTACACGTGATTTGTGAGAGTATTGGTTTTAAAAAATATCCTAAAAATTACATATATGCAATAGGTATATATCTGGACAATCTTCCACAATCTCAGTCATTTGAACTTAAGAAAATACATCTGTAGATGGAATTTCTTGAATAAGTCCCTCCTTCTCCATGAGGCTTTCCATTTTTCACTAAAATCAGAGTGCTTTGCTTGAAAGTTGAAATACTCCATGGTGAAGTAAAATAAAGTGGTCCATGACTGAAAAAATGATCTAGAAGAAAAATGCCTACATGAGGGGTTGTAATTTACTGATTTAAAGCCAAGGTTATTTCACTTGTGAAACTGTAAATAATAGAGTCTGTAAAACCTAAGTCAGCAAGACACTATTGTGAAGATTAAATAACCATTAACTTGCATTGCTATATTAAGCAAAGCAAAGCCAGAGTATGATTTGAGTCTTGCAACATAAAATGTACAAACAACCATGAACATCCAATTTTAAGATGGCATTGAGGTATTGCAGTCAATTTCCCAATAAATATATCCTGTGCATTTTTAGATATTCCACTTTTTGCAAGAAGGTTGAGATTAGTGAAAAAAATGAGCAAGAGGCACAAATCCTTGATGATTGAACAACTGGTTTTGACTGACTGATGTTTACAGCTGAGTTCGTAGATTGTGACTGATCTTGATTCTTTATTGTTCGTCTTAAATTCATAGAAACAGGAAGAGAAATTTTTTTGCATCATGTAACGAGGAAAAATTATAGATAGAATCTAAGCAATCAGTATACCATAAGCAACCATAAAACTTGCCCCTTGATTTAACCTCCGTACTATGTGGGCACCAAAAATGTAAGATAGGTTTAACTCACCTCTTTACGGAAAGCTTCTTCTTTGTCAGCTGCAGTGGAATCAAACCATAGATTGACAACAGCATCACTGCCACCAGTTGCAAGCATTTCTGTCTTCCTACCAACAGCCAAGGCCCAAACCTGCAGGCCAAATTTTGTCAGCAAAATTAAAGGACAAAGAAACTTGAATTCTTTCACGTGTTGGGAAAATTTCATGCGGGAAAAGTGGAAAGAAGTAGCTCATTGATAACAAATTGGAAACAGAGTACTGATTTTACTGAATAAACTCACTGAATCCCTTCTTCTGCTACTGATATTAGTCATTAGTGTGATATCAGTATCAGATGAGGATCTGTACAAAATACTGAAGGAAAAACACTCACAACAGGAAAGGAAAAAAAAAAGAGACACTACAGACTCTTTGAGGGGCCTGCTTCCTCCCTTCCCAACTCTCACTCAAACCTTGCCTATCTTCCCTATCCTCTTCCCTCCCTTATTCCATACTCTCTAACAGAAACTGCTCCCTGCCCACCTGCCACGTGTGCAGGTTGTTAAAATGGGATTCCCCAAAATGATTATCACCCCTCATTGTTCACACAAGTCTCCAATCCTCTGCTACCCTTCCCCTTCTTCCTACCGTACACCTTAGTGATAAGTGGCTGCCTAACACTCATACAAACAGGTTATGGTTGCAACTGCATTTTGGGAAAAATCATGAATAAAACACAAAGCATCTTGGTATGTAACAACAGTCCATAGTCTATTGCGCTACTTGCTCAAACTAATTCTTAAGATCCACATCAGCTGAAAATTTTGAATGAAATTAATGGTTAACGAAGTACTTAAATAAGTGATGACAATCTATATGACTACATTATATATACTATCTTAGTTAGCGAGCAAGAAAAGAACCAGGGAAGTGCCAATGCCAAAATAATGGGTGATCAAGGAAAGCATAATTTGAATGTTCAGCACTGCAGATAATTTGGCAGAATTTATATAATTTGGGTTTGAAACCATTTCTTTTGGTAGTGGCTGAGAGCTAAATAGGCCAAAGCTTAAGCTTCTTACTATATCATGGAATAAATTTTTTTGAAACTCTCCTTTGGGGAACATTAAGCATACAACACATTAGGACACATTTTCCAAGGTATATAGATCTAGAAACAGAACAATATTATATTAAATTAAAAAATTAAAAAAAATAGCAGAAGATAAGGAGTATAACAAACGATCAACTGGCACCTTGTCTTCATGGTGATCATAAGTGGCAACACATTCATTAGTTTTTACAGTCCACAACTTTACTAAACCATCAGCACCTGAAACATTGATTAAGTTGATCACACATGCAATCAAAATGTTAGAAAGAGCAAAATCAGTTACAGATAGCCTCATACCACAGGAAACAATTTGTGTTCCACGAGTAACAAACAATGCTCTTAACACACTTGAAGTGTGTCCTTCAAATGTTTTCAAACATGAGCCATCAGATATAGCCCATATCCTTATTGTCTTATCACCAGATGCTGTTACGACACATTGATCAACAGGAGAAAATTCTACAGACCAAATTCCCCTTTTATGCCCTTTAAATACAACTACTGATACAAGATCTGGAAGTCTCCAAACACAAGCTGTGCGATCCTGATGGGAGAAAAGTAAAAAAATAAAATAAAATAAAATAAATGGTAAATGCAGTGGAAACACTAAAAAATTTCAAAAAATAAAAGGAAAAGTTAAAAAAGGAAGCCAATATAAGTAGCTATTGCCTTTTCTTTTCTTCGCTCAGAACAAAAACCATAATAAGCAATAGACAATTAAGGGGGCAGTCCCTTTTTCTGTAATTAATTAAAAGGCCAAAGAAAGCAGCAACTTAGATATAATACCAACCTGAGAACCACTACATACTAAACTATCATTTGGAGCAACAGCTACAGAATTGATATCTTTATCATGAGCTGCGACAACAGCTTTTGCTTTTAAATTAATCAGCTCTGTCACATTGTCTGAGAGACCATCCATACTCCACACCTTGAGAGTATGATCACTGAGAACCATTGCCACAGATTGGTAAGAAATAAATTTGAACAATATAGTATCATCAGAAAGCTTGCAGGTTTAAAACCGAAGGATTCAACAGTAAACTCAGCAACATATTACAACAGTCAGTTCATATAGCAGAAAGAATAGGGAAGTCAATTTTTGATAAAAAATGATCCATTGGTAGCAGAATATCTTTATAAGACACAAATGTGGCAGTCTTGTATGATTGAGTCAAGAACACGAAAAGGGAAGGGACTGAAGACTAAATTCAACACAAATTTTCTTATATTGATTCCAACACTGAAACAAGTAGAGGTGAATTCAATTATACTAGTAACTAAAGGACGTTTGCTTGCATTTCCATTATACTTAAAAGAGAGAACAACACCACATATAAGGTCAACCATGATATTTTTTCTACATGGAAAATCAAATTATCACTGTTGCAGTGACACAAGGATTGTGACTTGAAGTTAGCAGGACAACAGACAGAAATCAACCTTAACAGCAAAAGGATTCTTGAAAACATTGCTTTCTAACTAGTTGAAGTCAAGAATTCTCCCTTTTCCTTTATTGGTGCTAAATTAAATGCTATTGTGAGAACCAAAGTTGTAACTATTAAGCAATATGTTGCAAAGAAAATGACTTATTCTCTTCCTCCACTATGACATTATCACTTGAGAATTGATATAAACCCCATGGCAAAACACATTTCTCTCCTTTTCATTTTATAGTAATTATGTTTGTGATTAAAAGATTCCACATAAGAAGAACCCAGACCCAGATAAAGGGAATCCAAAATGCAGGAACTTATGGAGAGTAAAAGAGTAAATAAATTCTTGCTTTTAAGAATAAAAATAGAAGTAAGTAAATGCATCATCACTCACCTACTACCACTAACAAAGAAGTCTCCCTTTCTTTTTGAAAAGGCAATGGCTCCAACAGCCCCCATGTGACCTATACCAACTCCAATGCAGCTTCTGCTTTCTGATTCCCACAACCTAACCTATACAGCGAGTGGAAATGCAAAAATTTACTATGCATGACTTGAACACAGAGTGCACTCCAAGCATATTATGAGCTTAATAGACCACCAGTTGTTAATATTTGAACTGGAGCACCTCAAGCACTAGTTCCCATAGAAGAAAATTCAAACTCTTCACAACAGTCTCAAGACCAAAGGGGAAACAACTTACGCTGTTGTCTTTACTTCCAGTTACAATCAGTGTCCTCCCAGAACTTGAAACACAGGTGTCAAGGCATAGAACAATTTCAGTATGACCAGCTAAGACATAGGAACATGACATAGATGCAAGGTCATAAACCCGAACCTGCAAAGCTCCAGGTAGGGTTATACATTAGAGACCAAAACCTTAAACATCACTCTTGCTAGACTAAAGAATTGAAAGTAGACAACATATTGAAGGGCGGTGAATCAAATCCTGAACTCTTAACATTCAACAATCATTCAAATCTCAATAATAACTGTACAATTTTGATTAACTATAATCATGAAAGTTCAAAACATTAGGACATATAGTTTGGTTGTGTGATATTATGCAAGTTTTTGAAACATATTATTGAGTGTTTACTAAGATTTCATGTCTTTTACCTTTTTTCTTTTCCTTGTTCTTATTCTTTACCTTTTTCAATGATATGCTGAATCACTTAGATTAGATTCACTAAGAGCTATGCTTATATTAATATTTGGATAAAGATAAAACATGTTTATCTAAATACAAGATTATGAGATATTGTAGCTATTATTGACTTGTAATGAAGAGCATAATTATAAATGGACATTCCAAACACCCAGCAAAAGCTTTTTTTCCCTTCTCACTCTAAACATATAAGTTTTAACCAAAAATGAAAGCAAGCTAAAAAACCAATGAGCATTTCATATGTCACTACTCACCACAGCATAAATAGGACCATGACAACATCTCAAAATTATCTCAGATATCTATGTACCTCATTCTCTTTGTGAATCATAGAAGATTTCAAAATGATCCTAGTTCAAAAATTGAGGCAATCCATTACAAAATAAAAACTCTAACACAATTGAATCACATCCCAAAATTTAATATTTATAAAAAAAATTCTTAAATTGCAAATACTCTCGATCTTGAATGCATAGCATTGTTTTCCAACTGTTAAGAATAATAACATATGATAAATGTGTAAAACATGTAACAGTACTTTAGTATTATGGGTATCCTATGACTGCTCCCTGTTGAACATAATATATATATATATATGACTGCTTGACACTATTGTCTTATAGAAAGCAAGTGGTCTGATACTCTTATGATAGCAAAATGAAGTTGAATAACGAGGATGGAGATGTATTGGAAGACCCTAAACTACCTCACTGTGACATGACCAAATATCGCTTTCCAAGTGAGTGTAGTTAGTCAGCTCATGTCATCACCTAGAACTACACATTGGGATGCAGTTGTTCATATTTTGAAATACCTTAATGGGGCACCAGGTCGTGGAGTTGTCTATCAAGACAGAGGTACCTGCAACGTGGAGGGATTCTCTAATGCGGATTGGGCAGGATCACCAATTGATAGGAGATCCACAATGGATATTGTGTCTTTGTTGGAGGTAATCTTGTGAAGAGCAAGAAGCAAAGTGTTGTTTCCCACTCTAGTGCTGAATCTGAGTATAAGGCCATGGCCCAAGTTACGAGTAAACTCATGGATATCCCATTTACTGAAGGAGCTCGGTGTTGGAAATTCTCATCCTATGGAGATATGGTGTGACAACCAAGCTACTATACATATTGCTAATAATCATGTGTTCCACGAAAGAAAGAAACACATAGAAGTGGATTGCCATTTTGTTCGGGAAAAGCCTCAACAAGGGTGAATCTTGTTAAAACATGTTCGAACTGGAGACCAGTTAGCTGATAAGCCTTAGTAGGGAACAGAGTGAGTGTTATGTGTAACAAGCTGGGCATGATTGATATCTATGCATCCGCTTGAGGGGGAGTGTTGAGAATAATAACGTGATAAATGTGTAAAACATGTAAGGGTACTTTAGTCTTATGGGCAACCTATGATTGCTCCCTGTACAAGAAGATATATATATATATAATATTATATATATCTCTGTGTGTGTGACTGCCTGACACTATTGAGTTATGGCCTACCAATTCTTTTTCACTTTTCTTTTTCAATCTTAACACCATTCTTATAAATAGAGACATGGATCATGACCAAATGCCTTATTCATCCCTATGTATATTTATTGCAAGAACACACTAAATCAAATTTTGAGGGCAGCAACAAGAAGAAACACTACAAAAATCAACAACTAAATGAAAACAATATTCTGCAGTCTAGGAAAACTTGCCCTTTTTTCAGCATTGATATCTTCAAATTGAACTGGGTTGATAAACAATTCAAGCTCTACTTGAATCGCAACAGTTTACAGATTTATACATACAAAAACACATCTTCATACCTGTTCAAGATTTGTCGCAAGAGCAAGGAATTTTTCATCATCCCCAATAAACTTCATATCCACAACCTCTTCATTATATCCTACAAGTCTTTTGGTTAGATTTAATTGCAACAACTCTTCAGTGAATTCCAGAGTGTAAAACAGAAACTGCTGATCCGCTGTCACACAAAGCAATCCTTGATCTGAGGGAAGCATAACAGCAGAAGTAAAACCCCTTCGCAAGCCATCCTCATCTATGCTGGCTGTAACATCTGAAGCCCTTTGCTCAAACATGCAAACCGCACTGTCAATACAAAAAAACTAATGAGGCAGCGCATAGATTCCATCTTGATTGATGCAATTATGAAATTTAGAGGTCCTTCACTTTTTTCCAGTAGAATATATTTGCATCACAAATTTAAATGTGTCAAATTATTTACAAGCTTGTGTCAAATTATTTACAAGCTGTCCCCACTCGGAATAAATCCTCAATAAGAAATACAAATTCAGTTACCAATTTTTGAACCTGAGTCCCTGCATACCTCCCTAAATTTAGAGGTCCTTCATTAACTAAGTGTAACTAATGGAAAACTTTATTGAACTAGAAATATTTAAACTACTGGGAAATCCTCATAAATTACCCTTCAGAACTCCATATGCGCACAATGCCTCGTTCACCAACTGTAACAAAATAGAATGCTTGGGAACCACCTCGTTTCTTTGCATTTTGCCGATATGAATCCAGAGATGAAGCAAAAGGACTCTGAGGACCAATTACAGAAACAGCTTCAACTGCCTCATTTGTGATGACAGTCTTCTTGTTGCTATAATCATGAAGGTCCCACAATGTTACAACCTGCCAATATTCCGCACACCAATTTAGTAGACTAAGTTCAGTGCAGTTGGCATACTAATTAAAATTTATTCCAGAGAAATCATGCAGCATGTAAATTAAGGGTTCATCTAACTCTAAATCCCAAGAAAAATAAATAAATGCCTAGAGAACTTAATATTCAGAAGGAGTTAAGAAAATTTTAATGGAGACTCTGCTGCCTCTAGCCCCAAAGAAGAGATGAAGGCACAAACTTGAAAATCCAAAAATGAATAAATAAATAAAAGAGAAGAAAGGAAAGAATAAGCTCATCATGCACTTAAAACAAACAGTAAGATGGAGCCTTATAGAGCCTGCCTTATCTCTTCCAGCACTAAGCAATGTCCATCCATCTTCAGATACTGCCATAGAAGTCACTGCTGAGCGATGATTATCTAGTGTTGCAATGCAATTCTTTCTCTTGGTCTTGGAAACATCCCAAACCCTCACAGTTGCATGATCACCACCATCATCACTGCCAGAAAAAAGCTGTGGAAACCAATCTCATCATGATTAATTAAAGATGTGAAGAAAGGTGGAATCAACACTTGGGAATGGTTTAAAACAAGGAATAGAGTATGGAGAAAGAAAAGTCACATTTGCATTAAAAGGATAAGAAACACTTGTAAGGTAATCAATCATATCAATTTGCATTACTTGAGTTTTATAAAACCCCTCTGCTGATGTTACAATAACTTCCATCTTCTTGTACTTCGGAAATCATGAGTTGTAATTTAAAAAGAAAAAATATTACCGAATGATAAAACCACGTTACATAACCATTAATCAAGCCTACACTCCTCCTGTCCCTAGTCCTACCATCAAATCACTCTGTTAAGTACACTGATTTTACACAGTGCAAAAATCTGGCAGTACATACCAAAGGGTGTTTTTGTTTTACGCCCATTAGATGTGTGCTTAGACATCCCGTTGGAAAAATAGGGGGGCAAGGGCAAGTTTGCTCCTCTTTCAATTAATGTTAACATGTAACTCATATAACAATGGTTCATGATTATGATTTAATTCTCTTGCCTGTCACCGAAAAGTGTAAGCGCACAATGCATGCCCCAATGCAATAAAAACGAAAGTACTTACAAGTTGTTTCTCTGGATCCGGATGGAACATAATACTAGAAACAACTCCTCCGTGACCTTTAAAGTAATGAGTGCAGAAGCCACCATCCACATCCCAAACGAGGACCTTCCTATCAGCACCCCCAGTAGCGAGCAGTCCCCCAGAAGGGTGGCACGCCATAGACATAACAGGACCATCATGACCCTAACCAAATTCCAGTAGAACACATCATTTACATCACAAATGAAAGAACCACAACTACAAAAATAGCTGCAAAAGTTTTTTTTTTTTTTTAAAGTGCCTCCAAAGAAAACCAAACATTGAATTGGTTCTGATTAATGGGCAAAATTGAAATATAAAATAAAATCTGCGAGTACCTTCCAAGAGCGCACGCATTTGAGCGTAGATAAATCCCAAACTCTGATTTGTCGGCTGTGAGTGGAAGAGAAGAGTATGTTATCATTTGGGCTAAGAGCCAAGGCGGTGACTGACTCGGAGTCGCCGTCGAGGGTGGACCTAATGGATGCATTGGCGGAATCAACGATCTTGATGGAGTCGCCACATGCACAGGCGATGAAGGAGGCGTCTGATGACACGGCAAAGGGTCCGCCGGTGTAGAACTGCTGCAGAGCGGGAACGCAACGATAGTTTCCTTTCAATCGAAGGGACTCCATGGTTGTTGCTTCGTATTTGCGCAACCGTGAGAATCAAAATCAGAGATATTTATCTTTTTTAGGGTTTTTCTGGTCGAGGAAGCTAGCTAGGGTTTAAGGACCAGGGTTTTGGTTTTGGTTTTGGCTTTCCTTTCTTTCTTTGCCTCGTGACTCGTGAGTGCATCGCTTGTCCTAGAAAGCAATTGGTCAAATTAACGCACAAAAAAAAAATCTTAAAAAAAAAGTTATCAATAAAAGATAAGAAATATACAAAAGTTATGGGGATTATGTACAGTATATGCCACGCACCGTATTTTATAATTGAATGGCAATTTTAAAAATACAATTAGTACTAAATTAAAATATGGTCTATAAAATATGAATAATTATCTCAAATAATTTATTAAATAATTATATATTTATAATAGAATAATTATTATGTACAATTAAATAGTCATATATTTTTTGAAAAATACTACAAACTTTTTAAAACTAAATAACTAAATTTTAGTTATAAATAATTATTATTATGTTGTGAGATTGAAGTTTAAAATGAATAACTAACCATTATTAATTATAATGACCATATTTAAAATTATGATTATTGTCTTAAAATTTATGATTATTGTATTATTATGTAACTAAAATTATTTGAGTTGGCTTAACTAGTTAAAGGAACCTAGTTAAGATCTAGCATTTTCCATGTGCATAGTTTAAATAAATTATGTAATTCTCTCAGCTTCTGCTTACTCTTTTGAGATCCGAGTATGTTATTGTCGTTTTGATGGGTATCTTTAAAATAACATATCCTTACTATATATTTTTTAAAACATAACCAAAATATGTAATGATTTAAATATTTAGTCCTATGCGTTTATTTAGCATTTAAGTTGCACAATAATCAAATGATGAAATATAAATATTTAACTTGGTAAATTTTTCTGCATTTATGTTTTGTCTTTTTAGGTGAAAATAACTAATATAATCTAATTCTGTTGCCATTGTATTCATTTTGGTTATATTTAAAACGATGAAGTTTTAATATGTGTGCATTCATTTTTGTTGTTTTGTTTATAGAAAAACTATGGTTATTTAGTTTATTCGAACTAAGGTTATTTTGCGCGTATGCGGGAATGAGAGTTTAGCCTCTGACCAAACTAACCGAGGCTTGGCATTTGCACTGCTTTCTTTCCTTGCACATCGTTCCAAGGTGGTCGCATGTTTATGTTTCGTGTTATTTCCTCCTCTGTCGTACACTTTGTCAAGTACTTTTCACTTCTTCACTAATATCGTATAGTATCTCTTACTCCTTTAATTTAATTTTATTTATTTATATATTTGTTTCATGAGAGTTATAATATTTTGATAAGTTTAATATGCAGAATAAATTGTTAATTATCTATTAATAATTAATTTTATAATAAATATTTAAAAATTTATTTAATATAAATAATAACTAATAAATATTTTACAACTCAACTTCAATATTAATATCTTAAAACTCGTCCTTCTTTCTTGTGGTCAAAACTCGGTGTTGTTTTGTAGGACTCTTCTTTCATGGGGTTGGTCTATGAACTCATCCCTGAGCAAATATGCGTTTTTTTCTTATCTTTTGTAATTGTAAATTTGCCTCTGGCACAATGATGCTTACGCATATATCCCAAGGGACAAAATTCCATTGACAATTTTTAAAATGCATGTTTCACGCGTTGAGTGGGTTGTTGAACTTGAACCAGAGTAATTTATAATTTATTAATATAAAATGGCTTCCCTTGTCTCATTTGTTGTTCATTAATAATATATTAATGAATTTTTTTTTTTACCAGAAATTAGGAAAGGATAAATTTTTTGCATTTGTTGTTTAAGTGTAGCCACTGAACCAGTAACCACATTAGATAGGCTTCTGACGGAGTTAGAGTTACTTTGGTGGGGTCATGGAGGTAGTTGGCTGGAGTGGGTCTTGTATAAATGGCTGGCTTGGTAGATGAGGATCAAGTTGTAGGAATTAACGGTGAAAGGAGCAGGAGACTGAGGGGAGAGAGATATGGCACCCACAGGCAGCAATTCAATTCACAGGTCGAGTTCACGGCCTCAGCTGGATGTCAGCAAAGCTGAAATTCAAGGAAATGTGGAGGAGAAGTATCCCACTATTTTGTTACCCAATCAATCTGATGATATATCTCACCTGGCTCTTGACATTGGAGGTATACTAATAATTAAGATTCATATATTTAATATTTCTCAGTGAGGTCTTTTTTATTTTTTGTTTGTATTTTAAAATTATTTGCTCTTACTACTTCTCAGTGATGGTGGTGGAAGCAAGATAGGGACTTGAGACTAGTTTCTAGATTTTATCTATGCAACCCTTACATTTTGCTTTTCCATTTTGTTTCATATATTCAATGACCCATGACTCTTCAATTGCATAGCAGTTAATTTCAGAAAAAAGGTTGGTAGGCGTAGCCTTTGAAATATGCCTGAAACTTAAGATTATTCAAATTATATGGGCAGGATCTCTGATAAAGTTGATGTACTTTTCAAGACACGAAAACCAATCAGACAATGATAAAAGGATGAAAAGTGTGAAGGATCGACTGGGACTTGCCAACGGTAACAGGAGGAGCTATCCTATTCTTGGTGGGAGGCTTCATTTTGTGAAGTTTGAGACAAGCAAGATTAATGAGTGCTTAGAATTCATTTATTCAAAGCAGCTTCACTGTGGTGGTATTACTGTCTTGTTCAATTTACTTCTTTTATCAGTCTCTTGTCTACCACATTGGATTGCTAAAACAGTACTGCATGCATTGAATATAATTTTATAATTGTATTGGTTCCTATGTATTAATTCAACTACTTTCAGAACTTAATGAGTTAACGATCATGGATTTTTTCTTGCTTATAGGATTGGAATCACGTTATTCTGATGCTCTGGCTGACCGGAATACCATAATTAAGGTAACTTTGAGTCTCTGACTATTTTTACCTTTTTCAGAACCTGGGTTCTATTTTCTCTTGTTGTATGAGTTATGTGACTGTCAAATCTCCAAATTATCAGTTATAATTTATTTTAGCTTGCATGCATGAGGGCTATAATCTATGTGCTGCTTATCACATTTGGAAGTAGTTATTGCTAAAATGATAATTAATTGAGTAAAGTTGCCCATTAGTATAACAACAAAATTAAGGATGTTTCGATTTGTTTTTTATGCTCCTGGGATTGTTTGTAACAATTTATTTTAGAATGCCGTGACAATAGGTAAATTTTGTAATACTTTACTGCTTGTTCTGTCTTAATGCTGTTGAAGTACTCCATTAATGCATTAATATTTTGACAAAGGCTACTGGTGGTGGAGCATACAAATATGCTGACCTTTTCAAAGAAAGACTTGGGCTTAGTCTTGACAAAGAAGACGAAATGGATTGTCTTGTGGCAGGAGCAAATTTCTTGCTTAAGGTGGATCCAATTTTTGGAATTATCTGTTTCTCTTGTATTTTGTTTAAGAGTCATCTTGATAGTGAGGAAACATTGCATCTTTTGAGTTGAAATGTATGTATAAGTGTTCATCTCATGCATTATCTCCCTTTTCCTTACATGATAGTTATCATAAATATGAACAATTGAAACTAGTTACTTGTTACTTATTCCAATAAATAATAAGAAATAAATAATTAAAGAAAGAAAAAATATTTGTCTGGCTTTGCTTCTGTTGTCAGATTATAGTGTTTTCTCCTTGTTTAAGAAGGTATAGAGCCAATCAATTGCCAAGATTTGCATGCTATTGCTTCCTTTGCCTATGTCGTGCTTTGTTGCTAATCTTTACATAACCGGCCCCAAGCCTAGATAAAAGAGGAGGGTTGTGTTAGGCAGTCAGCAGCCAGCCTAAAACTTTGTCGAATCCGTTTCCTTCTTACATTATATGTTTCTTGCAGTTAACCAAGATCTGATTGAGATCTATGTTAGCCCTTCTCTGTTGAAAAAAAACAAGGTCCTATCTTTTTAGTTTGGAAGATATGAAGGGCATATTCTATGCTATTAATTCATTCTTGTTGACTTATCTATTGTTTTATTTTTCACTATCAATAATTGCTGATTAGATGTACTACCACTTCTTAGTAGGCAATTCGTCATGAAGCTTTTACGCACATGGAGGGCCAGAAAGAGTTTGTTCAAATTGACCCTAATGATTTGTTTCCTTATCTTCTAGTTAATATTGGATCTGGTGTTAGTATGATCAAGGTATATTTGTCTCGTTTCCTCATTTTATTAAACTTCTGATCTCTTTGATTTATGTTTCATAAGTACAAACAGGTGGTAATCTATACTTTTAATCTGGGTTGACATAGGTTGATGGGGATGGGAAATTTAAGAGGGTTAGTGGGACAAATGTTGGTGGTGGTACTTATTGGGGCTTGGGAAGACTGTTAACAAAGTGCAAAAGGTCATTTTCTGATGACTCCTTATTTTTTTCTTTATCTACTGCTACATTTGAACCATTGACAAAGGATTTGTTGAAATGAATTCCAGCTTTGATGAGTTGCTTGAGCTGAGTCAGAAAGGAGATAATAGAACCACTGACATGCTTGTTGGGGACATTTATGGTGGTATGGACTATTCTAAGGTAAATTTTGCAGTTGATCATATTGCCATATAGATATGATATTCATCCTATAGAAAAAAAAAATTGCTCCAAATTAACTTCATATATGGATTAGGTAGATTTGAATCATTTGATTTTTTTAAATCAATCAACATGACTTAGTAGTTACTGGTATTAAATAACCCTAGATTGGCCTATTGGCTTCCACCATTGCTTCCAGTTTCGGCAAGGCTACATTAGAAAAAAAGGAGCTTGAAGATTACAGACCTGAAGATATATCACTCTCTCTTCTACGAATGATTTCATACAATATTGGCCAGGTGAGCTTACAATTGTAATTTATCTCCTCCTCTGTCTCTTCCATTAGAAGAAATCAAAGCCAACAATTGTAATTTTGTCGAACTTTTTTTTATCTCAATAAATTAAAGCTGGAAAGTGTATAAAGTTCTTGAAACATATTGGTTAATAATTCTACTGTTTCATTCAGCTTATTCATATTAGTCAATTCATTATTTGAAATCTCAAGTAACTGTTGGATAAATTAGACGTGTATAAATATATGCAGTTCTCTGTGTTTAGTTAATTGAATATTGTCAAATTTCACTTTAAATATACATGTATATAAATGAAGGAATATATCCATTTTAGAACTTTTCCATTATTTACTAAACATTTCATTTTTGTTGTAATGTATCTATTCAATTTATGTTGACAAAAAGTTTATATTAGTTCTTTCAGAATTTGGGAACCTTTTTTTTGTTAATTTTAAAGATAATATGCTGATTTTGAAAGTTATTCTTTTCTTTAGAAAGATTTCCAGGAAAAAATTTATTTTGATCCAAATGCAACCTAAAAAGACATGGAGACACTGTCTAAGGAGTGCAGATGATCTGTGACACTAGTTCTGGATCATGCTTTGTGGCATTATCAGGATTATCTACCTTCAGTAATTTTCATGTTCTGTTCCATTATTTGTTCTTTCAATGAGTACTTGACCAATTGTGTTCTTTTTATCTCTTCTGTGTAGATATCTTACTTGAATGCATTGCAATTTGGGTTGAAGCGTATCTTTTTTGGAGGATTTTTTATAAGGGGTCATGCCTATACCATGGACACTATTTCTTTTGCAGTTCATTTCTGGTACATAAATTTCCTAATGATTTGACCTAGCTAATAAAATTTTATATTTGCTTTTAATTTAATTAGTATATTGTGTTGAGATTCATATATTTTCCCTTTAGGTCTAAAGGGGCTGCACAAGCAATGTTCTTGAGACATGAAGGATTTCTGGGAGCTTTAGGTGCATTTATGAGCTATGAAAAGCATGGTTTAGATGACCTCATGGTGCATCAGTTAGTTGAAAGATTCCCAATGGGTGCTCCATATACAGGAGGCAAGATTCATGGCCCACCACTTAGGGATTTGAATGAGAAGGCAAGTGATAGGATTATAAGAATTGGAAAAATGTGATGTGTGCTGGTCGCCTGCTTGAGATAAATGAACAAATTTTAGATGCTTACTTAACTTCTAAGTTATGGTGTAACTTATAAGAATGATTTTTATTTTATTTTATTTTTTTGGCTATCAATTCCGTTAACATCAAGAAGGTCCCACTTTATTATGTCAGGGGTTTCTCTTGAAGTTGCAATGATAAAATTGGTAAATTAACTCCACTAGTGAGATTCTTAGGAATAATTTGTCATGTCATCCACTGGAATCATATTAAATCAAGTTGGAATAATTTCCTACCAACTTGGATAGCTACAAAAGACAGAAAGTATGGAATCTAGATACGAATAATGAAAGAACCTTTAAATACGAAGAAAGCAATTATAACGTGAAAAGGATAGAATTAAAAGGCTGTTAACTGTGACAGCATTCTTGACAGTTTGTAAATATTTCTAACAAGTTGAACTAGTAAAACACTCCTTTATATAAGCGTATGTTGAACTTGGATGTTTTTCTGTTAAATCCCTAAAATTTCTGGTTGTTACCATTTATGTGGTGGGCGTATTAATTTGATTGGCATTTCTTTTCTTTGATTAGTTGTTTGACTATCCTGTGTTAATAATATTATAGTAATGTAGTGAGTAAGAGGTCTTGTTTTGTTATACTTCTGAAATGCACCGGTTTCTTGTGCCATGATTTGTTTTGAATCTTTTGAATAGAAGAAGCAATCAAACACTAGATGTTGACAAACTTTGAATTAGAATGTATAGAAGGAGAGGGAGCAGTGGTTACATTGTGCCTGACAAGAAGTATGCCTATGCAGCAAGTGAGCATGTCAGCTAAACCTTTGTTATTGGTTTTGAATTCTTGCTGGATTGATTGCATCATGTCTAGCGAATTCTTCTAGATGTTTAGGACACCAATATGCCATCTAGAGTAAAAAGAATTAGTTTTTTTCTTATATTCAGAAGCAGTTCAATCTGTTACAAAATTTTATGTTTTTATTTATTACATTTCACTCTGATTTTGTCGGCTCCAACGCAGATTTCGTGGATGGAGAAGTTTCTTCAGAAGGGAACTAAGATCACTGCACCTGTGCCGATGACTCCTCCTGGAACTACTGGACTTGGGGGTTTTGAAGTTCCTTTGTCAAAAGGAAGTACTCTACGATCTGATGCGAGTGCTCTAAATGTTGGTGTACTCCATCTAGTACCGACTTTGGAGGTGTTCCCCTTATTAGCAGACCCTAAAATGTATGCATGATTGCTCAACACGGTGGCTTTTCTGAGAGTAAAAATTTTCCATCTATTGGGCTGCTCGTGTTATGTTTTGGTTATTAAAATTGCTTAAGATATATATATATATATATATATATATATATATATATAACACGAGAGGCTTTATATTAATTGCACTATAGTTTGCTTGCTTATTCATCAATGAATTTATTGTTACTTCTTTCACAATATACTTTTATAAGGTGATTATCTGTTATCAGTATTCTATTTTTCAAACATAAATTGTTCTCTACAGGTATGAGCCTAATACTATTGATCTCTCAGATCACAGTGAATTAGAGTAAGTACATTACTGTAAATTGTAAAAAATAAAATAAAAAATAAAAAAACTTAATTGTCAATTAAGGCTTCAATTGTTTCTAGTGTTTTGCTTCTGTGGCTAATGCAAAATTTGAATATGTAGGTATTGGTTCACAATTTTGTCAGAGCACTTGCCAGATCTTGTGGACAAGGTAATATATTGTCTTGAAACCCCTAGCCTTTGTGCGCGTGCTTGTGTGTCTCTTTGTATGTTATAAACACAATACAATTAGACACATCCATGCACATGATAAGAAACTAAAGCATGAAAGATTACACTAGGTTCTGCTTCCGATAAAGACAAAATCTCTTCCAGTAACCAAATAATAATATAACCTTAATCACTTTTTAAATATGTTGATATATCTTTACATAAAAAATTATAAGAGAAGTACAAAAGCAGAGGATAAGGTGTCCTCCTTAAAGAAACCGAAAAACATAAACACCAGGGTAAACAAGAAAGATAGATCAACTAAGCAAAGCTCGCAAGTTTCTCTGCATGTCCAACATTTGAATCTCTCTATGGAAAACCTGAAAACCCTTAATCACTTTATCCCATAAAAAAGGCAGAAACAAAAGTTTACTCTAAAAACGTGGCTTTCCTCTTAAAGTATATGCAGTTATGCACCAAATAACTGTATATATTGCAAACTTCCAAAGAACCTTTCCCCCTTTACTCATCTCAAAACCTCTCAACTGACATAATATATGGTGCTCAAAGCTTATTGGACGACTCCAACATTTACCAAAAATACCCAAGAGCCTTCACCACTTATATCTAGCAGCTGGACAATGTAAAAATAAATGGTTATCAGTCTCAGAATCAGAGAAACACTTAACACAAACACTAGGAGAGAGAGCTTTGTGTGGGCTATCAACCCAAATTCTATTGAGTGATTGGGATTTTATTGCCTGTTAAATATTATCATATAAGCTTTGGCTTTCACAATTTTCCTGGCAATCAGATGGAGCGCATAGGGTAGTTGTGCTTGTAGAAGTCTTGTATAGTTAATGGCTTAATGCATTGAGCTTATTGATGGCTGGATAGTCACCCTTGGCTTATTTGGTTTATTGTTTTATTGTACTGCCTTGTCCACCTTGTTGGAAACATATTGAAATTCTTTTCTAAGGCAGTATATGATTATGAGATTCTCATCTAAAATATGGTAGGCTGTAGCAAGTGAAGGTGGGACTGATGATGCCAAAAGAAGGGGTGATGCTTTTGCTCGTGCATTTTCTGCCCACTTGGCAAGGTAATATTGACATGAGATTCCTGTTTTCATGGCTTACTCCCGTTATTGAAGCATGGGTATCTATCCATTTATCAAATGATGCAAACAAAGTGTGTTTGGATTTGCTTAATTATTTGAAACAATCGCTTTTTATATCTATAAAGTTATTTTCAGAAGGAAAAAAAGGTAACATTTTTGGGTTTTGCTGGAAAAAGTTGTTGATTATTTTTTATACTAAAAAAAAGCTTTTTCCAAAAGCTAAAATTTCAGCATTATTTCAAAAGTTGATTATTTGATTTTAGATTATTTCAAAAGCTTTAGGAGAGAAATACCTCTTTGCCCTCAACTAAATAACTTTTTCAATCATTTCATATCTATTTTGGTAATTTAATACATAAAAGTGATTTTTTTTATACAATCCAAATAAAACTCTTTATCTTAAAATCGCTTATGAATTAAAAACCATAAATTAATTTTCTCATAATTGATTTTCTTGAAAATCGATTATACACATAATCGATTTTTAACATAATCTTTTTTTAACAACTAATCCAAATACATACTTACTTGGAAGAACCATTTGAGACTATTTGATCTTTGTTATGGTTAATCAATTGGATTAGTTTTAACTTCTTGTTAGAACCATTTGTATTTGATATTTGTTATGGTCAATCAATTTGATTAGTTTTAACTTCTTAAAAGATTTTTAGTGAGTCAAGCTCTCCTCCAGTGTATTTGATGGTTTTTGAGAAACTCAATCCAACAAAAAGAAAAAGTGTATGAGAAGCAACTTTAGTTGCTGAACTCCTAACTCTGCTTTTGGAAAGAATTGTCTTGCATGTACCTGGGGTATATACACTGATCATGTCCAAATAGCTGAGCTAGAATTCACAACCTTTTGGCTACTTTGATCTTTCTCTAATCTGTCCCACCCCCTACATTCTTAATTTTATAGTATATCACTGTTCCTCCAATGAAAGCCTTTGAAGAAAAGACCTAGTTTATTAAGCATGTAAGATGACAATTTAAGGAAATTGTATTCTTTAATCCATGACCTGCTATTTGATTCTTGATGGCTACCTTTCCTTACTGGTAACATCCTAATTTTTCCATATGATCACAATGTGAGTTTTAACTTTTCTTCTGCATTCATGTTTATACTCCCTCAAATTGCATTCTAAAACATTGTCAGAACTTGTACCGGAAAAATTGTCAGAACATGTTTAATATATTCTTGGCTGTCTTCATATGATCCTCTATGTGATTGAGTTTCCATCTATGCTTCCTTTTCCTTTATTTATTTTTTTGAGTTGTGGATAAGTTATTTTTCTTTGTTGTGTCATAATGCGCTATTTTACTAGTCTCAATCCTCTTAGTCTTGCAGGCTAGGGCATATATGTCTAGTAGAAACATAAAGCTCTTAAATTTCAGTTCCATTTGGATAAGTTTTTGTACCATTATTGTTGTTACAGTATTTGTTGAGCTTAATAAGCTTTTAAAATTTATTGATTTCACTTGGTATATACTTTTTTGACTGATCAACTTCCACACCAACTGACAAGGTTGATGGAGGAGCCTGCTGCATACGGGAAGTTAGGCTTGGCCAAACTATTGGATATGAGGGAAGAGTGCTTGAGAGAATTCCATTTTTTCGATGCGTATATAAGTATAAAGCAGAGGTAATTATGTTTTATCTTCATTGAGCTGTAAAGATTAGATCTTTACTTGGACTCTACATGTAACTAATTGCCTTTTGAACCACTATGTTACATTTACAAATTCTACAAAAGCAATTTACTTAGTTCAACAGAAGTTGGCTACTCGTGTGAGTATAAAATAGGATGCATTATTCTAGCTCACTAACATATGCAGAATGCATGCTCCACTCTGCGTTATTGAATGAGTATCTAAGGATATATTGTTAAATTTTTATTTCCATAGTAAAATTAAAAAGAAGGGCAGAATAAGGGCTCTTGACTCTTCCGGTGAGTTTCCAATTTTATTGTCAGTTTCTTACTCATTCTCCATTTCTCCTAATTGAGAGAGTTTCCTTCTTGAAAAGCCCATCTGGAAATCCAAATTTCCTTCTAAGGTCAAATTGTTAATTTGGACAATGGTACTCAATAGGAGTAACACCAATGGCATGCCCATTTGGAAATCTAAATCTCCTTCTAAACCCTAAAAACCCATTTGGAAATCTAAATATCTTTTTTTTGCTTGTTCTAGGAGGCTTCCTTCTCCTCCTTTATTGTACTTTTGTAATCTGTACTTTCTCAATTTTTTATAAAAAAACTTCTTGAAGGGCCCATTTGGACTTTTGATGATAGAATTGGAATTACAGTTCAAAATTCTAATTTTTTCCTCATGATACATATATATTGGAAATTTGTTCCTCAGGATTTCGTTGATTGTAATTCTCCAAAAATATTGTTAAAGAGTAATTTGTCTTCCATATATCTAACCCTGATAATAGCTGTCAAAAGTAAACTCTCCTAAAGACTTAAGCTGTTAGGTGAAGGCACATAAATGATTTTATATCTCTAACACGCCCCATCACCCAAGAGCCATTTGGACTTGAAGCGTGAACAATGCATAGGCCCACTTTACCTTGTGCTGAAATTTAACATTCATTTAGAAAAATGAGGGTGACAAGGATTGAACTCCTGACCACTTGGTCACAGAGGCCCTGATACTATATCAAGAACCAACTCTCCCAATAGCTTAAGCTGTTAGGTGAAGGCATAAATTATTGGTTTTACATCTCTAACATGCCCCCTCATGCAAGAGCTCTTTGAGCTTGAAGTGTGGACAATGCACAGGCTCACTCTATCTTGTACTGAAATTCAACTTTATTTTAGAAGAATGGGAGTTGGCTAGGATCAAACTCCACCTGGTCTTCAACCATCATGTGTAATACTCGTCCCAACGGCTCTGATACCACTTGTTAAGAGGGTCAGGGGAAGCCCACAACACTGAGGAGATCTCTTCAATGGACTTATTGAAGAACCACACTAGTGGGCCTGACACCATGTCTTAACCCAAAACCTTAAGGTAGGTTTTGGTGTGGGCTCTGATACCATGTCAAAAGCCAACTCTCCTAAAGGCTTAAGCTGTTAGGTAAAGGCACATAAATAGTTTTATATCTCTAACAATAGCTATCATGATTAGAGTAGTCATGAAAATTTTGATTTTTTTTTTGTATATATCTTATCTTAAATCATCATAAAAGAAGCAAGCTTTAGATGTACAATTTGAATCAAAGAACAAATAAAAAGAAGAAATTCCTGTAGGCAATGTGTACATAAGTTCATGTCATCTTTAGACCTATATTCTCCTGACAATTTCCTTACTATTTATAACTTAAAATTTCTCACTTGTGTGTATACATATCACAGGGAAAATGAGGCAGCACTTGCTGTTTTACCTGACTTGTTGATGGAGCTTGATAGTCTGGATGAGGTATGCCTAACAAATACTATAATCCTCTGAATTTAGCATGGCGTGAATAGTCAATATTAATTCTTGTTGTGTAGTACTTATGACTGGTGTATGCAATTAATATGATATTCCTTTTTAAAGCACATGTGTTTGGTGTATCAGCAAAGTGAGTAAAAGTAACACTGTATGAGTGAGTTTAATTTGGATGCCACGCAGAGTCTAAACTCAGTCTTGTCACAAATAAGTAGTCCTTTTGGTTCTGCAGCATGCTTAAGCCACCCTAGCTTCTCATAAATCATGTTGCAGGTAATCTGAAAGCCTCCTTTGTTTCAGGAAACAAGACTACTTACTCTAATTGAAGGTGTTCTTGCTGCAAACATTTTTGACTGGGGATCTCGTGCATGTGTGGATCTCTATCATAAAGGAACTATTATTGAAATTTACAGAATGAGTCGCAATAAAATGCAGAGACCTTGGCGGGTAGGGGGAGTTAAACAGATCCATTGATGAGGGTACTTGATTTCTGAATTTATTCATCATGGTTGATAGTTGAATAATAAGCTAAATTTTTGTCATCTAGGTGGATGATTTTGATGTCTTTAAAGATAGAATGTTAGAGACTGGGGACAAGAAACCACCCCCACATAGAAGAGCTTTACTTTTTGTGGATAATTCAGGTGCTGACATTGTTCTAGGGATGCTTCCCCTGGCACGGGAGCTCCTCCGTCGTGGAACTGAAGTGAGTTCACTTTCTGTATTGCAGAAATTTTGCTGTAACTATATTGGACTAAATTTCCCCCAAAAGAAATTATTTGATTTGAATTTCAACTATTAATGATTTTAATAAATGGTGTTTTAGTTGAGTAAAGATGTTATAGAATTGTGGTTGTTCCCTTGATAAAAAGTAGAAACATAATATTATCAATATCTATCAGTAGTATGCCTGCCTTCCCAAATCATCCCCCCCGCCTTTTTTCTGTGGTTTGTCCTGCAAGAATATTATGATTTTATACACCAAGTAAATTAATGATTGCCTGTGTGTTGGTTTGGCTGCTACGCAGTCACCTGGTCCAATGCCTATGAATTTTGTGATGTGAACATGATAAAAATGGACGTGTTTTTGCAGGTGGTTCTGGTTGCAAACTCCCTTCCTGCTTTAAATGATGTGACTGCAATAGAGCTTCCTGACATTGTAGCTGAGGCTGCCAAGGTTTGTGTATTTTTGTGAACTTTACTTTGTTGGTCTCTGTAATATTTGTGATGTCTAGAGAGCCCCTTGTAAAATTCATCTGAATGTCTTTACTATCATTCAGTTACCTCTCTTTTTGTGTTTTCCCCTTGATGGAAAATGCTAAGCTTGATAATGTCCTAGTAAAGAATCTCCTTGCAAATAAATTTGGTATGCAATGATGTTATGCAAGACACCCTTTCTACTGTCGTACATTTAATGGAAGCTTCAGCACATGTTGTATCACTGCCCCTATTTCATTCGAAATAATTTCTTCCTTCTTCACTTCATGCCCTTCCCTCTAATTTTGTGTATTCTTAAATCCAGATAAACTGCTGCATGAATTTATGAAATGTAATATCTTGTCGTGTACTCATTCCTTCACAATTTGAATGATAAAATAGTCTAGCATTCACCATGATTAAGAGAAGGACTCTAGAACATTTGTGCAGTGTCAAGTATCCATTGTGGTATCTGATTAAAGTAGTAGTTGGGAAGATCCCAATATCATTGACCTTATGTTTGATGTCAATTTGTTTATTTCACTATGTCCAAAGTGTCCATGATGTTTACCCATTAGGTAAAACAGTGGAACTAATTCTTCTAGCTTACAGCACTGTGACATTCTTAGGCGAGCTGCTGAAGCTGGAGGCTTGCTTGTGGATGCAATGATTAATACCTTAGACAGTTCTAAAGAAAACTCATCTTCCGTTCCCTTGATGGTTGTTGAGAACGGGTGCGGTAGTCCATGTATAGACTTAAGACAGGTCAGCTCTGAGCTGGCTGCAGCCTCAAAAGATGCCGATTTGGTGGGAGGATCATTCTATTTATTTGATAACATTACTATGGATTTAAGAAAACAAGGAGAAGCTTATTCTGATTAAGCTTTCTTTATTCCGCAGATAATTTTGGAAGGGATGGGTAGAGCTCTTCATACCAACCTCAATGCTCAGTTTAAGTGTGATGCTTTGAAGGTAAGGTCATCTGGTTTATACTTTATAGCTATTATCTCAGTCAAATGATTTTTTTTTTTGGGTACATAGTCAGATGAATTTTAATCTGGCCTTTTCATTGTGTTTCGGTGTAGTAGAGTTTACTGAGCTAATGCTTCTTTAAGCTTTCTTGTTCTCTTTTCTATGATGATTGTCTTGTGTTGAAAACTCGACTGCTTTGGGTTGTTGCATGGATTCCTGAACTCATTAGGATTCATCAAATGGATTGTCTTTCTCATTCAGTCATATCTATAATTATACGTACGCTGTTTTTTCTACCCTTAATTCTTGTGACTTCTCGCCATTTTCAGCACCCCCAATTTTTAAAAATCTTTCTATTTGTGCATCTATCTCTGAGATGTACTTGATCAAATCATCATATTCATAGGCAACCTTCATGCATATTGTTGACAGTTGACTTACCTGCAACCCAATATTAATATAGCTCGTGTTAATTGTTTCTTCTGTCATTGCTAATGGCATTTTCCTAACTTTTCTTTAATGGTGTCACGAATGTGCTATTTTACTTTTTACAAGTATTCTATGTCAATATGAATGTGAAAGTGCACTGTTTAATTGCTTTTAAATTTTTATTAAGTCTATTTTTGTCCCCTGCCTGCATGCCTTTGTGTTGTTGAGACGGAATTAGACATTTAGACCTAAGTGGCTCATTTGACACATTTCTCCCCCTCCCTCTTCTTTTCTTTATATTTTTTGGCAGCTTGCAATGGTGAAAAATCAGAGATTGGCTAAAAAGTTGGTTAAAGGGAACATATACGACTGTGTTTGCAAGTACGAACCTGCTAATGGAAAGCTTCTACGTACGAGCTCATAGTCTAATGTAATCAGTATCTTGGAGGGGATCTAGATGAAACTTCTGGGAGCAGAGTCACTATTCAAATTTGATGTTGAATTTGTCCGTCTCATTGTGCACGTATAATACTTTCTTTTTCTTTTTGTTCTTTATTTTTAGAGATTTGAAACATTGCTCAATAGATAAAAACTTATTTATCCATCTGCCTTCGAAAATTTTTTATGACAAAGATAGCGTAAAGCATGGTTACTGTGTTCTCATGTACGTACAAAAAACTTTCATTGATATAATTTAGATAGTAGATTGATTCTAAGTTTATAAAAATGAATCATGCTAGAGAGCCCGGAGCAAAATTGTCTGAACTAAGCACAGAGTGCAAATAAGGTGTTCAGGGTATGGGTCTCACTCTAATGCACCTCACATTTGTTTGTATTCGAGCAAAATTTGGTTACAAATTCCCGTGCAGTATAACATTTTTGGTATAAAAATATGCACACTTTTTCTTAATTACGTTAAGTTTATTGTAAAAATTTGGTGAATTATTTGTTACGTTTTATAATCTTTACTTTGTATTTATGCATATCTACTAAAAAAATTGCATAGATTTCCTCTTAGCATCTTACATCAACAACTCACGACAGCATGTACTAAAGAGAGTTACTTGAGTAATAGTGGATGTATTCAGCATGCTTTCATGGGTAAAATGTTTTTTTTCTTCAGATGGGAAAGGAATTGGACGCCATATTAAGAGACAAGGTCCAATAAGAGCAATACCTGTTGGCTGAATGTACTTCATCCTAATTGCATAAAGCCACGATTAGCATGTCTAAAAATTACTTTAGAGGTGCAGGATTGTCATGCTTGTTGCAAATTTTAAGAGCGATCAAAGCTGTGCCTTCCCCCCATGCACCCCTTGAATATGCATGATGCATATTGTATGAAGTATGAATAACGATCTACCAAAACTGAAAAGTAGTTTTGAAAAATCTTATTTATCAATTAATATCTATTACTATTGCTTAGAGGAAACTGTAAAAAATAAAAGACAATAACGACAGCATTATAACTATTGGTTGAATCAATATGTCTGGACCAAAATTTGTTTTGGTTAAATCAATTTGTAAGTCGTTATATTATTTGACGATTTTTAATTAGATCTTTATATTTTTATATTTCAAAAGTTTGTAATTGAGTTTTTATAATTTCAAAATTTTCGAATTACGTCTTTATTGTTAGAACATCGTTAGAAATTATTAACAATAATCTAAATTAAAGAACTTAATTAGAAATTTTAAAAACTATAAGGGCTTAAAAAGTTTGTCATTGGCTCTTTATAGTTTTAAAATTTTGTAATTGAGTCCTTAAATTCAGTTTATTATTAGAGCATTATTATAAGTTTCTATCGAAAGACACTAAATTAAAAAATTTTAAAACTATAAGAACACAATTATAAATTTTTAAAATATAAGGACTTAATTGAAAATTTTCAAATAACATAAGGACCTATAAATTAATTTAATCATTTGTTTTAGAATATTGTATTCAATATTTCATTTTCGTATAGCCAAAAAAAAAATCAATCATGAGAAGGATATTTGAACCAATACACATAGCATACGAGATGCTGCATATAATGTAGCACGTTATAAACATTTGATATTATATATATCGTGCGCAATTTTTAACTTTTGTCCAAGAGTTTAGAACTATATTTTGTTATTAGTAATGTTTATTTTGGGTACGAGAGATCTCAAGTTTCTGGGAATCCCCCACCCAAATTTTAAAATTCTGCTCTGGCATGTCTAAACGACAACACAAGACGCAGCACGCTTTTCGTTTCATTGAAGTTAGGCTATCAGCGGCAACGTGGTCAATCTGTTATGTAGTGTACCACAGTTACATGCATAATGTATTTCGTAAGAATTAGCATTTTCCCAATTATATATATATGTATTGGCAACCAAGTAAAGTAAGTCATGTGTGCTGCACTTTATGAGCCATCCACCAAGTTGTTTTGATATTTTTAATCATACAGAGTACATGCATCACACCTTAGGCTAGTCATGATGCGATGCGAGAAAAGAGAGATTATGCATACATTCGAACATTCAATAGTTAAATTGCCAGGAAAAACAACGAAAAGAAATAAAACATTTACAACATTTTCACCTACAAATCCATCGTGCTGGACCCCACAATAATACAAAGTTTGTAGTAAGTGGCATTTAAGATATTCAGTTGCATATACTAGAAGAATAAACGTATCCCCCCTATTTTATACGGTTTACTGATCAGAAACAAAATATTAAAAGCAAGATACCCCCCCCCCAACCTTTATTTTATTTCTCTTTCCTTAGTTTCTATGGTGGCAACAACTTCTAAAGTTGAAGCCAACACGCACTGCTGCTTTCAGCTTGATTATATATTCATCGTTTTGGAAAATCATAATTAAAACAATTTGTCATTCATTTGTAGCTCACATTCACACCAGACGGTTACAAATTGTGGGACTGAAAGATAATTAAAATGGGCTGCATTTCACTTTTAATTGTTCTAAATTTGTTTTACCAATCAAATTCAAAATGATTTTATCATATAACATTGTATCTATCTCAAATGTCTTTCTCTTTTATTTTCCTTCTTAAATATTCAAGTTCATACGAAACATGGTCCTAGGTGTCGTGGAATATTCACAATTCAATCTCTGGATAACTTAAGTCCCACCCCATGAAAATTCTTGGACCCTTGAGAAAAATTACTCAAGTGTCTTACAAGGCAGTCAGAAGTACATTAGTAATTAATTAAGGACACATAATAACCCCACACAAACATAGAGACAAGGGATTCATAAAGATAATATAGTACTACTGCATTTTCTTTAACTGGAAAAGAACTACCATATCATCCTCGATGTTACAACAAAATCCTAAAGCTTTCAGATGTGCTGCACACTAAGACATGAATATATAAACCAAAAGCTAAGGCACCAAGGCAGTCGATTTGGACACTGAAGCTTCTCATTCACACTCTTTTTGTTAAGTCAAGTGAAACTGAAGACCGACTTGGTAGAAAGAAACACTACAAAGAAAAATATGAGGAACCCTCCCATCAAAAGGCTTTATGTATAATATAATATTAATATATATTAGGTCATTGATCAAATTAACCAAGCCCCGAGTTGAGCTTATAGCCGTTGATCATCATGAATGAGTAGTGAGATTAGTTCTAGACCAAAGGGTTTGTTGTGGAAGGTCCATAGCCGTTCATCATGCCGGTCCATGATCCTGGACCGTTAAGATATCCAAATGACTCTTTTCCGGCATCAGAGCAACCCTGGTCTTGCCATTCAAGGGACAATAGCTTAGGATTTGGCTTCACATCAATTGAGCCATTTTGGTTTTCACCAGCATCATACGGCAGCATCAGTCGCTGGCAAGAGTCCATTACGTAAGTCCCACTATTGTTCCCATCAAGGGACATGCCGCCAAATGCCGGAGAGCAAAGACCTTGATAATTCGGTGGCAATCCATTGTAACCATTCATCATATTATTATCTCCAACCCCAAAGCCCATACCCATATCACTATTTCCAAAAAAATCAAAATTCCTGGAACTCCTAATTATACCCTCCAGCTTACTTTCCATGAAGTCAATAGGTCTAGGGTTCTCGAGCATACCCATATTATACTTGTTCTCCATAAAATTAGGGTTTCCCAGTGCCCCGGCATTAGTCCCAAGTAAACTATTGAGGTGGGAAATTTGCACATCTGGGAAAGAAAGTTGAAGATCTTTGGGGTTGTGATGGTAAGAGGGTCCAGGCTGTGCTTGGTTTTGATTAATAGCTGATTGGTCGTTGGATTTCTTGGCAGAAACTTTCTTGTTCTTTCTGCAACCACCACCAACAGGGATGTTCCTAAGAGTGCCTCCTTTGGTCCAGTACCTTCTGCAAGTCTTGCAGAAGTACCTCGGCTGGGAGAGACTGTAATTGTTGTAGTAGCAGAACTTGGTGTGGGTTGAATCGCACCTGGGGCAGTTGAGAGCTTGGTCATGAGGGGGTCTTAGCCTCCTCTCTATCAAGGGCCTGGAGCATGTAAGCATGTCCCCAGATGGTGAAGAAGAATCCATTCCAGACTCCTCGTGAATTGTGCCCTGACATTTATATAAAGAAACAAGAAGTGAATATATGATGAAAATGTGTTACGTACTGTCAAATTTGTCATTTTGGATTGTGTCTTTTTCTTTTATTCTTCTTCTCCTCCTTCTCAATTTTCTTTCCCTTGGCTTTTTCCATTTTTTTCCCTTTTGAATAGCATAACATACTTTTAACGAATTCAAAAGAGTGCAAAACAGAGATTAGAGGGGATTAGTGCAACATGACACTGTACTACTCTTCATCAATATCTAATTGTGATATAGCAGCTTGATTGAATTGTAAATTAACCTTCAGCTAAAACTATCTTGTCAAACCGCTGCTTTTATCACTGATTTCATTAATGTGTGAGAAGTATGAGGAATTAACGGAGTTTAAATTCATCCCCCCCCCCCCGGGGCAAAAAAAACAGATCAAATTAAATTTGTGCTCTGAAGCATCAATTTGCTACTCGCGGAAGCCATATGAGCATGAGAAAGAAAATTAGAGATAAATATAAAGTGTGCATTTTCACATGCATGGCATACCTGCAGCCAATGATCAGATGATTCCATGCAGACATGCAGAGAGGATAAACCCATTCTCAAGCAAATTCCAGCTGGGAGAAATAGTGGGGGGGGGGGGATAATAACACAGTCAACCGGGCCTTCTTCTCTTTTGATGGAGCAGTATGTTAATCTTAAGTGCCGCTAGCAGTACTGTGTGATCAGCATTGGACACAGAATGAAGAGGGTTAGCTAGGAAGCGTTAGGCGAAGAGAGTGAGGGGGTGAGGAATGTGAAATGTTCAGTGAGATATGTGGGGGAGTGGTATGGTAGTATGTGTGTGTTACTTGGGACGGGACAGTGAATAAGAAGGAAGAAAAAGGTGAGCCTAATGAGCTGCAAATAATGTTGTCCTGCACCTGCACACTAGAGTTTTACACCCCGTCGGTGGCAACAATAGTGGGCCTTAAGCTGTCTCTCTACTGCCCCTCTATGGTGACCCCACTGCTTATCTCAGCTTGACTAAATCTTCACTGGCAAAATGGACGGTTGGGCTCGGTCACAGTCACTAGGGGTGGTTGATTTGGGAGAAGCAGAGCCGTTGATGGTGATTTGGTACAATAGAGGTAGGGCTAGTTCTGTATGTCAGCTATAGGGGCAAGATACGTCACACTAGTCACACTAGTCATACTAGTCCTGTCTGAGGTGACAGAAGCTGAGAATATTTGGGTCCCCGATAAAGAACGCATACCGAAAGAGCACTCTACTTGCGGGACCCAGAACAGTGGACCCACTCTCCCTCCTCCCACAAGCAAGGGATATATTCCCACACGCGCCCTCGCTCTCCCTCCATGCTCCTCACGTGCCTCTTTCTTTCTTTCTTTCTCCCTCAACACTGACCCACCCACGTCCCCGTCCCCATACTCCAAAATCAAAGTTTCCATATGCATATATTGCCATCGCTGCATTGCAATTTTCTGTCTGCATCCAATTATCTAGCTTAGGATAACAAAATTCACAATAATAAATATAATGTATATCTCTTTATATTCTTGTTTCAAATTAATTAGCCATTGTTAAATTCAAACTTCAAAGCGATATTCCACGACTTGGCGGGTTGGTATATATAAGAGGGTTTCAAAAACTGGGAATAAACTGACAAGCTTCCATCAGAAGGGTGACATCTGAAAGAGCAACGAGGAAGGTAGCTTTATCCACTAAGGAGAAGAAGAACATGTAGGAGACAGTTGGCGTGAGGAATACATCCCACAGTGTCAGGTGAATAAAGTGAGTGTGTGCCCACGTTACCCTCGTACACCTGACTGCGTTGCTAGGTTTCCTTCGGCTTCTTGTAATGAGTGTGTGTGTGGATGTCTTTCTTTCTTCATTGGGTGGTCATTTTCCATCTACTTTAGTACAAAGATGGATTATTATTTCAATCATAAGCATGATATCATTGCTACTGATCAGTGCATGTCTTCCTTCTAGGTCTTGTTAGCTTTTATTGTGGAGTGTTAAAAACAATTTCAACAGTATCAAGTTTCAACCACTCTAGTGAGCAATGATCATTGGGTGGCTGCTGCCTGTTGGTGAAGGGTCACGTAAAGATGAAACGGTTAGAACCAAAAGCACCAATTGAAGTTTAATTATGGAGGACGTGTTGTTTGGACATCTAATTTGTGGCACACAAGTCTTAATTATAACTAGTGATCACATGATGAAAGTTATGAGCAATAAAAGAGACAAAGTTGCAAGTATTCTTTGGACTTACTAGAAAAATCATCTTTTTCTTGTCATAATAATATAGTATTTCTCTTCATCATGGCATGTGCACAGCTAAAGATTTCTGTACGTATGATTACAATTTCAATAATGCTGTAGTGTTCTTGGCTTTTTGCATGTGTATATGCAAACATCTATGTATATGCCTATGTATACATCAGTAGGTATCTTGTAAATTAACAATAAGTATCTCCTTTTGAGATCGAAAAACTTGAAAACTGTCAACAACCTTCATTCTCAAGCTACGTATCTTTACTTCTGCACTTGAGTTGCTTTCTTCTTCTTTTTTCTTTCTTTCTTTTCCTTAAAAACTCAAATGAAAGTTCAGAAAAAGCCATGTACACCACACAAATTTAAAAGCTGGAGTTTTTCTCAAAAATATTTAAAGCGGGAAATTTTTTTAGGATGATTTTTTCATCCAAAATTTTGCAATCTTTTTGCCCTTAGAATTAGATACGTACTGCTCACCTCTTCATCTTATAATTTTTTCCTTTCCTTTTTGTTTATGGGGTATTGATTAAATAAATATATAGAACGTATACGCACAACCCAATTTTTACCTTTATATAATTTATTGGCTAATTCCAAATTGTCTTGCGAGCCATTTTCCGTGCATGGATCGAAGGCAGGTAATTCTGGCGTGCAGAAAAAACAAGCAACTGAAAACCATTTCGTCCAACTAAAAAAATATTGTTATATATCTAAGACGGATATGCGCCCGTTGCACAATGCTCGCTGCCCCCTGGCATACAATAATATGATAGTACATATCATTAGCCTTCCAATTGGTTAAGCTATATATGTGTGTGGTCCGCGTGATGATGTTAGTCAAAAATTCGAACACTTACACCTCGTTATGGGTGCAGTCAATTTGGTTCTTTGGGTCCAATTCAAGGGATCAGGCCCCCACCATGAGAGTTCTTTTCTATCCATCCTAAAGTTTTCTTACCAAACATGTACAGCAATGATACACACAAAAACCAATTTAAAAAGCCCCCAACACCTTTTATAGCTCCATATATTTCCCAATGGCGGATTATTAAGGGATTGGCTACCCCCGAAAAAATTTGAAATTATATATATATATATATATATATATGATTTAATTTTAATCCATTGTTAGTGTAAAGTTTTTTTTAATATTATTATTCAATCATGTATTGATACATCATTAAAAGTGTTAGACTTTTGAGGTAATTATTATAATAGTCAAACTCTTTTAATGAGTTGGCAATACATGATTGGGTGACAGTGTAAAAAAACTTTACACTGACAGTGGATCAAAATTAAACTCATATATATTGATGTGACTTTTTATTTTTCTTTCTAGTTTGATATAATTTGTTGATATGTGACTTTTTATTTTGCTTCCTACTTTGATATAATTTGTATTTTGTCTAGTGTTTTATAAAAATATGTAATTGTTCTTTTTTACTAATAAAGTAGTATACTAGTATATAATTGTTCTATATTATCAAAATATATTTAGTTGATGCTAGATATATTTAATTTTTTTCTAATGATTGATTATATATCATATAAATACATTTTGGGTTAAAGTATATAATGGTGAAGTTTCAACATAAAATAATATATAAATACAGTTTCTAAGAGAGAAGCTAGCTAGTAATAAGAAGAAAAACGATGTAACTTCTTGAAAAGCTTAATTTTAATTCTCAAAGTCTAAGAATTGAACAGGAGGATAAGCATCTTTCAAAGATTCTAAAAATGACACATAATCTAAATTTGATGCGTATACTTTAAAACGTGAAGTGCAAATTAAATGAATATGAAAATATACATTGTTAGACCACTTCAAAAATTTAGCCTAAGATTCACCACACTGTAGCTTCCGATCCCGGAAGCCAATTACGAGCAATATTATACAAAGAAGTACATTTGTAGGGCTAGCGTGAACTCCAAAGTAAATGAGTGGTCTGCATTGCAAAGAAAGAGCTATGATTAACCCAAATTGTCTAATCCTGTTATGCATGTAAAAAGATTACGTATCTGGTTCTTTTGGTTCATGTGCTCAAGTATGTGGCTTACCCTCACCTCATGTATATGCAAATAAATTTCAATGGTTAGCTGGCGTACGTAATATTTTTTTGTTATGTAAACGCACGTAATATTTATATATGCGCATGCGCGACACTGCCAACGGTGACTGCGGCGCAGGGAAATGGGTAAACTAAACTAATTAAAGGGTTGGAGGTCTGAAACTAATTCTCAGTTCGAAGGATTTTATTTTTGTATAGATGGACAACAAAATGGAATCAAATCTTTTATTTTTTTAATATTTTTTTAATTAAATACTAATAAATCGATAAAAAAAATTAAATAATTAAGAGAAAATTTATTATCAATTAAAAAATAAAATATTTTTTTTACTGTTATCAATATTTAATTAAGAAAAAAACAATAAAATGAAACAAAAATTTTAAATCCTAAATTTATGGGGCAGTAGGTGGACACTGGACAGGATCTTTATCCAGCACTACTATAATCTACTTTAGCCTTATGTGTCTTGTTGCCTTGTTGGTTGTTGGCTTTTGTTTCCTGATTTGTTCTCTGCCTAGCCATAGCTGAGCCAGAATGATTAGTGTTTTCTGTTATTTTGCTGTGAGATGAGTCCTTTAAGGACCCACCCTCGTCTAAGGCCCCGACCATATATGTCCCTCAAAGATTTTCCCGCCTTCTAAGTTAAGGTTTGGTTTGGCTAACACTAACAGTATGCTTAAGAAAGATTATTTTTTTTATTTAAAATTTATCTTATTTATTTAAAGTGTATAAAATTAATTATAAGTTAATAATATTTTTTCATTAATTGAAAACAGATTTTAAAAAAAAAATTATTTTAAGCTTTTAATTAAGTGATTTTAACTTATTTTAAAATTTTTTGTAGATAAATACTCTTTTGGCCTCAACTAAATAACTTTTTTAATCATTTCTTATGTTTTTTTGATAATTTAACAATAAATGCAATACTTTTTAGACAATCCAAACAAAAAAATTTATTTTAAAATCGTTTGTGAACTAACATATTCAAACATAAATTAATTTTTTTTATAATTAATTTTTTGAAAATCGATTATATGCATAATGGATTTTGAACATCATATTTTTTTACAACTAATCCAAACACACTCTAAATGTAAAAAGTTTTGAAAACAAAAATTTATTTTCTTTGATATTATTAAATTTTTCTCTAAATTTCTATAAACTCATATCAATATTTTTTTCAATATAAACTCATATTTTATCCAACTGTTTTTCACTTGAGTGCCTTTTTATCTCTCTCTAGCATTTTCTACTCCCTTTTAGTCATCATGAGGATTCAGCAGAATTGATTTCCATGTATTAAACCTTTGAAACTTTATATTAATTATCAAGATGGTAGCTCGAACACGGATTATTTTTATTTGGAAAATATTAAATAGGCATAATTTTTTTTGTTAGAAATTTTGACATAATGAGTTGACATTGTTGTTTATTCTTGAAAAGATGAGTGATTCCACCACTTCAACTTATTTAACAATTACCATTGAATCTTGGCAAATTTTTGAATTTATCAATTTCTTTTGACCATAGTTGTATGGACGAGCCTGGCCCGACACATCAGGTCAAAAAATCGGTGACTCAGCCTGTTGACCAGTTTGGTCCAAGTCTTTTATGTGTTTTTTGGTTGACCCAATCAAATTCGGTCGACCCAGTTAACCTGGTCAGATTTTTTATGAACTGGGTCATATTAATTATTTTTTGTGGGATAAAAAAAAATTTAAGTGTGAAGCATAATTGTCCTCTTTTCTCTTCAATTCACAATAGTCTTACAACTTACTAGGAGCCTTTTGTTTGATATGTAACTTTAACTCATTAAATTTGTACTGATTCTTAAGTAATTTATCATTTATATTAGTTTAATTATGTACTATTTAGCAAACTGATAATGTAAAAATTTAATTTGTATTGGGTTGTAAAATGTTAAATTTGTACTCTTAAATGTATGGGGTAATTTCTTTTATATGGCATGCTTTATATATATACATATATATATATATACATATATATATGTATATATATATATATATATATATATATATATATTTAACTATAACATATTTTTTTTCTTTCTATAGCCGAGTTTTCCAGTCTGACTGTTAAACGATTGATCGAAAACCGTTGATCTAGTGATCCAACCTTATGACTAAGTCAATCACCGGTTCAAGTTATACAACTATGCTTTTGAATGTGTAATATTACTCTTTTCATCTTTTCTTTTTATTACTAAAAGGGTACTCAAACTAGTTAAGATCTTCTCTTAGCTAATTTGCTGGGTGTCTCCTTTGTGAGGAGTTAGCTTTTCCTTTCTTTTCTGATGTATAAAAAAAAAACTAGTTAAGATCTTTATCTGATTATTTTCATTGTCTTTGTATAACATTTTCAATTATATCCAACTCATACAACATAACGTAACTATTATTTTAGCAAAAACAAAGGTAAGTATGATTGATTTTAGGGTAAATTACAACTCACACCCTTCAGCTTTGTTCCATATGAGGATTAGATATTAGGGTTTGAAAATGTTCATATAAATTTTCCACTTCGTGCAAAAACAACACACGCCATTAAGTAGTTTTTTAAATATAATATGACTTGCACGTGACACCAACAAAATTAGTAGAGAAATTATAAAAGAATGAGAAATATAAAAATTAAGAAATTAAAATATATTTTAACATTCAATATAGTTAAGGGGAAAACCATATTTAAGTGCACAACTGGCATAGTTAAGACTCGGATTGTAATTTTTTTACTAATTCTTAATTTATTGTTATATGCAAGTTAAGTAACAATTCCGTTAAATATTTAACATTTTGCCTAACAAATGGTATTTTTATACAAAGTGCAAAGTTCATGACGTAATTCGTATCGTTTCAAACCCTAATGTATGATTCGCATGCATAAATTAAAAAATTTAAATGGTTTAAGCTACGATTTACCTTTGATTTTAACCTCAAGACAATTATTTTTAAAAATAATTAGTTATGCACACATTACATTTGACAAAATGAGAAAAGAAAATTAATTTGATATTTTAAAATAGATAGTTATATAACTAATATTTGAAAAAACAGAAAAGATAGATAGTAAATATGTAATTATGTCAATTTGTGTTAAAAAGTTCTAAATTAAATTTATTTGTGCATAAATTAATATTCAAATCATAAGTTATTTTTTATATATATAGTATTGTCCTTTTTAAATTTGCTTCTTATTTAAAACAACTGTCAAATGGGTTGACCCCTTCGAGTCTACTTTTTTGTCGTTCTGGTCCAAAATAAACAGGCCTAAAAAACTTGGTCTAATCCAAAAGTTTATTGCAAGATAAATGGAACTAGACCATTTGAGCAGCCCTTTTTTTGTTTTTTTTGCAGACTTAACAAAAGAATGTGCATCCAATGTTTAGACCCAGCCAAATGGGTTAAGCTCAAATTGACACCCGTGATGGATAATATCACTACAAAAATGTGATTTTAATAACTTATTATTAGTGATTTATTTATCTTTTATCATATCATCAGCAAAAAAATTTAGTAATAATAAATATTTTAATTATTTAAACTCTTTTAATATGTGACTAAATATGATAAGATGACACGTAAAAGAATTTTACTGTGACATGAGATTAAAATTAAATGAAATTTTGGTTTTGAAATATGCTTATATTTTAAAATTATTTATTTATGAATAGCCGCTTTAAAACCGCCTCAACTAGGTTTTGATTTGTTTTAAAACGACGTGGAATCAATAAGGGCCAAATGTCTTTTCGGCCTGCGATCTTTCTCACCCTTTAATTTTATTATATGTTTCATTTTGGTGTCACAATTTTATTTTGTTTTATTTTTGTCTCAAAATTTTTAAAACTTGTTAAATTTGTCTTAATCATTAAAATTATTAAAATGATTATCAAATTTTACTGAGATGACATCTTATGTAAACATTAGTATACAATTGGCAAGATTTTTTTAATTAGTGATTAAGATGAATTTTGTGAATTTTGAAAAAAAATTGTACGAAAATAAAATTATTATTTTATCTATATAAAAAAGAAAAAAATTAAACAAATAGTTGTGAGATTAAAATGAAATTTAAAGTTAATGGATGAAAAATACTTATACAACAACAACAAGAACAAAAACTTTTTCTTATTAAGTAGGGTCGGTTATCTAGATCAAATAATATGATTTTGCTATGTCAAAAATCAAATTTAACACAATCAAATTATTTATCTATGTCATAAGGATTCTATAAAGCTTTATGTTAGCTGTGAACTACCTAACACAACCCTCATCTTTTATTAGTAATTGACTATGTAAAGCTTAGTAGCATAGGATGAAAAATACCTATAATAAATTTTATACATCATTTTATTTTTGAATTTCTATATTTGTCCATTAAATGAAATTATTTTTTTCATATAGATTTATTATTAAATTTGAATTAAATTATTTTATAACAATTATTTAGGAATTTTTTCTTTATACGATAATGGTATCTTTAGGCTAGCTTTTATAAATTTTTAACTAAAATGATTATGTGAATTTTTTGTGTGTAATTTAATGCTATTTTTAATAATCAGTTTATATGAAAAACATAATTCCTTTTAATGCATAAATATAGAAGTTTAAAAATAAAATAATATATAAAATTCATTATATGAAAAGTTTCATTTTTTCTCTCTTAATTTTAGTTTAAATTTCATTTTCATCTCATAATTATATTATTTCATTTTCGTCTTAAATATTTTCATAACTCACCAAATTTATCTCAACCATTAATTTAAAAATAAAAAGAGTTGGACGTGTCATTTGCATGTTTGTATTCACATAATATGTCATATTAGCAAATTCCTTTGCATTTATGACAATATTTGTAGTTTGGAAAGATTTAATGAGTTTTTTAAAATATAAAATATAATTATAAGATTAAAATAAGTTAGAGTAAAATTAAGAGATAAAAGTATAATTTTACCAACAAAAAAAAAAGAAAAAAAATCTCCAAAATTTCAACTCAAATTCTTTTTTTTTTGGGAAAATTTTTATATACTTTAAGAATGTTAAATTTGATTTAAATTTATTATATAATATTTAAAATTCAATCAAGCCGTATATATGATTATACGTTACACATATTATATTTTTAGTGGCTTTTCATATTACGTAAGAATTACTGGGCTTCCCCTCCCCTATGCAGCTCGAAGTTGGGATCCTGCTGTGTGCATGGATCGTCCCCGCAATCAGCAGGGGATAGTACTCAGATGTGACCAAATCCTCTCACGCTTCTACCGAATGTTACAACTTACAAGATTTCCTTCCATTTCACTTTTTTTTTTCTTTCTTTGGTTATATCTCTTGCGTCTGTTTTGTGTTCTTGTGTAACTCTTCTCATCCACTTGTTGGTCCACCCGATGAAATGTGTTATTTCAACATCTTCCCTGAAAAACCCTAATAGCCACATTCGATTCTACAGATGATATTGTCTATCGGCTATGAGTTTTGTTTTTAAACTAGCGGCCCATATGGTGAGATGTTGCTCTTGTGTGGAGCTTTGCTTAGCTAAACTCCCTTCTCTCTCTGGATTCCTTATTTCATATTCTTGCCAATTCGGTAGATGTGGTTTGGATCTGGAGTATTGCTTGCTGTTGGGTGTCGGTGACATTTATGGGTGTATGTCAGTTCAATCATGGATATTTTTGTATTTGAGTTCTTTGTAGGTCTGTCTGAGATTGAACTTTCCAACTTCGTGCACACCCACTCTTTGATAAAATGCTCAAATGAAATATTCAAGGATGGTATACTTATGCTTGTAGAATATCTGTATATACTGAGAAGTAGCTTTTGCACCTTTATTTCTTGGGTTAAATTAAATAATTATATGGCATGTACTCTATTTGGTTGCAGGTCGTGTTTCCAGCAGCTACTTATCAAGTACAGGTAGTGATTTCTATCTTATACTTGATTAGCTTCTTTGTCTCTGATGGAGAAGGTAATTTAATAAGCAGTAATAAAACTAATATCCAAATTGTTTCTTTCTATTTTGTGTGGAAGTTGTTATTGTCTACAAGATTTGATATAAATAATGATTGTTTCTTTTATAATTTGGCAGCTTTTTGGAGTGCTTTATGCATATAATGTCACAATTTTAGGTGCCACACAGGAAGAATTGGATGGGAATTGCTCGGTTCAAGTATAGAGTCTGCAAGCTAGTATTTCAAAGGATCTAGCTGTGCTTTGGGAATTGGGACACAGACTTCATTTAAGAGGAGGAGCTCTTCAAGCAGCCTAAGTTACATTTTTCACTTATATTCTTCAGTCTGTGCCTTACCAAATTTTTTGGTTCATGATGGCATTTATAATACTTGTAATTATTTGGTGTTATTTGTCAAGATTAGTTCTGCCTATGGAGAGTTAGTTTTTTCATGCAGCATTTCTTATGCGTATTTGTAGAAGACACTATGTCATTGTGGCGGAAATTTGATGAAGTAAGATCCAAGACACTGTGTCATTGGTGTTGTTAATTTTCGTATAAAATGCTTAATCATTAGTTACTATATGTTTTTTGGGCAAGAAAAAGAGTATAAATGAAAAACTAGCTTCATGCATGCCCATGCCCATGCACCCACACTATTTACAATATCATAAATCTAAGGGAGGATTTAATTACCATGTAAGTAAAAAAGTGTTACTCATAACTTTCAACTTAGGGAGAAATTTTAAACATTGATTGACTTCGCATAGAATATGAATGATCTCAACTATCCACAATTTTTTATATAGTTTAGCTTGTTCCAAGCAACTTATCATGATCAGATGTGGAAATGAGTATTTACATAATAATAAGTACATTTCAAATAAACATTTAGGATATGTTTGGATTGATAGTATGAGATGGAACAGAACAAAATAAAATGGAATGGTAAATGGTTCTATTGTTTAGATGTTTAAAAAAGATATAGAATTGAATGTAATTAGGGAGACTCCATTCTCCTATTTTTCTTCCACTCCAAATTGAGGGGTAAGGAATGGAATGATTTAAGAAATTACATTTTAATCTTTAATCATTATATTTTTGTGTTTAAGATAAGGGTAATATAGAAACAATAAACTTAAAATTATTGTCATTTCATTTATTTTTGCTAAAATTTACAAATAAGGGAATGAAAGTTTTCTTCTATTCCACAATTAAACATCCAAACAATGACATAGAATTTTATTCCATTCCATCTCTTTCCATTTCATTTTATTATATACAATTTCATTTCACTCATCATAAAATTACTTTCAAACATAGCCATAGACTAAATTGAAATAATTTAGCTTGTTACAAGCAACTTATCGTAGAAGCTGGTTTTACCTCATTTTCAGAAGTTAGATTGTATAAGTTCTTACAATAAACCAAAAGCAGATTATTTGAGTCCAATAAACTGCTCTTCATAAGTTTATCCAAATTTGAAAAGTGCTTTCTATGATTTCTTGTGGTGCAAAATAAGTGCTTATAAGCCAACTGGCCATGAAAAAAATTAAGAGTTTAATGTATATGTAATAATCAATGTTCTTATTTCACTTGCTAAGCACTGATTCTTGCAATCAGGTCTCAAGATATTATTTCAGAAAGATAAATGGAAAAAGTGAGCAACTGTGTGCAAGGCTGCCTATAGTGAGCCTTCATATTCTTTATTTGTTTTTCATTGATATTGGTGGCTGTAAAATTTGGGGAGTTCTATCTTGCCCTCAAGTGATTTTGTAATAGAAAAATATTATTTATATTATTATTTTAATATATATATATATTTTAATTAAAAATAGGAAAACTTTATAAAGATAGGATAGAACTCCCCGTAAAATTTGGACTGGTTTTGTTAGTCTGTTCAACTTGCATTACTTGATTTACCTGCAGCGACCTTTTTCCCCACTTTCGACAGGAAATGGATCATGATTTGGATACAAGTTTGGAAGAACCTCAAGATGGACCATCTTATTACCAATCGGGTCCAAGTTTTGGATAATTATGAAATAATGCAACAACATGTTACATAATTGGAAAATAATGCAACAATGTCCCGCATAATAATAATAAAAATACAATAATATCCTGCATAATGGGACATTAGTTCATTGATTTTAGTATTACATTATAGTTTTTATTGCGACATTAATTTCTTAATATTATTAAATTATTTTTTCTTGTTTAATATTAATTTACCTGAATGAATCTCGTGTTGATACGTGACGAAGGGTTTATTCGTACTCCTTTATACATACATGCATAATGAAATATGAAGAATTCTATAATATCTTTTTGTTGTGATAGTCTTTCCTAATTTGTAGTATTATTTATTATTAAATAATTACTGAATGGTTTTATTACAAAACTCAATAATCAATAATGCAATAAGTACCAAAATAGTATTATAGGATATATATTCATATAATAAAAAGAGAAAATTTATTTCTATATGCTTCCTAATACCAAATTTTTATTCCGTGCAATGATTTGACAAGTTCAAACAAAACTTTTTGCTAATTTATCCTTCAAATAATAACATATTACAAGTAAATCATTATTAAAAAAAAGTGTGATTATCATCTCATAAAATTCTTATGAAATTTATACTAATAATTCTTCCAATAAAATTTATAAGTAATCAATACTGAATTGGGTTACCAAAATTAAAAAATGATACATTGATTTAGAATACCCCTTGAAAATAGAAGAACCTGCGGCACAAGTAAGTCCTTGCCAAGTTTGACCTTTGCCTTAGTGCACAAGAATATATACATATGTACGATTGAACAATTCCGCTCACTAACAGGGAGAAATACAAACGTAACTAATTTTACAAGTAAAGGGGCGGTGCCTACAAAATCAAATAACAAAAACTTTCAAAAGCAAACAATTAGCGCCTGCCATCTCATCTGCACCGCCTCTCTCAAAATCCCGTTTCTCCTCATAATAATATTATAGGGCGGTTCTTTTTTTTCTTTTTTTAAACTCTCTTTCTCTCTCTATCATTCTATTCTCTTAACTGTTCTATTTTCTTCTTCAGTTCTTTTCCAACATACTCTCGTTTCCCACCCAATTCATTCAATACCATTCCACTCCACAAATCGTCGTCGCTTCGCTTCTTCTCTGTTTCCAGTTCCTTTGCCCCTTTTCTTTCACGCCAAGTTTTCTATCTCTATGAACATATGAACTATTAAACACCAATTCTTTCTTTCTTATTTGTTTTCCATCTTCCAAATTCGTCGACCATTCTTTGTTTTGCTTCTGGGTTTCATTTTGATTGATCCCCACTTCCAAATATTAAATCTTTGAAATACTTCCCACTTGGGTTTCTTTTCTTGTTTGTTGTTGGATTACTGTTGTATCTTGTTCTCTTTTCTTTTTTTTTTTTTTGGTTGTTTCCGCATTATGGAGCGAGTATTTCATCAGAACGGGTTTGGGACTTTGGCTCCTAACGATTCCATCAACGAAGAATTGGTTGTTTCCGATTGCGAGAGCAGTGTTTCCGGCGGCGAAACGGTGCAACACCACCAGGTGTTCGACGAAAGTCTTGTTAGACTCGTTGAAGGGGACAGGGTTCACGACCTCATCCAGAGTAGATTCGTTCGGGGTTTGGGCTTGCATGGGTTGAAAACCGAGGTCGTCGCAATTCATAGAAACGATTGTTCTACCGTGATGGCGCAAGCGCGGGTCCAATCCTTTCAGGTTTACGCGCGGGCAGTGGCGAAATTGCGCGATGGGAATGCCAATGTGAGGTATGCTTGGTATGGGACTCGTGGTAAGGAAGAGATAGAAGAGATCCTTCGACACGGTTTTGGTCATGGTTGCTGCGGTGGCAGACCTCTGAATAATGGTCTACGTCTCTCTCCAGATGATTCTCCTCTGGAAAGGTACGCGTGAATTTTATCTATTTATTTATTTATTAATTTCTCCTGCACTATTTATTATTATCTTGATTTGTGATTGAATCTGTTTATGAGTTAATGACACGTTGTTTTTTGTGTTTGTGGTACTGTAGTGTGAAGAGCTCTGTTGTTGACAATGATGGCCTGAGGCACTTGATGCTGTGTCGCGTTATCTTGGGGAGGATGGAGCTCGTGCATCCTGGTTCTGTTCAATGCCATCCGTGTTCTGAAGAATATGATTCTGGGGTGGACGGTCTTTCAGCTTCCAAGCAGTACATTATTTGGAGTACTCGGATGAACACTCATGTCTTGCCCGAATGTGTTATAAGTTTCACACTTCCTTCCATGAAAGGTTTGGCCATATCTTTTTTGTGTTTATGGGGCTTTTACTATGCTATTTGCGAATTGTGTAATTCATCAGTTAAGAAATGTTGTTCTGAACTTCTGCATATGATGTTCAATTTTGTAGGACTTTTGAAGGTTGAAGAACCTTTGAGACCATCTTCGCCTTGGATGCCATTCCCAACTCTAATTTCTGTGCTTTCCAAGTTTTTGACTCCACCTGATGTTGCCTTGATCTCCAAGTACCACAAAGATTACAAAGTAAATGCTTCTGACTTGCGTCTGGGGTTTGAGACAGTCGCTCATTTTGCTTTACCTAAAATCATTGTTGTCACTTTGATTGAGCTTCCTCTGTTTAGCAGGAGAAGAAGATTTCACGACATGAACTGATACAAAAAGTGAGACATATAGCAGGAGACAAGTTGCTGACTGCAGTCATCAAATCTTTCAGAGCCAAGGTACATCTAATCTCTTTCTGGTGATTTTTATCTCCATTTAAGTTTAGGGATGTGTTTGTGGGACTTTTGCTTGCGTACAAAGTGACAAACATCAAACATACTGGTCTTGTAGATCAAGTTTAATAATATTATTATGGTTCAAATTACTCCAAGACAAGATGTCTTGAACTATGCTTTCTGAATTTGAATGCTGAGTCTTCATTCTTTGAAATTGCTGTGCATTAACTACGTACCTCAGAATTCCTTTTGAACTATTATGAACTAATGATATGGAGTTGGTCAGTTGGGGAACAGATATCATAAAGCAGGATTACAGTTTTCTTCAAGTAAAAGATATTGTGGTCTTGAAATAATGGAGCTGTCTAAATATCAGCAATATATATAAATCCCCAATTGACATTGCTTTCTCCTAAGTGCTTTTGCTGATGTGCATATTTTTTTCCTGCTGGTTATTGCCGAATCAATGGGGGTCAGTCAATTTTGACCTATTATTGTATTTACAAAATCAGAAAATAGGAATCCATATTCATGGAAATATAAAATTTGACCCAGATCCAAGCTGGATGTGAATGTGCTGCCATGCTCTTCCTACTTCTGGATTATTGTGGAAACCCTGGAAGTGGATTTAGCTTCTAAGTGAAACACAGGTTTTGTTGGAATTACTTTAACATTATTGTTAAATGATGAGTATAGGAGTAAGAATATGACTTGACCTACTCATTATGAGATGCGGCTTTTTGCTAGTGTGTATTTGTTTGTTGGTAGTCACATGCCAGTGGTATCGAATGAGTTTTTCTGTGAGTAATGCTACACGGCCAGAATTTACCCAAATTCAAAGGTGGTTGGAACCACTCATCCATCCAAGAGTCAATAACAATGCTGCTCCAATTCTGTCAAAAAAATAATAATAAAATTGGCTCTGTCTAGCATTTTCCTTTTTCTACTACCTTTTGTTTTTGGCTTTAAATGTTCTCCTCTAGAAAGAAATGTGAAGCTGATTCAAAAATTGATTGTAGGTTTAGATTTGGTCCTGTTAATTATGTTGTCCCCTTTATGTGTATGAATAACCATGTGGAGTATGGTTGTTAAGAACAATTGCCAACCTATGTTATAGGCTAATGAAATTGCAAGAGTAAGATATTTATCTACAATCTTTGGTAGCAGAAGTTGTGTTTTTTGTAATAATGCCTTCGACAGTCTCAACTGTATTTTTCATGTGTTTCCCTTTTATCATTTTTTATTCATTTGACCATGTATTTGTCTGTCTTCCAGAAAAAACCTTCAAGCTTTCAGCAAACAAGATCGAAGAATGGCGGCCAGCAGCTAGCAATGTGGAAGGAATGATTTCCTTCATACGAGTTCTATTAGTTGATAACAGGAAGAAAGTAGAATAGTGGAGTGGACATAATGCTCTTGCTAACTTCATAACCAAACTTTCAGTGACGATACTACAACCGCTTGAGAAGCAATGTGTTTGACACGTGTTTTGTTTTGATGTTTAGTGTAGTGTAGGCTGTATAGCAGAAGGAATCACCTTTTCTTTCTTGTTGCAAGTTGGAATGGTATGGTATCCCCCGCGAATAAGTAGAGGTTATCATGGACATTTTGATTGCCTCCGATATACCTGTCTTTGAAAATGTAGATGTTCATGTAATGGATGATTTCTTTTGGATCAGGATCCACTGTGCTCTCTTAGTGGTTTCATATAATATTGGACCTTTACTGTGACATCGTTGCTCAAACTTCGTAAAACTAAATACAATGAAAATCTAATTAATTTTTGAATTAATAATATATAATAAATTTAATTGGCTGGGCCTAGACTAGAGCAACATATCCTTGGATGAATTTTAAAGGGAGAATCACTTTTGGGAAAATAATTCTTTATTGATTCGTTTTGAAAAATTAATTAAGTATTTAACTATATTAACTAATAATTTACATATGATTAACTAATAATTTATCTTCATTATGATAGTTGATACATGGTTCACCGTATATAAATTATCGGTTAATGTAGTTGAATATTTGATTAATTTTTTAAAACAAACTAATGGAGAATTATTTTACTCAAGCTGAATGTAAGGGTCATTTTTCCATTTCTTAATGAATTTTGACTCATCATCTAATCATTTCAAGCCAGTGTGTGTATATAAGAAAATGTTTTTAATACAATTGTAGTATCATCTGATTTCAACAACCTTTACAAATCACTCCATACTGAAGAGGAAGCAACACTGGTTATGACCCCTTGTCTTTGGGTCTTGACAATTATTGAGAAGCAGCCCAACATTATTTATGAAGAGGCCCAAATAAATGATCTGGATTTGCTTTGTAACAGACCTTTGTGGATTTCCAAGTTCCAAGTTCCAAGTTCCAACCCATGGTCATGATGCCGTGTTGGTCAAATTCGATAAAATTTGAACACCGACTTGAAAAATACAGTGGCCGCCGTCGTTTCCAATGTGGGTGTATATATATATATATTGTAATTATTTAGTGACCAAATCTTCAGACTGAGTATGCATTGTTTTCTCTCTTTGTCTAAGTATCTCTATATTTTTTAGATGAGAAATTAATCTTGTTTGGACTGCTATGATCATCTCTCTTCACAAGCATTTTTTTTGCAAGTTCAAACTCCTCACATTATAGAAGCTTTTTAATTGAGTTCAAATTTACTTATCTCTTAAGCCACATAAGTAAGTCATCATTAAGCTGAGAACACTATAAACGTCTATGAGTTTTGTAATTTGTAATAAGATACTACTACATAAAAGGTGCTGTCACGGTACTATATATATATATATTGAATACCTATATTTTTATAAATTGTTAAACATTTATTAGTTAATAATTTTTATAATACATGTTAAGAGAGTCCTCAAATATAATTAACATCAACAAATAAATATTTGAAAATTCACCAAATGAACTGATACCTATTACCTAAGAAAGAACATGAATACCATATTAACTTTCTTACTTAAGTAATATTTTACAAATGAAAATTCATATACATTTCTAATATTAATTATTTCTAAAAAATTGTGCAATGTCGCATCAATTTTTTTTAAAAAAAGGTCAAGTAATTTTATAATTTTACACATTATTTTTTCTCTTATAATTGTTATTTATATAATATTGTCCTTGTAATATTTTCAATTTTCTTATCACTTTGAGGTTTTTTTTGTCTCTACTATACGTTAGTATTTTTTTTCTTTTGGGTATTTACCTAGTTTTTGTTTACAGTTCTTTGTCTTGTAATTGGATTAGTTTTGATTCATTATTTAACACCAAAAAAGAGTAGGGAAAATAGAAAATTTGGAGAAGTGCTAGACATATATGTGCTCTTCTCTTTTACTTGGCCTTCATGCTATTGATTTGCCCTTCTTGTTTTGGGTATAGGAAAAACCTCACGCTATTTGTTGATTGGCATTCTTGGTGCCCTTTACTTGTTCACAAAGTTTAATCTATGCCATGTCGTCATGTGATTAACTAAAACAATAAAAATACAATTAATGAATAATCAATTATAAGTGTAGGTTTTGCTTTTCCGTATTATTATTCTGGACATCAAGGATTTATTTTAAGCATTTTGTTACGAAAGCTCCCGAGATTTCATTCGTGCATAAAGCTAACTTCACTTTTTACCAATACAATTCAGCGTGATCAATAAATAAGCATATCCTTTTCCCACGCTTTCCCGGCATATTCATTAATCCCCATAATCATAGATTCATAATTCATAGATTGTTTTAATACTTGGTGTGGTAAGCTCACCTTGGCAGGGCAAAATGATATCAAAAGAGAATTATAGAGGTTGCCAGCCAATCAGAGTAGGCCAAACCATCATGATAAATCGCCATGTTTGTGGTTAACATCATACAGCTCAGGAAGCCCAGGAGGAGTGCAATCCTCTCCTCAACCAACTTCATATATATGAATTTTATGTATTCTTTTGGGTTATTTAACCAAGTTTCCTTGTTTTGTCTGGCACGCGGTAATTAGGGGCTTAAACCAGAGGATTATCTTGTTTTGGAATTACTCTTGTGAAGCTACGAACGAAGTGAACATATACTTTAACATCGCCCCTCCCGCATGCCAAAACCCAATATTTTCTTCGTTTTGCATAAATGTAATATTACTCAAAATTTTCTTGCATTACGGTGCCAAGTTGTATTATTTTACGTGTTTGGAAATTTCAATCTAGTCTTTATCCATGTAGCCTACAAATTAGTGGACCTTATGCTACTTGTAGAACAAGTTAATTGCATATGCCCAACTTCATTTCTTTGAATTTTATTATTAATTAATAGCAATCATTAAATGTTTAATGATATCACATTAGAGGAAATATTAGAGGACTGATGTTTAATCAGATTTTAAAGCTCATATTTTGGCTTGTAGAAAACATTAAGCATGCATGTTTCTTTCATATTTGAGAATTAAATGATTCACTATATATATATATATTAAACATTCATTTTAACCATATAAAGATATAAGCGACATTACATTAATCTTCTATTTACAAATATGTTAAATTAGTCTTCTAAATATATATACAACATCAAATTAGTCTTTAAATAATGAAATTGATGACACTAATTATTATTGATAAACTAATTTGATGTCACTGATAAATAAAAAATTAATATGATGTTATATATATTTTTAAAAAATTAAAATGAGTGTTTATATATATATATATATATAAATATAAAGAGAGAGAGAGAGAGAGAGAGAGAGAGAGAGAGAGAGAGAGAGAGAGGAGTCTTCTTCGCTATGAATGATAATTTGGAGCCCTCTTCTCCCGGGAAAGGTATATACATCTTCTGAAATATTTAAGTTAATAATTTTCTTCGTGTATTTAATTAAATGAAAAAACTGTAATGTGCAGTGTTTTCTGGTCTCTGCTGCTGAATAAATCTCTATATTCACATACGACATAATTGCTTTGCACACCAAAAAGTGTTAGCAATAGAATTGAACTACATCTAAAGTTTTGGATTTGATTTCTATTAAGGAATATTTATTGGTAAGTTATTTATAAGTAAAACATTTATAAGTATAACTTTAAGTCTTTATTAAGGTTGTATATCTTAAAATGAAATAACATTATCTTTATCTAAATTTTCATTTACCAAAAAGAAAAATGCTTGCACCAAAAAATATGACATAATTGCTCAACATATCAATAATTTGGTTGAACCAAATTACAAGGAGCAAATATTCTTGTTTTTCCACAAATAGCAGAAATTCATTCTTACGGTGATCTGCATTGCAGTTTCTTTCTTAGAGCGGTTGCCGTACCTTCTCCTTTACGTTCGTGGTCACTATATATCAAATGTATTACGTGGCAGGACTGAAAAGAAAGTGAAGAATGCAGTTACACGTCTAAGTGCCCTCCCAATCCCATCGTTGCTCAAAATCCGTGAACGTCATTGCTTTCGGGTTTGCAGTGTTTGGAAGGAAAAGGAATTTTGTGATAGACGGTTACAATTTATATCATCATACACCGCCCTTCTACCCACAGCCGTTAGTCTTTTCCTATAGAGGCATAAGTCCATAACCTATAACCTACCCTGAACCTCAACCTTTTAAGTGCATATTAATATTTCATTAAAAAAAAGTGCTTAGTGATATTATTATAAGATAAATTGCTTTTAAAAAAAATTATGAGTTAAATTTGATCTATTATTAATGTAAAAAAAATTATATTATTATTTATTGATGTATTAATATATTATTAAAAAAATTTAATTTTATAAATAATTATTATAATAGTTAATTTTTTTAATAATTTAATGATATATAATTAAATTAAAAATATATTAAAAAATTACATTATAATTAATCAAAATTAAATTATTATTAATTAATGACTCATTATGAAAATGAAGCGATAGTAGTGGGGCCCAATCATCTGAGCCCAAGTACAAGGTTGTTCCTTCCTTCCCCAATGCTTCGTCTATTATCATCATCAACAAGCATCGACCACATCATTCGATGCAATTGATTTCTCCATTGCTAAAAACGCAAACTAGAAGTCTAAAACACTCATTGATGAGCTCCAAACTCATCCATCATTCCTCACATGAAATTTAAGAGTCTGATAATATGTGCCCTTAATTAAGAACATTACATACATTTAATTTTAATAAAACAGATACAGTTTTATAAAATTAATGTAAGCCAATGCAAAGATTAATATATGAATAATAATTCAAATACTTTTAATTAATAAGATCAATATAAAAGTTATTTATTATAAAACATATCATTATTTTTTTAATGCTTATATTAACCAATACCTAAATTTAACCCGCCATTCTAGAAATAAATCGGTGGAATTATCTACCAGTGTACATGTCAAAGACATATAACTCCCTAACGTTTTATTTTAGTTTGGAGTGAAGGAGAAGGTAGCCCATTTTTTGTATTCCCACACACTAAACTTTAGGACAACCTTACCCTATCACTTCTTCTGTGTACATTCAATATTCTATGAAAAAAATATATTTAAATAAAGTTTTATAAATAATTATAATGTTATTACACAATTAAAATATACACATATTATTTTTTAATTTTAGTGTCACATATTGATGTGTGAACAATAATTATAAAACTTAATCTAAATTTTATAAAAATAAATAAATAAATACAAAAGTGGGAGGAAAAATCTTACCACCACCACCACCACCACTCACCCTATATATCCCATCCCAGAACCTCGCCCACACATTTTCCTTCATTTCAACCAAACTCTCTCTCTCTGTCTCGGTGACGTTGTGAAAGAGAAAAGAAGAAAAGATAGAAAGAACCGAGAAGGGCACTGCATGATGGATGCAGAGACTCTCCAGCAGCAGCTATCATCTCCCAGTTTCAGTAGCTACTCTTCGGAGACGTTGGCTCAGATAGCCGCCAGAGTCATCGACGAACTCCGAAGGGACCCTCATTCCCTCCACCTCCCCAACCACGACACCCTTTTCGACTCATGGGAAGAAGAAGAAACCGATCATGATCATGGAGACGATTTCGAGTTCGCTTCCGTTTCCAGGGATCCAAACTCGTCACCCGTATCCGCCGATGACATTTTCTACAATGGCCAGATCAGACCCATCTACCCACTCTTCGACCGCAATTTGCTCTTCGCCGATGCCAACTCTGCTCCCACTCCAGGAACCGACGGCGCCGCCAACATCGAAGCGGCGGCGGTGGGGGCGGGGGCTCGCCGTCGTCGTCCACCTCTGAGGAAGCTCATGTTCGAGGAACGAGAAACGGTGTCGTGTTCGTCTTCAACCTCCGAAGCAGACGACAACAATGAGCTTCACGGCGTGGCTGCGGGAACCTACTGCGTGTGGACTCCCAAATCGGATGTGATGGGAAAGCCTTGCAAGAAGAGCAACTCTACGGGGTCGTCGTCGAAGCGGTGGAAGCTTCGGGACCTGCTTCTTAGGAGCCACAGTGATGGGAAGGAGCCATTCCTGTTTGTGGGTCCCAGCAAGAGGACCAACAAAGTGGCTCACGAGGTGGCGGTGCCTAAGCCTAGCTCTGCCGACAACGCTTCCGGGGACGCCGCCAAGGAAGGGGACCAGAGTATGAGGAAGTCGTTCTTGCCTTTCCGGCAGGATTTCGTTGGGCTTTTTACTAATGTCAATGGATTTGGTCGGAATTTGCACCCATTTTAATTTGAAGCACAAAGAACTAGTACTTTTTTTTTTTTTTCTTTTCTCTCTTCAAATTACACTTGATTATCGTTTGTGCTTTATTGAATTCCAATTTCAGTGGCTCTCTTCTTTTTTTTATCGTAGTTTAAGTGAATGAGATGTATTCTTTTGTGTAAAATTAGAATTTCTCTTTGATTTTGTTATAAATATGATTATCTATTGGACACCGTATGCCTAGGGTGGGGTTAGTTTGGATCTGATATATCTTTATTGGTGGATTTTGTGTACATTAAGATGATAAAGTATATGGTCCTATGGATGGCTTTGTTAATAAAGTTACAATACAATAACTAGTATTTTGATTTTGAACAATCAATCTCAACGAAATTGGGAGAAGTAGGAAGGAATGGGATGATCAAGTGAGTGGTTGCGCCTGCATGGTGTGGTAATGCAGCGTAAGTTGACAGTAAGTTTTGCACTTTCGTAGAAAGAAATCGTGTGGGTCTCACACGGCATAGACTTCGATGATATATATGCCAAAGTTAAAGTTATAGTAATAGACTAATAGTAGGGGAAGTGAGCAAGTCATTGTGGATAAAAATTGTGGACTGGCGGAGTTATTAGAGGATGGAGCCAATAGATATTGAGAGAGTGAGAAGTAGTAATTTGGCTTATTTTGAACTTGAAAGAATACGTGGGGTTCTCACATTTTATATATACTTGTACTAGTATATTGGTATTTTCATAAATTTGACCCAAAACAAATATCTACGGTTAGCTAAAGGAAGACTTTCGTTTTCTGATTTTTCTAGGTTAGCAGAATATTATGTACTGAAGTTAGCTTGTTTGCATTTTCCAATAGTGGTATATTTCTATGTTCAATTTTGACACAAATTTTCACGTCATTTTAATTACTACATAGAAATTAAATCTTTTTTCTTGCATAAATTAAGAAGTTACACGTATTGAGTTATGCTCGAAAATTACATTTTAAATCAAATAATATAAAAAGTGATCTAACAAGTTTTAGTGCATAAAGAATGATTATTATTTTATCTCCACACATAAAGTTGTGTTTCGACCTCAAAGAAAGGTTCAAGTAACCATTGAAAGATTTAGCATAAGTAATATTTTATTTTAGAGATTACAAATTTAAATTTTATTAAAAGTTGTGTAAGATAAAAATTTATGAAAACAAAAGAATAATTTTCTTTTTTTGTTTCCTAAGTGTAAATTTAAATAACTTCAAATAGAAAAACTTAATAAAATAGAAAAATAGCTTATTCAAATGATTCGAGAGTGACCCTCAATTATAATAAACATATAATAATCACTAAATTTTTTTAAGGGGTGAAAATGTGTCACAAATCAATTTAATTAAGTGTCTTGTGAAATAAAATTAATTGAATTATAATTTTATTGTTAGAATATATTTTAAGTTTTCTACTTCCAAGTCATGAGTTAATTAATCTCTTAATATTTTCTTATTTCATGATAATTTAATTTAAAGTTTCTACTTTAATTTTATCATAACTTTAAAGTATTATTTTTTTATTTTTTATTTCAAGTGACTTTGAAATTTAAAATTTTATTCTTAAAAATATATGCTACACTTTTTTGACAATTTGAAATATGTCCAAATTGTAATCTGTTATCATTTCTAATACATCACAAATTTTGCAACTTAAAAAGATGAACCGATATAATCCCAATATCCTAACAGAATCTAGGGAGGGTTTCAAGAATTTTATACAAATAAGTATTGATCAATTGAAGAAACTATACCAAAAAGTGTTGACTCATTTAGTCAAATTTTCATTCATATTAACTATAATTTATGTTCGAATTCAGTAAATAATTATAATCCACCATAAATATTTATTAAAGTTGGTGATTTGTAATACTTTAAGTGAAGATGAGTCTTCTCTTCACCTCAACTTTTATTTTCAAAAAAAGAATCGGAGAAACTAAGCACTCTAAAAAGTATTATTATTATCTTATTAATTAACCACCCAACCTAATTCTAGACGAAAGAAAGCCTTTGGCTGAGTTCAACTTTGGACTTGTCATCGCTTCGGCCGACACATTTGTATATATCCCTACCTAACTGTGCATCTTAATCCTGTGAATTTTAAAATTCATGAACTTATTGCATTACTTCTTTCATAGAAAGTTGAATTTTCATTAATCTTTTCGAAGGAAACAATTAAAGAAAACAAAAGTTCAAAATTTTATTTCTTGTATTACTGTGATTATTTTTTAGAAAAACTAATATTTGGGGTAAACCATTCTAATATTATTGTATGTGAATATTTACCATTTTGTGCAATAAATTTGATAAATATTGAAATTGTAACAAAAAAAAATCAATGTTACGAAAATATTTAAAATATTTTTGGGAAAATTGGAATTGATGTTCTTCGCGTATTGATGTAATTAATATTGGTATTTCTATGTGCTCAGTAATGTGACCATAATAAAAGGATCTTGGTTGCCAAGAACTTATTGATGGAAACCATTATGGGGGAGTAAAATGCAACTTGAGCAATTACAGCTAGTGCAATTATCTGACAAATTTCTGAAACTAATAGCAACGCTAACTTGTGTTCGAAGCCCTTGCATGAGTGAACCTCACACTTCCTGCATGTGAAGTGCAATTTTGTAGGAAGTTTTACTTTTTTTAGAATTTTTTTATTTAATTTATCCATTTTTGTAAAAAAAAGAAAAGGGACCGTAAATACCATGTTTATGAAACAAAAGGAAAAAAATACTGTTTTTTTTTGTTTTAGATAAAAAAAAATTCTTTGTCATACATTTGGTCATATCCATAAAGAGTGAGAAATATTGTACCATGTGTGTCATCTTCCAGGGGTGAAACAAGGTTACCAACTCCTAAATAAATTAGTCAGAAAAGGCAGACCAAATCTATGGTATGTATGGAAAAATAGAAGCAAAGCAAGACAAAGCAATGTGGTTTGTTTTCAATGATGTTATATAAATAATATTATATATATATTTGTTTATTATTCTTTATTTTTAGATTTTCAAAATATTACATTAAAATTTTGTTTGTATAAATACACATATAACTTAATAATTTCATATTAATTATTTATTTATCTCTTATAATTGTCTAACATTCCCCTAAACACAGGATAATCTTCGTGTCCTCTAATTGGTTATTGGTCGTGGTCTTGGATGGCTGTGCGGCCTCCCTGTCTTGTCCTTTGTGGATTTTTCCTTGGCAATCCCAGTACACAAAGCTTTCAACCGACGTTGGAAAGCGCATAAAGTTAAAGTGAAAGAGACGCAGGGCAGGCACTTTCTTTTGCTTTTGGAAGAAGCAGCTACGAGATAACAAGACTAGACCACCAGAAGGGTTTTTGTCTAAACAAATTGCAATCACGGTAAGGTTACTTGCATTGCATGTAAATTTTTTTAATGTATTATTATATTATTTTAACTTTTACATAAAATTCAATTTATTTTTTATACAAAAATTTACATGTCTATAAATCTTGTGTGGAAATCAATTTTCGCATAAAAATGTAATATAAAAATGACGTAATAAGCTTTGACCTACAAATAACATTATCATTGCAATTAGCCAATTACTCACTGAACTGGGAATTGGGAACCGTTAATGAAGCCGAAACTTGAAACACGCACATACAATTCATTTGGACCAGACAAACTATCGCAGAACAAGGTGGCAATTATCAAGGTAATTTTGTCTTTCTATTTCCATTGGACCCAATAGCCTAGCCTCAATAAGAAGCTCGTCAATGCCACAGTTGCATTGAGGGTAACCACTTGTAGTACTACAATTAGACAATTAGTGACAAAACAGGGGACCCAGAATAAAAGGATGATTGAAAATGATAAGGGACTGGAAAATGCAAGGCTCCAAAGGAGGTGGTTAAAGAGGATTAGTCAACCACTGAATCCAACCTTTCCTAAATTTGCCCTGAACATAGAACCTTATCAAGATGTGAATGAGAATATGGTGATTGAGATAATTTCTGGCTGGTTAAGCGCAAGGTCATTCATTTCACATCCTTATACTTTTACTTTCATTTGAGGATTAGAGTTGTGAAGACACCGTTAATGTACCTTCTTTTCTAATCCGAGTAGGGACTCTCTCTAATGCTGATTTACACCGTTAATGTTATTTTAAAAATTAATTTACATAACAGTTTTAAAATTATTTACTTATTTTTTTTTATGTAAACTAAGGTATTTTATCGTTTGAAAGGTAAGAGACTAATCCATTAGCGTACGGTCAGACATGTGATGCGGGGACTCCTCCCAACTGCATTTTCTCTATACACACCGTCTTAAGAATCAAACCTAGCTAGGACAAAATACTTAAGATAATCAAACCCCTTCTACTCGGACCAACGCAAGTTGATAAAACTATTTACTTATACGTCAGTCTATTGTCATTCTTATTTATCTATTGTCACTTATCTCTAACTAACTTTTATTTAATTTTCCAAAAACACTCTTTATTAAATAGTTATCCATTTAATTACTTAACTATTGAGATATTTCTTCCTTAATTTTTTTTTCTTTTATCAGTACGGTAATTTTGGGTTTATCTTACTACAAGCTCCAAGTAATTAGAATTAGTAAATTAAAGATTTAATTATATTTTTTCTCACATCAACTATCACATAAATCACATTCCCAAGAAGCAAAAATTTTATATGCAACAATACTAAAATTATGCAATTTCATTTTTTTATCAATTAATGAACAGATTACTAAAAAAAATGAAGTATAGGAAAAATATTAAATATTTTATATTTAAAATACTAATATTTATAATTAATAATGATAAGTTAAGATAAATATAAGAGTGATAATAAGTAATTAATTTAAATAGAAATAAGTAACTACAATTTAATTAAGGGTATTTTGACAAAATTAACTAAAAGTTAGTTAGTGAAGAGTGACACTAAACTAATAGGAATGGCAATGGACGTGCCCTTTACTTATATACAATAATAAACAAAATATATGAAAAAGATAAAGTAAAAAAAATGAAAAATAAATAAGATAAACTACAAGGACAAGCTCAAAGAGAAAAGCTAAAGACCCAAATAAGAAAAATAACATTTTAGCAAACAAAAATTAGTAAATTACTTATTGCTATTTAGATCTCGGGTCTAAAAAATTTATACATGATATAGCCATGCAAAGAGAATAATATATAAAGTTTAATAAATTTTTCTGTAGATGTAGCTCAGTATTCATCTACAAATTTTTTTTAAAAAATTATTAAAAACTTCGTCCGAAATTAGAAGATTAGACTTAATAAATGAAAGTAAAACATCACTAGAAAATGTAGGAACATGGAGCAGAACCTACTTGTCTGTCTTATCCGAGCATCTCTTTCATTTCTAGATGGTTCTGGCTGATTCCCAGCGATATTTCTTGCCTTTCTATTGGTTTATATATTTTTGGGGGATTTTTTTTCTTTCGAGATTATACAATATAGGTAGTTTATTTACATCTTAGAAATCTCATCTCACCTATTTCCAATAAAATTTTAAAAGGAAATATTTAAATAATTAAAAAAAATTTCCAAGAAGAATCCTTTTGACTGCTTAGAAACTAAAACCTAAAAAGAAATACCCTTATTCTAATTCAGCAATCCAAAATTTGCCTTACAATCCATAAAGATAGTGACATATTATTTGTAATGATTTCATTATGCTACAGCTGTACACCCTTCATCTGACCAAATAACAAAAGGAAATAATAAAAGAGCTTGTAGATCGATTATTGGCTTAACGATGATAAAATGGAATAACGTGTTTGGTAGAATAAAAATATTGTACCATACTATATAATATGCCCTTCTGTGTGATCTCGCTCTTTTAATTTTTTTTTCATATCCATATCAAGTATTTTCTTTTTGGCCATTTCCATATATCAAGTTAATTGAAGAGTTGTTATAACAGAAGAGATGAATTGTATACATTGAGAATTAAATTTATAATTTTTTAACTAAATTTAGTGTAAATTTTTTTACTATTAATATAAAATATTATATTTGTAATAAATGATAATTTTATTTTTATTCTATTTTTAATATTTTTTTAAAAATAATATTATATAATTAATTGATAACATAAAACTTTTTACATTGTTAATGGAACAAAATTAAAATTATCTTTTATTATGTTCAAGTGGCCCACTCAAATTCTTTCTTCTTCTCTTTGTTCCTTTTGGTTCAATCTAGCTAATGAGGTGGAACTTTTGTTTAGAAAAAATCATAAGAAAAAATCAAAAGAAAAAAAAATCAGATAACTTCTTCAAAAGCTATAATCCCCAATCTGAAAAACTATATTGAAAGATATAAGAATATTATCCAATTTTTTTTCTGTACTTTCATTACCTCGTATAAATTATGTTATAATATACCATTAGTATAGTATGGGTAAGTACCAAAAAGTTAGTGGGCAGGATTCTCTGTGAAATGTAAATAGGTGGCCAGCTATGTCCAATTACAAGTTACAACTGAAGGAAGTGCGCGTCCCACTTGTGTGTATTTTTCTCTTATATGGCAGTGGCAGACAAAGTAATATCTGTCTTTGCCTCGCTTATTCTCTATTTTTAACTAGCAACTGCACTGAATCTCTCAACCAACCACGATGCCTCTCCCCCTTTCTCTCTTTTCTTGTGGCAAAAGATTTCTTTTTCACTGGCTGCCTGTAAATAAGAAACTAATATAGAAGAGCAGGAAGTTACCCAAAAAAAACAAAAAACAAAAAATCAAGGTAAAAATGAGTTGTTGGTTTGATGCAAAGAGAAGAAAATTTTCAAATCAAAAGCATCCTCAGTATATATACTAGACGTGTTGGTTTAAATTTAAAGAGGGGTGGCTCAATCTTAATGGAACCACAAGAAAGTGATTGTGACTATCTGTTGCCGGCTGGCGGCGGCTCCAATTCTCTTTTGGTCTTTGCTATGTTCTGGCCAGTGGTCACATTGAAGGAGAAATCTAGTTAAGTAATTTCCGTGACATGCGCTCCCACCAATTGATTTTGCATTTGACCCTTTTCAATTTCGTAAGTCCTCGGTTACTGCACTTAATTTGAGTATATTATCAATGGTGGATATAGTACTTAAAGGTATTATATACAGAAAGATTATTCCAAATGTGACTGTTGGCAGTTCACTACCGACAACGTACTGAACTTGTGGAAGAATTGAAGTTGCGGCTGTGGCGCATAGCTGCAGATAAACTTCAGGAAAAATGCTGTATGAACCGAAGACACAAGGTACTTCTTGACTACTTGTACAACCATTTAGATGCAATTTTAAAATTGGTAAACTTGACTTTCAACGGGGATGATTAAGCCACAATATGACAATATATATTCGGTTTATTTTGCCTGACCTATTGGCGTGGCAATGCTCAACGCTTTTAGGGCCTATTTGTTTAAGATTATCCCCAACGTCAGTTAGCGTTGGAGAGAAAGGAAGGATGCATCTGCTTCTTATAAACGTCCACATTTGCGTTTTTAAAAATGTAAATCAAGAGTGGGGCTATTAACACCCATATTTTTTTAGAGTTTAATTTTAATTTAATATGAGTGTAAAAAAATTTTACACTATCATCCAATCATGTGTTGTCAAATCATTAAAAGAGTTTGATTATCACAACAACTACCTAAAAAGTCTAACGCTTTTAATAATATATCAGCACATGATTGAATGACAGTATAAAAAAATTTTATACTGACAGTAGATTGAAATTAAATTCATCTTTTTATTAACCCTCATTCATAATTATTTTTATTTTTTATTTTCATAATTATTCTTCTCAAACTTATATTTATTTAATTTTTTTATATCATTATTTATCTGTACTAATTAGTTTTAACTTTTTCTTAATATAATTTTTTTTACAATATGTCATGATAATATTTATTTAAATATTTATATGATAATTAATATTTATCAATACAATACTATTTTATTTTACATTTGATTTAATAATTTAATAAATATTATTAAAATGTTAACCAAAAAAATCATATATTTATAAAAGATACTTACTTTTTATTATAACAATTTTTATTAACTTTTTAAAAATCCACACATGAAATACTTTTTCATTATTACAAACAAAATATAATTTAAAACACTTTTTAAACCATCAAGTTAAAATTTCTCTTTAAGTATTTTAAGATATAAAGATATGTTGAAATTATCGAAATTTAGAATTCTAACATGTAGCATGATTTAATTTCAGAAATTTTTATATAAATTTTATGTTTAAAAAATTAACAAACTTGTATGTAATTAGGTTATTTCAAATACTATATAAAATAATTTTTCTTCATAAAAAATTACTCCAAAAGTCAACATAATTATTTAAAATCAATTGATATTAAAATTAATTATTAAATCAATTATAGATAATTTTTTATCAATGAAAATTTCACAATTTATGTATTAAATTTTAACTTATAAATTTTCTTTAAATAGAGCTACAATATTTTCAAAATAAAATATGGCTATAATTTTTAATTACGAAAAATCAAATACATAAATCATTATCTAATATGCATTTTTAAAGAATATAACTTAGACTTTTATGTTTTTTAACATAAATTATATTAAGATCATAATTTATTATTATATTTTTTTATAAATATTTATATAATATGTTAGAGTCATTAAAGTCATTAAAAAACCTTAAGGCCTCGTTTGACGAACAAAATTGGGTTTGAAATTAGAATTAGACCTCCCAATTTTAATTATCTTATTTAGTGTGTGTATTAGAATTAGAATTCTAATTCTAAGTCCAATTTCATATAATTAAAAAATAACTAATTTATACTACTCTCAATTTTTAGCTTAAACCTTAAAAAATATAATTACAAGCACAAAGATTTTTTATTTTTTAAATATTAAAAGGTAAAAGTTAAAAACTATCCAACAACCATTTTCACTGACAACCATTGTCACTGGCATAGTCCGGCCACGTTGCCGTTGCTGTGCTCTAGCTACATAGCCTAAGGCGGTCCTTTCATGGTTGTCGTCACATGTACAATGAGCAAATTGTCGCATTTCCTCCAATCACCAGCGCTGAAGTCCTACAATCACCTTCGCCATCAACGTCCTTTGTCATTATCGTCAATGTTGTCCTTTGGTTTGGAAGCTATTGCGACCGCTGTAATCAAGTAGTGCGAGCTCTATTAAATTTTTTTTATAATATTAAATTATTTATTATTTTAACTTTATTTATTATAATTTGTAAAATTCTTCATAAATTATTCAAATAATAAAATTTCAGTTTAGCTGAGAATTATAATTCTAATTGTTAGCCAAGGGCAACCATCACACAAAAAGGGGTGAATTGAGGGATCACAAATTTTAATTTTAATTTAACTTTGAGTCATTGTGCATTTTGATGTTATGTGCACCGAAATAAATATATTAAGCACAAATCATGTTTTGAGATAATCAAGAACATTAACTTCACATACAAAACATTATGCTAATCACAATAAAACTATAGAACAATATTAATCATGATGTGATTAATCAAGAACTAATTAATATCATTGATACAAATATTCTAAATAACTCAAATACAACTTGGATGAGTGTAAACATCAAATAAACAATCCAAAAAATAATTCCAAGAATCAAAACAACAAGCTCACAAGATTATGCAACAATTTAACAATTACAACAAGTTAATGAATATAATAATTATGCTTATCAATTTAATTTGCTGGAATATAAAAAGTGTAAGGGATAAGAGAGAATGCAAACAATATTTACTAGTTTGATCACTTCTTGTGATCTACGTCCAACCCCAAGATCATCCATTTGAGGTTTTCACTATTCTTCAAACTTGTAGCTTAGGTGCTTGAGAAACCTTTACAAAGTTGAGCACTCTTCACACCTTTGGAATCCTCTACTCTTGTGTAAGAGCCTCTAACTCTTCAAGCTTCACTAGTACTTAAAAAACCTTTACAAAAATAGAGCACTCTTCACACCTTAGGATCTTCCACCATTTTTCTTTTCTCTCCAAGGGAAATCTACCATTGAACTCTCTTGAGGGACTCTCTACCCTCTTACAAGTATTTACAATTTGATAGAATGAATAAACTTTCTCAAAGAGTAAATAATACAATTTGAAGTACTAATGGATAGAGAGATTTTGACAATAAAAAGCTCAAAATATGGCTTTTGATGAAGAAGTGATTAAATTTGCATATTAATTCGAAATTATAGGTTCATCACTTGTAAATGTTTCAATCTTAGCTTATATATATAACCTAAGTGATAAAATGGTCGTTGGTGGTGTTTAATAAATATTTCCTACAAAAACTAGCCGTTTATAGCCGTTATTTCTTACTTTTACACAAGCAATATCAATATATTTGAACTTGGTATCTAGATATCCTGATTTCTGGGCTTTAATAAGAACAAAATTTCTTGATATTTGATTTTGTATTCTAATATTTGGAAAAACCACTTCTCACTTAAAATGAAATATCATAATATCTGCTTCTGTATCATGATATTTGAAATAACTTTAAGTCACTGGAATGAGATATTTTGATATCTCAAACGTGTATCAGGATATTTGAACTATGATTTAACTACTAGAACGAGATATTCAGATATTTCAAAGTTGTATCAGGATATTCAATGCGAGATTGCTCTCTGGAGTCAAATATCTGGATACAAGATATCTATATACGGATACAACAGTCCAGGATATGAAAATCAAACTTTCAAAAGTTATAATTTCTTCGTTTCTTAATGGAATTAAACAAATGACCATACGTTAGAAAACTATTTGAGTGTACTTTCATATGAATTAAGTTTCAGATCAAAACTCAAAGTATTTTGAAAGTTATTAACAAAATAGTGACCAAAGGTTAATTTTCTAAAACTAAAACTTGGTTATTTTTCATAATTTTGACATACCACTATGACTAACTTTTCAAAACATGTTTGTTGGGCATATTATCAAGTTTAAAAGCATTTGTTAAAATTGAAAAACTTATTTGAGTTCTCTTCTTGTAAAACATGTATCCTTACAAAGGAGAATAACCTATAAGAGAAAGTATACCTAAATGAGTCCTTAGGCTTCTTGATGCAATCCAAACTTTCAAATTTTCTAATCTTTATTTATTTTAAATGCTTGATTCATCTCTTCATTCTCCTTCTTCTTGAATTGAGCATAAATAGGATCTTTCACTTTCTTGTTCTAATGCTCACTCTTGGTATTTGGACTATCCTACAAAGCATAACTTACTTAAAAATCATAGTTAGTCCAATCCTTAAACTAATAACTCAATATGCATGATTCACATGTATATCACTCTATAAACATACATATATGACTTACATATAGACACATATCCAATAATTAATTAAATCACTTATCAAATACATTTGATATATTCTATAAATGATGCTACACATAATTACTCAATATATGATTCTTATAACAAGATAATATATAACAATGCATTATCCAATATAGTTCATCAAACACATGTGTAGCATATTCTTAATCCTTTTTGTAATGTATTTATCATCATCAAAACATAACACAATAAACTATTAGGGCAAATATATTTCCACACTAATGTCTTAATTCTTTATTTATCCCAACCATAAAAATTAAGATTCTTATTAATTCTAATTTAAATAGACATTGAAATTATAATTATAATTTGTAATTTAAATTTTGTTATCCAAATAGATCCTAAAGTTAATAGTTAAAGAGAAATGAGATTTGACAACTTAAAAATGAAACTATTTATTTAAGGATAATTTAGAAAAGTAAACTTAAAAGCATTTAAAAAAGAGTGTAGATAAATAAACGAGCGTGTTAATAGCCTCGCCCGTAAACCAAACATGTTATTATGTGGTAAGTGGTAAATATGGTGCATCGGTGGTACAATTGTAAATTTGTTAAAAGAAATTGCATACTCGATCTGAAAAGTTTAAGAAAAGAATATAAAAAAGTTATATAAAACTGTTTTGTTAAAAAGAATTAAAAAAATCAAAATTGAAGAAAATTCTTAATAAATATCATAACAAAACTATACCAGATATTGTAAATTATAACAAAATTTACTTTTTTCTGCTGCAACCAAGTCCAACTAACCAATCTTTGGGCTTTCCGCCAAGAAAATGTTTAATCTAAGTTTCAGTAGCCCCACAGTTGAGACAAGTGAGGGATGTAAGAGGTATATATCTACGTTCTTTGAGAGGATAATATGGTAACAACTGCTTCTGACAACACAGATATTACATAAGTCTTATAGATGTAAGTATTTTTTGACCTTTAAACAGTTAGTTTCTATCTCTTAACAGTAAGGACTGCCACTGTGAACACAGCAGATATTATAGATATATAAGGTTAGCAATTTAGCATAATCAATCAATTATTTTGTTCAATGCAAGAAGAGAAAACACCAGAAGCATATTACATTTTGGCAACTTCCAATCTGCCAATGTCTTTCCTCAAACCTCACAAGCCTCAAATATAGACAAATGGTTTTCTGCTCGGGATGAGGTTGCCTTTACTCCAGTTCCTACCACACTGAATCACGGATAAAAATGAAAGGTAAAAGATATAGAAGCAAACAGAAGCAGCTATCTCAAGCAATCTCATTTTTTCCCTGCCGCCTTAGTTTCAAAGCTACGAAGTTTTTCATCTTTTCCCAATTCTTTGAAGCTTGATCCAAGTCATTGTACAGAAAGCAATCAATAAAATTTGTAATAAGTAAACATGTTACAAGAGTACGCCATGTTATAGCCAAGAATCAAATAGAAAGAAACAAAAAGGAGGGAGATTAGAAAAGCAAAACCATTAGACGAAGAGGCAATAAATTATTTCTGTAGCTCTTTTTCTTCCATTGCAGTTCTACAAACTAAAGTGGATGAACTCAAGAAAATTGAAAGCATTCATTCGGTATATTATTTGAGCCACTGAATTTTATATCCATCTTTGGTGAAGAAAAATAGAAGGCCCTCCTAGTGACGGTTGATAGACAGACAAATGGTTTTCAATGAAATTGTGACAAAACTATAAGATCAATTAAAATGTGCTAAAATCTAAACATTCCATTAATCAAAACCTTTTCATTTTTCAATATCTGGGGGAATGCATCATTCTACATTGTATACAATTGTTCAATGCCCACAGAAATTATGGTGAAATATGCTAGCAGTTGGCAGAAATCAGCCATATCCCCCGGTTGTTAAATCAGTCTCATGCAGGAACAGGAGTGAAGCTCGAAGAGGTTTGCAGACTAGCAGCATATTTTCGTGCCCAAAGGTCATAGTGAATAATTTCCTCAAGTGAAGGCGAGGCTACCAATTCATTTTGATGCTCCTGACATGTTAGCTCCACAACCTTGAAAATATCCAAATAGCTAATCCTAGAAACAGCAGAACAGCCAGTCAGAGGAGGATTTACATAGACAAGAAGACACCTGATGTAACCTATGAAGCAAGGACACTTAAAAAGAGGAGCTTTGTACATGTATCAGACACTTGTGTCAGAATGACACGATACAACATGACACAAATCCTAATAGGAAACTTAATATTTTGCTTCGAGCCTGTGTCTGTGTTACATGTCTCATGTCCGTGCTTCTTAGATTGTAACAGAACTGAGAAATGAAGGTAAAGAATCAAAGTAATATGCCCACATAATCAAGGATTAAGGACGTAAAATAATGCTGTTAAATATCCAGCCAGCCAACTACAAGTACAAATAATAGATACGTAAGGCTTTTAACCAAACAAACAAATCACTTTATTATTGCAACTTTCAATATAAGGAATTCCAATGCTTCATTTATACAAGATTCTACAAGAGCCAAGTGGTATCTTCTGACAAACCTGAAAATGAGATTGGGTTTTCAAACAAAACTTAGTGCATGTATTTCATGTTAAGGCTATGGTGGGACGGAAGTAAACAGACTTTTTGAAGATTGTTTCATAATTGCAGTATTTTTGAACTGCAGAAATTATTAGTGTTTTTTTTCTCCCTTAGGACAAACAATTTGTGGTGCTTGTCAGCTCACCATATATTATTTTCATTGTCATCATACTATTGCAATTTGCAGGACTATTCAAATGGTCAGATTTTAGTCATGCTGCATCCTCCTCAGGTGGTAAGCATAACGTGGGCCTTGAATGTATCATAGACTCACTTCCTCCATCCCCACCTCAGCCACCAGCATCACATAGGAACAATTCCAATAATGTAGAGAATTCCATGTAAAGATATAACCATACAGTGAAATTCTCAGTGCAACACTTTTAATAAAGAAAATAACAAAAAATACTTACTTTTCATCAATAAACATTTCTACGGCTTTTTCATTTGCAGCACTAAGGACTCCTGTCATGGTGCCTCCAGCACGCCCAGCAGCATAAGCAAGATTCATGGATGGATACTTAAAATTGTCAGGAGCTTTAAACGTTAATGAACCAAGCCTGCATAATCACATTTCAAATATGGCTCCGTCAAACAAACTAACAACAAATTTTCTATGCCAATTTCAATTTAATTAAAATATTCATCATACATAGTAAAAATTTCATGATAGTAAAGGACACATGTAGTGGAATGGAAATTATAGGATCATAGTTTAAGATGCCTTTCTCTAGATGCTGATTGAGAATTAACCCATATGAAAAATATAATGCACCCAACTTAGTATTCCTTCACAGGATGGAAATAGAACAGGATTTACAGGACTAAGCATGCTTGCAGAAAGCTACTAGATTTGACACAATTCAAAAAGGCAGAGAAAGAAGAGGGGGGTGGAAGGAGATGACAATGTTATCACATCGTTCTGAAACTCCAATCCTTCATTTTTACTTTACATGGCAATACATTAAGAGTGAAATACACTCCCATCTGGAAGCTTGGCAAGGAGCCAAAATGGAAAAGAAAATGAAATCATCTGATAATTCATAATAAGAACCATTGATAAATCAATGTACACTTTATAAAATTCCATTTTAACAAGAAAGGCTTCAAAATTTAAAAAAACTATGTCAAGTTGATTTGTCTATTTTCTTCAGTATGGACCAAAGAGAATTTGATGGAATTGAAATGTGTAAGCAGCAGGGAAAAATGATAGTACTTGCAAAGATCAAGGCGAGGCCAAGTTACTTCAGAACAATAAATTCTGTCTGGCCATGATAACGTATAGAGTATTGGCAACCGCATATCAGGCCAGCCCAACTGTGCCAGAACAGATGAATCCTACAATTAAAAAATAATTTAGTATTAGATAATGTCAAGAACCAACTATTCCAAAATTTTAAGTTGTTAGGTGAAGGCCCAAGACTGGTTTAATATCTCTAACACACCCTTTCACGCAAGAGCTCTTTGGACTTGAAGCGTGGATAATGCATAGGCCCACCCTACCTTGTGATGGGATTCAACTTTATTTATAAGAATGGGAGCGGCAAGGATCGAACTCCTGACCACTTAGTCATAGAGGCTCTGACACCATGTCAAGGACCAACTATCCCAAAAGCTTAAACTGTTAGATGAAGGCCCAAGACTGGTTTTATATCTATAATAGATAAAGATTAAAAAATAATTAATGATCTTTGTCTCCTTTCTTCTATTTCTTTTTCCATATTTATATATTTGAACTTAATACTACACAAGCTCACCCCACCCTTTTGCTAATTTAGCCAAGGGCTGGGAACTTGTAGGTGTTATTGTTCATTGTCTGTGTGTGTCTCTGAATATATGGATTTTATCACGCAGCAGCCAACACAACATAGTATAAGGGGGTTAAACCTGTGTTTCAACCATCGAATGTATGATCGATTGTGGATGAATGACAATCTCAATATCATCATAGTTAGCTCCAAACAAGTAATGTGCTTCAATTACTTCTAGACCCTGCCAAGAAGTAGAAGAAATTTACCTTATAGCTAGGAAATTCAGGCCACATAATTCGACAGATTCATAAGAAGGCAATTTTCATCCAATATATTGACATCAGAAAGAAACAAACCTTATTGAAAAGGGTAGCAGAGTCCACAGTTATCTTTTTTCCCATATTCCAGTTGGGATGTTTTAATGCATCAGCAACTTTAACATCTTTTAGTTTATCAACAGGCCAATCCCTGTCAATCACCAAGGGGATGATAGGTTAAAGTCAGGTTGATTATATAGAGCCTGGAAACAGCACTAAGAGATGAACAATTCAAGGTTTTCCATAATAAAAGAATATTGATTCAACAGATCTCCATCATGATATGACAAGTTGACAGCAACCAGAAATTCAGACATACACAAGAAAATTTAGAGTGCTATATATTCCACTTCAGTTCCCTTCCATTTCAGAAAAAAGAAATGTTTCCAACATAAAAAGAAAACATGAAGCAATCAAACCATGACTCTTTTGAACAAGCAAAAGTGCAGACACGTTACGTTTATTTTACACACCTGAAAGCACCTCCAGATGCAGTTAAAATAATTCTCCTAAGCGCACCCTCTGACAACCCCTGGATACACTGAAGAGAAGAATCCTTTAAGTTTTCAACAGCAACAAGTGCAGCAGGATGTTAAAATGATTCCTTGAGTTCAATATAAAAGATGCAGAGGCCAAAGAGTAATGTGATTAATAAATGACATGGGCATATCTAGAGTCCATTGATCTTGTTGCACATACATAATTTTTGATAGATTATGTGCTTTCATACCTGAAAAATGGCAGAATGTTCTGAATCAGCAGGAAGTATTTTTATGTTATGCTTCTGAGCAAGAGGAAGAACAAAAGGACCTCCAGCAATCAGTGTCTCTTTGTTGGCCAAAGCTATGTCTTTCCCTGCTTCTATCGCAGCAACTGTTGGCTAATAAAATAATGAGAGGAGTCTCAGCTGTCTAATATTTGTTGTCTGATAAGTGATAACCAATACCATCTTTAGTTTAGTTTCTTTTCTCTTTAATTAATCTTGCTACAGATTTCATAAATATAAAAATAAATGTTCACTTATATGGGGAACAAAATAGCAATAGAGTTTCTTATACTTCTCTCCTTCCTTTATTCCTTCTATTTTTTCTCTTCTCTAACTGTTGTTTCCAGCACACAAGCTATATTATTATAGATAGAATGACATCCATGAACTTTCAAGCTCTAATGGATCATTCTTGTTTCAAATAATAAGGGGCAAAAATAAAATTAATAAGATAAGGCTTGGTTGTTATTCTTGATGTCTCACTATGAACTGGTATCCTTCGACTTGTTCAATCCCCCCAACACACACACACACACCCAAAAGAAAAGAAAAGAAAAGAAGATATCCTTCAACTTGTCAGATGTGACGAATGAAGTTAATATAAAAAAGATATGTAGATGCATGCACACTGAAGACCTCATTAAATAGCATAGCAAATAGATTGGTGATCAAGAAGGAGAAAACAGGGGGAAAAAAGGTTACCTTTAGTCCTGCACAGCCTACTATTCCTGTAACTACAGTGACTGCATCAGGGTGACGAGCAACCTGAGAATATATAAGATATTGCTTACGAAAAACAATATTGGCTCTCTAAATCTAATTACATCACATGAACAAATCAGATGTCTACCTCAATGACTCCCTGCTCGCCAGGGATGATCTCAGGTTTTTGGTCAACATCAATCAAAGCCTCTTCAAGTTCAGCAATTAGGGACTCATTTCTAACAGCAACAAGTTGAGGCTTAAATCTCTTTACCTGGACAACATAAATATTAAAAAAGATATATATTTTTGGTTGGTACATTGAAAATATGAGATAAATTAACTGAGCCTTAAACCATACTAATTAATTTAGTTTTAAAATCTCAAGTCTTTTATGATTTATTTACACAAATTAAAAAACCAATCCAAGAAAAAGAAGATAAAATAATGAAAACCCCCATAAATGCTTAAGAACAAAATGCCTACTAGACCTGGCTTTTTTAAAAACAGAACCACAAAGACCATTTCCATCACGACTAATGTAACAATAATTACAGTAGTAAATTAGCCATGGGAGTGAATAAATCAAGTAAGTTCATTGAGGTCATGAAATTTCAGATTTAATGCTGGTCATAGATAGAGAGACTAAAATATCGAAAGTTCTGTTACATGCTTGGAGTGAAGGTGAAGTATTTACCTGATCTGCAAGAAGAGTAATGTTTGAACCAGCTGCAAGTGCCACAACTTTAAACTTATCTTGATTCTCAGCCACTATATCTAGTGTCTACAAAAGCAAACAGATGAAAAGATGCATTACATCAAATAGTAGGAGACAAAGGCAAGTCAAGCTACATCTAGAAGGAGTAAGCAATCAACTATTTCTAGTCATATATTCATTTTAAAGATTTTTAAGAGGACTGAAGCACAAAAAACATAAATTATTTCTGCCAAATGTTTGCAAGGATGCAGCATATTGCAAGTCCAGCCAGCACCTGTTTTAGATTATTTGTCATTCAAACAGATTATTATATTATAGCTTCTTATGTTAGAAGGATATTCCATTTCAAGTGATACCTGAGTTCCAATGGAACCAGTACATCCCACGATAGAGATGGGTTTTGGCCCCTCCCAAGTCTTCCGACCTGGCTCTGCGACCGCTCGTCCTGGCCAGGCTGGGGGTGGTGTCTGCAGGGAGCAATAAACTCTTCTTCCAGCTGTTGCTTCACAATTTTTTCTTTTCAAAGCAAAACCACCTGGGATTCAAATGATCATGAAAGTAAACCTACTATTTTCTATGTAACTGACATTAAAACAGAACATAAATATTGTGTTCACAAAACAAAACATCATAGTATATAATACCGTAGCATCCATAGTAATCAATACAGTACTCAATAATAGTTTATACATAATTCAGAACAGGATATTCTGACAGCATAGGCATGCACCCACTCAATAGAAAAACCCCATGGAAGAAAGAACATAATTTAAGGAAACATCAAACCAAGAAAACATAATTCAACACGAGCAAGAGGAAAAAAAAGGGGGGGTTCTCTATAAAGATGTTGGCTTTTGAATTTTCCCAGCAGATATGAGGACGAGGAAGGAACCACAGCGAAGATTACGAGATGAAGAACAGAAAGAACCTGCGAATTTTGCAGTGAGGCTGTTAGACTTGAAGGAATCAGTGAAAAAAATGGACTTGACTTCAGCTGGAGACAGCAAATTGAGAGCCATCACAAAAACCCAATTGAAAGAAGAAAGAATCTGAGAGTTTGTTATCGGGAACAACAAGAATGGTATCCGCAGATACAGAGAAGCCCGCAAGAGAAAAACAGAAAATGTGGAATTTGTATGTGGTGTAAGAAAATGGCTTAGTTTAATAGCCAACAATGGATGTGGTTTCTGAGTGCTGCTTTGTTTTTATTATTCTTGTTATTATACATGTCAAAGGAAATGGAAAGTGAGTAACTAAACTTAAACTGGGTAATGGGTATAGTTGGTACTATTTAGTGATTAACATAAGAGCATAGAATGAGGACGAAACGCGGATAAGACGAGCGGGCAAAGTGAGGAATCAACACTCGTCTTCCACTCCTATATTCTTGTTCCGTCCGTAACTAAATAGTTGGGTTATGCACTCGAAAGAGTTTTTTTATAAAAAAAAAGAAACGCACTCAAAGAGTTTAGACTACCTAACAATTGTACTGAATAGGTTTTTACTTACAATTACTTAATAAATCTAACAATTGTATTGATAATATAAAAAACTTATATTAATATTTGGTTAAATTTAAATTCTTTTAAAATATATTTAATGTTTATCTAAGAACGTTTTCTTACGCTATATTATTTTAGTAATACATCCTTAAATATATTTTGTGTAAGATATTTCTCTTATACAACATCATTGAGATGTGTTAGTTATTTGTATCATTATTGTTTTAAACTTTAATTATCAAATTTAGTTTTTGAATTATCCAATACACTACGTATATATTAATTATAATCTAACCACAATTTTATATTAAAAATTAAATATAACGATTAAAGTTGAAAATAATAATAACCCATATAACTAATATAACATACAATGAGTGATGCAGTATAAAAAAAAAAGAAAATTTTAAATTTTTTAACGAATAAGTCTAATAATATTTTTAATTACACATATTAAATAATTTTTAGGTTATCGAGATATCAAATATTTACTTTTTTATTTAATAATTTATGTTTTAAATAATTTTAAAATTATAAAATAATTATTTAAAAGAATTTATCATTACTTTAAAAAAAGACTCTTACACAATATATATCAGCGAATCTCTTACAATTATTTTTTATTTTTAAAATATTAAATGTTTATAATTTTTATTGAATATTTTTAAAAATTTATTATTAAAATTTTACACTAATAACTAATTTAAAAATAAAATTTAGTATTACTTTTAAATAAAATACTTTTACGCAAAATATATCTGCCAAATCTCACAATTATTTACCAATGGTAATAATATATGCTGCCAACCCAAGTCAGCTACACTTCAGGGAGGCGAGCAAACACGTGCTTCACGGATTTGGTTCAAGAACACATTGCAGCCGCACAACGACACCGTTCTCATGTAACACGTTTAAATTCTTCGATTCTAAGTCAAGAAATTGTTCAATTATTACACGAGTCTTAATAAACTTTTTGTTTAGCCATTGAATAGACTTATTTTAAGATCAACGACATATTTGCTCTTGGTGTGGTTATTAGATCTTTCTTTATACTACCGTTAGAAAATAAACTCTTTCATTATGCTAAGTGTTATTTCATTTGTCCTATTGTTAGTAGATTTTATCATTAAATTCCTTCTTAATTTTAAAGGAAAAGAAGGAAATATAATAAAAAAGACAAAAAATGAAGAAATAGATGAGTTATCACTCACTTTATTTAATATTATTTAATAAAAAAATGAATGTTTTTCTTTTTCTATTTGGTTTCATCAATAAAAAGAATAGACATATATGTAAATAAATGTTAAATTATTTTATCATTCTTCAACTAATAAATTGAATAAAGTTAGTAAAGTAAAAATTTGAATTCTTTTTCCTCCAAATCATTTTAAAAATGAGAAAAAAAATAGCATAGGACTCATGAAAAAAATATATATATATTCACCTTTAAATTAATATTAAATAAAGAAAGAAAAATCTATTTTTTTCTTTTTCACTTACTTTATGATACACTTAGTTTTTTTTAAAAAAGAAAATTGTTATGATAAATATTATTTTATTCTTAGTTTGATTTTTGAAACAATGTGTATAAAAAAATATAATTAAAAAATCTTTTACTTTTAACACTTAATAGTATCACAAAAGATTAAACTCTCGCTTTCCAAAAACCTATGAACCAAAAAAGATACTATGAAAAGAGAAATCATAAACCACCCACCATTGCTTCGGACCATGCATGTGTATATTGATTTGCGGTATTTAATGTGGCATTCGAGATCGACCCCACAATTATATATATTGACTCTATTATTTATTTGGAGAGTGTCGGGATATTTGAGCTAGAGTTAGAGGTGAAAAACGAATTAAGCAATTATGGGCAACTTCGTTTTAGATTTCAAGGCTTGGCAAACGGGCGTTTGATAAAAAGAAAAAAAAAATTACGTTTTATAAAGTGCATCGAAAAGTATGTATTTTTTCTATTGCGTTGATGAAAATATAAAACAAATACTAAGGATATTGATTTTGTTTGATAATGTTAAGTTTAAATATCATATAAAGTTAGATTATATCATTAAGTTGAGTTCAAACACCAAATATATAAATTTGATGGGTGGAAATTCACTTACACTAAGTATAAGTTATAATATACTTACATTATTTAATAAATTTTGTATAAAATGTAAATTTAATCAATCAAATCGTTGAATCATATGTTATTATTTTAATTATCATACATACTAAATTTTAAATAAATAGAACATATATAGTAATCTAATTTAATAATAGACAATTTACTTACATTTTAAAATTATATTATACGTTAAAATAAAGTAATGCGATGAAGTATCAAATAATTTTTTAATTGTAAGAAATTTTATAAGGTTGGTCTATCTTATGAGAACTTTCAATTGAACGGTTGGATTAGTTAAATTCACATTTTACAAAAAATTATTGAATAATATTATTGTGTTAAGATTTATACTTGATATAAATAAATCCCTACCTAAATTTGATATACTTAATTGAGGCTCGGTTTACTCTCTCTCTCTATATATATATAATCAATTTTAATTATATTTTATAGTAATTTGAAATTTAAAAAATTGAAAAATATTTTAAAATTATAAATTAAATTGAGCTCGAAAACAAACTTAAATTTAATATTTAATCTTGATTTAAGCTCAATTTTAATACCCATTCGAAATTTGAATTAATATTTAAGAGAATAAATTAATTTCTTTAAATATATCGTATTAATATAAGACATGTTCTTTTAAAATCCTTTATGAAGAAACTTCACTTCAATGGACATAAAAATTAACTTAAATATATTCTTATCATAAAAAATAAAAAGAAATAGATTTAAATCGAGTTCAAATACTAATACTAATACTAATACTAAACATTTGAGCTCAATTAGGATATCATATGCACTGCTCTTCTGCTTTTCCACGTGTTCAATGTTTTTCTAAAAGAAATGAGAAAGTCATACATGACAGTGGGGCAGATGTTAGATTAAGATGTGTCTAATTCATCTTGTACCCAAAAGAAGAAAAAGATGTCCAATCCAATTTGTCAGTTAGCTAGTTACGACTCGTGAATTCCTTTTCAAATGGACTATCTTCCCAATAGTGAGTTTTGCTGTACGACGCACTATAACGTGCGTAGTAAATTCTTAGATTGATTGGATAAGGTGTGTGTATATATATATATATATATATATATATATATATATATATATATATATATATATATATATATATATATATATATATATATATATATATATATATATATATATATATATATATGAGAAGAGATCAATTTACACTGGTGTAAGACTTGATTATTCTTACACCACTCAATAATTTTTTATTGAATAATTTTCTTACAAAATTCATCGTTAGATTGAAAGTTTCTATCATATAGATCATTTGTGTCAAATTTTAAAAAAATTGAATATCAATAATAATATAATCAAATAGTTCATATTTTCATATATTTCAATAGTTTATATTTACGTTAATTTTGATGTATATCAATGAGTCACAAAATAATTTCGGATTAATGTAAAATTTTATAGGTATGATCTACATGATAGAAACTTTCAATCTAACGGTGGATTTTGTAAAAAAGTTATTCAATAATAAGTTATTGAGTAGTGTAAGAATGATCAAGTCTTACACCGGTGTAAGTTGATCCCTCCCCTATATATATATATATATATATTAAATTGATTGGCTAAGGTATATAGATAGATAAATATTTGAGTAAGTCTTATATTTATATTATTTAATTTTTTTATAAAATATAAACTTAATTAATTTAATAATTAAATTATGTGATATTATTTTAATCATCATGCATATCAAATTTTAAATAAATTAGACATTCATAATTATTTAATCTATTAATAAAAAATTTATTTATATTTTAAAAACATAATACACATAAAAATAAAATAGTGTAATAAAATATTAAATAATTTTAAACCGTACGAAATTTTATAAGTTAGGTGTACCTTATTAAAACTTTCAATTTAATTATTAAATTAGTAAAATTTAATATTTACAATAAATTATTGAGTGCTACACAATTCAACGTTTACAATTAAATCCATTAAATATGGACCAGGTCATTACAAGTTAACTATGGTATCTTTCAGTTAAGAATCAATAAGATGCTTGGTCTTCCCAGTCTGGCATTTGATGAATGCAAACAGAGGCGGCCTCTTATGTTTCTTTTGGTCTTCCTCGTTTGGCATTTGATGAATGCAAACAGAGACCGCCTTCTCTTTTTTTTTTTTTTCCCTTTGTCACTTCCTAGTTTTTTTCCAAATTCTGTCTCACATTGTCACTTGCTTACAAACGGTCACTATTACCAAATTTTTTTAAGTAGGGAGGAATCAGGAATTAAACTAAGTAATGAATTGCACCGAACATATTTGAAAGTTGAAACAGAAAGGATACTGTTGGTATTAGCAATTTAAAAAGGGCTATTGAATCATTGATGAACGAGAGACTTGTGCAATAGGATGTGATGAGTGTTTTTAAATGTTGAGTCATAGGTCAAATGTTTGAATTAAGTAGATCACGGCCAAACTGAATAATATTGTAATAATATTAAATTAATTAGTTCAAATCATGATATAAAGTGAACGTGTCATTTTATTGTCATTCTTCCCCAAATAACTTTACTTTAATTTTCGTAAAATATTCTTAATTAAATAATAATTACTTACTTTTATTTAAATTAATATGATCAAACTAAAATTAAAGGTATTGTATTCGTTTACTATTAATAATTCTTTATTAGTACGTTATTTGTAAGTATCATTATAAACTTTTGCTAAAACTTATGATATCTCTTGATCTTAAAATTAAATAAATTTTTTTCTTCTTAAATTTTTATTTGCAAAAAAATAAAATAAATAATTATCTGTTGCTACTCTTATATTTATCTAAATTCATCACTATTAATTAATTAAAAAAATTAGTAAATTTTAAATAAAAAATATTTATTAATATTTTTAAACTTTTAATTATTCTAATTACTCACGCTTCGAAGATATTTCATTCTTCGTTTTCATGTTTTGCTTTTTTTTTTCCTTTTTCATAAAAATACATGAAGTTCAACTTCACAATAAAAAAATAAAAATGATTTAATTTTTAATTTACCAAATAATAAAATGAAACTTTGTTATAAATAATAATTTTAGTAAGATGAACTTAAAATTACATTATTGATAAAGACAAAAAATAAAGAAATATGATAATAGTTAAATAATTAAAATTTTGTAGTTTAGATAAGTAAAATATTAATAACACACATTAAAGAATTTTTTTAAAAGGAATTAACTAATAATTATAATTAATAATGAGAATTTTGAATGTAGATATAGGAAGGACAATAAACAACTAGTTTAACAAGGAATAAGAAATAATTATTTAATAAGGATAATTAGAAAAATGAAACAAAAGCTAGTTAGATAAGAGTAGTAATATATATATATATATTGTTAATTTTTCATTGATTTATCTCAAAATAAGTATAAAAAAAACTGTTAATCTTATTAAGAGAAAAGTAGGTTACTGTTTAAAGTAGGCATGCATATAACACACATCAAGTGAAAGAACTATGAGAATCTTACGAATTTGCAATAAGTTATTTAAATTAATTTTTAAAACTATCCATGTTTAAATAAAAGACCTTAAAGAGTGATTCAAACTTTCAAATGGGTTTATCAAGGAGGAACCTCTTTGCATAGTAATCTTGTCTCACTTGTGAGAGATAATACATTCACTTATTACATACTCTTATGGCTAAAATAAACTTTTTGTTGTTTTGAAGTTTACATTGTGTTTTATTTTGATTTTTTTCTAATTATATATGAATTTAATTTTGATGAATTGTCAATAAGAAACATTTTTACATTATCATTAAATTATTTTAAGCTCTAATTTGTCATTAGCTTCCTTGTTCTCGAACAAGTGGTGAAGGAAAGAAGAAAAAGTGAGAAAAAAAATAGAGAGAACGTATGTTGTTATTAAAAATAAAATTTAAAATAAAAGATAAATAAAAATAAATATTCTCTTAACTAATAATGAAGATATATATATATATATATATATATATATGTGTGTGTATTATCTTTTATGCAATATATGACGGACTGCAGTTTGAAAAGTTGGGCTCAATAAATAATAGATGGAAAATGACTCGTAGGTTTGGCTTGGTCATAAAGTGGGATAATTTGGTTCCTTCTAAAAATTAATCAAGTATTTAACTAATTTAACCAATAATTTACATACGGTTAATCACGTATTAAGTATAAAAAATAAAGATAAATTATTGGTTAACTGTATATAAACTATTGATTAAATTAGTTGAATATTTGATTAATTTTTAAAAGGAACCAAATTGTACAACTTTATGACCAAGCCGAACCTGCAGGTCATTTCTCCATAATAGATGAGCCTTGGATCCCTACCCGACAGGGTTTGGTGCTGAGGATTCCTTTGTGCATTTATAACATGAAAGTATTTAATTTTGATCCAATTTCAGTTTAAATTTTTTTACACTATCATTCAATAATATTTTAGCACATTATTAAAGAGTTAGACTTCTTAGGTAATTATTATAATAGTTAAACTCTTTTAGTGATGTGACAATACATAATTTGATGACAATATAATTTTTTTTTATATTAATAGTGAATTAAAATTAAACTCAAAATGAAATGATAGTTTAGGTAGGAAACATGGTAACCACTAACTAACATCATTTGACACTTACATACTTTCGCTTACGTAGGACTCAGGATTCATATGACAGAGTACCTGATCAACTTAACAGATAAAATTGCGATATGAAACAACTTTAGAGCTCTTGAAATGGGGACAAATGTGCAATGATAACATTAGATCTCCAAGAAGCCTAAAAAGGTAAAATTCGAGATGATGCAAACCAGCAACCTGAAACAAATGGCCAAAAAAAAAATCCACGTTCATCGTCAACACGTTGAGTACAATCATAAAGCACAAGATGACCACACAGTACACAAACGCAGCAAGATTAGCAACTGGAAAATGGATATGTAGGATTCTTCAGGGTACAGCTTGAGAATGAATATGCAACAAGTCACAAAAAAAAGCAGTTCTTTGAAACAAAATTCTCTTAACACAGAAGAGACTGTTTTGAGATCCTAAATTGAGGAAAACAAACCCTTCATTTTCTTTGCTCGTTAGATCATATCCTTTCTCATGTTTTTCCTTTGCCTTACTACAAGTTTGCTATATATTTGCTTTGCCACATTCTAGTATATGCTTCATTTTTAGATATTTTAAATATTTTATTACATGACAATACTATGACTTATCTGTATCTCAAAATTTTCAAAAATTGAATATTATTGTATTCCAATTTCCATACATGTACTTTACCGCTACGTGCACTCATATCTGTATTAGTGCAACATATCATACATAAAGCCTAGAAAAGTGCATAAAAAATAAAAATTAAAAAACACCACTTCTTGTACAATATTCCTTCATAAAAAGACTATTGATGCCCGGTTCTAAGTACAGAATACGCGTAACTATGAAACAGACGGTTTCAAGCTTATCCGGAATTTGGGACTACTTCAAGTTCGACTTCCAACTTCATGTATTGTTATATGGATCAAGTAAATTAAGTTTTCATTTCTCTTCATGTTTGACTTCATGGTCTTCTTGTATCTCACCAGAGCTGAGAAGTGAGCCGATGCTGCTGCCCTCTATTGCAACTTCAGATTCCGATACTTTTGGGATCCTCTGCACTTCATCAGAGATTTCAGAAGAATGATCTACTGACTGATCATCTGGCGTCTGTTCCTTCTGGACCACCGGCTTTGGGCGTCTGATTGCTTCTGCGGCTTCCGGCATGGCTATGGGGGGAGGTTGAGGGGGAACCCACACACGTTGGAGTGGCTGCTGACTGGATGCAGCGCCATAAGGTGCTCCATTATACTCATTTTCATTATCAATCTCTCTGATTCTGACATTTTTCCTCTGCCACCAGGGCACTGGGTTGTCACCATTTGATTGAGTGGTATCTTGAACCTTGATATTCAATTCTTCACCATTTACCTGAGACTGAAGCACTTGGGTAGAAGTGTTTTGCACCTGACCAACCTCCCAAGGCTACCCAGGAGAAGTAGAAGCAAATAATCAGATTCATATGAAATAATACCACTGGGAAAGGAATGTTAAGAATTATGCGTAAATTACTTTTTCATAAAAAATTATGCATTGAGTTTTTATATCATTCTTATGGGTTAATTAGAAGCCACAATATAACTCAATGCATATTATATCTTTCAGATTAAAAACAAGATAACCTCCCATTTAGCCTAGGTATCCTAACAAATGTAACATACAAATTATTCATTTTTCCACTTGCTTCAAATCCTATTTCCTATCTTAGCTTAAATAAACCTCAATATCAGACGTAGTGGCCCTGTATAATAAAAATCATATAGTCCCACACACTTAAGTTGATTCTTAAGCAAATAATGACCTAATTAGATATATCCCAAAATTAATTTAACGTTTTCAAACAATAGATAATTATTAAGTTTCCATACAATCCAGTTAATGTTTCTGTAAGTTTAAATGTTATGAACTTAGCAAAACATAAACTAGGAATGAAATTCATCACTAGATCAACTGTCTTTTCCTTGATAGTCCAATTGCAGGACATATCCTCACAAATAGGGTCAGCAATCAGACTGCAAAAATCTAGAAACCATCATGCGGTAGATGAGTTTATCAACAGAACCTCTACAAAGATAACCAAAATGAAGTTAAAAAATTTGAGACTTATGTAAATTGGTAAAAAAAAAAAAAACTTCAGAAACCTAAAAATATTTATGAATTGCAAAGCAAGCTCTTTGAAATAAACCTTGGTTCTAGGCTCTAAGCGAGGATTTGATGGTTGCTGACTGGGGTTGGGGGGTAAATCATTGATATCCTGCATTAAAACCCAGTGTTTTATAAAAGTAACAGCGGCCACATAAAATTGGAAAACCCAATGTAGAAGAGCATCTTATTTGCACACCACAATCTTTTACTCCAAAGTAACACCTTCCGTCACATATCAAATTTTAATAAATTTCACTTCAATCAATTTTTTATAATACTATATCCATGGTGCAAAAATGAGGTGTATGATTTATGCGTGCAACTAAATTTATCCAGATTAAAAAGCATAAAGGTTTACTCTAATGTTAGAAGGCTTCTCCCCTCTTTGGACCATGGCCATTATCTGCAAAAGATAAGTGTAAAAGTCAAACAAAATCTTTTAAGTATTAAGGAAGATAAATAATACCGTGTATCCATTCCATCAACCACGAAGAAAATAAAAATCATTCATTAAACTAATAGGAAGTTGTCAAACCGAGGTACTGAACACTACTATTATGTACTACATGAGCTGCTGTGCGAATGAGAAAACTTTCAAATCTTTGCATCCTTATCCACACGACAGACAATAAAAATCATCAGTGAGAGAATGTCCTTTTTAAACTGGATGCGTTTACTAGAAGCAGAAAGATTCCACATATAAAATGGTTTCTTAAAAGCATGGTCGCATGATTCAGACTGGATTGGCCAGTTCAACCTGTTGAGGATTTCACTTTCTGAACATTGCTAACAAGAGTATCTATTCAAGGTTTTATGCATTACAGGTCCACTATGCAAGATCAATATTTGTTTTAGTGCAAAATGAAGCTTTTACAAAAACTTCGATTTATACAGTTAGATTGTGATAAAGCCCTTGGGAAGTATTTGCTGCTTAATGGGGATTGTAAAAAATTGACTTCTCAATTGGTAATTTCAGATCCCATATACTAAAAGGCCTAAAATGATAATGGCAACCCGGCAAAGACCTTATTTTTCCATCGGTGATAAACTTACTAATACCAGATTGTCTACTTTACCTATATCTCATGTGACCCTTTCATATTTCAATTTCTATGTTGAATCCGTTGGAAGATTTACAGAGAAACAGCAAGTTTAAATTTCATTATATCAACAATCTAGGAAATTGACTCAAAGCCCAAAGGATTTAAGTCGCATAAATGTTATCTTTTGATTATTAGAATAGTGATCTTCTTCAATGACATGACTGAAAATGACAAGCATTCAGATATGACCCATAACTAAAAGGTTTTTTGGGGGGGAGGGGAACAGAAAGATAATTATTAAAGCATGACAATTACTTACCTCCATATATGACTTTGGATGAGGAGCACTAGATGGTTCAACGGATGTAGGTGGGGATAAAGATCTCACTGCACATGAAATTCTAATTAAAGGTAATAATTCAGAAAATTAGATTAATTTAATTAAGATTTAATTACTATATAACAACCTGAACGCAAGTCATAGTCCGCCTTGCCATTCACAATCAGTTGCTGTACATATTTTAAAAAAATTACAGTTGTCAGAAGTCAAAACTTATTTTAGACAACTCAAATGAGGATCAGAAAAGGTGTGCCAAAATTTCATTAAAGATGCTGTGATATTCCCCATCTACGTCTTTTCATATCTCACCTTTGAACTTGTTTGAGTGACTCGGAGATCTTCTTTCCCTGAGACAAAGATTCCATTAGAAGCTATATTTTGTCCCATAATTTGGCAGAAACAGATTATATGCAATAAGAACTTAAAAATTCTAAGTAACTGGTAAAAATATCCAGCATAAATGTGCTAGAATTTCTGACATGAAAGGCCACTGAAATTTATCAGTAAGCCTCAAAAGATTGAATGAAATAGAATGCAAGGGAATAATTGAGCTTCCTGACACATCCATGAAGCTAGAAATCCAGTTAGAATAATTAAAATGCACATAAAATTTATCAAAGCTCATGGTCACCATGCATAAGCCAAAACATCAGTATCATACGCCCTGTTGCATTCTAAAAGGGTTATAAATACATATGTTCACCAATGACATAACCACATGCATTCAATACAACTGCTATTGGCAAATCATAAACCAAACCCTCTATCAAATATTCATAGCATTTGAAACTGCTCATCTTAGCCCAATAATGGCAATGCCCAATCACCTTCCAATCTTCTTATTGCATCAGTCATTAACTTCATTTCCTGTACTTGCTTATCTAAAAGGCTCACAACTTCCACAAAATATCTCCTCTCTGCAAAGTATAAAACCAGATGCAGCAACAACTACAGTCATTACTCAGAAATAAAAGATGTCAAGGGAAAGCGGGAGCATTAAAACAAATCAAAGATATTTTATAGCATGCAAATTAAAGTTCTAGAAAACTCACCTTCACCTTTTGAAGTCAGCATTTCTTGGCTTGCTTTTGCCACATCTGCAGCTGCAGCTGCAGCTGCTTTTGCAGCTTGTGCAGCTTCTTCCACCAACGTTGGCTTTTTGTCTGTTTTCTTTAATTGGCCATCTTCTTCTTCTAGGACAACATTGCGTATCCAAGATTTTAACCGAGGAAGAATGGAATTCTAAAACATGGAGCATGCTTCCAAAGTTCAGTGAGGCTCAAACCACAATATGATAAAACTTATGCAAGACATTAAATTAGGTACAAGAAAGGATAAACATGTCAATAACAAACTGAACATGGCACAGCAATATGCCCCTTGTGCATAAAGATACCAGTTTAGATGGAATCATCCAGAGAGGTTGGTGGTAAATACCTTAATTAGTATAGCTGTTCCAGCACCTGATGCAGCCAGTAACCCAACTGCAATAAGGGCATGGGACCAGTGAAATCTGGCTCGTGATAAGGTTCCCGATGAAGTATTGACACCAGTAGAAGCAGATACACCCGGCTGCAAAGTTTGTGGTTGGGCTGCTTGTTGAATGTCTGATGGTGACTTCAACTGTCCATCTGTTAGTATTACAATAAGCCATGTTCAAAATGTAACTGAAGCATCAATCAATCCAGCTCTATTGAACAGAAAACAAAATGGAGATTTCACTAGCAGTTTAACTCAACCCAAAGGTAAAAAGGAAAACACAGAAGACCATACTGCAACCTCAATATTAGACACTTCACCTTGATTCACCCCAGCTGTCTGCACACTTGGAGCTGAATCCTGTGATTTGGACAGAGGATGACAATTAAAACAGATGAACATACAGAAAAGTGATAAACTGGTAATCAATTGGTTGATTGTATATGAACAAGTGAAAGAGCTGTCTAGAAAATTGAGTGACTGATAAAAACAACTAGCTTACCGGCACACGCCGAAAGGCTTCATCTATCTCCTCCTTTGTAAGGCCCTTCTTCTCCAGAAATGATCGCCTGTAGATGACAGGGGAACCTCTAACTTTTGGGTGTGATAGAAATTTCACAGCATTCTGAACTTGTTCCTCCCGCAATGGTTGTGAGTTCACAAAGACTGATGCTGTTGAGCTCTGTTTAACAGGCTCTTCTCTGGCATTTTGCTGATCCACATTTGTTGGTTGCACAACTTCAGCACCTAAACCTCAAAAAAGAGAATCAACAAATCAATTTTATCATACCCAAAACAATATAACTTCCAACTTAGCTGAAACATTCTGCTCGCAAATCCAATCAGGCATGGAAACATTCAATAGGAAACAGTTGAGTAAAACGATGAAGACAACTGAATCTTTGGTATAAGAAAAATAAGGTATCTGTGGAGAAATATAATTTATTATTATGTGTCTTCTTGGTTGAGTTAGTAATTACTTGTAGTGCACTTAAAGTAAAGGGTATGAGTGGTCATAGTTATAGTTTTAGTATATATAGTGGTGCTAAGTCAGGTTTTTGTATTATAATTATTCAGTCTCATTAGTAAAATATATTTTCTTGCGTCTCCTCTCTGTCTCTCTGTCTTCCCTTTTCCATTTAATCACTAAAATTTCAACAGTACCTTTCATACAGAAAATATGTCTTAGGTAGTGACAATTTGTTTCCTTCTTAAAAGATACAATAAAATTCTAGCTTCCCTGTTTTTTGGATTAGAATAACCCAGGATATACCGATATATATATATACACATAAAATTTAAGTTGTATATCAACCACTATCCAAAATGACAAGCATAAAGATTAGCTTAATTTTCTCTATCGCATGTGTTATCATTGGAAATGTCCTATTCTTTTTCAATAACTTCGTACGAACTGGAAAATATTTGGACAAAATAACTACATTACTCAAAATCAGAATACATAATATTATGAGTAAAGATGCTAGGACCTTTGAATAGGATATCCATTTAAAGGAGGGAATATTTAAGTTAATCATGCTCAGTGATGCTCAGTGAAGCAATATATAGGATAGAGGATGTGTTCAATTCCAACCGAACAGAGGAGTGAGCGAAGGAAATAAATGGAGAAAGAAACTATGGATTCAGTTCTGTAGTCCAATGAAGATTAATGTTGGCGATTAATCTAGAAAATCCAAGACAGCAGAAAAACTATGCAAGTTGTGGAAATATTAAGAAAAAATCACAAACAAGTCGCGAAGATATCATACTATTCTAGAAGTCCAAAAGACCAGACGGTGAAGAAAACATATATAAAGGCTCCCAAAGAAGGGTAGGGATGGACTCCAAGAGGAAGCAGGTTTTCCCTAATAGTCTGTTTGGAAGGGGAACGACAAAATTTTGGAATTGATTTATTTATAAATGAAATCCTTTGTTTGGAAAGTTATAAAATAGGAATTAATTTGATTTTGAAATGAAATCCTTTACTTGGAAAGTTATAAAATAGGAATTGATTTTATTTCTGAATTAAACCAATTCCATTTTTCTAATGATTCCAAACACAATGTAAGGAGACTCCAACAGTTGGACAGAGTCTGGGACTGTCATGGTGACGACCGATGAGTGGTCAAGGTCCTCAAGGGCCAGAGTTGAGCTCTCACATCACAGTCCTAGGACTGCGAAGAGCAGAGAATTGAGATACAGAATGTAATGTATGAGAATTGTGCATGAGAGTGAGAAGAAAATAAGTATAGTGGTGTAATCATGTACAAGAATTTTGTATCAATGAAGAAAAAGTAATTTTTATAAAAGTGAAATTGCACTCAACATCCAAACCACTAAAATTATTATGGGTAAATTACAATTTACCCCCTATGTTTTGACTCAAAATCACTCTGCCCCTTATAGTTTAAAATGTGACAATTTGCCCCCAAGTGGTTTGCTATGTTATCACATAATCACCCAGTGGTTTTTTTCATCCATTTTTTTTTAATGAAAAACATATGTTAGAGTTGTGAAAAAAACTACATAAATAGTTTTAAAACTTCTACAAAGAACATGAAACATTCAATTACCAAAAAATAGAGTAAAAGAATCAAATCCTACATTAAAAAGAGGGTAAACAAATTATCAATGATTTCTTCATGTTACAAAACGATAATGCTTCACTGTTGTTATAAAACAAATGATTGATATGCACAATCACACCTAAGATATTGCTAGTAACAGATTTCTAAATTCTAACATGTGTTTTCTATAAAATGGTTAAGTGATAACAGAGCAAACCACAAGGGTAAAGTGTTACATTTTAAACCACAGGGTGTAAAATGATTTTGAGTCAAACCTCAATAGAGTAAACTGTAATTTACCCAATTATTATTGGTTGAAGCAAAAGTTTACCCTCAAAGTGTGCAAAATTATCAGTTAATAGTGTGACGATGGCCAACATAGACAAGAAGATCTCACGAAAAATAAAAAATAAAAATTCTCGTAATGTATTGTAATGGATACTATACAAACATGTCAGAACAGGAACACAAGAAAGTGGAAAGTAGAATCAGCAAAATGAATAGAATACTGAATGGAACGGATTCTACACCGATCAATAAGAAGAAAGCTGAAATGAATAAAATTACGGATTCAGAGTAATGAATCGTCGCAAAAAGCGAAAGAAATAAAAACCTTGGTTTTGAAGGGTTTCATCGGTAGCAGTGGGACTGGGAGGAGGCGCCGATTGGGTGGCCATGCTTTATGCTTACCTCCTACTCCTACTCCTACTCCTACTCCAACTCCAACTCCAACTCCAACTCCTCCTAGGTCAGAATTCAGAATTCCTAAACGAGAGAAAAATAAAAGGTAATGTTAGAGTGAATAAAAACAAGTGATTAAGGTAGCTAGAGAACAAGAAAGTAAGCGATGAGATTACAGTGTTGAGGATGACGATGAGGTAAGTGGATTAGCAGAAGAACAAGAAGAAGAAGGGATTGGGTTTTCTTATTTTTATTTTGGCTCTTCTCCAAGCATATCATAACATATCCTGTTGCTGCTGTCGTCCGTGTACGAAAGACGCCAAAAATGATGCACAACATTCTTATGTTTCTTTTATATATATTATATACTACGAGTCAGTTTCAAGTTTTTAAAAAAGATTTTTAGAAATAATATTTTTAAAAATGATAATTATTATATTTAGTTAAAAATATATATTTTAAGGAATGAATTCAACTGGTAACTTAAGTCGGTGATTGTCAATTGATGACGATAGTGATAAGTGCCTGAATTTTAATGACTAATATTAATGGTTGAAGTCGTTGGCCAACATCATCTGTCGATAATAGCAAAAGTAGCTGGATTTCAGTGATTAATCATCATAGGCAATGGTCACTAGTGGTCAATAACAATGATTGATAATGACGTAATAATTGTTAGTTGATAACATGATAATAAAAAGGTATGTATTTTAAATATTTCATATAGTAAAAATATTTCAATGTTATAAGAATATTGCAAACCTTCTTCCCATTAGAATGAAAGTGTGAGAATGTTAGATAAAAGTTATTCACAAAAATTATTTTTAGATAAAAATATCTTTTTAAAATTTATACCAAATACTAAGAATCTAATATTCCTATATAAAGATTCCTAAGAATGAAAAATAACCCGTGAAATAAATGTCCCATAAAACTATTCATCGCTCATGTTCATGCCTCACTACCGCTAATATATCTCTGTTTTCGATCAGGTTAGGTGTTATCATTTACTACTCATGTTCATATAATCCAGCTTATATGCTCATATAATTCGAGAATATTTTTTATTTAATATTTTTACACTTTTATTTTAAATAATATTTTTATTATATGAAATGTTTAAAATATCTATTCTTATATCGTCACGTCATCAATAAGCATCGTTACGTGATGGTCAGTGGCTGCCACTGACCATCACTGTTGGTCCTCATAATTAGGCCACCATTCGTAGCTGCAAGGGTTAGAAATGAGCCAAGTAAGGCCTAACTCAGGCTCGGCTCACGAAGAAATCGAACTCATTTTCTTGACTCAAGCTCGACTCATTTTAAGTTCACGAACTATTTGAACTCAATGAGTCAATATTGAGTTTTGTATTAATTAAGCTTGTACTTCTCAATAAGTTATGGTCGAATTTGTAGCTTAACAAAATTTATATTTTTTACATTTATTTATTTAAAAAATAATTTAGTCAGACCAAAAAAAAATGCTAACATACATTAAATTAAAGCATTATTATTACTATTATTATTTGTAAAAAAATGACTATATACAAATATTGAGCTGGCTCATAAGTTAATGTGCCGAACATATGAAAACTCAAACTCGGCTCACTTAACAAATGAGCTAAAATTATCATCTTATTAAGTTGTTAACGAACCGAATCATGAGTAAGCTCAAGAGTACCTAGTTGCTGCTAGCAAATGACACCTGACACCCATGATCAAAGTCATTTTCAGAGAATGTTTTGGTCAACCAAACATGATAATTATTATTTCTAATAATATTATTCTTAAAAATATTATTCCTTAATTTTATTTCCAAAAGTATATATTTTTTTCAAAACATGAGACAATTACCCATAATTGTATGATCTAAATCGGAGGTCTACCTTATCAGAAGGCTGAGTCAGTGATTTAAAGGTTCAACCAGAGTCTAGCGGTCAAACCGAAAAACTCAAACAAAGAAAGAAAAAACATGCTATATGAAAAAATACCTCATATTTTTAATAAAATATAACTCATATTCAATATCTAAAGAGTACATAATTTAATATTAAATTCCAATACAACTGAGCAAAAAAATTCTTTCAATCAACTAATAACACAAACCTGTTTTAAACCAATTAATAATACACACATACAAAAATCATTGTTCACATGTTTCTAAATAAATAGCAAGATAAATTTAATTAGATGCACTAGAGCATAAATTTTTCATTAAACTTTTTTTAATAAAAATCGAATCATGCAAGTCAAACAAGTCAAGCGGGCCAAGCGAGTCAAGTCAAGTGAGTTTCACTAAACTAATAAAAAAATTTCAAATTCTGATCGAACTGATCAAAAACCCGGTTCACAAGTTTCTCAGTGAAATCAACCAAGCTGGTTTAGTCCATACAAACTATGCAATTACCCTTAATTCTTAATTCACAATGGAGGACTCGGGCTTTGTCCCCACTTCCTGCTTCCCATTTAATTTCTTCAAGTTCTTCTATACTCTGTGCTTTTAAATAGGAAATAAATAGCATTTACCCTTTCAATAATAATAATAATAATAATAACACTTACCTTTTGCGCTCCAAAAAAAATGTATTTTAAAACTAAAATAGATTGCAGGGCATCCTATGCGTGTTAATTCTAATGCTATTTCGTTTGTATTTAAAAGAGATATTTGATCGCAATCGCAATTTTTTATTTTTTTTGGCTAGATGAAAGTATGCGCTGAAATGGCTTTCCTTTCTGTTTGGCTAATATTTAAAGGAGTGTGAAATTAATTTGCAATTACATAGAGAGCTGTTTTGGATGGGCTTTTAAAAACGATATTTTTTATATAAATTTTTTAAAGATATTTTTTAAAAAGTAAAATTTATTTTATGTTTAGATGTAATATTTGGTAAGATCCTTTTTAATGTTTGAATTTTGAACAATTTTTTTATGTTATAGAAAATCATTTTTTAGAAGAACGAAAATCAAGCTAAAAAACACAATATATATTTTTAGTATTTCAGTTTATATATATATATAAAAGCTCATCCAAACATGTTAAAATTTAGAAGCAAATTTTTTTAAAAAAACTATTTTAACAAGAAAAACATGTAATGTACCATAACCATTTAAAGTGGATATGGTAAAATGCAGTGTATATACGCCTGCACTTATTTTAGAAATAAGAATGGACCATATATGTACATTTTTAAATCTCAAACAGGGTCGACACCAGTTTGTAACCTTTTTTAATATAATTATATTGATGACAAAGTTACACCAAAGGAATAAGAATTTGAAAAACAAAAATCACAAATGAGTGACAAATAACATTAATCTCATTTGAATAAATTATATTTTATATAATAGTACATAAATAAGTTATGTTCCCTTTTCTTCCAAGTGTGCATAATGTGCATTGAACTTTAAAGCCGTAGGGGTGCCTACTTTGCTTGCATGGGTTCAGACTCGGAGCCTTCTAATGAGCACCTAAAAAAATGTTTTTATCAGTAGTACTTAAAATTTATCCATTATAGCCGGTCACAATAGGTAAAACTATATTTTTGGCTTAACTATTTTTAAACCCTTATTTATTGGTTTTTGCACTTTAGTCCATCTTAGTTTAGTTTTAGTCAGTAATTTTAGTTTTAGTGAGTGAAGCAACTCAGAGCACACTGGCGATCACCACTATCATTAGTGCGATTAGAGACTACATGTGTGATTGGTGAGATTGCAAGATTGCCTGTGACCACATGTGATTGGTGAACTCATATTGTCCTTGCGATTTATATACGAGTGATTTGTGAAGGTAACACGCGAAAAAGACTTGAAACGTACCAAAGAGTGTTGAGTTGAATGCAAAATTTTTGAATTTAAGTAGTGGAGTATGTGAAAAGTTTAGATTTGTATTTGCATACTTTTTTTTATTGGCATTTGTAGTGAGGCATTTTTTTTAAAGAAGGGGGTTTAGTATTATTAGGTTTTTTTTATTAAAGGTGATTGTTGAAGAATTTTGATTTACACTTTACTTTTAATTTAGTCCCTTAAGGAATATTGCAATGTGAACTGGAAAATAAATACAATATATGCACAAAAATGTTAACATGATTAGCTTCTTACTTATGTAGTTACTTAATCTAACTATTTGTGCGACCTACTGTGTTGTAATTTAACTATTTAGGCAACTAATTATGTAGTTACTTAACTCTATTTTATTTTATTTGTAGTGTGTTCGGGACGAAGACAAGATGATTATAGATAAGAAAGAATCATCTTTCAACAACATTGGAAACTCCTTAAAGGTAAAACACGTGTTATATTTTTATTGTCTTTTTATTAAAAATGACTAGTAATTTTGAAGTTAAATAGTTGTCATATATATATAACATTGAATTTGCTACCGATAAAATTTCTTAAAATTTAAAAATTAAAAATTTAAAAATTATTCAATTCATTATGATTTTGAATGTAAATTTAAATATAAGTAAAATGTTTATTAGATTAGATACAATTTATATATGCATGATATGATTCAACGGGCACATTAATGAAATTTGGTACTTAGTAAAACAACTACGAAATTAATATCTAATACATTTTATTTTTAATCACGAGCAGTATATATTTAGTTTTCTTATATTTAGTCCTATTTTTTAATTTATAATTTTTTTACATTAATGTTCGTCATGAAGCTTTTTTATTTTGTTTTTGCATATTGTTTCTTTATAATTTTTTCAACTTAAATCAAAATTTATCTTGGTTATTGATGGGTATGTTAAAATTTGTATAGACAAGAAGCCAAATATTTTTCATATAATATAATTTTATTTAAATTAATATATTTTATTCTTAATCGTGACAGCTATTAAATGATTTCCTTGTATTTAGATCTATCCCTCTATTTGTTTTTAAATTTATATTTTTCATTTGTATGAACTTTTTTTTATAAAAAAAAATCGTTATTTTTCCAACTTAAATCAAATTCTTGGTTATGAATGGCCCTTAGGCAGGAATTTAAGTCAAATGACTTAGGATTTAATTTCAATCCACTATCAGTGTAAAGTTTTTTTACACTATTATCCAATCATGTGCTAACACATCATTAAAAGAGTTAGACTTTCTAGGTAGTTGTTGTGATAGTCAAACTTTTTTAATGATTTCGCAACACATGATTAGATAACAGTGTAAAGAAACTTTACACTGACAGTGAATCAAAATTAAACTCAATGACTTATACATTTTATTTTTAATCATGGATGATATTAAATAGTTTTTATATATTTAGTTTTGTTCCTTTATTGGTATTTTATTATATGTAATTTTATATTTACTTTTTATATGTATGGTTTTTCATATATTTTTTTATTTAACTGCTAATGAATGTTTAATTTATTTTGCTTCGTTTTTTTTTTCCACAAATTTATTTCTTCATATTTTATTTTTTTCAAATATTATTAATATGGAATAGCAATCACACATTTTTTAATTTCTTTTCATATATTTATTTGTTGCAATGGGTTTTTTTTCTGGATTTTTATTGACAACTTGCTATATTAACAAAAGTTTATACTAGAATATTGCAATGAAAATTTATAATAATTTCATAATTTTATTGGTCCAATTTTTACTTTTAATAATTTTAATTCCCTTCTTAGATTACCAGTCCATAAGGGTAATTTACAATTTTGAATTTTTTTACTTATAAGAGTTTTATTTATATTTTTTTTGACTTTTGTGGATTACGAATCTCGTAAAATGTTTTAAAGAAAATTTTAACAAAATTTATTTAGCTTTAGGCCCTTATGGGACGGCTTAGAGTCTCGTAAAAGGAAAATTAGCAATATTTTAAACAAATTTTATTTAGTTTTAGGTCTTATTGTGACTTGGAGTCTCGTAAATGACAATTTAGCAATATTTCACTTCTTTCTTTTATTTTTTGGCTTTTGCTAGATTATGAATCTCGTAAAGTGTTTTTAAGAAATTTTTAGCAAAAATTATTTCTCTTTTAAGAAATTTTTTTTTTAAAAAAATAGCTTTAGGCTCTTATAAGACTTGGAGTCTTGTAAAGGGAAATTTAACTATATTTTTAACAAATTTTATTTAGCTTGGGACTTGCAATCCTGTAAAGGATAATTTAGCAATATTTTAATTCTTTTTTTTTTTTCTGCTTTTGCAGGATTACGAATCGTGTAAAGTATTTTAAAGAAATTTTTAATTTATCTTTACACCTTTATTAAGACTTGGAGTCTCATAAAGGACAATTTAGTAATTTAGCAATTTAGCGAGCCAATGAAATAAGAGAAGCTTCTAGTCGGTTAAAGTGAAATCAGTTAAAAGACAACAACTATATAAGAGTCCTTTTTAAATATGTCAATTAAATATAACTCTTGTCATATTATGACCTCCGATTTCTGCTTTATTTCTGTGAAAGCACTTGCCTTTCTCTCTCTAACTTTATCTTTCTCTCACTCTCTCTCTCTCTGTGAACAATCGAACGGATACATAAGCCATAATATTCAAAAATAATTATAAAATCTCATTATTCAAACTATGGTTACTAAGTTTTTCTTACATGATTCATTTATAAAAAATAAAGTATTTGTTTGGTCACATCTCACCACCCTCAAACTACAAAAATACAGTCTCAAACTATCACAAAATTTTCAAAAAGAAAAAAAAATGACATAAAAAAACTCAAAGTCGTCAACTTCCAATCCTTTGAATAATCAAATGCTAAACAAAGTATCAAATTAACTAGTGTCTCAACAATCAACCAAGTCAACTAAGTCATATGAAGAGATGCAACAAAGATGCAATGAAATCCGAAGACGCAAACAAGGAGATGTACGAGACCAAGAGAGATTTAAGAAAAAAACAAGTGAAATGTAAAATAAAATAAATATATTTTTAGAGGGACTAAAAAAAAGTTCCACAATATAAAATAAAATAAATATATATAGGGCATATCTAGTGAGAGCAATTTTATTATGAGAGATGAGAGAAATAAATATTGATCATTGAATCATTCATGTATGATCAAAATTAGAAGTTACTTAAATGTCACATAACTTTATATTCTAATTTTAATCATACATAGATAATCTAATAGTTAAGATTTACTCCTCTCACTTTCATAATAAATCACTCTTCTCACTATATATATATATATATATATATATATAAAATAGGTAGGCAATGAGAAAGAAAAAGAAAAGAAGGCATTGGTGGTACGAGTTACGAGTTTTCTAGTAGTTGCTAGTGACAAGGTCGACAAAAAGGATGTGGCAAGGGTCTGAAACATGTTGTTAGCAACATTGAGAATCCAAAAGCACTGATAATGAAGAGCGAGTTTTCTTAGTGAAAGAATCGCTAAACATGTGACCTATGTCGGTGGCATAGCCAATAAAAAAGACGTAGCCAATGAAAAAGACGGCGATGGAAAGAGCAAAGGTGCTGGCGGTAATAATATATAAAAAAATATGTAATTATTTCGTGGACTAAAATGAGAGGGAGAGAGAGCTTTTTGAAATATGTTAAAAACTAATTTTCATAATTAAATTTTGTGAAATATTCATGCTCACATTTCATTTTAGTGCATGCTACAATGGCCCATGAATGGTAAGGAAACTTGATTTTTGATAGTACTTGCTTCATTCATGTATCATTTGTTAACTAAAATATATATATGCTGGCGTGCTAATTAAGGTTAGCGGATGAACTTATAGCTGATAAGTTAGATGATAATAGATGAATTTATAGTGGATAAGTTAGCAAATTGAATTTGAAGTATTTGATAAAATTAGCGATTAAACTAACTGATAAATATAAAATGACATAAAAAGATATTTTTAATTAATGCTTAAATTTCTTCCGTCAATATTAAATATGAAAAAATATTTATTAATTATTTATAAAATAAATTTGTGTTAATTAAACTAATTATTAAGATATTTAGACATAAGAAGTGAGAGTGTAGGGATTAATATTTTTTTATTTAATTTAATAGAGGATAAGAGAAGAATTTAATTAAAATAATGAGGGTAAAAACAATAAAAATATTAATACGCTATAAGCTATAAGCTCAAACACTACTTTAAGTAGCGTATGGAAAAACGCTATAAGCTACTAAAAAAAAATATAAGTTACTGATTACCAAACAATTATATTTTTTTAAATTCGTTATTCGTTAGTTAAATATGCTATAAATTAGTGGATTAGACTTACCAAACATACCCATAATCACATGCACACACCCCACGCATGTTTGTGGGATGCAATTAATTTGGAGAAATAATAGATCAACCTAAACTTAATCATTATCAAGGAGATTTGCAAAAGAGAATAATACTTACATGCATGCAGCCCAATCAAAGGCCAACAAAATAGTCGTGAAAAGGTTCCGTCAAGTAAGGGGCGTATAGATTAAGCCCACTATCAGCAAACCAAAAGGTCCCAACACCAGCACTCATAATCACATCATGCGGGCTTGTGAAGTTGTGGTCAGCAATTGAGCTAGCTTGCACATTCTTTTCCCCTTCCCCTTCACCATTATTGTACTCTGAAGGCCTCGTACACTTTGATGTGCTATTGGAATTATCCTTTGGTTCATTAGGGAGAGTTTTTGGAGGGGCACAAACTTTGCTCTTTCCCTTCTTAACACCGAGCTTCTTGCTTAAATGAGTATTCCAATAGTTCTTCACTTGGTTGTCTGTCCTCCCCGGGACCCTCCCTGCGATCAAAGACCACCTAAAGAGAAAAATATGTCATTCATTCTGGTCAGCTAAAACATTGTTAGATTAGTGGTAGTTATAAGTTAACAAGTATGAGAGACCTCTTTTGGAGACAGATCCCAATACCAATTGTGTGGTGTGTACTTGTGTTAAATTGATGAATGCTACAAGGTAATTACTATAAATGTCTCATATTATTAATAATATAGATGATTTTTTTTAATGGTTTGAACTCGAAAAAAAGAAGGGAATCACCCACTTATCACCAAATGGGTGACCACCAGACCAGATGGCCAAGGCCTGTTTGTATTAGGAAATGTGCCAAAATCACCTTTGCGCTGAGATACATCTAAGACAAACAAGCTAATAGTAGATATAATATGCGGTTTGAACAGGAGAGAAGAAAGACCATATAATAAACCTATTTCCAAGGAGCTTGTGGAGCCGAATAATTAGGTCTTTTTCTTCCTCCGAGAAATTCCCACACTTAACATTTGGACTCAGATAATTCATCCACCTTAGTCTGCAACTTTTGCCACATCTCTTCAACCCTGCACACAGAGAGCGCAAGCATTCAAATTCAATAGGTAAAAGAACGAGAAACAAAGCAAGAACGACGAAGTTACATGTCATGTAGCCCAAATATATTCTCTACTTCTGCAAAGTCAGTCCAGTAGCTAGTCATGTAATACAAATCAAAAGATATACCTGTCAATTTAGCGATACGATTCCACTTCCCTATTCCGTGCTCCTTTACGTAATCCATTAGAACTCTGTCTTCCTCCACATTCCATAACCCCTTCTTATACTCATGCCCACCTTCCATTGTTGTTGCCAAGTAGAAGCACCTCGTGCACTTTTGCTTGTGTGGTCGTATATATGTGATTGTGAAGGAAATTAAACTAAGAGAGATTTTGGATCAGATCAATGGTCTTTTTTTAGTAATTAGTTTCTACACACGGCGTGCTATAGAATACTGAATACACATAGTAGAGGACTTCTAGTAAAAGCTAGCATGATCTTCGAGGGGTTGAAGCCTTAACATGAACCCATAACATAGCAGCGCAAGCAGTGCAGCACAGTCTGTCCTGTGGTACAATGCAATTCATGTGTAAGAAAATCAAACTGATTTTACTGAGCACATGGAATTGGAGCAGTAAATTAAGCTGCAGTACACGACAAGAATCGTAATTTGTTTTCTTGCCCAAAGTACCTGCATATCATTATTTAGCAAGGGTTGGGGTGGGCATCGCCACCAAAATTAAACTAGCTAGGAATGAATACGGAATAGCATTTTTCTTTTGTAAACTAGTTATTTTATCCATTATTTGTACGGCTTATTTTATATTTTAGATTTTAATTATTTTTATTTAAAATTATATTTTTATTTATAATTATTATCTTAAATATGTTCAGTTTATAAAATATTTTTTTATAAAAATTCTTATAAATAGAATGTAAAAGTGTGTAAAATTAATTTTTTATGTCAGAGATAATTTATTTTGTTTTATTTTATTTGTGTTTTGTAGATATTAATTTATTTTTTATTTTTTTAAATAATGTTTTATTATATAATTATGATTTCAGAGATGTTAAATTTATAAAGTATTTTTTAATAAAAATTCTTAAAAGTAAATGAAAGAAACATTATAAATTAATTTTTAATGTTGGAAATATTGTCTTTTTTTAATTTTATTATTTAATTCTTTAAATTTTAATTATATACTTTGATAACACTTTTCCTTCAAAAATAATTGTCCTTTTAAATTTCATTTTTTTAATATTATTATATATTTAATGATACTATTAATTATTTTAAAAGACAATTTTACTTATATATATAAATTATATATGCGTCTTGTGTTTATATTTGATTTTTTTGGTTACAGGTTATATTTGATTAGTTCACTCAGTTAAAAAAAGGATACTATATATTAGAATACTTATAATGATTTATTTTTAATCAGATATTTTAATTATTTTTTAAATAAGTAGTAAAACTCTTTATAATGAAAAATTAAATTATATATATATATATATTATTTTTATGTCACTTTCCCTATCGAAGCTTATGGTCCAGATATAGACTACAGAATCACAGATGCATGAGTGAGCTTGGGGGATTTATTACACATTCCTATGTAAGTGAGTCATACGAGTACGAGGCTACGAGCAAATTGTTTTTTATATTCCCATCACATTTTAGAATCTTATTCCCATTTGCTTGGGTAAAAATTTCTTGCTTTTTATTTACTTTTTGGTACACGGGTAAAGCGATTATATAAGAACAGTTCAAGGCAGCTCATTGGTCTGCCATTCATTAGGAAGTTATTATGTAGGGAAATTGTGTGATATCATACCCTACTTAGCCGCCTGGGTTGACACATAAAAATAACCATCAATTGTATTTTCTTATCCCAATTTATTTATTTTAATTGTATTTTCTCTTATAGTTTATAAGTCGCAACAGAGGAGGATTAGTCATAATACTAGTAATTTGTGGGAATACCATGAAAAACTAAAAAAAAGAAATTAAGTATTTTATTATTTAATATAATTTTTATAACATTTTCCCTCTCATTCAACTTAGTAGTTTAACTTTCATAATTTAAAATATATACATGTATGTATTGTCATTAGTAGTTTTTGACCAATTTTTTTTAAATAATTTATTTCTTATAATCATGGCCAAAAGTCATAATAAAAGACACAAGTTCGTCACTTTTGAAACAATTAAAAGATTATTCTGAATAAGTTTTCGTTAAAAAATACCCATTGTATATAACTTCTCAAAATTAGGAGAATTAATCCCTAATTTTAAAAATATGGAAAATATTGCGAAGATATATGTATTAAAAGAGAGGGTAAAATGCTTAATTATATAAATAAAAAAATGTGTAATTGGATTGATAAATTAAAACCTTAAGATGAAAGAGTGAAATTAATTCTAAAATAATTTAATTAAACCGGTGTAATTTTCTCTTGAGACTTAATCACAAATACCATTACTCACTTAGTTTTTACCTTCAAATTAATTCAACTCATGATGAACATGAAGTAAACCATTCGACCTAAATCTCAGGCACGGTAATATTATATAAAAGCTATCAAAGAATATGGAAATGTAATATGTTAATCTGAAAATTTATAACCAAGAATTTCCTCCTTCTTTTGAGGCGGTGTGCCCCTAAGTCAATTGTATTATTCTCCAGAGCTTTCAAACACTGTGTGTTTAGATTAAGATTTACAAACTTAATTTTGTAAACTTGATTTTAGTTAAAATTGAGTTTGAGTGAAGTGATTTATGTTTGAAAATTTTTATTTGAAAATTAATTTTATTAAATAAATGTTGTTTGAATAATATTAATAAAAATTACTTTTAGATGTATAATTATGAAAAAAGAGTATAAATTATTTGAGTTAGATTGTTAATAAATTAATGTTAAAAATATTAATTATAAATAAATTGATAATAAAATAAATTATTTTAAAAGTTAAGCTGGTTTAAAATAATATAAAATAAAATAACTAAGTATAATTATAATAATATTTAAATATTATTAAAATAATGATATAATATTAAATTACAAAAATATTTATGTGAATATAAAAAAATTTATTTTATCACAAAAATAATAAAATATTATTTTTACCTAAATTACATTTAAAATAAAATTTTCGTTCAATTTTTTTTGGTCAAATTTTTTCCTAAATCTGCCAAGTGCCAACATCGACTTGGAAGCCGATTTGGAGTTGAATACATGAGTTTGTCCACCAAACACTTCAAGTACGTAGCAGGAAGAACAAGCTTGTACCAGCTGCATTTGATTGTAAGTTTTTCGTTCACATGGGGGAAAATGGTCATTGTCTCCCTGCTGCCTAGAATCAGACTGACCAAAATCCAGAACACGGAACTAAAACATTAATTGATGGTATATATATATAGCTACATACTCATTAGAAATCTAATTATTGAGGATATGGGAGAAAAGGTAGAATCTATATCACGGAAACAACTCAGATTCAGCGAAGGACCTGAAAGTGCACATGTGGAGAAATAAAAAGTAAAAACAAAGCAGCAATTAATACGCCTCCCTGAACCATCGAGGGCCTGCACTGCACAGCAGCACATGTGATGAAGAAAGTTGTCTTTAATGCTAGCTTTGCATACGGATCAAACGTTATTTCTTGAACCAGATTACAGTTAGGACACGAAAAATTTAAACTCACAACAGAGTGGCTTTTGCTGTGTGCTATAAACGGGTCAAGATCGGTCGGGAGGAATTAAAATAGAAAATAAAAATAAAAATAAAACTATTTAACAATTTAATAAATATTTAATATTTTTAAAGTAATTATTTATTAAATAATATAATTAATATAGAGTATTAAATATTTTTTAAACTGTTTTAAGAACACTTATTAACAACAACCATTTTTAAATGACTGGATTGCCTTGAGTCATCAACTCTTAAATTGATTTTATGTACGTGCAAAATTGAGAAGTAAAAGTTTGTTGCTTATATGATAAAAAAAATCATGTTTTAGTGTATATTTTATAAAAAGAACTTATAATTTTTTTTGCTAATTAATGGACAATCCTGCGAGTCAAGTTATTTAAAAATATTTAAAAGGGAATATGAAAATTCAAAAATGTAAAGAAAATAATTGTGGATTGCTAATTAAAAATGCTAATATAAACACTGAAAACAAGTAATGGAATTTTTAATAGGCCACATCTGAATTTTTTTTTTTTTTGGAACGAATGATAGATTGATAACGCTAATTGTGATATGGCATTTCTTTGAAATCTACGACGGCAAGAAATGGCCAACTTTTAAAAAACAAATCACCATAGATATGGATACACGGAAGGAACTACTTATGGGCAGAGCCCCCCTCCCCCCTCTATATAGAGAGAAAATGTATGTTGAATTATATTATTATTAGTATAAATTTATGTTGCTTTCTGATTTTAATGTTAATATGTTAGGCATAAATTACCTTAAATTACCAAATCAAAATTTCATTTTATCTAATCTTATACTTATTTCATAAACTTAAAGCTCAAGCTAACTTGTTGATGCCAAAGTTAAAATATTAAGAAATGATCTATTACTTTCATACTAATAGTTTTTTTTTATGACAGTAATTAGTTATAGGTAAATAAAACTAAATTAGTAATTCCTAACATCTTATTTATTGTTGTTAAAAAATAAAAAAAATCCTCTTATTTTTAGAATTTTTGTCCCTTTATTACATATCAAACTTTTACTTATCAAAATAAGAAGTGAAAAGATATATTTTCATTGTTGAATGTCTATAATTCATCGTACATTCTCTTTTAGTTGTTAGTAATTTTTTTATTTTAATTTATTTATTCATCTAGATTTCATTATTTGTCTCCTTAAAAATTTGAGACATGTTACGCCATTGTATGGATACATCAACTTTGCAAAGAAAACATCAAATAAAACAAAAGGAGAGAATATGAAAATTCAAAAATAAAAAAATAAAACAAAACAGAAAAGCTGAATAGGTTAAACAAAAAAAAAGAAGAAAAAGTGGTGGTACTCCCATAAAATCACCATAAGGAGAGACAATTTAGAGTAGCAAACTGGAAAAAGGAGAGATTGAGGAAGTTACCCAAAGGCCAAAGCTGAATAATGCAAAAGTATAGAGGTACACAAGGAGAACACCAGTTACCGTACCATAGAACAGGGCTCCAATGAAGAAGTTACCCAAGGGCCAAAGCTGAATAATGCAAAAGTATAGAGGTACACAAGGAGAACACCAGCTACCGTACCATAGAACAAGGCTCCAATAATTATTATGTAAGGTTTGTTACACGGAATAAGAATTCTATAAAATGAGAATACAATAAAATAAGTTGGAATGAAATTATTATTCTGATCAAGTTTGATAGTTTTTGAAATAAAATGTCTTTTCAAGTCATTTTACTGTTTAGTACATGAAATTAAAATTTTAAATGACATAAATGATTTTCATACAATTTTTTTTTAACTTGTTTCATGTATGTATTATATATTTATGAATTTCTATTATTGAGATAAATATTTAAATTTAAATTTTTTTTATAATGATAACAAAGAATGTTGTTAAAAAAGAGCACATATTGTTTTACTTGTGATAAACAAATTTAAATTGTTTACATTATAGGTACAATACAGATATTAAAATCTTAATCATCTTGTATATTCTTTAAATATTCTAATGATTGCACTCTCTATTATAAATGTGATTTAAGTGAATTAAATTTAATAAGGACAATAAGAGTCATTTTATAAATTAAAGAAGATATGTTGTAAAAAAAGAAATTAAACCGCGTTTCACGGAACATGGAAACCAAATCCCACCTTAATTTCTAGGAGGAAATGAATTCATGCTCCATTCTTGATTTTATAGAATAATGCACGACAAAGAATCTTTATTCCATGCACTTTTCTTATTAACAAACATGAGAATCTATTATTTTATTATTTTTATAGAATAAACATGAAATGGAATTATCATTCTTACATACCAAACTTCACGTTATAATAATTAATCAATAATTAATCAAGTGTATAACTATAACCTTAATTGGCTAATGTTTCTTTGCATTAAATAATCTACATCAAGGTTCTGAAAACCGAACCGGTGATTGAACCGGTCAGGGGACTGATTCAAGGTTCAATGGTTCAACCGTAGTTGAACCGTGGTCGAACCAGAGTATAATTAAATATATTTATATATATATAAATATATATTATATACTAATTAAACAAATTAAAAATTATAAAAAACAACACAAATAATAAAAAATAGTTTACAATTTATTTTTTGAGAGTCCAAAGTATTCTGTAACAGTATTATAACTTATTTTTGTTTAAAAAAATGTTAATTTCAGTTCAATGAGATATATAATCAATTATACATTCAGTTTATAAGCTTTTATACAATTTAAGTTTAAGTATTTTATATAAAATTCTTTTTAGATTGACTTATATTCAATTTTTAAATCAAAATGACATTATTTGAATTAGCAAAATTTATTAAAAAAAAAAAAAAAAGAGGACCGGTTGGACCGGTCCGGGTCGACCGGTTCACCGATTTTTGACCGGTTCACCGGTTTTTGACCTGGCCGGTTTTTGGAGGTGGACCGGACCGGTGGGGTGACCGGTTCCCGGTCGAACCGGTCTGACCGGCCGGTCCGGTCCGGTCCGGTTTTCAGACCACTGTCTACATACATTTCCAATATCATTTTCATTTACAAAAAATTTCACAGAATTTTCTTATCATTGCTATCGTAATTTATTTTTTCAATTTCATTTTTTCTTCTAATTTATAAGATATTATAGGCTAATTACACTTTCTCTTCTAATTTATAAAATTCAGCACATTTTACATCGATTTAATGACATTTTGCAATGACCCACTTTTTAGGAATTAAATCTCACAATTTTAAAAAACAATTGAACAAGTATAGAGCACACAACTTTTCCGAGAGAAAATGATTCAACGAATTCTATATCCATTTCAATTATCATCAAAGCTCATCTTAGAGGAGAATATTTCATCACTCATATGCAAATACTTGTCAAGATTGCAAGAGTAATTAATCTTTAAATTTGACAATGGGTAAGACATTATAAAATTACATATTACATCAAAATGAAATGTGATTATGGCATTGTAAAGTCTTATAATAAATTATGAAAGGTTATTAATTTTATAAATCAAAAGGAAAGTGTTATTAGATAAACAAATCGAAATGACAAAGTGTAACTGTAATTAATTGACTGACCCCATTTAAAATCATGCATACACCTTGTCCAAATTTTTTTTATTTTTTAGGTATTGTTTGGTTGGAAGAATTTAAAAAAAAAAGAAAAGAGATGAATAATTTTTCATTTGAAGATTACATTTTTTTATTTAATAATTTTGTAAAATGAGAGAAATAAAATGAAAGTTATAATATAACCTTTCAATCAATCATTTTTCATTTTTATTAATATTTTATAATTATATCAATTTAGAAAATAAAAATTGCCCTTCTCTTACATTTTCTTCTAAACCCATCTAATTTAAACATACTTTTAATGGTTTAAGTGTCAAACAAGGGCAAAATTCCTGTATACACACAAACAAGGGCATATCCGTATACCATGATTAGTTACATCGTATCTACAAATAATATAGCTTTGAAAAATAATTTAGCATAAATTATTAAACTCTTCAATCATTCCATTTTACCCCATAAACTAACACTGTCACGACCTGTTCTTTATCTCTTCTACTTTTTACCTTTCTCTTCTTTTGGTTCCATTTCTAGAGTTCCTGTAAAGCATCGAATTTCTTTCATCAATCCTAGCTAGCCATCCTTATCAGGCCTTGATGACAAGGTTGTTTATAGTGCGAGCATTGGCATTAAGAAGGTTCTCAAGTGACCTGCCTTTTCTGATCTGAACTCTACCCGTTTCCTTCAACAACTCACCCAACCTTCTCCTCTCATCATCAACATCAGAATTTGCTGTCCCAAGCTTTTCCTCCCTCGTACCGATTATGTACTCCAGAATTTCAATTGCGTCATCCAGCCTGAAATAGAAGATCAAAGCGCATGAAGGAAAATAACTTTAACCTAACCATGTCTTTGGTAATTTAAAACTCTAACGTGGTGTTTGGTAATTTAAAACTCTAACGTAGTGTTTGGTACACGGATTATTTTTTAATTCTTGGGAATCTTTACATGGGAATGTTGGATTCCCATGTTTGGTACAAGTTTTGAAAAAACATTTTCATCCAAGAATGATTCCCGGGAATGATTTTTGCTCAATATTCCAACACTTTCATTCCCATGGGGAGGTGGGTTTGCAACATTCCCATGACATGGGAATATTTTTGTCATATGAAATGTCAAAAATACCTACCCTTCTATCATCATGCCATCAACCAACCATCTCTACGTCATTGTTGGCGACCGTCATCCACCACCACCGACCACCGACCACCGACCACTGTCCGTGGCGGTCATTTACCAGAATCCGGCCACCATCGTCGCCGCCGGCAGTTGATAGTGCCAATGACTTCAACCACCGTACCGGTCACTGAAATTCGGCCACCCTTGTTGCCGCTAGGGATTGACAGTGACCTTGACTGTCGCGTCAGTCATTGGAATCTGGCTATCCTTATCGAACAATGGCTGGTGACTTTGGCCTGTCGCCAACCACCGGAATCCGCCCACCCTCCACAGTCGATAATTGACAGTCATTGACTTAGACCACCATTGGTCCGCCAGCAGTTGGAGTCATTCCCAGAAATATTTTTGGTTAACCAAACATAGTAATAATCATTCATGTGAATACCATTCCTGGGAATATCATTCCTGTGAATGATATTCCTGGAAATGTTTTTTCAAAACTTGAACCAAACGCCCCATAAAGGGTATGTTTGGATAGAATTTGGGAAAATGGAAGAGAGAAGTAATTTTTTATTTTAAGTAAAACATTTTCTTTATGTAAGAATTTTTTATAATAAGAGAAATAAAATGAGAGATCTCTTATTCATTTTTATAAATATTTTTTAATTTTTTAATTTAGAAATGAAAAATTATCCATCTTCTTTCTTTTACTCCAAATTTTTCCATCCCTAACATAAAAACAAATTTGTTGTCTCCTTTCCCATCCCTCTAATTAAATGATGACAAATCAGTAAAAAAAATTGACAACTACGAGAAAGTTATTGTCAATTAAGAAAAATAATTATTTTTTGTTAAATTGTCATCATTTAATTTGAGAGACAGAGAAAAAAACAGGAAAAGTAAACAACCAATTTAAATACCCAAACATACCCCTAAAGTGATAAGGAAGCAACAGATTCCATATCTGGTCAATAAATCATAAATGTCTTAGTAAATGTTATTTTCCGAATCTGGGTCCTCTTCTTTTCCTTAAGAAAGGGATACTAGTATGAGTGAGAAAGACAAAACTGCTTCTATGTAAAACTGTGACAAAGGTATCAGAAGGTGAATTAGAGTTATCCTTCTCTTAACTTGTCTTTGTTAAAGTGGCCAACTTTCTCCCTTACAAAAAGCTAAGGGGAAAGTAAATGCAATCTCAAACCTAGCAGACTAATTCTTCACTACAAAATCAAATCATGTTCATTATTCATATTAGTGGCATGACTTGATTATGTGACCTAGTAATATACAATATCAAAAACAACTCACGTGCCTGCTTAGCATAATGCCAAACTCGAAAGGGCTGCAAAGGATCTAGTAGTGAAAGAAGATTTGCAAATAGAAGAAGGTATACATAACCACCAAAAAAAGGAACACAAGGGGTTGATACCTGCCAATTGCATCATACGTGCCAGCAAGATTGCTATATACCCCAAGCGTTTCAGGGTGATATGGTCCATACTCTTGTTCCAAAATAATCTTCGCTTCTTCAAGTAATTCTGCAGCCTCACTTAAGGCATAACGCTGCACACAGGCAAGTCCCATTTGATTAAGAGCAATACCAAAGAAGGCTGATTTCTTCTCTGCAGTAGCACGAAGCTTTGAGATAGCATTCCTGAAAGTGTTGTAAGATTCATTATAGTTCCCCAACATGTAGTACATGACCCCCATCTGAGCCTCAATTCCTGCTATTGTGCTTTGCTGACCAGGGGCATCATTATGTAACTCTAGTGCCTTGTGCAGTAACTGGAGTGCCTGTTCAAGTTCATTCATTGACTCATAGATAGCTGAAACATTCGCAAGACCACTAGCAATCTCCTCAGGAGGGACCCCAGGCAAGGGATTTTCATAGATTCCAAGTGCATTCTCACAATATGATTTTGATTCCCTTATCTTCCCTGTCCTGTTATACAAGTCAGCCAGACGTACAAAGACTGATCCCACAGCGGGATGATTCTCTCCTTTGTTGGTCTTGAAAACTGTTAGCGCTTTCTGATACGCCAAAATGGCCTCATCATATCGAGACAAGGATAAGTATGTGTCTCCAATGCTGCAGTCAACAGAAGCCACTTCCGCTTCCTGGCCATTTGCTACCATTGCCATGCTGGCTAAAACAAGATGCTCAAGGGCTGCTTCATGATTTCCCTTTGTTTCACATATAAGGCCCATGAGCCTCCTATCAGCTGCCTCTTCAGGAGATGGGGGTGAACCATTTTCCCTATGAATGTCTAAAGCCATTTGGCATAGCCTCTCTGCCTCATCAAATTGCAATGCTTGGACATTAGCTTCAGCCACATACCGACAAGTTTCACCAACTCTTGGGTCTGTTTCTCCCAAAACCTGCCTCTGGACTTCCAACCCTGTGGTGTAGCACATAATTGAATTCTCAAGCTGGCCCAGCATAGCATAGGTGTCTCCCAGTTGCATGTGACCGGCAAATATAGCAAGTGCGTGCTGTTGGCCTTCCTCGATAACAGGAATCTCAATTGAGCGCTCAATAATTGGAATTGCCTCATTGTATTGGCCCAAGCTGCAATATATTGCTGCCGTAACATGTAAACACATAACCGGCTCCAAACTCGGTTTCCCATTAGCAACCTTCTCAAACGATTTCGTTGCCTGAAGAGCTAATTCAAGAGCTTTCTGCGGGTTATCTCCTGATGAAATCAAGTCCCTTGCTTGCTTTAATAAAATTGGTCCCTGCTGAGGCTTACCTAATGCTGATTCTGTCAAATTATCAACTCGATTTTGTGACACTGATCTTCCAACAGGAGAATACTTTGTTTTTTTCACGCGAGTAACTCCTGTATTTTGTTTTCTCAAAGGATTATCATTCTTCCTCTCAATAGGAGGTTTTGCAGGAGGACTTCTTCCCTTGGGTCTTGATTTTAATGATGTTTCAGGGCCCAACTGTGGGTTTGATGCTTTGTCTGATTTTTCTGAAAAAACAGAACTTGTATTTACAGATTGAATCTCATCCACCTTATCCAACTTCTTATCATTCGATGAACTACCCATTCTAGAAGATGCTTCACTACTAGAATCCCCTCCTGTCTTTTCTTCCACCTCCTCTTCCATTATGTCCACCTCCCTCATCCGTCCTCCTACTCCTACTAGATGGTGCAATTCAGAATCAATTCTAGACTCATCACCATCAGATCCAAAACTTTGTCTTGAGGGTGATTGATCAGAACTTTGCATGTCACAGACATTTTCATAAAGGCGCTCAATGGAGGTGTCAATCACCCCATCAACAGGAAAATTTGGACCACCACATTGGCGCCTTTGTGGACTAGAGGAATTCCTTGGGGACTTCGTTGGAGTTGGGGTTTCCTTAGAGGGGGAAGACTTCCCAATCCCATTCAGTTCATTTGCTCCCCCGTCCTCATGAACTCCAATTGTAACAATTCCCGGCATCTTTAATACTCTAACCAAAATAAAATCACCAGGACAACCGATATGAAACAGATAATCTACAAAATAAATACTCGTCACAACAGATCCAAAGTAATAATCAAAAACAGAGAAGAGAAAGCACGTGTTATAAGATAATTGCAAGTCATGCAAAGCTATAAGAATCTACTTGAACCCCAGGAAAAAAAAGGGTAAAAGGAAATTCAATCGACAACATAGAGGGATGGCATGGCACAATATTATGTTCATGTGTTTTATTATTCAATGAACGAAGATATCGATCATGGTTATCAAAGCCATAATTGCAAGACTCGAAGTTCTTAATCTTTGTCCTGTTCTATTTCCCTCCTCTCAGGGATATAAATCACAGGATATCCGTAGGATCTCCCAGAATAAGTTAGAACTTAATCAGAAATAAATTAGACACAAACATAACCAAGTTCAACACGATTAATTAGAAAAAACAACAACAAAACAAACACAAACCCATAACCAACGATGTAATGGGGAAAAAATTGATTTTAAGAAAAGAAAGTCAGAAAACCACTAAGAAACCCATTGGACAGAAGCGAATATATATATGGGCATAGAAAATCGTGGGTTCTCTCCATTTCATCAATTCAAACAAATAACAAAAAAAGAAAAAGAAAAGGAAGGCATACCTTAACAATGAGGGATGGGTGATGAGCAAGAAAGGGTAATATGCTCCCGGCGTCACTTACAGAGAGGCAGTGATGTGAGTGTGTCTGTAAAGGTATAGCCATATAGGGAAGAGTCAGGGAGGAAAAATTCCACGTTTTTTGTTTTTGTGGTGAGAATGAGATGTATTATGTTATGTTATATTATTAAGCAAAGAGAAAGAGGCAACGAATGAAACATAGAGAGTTGAAGAGAAGGATTGGGGCAAAATGCGGAATAACAAGGTTTTGGTTTTGCAAAGTTGGAATGGAATGTTTGTAAAAGGAGGGAAGAAGAAGAAGACAACCTCCAACTGCCCATGATGTTCCTTTCTGATTGTTTTATTCTTTGTCAACTCAGCGCTATAATGCCACGTGGCGTCCCTGTATTTTACTTTTTTGGCCTAAGGACGATTGTGTCCCCTCTCCTCTAAAACATGTGCAATGGCATCTAAAGAAAACATGTGCAATGGCAACCTCCAACTGCCCATGATGTTCCTTTCTGATTGTTTTATTCTTTGTCAACTCAGCGCTATAATGCCACGTGGCGTCCCATGATGTTCCTTTCTGATTGTTTTATTCTTTGTCAACTCAGCGCTATAATGCCACGTGGCGTCCCTGTATTTTACTTTTTTGGCCTAAGGACGATTGTGTCCCCTCTCCTCTAAAACATGTGCAATGGCATCTATAATCCTCCCTTGAGCAGTTAGGCTGTTTTAATTTCCCTAACATTCCCTGTTACCTTTTTCCTAATGCCTAGGAGAGACCTAGAGAGAGAAGATATTACTTATTAGTTGAAAAAAGAAAAAAGTGAAAAGAAAATAGAGAGAGATTGAATGTGTATTTGAATTTTGTTTCACTAATCCCCTAATGGGTTTGTTGAAAAAAGTCATGTGATTGGAGATTTGTTGAAGTCATCGTAATGTAAGGTTAATAGCATAATTTTGCAGCAAAATAAAATGAGTAATCATAATTGCAGAAATTTATACTCATAATTTTATATATATATTATCATGTAATTTATTATACAATATTTTAGTCCTATTGTAGTTTTTTTTTTAATAATTTAAGTTATACACATCACTCATAAAAGTTTGTGAATATCTATTTTTCAAATAAAACAAGGGTTGAATAGTAATAGAGATAGATTATTTATTTGTTTTAAATTTAATAATAATATTTATACAAACTTACACTTCTCACGTGCTCTCGTATGTTAGTCATTGGATAGTACCACATTTCTATTATAAATTTTTTTGAATCATTCAGATTATACAAATATTTCAAATAATTTGTGTAAATATATTTTTCCTTTTAAATTTTAATAAAGATATCAATTTTTTATATTTATGAAAATCGTTAGAAAAAGGCTTAGTCTTGATTAATATAAAAATTAATTAAAAAATTTATTTACCGCAAAAAAAATTCGTGAAAACATTCATGGCTATTAATCAGGAGTATGGAGTCGAGACAAATAATAATATATTTTAATTTTATTTAATAAAAATATTAAATTTAAACTTGTATATAAGGATTAAATTGATATAAAAACTTGTAACTTTTTATAATCACATACAAATGTGTTGGGTATTCAGAACTCATTTAAACACGAAAATGAACAAGAATTGAGAGAAAAACTCACTCTATTTCTCTGAATAGAATTTACAAGAGAATTATTCTCTATACAAAAAACTCTCAAAATTTCTCAAGCTCTCTGGCTTTTCTCACTCTCTCTGGATACCCACACTTCTACTGAATGCATTTACAAGAGATGAGTGATGTCTATTTATAGGATAGGGGCTGCTGAAAATTGTCAAAGTTTGGCCACCAAACTTTGGTGGTTGATGACTTTGAACTCATACCTACCATGCTATCATTGTTGACATTACAGCTGGAGTGAGTGGCATGGGTAGGTGGCTGGACTCTTCAATTCTCCCCCTCCAGCCACTCTTGGAGCAATTGTTATCTAACAAGCATTCCAGCTATGTCTCTGCATAGCTCTAGCTTTTCTTTGGTAACAACCTTTGTTAACATGTCAGCTGGATTCTCTTTTGTGTGGATCTTCACTAATTTCAATAGTTCTTTATCTATGATCTCGCATATCCAATGATAGCGGATATCAACGTGCTTTGTACGAGAATGATACATTGAATTCTTGCTCAAATCTATAGCACTTTGACTGTCACAATGTACCTTGTAATCCTTTTGCTTGATTCCAAGTTCTTGGAAAAAACGCTTTAACCACAACATTTCTTTCCCAGCTTCTCCTGCTGCAATATACTCTGCTTCTGTTGTGGATAGAGCAACGCACTTCTGCAATCTTGATTGCCATGAAATGACTCCCCCTGCTCAACACCCTCTTCTTCTTCCTCCTCTTCTGCTTCTGGTATTTCCTCAGGCACTAGATTGTTACCTGTGGTAGTGGCGTCTTTAGTCTTGAACTTGAAATATCTTCTTGGGCACTGGATTCTGGAATTTGAGACATTGTAGGCTTTTCAATGTCTTTTATCGTCTGATTTTCATGGAACACTACGTCCCTACTTCTGATCACCTTCTTCTCCTTTGGGTCCCATAACCTGTATCCGAATTCCTCATCTCCATAGCCTATGAAGATACAAGTGGTTGTCCTTGCATCGAGCTTTTGTCTAAGCTCCTTGGATACATGCGCAAAAGCTAAACAACCAAATACTCTCATATGAGAATATAAAGGATGCTTACCAGACCATACTTTCTCTGGAACTTCAAAATCCAGCGATCTTTGACGGTGATACATTGATTAGGTAGTAGGCGACTCACATTGCTTCTCCCAGAATGGCTTTAGCGACTTAGCCATACGAGCATGCTTCTCGACTCTTTCCATAATGGTCTGGTTCATTCTCTCGGCTACACCATTATGTTGTGGGGTGCGTGGGACCGTCTTCTCATGTTGGATGCCTTGACTCCTGCAATAGGCATCAAACTCCTTGGAAGTGTATTCGCCTCCATTATCAGACCAAAGACACTTTAACTTCTTTCCAGTTTCACATTCTATCATGACATGAAATAGCTTGAAGTAATTAAATACCTGGTCCTTTGTTTTCATGAAGTACACCCACACCTTTCGAGAAGCATCATCAATGAATGTCAGAAAGTACCTGTTTCCGCCTAATGATTCCGCCTCCAAGGGACCGCAAACATCAGAGTGTACTAGACTGAGCAACTCTGATCTTCTCGTTGAAGAGAAACTGAAAGAGACTTTATGTTGTTTGCCAAACAAACAATGATTGCAAGGATCTGGAGCAATATTCTTGGCAATAGTAATAAGCTCATTTTTCTCCAGGGTAGACAAACCTTTTTCACTCATGTGACCAAGCCTCTGGTGCCACAGATTTTGAGAAGCCTCTTTTTCTACTATGTTGAGGTATGCGCACATATCTTCACATAAGTTTTATATAAAGTACCACAAATATGACCTCGGCGATTACCATGGTGCCTTTGTTAATTTCCATGCGCCATTAAAAGCTGATGACCATAGCCCCGTTTGTCAAGAGCTACTCGACAGTAAATTCAAGCGAAGATCGGCACATGTCGACATCCTTCAAGGTGATTGTGCTCCCACATTTGTTTGGATCTTAACATCACCTTTATTCCAGCAATCTCAGAGAAACTGGAATTTCCATCTTCATTGTTCCAAAGTCACCGACTTTATATGTTGTGAAGAACTCTTTATGGGGAGTCACGTGGTAGGATGATGCGATCTACTACCCATTCATGTATCTTCTCTTGAGGCGATGTAGCATGTCTCATTATTGATGGAACAGAAAGCTATCTCTCACGGGATAGTGACAAAAGTGTCTCCATCATTATTCTTTGGTTGAGAACTACCTTGCCCTTGCTCTCATTGCAATCTTGACAGTTCTTCTTTAAATGACCTTCCATTCTACAGTGGTAGCACTTGTATGTCGGCCTTCTTCCATCTGTGGATCTACCTTTACTCATGCTCCTTCCCCTTCCATTGCTTTGACCATTTTCCTGTTGTCTCCCTCGGCCTCGACTACTTCTTTGTTGTCTCCTCGGTTTTATTCTACACAAAGGCATGAGGCGGTTCGTACTTTCATATCCTTTCTTCGCCTCTTCGTTGAGCAGGGCATCTTTAACCAAGGACATGGTAAGTTTCCCATTTGGGCAAATTCTTGAGAGAGACTACTAGCGTCTCCCAAGTGTCGGGAAGTGAGCGAGAAGTAAGAGTGCTTGTGTTTCATCCCCAAGCTCCATTTCTACAGACGATAATTGGTTTATCAAGCTCACGAAATTCACTTGTGTGCTCTTGGCCCGAAGTTCCACTACTCGGGTTTAGTTAACCAATCGCCTCATTATTAAGGCTTTATTCCGAAGCGATTTTTGCACGATACATGCCCTCGGCTTTGTCCAAAGGGTATATCGCGTCTTGCTTTTGCAATATGGTGGAAGACACATGATCAATCCATTGTGAGGATCGACCAATAGTTTTTCTGTTTGATTTCTTCCGCTCGCTTCCTTTGTAGGATCAGGGTTTACACCCTTTAATTCCAGGGGATCGTACAAATCTTTACAACTAAGGAGATCTTCCATCCGAGGTCTCCATAGTGTATAGTTGGTAGATGTGAGCTTTAGCATTGCTCCTGATGATGCAGATTCCTCCATTTACTCTAACTTGTTCAAAAACAAAGTTGAATTCCTTCAAAAGTAAAAAACACCGTTGCGTCTGGAACGGTCGAAAATGGGAAATTTGACTCTCTTGAGTCAATTTGCAATTTCTAAAAGATCAGGGGCTAAAGTATAATTTCAGAAACTTTAGGGATCAAATTATAATTTTTGAAAGATCAGGGGCTAAATATATAATTTCAGGAAATGGAAGGATCAAATTGTAATTTCTGAAAGATTAGAGTCTAAAGTATAATTTCAGAAAATATAGGGGTCAAACTGTAATTTTTGAAAGTTCAGACTGGATGCTGACGTGGCTGTTGACGTGACACTCGCTAATGCTGCGTGGCGCTGATGTGGCGCTGACGTGGTGCTGACTGGGTCGTCTTCAACCTTGGTTTGGAGAGTGGGGAGAGTGGGGAGAGTGACGCCCACTCTCAGGCGAAGTTCCCGGAGAGTGCGGAGAGTGTGGCTTCGTCCGGCGTCCGTTTGGCCTGCCGAAAATTCCGTTGTGCTCATCTTGACACTAGGAATCTGTTGGAGTGGTCAAAAAACCAAATGGAGGTGTTTGAAAAATTCGAATTTTAAGAAGCGAGAAGCTTTGTGCTTCGAAAGCCTCCCAACACTCAACTCAAGCTCGATACCACTTGTTGGGTATCCAGAACTCATTTAAACACGAAAATGAACAAGAATTGAGAGAAAAACTCACTCTATTTCTACGAATAGAATTTACAAGAGGACTATTCTACATACAAAAACTCTCAAATCTCCAAATTTCTTTGGCTTTTTTCACTCTCTCTGGATACCCAAACTTCTACTGAATGCATTTACAAGAGATGAGTGATGTCTATTTATAGGATAGGGGCTGCTGAAAATTGTCAAAGTTTAACCACCAAACTTTGGTGGTTGATGACTTTGAACTTATACCTACCATGCTACCATTGTTGACATTACAGCTGGAGTGGGTGGCATGGGTAGGTGGCTGGACTCTTCAAAATGTGCTTATATATAATTATATACTATTATTTTCAATAATTCATAAATTTATATTTATATATAATTTTAAATAAAACTATAGGTCATTTATAATGTCACAAATTACTTGCCTACTTTAAGTTGTTTGCAGAATTTATTTTGTTAAAATAACATATTAAAATGAGTATTAAATAAATATAATTTTAATAGTACAAAATTGTTTCAATAACTTATTACATCTATATTAAACGAACCCAATTGAGCTGTATTTTTATATCGGCCATACCCAAATAGTTGGACAGCTGATCTGTTGATTTGCAGCTATATTTGTATTTTGTAGTTAGTTGATTGTGCTCTCCATACCCACTCATGGGTACGGAATGGGTAGCACATTCGTCATTCGGTGAGGTCCGTGACGACTCATGCGGTTGTGGACAAAACTAATGTAATTGCTCCATGATAGGCTGAATTATATTATGTCGGTAGATTATTTTTAAAATATTTATGGATTTAACATCAGTGCAATCAGTATAAGTTATTAGTAAATAATTTCTTCTACCTTTTTTTTTTATCTTCTTTCTAGTGTTAGCTTCATTATATATATGCAAATATAATTTAAGTAATATTGTTTAATTTTTTATTTTAATTCAAATGAGATTGCGCTAATAGTTGTGTAGCTAAAGCTTTGATGTTTACCCCAATATAAGGATTACTTTATCAGATAAGATAAACGATACACTTTACACTACCGGAGGAATAATGAAGTATCGATTAAGTTGATAATAGAACAAGAACAATTCCCTCATTTTTGGCAACGAGTGTACTGCAAATCCAATACTCAATTACTGATGATCTTTCTAAGGAAATTTCTAAGACAAACACACATCTTAAAAACAATGAGGTTTCTCCATTATTTTTTTTATTTTAGTGAAAGTACTTAGTCATATATTTTAATTAGTTAAAATATAATTATTTCTTTACCAAAAATATATATATAATTATTTTATTTATATTTAATATTTATACATGTGACTAAATATTAATTATTAATTAATAAAAATATCAATACCTTTATAAAAATAAAAAAAATATCAAAAGAATCTTTTAAAAGAATGTCCCACTTGCGTTACCTTCAATTAAACAGGAGGAGTAAATCCATAGTCGGCACCGTTTCATTATTAGGACCAGCACAGTCCACGCTACCCATTTCGATAGTTTCATTTCATGTCATACTCCATTGTCCTCGTCGGTGACATGAAATGTGAGAACGGTGTCATAAAAGGTGCAAGTTTCTTGATCCATTCTTTATTTTCTTTTGTCGGATACATGGGATTTTTTTTTCCTCAACGATCAACGAAGAGGTATATCAAGTTCTTATTCCTTACATCTTCCCCAAAACTAAAAATTGCTTAGTCAAATATATTAAAAAAAATATTTTAAAAATTGTTTCACCTAAAGATTATTGGGGTTTGAAATTATTTAGTGTGTATTTGAATTAAATTATTTTATTTAAAAAAAATTAGAATCACAATGGCAAGAAAGAATTTTTTAGGTAATTTTTTTTAATAAAAATTAATCAAAACAAAACATGCATTTAGTCCTGTTATTCGTGGAAGACCTTTTCAGTTTTTTTTCAGTTTTCTTTTTTTCTTTTTTCTTTATTTCTAAATTTGGGTTAATATGGTTATAGAACTTTTCTTGTGATGCTGCATTAATGTCATGTTTCCTCACTTTTAACTTTGAAGGATCACAAATTCTTCCAATATGTTTTATTTATTCAGATATCTTTCAATTATAGAAAAGATACGGTGCCAATTTTAATTGAAGTTACTTTGCATACTTTTTTCTTTTCCTTCGTTCGTTTGCATTATTGCATATCAGGACCGGGACTACACTAAGCCTCTTTCCGAAGTTGCTTCGTAATTTATTTCCCCCCCTTATAAAATGTAATTAGATTAAGAGTTTAATTTTAATTTATTATTAGTATAAAAAAAAATTATACTGTCATTCAATCATGTGTTGTCAAATTATTAAAAGAGTTTGACTATCATAACAATTATCTAAAAAGTCTAATTCTTTTAATGATATGTCAGCACATAATTAAATAATAGTATAAAATTTGACAATAAATTAAAATTAATTCCTTAAATAAGGAAGGTGTAAGGATAAAATTATAATAACGCACATTAAGCATGTCAGAACAAAAAAAGGCACATTAAGCATAAAAGTACAATTTGTAAAAATAGATGCCCATCTGAATTGACAGCTGTGGGATTTGAACCCACGCCCTTTCGGACCAGAGCCTAAATCTGGCGCCTTAGACCACTCGGCCAAACTGTCTCCCTGTTGAATATTCCAGTTTATAAATAATAATATATAAATTTGAAACATATCTTTCCAAGGTTTATCCTTTCCTTTCTAATATCGTACTCACATTTGCGTAATTTTGTGTAGTTTTTTTTTTTTTTTTACAATAATGACATTCAGGTTTAAACTCATGACTTCCTATAAATTCAAGTCCCTCACCACTTCGTAGTGGCTTGTAATTTCGTGTAGCTATGAGTCTATGGATGTGTTAAGTATTATGATTTTTTGTAGTGATAATAACTGGATATAATATTAGAATAAATTAAATTATAACATCTTCAATGTTAGTGGCTTGTAATTTTGTGTAGCTATGAGTCTATGGATGTGTTAAGTATTATGATTTTTTGTAGTAATAATAACTGGATATAATATTGAAGATTTTATTAGAATAAATTAAATTATAACATCTTAAATGTATCTGAAAAATAAAAAGTACAAATTATTTAAGAAAGAGAGGAATATAAAATTATATCATAAATACATCGATAACAAAGTTTAAGAAAACTGACGTTAAATATGAAACTTTTCCCTTCATTTTATGTCTGAAATTACCATAAAGGATATTTATAAAATAAAAAAAAAACCACAATGATTATGAAATGAGATAGTACTTATTTGTTTTCTAAAAGACTAAACTTTAGGGTACATGAGAAAGAATGGTCAAATTGGAATATTAGTATCCCAGTCCCAGAGAATTTTTTTTTATAAATTTATCCCAGATAATTTATCTCCTAAATACATACAACACATGAGAAATTATGCGCAGGATAAGTTTAAGGAAAAAAAATTAGAATGAGAAATTTTCATTTGCCACATCTTTACGATTTTGCCTGTTGCTTTCATTATATAGTTATCGATAATTTTTCTTTTCATCATTACTTTTATACATAGTTCAAAGGTGAAACTAGCAACCAAAAAAAGAAAACAAAAAGGTGACATTGTGGAACAAATTAATGAAAAATACATACAGTCCCTAAACATGAATAATTGCTGATTTGTGAGTATTTAATTGGAAGGAATGAAAGGGAGTTTCTTATAGCAATATTGCTAATTTTTATTTATTTATCAAAATACCTTACTTTTATTTTTATGTATTAAAATACGATTTCTTTTATTCTTATTCAGAAAAAGCTCTACACCATGATGATTTTTTAACATTTTTTTTTTAAGTTTTATGTTTTTAAATTTCAAAAGCATAAATGAAAATCGCTGTAGCGGGAGGTGATTTCTGACTTACTTTATTTTAGATTTCCCTAAATTTCTTCATGAAAGGGGCGGTTTTTGACCTATAAATGAGAAAAAAAATATGTTGCAAAATCTTATTGACCCATGGCAATTTTTGAATGTTTGGAAGAAAACATATTTCGGTACATAAAAATAAATATGGGGTATTTCGATAAATAAATAAAAGTTATCAATATTCTTATAAAAAATCAGGATTTTTTTATAGCAATACTGCTATTTTTATATTTATCAAAATACCTCACTTTTATTTTTATGTTCCAAAATACGTTTTTTTTTCATTCTTATTCAGAAACTATCATGGCCCACAATAGTTTCCTAATATATTTTCTTTCTTAGTTTTATATTTTTAAATTTTAGAAACATTAATGAAAATCGTCATGAGAGTGATTTTTAACTTGCTTTATTTTAAAATTTTCAAAACTTCTTCACAAAAATCGCACTTGGTGGGGGCGGTTCTAACCTATATAATGAAAATAAAAAATAAAAAATAATGTTGCAAAACTGTCTTTGTCTATTGCAGTTTTTGAATAAATTTGAGAAAAAAAAGTATTTTGATACATAAAAATAAAGTTTAGTAATTTTGATAAATTAAAAAAAGGAAAAATGTTTCAAATGGTCAGCTTGATGAAAGTAATGACCATTTGGTTCGTTTTGAAAATTAATCAAATATTTAACTATGTTAATCAATAATTTACATATGGTTAACCACATATTAAATATAAAATAAAGATAAATTATTAATTAACTGTATGTTATTGATTAATGTAGTTAAATACGTGATTAATTTTCAAAACGAATATCATTACTATTTATCAAACTGAACATTTTGATCATTTTTCCTTAAAAAATAGCAATATTCTTATAAAAAAAATCCTGAAATAGAAAAATATGATAGAAGATTTGATTCCTAATAATTGACCAACTGGCACAACTAAAGTTCCTTTCTTTGAATAAATAAATAAACATTAAAACTGAAGAGGACCGTATTTATTAATTTAACATATTTTTCGTTCATGGGATTGGGTATAATACAATTTTTCATGACACATAATTGAAAAGAGGACCCTACCCTAAGCTTTGCAAGAAGCAGATTTATGGTCAGCATTACATTTTGGTAAGCATCTCAGAATTATATTAGTTGGACGTGGTTTGTAAGTAGAGAAAAATTCTGGATCCTGCTCAAGTGATTCAGTATAGCTTTCCAAAATGGAGACTATCTCATCAAAATGTGGCCTTTTATCTGGATTGCTTGACCAGCATCTGTTGATGAGATGACTAAATGCCCATGGACATTCAGATGGTAACGGAGGCCTTGCATTCTGCACAAAACCCACCAAATTGAGTTACTAGAAGTGGGGGAAAAATATGCATTGAAGAAGCCCCACTATACATTTCAAATAGAATCAAGGAGAGAGAAGAACTCATAGTTGTAAAACCATAAAGCTAGCAGATCTAATATAAGCATTTCCAAAACATGTATAAAGCCATGTGGCTGAGCTTCACAAGTCCTATGGGAAAAATAGCAAGAAAGCCCATTTTCAATTATTGGCAAGTACTTATTTAGTATTTTATACTGCTCTAGACCCAAAGTATATCGCTAGGATATTGCAGCATGTGCAAGGACAATGAACGTGAAAAGTTAGATTAGACTAAACATACGTTCTTGCATGTCTAACTTGATTGGAAGCAATATCAAAATGGAAAAAAAAAAGTTTCTCTTTTAATTAGCGAATCAACTGTATATACATTGATCTGATGTTCTGTGCATGTGAGAAAGAAGGCAGGGGTGGTAGCAATCATTTATTTTAATGAATATGTATAGCAGATACCGAATCTTGAATGTTGGAAAAGCTTAAGAATCATCTGGATGTCAGGCAAAATAGAGAATCCTCTACCCTTGGAGCAATTCAATATTGTTGACGAGGTGTCTTGCTTGGATAAGCAAGGCTATCTCGAACATACCCACATGCTCTGTAAAAGATCATAGACAACGAATGATTGTTGCCTACCATACCCACACATTTGAGAAAGATATGGAGCACATTAGCCATCAAAAGGACCAACTTAAATTACTATAGGTAATAAAACTGAATATGCAAACATGTATGCATGCAGGGATACTTATATATATATATAATTTGTTTGCATTTTAATACATTAATCCACCTTGCAACTTCACCATGTATATAATTGATTTTGGAATTATTTAATTTATTGGCCAAAGTAGTTCATATATATTGGGCTAAAAATATGAAATGAAAGGCTATGACGAACAGTAACTGCTTTACGTAGATAATTATTCTTAGATTTGTTTTTTTAATGAATTCTACAATACACTTCTTATATCATTAAAATAACATAAAATTAACATAAAAAATTTTAAAAATAAATTCTATCATGTTGGTGATAACATATAGCAATAAAAAAATTAATAATAATAAAACCATATATACGCAAAAAGGAGGAGTGTAGCTTAGAAATCACCTTCTTTTTTACATCTAAACATAGAATATAAAGACAAACTGAAGAAGCAATAAAGTATTCCTGTTAACATAAGAATCTCTGAGAAGACAGTATCAGAGTAAGTAGAGAAGAGAATGAAATAGATCCTCTATAGCACTATCATAATGCCCCTTTATCAAAACATCCACTTGATAAAATTGCATTTCAGCTCTTCCTAAACCTTTTATTTATTGAATCTCTTTCTAATGTAAAACTTCTTCTCATCCAGCTTAGACAACTGGATTGTTATCTCCAACAGCGTCAATCGAATCTACGAAATATTTAATTTGGCGTTCTGTTATTTTTCACCAAGAATAACAGATATACAACATTCCTTGATTTAATCGTTCTGATAATCTCAGGCCAGTGGATTTGCAGCAGAAGGCGGCACTATTCTTTTTTTTTTAATATAAAAAAATAACAGAACTTGTTATGCTAGTCAGATTCATAAAATTTAACGATATCTGTATGTCTAGAATCACGAGTTCAATGATTTAATAAAGAAACTGTTATGCTGCCAAGTGCCAACAATTAAAACAGCAGTGAAGCAAGCCAATTTTGTGCAGACTAATCTAAGCAATTAAGCATATTCATACGACAGCTCACATAGTTTTTTAGAGGTAAATAATTAGATTGATCATCTGACATATCCCTGCAACTGCTACACTTACAATTTCATTCACAATAAGAATATGCTCCATAGGATTAAGTATATTCTGATGCAAATTGCAATACCTTGTGGGAAACTGCATATGCTGCCTGCTCCGGTGTCATGTTGTCAAATGGTGTCAGTCCTGTTAAAAGCTCCCATAGAACTATGCCGAAACTATAGACATCTACTTTCTTGGTATGATGCTTTTCTTTGATCATTTCAGGCGCCATCCAACGGTAAGTTCCCGTGAATCCTTTTGCACTACCACACTGGGATTCTAAGCATGAGATCCCAAAATCTGCTACTTTTACGCACATATCTTCCCCCAACAGCAGATTTTCTGATTTGAGATCCCTATGAAGTATCCCCTGAGAATGAAGATATTGCATTCCCAGTGCAATGTCTAGGGCTAATTTTAGAACAAGTTCGAGAGGAACTGAATGTGGTTCTTGCTGATGCAGGTAATTTCTCAATGAGCCCCCAGCCAAATATTCAGTAATTATACAAAAGACAGGAGGTTTCTTGCAAGCAGCAACAAACTGCAGGACCAATAGAAGTCAAAATATATGGAAAAATGTTTAATTCTTCATTGTTCAGCAGTTGCAAATTTTAAACTTAAAGCATGCTCTTCTCTATAAAAAGCAAGTCTAATCTCAGCATTAACTGCTTTTAGCACTCATGTAATAGGCCACAATGCGACATTATCAACTTTAAAGAGAATGAATTCACCAAATAATAGTGGCACCAACGGTCAAATGGGGTACTACGAAGTGACAGCAGGGGTGGTCTTAACATTGAAGCATCAAAAAATTAATTTGGTAAAGAATGCTTACCCTTTTAAGTTTTAACTAAAACAGTAACAGAGCCGTGCTCCAAATAAATATATGATAAATGGACATTAAGACTAAGGATCAAAGTTAGTATATTCCATGCAAAAGCTAATAATATATATAGAAGCATAATTATTTATCGCTGAACAACCCAACAACAGTGCAGAATAATAGATCGTCGAAGAAACAGAGCTTACAGTAATGATATTTGGATGGGGGTTCAGTCGAAACAGCAAGGCAACCTCGGAAGTAAATTGCTTCTCAAGGAAAGCAGCCAACTCCTCGTCCTCCTCTGGTTGACTTACCAGCTTAATGGCCACGTCCATATGCCTGTAGATGCCTCTGTAGATCCTGCTATGCCTGCCAGAAGCAAATTTGGAACCAATGAATAACTGAGACATATCGGCGCTCCATTCCTCTTCTCCTTCTCCCTTTATGGCAGCCCCAGAGGAGACCAGATACTTGGACCATGACACTGCTCGCTTATATTCCCCTAGAGAAAGCCTTCTCCCTCTCCCTGTCCTCGCGTTGTTAGAAATTTCTTTAAACCAGTAAAAATTCTTCATGGGTCAGTCAGAGTTAATTCTTATCAAAATCATCAAATAAAGATCCTTGAACCCAATGCAGATCCAAAAAAATTAGCCTAAAATTTTAAACAAATGCACCATTTGCAGAAGCAGAATACCCAGTTGGGAAAGCCTCGATTTTCATAGCTTAAAATAGTTCCTCAGCTAACTACATTTTGAATATTTCTCAGTTTTTATGCATTTGAAAAAACGAAAAAAGAACACGAGAAATCAACTCCAAACCTCCTCATCCTCCTCTTTTGTAATAGTTTAAACGTGAATTATATTATACTTATTCCTTAGTAAAGCACGAAATCAATGAAATCACAACCCAAAACGAGAAAAGAGAGAGAAATAGATTCTCTGCGGCTCAGTGTGGAAAAGAGAAGAAAACAGGAATTTGGTCCCCTTTGTTATTAAATCCTAAATCTAAGCAACTCATAACAAAACAAACGAACCTAGCTAGGACCAAGGAAAAGTTCACCCTTTACGGGTTTTAATGAAAGAAAACTTTTTTAGAAGAGGTACCCCGCAGAGGCAGGGATAAGTTAGGGTGATTTGGAAGTGCTAGTTTTGGTTTGGAGGGTGGACGAAGGGGGAGAGCGAGGGCAAAATGAGTAGCTAGGATTCGTAGTTAAAGATGGAAGAGAGAAAAACAGAGTGGGTTAGGATGTAATGATAGAAGTATGGTATAGTATAGTAGTTGTGTTGTTTAGTAGGAGATATATGATGGCGTTTGAGCAGTGAACTGAAAGGGCATATGCAAAGAGCTGGCTCGAGTCTTGCCTCCTCTCTCCAATTACACTAACACTATCTACGTTCGTAACGTGCGAGGATCCACTTCTGAGGAGACAAATCGGGTCTGCCCGATAATGACAGCTACCTTACCTTTTTTTTTAATCCCATTTTCACCCTCTCTTTCCCACTGCATTATCCCTAGTGCCTTTCCTTTTCATTCACTAACATTGAATTTAGCAATATTATTAAAATTAGACCGGTTACTGAATTAAAAAAAATTAATTTGATTATACAATTAAATTAGATGATGTTATAATTACGTATTAAATATATATATTTATACATGACTTATAACATACATTATTAAGAAATGATTTAATTTTTATCCACTGTCAGTGTAAAGTTTCTTTACACTATCATCCACTCATATGTTGCCAAATCATTAAAATAGTTAGACTTTTTAGGTAATTATTGTGATAGTCAACTCTTTTACTAATTTAGCAACACATGATTGGATGACAATGTAAAATTTTTTTACACTGAGTGGATAGAAATTAAACTCATTAAAAAAATGTATAATAAGATTTTAGGGTCTCAAGTTTCATATCACTTTCAATTGAATAGTCAAGTGATTGAGAGATTACAAAAAAAATTTCAAAAAATAAAAATGATCGATTTACGGGTTTTGACCACTCAACTCGATCTAACCATTAATCCAGTTATGACTATAAACCATAACCGGATAAGAGACTCTAACTAGAATTTAGATTAAATAGGCAACTTATTTTTTCAAATATTTTTCACTTCTAATTTAATTTTCAAAATTATTTTTATGTATAAATTAGTCTTTAAATTTATAAAATTTGTTTCAATATAGTTCTATAGTCATCTCTTTTGACCAAGTTAAAAAATGATCTATGAGGTAACACATTAAATGTTTATGTATAACGTTAAGTGTTATATGACACATTACCCAGCTCTTCTCTTGAGATAGAATATCATTTTAACTTGGTAAATTCTAACCCATTCATACAAAAAGCATTCAGGTACTTATTAAGCTAAAATGAGGTCATATCTTAAGAAAAAGTATTGAGTAACGTGTCATGTGACATTAAATGTTACACATAGACACTTAACATGCTGCATCAGATGTCATCGTTTAACTTAGTCAACCATAAATAATGAAAAGATTAAATTTATATAAATTTTATAAATTTAAAGGCTAATTTATGTACAAAAATAAATTTAATGACCAAACTACAAATAAAAAATAATTTTAAAGATTAAGTTGTTTATTTGCTAATTGAATTTATCACAACAGGTAAATAGCACTCCTTTTCCCTTTTTTTTCCTGACACCAAGCATATGATCTGTGGTAGCAGTACCATTGTGCAACATTAGTCATTTCCAATTAGGATGTCAAATGGATTGGTTTGCACTGTTTAAGTCGGTCTATAACATGGCACGAGTTAAATGGATCCTGATAAAATTATTTTCATTTAAATGAGTTGTAAAATAAATAACTTGACTTGTTTTATATTAATTTGTGAGTTTAAATGGGCTATCCCATTTAATAAATTTAAAAAAAAATAAAATTGAGCAATTTAAATTCAATAACTAATATATAAATCATAAAGTTTAGCAAGTAAGTCACAAATCAATAATAAACAAGTCACAAAACAAGTTTCAAAGTTTGATAAATAACAATTAAATCACATTAAGTTACAAATCAATAATAAAATATAATAAATAAAAAATAAGCATGAGACACATAGGTTAAATGGGACGGTAAAAAAATACTTGTATTTATATGAGTTATTAAAATAGAGATTCAACTCGTATAATTTATATGGTTAAATGGGTTAACCCAATAAATTTTACCCGTCTTGACAGTCATATTCTCAAGTACTATTCTTTTCTCTCTTTTTATTTTTATTTTTACTATGACAATATATTAGGGGTTAATTTTTGCTTTAGCCAAAACTAAATTATTTCTTGAATGATTTTAAATACACTCTAACCTGGGCGGAATACATTAAGGGAAACTAATGTGTTAATTTAAAATAAAAAATCATGCAATTAAGACAATAAACATATCTTATTAACAAGTAAGCAAACCCCCTTAAATTCCAAGTATTATTCTATCGAAAAGCTCAAAAGAATAAAATATTATTTTTTAAACTAAAACTCTTTTTTGATAAGACCATGAGGTATTTTCAATTAGACTAATATTTACTTGAGTATAGTATTATCCTAGTTACAAAGTATTTTCAATAAATACAAATCTTTACACTATAAGTAAAATCTATTCACATAAAACTTAATTTCTCAATTGTCACACTTCTCGTAATTACTAAAACTCTATTTTGTATATTGACTAAAGAACTCATTCTTAATTTAATTTTGTATAGTATTTTTTTTTAATCTAGTCCATAATATATATATATATATATATATAGGGGAGGGATCAACTTACACCGATGTAAGACTTGATCACTCTTACACCACTCAATAATTTTTTATTGAATAATTTTCTTACAAAATCCACCGTTAGATTGAAAGTTTCTATCATATAGATCATTTGTGTCAAATTTTGAAAAAATTGAATATCAATAAGAATATAATTAAATAGTTCATATTTTCATATATTTCAATAGTTTATATTTATATTAATTTTGATGTATATCAATGAGTCACAAAACAATTTCGGATTAATGTAAAATTTTATAGGTATGATCTACATGATAGAAACTTTCAATCTAACGGTAGATTTTGCAAGAAAGTTATTCAATAAAAAGTTATTGAGTGGTGTAAGAGTGATCAAGTCTTACACCGGTGTAAGTTGATCCCTCCCCATATATATATATATATATATTCTCATTCGTCCCTCCATTAATATACTATTTAATAATTTAATAAACTTATTCATGTAAAAATGTAGAATATGACGTGGTACCGTTTTATTGATACCTTAGACTATGTGCTGTCAATCTCTTACCAAAGACACAAAATTGTGCAATTCTATTTATGATTCAAACGGTGTTATTTTAAGTGAACCAAACAAAAAATAATAATATTTTGTGTCTTCGATGAATAAGTTTTCCAACACATAATCCACGTTGTCATTTAATGGTTTCATATCACATTTAATAGCCAATAATACTTTCAAGTTGAGAACAATGTCATGTTCACTCAAAAACTAGTATATGATGCACACGTTATTACAAAATGAATGTTAACTCATTAAAGTAGTAATAGTGAGAGTAATACAATACTTAAATTAAAAGTATAATATAAATAGCATGTGAAAGAGAAAGGAAATTGATTTTTTAAATAATAATGGGTCACTTTAAAATATTTAAGAATTGTTTGAGATAGCAATTAAATGTTTGTTTGAATTATATTTTTGGAGAATTTATTTACAGTGAAATTTTTTATTGTGAAAGGATTCATTTATATTTGGTGATATTATTCAAAAAGTAGTTTTATAAGAATCAATTCTTTTGGATAGTATAAAAAATTATTTTAAGATGCTAAATTATAAAAAGGTAATAAAATAACTCTGATTGTGTGTTATAAAAATTGTTGTTGTGCCTTAAGAGTAATATGCCATATTCTTAGTGAGTGTGAATAGAATTGATTTTTCTTCTAACGGAAAAGCTATCCCCAACTCACTGCAAAAGTAAAAGTGGTTTTATGATAGTGAAAAATGTGTAAAATTGAATGTTTTGCGTTATAACAAGTGTATTTAGGCATGATGGAAATGAGCCCAATACAAACAAATCTTAATATATGGCACATAATATTATAAGAGTTTAATTTGTCTACATAAAATTTTACATTATCTTTCAATATTATGTTGCAAAATTATTAAAAGAGTTTGATTATCACAATTATTATTTAGAAAATTTAACTATTTTAATGATATGTCAGCACATGATTGAATGACAGTGTAAATTTTTTTTACATTGACAATGAATAGAAATTAAATTCATATTATAATAGGATGATAATAATAATTGTATTCTTTTCTAAAGCTTTTCATAAATAGGTATGTAGATCTTTTGGATGGACAATATACTATTTATAATTTTGACTGTGTTAGTGTAAATTTTTTAATAATATTATTTAATTATATATTATTATATTACTAAAATAATTTGATTACTTATATAGTTGTTAGAATTAAACTCTTTTAATAATATTTGAATAAAAAATAAAAAAAACAATTTTTTTACATTGAACATTACATCAAAACTAAATTATTAAACTATTAGTGTTTATAGAATAGAAAAACGTAATATCTATGCATGAGAAAGATAATATAAATTGTATTTGTAATGTAGACGAGAGAAAGAGAATAGTATTTTTAAGATAATTCGTGATACAAAGTAATAGCTTTTTCATGAAAGAAAAAAATTATGTGGTGATTGAAGGGGAGTGGATTTTTGGATGCGTTAGGTGAACGTCCCAATCGTTATCTTTTTGTCAAGGAGAGAAAAGCTCTAAACCAGTAAGCTTGTCTGAGTTGTCTTCACTTCGACTATCAACTCTTCAATCATACAAAATGGGTGTGGACGTGGTGATAGGGGGGACGCCGAACCCAACGTTGCTTCGAGATTAATAATTGGTAGCCCCAGGTAGGGGCAGTTTCGTCACTTTCTTAGAAACGGAACAGAAAAACAAGTGTTTGGTTAACACTTAACAATTGGAAATACAACAGAAACTGAAACAAACTCTGGCCACACGTGGCTGCGTCGGACAAGCCGTATGACAATGGTCCTCTTCCGTATACGGTCTGTCACCTTCCTTTTACCCTTTTCGGTGACACGCTTCAATTATTTTAGTCTTTAAACGATCACTGTACATTTAGTTTGCGCATTACTTTTTTATTTTTGAAAATCTTTTCACGTAAATGTTAAATTTTCATTTTAGTATAAGATTTATGAAAACATTCCATCTAAAGGAATTTTCAAGAATGATTTTTTCCTTAACATTTTCCCACTTTTATTCGTATGGGAATGTGTGAACTTGCAACATTTTCATAATATAATAATATTTTTATATAAAATATTAAAAATATTTATTATTTTATTATTATTTCACCAACTAATTATCGTTACATTATTCATAACAAACATCATCAACCACCATTAGTTATCGTTCGAGGCAGTCAGGAATCAAAATTCAGCTACCCATTGCCACTGTAACAGATGACCGTAGCTAACGACTTTAATCATTATTGTCAACCATTGAAATTTAACCAACCACCATTATTGCAAGATAATTGACAGTAGTCGACAACTTTAATTACCACTAGCCTGTTGTCAGTCAGAGTCATTTTCAAAATGCTTTTAGTCATTAAAGAAACATAAAAATCATAATTCTAAGTAATATTATTTATGGAATACTAAACAAGTTATTCTTAAAAATATTTTTTGAGAACTTGATTCAAGCAACTCTAAAGTAACAATAACAATATTTACAAAAAAAAAATTGTTCAGACATTTTTTATTTACCCCAAACTATTAGATAACACTGTTGTAACATTTTTTGAATGATATAAATTCTAACTACATAAATTTGTGCAAATATATTTTTCCTTTTATTAATGCCACTCATATTTTTCACATTAAAATTGTTACTTTCATTGAAAAAATTATTTGTATTTATTTTAAACTTTATCCATATGGATAAATAAGTTTAACTTGATGCAGACCCAAAATTATTTTTTTCTTGCACCTCTGTGGCCACAAAGCCCCGCAATTTACACATATTATTAGCATATTTACACATACAATAGCATGTAAGTTTAACTAAATTTATATTAAATTCACTTAAATTTTAATTATTTTATATTGAATCTAAACTTCTTCTGCCGGATGTGTTTAGATAATTAGTATAAATTTTTTTTTGAATAAAATATGTTTTAGTAAATAGTTAACAAAATTGCTTTCAGATGCTACTCAACAGGTAAGTTTAAGTTTACTTATCAATTATGTCACTTCTTTGTGTGTCTTTTATTTTTATATAATTTGATGTTTTTACACATCTACCCACCCGTACCCGCGTGTCTGCACGAGCTTCACTTATTGATCAAGCTGGAAGTTGGAAGTTGGGAGGGTTTTGCTTGCATGCAGCATATTACATCATTAATGTTAGCATCCTAACTGCTTTTTATTTAATTTTAAAAAAATATTCACGCATATAATATAAGATGTAAAATTTATATCTTTTGCAAAAAATTATAACAAAATAATTAATTTAGAATAGAGTACCAAAATATGACAAAGGAAGGAATCATTAAGTAGAGAGAGAAACTTCTCTTCTATTTTTGTAACTTTTTTTCAATCATTCTAATTTTAATTAGGCTCTCTAGGTTCTTTATGAAACTATTCATTGTCGGTAGTTTGGAGTATAAAGATTTTCGCTGCCTTTCAACTAGAGCGATTCCCATTAAAATTTAAATTTGCGTCCTATATCATGAAGATGAGCTTGGTTACTAACTCGATTAACCCTTAATTGGTATTTTGTAACTCTTTTTTATGTAAGAGATAATAGATGCATATATCTCTCTTTTTTTTTTATATGAGAAATTCTTAAATAAAAACTGTTTTTTAATAATTAACATGTCTAAAGTTATTATTTATAACACAACTCACATAACTTTCTACATATTTAATATTAAATGTAGTACTTATAATAAATAGTTTCTATTTAAGAATCTCTCCCTTTTATATATCTCATATATATTGAGATAGAGACTTATTTTAAATGACAATAACTAACTCAATAATTAAATAACTAATAAATAATTACTAAATTAAAAATATAAGATATGTGAGTTTAACGTAACGTTATTACTCTTTTTTATTTTCCTTTGATACAATCATTCTGCAACTCTTAACTGCTATACTACAGAAAAGTTGCATTTCAATAGTTAATATCTCAGTTTTTAAGAAGCTGACTGATAACACACTGCCAGACGGATTGACAGTTCTTAAATTTAATTTGACAGACTGGTATTTGTTGTCCGTGAATATATGGCGGATGCGAAGCATTCTTGTATAAATTCGGTTATATTTAGGTTAAATTAGACAGTTGGACTCTATATTTTTTAAATAAATCTGAACCCTTATGGCACTTTAATATTAAGCGAATTTAGGAATTTAATTAATTTTTTAAAAGAAGTATAAGAATTTATTTACAAATTTAAACTATACGGATCAATTTTAATTTTTTCAAAGAGATCAAGAGAGTAATTTAACCTTATATTTACTAACAATATGTTTTTGTTTTATGCACCAAATTTTACATACAGAATAAGCACAAGCAGGGACAGATATCTTTGTATGTCATTAGGGGACATGGCCTCTCAAAATTTTCATAAGAATTTGTTTATATGTAATTTAAAATAAAAATAAAAATTCGTTAATTTTATCTCTCTTAAACGAAGTATTTTATTGTTTTTCTTTGACTCCTTTAAATGAATTCTTCTAGCTCCGTCGCTAAGCATAAGACTGATCAATCTTTACAGGAACAAGATTATCCACACTCAAATCGCCACTTCGTGAATTGAAGCACCAAGTGTGACCCTACCTGTAGGCGAATCATGTGATGTGATATAGGCGCCACCATGTGTCCATCTGGTGAAGAAGACCACAAGCTTGATAGCTGATGCATACTTGAGAACCGGCAACCATTGCAGTTCACACGTCTTCGCTGGATTCGCATCTATTTCATGGGTTGGCTGTATCAATGTAATCCATATCCGTATCCAATATATTTATTCCCTTTGATATTTCACCTTTTTTTTTAACATTACTATCATTCTAGTTTATAAGTAATTTGAGTAAGTATAATCAAGTTGATGCGATAGCTCGTGTTTAGGATCCGATAGCTCGTTACCCAACGTGGAGGTTGGAGGATATGGGCAGTGGGAACTAACAATACGTGTGGGCTCCAGCATTTGCTAAAAGGAAAATAATATTTATCCACCACGCACTGTAATTTATTATTAGAGATTATAATCAAGAGTATTTTCGCTAAAAAGTACAAACAGTATAATGAATTAAGATGGGTTTGTCTTAAGATCGATCCTAAGCAAACAATGGAAGCTAACACTAGTGCTGATGATATTTATAGCCATAATGATATCAATATTGAAGTATGAATTAATATAATTATACTAGGTCGACATTTTTTCCGTCATGACTGCAGGAATTTAACCAATAATCACAAATTCACAATAACGTGTTGTAGGTGACAACTCTTTGTCTAAGGGTCTATTTTGATTTCTTCAAAGTAATGATACATATGATGACAACTGGTAATTAATGTTGTTGATTTTGTTCTTTTTCTTCTCTATAATTTCAGAAGCAATTTCTTAAACAAAAAATTGTCTTAATTAAGATGGCAAGCACATGCGCGAGTAGGTATCAATCTTGGATAAAACGCCATGTGTCCAAAGAAGATTGGCACCAAAAAATTAATAATTTAAGAGGTTTGGTGGTGCAGAATATCTCCCATAGCCGTACTTAATCGTGTTTGGCACTTTGGCGTATAATTAAAAGCATAATTAAACAAGGTATTGGAACGTATTTAGAAAAGGTTAATATTTTTAAAATTTATCTTATTTATTTAAAGTATGTAAAATTAATTATAAGTTAAGATTAATTTTTTTATTAACTAAAAGTAACTTGTTTAGAAAAACTTGTATTTTAAACTTTTAATTATTTAATTTTAAATTTTTTTAAAAAAATTGATAAAGAAATATTTAGTTGTCCTTAATTAAATAATTTTTTAATTTTTTTATATATTTTTTGATAATTTAATACATAAAAGTAAATTTTTTATACAATCTAAACTAAACTATTTATCTTAAAATCAATTATGAATTAACATATTTAAATATAAATTAATTTTCTTAAAAATTGATTATATACATAATTAATTTTTAATATAATTTTTTTTACAACTAATTCAAATACACACTTAAAAGTTTGAGACATGATTGAGATGTGCTAAATCTAATTATTGAGAATCAATAACTACTAATCATGCTGAGAAAGATTAAAATCTAAAGCTGGACTTACTTGCAAGCAAGGGTTTAATTTAAAATAAGCATTTATTTATTATTTTTTTAAATATGAGTGTGATTAATTAGGTTTTTTTAATGATAAGTATATTAAAATAATCATTTAATATTAAATTTTTAATTAAATTAGTTATTTAATATTATTTTTTAATATCAAATTAGTAGGGATGTCAATTTATATTTGTGTGTAGGGATCCCCGCGGGGACTGCCATATTCGAGGCTCCGCAAGCAGGAAAATTTTTCTTGCGAGGACGGAGACGGGGGACAAAATCTCTTCAAAGGTGATTCAAGGATGGGGATGAGGATCATACCCCCACCTTGCGGGGTTCTCGCCCCAAGTATATTACATATATATCTCTTATTATGTGTATTATATATCATAAATATTAATAACATTTTAGTCGTTTCATAATTTTTTTATTTAATTTAAATATTGTGATTGTACTATTTAAATTTGAACTTGTTATAATATAACTTTAAATTTAATAATTTAGTTTTATATAATTTTTTAAAATTTTATTAGATTTTAGTTTATAATTTTACAATTTTTTATAAATTTTTGTGATCCCTATGAAGATTTACGAGGATCTATAAAAATGGGGATAGAAAAAAAAATTCCTCACAACAAAGATCAAATATGAGAACAAAGAAAAATATGAGAGCAGAAATAGGGAGAGAGAGAGTACTCCCCATCCCTCTGTGCCTCATATATCCCTACAAATTAGTCATTAAATATTATTTTTTACTTAAAAGATTAAACTAATAATATTTATATTTTAAAGGAGTAAAACAAATATTTCCTAGCTCATTCAATTTATTGATCAGAATCGATTAGTGGCTGAGATTTGGTGTGTATACCATCGACAGTTGAACTACATACTTACATAGCAATAGCATAGGTGATAGCAGAGAGGTTAAGAACAAGGAAGCGAAAAAAAGGATTTGACGGTGGTTGGGTTCAGAAAACGAAGGGTCTAATAGGGAATTTTTGTCAGTTAGTACAAAAATGTATTATTACGTGAACGTGGCCCCCCCAGACGCTACCACGTGAACACCTTCATGATCAAACTTCACGAGTTAAAAATCACACATATTTTTTATAAAAAAAATACTTTAAATTTTAATATAATACCATATAAATAATATTATACATACAATTATATTTATTTTATATAATTAAAATTATTTTTATATTTGTGTAATGTCTTATTAAATATTTGTAAGGTTTTTATACAATTTAATATTTTGTTTTTTGTGTCTCTTTTAAATATTGTTTAGATACTATTATCTTAAATTCTATGGGATTAATATGGCAGATAATTAAAAAAATAATGCATCGGTGGTTTTACAGTATTCATCAAACAAATTGAAAATATTTTTAATGATTTTATCTAATCCCCAAGTACTCCGGTTCAAATTTCATCTTAGATAATAATCATGTTTTGGTGGTCATTCATCTTTAAGAAAATCTTCTAACCCTCAAGGGCTACAGATGAGTAGCTTCTATGTGGGAAAATTCTAATTAGTAATACTAGAGTAATTTATCCTTACTATCATTTTCATTCACAAAAAAAAAGTTGAAAGGCTAAAACTAGGGTTAAATATAGAGGTGTATGACAAGTTAGGAAAGTTACAAAAAAAAAAAAAGAAATGATACTTACACAAACAAAATTATCACAAAATTCTCACAAAATTATATGTAAATCATTGGATCAAGTTTAGGTCCCATTGTAACTTTTTTGAATGGCCTAGATGAGCCCACCTTAAATTTTGTAAGGATTTTTTGATGACTTTTTTTGTGCAAGTATCATTACTGAAAAAAATGATCTAACTTGTAGTGTACATTTTTTTACGTTATCATTAATTTTAGTATTCTAATTTGAGAATTACATTTATGTAATACATAGTACTAAAACCATGGTTTTGAAAAAGGGACCGAATCGGTTGGTTCAACTCGGAATTGGACACCCAACAGGTCCAATTAGTCTAATAAAACCATTTAGCATGAAAATCGATCAAAAACCAGTAAATCGATCAGCCCAAACCCATCTAATTTGGTTCAACTATTTATTTATTTTTTTAATTCTTTTTAATTCAAATACGTTATTTTGATCTAAAAACTGAATATAAGCCAATCCAAAAAGAATTTTATATGAAATACTTAAACTTGGAACTAAATGTATATTTGATTATATATCTCTTTGAACTGAAATTATAATTTTTTTAATAAAAATAGACTATAATATTGTTACTGAATACTTTAGATTCTCAAAAAATAGGTTATAATAATTTTTATTTTTTAATTATAATATATATATATAAATTATTTAATTATATTTCTGTTCAACCATTAAACCTTGAATTAGTTTCTTAACTGATTTAATGACCGGTTCAATTTTCAGAACCTTAACTAAAGTTGCCTTCCGTAGTTATTGAAACGAGCTACTGAAAAGCAAGACATGCTTGAAAACCGAATTTAATTTTAAAAACAAGAAATATTTAAAATTAAATTGATTTGTAAAATTAAAATAAGTGTGATAATACATGTGAAAAATAAAATTTAAATGAAAAAGTGATGAGAAAGGAATATATTGCATATAAGAGGTCACTCACCGCAACAATACGTTTCATATTAAAATCATTAAATGAAAATAATTCCCAGTGATATAGGCTTATTTATTATATTTAATAATAATAATTTTATTTTAATACAATTTGAATACTTAACAATAATTTTAACTATTATAAATCCAGTGCTCAATTTTTCATTATTAAAACTCGTTCAAATTTCAATGCAGAATTTTCAATTTTATCAAACATAAGTTTCAAATAAAATTTGTTATTATCATTGAAACTTTAGTATTCGTGGGATTCACCTGATAGAATTCACAAACTATGAAATCACAATAAAAGGAACACAAATTTTGAAATGCAATGTTTTTTGTATTGGAATAAATTTGTGGAATGCAATGTTTAGATAGGATAATAACATAAATATTTATATATAACAATGCATTTATAGTGCATTGTCCTTTTGTTTTTCAGTTGTCTTTGATTTACAAGCACTTGTTACTTTTTATCCGTATGTGGCATGTGGATTGACCTGTCTCAGAACGCAAAACCCCACAAGGTTCCGGCAAGATGTAATACAAAAGAAAGAACAACGTGTGGTTGTTGGTTTGAGACGAACACTATATATTAACGTTCTCCAAACTTGTTCATTCTTAATGTTTTGATTGGCTTGTTTGGATACAAGAAGTATCGATCATACAAAACTATATAACATTTTATATTTTTCCCATACAAGTTTATACTTGTGGGCATTAGTGTTAAATAATCTCTGGCATTTACTTTCTCTTGTATTAATGGAACTTATTATGAATTATTTGATTTTTATTTTATTTTTTTACTTTGCTGCCTTGTCGTTCTTTCCGTTGACTGACTAACCAATTAATTAAAACAATAGTGATATTCTTTAGCTCCTATAATAGAAAAATATACAATCAATTTTTATAATATGGCAGCATAATATAAGACTTCCTACAAATTACCAATATTTCTCACCATTGATCTAAACTATTGACTTATTGCACAACAAGAATGTTTCTCATGACAGGTAGTATTGGGCAGAAAAAAAAAATAAAAAAAAATTGAAGACTAATACCCAAATTGAGAGATAGGCCCAACTAGTTGGAGCCAGGTTGTCCAATATAGTCCAATTTCAAGACCTGAAAAAAAAGTCTAATCCGTAACACACAGTAGCACATATTGCCACAAATATAAACGAGAAATTCATAGATTACTCCTCCAGCTCCAGTATTATCCTAGACTCTAGAGCACTAAGATGCAGACATCTGTGCAGACTGCACAGGTATAACATCACACTTGTATGTATAAATGTCTAAATCTTATTGCTCTTCGAATTATCATTTGAAATTCACTTGAGGAAGTGTCTATTTTTTTTTCCAAATAAATTGAAACCAAAACACACACACACACACTAGCATACCAAGTGGCGAGTCCTTAAATCTTGACCATCTGGTTTCCCGGGACCTTTTCGTTTAGCAATTCCTTCGTGTTTGCTTTATTTCTGGTTTCCAGTTGTCATGGACAAAGAAGGGAAAAAATAAATATATTCCTGACCTCAATTCTGGATTTCCAGTACTTCTAATTAGAACAGAACATGTGGTGTGTAAAACGATTTGTATGCAAGAACTTTACAATTTAAAATTGTATTTTAATTCGAACCAAACAGGGAAATTCACCTTCACCCTACCAATTGTAAGACGAACAATATCCCGCAGGTGCATGTAATGTATACAAGTCTTGTCTGTACAGTAAAAAATATCGGGCATCAACATTTTCTTTGAATGCATTCCGTCAAAGCAGGAGAAAAAGAAGAAAAAAGAGAACACGTATAGATAGACACAACTAGTATAAAGTTGAAATTGAGCTACGGGTACAGACTACAGAGGTTGTAGCCGGAGATGAGTGAGCTAATAGCAAAGGCAATAAAAGCGAGGAAGGCCAATCCAACCGAAGCACTGGCCATCTCTGTAAACTCGTCTTTCCCCCAATTTGATTGCCAATCGTCAACTCGGGTGGCTGCAGATGATGATGCTGATATCAGAAGATATGCCAAAACCTGTTGTCCATCAATTTGACACAAAAATGTTAACTTCTCGACAAATAAAGACTTTGTTCTTGCTGTAGTGCAAAAATGGTCACACACACGGGGCAGGGGCAATCAGAGAGTAAGATATTAAAATTCACTGTAATGCAACAAATAGCAGTGCCCGGAGGCATTTGAATATGAATTTGAATAAATAAATAAATAAAAGAGCCCCCAAGCTTAGTGAAGTTTCAATCACGGAAATGAATAGTGACGGAATAAATTTCACTTTGCCAAATATATGCCTACTTTTTTTGACATAACAGAACTAAAACTTATGAATAGAATTGAGTCCTGTGACTTGCCTGATCCATGAAGAAATCAAAGTGATAGCGCAGGTGGTGATTGATTATGTGTTTCCCCGTAACTAGTTGATAAGCCAGATCACATGCTTGAAATCCCGAGTATGCAAATGCGATAACATTCACAGACAAACAATACCTGCCATATCAACGAGCTTTACAATAATTACAATCTGCACTAGGACAGATATAAATATGGAAAAAAACAAACTAAAGGAGAAACCTAGTATGTATTCAATAACAAGTAGTACCATTCATTATGGTTCAGGAGACCCAAAAAAAATAATAATAATAATAATTTGCCATTCAACAAATCCAAACTAGGAAACTTGAAATGGAAAGAAATGTAATAGAGGAAGCAAAGAAAAGCGAACCTGTATTCCTTGTAGCGATCAAAGGAGTCGCCACTCCAACCTTGCGTCTTATCCGCAGCCATAACCGAAAACGAAATTAGACACAGAACCACCTCGCTCAACCTAAACCCTAGCGCCGCCTTTCTCACCATCTCCTCCCTCTTTGTCCCCGCCGCCCTCGCTCTACCCCGCCCACCGCCATCTTCACGGCCTCCTCCGCCACCGCCAGCGGGGTCCAGATTCGTCGCAGACGGCGGAGGCCCCTCCCTCGTGGCCCGGTTAACCACCATCACCGGCGGCGAAACGGGCAAGGACGATCCGGCGGGCGAGTATTGCTTCAATCTTTCGACGACCACGATGGCCATCGAGTTATCTACCTGATTTTCCGGTGTGTTTTCCGGCGAACGATAATCCGGCGACTCGGCCGGGTCGCCGCCGTCCGATCGCAAGGGAGAGTGAAATCGAAGTGGTGAGTGAGGCGAGTCAAACTGAGTCGAAGACTCGGAGTTCTTCGACGTTGATTTCTTCATGGTTGTTTCAGCCCTCCGGCGTGTTCTAAGCACTGCGTTTTCCGTTACATAAAAATTCCTTTGCCTTCGCGGTTTTTAAAAGGAAGAAAGAGGAATAAAGATGGGACAAAAAAAAATGCTGTTTGGGTGGTGGGAAAATGTAAAAGAAAGCGAAAAAGAAAAAGTAGGAAGTAAGGGACTTGGCTTCGTGATTTTCAGTGTTGGACCGTGCCACGTGGGTTCGATTCTTCCATCATCGTCAACGAAGGGTGTTATGTTGTGGAAAAAGCCTGTGGTTCTTCCGATACAGGTAACCAATGAGATTTCGCCACGTCGAATAAAATGTTGAACCGCAGAATGGAGGTTTAAGTGTGGCATGGTTTGGATTCTTGGAGTGCAGACAAGAAAAAGTTTGGGGTACGCATGAGATAGAAAACTCCTCCCCAGTGTAGTGAATTGAAGTGATTCAGATTCTATAATCTATTTATTTATTTTTGGTAATAAAGATTCTATAATCTATATTACTTCGTTCATAGTCATACTTGCATCTTAAGTAAAGCAGCATTATTAATATGGGTCGTTTCTGCACCAAAAAAAAAAGCATCATTATTATTATTTTGTTCCAAAAATCTAAACTGATATTTGTTTAAAAAAGCTTACTAAGTTGGGCTTATTGTAGTATCATATTTATTTTCTTTCATCAAAGGTTGTTTTTGTAACTTGTAAGTGACCTACCCACTCGTGGAAAAACCCATGCTAGTTAATTTTTTTTCTTTTTTTAACAATCTCACTTATACAATTTTCTTTACGCAATGGGAGGTAGCCATTTTCTTTCCTAAAACCCTCTCTTTTTTACTGGGGCAAGATTCAATTCCAGGTCTTTGCGCTTATTAAAGGACTCAACCCAAATCTTATAGTCCCATAAGTACTAGTTATAGATTTATTTTTGTGATGGCGTTCGTGCGTGTGATATTTGAATTATTATCAGTTTAACACTGTTCCCAAACAGGCTTTGTAATGATCTAGTTTATTTATTAATTAATATAGTGGGAAAAATATTGAAACATGGTATAAAAACAACTGTAAGTTTTGACTGAGTCTGGTGGAGACATAAGCCAAAAATGTAAGCAAACAAGTCAAATTTAGATAACCAATGCCATAATTGTGTGACAAAAAATAACCTATACAAAAATAAAGTTTGTGACCACAATTATTATGACACGTGTTTAAATAAGGTCTCAACCCCTTTATAATACCTTTCTTTTTCATATTCCCTCAATTTTAAGTTCTTGGACTCTTAGTCCATGATCCATTCAACGCCACGAAACAGTACCTGACAGCTTATATTTCCTCCCGGAAAATAAAGAGCGGCGGAACGAGACTTGACATTTCACAGTAATGGGGAAATGAGCAAGACCGCTTTATTTTTGCATGACATGCAGTTTACCCTCATACACTACAATAATTTGTTGAGTCCATGATATATATTTTCTTTCATAGCCAAGATCACACAAGATAATGAAAAAATAAATGCAGGAAATCCAAGTGGGTCCAGTTAAAATCCCAACAAGCTTTTATAATGGAGAAAAGCCATCAGATTCCTTTCACGAGTGGGCTATCTTTTTATTGGATAAAGGCACAAATTCCTTCAAACTTCAACCAAACGTCCATTGGAAAGGTTCCTCCTACGCGTTCTAATGACATACATTCATATGTAAACAACCATGGGAAGCAACCTGCTAAATAAAAGAGCCATTGTCTTACTTCTGACAAGACACATTTTATCTATCCCCACCACCAAAAGCAAATTCGGTTTATACAGGAATCTACCTACAATGGCCATGAAAAGCATCTTTCTCCCCAACTTATCTTGAGGCACTTTATTAGCTGACGATACCTTAATCATATTCATTCTTCTTGAAGAGGGCAAAAGAAGCATATAACTTAAACTATTATTTCCTGTCTTTGTAGAGGAAAGAATGTAACACATAATTGTCAGTCAGCAAAGAAGATATACACAAGATGATAGCAAAGAGAATGGGAAAAAAAACAAAAGAATTTTGAATTCATGAAAGGATTGAGAGGCTAGAAAAATTACAAGCGCCTTCATGTTGGGTAAAACTATCTCTCAAAAATGTAACAGATAGTACTCTCTTGGTAAGTGTCAGAATCCTTGATGTCCCGGCCCATGTCATAGAAGAAAGACACTAGACTGGATTAGGGTATTATGGCTCACTCAGGTAGTTTCAACCGGTTGAATAGCACAAGAAAACTTTTCTTCGGCACAACATAAAGGAAACCAATATCTGCAGCACCTTTCATGTATGATCCAATTCCCTAAATATGACAACAGGTGAACGAAAAAATGTCAAAAGAAATTGCAAATAAATAGGTCTGTTGGTAGAGATCAATAATCATGCTAGTACATTGAAAAAAATGCTACAATACATCTGGTCACCGATTTACCTTGCCATTAAGTAGGAGTAATTCTCCATCAACCCATTTTGGGTTTCGAAAACCAAACTCAGCTATTCTCCCTTGGCCTTTATAACTTGCAACCTATTCACAGAGGAATGCAGCATTTACGATCAGTTTTGCATTTGGCCAGAACAGTCCAGAGTGACCAAAATGCCGCAACTCAAAGAAAACACAGGAAAGAAGCAAATCTAAAGAAAGAAAAAATACGGGGGAAACGAGAAAGCCTATCAACATCATCAAGTGCACATCGTTAAGAGGGACAGCAGGTGTGAGGTTATACCATTAAAGAATGTTTGGTAACAGCTCCAGTATAATGGTTTGGAGTGAAATTTGCAAATAAGCATGCACACACATGAATATAGAGAGAGAAGCATCCAATTGTAAAGTGCAATTACCACTCCTAATTCATTGGGATACATCCCACGGATGGCATTGCGATTGCCTCTCCCAATTTTAGCACGGAATGTCACCTTAATACCAAAAATAAAACTTAGCTTTCCTATCATTCCTAAACATGATTAAAGTATGTGAATAACAAGAAGGAACGAGAGATTCAAAATGCATAAACCTGGCCAGCAGGGGCATTAAGATCCCCAGTCAACTTCACTGCCTCTATATATTCAAAGAACTCCATATCTGAAGGCTTGTTTTCATTGTCCACATCATTCCAGTGTCCAAATTTTCGCTTCAATTGCACTACTGCAGTGCCATAAGGGCCAAATGCACCAACATAGAGTCCTACATTTCAACCAGCAGATTTCATTCTTCAAGCTATTCTTTGCTCAAATTCCAAAGAACATAGTTAAGACAAGGATAAGTAAACTCACCATCAAAAGGATCTAAATCCCCTCTTGAACTGGTAATCCGACTGAAAGATGTATACTCAGATAACTTACTTCTTTTCTGTGCTTGACTAATAGCATGTTTGACAATTTCACGCATACTTTTGGAAACCTAAGTCAAGTAAAGCATTAGTCAGTTCATTGTCAAGAAAAGCATAATATTGCAGCTAAAAGTTAAGAACTTTGCAAGGGCCCAGGGGAAGAAACCATGATCTCATCTTTTTTGTGTAATTTTAGATGAATATGTATGGGACCAGACTCCAAGATTACCACCCCCCCCCCCCCAAAAAAATCCTTTTGGGGAAACAAAATCATTATGTAAACATGCAATTGACAATGATAACCAAGATACTAAAATTAGACAATTCTGAAACATAACTATACAGAAAAAATAAAGTAATAAAGTAAAAATTATACATTCATTATACATTTTATTGGGAAAAGTCTATCTTTCTAAAGTAAATGAAAAACCGTTTATTCATACTACACTTTTATCTGTAAATAGTAGACCAAAATCAATAAAAACAATGAGTAAATTAAACTAACCACCCCTAAGGTTTAGGAATCCTCCACAACACTCCTCTAGTTTCATATTATACAAAGACCTGCTGTGTAATTAATTTTTCGGGGGGTATATGTGTGGAAAAAAATTCAAACATGAAAATTTAATATAGCAGAATGTAATTTCTGAAACTAGAGAGGGTGTCTGCAGATGTTTCATAAACCTCGGGAGGTTAGTGTAGTTAACTCAAAAAATTTCTAGTCAACATGATTTTATCACAAATAAAACCATCATAACAGGGTATTTCTTAATTCTTACACTGAACAAAAGGAATAAATACATAAATATTTTTTTACCAATGATTAAATGTCTACCATATTGATCTCACCTTAGAAGAGACTTGGTCAAAACTCCAAAATGCCTTGGCAACATCAGAAGGCATAAGCTCTGAGACTCCTTGTGCTGCTATAGCTGCCACTTTGATATTGGGCACTTTATGTTCTCTTGTATCATAATCTAGATTTGTCCTAGGAATATGAAAGACAAAAGAATCTCTTTCCATATCTTTTATTTCTGCTGGAAGACGCATAAATTCATCCTTGACAGTAGTATCTTCGTTATTGTGTACAACTCCACCAATAAAAAGCTTCATATCCAAATCCTTTTCTTCTTCTGATGCATCACCATCTCCTTCTAGAGTGACCCCATCAGGTTCATCCAGATTATTAACTTCCTCTTCAGGACTCTCACTGGAGTTTGTTTTATTACTATCTTCCTGCATCCATTGCTTAATAGAATCATTATCCTCTGCCCCTTCCTCTTCAACATTAATGTTCATAACTTTAACCTTCAATCCTGGAATTTTTTCTTTAAGAAAATTTATTACACTTTTAATGCGCTCTTCAGTTGTTCCCTCGATATTATTGTTTTTCTCATCATTTCTCTCAACCTTCTCTTCATGTCCCTGCACCTCAACTGAAGATGCATTCTCTACCTCAGGTTTGGATGGGCTTTTAGCAGGTATAGATGGAAGGTTACTCATTGAATTTCCTTTGGCTCGTTGTAAGTAAACTACCTGTAAAGTGTTAACAGATATGACATCATAAGGATTACACACGTGCTAGAAAAGTAATTTTACAGAAGCAGGCAGATATCAAACACAAGACAAGAGACTCTCAGTCAAGACATGCCTACTGAAAAACATAAGCTCGAAACAAACTCCCACATTCTTCCTAAAAAATGACGTTCCATAATTCATTTTATGTTCAGTTTACTTACTGAATATTTGCATTAGTACCACAAAATTAAACTTTTGATAAATAATTTGGTCATGAATAAAAGTTTTTTTCTTTCAGATTGAAATATCTAAAATCAGCCGATGCCCCACAAATCTATATTTGAACTAAGAAGACTTCTTTTTCCCCTTGTGTATTGGTAAGTCGCAAACAAACAAGCATCATTTAATTGGAAATTTTGAATATTACCTGCATATGATATGTGTCATCAGAATTTTTTACCACATAAATTTCAAATATTGGAGTCCCAGGAGATGCTGTGACCAACTGTCTGTAGCAAACAGAAATAAGCAGTGCTCCCATATTACCAGAGGGAAAAATAGAAACTAGAAAGATCATACCTTGGACTGTAACTCTTGCCAACAAATCTACCCATACCAGGACTTATATGTATTATTCTACCAAAGGGGTCATCTGAATCTTTTGAGTAGCCTACCCACCAACCCACCTGCACAAAGGTAAAAATGGTTAATGGACATCAACGGAGTGTCATGCACAAAAAACAAGTCTGGTGCCACTAGTACCATAATCAATACTCAACCACCACCAGATTTATACCAATTACAAGCCATCTTTCCAGATCGGGGCACCTGTATCTTCCCAGACAACCGCATGACTTTAATCAAACACATTTTGATGCAGGAGTGTGAGTCCAGTATCGGCTGGGTTTAAGATATGGAATTCCCATTTAAAGTAGAGGCTCTCCCCTCTTATCAGCCTAGCTTAGGATTGGGCTCTCCCTCACATCAAGGGGTTACCAGAGCCTGGTTTGTCCCACCCCCTGGTGTGGATGGACTGCTCTTTCCAACCTGATGAGATTCATGCAAGAGCTTGAGTCCCATATTAACTGGGTGAGACAAGGAACTCCCATTTTAAGTAGAGGCTCTCCCCTCTTATCAGCCTGCGTTTTAGGAGTGGGCTTTCTTTACGTTACACTTCTTTCTCCAATCTAGTGCATCATTTCTTTGAAAGCTTCTTAATGTCGAGGCACTATTTCTCAAGTTTGCCTTCGTAATTATACTGGGATTTGGGTTTTTGAGAAGACCATGCTAGAGAGAAATATTGTAAACTATTGTTTTATGTGGTAGATATTTTAATTGTTTTCTTCCATGGATGTAGGCAAGTTTTCCAAACCATGTTAATTTTGTGTATTCCATTATGTGATTATTTTTATTCTTGTGGGATTTTGTCAACAAATTATGTTAGAAGAAAAGAATAGAACGAAGCTAAATCTTCCACACACAAAAACAAAAACAAAACAATGAAACTGCAATTGTCAGAATAAAAACCTGTAAGATGAATGCTTTTGAATAATGGCTAGTAAGAAATAGTAACTATGAAATGTACCAGTCCACTTCCGGTGTATCTACATAATCTTGAAGCATCATAGTAGCGTTCATCATCTATGGCACTCTGCAACATAAAGAAATTATGAGATTATTGTCCAAGCCATAAGTAGGAAGGTTGAGACTCTTTAACTCATTCAGACAAAATCTGACCCAACCTTCAACTGAGACATAATTTCAGCAACACTGTCGTTGGATGTTGCTTCTGCTATAGCCATTTTCAACTTCGCTGCTTCTTGAAAGTCTTCCTTTTCAATTGCATCTTCAAGTTGAAACTGAAAGGCACATCACATAATAGAAACCATCAGTAATATAATTGTTGGTTGCAAGCCACTTGGCAAGCCCAGGTGGGATCGGATGGAATTAAGTAGAAAAAGCTATAGCTTTTGACCTAATGTGAAACGCTAATAATTATGTGTTTACATATAAACCAACTCACCTTCTTGGAAGCAATATGACACCCTTAAGACGTTTGCTATTGCAGTCAACTTAAAGGTGAATCCCGAAGAAGAAAGCATGGTGTATTGTGAGGAGGTATAAATAAAGGGGTACCTTGAGAAGAGAGGCAAAGCTCTCGGCCTGCTGAATATAAGAGAAATGGCGGGTCCATCGATTCCAATCCCAGGCCTGAGAAGAGTCATGGCTATGGCTATGGGTATTGCTATTGCTATGGGAGGAACAGCAAGAGAGGCCAGGAATAGGATGATTGCGGTTCCTTCTGGTTTGAAGAGAGAAGGCCGAACCCAGAAGGACCATTGGGAATGGCTTCTTTGGGTAGACCTCCTCGAAACAAGAAGAGGGTCGAAGTTGGGTAGGAGAGATGGGTTGCGCCACCACCACCATCTTTGTCGCAGATGCAACAGAATGAGGATTAGAATAGAATCACAGAATAGAAGCTGCTGTCGCTCGTGACTGGTCGTATCCTAGGGATAAGTATATTGTCAATGTTGACACGCGCACACAATTATCATAATTTTTTGTTGGGTGCAAAGCAATCAAATTTTAATCTCTCATGTTTTGGAACATATTTAAATATTAATTTTTAAAAACTTGATTTTTTTTTTCTTTTTATAAGTTTTTTATTCTCAACATAAAACCGATGAGATAAAAATTGAAATTGAACAAAACAATTGTCTATCAACCACTGTTGTTTCAGCGGAAGGCGGCTCGAATTTTCTTATTATATATATTTGGATGATAAAGTTTGAATGGAAAAAAAAAAAAGAAAGAATAAATTTTTTATTTGATAATTTTTTAAAATAAGAAATTATTACATAATTTTTTAATTATTATTTATTTATTTTTATAAGTATTTTATAATTATTTTTATTTAAAAATAAAAAATTATTCATCTCTTCTTTTCATTTCTAAATTCTTTCATACCAAACATATAGGATTATTTTCAGTGATAAGTGTTTGATTTCGAATGGAGAAAGCATCTTCCAAGTTTCGCTTTGTGCCTTCAGTGTTTTGGGAGATTAGTCTCCCGCTGAGGGTATCTTGAAAGAAAGAAAAACAATTATCTGGAAAAAAATATATTATATTTTGAGCAATCTATTTTAAGATGCCTCGGGTAGGGATGGCAATCTCACCCCTACCCGCGGGTACCCATCCCGCCCCACTCCGCATGGGGCGGATTTTAAACCCACCCCGCAACTTAGGGGCGGGCTGTTGGGACAGTAACAGACATGTGCGGGTTCGGATTCAAGGTACACCCGCCCCGCCCCGCCCCCCGTTTCTTAAAGAAAACATATTTTCTCGTATCATCCTATAATTGAGTCATTAATACTGTAGCAACAACCATCTCACATCATTCATTTTTATATATTTATGTATTTTATATTTTTATGTTAAGAAACTGCCATTAAAGCTTACTTTGTATAAAGTAAAAGATTGTTTAATATATATTTCCTTCCAAATAAATGAATCTCGTAGCTTTCACTGTTTCCATTTCTGGGTCCTCCCTTTCTTTCTCCGATTTGGTATCTCCCGTCATTTATGGATCTCAATTCTAGAGCCTCTCATTTTCTCTCACAATTTTGCTCTTTTAGCTGATTAGTTGCGATTGATCTGTTCCTTCTTCGCTTTGATTTTACAGGTTGGTTCATTTTAATCTAATTCAATTTTTTCTTTGGAAGAAATTTATGCTTCATCATTCTGCATTCTTGTTAATTATAAGAATTTATGTGGTTTGGGTCCTTCTTAGATCACCAAGGCCTTGGTATCTGCAAATAGGTTATTGCTTTGTATTGTTGATGTTTGGTGGGAAAATGTGTTAACTTTTGTGACGTCTGTGATTTCCAACGAGGAAAGTTTTGCTTCTGACTCGATCAGAGCTACGTCTGTAGGCAGTGCATCTCATATAAGCATATTTTCCCACCCCCAGAGTGGAGAAGTATTTCAATTCTGTTTCCATGGTTGCAGTTTTGTGCTGGAAGGAAGATTGATTAGTCTTTTAAGCCTCATCATTATAGTTATCATTAATTATTAGTATAAATTTTACTTCATTTTATTATGTAGGTGGTATTAATTTTTCTCTTAATGGAGGACAATGACATTACATCACCTCTTAATGTTGGCACAATGTCACCTCTTATGACAACTAGCAATAATCATGTTCCTATAGTAGAAAGCTCTAATCCAATTGAAGAACATCAAGAAACAACATCTACTACAGCACTAATAGATGGAGAAGAAGCACCTGAAGAAGATGACAACAAAGCTAGTGTAAAAAGTGCTTTTTGGAAACATTTTCAAAGATTTAAAGTAGATGGCGAGTGGAAGGCAAAATGTTATCATTGTGGCAATGTACTGGTAGCAAACCCAAAAAATGGGACCAAGACATTAAAGAATCATGTGCAGTTATATTGTAAGAGAATCAAGCAAATTAGTTCTAAGCAATCAACTATTGCTGAATGTTATGCTAAACAAGGAAAAAATGGAGATTCTATTTCTTTTGATCAAGATATTTCAAGAAGCTGTCTTGCCAAGATGATTGCTATGCATGAGTATCCATTGAATATAGTGGATCACATTAGAATGCGGAGGTTCATATCTAGTTTACAACCTTTGTTTAAGTGTCCCACTCGCAACACAATAAAAAAAGACATCCTACAAGTATATGAGGATGAAAAACTCAAATCAATGAAGGGATTAGACAAAAATAAAAGTAGAGTGGCAATTACTACTGACATGTGGACTTCCAATCAAAGGAAAGGGTACATGGTTGTCACAGCGCATTACATTGATAGCTTATGGAAATTACATAATTGTATTTTGAGGTATTTTTCTTAACATTTTTCTTATATATTTAACTTTGGTTTTTAATCACTACCTAATTTACATGTTCCTTTAATTTTTCAGTTTCACCTATGTTCCTACTCCTCACACAAGTGAGGTGTTGACTGAAACATTAATGAAGATTTTGTTGGAATGGAATATAGATAGAAAATTATCAACTATTACATTAGATAATTGTTCTACTAATGATGCTATGATGGATGATTTGTTGGGACGTTTGGATGGGGGATTTTTTATATTGGGGGTAAGTTGCTGCATATGCGTTGTTGTGCTCACATACTTAATTTGATTGTGAAAGATGGTTTAGACATAGTTAAGGAAGGTGTTGAGAAGATTCGTAATAGTGTTTTATATTGGAATGCAACACCTAAAAGACATGAAACTTTTGTGACTTGGTGTAACAAAACAGGAGTTCTAATTACAAAAAAATTAGTATGTGATTGCTCAGCTAGGTGGAACTCAACTTATGTGATGTTGAAATCGCATGGTCGTATAGAGATGTTTTTCCTCGTTTAAGACAAAAGGAACCTCAATACAAAAGTGTGCCAAGTAATGTGGACTGGGAACTTGCTAAAGAGATTTGTGGTAGATTGAATGTGTTTTATGATGTGACTCATTTATTTTCTGGAACACAATATCCAACTGCAAATGCATATTTCCCAAAAATTTGTGAAATTAAGTTGGCATTGAATGAATGGCTTATTTCACCAATTCAGTTGATTCGAGATATGGCATATAATATGTTGACAAAGTTTGAAAAATATTGGGATGATATTCATGGCATAATGGGTGTTGCTGCTGTTTTAGACCCTAGGTATAAGATGACTTTGCTTGAATACTATTTTACAAAGTTATATCCCAATGACTACTCAAAGCAAATTGAAAGAATCCAAAAGATTTGTTATGACTTGATTAATGAGTACCAACAAAGGAAAAGTTCAAGTTCAAGTATGATTAAGCTTTCTACCCAAGAACTTATTACTACTGGAGATGATATGACTGATTACGATTTGTTTGTAAGGAAGAAGAAGCGAGCAAAGAGTTCATTTGTTAAGACAGAATTTGATTATTATTTGGAGGAAGATGTTCTACCAATAACTTCTGACTTTGATATTTTAATTTGGTGGAAGGTAAATGGGGTCAAATATCCGACTTTACAACAAATTGCTAGAGATTTATTTGCTATTCCAGTGTCTTCCGTTGCTTCTGAATCTGCTTTTAGTGCGAGTGGTCGCTTGATTAGTCCTCACCGTAGTAATTTGAAAGAAGAAACAATAGAAGCTTTGATGTGTACTCAAAATTGGTTGTGGGCTTTAGAAAATAAAGGTAATCTTTCATGTTTGATTCAATTTTTATGGTTCATTTATATATGATTTTGTAATATTATTAATTAGTGTGTTTTGTTTTATTTCTATATGGAAAACCTCTCTCTTTGAATGACTATATTACAATTAATGATGATGGGGAGGAGAATGATGAAGAGCTATAAAAGAGCATCAGTGCTAGGAGTTTGTTTTTTATTGCTTAATGATTATCATGTATTTTAATTTCATTGACTTTGAGATGTTTAGAGATTATCATGTTGATTAACTTGTTTGAATTATGGATTTTGGACTTGCTTTTCAATTTCTATTAGTTAATGCTTAATTTTAAGAATTTATTGATAATTGTATAAGGTAATTTAGCTCAAAGTGCGGGTAGGGTGCGGGTTCTGTTATTCTTCTGCGGGTAGGGTACGGGTTTTTGTCTACAAAATCCGCGGGTCGGGTGAGGGCGGGTTAAAAATTCTTGTGAGGGGTGCGGGTCGGGGTCGGGTTGGTCAAAAACCCGCCCCAACCCGCCCCATTGCCATCCTTAGCCTCGGGTCAGGTGGCACTGGCAATATTAAAACTTTTAACAAAATAATTATTTTTATAGTTGGTACTACACTCAAATTGTATTTACTATTGTATTAAAACTATTACTTTCTGATATTATAATCAATATCCTTCACCGGCCGGTTCTCCACTGGTCCACAAACTCCACTAACACAATCTTATGATAAATTAATCACTCTTTATCAATTTTATTTTATAAATGGATACAATATATTATAAAATGTGCTTATTTAAAAAAATAAGTTAATATTTTGGAGTTATAGAAACGTTTGCTCATTTTTTTCAATTATATTCATGGTTATGTTTGATATGTATAAATTATTTATTTACATTGTGTTTGAAATAATAAAAATATAGATTTGTTTTAATTTAATTTAATTTATAAATCAATTCTCATATTTAGAATTCATTATAAATTATAAAAATAGGATTTAAATTGATTTGTAAATCAATTTTTTTTGTTTGAATTATAAATGGAATTTATTTTATTTTTAAAAACTTTATTACCATTACTTAGAATAGATAAGATGATAAAGTAATAAGGGAAAAATTATTAATTCAAAAAATTATAATTAAAATATGCTCAAATTCAATCAAAATTTAATGAATTTTTACATACACGTAACTTAAATTTAAAATAATTTTAAAATAAAATTAATTTTAATTTTATAACATTTAAAAAAAATAATTTTATTCAATTCTCAAAATGTATAATTCCAAACATACTCTAATATCATTAACAGGGATGCACATAGAAAAATGTTATTAATAATAGGGGTAATAGTGGCATATTCTATTAATAGAGTTTTATAATTAATGACTATACTTTAAAATAATTATTTTAGAATAATATTAGAAAAATAGACAATTTGATATGACTTAAGTTCACAAGGATAGTTAATCCTAAAAGACTAATATATTAGTAAGATACATTGCATATCTCTTTAAAAGGTGACGTCCTTGACGACTTACATTGATTGCATGTTCTAAGTATTTACTTAGAGTGACTTTCACTATGACTCTTATGGTATAAATAACCCTTTTTCTATTTATCCCTTTCGCATTAGTCGACTTTTAATGAAAGTACTAATTGATATCAAAAATTAACATTAAATTACTATTTAATGTATTTATCATTAGAAGACATAACTAATGACACTTGTATCTATAAATGACCAAAATGAATGTTTATTCTTTTTTAAAATTACCTTTCTTTACTTTTCACAAGATAATAATTATATTTTCAAACATAATTAGTTATGAAGAGTAATTATTAATTAGTGTTTCTTTAACATAAACTTTTGAGTAAAATAATCATAATTTTAACATACGCACCAAATTGAATTACAGTATAACTCAGTATCTCACAATATTCTCCCATCTACCTCGATGATTATGTGACCCTACGAAAACCATTTAGGCAATGTGTGTAAAGTTAACAAAACGAGGCAAATTTATTTGGTCAATTTGTTTTATTGTATGAATTATGTGAGTTGAATTTTTATTTTATTAACTTATTTAAATGTGAGTATTTTTTTACCCATCTTGTTTAACTTACAAGTTAAATAAACAAACTTATTTAATTTGCGAGATGGCCTATTAGCTCACATATTAGTCTTTTTTCTTTTAATTTTAATAGAATTTGCTTATCAATTAATCTTTTATGTATTTTTTCTTATTAATTGAAGTATATGAGAGAGCATTTTTTTTTCAAAATGTTAGGAAATAATTTTTATTTTTATATTTAAAAAATTCTAGTTAATTTTTTTTAAAAAATATCACATTGTGTGAGCAACCCATTTGGATCTTAAGTTTATATGAAATAAGTCGAGTTAATATTTTTACAATTCATTAAAATGTAAGTAATATTTTTTCAAAATATTAGTAAATAATTTTGATTTATACATTTTAAAATTTTCAATTAAAAATATTTATCACATTATATGAGTTAATTAATTTAAGTTCGTTTCTCATGATATCTCAGCGTGCTTGTAGGGACTAATTCTTTAATATATTAAAATCTATTTAAGGAGTTGGCTTTTCTTAATAATTATTTTTTCATATACATGAGTCAGGAATTAAACCTCTGATCATATACTGAAGGGACTCTAATATCTATAATTTGTGTCACACTATATTGATACTAATTTATATTGATAAATTTATACATAACTAGTCGAGCTAATATTTGGATAACTGTTAAAATGCAAATTATTTATTCAAGTGGCTGGTCCCGTGATTGTTAACGCTAAGGCTATCATTCATTATCTTAACATGTATGACAAAATTTGTAACCAAAAAATAAACGCGTTTGACGAATCACTGCCACTAGTGGGCACTGCCTTTACACCACATTTCATTCAATGGGCGAAAACTGAAGTTCCATTTAGATAGTTTATTTATAACCCCTAAAACAAAAAAGTGGATTATAGTTTACTTCCAGCCACGAATTCCATGCATTAAAAATTCTGACCCCAATTACTCAAGAAGTTCCCGGCACCGAGAGAATAGAAGAAGAATGAGGAGACAGAATCAACTCAAATGTGAGAAGTCGAAAAGAATAATACTATAATCACACAATCATAGAGTCATTAAAAAATATTAAAGGTACCCCAAAAGCCGTAACTCAAGTAACCCAAAATTCTTGTACGGTTACTTGATTTCAAGATTCAATATCATCCAATCCGCTTTTACTTGTACTTTATCTTATTTTGTCTTTTCTTATATCAATAATTCAATCAATTAAATTAAAGGTATATAAAATCAAGAATAAACAAAGACAGTTAGTCCTACATAATAAATATTTTGGCTCAAGCTATAACTTTAAGAAAAATACAAATAAAAAATAAAAAAATATTTTCATGAATAATACTCGTATTCTCATATTTTCGTGAGACCAAAAAAAAGTATAAAATGCAATAAGCTTAAACTTATATTAATAATATAATCTAATGCGCTAGAATAATTTATTCAAAATATTTACTATTAAAAGATTTATATGGGACATAGATTAATATGTGACTAATAATTCCAAAAGCATGTATTTATAATAAATAAAATTATGCTTTCACATTTCTTTAAAAAATAAAAAACATGTCATAATATGATTAAAATAATTGAGCACAATCATATTCTTTACATGAGTTTCAACATATTACTGTGCAATTACTTGTGGAAAAAATGCACAACATAGACTATATTCCCCATTTTTTTTTAAATAATTGACATTTTCTTATATACTAGAAAATTCACTTAAGTATGAACTTAAACATGTCTTATTGGATAAATATACACATCCAACATCTTTAGAAGCCATCATTATATATATATACACACACATACATATTGATTAGTGAAAACACTATTTTATTATGAGATGTGATTGAAGCTTATCTTAATCATTCAATCTTACATGAACGATCAAAATTAGAAATTACTTAAAGGTTACAGGACCACTAAAAAAAATTATATGACTTTAAATTTTAATCTTGATCATACATGCATGATCCAATGATCAATATATTAGCTTATCTTACTCTTATAATGAACATATCTAGTGAGAATAGTGGTTTATTGTGAGAGTGAGATGAACAAATATTGACCATTGAATCATTTATGTATAGTCAAGATTATATATTACTTAAATGTCACATAATCACTCAAAAAAGTTACATGAATTTTTAATTATACACACACATTATATTAGAAATTATAAAGTTATTCATGAACGTCACCTAACAAATAGTTTAAATTTTTATGAGAGTTGGTCTTTTACACATGGTAACAACAAGTTACTGCCATGCAAGAATATATATATTTAGATAAAGACAAATCTTATCTAACATTGTCGTCGTTGAAGTTAATCTACTATATATTTATTATTTTATAAGAATAGAAAGAAATCATTAATGTATTAAATTATTAGATTGTATATAAATTTATATAAAAAATTTCAATGTAATTCTAATACACATATAAAAATAAATCTTATGAAATAAAAGGTTAAATTTGTATAAAATGTTGTTTATGTAATATTATTCTTAAGAAAATAGTAATAACTGTTTACACACAAGATAGCGATAGCTCGAGTATTACAGTCATACTATTTATTAAAACATGTATAATGACTGAGTAAGTCACTAGTGAATCAGTGGCTGTTCAACCATGGAAGCAGTTGCCTCCTTTGGTCCCTTCTGATCGAGTTGTTACCTCGAAGCATCGGACGTGCAAAAAGCCACGTGACTTTACTTCATAAAACAAAACTTTCAATTCTCAAATACTACATACCAAAAAGTAGAACACTAAAACGTACGTGCAGCTTTGACTTAACTTGAAAACATACAATTTGACGTCCTGCCACTTTTCTTATTCCACGTTCCTTAGCTTAATTGTACATGTGATACATGAACCTGGTCTTCGTCAATTCGAACTCTGGGTTATTGTCCCAATCGTATTTTCGGTTTGGATTTCTCCCCCTCTATGCATGCCTTTATTAGCAGTCACATACATAGAATAAAGTCGCAATTCAAGGTATCAGTTGGTACAGTCAACTAGTAAAACCTCACGCTTAATCATTTAAGCGAGTGCACTAACATGTGACTGAATAATTAGTCTTAATTAATGACGGCTCAGGAAAGGACAAAAGAGATAATATTTTTTTTTTTGAGCAAGCGTTTTCTCATTTACTGATTTCTTAGAACCACATATTTTAAAAGTAATGGCAATCAGTAGTTGATTGGAGTGGTAATTAATTTTAATTTCATGAATAGAGTCAAAGGTTTGATATTGGAGTCATTATTGTTAAAATGACTTATAATTATTATAGTCTCAAGCTTAAATGAGATTAGTCTTATATTAAAAGAGTATGAGAAATATTCGTAATCCGAAAAAAATGTTTTAGAAATAACTTAGTAAAATCATAGAGGATGATAATTCATAATTTAATAAGTGTAGTGCAATAAATTTGATGATTTCTGACAGAGCCAAGTTAATTTTATGTAGTGATGGTTATATTTAAAATAAGTATCAATAGTTTAAAATAACATACATAGAGAGAATTATCAGAGATTCAAAGAGCATTTTTCTCCAATTTCTTTAGTCTTTTTTTAAGAGTAAATAGGTATTTTAGTCCTTAAAAATATCTCTTGCAATTTAGTTTCTAAATTTATTCTTGTATACTACTTAGTTCTTTAATTTACAAAACTCGTATCAATTTAATTATTTCATTATTTATGGTTGACCAAGTTAAATAATGACTTCTGACATGACACGTTAAGTATCTATGTGTAACGTTTAGTGCCATATGACACATTGTTCAGTATTTCTTCTTGAGATATGATGACGTTTTAATTTAGTAAATGAGTGATTGAGTACTATGTGTATAGAGGTTAAGATTCAATAAGCTGAAATGACGTTATATCTCAAGGGAAAAGGTCGAGTAACGTGTTATGTGACACTTAACATTAGATGTAAAAAATTAATGTGTCACATAAAATGTTATCATTTAACCTAGTTAATCAGAGATAACAAAATGATTAAATTGATACGAGTTTTATAAATTTAAAAACTAACTCGTACACAAGAATAAATTTATGGACTAAACTGTAAGTAAGAGATATTTTAAAGGACTTAATTACCTATTTACTCCTTTTTTATATAATTTTAAACAATGTTGAGTTATATAAATCGAAATCAACATGCGCCATTCAAAAAGTTAACAACTTAGCTTATCTTTTGACCTAATTAAGACTAAAATTTTGTTTTGAAGTGAACTGGCCAGGTTTTTCAAATTAATCCAGTTCTTTGGTGTTTACCAGTTTTCACTAATATTTGGCATCGATTTTAAGGTTCAATCCAACCAGTATTACACCCGGTTGGTGATTCATCCAAGTCCAGTAAAATCAATTTTTAAAACACTATTTAAATTCAGTATGTGTGGCTTACATCAATTATCAAATTATATGCGAATGTATATAAAAAAAAGCATTAATATAATTTTAAAATTAATTTAATGGTATAAAAACAATATTAAGACATGTAAAAAAATGTGTAACTATTAATTAATGAGTTTGTAACTCAACTCACACCTGTTATAGTCTTTAAAATTATGGTGTCATGATGATGTATCATTGTATCTCTTTTCCAACTTAGCTGCTTGCAACTCTTAATATAAAAAAAAAAAAAATTGTAAAATAACAAGCATAAAAGTGATTTTACTTCAACTCCGAATAATAGATGAGTTTTACAAAATGGGACTTTAAAGATGCAAGGCATATACCAGTCATATCCAAACTACCAAGGCAAAAAATATGAAAATAGTTCCTATTTTTACTTTGTAAAAGCTTACGATCAAAATCAAACGGTGAAACTTTCTAATCGCCATCACTACATATTGTATGTTACTACTTACTACTAAGCTACAGCAAACTAAATGTTTTGAAGATACTTCAGCGTTCATTTATAATTCTTATCATACATCAAGCTCCAATCCTACATTTACACTGAGAACTACAACAAATTTAAATATCTAAGGTTGCATTTTGTTTTACGGAAAATAACTTGGCTGTGAACTTTCTACAAAAATGAAGTCTTTTTGGAAATACTTTAATATTTGAACTTTTTTTTTGGGGGGCCCGGGGGGGGGGGGAGGGGGATAAAACCGGTTTTCTCATAAATTAATAAATTGTGTTATTATTTTCAAGTGTTTGATTTTCCTTGAAAATGACTAATAGACCACTTCAAGAAGAGAAATTTAGTTAAACATTCTCGTTCTTTTTGTTGGGCTTCGGTCTATCTTCTTGACTGCTAAACCAAACAAAGTAGTAAAGTAACACATTATCTGAACACCTGACGAAAAAGAGACATTTTTTTTCTCCTTCTAACAAGTTATTTTTCGTTCCATATAACATACGGAACCTATTCAATACAGCATATTTTGATTCACAAATGAAAAGTGCAATGGTGTGCATAACTAAGCCTACTGCATGTTGATCATTTTCTAATAATGTGTTGCCCAGGCCAGCATATGCAGCTAGCTAGTTAGTTATAGTGTGGCTAGCTCTTCAGTCTTCACGACATGTACTCCCAGCTCTCCAGTGGGGCAATCAACTCCTGAAGCTTTTGATAAACTCTCTTCGTCTCTACACCAACTCTTGATATTTTAACCTGAGGGAAGAAGTCATCAAAAAAAGAGAAATTCTGTGATCAATCTCCAGCCTCATGAAAAATAGGTGAACAAAAAGAGCTGAAATTTAATCGTGACCAATATATACAATTAATTAATTAGTAGACCTTTATTTAATTAATTCATGAGTATTATAGATATATTGTTGTACCTGAGCATGAATATTGTAAAAGATCTTATCACCAACGGTAGAGAAGTTCGCAGCAACAACTTCAGCGCATTCTTCCTCAAGGACACTGATTACTTCGTGAAGCATGAAGTTCTTGTTCAACCCAGTTATCAGCATGACTTCTATGCTGGAACCCAAGTCTCTTATCTCGAGTAGGGGCAATTTTGAGCCAATATTGAACATTTTACTATTGGTTTGGTTTGACCTCATGGTCATGGCTTGCTCCTTCCTCCCTTTCAATTTGTCTATTCTTTCTCTCATACGCTTTATATACGTGGCTGCCAGTTCCAGCTGCTCCTGCTGTGATAGCATGTCCTGAAATATTCGTTCATTTCATAATTAATCCATTAATTTAATTTTCATCAATGAACTGGGAAAATTAAAATCTGATCTGCAGAGAGAGTCAGTCACAGTGCACAATTCAATTGAGAACGATGAAGAAGAAGAAGGGAGCAGATAGAGAGAAAAAGGACTACCGATCGACTACGTACTTTGGTGGGTTTGAGGTACATGGAAGGAATAATAGAAGCAAGCTTGAAGCAGAGAGCTTTCATGTGAATTCTGCGGTTCTTTTCGATCGTTTTGCGATCAAGTTTTGGGGAATCACTAGTAGTGTCTGCGTTCTTCATCTTCTAGAACTTAGTAATTGTCTCAAATATTTAACAAGACAAATATAGTAGCTAGGTAGTGCTTTTGATTGGAGGGGGGGGGGGGGGATTGAAGCAAGATTCGTTTGGAAGTTGAGAGAATACGCGTTTATGTAGACGATCTTGGAGCCAAGCCAACCGAAGACGAAGTATGTGTCTGTGAGTGAGTGAGGTCTATTTTTCATTTCCATAAAGTTATTGATTTTTGAAATGACAATTGAGCCCATGACGGCTACTTCCTAATTCTTATAACATGATTTCGGAGTTGCCATCATATCGAGTTGCTATTTTTATGAACTTGTTATTTATTGTGAATTATTAGTTATTTATTGATTATTAATTATTAATTATATAATAAATATTTAAAATTTTATTAAATATAATTAATAATTAATAAATATTTAAAAAATTATTCTAAATATACATATAATTTTTTTAAAAAAATACTAGACTAATACCTCAATTATTTGAGTCTCAGGATTGAAATTTGAACTGGCAGTGATCTGCAAATTTCACAAGCGTGTAACACGATCACGGCGCATATTGTTGACTTTTATTTTCGACTGCTGACATTCCACTTTTACTAGGTGATCCAAGTCTGGAGCGTTTAATATCTGCATCAAAAAGCATGGCAATGAATAGAATCAGGAGGGCCCCCTGGTTGGCTGTAAATTTGTAATAGCGGCATATCATGTCGATTCCAAAGTGTGGAGTGGCATTTGTTGACCTCAGGAGCTATCCAGCAAGGGAATACAGTTGCCCGTGAAGTGGCATTTGCTAGAGTATCTCGTGTAGCCCATGTTTTAACAATCGAACTGGGAATCGAAAATTTTTGAGTGATGATTTGATTAGTTAAATTAGTGTTAATTAAATTAAATGATGTAATAATTATAATTATAATTATATAAATAATTATTTATATATATATTTAATTACAATAATTTTATTTTTAGAGTAACAGAAATTTAAAAAAAATTAAGATTTAATTTTTATTTAAAAAAATTATTATTATTATTTCTTTTAAAAATATTTATTATTATAAAAATAATTATTAATTTTATTTTTAAAATCAGTTAGTCTAATTTCATTAGTTCATTTTCTATCGTATAGATATTAAAAAGTTATGTGAAATTGATATAAAATACATTTAAATCAGACGAATGATTAAAAGGTTATAAATTTTGGAAGATAAATGTGAAAATAAATTTTAAAAAATTAATTTAAAAATCTGAAAAAGTAATAAAAAATCCAAAAAAAGTATTAAAAAAATTGAACCTGCTGATTTTCAAAAACTGGGTTGGATTCATCTGGGTTACGCGGTTCAACCCAGTTCAATCTGATTCTTCTTGGTTTAATGGCTAAAACGGTTTTTTGGACGGACCCGACCGACTAGGCACACGGGTCATGGTTCAACCGGTTAGACCAGCCAGTCCGATCCGGTCTAATTTTTCAAACCATGAGTGTAACGTTCATATAAATATTTAGAGATATTTAGCGTAAGATATATTGATATATTTATTTAGTGTACAATATATTTAATATACTTCTACAATGTATTAACTTGTTGTATGTGCCAATATACAAATTTGATGATCATATTAAAGATATTTAAATATTTTTTCATGATTTTACTTAGATACTTAACACACATATATATATATATAATATACATGTATGTATAAAATTTTGGTTCGACCTCAATTCAACCCTGATTCAATATCATTTAATCTCTTTCCTTATTGGTTCAAGGACTGGTTCAGTATTTAAAACTTTGTTCTATATCACAATTGTGGTTGGTTAATGTCCAAGATGGGTAAGGAAATATAAATCCTATACTAAAGGAGATAGCAAAATTGAAATACATTACCCTCCATTTTCACTTTTCAATTCCTTTTGCACTTAGTTCTTTACAGTGTGTGTATTACTCCAATTCATCCAAAGCAAGGCAATGTACAAAAATTCATTCAAACAGGTGCACATATTGATATCATCCCAATCAGGGGGAAAATTAATTGAATAGAAATTGATTTGAAGAAAAGAAAGAGAGAGAGAGAGAGAGAGAGAAGGTTTAATTTAAAAACCTAGATATAATTTGCAGTTGCATTATTATAAAATTTAGAAACCAATTATAGCAACAAACTAAAATGGTGAGAACACAAAAATATCGAACTTGACATTAGCAAAGGAGAGAATATATCAAAGAGAAGAGGATATAAAGGAGAAAAATACATTTTTGTCCATGTTACAATTATATGTGATAGTCATTTACATCTAACTTAATGGTCATATTATGTTAAATGGTTAAATGAAATTATTTTAAAATTTTAAGTGATTAAAATGATACAAAAAAAACTTTAATGGCCAAATTGATACCAAAGAGAAAAGTTAGTGGTCAAATTGAGTGTCTTGAGTTCAGAGTTCAAACCTTTTCTTTTCCGTCTTGGATATTGCTTCAAGCGTTTTTGGTTGTCAAATGACGGCAGACCAATCGGTAAAAAAATACCAAATGAAAACGTCTCTAATTAGTAACTTTTCTTTTTTAGTCATAACTATTTTTTTTGGTCGTGGTCTTAATAACTTTTTTCTTCCGGAAAAAATATATTTTAACTTTACTTAAGAGTTGTATAGTAGTCTCACAATTATATTATATTATATATATATATATATTTTTAAATTCATCAAATTTATTTCAATTATTAATTTTATTATAAATATTAACTCAACTTATTGACATCACATTTTATAAGAGTGCTCATAGGTCGGGTTAGGTTGAGTTGAATATGATTTCGGTCTTGATCTAAAGTTTTGATCGAATCAATTTTCATGACTTAGACAAGATCATATTAATGTTCGAGTTGGGCCGGGCCGAGACCATGTCAACCCTATTAAAATACATAAAATAATTTTTTTGATAATGTTTTAATTATGTTCCCTCTATTTGTATAAATTTAATTGTATCTACTACTTTTTACTTATGTCAATATCTAATTTAATTGATAATTACATAACAAGTAAAAGACATAGTAACTAAAATTATGAAAAGTCATAATATTTAATCAAAGTATAACATTTTATCAAAATGTCAAAATAATATATAGGAGAAAAAATTAAAAGAATTATAATTTATTTAATACTAGGTCGGGTTAGGGTGGCTTAAAGAATGACTCGAACTCGACCAGAAAAATACATCGAATCTAAAAGAATGACTCAAATTCTTCAAATCAAGGACAAATTTTTAGTCCGGATGAGTCATGAGTACCCCTAACATTTTATATGAGTAAAAGTGCATAAAGTACATTGTATTAAGTTTTTTTTTTTTGTGAAATTAGGTTGAGACAAATTTAGTGAGTTTTGAAAAATTTTGGAACAAAAATAAAATAAAATAATTTTAAAAAGCCTAAAGTAAAATTAATGAAAAAAAAGTGAATTTTTTTCCACTAATAACTTTTATGCATTATTTTCATCTTGAACTGTATACTTCTCATCTAGATTGCACACAACTACGACACATTACTCTATTTGAACTTAAGTAACTTATTTAATTTCTTTTAAAAATTCAGATTATATGTAATTGCAACTGAAAAGTCCATTCACTCTCCTCTATATGCCCATAATATAGCCTTGTTCACTGTTTAGCACATTCATCAAGGCCCATTAGCCATTGCCCGTTGCCCCATTTCTACAACTTTGTACTTTGTACGTACATAGCTAGTAATTGATGGAGCGCGTACCTTTACACTTAACAGTAAGGTTGTATTTAAAATTAATTGAAATTGAAATTAATTCCATTTAAATTAAATTAAATTAATTTAAAAATTAATTTTAATGTTTAAAATTTATTAAAAAAATAAATTTTATTTTATTTTATTATTTTACTTTTTTAACTTTATATTATTATAAATGATATTATTAAGTTAGTAAAATAAAATAAAAAATTTATAAAGATTAAATAATTAAATTTAAAATTAAATTAAATCTATTCAAATTTAACCCTATTTAAATAAATTTTTTAATACACTTAACTTAAATTAAAAATAAAATTAAAACTAAATTAATTTTTATTTACAAATCAAATTTTATTTTTTTACATTTCAAACATATTTTAAAAAAATCTAAATTTTTTTACTTTTGCACCTTTGATGTAAATGAAGAACAAATTTTCCTTAAAAGTGTACTTGTAAAATTATTTTTCTACCAGCCAAAAATTACAATGAATTGTAATTACGAACCACGATTTGTAATTTTTATTAAAGTTGTGGCTATAAGCCTGGACTTTTATTAAACTTATTTTTTTAAAAAATATTTCTTGTAAGAAGCAACGCTATATATAGTAAAGTATTTTTTTAAAAAATCTTATATGACTTATATAGTAATTTATTTTTAAAAAAATTTAATAAGTCTCATTTGTAAGATTAATCTGTAATTCATGATAAATCATAATTTATGACAGCAACATACCATAACTTTTATGCTTAATAAAAAAATAATTTTATAAATATACTATAAAAGAAATTTTATTTTTGGTTTACACCCGAATGGTGAAAAAGCCAAAAAAAATCGTACTTAAAATTTTATATACTATCAGTTATTTTGTCCGAGTATGTTTGGTTTTATTTATTTATTTTTAAATAATTAATTTTTTAATTAAAATTTATTTTATTTAAAATTTATCTTATTTGTTTAAAGTATGTAAAATTAATTATAAGTTACGATTATTTTTTATAACTAAAAATATTTTTTTTAAATTATTATTTTAAGCATTTAATTATTTAATTTTAAATTATTTCATAAATTTTAAAAGAGAAATACTTATTTGTTTTCAACCAAATAAATTTTTTAATAATTTTATATATCTTTTAATAATTTAATACATAGAAGTAATTTTTTTAATAAAATTCAAACAAAATTCTTTATCATAAAATTAATTATAAATTAACATATTTAAATATAAATTAATTATGATAAATTAATTTTTTCATAATAAATTTACTTAAAAATTAATTTAATATAATTTTTTTTAACAACTAATCTAAAAACACACCTATTCTTACATGGTCCTAAGAGGACTCGAAACTACAAATCAGTTTTTGGTAACTTAGGTCAATTAGGGGACACGAGCTAGAAAAGGGATTGAATTAATGTGCTCGTGGAAAGTTGGGGGGAGAGTACGTCCTTATGTCTAGTCATAATACCCATGGCTCGTGCTTAGCGGGCTGGGCTGCTTTTTTATTTTTAATTTTTTTTCTCTTTCCGTTAGCGTCTAGTCAAGAAAAAGAAAACACTGAATAGTGAATCTGTTGTCTTTTCTCGATATATCTCTATCTTATCTGTTCATCAGTTTGCTGGCTCCTCTGCGAAGTAGGTGTGTGTGGTTCAAATTGGCCTAATTTGGAAAAAAATATTTAAATTAAATTAATTAATTTTTTATATTAAAAATTGATCTTTTTTTAATTAAAAAATTAAATCAAATTAAATTAACTATAATTATTTTAATTTGATTCTTTTTGATTAATTTTTTACTAAAAATTTGTTTTTTTAAAATATTCATATATAATTTTTTTATGACCCAACTAAAAATATGTTACCATAAAATTTTTAATAAAACATTATTAATAATTATAAACAATAAATTAGCTTTAAAATATTTATAAAAATAAAAATAAATAAAAAATTATTTATAATATGTAAATTATAAAAATTTATAAATAATTATACGAGTTTAATTTAATTTAATTTAATTTAATTTACTTCAATTTTATAAATAAAAATAAAAAATTAAATCATACCAATTAATTTTTGTATAAAAATTAAATTAAATTAAATTATTTAATTTTTAATTTTCAATTTAAATTTGTTTGATTTGGTTGGTAACACCTTTCTTAAGATATATTGAGAAAAGACAACAGATTTTGTATTTTCTTTTTCTTGACTAGACATTAACTAAAAGAAAATTAAGGTCGTTAAAATGGATTAAACTCATCGGGTCAATCTGTTTATCTGCATAAATTATGTGACTTAGACTTCAAAATTAGTAATTCGTAAAAACGCAAATAATTTTAAATCGACTCGTTTAACTTGGGAGTTAAACGAGCCAACCCATGAAATCTGCGAGTTGCTCGCATAAATTTTTTTTGTTTAAGTTTAATTTTTTTGTATAAAAAAAATTAAAAAATTAAATTAGTTAAACACTTTTTTCTTAAATAAAAGTACAAAATATATGTATTGTCTATATTAGCATTGACATAACCTACATATAAACACATTCGTCAAACTTCATAAATTTATATTATTTATTTGGTTGAATTTTCTTTTAACCCTTTAAATGAGATTAAAATATTAAATACTATATATATTTATGTAATATAATATTTAATTTAAAATTATTAAATTAAATTTTTTATTAAATTTAAATTTATTTTAAAATTTATAAATAAAAAAAAATCATAATCAACCTGTTTAAGCTCTCAAATTAATTCAAAGCGAGTAAAACTAACTCATTTAAATATTCATAATTTTAACCCGACCCCGTTTAAGAGTCTATGCATCATGAGCCCTGGGTCTTATGACTAGACATAAGGACGTACAGTCACGTTCTCTCCCCCAACTTTCCATGAGTACATTAATTTAAGAGTAATGATATTTACATAAAAAAATTATCATAAAATTTTTATAAAAATTCATGTAAATCATTGGATCAAATTAAAAAAAATTATAGTGAGATCTAAACTTAATTCATTAACTTGCATAAGTTTTTGTGAATATTTTTTTTTATAAGTATCCTTAGTCTTAATTCAATCCCTTTAATTTCTAGATTTGTATCACCTATTCGACCTAAGTTAGCAGACACAGGGTTTGTGACTTGTAAGTGGTTGGGGATGGATTTCATGGGCCGGGTTAGATTTGTTTGATTTTATTTTTGTTTTATTGTTTTTTAAATTAGTTTTATAAAATAAGATTAAAAGACAATTGAAGAACAAAAAGTTATCATTTTTTTGATAATTTGTTCTCAAAATAATTTTAAGACAAAACCGCCTTCTGATTACAGCAGCATCCATTCTCCATGTTTTTTTTATAATTTTTAAAACATCTATCTTGTTCTGTTGTTTTTTAAAATTAAGACCAGAAAATATAATTTCAAACAGGTTTTATCATTTTTAATTTTTTTAAAAAATAATTTTAAAATAAAAAACCAAACATGCCTAAGTTGTCTAAAAAAATAGTAGCGCATTATGAAAATTATTGTTTAGTAAATTATTTTAGATAATAATTATTAAAAGTGACATTTTAGATTACTATTTTTCAGTATTGCAATCTGAAATAATAATAAATAGTTATAAATCATCTTAGCAATGACAATTTCAGAAAATTATTTTTTTGACTTGACATATGAGATTGAACCTACTTACCACTCTAACTATCAATTTGTTAGTGACAATACCACATACCTAGCTAAACGGCTTCAAGCACCTAACATCTAAGATCCAAGCAATGAAATTCATTTTAAGTGAGCATATGATATATCTTTTATGTCAGGCAATTGTTTTTTCACTGACCTCACTTCTAATACGTGCTGATTGGTTTATTACACTTATTCTTAGGTACATAATTTCCATTCTGATAAAAAAAATAACAAGAAAAAATTGGAGAGGAAAAGCTTATACATTTTTCTTTGTTGAGAGAAATGATTTCTAGGGTCTAATATTGTATTATTTTAGAAACAGAACTACAAAATCTTGTGTTTATAACACAGCAGAAACTACCCCTCGGGCAATGGCTCTACTCTACTGGTCTCCTGGCAGCAAATTTCTGAAACAAACCTCAATGAATGAAGTCTTAACATTAGAGCATAGATTTACATGATAATCATTTGATCAAAGTTTTGCAATTTGTATCAGTAATACAAAGAAAAGATAAAAATTATTTGGAAAAATTATTTTAATTTCTATTTATTCATTTTATTTCAGTTTAGTGCATATATATATATATTAAAATTATCTTGAATAAGGAATAATTATAATAAAAAACCGTATGAAAAAGAGATTATTTTATTAGGAATTTGTAAATATTATTATTCTAAATTATAAATAGATATGCTTATTATTTTCGGGTAAATGTTTGTTGAAAAAAAGAAATTAAAAGTATAGGAAGAAACGATCATTAAAACGCTGCTGCTGCTGTTGCTGTTGATAAGGTTGTAAACCTCGTCCATTAAAATGCGAATGCGGACAAAATGTTAGCACCAAATGCAAATCACACGCGCCAACTTGGAATTGGTGGCATCGCAACCCTTTCTCCGCCGCAACAACCGTCGTCTCTTCCTCTTCCTCACATCAACCTCCGTCGTCGCCACCTCCTGACTGCACTCACCATCTCCTTCAATCTTCCTTTCACAACAACTTCACTGCCCTTCTCAGAGCCGGTTGCCGGTGCCCGCGGCCTCTTCCAGATGCCCCCATTTCGCCTTACCAACCGGTAATCCCGTAAACTCTGAATATTCTGAAATGGGGTGGTGTCTCCATGTGTGAGAGAGATAGTAATGTTATAGCTTCATTTTCTTTGACCAAGTGTTTGTTTTGTTGGTGTGGTGGGAAGGTATTTTCTGGTGAGGGCTGGGGAGTCAGAATTCGAAAGCATGGGAGTGATCAATACAAACCCAGTGGCGAAGACGTCTGTGGATAGCGGGTTATCTGAAAGAGGGAAGAAGCAGTCCGTAAAAGCAGCTTTTGATTTGAAAGAAATGGGCGCTTGTGACAAGAGCTGTTGGATCTGGCCTGCTATAACTCAGAGAGCTTACCAGACTGCTGAGATTATTGCTTCTGTTAATGCAGTTACCCGAAGGTTTGCTTTTCTTTGCTTTGCTATTATCCTTTCAACTTACACCATTCCTATTTGTATTTCAGTACTTCAAATACTGGTTTTTCTTTTTCATCATGACTTATTGAAGTATATGGTTTTGATTCTAAAGAGCAATCTAGCACAATAATTCTCATGGAGAATTTTTTTTTTTTGGTCTATCTTAGGGACGGGCTATGAACCTCATTTCTCAAAAGCTGAGCGTACTTGTCAATTTCTTTGATTTCAGTTACATAGTCCCAGAATACAGCTTTCTGGATGCCCGTGGATTAGGTGCTTACGAAGGGAAAAACTTGGAATCTGTTTCAGAAGTAGGGTTTCTCACTCCCTTTGCTGTTTTACTTAAGACTTCTGCTATAGCATAGCTAATTTGCATATCTTTTTATCACATTTTATATTATGCACTCTTGTTGTGATGAGCATATATCCCATCCTAGCTTAGTGGAATTTGTACAATGAAGTTAAGAAGGTAACTAAGCGCGGGTATCTTTCGAATGCTCCAGATATATGCATCAGATGGTATATCTCCAAACATCAAACCTCCTCCCTTTGATGACGGAACTCCAAATGAGAGTGTTGCAGATGTTTTTGTTCGTGTAACACAACTCATGTCAATTCTTGAAACTCAGTACTCTGGTGACACAGTTGTTATAGTCTCACCAGATTCTGACAACTTGACAATCCTTCAGGCTGGTTTGATAGGACTCGACCTGCGAAGGTAACCGGATAGTCCAAACTCCTGCTATAATGATGTGTATGATTTTGATTAGGGCTTCAATTTGGGAATTGAGGTTTTTAATTTGGTCACTTGGTTCTACATTACAGTTCGGTTACTTTTTCTTCTTGGTCTCTTAAATTTCAGGCACAGGGATCTGTCTTTTGCACCTGGTGAAGTCCGCTTTGTTGATACCAATGACATTCCTACTTACAAGCAGCCTGCATCTGCTGTATATAAATGCTTGAAGCCACCAAATTGTAACTAGTTGTTTTCTTTTGTTTCAAGCTATAGTAGAAAAGTGGATATTGATGAATGGTTCCTGTTGTCTACATCTTTTGTCTGACAATATATTCTTATCATGTTATATATATTAAAAAAAAAAATTATCATCTTGACAACCGGATGAAGAATTTCAAACTAATAATAGTGTACATGCATATTTGTGTTGTTATAGCTCATAAGACTGAAATCTAAAATCAAATAATGGTTCCTTGTTATAATGATCTATGCTTTGCTCAATGCTGTAAATTTGGAAAGAGTAATGATACGTGCATACTATTTTTTTCACACCATTTTTACACTTAGTTAACAATGAGTAAAGGTTTGGTTAATACAACAATCTTTGGTTAATGAGTTTTAGTAGCTTGTAAGTGATTGGTTACCAAAAGTTAGTAATCAAATAATATACTGTATTAACCAAAAATTTACTCATCATTAACCAAGTGTAAAAGTGGTGTAAAGAAAATGATGTGCAAGAATATTATTGATTTGGAAAGCGATTTTTGTTATGAGCATTTCCTATAGACTGCAGTATTGTTTTCTTACTATTTTCATTCTACGAAGTAGTGCTTGGGCCTGCACGAACTAGTGCTACTAGTATACTTTCATACATATTTAATATAAAGTGCTTTAATTAAAGTCATATATTATTTAAAATATAAATATGAAATATTAATTCAATCGTAAAATATCCACATCATACAGAGTTTTACAAATTAGAATTTTTCTTTCTCTTTTTGAGATATAGATAGAATCAGTTTACTAGAATAAAAAAACACCAAAACGAATTAATTGGTAAATAATTTGGAATTAAAATCATGAATGGAAAAACAATGAAACACAGTAAAAATAATGGAGATTATCACCTTGGCTTTCTACAATTAACTCAAAATAAGTGCACCAAAGTTTGAACCTTTTTGAGAATTCATATGATACTCTTGATGTAAATAGCCCCACGTGAGTCTTATTGTATAGCTCACATTGCAATTGCAGCATCCACTATCGGCATTACTCTATGGAAGAAAAGTTATTGAGACAATACATATTATATATAAAAAAAAGCCAAACGTACTTTGCTACATTAACGCTACTATATTCACTTGTGGTAGCTTGCTCAATGCTCAATATCAAGTTTAAGAGACTTTTGGAGATATTCATGGACTATAACCTGATTTTTGGTTTTCATCTAACATTATCTCAATTAGATATAGTCGCTGCTATCTGAAATGCTAGGATATAGTTCAGGTTGAAAATCAAGTATCTATTGGAAAATAATATATCAGTTTTTTGTGCTTGCAGTGCATCCTGCCATCAGAAAAACAATCAATTTGCCCATCTTATTTGATGTTTATGACAAAAGTTCCATATGACAATAGCCAAACATCAATAGAGATAACACCAAGAGCATAATTAGTAATGCAATTTGAGCTTAATAAGATTAATAGAGGTGGATTTTCTAAGTTACCTCCATAATGCACCCTTTTGCAGAAATAATAGAAAATATAAACTATATATTCGTCTTCCTTTGCTCACCAACGCCGTCACAAACTGGTCAGAAGTAAACAAATGAACTATATAACTATATCCAGGTATGATATATGTTATTGTCTTACATAAAAACTTCAGATGAATGTGAGTTCATAAATGTAAGTGAAAGCTTGAAGATCAATTTGAGTTTTGTGAGAGAAGATTGGAATACCCTTGTTGTGTATTTTGCATTATATCCAAGACTCTCCTTGTAAAGTTTTACTTAAATATTTCTGAGTTGAAACACGAAGAAAATGTCAGGGCTATGGACAAAATTTAACAATTATCTAAGAAATAGACCACGAAAATGGTACATATAACAAATTAACAACCAAACCAGGGAGCAAATTAGATTGGCATGTAGTTTAATATGTTTCATCAAGGAAAGTAGACAGAATCATTTTGGTTGAAACTTAAAAGCATCCTTTCCCCCTTTTCGATTTCTTGGTTGAATAAGATTCATTTACAGCAAGCAAAATCATTCAAAATACCAAAACCCCAAATACTTTGAGAATCAGTTGGTTCGTGTAACAAAAGATTAACCAATCTATACAGTGGACTAATGGAGAATATATAAACAGTAAAACAGAGCAGGGAAGAATGAGTAGTTTGCTCCTGCATTATGGTTAAATGCGTAATGGAGAATTAAGCAACTGATATATTTAGTTTGAAAAAAACTTCTCTAAAAGTAAATGAAGTATTGAGAAAACACAAAATACGTAATGGAGAATTGAGGAAACCCCAAATGCATAAAAATCAACACTCAGAAGAAAATCCGAGCAGTCTTACTAGAAAGCATACTCATGGTTCTGCCAGAGATACGTAGACATAGCGGTGGAGAGCTCCAAACGAAGCTCTTCCATTTCAAAAATCCATCCGAAACCAGCATGGACACACAGCTACTCATCAAGTCATCAGCAAAGTGAAGTCTTACCACGAGAAGCCATCGTTACTATACAAAGAAATATACATATCTTAGGGATTGCAATTTTCCCCATGCCTCATAGGTATTCACGGGTAATACTCGTTGGGGGATGGGGGTTTAACACCCGTTTATTAAATGGGGCGGGGTGGGAGTTCTTTCTCCCATACCCGTGGCCCCGTGGATACCCAATATATAATTTTAAGTATTTAAAATTATATTATTATTATGTATATATATATATATTAAAAAAATTATATTGTTATTTTGATTTTAAATATTTAAAGTTGTTAAATTAAATTAGTATGTAATGAATAAATTACGAAAAATTATGATATTAAAATTTATTTAGTTTATTATTCTTCTTTTTTTAATTTTAATAATTTTATGAATATCTATGAATATCTGTAGATATCCATCTACCCATAAAAAAATCAAAAACAAGTACCCACATAAATATGGGGCAGGGGACGAAAGGCTACAACCCGCCTCCGCCCGGCCACATTGCCATCCCTAAACATATCTTGAGAGGAATTCCACAGAAAATGTTGAATAAAGAAAGTGAAAATCTATGAATGAGAATAGAATGAGGTGGTTTCAAACTGTTGGTGGAGTAACCTGAGACAATATATGGTTTAGTTCCCGAAATTACAGCTACATGCCTACTTCACCAAGCTAGTAATTACGTTCAACAGACAATCGGAGAGGCGAGTCACGCTTAAGGTATTTTAGGTAAATTGTTAATTACTTTTTATTTATTAATATTAATTTATAACAAATATTTAAATTTTTATTAAATATAAATAATAATTAATAAATATTTATCAATTTATCTTAAATACTGATATCATAAAAAAAGTACCAAATTAATGTCAATTGAACACAAATTCGTGCTTGGAAGAAAGCTTATTTTGTTTTTTAAAAATGTTTATAATCAAAATCCTCAATAGAAGTTTTAGCCAATTTTTTTTATAAATTCAAACTAAACTAATTCAAAAATTTAGTGCGCGTTTAGATTAGTTGTGAAAAAAGATTATGTGTATAATTGATTTTCAAGAAAATTGAATATGAAAAAAATAATTTATATTTAGATATGTTAATTCATAATCGATTTTATGATAAAGAGTTTTATTTGTATTGTATAAAAAAATCACTTTTATGTATTAAATTACCAAAAGATATATAAAATAATTAAAAAAGTTATTTAATTGAAGACAAATAAGTATTTATCTCTTAAAACTTTTGAAATAATTTGAAATCAAATAATTAAAAGTTTAAAATAATAATTTTTCTAAAATTATTGTTTTTAATTATAGAAAAATAATATTAATTTATAATTAATTTTATACACTTTAAACAAACAAAATAAATTTTAGATAAAATAATTTTTTATTTAAAAAATTATTTTAAAAAATATTAATCTTTCCTAACCATTCTAAATGATAAAAGAACCGAAGAAAATATATTCCTATATATCTATATAAAATTATAAATATTTAAGAAGCTGTCAGTGGCAAGAGTTCTGCACAACTGTTACTTTAGTGAATTCCTTTTCGGCCAAAAGTTTCACTATTAAAATATGAGGATTATTCGTGTACTTAATTTTTTTTTAAGATATTGGTATTTAGATAAGTTGTTTAGCATCTATTAGTTGTTATTTATATTTAATAGACTTTTTAACATTTATTGTGAAACCAACAATTAATAAATAATTGATAATTCATCATGAGTACTAAACTTATCAAGATACCATAACAACTTTCTTAAAAAATATATAATTATTTTCTATCACATGCCAATTCCTTTTTTTCTCCCTGTGATAGAGCATTGAAGTAATGTCTTCTCAATTAATATAGTGTGATATAAGTGATAAATACTTGAGTCCTTTAAGTATGTGGTTAGAGGTTTGATTCTTGATCTATATGTATGAAAAAAAATCTGTTGAAAAAAATTAACCCTTTAAATAAATCTCAGTACCTCAAAAAATTAATCATCACAATTACTCACAGAAATATCATGAGAAAAAAAGAAGTAATGTCTTCTCTCTCTCTTCCGTCCATTACCAAAAATACAAGCGCACTAACCCCTTTAGCTATTTAAATGAAATTCAACTAAGTCAAGTCACTTAAGGAGATATGTTTTTTGTTTTTTGTTTTTACTTTTAACTATTTAAATTTGAATATTGAGTTAGTTTTTGAAAAAACTAAATAATTTTCTTAAATCTATCATGCCACCGTAGAAACTACATACTTAAAGATTATTTAATGAAGAATTTAATTTTGATTTATGAATAAATTAATCCCAAGACACCTTCACCGTACAACAAAATAAATGAAATTCAAACTAAAACGTGAAGTAGGATTGTCATCTGAACGTAGCATGTGAAGTAAAGAGGATGCCGGTGATGACACCAAGGCTCTGTTTTGATAATTGATTTTATTTTTATTCACTCTCAATGTAAAGTTAAATTTTATACTATTATTTAATAATGTACAGATACATCATTAAAAGAGTTAAACTTTTTAGGTAATTGTTGTGATAGTTAAATTCTTTTAATAATTTGATAATACATAATTAGATGATAGTGTAAAGTTTTTACATTGACGGTGAATCAAAATTAAACTCTTTGACAATTTATTTGAAGAGAGAAATGTAATTTTTAAGGGTATTTAAAATACTTTCTTATAAGATATCCTATTTAGATATTTGGCCAGAGAATTTTTAAAAATTTGAAGTATCTTAATAGGGTTTTTCATTACCTAGAGTAAAGAATTTAAAATAGTAAAATACCACCTGAATAGGTGGAATTTCTAAAATCCTAGAGCTTTGTTTTCGACCAAATTTTGGAGAGACTTGGGAATTGGGATACACCGAGTTACGAATAGCATGCTTTGTTGGGTATCCAAAACTCATTTAAACACAAAAATGAATAAGAATTGAAAGAAAAACTCACTCTATTTTTCTGAATAGAATTTACAAGAGAATTACTCTTTATACAAAAACTCTTAATATCTCTTAAGCTCTCTGGCTTTTCTTACTCTCTCTAGATACCCACACTTCTATTGAATGCATTTACAAGAGATGAGGGATGTCTATTTATAGGATAGGGGCTGCTAAAAATTATCAAAGTTTGGCCACCAAACTTTGGTGATTGCTGACTTTGAGCTCCTACCTACCATACTGCCATTGTTGACATTACAGCTGGAGTGGGTGGCTGGTATGCTTACCAGCCGTGGGTGGCTGGAACTCTTTAATTCTCCCCCTCCAGCCACTCTTGAAGCAATTGTTATCTGATAAACATTCCAGCTCTGTCTCTGCATAACTCTAGCTTTTCTTTAGTAACTGTCTTTGTTAACATGTCAGCTGGATTCTCCTTTGTGTGGATCTTCACTAATTTCAACAGTTGTTTATCTATGATCTCGCGTATCCAATGATATCAAATATCAATATGCTTTGTACGAGAATGGTACATTGAATTCTTGCTCAAATCTAGAGCACTTTGACTGTCACAATGTACCTTCTAATCCTTTTGCTTGATTCCAAGTTCTTGGAGAAAACACTTTAACCACAACATTTCTTTCCCAGCTTCTACTGCTGCAATATACTCTGCTTCTGTTGTGGATAGAGCAATGCACTTCTGCAATCTTGATTGCTATGAAATGACTCCCCCTGCAAAAGTGTAGAGAAATCCTGAAGTGGATTTTCTACCATCAAGATCTCCTGCCATGTTTGCATCTGTATAACCTTCCAGGATTGGATCAGCTCCCTCGTAGCAAAGACATATTTTTTATGTATCTTTTAAATACCAGAGAATCCGCTTGACTGCCTCCCAATGCTCTTTTCCAGGATTAGAGAGAAAACGACTCACGGTACTCACTGTATGAGCAATATCTGGTCTTGTACACACCATTGCATACATCAAACTTCCAACTGCTGAAGAATAAGGTATTGCTGACATCTTCTCTATCTCTTTCTTGGATAAAGGGCACGAAATCTTGCTCAACTTGAAGTGATTGGCTAATGGAATGCTTACTGGTTTGACATTGTGCATATTAAACCTTTTGATCACTCGTTCAATATACTTCTCTTGAGATAGCCATAACCTTCTGTTCTTCTTGACTCGAACTATATGCATTCCAAGAATCTGTTAAGCCGGTCTTAGGTCCTTCATGTCAAAGGACTTGGAGAGTTCATTCTTCAGTTGTTTAATTTTCATTGCATCTTGTCCCACAATCAATATATCATCTACATATAGTAGAAGAGCAACGAAATTTCTATCCGAAAACCTCTGAGTATAAACACACTGATCTGCAGCAGTTCTCTTGTAGCCTTGACTCACCATACACGAGTCAAACTTCTTGTATCACTGTCTTGGTGCTTGCTTCAGACCATACAAGCTCTTTTTTCAACTTGCAAACGAGGTTCTTATCTGAGACCTCAAAACCTTCTGGTTGTTGCATGTTGATTTCTTTATTCAGATCTCCATGAAGAAATGTTGTTTTGACATCCATTTGTTCAAGCTCTAGGTTTAAACTGGCTACCAAGTTAAGAATAACCCTTATTGAAGTCATTTTTACTACTAGTGAAAAAATCTCATCAAAGTCAATTCTCTTTTTCTGCTGGAATCCTTTGACTACCAATCGAGCTTTGTGTTTCACCACTTTTCTACTTCCATCTTTCTTCAGCTTGAATACCTATTTGTTTTTCAGTGCCTTTTTCCCTTGTGGGAGATTAATTATCTCATAAGTATGATTTTTCTGTAGTGATTCCATCTCCTCCTGCATTGCAAACAACCATTTTTCTTTATCTTTATGAGATATGGCTTCTTGAAAATTTTCTGGTTTGCCATCTTCAGTAAGCATGCTGTACTCTGATTCTGGATATCTTTTCGACGGAATCCGACCTCGTTCAGATCTTCGAACTTTTAGATTAGGAGATCCACCATCATCAGCTCCTTGTGATGGTCCTACATCTTCTGGTGGAGGATGTTGTCTCTCCCCTTGCTCAACACCTTCTTATTCTTCCTCCTCTTCTGCTTTTGGTATTTCCTCAGGCATGAGATTGTTACTTGTGGCAAATTGTGCTGGTGCTGAACTTGAAATATCTTCTTGGGCACTGGATTCTAGAATTTGAGATGTGAACACTTAATTTTGTTTGGATTTTTTAGCCATAGTTCAAAGGAAAAAAATTAAATTAAATGAAAATAAAATAAAAAAATGAAAAATACACAATCATCACACACAACCACACCCCATCCCTCCAGCACACTACAATGATCACACACACCCTACACCCATACTACACCCCATCTTACCAGCACACTACAATGATCACACACACCCTACACCCATACTACACTAGGCTGGCACAGGGGAGAGCCCAAAACTTTAACGTGGTTTCTAAAGTTTAAAAGGGGGAAGAACAAGATAAAGAGGAGGCTGAGTTTTTGATTTTGGATCAAAGGGGGAATCATTTTGAAAGAAAACCAACTTCAAAGGTAAAATCCATGTACTGTTTTTTTTATTTTGATTCATTGAAATGAAGTAAGATATTCCCTAGGACAATCCTACAACCTTTCAGTAAGAAAACTACAAACTGAAAACATACCTGCCATAGACAGAAGACAAATCAGAACCCAATTGGGAAGCCACTACCAACAGCCACCCAAAACCACCACCCAACAGCCACCTCGCAGCACCACCAAGCCATCATCCAAACCACCACTACCCACACCCAAACCACCCAAACCAACGAACCAACCGCCCATGTTCAGCCACCCATCGCCACCCAAATCAGCCACCATCCGCCACCCAAGCCACCCCAAAACTACCCCAAACAGCCCCCCACCAACAGCTACACCGGCACCACTCTACCGAGCCACCAATCCACCACACCTCCGAAAACCAAAAGCACTCCCACCCCACGGTCTGTAATCCTTGTTTTCTTGTCTTTAGTTTATCAATTTAATTTTTTTTTAATGTTTAATTCTTTGAAGCTTTTACGTTATTAAAGTATGTTGTTTTTTTACTTTTTTTGTTGTGATAGACATAGGATTCTCACTACTTAAGTGGGGTATAGGTGATGAAAAGTAAATAATAAAAATAAAATAAAAAGACAAAAGATAGAAGAATAAGTGAAGATGCAAGAGTGAAAAAAACTTAAAAGAAGTAGACAAAAAGATAAGTCTGTGCTTTCATAGGAATCAGTAAAAGAATTTTTTTTTTTTTAAAAGAAAAAAGTATAAGTTTCAATCGTAGGAATTAGAAGGGAGAAGAGAGAGAAGAAAAAGGAGGAAAGGGAAAAGAAGAAAAAAAAAGGAAGAAAGAGAAAAAGAAGAGAGAAGAGAGAGAAAAGAAAAAAAATGAAATGAATAAAAACAAATAAAAATTGAAAAAGATGAAGTAATAGAAAGAATGATATTAAAAATTAATTTTTTTGTTCTCTTTAACTTTGGTTGGTACAAGTTTTATTGTTATTAATTTCTTTCACCATTTATTTTATTTTATTTTATTTGTGCTTGTTTATTTTGTTTATCCTGTTTTGTTTACTTTACTTGTTCGTTTAATTATTTGATTTTACTGCATTTAAGTATTTTTTTTATTTAGACATTTGATATCAATTATTTGTACTTATATTATGCAAGAAGAAAAAAGGGAATAATAGTCACATACATGGTCCAATGCCATAATAATTTTGTCAAGTGGTGTTAATGGGTCAAGTATCCTCTAACTAATTTCTCTTGAGCTAGTTCTGTGGGCTTAGTACCATGTTCTATCTCATTCAAGACATGTTTTGAAAAATGATAATAATAATTTTGTTAGTTGGTGATGAGGGGTCAAGTACCTTCTGGCCATTTTTCTTGGGATGGTTCTGTGGGCTTAGTACCATGTTCCATTTTGTTTAGGATACACTAATCAGTCTCCTTTATTAAATCAATTTTATTTCAATCAAAATCAATCCATTTTTTATCAAATTAATCTTGTTTTTTTTAATCAATAAATTCAAATCATTTTTCTAAATTAAAATAAACCAACCCACAATTATTTTTTTTAAGAACTACGTGGCTTTGAATTCCCTATTGCACTTAGGGGATACGAAGGCACTCACGGCAAGCCAAATGTATAAATAGTCTAATTTAATTTTTATTTTTTTTTCCTTCCCTTACCTTTAAATATTCTAATTTATTTTTATTTATTTTCCACTAAACCTGTAAATATTCAATTTATTTATTTACTTTTTCCTTCAAATTTGTAAATTGTTTAGTTTAGTTTTTATTTAATTATGTGAATATTTGTAGTTTAATTATTTTTCTTAGTTCTATCAACAAACTTGCAAATATTTAATTTAGTTTTTTTTTGTGTTTATTTTCTTTCAAATTTGTAAATTGTGCAATTTAGTTTCTATTTGAATTTGTGAATATTTGTAATTTAATTATTTAGTTTATTTCATTTTTATTTAAGGGGTAAAATAGATATCGATTAGATTATTAAAATTTGTACAACTAGTTTAAGGTAACCGTCTTAGGACGGATGTATCAGGGGTGCAGTGGGATTAAGTTTCCACTCTTCCCTGTGCATAATCGACTCCCGAACCCAACCTGATTTTTCGCAGACCTTTTTCTTTTGTTTTATTTTAAATCCATTTTAAAAGGGTTTTGTTAGTCATTTTCCTTACCCAATAAAAGATTGGTGGTGGCTCCACGTACTTATTTAAATTTTTCTCACGCCATCCCATCGCGATTATTTTCCGGTCGTGACATGAGACATTGTGGGCTTTTCAATGTCTTTTATCGTCTAATTTTCATGGAACACTACATCCCTGCTTCTGATCACCTTCTTCTCCTTTGGGTCCCATAACCTGTATTTGAATTCCTTATCTCCATACCCTATGAAGATACAAGTGGTTGTCTTTGCATCGAGCTTTTGTCTAAGCTCCTTGAATACATGCGCAAAAGCTAAACAATCAAATACTCTCATATGAGAATATGAAGGATGCTTACCAAACCATACTTTCTCTGGAACTTCAAAATCCAGCGATGTTGATGGTGATCTGTTGATTAGGTAGCAGGCAGCTCTGACTGCTTCTCCCCATAATGACTTTGGCAGCTTAACCATACTGAGATGCTTCTGACTCTTTCCATAATGGTCCGGTTCATTCTCTCGGCTACACCATTATGTTGTGGTGTGCGTTGGACCGTCTTCTCATGTCGGATGCCTTAACTCCTATAATAGGCATCAAACTCCTTGGAAGTGTATTTGCCTTCATTATCAGACCGGAGACACTTCAACTTCTTTCCAGTTTCATGTTCTACCATGACATGAAATAACTTGAAGTAATTAAATACCTGGTCCTTTGCTTTCATGAAGTACACCCACACCTTTCGAGAAGCATCATCAATGAATGTCAGAAAGTACTTGTTTCAGCCTAGTGATTCCACCTCCAAGGGACCGCAAACATCAGAGTATACCAGACTGAGCAACTCTAATGTTCTCGTTGAAGAGAAACTGAAAGAGACTTTATGTTGTTTGCCAAACAAACAATGATTGCAAGGATCTGGAGCAGTATTCTTGGCAACAGTAATAAATTCCTTTTTCTCCAGGGTAGACAAACCTTTTTCACTCATGTGACCAAGTCTCTGGTGCCACAGATTTTGAGAAGCCTCTTTTTCTACTATGTTAGGACTATCTGCACATATCTTCATATAAGTCTTATATAAAGTACCACAAATATGACATCAAGCGATTTCCATGGTGCCCTTTGTTAATTCCATGCGCCATTGCAAAACTGATGACCATAGCTCTGTTTGTCAAGAGCTACTCCTGACAGTAAATTCAACCGAAGATCTGGCACATGTCTGACATCCTTCAAGGTGATTGTGCTCCCCACATTTGTTTGGATCTTAACATCACCTATTCCAGCAATCTCAGAGAAACTGAAATTTCCCATCTTCACTGTTCCAAAGTCACCAGCTTTATATGTTGTGAAGAAATCTTTGTGGGGAGTCACGTGGTAGGATGATGCAGTATCTACTACCCATTCTGTGTCTTCTCTTGAGACTCATTATTGATGGAACAGAAAGATATCTTTCCAGGGATAGTGACAAAAGTGTCTCCATCATTATTCTTTGGTTGAGAACTACCTTGCCCTTGTTCTCGTTGCAATCTTCGACAGTTCTTCTTTAAATGACCTTCCATTCCATAGTGGTAGCACTTGTATGTCGGCCTTCTTCCATCTGTGGATCTACCTTTACTCATGCTCCTTCCCTTTCCATTGCTTTGACCATTTTTTTGTTGTCTCCCTCGGCTTTCTGTTACAAGGGCATGAGTCTGGTTTGTACTCATATCCTTTCTTCTAGCCTATTCGTTAAACAAGACATCTTTAACCAAGGACATGGTAAGTTTCCCATTTGGATCTGAATTACTTAGAGAGACTACTAGCATAAGAGTGCTTGTGTTTCATCCTTAAGCTCCATTTCTACAAACGACAATTGTTTTATCAAGCTCTGAAATTCACTTGTGTGCTCGGCAACTAAAGTTCCACTACTCAGCTTCAGATTAACCAATCGCCTCATTATTAAGGCTTTATTCCGAGCAGTCTTGGCCTGATACATGCCTTCCAGATTTGTCCAGAGGGTATATGCGTCTGTCTCTTTTGCAATATGGTGAAAGACACTATGATCAATCCATTGTCGGATCTGACCAATAGTTTTTTTGTTTGATTTCTTCCACTCTGCTTCCTTTGTAGGATCAGGGTTTACACCCTTTAATGCCAGGGGATCGTACAAATCTTTACTACTAAGGAGATCTTCCATCCAAGGTCTCTATAGTGTATAGTTAGTAGAGGTGAGCTTTTATCATTGCTCCTGATGATGCAGATTCCTCCATTTATACTAACTTGTTCAAAAAATAAAGTTGAATTACTTCAAAAGAAAAACACCATTGTGTCCGAAACGGTCGAAAAATGGAAAATTTGACTCTCTTGAGTCAATTTGAAATTTCTAAAAAATCAGGGGCTAAAGTATAATTTTAGAAACTTTAGGGATAAAATTAAAATTTTTGAAAGATTATAGGCTAAAGTATAATTTCAGAAAAATTTAAGGATCAAATTGCAATTTCTAAAAGATCAAGGCCAAAGTATAATTTTTAAAAAATATAGGGGTCAACTTATAATTTTTGAAAGTTTAGGCTGGATGATGACGTGCCTGTTGACATGGCATTCACTAATGCTATGTGGCTCTGACTAGATCATCTTCAACCTTGGTTTGGAGAGTAGGGAAGTGGGGAGAGTGACACCCACTCTCAGGCGAAGCTCCTGGAGAGTGTGGCTTCTTCCGGCGTTCGTTTGGCCTGTCGAAAATTTCGTTGTGCTCGTCTTGACACCAGGAATCTGTTGGAGTGGTCAAAACACCAAATGGAGGTGTTTGAAAAATTCGAATTTTAAGAGCAGAGACTATGTTCTTTCTAGAAACTTTCCTAGCATACAACTTAAGCTCTGATACCACTTGTGGGGTATCCAAAACTCATTTAAACATGAAAATGAATAAGAATTGAGAGAAAAACTCATTTTATTTCTCTGAATAGAATTTACAATAGAATTACTCTCTATAAAAAAATTATCAATATCTCTCAAGCTCTCTAATTTTTTTCACTCTTTCTGGATACCTACACTTCTACTGAATGCATTTACAAAAGACGAGGAATGTCTATTTATAGGATAGGGACTGCTAAAAATTGTCAAAGTTTGGCCACTAAACTTTGGTAGTTGCTGACTTTAAACTCCTACCTACCATACTATCATTGTTGACATTACAGCTGGAGTGAGTGACTAGTATGCTTACGGCCGTAGGTGGCTAGAACTCTTCATGCCTTTCTGAAAACACAGAAAATCGTTAGATTTGCCATTGATTATTGCGTGCCATGGCGGCAATCTCCATTATCTTTGAAAGAGACAAAGTGTAAAGGAGGTAAAAGGATAATTAGATGAATTTTTTATTAGATTATACTGAATGGATAAAAATAAACTATAATTTTATTTAAGATTAAACCATTAATTTATTTAAGATTCTTTAAAAAATTATTAAAAGAATTCAATTCATGACTTATTTAATGGATAGATATCCTACTTATCCATTAATACATTTTAATAGGTGGGTATCAAATTCATCCATTTAATTTTATAAAAAAAACTGATGCTAACATGGGCTTTGTGAATGGCATTAAAGGATTCTTCGCAGTTGGTTTCTTCCAAATGTGTTTTTTTTTTTTTAAAGATTTTGTATCTTTTGTGGCGATTTGGGGCAAGGCCATCCAACTATTGTGGTCTGTCGCGAACCATGAGAACATGACTTCTGTTTTAGTTGATCTCTTTTGAGTGTCTGCTTTGAAGGTCCTCTTCACTACTGCTATATTCTTAGATATTATAGGGAGAGAGGCGAGTGGGGCAGAATCAATTCAGTAATGCGAAGAAAGGAAAAACTTCATTAATTAGACAATGATGGCTAGTTTTAAGGTTTTTTGAAGATAGTGAGTCTATCTTAATGGACAACAGGTAATCTATTAACCGTCCAATAAATAAATTGGACATAGTAAATATAGTCCATTAAAACCAATTAATACATAATAGATGAATTGAAGCGTTTAATTTCTATTCATTGTTATTGTAAAAAATTTTACACTGTCATCTAATTATGTATTGTTAAATCATTAAAAGAGTTTGACTATTACAATAATTACCTAAAAAGTCTAACTCTTTTAATGATGTATTAATATATGATTAGATAACAATGTAAAGAAACAATGTAAAGAAACTTTACATTGATGGTGGATAAAAATTTAAGAAAATTAATTCCTGAATTGAATTAGATCTATGTACGGTTGAACGGGATGAATAATGAGTTGATGGGTGATTTTTTCACCCCTACATGACACCCAATTTACAAATTATTTTTGGAACCCATTTACTAGCGGTAATGTAGCTCAAACCTATTTTCTCTAATTAGTAAGAGAAACCGTTTTGGACACCATGGAAGTAACAATTTAATTATTCAGCCTAATACTAGCTTATTTAAATGATAGGGACGATGAGAATTTATACAAAAATTATTTAAAATATTTATTATAATCTTCATCCACTCCAACTGCTAAAATTGTTAGCTTTAGGAAAGAAAAATAAAAAAATTGCTAGAGAAAAATATTTTTAAAAAAGGCTTAACTTGCAAATCTGTGTGGTGGGACTAACGACGAAACTTGCTTCAAAATTTTGAAGGGACAATGAAAAATTTAGATGGATAAGTAAATTAAAGTAAAAAAATTTATCAACAATTTAGACATTTAATAATGAGAACATATCTTTTCTCTTCTTATTTTGGTAAGTCCTCAAAGTTTGGTATGTAATAAAGGGACAAAGATTTCAAAAATAGAAAAAAAATTTCTATCATTTGACAACAATAAACAATGTGTCTGGAGGTTGTTACTTTAGTATTACTTATCTATAACCATCATAAAAGAAATTATTAGTATTATAGTAGGAAATCATTTCCTAAAGTTCTAACTTTGACATTGTTTATAAATTAATTTCTGTACGAGCCTATAAAATAAGATAATATTTTATTTTGACAATAGTTATTTTAAAGGAGACAATATGTTAACACCAAAATCAAATCACAATATAAATTTAAACCAATAATAATATAATTTAGCACACATGCTCTCAAGAAAAAGAAAAAAAAGATAGGAGGCGGCTGCCCCTATGCCTTAATGAAGATCTGCCACTGGGTGGGACTAACTAGAGGGAATAAATTGTGAAGCAGGACGAGGATCACATGCATGCACCAAAAGCTTGTTTTTGCCGCTTTTAGTATGATAAATTGATAACATGCCAACCATGGCCTAATCTGTGTGGTAGGACTAAATTCTAACTCCAAACCATGTAGGAGTCAGAATCAATCACTGTCATAATTCCATAGCCAAGGCAGTACAAGGTCCTCCTAGCACATTCAATATATATATGGCCCTCGCTCCTCTGTTGCCGTATATACAAGAAAACCTACCATCAAATTATATTTTCACCACAAGAATTTCAGAGTTTAAGGCTGGGTTCAACTAATCTGAAGACTAGAGTTTGAGAAAGATTTACGTTGTCAAAGTTTTTACTGCATTGTAGTGTGGTCCACAATGTGAAAGAATGACAATATAATAAATAAATAAATCATTGATAAAGAAAAATTCACCATGTTTTCGGGCTTGATTAAGACATTCAGTCCCAGTCAATGCCCAAAGGGTCAAGAATTTGCTGATTATTATGCACTATGCAGTCGTAGTTCGCGTAGAACGTGAAGGAATAATGCTATATTTGGTAAGAAGGACATATTTCCTTTTGTTTATTCTCACTTAGTATTCTTTCGCACTTACCACGCCACAAATTGATAATAATTCTGGTTTGGAGGGAGAGGGCGTGGATAGCTCACACTGTAATGCTATATACCATGTGCACAATATTGGTTAGTGTTGCTTGTTATACTGTAGCACCAAATAATTCATTGATGTTTAATTTTTTTTGCGGGTTTTAGAAAAGTTTTATTGGCCTAGGGAGAATAGAAAATTAAGATGTAAGAAATGGAGCCCTTATTATATAATCACAACCATAATAAAGATCAAGAGTGATATCTGTTGTGTTTCGCTCTCTTAGTATGTTGTAAGATTTTTGTACAACCACTAAATCAATTTTTTTTATTTATATGATAATTGAAACTAGCATCTCTATCCTAATGCTATTACACCCTTATCACTTTAGTTATGCTTAAGCAATATAGAAACTGAAATTTGAAACCCAAAATTTGGCTTCAAGTACATAAATGACTAACTAGCTAAGATTACATATAATTATGATAGGTTACAGAAATATACACTAAGACCTAGTCTTTAAATTATTAGGAGGTTCCTAATTCAATTCTCCATCATGCTAATTAACTTACTAATGCAAATTTATTAGTTGAAGTTATTGCTTATTTAGCCAACAATACATATTTATTATAATTATAATTATATAAATAAATAAATCATTACATGTTAATTTGTATTAACGTTTTTATATTACTAAAATTTTCTCTAAATTTAGTAAAATTACATTAATATTTTTTTTACACGTTCAGTAATTATTTTTTCTCTCTAAAAATTCTCTAATGTTATCAGTACTAAATAGTAGTGATTTTTTTTTTCTATAAAGAAGATATCAAATTGATATGAGAAAAGAGAGAGTAGATTAAAAAAGAGATAAAGGAATTTAAAATTCTTAATTCCCAGAGTATCTCTTGTAGTTGTGGCCATCGCCAATGGAACTCTTTCACTTCAAACTTCAAACTTCAAAGTTGAAAATTGAAATCGAAAAGAAGAAAAGGAAAAAAAAAAAAAAAGAAATTAGAAAGAGTGACCACATCCACAGTGTGTAGTAAGTAAGTAAAGTGTCCCCCCAGTTGGAGAGTCACCACTTCAACGTAACATCGTAAAGTAACAGCCGAAGTGCAGAACACACAACACAATCCATCCATTGGCTTTGAAATTGAAGTCAATGTTGTGAGCGGTGGGTGTTGTTGTTGTTGTTGTTGTTGTTTGTGACTTTGTGTTAGTTAGTTCATCCTCTCACACTCACACCCACACCCACACCCACTACTGTCACTCTATTATTCCCTTCCCCTACTCTGCTTTTTCTATACATCATTTCCATCTTCTTCAAACCAAAAGCTCATTTCATCACTTCGATTCCGATTCCGATTCCGCTCTCTCCGATTCATGCATGTTACGCTGCTACATATTCGTAAGGAGGACCCTTCAATACGACACCGCTTCGTTCTTCTAGGGTTTCCAAAAATCCTCCGCCATGGCTATCAGAGGCGTCGATTTTAAGTGGTTGGTCTCAATCCTTCATCTCTTTCTTTCTCTATTTCCTGCCTCTGATTGTAGGACCAACCTCTGACGTATCCCTAATTTGATTCAATGCAACTCGCTCCTTCCAGGTACGATGGCTTCTTCTTGTCCATGCTCGCCACCAGCGTGTATCCTTCAACAATTCACCTTCTGGGTTTTCCTAATTTTGTTATCATTCTACATTTTCAATTGCCTCTTCGTTTTTTCCTTACTTTATCTGAGTATTGTGAGAATCTTTTTTTAAAAATAATAATAATAAAAACAAAAGAAATCTGATAATGTCTATGCATGTATTCTTTAACCATTTGAATTATAGAGTTATTGTCGCAATTAATTGGAAGCGGTACCATTCATGTACATACCCGTTGCACATATGGATTGTGGTGGGTTCCTTATATTAATAATCCTTTTTAGATCGCTATGTATTTCTCTTTTTCTTGATAAGATAAGGTTGTCTCGTAAATTTGATGCCTTTTCTTTTCTTTCACTGGTTCAGGTTGACTACACTACTGTGTTTATTTTCCGGCTTTTGATGTTTGTTGATAATGGGCTTGCTGCGGGAATGGGTTTGTAAGGCCTTACATCCTTAAACTTTTGATGTTATTGTTGACTGTTTCATAAAAATATTTAGGTTGTTTTATTCAATTTTTTTTTTCCTAGTTGAATAAAGAGAATTCACATTGGGTGTATACATTAATGTAAGAAGCCCTGGTGAAATTAGAGTATGATAGATGAGGCGTGTGTCCTCATATGTTTCTCGTAATCTATTTAATTGAAAATTAGCCAGATTCGAATGTGCCAAAACTTGCATTTTGTAACTAAGATTCTTTTACAGACAATGATCATGGCACCAACTAATAGCATGTTGGTATTGTTGATGGAGTCAATCTACATGGAACTAAAGTGATTGTGTTGAGATAGTATGGATAGTACTAATTGGTTTTAACACTAACAGAAAATTTATTGGGCAGTCTAGTCATTTGCCCAAAGTCCAGAGCAGCAATGCCTGTAATGGGTGGTGCAGCTTAGGTTAAAAATGCACTATGGAAGAGAAGGACATGAAAGTTTTTTGGAGAATATAAATGGACTATGGTCATTATGGCCTGTTGTTTTATGAAAAGATATTTTTCATTGTGAACTTCTGGAATATGAAGCTTCCGGGGTTCATTTCACTTAATTTTACGTACTTAATGATGTTTTAATTCGTCAAATCCCAGTACTAATTCAGTTTCTCTTTTATTCCCCCGCCCCCTTTTACTTTCTATGCTTCTAGAGATTTTGGGTGGCAGCAGAGATATGCTCGTTTCTGTGGAAGAGTAGTAGTCCTTTCTATCCTTGCATTGCTTCTCTATCCATTTCTTTGGGCTTGGACTATAATTGGTACCCTGTGGTTCAGCAGTGCCAAGAACTGCGTATGTTTTATTTTTATTTAATCTTCAGTGCTACTTTTGTAAACAAGCTTATGATGCATAATGCAAATAATTACCTGCAGTTGCCTGAAGAGGGTCAGAAATGGGGCTTCCTCATCTGGTTACTTTTTAGCTACTGTGGACTCCTTTGCATTGCTTGCATGTCACTAGGGAAGGTTAGTGGTGCTCTATTGTTACCCATTAGATGTTTCTATGACTTGTTTCCATGAGCAAAAAGACTTTTTTGTTCTGCATGTCATGCTGTTCTTGTTTCTGAACAACCTTTCAACTGCACATTTCTGCAGAATACTATTATCCTTATTGTTTCTTCTCTAGGTCGGTGCTGTTCTCATTTTGATTTGTTTAACTCTTTGCAGTGGTTGACACGAAGACAAGCACACTTATTACGTGCCCAACAGGGTATCCCTGTATCTGAATATGGGGTAAGCTTTACCTTTACTGTATCATGTGGTAGAGTGTTAGTTAATGCTTCATAGAAACTCCATCTTTCGAAAGTATTTCTAAACGATGTTCTCAAAAAGGAAATTTTTTTCCTTGTTTGTTCCCCTCTGAAAGGAATGGGACAATAAAAGATTCTCTGATTAAGTTTTATCTTAAATTTGTAGTTGGTTCTGTCAATTATTTGTTAACATTCGGAATAAATTGTAATCTGACATGGTATTGAAGCTAGGTCATCAACAAAAGTTTTGTTGCAATCCTTTCTAATAACTATACGATGAATCTATGTTGCTTTATTCTCATTTTAATTTGTCTTGTTTTGATTTTGGGAACCATGTCATAATTTTCTTTTTATGAAGCTAAACTAATCTGGCAATTATGAACCCCACTGGTATCATGAAGCTCATGCAAACTGAACATCCTCTACCACTTTTGTGGGATTCCCAGAAAGTTACAAAGAAAATATTGCTACCATGCTTGTTCTGCCAGTTCTTTGGGGAGGCAATACCATTAGTCTAGTGCTGTCGCTTCATTTCAAAGATGTTGCATATATGGGGTTTATTGAAGTATATTGTAATCATGTTCGTAGAAATCTAAATGTATATTCACTTCATTTGATTATCCATACTTTAGGACTATTAGATGATAACAATTGCTATTTTCCTTTTGTTAGGTTCTAGTTGATATGATCCGAGTGCCTGATTGGGCATTTGAAGCTGCAGGTCAAGAAACAAGGGGCATGGGCCAAGATGCTGCTGCATATCATCCAGGACTTTACTTAACTCCAGCTCAGGTGGTTTTAGCTGATGTTTCTAGACATCTTGATTACATATTAGAACTCATGTAAAGCAGCAGTTCATGTTATTCTGTGCCAAGCAGAGTGAACTTTATTGTCACATGCAATAGTTAATGAAATCAAGGTAGTTAAAGGCCAAAGGCGCCCTTAAGGTGCTAGGGGTTTTTAACTAACGCCTTGAGGTGAGAGGTGCAAAAAAGTGCACACCTCACTAAAGAAAGGCAATAACATTAGAAATAAGATAACAATAAAAGATTTGACTGTGCATTAATTTTCCATATAAATTCACTACTCAAGCAAAACTTTAAAATTATCAATAAGGCGCTAAAGGCGTGCCTTGCCTAAACCAAAGAGGCGCCAGAGGTGTGCGCCTCACTAAAGGGCAACGCCTCAACCAGGAAGAGGTGCTGACCCCTTATGGGGCCATGCCTCAATGCTTTAGGCGTGCTTTTTGGCGCCTTTGACCAGATTTTGCTTGATTTCTCTCATGAATTAGTCATTCCTTCTCTTTTGTGTTTTCGGACAATGTGTTGGTTATGATTATTGTGTCATATTTTTATATCTGTTATTGAAATTACTTTCGTATATTTATTGTCAGTTTCACTGCTGATAGTTGGGTTTCTTGTCTGGGTTGGGCGCAGAGAGAAGCAGTTGAAGCTTTAATTCAGGAACTCCCAAAGTTTAGCCTAAAGGCTGTTCCTACTGATTGCAGTGAATGCCCCATCTGCTTAGAAGAGTTCTATGTAGGGAATGAGGTATACTTTTTAACTAATTAAGGATCTATAACAGGTCATGCCTTGTGCTGTTTGCTATCAATTGCTGAAAAACGTGCTCTAATCTGATTACTTAAATGGTTGATGGACCCTTTTGTGCCATCTGACTATATATGGGATCATATTCAAATTTGCAATAGTAAAAAATATTTTTATATTCCATCAGTCACATTGCTTTAAATCATTCCTGTGGGTTCTCATCTTTAAGCTCTTTATCTAACCTCGCAAATTCTTGGAGCCTGTACTTTTAAGAAAGTTGAGATGCAAATGTGTATCATAAAGAGCAATTGAAAATTAGTTTCTAACTTAATGTAATGCAGGTCCGTGGTCTGCCTTGCGCTCACAATTTTCATGTTGAATGCATTGATGAGTGGCTTAGGCTGAATGTGAAATGTCCTCGGTGCCGTTGCTCAGTATTTCCAAATCTTGATCTTAGTGCTCTGTCCAATCTCCGTGCCGATTCTGAACGATCTTCTGCCAGTGTTGTGACAACAACCAGATATGTGAGAGGCCAACCTTCTAGTCAAAGTTACCGGTTGAGATTACAGGGTCTTCTTCGCCCAGTGCGTGCTGAAATTGCAGGGCCAGTTATTGACACAGACAATGCTTTGGTAAATGCTGAGAACGGTGTTGTACCTGTTGTGACAAGAAATGCATCAACAGGAGACCAGGCCTCTTCTGTTGAATGTGTGCCTGTCAGTCTTTCCTCTGCACAAAATTAGACTGCCTTCCTCAAATTGTTTCTGAACTTGTGTTATATTTCTAACCCATTCTAGAGAAGTTGAAGGGTGCATATCCATATCCGGCCATTTTGTGAAGCTTTAAAAATGGTCCACATTCTAACAAGAAATTTCCATGATTGATCCATAAAGAAATGGATTAGTTTCCTTTTTTCTGGGGGATCTTGGAGTAGTAGGACTTGGAAAATGAAAATATACCTTTTTGCTTAACTAACATAGATTAGAGCTGCTGATGTGTAATTGTCTTTCGTGTTAAAAAATTGTAAAGAGTTGAAAATTCTAATTGTATGTTGAATTTTTTTTATATGCCTTCTTTTTCCTTCTCACTTAGGGTAAGATTTTTTTTTTTTGTTCTTGGGAGGGGGGTGATATATGGTTATGGATACCGCAATAGGAAATATATACATTTTTTTTTGGAATGGTGCTATACGCCTTTATTTTAGTGTTATTTTGTTGTATTTATGTTTGTGCATGTTAAGGACTTACTGTTGCAATGAATCAATGTGATTCTCGGCTGTTTTGCATCGGGAGGATAGCTCTTTTTCTACCCTCCCACAAGGTCTAATGCTGGACTATAGAAGGAATTTTAGCGTTGGAGCTGCGGGCGATTCTTGATAAATCAAAATTGACATCCCTACAATTTCGTATGAACGTAGGAATGAAATTCGAGTAAAACATGTATTGTTCAAGCATAATACTTATGATTCGGCTTTACTTCTACAGATTTACAGCATGATTGGGAAATAATTATTAATTCTTTTTTAAAATAGTTTTTTTAATTAAAATTTATTTTATTTAAAATTTATCTTACTTGTATGAAGTGTGTAAAATTGATTATAATTTTTGGAGAGAGAAAGATATTTGTTTTTAATTAAATAAATTTTTTAACTAAGTCATATATTTTTTAGTAATTTAATATATAAAAGTAATTTTTTTATATAATTAAAAAGAATATTTTAAATTTGATTATAAATTAACATATTTAAATATAAATTAACATTTTTATAATTAATTTTTTTAATTTAAAAAAAATTAATTATACATATTATTAACTTTTAATATAATTTTATTTCACAATTAATTTAAATACACACTAAGGATATAGGTGATGCTGGTGCCCTAAAGCCCGGGGGGCACCACTTTTTTTTGTTTTAGGGGTTATAAACTCTGTAAATGGAACTTCAGTTTTCGCGTATTGAATGGAATGTGGTGTAAAGGCACGGCCGAGTGATTCGTCAAACTTGTTAAGATAATGACTGGTAGGGTTAAAAAACACGGGACCAGCCACTTGAATAGAAATGAGATTTTGACATTAGCTAGAAGACAACTTGAGGGATGAAACATGCTCACATGGTTATAGTTCTCTTTGCCTACATGGTTTTCTTGGGTCACATATTGATAGAGATATATGGGAGAATTGGGAGAATTATTGCGAGGTACTGAGGTATACTTACTGTAATTCAATTTGGTGTGTATGTTTAAATTATGATTATTTTACTAAAAATTTTATGTTAAAGAAACACTAATGAAATAATTACTCTCTATAACAATAATTATGTTTTAAAATATAATTACTATCTTGTGAAAAGTAAAGAAAGGTAATTTTAAAAACATTGTTAAATTAGGCACCAAATTGATATATAGTACCTGATTCGTATTTTCCTGGATATGTTTGACATGCATAAAATCTCTCTCAAGTCCGGAGACTATATCATGAATTTAAAAGAAAATTATATTGTTTATCTTATATTTTAATAATTGATTTATAGTGATTGTTTATCTTTGTTATAGCTTATGTTATGTCTTACATTAAGTAAACAAGTTTAATATGATACTTAAGTTATGAAAGCTCTTCCTCTTACTAAGTTAATCTTTTGGGATAAGTTATCCTTATTGACTTAAATCGTATACCCAAAAATGAGTGAGCGAAGAAAGAGTTACATGTATTAAAAGAGTTAGTAAAAATTACCTTAAATGCAAAAATTATGATTATTTTACTAAAAATTTTATGTTAAAGAAACACTAATGAAATAATTACTCTTTATGACAATAATTATGTTTTAAAATATAATTACTATCTTGTGAAAAGTAAAGAAAGGTAATTTTAAAAACATTGTTAAATTAGGCACCAAATTGATATATAGTACCTGATTCGTATTTTCCTGGATATGTTTGACATGCATAAAATATCTCTCAAGTTCGGAGACTATATCATGAATTTAAAAGAAAATTATATTGTTTATCTTATATTTTAATAATTGATTTATAGTGATTGTTTATCTTTGTTATAGCTTATGTTATGTCTCACATTAAGTAAACAAGTTTAATATGATACTTAAGTTATGAAAGCTTTTCCTCTTACTAAGTTAATCTTTTGGGATAAGTTATCCTTATTGACTTAAATCGTATACCTAAAAATGAGTGAGCGAAGAAAGAGTTACATGTATTAAAAGAGTCAGTAAAAATTATCTTAAATGCAAAAGTTATGATTATTTTAGTAAAAATTTTATGTTAAAGAAACACTAATGAAATAATTACTCTTTATAACAATAATTATATTTTAAAATATAATTACTATCTTGTGAAAAGTAAAGAAAGGTAATTTTAAAAACATTGTTAAATTAGGCACCAAATTGATATATAGTACCTGATTCGTATTTTCCTGGATATGTTTGACATGCATAAAATCTCTTTCAAGTCCGGAGACTATATCATGAATTTAAAAGAAAATTATATTGTTTATCTTATATTTTAATAATTGATTTATAGTGATTGTTTATCTTTGTTATAGCTTATGTTATGTCTCACATTAAGTAAACAAGTTTAATATGATACTTAAGTTATGAAAGCTTTTCCTCTTACTAAGTTAATCTTTTAGGATAAGTTATCCTTATTGACTTAAATCGTATACCCAAAAATGAGTGAGCGAAGAAAGAGTTACATGTATTAAAAGAATCAGTAAAAATTACCTTAAATGCACATCTAGAGTGCCCAGTCAAAGTGGGTCATTGTGAACCCCTTTTTTCAAATGATATGTAATATAATCTCCTATATTAAGTAAAATAATAAAGCTCAACGTGGTACTTAAGTCTAAAAATCCTTTCGCCAAATAAACTAATATTTTGGAATCAGCTTTCTCCAGAAGCTTAAGTCATTATACCTCTATATTGTTCCAATTTTATCTTTTACTTTTTTATCAAAAATATTTTAAATAAATTTTTTATAATAATAACACGGAAGTTTAAAATTATAATTTGTCTGTAAACTATCAAACCACTAATAAAGCACGTCTAATAAAATGTAATGCATTTTAAAAGATATTTTCCAAATGAATTTGTAATGGGAATTATTTCTGTATTTATTTGTTTTTTTTAAGCATCAATTTATAAAATGAGTTGATAAATATTTATTAATTATTATTTATATTTAATTTTTTAACTATTTATTATTAAATTAACAATTAATAATTAATAAATAATAAATAATTTATTTTAAATACTAAACTTTTAAAATTATCATAACAACTTTCATTAAATGATTGTCATGTCAGCCTACAACATTTGAACCTATGACTCGTTAAAGATTAGATCCCCCTTATTCTGTAGCTAAAGACCCAACTTAGCATATATTTAAGAGTCCTTTATTGAAGGAATAAAATATCGTGACATAAAAGTATGGGAAATTACAAAATTATTCTCGGTGCCACCGATTAAGAAGGCTGCCCAAAAAAAATGCTATGACAATTTTGTAACATTGTGTATGTCTTTGGTTAGCTAAACGTATAAATGGGTTTTAAAGACTTTTTCATCATGTTTTAAAGAAATTTTAGTAAGGGGAAGTAAACAAATTTTTTATTCTAAACGTAATTTGGATAGAAATAATATTTTATTATTTTTTTGATAAAAAAATTTATTTATATTTATATTAATAAAAATATTCTTATAATTTGATATTATATAACTATTTTAATAATATTTAAATACATATAACCTAATAATTTTTTAAAATATAATTATAATTATACTGAAAGTAATTTTATTTTATAATATTCTAAATAAACTTAACTTTTTAATAAATTTATTTTGAAATTAATTTATTTATAATCAATCTTTTTAACATCAACTTATTTTATTTCTTGTGCGATACACAAATTTGTTAAATTAATTGTATATAGACTTTTAAATAATAGAGTTTAATTTTGATCCATTGTCAGTATAAAATTTCTTTACACTGTCATTTAATCATGTGTTACTAAGTCATTAAAAGAGTTTAACTATCACAATAATTGCTTAGAAAGTCTAACTCTTTTAATGACGTGTCAGCACATGATTGAATGACAGTGTAAATTTTTTTTACACTGACAGTGGATTGAAATTAAATCATAAATAATAATGTGTTATTTGTTGCAATACTTTTTACATAATTTTTTTATAAGATATATATATATATATATATATATAATAATTCAATCATTTCCTAAATTAATTATATCATAAAAAATCATAAAACTCATAAAAATTAACATTATCATGAAATAATTAATATATCTAGTGTCTCTTAATATTTTATTTTAAAAATGAAGTAATAATTATAAAAATATTCTTTATGTGAGGTATTTGATTGCTAGTCTCCAACGATGTCAAGTAACTTTACAATATTGTGCTACATACAATGATTCTAAAATATTTTAATACATTTTCAACTTTTTAATTAACATGTTAAGTAAATAAAAAATGCGAATGATATAACTGTACAAAGGAAATGTGTCTATCATTTAAAATTCGTCAATAAGACAATAGAACCATAAAATTTTTATTTTAAGCTTTTATATTTTCTGATCATTATTAGCATTGACCTTATTAACAAAATCATACCGGACAGCTATTACAGTACTAAAATGAACAAAAAATTAAATTTAATTAGTCACATCAAATAAAAAAGAGAGTATAGAATCCAAAACATTGTATAGAACTCAAAACTCTACTGCATAAAACATTATCTTAATAATAATTTAAAACCAAGAATGTAAAGAATAACAAAGAAAGAGTAGAGAAAAGCACATTTAGAACCACTATCAAAATGTAATAACTCAAAGCAAGTTTAAGGAATTTTGAATAGACCATGCTTTGTATCTTTACATTATATATTTATATTACTTTTGACTGTTATTAAATTCTTGTAATTTTTTTAAGTTTCAAAGATATGAAATATAATTACTTTATCTAGTTATCTAATGGGCAAAAAAATTGAAATTTAATTTCACATACTCAAAGAAATAAGAGACATTATATGACTTAACAAAAAGATATTTATCATATTTAAAATCTAGAAAAATTAAATATTAACAAATTCTTATATATTTGATTTGATCTAAATAAATATAAGATTTGAAAGTATTATCTATATTATATTTTAAAAAAATTGTGGCAAATTCATTTAAAAATTAAGAAATTGCTTGCTTTAGTTACATGTCATTTAGATTCATTAATTTTGCTTTTTGAAAAATTATGCAATTATGATTTATGATTGTTCTTTTGTTGAGTTGGATATTATTTGCTTAAAAATTATGCATTAGAAACTAATTTTTCAAAGTTGAACTTTATGTTATTCTTAACAACTTTGGAGAGTCGTTAGTAGAATAAATTTTAAAGATATGAAATAGAATTACTCTATTTACATAATGATTTTTTTTTAAATTCGATTTTACCTACCCAAAGAAATAAGAGATATTATATGACTTATTAAAAAGATATTTATCATATTTAAGATCTAAAAAAAATTAAATATTAAAAAGTTATTATATTCAAAAGCATATATAATAGGATCTAAACAAATCTAAGTTTTAAAGATATTATCCATATTATATTTAAAAAAATGTATGGATTATCCATTTAAAAATTAAGAAATTGCTTGTTTTAGTTGCATGTTATTTAGACTTACTAATTTTGATTTTTAGAAAATTATGCATTATGATTTATAGTAATTTTTCTGTTAAGATAGATACTAATATTGCTTAAAAATTATGCATCAGAAAATAATTTTGCAAATAGTAGGATAATGAGAAAGTTATATTAAGGATCAATTTGTTATTATTGAAATTTTAAGATAAAAATAAAATCCAAAATTATATTTCATTACTTATTAAAGAGATAAGAAAAATTATTATTTAAAAAAATTAAATTAAATATTTAATATTACTGAAAATTCAATATAAAAATAATTCTAAATTTCATTATCAAAGGAGTGATAATTCAATGAATAGGAATTTGGAACTAAAGAAACATATATATGAGTGACATGTGAAATTTGTCCAAATTTCATAAACTATGTTTTATATAATAGTATATAGATAGATTTATTAACAATCAAACTCACAATAATCATATCTTTTTTGACAATTACACATCAAAAAGTAATTTTTATCAACATTATCAAACAATATTTATTTAATATTCAAATAAAATTTTTTAAACATAAATTATTTCAGTTAAATACACTTCTAACTAAAATTAAATTTGTAAAATTTGGCATTTAGGATTCAGGATGCCCGACGCTACACGAAATACTCCAGCAAATGTGAATTCACAGCTAGCGGAAAAATAAGTTAGGTTATGATTTATCATAAATATGTTAGTTTTGTTTTGTAAAAATTTGATTTTAGTAGGTTTATTATTTATTATAGGCTTTCTTTGGACATAATTTAACCTTTTGATAAGAACATAAAAATTTGATTTTTATTAAAAGTTTATATAATATAAAAAAATTTAAATAGGTCAATAAATTAAAACGTTAAAATTTTAAATATATTCATTTTTTAAAAAAATTATTATATTATATAAAATAAATAAATAATATTAATATTAATATATAGCTAATAAATTATATAATTTATTAATTATATATATTAAATAAATAAGTTCACTTATTAAGTTAAATTAATTTTTTTGAAAGTTTAAGTATTATTTTATTTAATTAAATAATATTTTAAAAATATATAAATTTGATCTATTTAATAAATAAATTAAGTGAAGTCCTAAGTAAGGCATGACGTATTGTCAAGCCTGACGTATTCCCGCGGGCAATTGTAACGAATAAATTAGGATTCTTGCTACAAAATTGATTGATTTGTTGATTTGGTTTTTTAGAAGATTATTTTAGTTTTTTTAAAAATATTAATATTTAAGATGAGTTATTTAATATTTAATATTTATATTTAATAAATTTTTAAATATTTATTATAAAATTAATAAATAATAAATAATAAATAATTTATTTTAAATATTAAATTCATTAAAATATCATAAGAACTCGTTAATTATTGTTCTATTCGTGCTCTTCTTACTGCGCTCTCAACGTCCTAGGCCCTATCTCCCTTGACGACGACAAATGCCACGTCACACTTATCCATTGATATGACGGTGCCGCAATTACAAATTTACAACCAACCGGGTCCTCCTCTCCTATTCATTGCCATGGTATTGATGCAGATATTAAAAGATCGAGAGACTTTGGTCTTCTAGGAATAGTGGAATGACAGTAGGCGAAAACATTGTCTTCAACGATATATGCGCGTGATCGTGTTCCACACTTGTGAAATTTGCAGACTATTGCTAGTTCAAATTTGAAAACTCGACTCAAATAAATGAAATCATGATAGGAATTAGGAAGTACTTTTTTTGGCTGGCTCTATTAATCAATAATGTCAGACTAACATATTCATATTATCACACACACATATATATATATATATAATACGTATAAGTCCTTCCTCTATATAGCTAAGAGCTTGCATAAAGAATATGAAAGGAACTTCATTACTTCCTCTCTCCAGTTACAAAACTAACACTTTATTCTAGTTATTCTAATTATGTTGGGAATGAATCCGTATTCAAGTTTGACACTAGCTTTGATCAATCATTAGTGGTGAAGAAATCAAGAGACTACTACACATATATCTACCTGAAATTTCAGTAATACCAGCTATGACAAATACTTATTATCATTATTCCAGTACCTACCAGCAAGTAAAAAGGGCTTCGGTAAAATGGAAGAATTTGAATTAAAACTTTTAACTCATGAATACAGAATAGGGAATGGGAACAACCCTAACATCAATGAATTAAGACTTTGGTTTTGATTTCAGTGGGTGAAAATTTAGATAAACGATGTACATTTAAGTTGTGATAATAAACGAACAACTTGCTTATAAAAACATTAGGAAAGTGTGAGGCAGAGTTTCCTGCCCATTTTTTCCCCCTCTACACGAAGCACACATCAAACAATAGTACGTGAAGGAGATCAACTTCAATTCAATTAATCATTTCACTTTATTTAACTTCTAAAATTGTACCCAAAAAATGGCCACATAAACAAGTTTGAAAATGGTAACTTTTTTGCTCGATGGATATGCAAAAGAGTGTTGCTAGGTAGTTCGGGAGCTACTTAGCTAAGATTGTACTAGATATGGTGAGGTGGGCCTCACCTCACTCTTTGTTTGTATTTGGTACAATATGAGAGTCCCACCTCACTTTATGAGTATATTCGATATAATTTGACCTTATAACTTCTAAGATATCAAACAATTCTCGATACAAAACTATGTGCTATTTATTTTATAGACTTAGCATACATAAATTATGTAAATTAAATTAATAAAACATTAATATATTATTTTAAATGTAGAGTAACAGTTGTGTAACATTTTAGAGCTGTTGAAGTCAATTTTAAAATTTAAAACTCTTTTCATTTGACTTTCCATGTTTAGCTACTTCTCAAAAGAGATTAATTATATAAAGGATTTAATTCAGTGTAAAATTTTTAAACACTGTCATTCAATCATGTACTGACACATTATTTAAAAAGTTAGACTTTTTAGGTAATTATTATGATAATTAAGCTTTTTTAATGATATGACAACATATAATTGAATAACAGTGTAAAGAAACTTTACACTGGCAGTGAATCAAAATTAAAATCTTATATAAAAACCAAGATAGAGAAACATAATACTCACAAACTTGTTAAAAACACGCGTGTCAACATGGTTTAACAAAACTACACCCAAAAAATTTGACTTGGATAACTGCAACCTCCACGATATTATGTTGTACAAATTTTGTATTTTAAAGAATCTTTTTTCTTATGTGTGAAAAGCAATAATGTTAAAATTGGACTAGACAATAAATCAGTAAAATTGTCAGTTTCAGTTCAAATAGTTTTATTGACTGATCAAATCAAATGACGCCACAAAAACAATTTGCATGCAAAAATATAAATTATATAAAAATATTTATGAAAGATTGAGTTTTTTTTTTTAAAAAAAAATTTACAGTTGATCAATTCAGCTTAATGAATCAAGCAATTTAACCAAATTTTGATTGCATTTAACCAGTCTAAAGTAGTAAGACCATGAATTCGGTTATATAACTGAATCATAATTATCTAAGTGTTAAGTTTATACTCAAATCGGTTAGATCATTTAGTTCGGTTGAATTCTAACAACACTAGTCAAAAGTCTTTCTCCTCTTCCTTGTTTATATTGGATCCTCAACATTATTATTTAACACTGATGAGCTCATGAGACACATGAGTTAGATAGTATTTGAGAAAGTCAATAGATGTTCGCCAAGCACCCATGGAGGTTGAAGACTCACGATAACTTCGTTTAAGAGTTGAAAGCTCATTTCTCCCTTTTCGGTTTATCTTGGATAATAAAAACTTCTAGGCCAAGTAGTTTATGTTTTCAAGAAACACATGAGTTATATGGTGTTTGAGAGAGTCAATAGATGTTCGCCAAGTACCTATGAAGGTTGAAGACTCCAATTATCTTTGTTTAAGAGTTGAAAGCCCATTTATTCCTTTTCAGTTTATCTTGGATTATATGAACAAGATAACTTATGATGTTTTTCAAATAAAACATATAAAGATGATAAGACTCAACTATTTGCCAAATGTTAAAAATTTGTGTATTTGTTACTAGTTAGTGGTGGAACAAAATGTAAGCATGAGTTTAATGACATATATGAATGTACAACACCACAAATATCATGGATGAGATTAATCATGTACTTATTTTGACCATGACTCTACTTAACAATCTTTTCAGGGAATTAGATATTTCTCTTCAATTCCAAGTCCTCCATGAGTAAAGCCAAAAGTTGCGATCTTTTCAGTCGAGTGGAGAGGGGATCTAATAAGGTAAGGGTTGAGATTCGCTTTAGTTGAGAAACAATAAAAACACTTATGTTTTAAGATATCGATTGTGGATTAGTTTCATAGGAGGTCCAAAACATCTATCCTGTGAGGATAATGCAAGACACTACTTGACCCAAAGGACTAATTATGATGTTTGACAAAAAAAATATAATATTCTATTGTATTGATTTGAGTAGAAAGAGTTCAGTCATCTTAAGTATCTTATTTTGAGTTTGATATTTGGGATAATTAATATCAAAAAATATAATTAGGAGGGATCACTGTTTATGACGTCCAATAGTACTTTGAAGGATTAATCATCCCACCATCCAGGCAAGAAATACCTTGAAAAATAAAAAAAAAATTATTCTCATATCATTTTTTATTTTGGTACCAATATTTATAGTAAATTATTAAATATTTATTAGTTATTATTTATATTTAATAAAATTTTAAACATTTATTATAAAATTTATAACTAATAAATAATTCCTTAATAATCATCAAGTTCATATCAATTCCGTGTATCAAATAAAAAATTTGGTGTCACGTCAACTTCAACTATTAGACAAACTAATTATAGATTAACGCTATGCATTAACAAAAGTGTTTGACCATCGATTAAAAAAAATATATGCTTGTTAACGAGTGCTTTGAAAGTATTAGTTAAAAAATTTAAATAAAAAATATTAAATAAAAAAATGTAATATATAAATTTTTTTAAAATAATTATATTCTTTAAATAATATATTTAATAAAAAATACTAAATACTCTTTAAAAAAATTCCTAAATTCAATTGATAACAAAAAAAAAAAAAATTCCTCATGAATCGAGAATATGAGAATAAGTGGTCCTAAAGTCCTATAAAACCTCAATATTGTTGTCATAAAACATTCTCATTTTGCCTTTTTATATATATTATAATATATTATCTAAATCTTTTTACCGATAAGATAAACTGACCATTGTAGTACGTATCAATCTATATAGTTATGAATAAAAAAAATAAATCATAATTTTGACAGAGTTAAATTTAATTAAGGATAGTGGTTGAATTAAGATAAAGTAGTAAGAGGCAACTTCATTTCTCTTTAAACTTTTTAATACTTAAAAAATTAGAATAGTATCTAGGTACCACTTATATATCCATTCAAGAATTAATAAATATATCAATTTATTTTTAAAAAAATTCTGACAAAATTTTAACTATGTGTTGTTTTCCTCTAATTATATCAATTAATGGTCAAGCTAACGGCTTGAACAAAACACTCAGAACTGGGTCGGTAAAAACGCGTGGAAATCGGAAGGTCAAAAGTCAGCCGTTGAGATTTCAGATTTGATGCTTTTGTTTTGTCCCTTGAAATCAGCCAATCAACATTACAATAATATTATAATACTAATAACTCCAAACGTTCCAAGTCAAATATTTATTGGGGGCCGGGCCAACGCGGTCGGAGTCTGACCCCAGTAGTAACCAGCCATGGGCTCAATCGTCAATAAGACTATAACTTCAGGAAAATGCTAGATACACCTCACTTACTCACTCAGAAACACACCTCGTCTTCTGTTGGAAGTTGGCAGTTGGCTCCCTCGTCTATATAAACGCCTACTCTCTCAACTCTCTAACTAATCTTGATTCAATCATAACACTCCATATCACCTCTATCCCCAAACCAAAACCAAAGTACCAAAAGCACTACCTAGCTACTATATTTGTCTTGTTAATTTGATACAATTATTAAGTTCGAGAAGATGAAGAACACAAACACTACTAGTGATTCCTCAAAACTTGATCGCAAAACCATCGAAAAGAACCGTAGAATTCAGATGAAAGCTCTCTGCTTCAAGCTTGCTTCTATTATTCCTTCCAAGTACCTCAAACCCACCAAAGTATGTAGTCGATTGGTAGTCCTCTCTGTCTCTCTCTGCTCCCTTCTTTGTCGTCGTCTTTTCAATTGAATTATGCACTGTGACTGTCTCTCTCTGCAGATCAGATCTTCATTTTCCCAGTTTATTGATGAAAATTCAACTAATGGATTAATTATGAAATGAACGAATATTTCAGGACATGCTATCACAGCAGGAGCAGCTGGAACTGGCAGCCACGTATATAAAGCATATGAGAGAAAGAATAGACAAATTGAATGGGAGGAAGGAGCAAGCCATGGCCATAAGGTCAAACCAAGTCAATAATAAAATGTTTAATATTGGCTCCAATTTGCCCCTACTTGAGATAAGAGACTTGGGTTCCAGCATAGAAGTGATTTTGATAAGTGGGTTGAGCAAGAATTTCATGCTCTACGAAGTAATTAGTGTCCTTGAGGAAGAAGGCGCTGAAGTTGTTACTGCGAACATCTCTACCGTTGGCGATAAGATCTTTTACACTATTCATGCTCAGGTACAACAATATATCTATATCTATTGTACTCATGAATTAATTAAATAAACGTCTACTAATTAATTAATTATATATATTGGTCACGAGTAGATTTCAGCTCTTTTCGTCCAGCTATTTTTCATGAGGCTGCAGATTGATCACAGAATTTCTCTTCTTCTGATGACTTCTTCCCTCAGGTTAAAATATCAAGAGTTGGTGTAGAGACGAACAGAGTTTATCAGAGGCTTCAGGAGTTGATTGCTCCACTGGAAAGCTGGGAGTGGGAGTACATGTCGTGAAGATTGAAGAGCCACATTATCACTAGCTAGCTAGCTGTATATGCTGGTCTGGGCAACACATTATTAGAAAATGATCAACATGCATGCAGTGGGCGCAGTTAAGCACACCATTGCACTTTTAATTAGTGAATCAAAATATGCAGTATTGGCTAGGTTCCATATGTTATAAAATACTAGCTTGTGTGTAAAGAAAACGTCTCTTTTCTTCAGGTGTTCAGATAATGTGTTACTTTACTACTTTCATGTGTTTGGTTAAGCAGTCAAGAAGATAGACACGAGCCCTACAACAAGAACGAGAATAACTAAATTTCTCTTCTTGAAGTGATCTAATCATTTTTAAGCAAAGTCAAACACTTGAAAATAATAACACAATTGATTAATTTGTGAGAAAATTGGGTTTTCCCCCCAAAAAAGAGTGTTCAAATATTAAAGTATTTTCAGAAGTCTTCATTTTGTAGAAAATTCTCAGCCAAGTTATTTTCCCTAAAACAAAATGTAACCTTGGATATTTAAATTCGTTGTAGTTCTCAGTGTAAATGTAGGATTGGAGCTTGATGTATGATCAGAATTATAAATGAACGCTTTAAGTATCTTCAAAACGTTCAGTTTGCTTTAGCTTGGTAGTAACAAACATTATGAAGTAATGGCGATTCTAAGTTTTACCGTTTGATTTTGATTGTAAGCTTTTACTAAAAATGGGAACATTTTTCATCTTTTTGAATCAAATATTAGTGAAAATTGGTAAAGACCTTAAAATCTCTCTGACGGTTCAACTGTAAAATATTAGTGAAAATTGGTAAAGACCAAAGAACTTGACCATTTTTAAAAACCTAGCCAGTTATCTTCAAAACAAAAAATTTATTCTTAATTAGATAAAACATGGGTTAAGTTGTTAACTTTTTAAATGGCCATGTTGATTTTGATTTATATATATGGCTCAACGTTATCTAAAACTATATAAAAAAAGACCAATTGTACCAACTGATACCTTAAATTGAGACTTTATTCTATACATGTGACTGCGAAGAAAGTCATGCATAGAGGGGGGAAAAATCCTAACAGAAAATACGATTGGGACAACCCAGAGGTTCGAATTGACGAAGACCAGGTTCATGTATCATACAGGTAAGCTAAGGAACATGAACTAAGAAAAGTGGCACGAGGTCAAATATAGTATGTTTTCAAGTCAAGTCAAAGCTACACGTTTTAGTGATTTACTTTTTGGTATATTTGAGAATTGCAAGTTTTGTTTTATGAAGTAAAAAGTCACGTGGCTTTTTGCATGTCCGAAGCTTCACGTAACAACTCGATCGGAAGGGAGGCAGCTGCTTCCATGGTTGACCAGCCACTTCACTGGTGACTTAGTCAGTCGTTATACAAGTTTAAAAAAAAGAAGTATTACCGTAATGCTCTAGCTATCGCTATCTTGTGTGTAAACAGCTATTACTAATTTTATGACGAACGGTCTGGCAGCGGCCTGTGGAGGGACGCTTCTGCGAGTTTTATGGCTGCTTTGTCCTCTAACCTGGGCAGTTGCTCCATCACCCATGCCCAAGGGTGGTCCTACCTTATATGCGGGGGCGGTGGCCCCATACAATTTTTTTTTCTTAGTTATTATGTGAAATTTTTTAAGCAAGCCCCAAATAGATGAAATTTACTCATTTAAAAATTTTACAATGTGTATGTGAGTAATTGTGTATTTAGGTTTAGCACTCTATTAAAAAATTTCTGGTTCCCGCCTCTGTCCATGCGGAGGTTTAGGGCATTCTCCATGGATAGTTAAGACTGGCCCGGTCTTTGAGGCTTTCTAGGGCGATTATAGAGGTGGATTCTCAGTTGCCCTTCGGTTAGTACAACAAGGATGTGAAAATAATCACCCTTGTGCTTCCCTTCCTTGGTCCATGACTAGCAGTGGCGGAGGAAACAGGGAGGACAGGTAGAGGTTATGACGCCCAACTCCTCAAGTTTTCTCACTTTGACAATTTTTTAAAACTTCTTTAAAGAATCTATCTATCTATATAAGTAAAATTGATTTTTGAAGTAATTAATAGTATTATTAAATGTAATATCATTAAATAGATGGTAACATTAAAAAAATAAAAATAAAAATATATTATAAGGTAAAATATTGTTAAAGTATATAATTAAAATTTAGAAAATTGAATAGAAAAATTTTAAAAAAAAATTATCCAACATAAAAAATTAATTTATAATGTTTCCTTTATTTAATTTTAAAAATTTTTATTAAAAAAATACTTTATAAATTTAACATCTCTAAAATCATAATTATATATAAAATTATTATTTTGAAAAAAAAAATTAATATAAATTAATATGTGCAAAGTACGAGAAAAAAAATTTGATATAAAAAAATTAATTTTGAACATTTTTTGTTTATGCATAATTTTTTTTTATAAGAAATGCTTTATAAACTAAATATACTCAAGATAATAATTATAAAATATATATAGTTTTGCATAAAAAATTAAAATATAAAATATAAAATAACCGTGAAAAGTAAGAATAAGACAACTAATTTTCATGTAATATTATCTTTGTTCCTTACACAAATAATTAAACTAATTCATGGTTCCGACAAGATAAAATTCTTGGCTCGGCCGTTACGTATTAGCTTCTTTGTTTCTTTGGGTTTGTTGACTGTTTGTCCATAAAAAAAAGTTATTATTATTTTCTTAAGAATAATATTACACAAACAACTCTTTATAAAAATTTAATATTTTATTTCATTTTATTTCTTTTATATTTATAGTAGAATTACATAGAAAATATTTATATATTTATATACAATCTATTAATTTTATATATTAATTATTTATTTTTATTCTTATAAATTAATAAATATATAGTAGATTGACTTCAACACAACGACTATGTTAGATAAAGATTTTCTTTATCTGTATTCTTGCCCGGCAGTCAGTGATTTGTTGTTGCGATGTATATGTCATAATAAATAATAAAACTCACGTGAGATATGCTCTTCTCTATGGCCTATACATGATATAAGTTGACAAAATTGAGAGAATAATAGAGAAATTCTTCTGTTCTTTTGACAAAACTCCATGTGGCTCATATTGAACTGTACATATTGCGACTCACAAAATGATACGTACGTCGTCGAGTGTCTTTGAATGTGTTTAATTATTTAAAATAATTACTTTTTATATTTCTAATAAAATTTAATTTTAATTTATTATTAGTGTAATTTTTTTTTATTATTTATTTATATATTGATATATTATTAAAAAATTATTAGACTTTTAAAATAATTATTATGATAGTTGAATTTTTAATAATTTAATAATATATAATTAAATGATAATTATATAAACTTTTTAAAAAATTTTTTACACTAAATTAAAATTAAATTATTTATAAAATTATTTTTTTAAAAAAAGTAACATATTGAAATTTTATTAAAAAATTGTTAATTATTCTTTAAAAAAATTAAAATTTTAGTAATATTTCAAAAATTAATTATTTAATTTCAGATTATTTTAAAAGTTTTAAGAAATTATCTCTTTATTCTCAATTAAATAATTTTTTTAATTATTTCATATATATATATATATTGATAATTTAATACAAAAAAGTAATTTTTAAAAATAATCTAAGTAAAAAAATTATCTTAATTTTTTTTAATGAATTAACATATCTAATATAAATTATTTTTTTCATAATTAATTATTTTTACATATTTTTATTTCACAACTAATTCTAATACATACTTAAATTACAGGAAGTACGTAAAATAAAAATTAAAAAGCATGTGAATTTGTCTGTCTAAATAAAGAAAAACAGAATCAGCGTCTTGTTCCACTCCCATGTTTGAATTTTGATAAGGGTGAATCAAGTCATTTTAAGGCTTTGTTTGTTACTACCGAGGGAAAGTAAAAGAAAAGAAAGAACACAATAAAATAAAAAATAGAAGAGTTATTATTTATTTTGTTTGATATTATTTAATAAAAAAATAACATTTTTCTTTTTTTATTTGATTTTATTAAAGAAAAAAATAGAAATACATATAAATAATATCAAATTATTTTATTATTTTTTATTTAATAAAATTAATTTACATGAAAACTTTTTCTTTGTCGTAACTATCTTTAAAAAGGGGGTTAATAAGCATGTCAACTAATTTTTTTTATAAAAGAAGTTGCTATTAATTTTATTTGATTTCAAAAAAATAAGTGTGTTGGCTGATTTCAATTTAAGAACAAATTTATTGAATTAATTAATTAAAAACTGATTATTAAATTTTAAAAGAATTATTTGATTTAAATAATTTAATTAATTTATTAATATTAACACAATATATAATATCAGATAAAAATTATTTACTCACGCTCAATCTATTCCAAAACCAATATCTGTCCTTAAGCATAATAGTCAATTTATACACATATGATAACAAAGAAAGAGAATAAAAGGTGGGAAATGATTACTTTCTCTTACAATCCGTTGATAAATGAAATGATAGAAAACATGTGAGTAAAATTTCATCTTTTCAAATCTCTCCTTTTCTCTTATAAATTTGATATCAAACGATGGATAAAGTTATTTCTTCATCATTTTTTTTTCTTTTTCCTATAAATTGCATACCAAACAATCAGAAAGAGAAAAAAAAAATTAGGAATTTTTTATTCAATGTATAAAATATTTTTAAAAAAATAAATATATTCATAACACAATTTATATAATTTTACAGATATTTAATATTAAATAGAATATCTGTTTTCTAGCTACAAAATTTTCCTCGCCCAACATCACCACATGGGTCATTGACGGGCTTGTATGCATTTAAGGAGTCCTGTCGTTTCTTACGTTGTCCCATAGATCATATGAAAATGAAAGCTCTTCCTACTTGTTGCCAAATAGCGTGCCGTATACTCTTCTCGAACTTGAGATTTTTCGTGTGTGCTCGTGTGGGTACACCGTCTCCTTAACCTTGTACGAGGGATAAAATGGGTGAAAATAGACAATGTGGTCTAAGAATAAATTATAGCATAATTTATGTTTGGACTATGTAGGTTTATTTTATTTATTAAATAAGTTTAACGTAGACTTTTTAAAAAAGTTTATCTAGTTAAATAAATTAACGTCTAAGTCCTAAGTTTTTAATAGGACCTATTTAGCTTAATAAATTTATCCATTTATTTATTATAATAAGATAATTAAAATTTTATAATATTTATATAATTTATTATTTATATATTATATAATTTATTTATTGTATACAAAACATAATAATTTTATTAAAAGTTAAGTATATTTAAAATTTATAAAGTTTGAATTTATTAATTTATTTGAACAACTTTATGTAATATAAGTTTTTAAATAAACTTTCAAATTGAGCCAAATTTTCATGGTTTCAGAAAAAGACTAGTATTAAGTCTAAAAAAATTTATGATAAATAAAAAATCAAGCTAATGTTAAGATTTTGTAAAACAGTTAGGCCTATTTTAGATAAATCATAGCTTATTTCTTCTCCTACCTCTTGCTTTTATTCCTTGGTCAAAGTTTATCAAAACAAAGGTAAATATATATTTTGGTCTATCATAAATATATGTGACATTACATTAATTTTTTATTAAATTAGTCATTTAAATTAAATTGATCATTTAATGTCACATTTTTATTATTAAATTTATATTTAAAATAACATTAAATTAGTCTTTAAAAAATGAAAATAATGACATTAATTATCATTGAATTGAAATCATTGATAAATGCAAAACTAATATAATATTGCATATATTTTTAAAGGATCAAAGTAAATATATACTTTTAAAATAATTTAAATCTATATAAGAATTAAAATAAAAAAAATTATACAAATTTACGTGTAATATAACGAGTTTATCTTTATTTATTATTAAAAGTTTAAGAGGAAGAAAGTTGGCATAGAGTTAACCATAGTTAATGTTTAAACTTTCTACTTGCAATTTAGCTGGGATGTGATTCAATGATTTGCATTTATATGGATTGTTAGAACTTAGAGCTATCAACCTGTTTTGAACCGTATAAGAATTTGTGTTAATGGGTAGGCCAGGGGTTTTTAAACATTAGGCCCTCGTGCCATCCGATAAAGGCTTTTTAACAATTTGTGAACTGGAGCCCAAAATAATTGGCTTCCCTGCAACAAGTCTAATGGACTGTGTTGGTCTTTATCTCCTTCAGAAGTAAGAAAAAGACACACGTATATAGCCCAACGAACTTGAAGTTTAAATAGCACTAGTTTCAGTATTTTAAATTGGAGTACGAGGGTGATGTCAGAGTTTTAATTGTCCATGTATTCCTTTTTCTACCTCGATGTTTGCATACACAATGTATGTTTTGTATCCTATCGAAATATCTTAAAAGAAAAATATGTACAAATTTTTAAACTTTGACCCATTTATAAATAGTTATCAAGAATTTTAAAAGTTTTTTATTTAATTCTTAAATTAACTTTATTATTTTAATAAATTATTTCGTTTATCTTCTGTTAACTAATCGAGGAATTTTGTACCAATTAGAACCATTCATAGTAATGTCTTTTTAATATATTTCATAATTCTTTAGGAAATAAAAAAATAAGTTAACAATAATACTCTCCCAAAACTTTGGTGGTTTTAACATTTGATTTTTGTCTCAAAACTTTGGTTGTTTTATTAATTCAATGAATAATTAAGTATTTTTTCTCACTATACCATTAGATTAATTAAAAGCATACATTAATTATATTTTCTGTTTACTATAGGTAGTTATAGTGGAATTTGCATTTAAAAGTGACACTTTTATTAAAATGACACCAACCATCAAAGGGACACTAATGGATGCATGACTAAAATATTATGGAGTAGTTGAGATTAATAAATATCATGAGAATTTGAAAAATAATTAGTGACAAAAAGAAGCAATAATTAAGGGTATTTTAGTCGAAAATTATCTCAATTAATTATTTCTTAACCTATGTGCAAAAACCTTAAACAACCAAAGTTTTGAGACGGAGGGAATAATAAAAAGTAGAGTTTTCCTCCTTCGTGTGAAGGAAGATGAGGGTTTAGACGATGAGGAGGACGCATGGCTTTCGTAATTGGGTTACAGAGATTAAGGTTACCTAGTAGACCTGTCAAGTACACTTGGTGGTTGAAACCAAAAGTAGGCTTGGCAATGGGGTAGGTAGGGTGGGTTTTTGCCCACCCCTAACTCGCTCTGCACCTCTTAAATGAATCTTCAACCTGCCCCGCGAGTTTTGTAAATGAAAATCCGCACATTACTCGAAAAAAAATAATAGAACTTAAACCTTACCTGCATCCTACCTGCATATACTATATAATACATAATATAATATAAATTATTAAAAAAATTACTCATTGCATCAAAAATCTCAAGCTACGTCAAGTATGAAACATATTTTTTTGAAATAATTAGGGTGCGAGTAGGGGCGAGACCTTAAACTTGAACTTGTCCTGCCTCGCACCACTATTTAAACCTGCCCAACTCTTCCCCTACTGCGAAACCCGTCCCATGCGGGTTGGGGCGGATTGGATACCTACATGGTGAATTGAAATTGCCATCCTTAACCAAAAGGCACCTTCCCATTCAATTTGTTGCCAAAGACGTTGAATTGGTTGAGCATGAGTTTGGTTAACTCCATCGAAATCTCTTCCGTTAACGAATTTACAATGATATCAAAGTAAGTTAAGTTTGACAAATTACCAAGTTTTGGTGGGATTGAATCGAGATTCGGTTATATGACAAGTTGAACTTAGTGAAGTCAGTTATGGAGTTCACATTACTAGTGTTGGATCCTAAGACATAATCAAATATTTGATATTAAAATTAAAATTGATCAAAGAAATTGAACCCCTCAAAGTTTTAAAGATAACAATAAATATTAAATTAGACTGAACAAATAAGTTTTAAAGAAACTTATGTTATTTCGTTCTAAAAAGAAATAGTCTAAGTTGTATCTTTTGAACAAATCTTTTATAAATACTTTTTAGACTAAAGACAAGTTTTGTTAAAAATAAAATTACCATTTCACTGCGTGCGTCCAATACAATATGAATTGTTTATTATATTTTATTGTATTGTCTATTATATTGTCTCTGTTGTTCCTTCCATAAAAGTATTTATCTAAAGCATTTCAAAACAAGCAAGATAAAGTGCATTTATTGCTGATGTGATCTTTGACAAAGTACGTGACTTTCAAAATCAACATTGTACGCTGGAGCTGACATACCTAACAACTATAAAGACCGGCAAATAGGAACTTTCTGCTCACTCAGAAGAGTCAAAACAAAGATATCAAAGTTCTTGCAACGTTGATAACCAAAGCCACTTTTCAGAAGAAGATCAACACGTTATCAGCATTGTGCATTTAATACCACTTAAAATGGTAATAAATATTATTGTTGGATGAAGAAGCTTATGAAGACTAGTACAAGCTCACAAGCCCATAAATACTCGAAGTCTTTGAAGGATCAAATAAAGAAGTAGACAACAAGAAGAGAAAAACATACGAAGCAAAAAAATTTAACATGCTTTACAAATACTTCATATACTATTGTATAGAGTTTTTACTTGAGCTTATTGTTTATCCTCACACATTGTGAGTTATTCTCAAATGTTTTAAACACTATCCTTTTTTTAATACTCTGGTTGTAACCCCGAAGAGGCTTGTGTAGTAAAGAATACTTATTGGTAGAACCTGAAGAGATTTAGAATACTTGGTTGTAAGCCTGAAGAGGCGGTGTGAAGAATACTTGTAATCTTTGAGAAAGATTAGTGGAATTCCTTCAAGTAGAAGGGACTCGATGTAACTCTGAGGTTGTGAGAGTGAACCAATATAAATACTTAGTGTAAGATTTTCTTCCCTCTCCTTGTGTTACTTTAATTTTCACTAACATTTGGAGATTGTCATTGTTGTTCTTAATAACTCTTTTTATATGAAAATTTAAGTCTTTAACTTGTGTCTAAAGATTTTCAGAAAAACCCTCATTGTATCCAACAGATTGTAAAGAGTTTCTATGTCGTCTATTTTCTCTTACAATCTTGTGAAACTTTTATTCTAAGAATTGCTTTAAGAAAAGTTTTCCAAAAAGGTTAAGAAACACAATTTAACCCCCTTCTTGTATTTCATTTGTTTATTTCAACTAGGAATTTCACTTTGGAGGAGGAGAGCTTTGTTTCTGTGGTACTCAAGTACCTTTTGTTAAATTAAATGCTTACCACTAGCTCAAAAGTTATAATTGATGACAAGAATATAATTTTATTTCCTTATAACTTTTCAAACATGCATCAAGTATTAAGGGACTGCACCTGTTACAGACGTCATGGGTCGAGATGTTAATTAAGCCCATGAATCTTAAGAGATATGTTAACCAAATAAAAAACTAGTAATTAGAATCGATTAAGTTGTGCTTTAGATTTTAAAACCTAACATAACTATATGACTTGACTCAATACACAAACACACAGACATTAAACAGGTGCCATATATACTAGCCTAACTATGTGACCTCATAGTCTAGCAATTTTTCTTTGAAAGCTTGTACCAGTCATACAAGTACATATGTAAATTATCAAAATTGAACTTTATTTTTATAGATTTTTCACTAATTATTTCAAGTAAAAAAAAGAAAGGGAAATTTTATTTCAAATTAATTACTTTCATTTCATTTATTTACTGTTATGACAAGAATAATAAGAAAGTATAAATTTTTTCTCTTTGTGATAATCAATTTTCTTTTATAATTTTTTTATTATACTAGATTCAATTCACAAAAAATAAAACTCCTTATCTTATTTTACACAATTTATCAATGTTTTATTGAGTTTATTTTCTTTCATTATCTCTTACTTTTTTTATGTATATTTATTTCTTCTTAATTTCTTTCTTAAATTACTCATTCAAAGTAGCACAATATAATTCGTATTAAAAATTAATTAATGAAGCAAATTATCATACACGAGACTATGATAGAATTAGTTGATAATGTTATACATATAAAAGTTAAAAAAATAAAAACTTAACACATTTTTTGTACTATTAGATTTATGTATAAATTTATACATAATTATATTAATAATTTTTTACACAAAATTATATATTATCTAATAGATTTACACGTATATTTTTAAACTTCTCCAAAAATTTGTCTATCTAGTACGTTCCAATCCTAATTATAAACCTACAGACTCAATGACTGTAACTCTTTTAAGGTTATAACATTTTATAATTAATTATTTTTTGAATACGAAGTTATTTTTCAATGAAATAGAAGAGATTTTTGCGAGTTTTGTACAAAGTTGATTATTGAGAAGTTAGTTGATTATTGTCTTAAGAACCATTTGTCTCTTACTGTGGGTGCATACAGGTGCGTAACTAATGGGCAATAATCATGAATTAGGAAACAGATTGAAGCAAGCTAATGAAGTGAGGAGTTTTGGCGTTGTTGGTCTAAGGATACACATGCGAATAAATAGTATAAGTATTTATTATATTAGAGTTTATTTAATAAATTCTACTGTCATAAGTGTTGTCTAAAATAAGTTAATAATATTTAGATAATCACTTTGAGAAGTATTTTTTATAAACTATTTAGAATAAATATTAAATATTTGAATAATATGCTATAAATTGTGTCAAACTCTTAAGATTAATTTTGTCAAAAGTTATTATAAAAATAACTAGTATTTAAAGTATTTTTAGCTTTTATAAAAACTTATTTTCATAAGTTTAAATTTTTATAATTTAAACTTATAAAAATAAGCCAATCATAAACTGTTTTAATAAGTTCATCCAAACGAAATAAAAATATTTTATAAACACTTAATATAGTAAATAAACTCAAATAAATTGTATATAAGTCTATCCAAATAGAATCATAACCCAATAACATAACCTAATATGGACTTGTGGACAAGTAAAGTAGAAAAGAAGGTTTACTAGACTTTTAAGTGGCTGCTTGTAGGGACATGAAAAGTCTCAAACACGCTTCCTATATCCTTTTTGCTTTTAATTGGCGAATTCACTTTTAAAATAGGTTTAAAACAAGGTTGAGGATTTGAATTTGAACTGAGTTAACTTGGGAGTGTAATATAAATCTAAAACGGGGGCAGGCATAGAAAATAAGGTTGGTAGCACTTTTGGACCAGCAAAGGGAAAGTCCTACACGAGACCAGAGGAGATATGGACGTGAGCGTTCTCTATACTCCTTGCTTTCTGAGTTATCTAACTAAAGTCTAGTCGAGTTTACAGGCTAGACACTCACCAAATGACCAAATCCACACCTCACGTTCACAGGTCGCATTTCGGACACTCCAATTTAGCCCAATGTCAATCCCCATATCATTTTGTTTCCTGACTTTTCCAACTTATCATCAAACAAACAAGGATTGATTCACCCCAAAGTCTACCATGCACTCATACAATTTAGGTGTGTATCCATACAACAATCATGTATGAACTGTGTTGAATCAAAATATTTTAAATGAATGGCTATAGATATTGAAGATATGATTCTTATATGTCACCAACCATGTAGAGATAAACAAAAATGGAAATTTAGAAAATTAAAAGTAGTATAAATAGAGTGAGATGAAAATATTTCTATATTTACTTATTATTATTTAGTAAATAATAAAATATTACTTATAACTCACCTTCATACTATAACAGTGGCAAAAATTTGTAACTTATAGTATAAATAAGTTGCATTATACTTTTGTTAGTTTGTGTGTTTTGATGATGAGTCCATAAATTAACATTTTGAGCATGTGTTTTTATTTTAAGTGATTTGATGAACATGTGACAGATTTGCTAAAAATTCAAGTTTTTTATTGATTGGTTGTGGTTGGTGATCTTTAAAATTAATTGATTTCCTAATTAAGGAAACTATTTGATTTGTACTTAATTGATTAATTGACTTTGTCAATTAAGGAAATTATTCAATTTATGCTTAATTAATTAATTGACTTTGTTAATTAAGGTAATTATTCTAACACATTTGTCATGATCCGACCTTAGGCCATGACCGGCGCACGTGCTAAATCAACTCAACACTTACTTAGCCTGGCAAGCCTAGCTAAGAATGCTAAAAAACCACTTTAAAACTTAGAAATGAGCTCTCGAAATTTCAGCCGAGTCTCCCTAAAAAGTGAATAACTCAAATTTAAATTCATCTGAAAAACAATACAAATATCAGAAATTTCAACAAGCATGAGTCTTTCTCATGCCCCAGCTATACATATACATATATATATAATAAAAAGCAACTTTATAGAATATTGCACAATCAGGATAACCATACTATATACAACTCAATAGAATTTATAACACTATCTCCTATAGCTGCAAAATACTGGAGTCAAAATATAACACTAGTAAGCAATAATGATGGGAGTATACCAAAAGACTAATAGGTCTGGGGCGAACAACAAATCCCAGGAACCAGCTACTCACCTGTCTGCGAATTTGAATTAAAAAGAATGAATGGAATGGAGTGAGTCACATAGACTCAGTGAGAGAATAATCAACTAAATGAACTGGAAAGGAAACAAATAATTGCCCGAATATTTAGGCTTTCCAATAATCTTCGAATATACTAATTGATGGAAATAAAATTTATAAATGAGCTATTATATCAAATACTCTCTTTTCTTCAAACTATACGTAAACATAAATTTCTTTAAAAATTTTAATCATCAATAATGTAATTCATATGGGTAACACTGAAAGAACCATAATACAAGTTGGGTGTTAACTCTACCCAACATACCAATTCTTATGCTCATCTCAAGCTAGGGGCCTTGCCTCACCCGACACAAATCTTGTGGCTAAGGTCCGCTCATCGTACAACCAAATAAAGGGCTAAGGGTCCTCTCACATAATAGCAAAACTGAATCAACTGGCATTGTCAGATCTGTCTATATCTTTGTATCAACTATGTGCACATAGGCCGTTATATCTCTTCACTAACGGCAAACATGTGTTCTAACACGTAACCCATAATGAATATTGAAAATATAATACACAAATATTATTCAGCAAAATTAACGATTCTCTCTATAATAAAAACTGAAGTTATTTTTAAATATTAATCTGAATTTTCACTTTAATAATTATAAATGACAAAAATAGTTCATAAAATCGATAAAGTTATAGCTAAAATATAACCTTCATAACATTTAATATTTCTAAACACAAAGTGAAAATAAATATAATTTAATCGTCCCTTGTAATAAAATTTCATTTGAATAAAATTCAAATATTCTTGAAATGTTTGTTTCCCCAAATAAAATAGTAAAGATGTCACTAAATAAATTATCCACTCACAGAAATGAAGAACTAGTCTCAACTGTCTCTAACAGCTCCTATGAAGGCAAGTGGAGTAATATCCTGTGAATATGCTCACAAATAAAAATACTATAATAATTTGGATAGCCTTTTTCCTAATATAACTTAAGCATAGACTATAAGATTTTTAATTTCTTTCAAGCAACATAGAATTTCTACTCCAATCTAACTCCAAAGTCTCTAACCACCTCTTAGTAATTATCCTCAACCCTTATTTTGTTATCATTTCCACAAAATAAAGCTACCCACTATATTTTAGAGTTTTCATGGCTAAAAGATATAAAAAAATAAGAACTCAAATATTAAGAACTCACCTTATGCTCTAGAATGAAGTGGGTAAGTGGGTTTGATGGTTTAAAGTTCTCTCTCTCTCTCTCTCTCTCTCTCTCTCTCTCTCTCTCTCTCTCTCTCTCTCTCTCTCTCTCTCTCTCTCTCTCTCTCTCTCTCTCTCTCTCTCTCTCTCTCTCTCTCTCTCTCTCTCTCTCTCTCTCTCTCTCTCTCTCTCTCTCTCTCTCTCTCTCTCTCTCTCTCTCTCTCTCTTAGAGGGGAAATTATCTCTTCTATACCATCATCCCCAAATTTAGATTTCATCTTTTTTTAAAAAAAGTTTAGATGAAAAATTACCTAAATGCCTTTAAAAACAAATGTCATCCCTTTTATATTCCTCCCCTGTTTTGGCCGTTGTAACATTAATCTTTTAGGCTCCTAACCATTTATGAAATCAATTTTAAATTTGAATGAGCAAAAAAATTATATTTTCGCATAAGAAAATAGAATAAAGGAGCAACATATTTGAGCAATCACTGATAGCAAATGAGCAATTACTATGTGCATTACAAAATAAAGGAGCAACAACTAGAGTTAAAAGAGCAACCACTTAAGTGAAAAGAGAAACTTGTCAAAAGTTATAGTGAGTTGCACATGAAGCTAAAAGAGCAACATTCCTCTAACTATAATCACTCCAACAATAAGCAAAAATCAAGAAAAATAATTTGTCTACAAAAGAAGACATCTTTGAAGGATCAAAACATCTTGCTCACTCAAAAAAGAATCAACTTTGATTATTTTTTATTCATCACTTGCTCATCCACTCTAAAGAAAAGAGAGCTCCACTCTAAAGAAAATAGAGTTTATGTATTGTACCTTGTTCATAAGAGCATCCTTGAGTGTTGATCTTTTGTTCTAGTAAAAAAAAAGAGAAGAGAATGTGAGTAGTATTTTAAGATTTTTCTTTTCAACTATTATTCTATTTCGGGTTAAGGTAGAGAAAGATTGAGTGTGATATTCTTATAAGCAAAAATATCACCGAATTGAAAAAAAATATTAAGCTTGCTTGAAAATTGAATGTAAATCACGTATTGAAATTGAACTAAGATAAACTTCTCATACACATCTTTTTTTCTATCTCTTTATTTTAACATTATCATATTATTTACTTATATTGCATTTGATTTTAATTTTAAAAATCTGTCGTTGAATAAATTGGGAACCAATTCACCCGTCTTAGTTCTCACAACCATTATATTTTATATATAAAAAAAGGGTAATGTAATTGTCTCGCACTCTCGGCAATTGATCCTTCAAGGTCGTTCTTGGGCATTTAGAAATTCTCGTGTAAAAAATGCATGTGCCTGTTTGGGTTGTGAAAAAACTAGCGCTTTTCTCTCTTGTTGGGATAAGCGATGGAAGGTAGAGAGAGAAAGTAAGTATGAAGATACAACAAAATAAAATTAAAAGAAAACTTTGCACACTTAAAATTGAAAATATCAAGCCTTAATTTTTTTCACCATTTAATTTTTAGTCTAATACATTAATACCATAACAGATAACACCTTAGCATTTATTTATTTATTTTTTGTTAGGAAACCATGCCTTTCTTACGTCATCATGAAGCTTCGCCCTTGTATATAAGTGATTTGACAATTCTCGAAGCCTTGACTAAATGAGAAATTTTAATATATTCTGTGAATTATAAGTAGGTTTAAGATTTAGTACAGAGGGAGGAAGAATACACTACAACAAAATTAACATACAGTGACAGACACTTTCAATTCCAATATATAATTTAGTAAAAACTTTTAGTAATGGATATTTTTGTTTAAAGTGACAGATATTTTTAGTAATAACATATAATTAATAGGTAAAAAAATTTAGTGACAGATGTCTTTGTAGTTATAGAGATTAATAGAAAAAATTTCTAAATTTATTTAAAGAAAAACTAATCCTAATTTAAACCACATTACATACATCTCTCTTGAGCACGCACTGTGTCGCTCTCATTTTCAAGGAGTTCTGTCTCTCTCCCTCTCCCTCTCAATATTGATTGAGCTCTCTTCATCTGATGGAGCCTCACTCTTATTGCACAGGTAGGATTTATGTTCATGAAATGTGGTTCTATTCATGAGATTTGGAATTTTATTCACCCATGTAATCATTAAATTAAGTGATTAGTGTGCATTTTAGCTAGTTTTCTTTTTTATATAAACCAGGGTATTCCTTTACCAGAAAGACAAGAGACTAATTTCACGAGATACGGTAAGACACATGAAGTGGAAATTCTTCCAACTGTTGCGTTTTCTCTATATATACCGCTTCAAATATTAAACTCGAGACAAGATACTTAAGGTGATTGAACCATTTTTACTCGGACCAACGCAAGTTGATTTAGCTAATTTTCTTATAAAGTGGCTTGGGAGAGATTTGATCTGGGATCAATAAGTTTTTAAAGAAAAGTAGTGATTTCATATTATTTGATCTTGAGTTCAATAAATGTTATTGATGATTCCTAAAGTGGTGATTTCATGTTATTTAATTAAAAAATAATTTTTTTTTACTATGTACCTTTTGGATGACACCTTTCTATGAATCAAAGATAAATTTGGAGACTAGACTGAGTTAAAAATGGTGTAAGGCTCCTAAACTGCATATTCCCTTTATTTAAGAGTTTAAAAATTTGTTAAATTTTTTTTAAAATATAAGAATGGGAAGGAAATGTGAGGAAAGTTATCCCCCTTTCAAACTCGCACTTTTTTGTTTCCTTCTAAATGAGATGAAATTATAATGAATTGTGTTGGGTTTGATATTTTTTGATTGAACATTAACACAAATTGGAGCACATATTATGATTCAAGCCTTTTGTGAAGGTAAGTAAATATAATTTATTTTGGTATTTTCTATATTTATTATTTATTATTATTATTTTAATATATATTAATGTGATTAACATGATCTAAGAAAAATATAATATGTACAAAATTTTCCTATAATACAAAGTTTAATACTATATTTTTTTCTGAGAAAATTTTAATATTCTATATATTAATATGTATAATAATCTAAATAATATCAGCTAGTTTAATCTTATTTTTTAGAAACTTTAAATGAGTAATACTATCAGAATAGAACATTTCATATATTACAAATCCTGAAAACTAGTAATTTATTTTAATTTGCACTATCATGTATAACATTTAATATAATGTAATACACCTAATATATATATGTGTGTATATATATATATATATATAGTATTATAAAAATTTGCATAAATTGAAATTTTTCTTTAAAATTCATGTACGTGCCAGTCTTTTGTACATATAAGCTGGATTAGTTTTTATGCAATAATTAAAATAATATTTAAAAACATCAAGAACTTGTCGTTTTCCTCAGGTAAACCTTTAAAATATTTATGCACAATTACTTATTTCAAAACTATGTTTGTACATAACTATTTAACAAAGAAACATATATACGAAGTTGCTTGAATTCAGATAAGAACAGTTGTATAATAATGCATCGTAGTAAATATACAAATTTTATATATAGTAGCCCAAGCACTCCCTTATTTGACTGTCTGTCAACTTCGAAATTATGGCGAAAGGGGGAAAAAAAAATAGAGTAAACTTTGAGTGTTGAATTGTTCCATAAGTTCCTCACAAAGTATGCATTACATTTATATTATAATACTTCATGTTTGAATATTTTGTAGGAGAGGAGCAATAAAATCATTTACCGGACACCTACGGCATCTAACTTTTGGGCCGTGAAGCATGAACCATGACCTTAATTATAGCTGGACTGGAATTTACCAGATAACCAAATAACTAAGCTATATATATATATATCGTGCTAGTGCGTATGTGTAAAAGCGTGCCAAAAAAAGGACCAAGAACTGGTTTGGGTTTTCAGAATTTTTTTATGATATATTGTTTATTATTAAAAGAGTATTGCTATTCATAAGGGATTATTAGTTTACTATCTGTAATGAGTCCACTTGTGCTGAAGGCCAACTCAGATGGGAATAGCCACCTCAACCAACACCTGGACCAAGAGTTAGTTAGAAGAAAGGGACACGTGCCAAGTGATCCAACAATTCAGGGGCCGCGCAGGAGCTCAAGGAAACGGTTTGGCAATTCTCAGCTGAGGGATTTTGTGTGAGAGAAAAGGAATATAGCTTCCAAGGAGTGATGAGGGAGGGTATGGAATGTGTGAACTTGTATTCGCTCTCCCTGTTTTCTTCTTCTCCTTCTACTGGATTCTTCTTATTCTATTGGTTGTTTTTATTTCCTTCAAGCTGTCTATTTACTAGATAGCATTTCGCAAATTTGTAATAATTCGGCCGATAGTGATTTCAATACAGAGGAGTATTATTTCGTAATTATTGTCTTGTGAGTGTTTACTTGCTCTTGAAGTTCCTTACATCTTGGTGCTTTCATTGCCACCATGGTGAGAATACTAGATCGAAAGAACTCGCAAACCGACATGAAACGAATGCTAGAGATGATGGAGAAGCGAGATGCGCAGAGTCGTCAAGCGCGATGAGGCGATTGCGCTTTGAACGCCTCGAATCGGCTTCAGCGTGAACCGACCCATACAAAGCCACCAAGTGGATCGAACTCGGGCCCCGAAATGACAATCAACCCGACCCATTCCGAGGTAAGGAACATCAAGCTTGATTTCCCTCGGTTTGATGGAACCGATGTGTTACACCGGATTTTTAAGGCGAGCAATTTTTGATTATTATAAGACCCTGATGAACATCGGTTGACTATTGCTGCAGTTCATATGGACAAGGATGTTTGTTCCTTGGTTTCAAATGATGAGCAACACAACCATTTCGATCTGGCAAGGTTTTATTAGAGCCTTAGAAGTAGAGTTTGGCCCCATCCCCTTACAGCGCCTCTAGAGCAACCTTATTTAAACTCACTCAAACTGGATCTCAGGGATTTGAATTTTATTTGGAATTCACTCGCTGTCGAGTGTATGGCCTTGGATTCGGATGCATTACTTGATTGCTTTCTCGGTGGTTTAAAACCCCAGAAATTGACGAGATGTTGTGGCCCAAGGCCCCTGCTTCATTATTGAAAAGTGTATCCCTTGCTAAATTGTTTCGAGGAAAAGTATTCACCGAGGCCTAAGCAATATTATTCCACCATCCCCACCCGACACTTAACCATACCACCACGTCCACTACCCGACCAAACCAAAAATAGTAATCGCCCCCCACTTTTACCAACACCTACACGAGAGACCCTTTAACCAGCCACCAACTCTTCCAATATAAAAAGAATGTCACCTGCAGAGATGCAAGTTCGCTGGGAAAAAGGACTTTGCTACACTTGTGATGAGAAATTTACCTTGAACCACAAATGCCCCAACAAACACATGCTCCTTCTACAAACTGAAGAGGAGGAAATCTCAAACCCTGAACCTGAGCCACCTGACCCTATAGCTATGCCCGAAGCCACCACTGAGACAGAACATCATCTTTCTTATAATGCACTCAAGGGTGCCAATGCCTTAGGCACCATTAAATTTCAAGGGCAGATTAATGGAGTTCACTTGCAGATTTTATTGGACAGCGGTAGCAGTGATAATTTCCTTCAACCAAGAATTGCTCATTTTCTATAGTAGCCAGTCAATCCCAAAAATCCTCTTAATTGCTTCACTGACTTAGGTTCTGGCCATTGTAGGACAGCCTCCACCTTGGCCTTATCCATCTCCACTCCCCTACCCGAAACAGTGTGGCCAAGATAATCTATTTGTGTTAATCCAAATGAGCACTTAGAGAGCTTGGCAAATAACCTGTGGGCTTGTAAAATACTTAATACCATCTCTAAATGTTGCAAATGAGAAGGCCAATTCGGGCTATATACCAGAATGTCATCAAAGAAAACCTAAACTGATTTGCGGAGTTGCTGCTGAAAGATCTTATTCATTAAGCTTTGGAAGGTGGCAGGTGCATTGGTAAGGCCAAACGGCATTACTAGCCATTCATAATGGCCTTGATGAGTCCTAAATGCAGTCTTGAATCTATCTTCAGGTTGGACAAGAATTTGATGATAGCCTGATCTAAGATCCAATTTGGAAAAATATTGGGCACCATAGAGTTCATCCAGCAATTCATCCACTGTTGGAATAGGAAAGCTGTCCTTTACAGTTATAGCATTTAGTGCTCGATAATCTGTGCAAAACCTCCAAGTACCATCTTTCTTCTTGACTAAGAGAATTGGAGAAGAAAATGGGCTAGTGCTAGGTTGGATTATGCCCTCCTTGAGCATTTCAGACACCATTTGCTCAATCTGTGTTTTCTGACTATGTGGATATCTGTATGGCTTCACCTTCACTGGATTAGAACCTTCCAGCAATTTAATGGAATGATTTTGCTCCCTGTCAGGAGGTAAACCTGCTGGTTTATCAAATACCACTCGATAATTGTGCAGCAACAAAGTCAATTCAGGTTCTAAATTTGAGGGAAGGTCTAGTAATTGATCTTGAGGGCTGTCTTGATGCTGTACTAGTAGAGTGAAAAGTTCAGCAATGGCATGTGTGTTACACATTCTCTTAAGATGATGAAATTGGGCTTGCACCGGCAGTTTGGTCTTGTCTCCATGTAAAGTAATAAACTGCCCATTCAAATAAAATTTTAATGTCAATGCACTGTAATCCGCCACATAAGGACCTAAAGTAGCCAACCAAGAGGCTCCCAGTACCAAATCTGCCCCTGCCACAGGTAACAAAAATGCAGATAGTTGCAATTTATAACCCTGCACCATAACCTGTAAGTCTCGGATGCACCCTGCAGCGGTCATTGTGTTTCCATTTCCTACTAGAACATTGAATTGAGGTGCTGGTTCAACTGGCAACTTCCTACTAGAACATTGAATTGTGTTTCCATTTCCTACTAGAACATTTAGAGATGGTATTAAGTATTTTACAAGCCCACAGGTTATTTGCCAAGCTCTCTAAGTGCTCATTTGGATTAACACAAATAGATTATCTTGGCCACACTGTTTCGGGTAGGGGAGTGGAGATGGATAAGGCCAAGGTGGAGGCTGTCCTACAATGGCCAGAACCTAAGTCAGTGAAGCAATTAAGAGATTTTTGGGATTGACTGGCTACTATAGAAAATTCATTCAAGGCTATGCTGCCATTGCTGCTCCTTTGACAAATCTGCTAAAGAAAGAAGCATTTCAGTGGGATGCTTCAGCAAGAAAGGCTTTCATGGATCTTAAGCGGGCTATAACGCAAGCACCAGTTTTGGCCCTCCCTAACTTCACACAATCGTTTATACTGGAGACTGATGCATCAGGAACGGGTGTAGGGGCTATTCTAAGCCAGACCAACCATCCAATTGCTTACTTTTCCAAGAAATTGTCACCAAGGCAGCAAAAGCAATCAGCTTATTCCCGAGAGTTGTATGCGATTACCGAAGCCCTGGCCAAATTTAGACACTACCTTTTGGGTCATCATTTCATTATTCGTACCGATCAGAAAAGTTTGAAAAACTTAACTGATCAGACAATTCAAACCCCGGAACAACAAAATTGGCTGCATAAATTCTTGGGTTATGATTTTCAGATTGAGTATAAACCAGGGCAAGACAATGTGGCAGCAGATGGCCTTTCCAGATCCTTTCTCATGGCTTGGTCTGAACCTACGTTAGCATTTTTGGCTCGTTTGAAAGCAGCCTTAGTGGAGGATTCACAATTAAGCAAGGAATTGGAGTTATGCTTGACAAATAAAAATCCAAATCCCAAGTATACAGTTAAAGACCAGCTGCTGTATTGGAAAGGTAGATTGGTAATTCCCACTAAGCATGTCCTGGTTTCAGAGATTCTTGAGGAGTATCATGCATCGCCAATTGGGGGTCATGCTGGAATTGCCAGAACAATCGCAAGAATTAAAAGGGAATTTTACTGGCCAGGTTTGAAAGAGGATGTCAAACTGTTTGTACAACAGTGTAGAATCTGTCAGCAAGCCAAGACAACAAACTCTTCACCTGCAGGTTTGTTACAACCACTACCAATTCCCACTCAAATATGGGAGGATGTTGCAATGGACTTTATCACTGGACTGCCAATGTCATTTGGATACACTGTGATCATGGTGGTTGTGGATAGGCTGTCCAAATATGGTCACTTTGCGGCCTTAAAAGCTGATTACTCAAGCAAACAGGTAGCTGAGCTCTTTATGACTACCATCGTCAAACTACATGGCATGCCTAAGTCAATAGTCTCAGATCGAGATAAGGTCTTTACAAGCAAATTTTGGCAGCACCTATTCAAATTGCAGGGCACTACCTTAGCCATGACTTCAGCCTATCACCCACAATCAGATGGGCAATCAGAAGCTCTTAATAAATGTTTAGAAATGTACCTCAGATGCTTCACATTTCAAAATCCTAAAATCTGGTTTAAGGTCCTACCCTGGGCTGAATATTGGTACAATACTGCTTTTCATAGTAGTTTGGGTATGACACCTTTCAAGGCAGTTTATGGTAGAGAACCCCCATCTTTAACCAAGTACTCTCTGGATAGCAATGACCCACCTGTGCTACAGGAACTGTTACAGCAGAGGGATCAGATATTGACTCAGCTGAGAAGCAATTTGATGAAGGCTCAACAACAAATGAAAAGTCAGGCAGATAAAAAGAGAAGGCATGTGGAGTTTCAAGTTGGGGATAAGGTGTTAGTTAAATTGCAGCCATATAGACAGAATTCGATAGCTTTGAGAAGAAACCAGAAACTGGGAATGCGTTACTTTGGACCATTTCCAATCATTGCAAGGATTGGACCAGTGGCTTATCAACTCCAATTACCTACTTCAACAAGAATTCATCCAGTATTTCATGTATCTTTGCTGAAACCATTCAAGGGTGAGACTTCTGAACCATATATTCCATTGCCTCTGCTATCTACAGAACAAGGCCCAATATTGCAACCTGTAGCCATTCTACAATCAAGGACTATCCTAAAGGGTACTCAGTCAATTCCTCAGGTCTTGGTGCAGTGGGAAGGATTGGGAATTAAGGAGGCAACATGGGAAGATGCTGCTGCCATGGTACAGAATTATCCACATATCAACCTTGAGGACAAGGTTGTTTTTAATGGGAGGGGAAATGTAATGAGTCCACTTGTGCTGAAGGCCAACTCAGATGGGAATAGCCACCTCAACCAACACCTGGACCAAGAGTTAGTTAGAAGAAAGGGACACGTGCCAAGTGATCCAACAATTCAGGGGCCGCGCAGGAGCTCAAGGAAACGGTTTGGCAATTCTCAGCTGAGGGATTTTGTGTGAGAGAAAAGGAATATAGCTTCCAAGGAGTGATGAGGGGAGGGTATGGAATGTGTGAACTTGTATTCGCTCTCCTGTTTTCTTCTTCTCCTTCTACTTTGGATTCTTCTTATTCTATTGGTTGTTTCTATTTCCTTCAAGCTGTCTATTTACTAGATAGCATTTCGCAAATTTGTAATAATTCCAGACTGATAGTGATTTCAATACAGAGGAGTATTATTTTCAGAATTATTGTGCGCAGTGTTTACTTGCTCTTGAGTTCCTTACACTATCATTATAAGTAATCATGAATTTTGCTTCACAGTGAAATTAATATTAATTAATAAAATAATAATGGTTGCTTTAGATCTCAGATACTTTCGTCGTCTATCATAATGCATACTATTAATCTTTTTATAAAAATGAAAAAATTATAAATCTCAGTTTTATATTTTGTAAAGTAATATTATTTATACAAATTTTCTTTACAAATGATTCTCTAATTACTAATGTAGTTATATTTAAATTTAAACAGTTTCACTGATTTTTTTGCTTATCAAGATTTGAATTCAACCATATTTATGATTTGTATACATTTATAAGTAAGATTTATTTAAATAACATGAATAATATTATTTATGAATTTTTTTTATAATTTTGTAAAATATTAAAAGATAACTGCATTTAAATTCAATTAATGTTATTTAATTTTTATTTTTAATTTAATTGAAATTGATTAAATAAAATATAACCCTTTATCGAAAGTGTAGAGTTGCGAAGAGCGAATTCATGTATATAAGACTCTCTTTTAGAAAAACAAAAACAAACAAAAAAGATGCTATATCTTCCAATCTCAGTTAGCAACTCTATATTTACTTCACCTCATAGGAAGTCAACTGATTTTTCGTTTAAACAATCTCTCACATTTGGTAATCGATGGATGAAATGACGAATCAGAGTTGTTTTTTTTTTTTAATACAATTCATTGGTGGGTTAATAAAAAAAATGAGATTAGTACGGCACTTATTTTTTTAGATATTAATATTTAAATAATTATAAATAATTCATTAATTATTATTTATATTTAATAAATATTTAAATATTTATTATAAAAATAATAATTAATAAATAATTAATAACTTATTTTAAATAATTAATAATTCACTTTAAATATTAAATTTATTAAAATATTATAACTATTCAATATATATATATATATATATATATAGGGAGATGAGAATAATTCCTTTACAAATAAGAGTCCAGATGTTTTCCTCTTTGAGAAGGACACGTGCGAAGCTAGTAGTGGCATTGCAATGCCAATGATAATATCTCTACAAAAGGTAGAGTGGAGAACTGAAATTCCCAAAAGCATGGGAAGTCAAAGACATATATTTAATATTTGCTCAATTATTTTAGTAAAAAATTAGAGTAAATATATATACTTATATTATATAATATATATATATATAGTACTTGATAAAAAAAATATAATATATGTAGTATAATAAATTAATAATAAACAAATATAAATAAAGAAGAGAAGGGGTAGAAGGAGAAGGAGAGGCAAGTGGGTCAGAGGCACACGTTATGAGCAGGCAATTCCATGTGCCCACATGGATTATTGGAGAGGCCGCGGAGGGAAAGAGGAAGAAGAAGAACAACAACAACAAGCAACACAACAACATCATCAACTGAAACACTCACAACCCAAAAATTACTCATTTTTCTCTGTTTTGACTAGCATAATCATAAGAATCATAATCCTATAGTGTACAGAGAGAGAGAAGAAGGTGCAAAGATGAAGGAAAGCAGTGATGGGTTTGTGCGGGCGGATCAGATTGATCTGAAGAGCATAGATGAACAGCTGGAGAGGCACCTCAACAAGGCATTGACTACAGACAAGAAAAAGCGGATAGAGAAGGAGGATGCTATTGATGATCATGTTCATGTTCATGTTCATACCAGTGCCCCTGCTTCTCCTTCTGCCATTAAATTCAAAACTCCTTTCAAGAAGCAGAGGCAGGACTGGGAGATTGACCCTTCCAACCTCATCATCAAGAGTGTTATAGCTCGTGGCACTTTCGGCACTGTCCACCGTGGTCTCTATGATGCCCAAGATGTTGCTGGTCAGTTCCACTTCCACCTTAACTCCTTCTCTTTCTGTTCTCTTTTTTTTTTTTTAAAAGAAAAATTGTTTTTTGGGATCAATTTTCATCATCAGATTCAGATGCTTAATTCCCATCCCAAGTAGGAGTTCATTTTAAAATCTATTTTCTCGTGATTTCTATGTTTTTATTTCTTCTTCAAAATAAAGTTTTTATTTTTATTTTTATTTTACTAATGGCTTTGTCATTTATTTTAAATGTATAAACATCAATCGATGCAATTACCAACGATTCTTAATTTCTTCAGCAAAATTATTACTTCAGTTCTATCGGTTCACTATTGAACGTCTTCAATTCCTTTGCTCCTCTGAATTTTCTTGGAAAGAGTTGACTTTTACAATGATTTAGTGATGGGCCGTTTTGGATCCATTCCTATGCAGTCCGTGACTCATAACACGGACCGGGGTTGAATTTGTGAGGACAGAAGTAATTTGGATGATGTTTTGCGTCTGAAAATTCATGTGATCCATCCCAGTTGGTGGTCTTGTGGTGAATATAATTAAGTAGGATGTTATTGTTTTGATAGAATTAGTGGTTTGCTTTTCTGCATTTCAGTAACTACAATTATTCTGATTACTTACTTAATGCTCAGTTAAATTGCTGGACTGGGGTGAAGAAGGCCAAAGGACGGAAGCTGAAGTTGCTTCACTGAGGGCAGCGTTTATACAAGAAGTTGCTGTCTGGCATAAACTTGATCATCCCAATGTCACTAAGGTTAATTCAATTTCTTCAGCTTCAATTTCTTTTCTATTGTTTTTGTTGTTGTTATTATTAGTTGAGCTTGTGCATTTCAATGTAGCATATGCTTATATTATCTACATATCATTTTATTTTATTTGAGGGGAGGGGGAAGCGCGTTAACTCCCTGCCTTCTGGGGTCCTATAAACATAGATTATCAGCTGAGGGTGTCATTTTCAAGAGAAGGCTATTCAGTCCTCTTCTATAATTATACCTTTGCATGTTATGTCTATGTATACCTGCTTTCAGTTTTATAGTTTCTTTTTTGTTGTATATAATGTCTTTCAAGGGTGTCAAGTGTTTAGGTCTTTTGATTATTCTTTAATGCTCAAGCATACCAAGTTATATAGTTTTCAGCGATTTCTTTCTTAAATGAGTCATCCCCACCTTCCCACCCTCCTTCTATGTGTTTCCTTCACTTACGTTCAACTTGAATTTGCTTGCTCTTGTGGAATGGGGTTTCTTTTTTTCTGTTGAGGGCCATTTTTATGATATATATTTTTTTTATCATCATGCACATTTTTTTTTAAAGAGCATGAGGTTTGCAGCTTGCCTGCTGTAATGCTACTCCAGACCTTTTAATTTGTGCAATAGCAGAAATTCAAGTATTTTATGGAAGTAATATAGAAGTTATTCTTATTATATTGAAGTTTATTCACAACATATGAGCTTAACTGTTTGTGCTAGATTTTTTTTTCTCTTATTGTCTATGTTGATAATCTAATTTTTTAACTTAGGATAAGGGGTGACATGGGATGAGATTGTTGTCATATGTAAATTGGAATAGATTAATCTGAGTCTGTCTGTAGAGAATCTTCACAGAAATATCATTGCAAAGCTTGCAGCATTGGTTGCATATAATAATACCATATTAGCAAGATATGGAGCTCGAATTCTTAAGTTTTTAGATGATCCTTAGTTGGATGCACTTTAACATGTTTGGAATTTTCTTTTTCTGTATTTTTAAGCACTTTTGAAGAGAACTCTGTTGCCAGCATTTTCCTTCCCTATTTCCTTAAACTATTTGCTTTTTCATGTTTAGTTTATAGGGGCAACAATGGGGTCTTCAGAATTACAGATACAAACTGATAATGGTCTGATTAGCATGCCAAGCAATGTCTGTTGTGTTGTTGTGGAGTATCTTCCTGGAGGCACGCTGAAATCTTACCTAATAAAGAACAGGAGGAGGAAGTTAGCTTTTAAGGTTGTCATCCAGCTGGCACTAGATCTTGCAAGAGGGTATTTATCTATTTGTAATTTTTCTCTCAATGTAATTGTGGTTTAGAAGGTTGAGGACAATAACTGTCTTGTAATTTGTCTAGGTTACTACTCAAATTGAATTCACTTGGTTTTGCAGGCTGAGTTATCTCCACTCTCAGAAGATTGTCCATAGAGATGTAAAGACAGAGAATATGTTGTTGGATAAGACACGCACTGTTAAAATTGCTGATTTTGGGGTTGCACGTGTTGAGGCATCAAATCCTAATGATATGACTGGGGAGACTGGTACTCTTGGTTACATGGCTCCAGAGGTGTGTAGTTAGTACCCCTAAAAACCTTTACAATTAGAAATTATTGGACAAGCATGTATGACAGAGTGGAAGCCTTAGTGCAAAGCTTGTAGTGTCCAAAACATATTTCATCTGATTGGGAATGGGTATATATCCAGTCCCCATATTTCATCCAAGTGGGGATGGGTGTCTCCAATCTCCAGTGTCATTCATAGAGTTCTTTTATAAGTGGTGACCTTAATGTGGCAGCAAATAGCATGTGAATAAGAGAAGAAAAATATGAGATCAAAGTTTTTAATTCAACCAAAGAGAAAGCCTGTGTAATTGACTATTCATTTATTTTCCAAATGGGTGGTGGTTTACAGGTTTTAAATGGCAACCCCTACAACAGGAAATGTGATGTGTACAGTTTTGGAATCTGTTTATGGGAGATATATTGTTGTGACATGCCATATTCTGACTTAAGTTTCTCAGAGATTACTTCAGCCGTTGTTCGCCAGGTATATTTTCTTCTCTGTTTTGATTGATTGTCTCACTTGAACAGTGCCTGTTTGTCACTGTGGATTCAGTGTCAAAATGAATCCATCATAGTGATATTATTATTTTCTGTTGAAATTTTAGAATCTGAGACCAGAAATACCAAGATGTTGCCCAAGTTCTCTAGCAAATGTAATGAAGAGATGCTGGGATGCCACTCCTGATAAGCGGCCAGAGATGGATGAGGCAGTTTCCATGCTGGAGGCCATTGACACATCCAAAGGTGGTGGTATGATCCCTGTTGATCAGCAGCAGGGTTGCCTTTGCTTCCGCAAGCACAGAGGGCCTTGAAGTTCTATTCTTCAGTCCAGCAAACAATTGGGTTATAGTGATTTTTCACTATTTGAAGAATTAATTTGTATTTATGGTGAGAAAACAGGATTTGGATACCAAGATGAGAGGAATACACAGTAGCAGGTATAGGTAGGAGGAGCTGGTGACATGTCAATACGTTGGACATGTAAAGCCGTACCTCTGATTTTCTTTTATTCTTACCGTTTTTCCCCCTTGGTTTTGGTTTTTATGGGTATGGGTATTAATTTCAGCTTGGCAATGTTGCCGTATTGGCCTTGAAAGGTGTAACCTCCTTGTAGGATCTTCATTATACTGTTGCAATCATGATTGATGTGATTAAATTGGATCCATTTGCTTGGCAATCTCTAATCTCGACTCTCTTTCAGTATGTTCACTTGAAAACTTGTAATATTCTCCAGAAGAAGGTGGCGGAGAAATTCTACTTGGTATAAATACAGGAAATGGAGTGACAATAGGAACAAAGTCGATGTTACACACCATTCCTCTTTAATTACACATTTACACTTTCATCAAGAAGGGCAGTCAAACTACTGTTGGAATTATACTTATTAGGATTGAAAGAGAAGAAAAATAGTTATATGCAAAATTAGTAAGATACAATTGCTTGCATAGTTGCCTTTGTATAAAAAGCAAAACAGTAACACTAATATATAACAATAAGGGTTGATTTAATTGATATGATAGGATCCAATTACGTCGACTCAAAGGTATTCACTTTAATTCTTGTTGGTGATTCTTCATTAGTAGATCCTTTGTAAGTATCATTAGAAGTCTTAGTTGAGACTTGTAACATGTCTGTTCTTGAAATGGAGCATCATTTTCTCCCCAAAACTTCATGTACGTTGCAATGCAAGTCTCATGGGATGGATGAGAAATTGCTTCTATGTCAAGTTCTCAACGTAAAGAATAATTGGGTATGTTTCCAGGATGTGGCCGGATAGCTAGGTTGATTTTGGGGGTTGTATTATATTAAGAAAGCGTGACTGGTCCATGGATCATTCCAGCCGTGTATCCTTGTTCCCGTCCTTATAAGAGATAAAAATGAAAAACAAAACAAAACAAAAGTGGGTTATGTATGATCAATAAAGTTGTTACACATTACAAAGCTATTAGGCACTTCACCAGAGAGCTGAATGCTATTAGCTTACAAGTTATGAAACATTCATTTATTGCCTTTTAAAAGTCAGTATATTTTTTTCTCGTTTTTCCTTCATGAACCTTTTAATTTTTTCAGGACAGTTTAAAATTTCATAAATAATATCTTATTAAATGATATTTCTTATATAATACTTCATCCCTTTATTTTTATTTATCGATTAATTTAATTGCACAAGGATTAATGAAACTATTAAATAACCACAATTTAAAAAAATATAACTGTATTTAACTAAATTATCCCTTTATTTAAATATTTAAAATATTATCACTTCATTAATTCTCTTTTATTCGATAAAGTTAAAAAAAATTAATATTTTATCAATTTTGAAAAAAGACAGATAAAATGAAACACATTTTTCTAAACGACACATATATATTCCTATGCTGTCACACGGTGATTATCATACTCTCTTTTAATAAATCAAAGCAATCTCAAATGAATTGTAGAAGCATATACATCATTCAGACCCACAACCATGCAATTAATCTGTGTCAAAAATAAAATGGAATTGGAGGCCATACAACAACCGCTGTCATGATTTTAAGTATTCAACAATAAGAGGGCAATGCTATTATGATTTCAACTTGATATTCTTTTTTCTTAAAATAAAAAGGAAGACCAAATGAATAAAGGAAAGTTCTTACCAATAGGTCATTTTAAGTGATAAACAAACATGTTTACATTCACTAATATAAAGTTTATGAACATTCATAAAATTGGGTCAACCCCTCATTGCCTATTGTTAGTTGTAGGGTATAGAATAAAATTTGTTCCATAGATATGGGACAGAATTGAACTCCTTTAACTTTCTTTGTGTCCAAGCAGAAATCATACATTGATGTGCGGTGCGTTATCCTCGCCCCAATCGGTTGTTCTGTAGTAAGCGGCATAGAGGATGAGCTGCACTAACCCAGAAAGTGCTCCCAAGCCATTGGGAATCTAGCATTCAAAGATTTAATTAGCAATCATAATAACCTAAAATCATTCAGTTCTCACATTAAATTAATGGAATTTAAAAGTTAAACGGAAATCATTCACATGTTAATTATTTATTAACATACATGATAATCTCTAATTTTTTAAAAAAATTAAAATATTGTTTTCCTTTCTTTCAAGTTATTCAATATTTTTTTATTTTTAAACATTAGAAATTAAATAAAACGTAGAATTTCTTTTAAAAAAATACTATAAACAAATTAAATATATTGATGTGTATTAATTAATACACATAAATTACGTGTTGAATAATTTTAATTTAAAGTACCGAACAAAATGGTATGATTCAAAAAGTTTAGACCTCTCATTCGAATTTAAAAATTTATAATAATTATTTTAAAACAAGATAAAATTTAAAGAGTGTCTATGCATTTTTTCCTTAAATTAATCCACAAACCCTAAGGCAACTTTACCAAAAGTGATAATTTGTTATAGAATAAAATATATCACTAGCAGGTTTGATTCCTATTCATCATCCTTAAGATTATAAGTCTTTATTGAGGCTTATAATATGGTTAATCATATAGTCAAGACACAGAACCTTTGAAATAAGAACTAAAATATTGTAATAACTAATAATACATTACCGCAACGAAGGGATCCCATTTAAGGAGTGCATAAGTAAACCAGATGAGTCCATTGGCGAAGTTGGTGAGTGAAAGTAAGAAAGGCATGTACTTCACGCTCTTCGTTTCAATTACTTGACGCTGCTCATTTTTATTTTTTTTTGGTTGCCAAAAAAATAAAATAAAAAGCATATCTAAACTGAAAATAAAACTAAAAACAAAAAGTAGTAACTAAATATTAAGAAATTGAATTATACGTACCATGACAGTCAATGGTGAAAAGTACATAAGGATGTTGAAGACTATGCATATAAGTCCGACAATCAAGGTTCTTCCCTTGAGGGTTTGAACAAAGACCATGACTATAAATACCACTACGACAAAGAAGATGGCTTCGACCACAAGGGCTACGATGATCTTCTTCTGAAATTTGTTAAATTCATCCAATCTAATTAGCAATTAGGACAAAATAATTACAATAAGTTAAAGAATAAAGAGGCTTTAGTTTGAGATGTTTCTCACACGCTTATTCCAGGATGAGTATACGAAGAAGATAGAAGTGTAGAAGATCTCAAGGAAGAAGCCAATGCCATTAATTGTGAGGACAAGAATGTTACTTTTACTGATGAAGGGCATTCCATATAATGACCACATCGCACAATTGAGTATAGTGATCACATAAGGATCTGGCTTGAAATCTTGCACTGATTTTGCCTTCCATATTTTCACAAATGTAGGGCTGCAAATTAGAAACATTTGTCATTGTCAGCGTTAATCCATCCATCAAGTGTAAGAATGGGAGAGAGAGAGAGAGAGAGAGAGAGAGAGAGATTTACACAGGAGACATGAATAAACCAAAAGAGATGACATTTCCTGCAAATAAGATAGCAATGGATACATGAGAAATTCTTCATTCACAAATAAAAATGGGTAGATGGTTAGTTTTGACTTTGAGCCATTTTTTAAAATATATATATTAATTAAATTTCTTCCCAGTCTATTTTTTTTGTTTTGTAATTCAGTTCTTTTTATGTGTGTAAACCAGGGTATCATCTCATCCGAAAGACAAAGACTAATCTTACAGGCGCATGAAACGGGAACTCCTCCCAATTGCATTTTCTCCATACACACCACTCCAAAAATCAAAACAAAGACAAGATGCTTAAGGTAACTAAACACTTTTTACAACGTAAGTTGGTTTTAGTAATTCAGTTCTATTAGATTAAAATGACTTACCTTAAAAATATTTAAAAAGTCACATGATGTTAGAAATTCAGCTACTTGTTCTTTCTTTTAAAAAAACTATATTTATGAGATGGAATTGGAAAAATAAATGCATAGTGCAGACAACTGGAATTCTTAATTAAATGAACTATAAGAATCCAATTTATTCAAATAAAAAAAGGAAAACAAGAAGGATGGAAGAAAAAGGGAAAAGCCCTGAGGTTTCCTGGACTAACCAATTACTCCAACGACAATTCTTATAGCATCAGTGTTAACCATGGCTGCAATATTCAAAGAAGAAACTGAAGAAAGAAGGTGAAACAAATTAAGAAGAAAGTAAAATAAAAAGTATTTATTGAGTAAATTTTTTAATTACGTTTGTAACTCAATATGCCATATATAGCTATTACAACACAACTAATTTTGGCCGTGTGGTGTAAACATTGACCGCGACGAAATTGGTTTAGAGTGCTGACTTGTGAAGTTGGCCACAAGCAGCATCTCTTTCTACGGAATTCACTGGCTAACCATCTAACAACCATAGCCCCGGTGCCTACAGCCACAAACATAAGATCATGAGGTTTTGATTCTTTGAAGGATTAATTTATGCATTATTACTTTCCTTTGAAAATTTTTAGTCCCAACTTAAGAGTAAAACAAACTTATTCTTAAACTTATAATGATATTTGCACAACATTTATAATTTACAATGAGTTTCATTTTTTTTTTTCTTTTGGTGTCACAGTTACACTTTTTTTTTGTACTTTTTAAAATATTCTTAACATTTTTTAGTGTAAGACTAGTTTTATTTAATGTACTGCTCTTCTCCATAAGTATTTTCCTATAAGTTAGCTCAAACTCCTAATATTACAAAGGCTATTCAATCGCTAAAATCAAAATTTACTTACCAATTTAAATCACCTGTCAAGTTACAATTGAGTATATAAGTTTGACAAGATTATAAAATAAAAAATAAAAAAAAGGGATCAGTTGCATTTTGAATACAGGAACTTATATAGAAAGAGTTTAAAACTAAATGTATTTTGGTCGCTACATACTGTACTACTCATTGATTAAGGTCGTACTACTCTGTACCTAAAAAAGAAAGTCGTACTACTTTCATTAGTGGCTGAGTCTATATGGTTCAATGACTACACCAGTGCAACAATTTACTTGGTTGTTTAAGAATTAGAGCCATTAGAATGATTCTAACAATAATACTGAACAAATTTTATCACACCAAAAGGATTTTTTTTTTAATTTATACGGAAAGAGTACAGCAAAACTAAATACCCTCTATAGCGGAGCCATCTTAAAAGTGTACATCCCACATTGGATAAGCACTACTTAGCCCAATATTCAAACCCAAGTAGTCAAAATATAAAGCACACTTCATTGACCATTAGGGTAAGCCCTTGGGTTACAAAAAAGATTAATCCAACAGTTAAGAAATAGCCCAGCAGAACATAGCATTAGTGCATCAGTTGCCCTCTCTAAAATAAGGAAGAAAATGAAGGAAACAAATGACCAACTAGCTTCACCGAACTTGTATGTAACGATTTATCATGATCCCATCATAAATGCAGTTACCGTGATAACTCTCCCCTTGTTAGCTTGGGCTGAATGGAACAATGAAACACTTTCCTCTCCCTTTCTTTCTTTAAAAATCTTTCAAACAAGGAATCAAGTCACTCTTTTCCTCCGTTTCCCCTCATTCAAACATGGCATAAACGAAATCAAATTTGAGAATCTTAAAAGAGAAAGCAGACGCTTGATTAAATGAACTGTAAATATCCCATCAGCTCTGATTAATTACAGAAAGTAGCTTAAAGAACTTTGTTTTCATACATAAAGTATGACAGCCTTTTGATAGTTCATTGATCAAATATATATTCATCTCAACATCATTCTAAAATTCATACCGTAAACCCAATTTCACACATAAATTTTCCTCTTGTTTGGCACTCGCTAAACCATGCTAATTTTGATCTTGTTATTAGCATTATTTACCTTGCAATTGGCATTCAATCTCTGGGGTTGAGGATGCCCACAAATCACAATTGCATCCAGTCATCCCATGCAATAGTTTGGGTCTTTGGAACCACTGATCGGCAAGAAAAAGAATAAAATGCAACTCAAGTGCACATTTGACCACAATTATTTACAGAAAAAATAACAACCGCCCAACTCCCAAATGAGAATACGCCAGCCAGAATAATTTGACGTGGAAAGCCAAATCTTAAAGCCAGATGTCAATTGGCAATTACCGAGACAGAATTCAGTTCAGAAGTACAAACATCCAACAGCTTCTACGCAATGCAGATGTTCTTTAGGAAAGAGCAGAAGGAGTAATAAGTCCTCATGTTCTGATCTTACATTCCTTACTAATTAACTAGGCAAAGTTTTCATTTCTTTTGCAGGCAAGAAAAGATTCGGAGAAAAAACACCTTGAGCTCAAATACCTCAGTCACATTGCATAGTAACATGGAGGCAACAATTACCAGCATTTGGTTTATTTCTTTTCAGCATTGCCCTCCAGCTCCCTCCTCAGCTGAAGAGAGAAATCATCACTAACATCATCGTCATCCCAATCATCTTCCCATTGCTGAGTCACCTCTTTCCCTTCCTCCTTGTCGTCCCACTCTGTAAGTTGTATGACAGTAAAGGGCAAAAGAAACAGGAAGAAACATTAGAATGTGAGCACAAGGGCAGAATTATGCAAGCTCCAATTTTCAAATACCACCTTTAACAAGTGAAAAAACAGGCCAAGCAATTAGAAGAGAACAGAACCCCGGAAAGTTAAATGGAAAGAAGAAGAAATAGATTGCATCAAGGGTGGGGTGAATGAAAGAAAGAGAGGATTTAGAATAAATAACCTTCATTGATTTCGAACTCTTCAAACTCGTCATCGTCTTCGAAGAGATCAATTTTGATGTCCTCGGTGGCTGGCTTTGGTTCGGTCGCCATGGGATACACCTGAATCTGCACTTCAGTTGAAGACAACAACGATGGATTCAAAAACCCTAAGTTAGACAAAGTTTCAGATCATCAGTAATTGCGATGGAAAGAGTAAACCTAAATCCAGTTTAAATAGCGGCGGTGAAAACGACGTCGTTGGTTACAGAAATTTTCTTTTTCCTTTTTGGCTATTATTATTTTCCTTATTTTATCATTATGATTGATTGATAGAAGTCTGAAGTGAGAAGGGAAAAGTGAAAAATAAGAAAGTATAGATTTACACTATTACACATTATGAAATGTAAATACATTATTATTTTATATAATGACAGAGTAAGAATTAATTAATTAAAGTTATAGAGAAATTAAATCTAAATACATTATTATTACGCTGTTTTAGTATAGAAAACAGTGATAAATAAAAAGAGAAAATTAGGATGTAATGAGAACAGGTGCAACATTTGAAAAGGGCATATAAAAAAATTGTACAAAAATTAAAACTTATATATTATTCAAAATTAAAAGGGAAAAAAGAAGGTGAGGGCGCATGCGCCCTGCTGCCTCCACCTCTTTCAGCACATTCACTCCAACTAAGTATAGAAAGCTGATAATTTGTATGAAAAATTTCAGTTGTATCAATTTAATACCAAGGTATAATATTGAAAAATAATGTCATATAAATAATATTTAAGAGAGACAAAAAAAGACAACGAAGAAGTAGAATTATTAAATTACATACGGAATTGTGTAGAAAAGACTTGATGTAACACTACACAAATTTATAGCTAAATTTAATAGTGCAGAAACAAATATGTGTTTTTGTATTTGTAAATTGTTATTTTATAACAGTAATTTACAACTTGCACTTGTGACATCATCGTAGTCTTAATGTGTCTCCCTTTGCATAACAACAATTTTATAAATTTCGAAATAAAGTATTCACTTTTTATAACATGACTGCTATACTTAAATCATATGTATTTTATTCAAAATTATCGTTATTTAAAAGGGTGAACAACATATTTTATTGACTCAATTTTATAATAAAAAAAATACTCAGCGTAACATAATCACATTTTAAACTATGATCACTATGTTATAAAATATAATTAATTATAGAGTAAGTTTTCAAAAAACACAACATCAAATGATTTTCCCTAATTTTTATTATCATGATTTCCTATATAAAAATTATAACCATTAATTAATGATATAATTAATTAATTAATACAATACATTTATTTACTTAACTAAAGGTGTGTTTGGTAGGGGGTAATAAGAGGGATAATTTTTTAAGGGAGTAAAGTTTCAGGGGGGAGGGGGGGAGCATGTTTGGAACATAAGTAAAAGAGAGAAAAATTTCAGGCAGAATCTCAAACTCTGTCTCTCAAACTAGAGCACGCACTCGCTCTCATCTCGCTGCTCGCTCGGTGAGAAATATTACGGGATGACGAACGGAGAGCAAAACCAATGCACCTAAGTTGACCTTTGCCCATATCTGTATAAGATGCTGTTTTACATGGAGAGCCTAGTCGGGTGTGAAAATATTAAATGGGTCTTGGTTTTTATTTTTATTTTTATTTTTTTGTGTAAGCTATTATTCCTCACATGTTATACAAGTTGTCTGCTATATGTTTGTTGGAAAGCTTTGGATTTAAAGAAATCTATGTGCTCTGTGCAAATTGAAATATGTTGTATCTTGTTGACTCGAATATTACAGAAGTATTGTTCTGTTCTGTGAGGTTATACTTTGTTTCCTGAATGCATTTTCTCCGTTTGACAATAGGCCAACAAGGAAACGCAGGGAGCTTTTATCATATATTTTAAATTGAAAGGAGTTTTTCTTTGCCTTTGATGGGTAGAAGATAAAAGTCACAATAAGAAACTGTGTTAATTAATCTCTTTGATGGGTTAGATATTGGGTATAGCTTTGAGTTGGAATTAAATAAAATTGGAGCAAGTAGGGTTCTCATGTAGTCATGTCCTTCTGTCAACATTGTTTCAGGTTTAGGATTTTCTTTGCAAGAAAGAGAACATAGAATTTAGAACAATTTCACTTATCACCGTGTTCCTCTCATTCCTGATTTCATGGGAAAGATTACTCACCTTGCACCACCTACCATTCTATCCCAGCTTTCATTGTTTGGAAATTGAATGTACATAAAATAGCTTTTTGGACGACCTATTGAGATTAGAAGCTAGGCTCTGTGCTATCCTGATTACAACAGTTCGAGTGTGACACTGCATTAAATATCATTCCCTGGCATTCACTTCTTGAGATTGCTACCATCTTTCTCCACGAAGCTAGTAAGAGTTCATAACTCTTCTCCAACTAGATTCCTAGAGATGCTTAACTTTTCAGGTATTGCAAAGTTGTGAGGAAAGTGAATGCCTCATTTGTAACTCGTTTGTACCTGCTAGTAAATAAGAACAAGTTATTGCATATTTAATTACTGAAGGAGAAATTTAAAATCTTTTGCTATTCCCATTTTGAAAAATAATAGGATGGGGAGCTTGAATATAATATTATGTGATGTTTTTATGCATTTGTAATTTCCAGCCAGGTTATGCAGGTATGTCTTGAAAACAATCAATCGTGGTTATGCAAGAAGCATAGCAGAGTACCAGGATTTTGTGGTATGGTATGCTCTCTATTGGTAAAATAGAACTTGTATTTTATGGTCTGAGATATTGAGTTGAATGTTATTTTATCAGATCACTGCATTTCATGCATAATATTGTGTTGGACATAGCTGTAAAGTGTAAAGTATACTTTACTGTAAGAGTACACTATCCCCACACCCAAAGAAAAAGTATGTATAATGATCATATCACAACTATAATATTTTCCAATTGAATTATATATATCATCTTCATGTGGCACTTGAGTAATACGTTAAATATATCAATAAAGTTTTTATGGTTTTGATCATGATCCCGTTTCATCTACTTGTATATATAGTTTTTTTTTATCGTCATTGGTCAGGTTCGCAACTATTCCCCACCTCCGTCAATTAACAATAGCATCAAGGTGAGCTCGTTAGCATGATAATTGAATTTCAACGCTGTTTAGCACAAATTCACTGCCACCATATCAGCTGTGATAGCGATTCATGCTCAATACGAAATCCTTTAAACACAGCCCTGGAACAATGGTAGAGTGAAGCTGTGGTATTGATATACATGCTAACATAATTACTGCATGTTGTCTCCTTCACAATCTTATTCAGAGAGAGATGTCAGTTGACCCGATAGAAGCTCCCTTAGATGATTATAATGAAATGCAACAAAACTTCACCCCAAGAATATAACCGAGGATGTTATGTTGAAAGTGTGGAGACTTCAAACGAGTGGACAGCTTCTAGAGACAACCTTGCAACTCAAATGTTCAATAGATAGAGAACAAACATGTACTAAGACATTAGAGCTGTAGTTGTGTATTTTTCGTTTATCGCTTGCAATTGATAATTGGACACTAGAGTTGTACTTGTCTTATCTATTAATATAACTTGGTTTATTTTTTCTGGAGAATATTGTATTTACTTCAGTTTTAACATCAGTTTGGTATTTGCGATTTGAGGTTAGATGGGTGTATGGTTGATTTCTTTTAAAATCTTCTACTTGTTTCAATAAAATTACAAATAGATAACATACTGTCTTATAATTGAAAGTTTATGTCATTTTGCCTTGGATCCAACTTTGAAGGAAAAACGATGTCTTCTAGATAGAGTAGCTTAGTCCATTTCATTTTTTTGGTTTGTAGTTAACAAAAATAATTTGAAAGAATCAGAAGAATCAATAGTGGAGAAGTATCTTGAATTTGTACAATCAATATGTCCCTATTATTGCCTGACAAGCAAATTTTGATGTGGGCTAATCTTAATTAAAATTAGAAGTATTTCTCTGCGTATACACACACACACACACATGTAAAAATAAAATAAATTTTTAGTATGAATTTTTATTTGTGTACTAAACACACTTAATTTTTAAGGGTTTAAAAACTACCCCTTCTTTAAGGAAATTTTAATCCTTTAACTTTTACTATATGAAAAATTTCCCCTTTAAATTTTAATTGTATACCAAACGCAACCTATTAGTTATTCCATGTCTTTAGATTTTCTATTAGAACTAAAACTAATGTAACTTCTAGTTAAACTATACGTTTAGTTATTTTCAAAACTTAAATTAAATAGGTTATTCTCTAGCCCTTTTTGAGTGAAAAAAATCAGGTGTTACGGGGTCAAAAAGCCGTTTGCCTATAAGCTTGATTTGGGGCAGAGCGTTGCGAGCATCCGTTAGCCTAATCATGCTGACTCTTGGACGGTTAGACCATTAAATCCATTTCCATTTGTTTATCTCAGTTTTTTTTTTTTTTTTGAACATGCTAGGTTTTCTAAGACCAAGAAAATGATTCTACGTTTCTGAATGTCTCCACACACAAACCAAATAATGTGCAGCAAATTGGTAACTGAAGAGAAACTTGAAGTAATCCAAAAATATCATTTCTTCATCTAATTTCACACCACCTTTAATTGATAACTAGATAGAGGTATACAGAAATTTCCAGTGTAAGCTAAAGCTCACTTATTGAAATTTAGCTCGCTGGGGAATAAAAACATCGAGCTAATTTCATAAATCTCAAATGTGGCAGGAAGAATTAATGACACAGTATTTACACAACAAAGTATATATATTCACAGGGAGAAAAGGAAGAAGGAAAACTAACTAATTCACCAAACGTGAACGGGTCTCGTTCCTGTGCAGCTGACGAACCCTTCAATCAATCAAGAAGTTCTTGTTTCGTTAAAATCTAGTAGAACTTTGATGAGGAAGCGTGCTTTCTTGGCCGCATGAGAAGTACCATCCGTAAGAAGTGAATAAAGCAGAGGCATTAGTGAGGGGTCCTTGGCTAGAACAGCTACTACCTCTTCGCCAACATTGACGCATAGAGACAGCAAAATTGAAGCACAGTGTTCTTTCCCTGCACGCGATGTTGCAGATTGCAACATCCCAGTAATTAATGGCAAAGCGGAGGCTTGTAACATAGCATGTGCTCCATCCACATTTTCGGCCAGGGCTGCAAGAACTGCTAAAGATTCATTGATAAGTTCAGTCTTGTCCGAGGAAGCTAAAATACCAACGAGCGCAGGAACAGCACCAGCTGCAAGTGCCCTCTGATGATTCTTAGGTAGCAAAAGCAGCCCAAAAATGGCAACCACGGCATTCTTTTTCCCACAAGTTGTTCCTTCCTTGGTCAGTTCTACTAAAGCTGGAATTACCTCTGAGTTTTCTCCTATTAATTTTCTGTATTCTTTCACTGAAGAAAGATAAAATATTGTAGCAGCTGCAATTTGGCGAGCTTCTAGGCCAAGCCCATTTTTGAGAACCATAAGGATCTGTGTTAGACCCCCACTATCCATGATATATTGCTGGCCACTGGCATGCTTCGAGAGCCTCAACAGAGCAGCGATTGCATTCTCTTGCGTGGACTTATCATTGGTGGACAAAAGATTTAGCAGAGGGTGCACTGTGCCCACTTCAACCAAGCACGCCCTGTTGAAAATGTTGGACCTGCCAAGCACACGAATCTCATAAGCAGCCTTGTTTTTCTGGTCGTCGGTTCCAAACACAAGCCTCTGAGTAAGAAACCACGACAAAAATTGCATGGCATGCGCTGCCACTGGACTACCTGGGACGATGGTCCTGGATATGTCACGGCTCCGGTTACATGACTTGGCGAGTGAAATGCCATTATCAGCACAAAACTGTTGGATAAGCCTTTTCAGCGTTGTGTTTGGTACCAGCTCTGTGTTTGTCAGTTTTTCCCCTGTTTTTGGGCATTTCTTGTTCCCAGCTTTGAGCCATTTATCAATGGAGGCTCGATCATAAGTCTGGCCCGTTGACATGGTAACCGGATCCGTCATTAGCTCAAGCGAAATTGGGCACCGGAAATCCTCTGGATTTACGCAGCTTATCATCTCTGTGCTGCACCTTCCTTCTGATTGTTGGGCGTTATGGAATTGGAAGTCCAGAGTTTCGAATATCACTCCCCTGCAGTAGCACAAGAACCCCACCAAGCTACTCAAGAACGGAACCTCTCGCTCATCACAATCTGAGCACTCAAAACTGATTTCGTCTTCTAAGAATTTGACCTCTTTGTTACAATCAGTCCATCTTTTTATTTCAAGGTAGTCGAGGATTTCCTTCATAGCATTCACGTCTGGCTCTGTTCCCTTCTCAAACTGACGCAAAACCAAATGAACTCGTTTGCTTGCACGTTCGTCATCAGGGTCTAGTTCGAACTTGGCTTTCCTCGCTTGCTTGGCTACTAATTCCACCAACTCTTTCACTTCAGCACAAACCTCGATCCTTTGCAGAGGCAAAACGTCAAGGGAAGTGGCCACAGCACGAATAAGAACCCGGAATTGGGTGGCAACGTATTGGGATTTCATAAGCATCAAGAGCCGAGCACCTTCCCTGGTACAATCTTCCATCAAGAAGTGAATTTTTTGGAAGCTAAAGTGGAGCTCTGAGAAGCAAATAACAACGGAATCAGGGATGACCAAACCACGCTCTCGAATTTCCTGAAGGAACATGAGAAGAATACTAACTTGGCGCATTGTTTCTCTGGCATTTCGTCTTTGCGTGGCGAAGAACTTGGATTGGGAATTGCAAATGTTGTGTGAGAGAGTGATGAGAGAAGCCAAAAGGGTCGTCGGAGATATTCCTTCGCAAGGGTGAACCGCCGGAAATGATAGGATACGGCGATCCCTTTGATGGGAATTGGGAGTCATTGAAGTAAATTCTGTTTGATAGAAACAGAACCCACTGTAAAGTGCAAACTCTGCTTCCCTCAGCTTTTCATTTCAATAGCATAATTATAGGAAGGGATAGGTGTGCTGTGCCGACTGGAGAATCTTCAGGACACGTGGCATTAAATCTGGAACTAATGAGGGATTGGTGAGTTGATTCGGATCATAACTATAACTATATACTGCGGACACGTGGGGTGGATAGAAATATATTTTTATATTTTCATTTTTATTATGGGTTGATGAGGATTTTGATTTTCCTTTGGGTCCTATATGGCTGATAGATTCTAATGACCGACTTAAGACGTGGACAAATCATATACCAACATGTACACCAAGAAACTCGTAACCTCTGAATCAACGCAATTTAAAATTGACCAGATTAATTAGTGTTTTATAACACGGCATCACAAAATAAACCTTTCTTTCCTCTTTTTTAATTAAGAAAAGAAAGATGGGTATTACATATATTAGTACGTTAGAATGTATATAAAAAATAGGAGGACGTACTGGAGGAGAGTCAGAAATTTTTTCTTGTGAGAAATAAGAATAAATAAGTTTGAAATTGTTAATATTTTTACTTTTTGGAAGGGAGATGACACTCCTGTCACCCCTTCCCTCTCCCTTAATTAATGGTTTTCGGTTAAAAATCTATTAAACTTGTTCTTAATTTCTTAAATTATTTATCCATATGAAGAGTAAGTAAGTGGAGCCACTGTTCATTTGAAGAAGATAATTTCTGTTGGATAAAGCTATCTGGATAGAAAGAGAGCATAAGATAATTTCTGTTATGTTTAAAATGTAGTAGATCAACAGGGACTTGATGGGTTTGAGTTTGACCATATACATAAACAAAGGCAGAATGAGGTTATAGGAAAAGGCAAAAACAAATATGCTCTCCATAGAAAAGAAGAAGAAAATTGACAGGCTCTAGGTTGGTAAGATTATGAATCTAGTTAGGCTGGGTTTATTGATATTTTTATTTATCTATTTCTACTCTTCTTCAACTAGCTTTTAATTTAATTTTTCTAAAACACCTTTTATAAAATATTTATTCATTTAATTATTTAACTATTATGATATTTTTTCTTATTTTTTATTTTATCTGTAATTTTGAGTTTTTCTTACTAGAGTCAATATTTATAATAAAGTTTGATTTAATTATAATTACTAAATTATATATTTAATTATATTTTTTTCTCACGTCAACTGTGAAATAATCACATTTTTAAGAGTCAAATATTATATGTAACAATATTAAGATTAAGAAAATTCAATTTTTCTATCAACCAATGTATCGAAATATCACTGAAAAATGAAAATTAAAATAAACATTAAATATTTTATTTAAAATTATTTTTATATAATTAATAAATATAAATTTGGATAAATATAATAGTAATGTTGAGAAAATTAAATAAAAATTAATTAATGAAGAGTGATAATAGACTAATAGTATTGTCAAACGCGCCTATCTACTAAACTTATTATCTGTAATTTTTATTGTTTTCTTCAATTGTGCTGTTGATATCTTATCATATCTACATGGTCAAACATGAATTCAAATGGGTCCTTATCACTTGCATAAAACATATCTGATTACCCATTCCATAGTCCGTAGTTTGCCCCTGCTAATCCTTATTTGTGGTCACAAATCCATGCAATGGCTTCTTGTATTATTTGCTAATGAAATTATGATGTTGATGGAAAAGCACTACGACGTGGACCAATCACATAATGCCCAACCTAACGCGTTTTCATTCTGCATCACACTTATTTTAACGGAAAAAATAATAAGATCTAATTACTGTATGATAAATCTAAATTAAAATAAAGAAAGAAAGTCGAAGTCATCGTCCCTTTGGTTGAGACATTTGCACGAAAAAATTACAATTAATTATTAACTCAAATACAATATTTTATTTTGATTTTGATACATCTTCACAAACCAAATTAAGATTTTTTTTAATTAGACATATGCTAGCTGGGAGCTGCCATATAACTAAATAGTCATACGTACGTAGTAAGGTCCACACTGAAGAGACAGGTTCAGAAGCTACAAATCCAAAGTGACTTTTCTTAATTTCTTGAAGGACTTGTGTTGTTTTATCATTTATTTGATACACAAAAATGACATTTTTCCCCAATATATGCAGTTTGATTAGAAGTGCGTTTGGCTGCCTTCAAATTAATTGCACCGCTCCACAAGGAGAGCTGTTGGAACTGTTTTTGCCTGCCTTTAGAAATCAGTACCAACAGGACATGCAGTGCATTCATGCTTGGAAGTTGGAAAATCACTAACGCATAATAAGCAGTGTCATTGTCATGTCATATATCTAATCTACGCGTTGATTATTATTATTATAAAACATTCCCCCACGCTTTGCTTCTCGGATTGCCACGACGACACGAAACTGGATTATAAGAAGAAACTACTAATATACTACTAGTATTTCACACCTAGCCATTTTGCAAAGCATTCGAATTGGAGACTGGCACGGGTGACTTGGTCCCAACCAGATCGAATCCTTCACACTGAAGCATTCAATATCAAATATTAAATCCGATAGGTGATCCAGGGTTGCTTCTTTCGGTCCTTCCTCTTATTTTATTGAGTTTTATTATCTTGACTTTTATGATAATATGGAGGGACCTAGGGCCGGAGGGTACGTAGCTTCTATTACAAACACAATGGGCCTAAGTCCTTGTGATTAGAAATTGGTCGGAGCCTCCAGGCAGATATTTTGGTTCACTCACTCACTCAATGTTTTAGGCTGTGGCCAATGGACAATGGACATGCATATCGAGTTTGACAATTATATTCTGCCTTTGTGCTTGGGATTTCTCCGAAGAGACCAAAAGTTCTTGCTCAAAACCACGTCAAAATAAATTTTTTATCATTTAATCTAATTTAATTAGCGACTTGAGCGTCAAATAAGAACATACAAAGTTGATATTTTTTTATTCAGAGCTGTTATTAATTTTGAGGATAAATTACACTTCTTTGAAATTATCGCATAAATCAATTTCAGTACATTAAATTTTAAATCTTATATTTTACTATGTTTATGTTTCTTAAACATGCACTTTACCCTTCTTATAACCTCCTTAAATATTTTTAAAAAAAAATACATGGCAACTGTTAACAATTCAATGAAAAACGATGATGGAGAAGTCCTATGTAATGTTTGTGATCAATTTACTCTTGTTTATACACACATACAGTTCATTGCGTTTGTCGCAGCTCTTTTTTTTTTTTGTCGTTTACCCCAAAACACTTGGTCTCCCCATTAGTATATTTTATCCAATTAATTTAGAAATAAGTCTTAATGTACCCTGACTAGATTCATGTGTTTCAAGGAGAGAAAAAAATCGTATGTAGTGTTTCTCAATATTCAATGGAGGTGTAATGTAAATTTTTAAAAATTTAAAAATAAACTATAGAATTTTAAATTAGTATACTGAAATTGATCTGCATAAAAACTTAAGCAGAGTAAAGTGTGATTTTACCCTAATTTTCAATCCCGTTTGTACAGACTACGGAGTAATAGAATGGGATATTCGAACCTGGACTTGGATGAAATTCATTTTATCTATTTTGTTCTTTGCTAGAATACTTTTGGGCTGACATTTTTTTTGCTATCCAAGCAATATATTTAATTCTCTTGTGCTTAGCCTTCACGCGGATGTCACAAAATCCAAAATTATGTTGACAAGTAACTAATAATATTATTAAATTTTAACTATTAACTATTAAATATAAAATTACTTTGAGAAGTAATCAATGACACTATTAAGTATTAATTTTCATATACGTATAACTGTGTATAAAATTTAAGAGAAAAGTTATTAAAATATAATTCAGATTGAATTAAAGAATTATTAATTAAAATAAAATAAAATAAGATAAATAGTAAAAATTATATTATTTTTTCATGTCATTAAAAAATTTCACTTAACATGTGAAAATAAATTAAAATGATATTTTTTAATCTTTTTACACAACTTACATATAAATATTAAATTATGTATATAAACTTTAATCTAAAGTACAATCAAATATTATAACAAAAAAAATGAGTCATATAGTTATTAAATTTTGAATATGTATTTTTCATTCTATTTTATAAGATGAGAAATATGTTTGAGTTAATTTATTTTTTATTAAAAAAAAATTTTCAGCCAAATATTATTTTTTATAATATTTTGATTATAAGTTTTTAAAAAAGTAAAATAAGCTACTTCAAATATGCACTACATATTTAAATATGTACTAGATATTTGTCCATTAAATAAAAAACTCATGATCATATATAAAAAATTAAAACAACCCGTAAAACGGACAAGAAAACTATCTTCTAACTTCTAAGCACGCTGATAATCATGTCCATTTTTATCCCCAAATAACTTCAAAGCCCCAACTACCAGCGAAGTTGAATTTTGAGTTACTAACAAGTGACAAAATACATGCACGCACGCCCATGGAAAGTTGTGCTTTTTTTTGTCCTTTTCTCAAACGGATGACTTTGCCAACATTTGGACTAACATAAATTGCAGGAAATGGGGGAGGCACAATGACAACAAAGAAAAAAAAAATGAGAAGTAACAGTTAAGTAAAAATACGAGGCACTTTTCACTTCATTGAGTTCTGATCACAACCAAGGTCAAACAATTCATAATTTACTTCACTCTTATTGTTTCAAACTTCAAAGCATAAAGAGCAAAAACCAGGGAAGTTTAGCAATCTACAGCCAAGCAGGATTATTCAATGGTGAGACGACAGCTTTCACCTGCAAGTAGTTGTTAAGACTGTAGATTCCCTTCTCCCTGCCTATCCCGCTCATCTTGTACCCACCAAAAGGAATTGCAGCATCAAAAACATCAAAGCAATTAATCCACACGGTTCCAACTCTCAGTGCCCGCATCAAAGTGTTGGCTGTGTTCACGTTCTTAGTGAAGACACCTGCAGCTAGGCCATAACGTGTTGCATTTGCCCGTCGTATTACTTCATCAATGTCCCTAGTATAAAGAAGAAGAAATATTAGAAAAAATAAAAAATGCCACATTCAAATATGCCTCCTTTCTCATTAATGTTTAATAACATTTTGCATTGTGATTTTACAAAATGGTGTTCTCTTATTTCATATGGGCCACTTGCAAATGATGTTGAATTCAGGTCATTTAGAAGCCACTCAGAATAGGATGATACCATGCATTTGCATGAAGATTTTAATCAAATTTTGCAATACCACAGTTTTCCATGAACATTTATCTGGATTTATTTGATTGAAAATTTTAGTTTGGAACCGAATTGCATCCATATGGAAATTTTAGCAAAGAGAAACAAGCAATTCAAATTTTCACTCACTTGAATTTCAAGATGGACTGAACTGGACCAAAGATTTCATCTTTTGCTATCAGCATATCATCCTAATCATTAGCATGTGTTAGAAAAAGCTCCAAGATAGAATCTTATTGCATATCTGCAAACCACTTGTGGCAAATAATCAATACCTGAACATTTGAGAAGACAGTTGGCTGGACAAAGAAGCCCTTTGAGCCCATTCTGTCACCCCCACATTCAAGGGTAGCGTTGCTTTCAATACCAGACCTTATGTACCTAAGGACTTTCTCAAATTGTTCCACGTCAATCTGGGATTGTTGCAAGGGCCAGGAAACAGTGTTATTTTGTTACATCAGAGTATGATCAAGAATGTGGTGTTCTGTCAAACGTGAACTTTTCAAAGACATTTTAAATCCCATGAAAATCATACTCAACACTTCTATGCACTCGTAATTGTAAAAAATATAAAAAATAAAGGAACAATGAGGCAAGTTCAATAACATAGTGCCTACTTTGGAAGAGAAAAAAGTTACCTGAGGACCTTGTTCAACACCCTTCTTGAATGGATCACCAACAACACGTCTCAAAGCACGTTCCTTTGATTTCTCCAAGAACTCATCATAGATACGCTCATGTACAAAAGTACGAGACCCAGCACAGCAACATTGCCCCTAGAAAGCATCCAACATAAGCTATAAGCTTCTACTCGACATCTGCATATCCAGCCTCAAGGAAGTGGTGGGAACTGATTGTACAAACCTGATTAAAGAACAGAGCAAAGTGCGCAAGTTCAACAGCCTTGTCAACATCAGCATCCTCACATACTATGAAAGGTGACTTCCCTCCAAGCTCCAATGTCACAGGCTTAAGGTTGCTTCTTGCAGCCAATTCAAGTACAATTTTTCCAGTGTCTGTTGATCCAGTGAATGCTAGCTGCAAAAATAGAAGAAAATAATTTGAACTTTGATATTTTGATATAAATGGTTGAATTTTACAAGAATATCACTATGTAAAGGGTAAGCTAAAGGGTATAGACAACAATCAAATGTATGCCAGCACGTTCTTAAATAACATGCCACAGTTTCAATGTTTGATATTGTCAAGAACCACCTGTCCCAAAAACCAAAGCTGTTAGGAGGAGGCCTAGGAATGAATTTCATTTAATATCTCTAAGACTCTAACACACACCCTAGTACTAAAGTCATTTGGGATTGAAAAGTGACCTTGTGATGAAACTTTTTAAGGTAAGAGCAGCAAGGATCAAACTCTTTTTATCACTTAGTGAAAAAAATATTAAACCATGTCAAGAACCAATTGTCCGTAAAATTTAGGAATAGTTTTGATTTAATGTCTCTAACAGATATTAATGAAGTCATTTGTCATGAACAGTAAGCAATTAGCAAACAAATATTGCAGAAAAAATATTTAGTGATCCTAAAATACCATGACAGATTGCTAGCGAACCTGTTCTCTGGTACAGGTCAAACCACCTCCAAGAATTTCAGCTACCTGTTTATGAATTAAATTATGGATCTTATGTGGAAAGAAAAGGGAGAATAAGATAATGTATCTTGCTTGCTTTCCCCTTGATCAATTTTTATGACCGGCATAAATAAGAACTACTCTCATCTGATATAACTTGACACAGACTTATATGGGTTTCAGACCAAGCATGCTCGCGAATATAATGCATATGAGAGTATCCTAAACATATTTGACAGCCTGGACCCTCAATATTAGAATAAAAGCATCTTTAACATCAAGCCAGGTTCATTCTTGATGCTTTACAAAACCATATATCATATAAGAGAAGTCTAAGAAGTTTGGTTCCAAAAATACCTTGTCTACATCCATATGACTTGCAAGAGCTGCACCAGCAGTTGGACCATACCCAGAAACTACATTCAAAACACCTGGGGGAAGACCAGCCTGCCAAAAAGGGTGCACAGTACTAGTTAACCCTTAGGGAAACAGAAACATAACTGAAATAGTCTTCAACATCTAAATTGCAACATCAACATGTCAGCACAAATTGGGGTTAACTTATGAGGTCAAGAGCAAAAAGCCAGAGCAGTACATGTTTGACAATTGACATCAAAATATCAAATACCAAAACATTATTCCAAAACAACAGAAGAGTCCAAAATATAGTGGTAGAACAAAAAGATAATGACGTGACAAATTATAGAGTAAACATCGTTTGAATACATGTTTGTGCCGTTAATGAGTACCCGTTCAAACTTCACACATGAAGTAGACTTTGACAGGGCAAATAGTGGTTATGAGTGTGCAAATTAAATTCATATGTATCCAAATAGGTAGAATTTTATTAAAAGGAAGGGCGGATGAATGCACGTGGCTCCCACCATTGTGGGGTCTTGGGAGTGTCAACCTTAACCGTGAGCGAAAATGCTGTTTCCGTGACTAAAATTCGTGATCACCAGATCATAACGCAGCAACCTTATCCTTGCACCATTCGTTTTTTTCTATAAGTAGGTGGCAGTAGAGTGAAGTATCACCAGAGCAATGTTTCAGGAGACATACATGCAATGATGGGCTCAACTAGCAAGTGTACAGTTGATGTCTTGATGACCAACTGTGTCCCTGTGTATGAGAGAGGGAGAGAGAGGCAGAGAGCATAGCTTGTGACCTGACCTCAAGAAATAGTTTTGCCACATAGAGAGCCGTTAGCGGTGTTTGCTCAGCAGTCTTCAGGATGATGGTATTACCACATGCTAGAGCTGGCCCAACTTTCCAAGCAAACATGAGCAGAGGAAAGTTCCAAGGTATAATTTGTCCCGCAACACCAATTGGTTCATGCAATGTCTGGACATGATAATCTCCATCAGCTGGCACAGTCAGCCCATGAATTTTATCTGCCCAACCTGGAAAAAATAATTGTTGGGACGGGGGTGTTATCAGAAAATAAAGAATGATGAATAAAGAAATTTAACATCTAATTGGTGTTACTGATCCTACCTGCATAGTAGTGAAATAAACGCACAAGTAATGGTAATTCAGACTTGGCAGCCTGTTCATAAGGCTTCCCATTGTTCCATGTCTCCAGAGCTGCAAGCTCATTGCTGTGCTTCTCAACCAAATCAGCAAAGCGCAGCAATATCCGACATCTTTCCTGAATGAGTTATTAATAAATCATCATCATAAATTAATTCCAGGTCGTGCAAGAAAAGGGAGGAGACTCAGGAAATGCCTACATAAGCACTCATTTTTGGCCAAGGTCCGTCATCAAAGGCCCTGCGAGCTGCTGATACAGCACGGTTGATATCTTCCGTGTCGCCTTCAGCAACATGAGCAATCACTTCTCCTATGCGTGGGTCATATGTTGGAAAAGTTTTCCCTGAGACCAAAAGAAACTCAAATAAGGTCCACCATATATAATTTTTGTTAAGTGCGAAAGTGACTGACAAGTAACAAACTTTGTTCAAACTAGACATACCTGAAGCAGCATCCACAAATTGCCCATTTATCAGATGCTGTGTGCAACTTATTTGAACTTTTGGAGTGATTAATTCCTCAACTGCTGAAGCCGTGCTAAATCTGTTAATGTTTCTCCACCATCGAGTGTTTCTTCCTGGGGAACATAAATTCATGTGTAAACTTTATGCAATGAATTGAAGACTGCATTCTAATAATATAGTATTCAATCACTGCATTTAATATACACATCTTCACACAAATTACACATACACAGTAAGAGAAATTAAGGAAAAAGCGGATAACTAATAGCCTAAGGGGAAGATACTCTTTAAATATTAAAGTCAGGTCAAAAGTCTCATCTTTAAAGTATTTAAAGATGTGAAAAATGATGAAATTCTTTGTATTTAAATTGTCAAAGTATATGAGAATAAATCTGGTGCGCTAAAGAAAGTAAATACTGCTAGTCAAAAAGTTCCTGTGCTTTGATGAAGCACAGAGGCAGACCACTTGCAATCTGGTAAACACATCACCATCATCAACATTCATACAGTGTAGAAAGCCCATTAAATATTAACAAATAACAAAAAGCGAGATGGCGAAGCTGTAAAATGAAGAAGACGACGATAAGGAAGAAACTTGGCTGGTCAGTCACCTAGTGAATGAAGCAGAGAAGCAGTTCCAGAAGAAGGGGAAGCAGATAGAGAGCGAGAGAGCAACCAGGAAAGTCTACGAGCTGCCATGTCCAAAGCAAGTATCTCAAAGATTGTTGCCTGCTTCTTCTTGTTTTGATGATGATGATGATGATAAGCAGAGTGCTATGCTACGGAATAGCTTTCCAATATAAAAACGGTTGCACTGTTTGTCTGTAAGCGTCACTTTCACCAAGATAAAAAGGAAAGCAATGAAAAAAGACTGTCATTTTGTGCGTGCCACTTTGCTCAAACTCGTGGTTTGAAAGGAAATTATTTTATTGATTTGGATAACAATTATTAAAGAAAGGAAATTGAAAATTGCAATGCTTGCTTGTCTTGTCTTCAATTATATTAGCCCCTCAAAGTTCAAAGATGAATTGGGGTACAATTTCTATTAGCCAAAGGAAAGTCTTGTGGACGTGAAGCGGGAATAATACAAGAAAAAAGATACGGTACAAGAGGGTAGGTGGTTCTGCAAATACATACATATATGGCGTATGATGTACTTAGTAGAAAGAGACGTGACAAGCGTTTCTAACCCAAGGCTAAACGTTCACAAGAAATTTGAAAACTACTCCTGAGTGGGAAATTATTAAAGTAATTTATGAATAAAAATAAAATATTAATTTTTAAAAAATAGTTTCTGTTACACTAATTGAAAATAGAGAAAACAAAACATCATTTTAAAATAATTACAATGTCAACTTCTTAAACCCACTTTTACTTTTTACAAATATTATTTTCAAAGCATTTTTAAAATTTAAAAATATCATAAAAAATTATATAATTAAGTAAATTTAATGTTTTTTATACTCACATCGAAATTACCTCTTTCAATAATTAAAAGGATAAAATTATCGTTATTTTTTATACCTACCACTTTTTTCCCCAAATAATGACAATGTTTTTCCTTTTTTTTTTCTAATTTTTTGTTTGGTCTGCAAATATCCAATTATATACGCTTGTTGTTTTCCTCGTGTACGTTGTTATCCCTGTGATTATATATAGCCTTTCTTGTTCGTCCCTATTCGATTTTTCTTAAAAAACATCTACAACAAAAATTAATTTTGCTAGTGAAAAGAATAATGCACCATTAAATCATCAAATATTTTAGAATAAACTGTTTTTTAAAATTTTTAAAATTAGGTTTATCATATAATTTTTTAATATATATATATTGTAAAATCTAACAGATCTATTAATCGAAATTTTAGTACATAAATGTTTTATGGCGAAATGACTTCCTTACCTTTATTCAATTTTATTAAGTATAACTGAATTAAAATTTCAAATGGTATATACAAAATTGAACTTTCAATTACAATAAATTAATATTTTTAATTGTTCAGTATATAAAGTTAAATAAAGATAAGATTGATATTTGATTACAAAATATTTATAAATTAATAACTTAGTTAATTAGTATGTGACATCTGACAAAATATTAAAATAATTTAACATTTTTTATAAATACAATAGAATTTATATATATATATATTTATATTTATATATATATTTATATATAATTTATACGAGGTTATGAGTTTAAATTTCGTTGTCACTATTGTACCAAATGAGAGATATATCTAAAAAAAGTGTAGTTTACTCAATTTTTAAGTTAAACTTAATTTTTATATGAACTAATAAAAGAATTAATTAAATCCAAATTACAAAATATGAGAACTCAACTATGAAGTTTATTTTAAAAATATTAAACTACGATAACAATATCTTTAAACAGAAATTCATTAAATCTAAATTTTGTTTTTACACCGAAACTCCTGGAAGATGAGAATAAGGCATCCCAAATAAAGCATATTTTTCAAAACACAATGATGCCATGATGTTCTGGTTAAATTTTAATGAAAGCGATATAATGACTTGCGTGCTTGTTCCACTCTCGTGTGTTTCTAATGATAGACATTTAGTCCCTACCCAAAAAAAATAGATATTTAGCGTAAGTTTGGATTGAGACAAAATAGGAAAGAAAAAAAATGGGCAGAGAAAATGGGGGAATGTGATGTAAGGAGAGAAAAGGGAGAAAAAATAAATGGTATGGGACTTGCGAAAAAAAAAATTCTTCCATCTTACGAGAAGAGAATTACAGAAAGAAAGTGATAATATTGTAAAATTATAACTTTATCCACCTTTTTTAATTTTTTTATCATATTTTCTTGTATAAATAGGTCATTATATGTAATTAACAAATTATATTTTTTTTCCTTTCACTTTTTATCCAATTAAATAAGAGAAATTTTTTTACTTATTTTCTTTCTCTCACTTTTCTCTTCATCCAGATATATGAAGAGAAAATTCACTTTTTTACTTTTTTCTTCATTATATCTTTTCTTCATTTTCTTTCTTCCTTTTTTTTTTTCATTTTCTCTCATCATCCAAACAAAGCAATCTATTTTCACAAAAAAATAATGCATCTACCCTTTGTTTGAGGATAAAATATTGGGAGGAAAAAACGAAAAGGAAAACAAAGTATGGGGTTGAAAAAAAATATTTCCTTTATAAATTATTTAGAAACTATATAAGCAATGAAAATACAAAAGCAAACAAACAGTATAATTAGCAAAAAAAATTTACAAGGAGCACATTTCCAATGTAATTCTTTATCTCCATACAACTATATATTTTATTAAAATGGAATTTTAAAAAAATTATTGAAAAATCTATCATCATATACTCAAAATTTATTTTCACTTCATCACTTAACTAAGCCTAAGACATAGCTTGTGTTTCCCTTGTTTCAAAAAATAAAATAAAATAAAAGATCCACAACATTTGTGTCCAAAATCAGTAACAAGGCTGAAAGCAATGAACAATTATTTGTTTAGCATTGATTATCTTATGTTTTGAATTATATTTTTCAAATATTGAAATTCGGGTTACATCAGATTGGGACCATGTCAACTCAATTAAGATACATAAAATATATTTTTTATATATAATATTTTGAAGGTTTTTTTTATTTGTATAAATTTACTTGTATCTATTATTTTTTGCTCATGCCAAAATTTAATCTAATTAATAATTACATACTAAGTAAATAACATAATAGCTAAATTTATATCATAATATTTAATTGAAATTTAACATTTAAAAAAATCACAATAATATATATGAGAAAATATTAAAAAATAAGAATTTATTTCATACCAAACCGGGTAAGAATGACTTGAAAGATAATCCAAACTCAACCCAAAAAATAAATTGAATCTAATAAAAAAAACTCAAACCCTACCCAAATATTTCGAGTCAAAATCAAATCTTCCAACCAAAACAGATCATGTGCACCCGTATTTTGTACTCTCAAGTATACGTTTGCCGTTTATGAAACAAGTCATTTCTGTCCCCTATACAAGTAACATATCTGACGTGGTCAAGTTTATCCAATCTTAAATAGTTAACATATCAAATATGCCATGTATGAAGGTCATATTATACATATGACAACTATGCCTAGCCTATAGATATAAAAATTGTTACATGGAGTAAAATCTGCTGTTTTGAAGAGGAGGTAATTCGAGGATTGGGAGAATTATGAATTAGAATATTTAAGCAAGTGTTTTTAATTTAAAAGTATGTTTGGAATAATAATTTTTGGAAATTGATTTAATTTTAAACTTTTTTTTGCTTGAAAAGTTATAATATTGGACTTGATTTCATTTTTGAAATCTTTATCTTTTCTGTTACATTAGAAGTATAAGCATCTTAGTGGGTGAGAAGGATGGGTATAGTTTCATGAATAATTAAACTTGTGATATTATCATCACACTAAAGTTGCTTGAGTATGTGTTAATTGCTATTACATTAAAAGTACAAACATCTTAGTAGGAGAGAATGGTGTGTATAGTTTTGTGAATGATCAAACTTGTGGTATTATTATCACACTAAAGTCACTTGAGTATGTGCTGAGTTACAAGTTCATTGACATTATTTTAACTATTATAAATAAAAGTAATAAAGTCAAATTATTAAAATAAATTGAATTTCATTCATTTTTAAGATGCTCCAAAAATGAGAATTGATTTGTAAGTTAATTCAAATCCTTTTTTTATAATGAATTATAAACTTATTCTAAATCAAATCAATTTAACTCAAATTAAATCAAATCAAATTCATATTTTCATGAATTGAAACAAATAAAAATATTAACTGAATTTATGAATAATTATTAATTCATATTAAAAATAATTAATAGATAACTAAACACTAACTAAATAATCATAAATCCTATTGTACTGATTGTATATTTTTGGACCTATACTTAACTTCAACCCAATTCAAACCCGACCTAAGACATGTTTGGACCAAATCAACCCAACAGCATACCCCAGAACTCGGAGTAAACTCTTGCTCGAGGTCCTGAGAACGTCCTCCACGTATATGAGCAAGGATCACGCTCCTCAACCCACCATTTCCAGCCATGACCTTGCCACCAATGGCATTACATAAGGGGAATCTCCCCCTTCAGGTATACACATGTAACCTTAAACACTTAACCAACATATTTCACTGATTAACTTGAGAGTCAAAATATATTTTCTTTATTTTGTAAGTTTTTTCTTGTCTCAAGATACTTGGCTAAATCCAAACTGTAACACCTACTTTAAAATACCATATTAAGAATATATTTCAAAAGTATCCTATTTAGCTAATTTATTTCTAAAATTACCCTAGTGGGTCAATTACCCAAAGAATTTATTCACCAGGACTTAAGTTAGAATTCAACCCGAAAAAGACAATGATTGCTTTCGTTAGGTGAAAGGCCCATCTTATTTTGCAATTGCATATTGGGTCCTTGCATCCGCTGCAAACAATGTGTGGTTTTTCTTTATAATGTGGTGATTAAACTAAAGAGGAATATATTTTGAGTTTAATTTTGATCTACTATCAGTGTAAAGTTTCTTTACATTGTCATCTAATTATGTGTTGTCAAATCATTAAAAGAGTTTAACTATTACTACAACCATCTAGAAAGTTTAACTCTTTTAATGATGTGTAAGAATATGATTGAATGACAGTATAATTTTTTTTTACACTCACAATAAATTGAAATTAAATCCATATATTTTTGACAGACCGAACTGTTTTTATTTTTTTGGGTACTCTGATGTTCCCATTTTTTTGCTCAACTCATGTTATTGAACTTTTGAAGTGATCTTCAGGTTCGTCCACACTTATTTTGCTATGGCCCAGCCCAATAGCTCACGTAATCTTTAATTTAGCTTCCGCGACAAAAGTAATTTAATATTTACTATTAATAAAACATTTATATTTTTATCTCATATCTTATCACAAAAATTTTAAAATATTTTTCATATTTTATGTTATATAATTTTGATTAATTTTAAAATTAATATAAATATGTATATATATATTTCATTATTTTAAAAAATCAATAAAGCACCCTAATAAAACTTAAAATACTCCTTATTTATTTTTTTTTATGTATTTTCTTAATTTTTCATCTACACATTATATTTAAACCTTCTTAAAATTATCTAATTTTTTTTTATAAATTTTCAATTTTAAAAAATATTTTCTTACAATTTTCTCTCTATTTTTTCATGTAAACATATTCGCAAAAGACCAAATATTTTTCATTTGTATAAAATATTTTTTAAAACAACTAAACTCATAAATTAATTATTATTGTATACATTGTGGTTATAACTAAATCTATGTTAGTAATAACCAAATTAAATCCACGTATTTATTTATTTTCACTAATTTGATTAATATTATTCTGTTTATTTTAGTTCTAACTGGAATTTTGAATTTTTATTGTTTTCATGCTGATTTTAGTTTCACTGAAAAAAAAAGTTTAACGATTCATACCTTCTATTACCGGTCCTCTGCAAGTATGTGCTTATGGGTATATAAATTTAAAAATTGAATGTGATAATACCAATTTAATTACTAAATACAATCTTCAAAGTAAATTACTTGATCCTATATAGTAACTTAGATAAACTACTGAGAGAAAAGGCTTCGGTTTGTTTTGGGCTTCGTTAATACGACTAGACACAAAAGAAATAAGAATCAAGCTAGGCTTGTATTGTATGAGCGTGAGCGCCCTCCCTAGTCTTAATTCGGTCCTCATGACACTTCAACTAATCTTCATGGTATGTTGAGAAATCAGGCTCTGTCGGCTTGAACATCTTGGGCATCTTTAAACTGTCCGAATCAGGGATTTTAAGTTTTTGATTTGCCCCTTTTTTAGTGTTTATAGCAAATTTTGAAGCCAAAACTGTAGCTCCAAGATTCTGACCATGGTTTGTATGGTCCCTCATTGAGCTCTCTCCTGCACTGGTTTCTTCATAATCTGAATCTTCTGATCCATAGCCATAATAGATATCTCCTTGCTCCGTATTTGTGTAGTAAAAGTTCTCTTTTTCTAGCAACTCCATTGCCAATTTCTTCTTGCGATGACGTCTCCAAGCAGCTTGTATAAAGCAAGCTCCCCAAGCCCTCCACTGGTGGGAGTAGTACCTGAAAGCATGCTGGAGTTTCTTGCTGTGGAGGCGCTTAAACTGGCTGGACACAAATTTAAGGTCTTCGGCTCTAAGTGCAAATGCTTCTACTTCAGTGAGGCACTTGACAGTTCTAGTGGAGGATGGAAGGTTAAGATTAGAGGTGGGCATCAAAGCCCATGTCAGCAATTCTTCGCCACAAAAGTCACCAGCTCTGAGGGTAATAGAGTTGAAGAATCCTGATCTCCCACCATTGGTTGTGGAGCTCTCTACCTGTCCTCTGATGATGAAAAGCATCTCTTTTACTGGATCGCCTTCCCGAACAATGTATGTGTCTTTTGTGTTCAAGGATGAGACAAGGCGTTCACATATGGCATCTAGGAGCTGATCATCCATTTGACCAAAAAAAGGAACCTAAACAAAACGGGAATGAAAAATCCATCATATTAATTTGTTAGACCTTGCTATATATGGTACTATATAAGCAAAATAAAACTACTAAAATTCTTAATTTAATTAGTTATGATCCCTATATAGAACCAAAGAAGTAGTCCCCACTCTGATCTCTAAATATTTCACTTCAAATTCCTATCCTATGAGTTAGATATGTTTGCAAGTTTTCTCCTCTTTATCTCCAAAACAATAACAGATCAACGCAGTTAATTTATGAACTCAAACCATTTGATGTGTCCCACCAAGAGTTTAAGGTATTTGAAACATTATGTTTTGTACAGATGCATTTTCTATAACACAAATTCTCTAATGAGGACACCAATAACAAGAGACTTACCCGACGAACAAGATCAAGACAGAGATGCCTTTGAATCTGGCGCCGAAGGTCCAAAGGCAAAGAGCGCAAAATAGTTTCTTCATCTACACCTCTAGTGGCAAGCCATTTATATTGAACAAATCGGCGAACACGTTCTTGCAGTTCTGGTGGAAGTTGGCGGTGATTCATCCACTCTTCTGTATCTCTTTGTTTAATCCTCCATTGTTCAAGTCTTGCAGTTGAAGATTGCAGATAGTTCTTTTTTTTTATAAAAAAAAAAAAGTTCAAGATAAAGGAAAATGAAGAAGGAACATATATAAATAGTTGAAGAATTTGTCAATCTTTTTTCACAAAAAGGCAATTTTGAAGTTATGTTTTTGTATGATTACAACTTTACAAGTAGAATTGGATTTTACTAGCTGTTACAAACATGAATCGTAGAACGTGTGGAAAATACCTGCATGTTGCCAATGAGATGCGCAAACAAGATTAGACCAGCGATGCAGATGAAACTGCTAAATAATGTTTCACCACTGAACGTGCTCGTCTCAATGTTTTGTCCATATGAACTGCACATTCAAAACATTATTATAGACTGACAACCTTAAAAAGTTGACTGATGAATCGGATCGGCTGGTGTTCAATTAATGAAAACACACGTGCAGTTACATTTATGACACCATTTAAGCAGAATGAGTTGAAACTAATTAGTCATACCTCAGATTTCTTAAACCCCACCAGAGGCAGTAAAAATATTTTTGGAAGAATCGGGATGAAGAGACGTGATCAGTAAAAGCCTCAGCGAACATTCCAAACTGAAACTGGTTTTTCTCATTGAGAGCATCACAGTCGGTGAGAAGTTTAGTGCGTCTGAACCAAGATTGCCGTTCATGGTTGCCCAGGCTAGCGCAATCCAGAAACGAAGGATTACAAGATGGAGAGTGCGTTTTATTCATCTCCTTCCTGCAAGTTATTCTCCAACATTCGTACTGGCGCTGAATGGACAACACATACCAGGAAGCCCCTAAAACCTGCACTGACAATAAAATTTGGAAGACAAGTGATGACGACACTCCAGAGTCTAGACATTAATTTAGAATTACTAGAATTCAAATATTCACACTGACACACACATATATTATCAATGAATGAGCAAATGCAGTGCACACTTACGTGGCTGGCCAACATGTAGAAACCAAGATTATACAATGCCCCAGCCAAGGCAGTCTTGGTTATAAGCCCGCTAGTTTTTAAGATCCGCCGTTGCAGGGGAAAAATCTGAAACAACCGAGGAATAAACTGAAGGAGAACAATCAAGGACAGAGTGTGATTTGCATGGGCTGCCGTTGAATTTTTCACCGCAGGAATAACGAACCAAATCACAATCTACATAAAATAATAATAATAATAATAAGAAGAAGAAACATTTTTCAATCGATGGAGAAGTACCCATTAATATTTTAATTGTTTCAACTTTCAACTTTCGAGCAAATAAACACATTGCATAAATTAAAATGCACTTGCAGGTTAAGGTTTGGTTTTGGAGATTGATAATGACAGATATATTATCATATCATATAGTATACCTGGGGCAGAGGAAGGGTGGCGAGAAGATCAATGAAGAAATCTGACTTGAGATAGCGGGTGGCGATCTGGCGAGGATCCGTGACGAGTTCACCATGGCCGAAAACGCGAGAGGTGGGAAAAACGAAGGCCGTACGGAACTTGAGGACCATGTGGAAGAGGAAGAAGAGGTCAGAGACGGTGCGTGCTAAGGTGACGAAGACACCTAGGACCAAATCGCTCTGCATGCAAGCCTTGTCGCCGGTTATGGGGAAATAGAAATAGAGAGGGTCCAGGAACAAAGCAGCGATACAGACATAGAGAAAGATGCGGTTCCATCGAGCAACGAATTCGGATCTCGGGTCGAGGATTTGGTACCACCATGGGACTTTCTTTCTCAGAGAGAACGACTTGGGGAAACGGCTTCTGAAGCGAGACGAAGAAGAAACTGCGTATCGATGGAGATCAAGCGTATTATTCATCATATATTGTCTTCTTCCGCTTCCTCTTCCTCTTCCTCTTCCTCTTCTTCTTCTTCTTCTCCCATCACCATGACAGGTGCAGTGTGACAAATGGGGTGCGATGGAAAATCACCAACATGCGAATTGCGAAGAGAGAGACTAAGGTGGATGGTTGGATTCGACAGAGAAAAATGTGGAGGGACAAAACATTTGCAGAGGTTTCGGTGTAAGGTGGACGTTGAAGGAGGACGCGCCAAATTAAACTCACCCTTCCAAAAAAATTTAATTAAATGTCTTCTCTTCAACAAATAATAATAACTAATAAGGAAGATTTGAAAACTTTTTTCTTTTTTTCTTCCTATTCTAATATTCTTTTTCCTATGAAAGAAGAAGGATAGAAATAACTTTGATATTAGCGCTTAACCTTTTTTCTTTGATTATCTTCGTTGTGGAAAAACATTTTGTCTGATGGACTGATGGAGAGTGATATAAGTGAGTGAATAAACTCAGGCTTTCGGTATGTCCAAGGATCATTGAATCAAAATTCGATGCTTAGTCAGCTGAACCTAGCTCAAGTGTTACATTCAAGTGGTTGGGGTGATTAGAAACTTGAATAAAGGTGATAAGTTAAAGTTATTAAATTATAATTAAATCCTTAAATTTAATTGAGCATAATTTTAATAATCAATGTGAGAATTCAGATAAAAATTATAAATTCAATTTATAATAATGACTCCTTAATATAAATTCTTTTGTGACAAAGTTCTGTTTTCACACTTATAATAAAATAAAAGAAAAATGTTTTGTTTTAAATTTCTGAATTTTCAGTTGAGTTTGGGGGGCAAGCTTCATTTTCCTCTTTGTTTTGAAGGAAGAGCGAGTTTACCTTCCTTAGCTGAAGAGGTGTACCAAAAACAAAACAAAAAAAGACACTTTTAGGGGAGTGGCATTCTGGGCTAGATGCCGAGGTTTGCCCAAAGCTTATTTTCATTTGACGTTGCTTAGCAAAGTCTTCTTTATCTCCTCAAACTAGAATTAGGCTTGGAAGGGAATCAAACGATATTTGCTATTGTTTGGGCTGGATAGCTGACTGTCTTTTAAGTTGAAAGTGGATAAGTTTAGTTACTATTACCGACAGAAATGAACTTTGTAGCCCATATAGCCCAGTATGGCCAGTACACTGTCAATGTCAATAAGGAAGTTTTCATAGGGCCAAGGCCCATGGAATGAGAAAATCTTACGTCAAAGAATATTGCCCCTAGTTAATGAGAATATAACACCTAGCATAGAAGTTGATCATTTTAGTTTAAATTTTAGCATAGAAGTTGATCATGTGCTATTACATTAATTTTAATTTAAATTTGATCTATGTGCAAAATTTTTTACTCTATCATGTGAGCACATTAAAATAATTTAATTTCTTAATTAGTTATAATAATAGTCAAATTCTTTAAATAATTTAACAATACATTATTAAATGATAATATAAATTAAAATTAAATATTTAATTTATACTTCACAAATTACAACTTCAAAGAAGGTTGATGGAGAACTTATTAGGCTTTTAAGCTGCAAAATGCTTTTATATTTTCACAAACGATTAAGTTAGACAAATAAAAAGAGTTTATAATAAGTAATAAATTAGACTAATGTTAAAGTTTTACAAAATGGACAAAACATTTAAAAATAAACCCTAACACAGTCTACCTTAACCTATTTTTATTCTTGCAAAAAGGGAATTCAAAGGAAGTTATAAATGGCCACTTTGCCTCCATGGAAGTCGGAAATTTGGAAGCACACTTCAACTTTTTTTTGTCATGTGACATGATCTCAGTCCTTGAAACTAGGGAACAGTCAATAATTTCACATCGTGGAATCAAATCCCTGAATCAGTACATTCGAGATTGACCACTTCTAAATGACCCCACCCCCCCTCCCCCCTCCCCAGTTCTGTAGAAGTTGAAAGCTAGCTACCTAAATTCTGAATGCTATACGTGCCAAGAGTTTGTACAGGGAGAAAACATGAAAAAGATGTTTATCGTTGGATTATAAATTATAATACTGGTAGAACCGCTTATGTCAGCAACGTTTCTCTTAAATTACGTCATCTTCATGGTGGTCTTGGACTCTTGGTAGCTTGGCTCGTGCAGAACAGCTATTTCCTTAGCTTTATACCAAAGACTATCGATTTCCTTTATATTCGTTTGTTTCTAACATTAACCTTTATAAAAGAATGTGATTTTTGTATACAAGATTACAAAAAAATATTCCCATTAAAAATAATTATCGAAAATGATAACATTATGAGAATATATTTTATCATGTGAAATATTTAAAATATTTATTATTTTATCATTATGTCATCAGCTAACTACTATTATTATCGGCGATTAGGGGTGAAAATAGACAAAACAATTTAACAAGAACCTATCACGCAATTTACTTTAACTTAATTTATTTATTAAATAAGTCAGATTTAGATTTTAAAAAAAACTTATTTAGTTAAATAGGTGAAGGTTTAGGCCTTTAAAAAGACTTATTTTACTTAACAAGTTGGTCTATTTATTTATTATAATAACATATAATTAAAATTTTATAATACTTATATAATTTATTAGTTATATATTAATATAATTTATAAATTTTATATACAATATAATAATTTTGTTAAAGACTAAATATATTTGAGACCGATAAAGTTTGAACTTATTTATTTTTTTGAATACCTTTATGTAATGTATGTAATGTATTTAAATAAACTTTCAAGTCATGGCAGACTTTTATATTTTCACAAAAGACTTAAAAATATGACTACAATAAGTAATAGACCAAGTTAAGACTAAAATTTTACAAAACTAATTAGACTTATTTAAAATAAAATCTAGTCAATTTAGTCTATTTTTGCTCCTACTGAAAACTGCAATGGATCACACCATACACACATCAACAACGCTTGCAGTGCAGTTTATATTAATCCTAGTTATTCGCTTTAAGCTTGTTCGTAACTTAATTTGTGCTTTCATGTTTCTATTCTGGTAGTTTTGTCTGAGTTCTCTAGAATTTGTTTGTGTAATCTATACATTTCCAATTGATGAGTTCCACCAATTTCTTTCCAATTGTTTGCAATTTTTTTATTTTTTTTTCAATTTGGATTGAGACATTCTAAGTTAATTTTTAGGAACCTATAGTTGAGAGGCAGATTTCCCTCCTAATGTAATCGACTAAATGTGGAATAACGATTTTGGCTACCAAATAGATTCAAACTCTGGGTGCAATTCTTTGACAGCCGATCCACAAAATGCACTTGGGAGATATCATATCAGATGTGTAAAAGTGATAGACAAAAAGTAGCATACAAATATCATTTAAAGAAAAAAGGTGTGGTGTTAATTAGTCTTAATTCTCATAATTTTCACACAAGCCACTCAATAATAATTATAATTCATTTTTTTTAACGATCTGGATTGTTCATATCTGTTACGTTGACTATGACATAATTATTATTTCAAAAAGAGTAATATGAAAACTTATTAAAAATTATTTTTTTTTTTTGCCACTCATGAGGTTGGCCTTGAGATTTTTTTACATTATTAAAAACTAGCATTTTGGCATGCACGTTAATTAATTAATTTTATTTAAAAGATAAAAAAAACTACAAACTTCAAATCCTTAATTTTATAATATTATTTGTGTCTTAACCCAAACTCATATTTTAACATATTAGTATAGATAAAAGAACAAAGGGAATCCCAAATCAAAAATAAAATAAACAATGATATTTGTGCAGAGTTGTTGATTTCTGCTTAGCTTTTAAGTTACTAGATCTGAACTCACTTTTTTTTTTTGGGTTATTCTACTATATAACATTGGAAAATTGATGCATTGAGAGGCCATCAATAAAATTTGTTAAAAAAAAGTTAGTCTTTTAATGTTTTTTATATAGAATTTTTAAAGTATGTAACTTTGACCGTTACTCGTAAATTATTGTAACTTATGTATATAAAAATTAAAGTTTAATTTTTATGAATAAGATAAAAGTTACATTTGTTTCATTTTAAAAATTGTAATTTTTTTTAAAATATTAAAATATTATAATTTATTTAATTAGTGCTGTGAATAACTTAATTATTCTATACATAATTTTTTAAGCTTCCTTTCTAATTTGATCTGACTGCATTTCATTTGGTGAAAAAAATTCAGTACATTAAGAATCTCGTCTAAACTGATAAATGATTTCTTTTTTGTTACAAAGAATGTTTATGACTTGGTGTGAGGAGAAAGTGTATCAAGCAAACTTAGTGTCAATTGAATTGAGACTATTAGGCAAATAAATGAAAAAAAATTGTTATAAAAGAAACTCAACTTAGGGAAATATCAAAAGGAAATTGATTAACATTTGACAATTTAGACTATAGACCACACTGAGAAAAGAAATACATGGTAGGTACTGGATATTATTAAGTTTGTTGACCATATGTGCATTTGAAAGCCATGTATGTAATAATGTTTTATTTTAGTTCAGAACTATCTCCGAGTAAAATTGCAATACTCATTCCAAAAAAATAAAATAGCATGACTAGTCACATGTAATATTCTTTATGCTTGACAACAAGGGCTTAAGAATTAATGGTTTGAAGCTGTAAAAATTGAACTCCAAACCATATGTAACAATTAAAAGGAAAAACTAATTCAATCTATGAAACAGAGCTTAACAGTTTTAGAGGTTAGGTAGAGGCTTAAGATGATTTTTATTTATGAACAAATGCAGTTTGGAAACTAAAATTGAATGAGAATTGAGTCCATCAACTTAAAGCTTCTTTACAAATTACAATGTGGGCACTAGCCTTTGAACATGTATTGGAACATTTGGAATGTTGATTCACATCAAACTTTGAGTTGGCCTTCTTTGACTTCCTGTCTTCGTCTTTTTCCTTTTGGTTGGGTGAATCGGGGAAATGGGCTAGAAAATACAGTACGAAAAGTGCTATTGAACTCATTGAAGGGTAGTTACTAGTTAGACTGGAAATCAAGTATCGTGTTCACATCCAACAAAATATACCTCGATCTTTGCTCTCTCTTTAATCTTCAATCTTCATCTTCTGAGGATCCGAGAAACCTTCAACTTCAAGGCAAATTTCTTTCAATCCAAACATCTTTTAATAAACGCAAAAATAAACAGAGTGCGGTGGCATTTTTTGACCGCTGACTTCGACATCTTTTACTAAAGAAACAAGCTGTTTTCAAAGTTGTAATGAAAGTTGTTCATTCCATATTACCCGCAAAATAAATAAAAAAAATTGCTTGAGTTTTATGAACTCGTTACCACCACTGCCTTAAAACCAAAACAAAAATTAATGGATTCATTTCGTAAATAATGATGTTATTAGAAGAAGAGGACAAATTATCATCAGTGATTAGACTAATGTGCCTACCAAAAAAAACAATAGTTAGTCCAATTTGAATCAAAGCACGTCTTTTAGTTACAATTTCTTTTTTCTTTTTATCCGGTGAGAAGTATATAACTTGAAAGGATGTGTGTTCATGCACGTTTCTGTTTTTGTTAACAAATAGAATATGTAACTTATCGAATTCAAATTAAGTTTTGCAATTTATTTCAAATCAACATTAAAAACTAAAAAGTTAATCAAAAAACATGTAAGTTGTAAAAAAATTGTGTAACTCCTACTGTCCTACATATAATAAAGAGTATGCATGATAAAAAATAAAAATAAAAACCCTTACTTGAATCTGGTATTTCAACTAATAATTTTACATACTCAATTAGTTCAGCTAAACCCAGTGGTCTCATTCAAATATACAGAATTTGTGCTGGGCTGATTCACCCTTCAATCTTCCCAATACAAGTCACATGCTAGATAGCATTAAAAAAATCACATGCTAGATAGCATTAAAAAAATCACATGCCTGTATGGTTGGTACACTAACTTGTAACAGTCCCTCTCGCAAAGCAAATAAACACACTACAGGTAGTATTTAGAGAAAATGAGTCCAAACAATGCACATTAAAAATTTTAGATTAGACACTTAACAAATCAGAATCAGATTTACCATATGAATTCAAATTCGTCGACTTTATTTTAATGTAAAACTTTCATAAATGAATAATATTTTTATATAAGAGATCCTTAATCCTTAGATGATGAAAATTTTATAAATCCATGCTCAACATCCAGCCATGAGATATTCCTTAAAATTGTGGTATATGTTTGATAAAATTGAAAATTTTAATACTGAAATTTTATCACTAATTTTTTAATGATAAATAATTAAGCACCGAATTTTTAATATTTAGAAGAAATTGTTTTTATTTTTTAATAATTTAAATAAATAGTTGTTTAATACATTCAATGACCTATAATAACACTTTTTGATTTAATTTATTTTTTTACATATATTTCATAGACACTACTAATCAATTTTAGTGTTGAATCAATTCATTTTTAGTACCAAATTAAGTTTTTGATCAAGTCTTTGCTTTTTTCTCTTAGGGCATGCATGTTTAGAATAGTTTATTTTTCACTAAAAAATTCAAAAATAAAATAAAATAAACTAATCAAACACGCATAAATTTATTCAATTTTTAACAAGTAGATACGAAAGAAAAAAAATTTCCCCTTAACGTCTAAGGTATATGATAATAAGCTAATACATTTAGGCTTTAGTACAAGAAAAGTATCATTATTATTAACACAATTTCATATAATACATATAAATTTTAATTTTAATATGTTCTTAGTGTAAAATTTTTATACACTATCATTTAATTATTTGTTGTCATATTATTAGTTAATTTTTTTAATAATATGACAACTAATAATTAAATGATTATATAAAAATTATTCATAATCAATTAAAATTAAACTCATAAGCATATTTAGTAAGAATACATGTTAATTATGAAAATAAGAAAAATATATTTTAATTGCTCAATTTTAAATAAATTTTTAAAATTAAAACATGACTTAAATATCACAAAAACACACTTTAATAAATGCATAATATAATATTTAAATTTTAACTATTTTTATAAACTTTAATAGTAGTGAAAGTGCACTTATTTCACTATCATAATAAATACCGCACTCATTAGTCATTAGATACGAATTTATATATTGTGGCAACTAAGGTGAATTAGCAATTAAATGATTTATTAGTGGATCATTAATTATAAACCATTAGATTTAATATAAAATAAATGAATGGTTTAGATTAGACCAAATATATATAGTAATAATGGTTAAAGATTAGATTTAACATCCAGAATCTACCTCATAATCTATCTGTTAACTCTATCATACTTAGGTCAAATAGTATGAGAATGTCGGAAGAATATTGAAAAAAAACATGTTTATATTCTAATTTTTTGTGCTATTCTCCGTGTCCATGTTCCAAAGAAGAAGAAAGTAGAAACACGTGAACCTTTCTAAAATAGTAAAATACATTCCCTTTCCTCATTTCATTTTCCCACTACAAGAAAGTCGACACCGGAGGGGCGTCTACTGTCCCTTCATTTAAAAAAACAAACAAAAAAAAAATCTTACAACTAATTATCCCTAGATACATTAATAGAAATTGTTACAATATTTATTATTTTTTAAGTATTAATATTCCTATAAATTATTAAACATTTATTGATTGTTAGTTTAATAATTATTATGATAAATTTTTAAAGTAACAAACAATTAATAAATATTGAGAACTTACAAGATATTAATTCCAAAAATCATATCTTCACCAAAAAAAATTCCAAAAATTATATATAAATACCGAAACAATTCCCTATATTGCTTTATAAGTACAGTTTCTTTTGAAAGATTTTGCATAAAATGAACATTTAGTAGTTGATTGAAAAATTCAGTCCTTAATTTCTTTTTGATCCGGAAAAATGCTAAAAATGGATTAATTCACTATATTGATTTACAATTACAGTTGCTTTAGAATGATTTTGCATAAAATGAACTTTTAGTAGTAGATTGAAAAATTAAGTCCTTAATTTCTTTTTTATCCCGAAAAATGCTAAAATTGGATGTATTTATAATTTTAAAATTTTAAACATTAATAATTAAAATAAATATTTAGTGATAAAAATTTGTTAAAAATTTGTAAAAGATATTTTATTTGAAGCCGTAAATGAGTATCAAAGAAAATATTGCATTTAACTTAATTATAAAATAAGACTACATAAAAAAAATATCCATTTAATGATTTAAAGATGTTATGGAAACTGGAAAGCATTCATTACATTGAATGTTTTTAGTTTTTTTTTTTCTTATAAGTATTTAAGAAATACCTCTAAAGCACTGTTGTCCGGACCGGACCGGACCTGCCGGTCGGACCATGAACCGGTCCCTTATCCGGTTATGGTTCAATGCCAAAACCGGATTCATGGTTGGACCGGGTTGAACCGGTCAAAATTGGTCAAAATCGGATAAAACCGGGTTGAACCGGATTCATGGTTGGACCGGGGTTGAACCGGTCAAAATTGGTCAAAACCGGGTAAAACCGGGTTGAACCAGATTAAACCGGGATAAAACCGGGTTGAATCGGCCATCTTTTTTTTTTTTAATTTTTAAATTTTTTTTATTTCTCAATCATTTAATTACTCAACTGAGAGTGATATGAGACTTGATAATTGAAACCCTAAAACCTTATTATGCATTTTATTATTGGTAATGTGTGTTATGAGTCATGTATATATATATATATATATTTGTTTATTTAATATGTAATTATGACATCATCCGGTTCGACCAAACGATTAAACCGGTTGAACCTGAACTAAAAAATTTTTCGGGTCACTATCCAGTCCGACTTTAACAACATTACTCTAAAGCCTTATTTGGTAATTGGTAAAGTTGTGATTTTTCTACTGATTCACAATCAACCATCTAATACTGCAGTCATTAAGATTGGGATAATGGTGAAGAATTTTGGTAGTTTATAAAATATCATAAGTTTAAAAATTCGTACCATCATTATATATTAAAAAAACTACTAATGTAAAATCAATTTTCAATTTCGTATGAGTATGTGAATAGCTTTGTTCTAATTTTATATATTATAACCTTTACATGCTCCACTCCTTTGAGTACATGACCGGTTAGACCATAAAGCAACTCAAGTAAGGATTTGAGGTTTTTAAAATTTTAGTTCTCATAATTTAATAATATTATAAATTTATATAATTATTATATTTATTTAAAATAAATTAAGATTCCTAATGTTTCTAACTTCATATCTAATAAATTTTATTTTATCTTATTCATATTAATTAGTCAATTATAATTTAATTACTTTACCATAATCCTTATTTCTTTTTCTTATTTTATTTATTTTAAATCCTTCATTAAGTAACTCATCAATCATCTATCTTTATTTTTCATATTTTCAACACAGTAATGTTCAATTTTGTTAACTCATAAAACCAAGTAATTTTTTTTAATCTTGTTCACTCTTTATTTTCTTAGTTGTTGTTAACAACAAAAATTGATCTTTAACTAAATAGTAAAAAAATTCTTATTTGTCAAACCATGATACTTAAAAAAATTGAGATTGTAAAATTTTTTGTTCTCTCGTACGAACTATTCAAATATTGTTGACATCTTCTTTTACCTCATTTTTCGTTGGTTTTAGCTTTCTTCACTCTCATTTTCAATAACACTAAAACTCACCTTTCATTTCTTTTTTCCTTATTTGAATCATAAAATAAAATCATTCTATTTTTTATTAAAAAGCATTGAAGCAATAAAATTTTATTAAAAAATCTTAATAACTTTGCATGCATCTTAAAAAGCTAAAAAAATAAATATTAAATAAAAATTCATATATATTAATTTTATTAAATAAATTAAAAGCCTCGTATTAAAATTTTACTTTAAACTACCAACCCTCTTGAACCGCCGGGCTTTGAAATCCTAACTCCCCCACCTATATAATGATTGTGTTAGTCTACGTTCTAAATGCATTGGTATTACTCTCTTTCCCTTTTAAGTTTTCTTTTCCAATTGGCAATAGCTATTGCCAAATTCAGTTACCTCTGTGTATGGCAGAGGAAAAGAGATAAGAATTGAAAACCGGGGTCACATCCAATTGTTAGATATATGTCGACTGAGCAGCTAAGAAAGTTAAGAAAGCATTAAGTCTCATGGCCAAAGAGACTAGTGTTGTTTCTCAGTTTCCTGGCAAATCACAAGTTCAAGTGCAAGACGAGAATTTTGATCATCAAAACCTTGTAACTTCAGCTGATAATGGGAAGGAGGATTATATAGGAGGACCTAAGGGCACATCTCCTTCGTTTCCCGGGTGGTATGCTGATGAATCGTGGCCGGGTACTGTTACTTCTTTCCAAATTCCAAGTCTCTCCTTATCAAAACAAAATTCTAAGTCTCTCTAGGGAGGATTTAATTACTTTAATTACTTGACTGATTTATATGATTTGACATCTAATTTATTTTAGTTTTAAATTTGGTGTTGACTTTAAATTAGGTCTATTTAGTACCTAATTCTAGGTATACCCAATTAGTAGTGTTATTGCAGGGGCCAGGGTGACTATTAGAAGAATTTATTTATTTTACAAATTTAATGATAAAACGGTAAAAATATCCGAAAAAAATGAGATACCTAGTAAATCTTACTTTTCAATTTTTGAATATTAAAAAATAATTTTATCTAATTTTAGAGAAACAAGCTCTCATAATATAAGAGCTGATTGGACCCGTTTATTCTCAACTCCTCCAATTTCTTCAAAACAAGGACTATGATAAACCCGTCGTACAACTTTTTTATGGGAATATCATCAATTAAATTATTATTACTAACCATCGACGGAGAGGAGTCAAAGAAGAGAGGATGTTATCTATTCATAAACCAAAAAAATAATATTATGAACCATCACATACCCACATATGTTCATGTTCACAATTTATATAATTAATGGGAATGCTAGCTCCAATGGCTGCTTTCAAGCAGGGGAACAGCCACATTATCGTGGAGGCAACCACAACATAGGTGAAAATATATACATTTTAATTTAAATAACTTTTCCGATTTACTAACAGCATAGCTTTCCCACCTTCTCCTCCTATTAATTTTCACGCCGAGCATTGTACAGGGGAAGCACACATATATAAGATGGAAAAGGTCATTTTCCAAGGGAAATCAGAATTCCAAGAGCTTCTTGTATTTGAGGTATGCTTATTGCCTTACACATATATTCATGCACATGTAGCAATAATAATAACCATTAATATGCTAGGAAAGGGTGATAAATCAGTACCAAATTATTTGGTAATACTTTTCCCTTTTGCGTTCCAACAAAATCTTGCTCACAATTTGGAAAAATGACATCCATGGGTGTGGGTGGTGTGGTGTGCATTGTGCAGTCATCCAGACATGGCAAGGTCGCAATTCTGGATGGGTATATCCAGCTGACAGAGAATGATGAGTTTGCTTACCAAGAGATGCTCACTCACCTTGCACTTTGTTCCATTCCGAATCCAAAGAAGGTTCTCTGTTCTTCATTCTATTCCTCGCACATCAACTGTCCATACATGTTTTGCTGCATCACATAACTTATGAGCCTAATGGAAAAACAAACATTTCAGAGAGAGAGACAGAGATAGATTAATGAGCCAAATTTGTTTACGAGGGAGTGATGAACATTACAGGTGCTACTCGTTGGAGGGGGAGATGGTGGTATTCTTAGAGAGATATCCCGCCATTCTTCTGTTGAGCATATTGATATCTGTGAAATGGACAAAATGGTGATCGATGTGAGTCTTCATGTTAATATTCTTAAGTTTCATCTTTTATGAACTTCGACAGAAATGAATTACAAATGTAGAAGCCACTCAACATTCTCTGCTTCCATGCATTGCTTCCAAGAACAAATTCTAGGAATCATTTTGGATAGGCTTTTCTTCTAAATAAAACACTTTAAAAAAGGAAAAAAAACACTTCCATAAAATTTTATTTATGTTTAGATGAAACTTTTAAAAATAAAAGTTAAAAAAAATTCTTCACAAAAATATATTTTTCTTTATTAAAAATTACATCTCACATCTTTTTTTTTTCCCCTTATAAACCATGTCTCTTTTATTCTGGATACCTTATATTTTTTGGTAATTTTGTTATAAAAAAAGTTCTTTTGTTCTTTTTTATCTAAACAAACTTATAAGTCCTTTTATTACTTAAAAATACTTCACAAACATTTACATCCAAATGTAAAATAACTTTTTCTTCTAAAAAAAAATTCTTTTTTTAAAAGCTTATGCAAACTACCTCTAGTTTCTTAATGCCTTTTGAGGATACAGGTTTACAAGAAGTTCTTCCCCGACATAGCAGTTGGTTACCAGGATCCTCGTGTGCATGTTCATATCATCGATGGTAAAATAAGCCTTTAAAATTACAAGCAAACCTGATAGTGGATCACGTTTGTGTTTGTATATTCCAAATTTTCTGACAAACATGCAGGAATTGCGTTCATCAATTCTGTTCCTGAAGGCACTTACGATGCCATTATATTGGATGCTTTCCAGCCAATGGGTAAATATATTTCTTCCTGTCAATTTAAACTTGCCGCTATAGGGAGAAGAACATGCTCTTTTCTGCTTTAAAAGAAATAGAAGAAGTTCAGAGACACGAAGTAATTCTATCTCATGCAGGACCTATTGCAGAAGTGCTTGCAGATAACTGCTTCTTAGAATCAGTAGCAAAGGCTCTTCGTCCCGGTGGAGTGCTGTCTGCTCCAGCAGACAGCTTGTGGCATAAGGACTTTGTCATTGCAGATACCATAGCAAATTGCAAGAAGATATTCAAAGGCTCCGTCAACTATGCTTGGACGACAGTTCCTACATATGCAAGGCATTCCTTATTTAACTTCATATTAACCTTTCTAACTCTCCCGTAAATGGGGTATTATGAAACAAATTTGGTAAGGAGTGTTTCTTTGTTTTGGTTTACCAGTGGGGTGATCGGATTCATGCTGTGCTCCACGGAGGGGCCCCCAGTCAACTTCAAACTCCCAATAAATCCACTGAATCCAGAGCAAAATGGGGTAGCAAAGGGACCTCCTAAGTTTTATAACTCAGAGGTAATCCATTGAAACGATTCTAGTTTTAAGGCTTAACCTACTGATTTGTTTTGCTTTATTCTCTTTTCAACTAACTTTGTAACCTATTCCTCTTTTTTTTTGTCAGTACAGATCCATGCTGCTTCGTTCTGTCTGCCTTCTTTTGTAGACAAGGTTATTGATCCAAAAAGATATTGATAAAGAACTCAGAAGAGTAGTATTAAGTAATTGCTGTTAACATCTGTACTGTGTCATTCTTCATATTTATGGGTGAAAGGTTGCCTATGCAGGATTATTACAACTTATAAGAATGAGAAGTAGATAACCTCAAAATATTTCTAAATTATTACTCCAGTATTGCAATCAATGAACGTATAAAGGGATGTTAGAACATGCAGCATAAGAATCAGGTTAAGAAATTAATGACCATAGGAGTGAATCTACAGCCAGATCAACCAGAATTCACCAATTATATAAGTTCGTAAATATTTGCTATAGGTTAAACATATTGCCAGAATTTCGGATTTCAAACAAGTATCCAGACAATTAATGTTATTAACAGCTATACAAGGCTTTATTAGAACAGTTTACAAGTACATTATAATGGGCGTCCAAAATATCAAACTTATAAATTCAGTCACTTTGCAACAAGATACATATAACATGGTACATTTATACAAGCACGGCAATAACCTGAAAGGTCAAAAGAGTCCGATTCCAACAATAACAAAAAATGGATGCTTCACATCACATATGCCTGTTGAGTGATTATGTAAGCTACAACTTGAAAATAGTAGCACTGGCAAAAATTCAGGCTATCCTCGCAACTAGGTTGCATTGGCAAAAGCAGAACATATCTTTGACATGGTAAGCACTGTTAAAGAGGAATTTGATTTGTGTCGAGATCTTTTGGGTACATGGACATTATACACAAACCGTAAGGTAGAAAGAAATATATAGCTAAAAACACAAGAACACCAAGATCAGCCTCTTCACCAACTGCTGGACGACGAGGATTGATCCAGTATATCTGGATTGCACACCATAAGCAGTATATGCAAGCTATGGACAGGATAAGTAGCATTGATTGATATGACTTTTTCTTTATCGAGTTTGGGGCATTTGCTCTGCATGGAAATGGAGGAGAGAGAAAATATGTCAAAACCATGCTGTGTCTACAATATAACTAGGTAGTTAACATGGAAAGTTGCAAAAACAAACACCTGTTAAGGTAAAAAAAGCCGCCAATTAAGCAAGCACATAAGAAGCCAACTACAAGAACGGCATCTGGGTTAACTGGTGCTCGACTTTGCCACCAGCCAGTGCTCAAAATCCAAGTGTATGTGGTTGTTTTCCCATTCTCCTATATAATTTTGAAGATAATATGTAGTCAATCAGTTGGAAGTATAAGAGTAAATTTTCAGGATGAATTATGACGACGTGACTGCAACATTTGGCTTTCCTTTGGACACACCTAGATAATAGCCAATAGCACTATATTTGTAAACGCTATCTAGTGTTTACTTCAAAATTCAGGCATTGTACTTAAGGATGGCCAGAAAAAAGGTAATGAACTGAAGGGAGAAACAAATATGTTACCCATATGAGATAAGAATACAAGACAAACTAAAGTTGAAAGCCACAATCAATCAGTGTCAATTGATACAATATGGAAGGCAAATAAGAGTCCTTGACCCTTAAAAGACCATACATGCACAAGTAGAATAACAGTTTAGTATAAAATTGCACGGCAACCAAACCTTTCGCCGAATAGCAGAAATAAAGGTAAATGGACTATGACATTATCTTTTTAGATTAAAAATCTTAAATTACTCTTTATCATTCAAATAATTTAAAATGAGATTTCAACAAATTCCCTAGCGTTTCCATTATTTCAGTTGAATTATTTAACCAAGGCATTGGTTCAATATTCTTCAATCACTGACACCGCTTAGATTTTGTCACCATATTTTATTACATGTTATCACACATAAAGAATGTTAATAATGTAATTTATTTTGCATCCAAAAAATATAATTTTGGACATTAAATGCTCATCTAAATAATTTAATACAAAAAGGATTAAAACCCAAACATTTATTCATCATTTGATTTGATTGAATTGAAATAATTAAATGTTAATGACTTGATTAAAACTTGACCTAAATAATGAATAATAAAATGTTATTGAAGCTAATTTAAAATTTTCAAGGTGACAATACATGTAACACATATCATTTAATAGGAGAATAGAAAGTGCAAACAATTTAACATCCCCTAGTTGGCCTAATATACATGCTGGTTCCCCATCAGGGTTGCAGGGACACCTTGAGTATAGCATGTTTTGTTGCTTGAAATGAAACAAAATGTTGATTTTAAAAATAATTGTAAATTTCCACACTGTCCAATATGTGATGGCCAAATTTTTAGTATTGTTTCCATGTCTTTGTATCAGTATTGTTATCATTTGCAGTTTATGCATCCTGTTCATGCTCCATGATATCATTGATATGTAAATTTCAGAGACCTTTAGTAACAAAAGGCAAGGGGTCGGACTTAACATGCACTTAAACCCCATCAATGCACCCGATGCCAATAAATGACTGATGTAATCTAAAAACACTAAGTTGATTAAAACACAGAAATCAAAAGCAAATAGCTGTTTCACATGATAGCAACCAATCAAGGCCAAAATTGACGACAGAAAACATCAACGAGAAATTGTGAAATAAAATTACATCAATTTATAATGAAGGAAATACTAAACGCCATGCAACAATAATTCCTTTTCAAATAGACAATCAAAATATGCCACGCAAATTCAGTTATCCTTTAATCACTGATTTCACTATTTTTTTGGGTTACACAAGAAGTCTGAGGCCTAGTGTAGGGAGGGGGAGGGTAGGCTAAAGTCCAAGCAAAGTGGCCTAAGTGGAATTCGATCCCCAGATCAAGCAGTGTCCGAAAGAAATTGGTACCACTAGAGTTAAGGCTCTTGCTTGATTTCACTAATTTAATGGGTGAATGAAAACCATACTTTTTGCTTCATTTTACATTAGTCAAGATAAAGCAGCAAATTTATATAAGCTAACACAAAACGGTTGGCAAGATAGTAAATGATGTCTGCATATTACCTCAAACAGATCATCTAGGAAGAAGTGAGTAAAAGAGCCAGCTGATATCAACAAAAAACATTGCATTCTTGTAAGGGGCACCTACAACAAGAAGTTAATGATATGATGAAACATAAGGGAATTTTCAGCAATATCAAACTTCTTTTATAAGTCGTACAGAAAAAAAATAGAGAAAGAGATTAAAACAGCAATTCTTTTATAAGCCTCTAAGAAACTAAATGAAACTTTATCGACAAGATGTCTCTTCAAAAGATAACCAGTAGACCTCCCACATCAAATCAATTTCTTATAAGTCGAACTATTTTTTCTTTCCATTTCCATTTTTGGATTCTCCAGAATCCAAAAATCAAACAAATGAAATTAAAAAAAGAAAGAAAGCAACCAAAGTACCCCAAGAAAATTCGAAGCACAATAAAGGAAAAGAAAGAATAAACAGAAACTGATATTCTCACTTGCTCCATGTAATGGTTTCAAAGAAGTGGGCATTCCAATCCATGCAATCTCAAAATCTACTGTTTCTTTTCCCCTTTACCTATACCACAATTTCTCAATTAAGGAATTCTGAGCTCATGGAGACACTCACCCTGGAGACAGAATCAAGAAGCTGTCTTTGAACAAAATACGAGGATATCCGAGAGTAGAGAAAACAGAGAGGAAGTCCCAAGATGAGAATGTAGTAAAATGGATCGTGGATGAGATTAGCAATAGCAGATCCCAGATGATCAGCTGGGCCACCGAGGACGGAGCCAAGCCACTCGGAGAAGGAACCAATATCTGGTCCAAAGAAGGCGTTGACGGTGTAGGTGAGTGTGTGGTGGGGGCTAAACCTGCCGTTGGTGATGGTGGTCAGAGCCAAGCCCGAGCCCATGGCATACATCAGGTGGGGACCAGGGCCTGGCATGGCCCTAATGTGATGAAAGCGCCTCCAAATCTACTTTCAGCTGCAAGAATCAGTACACAAGCACCCCAGAAGAAGAACTAGAGAGAGAGAAGGGAGAGATGGATGTAGCTACCAACTACGCAGGTTTTGGCTGCTAGACTAACTCAGGTAATAAGCTGTCTGAAAAAGGGTAAGGTGGGTAATATAACTATATTAGTTTCTATTGAATTGTTCTTACCGGTTTCAGTTACCTAATAATTTAACCCCCAGTTCCACTTAAAGGTAAAAAAGGCACCAACTTTCCAAAACCAACGGAAAGGGAAGAGTAGTAGAAGATTCTGGAGTTTAACACTTCGATGACACCAAGTCTTTTTAGTTATAATTTGTACGAGCACCTCCTCCAGAAGTAGAAACATACAGTTAATGTAATTAGAGTATGACCAAAAATACCACGGCTGTTTAATTTCTTGGTCATGAATTCAGTCTGCCGCACTTCATCCTTAAGGCATGGGCACTCACTTCGTCCATTTCGTTGGATTGGTCTGAGGGACATGACATCTGCTTGTTGAAGGAATTTCTATGAGATCAAGCAATGGTAACTGGTAAGTCATTTCATCCGTGGATTCTTATAGCCTAGCCTTCGATTCGATGCGTGCAATTAATATCAGATTCTCATATCCTAGCTAATTGTTATTGTGTGATATACCAAAGTTGTTTACTCAATTTGAGGTTCCATATTTAATCTCCCATAACCATAACCCTCTCTTATCCTCAACTCCATAGACATCGGGGGAGGCAAAATAAATTTTTTAACTAGTTAAAATATATTTCAAAAAAATAAATATAAATTCTTAAAGGGAAATTTTAATTTTAAAAATTTTGAGGAGCCATGGCCCAAGGGATAAGGTAGTCTGCTCCTTTAGTGCATTATAACTATTAAACTCAACCTAGATCAGCCGATTGGACGGATGAACCTATCAACTGATCGGTCCGAGCAATACATTTAACCAGCTATGTAATTGAGTAAGTTTAAATTGTGTGGCTTTTTTGAAACAACTCATATGACTCATCCTAGTTTTATGACAATCAGTTCATTTTTTCTTCTTGATCTTGGGCTTTGGTTTTGTCAAACACTTTCGCCCAATCAACTCTTTTTTTTCTTAGCAGTGGTGGAAATATTTAAAGTCACTTGCAGTTTTCAATGTTATTTCTTCATTTATTGCTTTTTGCCTTTCTATACCATTGGTTCAAAAAAGCAAATAAAAGATCCATTTATTATTTTTACTTTCCAATACATTCATTAATTTGTTTCTTTCCAATACGAACTATTTACATGTCATTTTTTAATTCACTATATGTGAAGACTAAAGTTTTTTTCATAGTTTCCATTTATTATATCATATGTTGAAGCTTCAAAATTTATTTTTATTAAATATTTATTTATTTATTTTTATGCATTCACTGATTAAACCACTTATTCATTGACTTAATACCCTTCCCGAATTGATCACCTAAGTTTTATAACAATGAGTGCATAACAATGAGTGCATGTGTATAATTATTTTAAGCTTGTATTATTGTCATAATTATGTAATTTGGCGCCATCGATTCAGTATATGACTTATTACACGAGCAAAAGAACATATTTAACAACTTTAAGATTTGCATACAAATGTTGGTCCATGGCAAGTGGATTGGCAACTCTGGATCTTGCGCATCAACTGGCTCTAATTCATTGGTTATAAAATGCTCATAGAATTTGTTTAGGTTTGTTGTGGCTTGGGATTATGATATTTCTTTACGTTGTTCAGGTATTGTTAAAATTGAGAAGAATGAAGGATATCATTTGTGAGAGAAGAGGTAATTGTGAGACAAGCAGGATTAATATTATTTCTTAAAAAAAAAACAAAAAAAAGAGTAATACTAAATTAATTTGTTTATATAGTATCAAACTAATTATGATATAATATGAGATTGAATTAGTTTTTCCTTTCTATTCTCATAACTGTGTTGGTATCATCATCTTTGTTTGCTAAAAATATATTTGCCAAAAAAAATTATGTGAATTATATTTGGCAACGTTTGTTTAACTGTATTTTGGTTGCTCTTTACGACAATTTTATACTATTTTGAGTTTTTCCTTTGTTTCCAAACACACTATACGTGCGTGTCTTCATGATCCCTCTGAACCTTAATTGCCATTACTCCATTAGGGTCTCCCCTGTCAGTCTGTCACTTGTTGTGAAATGTTCCATGGAAGCTAATGATTTGGGTCCAAAACCAAATGTTGGCTTATGCTTTTTATTTTTGGGTTGGGTGACCCTAACAGTAGTCCCAATCAGATCCAACCTAAGCTTCAAGACTTGGGCCTATAATAAACCTAGTATAATTCCCGTTCCCAAAGATAAAGTAGTCAGTAATAAAGTAGCCCATAAAAAAATAAGGACAAAGATACTGGACCGAAGCGCATCTGGTCAGCCAAAAATGGGAAAAACTTTGAAATCATAACTTTGGGAATTGTTATAATATTTTAATGGGTTTAGTATTTAAAGATGAGTTGTTAGTTATTTATTAATTATTAGTTTCATAATAAATGTTTAAAGGATTTAATTTTTATCCACTATCAGTGTAAAATTTCTTTACACTGTCATTCAATCATGTGTTGACACATAATTAAATAGTTAGACTTTCTAGGTAGTGATTGTGATAGTCAAACTCTTTTAATGATTTGGTAACACATGATTGGATGACAGTGTAAAGAAACTTTACACTGACAGTAGATAGAAATTAAACTCATATTTAAAAATCTATTAAATATAAATAACAACTAATGAACGCTAGATAACTCACGTACCAGTAACAAAAAAAAAATATAAGTATTGGAGTAATCCCCATAACTTTTTTGATACCAAAAAAATGATACACAATATCATCTTATGCATTCAAGGAAGGGTATGGTTAACTACTCACATAAGGGAGAGATTTTTATATATTTTGAGAGTAGTATACTAGTCTATTAAAAATATATATATGGCATATTAAAGCAATACATGTCATTAAATGAAATGTAAAATATTTTATAATAAAATTTAAGTAAAATTTAGACAGTTAAAAGTATTACTTTCAAATTACTTAAGAATTTTTCACCTTAAGAGTACTCTTGAAAAAGCATCTAATACTCCTCAATAAATTTTCTTAATTACTTAATAAATAAATAATTAAATGTCTTTTTGGGATTTCAAAATATTAAGTACTCTTCTTTTGTATTTAATATTTTACATTTCAATTTTTAATGACTGTCTGAAAATACTCGTTAGCATATGCATTAAAACAAACCCCAAAGTTTACTCGAACACCAATTGGAAGGAAAATTCTTTGATAGGCACATGCCTATATAAGCATATCATTCAATAGTTGACATGTGAAAGATTATATAAATTATGTCATAAATGTACCTATTTTTAAAGAGTTTAATTTCTATGTACTGTCAGTGTAAAGTTTCTTTACACTGTCATCCAATCATGTATTGCCAAATCATTAAAAGTGTTTGAGTATCACAACCACTACCTAAAAAGTCTAACTATTTTAATGATGTGTCAACATATGATTAAATGAAAGTGTAAATAAACTTTACACTGACAATGGATAGAAATTAAATCCATTTTTAAATAGTGTACTTACACGTGTTAATTATTTAATGAAGTGTCTATATAAGTACGTACCTATCTAAAAATTTTCTAATTTAATTATGTAGGCATTTACCTAAATAAGGATTTCTCCCATTGAAAACCTCTTCTCCTCAAGGATTTGTAGAACTCAACATATATTAATGATATGCATCTTAGGGCAATCCGGGTGAGGCTGGAGCTGCTGGTCTTTTTCGAGATTGGGAGGAAAACTGCGTGGCAGCTTTCATGCTTCACATGCATTGGGCAAACTACAAATAATTGTGCAGATTTTTGAGTTATGACAAAGCCATAAGGGACATCAAATGGCAATTTATCGAGATTATTATACACAAGTTTTATGAAGTAAGCTAATAAATATTGATATATTATTAAATGAACATTATTAGTTATTAATGAAATTAAATTTGATCCACGCTCTATCATCCAACAATATATTATCAAATCATTAAAAAGAAGTTAAATTTTTTAGATAACTGTTGTAAAAGTCAATCTCTCCTAATAATTTAACAATATATAATTAAATTATAGTGTAAATAAATTTTACGTTGATTATAATGAATTAAAATTAATTTTTTTTATTAATAGTGCGTTAATTTTTTACACAAGTTATTTACACTAATGCCACATTTGGTATAAGGAATGGTAATTTCATTAAATAAGAGTAGAATCATAATGAAATGAAGTGAGGTGAAATAGAATGACCATTCTTTAACAGTTTAGTAGATTTTGGAATGGAATGGCTTTCCAAGCCATTGATTGTTTGTTACATAGAATCAAAGCAAAATGAAATCAAAATTGATCTAAATTGCTTAAATACATTCATGAAAAAAAAAAACAAAAAGTCAACTTTTATGTATAATTATATTGAGTTGCTATAGTATTCTTATTAATATAGTACCAAATATGAGTTTTTAAATATTTATTGACTGTTAGTTTCATAATAAATATTTGAAAGTCTATTAAATATAAACAACAACTAATGTATGTTTGACAACTTACTCTGGGTATCGGTACCTTGAAAAAAAATATGTGTACCAGATTAATCCCCATAACTATAATATCTAAATTAATAAAAAAAATCACATTGTTTTATTTATGAGAAAAAAATTAAAATGCATATTTTTTGTAGATAAGATACTTCATACATTTTTCATAATATTTATTTTTATTGATATTTTGGATAATAATTGTGTTCCACTATATCATTATACTTTTTTAATTTTTTTTCACATATCTATTTAATTATTATTCTTTTAAAATTTATCATAAGTATTTAAAATTAATTACAAAACATGAAGGATAGATAAGCTAAAAACAAAAATTGAGATTTAGGTTACATTTAGTGAAGGTAAGGTGATAATTATTATTATATAAATAAATGAGGATATGTTAGGGAAAAGAAGAAAAAATCACATTTCTTAAAACATGGAATGATCAATCCAACCTCCGGGGCGGAGGGAAGGGGGGACCTGCAGTTGCCATGGTCCTCCCAATATTATTTATTAAGTTTTGTTTTTATATGAAATGATAGTTAATTTGTTCAATTTATTTATTATTTTATGTTGTGTATGCTTAGTCTTGGCCACCCCCAACTTATGTTTTTGGCTCCGCCCTTGCCTACCTCTCTAAAAAAGAATAATGATTCATAATTTTAATGAAACGAGGTACGAAATAAAATCACCATATTTATATATTGTAATAAGCATAAAAAAGATCATTCCATAAAATAAACCATGGAAACGAATCGCTATTTTGCCTATGAAACTTGACAGTAGTTTAGAGACCATTTTTCCTATATATCGGGTTCGAACTTTTGTGCTTTAATAATTGACAATGACTCAGAATTGCTGGTTAATGGCATAATGCTATTGAAAAATGGAAAGTGGTATCTGTGCCCCTCAAAGTTCTCGGGGAAGATATCCCCGGTTTGATCGGATAGAAGTCGTAGAAGTGAAGAAATGCTAGCAAGAAGCAAAAATTGCTGCTGCATCCTGTGGACCTTTTTTGAATGCTTCTCCGCCATCTATGGACAGATTTTTGGCTTGGGATAAAGAAGGTGTCCAATGTGTTAAAGGCCAACGTAGCCCTTTCGGCCCTCCCTCTTGGACTAGTTTAATACTTTCTAAGACCTTTTTAATCTAATGCAAATATTTCAGTGTAGACCAAAAAAACATAAAATAATACTGGACTGGAGGAAAAATGATAAAGAAAAAAAAAACAAAAAAAGTTTATGAATGCATAAGAAAGTCGTTGTTCGCAATGGCGTAGGTTGCCTTAAAATTTTGAAGGAGCAAACAATGAAACCTAGATGAATAGGTAAATAAAAAAAATACAACTAGTTAGAAGAGAAGTATGGTGAATTTAAAACATTCAATCATTAAAAGTCATGAGAATATTTTTTTTCCTTCTTATTTTAATAAGATTTCAAAGTTTAGTATGTAAAGGGACAAAGATTACAAAAATGAAAAAAAAGAAAATTCTATCTCTTGACAACAATAAACAAAGTGTTAGGAGGTTATTAATTTAATGTTACTTATAATTACCTTTAAAAAAATTACTAGTATAAAAGTAGAGGATCAAATTTCTTAGAGACTAGCTTTCGCCTCCCTGTGGATTATGGTGTCTCCCAATTTTTTTTTTGAAAAAGTTCATGTATATATACTAATATCATATGTAATATGTTACTATTGGTTTTTCATTTTTTTTTTGTAAACTAAGGTATTTTTTTGTTCTGAAGGTAAGAAACTAATCTTACGGAGTACAGTCAGACGTGTGAAGCTGGGATCCCTCCTAACTGCATTTCTTTTATATATATTGTCCCAATGATCAAACTTGAGCCAAAATATTTAAAGTAACCGAGTTCCTTCTACTTTCATTCGGACTAACATAAGTTGATTGTTTCAATTTTCATCCTTCATGTTTAAATATGAACGTAATGAAACTCATTAATAATCACTAAACTAAATTCATTTAAAATAGTTTTAAAAACCACAAAAAAAACAGAGAAAAAGATGTTGCTAAATTGAAAATGAGTTATCCGAGCAGCACTTCATCAAATTCGAAAAAGAAGTTGGATAGCTTTATTAGTTAGTTTTAAATAAGAATTTAATTTTAATCTATAGTCAGTGTAAAAAATTTTATACTGTCATCCAATTATATACTAATATATCATTAAAAATGTTAGACTTTTGAGGTAGTTGTTATAATAGTTAAACTCTTTAAGTGAGTTAGCAATACATGATTGGATAATAGTGTAAAAAAAATTTATACTGACAATAGATTAAAATTAAACTCTTTAAATAATAGCTTAATATTAACTTGCAATTTATAATATATATTTTTATATATAGATACATTAAAATTATATAACTTTTTTCTTAAATATGTATGATGTAACAAATTTATTTATAAATTTATTACTTTCTTTCGAGTTTGGCCTCCCAAAAATTGTTGTCTATGATCCGCTATATTTAGCTTTATTTGCAAGTTGACTTGAGTTTAAATTTATAAAATAAAATGATATTTTGTTTTGAGAATAACTCCCTCAAAAGAGTTTATGATTAACATATTAATATCAAAATTAAAGAGTAACATAAATTTAGATTATTATTCAGCACACATTATTTATATATATATATATATATATATATATGGGGGTGCTTGTTTGATAGCTGATTTAAGTATGGCCAAAAAGAAAAAAAGATAGTTGGTTTAAGTTGACGTCAAAGGCAACCAAACGAGAAAGGGGGAGGATGTACAACATGGTAAGAGTGGGAACCGGGAACATTCGAACAACGCAGGGGCCCACAGGCAGTCTATTTTCCACGTTCTACTTTCTATGTACCTTTTAACGGATAAGGACTTGACAGTCTAGACTAGTACACTTTCTCTCTCTTTCCCTCTTCGCTATATAAATATTATTAAAAAATAATAAATATATAATAATTAAATTGTTTAAACTAATTTAATATAAGATTACATGAATTTAATAATATAAAAGTATGTATAAGTTTTAAAGAGAGTTGTTATGATATATTGATAAGTTTGATATTTAGAGTGAGTTGTTAATTATTTATTGATTATTGATTTTATAATAAATGTTAAAAAATTTATTAAATATAAATAACAATTAATGAATACTAAACAACTCATCATGAATATTAATACTTTGAAAAAAATATAAATATCAAAATAATTTTTATTTAAAATATTATTTATATAACATTATAAAAATATAAATATCCCCCTCATAGAGTAACTTATTCTCTCGATAATTTATTGGATAGTTCTATTTTATCCTCATAGAATAATATTGTTTTTATAACAAAATTATGATAGAACTCCTCCAATTCCTTACGCCACGCCCTTCTTGTTGGCGTTCAGACTGAAGACAAATTGCCGTGAAACACGGCTCCGCTACCCGATAACGCGGGTCCCACACGATGCACGTTGCAAATACAAACAAACCCAGCCAGCGTGTTTATGACTTTATTCTTCTTTGATTGAATTGAAATGCACGCTATATGATAAATAATAAAATTATTAGTGGAAAGTTTTTTTATATTATTATTTAATTATGTATTATTATATTATTAAAAAATTTAAAATTTTAAAATAATTGTTATAATAATTATTTTTTTAAGAATTTAATAATATATAATTAAATAACAATATATTAATAATAAATTAAAATTAAATTTTAAATAATATATAATAATATAATATTCTATTAAATAAAACGTGCTTACTTCCATAAAAGACTTAAATTATGCAAAAGTCAAAGATAGCTAAATAAAAAGTTGAGGTCTGACCTGACATAAATTGTCCTTACATAAGTCAATATCTATCTATTATTATATAAATATATAAAAAAAATCAGTTTTTTTCTTTAAATTTTTATTATTTAAATATAACCTTATTTTTTATATATTTAAAATTTAATTAATTTTTTATTTTTATTTTTATTTTAATTATATTTGATTTTATTTTATTTAAATAATAAATTTAATTAGTTTAACTTTTGAAATTTTATATTAATTTCTTATTTATTTATTAATAAGTGTAATTAATAAATATCATATATTATAACATATTGAAATTGTTAATATTTTTTTAAATTCATTAAATATCAATTATACTTATTTACTTATTATAATAAATAAATATTCTAATAACATTTAATTTGAAATATTTTTAACTTTAATTAAATATTTCAAAAAAAATTTATAGTTTTTTTTAATATTTTTCATATGAGATAATAAAATTAGAAATTATTTAATCTATTTTTTTCATAAATATAATTAAAAAAATCAAAATGAACAACATAATAAAATTCAAAAAATCCATAAACATCTAATATAACAAACTCATATATCACGCGAGTAATAAAATTAGTTTTGTGAAAAATTCAATTCTTCGTAAGTTAGTTTATTATACATCAATTTTTTTTTACACATAATTCAAAAATAATATCATAAAGAGTTTAAATTTGATGCACTATGATTGTAAATTTTTTAATATTATTATCTAATAATGTATTATCATATTTTAAAAGAGTTAGATTTTTTATGTATTTTTTATAAAAATTAAAATCTTTTAATGATTTAACAATAAATAATTTGATGATAGTTTAAAAAGAGTTACGCTGACAATGAATTAAAATTAAATCCTATGTATGCTAAAATGGCATAACATTAACCCATTAATAACATTTTAATAAATTAAAAAATAATTTTAGTATATTCATTGTGATTTATTGTGACAAAATTTGTTTGGTAAAAATTAATTTTATTTTAAAAAATTATTCTTATCTAATCAAAATAAATAACAAATAGTCTAACACAATTTAAATAAAGAACAAATAACAAACACAATTCAAATATATAATTCAATAACTAATAAATCCATGACATTTCTTTAATTCTAGTACGTACCTAATTACTCAGAAGTGCTAAAAATTTGGTGAACAAATAAGAATTTAAGTAACAAATTTCACATAGAAAAATACATACTAATATTGACCAATCGCAGTAGTAGTGAATGTTTAAATGATAGGAAATGAAAATAGTTTGATTATTTGATAGCCAATTTAGGAGGGGCTTTACCTGTTATCATCGGTAGCCCAAAATAGTGTGTGAGATTTCCTTAAATTTTTTTTTGCATAGGCTTATGATAAAAATTAATTTATACACTGATTGGATTGAGGTAAGTCTCGAGCCTTTCCTTCAACCTACATTATATAGTATCAGAAAAATCGTACCTATTTTTTTATTTGTCAAGATATTTTTATATTTTTTTAGTGTAAAATTAATTTTATTTGTAGTATTGGTATTATCTATCTCTATAAATATTTTTTTGTAGACTTAAAATCAAACTTAAACTTTGTTATCACTTAAATCACTCACATAAGTCTACCTATTGCATGTAGCTTAAATACGAATTATTTGAATAATTTGGAAAAATATAAAAATTATGGATGGCAATACACACAAGATTATGAAATAATTGGAGGATGTGATGTGATCGTCGTCATGGTTTTTTTTTTTTTGGGTGGAAGTGATCGTCGTCATGGTAATTGGCTAATTTCCCTCCCATTCCAAATGTCCGTACAGAATTGTGGGACAGGGATAAGACGAAAAAAAGAAATGTAGAGAAACAAAGTATAGAAAAGGAGACAATGAGAACGGAATGAGTACAACCCGTGAGCTATTGAAATTTGACACCACACAAAGTGGAGGTTTCTAGGGTTGTTCAAGATTGTCCTGCCAATTCAGTTCGGCCTAAGTTACTTAGATTGGATTAGATACGATTTTAATAAGATAATTGAGTTGAGATTAAATTAAATGGTTTTGGTTTAATATATTTTTTGAGTTGGGTTTGAGTTATCTCTTAAGTCATTTGGCTTGTAGACTAAATCATATAAATGTTTATATTTATTGACGTAGAGAATTTAAGTTACGCAAGTTAAATATTATATTTAATTATTTATATTTATTAATAATTTGTTAATTATAAAAATATTAATATATAATATAAGATTTCAAATATATTATATAGTATAATATATTTATATATAATTATATTATAATTTAAATTTTGACAAAATTTTAGTTGATTCAATTTTTATCTGTTAAATTACAAATTCGATTATGACTATATCTACCCAAGTTTAAAGTTTCATGCAGACCTAAAAAATGAACTATTTTAAAATCTCAAACGGAGAGCTAAACCCGAAACATAAATACTTTTGCAAGTTCCAAGTTCGAATCCCATTCTTAGCTGGAATTACAAATTTAGCCGGCCAGAAACTATCTAGTATTTACTGACCAAAAAAAAAAAAGAGGAGCCAGTCCAAATATCCATCTTGTCCCCTGACTCAACATTTATGATTTGTCCACATTTGTTCCACGATCCATCATGCCAGGCGCCTCTCGCATCCTTTGCTCTTTATTACTTCTGCCATTTTTTCTTATATTTTGTTTAAGTAAAATTCAAATTTAATTTATTCTCGGTATGAAATTATTTATATGATTAGTTTTTATATTATTATATCAATTTAATTTACAATTTGTAATTTTTTTTAACAAATTTCTTGAATAAATATTATTATATATTTTTTTAATAATATTAATCAACGTTAAATTATTTATTAAATAATCACAAACCTTTTCTCGTAAACATAAGAGCCATTTTCTTTAAATTTAACTTACTCCACTTTAATTCAATTCTCGTCGACCTATTTAAATATAAGCATTGTCATTTGGCAGTTTTGTAAACAATTTATAAGAAACAAACTTATACAAGGATCATTTTTCTATCTTGTTGAACATTGTTTTTTTTATTTTAAGGAGCAAGTCTTGATAAATTTATACATTTTAATAACTTATTTTAAACGTTAAATTTCATTAATTTAACCATTAAATTAAAAGTTCTCATAAAATAAATTAAGTTTATAAAATTTTATATAATTTTAAAACTATTTAATACCTCATTATATTACATTATTTTAATATATAATATAATTTTAAAATATAAATAAAATATCTATTAATATATTAAAATAATATCACATAATTTAATAATTTAATAATTTAATTATTTAAATTCATATTTTTTAAAAATTTATAAAATTATGTAAATTACAAGACTTATTCGTAAAATAAATACATCATAAACCTTATTATAAAGAACTCTGTAAATCATATAAGAAGTCCTATTACATATGTCATTAATTGATATGTTAACATCATGCATGTTAACGAATGTTCTCAATGCAAAGATTAAGAAATTAAAATAAAAAATTAAATATTAAATTAGATGATTAATTTATAATAATTTTTTTATCAAAAAATTTAAAAATTTATTGAAGAAGATTAAATATTTTATTATCACTAATTAACACCACCATTTCATTGTTTTTACACTGTCGTAAAAGACTTTTTTTTTTTTTGGTAAACAGCAGAATTCAATTAAATAGAAAACGTAAAAGACTTTTCATTATTGCTGATAATGAGTAATACGTACGAATGAGTAAACTTGGCCTCTAAAGATGCTATCTATTATTTTTATTTATTTATTTTTTTTTGGTACATAAGATGCTATCTATTATTATCCATCATTGAAAATGGATGACAGACGGAGGGGGTGGTGGAAAGGGTAACATGGTCGAGCAGCCGCGTGCTCTGTAGGTCACGCTCTCTGTCTCTGTCTCTCTCCTAATTCTATCCCTATCCTATCCAATGCCCTTTACTGCAGCTTTTTCCATTAATCACTCCAGTTCTTAAGCAATCAATCAATCAATTCAGTAATTAATAAGTAACCCTTGTTTCCAAGTTACTTTTACACCAACCAGCTATATGTCAGTTATTAATTTAGATTTTGTTTTTTTAATGAAAAAAAAAGAAAGGAATACACAAATTATTTATGTGCATTTTTTTTTTCCTTTCCAAACATAACATGATTTTAACGTGTGTTTAGATTAAGAGTATGCTTGTATTTGGTTATTTTTTTTTAGAATAATTATTTTTTTAATTAAAATTTATTTTATTTGTTTAAAGTATGTAAAATTAATTATAGGTTAATATTATTTTTTTATTAACTAAAAATAACTTTTTTAAAAAAAATTATGAACTTTTAATTATCTAATTTTATATTATTTTAAAATTTTTTAAAAAGAAATGCTTATTTGTCATCAATCAAGTAACTTTGTTAATCAGTCTATATATTTTTTGGTAATTTAATACATAATTTTTTTTATATAATCCAAACAAAACTCTTTATCTTAAAATTAATTATAAATTAACATAATCAAACATAAATTAATTTTCTCATAATATATTTTCTTGAAAATTGATTATATACATAATCAATTTTTCACAACTAATCTAAACACACACTAGCTGTGAAAAAAAAATATTATATTAAAAATCAATTATGTGTATAATCGATTTTCAAGAAAATCAATTATGAGAAAATTAATTTATATTTGGATATATTAATTCATAATTGATTTTAAGATAAATTTTTTTATTTATATTGTATAAAAAACTGCTTTTATATATTAAATTATCAGAAAATATATACAATGATTGAAAAAGTTATTTAGTTGAAGACAAATAAATATTTCACTTTCAAAATTTCTAAAATAATCTAAAATCAAATAATTAAAATTTTAAAATAATTTTTTTTTAAATTTTCTTTTAATTAATGAAAAAATAATCTTAATTTATAATTAATTTTACACACTTTAAACAAATAAAATAAATTTTAATTAAAAAAGGATTATTTGAAAAAAATAATCAAATCTAAACATGTGAGGTTCAGCTCATTCCCCTTTTCAGTGAGCGGCAATCATACCAAGATTTGTGATTTGGTTTAGTTGATTTCGATAACAAATGATTATTATTTAATAATAATATAAAGTAAAATAAGAATAATTATATAGACTGTCATACAAATTTACTTTTAATAAATTTTATTAAGTAAGAAATTTTTTTAATGCAGTAGCAATGTTTCTCCAATCAAATATATGATACGAGAAATACACCTTTAACATTATTAAAAAAAGAGAGTTAGTTTAAGTTGATGTAAAAGTTGATTAATAAATATTTTTATTAGATAGAAAAAAGAGAAAAAGAAAGTGAATGCAAATATTCCAAACTACTAGAAGCCGAGTCCAATATTTTGTTAATGCTGTGACTCTGTTGGAGAAGTCTATGTTTATCACATGCAAGCCCATTGTTAAATGTAAAACTTAGGCATGGTCAAAATTATTTTCAATAAGTTAAATGGCCAGGCATACGGTCAATATTGTTTCCAATATATAATATAGAAAAAGTATTTAATTTGATCTTTTAAATATATAAGTGACATCAGTTTAATTATTTAATTATTTAATTATTTTTTACATTAAAGTAGTCATTTTATGAGACTAATTTAATGTCAACAAATAACTTTAAAAGAATAATTTGATATGAAAAAATTAATATTTAAAAATTGTTTTGATATCAAAAAGTATTATAAGACTAAATTGATGTCACCTATATTTTTAGAGGACCAATTAAAGTGTTTATTTTATAATATATGTATGTATCAAATTCAAGTGTAAACCAAGCAAAGAATTTTTATTCGGAGGCTAATTTTAATTTATTCTGTTCAGATATTGAAGGATAAAAAGTTTTAAGTTTTTGGTAGTTCAATTCAAAAGGATATCAACAGTGTCATTAACCCATTTCCAAACGTTTTCCTGTATGCCGTTGAACATTGGTTTCTCGCCGGAATATATTAAATGACCACTTTACCCTCTGATTTAAGAAAGATTTGTCTCAGTACCATAAAACTTGCTCACTTAAGTTATGCTTCTTATCAATATACAATAAATACTTAAAAAAACAAAAATGAAATTAAGACCAGTGAGTAAAAGACTTGAATGTTTAGGATTAACTTAAATTTTTGGGTGGAATAAATACTTAAGTAAAATATAAACTTCGTATGTTCAAAAAGAAAAAAAATTATGTATAAAGAGTTAGTTAATATCCATTGAAAATGAGGATGAAATTTTTTAAAATAAATAATTTTATAAAAGATTGTACAAAAATTTTATTTTTCGATTTTATCCTTAATTTTGTGAAAATATCAAACTCACTCCTATTGTTGAATTACTGAATTTATAATGTAAGAGTGGTAACTAGATTGAAATGGTTGAGATCAATATGTTCTTTTTCTAAAAAAAATAATATTTAAAAATAGGAGAAATTGTTCAATTATAAAGTCAAGACATGCGATTGTAAGGACATTAATAATTGGAGTTAAAGTCAAGTCGCATGTCATAAATCTCAACTAAATAACTTTTTTTTTTTAGGTACAGATCTCAAGTAGATGATTAATAATTAATGTTATATTTCAAGGAGATTGAATTGTAAGAGTACAAAAATTATAATTAACGAAACTATGAAAGGGAAGGGCATTTGTGATAGCGAAGTCTTGAGGACTGTAACGTGAGACCAAACAGACATGTAGTCCAACTGTAATGGCTTAGCTTATATATTTAGGATGTAAATTTCAACTGTAATGGCTTATATATTTAGGATGTAAATTTTTACTCCGTAAGAATTTTTGCAGGGATTGTTTTATTTAAGGCTTTGTGAGGTGAATTTTTTTTTGCAAAAATAGAAACGGAAGACAAAATTTTCTCGTAGATAATTCAGAAATAGAAATAGAGATTATATTTCGGTTCTGAATAGATTATATATATATATATATTTCTTATTATATGTACTATGTATTATAAATATTCATAATATTTTGATCTTTTTATATTTTTTATTTAATTTGAATATTATGATTTTATTTTTTAAATTTAAACTTGTTATAATTTAATTTTAATTTTATATAATTTTTTAAATTTTATTAAATTTTAATTAATAATTTTATATTTTTATTATAAATTTTTGAGATCTTCATGATAATCCGCTGAGAATCCACAAAGATAAAAATGAGAGAAGAAAGCTTCTCACAATAAGAATCAAGAACAGGACAAATGAAAATGTGTACTCTCCTTCCCACTCTCGCTCCCACCTCTGCCCCATTACATTCCTATTAATAAATCCATAATTCCATATTATCTTCGTTTCTCCTTTTGACTTTTTAAGTTTAATTTGATGGAACAACAATTTAACAATCCAAACCAAACGGAACCTCGGAAACAAAATTCCCAACGTATTATTTTCAACTTGGATTTGGATACTCGCGTAAACTTTAAAAAGGAAAGTGAAGAATTATAGAGCTCAGATGAATTTTTTAATTTTTTATAAAAGACTTTTTTTAAAAAATAAATGTTATTTTATGTTTAGATGTAATACTTAAAAGTATTTTCTAATATTATTATTATTTTTATGTAAAAATATAAAAATACTTTTTTAATATAAAATTATTTAAAAAGATAAATATAGAAGACCAGTCTCATTCTTTACGAGCTTAATCCATAATTAGAAGATATATTTTAAACTATCTCATCTCTCTATTTTTTTAAAAAGATTTTTCCATTCATTTTTGCTAAAATACTTATAAGACTTATTATCAACTTGTATTTCTTCCACACATATTGTTAAAAATATTTTAATATTCCAATCATCTCATTTTGTTTTTACAAGCTCAAAAGAGAAAAAATAAAAAATAATAAAGTGAGGTACGCAGTGTTAGAAAAAATAAAAATTTATAAAAAAATATGATAATAGCAGGATTTAAAAATATAAAGAATAAAAAATATTATTTTTAAAATTATTCAAAGATATTTCTTATCTAAAAAATACCTCTAAACAATTTTTTCATATTTTAAGAAAGATTTTTTTTCAAAAGCTTAAAATTCTAACTAAAAAAAAGACCTTTTAGAGTTTTTTTAATGCTTTATTTTTTTTAAAAAGATTATCTAAACATGTTAAAAAATATAAAAGTACTTCTTTATATATATATAAGATATACTTTTATTTAAAAAACTCATACAAACAAGCACATAATCTTCGATTTTCTTATTGGTTGAGGATTTTTTGCTTTTTACTTACTAAATTAAATCATTACAGAATCCGAATTCCGAATGCTTTCATCTTACTGTTACTAATTAATTAATTAATTAATAGTAATAATTAATTGTTAGAGTAAAATTGTTACTAATGATCTTCTTTTTAAGTCGGTTTCCAACCCATAAAACTCCCACAAATCTCACCGGTTTCGAACCTAACACACTTATCCCATATTATGTAAAAATGAAAATACACCTTCTTTGGCACTTGTGTCCATACCCACTTTTCAGTTCTGAATTATCCATTCCATGTTTATTCTCATTTTTGTTTTTTCTCTATTTGTTCATTCTGTGTATGTTTGTTCGTTGAGACAAGTGAAGGAGAAGGTAAAATGACTACTTGAGATTTCATTGACTAGGCTTTTTTATTTTATTTTTTATCTCGTTTGTATTATCTTCGCACAGATAAAGAAGCTTTCTTTTCATTTTTGTTGCCTCCTCGGCGATCAAAGGGAAATGAGTTTTTTGATATCTGATTTTGTTTTGTTTCTCTCTTTTTTCTGTTTTCCCAGCAGGACAATTTTCTGTACAGTGACTGGGAAGTCGGAATTATTCGTTGTTGTCTGGATCAGTTTGATGTTTTTCAGGTAAATGCCTGCCCTTCTCTGTCTATCTTGCTATTTGGGTCATGCGGGTTCTGTTAATATTTGCATTTGGAGCTGTTTTTTTGGGCAGAAAATATCTTGATCAGTGAGAAACGAAAACCAGATTGTTGCATGTGCATGAATGTAATAATGCTACATTTTGCTGAAGCTAGCTGGAGGTACTTGGTATCCTAGGCTGCACGGCATGTAGGGACAATATATAAATGAGAATCCTGAATTTTTTTTTCTTATTTTTTTTTTATAAAGAAAACGCAACATGTAAATTAAATCTTATGTGCAGTAACAAACAAAGCATCCCGAGTAATTTCGCTTATCTGCAACTGACGAGTAACACGTTTTTGCTTTCACTTTTCTTATATGGTTTGCAGAAAGTCAAGTTTCAACAGTTTTTTAAGATAAGGATGAATTAGTAGTCTTTGTCCATTGCATTAATTCAAAAAATTCCCTCGTGTTTATAATGTTATTTATTGATTGAACTTTTTTTTGCAGATGTCTTTTCACGTTTTATTTCTTTGGCTGAATTTATTTCAAAATTTCCGTGTACTAAGTATAGGGAGGAACTCTGTAAGTAGATGAGTTCGATTATTTATTTGGTTTCTAAACTGATATAAGCAATTAAAGCGTTTTTTTTGGATTGAAGTGATACATAAAGGAATGTGAACCAGCATGTTGTTGTCCATGGTAGGTCTAATAGACTGTAGTTTATTTTACCTAGCCGTCCTCAACTGTAACGCCTTCTTGTTCACAGGCTTCATATGATAGGCAAAGAAGAATCGCTTGAAAGGCTAGTAATCAAAAGGAGATGTTCATGAGATTAGCTGCATGAATTTCAGTTCAATTTCAATCTGGGTATACTTGTGTGTGTTTTCATATATGTTTTTTTTATTTTTATCTCCATTGAACTTTTTGTTTTAAGTTTGTGATTCTGTGTTTCTGGTTGAATCGGACTTTGCTTGTCTAGAATTTGATGATTCAAAGATTGGGTATAAAGAGATGTTCATGAGATTAGCTGCATGAATTTGAGTTAAATCTAGGTATGCACGTGTGTGTTTTCTTATATGCTTTTTGATCTCTAATAGGATTTTTTCTTTTTTAGTTTTGTGATTCTGTGTTTCCGATTAAATCTGCTTGTAATTTTATAGAATTGGATGATTCGAAGACCGAGTATTGCACCCATTAAACCCTTGGTTGGATTCTCTGCAATTTTCTTTCTTTTTCTGAAGAAGAAAATTCAATTTGTTTTATTTTGAGAATTGGGAAGTTAAAAGGAAAAATTTTCGGCTGTAGGATAACAATCATAATATCCATTGATGATATTAATATGAGCTGCTGTTTTCCCCTTTTTTTGCTTTGATAGTGGAAATACAATTTGAACGAAGTATTACCTGGGACAACTTGACTCTTCTAATTAGTATCTAGGAATCAAGTTGATGTTTTCTCTTTATTTTTGTACTATATAAATGGTTGTTGATTACTTAAAAAACTTGGGGAATTTGTAACTGTATTGCTTTGCTTCTGCCATGCTGCATTGTATATTATCAAGGTAGTAATGTATATTGGTGACATTTTTGTGCAATTGTTTGTTCATAAAAATTATCTTTGCAGTGTTCAATGATATTCTCACTTGTTGGACTTTTAATTTCAACAATCAATAATGGAGTTAAACATGGTAAATAATAATTAGCAAATGCTTATCTGATCATGAGAGTAGCATTCATTTGTTTGCCAATTTCAACAACCATTCATGGGGCTAAACATATTTACTGGAAGCAGTGAGTGATTATCTACCAATATTTGAATTACTGAATAATTGAACTCGAGGGTTTTGCTTGAGTTATGTACTTGTGTCCTATACTGCTGCAGCAGTTTTGCATGCTATAGTTATAACTATTTCTCTTGTATCTTCACAGGTTCTTGCTTTTCCTTGGTTCATTTATTCAAGATCTTTTCAGTTGTGGACACTGGATCCTAGATAATACTTCACTTTTAAAACTCAATAACCGGGAAATTGGGAATTGGAGAAAAGATGGTGACAAGATCATGCATGAATTTGTTGGACTTGGTGTCAGGGGACATTTTAAATTTCCCTCAAACTCCCAGAGCTCTTCCTCGAGTTATGACTGTTCCAGGAATTATGTCTGATGTAGATGGCAAACATAGTAATGATGATGATTCAAATGCTTTATCATCAGAATACCATCACAAGATAATTATAGTAGCAAATTTTCTTCCTCTCAATGCTCAAAAAGATAAAATGTCTGGCACATGGTGCTTTAGTTATGATGAAGATTCAATTTTGTTGCAATTGAAAGATGGTCTCTCTTCTGACACTGATGTTGTTTATGTGGGATCTCTGAAGGTTGATATTGATGCTAGTGAACAAGAGAAAGTTTCTCTTGAGTTGCTGGAGGAATTCAATTGCTTGCCTACCTTTATTCCTTCAGACCTCCAGAAACAGTTTTATAATGGATTCTGCAAGCAACATTTGTGGCCTCTTTTCCATTACATGTTGCCCATGTATCCCCACTATTGTAATCGCTTTGATAGATCACTGTGGCAGGCTTATGTTTCTGCTAACAAGATATTTGCAGATAAAGTCATGGAGATCATTAATCCAGAAGATGATTATGTATGGGTTCATGATTATCATCTTATGGTTCTTGCAACATTTCTACGGAAGCGGTACAGTCGGGTCAAGATAGGATTTTTCCTCCACAGTCCATTTCCTTCATCCGAAATTTATCGGGCTCTGCCTGTCAGAGATGAAATTTTGAAAGCACTCCTTAACGCAGATTTAATTGGTTTTCATACATTTGATTATGCTCGCCATTTTCTGTCCTGCTGCAGTCGAATGCTTGGCTTGGAATATGAATCCAAAAGGGGTTACATTGGGCTTGAATACTTTGGCCGTACAATATTCATTAAAATTTTGCCTGTAGGGATTCATATGGGTCGACTTCAGTCTGCCTTAAATCACCCTTCTTCTTCTGTCAAAGTCAGAGAAATCTGTGGGGACTTCAAGGGGAAAAAACTTGTTCTTGGTGTTGATGATATGGACATATTTAAAGGTATCGGGTTAAAGCTCTTGGCCATAGAACAACTCATGGAGCAGTATCCTGAACTGCGGGGTGAATTAATACTGATCCAAATTATAAATCCACCTAGGAGTACTGGAAAAGATGTTGAGGAGGAAAAGAAGGAGACATACATTACTGCCAAAAGGATAAATGAAAGGTTTGGTTTTCCAGGATATGAACCTGTCATCATCATTGACCGTCATGTTCCTTTCTATGAGAAGACAGCCTACTATGCTTTGGCAGAATGTTGCATTGTAAATGCGGTGCGGGATGGTATGAATTTGGTTCCATACAAGTACATTATCTGCAGGCAGGGGAGTCCAAAAATGGATGAAGCCTTAGAAATCGCTTCTGATACCCCTCGTAGTAGTGCACTTGTTGTTTCTGAGTTTATAGGTTGCTCACCATCTCTTAGTGGGGCAATCAGGGTCAACCCATGGGACATTAATGCCGTAGCTGATGCATTGAATTTGGCCATCACAATGCCCAGTGGAGAGAAACAGTTGCGGCATGAGAAGCACTATCGATATGTTAGCTCTCATGATGTGGCTTACTGGGCCCGAAGTTTTGTGCAAGATCTAGTGTACTCGTGCAAAGATCACTATAGTAAACGTTGCTGGGGGATTGGCTTTGGCCTGAGTTTCAGAATCTTGTCCCTTTCTCCTAGTTTCAGGAAGCTGTCCATAGACCATATTGTCTCTGCATATAAAAGGACAAATTGCAGGGCACTTTTTTTGGATTATGATGGTACAGTTGTACCTCAAGCTTCTGTTGTTAAAGTTCCCAGTCCTGAAGTCATATTTGTTCTAAATAACCTTTGCAGTGACCCTAACAATACTGTGTTTATAGTAAGTGGAAGAAGTAAAACCTCGTTGAATGAATGGTTTAATCAGTGTGAGAATCTTGGTATAGCAGCTGAGCATGGTTATTTTATAAGGTGAGTGTTTTCATGGTCATGTGCAATTCAACTGCTAATTATAATGACAATCCTTTAATTTCTATCAACTCTGAATTCCCCCTTAATAGAATAAGAAAGAAGAGGAGAAACGGAAGAAGGAAAAGAAATAGATAGTGGTTTTGCCAGGGCTTATAGCATTGGCTTCTTTTAGTACATGCTTTTTATGAGAGTTTTTGCTTCTTATGGTGTGGTGGTTTTCATGTCACAGGCAAGTTCTCTAAACTGATAATGTTTTGTTTGGTCTTTGCCGCAGGTGGGGTCAACAATCAAGTTGGGAAATGAGTCATATAGGTACAAATTTTGCTTGGAAAAGGATTGCTGAGCCTGTGATGAGATTGTATACTGAGGCAACACACGGCTCCTATATAGAGACCAAAGAGAGTGCCTTGGTATGGCACCATTATGATGCCGATCCTGATTTTGGATCTTGGCAAGCCAAGCAGCTTTTTGATCACCTTGAAAGTGTACTTGCAAATGAGCCTGTAGTTGTTAAGAAGGGACAGCATATTATTGAAGTCAAGTCACAGGTGTATACCTATCTCTTCATCTCTCAACCTATGATTGTTCTCAAAAGTTCTAATATTGGCTAATCAACATTACAGGGGATCACTAAAGGGTTAGTTGCAGAGGAAGTTCTGTCTACACTGACCAGGAATGGGAAATCGCCAGATTTTGTACTGTGCATTGGGGATGATAGATCTGACGAGGATATGTTTGAGAGTATGTTAGCTAAAGCTTATAGTGGAACCTCTTCTCTGGCACCAGAAATCTTTGCATGCACTGTTGGTCAAAAACCAAGCAAAGCTAGGTACTACTTAGATGATACCGTGGATGTGATGAGGTTACTTGAAGCTCTTGGTACTGTTTCAGGGCCTAAATCAAGATGTTCCTCAGAAGGCTCTTTTGAAAAAATAGAAGTCTGCTTCGAGAATGTTGTTTGAAATGCAGACTTTACCTGTCCAGGCACCAGCATAGGGTAGAGAGACAGGGGTTATGGTTTTGGTAATTGTTTTAGCTGAAGATGTACATAGGCATGCTTCAAGGAAATAGTTTCAAAGCTGACTTTCGAGTTTTGATTAGAGAGGATGCTGCGGCTTTAGGTTTTAGACAGTGAGCACCAGGGATTAGAGTGGCTGGTTTTGATTATTAGGTGGGGCAAATGGATGTATCTGCTGTCTTTTAGCAGTACCTTTCATATTGAATAATATTCATAGGTTCAGAATCTGGGCATCCTGACTGGATGAGAATCCATTGTTTGTATAATTGAACTAGTTACAGTTTATACATGAAGGTCATCTAGAATCTCAAATCATAAACCGTTTACTGTAATTGTCTGAGTGAAGTATTTTTTATTTGGGGGAAATGGTGGTTCACTGTGTGCCATGCAGCATTTTTTTTTTAATATTTGATTCACTAATTAAATGAAAAGAAGACAGCACAGGCAACACAAATTGAGTAAATGCATCTTTGTAACTCAACTTCTACACTCCATGCTTTCATATCTGAGTATCATGGCTTACTTGATATCATTTTTAAGGCTTAGGCTGGTTGAGGTAGAGGCTCCTTGTTCTGGGATGTTAGTCCCTTTAAGTCAATATATAAATAAATAGGGTGTACAAAGAACTAAACTAAATTGACAAAATAATAGCTGTGGCACAGTTAGCAAAGTTAGCAAATTAAGTTTCATGTAGTCGAACTTTATTTATAGTGTAGGGATTTGAATTCCACTAAAAAAAACTTGTAATTAGAGTTAAGTTGACGTTTTAAAAAAATGATGAAATTAACAAAATGAACCAAATTATTTTAAGAATTGGTTTGTAAAAGAAATTGGATGATTTGGTTTACAGTTAGATCCAATTTTTAGTTGTGCCTGTAGACGTAATTGAGACTAGGACCTTCCTTTAACAATAGGACACATTTATATGGCTGTATCAACTTGATGCGTTTAGGGGAGAATAAAATCCTTTTTAAGTGTCGGTTCCAAATTTAAACTTACAAATTTTTTTTTAAGGGATTATATTATGCCTTTTGAATTATAATATAAATAATAACTTAAAATATATATTAAAAACTAGCTATATTGACATTGCAAGAAGTTAAAACTAGGAATTTAGATTTTTAGATGAAACGTCTTGTCGTTTAACGTGGTAATGGAAACTGGAAACTTCGGTGTGAAGGACAGAACATTAGCGACCTAAAGTCATTTGCCGGTAATTTTCACTCAAAAGACCTCACTTTGACCGATGATCCACTACCCAGTGTGGGTCTGAGTGAGAGCCTAGAGCAGAAGACCAAGCAACGACCTCCAATCCATACATAATCTGAGTCCAAAATGCGATCCTCACGTGCCTTCACCGTCTTCGCCGTCTTACTCATTGCGATCCTTCCCTCTATTCAGGTCAGATTCTTTTCTTTCCCCCTATGTATCCCGCGATCACCAATTCCAAACGCTCACTGAAGAAAACTCTGCGCCTTTCGTGTTGGGTCTTTTTTCTTGCAGGGTCACGCAGCAAGTCATCAACTTCACTTCAAATCACTGTCGCCGTTTGCATCGGCTCTCGAAACCCTACAGAAACAACTAGGGTACGCTCTGTCCTTTCCTTTTCTTAATTTCTCTTGTTTTTTTTTTTGTGCTGGGAAACAAGTTGTAACATAACATGATAGAAAATTTATATTCAACAGTTTTTTTTTTTTTGTTGCTATCTCTCTATCTTCATCAGCTATACGTTCAAGAGCATCGGTCTTCTTCGTCGTGCCATGACCCATGCTTCCTTCTCGGAGGAGAACAACAGAGCTTTGAGCATTCTGGGTGCCAGTCTCATTGAAACTTCTCTCTCTTTCCAGTTACTTTCAAAAGACATCGAGGTTTCCGCAAAAGATCTGAACGGTCGGATTTCTCAAATCTCCAACGTGGACTCTTCCTGTGCTGTGGATGGAATTCGGTTGGGCTTGCAAAAGGTGGTTAGAGTTTCACCCAAGACCAATTCTTCTACACCTACTGTGGTTTGCGGTGCATTTCGAGCAATCTTTGGTGCTATTGCTATTGATACTGGCAAAACGGATGCTGCAGCCAACGTTTTCTGGACCATTCATGGTGGTGAGCTTGGGGATGCACTAGCACTGTGAGTTCAACTTTCAGTAGTCTTCTGTTTGTGTTTGATGCTGAAGATACTTCTTAATTAATGACTCTTCTGTATTATTTATTTATAGTTTCTTTAGTGAATGGCTCTGTATGATGCTGTTACTTGTGTGTTAAATGAAGATATATAACTTCTGTTTGCTTTTAATTTCTTTTATGCTAGGATCATTTAGCTACTGTCAATTGTTTTGCTGTGCAAGTTAATTTAAGCAGATTTCTGTCTTGTTTTTTTTTCTCTCCTAACCCATGCCCCCCTTTTTTGGGTAACCTTTCCTTAGTTTTACTTGAGCTATATTGACATGAGATGGGGATGATGCAATGTAATGGGTGTGAAATAACTCGTTAAAAAATGTGGTTTCATGTTGCCTTACTATTGGGAAACATTATAGCGACGAAACTGATGTTTGTTTTCACCATTCTTAATTTGGGTTTCTGGGAGCCGAAATCTAACTGTAGATAGAGAGCTGTGCCATAGATTTTACTGATCCCTTTTTCTGCCCAGTTAGGATGTTTGGAGGGGACAAAAGAGAGTGCGATCCTTATGGCATTAAGAATGATGTGGGTTATCACATACCGTTATATGATGGTGCCTTCAAATAACAACCGTTGCATTGCGCCAAATTGGTACTATGGGTTATATCATTGTATTGGGATGGTTCAGACATGAACTACTTTCACAAGTAAGAATGCTAAAATGTGGAAACTAGGCGGATAAGAAAAGTGAGATTGTGATAAGTTATCCATTGGATAATGATGGTCTCATTAGGGTTAGAGGAGTGTGATAAGAATGTGAAAGTATCATGTGATTACAAAGTGTATAAGAAAATAAATTGATGTGAAGGATATTTAAATAAAAAAGGCAAAGTTTAGAGTCTTGATAAAATACTTTTTGTTTTCTTTTTTGGAAATGTTCTTCAGTTTTAGATCCACCAATGAATATAGTTGATATAATTTTTATTATAATATTACAAAGATTCCACCATGTTTTGGAACTTCCTATTTCTGGAAGCGATTATTGTTTTTAGATTTGGTCCCATTTAAGAAATGTTTCCTAAGAGGCATTTTTATTAAAATCCAACCAAACACGTTTTCAAACATGTTTTTTGTTGCAACTATTGCATCAGTAGTTGACAATTTTTGAACTGTTGAATTTTGCAAAACAAATTTGTGTGTTTAGTTGTAAATATAAAATTATTCTTTTGTTTATCCATACGAACAAGTATGGAGATTTTAAAAAGAAAATGCTATATTGGTGTCCAAGACAGATTGGACATATATTAGACTTGTGTCATAATAATATTAGTGTGGAGTGTCTTGTGTCCATGTCCCTGTTTTTTAGAGATGAGATGTTAAACGGGTCAATATTTCAGATTCCGAGTATGAACTGGGATCTCTGGTATTTCTATTTTCTAGACTCAGTAGTCAATGCGTTCGGCAGTTCTGGTGGAGAAAGGTCTTCCATGTTCTACTCGAAGTGGGAGCTTGCACTACAGATTCTGTGAATCATCTCAACTGTTGCAGTAAAGGTAACAAAACAGAGTCTGTAGTATCTCGTGGGTTGGCCACGACTCATAGGCATAATTTTCAGGATTTGTTAGTCCCATAGTTGAAATGAGAGATTTACATTACAGCCTGAAATTTAATTATGGAAAAGCATTTACTATATAATAATGAATTAATTGATTCTGTTTTAGCTGTTTTTGTTTCCCGTGAAAGTCTTCAAGGCATTGCTGTGGTTGTTGCATTCTCCATATCAATACCACAGTCACTGCTTTACGATAACTCAACCTAAAGGGAATGAACTCAACGTTGCTTCCTTTGAAATCGAGCATAGGGATGGGTCGGCTTGTCATAGTTGGCAACCTTAGCTAGCGTCTTCTACCTTCCTGTAGAGGAGCAAGGGGATTTTTTATATGTTGTTCTTGCAATGGGGCCTCTGGGTCATGATGATTGTTTATGGTTGGCGTACATAAGGAGGGAGAGTAGGGGCTTGCGATTGGGAACCCGGCTACCTAGATATCGAGGTTGAAAGTTGTGGGAGACAATCTGAGTGAGAAAGAGAGAGCTTCTTATATACAGGATTTACATCAGAACATAGACGAAGAGGTCGATTGGGAACTTAGTTTGATTTGGAAAACATATGACAAGTGTGTTGGTTAATCATGTGCCAATCACATGCCATATCTGATAAAGTAATTAAACAAAAAATTAACAGGGTGTGTTATTAGCATAATGTACTTTTCTTAAGGGATATTCTACACGATTTTCAAACTCGGGGGGCAACTTGCACAATGAATATAGTTGATATATATTCTTAAAATTGAAGAAAAGAAAGGATAACATTAGTCCTTTTTTTTGGAGATATAAAATTACAGTATTGCATAGGACAAATGAGACGATCATAACTGTCATCTTCAGCAGCTCACTTGTGTCCAAGCAGTCGACCCTATCATGACTCACGACTCAATGCTCGATAGAAATTTTTTTAGGTTGGCAGTTGGTATTAAAGATACTTTATTTAATATGTTATAAATGTATATATATATATATAGAGTAATTTTACCTATGTTAACTGTTGAATGAAGTGTATATGTAGAGAATACCTATTTGATAATGAGATATATGTGTTGTTTTATAATAATGAAAATAAATTAATAGTGTTTCTTTAGTTTAAAAAATCAAATAGAAGCAAATAAGCTTGTAACTTAATTGACACTAGTTCAAGAGATGTGATGTTGATGTCGGAATTTTGATTTTTCATGAAGTCACCTTTCCCCATTTCATATCCAAATGCATGCACTTTTAATTTTTTTTAAAAAAGAATGGAAAAGAGTAGTTACAATTACAAGTTAAAGAATTATTATTTTTCCTTCCTTTCCATTTTTCTTCTTTTAAGTATTTTTTATCAAAAATAAATTACTTATAAAAAACATTAATTGAGTGACCATATTTGGAAGGTAAATAATTTCAAATAGTCTTGTTATATTTAGATAAACATTCCTATACATTATCTTTGAAATTATTAAAATTTGTAATTGATTTAAAAATTAATTCTTATGCTTGGGATTCATTATAAAAAAAAGATTTTGATTAATTTGTAAATTAATTTTTATGTTTGGACTACCTTAAAGATGAATAAAATTTATTTTATTTTAATAATTTTACTTTATTACTTTTACTTAGAATAGGTAAAAGGAATAAACTAATGAAGATGAAGTTATCAATTCAAATAATTAAAATTAAAATCAAATCAAATTTACTCAAATTTAACTAAAATTGATTGAATTTTTATAGATTTTAAAATTAAATTAATTTTTATTTTGTAGCTTTCAAAACAAAGCATTTCATTTATAAATAAAATCAATTCTCAAAATTTATTGTTTCAACCAATGTTGTGAAAGCCGGACCGGACAGTGAGCCGGAAAAGCTTCCGGTTCAGGTTCAACCGATTTAACCGTGTGGTCGAACCGGATGATGTCATAATTACATATTAAATAAAAAATTAAAAAAATATACATATGCATGACTTATAACATACATTATCAATAATAAAATACATAATAAGGTTTTTGGGTTTCAATTATTAAGCCTTATATCACTCTCAGTTGAGTAGTTAAGTGATTGAGAAATTAAAAAAAATTTAAAAAATTTAAAAAATTTAAAAAATTTAAAAAAAAAGAGAGAGGACTAGTTCAACCCGGTTTTGTCCGGTTTTGACCAGTTTGTCTGCTGACGGCTCAATCCTGGCCCAACCTTGGCCCAACCATGAATCCGGTTCTGGCATTGAACCGAAACCGGATGAGAACCCGGTTCACGGTCCGATCGGCCGGTCCGGTCCGGTCCGGACATCACTAGTTTCAACCATACTCATTGTTTGCTCTCTTTTTTTGAAAATATTAATGAAGAAGTTCCAACAAACATGTAAAAAAAATCATTTGGACACTAATTCAGTAACAATATAACACATGATTAAAATAAAATAAAATTATACATTATTATAAATAAAATTTATACCATTAGAAAATTACTACCTACTTTCATATAAGTATTTATCCAACTACCCCTCACTCCATAATAACGACACCATAATAGATAAATCGCAAGAAAATATTTTTACAAATTTTGTGATATATGTATATAATTTGAATCATTAAAAAAAAATTAAGACTAAATTGTTATTAATTGTTTGTATGAAAATATGCGAAGAGTGAGAACATAAATATGTACAAGTATCATTACTAAAATAAAAATAATAATATAATAGTTATTATTATATAATAAAGTAGCAGTAGTGGGCTGAGTGGGTGCTGACTAGTGAGCACTGAAGGTGAACTGATAAGATTGGGTTCCGTTACATTCGAATTGAAATTACATATAGCGTCACACCACCAGCCCAGCCCACCCCATGTATTTTTATTTAATTTATAGCTGATGATACCCCTCTTCATTTGTGCTTCGCACAGAAACACACAAACAAGCACAGAAAGAGAGAGTCTCTTCATTTTTCCGACGAAAATCATCATAGAAGATAAGGTCCTAAGAGTGAGTGACATGTCCATCGAGCTTGAACCGACGGGCAAGGGCCAAGAGAGATCCAACGCTCTCTTAGCCACCACGCGCTGTTTCTCCTGCTGCTTCGGTTCCCGTCGTTCATGGTGGGAGCGCGTTCGCACCACCTCCTGGTCTCAGTCCCAGCCGCATCCAACCGAGGATCGCTGGTGGTCCCGCGGCCTTATTGCGCTCAAGAAACTCCGCGAGTGGTCCGAGATCGTGGCCGGGCCCAGGTGGAAGACCTTCATTCGGAGGTTCAACCGGAACCGTAGCGGTGGCTGCAAGCGTGTGGCGAAGTTCCAGTACGATCCCTTGAGTTACGCGTTGAACTTCGACGAGGGACCGGGGCAGAACGGGGATTTCCAAGAGGACGGTTTTGATGGCTTTCGGAATTTCTCTACTCGATACGCTGCTGCGTCTGTTTCGACGGAGGCGGGGAAGGACGTCGCCGTTTTGGTTTGAGAAGTGCTCGTGCGCCGCGTAGGCTAAGGTGCGCTGGAATGCGCACGTTATGAGCTAGAGAGTGAGTGGACATGCCATTGCCAGGACCAGGAGAGGTGATTACGCGAGGATAACGTGGTGTTTGGTTGGTGGCTCACTCTGTGACTGTGACTGTGACTGTGAGTCTGTGAATGTTAGTGGCAACGACGCGTCACTTTTTGTTTGTTTGGCCCTATCCTATATTATCCTAAGAGTAATTGTTTAGTTTTATTTATTTCTTTTTTAGTAGATATATTGTGTATATAATTTTTCATTATGATTGTATCATAATTATTTTTATTTTTTTGGTTGGTACTTTGGTTGGTTGGTGAGTTATGTAACGACAGCGTGTTCATAACGAGTAGAGTATTTGGAGGAGAGTGAGCGTGGAATGAAAGGGAGGGGACTAGGTTGGAAGCTTAGCTTGGCTTGCAATTCTCAATTTTCTCTTTTTCGTTTTATTGTTTTGGATGGGGAGGTGGCCATGGCTTGCTTTGCTCATTGGTAATTGCAATCAATACATATCGTGTACGTGTAATGTAAGCCTTCAACGAAATTAATTACCTGTCCTAGTTGGGTATTTTTTCATTTCTAATATCTCGTTCTTCTTTTGGAGTATCTTTACCTTTTAAAATATGTCATTTTCATGAATTACAAATTGTGCGGTCATAAACTAAGAGTACTACTTGGGCCAAATCGATAGGCTTTTATACGAGCTAGATCGGGCAACTTACTACTTTACTTTTTTTCTTTTCACTGTGAGAGTAATTATTATATTAATTTTTAGATTAAGTGAATCTGTATTTAAGAAAATTAATTTCTCTATTAATTAAAGAATTGAACCTGAATAATCAAAATAAAAAATATAATTTCTTAATGACTGGACTAATTTGTTATATTATACGACTTATGTCACTGTCATATATTATAGTACAAATGTGAGCGATATTGATAAGAGGGAAAGTGTTCCTATCCTTGATTAATTTTAATTTAAAATTATTAATTTTTATTTTATAAATTAAAATTTTATAAAACTTGAGTAATATGGATACTATAGATTGTAGATTGGCTGAGGTTAGGCGTTATAATACCAGTTATTTGCTGCAGGCAACTTAACAAATAAACAGGTAGCTATTTTGTTTTTTGGTATAATGAAAACAGAAAACAGTAAGGAAAAAAAAACTACGCACAAAGTTGTCAGCAAGGAGAAGAGGTTGCCTGCTGAATGTCAGGAGGAGAAGGCGTCCACACAACGAAACAAACATCCTCTCCTCACTAATTGTCTTCGCTGACAATATGAATGAAATTCATGCTAATGTTTTACATAAGCAAAATGATTAAATTTAGTTTATATACTTACATAAATCAGGTCATTTTTTATTTTATAAAATGATAAGTTAACTTACAATAGTATTTGAGACCAATTTTAATAAAATTAACGTTGCTCAATTATAAGATAGGTTAACTGGGACAGTCATAGGTTCGTAACAGATATGGTCATCTAAAAATCTCATTTTTTTTTGGTGGAATAAATTTTTGTTCATTAAACTTTATATTAAATTATTTTTACAATACTATAATTTCATTTACTTTTTAACTACAAAAATCTCATTAAAATAGGATCTATCAAGCCATACTCTCATGCCAACCCTATGTTTTAAACTTAGTAGTCAACGTAGAGAACACACTTTCTTAACTAACCACTAGCCAACCCCCTTGGGTTACTGTTTACAGACTTTATATACAATAAAATGTCACCAACTATCCATGGAAAGCTTAAAAAACTGGAGCTTTCCTGGTAATATCTCGGGTGATAGGTCACATGATACCACGCAGATGCCATAGGTTGATATTCATGCGGTTGGCAACTAGTTTCAAACCATTCTTTAGCTTCACGCTGAAGACTCTTGACTGAGAGGAGAATCCGATCCTTCATATCTCCATATCTCCTGTTATCACGCTGCAAATATGAAGCACGATTTTGCAAGTTACCGGTCAGCATTTCAACCTCGGTCTCTGCACCATAGAAGTTCATTAAAGTGCTCATCTTCTGTGCATACATTTCTTTGTGACTTGATGCAGTCTCAAGGAAGACCTCAAAACCATTAACTTCAAGATGATGATCATATGCTTCTTCAGCAAGCTTCTCTGACCAGACAAAGTTTGATCTTGCTTGCAAATTTGACTCAATTATGGCACGGTAAAGTTTTCCTAGTACCCCGTTGGAGATATACATAGGCTTGTCCACCCTCTCCATGAAATCTGGAAACTCTCTTGGTTTCAAAACTCTCGGCATTTCAGCAGGTGCTCCAGTCTTTGCAAAGTCAACAGCCATGGAATGAAGCTCTGCTAACTCCAGACATTTTTTACTCCTGGCCTTATCTGGTTCACGGTCAGCATGAACTAGATGTGCGGTAGAGATAGCACCCAAAGTATCATTGATCATGTAATCAACAAAAAATTGTTGGATCTCCTACCCACACAGGTAACAACAAATAAGTAGTAGTTTCACATTTATCAATGTTAAAAAAATACTTAGACTTTGTCAAAAATTACCTCTAGTGTCACCTTATGGTCCATTACACGAGGCCTCCTTCCTGTGTAGTCCATTGGAGCCTCAGTTTGACATGGGATCAGATCTTTATCCCAGCTTATGAAAAATAAATCTCCATCAAGATCACCCCCAGAGCATTCATTTGGATGAGGCCTGTAGATCCACCAACAAGTGTTACCAGAAATAAACATCAATATAAGAAAAAGATTTCAAAATATAAACATCAATGATAATGACTCTGATGTAGAACCGAGGTGGGCTAAAAGGCCCTGGCTCAACCAGCCCTAAAAAATTAGGGCTTGGGACTTCAAAGTCAAGCACTAGGGCCAGGCTTGGACAAAATTTTAGACCTGGGTTAAAGTCCAGGTTGGGCTTGGACTTGGAATAAAAAACTGGCACGACCCAATTCCCACATATTAATTACATTCTTATATTACATAAACAAAATATAATATGTATAATTATACAAAATTTTTTTTTCTTACATTGTGGTTAGGTGGTGGCCGGGCCAACTTGCGCCCTCGACTAATCTGCCTCCCTAGTTCAGGTAAAAGGCAAGACAACCACACCAGGACTAGAGGATTCATAAGAAAATTCCTAATGGCCTAACCCTAAGAAATTAGCAAAGCTAAGATTTGAACCTCTGCATCTAACTCTAAATGTATGTGTATAAAAAAATTTAATTGTATAAATAATATAACTTTTACTAACTTTTAGATAATGAATGCATGCTCTTTTTTTTGCCCTTTCCATTTTATAGTTAAAAATACAAATATATGTTTACTAGTATTGGGTCGGGCCAGGATTGGGCAAGGAGTATACATGTTATTACTAGTATTGGGCTCAGCCTGAACCCAGACCGTCAAGTATGCAGAACCAAAACCCTTAAATCCCAAATTACAATTTACAGATACATCTAAGACTAATGAAACAATTTCAAAACTGATGTCTTCATTCTGCGTTTCTCTTGGTCAATGAAAATTGTGGAGACAATAAGACATAACTATGGAAAATCTAATATCACTACCAAATGTCCACCAGACAATGAATAGAAGGAACTGCTTTTACACGTAGGGGGCCAGCAGAACTTAAGGGAAGCAAATAGAGCTATCAAACTAGAACCAACTGGCACCATTAGATGGCAATCAACCAAACATGACTAATGATGCCAAATTCATGAAACAGCAGGAAAGAAGTTGTTTGTTTTTCGAGAACACAATGATAGCATCAAGCAAGTAGATGTTGAATGTTCAAAATGACAAGCAATTGCCTAGCAGACCACATTGAGTCTGATTTTATTTTTCACAAAACACAAATTCTTTTTCTCCTTTTCTCTCTCCTTCCCCGGGCCTGAAGCCAAATGTAACAATTGTAATAATTCCACCTTGAACAAAACAAGTGATTATAATCAAATGCGGATATAAGTGTAGTCCATTATATACATACCTATGTCCTTTTTGTGGAAAGACAAGGCAATCCCTCAAACCCTTCTCCTCTAATTCTTCATTGTAGATAGCATCAAGGACTCTGACGTCTCCTGGGTGAAGACAAGGATTTTTGGTGACCACCACCTTTCCCACTATTATTCGTGTGCTGTCATCGTCATCCACTTTCCTTAAGCTTTCATCTCCAAATTGTTGCTTACTTTTTGCCACGGTTATGCGGACAAATACTTGGCCATAATTCAAAAGACCAGTTTCATCCAAGCAACCTACTAAGACCTGACCCTTGGGGACAAATATTCGGCATCTACTTTTCAGATCAGATAACTGGTATGCATAGTGAGCGTTAAGCATCATAGATAGGTAAGGTTCACTGTTGGGCTCATAATAGTCATGCAACATCTTCACTAGAATGCTTTTTGAATCAGCACCGCTTAAACTTTCCAAGACATCCAAAGCCGCCTCACTATCAGTCAACATCCTTCCCAGCAAATGCAATTGTTCCTGTTGCATTGCCAAAAACACCTCATCTTTTACTCCTAAGGTAGACAGCAGGGATATAATCTCTCGATTGAGAAAGCAAGGCATTGACTCACTCCATTTAGTGACACTAAGCATCCTGTTTTTGGATTCAAACTTAAGCATACTGCTGCGCAATGATAATTTCCTATAGGAACGGCGATCAACAGCAATGACACCTTTATATCCGCCATATCGAATTTGAAATGCTGATGGAATCTTACTCTGATCCAATTTAAGCTTCTGAGCAACTTGCCTTGCAAAAGATTGGGAAATTTTTCCAATACCATCAGAGAAACAGTAGTTTATACCATCAGAGGTAACTTCAATATCTGGAATTATCTCCACATCTTGAGTGGGCACTTCAAGAGTTTGCATGGAAGAACTGAACAACTGACCCATCCTTGCTGCACATTTAGAAACACTGCGAATATTGTTGAAGCATCCCATCCATTCTCTGATATCTGCTGCTTTCACATTGTCATTAGAAGCAAACAACCAAACAGAATTTGATCGCAGTTGACTAGCTGAGAAGGCCAGAAACTCAAATCTTTTTGATCCAATTACAATCCCATCTCGAAGAATAGTCAATATTCGCTTATATATTTCAGTTTTAAAAGGCTTTGAAAAGATGCCCTTTTGCACACTAGTGGAGACTGAATTAGTTGGAAGCTTATTCCAATTCTCTTCAACAAAAGTAATCCTCATGAAGTCTGAAGCATATAATGCAAAATGCTTTACCACATGATTTGAGGTTTCAAGCTCAGGACCGAGACAATAAATCTTCAATGGGGTAATCAAGGCTCTATGACAACTCATTATGTTATTATCTGTCAACCTTTTCTGCGGTGATGGCAGAAGACTTCTACAATTGCTACTTAGCACATGTAATTGAGTCTTCACAAATTTTAGGGGCTCATAACAAGTGGAATCCAGCTTGTGCAATTTCTGAAAAATCATGGCTTTAGTTTCTTCATTTAAGCTTCCTAACAAGTTGACCAAATCATCATCTACTGAAGCAAGACTAATTTTCTGGGTATGAACAAGGGAATTGAGTTGGAAAAGAATCTCATATGGTAACTTAGAATCTGAACCACACTTTACAAGTGGAACTGTTTCTGCTGAAGAACAGAATTCTTCCCCATCTTCTAAAGTTAGATCTTTCAAATTTTCTCTGTAGAATGGGAAACTTTGAAAAATATCTGAAGATAATGGTTCTTCCTCAATTTCCCAACAAAATGATGTAGAGTGTCCGATTGACTTTATAGCTGAGAAGTCTGTCGTGCGCACCCAAAGAAATTCAAAATCCTCCTTACAAAAACGGTACCTATCAGCATTAAACTTTGATGCTATATTTGGCCCGGCTTTTTTCTGATAGATCCTTGGTCCATATTTCAGCTGAGAAGAAAAGAGACAAGCAGTTTTGAAAAGGCAAAAGAAAAAAAAGACCATGTAACTTAAGAATAAGATACCTAAGAAAGATTGCAAGTGGTCTAAATCTAGCAAGTAGAAACCAACAATGATAAAAATTAGTAATTTCCGTCATGCTGCAGATTGCAATTATAGAATAAATCATAACCACATCTAAATGGACCAGCAAACTGAGTGCACAGACATATAAAACCGCTAGTTTGTAAGCAGAATATCAAGTCCTAGTAAGCTCATTCAACCACTTGAATGATGATGAGAGGTTCAATAACATGAAACTTCTTTTAGGAATATTAGTGGCCTTGTGGTCTTTCCTCTATAATGTTACAAGTCACCAAAAGCAGCATACGCAGAAACTATCTGCCGATACATAAAACAAGCTCAAGGACAAGTTTCTGGAGGCAAAAACTTACATATACATCCTTTGCAAGTCAACTTCACCGAATGCTATGACATGAAAAAGAAAGAATTCAGAATTTAAATTTAACTCTTAACTCCCATTTCAAGACACGGTCTCTTGTAATTATAGAACCTAAAACTAATTAGATCCAAATGAAGATTGACCTCAGGAAATAATCTGGCTATTAATGAAAAAATGAAATGATCTTTTACTTTCAGGAAAATCAGCCAAAGAATTTAATAATATTTCAAAAAGAAAATAAGAAAAGCTTCCTTGTTCTTGTATTCTTAATATTGGCAAGAGTGTGTCACATCAAAACAATTCACTACTGCTCACATCCCTCAAATTTACACGCATAAAACAAAGAAAAAAAAAAACACAAGAAAGGACATACTACTCAACATATTAGCCACAAACCAAGCAATGACACAAGTTTTAAGAATAAAAAAAAAATGCAATCATTTACAAGGCAAGGCAAAAAAATAAGTGAAAAATAAAACATACCATTGAATTAATTCAAGTACAGTGGAACTGGAACATATTTTATATATACCTTCAAGAGGAGGGCATTCAGTTTGCCATCTCCCAAACAATACCCATTCGCCTCCAAAATGTCATCAAACATAATTTCGAGTTTGTAACACTCACCACCATGCCAAACCCAGTACTCGACCCTCCTCTTCTCGGGCATGACCCAACCTCGGACGCCCTCCCAAGACTCCAAAACACTCATTTTATCATCATTGACCATGAAACCCGCATACAAGACGCCATTTTCAACACGGTTTCTGGCATGGGCAGGCCTGAAGATGATGTCGTCGGAGGAGTCGGAGATTTTGAGGTTGTGGGATTTGAAGAGGAGTTGGTTTTGGAGAGAGAGAGAAAGGGCCTTGGCTTTGGCGTCGAGGGCCTCGAACTGGATGCGGCCGAAGCCACGGGACTTCCAGTTCTTGTGCTCGGTGATGATTTCGAGGGCGAAGACGGAACCGGGAGCGAGGGTGGAGTGGAGGAATTGTAAGAGGTCTTTCGCCGTTGCTGAGTGAGGTATGTTCGACACACGAACAGTCGCTATGTCCGCTGCTGTCTCCATTGACATCGGAACTTGGAAGTAGAAAACAAGTACCAGGACTAGGGTGAGCGAGGGAAGGTGTTTTAGAGTGTGTTTCTAATTGGGAGCATTCACTTGTTATATTTTTTACATAAAAAAAAAAGTTCAATATTATTATTTTTAATAGAAAAGGTTAAATATTACATTCCGTCATTTATCACTAGCCCATACTTTTCTCCATAAAAAAAGGAATATTTAAGGGAATTAGTTAAAAAATTTAAATACACTAGAGTAACATGTGAATATACTTTTTGCTTTTATTTGGATGAAGAGAGAAAATAAACATCTTCTCTCCTAAGTGTGCTCTAAAATGTATGAGCTGCTCCTGCTCTCGTCACTCCTTTTTGTTGCCTTCATTGATAATCCCGCCGCACATGTATCTCACTTCAATATGACATTTTTGTTTTGCAAGATTATTGGTTTTGTTTTGATAGGTTCATCCATCTTATATATATATATTTGGTGAAGGAAAGATTACAAATCTACAACTCGGGAAGTAGAAACTCCCATGCAATCACGAAGTAATAAGCTAGCAAGATCAGGAGGAGGGGAATTCCAGAGTTTGAAAACCCTCTCTGTAGATTTTTTTTTTTATGGTATAATGGTGAATGTTTGAACTTATGATCTTTTACAAACTACCTAAATCCTTCACCACTAACTCAATCCTATTAGCTTGATTTCCCTCTCCGTGGATGTGAGTAACTTCGACCAACTAGTTCCTCTTAAGCAAAGCAATGAGACTATGGACAAGGTTCCAGAAGAAGAGGAGCTGTGAGTATTGTCTGTTAGGAGGTGAAGTGGTGAACCATTGCAAGAGAATCAAGTTCAAGATGGACCTTTCTGAATCCATATTCCAGGCTAGACTGAGACCTTCCTACGCACCCCAAATCCCAGCATTATAAGCATTTGTGTTGCCAAGATTTCGGGTACAGCCCTTTATTCACTGTCACTGACCGAGACTGTCTCTGAGAAGGCCCCCACACCCTGCACGATTGAGGGACTCCTTAAAGGCACCATCAGAATTAATCTTGATCCAATCATTCCTAAGTAGGTTCCATCTAACATCAGCCTACTCTTGGGTTAGGAGGACCCTAGGGATGCTCTGATCAGGGTTTGTGGCTTCATAAAAACTTCTAACCCAGTGGTCAACACATCTTCCAGGTCGATGGGTATATCTGTTTCAAACAATTCTACTGCAACTTCAGTCCAGGGAGCTCTTATATAGCCTTCAAGAATTTCTAATGACTACTAGTTTTGCTTTGTCCATTTTATTTTTACATGGAAAAACAAATAATCTTCTTCATCCGGATTCTCATCTGTATCAAATGCAAGGGAAACCGATTTTATCTATAGCCAGCGGAGTATGGAAATAAACTTCAACCTTCAACTACAACATACCAATGTCAGGATATTGTTATGTTAGACAATTTTATTCATGAATTTTGTTACAAAAAAAACTTTTTGAGTTTAATTTTCATCAACTGTAACAACACAATCTTTTAATGATTGATATTGTAAATTTTTTTTCAAGTGAATCAAAATTAATTCCATACTTCTTTCTCATTTCAACGATCTAGAATAAATACTATAGACGCTAGTACCCTGCTTTTCAACCTGGCTCAATGCAATTCAAATGGTAAGTCAATAAATAAATAAAAAACAAGAAAAAGAAGACACAGTAAAAGAATGAAACAGAAGCACAACCAAATATCAACTAGCATAAAACTGTGCGTATTGATGGTATGATATTGAAATCAGGAGCATAATTGTCCTGCAATTCTGGATAGAAAATCAAGCTTCATCATATATTTAGCTTTCTTACAGTAAGAAATCAAGGGAAAGCGGCACTAGAAGAACTATGAAATTTGCTCTTCTTGGACCAAAGCCAGATCTTGGAAACAGAGAAGCTCTCACCTTTTGTTCTATCACCTATCATCTTTCCGTCCGCATTCCCATTTTCTAAAACATCAGTGAGGTAACCCCACCTCACCTCACCTTCTTCACCACCTCTGTCATCATGAGATTGAGATAAGATCACTTTCAGATTTGAATCACGAACCTCATACTGATATGAACCCATGGAGTAGCATCTCCTCATATCCAAACTACAACTACTATCCTCTACTCCTCCTACCTTCAATCCATTATTTCTGAATTTTCCAAGTCTCACAGAGAACACCCTTTTCCCACCAATTTGTTCATCTGCAGTTACTGGTGTTTGACTATCAGAACACCCATTCTCTTCCTCACCCGTGACTGTGAATCTATTTGGCAGAACCCAAGAATTGTCAAGATTAAATATTGGATTTTCCATGGGGAAACAAGTGCTGGAGAGAGTCGCTCTACAAAGAGGGCATGTAGAATTTGAAAGAAGCCACATGTCCAGGCAATTCATGTGAAAGGCATGGCTGCACATGGGTAGCAACCTCAGCTTGTCCTGGTCTGAAAATTCACAGAGACACACAGCACAATCAAATGGTTCCTTCAAACCCAATAAATTTTCATAGTAGAAAACAGGCAGGGCATCTATCAGAGATTGCTCTAGACCTGAATCATGTAAGCGGAAGAGCTGTTGAAGCTGCCTTTGAAGAGCATGGGTGTGGGTGGCTTCTGGAAATCTATTGGAATTATACAGAGATGAAAAGGATGGTCTTTTCATCAGAAACCATAGAACCAAATGGACAAGTCCATAGACGAAGAAGATAACTGCTAGAACTATTATAACCAACAAAATAAGTGGACTGATTCTGCTAAGAGATGATGACGGTGTTGCTACTTTCTCATTACTAACACCATCATAAGGAGTTTGGAATGGAGATAAGGGAGATTGAGAGGATGAGTACTTCAAATTACCACCTTTTTGCTGTGCTTCAAGTGGAATGCTGCGCATTTTGGTTGATGGATATTCTGAAAACTGATCTTCCTGATTGGTTTTTCCAGGTGCCACTCAATGCTTCACACATAGATACTCTCCAACTCCAGGTGACATTTTCAAGCATTGAGTTTGGAGAAGGGAACAAAGTCACTAATTACTATGCTCTAAGAAGAGAAGCATCAGAAAATATATGGTTCTTTATGCAGAATTTGCAGTAAGAAGATTTCTTTCCTTTTTTTTTTAATTAGCACGAGTCACTAATATCTCAAGATGAAAGAGAGAAGGGTGACTTATAAGGAAGTCAAGGAGAAGTGATAGATTGAAGAGCCTATCCTACCTTTTGATAGAGTCCACGAACACAATGGCATTGTCAATGGTTGGTGATGATGGAAAGTTGTTTGAATTACTTTTGCACAAGAGAAGTCCTGAGAAAGAATGTTAGATTTGTTTGATATTATAATGGAGGTACAAGCAGTAGTGGAAACAGAAAGGAAACTATTGTTTTGATTACTACATGAAATTTTAGTTGACATATTCTTATACCTTAAAAGGCACTATTATACTTTGACGCTTGTCTTTCTGATTGAAAAATTTGTGCACCACACCTCCTCCAAGGATGTACACCTAGTGCATTGACAGTTTTATGCAATTGTATGTGTAACAAGAAAGCTATAGTAGAGGCATACTGCTGAAGTGCTGAACAGAAGAAAAACGCCAAATGATTCGGTTCCACACCCCTCTCCGGCTCTCCCCCAAATAGCTACCAACTTCTAGCTCCTGCAGACCAAAACAAACAAAACAAAACAAAAGGAAAAAGAAAAAGAAAAACGACAAATGATTAATATATTGACCTCTACACAACACAATTTGATCGTCTAAACTCTAAAGCTGTCAACTTGTTGCGTGGCTTTTTTTTATAGATCACGATCAAAATCATTTCAAGTAATAATGACCCACTAACATGCTCGGTAAATCACGCCATTTCACGTCAATCTTGGCATGATCACGGCAAAATAACAATTCATGGCTGATGGCTGAGAAAAAATGAAAAGGACAAAAAAAAAAAGACCCTTTTTTTCATTCTTGGATGTTATCCAACATCAAGTTTTTTATTTTGGTATCTGTTATCGCTCTAACTCTAACTTTTAAGTGTGAGACTAATCTCGTTCAAAATATTGAAATTGTCCCTCCCCATAAATGTAACATGACATTATATTATAGAGACCCCTCACAACCACTGAGATAAGCTTACTTACCACAAGATACGACCATGAGAAATGGTCAGGTAATAAGATAAGGTCATAGGTCTTTATTTTTTTAAGGATTTAAAGGGACCCGTGACTGCAGCATGTCTGCAGGACCCGTGAGTTTTGAGTGCTTCTATTGTGAGTTTTGGGTGGTTCTGGTGTATAAGTTTGGGTACTTATAACTATGGTGAATTGTCAAATGAAGTTTGAACTTTGATTGTATTTTTGCTTTTTAATAATAAATTTTTACACTGTATCTCCCGAATTAAACTGTGTAAATCTGTGTCCTTTCAATTTTCTTCTTATTTTATTTTCCAGATTATCTTGTCAGTTCAGCGTGTTCTGATAACATTTGGACCATATTTGAAATTATTGATGTTGCTAATAAATAATAATAGCTCGAGGTGATAAATTCACGAGCATCCCAGAAGTCAATCTTTCACATGTTTGGAGGTGGTGACATTATAGAGATCCTAAAGGAAGACAAAAACAGATGGTAGGGTCACATATTCTTGCACACATGGCAACTAAATTAAACCTATGATTTTGTCTGTCCAAAGTAGTTGAGCAACTAAAATGGTGTTCAGCCACCTGCCCTACCAGCAAGAAGTCAGAAAGATGGGCTCTGTTCAGGCATTCAGCTGTTATTGCTTAACAAAACAATGGCTAACATCCCGTTCTCTAAATCAATCATCTTGTGGGACAAACCAGAGCATCATATAGAAAAGAAAAGAAAAAAACCGTGGCAGCAAATTCGTAGGGTAAAACAAGCTACAAGATGTAAGCCATTGCAACTTTATTTTCTTTAAACCTATTTGTTAAAATGCATCATATTGCAAGTTTGTAACTTTATTTTCTTTAAAACAGTTTGTTAAAATGCATCATCACTTCATCAGGACTAGAGAACGTAGTAGGGTAGGATAGAAGGTAATGCTCATTTGTAGATCCTCCCTTTTGGAGATGCTAAAATAGTGTACTGTCCTTATTCTTGTCTCATTTTCTCTTTTTTAACTTATACGGTTTTACCCTCTTTGTTTTAGGACGCAGAACATGCATAAGGAGTTGAAGATCGCATATTCATATGAAATGATACAACTTGTAGATTTAAAAGCATTACTCCTTTCGTTTCTTTCACCGTTGTTAGTCCATGTCTTCTTACTGTATTTGGTTTTCTTTTCGTTCTCAATGTTAAAGCTAACCAGTAGTTAGTTTGTAATTGGGATTAAATCACTAATTGCTGATAAAAATGGTGCAAAGAAGTACCCTCAGTTCTCAGCAGTTAGATTTAACTGAATGTTTTGTTCTTTCTTTTCCTTTTGTTTCTTCTTTTTTACAAAACCAAATCAATTATGACGAAAGCCAACAGTAGTTCTTTGTGATGAGAGATAAACTGTGGACACTGGACAATATAAAACCAGTCCCTAGAGTAAAAGAGATACTTTTAATAATAGAAATGACAGGAAATTTTTTTCTTACCATAATAATTATATATAAAATAATTTTTTTTTCATACAAATGTTACCGATCACGATCTGCTTTTGAAACTGATAAAAATTAAAGAAGTTCGGATTAACAGAGACACATCCTGAAAGATGTCTTTTATGATATGACATGTAGGAGTGTATAACTAAACTCTCGCTCATGGGTCGAAGGTTATGGATCTTTCTTCTTCCTCTTTCAGTGTAATTGTCATCACTGCAACTTGACTCATACTTGGTCTATCAGTTGGAGAAGGATTTATGCATTTTAATGCTACCTGCAACAAATTCACCATCCTCTCTTCACTAGCACCTTGTGAGATTAAGGACTTGTCAAAAACTTCAACAGTCCATTCCTCTCTGACCACTGAATTCACCCATTTAGCCAGATCGAATCCATTATTTTGAACTACTTTTCCTGTCAGCAGCTCGAGAAGTATCACAACAAAGGCATGTATATCAACTTTGAAGGTGCTATATGCATGAGCTGCAGTCAGACTTCTGTTTTTGAGACTTTTGCTGTGAGAAATGACACTTTGAGCTTGATTTTCAATCACCATCAGACCATACTCGCTTATGCATGGATCCATGTTCTTGCCAAACAAAATGTTACTTGATTTTAAGTTACCGTGAGCTATTCCAATTTCACGAAGCTCTTCATGCATATATGCCAAAGCCTCAGCTATGTTAGCAGCAACATTTAGTCTGCTCCCCCAGTCAAAAGATTGGCCACTTTGGGATCCTGATATCATTTAAGGTGCAGAAAAACATTTGGTTAGATGTATTCATTGAAACTGCATTTCAATTCAGGTCCCAATTCTACCATGTTTGAAAAAGGGAGCCTGAAGAAAAAGCAAAAGACCAAGAGATATGTCTCACAAAAGGCAATGAACATCATACTGGAAAAACTAATTATGAGCAATGTGTTAGATGTCATCATTTAGATATTTAGTATGTAAGCAAATTTTGTTTTTCATCCTCATAGTTATGTTACAAGTTGTCTTATGTTATAGTATAAAAGCACATCCATTTGGTGGAGACTACTTCGTACTTACGTAGGCATTAGCATGTCATATTTGCTTATTACTCTATCCCAAATGGATGCAATACTCAACAACTTACCGTAGAGCATCTTGAGGAGACTACCATTCTCCATATATTCATACGCCAGGAGCTTCTCTTGCCGGGAGCAATAATATGCAACAGGTGGCAGAACGTATGGATGCCTCACTTGGCCTATCTTGCCCATCCTTCTCTCAAAATCTTGTTTTGAAATTCCCCAATCCTTGATCCTCTTGACTGCCAAAAGCACCCCATTGTTGAGCATTACCTTGTAGAGGCTTCCATGCTTTCCTCTCCCAACCAATTCAGCAGGAGCTCTGAGCAAGTCCTCAAATAGCAATGCCTTTGACGCTGGGCTTGAAAGAACAACAAGAGTTGATGTATTCATCCCACTTTCAAGGGATGCCATTGAATACTCGGATCTCATCCCAATGCCACTCTTAGATTCAATGGAAGTTTCTCTGGGCTTTTCACCATTAGTTTCTTCTGCCACTTCATTCTTTTCAGGATCTAATGCTTCTTCTTTTTTGGTCTTGAATTTCCTTACCCATTTGAAGGCGAAGAAAAGCAGGACAATTACACCAAGAATTACATAACCGAAATAAATAGCCGAAACATCAAAGAACGATTTTCTGTCTTCCTTCGCATGTGGCAGTGGAGAATGAGAGCAGACCTTTGGAAGTGGTTTTCCACATAAAATAGGATTGCCCGAAAAGCTGTCTACATAGAATTTTTCTCTGACATCAGGAATTGGACCCTGTAAATTGTTGTTGGAGACATTGAACTCTAAAAGTTTGGAGAAGTCAAAGTCCGGAATTTCCCCAGTGAATTTGTTGTTTTCAGCAAGAAAGGATATCAACCCTGAAACATGAATCATATTAGGAAGCTGTCCAGAGAAGTTGTTGCTCGAAATATGAAGCCACTTCAAATTGCCTAGTTCTGCAAGGGAAATAGGAAGATCACCCGAGAAGTTGTTCCCACTTAAATACAAACGAGTCAAGGACTTGCAAGCTCCTATATCCTCTGGTATCAATCCATGTAAGCTGTTTTTCGTCAGGCTAAGGATTTGAAGAGACTTTGCCATGCATAGAGAACTGGCATCTAAAGTCCCGCTTAAGCTGGACTCCTCAAGATTTATACTCTTCACATTCATCCCTGAGCAGCTCACACCATGCCAATTTCCAGTGCAGGGATCTGAAGCAAGGTTCCAACCCCAGTACTTGGCATCTCTTGTGCATACCCTGGTGCAAGTTTGTCCATGAATCTGACTAGGCCCTGCTTCACCCCTTCATCCTCTGAATAGCTCATTGGAAAGAACAAAAAGATGACAATGAAGAGTACCCAGATGGGGTTTAGACCCATTTTTGCAGCAGCTGTGTTGAAGTGGCTCTATATTTTGGTTTCCTTGTCTGCAGTAGTTTGGTTTGGATTATCAGAATAGTGAAATTAGCTGAACACTACTATAATCAACATGGCATTCTCACTTAAGCCATTACTTTACATTGTCATTTGGCTGATATAGCAACAATCTTATGTAATATTTTGGATGACATTGACAATGAGAAAGTTACAATGCCAATATTCGCTGCTGGCATTTTGAAAGGGTCACACACGGTTAGTGTCACGTCTTTCTCGGTTGGCTTCCATCCCTTCATCAACAGTTTGTGAGGGTTTTACTTTGAATTTTTTATTGCCATTATCAAAGGGTTGGCATTGCTAGACCTAGTAGTCCATAATCGATGCTACATTTTTTATTTTATTTTATTTTATTGATCTCTACTAGTTACAATTACAGTTTAAGTTACTGGGCGCTTCAACATTAAGATTTGGAGGACTTGTAACTATAGTTAATGGACCCAACGCGATAAATTAAGAAATTATAAATATATTTCAAATTAAATAAATAAAAAAATATTTTAAAATATAGTTATATTGATGAATTTGTACACATATACTCAAAATATTTTTAAATTAATTTTAATAGGAATTAAATTAAATATTTTTATGAATAATTTATTATATATTCTATCAAGTATTAATAAAATAAATAAAAACAATATTTTATGATAATACTTTTTTTTAATATTTAATATATAAATGTTTTAATTCTAACAGATTGTTATTAGTTTATGTAAAAAATAATAATAAAATTATGAAGACTTGCAAAAATAAAAATAAAAATAGTTTGCTGGTCTAACCACTCAGTTTTCGTTGGTTTACAGTCCAAATATTGGATCACACTCACTCCAATGTACTATTATCGATATGAAGCAAACGGTTCAATTATAAAATAAGACTAATTCGATGGATACCAGCAGGGGCAGAAGTAAGTCTTATTACCGTGCTTATAATGATTGTAAGAAAGTATTTCACAAAAAAAAAGGGTTAAATAAATTTTTGGTTCTGAGAATTTATACTCATTTTAATTTTAGATTTTATACTTTTTTTTTTATAAATCAATCATCGTAATTATAATCGTTTGTAAAATGGTCCCCATCGTTAATTTTAGTTATGACGCCATCAGTTTATGGTTTCTAGAATTTTTTATTTTTTTTAATTTGGTTCCTATAAGTTTTTAATTTAATTCTTATAGTTTTTTATTATTTTTAATTTGGTTGCTATAAACTGACGGCGTCATAACAAGTTTTACGGTATGAACTATTTTTGTAAAAAATTGTAAGTATAAAGACTGATTTACAAAAAAAAATATAAAATGTAAAATCAAAATAAATATAAACTATAAGAACTAAAAGCTTATTTAAACCAAAAATAATAATAATTATAAGAAAATAATTTCTAGACAACAAGCACAAGAAGAGAGTTAAAACACCTTATGCTCACCATCCATGGATGACTATAGCTTTTTGATTTTTCAAGTGTAACAAATTAAACGTAACATTTTCAAGGCTACCAGAAAATGGCGACTTACGGAAATGTGAGATGGAAACAACTCTTTCTTCATATTCCTTGAAAGCCAAAATAGGCAAAAAGAAAAAAAGAAAAAAAGTTGCAAATCATAATCAACCAAAAGAAAAAAAGCTGTATAAGTTGACGTACGAATCACATTTGGTGAAACTTAATTTAATGTGTGGTACATTGGTATACATTATACTCCTAGAGTTGTTACCTACTTTGAGTGAAAGGAAAAGCTTCTTTCTGTAACGAAATTGCAATTTTTTTTAGCAATTAAAGCAGATTTATCGAAATTGCCTTTCTGTTTGTACTGATGAGTCATGACTCCGGTGTAATTAAAAAATATGTCCAGGCGACTATAAATTATATATTTAGTTAATTATATAAGAGAAAACAACCGAATTTTGCAATAGGCATCTTTGACGTTACTTGTTTCTCCAAATACTGAAAGACAATTAAAATGTAGAATACGGTTAAAAACCTAATCATATTTTATAAATAGTTATAACACTTCTACTAACACTTGAGAACAAAAAGTTATACTTTCCATCAATTATTAAGTGAAAATATCAAAATGAAAGATGAACAACCCTTAATTAGATCATTTTTAAAGATATTTTTTCCTCCTTATTTTAAAACAATAGTTTATTTATTCTCTTTTATTTGTGTCTTTTTTCTTGTCCATAAACATAAGTTATAAAATAAAAAATAACTTCTTCTTTTTCTTAACTTTTTCCTATCTTTGATGAAGGTAAAATTGGATCTCAACACTCAAATATTTACACTTGAAAAAAAAATTTGAACACACTTGTCTTTTTTTCTCTTTCTTAAGTCCGTTGTTTTACTATACTCATTCATTATTTTTCTACCTTATATTTATTCATCTTTTTTTTAACCTTATACGTACGGCTTACCTTGCTTGTTAATGATTTCCAACTCACTCATTACGTAAAACGTGTTTTTCCTTGTGAACTTGCAGAAAAGTTAGTGCCTCAACTTTATTAAAAATAAAACACTGTATTTTATGCCATTAATTTAACAAATTGTCTCACTGGGATAAAATTAGAGAGTACAGTTTAGGATAAATTACAGTTTGCCTATTGTAATTTCGCCTGATTTGATTTTGAGTGCGTTTGGATGGTTTTTATTTTAATAAATAAAGTGTATTTTTATAAATTTTTATGTATATTTAGATGAAACTTTAAAAAAAATTAAAAGTTAAAAAAAAACTCAATAATCACTTTTTTTAGAGGCTAATGATCCTCAGTTTCTAAAAAAAAGAGAATGAGAAGTCATTTTTAATATAATTTATTGACAAAAATATATTTTTCCTTTATTAAAAATTATATTTCTTGTCTTCTATTTTTTTTCCTTTTGTAAACTCTACCTCCATTATGCTGAATACCATACATTTTTAGTAATTTTGTTATAAAAAAGTTCTTTTATTCTTTTTTATCCAAACAAACTTATAAGTCTTTTTATTACTTAAAAGTACTTCACAAACATTGCATCCAAATGCAAAATAAATTTTTTTTTAAAAAGCTCTACTAAAAAAAGTCATTTTTTAAAAAAAGCTTATCCAAATGAGCCATTTGTCATTCTATAGTTTAAAAATTGATATTTTGCCTTCTTGAACATTGCTTTTTTTTTTCTTTCATATTATGCTTGTAATCACAAAAAACAAGGTGCATGATATTTCTCTCATTGCTTATCAATTTGAAGCATAGTCTAAATGTACAAACCTTATCTTATATGCAGCATTATATTGGAATATTATGCAAAAAGGATTTTAGACAGCTTAAATAGAAATTGAGACAAAATTTTCAAATTCATTAGTTTTAGACTTTAACTTAAAAATTAATGTTTATGAAGTTAACTTTAAGACTTGATATCTTTTTTGTTATGAATTTTTGGTATAAAATATTTTTATATATTTGTTTCTATGATATAAGATTTATGCATATATAGATATATAACATACATCAAATAAATGAAAATAGTATACTACAAAACTAGTTTCGCTACTATTAGTTTTTTTTTTTACTTAAGTTGCTCAGAATTAATAAATTTAAAAAAACTGTCCTAATTTTGAAGTCATATATGTAAAAATATTTCAATTTGCTATATGTAAGATATAATTTACATATATATAATGTATGTGAAATAATGAATAATGAAAGATATAACATACAAAATTATATTCATGAACATGATACATAATACGAATGAAAAAAAAAAAGAGAGATTATGTGTTAATGGAACAAAATTCAAAGGACAAAGTGTGTTTACTTTTTAAATCCGATATTGACAAAGTAAAATCAGACTAAATTATAAGATGACAAATTACAACTCACATTTTTTTTTTATAGGTGTAGGATTGTAAAACCAAAATTACTATAAGAGTAATGATAATTGCATAAACCTAAACTCACACTCTTCACGTACTCTCATGTAAGCTATTGAATAGCACCCTAATCACACTTTAACATTCTCTAAATGATCCATATTATATACATACCTCACATAGTTTGTGCAAGTACCTTTTCCCTTACTTTACTAATATATACTTAAACAGATCCATAGGTAACAACCAAGAGATCATGAAAAAAGAAACACGGCACAACAACTTAAATCTTACATATTGATGTTATTTGCAATTTTCATTTACTGAATATACCTTATTCAATTCAGTACAAGAATAAGAATTGTAATTTTATAGGCAGAAAAAATTATATATAATCCTACGTCTTATAATTGAACAAGTAAACTTATAATGGTGCCTTGTAATAGTGCTTTCATGACTCATTAGTACTACATGGACCTTAAGAGGTTTAAATCCAAGACCACTAAACGCATTTAAGGATCAGCATGACCAGGAATGTCATCATCACTTGATCCACTTTCCTCTTCACTGATGTCCTCCTCATCACTCTCATCATCAACTGTAGAGTTAGTAATGTTTTCATTCTTCGCATACCGCTCACAGTACTCTGTCCCCACAAATAACAGAGCAATATTTTACATATCTTTCGTCATCACAAAAGAGCCCCATTCACTAGAAGGCTAGAATTTGAAAAAATAAAATCCAAACTTATTCAGATATATATGAAGCAGTCTCAAGTACAAAAACTACCATCACATTTGAATAATTCAACATTTTTTATATAAAAAAATGCAGTACTAAAGCATTGCATGATATAACTTCCTAAGTGTTCAGAGAAAAGAAGGGAAAAATATAAACTCAAAAGAGCAAGAGAAAGTTTTAAGAATGAGTCTAGAGCATAAAGACAATTTTATCATCACAAGATTATACTATCAATGAAAGACCAAAATCTAGATGAGTTATGCTCAAGAGATTAAGCCATTTAATAAAAAAATTAATGAATTTAAGAGATTTATATTAAGAATTACTATAATAAATTATAGGCACAGCTCCAAAATCTAAGTCAGTGCAGTAAGGTCACAAACTCAAATAGGAAAACCATAATAAGGATTGGTCGTTTAATTATTAGACAAAGTAGCCCAAAACATACAATATGCTCACCTTTAACTTTTTGGTCATACAACTTTTTATCCTTCATCATTAACGATGCTGCATCACCATTGAGAGGATCTGAAGCATTTGGATAAAGCAAGAGTTGTGGAAGAAAAACTTCAAAGACATTTAAAAGATCTGAAAAAAGAGAAACATTGGCCATCTATAAAAAAAAATACAAGCAAATTAGACTATTATGATACGAAGATGGGCCATTAATGAAAGGTGGACATGACGTATCATTCTGTTGAATTTCACACTTATAATTATGTATCTAATTATCTGTGTACATACACAAGAATATAACAAAACAATAGAATCTTTAGACGTTGGATACTTGAAACTTTTACAATGAGCATCCTATAACTGATAATTACCAAACATTGGACTCCATGATTGGTTAATGACATCCAAGCATACAGAGCCAGATCTGCAGTTGATGAAATGTACAAAGTAGAGTCAGCCATAATCCATGTGTGCACAAACTCCTATCAATAACAAGTTGTTGCTTTGACTTAATACATTTAAGGAATTTTGTTTCTTGCTTATACAAAATCCCAAAGCAAAGGCAAAAAAACAATAGAGATTCTATGTACAAATGGTGAGCATTTAGTTTGTAAACTAGACAAATAAAAGCAAGCAGTTAATTTGACAAATATTGTAGATGGAAACCAAATCTAAAAGTATTAAATCAATTGCCAACCCAGTCCAGTGCAAAAACTACATTGTACACAAGAAACTTTAAAAAAATGTAGAGATTGATTAATAGTATATCAAGTGCTCACAACTCATCAACATTTGGGTGGAATATTTTGTTCACAAATCCAATAGAAGGGGATTTGTATGGATAAGCGTCTGGAAGCTCAACACGAATTTTCCAAACTCCACCTTCATAAAGGCCTGCAATGATCACATAAATGTTACAAATCAAGGAACAACCAGATAGCTTAAAGATGAGTGATTAATCTTTACACTCATAAAACCTTTTTAAAGATAAGGAAACCAATATCAAGCTAAAAGACGAGGTAAAACATGCAAATATTAGATGAAAATTCATGCTAATAGAGATAAAGAAACTCCTAATTAATGTTGTTTTGCCCCTCTTTTTGATTAGTAAGTAATTCTTCATATGCATGTGCAGTTTCACCAAACAAAAGACAAATTTATCTCTAGAGTGTCAACAATACTTTCTTTTGGACCATGGAACTCCACATTGAATTCATTGAGCCCATCATTTATCGTTTCCACTGTATAATCACTCATCATCCTGTAAAAAATAAAGGAATATTTGAGAAGCATGAAGAGTGAAAACATATATATATATATATATATATATATAATGTTCACATTATATTCATGAGAGAGAGACAGAAAGAGGAATTAATTTTTTTTTTAAAAAATATGATTTTAAATTGGTAGGTTGGATATCCATCTATCTTATCCATTTAAATGGATTAATGGATGAATTAGATATCCATCTATTAGAATTGGTCATGAATAAAGTGAATGATTTTAATAATTTTTTAATGGATCTTAAATGGATTAATGATTTATTTTTTATCCATCCATTATGATTCAATCCAAAATTTACCCAATACATCTATTGCCACCCCTATGAATCACTGTTATCAGTTTCAACCATGCTATTCTAGCCATAAATTTAGCAACTAATTCAAACTTAGTTTGTAGTCTCCCTTCAAGCATCTACAATAACCACTACCATGATGCCATAGCCTGTAAGCACCATATTGCACCAACACTACATCTTTCACCATAACAACCTTTATTTAGGTTTAAAAAAATATGCCCTAATGAAATTACCACCAAGAGACCAACATGCCACCATTACTCACTAAAACCTATATTGCCCTATTAGAGGATTGACAAAGTTGCACTAATTTCCTAATGTCAATAACACCACTGTAAAGGGAAAAACATATTATAACTGGAAAAAAATAAATGGATCTACAATTAAGTTTGTACTAGAGTGCATCAAATATGATTAAGATTGGTTTATTGTTGGGAGGAAGAAAGGGAAAATGGAAAGGGAAGGAGATCATTTTATAATGAGAATTTAATGTGACAAAGTATTACATGGTTGTGGTTGTAATTCTAACCATTTAGCATAAAAAAAATGTTGCACTAGAAAATAAAATCATCAAAACATGATGCTATCATAGGGCAACATGATGGTATTACACTAGAAAAGCCACCATGGTGGTGTTGCATAGAAGGGCAAAGCTTTCGTGCCTTAGAGAAGCCATGATGAATTCGATTGGTTTGAAAACCTCACTTCCATGATGATTTTTCATGATATAAACTCTCAAGTCATAATCTTGTCTTCTTCTATAGATGTTTATAAATCTTACACTTTTTTTCTTTAATGGTTGTCTTACTTCACATGAGCAGTCTAGGTCCTTCTGTCAAATTGAAGTTTAATTTTTAAACAGGCTCAAAACCATAAAAGAATCACCACATGTAAAAAAAAACTACAAATTCTTCCCCTATAATTCTAATTAAGAAACCTAGGAAAATTGATCCATGTTATGAACTTGGGTTTAAGATCAAATGATAACTCAATAGAAATAACCATATCAATGTTCCAAAAGTCCTTATTCACAATATCAATAGTCAAAATAAATTCCAACTATAACACAATTCAATTAATTTGATAATATACTAAATTCCATCAACTATTAAAAAATGTTATAAAAATTAATTCAACAGTAGTTTAGAAGAATTCAACTAACGACACACAGTAAATCAATCTACTTACAATTTCATTACATCCATTTCTCTTCTCTTGCTTGGAGATGACATTTTGATTTTAACAAATCACTTATTTCAACCTGCTACAAGGACAATTAAGATAAGTTAGTTTTTACCAAATGTACATAGTTGTTCCCATCTTCATCACAATCAAAGGTTCGAAAACAAAAGCCACTTCCAATGTGCAGCCCACAAGCTCAATACATTTACATTAAATTAAAAAAGGATGGAGAATTTGTTGATATAGCTCAATATATCTGTTGCGGCATGTCTGCCCGAGTCTAACAATATCAAACTAACACATAACATTGCCCACAAACCACAATAATTCACAAGATGCTGATATATGAGATAAAGAAGCAGAAAACCCAAGTATAAGAAACCTTGGAATTGATTTGATGTCAAAAACCAAGATCAATAAACAAAGACATCATATATAATAAGAAAATAGTAGAGAGTAAAAAAGGAAAAGAAATAAGTTTTTATAAGCATCAAATACCTGTCTTTTATTCAACTTATATATTGAATGTTTATAATATCACTAAGCAACAAAAAAAGACTTACGGGTGCAAGAGTTTAACATGAGATACATATGAAGGACAAGACCTCTTCAAATATTATTTAAAAACATCATAGTACCCAAACATAATTTAATAGCATATCCATAAGTAATATTTAGCATTCCAACTCTATAACAAAGCAAACAAAAATAATAAAGTAAAAACATAACTTTATATTTGACCTAACTGTTATATTATACTTGGTCCAACACTTACATTATTTTATAGTTTAACAAAATAATAATAATAATATAAATTTAGCTTTATAAACCCAATATATATGGCAGAATAGAGGCAATTCAACCGAGTACCCAATAAAATCAACCAAAATTGTATATTTTGAGGCTAAAATCATGTGTAAATCCAGGCTCATAAGCTTGCTAGTAGAATCAAAAGTTTACTTGAACTCGTACGAGTTTGACGAAAAGAAAATTTACATGCGATTTAACTCGTTTTATGTCCTAGCATCGTAAACTATAAGAGTTAACTCAAGAGCTTGACAACCAAGCTATTACAGTGATACTAGCGTTTCAAAATTATTGAAATTTATGAGAATAAGAAAAGTGAACAAGCATTTTCATTCTTCAAAGTATTGAAGAGACAAAGTTAATAGGTCCAGAGGAGAACACTAAACAACAATAAATAATGAAAGGTTCACATAAGCTATCGAAATATGGCAGAAAAATGCTATGTAAACTACATGCTTTATTTGGCACAAAGTAATTAATGTTAAAATATTTTGCAGATGGCTACATCCATTCCAAACACAAATAAATACCCAGAATTTCTTATTTTACTTTGATAAACTTCCTAGCAACCAAAGCGGCATAAAAAGCAAAATTTTGATAAATGAGAAGAGGCATCTGTGTTGTAATTAATTAAGAGCGATACCAATACAGAATGTACCAACCCATGTTACAAAAAATTCATATAGATTCTTATGTAAAGATCTATGGCCAACCCCTTTAACCAAAAATAAAGAAAAACAATTGTGTAATGTTAATTATGCCTCAATTAATGCAAAATCAAAACCCAGAAAAGATAAACAAGAAATCGGGATTGATATCTTCCAACTTACACTAAAATTTATGGAAAACGAATGGCTTGCCTGAAACCCTTTTGGTGTTTAGCGATGGCCTTCTGATGAGAGACTAATTAAAAGGAAGAAAGGTCAGAGAGAGAGAGAGAGAGAGAGATTGAAATAGAGGAGGAACACATATATAGGGAGTAAGGGGTAGATAGAAGAAGCTGATGAATGTCGATGTGGGATATAGCACGTGTTATTAAAAAGTTACGGCAACGTGGCAATCAAGTTTCGCCATTTTTTTGGTTATTATGGTAATGGTAATTACTAAGTAGTAAGTAAAAAAATTAGAGATTCTCCAATTATACTTTGTCATTAAATGTGTGTCATGTATTAAGATGGTATTTGGTTCAAGTTTTGAAAAATATTCACAGAAATATAATGTTTGAGAATGATATTTTTAAGAATGATATTATTGGGAAGGATGATTATAACGATTGGTTGACAAAAAATATTTTCAAAAATGACTCTGGTTACGGTGGCTAGCAATAGTGGCTACATTCACCAGTCACCATCAATCGTCGATGACATTAAAATGTGATCAGATTCATGTGATCGATGAAGGGTGGAAGGATTCAGAGACCGATTGACAATGGCTAAAGTCAACTGACAATGATGACAAAGGGTGGCTAGATTCTAACTGTTGGTCGCCATATACTATGGCCAACAATAACCGGTGGTGGTTGATGGCAGCTATTGGTAATGACATGATGGTAATTGCTTGATGACGTTGTGATAGAAAGGTAGGTATTTTAAAATTTTCACTTGATAAAAATATTTCCAAAAGTTTCTTTTGGTTGAATATGTTTTCTAAATTCTCTTACCAAACATGAAATTTAACATTCTTACTTAAAGATTATCAAGAGTAAAAAAATAATTTACAAACTAAATGTCTCATAAGTAGGAGAAAATTATATCTTACATAACAGATGTGATATACATTTAAAGATATTATTTAAGAGAATCATCTTATCATGGGTGTAACTAATAAACTTTTTACCGTAGGCATTGGGATTTTGCTTCTAAATTATATATGCTAAAATAATCTTTTGAGCATTAATTTCTTTTTCTCATATCATTGTTATGGCCCCTTATATAGCACGCTTTCGATGATCTTAATAATCCCAAGCATTTGATAATTTCACTTGCGTGATGAAACTGAAATTTCGTCATTAGAAGGGTTTAGAAGGTAGTCAAATAAATTGTTTAATTTTTTCTATAAAAAATAGAGAGAAGGGTTAAAAGGTTAAAAAAACCAAGTTAGTCAATAATTGCACACTTTTTTAGCTATCAATAATTACATTTAAGACGTGGTTGGTAATAAAAGAATGAAAGAAAAGATCAAAATAAATAATGTATTTAGACACGTTTACCGTCTTAATAGTCATCTTAATAATTTGTTAATTTTTTGTAATATGTCATTTTATTCGCAATCATATTAAACACATTACTTGTACAAAAATATATATTAAACACACAACATGCTTTTGGAAATTATGCAATCATAATGTGCTCGTCATGTCCAATTATATCTGTGGTGCATGACGGAGAGGAGTTATGGGTGAACAAGGGTGAAAATAATAAGTAAATCACATGATTCTTAGATCACACGACATAATTAGTTTGGCAATCGCATTTAGTAGATGCTTTGGACTTTCGTTAAAACTACTTGTGAATGCAGTCTTTGTTATCTCTCTCTCCCTTTCAAACAATATATCAAATTACATTAATATGAATCTAATTGTGTATTCGTTGTAAAAAAAAAAAAACAATTCAAAAGATGTTATTGGCAAGGATTTTGGTCCTCAAATGATCAAACTCCACATCACACAAACAAAACTAAAACCAACAAGAAACCAATCAATTACAAAGTTTAATTCAATTTGCCAAGGATTTTCTCCATAATAATATGCAGTCCCAACCATGAGCGCCACCGTAGCACCTTGGACAACCACAAGAGCTCTCATTCTCTTCTGGCCTAAGTGAGAACCGCTTTGTCTAAAACTGATTAAGCCAGCTATGAGCACGCCAGCAATAATAAGTGCACCTAAAATTAATAAAGCATAGTCAATTAAAGAACACTAACCAATAAAATTGCAATAACAAGACAAAAGAAAACATTAAGAACCATCTCCAATCACCAACCAATGGAAAATTGATGTTCCATCAACTCCTACACAATTGCAAATATTAATTCAAACTTAAAATTACTCAATCCCTTTTTTCTTCCGTTCGGAGTACAAACAAATAGACAAACTTGTCCTTCATGTTTGCATGCAAGATGAAACGTGGCATTCATTAGAAAGATAATCGTCCATCAAAATGCTACCATTTCACCCTAAGTCCATCACATTCTTAATTTTATTCACAAAGCCAATAGACATAATTTGTATGGAAAAACGTCACGAAGCTCAAAATGAATTTTCCAAACTCCATCTTTATAAATGCCAGCAACCATCAAGTTAGTATAAATATAGTAAATCAAGGAACAAGATAGATTAAAGAAGAGGGAATAGTCTATGCACTCACAAAACCTTTTTAAAGATAAGGAAATAGTTCATGAGGGTTAGCTCAACTAGTAGGATTGAATTACGTAGACTAAAAGCTCTTATCTTCGATTCCTATTAGTGGTTCTTCATTGTTTGGTCATTTGTAAGTACTACTGTAAGCTCTCATTGAGGCTTATGGCATGCTCTGACCTTGGAATATAGCAACCTCCTTTCTCCCTAAAACTTCTATGTACTGAAAAAAAGGATACATAAACAATATCATGCTAAAAATAAGGAAAACCAACCAAATATTAGATGAAAAATCATGCTAATAGAGATAAACAAAACCCTCATTAAGGTTCTTTTGCCCTTTTTTTTGTCGTCCAAAAAGGAAAAAAGAAGGAAAATCCCCATGTAACAATTATTTGATTAGTAAGTAATTATTCATATGAACTTGCAATTTCATCAAACAAAAGATGAATTTAGCTTTGGATGTTAAAAGTACTTTCTTTTGGACCTAGAACTCCACTAGAACTCCACAATAAATTCATTGAGCCCATCATTATTGTCTCCATTGTATAATTATCCATCATCCTAGAAAAAAGGAAAACATATTTGAGAAATATGAATATGAATTTTTTTGCTAAAAGTGAAAACATACACATATATAAGAAGGGGATAGCATGCGAAACTTTATGCTCCTAAGAATGATAGTCTTAGTTCACCTAACAGATAAAATAGAGAACTATTATGACCATGCATCTATATATTAGTACTTGCATATGCTTTCAATTCTATATTGATGATGTGATTGTAATCAAGATTGTTTGAGCAATGCCAAGCCCCTCAAAAGTCCAATCCTTTGTCATTTTGTTTTTTGGGTCCTAATAGAAATGCACATACTTCATAAGTCTCACCATTTTAGCAATGCATTTGCGCATATAAATGTACATGATATTTTCCTTCCATGTACATATTACTAAATTAAGTCTATCCCATCAGCCTTCATCATCAATAATTGTTACCAATTTCAACATGACAAATTGAAGTAGTTCAAGTCTTTTTGTCAAATTGAAGTTTTTAGTTTTTAGACAAGCACAAAATTTTAGGCCACTTCAGTTCTAGATTTAGTTTGTAAACAATCCCAAAGCCATAAAGGAACCTCCACATGTAAAAAACTACGAAGTCAAATTCTTCCACTAGAAGTCAAATTGAAAAAAATTGACTTTTATTATGAACTTGGGTTCATGATCAAATAATAACTCAATAGATATAACTACATCAGTGTGCCAAATGTGCTTTTTCACCATATCAAAAGTCAAAAAAAATTCCAACTATAACATAATTCAATTAATTTTATAATATATTAAGTTCCATTAATAAAAAAAAGAAAAAGGCTATAAATTTTAATTCAACAATTCTACTCATGGAGATAAGGTTGTGTACATCTAACCCTCCTCAGACCCCGCAATGGCAGGAGCCTTGTGCACTGGACCCACCTTTCAATAGTTAGTTTGGAAGAGTATAACTATCAACCTATAGTAAAATAATCTACTTTCAATTTCATTACGTCCATTTCTCTTCTCTTGCTTGGAGATGACATTTTGATTTTAATGAACCACTTATTTCAACTTGCTACAAGGACAATTAAGAAAATTTAGTTTTTACCAAATGTACATAGTTGCTCTTATCTTCACCACAATCAAAGTTCAAAAACAAAAGCCACTTCTAATGCGCAACCCATAAGCTCAATACATTTCCATTAAATCAAAAGAGGATGGGGAACTTGCTGATTAGGTCAATACATCAAACTAACACATACTGTTGCCCACAAAGATTCACAAGATGCCATATATGACACAGAGAAGCAAAAAACCAAAGTTTAAGAAACATTGGAATTGATTTCATGTTTAAAAAAAAATCATATCAATAAACAAAGACATCATATAATATGAAAAACAATGAGGGGTAAAAAGTGGGAAAAAATCATCTTTGATAAGCATCAAATACCATTCTTTAATTCAAAATATATATTGAAGGTTTGGTTTATAATATCATTAGGCAACCAAAAAGATTTATAAGTGCAAAAGTTTAACAAGAGATACATATGAAGGACAAGACCTCAATATTGTGGATCCAAACAAGATATATATGAAAGACAACAACTTGAATTTTAAAAAATCAATGATTTTCACTTAGTAACAAGGATTGACCAATAAAGGACAAAGTGGACAAGGCAAACTATCCAATATTATGCTCGGTGCGATGAATAATTATCATGATTCATGACACTCAAAATCATCAAAGCAAAAAATAAAGAACAAAAAGAAAGTTGTGCTCTAGATTATGGAAGGAACAATTAATGCTAAAAGTAGGCATCGCCCACTTTAGGTGTAAACAAATAGTGCTATAGCAATGATTTAATTTCTGCCTTCTTATAGTAATTTACTATACCTATGAACTGACAGATAAAAGTACACCATATATGCTGGAGTACATAACAAGGTTGATAGGAAGATACGCACATTGCTTTTGAGGTATACATTTCTGCTCATCATAGTTGAGTTCTTAAAAGTTCATTGACAATTTTACACTAAAAGCCAATAAAAATAGAGTAAACACTTATTTTAGTCCTTCAAAGATACAAGTGACATCAGTTTAATCCTTTAATAATTATGTGACATCACATTGGTCCTTTTAGAAGACCATTTTATGTCATTGAATGACCAATTTGATCTCAAAAATTAACATTAAATGACTAATTTGATGTCATCAATTATTGGAGGACTAAACTGATGTCACTTGTATCTTTAGAGGACCAAAATAAGTGTTTACTCATAAAAATATAAACTTAATACCGAAAAAGGCATCCAAATGGCGAAGAATTCTATTATAGTGATACAAGCATTACAATATTAGTGAAATTTAAAAGAATAAAAAGTGAACAAAAATTTTCATTCTTCATAGTAGTGAAAGACAATGTTAATAAGTTCAAAGGAGAATGCTAAACAATAGTGTCATGAGTTATCGAAATATGGCAAAAAAAATGCTATATAAAGTGTGTGATACACAATGTGGCCATTCAATGCATAACTACATGTCTTATTTGGAACAAGGTACAAATATATTAATGTTGAAATCTTCTAAAGACGACTAATTCAAATCCAAACACAAATAAAGACCTGCAATTCCTAGTTTTACTTTTATCAACTTCTTAGCAGCAAAAGTGGCAATAAAAGGCAAATTTTGCACCCATTTAACCCAAAAAAAAGTGTAATGTTAACTATGCTTCAATTGCTGGAAACAAAAATAGACAAAAAATCTGGATTGGTATCTTACAAGTGACACTTTCCAGGGAAAAAAAGAACGTCTTGCCTGAAACCCTTTTGGCGTTTGGCAATGGCCTTCTGATCAGAGACTAATTGTAAGACAGAGAGAGAAACATATTGAAATCAAAGAGGAACACATATATATGGAGTGAGGGGAGAGCTAGTTGGAGGTAAATGTCGACGTGGGACACGAGAAATCCTACATGACACAGTTCTATGAGCGTCACTCACATGGTTGGAACATATGATGTTTAAGTGCATGGTGCACACCTCATTCTCCTTTTCCTCTTCCTTCTCCCCACCCCAACCCTCCCTTTGCTTCTCCTTCCAGGATTTTTCAAACCCCACCCCACTGTTAGGATCTCTACTAATCCTAATAAAGCCAAGTACTAGAAAAACAAATGACATATTTTTAAATTTTCATTAAAGTGACACAATTTATACTTGATTATTGGCTTATTTTCTTTCTTCTTTTTTCTCTCACTATATTATTAATACTCACGTAAAACATTAATATATTTTATTAATCCAATTATAAAAAAAATAGAAGTAAAAATTGAAAATACATTCTTCTCTCGCATCTTAATTAGGTTCTCAAGTTTACTTTCTTTCTTCTCTTCTATCATTGATTTTCTCACTCCCTGCCATCAGCTTAAAAGTGTGAAAAGCTTGTCATCAGCTTAAGCTATGTTGTTTAGTCTCCCTATTAAAATATTTAGGTATGAAATATTAAGCTAATTCTTGAAAAATTTGTAAGTAAACATTGTTTATCATAGATACTTCATTTAACATTAAATATGTGTAAAGTTATATGAAATAAGTTATAAATGCACTTATATCCTTTTTTTGGTAGATAAATGCACCTACATTTATATATATATCAACTGTTAAATGAAATATGCTTACGAAATGAGTAATGATATGTGCACACCATTTTTTTACACTATTTTTACACTTGGTTAACAATGAGCAAGTTTTTGGTTAATATAATACATCCTTTAATTAATGGGTTTTAGTAATCGATTACTCACGGGCTTGGTTAATGATGAATAAACTATTGGTTAATGAAGTATATCATTTGGTTAATAGATTACTAGCTTGTAAGTGATTGGTTACCAAACATATTAACCAAATAATATACTTAATTAACCAAAATTTACTTATCGTTAATCAAGTGTAAAAGTGATATAAAAAAATGGTGTATGATAAACTGCCATTTTATATACTTAAGTGCTGGGAAATTGAGTTTGATTTGGTATTTATTTGATGATTTTATGAGGAAAACTTACCCAATTTCCTTTGAATATTGCAGGTTGAAGATTTATAAGAATCAAGTTTTAAAGTGTTAAAATGGAAGCAATCTTGGGAAAGATACAAAGATATCATCATCATAATTATAAAAGATTTTGGCAAGATCCTACAAAGATATCATCAATCCAGTTGTGGAAGTTTCCTATTTTTATTCTTGGAAGATTTTCCCTTTTATCTCACATTAATTAAGAATACTCAAAGTGGGAAAGCAATCTACTTTCTCTGTTATCCAAGAATTGCACATTAAATGAATTTGTGCACAATTAGGAAACCCTAGAAGAAAAGATTGTAGAGTTGTTGGGCCACTAAAATATTATAAAGGAGGAGTGGCAGCACAAGGAAACATATCCGGCATTCAGAGAAAGAAAGTAGCTATAGCCCTTTGCTTGATTAGAGAGTTGTAGCGGAGCTTGAGAGGTTTTTGAAGCTATCAAGTGAAGGACCGTCTCCCCAATTGTTCGTGAAGGACCTAATTCACCGCAAGGGGGTTTCTGGGTTTTAGTTTTTCTATTGTTCTTTTATGGATTTGAATTTGGTTTTAGTTTATGCTTTGTTCTCTTTGACTATGCGTAGCTAAATCCATAACTAGGGTTTTGGTGGATCTTATGTTCAAATTCTTATAATGTTTTCCCAATTCTAAATAATTTTGTGTTTCCCCAATTGATTGGATTTTTCCTAGTGCTTTGTTTTCCAATAAGGTTTGCGCACCCTTTAAAAAGTTAATTGATTGACTGGCGACCGTACCACAATTAGTTAACGGAACTCTAGGATTAATCGGATTTGGGGTTGTGTGGACCAAACTCAATCCTTTGTTTTCAATCAGCTTATTTAATTAACAAATTTCTGGTTCTTTATGCTTTTCTTATCGCTTGCCTTGCATGACCATTGGGGGTTTCGTGATTGAGAAAAAGAATATTAATATTGCATGACCATTGGGTATTAATAGCATTAGAAGCGAGATGATTAGCAATCAATCGAACACATATTATTGAGGAATTGGGTAATATTATGAGTTTTGACATAAGTGAAACCAGACACCCTAGGCTTTCCATAATTGAATCTTTGCTTGATAATCTTTTATTTCCTCACTTTCTCCTAATTGCTTGATAGTTTTTCCTTTCTCATTCGAATTTCATTGTCTAGATAACATAATGGATTAATTAACTTAGTAATTGCCAACAATCCTTGTGGGTTCGATACTTGGAGTCCCAAATACTCCTTTATTACTTGTGCGACAGGGTGCACTTGCCCTTAAGTGCGATTTTAGCGTAACAAGTTTTTGGCGCCGTTGCCGGGGATTGTTTTTGGTGATATTAGGGAAATTAATTCTTAGTTAATTTAGACGCCAATTTTTTATTTTTTTTATTTCATTTTTATTTATTTATTTTTGTATGCTAACGTGCTCCCATAATCCTGTTTTGTAGTTTGACCTTGAAATTGATAGAACTCTTCACAAGATTAGAAGACAGAGAAGAACCATGGTGAAGAAGACCGTGAGGACTATCTTGGACTTTGCTCGGCCTATGGCAACAACTGACAGGAGTATTACTAGGCCTACTATAGAGGCTAATAACTTTGAGATTAAGCCACCCTTGATCTCCATGTTGCAATCTTCCATCTCGATTTAGCTGATCACCTAGTGATGACCCTCACTTGCATTTAAATGAATTTTTGGAGATTTGTGACACTATAAAATATAATGGGGTCTCTAATGATGCCATTAGGGGTCGCTTATTCCCTTTTTTCATTGCGCGACAAGGCCAAACTATGGCTAAAGTCTTTGCCCTCTGGATCCATTACTACCTGGGGATCAACTTTCAATTAAATTTTTAGATAAATATTTTCCACCGCTAAATCGCTTAAATTGCGTAATGACATATCTACTTTTGTGCGAGATGGAGATGGAATCTCTATATGAAGCATGGGAACGATTCCAGAATTGCTGAAAAAATGTCCTCATCATGGCTTTAGGTGTGGCAATTGGTTCAATCCTTTTATGATGGGTTATCTTCTTCTAATAAGGCCATGATTGATGCGGGCACAGGGTAGTATTTGGCCTGGCAGCCACAAAGAAGCCTATGATTTGATAGGAGCGAGATGACTTCTAGTTATCGTTGGAAATCTAGTGACATGTGGTCAAGAGACAACCTGGGAACATCGGGTGGAGTCAAATGCGACATTGGATCTCAAATTGGATGTCATTACAAAGAAATTGGAAACATTGATACGTGCACAATCACAATTCACACTGTCTCTCCATCTCTTTGTGATCTTTGCGGCATGGCGGGGCAAGTACATGCAAGCAAGAATTGTCAGTGGTGTCGCTTTGTTGAATGGGAGGAGGCCAACTATTTGGGTAACTCTAATCTCAAAGGAACGATCCATATTCCAACACTTATAATTCTGGTTGGAGAAGTCAACCCAATTTTTCTTGGGGAGGTCAACAGAAAGGTCAAAGCCAAAATCAGAATGTTTATAGGCCGCCTCATTTGCAAAACCAAGGCGGCAGGCAAGAAGAAAAGAAGCCTAATCTCCATGATACTATGATGCAATTCATGGAGAAAAGCGTGATGACAGGATCAAGACATTGGAAAATCAAATCTCTACTCTTGCGACATTGATGACTCAGAGAGTGCAAGGGACCTTACCTAGTCAATCAGAGCCAAATCCAAAGGAGCAGGCTATGGTAATTACCCTTAGAAGCAGTAAAGAAGTCGAAGGCCCTCATGGTAAGAAAGATGAAAGATTAGAGGAGGGAAAAAGGGTTCCTACTGATGGGAGCCCAAAAGAAGATGAGAAAGTTGACAATGTGGTGAAGGAAGTCTTAGAAAAAGAAGCTCCTATTCATACTCAAAAGCTGAAAATTCCTTTTCCTCAGAGGTTGAAGGCTAGCCAACATGACCCACAATTTACCAAGTTCTTGAATTTGTTAAAGCGATTGCGCAGATAAATATTCCTTTTGTGGAAGCTATTGCACAAATGCCTAAATATGTAAAGTTCCTCAAGGAGATATTGAGTAATAAAAAGAAATTTAGAGGAGTTTGAAGCGGTAAGGCTTAATGAGGAGTGTTCTGCCATCCTCCTGAAGAAGTTACCACCTAAGCTTAAAGATCCAGAGAGTTTTACTATTCCTTACTTTATTGGTAATTCTTATTTTGAGAAAGCATTATGTGATTTACGTGCTAGTATAAATTTGATGCCTTTATCTGTTTTTCGCAGGTTAGGCATGCAAGAGCCTAAACCCACTACTATTTCGTTGCCTGGCGATAGGTCCATCACCTACCCCAGGGGTATAGTGGAGGATGTCCTAGTCAAGGTTGACAAGTTTATCTTCCCTGCTGACTTTATAGTACTTGATATGGAGGAAGATGAAGAGGTTCCCATAATTTTGGGCAGACCCTTTTGGCCACCGGCGTAAACCATTATTGATGTTCAGCAAGGGAAGCTTGCTTTAAGGCTTGATGATGAGGAAATTGTTTTTAAAATTTTTGATTCTTTGAAAATTCCTTCCACTTTTCATTCTTGTAATTTTATTAATTCCTTGGATAATACTATTTGCCTTTGATATCTTCTCACTTTCGGGAACAATTAATTGGGATCCCCTTGAGAAAATTTTAATTTTTGTGACAGGATGAACTTATTGAGTCAGAAGAGGTGATAGATGACATAATGACATTGAAGGTAGGAATGGTCCAAGAGAGATGGAAAGGACGAGACAATTCAATGTTCGAGGGGGCTTAATTCACAAATGCCAAAGCGCTTCAATTAAAAAGCCCCGTGATATCATTCCCCTAATATTTCATATGCACAACGTGAAAGATGTTTATTGGCTTTAATGAGATGGATGAATTTCCATCTAGAGGCATATGAAAATGCCAAGTTATACAAGGAGCGCACAAAAGATGGCATTGCAAACATATTCAAAAGCTTGAGTTTTCTGTGGGTGATAAAGTTTTAATCTTTAAATCACGACTTCGTTTTTTTCCAAGAAAACTGAAGTCAAGATGGATTGGCCCTTATGAAGTTGTTAAAGTCTTCCCATATGGTGTGCTTGAAGTTACGTGATAGTCATGAGACTTTCAAAATTAATGGACAGAGCTAAGCATTATGAGGATGGTGCGGTGACTTCGAAGCCAAACTATGCTTCTTGGAATAAGCCCTTGGGGCCTAACCGCCGGCTCGCGACGTTAAACAAGCGCTTTGCAGGAGGCAACCTGTGTTTCTTTCCCTTTGTTACCTCTTGTGTGTTTTGTTCTTTTTCTTTTTCTTTTTTAAACTTAAACCGCTGTCGTTTATGATGCACTCTAATACTGTCGTTAGTCGCCATCGTGAAGTGCTCTTTTCATCCCTCTCCCTTCATTATCTTTTTTATTTTATTTTATTTATTTTCTGCATTGGGGACAATGCTTGGTCTCTAAGTGTGGAAGGAGTTCAAAGTTGTTAAGTCTTCAACTAATTAAATGCATGCCCATTCATTGAATATATCCTGCTTGCATGTGGTTGCTTTGAACTAATACCGAGAGTTTGTCTTTAAGTAATGAGTCTGACCCAGTTATTTTGGGAATTAACAATTTACGCCATTAAGGATCCCAATTAAAAGATTTTTTTTTATAAACACTGATCGAAATTGATTTGGGTTAATCCTGAGAAAGCTAAAAATTAGCATAAAGTTCCTTTGAAAATCTTTCCATGAATTGAACTTCTAAAGGTGAGAATTGGACCATTACAGGTGATTTGTGCTTGATATTGTATTATCCCTTTCTTTGTTTGAGTGATTTTCCCAAAGATTGTGGCATTCTAGAACTTGCTTTGTAACCATTTCAGAGCGAATTTGGATCGCATGCATGCTTAAATATGATTGAGGCACTTTAGGTATTATTCAATGCCTTCTGATTTGCTTATCCACTAGTTGCCCATTTTGAGCTTTATGAATACTGATATTCCTTGGTACCCTTGTCTTTAATTCAAGCATATGCAGGTAACCTTTTGGAAAAAGGATGGAGCAATTAGTTGGAAATTTGGTTTGGAAAGAAAATAATTGTGTTAAGCTAGAGATCTTTGCCTTTTCCTTCAATTGTGTTGAAAAACAAAAAAAAAAAAGAAGAAAAAAAATTCAAATCAAAATGACAATTGTCAGAATGAAAAAAAAAAGCAGAGAAGAAAAAAAAATTGTTGAACAAAGTTTGAAAAATAAAGAAAAGAAAAGAATGGAAAAAGGAAAAATCAAGTGAGGAGAGAAAAGGAATTTATGATGAATGCTTGTAAGGTAGGAATGAAATTTTGTTGCTCCATCTTTACTCTAGAAGGGTACTTTGTTCAATGTAAATTTTGATTAAGCCTTTTGTGTTTATCCTTTCTTTCTTTACCTTACCTTTACGTCATCTAACCCATGGCCAAGTTACAACCAATGAAAAGACCTCTTGATTTTTGCATGCATGTGGTCTCCTTAGTGGAGATTTGGTTTATTATCAAGCCTATGGTAATGTGCTTTCTTAAGGGAAATTGAGTGTTAAGTCTTTACCCTCATACACATTGAGAGATGGGAGAAGAGTGACCCTATCCAGTGGAAGATTTGATTTTTGGGAACCTAAAGCCTCTAATTGGGTTGACTCGGGGTTACTCTCTTATCTGTTGAGATTGATTTGTTTGTCATTTTTTTGATTGGTATGGTTGGAATCCTTGGTCGATTTATTCTTTGATTTCCCTATTCTTTTGGGTCAGGATTATTGCTTGAGGACAAGCAATCTTTAAGTGTGGGAAGGTTGATAAACTGCCATTTTATATACTTAAGTGCTGGGAAATTGAGTTTGATTTGGTATTTATTTGATGATTTTATGAGGGAAACTTACCCAATTTCCTTTGAATATTGCAGGTTGAAGATTTATAAGAATCAAGTTTTAAAGTGTTAAAATGGAAGCAATCTTGGGAAAGATACAAAGATATCATCATCATAATTATAAAAGATTTTGGCAAGATCCTACAAAGATATCATCAATCCAGTTGTGGAAGTTTCCTATTTTTATTCTTGGAAGATTTTCCCTTTTATCTCACATTAATTAAGAATACTTAAAAGTGGGAAAGCAATCTACTTTCTCTCATATCCAAGAATTGCACATTAAATGAATTTGTGCACAATTAGGAAACCCTAGAAGAAAAGATTGTAGAGTTGTCAGAGTACTAAAATATTATAAAGGAGGAGTGGCGTGACAAGGAAACATATCCGGCATTCAGAGAAAGAAAGTAGCTATAGCCCTTTGCTTGATTAGAGAGTTGTAGCGGAGCTTGAGAGGTTTTTGAAGCTATCAAGTGAAGGACCGTCTCCCCAATTGTTCGTGAAGGACCTAATTCACCGCAAGGGGGTTTCTGGGTTTTAGTTTTTCTATTGTTCTTTTATGGATTTGAATTTGGTTTTAGTTTATGCTTTGTTCTCTTTGACTATGCGTAGCTAAATCCATAACTAGGGTTTTGGTGGATCTTATGTTCAAATTCTTATAATGTTTTCCCAATTCTAAATAATTTTGTGTTTCCCCAATTGATTGGATTTTTCCTAGTGCTTTGTTTTCCAATAAGGTTTGCGCACCCTTTAAAAAAGTTAATTGATTGATCGGCGACCGTACCACAATTAGTTAACGGAACTCTAGGATTAATCGGATTTGGGGTTGTGTGGACCAAACTCAATCCTTTGTTTTCAATCCGCTTATTTAATTAACAAATCGCTTGGTTCTTTATGCTTTTCTTATTTGTTTGCCTTGCATGACCATTGGGGGTTTCAGATTGAGAAAAAGAATATTAATATTGCATGACCATTGGGTATTAATAGCATTAGAGCAGATGATTAGCAATCAATCGGAACACATATTATTGAGGAATTGGGTAATATTATGAGTTTTGACATAAGTGAAACCAGACACCCTAGGCTTTCCATAATTGAATCTTTGCTTGATAATCTTTTATTTCCTCACTTTCTCCTAATTGCTTGATAGTTTTTCCTTCATTCGAATTTCATTGTCTAGATAACATAATGGATTAATTAACTTAGTAATTGCCAACAATCCTTGTGGGTTCGATACTTGGAGTCCCAAATACTCCTTTATTACTTGTGCGACAGGGTGCACTTGCCCTTAAGTGCGATTTTAGCGTAACAGTGTACAAGAAACATTTTTCTTACGAAATTCTCCCAACCCCTTTAGGTTTTACATTTTGAGGCACACTAGCAACTTTTTTTTATAAGCTAAATCATATTATTTTAGAAACGCCAAAATATGCCTTTTGTCCTCCAACAATTGTCTTTTAAATTTAAAAAAATAACCTGTTAATAGTTTTTTATTATATAAAAAACTCATTATCCTAAAATTGTTTTTAAATTAACACATCTAAATATAAATTAATTTTTTCATAATCAATTTTTTTTTAAAGGTTCATAATCAAATTTCTTAAAAATCAATTATATGGACAATAGATATTTTAGAAAAAAATTCACATTTAATCAAAACACCCACTTAGATCATTAAGGTTTTAGGTTTTTCCTAATTATATGTTAAAGTAGGATATTCTTATAATACTTTTTGCTTTTATAAGAATATAGGTATCTTTAATAATTTGATATTAATATTTAATCATGCAATTCACTTAATTAAAATATAAATACATGTTTATATAAATTATTATATTTTATAATGCAACTTAATCACAATCTTTAATATTTTTTTTTAAAAACTATCACATAATTTTGGATTGAATGTTCTCATGACATACATCAAGTTTATAAAAATTTAGGTACTTTATTTTTTTTATCAATACTTTGGTATCCTCACACCTTTTAGGTTATAACTAATCTCGTTTAGAGTACTGAAGTTTATCCTTCTCTATAGGTGCATTCTCGAAGGCTCGAATCCCTAACATTACAAAACCCCTTTAACTACTGAGCTCAAGCTTACTTACCACTTGAATCACTCCTCGTGAGTTAGGTACTTCATTTAACTATTTTATTTTAACTTATATTATGTTTTTAAAATTACAAGTAAATATTAACTGTAAAATTAAGTACATATAAATGTCTAATTTTTATAAAACTTACTATGTACAATTTTTACAATAATACTATATGATGCAACAGTTATATTGATAAAATTAAAATTTTGCCAAATTTTTTTTATTCAATTTCAATTTTAAACATTAACCACACAAATATGATTTAAAATTGAAGGCAATGATTTGTCATATATTAAAATCTTAAGCCAGTTGACTACCAAAAAATCAAAGTTTTTTTTAGCTATGTACTGAAAAAATTTAAGCGGGGTAGTTATCAAAACCTAAATCACACTAGGCTATTTGGCAAGTGTTGCAGTTAAAGCGGATAATTTACAAAACCTATTCCTCATTGACAAACTTACATTTGAATCTATCCACCTCATGAATTATTTTTATACACAATAAAAAAATAACTAGCCAATTTTATTTATATCCAATCCCTCCTTCTCACCCCTCTATACCCAATGGCCAATACCATGGTTGTGCAGAGCTTTGTCATCTGTTAATTCTTACACATTCCCCCACAAAAGTAACCACACATCAGTCGAAACACTTCAACCTAAATTTGATAATTCTCTCACTGTGTACGCCCTTCATTCCATTCTGTTTCCTCCGGATAGCACCAATCATTCGAGAGTTGTTTGTTTTATTAAAAGAACTATATATCAAAGTACATTTATAAGAATTCAACTGTTATGCATTGTAGGAAATTGTTTCAAAAGTAAGATGTTGTTGGCAGGGGTTTTGGTCCTCGAATGACCAAATTTCACATCACATAAACAAAAAACTAAGACCAACAAGAAACCAGGCAATTACAAAGTTTAACTCGATCGCCAAGGATTGTCTCCATAATAATAGGCAGTGCCGACCATGAGCGCCACTGTAGCACCTTGGACAACCACACGAGCCCTCATTAACTTCTGGCCTAAGTGAGAATTACCTTGTCTAAAACTGATTAAGCCAGCCGTGAGCACACCAGCAGTAATAAGTGCACCTGAAATTAACACAGCAAAGTTAATTAAAGAACACTCACCAACAAAAGTTCAATAATAAGACAAGAGAAGCATTAAGAACCATCTCCAATCACCAAGACAAAAGAAAAGCTTTGAGAAGAACCATCTCCAATCACCAAGCAAAGGAAAATTGATGCTCCACCAATTGCTACTCCATTGCATATAACAATTATCAAATTCCTTTTTTCTTCTTTTCTAAATGCAAACAGATAGACAATTTTGTCTTTCATATTTGCATGCGGGAAGCCATCTGGCATTCATTAGAAATATAAACCCCCATCCATGGTAGTGAAAGGCGAAAGGCACCCTTAATGCGCTAGAGGGTTTCAATGCCTTGAGGCAAGTGAAGAAAGGCGTTGACAATAGAAAAAGAAAATATTAAAATATTATACTAGTTTTAATTAATTTGGCATATAAATTAACTACTCAAGCATAAAATTCATAACAGTTAGCAAGTTAGATGGCTGGAATTTTTGGGGTTTTAACAGTGATCAATAAGCTGCTAAAAGTGTGCCTTGCTTGAACCTGAATGGGGTGCTTTAAGGCACTGGCTGCAGCGCCGACCCCTTCTAGTGCCTCGCCTCAGCACCTTAGGCGTGCCTTTTGGCGCCTTTGACTACACAGCCCCTATCAGAATGCTACCATAGCTCCCTATGGGAAAATTCTAAGTTATGAGATTCATTTCCTAATTCGTCCAAAGGTCGGCAACCTAATAAACTGGTTGATCATACCCAAAGTTGTTAAATTTAAGCTTTATGCATAATATCTCAATATCTCATCCTTCTTCAAAAAAGTAATGGCCAGACAATTAATCCTGATGAGATATAGGCAGAAAAAATAGGACCAATAGAAAGATGATGCACATCAAGATGAAGACTTAAACAGTAGATCTTAGTTTCTCAATCTATGGCTCACAAGGTATAGAGAAAGTAGCATTATAAATCTATACATTTTCTACCCAACTCTGTATTCATCAGGGACATCTCCAAATTCCAGAACTTTTCTCCTGCGCTTTCTCATTAGACAATTCTGATAGCATAACACTCCCATTTCCTCTTCACCCTCTTTTCTTATAGCAACCGCAACAAGCCTTAGACCACCACCCTTCCTAAGTCATACCATAGCAATTCCTTACTCCCTAACTAAAATCCAACAAACAAATATTTCACACCAATGCATTTCCACAATTCTAAACTTTTCTCACATCTTTCTCAATCAAGATTTAAAAACTAAATAAATAAAAACCCCAAATTAAGGAAAATCTTCTGCAATATGCCATCAATAAATAAATGATGAAAAAGGGTATATGAATATAAACATAAAACCCGGAGAAAGAAAAACAGCAATTAGATTGAAAGCGTGATGCGAATATAATATAAAATAAAGGCAGGATTTTTACCAACGGGGACTAAAGGGTTCCTGACGCGCTTCTTCTCTTCCAGAAAATCTTCCAAACCGGGTTCAGCACTACCCATCTTCACGTTGAAAATCGATCAAAACAACGATGATATGATATGAGGCTGAACCCTAATTGAACAACCTCCAACAAGAGAAGAGAAGCAAATGAGACATCAACCACGAAATTCATATATAATAAGGATTTCTATTTCTATTTTCTTGTGCTCGTGTCGTGTCTTCCTGGAATCCTCATAATAATAAAAACAATATAGTTTTTTTAAAATATAAAAAATTTAAATTTATGTTATATATCCTTTTCTTTTATGTTTTTTTAAATAACTTTGTAAATATGGAAATATATATATATATAATATTATAATTATCATTTCTCAAATTATATCAGAGTATAAAAGTAATTTCAATAACTTACTTTTTTCATAATAAAATTTAAATAGAAAAAGTTGAAAAGAAAAACAAGATACCACCATTTAATGGGATGGACATGGATGTACTACAAGGAAAACACTTTATACCTACTTCTATTAAATTTGTGGTTTTGCTATGTTGCCCACCAAGACATTTTTATTACACTAAAAAAATTAATTTTTTATGAAATAGTTGTGAGGAAATTATTTGGTCTACCACCAACCATAATTGTCTTTCCATTTCTTTCTTTTTTTTCCATTAGTTAGGAGGGATGTTTTCAAATACAATTCTAAAAGCAGATGAAATCATTTAAAATATAAATTTTTTTATTTAGACTGTTCTAAATGGTTTTCTTAATTTTTATGTATAACATATTTATTTATACAGTGAATTACATAAAAAAATTTATAATATTTGATAAAATTATAAAAACTTCATATTTTTGGATTTAAATTATCTCTTTTTTTAGGAATATAACAATATCAATTTTTATGGAGACACGAAAATATTTGTGTTTTTTCTCTAAATATGACACTGTTATAATTTTTTAAAAAATAATATCTAAATCTTATTTTCTATTGTAAAATTTAAAATAATGGTTGTTCATTTAATTTAAACAAATTTGACGGGGGCTCACTAAGATTTAAAATAAAAAAATCATTTAACTTTGAAAAATAAGAATCAAAGTCTTGTAAGTCTCAAGATGTATGTATAATTTAGTTTTAGTTATAACAATGTATTATATTATACAAGTTATTCTTTTTTAGTTTACAAAAAATTAAATTTATAACTTCTACCTAAATTCATTCTTCCCTTATAACTTTAATTAAATTGAGTAACTATACAAGTATTTCTTGAAGAGGGTTTATTTGCACACCATTTTTGTACACGAGTCCTTGTATCAAAATAAAGGTTAAACTAATTAGTAAGTCTCTATTTTTAAAGAATTTTTTTTAAATAAATCTCTATAATTTAAAAATTATAAATAAGTTCTTATAAACTTTTTTAAAGAAAATTGAATGGATCTTAGATCCAACATATTGTTAAAGCTTTATAGGAACTCATTTAAAAATATTTTTAAAATTATAGAGACTCATTTATAATTTTTTAATTATAAAAGTATATTTTAACTTTTTCAAAATTATAAAAACTTACAAATTAATTTAACTATATATATATAAAAAAAAAAAAACTTACATGCTTTTGATTTTTAGATCATGCGTACCTTATACCTCAGGTTTAAGTTATATATGCACGGCCCACATCAGGCATAAAGTGTATATAAAGTGTATGTAGTGATGTAAGAAGGTGACAAGGTTTTAAATTATTCATGTAGTTCAATTGTGGTCACGCTGCGGCTGATATAGCTGATACAGACTAATATAAACTAATATAAACTGATATGATTTGTAATTACGAAATGTTACAATTATAGTGACGCAAACTAATACAAATTGATATGATTTGTAATTACAGAGTAATATGATTTGTAATTACGGAGTATTACAATTGTAGTAACTGCCTCAAACAAAATGTTACGGTGCATCATGTGATGCAAGCTCTAAATTTAAAAAGTTTGAAAAGAGATGTAAAAAAAAAGTATGAATGACGTTACTCTAAAAAGAATCTCTTTCATACCTCCCATAATCTCATTTTACTTTTTTTTCCACCAATTTTTTTATTACTTGTCGATTTTTCTGTGATAAAATTAATGGCTTTTATTTCCTTACATTTTTTTAAAATATGTATAACTCATAATTTATAAATTTAATAGAAAAGCTTTAAAAAAATTTACAGTTAATCTTTAAATAAATTTAGACAAAAAAGAAAGTTATAAAGAAAATGGTTTCCCACAGAGATCAAATGGGACTGAGCCATTTGCAGCCATGGTGACTGTGGAGTGCCTCGATGTGGGGATGACCACATTGAGCAAAGCCGCCATGTCCAGAGGAATGAGCCACTTCGTCTTTGTTTTCTACTCAAATGCTCTTGCCACTTTGATACTCCTTCCTTCCTCTTTCATCATCAACTGGTCTCACCTTCTCTCCCTCTTCACTATTTCTCTTCACCAACACTATCAACTTCTCTTCCTCTTGTTTGCAGAACAACAAGACCACCCCTTTCTTCCTCCTCAGCCTTGTTGGGTATGTATGTATGTAACTGCAATATCTGTTTTTCTTATTCTTTTTTAGAAAGAAAAAATAAAGGTAAACCAAAATGAAGAATTTTGTTCATTGGAGATTTGCAGCATAACTGTGATGCAGAATTGTGTTTTCACCGGTATAAACTACAGCTACAGCTCGCCCACTATTGGATCTGCTATGAGCAACTTGGTTCCAGCATTCACATTTGTGCTAGCGGTCATCTTTAGGTAATTAGGTCCTTTTCTTATACTCATATATTATAGATAGGGAGATTTTCCAAACATATTGGAAGTCAGAGTTTGTGGTTATAACTCGGGTTTGATAAAATATAATGTTGTCTCACTTGCAGCATTAGAACTGGAATGAAAATATATTGTCGAGATTCTTAGGAAAATAGCGAAACGATCAGATTAGACTGTAGTAGTTTGCAAAGGTTATAATTATGCATAACACAATTGGATTATTTTACTTCCTTGAAAACCATTATAGGATGGAGAAGTTAGATATTAGAAGCTCAAGAAGCCAGATCAAAATCATGGGCACAGTGCTGTCAATCTCAGAAGCATTAATCGTGACATTTTACAAGGGTACTCCCATTGGCGGCTCTCAGATTCAACCCTCTCCATCACGACCACTCCCATCTATGTTGGCAGAAACTAATAACTGGGTCACTGGGGGTCTCTTCCTTGCCACTGCCTGTTTATCTCTAGCAGTCTGGAGTATTGCTCAGGTGATGCCCAATTTGATTAGACCACTTAACACCACAATGCCACATAGGTTCGAAGGTTTTCAGTTTTACTGATGATGATGTATGAGAATATGGATCTGATTTGGTTGAACATATTTGCAGGCAGCGATTCTTAAAGGATATCCATCGCAGTAGACCATAGTAGCAATCTCTTGCCTGTTTGGAACCATCCAATGAGCAATACTTTCTCTGATTATAGTCAGAGATCCAAATGCCTGGAAACTCTAAGGCCTGACATTGAGCTCATCTCCATATTCTATTCAGTAAGGACATACTAGCAACCAAAACAAAAAGAAATAAAGCACATAAATAAGTTGTTAATCATCGAGGGTTTATTGCAAAGCACATTCCTATGTGGTAAACAATAATGCAGGCGACTTTTGGTAGTGTGTTAACATTTTCTGTGCAGACTTGGCGCATACATAAGAAAGGGCCTGTATTTGTTTCCATGTTCAAGCCCGTGGGGATTGCCATTGCTGCCTTGATGGGTGTTGTCTTCCTTGGTGACACACTCCATGTTGGCAGGTAACTCTCTCACTTCAAAAATATTCTTTGCTATGTTGTTTACCCGGATGATGAGAATTTGCCATCAAATGTCAACAATAGAATGCAGTGACGGCTTCCGCCAAACTGATAATAGTTTCATGTAAAAAAAACCCAGGCAGCGCACCTGCTTTCTATATTGACCATGATTTGTTTGTTTCCATGCCACATTCAGTGTCATTGGCGCACTAGTAATCGCCATTAGATTTTACACGGTACTCTGGGCGCAATCCAAAGAGGAAAATGGGAGAGGCCACAAAGTTGATGGACTGTCATCCTCCTTGTCACAAGGGAGTCCTCTACTAGAGTCATCATTGAAACCGGTGATTTAGCATAACCATTGCGTCAAAGATCATTGTCTACTAGTTCATTGACCCTAGTCTACTAGTTCATCTTCGTTAATATATTCAAGTCAACAGACATCAGATATGAAAGAACCTTTTTACAGGAGAGAATTTTACAATCTATAGTTGTGTTCTGTATTGCCCACTTTGGGTAAGTCAAAAGAAATCAAATCACATTGGTGAAACTAATGGCAACTCTTTACATTGCTCAGTTCCCTCAAAATTCAAAAAGGAAAATGTAAAGGAAGACAACTAATTGTAAATCCTGCTATGCATCTTCCACCCCTCGCAAAACGCGGAGTCATCAGTCCCCATAGTGGTATTAGCACTTAAATGAAACATTCCATAACTCCCAATACCGTGTAGGGAAACAATCTAACAACTAAAAACAAAAATTTCAGTCCAGCCTACACATCTGCACCTTTCTTAACCAGATGACGTCGAAGGGAGAAACAGGGTGCGCATGAAACAGCAATCTAGATGCAGAACCTACCTACATTATGATCCAAATCACGACTTAAGATCATCAGACATTGCTGATGGTATGCAGTGTGTTGCAAGAATATCTAGAGTAGCTGCCTTTGCAGTCTTTGTGCGAAGGACCACTATCTGCATAGGAGATGATTAGTTAATAAAAGAGCTAATGCCATGCTTCACACAAGCACTTAAAACAGAGGGAGGGATAGAGAGGGCACCTGTTCATAATCTAGATCAAATTTTAGATATTCATCATCGCAGCTTTCTACCATGGTGGCCAAGCTCTTGAGATTTTTCACAGGTTTACCATTGAAAGCAAGGACCTTCACAAATATACAGAATAGAAGGCAGTAAACAATTAAGTGGTTAAGCCAATATAGCTATCAGCAAGGAAAGCAAAGAAATGAAACATAGCCACTATAAACCTGGGTGTTAACAATATCCTCATATCCGATATTGATATCAGCCACCAGCACCTTTAATGTGTCAAAGAGAAAATCAGACTTGTTAAGATACTTAAGAGAAACAGCAGCAAGAGAGACTGACAGAGAGAGAGTACCTGAGAGACCACAACCAGTTGTTCATCTGGCGATTGTGGCATTGAATGCAGCAGTTTATCCAAAAGCTTGACTGGAGCTTCATATTCGTAATCTTTTCCATACTGTCATATAATAAAAAATGAGTTGGAAAAGTATGGCTCCATGAGAAAGCTTAGCAAACACAGAATGTATTAATGAATTTACTAATTAATGCCAAAAGTAAATCAGAATGCTACAATAAACACTGCTCGTGTCATGACACCTGAAAGTGAAACCTTTATATAATAGTAGAATTTCAAAACTCTATATTGTCAATCGACAGTTTAAATTAGATTTAATACATGGAGATACATACTAAAACTGACTAAATACATCTCTTTCAATTGTTGTAATCAACTTAACCACCGCTCCAACTTTAATACAGGACTACGTCCCTCTTGTATAGAGCCTATTACACATTATGGGCCATCTAGATGCAGCAGGTAGCAGAACATAATTTATATGGCTATGACAACTGAACCATGCTATTCACTTATCCATAAACATGTTATAAATTCACCAATGCAGCTCACTATATCAATATAGTGTAAAATTTTAAATGTCACAAATACTATTAAACTTCTAAACATCTCAATAATCTCCTCGGCAATGATGACCACTCTCTTAAGTGTAGGTTTAGATTAGCTGTGAAAAAAGATTATGTTAAAAATCAATTATATGTAGAATCGATTTTCAAAAAACTCGATTATGAGAAAATTTATGTTTGGAGTGTTAGTTCATAATCAATTTTAAGATAAAGAATTTTATTTGGATTTTATAAAAAGAATCGCTTTTACACACTTTAAACAAACAAGATAGATTTTAGATAAAACAGATTTTTATTGAAATAAAAATCTGTTTTGGGAAAGAAATAATCTTTCCCAAACATGCTCTAAGTTTCATGCTGCAATAATGAACCATCTTCCATTTCAGGCAGATATGACACGAGTTCAAATTGTCAGGTCAGGTGACGTTTATCCAGAACACAGAAGTATCACACATTAAAATACCACTTGGAGGAAAAAACATAGAAAGAATAACAATATATAATATAAACAATAGTAAAAACCAACAGCATCACGTAGACACCCAATAATAACTGAATTATGAAAGCGTAAGGATATGGATTAACCACAAACCTCAGATCGAAGATATGGAACTGAAACAGTTGAAAACACAAATCCTGCAACAATATAATATGAGGGAGGCTTGCCCTTGCTGTGTGCTGGAATGAGCCTTCTGTGACTATCGAGTTTAATTTCAAATTTGAAAATATCTGAATTTCGCAATACTTTGATTGCTGCATTATCCCCAGTATATTTCTGGGATATAAGATAACTGAAACCAATGCGCTCTCCATGGCGAAATGGAACTGAAATGAACATCAGGAGGGTAAAGCATTATATGACAGACAGCTAAACTCAAAACTGTTCATACATATCATATTGGTCACAAGAGAGATGGTTAATTAACACAAGAAATCCCATTATTGCTACCTCACCAATATAGACTGTGACTTTATCGTTAAACTGCATACAAGCAATCGAGTATTAGTATTATACTATTACAAGAGATGGCAGAGTTTTGTTTCTCCTCTTCTCCGTATCTAAATTGAAATTAGTAGACCAAAACCTAACCCATAAAAAAACTGCTAATCCAAATGGTAAATGATAAAAATGGACAGATCTGAAAAATAGATTCCATCAATTTAATACAAATATTTGTTGACATTCTACAGAGAAGTTCCAAAGTATTTAGATTTTTTGTAAGGCACTTCATTAGTCACAAAACTGGTAGTTTATGTATAGATCATAATCTGAGAGACAACCTGTGGAGCCATGACATGTTCAACGAATGCTGTCTGTGACCAAAAGAGGTCAAACGTTTATGTTATAGAATATCTTAGGGTTATTAGTCTTATTGTTAGTGGGCTTGGGCTTGTACTCGTAGCACTAGTACTTGACCTAATTATAAGTATAAATAGGAGCATTAGGTTAATGTCTTTATCACATAAATCATATAATCAGTATACTATTGTTAGCCGTCTTTCTCTCTTTTCCTTCTGCCCTACCTAAACCCTATAATTTCAGCAGTTTACTACTACTTTCTTCTATCATAGTTGCTATCAAATAATAAATGATGGGTCCTCTCACAATTGATTTTTTCTAGTAGCTAAGCAAAGTGCACCTAAACAAATATAAGCTAGATAGCATGCATAAATGTATAAGGAAACTGAAAGATAACCACTCACCCGTTCCATCATTGGCAATATCAATCCCATCAAAGCTAAGGATAACATCCGATGGTTTCAAAACCTTAGATTCTGAAGCAGTAGGATCAATTCTTCTAATACGAACACCTTTCTGATCAGGTCTCATGCCCATTGCCACTCGCAGATCAGGATTTTCCATTTTCTGCCACTCAACCCCAAGAATAGGGAACCCTAGCAGCAGATTGAGAAAGAAAGGTTTAATACATAAAACTTCAATCCTCAAAATTTTTACCATGCTCAGATAACAGCTTGTAAAAGTGAAATCTACATCTTAGTACATAGCAATCATATTACCAGTATATCTTCCATTCTTCTCATAATCCTGGATGAAATGCATGATAACTGGTGTCGGAATGACGTAACCTATATTCTCCGCATCTTCGTGCTTGAGGGACTGAAATGCAATCCCCACACAGTTACCTTTATCATTAAATGCAGGCCCACCAGAATTGCCAGAGTTTATAGCAGCATCTATCTGCAAAAACGACCTTGATGAGGAGAAATCAGGATATGTTAAATGAAGCATAACTAAACAATAAAGATGGAAGGGAAGATCAATCATTTCAACCTAACCTGTAAACCAAGAAGTTCAGTGGATCCATGGACATAAGATAGAATCTCAATGCGCGATACAACACCACTGGTCACAGAAATAGTGTCTCCCCCAATTGGGTAGCCCACAACAGTGACTGCATCTTGAAGTGTGGGCAAATCCCCAAACTCTACAGGTGACATCCCTTGCCAGAACTCATCATCATCAACAGTAAGCATGGCTGCAAGTGTAAAATCAAATGCATTAATTTGGATTCATATTGGAATTTTTACCTAAAAAACCTTCGTTGTGATACTTTAGATGTAGTAAATTAGTAATTCTATGAAACCCCCACCCCTAAATGTATTACAATACACACAAGCTTAAGCACGTAACCAGGAGGCTCCACGACAGCAATGAGGAGTCTCCACACAGCTTATTCTTCATATCCTCACAATTATTGTTTTACAATTCCATAACTAGTTTCATATAACAGCCGTATCCTTTCCTATTGTTGTTTTACGATTCTATTCCTTTATTCCGCCTTTTAACATTCAAAATTAATAAATTATCAATCCACAAAATAATTATGCTCGACTTTCCAATATCTTGTACAAGTCGTAAACAGAATGATTCAGTCTTCACTGACAAAACTACTACTCACTATTCACAGGCAAGAAGATATCCATCCCATTACAACGAATCATAAATCCACCTAAATTTGGTTTCCAACACTAACATAATTTCCAATTTGATAAAAACTCCAAAGGCAACTAACTAACACATAGAAATAGAATAGAACAAATTTGGTTACCAATGTCGCACTCGGTTCCAATGGCAAGCACCTTGGCCAAGTACTTGGTATCAGAACCGCGTTTCTTGAGCTTGACCTGGGTGTAATGCTCCACCGAATGCGCATTGGTGAGCACCCTCCTCCCACCAATCACAAACCCACTGCTGCTGGAGCTGTACTGCCTTTTCCTCTGCCACGGCAGCGAGAAATTCGGCTCCGTGTGCACGCAGAACACCTTCACCACGGAGTCCATCGCCGGCAACACCCTCGCCGAAACACTCTCCCACTCTAGCTCCGCTTCCGCTTCCACCGCCACCGCAGGGGAACCCCCGACTTCGCCGCCGCTATTGTCGACGACGGGGCGGGCGAGGCGCCGAGCGGAGGCGAGGGAAAGTGGCTTGTCGGAGTGATTGGGGAGCTTCTTGGGACGGCCACGGCGGCGACGGAGGTGGGGAGAGGCGGTGTTATCGATGAGTTCGATGTTGCCGACGGAGAAGACATCGTCCATTGTAGAAGGGTTGTTGTTATTGCTGTTGTTGCTGTTGTTGTTGGTAGGGGCGGTGGGGAAATCTAGGGTTTCGGGGGCGGGGTTTTTGGGTTTGCGTCCTCTCTTGCGTTTGTGATCCCCCATTTTTGGTTTGTTAAATGCAAATGGTGGCGATGACTATGGGGTACGACGCAGAGAGAGAGGAAGGAGAATGCAGAGGTCAGAACTCAGAAAGAAAGAAATGGCGGTGAGTGACGATGAGGACCCCAACGTAATTGATAAATTTCGAACCTGGGTTCTTGTTCTTGTATGCTAGAAATTTTGTGTTTTATTAAGGTACGCTGATTTTGTTTTTCTCTAAATGGTTTTTTTTTATGAGTTGTTAAAAATTTATTTGTAGTTGATTCTCGTTAAAAATTGTTTTAACTCACAAAATAATGTTTTTGGAAAATGTTCTTATATATAAAAAAAAATATTCGTAAATACTTTTTTTAATGAAATAAAAAGATGATACAAAAAATAGTTAAGTCATATACGCACTTAACTAAAGAAGTAAAGAGTGCAATAAAATATAAGTATCCCACCTTAAATATGAAATTAATTAAAGTTTTACAAAATAATTAATATTAAATCAAACAATGATATTTAAATTAATGGTAAAATTTAAAATATTTCAGCTAACTTTGAATCATATACCATTTACCTCCTGTGCTTGTTTTTATTTTTATTTTAAGTGTTAAAAATCGGGGATCTAACATATTTTCACATTAATATAATATTGTCCACTTTGAGCTTAAACCCTCATGGATTTGCTTTTGAACATCACCAAAAAAGCCTCATACTAATAGAGACATTTTACTTACTTATAAACTCATGACCCTTTTCTTATTTAGGCAATGTAAGACTTGTTTGCACCTCAACATTAAGTATATTAGAAACACAAACGCTTAAATATAAGAGAGAAATAAGTGACATGGCGAATGATCAAAATCCTAACATCATCTTTCTATACTAAATATGTAAAAGACTCTTTCATTTATAGTTATAAAAACTTGGTAGTCGATTCGGTTAAGATATTGAGTTAATGGGTCACTGGTTCAACTAATGAGTTATTGGTCGAACTGCATAAAATTAAATAAATATTTAAATATATATATATATATAAATACACACTACATATGATGATATTTATCATTATAAATAACTAAAATATATTTATTTTGAGAAAAAAATGACCTTTAAAAATAAAATTTAACCCTTAATTCATAAAAAAAATCTTAATATTTTCATTAAAATGCTTATAACTTAGAAAATAAGTTTTTTTAAAAAAAAATTAAGACTACCATGACGTAGATCTCAAAAAGTTATATAAAATAAATATATAATTAGTCTAAATCGGACAAACGAGTCAAAAGTTATGATTTTTCAAAGTTTTAAAATTTTTTTTTAATTTAGTGACCTGGCCAGTTTTTGTTCAACTAACCGGATCATTAATTTTCATCCAAAACCAATCGAGTTGGATTGGGTCATACCAGTTTTAAGATATACCTGATCCAACTAGTCTATCAAACTAATTACTTGACCAATTCGTTAATTCACCAACTAAACCTACCAGTCTAATCTGATCCAATTTTTATAACATGACTTTCGTCCAACATACACTTGTCTTGTTAACGCATAAAGTGGGAAAGAAAAAATCAAACTTTTAGTTATGTACAATTTATTGCGGGGCTTATAAAATATCAAAAAATATATTTATTCTTTACTAAATGTGAAAAAGAAAATATTATCTTCAGTAGGCGTTCACTACTTAAAGCTATTTTATATATCCAAACTCCAGAGATCATTTTTAAAAAATTTCATTTTTATAAGTTATTTTTAAAATCGATTTTCATACCTTTTAAAATTTAGAAAGAAAACATTTTTTTATGCCATGATCTATTTAAATAAAAATACTTTTTATACTCACATCGTGCACGCGTTGTTATTAATATTAGAAAAATAAATATATCACATTTCTCTATTTCTTTCATTTTTGTGGTAAACAAAGTACGTGAGCAGATAATTTGCTCAAATTAGTAGACTACGATAGGATGTGTTACTCTATTTTTTTTTTTTAATTGCCTTCTAAAATAACACATTAGCAACAACGGATAATCATAGAATTCAAAATTAGACATTTTCATAATGAGACGAACAAACCCATGTTGAGTCAATCTCTCGTTGGCATCACTTTTCCCTATCTGCATGTTTTCATTTGGTGTTTTATATTTAAATTTATTTCCAAAATCAAAGATAAAATTTTGTACTCATAGTTCTTTTTCTTAATTTTAATAAATTATACAGAGATACATTGTTTTAATAATATACATTTAGTTTGTAGTTTCTCAAAGATACAATAGACATATTATTTGTAAAAAAAAATTAATGAACAAATTTAAAGTGAAGGTATTTGTAGTCTTGATTAAACTATAAAAAATCCATTAACTTATCTACTTTACTTAAGTTATGTAATCTTTTAATAATTTTGAAGAGGTTAATATTCATTTTTATTAGAAATTAGAGTTGCCATTCTAAAATGAGAATCTTTTCAGAATTTAAATTCTTAAACTATACTTCATTCAACTTTTGATGTGCCATAATGGGCTTCCATTGAGCTCCATTATGTTAGGAATTGAACATGACTCAAAATATGCATGCATACAAAATATATGATACACGGCTACCATTGATTTGAATTTGTATTTGTAACATGAAACGGATAAAGATTTTTTTTAATTAATTAGAAGGTACATTTTAGAGATTAAAGTGTATTATTAATAATTGTTAATTAAAAAATTAGTATTTTTTTATTAAATATAAATACATGAATAATAAACTATGAAATTGTTATAACTATTCTCTTAATTTTCTCATAAATAATTACTACTTGTGCTTTATTTATTTGACTCTAACCACAAAGTTCTAGTAACTACTTATGTTTTATTATCTAAAGTGTACCATACACTTTAAAAGAACCAAATCTGGTTCAAGTAAAGTTAGTTGTAGATCTAAATGTTTCCGAAGCGCTTAAACCAAATTGTTTTATATTTTGTTTGGTTAAAGAACATGATCATATTTTTACATATATTATCTATTATAATATATAAAAGCTTGAGCAAGCAAATGAGGAACTTCCACAGTTATATAGCAATGAAGAAGCTCCACTAGACTTCCCAATAGCTTATATTCTTCATATATTCATTGCACGAATAAACGAATGTCTTTTCGAGTTTGCAGTTAAACGGATTCGACACCTGTGCCAATTATATGCTTTGTCCTAATGCATGAGTGTTCTCCTTTGAGAGGTTTAAAACGCACATACAACGCACGGGTCAATAACTACTTGAAAATAAAATCAAAAGCTGCAACTGCCAAGTCCCCAAGTCAAAATATATAAATATCTATATCTAACTCAATCCTCAAAACAAAAAACGAATGCATGAATGTTCTTATCTTTTTAGAGGTTTGAGATACCCGCGCAACGAACAAGTTTTTAGCTAAGTAAAAATAAAACCAAAAGCAATAACAAGCTAGTCCCAAGGTCAAAGTATATCAATATTAATATCTATATCTAATCTAAGAAAAAGGAATCACCAAAATAATTTAAGTTGATATTATCTTTTCATTTCTTCTTTTTTATGATTTGTTTTAATCTAAAGACAAATTTTGTTATTTTGGAAAGTGACTACGATCAATGGATAGAGAAAAAAATCCACTTAATAGTTGCTCCCACTATTCTAAGAATGAACAAAATAGGAATAGTTTTAATACTTCATAACATGACTTATTATCAATCAAACCACAATCACATCATGTTCATATCGTTTTATTCTGAAAACATCTATATAATTTGTACGATATCATGGTTGTAGTTTAATTAGAGACTTTTGACACATCATAACACAAGGATCAGAAATAATAGAAAGACAAGAGATGTATGTCACTCCATTAACATTAGAACAACGATGCTTGGGCTCATCTTGACCAATGTGCTTTATGTAAATATGTTTGAGTATTTTGCCAAACAAATAAATAATTAAGACAGTTGAGTATAAATAATTAAGACAGCTGGTCTGTAATTGATGAAAGTCCACGATATCAACAATGATAAGGCGATACAATCAATGGTATTATGCTGAATAGAATGTGATGTAGATAAATATTCATTTACATAACAACAATGCGATGTAGAAGAATGTTCATCTGAAAAAAAAAAAACGAAAATAAAACCGTACACATTGTAATGTTTTATTGCATCCAAAACTTGTCATATGTAGCATTAAATTTTCAATTTATTGTAAAAAATACAAAAAATTGAACCACCATAACCCATTTTCCATCAAATGCATTTTTTAAGGTTAAAGCCTCATTTCAGCGTCCAAAGAAGCTGCCATTGGGAACACCACAAACAATATTCATTAATCACTATTATATTGATCAACATTAAAGCGTAAGCATCTTAAATTGCCTCAATGAAGCATCAACAATGTTTTGGAATTAAAAAAAGGTAAACAGAAAAAACAACAATGATGCATCAACCACTGTTGAGAAACATAAAACACAAACATGGTGAATTATAACTTCACCCAGATTTTGAGGTCAATTTGGTATAAGTGTAGTTATTTATGTGCATAGTGTGTTCCTTTGTTCCTTTTGTGGGTGATCCCCTTTTATCATTCATGTTGCTTAATGTTTACTTATTATATCTCCAACCGACCTTTTTAACGCCTGTAATAATGCATACCCCCCATCATTCTCTCCTCCATAAAGCACAATCCTTGTAGCCACCTGCTGTGACTGAATGAATTATATGCTGGCATAGCCGACCAATCTTGACTTCTTTTTGTTTTGCTTTTTCAAATAATCAAAAACATAAATGTTCTTTGAAAATTTCGGTTTATTGTTATTTTATTAGATGGTCATACACTTTTTGGTTAAAAGATGCTCATTCTTTATATATATTTGCTGATTTGCTCCTTACATTCGTGTTCCTCAAACCACAAGTGTGGTTTATTTTAAGGTTCAATTTGGTGTTACTTTAAAAATGAGGGTAAAAATATATATGTATACATTTCATGTAAAAATATATGAAAAACTCATCTTTCAATTCTTTATTTAAGAAAATATTAAACTAACTCTAAATGTTATGTAATAAATTTAAATTTGCAGAAAATTGTCAATTAGTTTGACTGAAATTATTTTATATATAACAAGGTAAAAGTTTAAGATTAAATTTTTATCTTGTTATAAAATACAAAAAATGAAGGCAGAAATTATTTTATTATGTAATTTATGCTCATACGAAAAAGATTAAAATAATCATGCATCAGATTTCTGATGTATCAATTCTCAGTTTACGAATCAAAATCATAAGTATTGGCTTGAAAAGTAATTGCATGTTTGATTTAGTTTAGTTGGAGTTAGAATTTTGTTTAATTTAGTTTGTAAAATTCATAAATCAAGCATTACTTGATTCGAAATTAACCCTCAAATCAAACTAGATTGGATGGTGAAAACATACCTTATAATATATTTTCCATTTGAAATCTCGTATTAAACCTCGTCAGCAAGAAGACAGGGTACCGAGCCTCTGTACATGCAGACAAATCATTATATTATTAAGATCTCACCAATAAATAGCTAAGCTAAAATTGTTTTTGAAAAGTTATCGATAGGTATTGTATTGTATTGGGGACCATATACTACTTTGGTGTCAAATGAGATGGTTTACTACTTTTCTTTCTTTTTTTTTTTAAAAAAAAACTGTTATATTAAAATAACTACGATCTTCGTAACAAAACAACTAGAATAAAAAGCTATTTATGTACCCCAAAAAATATAGTTAATTTGCTGTGAATAATAGTTACTTTGTTAAGATTTTTTATACCTAATTTTCTAATAAATAACTAAACTTCACACATAATAACCACACTTTATTATAATAACTCTTATAGAAAAAATAAATATTAAAAATATTTTTAAAAAATGAATACGATTTTGAAAAGATGTAATTTTCTATATAACACTTATCAATAGTTGTCTTAATTTTACAAAAACCAATAAAGTCATTAGGAGTATAAAAAAAGTTTAAAACTCAATGATGTGATGTATTCCTCAATCGGTTGCAGCGGTGCGTTTTGTACCATCATTAATCACTATGGACATCTCATGGGTTACACACTTGCACCACGCACGACATGGCCATAGGAGTTTCCGTTGCGCTAGTTATAAATGTACCTAACTTCTGCCCTCATCCTAATCAAAATAATTTAAAATAAATCTATCCACATGATTTAAGAGTGGGCAACCAACCCATTATTTAATTTTAACTAATAATAAAATATTTACACATATATTATTTATATTTCACACAGCATATATAATTATTATTTTATTTTATTTTATTTTAAATTTTATCTAAAAATAATTTATTTTTTAATAATGAATTAAGGAAAAAAAGAAAAGGAAGTGCTAGCTAGAGCAAGGAGGAGTGAATGAGTGAGAATCATGTGAAGTGCCGCCAGTCTCTCTCTCTCTCTATCTTTCTGAAACAATCAAAAAGCTTCATTTCAACCTGCAAAATCGAACAAAACACAACCTTTGTTTCTGTAAATTCTTCTGAGAGATTCTTGTTGTTGTGTTGTTGGTTCCAATGGCTGCAACTGCTTCGAGGTTCATAAAGTGTGTGACCGTTGGGGACGGAGCTGTAGGGAAGACCTGCATGCTAATTTGCTACACTAGCAACAAATTTCCTACGGTATAAAATCTTTGGCTTTTTGCTGTCATTTATATAATGTTTTCGCTATAATTTCATGAAATCGATGTCTTTTATGTATGTGGGTTTGTTTGTGTTTGCGTGCGTGTTGGGGTGAAGGAGTGAATACAATAATTCTCGTACAAGGAACCCACTTGTCAGTTATCATCTGGGTTCTGCCCCATGTGTTACTTTTCTGTTGAATCTTACTATGTCTTGTGTTTTGGACTCTGATTTTTGGCTTTTCCCCTATGTTGGGTTATGCTTGGGGGGTTGGTTGGTTGGTTATCAGGACTATATTCCCACGGTGTTTGATAATTTCAGTGCAAATGTGGTCGTTGAAGGAACAACTGTCAATTTGGGCCTCTGGGACACTGCTGGTATATTTACATTTTTACAGAGACTTGTTAATTGTTGTAGTACTATTTTTAGTTATGCAGACAGAAAAAAAAATGATGATCATAACTGGGGGAAATTTTCTGTAATTTAATTTCTGATGTGCATGAAAGAAATTTGTGATGTCAAATGGCAAAGGTTGTTATGTTCGATTTGCTTGCAATGTCTTCTTCCTTAGGGCAAGAGGATTACAACAGGCTCAGGCCTTTGAGCTACAGGGGGGCAGATGTCTTTGTCTTGGCTTTCTCTTTGGTTAGTTGCGCAAGCTACGAGAATGTGTTGAAGAAGGTATGTTTGTGTCTCTGTATTAGTACTTCGACATGTATTGCAGATTTCTCATTTATTCTCTAATTTTGTGTACTCTGTTCAGTGGATCCCTGAACTTCAGCATTTTGCCCCTGGCGTCCCTGTGGTACTAGTTGGCACCAAATTGGGTAAGTCATCAAGCAGTGGTCTTATTACTTGTCTCAATCCAATACTTTTTTTTTTGGGTAATACAACCCAATGCTATTTTATCTTCTGATTTTAGGTGTTTTTTTGCCAAATTCTTCGTAAAGCATGACCCAAATGCCATCCGAATAAGACCTGTCCAACTGGAACACACCTATTCCCTTTTGACTCTAGAACCATAGCAACAGGCCTGTATAGATAGATTAGATTCTTTAGAATGTCATTTTGGTATGTTGAAACATATGTGCTCATTAGGCATAGATTTACGTGATATCTTGTACAACATAATTAATTAAAAATATGCACAAAGTTTTGTGTGAAACCATATTTACATTTTTAAACTTTACAAACTCATTTCTCACAAAACTTTCCAAAAGGTTGCCGTTCATGTTAAGTAGGCATATAATCTTGGGGCAAGGGTACCTCAAAACTTGTCCATGCATGCCTTTGTCATATTGAAGACGAATTTTATTTTACATATACTCTATCACATATTTGTGATCCATTAATGAAATTATATCCAGCTATAAATGCAAACTGCTTGACAAAGTGTCTTATACCGTTGATGCTATTTACTTCTATTACAGTAAAGAACAAGTTGGGCCCTGTAATGCTAAAGGCTATTATCATAGCTTTGCTTGAATATTTTTATCCCTTCTTATTAAATTAATCATTTGTCAGATTATCTCATATAGAAATATTATATTACTCATAAAAAGGATGTCTCAAGCTTTTTCACCAAAACAAAAAAGAAATTAAATCTGAACCACGGAGAAGCCTCATAACAATATACAAGTAGATGAAATAAATGACTCAATTTCATTTAGGCTTTATAATGCAGAATGTTGACCATCAACTGTAACATTGCCACACAGTAGAATGACAGGAAGTGTCTCTTGAGAGAGATTAATTATGGCAATAAATGAGCAACATAATCACAATCAAATATGATGGTTAATTGGTTATCTCCTCAATTTGTTATTGATTCATTGATTACCTCAGATAACTTCATATTCTGATTATGAACAAATTTCACAATCTCTTCCGTTCCTCATGGAAGACTTTTGACCACTCATCCCTTCAACAGTTTTGCTATTTTTGACTTAAGTCTGTCCCGAAATGCAAAATGAACCTTATCTAGTTTTGTAGCCTCTATTTGTAGATAATATTTCTCTTGGATCCTTGGCGCAATAGCAAATTTGTAGACATAAAGGAAATGGTAAAATAGTGAATCCACCAATTGTATAGATTTTTTTGTTGACATCCATATTTCATGTATGGTGGTGATCTGTTCAATGTGCAATGTTATTGACTTCTGCGTGTAATACTGCGTTTATGATGAACATGTAGATCTCAGAGAAGACAAGCACTATTTGGCTGATCATCCTGGTCTGGTGCCTGTGACTCCTGAGCAAGTACAGTATCTTCCTTTATTAGCTGTGTACAGAGTTCAATAGGCAGTGTTTATTGAAACTGTTGGCTTTTGTTCATAACCAGGGCGAGGAACTGCGTAAACTGATAGGAGCTACCTATTATATAGAGTGCAGCTCAAAAACTCAGCAGGTATGTTTATACTACCATTTTATTCTTACAACACTTCAATGTCTCAAACCATATATAGAGAAATACCTCACATTCTCTTCTAAAGAAAACTAACTCAACTCCCTAATTAAGAAGCATTATACGGGATTGTTTGCCAGTGCTTTACTAGGTAAAACATACTTCAGACATGTTAGAATTAATCACATGTTGAATGCTAGTCAACATTGTAGTTAATAAGCTAGCACATCTAGCACATGTTAATTGTGTAGTCAAATGTCATTATTATAGTTTAGTTATTTCCTAGGCTTGTATAGGCTATTAATAAGTCCTTTGAGTTGTTCTAGGATGATTGTAATCACCCTATAAATAGGGTGTGGTGTTCAGCCTAGTAACACACACACTTGATATAATTTATATACACAACTTTCCCCCTAATTCTCTCTCTTTCAACAAGAGGAATGCAAGGCCAGGGAATATTTTATTTTAAAATTAGGCCCCAGTGAGAAAAATGGATCAAATGGAAGATAGTTCGATTAAAAAGGGTAGAGGAAATCCTAAGATAACTTTAGGAGAACTTTTTTTTTTGAAAAATATTGCTTTAAATGGTTTTACTGAAAATTTGATTTTTGGTAGATCCCAATGGCAACCACACTTAGTCCAATAAGTTTTGGTTGTTGTTGTAAATATGGTTGGTCTGTGGAAGTTCAAAGGTGGGAAAAAATTTAAATCAATTATGCTCATGGACCATACTATTGTCTTGACCAAAAGTGGTGATTTCCATATGTTGTTCAAGGAAGCCTAGTTCTCTTGAGACAATATGCAAACAATACTAATTCACCCTAATGATTGCTTAGGATTTGAAATATCTATAATAAAGCGGAGCTCTTAGTTCATTATCTACATGATATTTGATGCTAAATGATCTATTGTGCTTCGCAAGATAGTCTTCATCATTTTTGCAGATAAATACTTCCTGTTGTTTCAACATTATGCTGCAAATGATCCTAGTCTTAATTCAATTGCAGAATGTCAAGTCAGTTTTTGATGCTGCGATCAAGGTGGTCATCAAGCCTCCACAAAAGCAGCAAGAGAAGAAAAAAAAAACACGTCGAGGGTGTCTACTGTCAGTACACTTTTTCCATATAATATCTTACAACTCAGTTTTTTCAAGTTGCCTGTTGCATTCTTGCCATATTATCATAATTTTGGCAATCTTATGTTTTTGTTGACATCCCAATAACAGTCCCCTCTCGTAACTCCTGTCTACGATACTTTCTTCTTAGTTCTGAAAGGGAATATGGTCATTAAGTGGTAGTTGAATTCATATGGACTGTCTGGTACCCGTTGTCTGGCACTTAAAACCATAACTATCCACATATACTCAACCAACAAATAAAAGTTATCCATTAAGGTTAAGACAATAGCTAACAGAATAGACCTACACAAGATGGAGGCATGGCGCTTTGCTTTAAGCACTTTATCTCATGTCTTGGCGAGCTTTTGGTCGCAAATCTATTGATTGTATATATTTTTTTTGTATAACCATTTACTCTTTTTTTACGTGGGTTTAATCTGTCTCAATGAAAATGCAGAAATGTCATCTGTGGAAGGAATCTAGTTCGTCTTAAATGAAACGTCTCATCTGTATTTCAACCAAAGGCATTTTACACGCGATGGCGGAACTCCGTTATCATCCTGTAGAAATTTTAAAATTGACTAAATCATTGGCTCGAGGTTTGCAGTATAGCTACTTACATTTGGCTGTTTTAAATTTCTGAATAGGTTTATGTCTTCAGGAAATATTAAACATTTGGACATGATTTCTTGTAAGGAAAGGACACTGAAAGCCAGTTTGTTGGCTAGTTATTATTTGATTTCTCTTGCTATAGATCTGGATGCGACATACATACTTTACATGATTTTATTACCTTCAAGAAATAGATGAATCACAAGAGAAGAAATTTTCACATTTGTTTATTGGGTAAAATACATATTACTTCTATGTAGTATGTGCTTTTCTTAACTTACATTTCTCAAGTATTTTTTGTCACTAAATTCCCTTAAGATATAATTTTTAAATGAAAAATAACATTTTTAGTTAAATCAAATGTAGGAGGCACGCCTGCAACACATGACTCAAGTTTTTTCTGCATTCCATCCCTTGTTTTCAAAGCATAGAAGCAAAGCACCACCACGCTGTAAAACAGGGGGCATAAGTTGGGGTTGAAAGAGGAGTTTAGTGTTTCATGTATTGTCTGGTGGGGGGTATATACAATGATTTAGTGACAAAGGATATGGGGAGCCACCAACAAAGGAACATGCCAAGCTGAAAACTTACACCTGCAACAAGTGAGAAATAGTTCCAATAACTTTCCTTTTTTCCATATCACAGTACAATTAATTAATAGTGGCAAACAAATAAAGTAAAATAAAACTGAAGAGTTTTCTTGAATTTTGACAGCACGATCATTGGAGCTCAATACTACAACACCCTCAATTACTTCTATGAGACAAACATCATTGGTAAAGAGGTGGTAAGAGCACATTATAATGGCCTCGCCGAGAGCATTGCAAGGGGTGGAGACCCTAGTGCATGAATCGTAGTGTACAAAGCTTGCCGGTACATGAAATGTCTTACTGATGGGGTTGAAGTCTTATCTATTTCTTTTGGGATAGCAATAAATGTATATTTTGAAGACCCAATAGCTATTGAATATCAATTGTTACATCTACAGGAAATGATGGCCACAAAGGGCTATTATCAGCAATTATGCTCCATGGGTACTAATAGACAATAGTATCAGTTGCCAATAGTGATAGGAAATTTGTATCTCAACTAGTTCTTAGAAATGGACAAAAGTTCGAGGTGAGTGTTAGTGTTCTGTTTAAAACATATGCTTCAACTATTAGCTTCATTAAAATCATAAGTTGACAGGCTGTTTATTTCTTGAATTTCACTATAATAGTGCTGGTGTCTTCATGGGAGGTGGTGCACGTGTCATAATGCCCTGAAGCCAGCAACGCTCATTACTATGGAGGAAATGGACAAAGAATTGGACTACATCAAATCCACCAAGTATATATTACTGAATATATCCTCTAAAACCCACGTTTTCCTACAAGATTATATTAATAAGAATTTTAGCAGCAGCTTAAACATAACCAAGATTGCCAATGAACAAGTGAAACCCCATAGCTCCCACTAACATCAAGACCATGAAACTCCACCTCTCAGCAGTGTCACGCACAACACATAAGCCCTTGCACATCCCGATTCAAAGCTAGCAGCACTATCAACTCCCAACACCTTTCTCAAACGCACCAACAACATCCCAGATCCAAAGCAAGACTAGCACCTTGAAGCCCAGCTGCCCAGAAAGTCTTCACTCACCAAACCCCATGTAACCCCGTTTTCATATTTTCTTAATTTGAATCCCAAGCCATTCCTTGCATATAACTTCATCACTCAGCATAGTGCCTCACAGGTATGGTCTGGCTTTGTGTGTGGACAAGTGGCATGGATCTTTAGGTGGCTGTGTGGCAAGGAAATGAGAGCTGGGCTCTTGTGGTTTCTTGGAGTAAAGGATTTCATGGGTCTTTGAGAGAGTTTGCAAGATGGAGAGAAGGTTGTGGGTGTGGGTCAAGTGATGTGCACACGAGCTTTCCGTTTTATTTAACCAAAGAAATAACGATTTCAGTTAAAATTGTAATTTAAGGGGGTTAAGTGATAAAAAATATATTTTAGGGGAGTAAGTTAAAAAAGATATATTACATAGAGTAACATGTATGTTACCCTTCCTTATTTTACTCAAATCCATTAAAAAAAATAGTGTTCTAAATATTAAAAATTTAACTTTTGATGACACTCAATAATGTCGTTTGTTCCATGTAATCTCATCCTCAACTAACAGGATAAATTTTGGAGGTTGTTATTTATTTTTATTGGAAGAAACACAAATTAGTTTGGTTGGTAAAAGTGTTCCAATTTACATCGGTTATTGAATTAATTAAATATTAAATTATTTTAATTAATTAATAATTTATTTATAGTTAATTAAATATTATTATTCAAAATAAAAATAAAATATTAATTAATTATAAATAAATTATTAATTAAAGTAATTTAAAATTTAATTAATCCATAACCAAACCAAATCAAAACACTTTTAGTTAGAACTAAATTATCAATTTCCCTTGTTTATTTCACCCAAGCAGCTGTTTGACTGGCTATTGTTGTCGAGTCTCATGACAAATTGATATGGAAAAATGACCTTAGGGGTCAATTTGAAAAAAAGTGATTCTCATTTGGTTCGTTTTAAAAATTAACTAATTATTCAACTAATTTAATTAATAATTTACATATAATTAGCCACATCAAGTATCAAAATGAAGATAAACTATTAGTTACTTGTATGTAAATTATTAGTTATATTAATTAAATATTTAATTAATTTTAAAACAAACCAAATAAAAATTTTCTTATCCTTATGATCATTTTCCCAACTGACATACTAATTATAATAGCTTGAGCCACATATGTAGTTGATAATATTACATCCAATTATACTTTTCATCACAATAAAGAAAAAAACCATAGGTTCACTATTCTAAATAAAGCCTACCGTAAATCAGCAGCTTAATGATTGAGAAATGCATAATTTTTCTAGCAGGCATTACTCAAAATGAAAATTCCTGTCGAACTCAAAGCCCAACAATAATTTAATAAAACCTCTCCCATATCCACAAACGAAGTTCCTGAAAAATTAAACATCCAACTCTCTAACCACAACTTGGAATGAAAATTGCTTCACTTACTAAGTACAACAAAAATGTAAAGTAAATGAAAAAAAGTGCAACTCATTTACAGTCCATCTCTTAAATTTTAACCATTTCTGCACCATGAGTTAAAATGAAAGTAATTTTGCACCCTTTACCAAGCAAAAGTAAGTGAAAACCAATCTTTTATTACTCTATTTTCTCTTTAAACTTTTCTCTTTCTCATTTCCCGCACGACACCGTAAAAAAAAAATTGCGCTGTATATTCTTATATACATCAGACATAACATCAAACAAGGAAAAATAAGATATATATACACACAAATTAATACAATACATATCCCGAAGTGTGGCTTGAAAATTTTTGGAAGCCACAGCACATTACAAGTTTCAGAAAATGACAGTAAACTCTATTAAAGGCAAACAGTCAGTGTTCTACCGTAGCTATAAAATCAAATTGCTGGCATTTATGACAAGGGCCAGAACTTCGATGGTTTCTAGAACTTCTTAATATTTGGCAGAAGCTGCAAGTATTATCATATTATGCTTTCAAAAATTATGATCTGCTGGCTTGGGGAACTCCTATACGAGCCCGAGATCTGTCGCCAAAAACATCAAAAGCAGTGCCAAATTCAAAAGTGACTGTACAAAAAACTGAATTCCAGTAACAATGAATATATTTAATTAAGATTAGCAATTACACCCTATTGCAACTACTTGCAAGTATCAGAAAAATCAATGGCACAATATACGAGAATTAGAGTTGTATGATAAAATATGGAGACTGGGATACAAGATTAATTATATCAATCACAGCAGAGAAGAAAAATCCCAGCTGCCAAAATTAATTGACCACTCAGCTGGTGTATATTTATATGTGTATATATGTGCAATCAAGAGGAAAAACAAAGAAAAGAGAAGGACAAAAATTTAGCAACAGAACACAAAAAGGAAAAGCAATCCTACAAGCCAACTTGCATTATTAGAAGGGCCGAGAAAGAAAGGGGGTTGTGGTCCACTGGATATAGATGACTCAAGTATGGGCATCTATCTACATGTCAATGTGACAGAATGCAAGCCTTTCAACAGTTAAGGTATCTACAAAGGGAAAACTGATCTGCAGCTACCTAGAACATATTGAAGGAGCAAATAGCTATTCTCTCCAGCAAGATTTCTTTTAAGATACATTTGATAGACTAAGGATTGGGGGTCAGAGTCCGTTAACATAATCAGGGGCTCACTTAAAACCTAAGTCTCCCAAAAGCTCAGAAGTTAGATGAAGACCCCTGAGAGTTAACCATTGCCCATCCTCAAATCTCTGAAGACAAGACATAGAGTATACAAGCAATTATATTTTCAGTTGCCATCACAACATTTAATTGCAAAGCACCAAGCGAAGAGAAATAAAAACTAACAACGCAGAATGCAGTGAAAAAACCTAGCAAGAAGAATGAAAAGAGAGATGCATAGTAAGCTGCAAAAGAAACAGGATTTCTCAATGAAAAAGGGACAGAAAACTCACAAAGAAACTGCAATAGCACTTATTCCTATATCATTTAAATATATATTTTCTTTACGAAAAAAATATCTCCCTCCTCTGAATTACATCAGTACAACACAGGATATATTTTCAAATATCCTCCTCCTCTCCAGCGCCTACATGTTACAAACAACAGTTGAATATACAAAACTAAACACTTACAAGCATTTGTGGGTCATCAGATTGTATGATTACAGATTTTGCTATTGCCATGAGGATTGCTTGTAGCCATCCCAACCTCCATCAGGTTCCTTCCTCTTAAGAACACCACTACCCAACTGGAAAATCCTAGCTTGTCCCTCAGCTAGGGCCAGCGAACTGGCAACAGAAAGTTGCCTTGGTACAAGAGGTGAACTTTCATCTCTCCCCTCTATGTCTGAACTGCCAGGTCCAGCATTAAGGTCTAAACCCTGCCTTGCCCATTTCCTACTGTTCTCAGCACTACTACTATTGCTACTATCTGGGAGGCTAACAACATAAGGCCTGGGATAATGTGGTGAAACAGTACCAACAGGCCCTATTAACTGTGAATTTACTGCAGGGAAGCAAAGCCTCCCACCTGATGTTGAATCTACATAAGTAGTCGATCCACCAGAAAATGACGCTGATGGAAGAGGAAAGCTGGAATTAAAAGGGAAGACAGGATATTGAAATGGTGCAGATGGATACGGCACTGCAGGAGAAGATGACAATACTGCCCCCCTATAAACATCAGGTCCAAATGGGTTGCCACCAGTCGCAGGACCCAACATCCTTTGTGGCCCATTAGGGGCAACAATTGAAAAGGACTGATCCCCTCTATCAGGCATAACTGAAGATATTGTTACAGCTGAATAGGTGTTCCCAGTAGAAGGAAACCACGATGAGAAGTTCCCTAGTTCTGCATTACCCATCCTAAATCCAGAAACAAGTGGTTGAGATGGCACACTGCTCCTAGCAAGCTGAGCGGACATCAATGGTTCAGTGCTGACTTCATCAACTGCAGGTCCATTGTTCAGATCAAAATCCCTGCGGACACTCGTCTCTTTATTTGGAGGACCACCAGCTGATGATTTCATCTGCAGAAGTGGTACATTCATTTTATGACTATTGCTTGTGGAGCAATTGCCTACATCAGAAGCTTCGTCAACTAGGTTCAAGTCAAGACCAAGTCCTCCAGAGGAGCAAACAGGTGAAGCCACAGTTCTATTGCATACTGTATCACGACCATCGGCTACAAGAGATACACAATCAGTCTGACGAGAACAAAGTTGAGAAGAAATATCATCAAGTATTCTTTCATCAGGCACATTCAAGTCGATATCCAATGGTGGCCGATTCTGCTTTCCTGCTGCAGCATCAGGAATAGGGGTAGTTTGTATACCAAGAGGCATTTCCATAACTTTCCTGGGCTCAGCTGGCCGGAATGCGCTAGTGGCGGCTGATCCCTTCCAACCAAGCTCCCCTTTACTTTTCAATAAATCTTCAGGTGGCACAAATGGCCCCTTTGCAGCAGCAGCCACAGTAATTGAGGAAGGAATACCACAAGACATAGATGAAGCAGGAAATGGAACAGGACTGATCAATTGTACAGCAGGTACACATCCAGGCATGGCAATGCTGTTGAACTCACCACACTTCCCGTCATCTGCATTGAACCCTTCATTTAAATCAAATTCAACTTTTGCATCCATATCTGAGACACCGGCAGCAGACACGGAAGAAGCATCTGCAGTGGTAGAGGTGCATTCCTCAGCTTCCTCTGCTTCCATAGCAGTAATTTTTGTTCCTTTAGAATCCATACACTGATCCATTTCTTGTGAAGGAAAGCTAGGTGAAGCTCTGTGCAGTATCTGTCCAGCATGTTGGTCATGAACCACTTTTGTTTCTGAATTCTCCTCCACATACTCAGCAGCAAGACCAGTCACACCTGAACATAAACCTCTATTCTCAGGCAACATCACGGCATCATTTTCCCACTCATTTCTTTGCTTTTTAGACTGACTAGCATGATTCTGAGCAGCCATATCATCAATTTTTTCAGATACCCGTTCATTTAGGTCTTCAGGAACCTTATCAACCTGTTTAGCAGATGGATGGGGTACATTCTCATCTGTTCCTTTTACCAAGTCAAACTGCATAAGATTGGCAGGAGGGTTCCGAGCTGTCTCTCCGCCACTGCTTAATCCCTCAGTGGTACAGTTATCACCCTTGACATCAACTTCTACAGAGGCGTGCAATGATTTTTCAATTGCTTCCACCTCAACTTCTCCTGCAACAACACTGGCCTTAACATCAAGAATTCCACCTGCATTCAATCCCCCGATAACCTTTTCCTTGAGCTGCTTGCCACAGTCACTACCTCTGGCTTCTTGAATGGTGCTTTCAGGAAAGCCAGTAAATGAAGCTGCAACTGGTTTTTCATTTAATTTTCCTTTGCTTTCTAAACAAGTTTCAGCAACCTGCTGCAAATCCATACTAGAAGAATTAATATCCATATTGTGCTCTCCTGCAGCTTTCCCTCCAGATGCCAGAAAACCAGAATCAGTATCATCATTTATCCCTAAATCACCAGATATGGAACCCTGCTTCTTATGTTCACCATTGAGACCATCATTCGAGTGACACTCATCCCGAACAAGATATTCTTCAGAGGACTTGACTAAGACATCACCTGTGCATGACTTAACGGTAGTGATGTTTCTTTCTGGGGATCCAGCTGGCGTTACTAATTCAGATTTGGAAATCTCTCCAGCAGCCACACTAGCAAGAAGATTCATTCCTACATCATCAGCTTCAGAGTACTTAACACCATCAATTAAAGCATTTATGGAGCTGTAAGAAGCATCCTGCAAATTCCCAGCTTTATTTTCATTTCCAGATGATGAGGAAGCAGCTTTTGACGTGTCTAATATTTTTTTACAATCATCACCAGTCCTACAGCGTTCTTCATCAGCAATGGCCGCAGGTGATCCATCACCCTCATCAGACCCAGTCAATACATCTTTGAAATCGTTACTCTGCCAGGATTCGGTGTTAATATCTGAGCCAATATTAGCTCGATTATAATCACTCTTTTCCTTTAAGCAGCGATCAAACTGATCATGCTTCTCTGAAAGGATAGGAGATGAAGCTCGACTGTTCATGATTGAAGGATCATCAAAAGAACCTGCACTGGCACTTTGTGCAGGACTTCGACCTCGGTTTGGGATCTTAACAATCAGCTTGGGAGTATTTCCCTCAAGAGAAGTTCCATCAAGTGCCTTTTCCATTAATCCAGACTGAGACATTTTCTCTGAAGTTAAATTTTTGTGCAAGGAGGAATTTCTGCTTGACCCAGTTTCCTTTTGCCCTCCAGATGGAGTCAAACCTGGAAATCCATTAATAGATTTCCGGTGCCGTGAAGAGCCACCTGATATCTTATTCACACTCATTGCAGTAGAGCTCCTGGCATCCTCCTTTCCTGAAAGACCCCCAGCTTTACCATGGTCGCTAGAATACGATTGACTGTTGTTGTGAGATTGACTAGAACTGCTACTTTTCTCATCCCTTGCATTTGCCATAGGAAGATCAGAAGCACCACTAACAGCGGCAACACGGGGCTGTGCATCTTTTAAGTTCGTAGATGCAGATGTAGGTGAGGGAACTGATTTCACAGACCCTGGAGACGCAGATGTAGGTGAGGGGACTGATTTCACAGACCCTGGAGATGCAGATGCTGATGCAGATCTAGTAGAATTATCTCCCTGGACAATCTTCACAGAGGCATTTTTGGATGCAGAAAGCTGTGTAACTGAGCTCTTCATGGCAACATCTGTTGACCCACCTGAATGTCTATTCCCACCCTGATTAATTTCAGGAAGGCGTGGTCTGGCAGGCCAGGGGACAGTCTGACCTGAACCAGACTTTGCATCATTTATAATCATTTCAGCTTCAACACGTTTCTTCCATGTGTCAACTAAGCTCCTTGCTTTCTTCTGAATTTCTGAATTTTTATGAGTTCGCAAATGATTCACAGATTTACCAATGTTACATGCTTGTAGAGCCTGAAGATTTACCGGAAGCTTATCAAGTGCCCGAAGTAATACCAAGAGAAATTCCTCAACAGATTTATCACCATCCCTAGACCCAATACCATCACCAATCTTCCCTTTATGAGCCTCTTGGAGCCATTTGTCAAATACAGGCAAACCCCTCAGCTGCACAAACCGACTAAGGCAATCAAATTTATCTGTTGCTGCAATAACAGTTGCAAGCATTGACCGGCTAGCTAAATCTATTTTTTTCTCATTTCTATCAGGAACCATCAGCTGCACTAATTTCTCGGCCCCTTCAATATCAACAAGCCCTCCCTTTTCTGTAACTTTGGCAATCTCTGTCTTTAAAATGCTATCCTGCCTAAAATGACCAGATTCTCCATCCTCAATTTTTGTTGAACGTTCTCGCTTCACAGGCTCTGGCCCTGGATCTATCCTCTCCCTTTTCCTGCCCTTAACTTGAGAAGAAAGGGAAGAAACACTGTTCTGGACACTATCTGAACCAGATTTTAACTGTGATGTTGATGTCGGACTACTCATTGGCTTAGGAGATCGACCACCTGGCTGCACTGTTGCATGCATTTCTACACGAGTCCTGTATAATAGCTTATCCACTTCTTCTTGGCAAACCTGGGATGATGGGGACAAAATAAGGGGGGAAACTTACATTAATATAATCTTGATCACTTATCATAAAAAAGATAACTAGAGATTGCAACGTCAGACATTAGAAACTTACATTAATATAATCTTGATCACTTAGCCAGCATAAACACTTGTTTGCAATGTCATAAACCCTCCTACACACAAATGATGAAATCCCTGATGGAAGCTCAACACCTTTAGGAAGAAATGCAACTTTACAAGGATGGAGCAGTGATGCAGCAGGAATCTCATCCCTATGAAAGGAGTAGAAGATTTCGTTTGGAGCAGTCTCCAATAGAACGCCCTTGCCAAGTCTTACTTCAATGGGTCGATAAAGCCAATTAACAACTAACTTTAATTTATTCTCTTTACCAACTGTCAGACAACGAATTATTCCAATAAAGGGTGGACAATCTTGAGGCCCTTTGAAGAGAGCACAGTCACCAGCACTAATTTTGCGACCGTCCTATGATTTGAAAAGAAAGAAAATGCTCAGTGAACCATTAATGATCAAGCAACACAAAATCCTCCATGGTTTGCTTTTTAAGAAATTTATTTTAAGATAAGATTTTAGACACCATCTTTATAATTTTTCATAAAAGAAGAATTCATTAACAGAAAGAAGAGAAATACAAAAAAGGAGGATTACAAATCCTCCTAGAACAACCAAAAAATATATGATAAAAAAAACCCAGCCCTGTAAAAAACTCAAGTGCTTGAAGCAAGAAAACAAACCTATCTCACAGGAGATGGGAGGGAAAAACTTACGATTAAAAAAATAAATAAATTCAGGCAATTATATCATGCTACAGCTATCTTTGTTATAAATTATAATATAGCACCAAAATAGCAATTCTCATGCTATGAAATACAAGTTCTCTGCCATTTCTTACAATTAAATTTAGAAAGCTTTCAATTCGTTTAGGAAAGATTACTATTATCAAAAACAGCATTTTCATTGATTCTTTCAACAACTACTAAACAGTTTAGCCCTCTAAAAGCATATTGCCCATCATAAGTACACATTCTTCTTTTGACATAGAGTAAATAGAAGTTTATTAACGAATAAGCAAGAAAATTATACCCGAAAAAGTGAAACCAATATTTAGACTTTGAACAAATTTTAAGAAGGAAAAAAGACAAGGATTAGCAGATAAGTTCCCAGCATTGTCAAAAGACAGAAGGAGGGTGTTTCATGTTTTTTAATAAAAAATGTTCACGCAATTCACTCTATGAAGCACAAAAAAGAAAAAAAAATAGAGCAAAAGAGAACCCCAGAAAAGGAATCAAAGAAAAAAGAAAAAAATAGAGCAAAACAGAGAACCCCAGAAAAGGAATCAAAGTTATAATTCCATGTAGATTTATTCTTTATGATCTAAGCATTCCATAAATGACCCGTGAATTTGTTTGACTATTGGGGTGGCTCAGGGTGTTTAACACCTCAACCCCCTTGTCGGGAGGCACCCACCCCGTGTGGTCTACTCCTGGCCATACAACAAGCCCCCCAACAGCGCCAAGGAAGTGGGAAAAGGCTTTTTGTTGTTATTGAACTAAGCATTCCTTAAGTAAAAACAGCTTATTTTAATACAGAAAGAGTACCATGTAGCCAAAAAAGCAACCCTGAAGATAAAGGTTTTTTTTAAATTAAAAAAACAAACTCACTTTGCATTTGATGATAGAAGGGCAAAAAAAGAAAATCTTCATGTGTGAAAAACAATCTTGTTAATTAAAGATTGGGATGATTTAAAATTGCTGAAACTAATCCCAACTCGATAGGCATTGAACCAGGTGATTTAATACTCCCAGAGAGAAAGACCTTTGAAAATTTATAAATTCTACCTGCACACGGAAACAAAGAGGAAAAAATACATCGTCTCTGTTCCATCTAACGCGTCTGATGAGCAAATTTGTACCATTCCCCCACTCACACCATTCAGCTTAATCAACACGAATTCTAAAAATTTGGTCTTTTTTCATTTTATTCCTATTTTGATTAACCAAGTCAAATAACATACAGTGCACAAAATCTAGAGTTCATTTTTCCAGAAGTTCCAATAAGTTGTTAGACATATAGAACCCTTTTCTCACACAAAACAATCACAACAACAAAAGGGTAACCAAAAACCTTCCAATACAAAGGCCCCCAAAATCCACAAAAAAATAAGAACACTACCTTATAGAACGAATTAGCTGAAGACGACGAAGAAGAAGAAACATCAGCAGCAACACTTACAATCGGTTGGCCACGTGTGGGAGATTTCCACATGTGCCGAGTCCTTTTGCTCTGCTCACCTCGACGCCCATGCATAGCCTTGCATTTTCCCCAATCCCAGCTTCACACCCAACGAATACCATCAAATCCCACCTTAATTCCGCAACAAATCCACACACGCACCTCAAAACAAACCAATTCGAGCTGGGAGAAACCCTAGATCCACCCAAAACCCTAACTCCAGCAACATCCTCGGCAAAAACAAAAAACAAAAAAAAAATCGGAAACCCTAGTGCTCAGAAGAATTCGAAATCGAACCCCGAATGGAAATTTTCCTACACCGCGATAATCAGATCCACCCAAAGGGAAGGAACCACATGCATCAAAAGCAAATTTTGTAGCTGCCTTTCGATCTTGCGAGAAGAAAGTGCAAGGAATTTTAGAGAGAGAATTTGAAGAGATAGAGAGAGAATGAGATAGTGATAGAGAGAGAGAGAGAGGAAGAAGGCCAAAAGGATAGGGTGTACTTGGAACTAGGGTAGAGCAGTTCGGGCAGCAGGGCAGGGCAGCAGGGCAGGGAGAATGATAACGTCACCCGCAGGTGAGGCGAGGTGTAGAAAATGCCAGTTGAGATTGGTCTGTTGGCTTTGGGAGTCACAAATATTGACTGGCACATTTGACTTTCATTTTCCAATTTGCAGTGCCTATCATCTCTGATTCACTCATTACTTTCTCTGTCTCTGACACATACCACTTTCCTTGTTTGATAAGTGTTTTCTTTTGTTTTCTATTATTGTTATGCTTTATTTATTGATGTTCCCTTCATGTTCTTCCACTTTCTATGTATGCTTTCATTCCTGGCTCACCTCATACCTGGACCAGGTCTTGAGGACGAGGTGGTGATTGGTTCACTCTTCAATTCATATTCATATAATTCATATAATAATATATATATTGCTGTCATTTGTCAAGGGCAGGGGAGTAATTTCAGGAGGTACAATTCACATGAAAGCATATGATGGGCAAGTTAAGGTTGTCTGCCATTGTTCCAACACCTATTACTGCAAGTTATAAAGTGTGACGTGAATTTTATTTATTTTGTTTCTGGCAATCTGGCAGGAAATTTGATCATTCAGCTTCCTCCTGCTCCTGCTCCTGCTCCTGCTAGAACTAATTTGCTCCAATTGGCATGGAGTTTGTTTCAGCCTGCACAAATCACTTCCCCCCCAACCTAATAATTCCCCTGCTTCTTGGCTATAATTATATTGCATTAGCATTACATTATATCAGAAACGGGCCTCACACACCATTAAATATAATTAAATTGCCCCGGGGAGTGGGGGGGGGGGGGGCTCAGACGGCCTGGGCCTTTGCAGTGATTTTACACCCTAAAAACGGAAACCAGAGTCTTTGTCAAAATTATTTCTATTTTTTTGTTAATGTTTTTTCAAAGTATTAATTATCCAATCATTGTTTTCTTGGCAAAGGCAAATTGTTAATTTATTCGGAAGTGGATGAACTGCTCTCCGAACTTGTATAATGACTTCGGAATTAGAATCTAAACTTTCCTTTTTCTTTTGCTATAATTTCATTTTGTTAATAAGAAAATAATGGAGAATTGTAATGTAAGAATTCCTAACGCAGGTATTTCCGATCTTTTACAGTTTTAATTAATATTCGTATATATAAATTGAAAAGGTTTTCCTATATATATATAAATATAAATGTTTTGATTACGAGCTTTTTATGGTAATCCTTGGAAGAGCAAAGCGTGCCGTGGGAGGGAGCTAGCACAAAAATACATGATATTGATATAATAACTATTTCACCAGCACACCTGTTACTACTAGAAACTTCTGAATCAAAATAATTACATATGAATGAATGATGAATGATCATATCACATATTCTACATTCACTTATCAGCAGTGCATTTAGCACATGAAATCTACTATTAACATTTAGCAATGACAAATGGATAATTACAATTTACAAACAAATTTGTAGCATACACCTTTTTCATGCATCGCATGCATTTTTTCCCTTGGTGGTAATACGCGTAGCATGCCTTAATGTCACTGTTCCAAAGCATCACAATTCACAGGTAAGCACTGCACGTTCTGAATTCTGATTAGTTGTACTTGTACATCAACTGTCTCTCAAGGAAACGTGTGAAGTTCGACCATGTATTCTGCAAATGAGCCCAAGGTTGCGTGGCCTCAGTTGCCATGTTTGACATACACAATTTCAGCTATGTAATTCCTGATTTCCTTTTACTTTTTCCCATAAATTCAATCATAATGCAAGTCCAATTAAACCAAAAAAGGGCAATGAAAACGGCCGTGGGCGAATCTCTATATGGGTTTCCTTCCCACACCAAATATGCACACGTTTACGTGAGTCTCATAATATTAAGGATCATAGTCAAGTGTTTAGTACACTATTATCTAATCCAAGCATCTAAGAATCTCTATATTTAATATGCTTGTGTTTGGAATAAATATAGAATTATATATCTATCAAGAATCAAATCTCATAAAAACTAAAGTTATTATGTGAAGGCTTAAAATTAATTTTATATCTTTAAAATATTTCCTCACATAAAAGTCTTTTAAACTTTAAACGTGGACAATGTACAAGTTTACTTTACCTATTTTTGAAATTTAACTAAATAATCTCTCTCAAAAACTTAAGTTGTTAAGTGAAGAAGCAAAATTAATTTTATATCTCTAATAACACTAACATACAATATACCTACAGGATATGTGATTCTCATCACTTATGAGATGTATCTAATATTATGAGATCATTGCTCAGATTTGGTACAATTAAACTTATCCAAGCATATAGGATTCTCTATATTTGAGTTAGATGCCAGTGTTTGGTATATAAATATAGAATTATACATCAGCATCCAATATGCCTACGGGCACGTGATTCTCATCACTTAAGAGGCATCTCATACCTCCCAAAATGTTAGATTATGTGAGGATCCAGTGTTCCCAAATCAAAAGACTTTACCAAACTATATATATATATGGAAGGGTCAACTTATACCGGTATAAAACTTGATCACTCTTACACCACTCAATAACTTTTTATTGAATAATTTTTTTATAAAATCCACTGTTAGATTGAAAGTTTCTATCATGTAGATTATACCTATAAAATTTTACATTAATCCAAAATTATTTTGTGACTCGTTGATATACATCAAAATTAATGTAATATAAACTATTTCAATATATGAAAATATGAACTATTTAATTATATTCTTATTGATATTCAAATTTTTCAAAATTTAACACAAATGAAGTGAATTTTGTAAGAAAATTATTCAATAAAAAGTTATTGAGTAGTGTAAGAGTGAAAGTCTTACACCGATATAAGTTGATCCCTCCCCATATATATATATTATTTGTGTTCTTTATTTGATAACTGTTCAATTTTTTATTCCAAACATGAGGTCATAAATACCCATGTAGGAATAAAAGATACATATGCATCAAACACCTCTTTATTCCACATCATGCAGCACCACTCCTAACATTTGTGTGCTTGGTACATCTGGAAGTAGCAAGTGAAAAATAGGACCGCTGAAAATATTATAGGAAAATCATTTTAATCTTGCTTGGTATAAAAAGACTACGGAATAGTTGAAAATCCAAACTTCTCTATTTCACTCCCCAACTTTTTCAATTAATTGTTGTGCTCCAAATATTTGAGCTTAGATCTATGAATAATCTAATCTCCTATCTTTTCAATCTCCCAAGGAAATGCTGGAGATTCCACTCGACCACTGGGGACATTGAATGCTTGATTGGATTTCTGTTTGGGCAGGTCAGGCTACAAAACCCGCTAGAGTGAGACTGAATCTTAAGACAAACAAAACCAAACGTCAATCCATTAACAGGCAAACGTAACTCCTCTAAACAAAGTTTTCTGATAAACCACCTCAAGTCAGTCATATTATATCCATGAAAGTAGAAATCCCATTCTAACAACATTCCCAATATTGCCATCACGAACAGATAAGTTGTAAGTAATCAAAGAGCATTTTCACTCTCTTCATCTCAGCAGACCTACTGGGATATTGTTCTTCAATTGCTCTCTCAGAAAGTACTTGATACATTGACTTTCTGACCTAATTTCACATAACATAAACCAACAAAATTACAAAAATCATCGATATCCCTGTACACACTTTTTTTTTGGCCATAGCACACTTGTTCAGCATCTAATCTACCTCTAAATTCTCTGTTTTAAACCTACTGACATAGTGGAAAACAGAGAGCTTCAATGGTATCCTCATCATATACAAGTAACATCAATAGAAATAAATCATCCTTTGGTAAGATTTGCAAGTTATTTTGTTTGCTTAACACTCAAAGGAACATCACAATGTGTTGATTATGTTGCTCTCTATTCCCTCTGTCATCTGATCTCTCAACCATATGCATTTTTTACAACCTTCTAATGAACAGATATGGATTGACAAGTGCTCATAGATCACATACAGAAAGTAACATAAAGGATTGCCCAGCAGAAAGGGTGCATATAACAAGGATGTGGACGATCAAAACCAGCTTTCACCAACGAAGGAGAAAGCTACCTACTGTTGCATAGTGGTGTATAAGCCGAGCAGGCCTCCAGTAGACAAAAAAAGAAAATGGCCATCAGATACTAAATTATAAAATTAAAATATCATAGCTATATACATAAATATGAAATAAATAAAGAAGCCAGAGCAGGGTTCCAAGATAGTTAGGTTAATGATCACTATGAAGGAGCGAACAAGTTGGTAGGAACTGTAGGGTGAAAGGTTGTATAGAAGTCTGATGACATGTCTGTCGGAGTTTACATATGTTTTATAAATCAATATTGAACACCGTATGATTTTAGGTCAGATACTAATTGACAATGAATAGTTATATTGAGATTTTTGCATATAGTAGCTTTTACTGAAAGCATGTATGACTGTCTGAGCTGTAGAGAGAAAATTTTCCAAACTTGATCAGGTAAATACAAAATATTGCCTAATGCCTACAAATATCGATCCAACCCAATTGTTAGTAGACCAAACTTAAAAAGGAAAGCATTAATCTACAATAAAATCGTGGGAAACCAACCATCCTGTCGTGATGCAAATTTGCAGTCTTTCCTTCTAATATTTCTCTGATGACAAACTGTACTTAGGATTAGCTTTTGAACCACTCAAATATGGAAACTTATATAGGGTTATAACTTATAAGTTTCATTCGCTATTGGCATTAGGATCTTCAGGGCAAGTGCTGTGTTTTGATATCAGAAATCCAAACCATCTCCTTAGTTACATTCTTATTTTTGGTGAAAATCTCCTTAGTTACATTATATTGTTTCTACAAATAAAAAGTTTAAAGACATCTCATCCTTATATTTCAACTCATTAAAATTTTCTACACTTCTGGATTTTCTAAAGTGTTTTTAAAATACAGGCACTCCTCCAACTGCTGCCTAAACCAAGAAAATGCATTCTAGATGCAAGTATTAGTTTGGATGACAATTAGAGAACTGAATACATTTTAGGAAAAGAAGATCAAAACACCACCAGTAATGTTATATACCAAACATCCATGTTATATACTAATTAAGGGTAACAAGAGCGACATATGCGAAAAGCTAAACGATTGCAAAGAACTGAAGTAATAACTTGGGGATGCACTCTGGGTTAGGAAAATTAAGGTTCCATGCATGAAGCATCTGATGTTGAGTCGTCAACAATGTTTTTCTCCTTTTGCAACACATACTACAACTTATGATGGTCATCCCAAGACTTCAGAGTTCTGACGTAGATCAGAGGCCTTCCATCTCCGATGTAACAATGATAAATAAATAAAGAAACAAAGCCTTTACTAGAAGAAAAGTGATACAAATTTTATATTTCAAATAAGAAAGTCTAAATAGACTAGTGACTGTTACAACCGTTTCGAAGGACTATAAGGAGTGAGGAGACGACTAGAATTTTAAAATTAAATTTTGGAGTCACTATCAACCAATTCTTCTATTAAAAATAGAATGGTGTGATTAGACAAAAAAAAAAAAGAATGGTCTGCGTTTAAGAGTTTAGGTTCGGGGGTTAATTACAAGTAGGGAAGGTGCTAGCACCTTACACTATCCATTATAAGAATGATTACCTATTTAATCTATTATTATCTTACTAAATTAATTAAATTGGTCTTTTATTATCTAAAAAATGTTATTTATTTTATTTTGAAGTATCTCATTTTGTCGGCATATTATCAAAAATATTAAATGACTAAGAGAGGGAATGGACGGCTAAATAACCATTATTGTATGAAACAAATGTAAGCTCACAACATATTACGTGAATGTGATAAATTAAGAAAATCATATTTTTAAGAAAATATTTCTAAATAAAATATGAGATTTTTAAATGATTTTTATAAAAGGAAATTTTTTGAAAGAGTGATTTGTGAAATGATTTTTAGAAAATGAAATTTTTAGAATGAGTGATTAAATGAAATTTTGATTTACCACCACCACAAAGTTAAGGTTATACTAATTTGTTCGCATTCATTTTTTATTTTAAAATATTTATTTATTTAATTGTAAAAATTAGATCCCGCCAGTGCTCCCTGCAAAATCTAATATTAATAGTCTAAAAAATATTAGGAAGAGTTTAGTTAATTGTCTCTTCGATCCTCTCTCAAATTTTCCATATTCGGCAATATTTAAGGAATAATTTGTGGTTGACTAAAGTGACATGCGTTAGGCGAGAAATTAATGTGTGAGAAAAGATATTTATATTGGAGATCGTCTAAATCCCTACCAGCGCTTCTGGCAAAACTAAAGAGAAACTCATCACCTTCAGAAATTCAAAACTTTGCCATCACTTTGGTTAATTTTGAATATTTCTTCATCAGATCTAAATTCATAATTAATCAAAATTTATTTTAAACATATTCAAGGAGATAATACATGCCAAAAGAAATATCAAATAATAATATTAAAATGAGATTATAGCAAATTGTATATGAAACGATGACAATCTAAGCATTAAACATATGTAACAAATCTAAAAGTGATAAATAAAATAAAATAAAGGAAATGAAAAAAAGCATTAAAATATATATATATATATATATATATATATCAATTCTTGTTTCTCTCCCTTCCTTAATCTTCTCTCACTTTACTCTGCCATTATTTCTTCCTCAATTCTCCTTATTCTCTCTCCTCTACCATTTCCTCTCAATTCTCACGTTATCTTCTTTATTCTCTAAATTTCAGTGGACTCTTTATTGTTATTATTATACATTTTGATTCATTCTTCATTTTAACTCTCATAAGCAAAATGATTTCCAAGCAAAGAGCACTATGCATAGTACAACTCATAACAAGGCATATCTGATGCTAATAAAAATAAAATGAAGCTCTAGGTAATTGCCACAACCCAATAATCTTATCGTAGCTTTTGATGGAGATGCGAGGCAATGGATTAATTATAGAAAAAATTATTATAAATGCAACAACTAGTCTATAGGCTAAACAAAGAACATAAAACAAGAGAAGTAATTGAGGATTTTACCTGAAAACTTCGTAAAAAAAAACTTTGTCTTTCTCTTTTGAACGTATTCTTCTCTAGGAGTTCTTTTGGCCCTCTCCCTGTTTTCCTCCAGACTCACTTCCTCTTTATATTTTCTCTTTTTCTTCTCTATGCTATTGCTCTTTTCTTCGGCCTCTTCCCATAGGGTCTTCTACTCTTAGCTATTTATAACTCAAGCAGATGAACACTCTAATCTCTAATCAATTAAAAAAAATTAAATATTTTCCAATTAATTATGATCAATTACCATAGTTTATGTATAATCATAGTCAATTTCTTCATAAATGTTCAATCAAAATCAATTATGATCAATTTACACAATCACAATCAATCTATCATTTATATTTCAAATTATCATTAATGAGGCATTAATTATAATATTTGAACTCGAATTTGGTTCCCTTTATATGTTATTTTTTATTAAATTTTAAAGAATTGGGCTTAGAGCTCAACAATAAATATCAAGCAATAAAATTTTTTATGGTTTATATATTTTTTACTTTCTAAAAAAGCTCTAGACAAAATTGGGCTTCAACAGTGACTTATGTTTGGAATGACTTTAAAATGAATTGTGATATATGATAACAGAATCACCTAGAAAAAAATTGATGAACTCGTCATATTTCTTCCAGAAGGATTTCATGTTATATTCAGAGGACAGAAAGTGATAATCAATTTCAGGTTCGCAGGCCACACAATGTAAGCTGCTATTTGGTTCTTATGATTAGTGAGGAATGCCAGAATTTTCAGGGACAATTTATTTCTGTTGCCTCTCCTATAGGATAAAGTGTATTTGTTGCCTTCGCCTCTTTATGGTGCTCAGCCAATGGCTATTTTATAGTGGTTTCTTTGTTAGACATGCAGAGAGTTCGCAAGCTTTGCTTAGTTGATGTGCTTCTTTTTTTTCGATTTTGCATATTTTCATTTCTTTTCGGAGGACATATTAACCTCAGTTCCCGAACTTATGTCTTTCGCTCTCCAAAATAATATTTCTTCTTTTATTAAAAAAGTAAAGTGATATTAGAGGATGCATCTCATGTCAGAAGAAGCCATACATGATAAATCCATTATCCGATAGCACATCATCATTACTTGTGATGCATTAAGAAAATGATGCTATCCACTTATAGACCTAATCTGCAAGACAAAATGCGAAGCCTTTTTTATTCCTCAGTTAGTTGAAAATCTTTTCTAGTTAAAGCTACTTCAACCTCCCATAGCAGATTGTTCACTTCAAACCCCACAAAAATTTCCCTTGTTCCTCCATTATCTTGTGCCCACATTTCCAACCTATAGCATATAAGTATAACAGATCTATACCATAGATAACAGGTTTGTGATCATCGAGGCTTCTATCTGCCTCAAAGAACTCCCGAAGAGGGTTATGTCCTTCCCTGGCTGGCGGCAGTAGCGGCAGTGGCAGCAGAAGAGGTAGAAGTTTCTGACCCAAAAGCTCTTGAAAAAAACATGAATATTGCTGCTTGATTGTACAAGGTGAGAAACTACAAAGGAAATGGCACTGACATGTGTACAGCCAACGTTGTCAATATCAATAATTTATTTGTAACAAGTGGAGAAGAGTCCACAGAAATTGAGAAATAGAATGATAAGCTTGCAGGGACTCAGGAAATGACTTCTGATAGTGTCAGTGTGTGTGTGCGCGCCACAAAATCATTAATTGGACAACAATAGTAATGAAACCAACTTAATATGAATAACACAGATTCAAAACAGTACTAAGAAAAAGAATAATAAAGAGAGTTGAGAGATGGAAGATGAAGATGCACAACAGGAATAAACCAAAGAACATTCATAGAGATTATGCCAAAAGTAAAATGGATACCTGGAGACCTACGGTGCTGGAAATATGGGGTTTTTCTGCAGCTCGCTACTTGGGGAGTAGTGACTAGTGAGTACTGCACACAATATATAACACCTCACCCCGTGAACGGTGCGGTGGTGGCTTACAGACTAGCATTATTTTAAAAAGTTTATAATAAACTTTCTATTAAAAAAATCATGTACAAAGTTTTTCGTTAAATTTTTTAAATGACCAAAAAAAAACTCATCATTATTACTATTATTAAAAAAAATTAAATGAAAATCAAACTCATTATTATTACTATTATTATTACTTGGGTGTTCGACTGACTATTCCATCTTTTCTGACTTGCACCAAATAACCCAAAACAAAATTGAAGCCCAGAAAATAAACATGACACTATCTTTTATTTGATAAACAAATGGATCTTAGAGTGGGCTGTGGCTCGCACCCTGCCTGAGTCTACATTAGAACTTTTAATTAGACCTGTATTCAAATGGGTCACAGTTATGGGGCCCAGTACAGGACTTGCTTTGCCAAACTTGGGCCTACAAAACCGGGCTCACCAATTATGTATAGCCTTGCAGACCACAAGAGAAGATATCACTGATCACCCCCTAACCCAAGACCCACGTACACGAAAATTGGTGTTATGTTGCACGGAAAACACAATTTTGCATTTAATAGAGATTTGTTAGGGTGTTGTGAATGCTAGTTACACACAGGAAAGAGTAAAGCGTAGATATTAAATATTGTAAGTTTGTAGCTCAGACGTGGACCTTTTAGCAAAGAGGCAAAGGCTAAATTAATTTCTCAATAGAATACGCACTGGTCTCAAATATAAACCAATTCGTATTACGTCAACAATATTATCATAAACGAATAATTGATGCTCTTTAAATAAGAACGGGTGACGGAGGGTGGAAATGTGGAATACGCTACCACTATATAATTGAGGTGGGCCTGTTCAATAAAACCTTGCCTATATATATATATAATAGACACACACACACGCCAACGTAATAGTAGATAGCTCATAGCTAGCTTGATGGTGGTAACAAAGTGTAATGTTTGAATTCTTAACATCACAACGTCATAAATTGTGCTCTATTTGCAACTGTAAAATCCTAAACTTGTTTGGTACAAAAGAGATTTTTTTTATAAAATAAAAAAATGATGAAATTGGATTATCCAGTTCTGAAAGTAATATTTCAACAGTTTTTTAACTATGAGGTTTTATTTAAATTTTATTATATAATATTTTAAATTTAATCCAATAACATATATAATTATATGATATAGATTTAATTTTAATTTACTGTAAGTGTAAAATTTATTTACAGTGTCATCTAATCATATGCTAGCACATTATTAAAAGAGTTATACTTTTTAAGTTGTTATAGTCAAACTCTTTTAATGATTTGACAATACATGATTAAATGATAGTATAAAAAAATACAATAGATTAAAATTAAACTCGATATCATATATTACATTTATAGTAGAGTAATATAATATTGTTAGAGTACTTAAGAATTACTCAAACTTTAAAGACTTCCCAAGGAGCCAAGGCGAATACATATCGCATGTGTGTATGTTTCTCCGGCAGCACATGGAAGCAAGAGAGGGAAGGCACCAGCAAGGCAACAACCATATCTCCTGTTTCCAAGACTGAGAGGTCATAGTGATTTCGTGACCCTTGCATGGGCATCGTAGTGAAACTGAATAGCAACAGCCACGTTGTGTCCCTTGTCTTCTTTCTCTTGGCTCATCACAACCTTTATTTTTTATTACCCACGACAATATTCTCAATCAATCTTTTACATACTGTGGAGTCGTGGACACTTTTCCACCGTCACCACCTTTTTTCGGATTAACACGAATCCTCTGATTAAGGTTTGGTAATTCCAATTACTTTGTTATATTAATACCCATCTTAATTTGTGGTTATCCCAGAAATATAATAATCCACCTATTTGACTTTTGACATGTCTTCAAGTGCAAGAGAAAGGTGATTTTTAATATATATACAGATAGATACAAATAAGGTTAGGAAAAGGACAATCTTAGGCAGCTCAAAAATTCTATTACTTTACTCCCAAGCTTCAATTACAATCCTTTTTCTTTTCTTTTCTCCAATAGAGAAAAGTTGAGGGACCAATAATATGTCCAAACTACTCTTTCAATATGACACAAATGAAATAATCATGTGGGATAAGAAATTAAAATACATAAGGGAACAGCACACTGGTTGTTTCTTGAAGATGTGAAATGAAAATTTGATTACGTTCTGACATAGTATTTTTATAAAAAGCAAGCCCCGTTTCAAATCAGGAACTGCTGAAATTCTCCTTACGCTCCACAATCTTATGCCATTGACCAGTTTAGATTTCTAACCATATAATATAGAAAGGCATAGCTTTGCAAACCGCCTCAGTTTTGGCTTGTTACGTAAATTATTTACTTTGGTCTTTTAAAAATATATTTAATATCATATTAGCCTTTTATTTTTTTAGGTGATATTAAATTGGTCCTTTAATAATAATTAATTTCATCAAATTCGTTTTTTAAAATTAACTAATTTGATGCCATTTTAAAATTTAATTTGATGACAAAATATAATATTTAAAAATTAATTTAATGTTACATATATTTTTAGATGATCAAATTGATGTATTTATAAATTAAAGACTAATGTGATGTAACATATATCCTTAAATAATCAATTTAATGTATATATAAATAAAAAATTAATATAATATCACATATATTTTTAAAAGACAAAAATAAATGTTTAAATAATCAAAATCTGTAGTTCGCACCCTAGGCCTTTTGGGATGAGGATGCATGCACTGTCAAAGTAAACAAAAACTTAATTCGGGTCCTTTGCAAACATGATATTAAATACACTTTCCCTAAACGTGGACAATATTCTGCGCCGTTTTAAGCTAAAATCTGTCCATAATATTTTTATGGTAAAATATTTTTAAATTATTCAACGGTTAACGTAGATATTATTAACACATCAATCTTACAAACCAAATCTTAAAAAATTTAGACAATTACAAATATGAAATATGTAATCAAGTAATAAATACCTTTTAATTAGTCAATGAATATTGTAAATTTATTCATTAATATAACATTAATTTTAATTTATAATGATGTCAACTAATCTTAATCTTCGTCAGCATCAACTTAAAAAGGGTATTTCTTTGGGCAAATAAAGTCCGTGATTTTCTTTCCAGAATGAAGACGATGGGACTTTCCAACTCACTTTTGAAGGGGGGACTCCAGTTGATTCTCTTTCCACGCACGAAATTCATCTAAAGGAAAGAAGAACAACCAACAATGAATTAAAAAACAAACCACTGGCTTTCTGAGAATGCACTTTCCAACTAGCTACATCATATACCAAAAAGTCATCTCCACGTACGTCTTTCCATATAGCCCGGCCTTTTCACTCAACTCAAGCCTCGCAGCAATTAGTTCTTCAACATCAAAGTTTAAAGGACAAAAGAAATTTCCTTTTTTTTTTAAAGGTATAAACTAAGATATTTCTTTATTTGAAATGTAAGAAATTATTTCACAGAATATAATCAAATATGTAAAACGAAAATATCTTTTAATTATATTTTTTTCATATACATTATCTCAAAAATTAAATCTGAGAAAAAATAATTAAAGTACTGAATGTATATTACTCGGACCAATAAGAGTTATTTCAGATAAAGTACAACTAACTAGAAAGAAAAAGGAAAGGGCAAAAAAGTTTTTTCTCGTGCTCTTTTTTTGTTTAGAAAATCTTTTGAGCTAAAAGGCAAAAATGATTTATTTTATGAGGAAAGTGGGAGAAGAAACCTCCAATAAAAAATATTGTGCTAGGACGGTGAGCCGAGGAAGATTAATGAGACAAATTCCACTGGAGAAATTGAAATTAAAAAAAATAACTTAAATGTTTAGCTTGATGAAAATAATAACTATTTAATTTAGTTTAAAATTTAATTAAATATTTAAATATATTAATTAATAATTTATATATGGTTAATCACATATCAAGTATTAAAATGAAAATAAATTATTGATTAACCATATATAAATTATTAATTAATGTAGTTAAATACTTGATTAATTTTTAAAACGAACCAAATGATCATTATTATTCATTAAGCTGAACATTTAGGTCATTTTTCCTTGAATTTACTGTTGAGCCATGCGGAACTCTAGGTTAAATGTTACTTTCAAGGTTTAACTTAATAAATATACTATTATATAAAATATAATTTATAAAATTTAGATAAATGTCACATGTCACTTATATATATATATATATATTCTCCAAATTCTTACTCATTTGATTCCTACTCCTTTGATGTTGAAATTTTAAATTAATTTTATAATAAATTTTCAGTTATACTAAATAATTAATTTGATTTTGTTTAAGTAATAATTTATCTTATCTCTTTGATAAGTAATGAAATACAATTTTAAATCTTATTTTTATCTTAAAATTAAAATAATAACTAATTAATCATTAATATAACTCTCTTATTATCCTAGCATTTGAAAATTTATTTTCTGATTCAAAATTTTTAGGCAATATTAGCGTTAATCTCAACATAAGAATGACCATAAATCATAATTGCATAACTTTTTAAAAAGCAAAATTAATAGATCTAAATGAGATACAACTATAGCAATCAATTTCTTAATTTTTAAATGGATTATCCACATATTTTTGTTAAAACATAACATAGATAATACCTTCAAATCGTATATTTATTTATATTTTATTAGAATGCTTTTAAATATAAGAATTTATTAATATTTAATTTTTTAGATCTTAAATATGATAAATATTTTTTGATAAATCATATAATGTCTCTTATTTCTTTAGATAGGTGAAATCAAATTTCAAAAAAAAATTATCATATATATAGAGTAATTCTATTTTATATCTTTGAAATTTATCTTACCAGCGGCTTCCTAAAGCTGTTAAGAACATCATAAAGTTCAATTTTGAAAAACTATTTTTTAATGCAAAATTTTTAGGCAAATAGTATCCAACTCAACAGAAGAATTATCATAAATCATAATTGAATAATTTTTAAAAAAAAAATAAGTTTAAATGACATACAACTAAAGCAATCAATTACTTAATTTTTGAGTAGGTTAACATAATATGGATAATACGTCAAAATCTTAGATTTTATATAGATCTAATCAAATATGCTTTTGAATATAATATTTTTTAATATATAATATTTTTAGATCTTAGATATAATAAATATCTTGTTTTTAAGTCATATAATGTCTCTTATTTCTTTTGATAGGTGAAATCAAATTTAAATTTTTCTTCCATCAGATAGCTAGATAGAATAATTATATTTCATATATTTGAAATTTAAAAAATATAAGAATTTAATAACAGTCAAAAGTAATATAAATAAGTTATGCAAATGCCTATTCAAAATTCATTAAACTTGTTTTGAGCTCTTACATTTTAATAGTTGTTCCAAATGTACTTTTATTCACTATTTCTTTGTTGTTCTTTACATTCTTAGTTTTAGGTTATTATTATGGCAATGTTTTATGCAGTGAGATTTTAGATTTTTTACTTTGTTTTTATTTGGTAAGACTGACTGAATTTAGTTTTTTGTTCATTTCAATACTGCAATGGTTATCTAGTATGATTTTTTTAATGAGGTCAATGTCAATAATGATAAAAAAAATATGGAAGCTTAAAGTAAGGATTTTATAGTTCTATAGTCTTATTGGTGAATTTAAAAGGTTAAATATATTTATTTTGTATAGTTATATCATTCACATTTTTTTTACTTAATATGTTTATTAAAGAGTTGAAAATGTACTTAGTTACAAACTAAATGATTCTATTTGGCTCCCTGTATTAAAATATGGCAATATTATTATTTGTGGTCCAATATTATAAAATTACTTAACATTATTAAAAACTAGCAATCAAAGACATCAAGTGATGAAGAATATTTTTATAGTTATTATTTCATTTTTATAAAAAATGTTGAGAGACACTAAATATGTTAATTATTTCATGCGAAAGTTAATTTTTATAATTTTTATAATTTCCTTATGATATAATTAATTGAAGAAGTGATTGAACTATTTTTTATATAAATCTTACAAAAAAATTTTGTAAAAAGTATTATAATAAATAATATATTATTATTTAAAAGTTCATATCTAATTTAACAAATTTATATATTACACGGATAATAAAACTAATTTGAAAAAAAAAAAAGAGGAAACAGACAGGTGAGGGGAGCCAGTGAGGAATTTTTAATTTGAAATTAATTATAAAAAATCATGTTTTTTTGTACAGTGTACTGAGTACATGTATGTTTATTTCCTTTTTACGTTCTTTTCCACAACATAGATAAGAATGTAAGATAATTCTGTTTTTTCTAATTGTTATTAATTGTAAATGTATAATTATAATTTACGTTCTTATATTTATTGTAGAAGAATTTACTAGTTGACACCTCCTATACTTTTATACTTTAAAGCCTTTTATCTTTTATCTTAATTTACTGCCTAAAGCTTAGGGAAGATAAACCGTGTTTCTTACATTGAACACTACACTAAAATTCAAATGAATCAAAATCTATTAAGTGTGTTTCGATTAGTACTGAAAAAAAAAAAAATTTATTATGTGTATAAGAAAATTAATTATAAAAAAATTAATTTATGTTTAAATATGTTAATTCATCGATTTTAAGATAAAGAATTTTGTTTAAATTGTATAAAAAATCATTTTTATGTATTAAATTGTTAAAAGATATATTGAATTGTTGAAAAAGTTATTTGATTGAGGGCAAAAATGTACTTCTCTTTCTAAGCTTTTAAAATAATATGAAATCAAATAATTAAAATTTAAAACTAAAATTTTTTCTAAAGAATTTAATTTTGGTTAATGAAAAAATAATCTTAACTTATAATCAATTTTACATATTTTAAATAAATAAGATAAATTTTAAATAACAACTTTTAATTGAAAAAAATTTTTCAAAAAATTAATCAAATCTAAACATGCTCTAAGATATACAAAAATGAGCTACCACATAAAGAAAGATGGGACAAGTCAAGTGTGGTCAAAATTAACAATTTAAGTATGTATTTAAATTAACCTAATTTATATTTATAAAACATAATCAAAATATTACTTAAAGGTTTTGGTTGAAAAGTTATTTTTATATAAAAATTAATTAAGATTAAACACGTACTAAATATAATTTACAAGAAATACTAGATGAGCTAACTTAATAATCAAGCTCAAAGCTAAAATCCTAACAAGAAAGTATTGCTATGTAATTGCTAAAAATGACTATATTTGTATAATATTTTTGGCATAAAATTCTTGATAATAAAATAATTGTCAACAACTTGTGTGGTTAAGGCCAAGTCGACAATTGAGTGATGATTAATCTCACAAAAAAAAATGTAAAAACATCTCGTAATCTTTAAAAAAAAAATGGACGGTCAATGGTCTAATAAAACTATTTATTTATTCTTAAAATCTAATAGTAGAATAAACAAGTATAAATTGACAAATCATTAGAGAATCAACTTGAATATTTTTACTGAGCATATTTGTCATTTTTTTGAAAAAAAGACATACTGTTTCATTGATTTTGAGTGAGAAGAAAAATGAGGCTTATATACATGCTCTATATTTGAGACTTGAGATCTTCTTCCTTAATTCAAATCACACTTCGTGTGTATCATAATGACTTTTGATTACTGGCGTGTGCTAGAGAATTTAGGTTATGTGAGTGAACCATGCTCTGTTTTAACTTTTGATAATCAAATTGAGGAACTCTATATAATTAGTTTATTTGGAAAAGATATGGTAATTAAAATTACTCATTTGAAAATCTCATGGTGACTACCTTCATATAGGCTCTAAACTGCAGCTAAACCAATATAAATATCATCTTACAAAGCTTTTCTTATCTTCTTTCCTTGATTTAACGTTTTATTGCATTGCATGACCGCGTGATCTTCACATAACTTCTTGAGTGCAAGATTATTATTATTATTATTATTTTGCATAAAATGCTTCATTTAAGCATACTTTGTTATACCCTAATATACTTTTTCTCCATTTGTGCCTATTGTATTCTTGCCTTCTATCACTTGTAGCTCAAGTTTTTACTTTGTAGACTTACTTGTATTAATATTATCAAAATCAGACACTGAATTAGTGAGACTTATAGTTTAAGTTTAACTGTTTAAATTGTTTGGTTTAATCAAATGACATCATAAAAATAATCAATATGTAATACTATAAAAATATTTATGAAATATTAAAATTTTAATTAAAAAATTAATAATTAATTGATTCAACTAGATGAATCAGACGATTCAACTAAATTTTAATTAGTTTTGATCGATTCAAAATATTTTATCTTTAAATTCAGTTTATAAAATTGAATCATAATCTTTTAAGTATCTAGTTCATAATTAAACCGATTTGATTGTTTCATCCAATTTTGACAACACTCACTTGTACTTAATCATTCTGTTTCAAGTAGTTCCAATTTGTTTTGAGTTGCACATACTTGTCATTTGGGGAAGGCTCAATTTAACCTCCTTCTCGGGCCTTTTTATCACAAGAGACTAGGGAGTGTGCGAAAGAAAGGTGGTGGGGGGGAATAAAGAAGCCAGTTTGATAATTATTCGATTTGTTTGACAGACGAATAATTTGTCAATAACCAAAATACAATGTTTAACTTTAATGTTATTAGTGATTATCAGTTCATTTTTTTAAAAAAAAATTGTCAAATAATCCATAAAAAATAATGTAAATACTCTTAACATATAAATATTTGTTCATATAATTTAATTCTAAACAGAAAAATCATCCACACACAGCAAAGATAAAGATTTACTATATTATTATTATTATTTTGATAATTTATCTGTCAATAATTTCACGAAATTTTTTCCTGTCTTATAATGGTAAAATTTTCAACAAATTTGACTTTCTTTGTGAGTAACAGAATATTAACATTTTTTAATGAATATTTCGGAAAAAGATCTCTTAAAAATTCAGGCCACTCAAAATATCAGTCTATATCTTCTTAATTTCATACTCTTCTGATTATCCTAATTAAATAAAGTTTAAACATTTTGTTGAACAGACCGGCGATACTATACGTGAAGAACATAAGCTTTATGTAATCCAGCTCTTTAAATCATTGTATTAGATTTGAAAGTATATGATAAAAAATTTGTATATTATAATTTAGAGGCTAAGTTGAAAATCGAACCAAAAAAGAAAAGAAAAAAAAAAGAGACTAGGTAGAAAAAGGAGCTTGCCCTTGCCCACTTACTTTTTGCCAAGTTGCGCACTCATTTGTCATCATGTAGCCAAAGATGCAATAAAGTAAATTATATTCCTTTAGCCTGTTGCTGAAAATTAAAATTAAAAAATAAAAGAAAAAAGATCACACTGTGACCTTTTACAATGATACTCTCATCATTTGTAATCATATTTATAACTGAGGTGGTTAGTGGTTACCTAAGGTGATTCAGAATAAAAGGGATTGTGCGATTATGAAAAAGGCATAGGGGGTTGCTTTAGACACACGAGCTTATCAATACTATCGATATGAGGTTAGGATGAGCTTCTCTAAAACTCTCTTCTTTAATAGCACATGAAACTTGACGGATTATTTTGATATTTTTTTTTTAAGGTATTAGTATTTAAGATGAATTATTAAATATTTATTAATTTTTATTTATATTTAATAAATTTTTAAATATTTATTATAAAATTAACAATTAATAAATAATTAACAACTTATCTTAAATACTAAATTCATCAAAATATTATATTATCTCCTTGAAACTTGTGATTTAAATTGTGATGTTGTTTCAAATTCAAACCGTTATTACAAGTCCATGCGTGCCTGCTGCTACTGCTGCTGCTGAACAATTAATGGCCGATGCATATGTTACTGTCATGAAAATGGGGTTTGCATGCACTAAGAATTTTCACAAATATCTTTTGCTAAAATTGTGTATAGTTATTTAATCGTTTGTTTTCTTTCCATATATTTCAGATGCATCTAGTCATCTACCACCTGCACCCATATAGATATTTCTCGCTCCTATCTTAATGCTAACAGATACTAGGAACCTAAAAATGTCATGGCATTTATTAATTTTTTAAAGACTTTACACGTAAACAGGTAAACTAGTTCCATGGCATAAAGTAAACTAGTTCCATGGCATAAAGTAGTGTGTTTTTGTCACAAATAATAGAGGATTATTTCGGTATTTAATTATTTTATTTAAGATATTAATATTTAGAATAAATTATCAATTATTTATTAGTTATTATTTATATTTAATAAAATTTTAAATTTTTATTATAAAACTAACAACTAATAAATAATTGACAAATTATCATAAATATCATATTTATTAAGGTAATATAATAACTCTCTAAATAAAAACTATGGAAGAGCACGTTCTCCCTGAGGGATTTGACTCTCCAAAATTTTCTTAATTTTTTAATTTTACATATATTTTTTAAAATAAAATATTTTAATTAATTAGCCCAAAACATGTGATTTTTCTACGTAGCCCCCTAACCAATTTTGGTTAGCTCCACCCCTGATTACAGTATCAAAATTTGTTCTAATTAAAGAAAAAAAATATAACATTAAGTTTTTTATTACTGAGATGTACATGAGAAAACTTCAGTTGAGGAGGTTGATGAAAATCCCACCGATGTACGTTCAAAGCGCATAAGGTGTAGTGAGCGAAATGAGTGTATGTTTAGATTAGATTTTGTAAATTTGATTTTGAATTAACGTGATTTTATAAATTTTATTTTAGTTAAAAGTGAGTTTATCGTAACGTAATTTATGTTTGAAAACCGATATCTTAAAAGTGATTATGAGAGTGAAATAATGTTTGGATAATATTGATCAAAATCACTTTTAAATGTGTAAATTATCTAAAAAGTATAAATTTCATATTACTCTGTACACATTATCATTTTATTTAATTCAATTATTTTTCTGGTATACCAAAACAAATGACATAAATATGTTTATAACAAATAATTATGTCATTATTGGTGATATTATTAAATTAAAAATAATGGCCATATTTTAAATTAAAAATTAAAAATTATTAAATTAATTTTATTATATTTGGATTAAACTCATTAACATACAATAATAACTTATTAAAAATTATTAAATTATTTGTCATCCTTGAGAAGAACATTAGAATAGTAACTTGAAGGCTTGCATTGAAGTTGAAGGTTAGAGACGTCTAATTATATGAACATTCAATATTATCATTAAATTTGTTGGCAAACGACCCAGAAGCAATATATTCTTACTTCCATTCAAATCTCAGTTTGTGAAAAAATCATGGTTAAACTTTGCAAATAGAAGATTTGTCAAACATCATCGCTTGTCACTAAAAACTTATTTGTAAGATTAAAATCACGTTTTACCTTCACAAACACCAATTCGAACACACGTTAAGATATGCACAGTAACAAAATTTCATGCTAGTGTTCTAAATATTGGAGATGACCTCTATGCTTTGATGGATTTCATTTTCGGTTGCGTTTCTCGCTGCAAGTGCGTGCTTTGGCTCTTGCTTTCTTTATATCTTTTTGACTTTGGGTGTAATTTGACCAGAGTTTTAACATAATATAAGATATTTTTTTTTCTCCACAAAAAATATTGAATTTTTTTAACTTTTGATTTATGCGTTTCATTTCATTGGTATTATACAATTTTTAGTACTGATATAACTTCCAAAGATTAATTTAATGAAAAAAAGGGGGGGACCTTAGCAGTATAGAAGAGTATAGAGTATTCTTGTAAGATTTAATTTTAATATAATGCAAGTGTATACTTTTTTTATATTATCATTTAATAAAGTGTTGACATATTTATTAAAAAAATTAAAATTTTTAGATAATTGTTATAATAATTAATTTTTTTTAATAATTTAATAATCCATAACTAAAGAAATTACTCCCATATTCAAGGATGGAACTAGAGTCAAATAATAAGAGGAGCCAATGTGAAATTATTATTGTTGAGGGGGACTAAATTATTATTATATTTATTATTAAAAGAAATTTACATTAAAAACAAATGTTTTTGGGAGTCTGAGGGGGCCAAGGTCTCTCTCATGCCTCTCTCATCAACGACGTAGTTCTGCATCTGCCTGTACTCATATTTTTTTAGAGTATTAGTATTTTTAGTGAATTGTCAAATATTCATTAGTTGTTATTTATATTTAATAAATTTTTAAATATTTATTATGAAATCAACAATTAATAAATAATTAATAACTCACATTAAATACTAAACCCATTAAAATATCATAACATTTTTTTATGACTAAATAACAATATAAATTTATTTTACACTTATAATAAATTAAAATTAAACTGTAAGAAGAGAAGAGGCGGGAAATTGATAGGATGCCAGTTGTAAGTCAATAAGGGCCACAGCCAAAGGCAACACCGATTGGGGATTCAGTGATTTTAGGGATATGAGCATTTGTCGGCTGTCCTGTCCTCTCCTCTCTTATGCTTCAATCATGGTTTCATTTTCACTTTCACTGCTTTAGGTTTAGTTTCAATGGTTTGGTGGTTCACTGGTTTGGGCGCTCTCAATAATAATATTCCTCTTCACGTGATCCTCCTCCCTCTCCCTATTTTCAATACAACACCTGCCTTTCATTTTTCAAAATTTCAACTTTTTTTTTAGTTTTTTAAGGCACCCTCCTAAGTCCTAAGAATATTCCTGTCCTTTCATTCATCGTTGCATATTTGGTTCAGATTTTGAATTCTTTAAAGTCAGTCAATTTTATCAATTTAAAATAAATTCTTACAGTAATTAACTAATTATAATTATTTGTAAAATTTTAAATTCTTATATTAGAAATTAGTTCTAATGTTAACGATTGAAAGGTTTCTTATTTTAAAAAAAGCAGACACATTACCTTACCCGTAGCTGGTTTCAACAAAACTTGGCCACCAAGTCATGGAGGTACAGCCAAACTTCCACAGTGCCGTTTAGACAGGCTCCCTTGGTGTTGAGAGAGGGAACTGTTGGGTCCCCCATTCTCTTCTTTCGTTTGAAAGAATAACACTTACCTTAATGAATACCTTGTCGGTATTCGGTAGCACTATCATCCCCATCACATTCGCTTGGCTTCCACTACCACAACCGAAGAACAACACAGAAAGAGAAAAAAAAACAACAATAAATGAAAAAAACTAACAAACATAAATGTGAAAATGTTTGTTGGAAAGTAAATTAGGCAGGAGAGGAGAGGAGAGGAGAAGCAACATAGTAATTACTACCTCATATTCATTTCATATAAGCCTAGAGAGAGAAAGGAAAGGACGCTAGGACTGTCTGGTAGAAAGAGAAAGTGTAGAGGGAGGAGAGAGAATCTTCAGTTTCTTGCTTTCTGCTCATTCTGTATACACCTTTATCGTTTCTCATAGCCTTGGAGTCTGCTTTACTCCACACTCTACACTCCCCACAACAGCATCTGTGTTTCCTTTCTTTCTTCTTTTCACTCAACACTGAACATCTTTCGTGGGTGTGGGGGCACCTGAGTTTTTGACTTTAAAGTCCCTCACTTGATTTTGCGTACTGAAACATCGTTGAAAGGTGCTTTTTCTTATTTTTCTTTGTTACACTGCGCAATTATTGTAACTATTACTTTCCGAAAGGGAACTCTCTAGTCTCCAGTTACACTATCATTTTCTGCTCTTATTAGCCGAACTTCATTTCCCTTAATTTCTTCTCTGTTTTGTAGCTAGTCGTTTTAGGTAGCTGGGTCTTCACATTTTTTTTGTGTTATTTTTTATGTGTCCTGTTTTTGAGCGCTTTCTGTGAGATTGGGGGATCGGGGTTGCTCTCAGATTTGGGTTTCGCAGGGCTCTTTGATTCATTGATTCTTTCATGCAATCTGTTCTTCAGAGTGTGACAAAGTTAGAAAGCGAAGGAAAAAGTTATGGCAGGAGGGGGAGGAGCTGCAGCACCCAAGGCAGATGAGCCACAGCCACACCCACCAAAAGATCAGCTACCCAATATTTCTTACTGCATTACAAGTCCTCCTCCATGGCGTGAGTTTCTCTCATATTAGATTCGAAAAAAATAAAATATCTTGCCATTTCTGAACCTGATTCTTCTTTACCGATATGGAATATTTGAAAGCATGTTTTGTTATAGTAACATTATTTGTTTGGACACGTTATCTTTCTATCTAATTGTCAAAAGTGGCTTTTCTTTAAACCAGATTGTTGCTGCGCTCGTTACATAAAAAACAGAAAACTCATTCTTAAGCTGGTTATAATTTTATGTTTTGCAAGGCGGGTGGCGAAAATAAGGGGAAATACGAAAATAAAATTAAAAAAATCAGAGAACAAAGAGTTCTGGGTCTTTAAAATTCATGAGTCATGCTTCATAATTTTTCATTTTCAAATATTCTTGTTTGTCTTAGGGACTCGGGGTCTGGTTTATGCTAGTGGCAATCGAAGTATTTTTACTTCTCATATGATTGGAAGTTGGAACCAATTTGAAGTCCTATTTCCAATTGATTGAAATTTTTTAAAATCTCTTGTTTTTACTTCTCTGTGATAATTCTACATTCATATTGAGGTTCTTCCCAGTTATTTCCAGATCCAGATTGGGTACTTTACAAACCAGTTAATTACTACTTCTAAATTTGGCCCTGATGTAATCATTTAAAAATATTTTACTAGTTAATAATAAGATTTTTTTTTTAAAAAACTATTATTCATGTGGTTGAATTTTGGGACATTTTATAATACCACTGAGGCCATGCAGTAAAGAACTTCTGATTGAACAATGTCGCCAAAGACTTTTAAGCAATTGGATTATTTGGCTAAATTAAATGCCATATCCTGTCATCATTCTAAGTAGTTTAGATTTTAAAATTTAAGAATCTCCCCCTTCTTCTTCCCTGGGCTTTACTTTGTTTGAAAATATGACTAAGATATCTGCTTTTGTTTTCCTCATAATTTGATGAGAAATTGGGGACATTTTGATGCAGCCGAGGCCATACTTCTTGGTTTTCAACATTATCTTGTGATGCTCGGTACAACTGTGCTCATTCCCACTGCTCTTGTTCCCCAGATGGGAGGTGGCAATGTAAGCACTAACAGATTATACTTAAAAGAAACAATTTTTAAAGGGATATCTGACCATGTAATTGAAGTTGCACTTTTCTCCTAGCCAAAAATTATATAAAAAAGAAAAGTAAATTAAAAGTCCATTTTTTGCAGGAGGAAAAGGCAAAAGTTATCCAAACACTACTCTTTGTAGCTGGAATTAACACATTGCTGCAAACACTGTTTGGAAGTCGATTGCCTGCAGTAATTGGAGGGTCTTATACCTTTGTTCCAACAACAATCTCGATTATTCTTGCTGGACGATTCAGTGATGAAGCAGATCCTATAGAGGTCTTGTGATCAGAACTAATCTTGCTATATTAAACAGTGCATGGTTGATATGCTTGCTATATTACTTTACATCGTAATGAAATTCGATGTATCCTAAATAGAGACTACAGTATGAGTTGTAATCATGTTATTATCAATTTTTTGCTATTTTTTTATGTCATCAGAAGACTAACAACCATGCAGTACTTAATTCCTTTGGAAATAATAAGAGCATAAATTTAATTCAAGAACCAGAATAAGACATTAGATTTTGGCGCTTATTTGATGGAATTGTTTGATCACTTCATTCCCCTACTTTTTGGCTTTATTTTTTCTTCTATTCAGAAATTCAAGAGGATAATGCGGGCAATCCAGGGTTCTCTTATTGTTGCTTCAACTCTTCAAATAGTACTAGGCTTCAGTGGCCTCTGGCGTAATGTTGCAAGGTTGGTCTCAAGTTCCTCCTGCAAACTACCCAAACCCCTCACCTCTAGCCCACTCTTAGTGGCTTTGTTCAACGAATTTGTATTAACTATGTAGTCCCCAGAAACTGAAAAGATTAAAAGAACTGAATAATATTGTGATTGAGTTGTAATATTCCCAAGTGATGTAAGTTCAATCTCTTTCTTCAGGTTCTTAAGTCCACTTTCGGCAGTTCCTTTGGTATCTCTTGTTGGTTTTGGGCTGTATGAGTTAGGCTTTCCTGGGGTAAGCCTTATGTTACATGTCTAAATTTCTCATGTTCAAAGTTAATTGATAAAAAAAATTCAATATTGATGCTTGGCATGGGTGTAGGTTGCTAAATGTGTAGAGATTGGACTGCCGGAGCTTATATTGCTAGTATTTGTTTCACAGGTAGAGTTCTTTAAAGTGTCATACACCCAGTGTCCACATTTCTAAATCTCAGCATTATGATCTCAGTACATTTTGTTCTCTTGATTTCTTTACTTTTCTAGCATGATGGTTTCTATGAGACTGAGTTTTTTATCGGTTAATGGTTGTCATGCAGTTCGTACCCCATGTGCTACATTCAGGAAAACATATCTTTGACCGTTTTGCTGTTTTATTTACAATTGCAATTGTGTGGGTATATGCTCATATACTCACTGTTGGTGGAGCCTATAACCATGCTGCACCTAAAACACAGACAACCTGCCGCACTGATCGTGCTGGACTTATAGATGCTGCTCCATGGTTAGTTGTGTGATTTCATTGACTATTTACTTTCAATGGTGTTTTTTCTGTGGCAACTGACTATTTGATTATAAAACTCGTCCTTAAATTGTGCCGTACTATTTCGCTGTGACATTTTATGATATATATTGGTTAAACATATAAGTTTGAACATATGAGCTGTGGATGAGGTGTGTGCTAAAAACAGTCCTACTGTCGGATTATGTGATTGCTTCATAAAATTAAAAAATGGTGTCTTTGCAAAAGGAGGCTGGGGAGGAAAAGGTGCTGGGGATTTATTCTTGTATTTCCATGTCATACTATTTTTATGAGAGTGATGTTTTGTGGCTAACTGGGGAGATTCCTCTTAGATGATTCACAGAAATTGCGTATCTCAGTTTCAAATGTGAAGAATCTCATGATACTTTGACTTTGATATAGCCATAGGATTACTTTATTTTCTTCCTCTTTTCTCTTGCCAAATTTTGCATGATTTTTTCTTCCAAAATCCCAGCTATAGAATAACATATTAATTCTGGGAGAAGCTACTTTTATGTCAAGAGGCTGTTGATTGTGTCGTGAATTAGGAATTATGAATCATCAAATCATTTTTGGTGAACGTATGTCACATTTGTTATTCTTGAATCTTTTCTGTATACTTATCATTATTTTGAACCTTAGAGCATGGGCATAATTGATATTTTTTGACTAAGATTCAATTGCATCCTTGAGATATTGGTTTTCTTATTTGCTGAGAATCTACCATCTAGGCTTAGCTTTCTGAGTTGAAACTTATGTGGAAGAATTTGTTATGGATTTTGGGTTTGCAGGATAAGAGTTCCGTATCCCTTTCAATGGGGAGCACCTTCATTTGATGCAGGTGAAGCCTTTGCCATGATGATGGCATCCTTCGTTGCTCTTGTAGAGGTCATTTCTTTATTTAAATCCTTTCTATTTCTTTTTAAGTTGGAACAAGAATTCCTGTTTTGTTTATTAATTGGTATTCTTCCTCTATTTTCATAATTTTCTTTGGTCTTATGGGAGTTTTATCATTGCTTTTTAGCTAGACATCTAGGACAGCATATCACTCTTACTTTCCTTGGCAACAGTTGGCCTTTAGTGAAATTATCCTTTTCTTTTATAATTTTAAAAAAATGTAGTAGCTTAGCTTTATGGGTGAGTTTGCTGTAGTCAGGCTTTTAACCGAGAAAATTTTTATCTGTAGTTTGGCGCTTGTCAAAACATGGCTGATTTTGTTTTTCCTGAATGGCAGTGGGAACAATATTGACAACGTTAATCACTTGATCTATATAATGGTTATAAGAAAATTTAGCAGCCAATGTGAAATTGATATTAAATTAAATCATCATAGACTAGATTGGGTACATTGGCTGGTATATTAATAAATGACTGGAAGGATAATACGCTGTAACTGCATTAAATTTGTGGGGATGGGGGAGATTGGTCTAAATTACTTTTTCTTTATTTATCAGCTAGGTTCAACCAATGCAACAGTTATGACATTGTTTTATTCAATTCACTTGAGGGAAGTAATATTAACTTGTAATTACAACAAAATTCAGCCTGCACATAAATGTGCACGATGACATGCTTGGAATTATCTGGCTTGTATACTTGTTCATTAGCTGAGAATTAGCGCTATGAGGTTTCTAATTTGCGTTTTCTATGAATGATACTGCTTCACTGGAATTATATTATATACTGACATGTGTTATTCGTTACAAGCAGTCCAGTGGAGCTTTTGTTGCTGTGTATCGGTTTGCAAGTGCAACGCCAACACCACCATCTATTCTCAGTCGGGGTATTGGTTGGCAGGTACATAGATGGCTAGTACTTCTGCATTTACATATCTGAAATAATTTTATTGCATTTAAAAATAATAATAGTGGTAACTGGTAAAGTCATAATTGATAATAGTGATATGATTGTGCACCAAGCAATTTAGCAGAACTTTCTACTATAAATCCTCTGATTGTGCATCTTATTTCTGTTCTCAGGGAGTTGGCATTCTGTTATCAGGATTGTTTGGAACTGTCAATGGATCCTCTGTATCTGTGTAAGACTGACATCATTCTGTTTGTATTAACTTCAATTAAGAGGAAACACAGCTTCCTTGTTGATGAAAGGAATTTGTTTGGTTTCCCTATAGAGAAAATGCAGGTCTTTTGGCTTTGACCCGTGTTGGCAGTCGAAGAGTTGTACAAATATCTGCTGGATTTATGATTTTCTTTTCAATTCTCGGTGAGTTGAAGTGTGAAGCTTAGTGCAGCATTTGTAATTTGAACATCTATTTTGCTTAATCCTAGTGCAGTTTCTTCCCTTTAACACTTGCTAATATTTGTTTATTATGTAGGGAAATTTGGAGCAGTTTTCGCTTCCATTCCACCTCCCATTGTTGCTGCTCTGTACTGCTTGTTCTTTGCTTATGTTGGTATGTCTGATTTAAGATATACTTAGACATATTCAGACTTCTGATTTCTTTTGATACAAGAAACAGCATGTAACGTTCAACTTTCATTCATCATTTGTAGGCGCCGGAGGTCTTAGTTTTCTTCAGTTCTGCAACCTCAACAGTTTTAGAACAAAGTTCATATTAGGCTTCTCTATCTTCCTGGGCTTGTCTGTGCCACAGTACTTCAATGAGTACACAGCAATTAACGGTTTTGGTCCAGTCCACACAAGAGCAAGATGGGTATGTGATAGAGACTGAAATACCAAGATTTTTTTTATTGAATATAACACTCAAACAGAGAGTATACTCCCTCTGAATTACAGGATAAACACTAGATAAAGACTGAAATAAAGTGCAGGAAGATAATAACTAGAAGGCCCCTAGACACCAAGGGATCCTCTTCCTGAACCTCTCCTATTTGCCCCAAATATGCCTCTTCTCCCAATACTAATTATTGTTCTCTTTATTCCAACTACTGATGCATATTCCCAATGCCAATTATTCTATTATGCCTCTGCCTCTCCTATCTCTCCCTCTACTGTTTCTGGAATAAACACCTCTCCATTCTTAGGCCCAATAGAAGCAGCCCTATTCTCAGGCCCAACAGAACCCAACCTATGATTCCTCCTCCTGTACACTTGGGCTAAAGGTGTATCAATACCCCCTCTCCCCCCAACAAGAGCTACCTTGTCCTCAAGGTGGAATGCAGGAAACTTCTGCTGTATAATTGCATACTCCTCCCAAGTATTTTCATGATTCAGAAGATGAGTCCAATTGATCAACACCTCCACTGACCCATTAAGGAGCCTTCGGGTGGCTAAAACTGATTCAGGTTGAACTTGAAGCTCCAACTCTTCCGTGAGAAAATTCAGAAGCTGTTGACATGGAACACTAGCTTGAATAGCTTTCTTGAGTTGAGAAACATGAAAAATAGGGTGGATACGTGACTGAGCAGGAAGTGTTAACTCATAAGCCACTGCACCAACCCTGCGAACCACTTCAAAAGGACCATAAAACCAAGGGTTGAGCTTTTGGTTGACCCTTTTTGCAAGAGACTTCAATCTGTAGGGTTGTAGCTTACGATAGACTAGATCACCCGGCTGAAATTCCAACTCCCTATGATGTTTGTTGGCCTGCAATTTCATTCTCTCTTGAGCTTTGTATAAATTTTGTTTAAGTTTAATCTAGAATGGCATCTCTAGTGAGCAACAGCTGATCCACTGCTTCTAGGGCAGTTTCTCCCTTATTGAAACGGATAATGCAGGGAGGATCCCGTCCATATAGTGTCTTAAAAGGCGTCATCTGAATAGAAGCATTGTAGGAGTTAAACCAAAATTCAGCCCAAGCAAGCCATTTAGGCCATCTATAGGGATGGTCAGTCGTGAAACATCGCAGATAAGTCTCAATGGTAAACCCAGGGTGGGATGTCGGATTGAGCATCCAATCTTTCCAGATTCGCTTGGTGAAATCATCCTTTAAAACTTCTTCAGATAAAGCCTGCAAATATGGACTGTTAAGCATAGTCATCTCCTTGGAGTCCATGACTCTAGAAAGGGCATATGCTGCTTTGTTTCCCACTTGTGGTTTGTATTGAATTTCAAAGTCATATCCCAATAATTTGACAAACCATTTCTGTTGACCTTCTGCCATCAACCTTTGCTCCATCAAGAATTTCAAGCTTTTTTTATCAGTACGAATAATGAAGTGTCTACCAATCGAAAAATGTCGCCACTTCTGGACTGCAACCACAATAGCCATCAGTTCACGTTCGTAAACTGATTTAGACTGAGACTTCTCTGAGAAAGCTTGACCAATGAAAGCCAAGGGTCTGCCCTGCAGCATTAGTACCGCCCCAAACCTAAGCCAGAGGCATCGATTTCCACCTCAAAGCTACTGTTAAAATCTGGCAAGGCCAAAGTTGGCAGATTGATCATGGCTGCCTTGAGATTTTCATAGGCCTACCGTGCTTCATCATTCCAATGGAAATTGTCCTTTGTCAACAACTGGGTTAGGGGTCTTGCAATCAGCCCATATTGACGAACAAAATGCCTATAATAGCCTGTAAGACCTAAAAATCCACTGCCACCCCTTGACCAGAAATTATGTGTCCTAGATATTCCAACTTAGTTTTGCCAAAACAACACTTCTTGTAATTCACTAGAAGTGCATTCTTCTTCAATACTTCTAACACCATCCTCAAATGAGTCACATGGACAGATTTATCTTGGCTGTAAACTAAGATGTCATAAAAAAATACCAGCACAAACCTTCTGAGATAAGGCCTAAAAATTTCATTCATCAATGCTTGAAAGGTTAAGGGTGCATTCATCAAGCCGAAGGGCATCACCACAATTTCATAGTGGCCTTCATGGGTTCGAAAGGCTGCCTTCTTGAGATCCTCCTCTTGCATCCTTATTTGATGATATCTAGACTTCAAATCCAATTATGAGAAAAGAATCTCCCCCCCCCCCAAAAAGTCATCCAATAGTTCATCAATGACGAGTATGGGAAATTTGTCTAGTATGGTAATGTTATTCAAGGCTCTATAGTCAACACAGAACCTCCAACTTCCATCCTTCTTCTTCATCAAGATTAAAAGGCTGGAGTATGGACTGGTGCTTGGCCTAATCATGCCCGTGGAGAACATCTCATGAATTTTTCAATCTCCTCTTTTTGGTAACAAGGGTAACGATATGGTCAAATGTTTGGAATTTGGCTCCCTTCCTTCAATGTGATCTTATGATCATGTTGCCTTGTTGGTGGCATGGCAGTGGGTTCAACAAATAATTCCCTGAATTCTTCCAATACCTCTGCTACTTCCTCTTCCTCCATTTCTTTTTTGTCCTCTACTAACGTAATCATTCCCAGCTCCACATAATATCCTTCCCTGTGCTTTTCAAAGCTTTAACCATAGCTTTAAGGGATGCCATGGTGCGGGACAAAGACGGGTCCCTTCTTATTTCCACTTCCTTCCCTTCCCATTTCACCTTAATGATCAATTCTTTAAAGTTGGACTTTATCTCTCCTAGCCCCTCCAACCACTCAAACCCCAACACCACATCTGCCCCCCTAAGTCAAATAGGAAGAAGTCCTGGACAATTACCAGATTTGGTATTTCCAGTTGAACTCCCTTGCAAACTCCATGACTTTGCACCCTATGCCCATCTCTAACTTCCACTGAGTACTTTCTAGTCTCTTCAATTGGCAGTTGCAATTCATTGAACATTTCATGGGACAAAAAATTATGGGAGGCTCCAGAATCTATTAAAACAATCACCTTTCTCCCTTTTATGGTTCCCCACAATTTAAAAGATTTTTTTGAAGTTAATCCAGCAATATTGTTCATACTAAGCTTTTAGTGTAGCATCTTGCTCCTCTTCTCCTTCAAATTCTCCCACCTCCAGAATTTCCTGTGGATTCTTCTCATCAGTAGCACATTAAGGTGCTGATTTTGGCAAACATGTCCAGGTGTGTATTTGCATCACACCTAAAACAGAGGTTTCTGTTTATTTTGTCTTGCATCTCCTCATGGCTTAATTTTTTGAATCTTGTCCCTCTTTGAAACCCTCCAGAATTCCCTGCATTATTGCCTTTTCCACTAAAACCTAAGTTCCCCCCTGCCCCAAATGTCCTAGCACTTCTTCCTCCACCTCTAGTCATGAATTCTGTTTTTGAGCCATGGGCTGCAGTCGGGTTGTGGAAACTAGGTCCACTTCGCTGCCCACTGCTCCCAGATTCCCATGACCCATATGTCCTAGTTGTTAGTGTAGGTCGACCCGTGGTAGAGTTTCTGGATCCAACCTACTGACTTGGCTTGACCATAGGGTTTCCTATCCTCTTGCAAAGCTGGTTGCGTTCTTCCACTTGCTGAGCCAGCGACATTATCTCCCCAAGGCCGTCCATTTGATGCAACCTCACGTCTGCCTTCACCTCATCACATAACCCATTCAAAAATGCTGCCTTTAAGACTTCTTCATCAGTGTGCCTCAAGGGAGCTGACAAAAGCTAAAAAATTTCTCTGTATTCCATCAGTGTCCCATTCTGCCTTAGACTCATAAGAGTTTCATATGGGTTTCCAGTGGCTGAAATCTGAAATCTTTGTAGCAAAGCATTTCGAAAAGATGTCCAATTTACAATGTGATGCATGCTTGCCACCACTGATACCAGTTAAGAGCTTTTCCTTCTAAACAAATTGCTGCTGCCGACACCTCTTGCTCCGGAATTCTGTTTATGCGAAAATACCTCTCAGCTCGGTAAATCCACGCGTATGGGTCCTCATTTGTGAAATAAGGAACCTCCAATCTCCTTATTCTCTCATCTCCCCTATTACCATATTGTTTGCAGAATTTCCCTCACCCCATTCTCCTCCACCAATTGTTCCTGAGCCTTGGTGGTGACGGTCATTCTACCTTTTTTCCATGAGTTCCATTAACTCCGCCAATCTGTTCTCCAATCGCTGCTGTTGTCCATCAAGGAATTCCTTGTGCATGCCCTCCATTTTTTGTTCAAGTTCTTCACTGCTTCCTTCCATCTTCTGAATGCAGTAACCAGGGCTCCCCAAGATCAGGAGCTCTGATACCAATTTGATAGAGATTGAAATACTAAGATTTTTTTATTGAATATAACACTCAAACAGAGTATACTCCCTCTGAATTACAGGATAAACACTAGATAAAGACTGAAATAAAGTGCTAAAAGATAATAACTAGAAGGCCCCTAGACACCAAGGGATCCTCTTCCTGAACCTCTCCTATTCACTCCAAATATGCCTCTTAATAGCCCCCCTGCAGTCCTCTTTTATTCTTATTTCTGGTGCATATTTGATATTTCCAATGCTAATTATTGTTCTATTCATTCTAACTTCTGATGCTTATTCCCAATGCTTAATTATTGTTCTCTTCTCCCAATACTAATTATTGTTCTCTTCTTTCCAACTATTGATGCATATTCCCAATGCCAATTATTCTATTATGCCTCTGCGTCTCCTATCTCTCCCTCTACTGTTTCTGGAATAAACACCTCTCCATTCTCAGGCCCAATAGAACCAGCCCTATTCTCAGGTCCAACAGAACCCAGCCTATGCTTCCTCCTCCTGTACACTTGGGCTAAAGGTGTATCAGTATGGATATGACACATAAAACCTGGGATTTGTTCTTATTTCTTAGTTTTTGTGATGAGTTCACTTACACTAACATTTTTATGTACCTGGCAGTTCAATGATATAATCAATGTCCCATTTCAATCAAAAGCATTTGTTGCGGGTTGTGTGGCATATTTCCTGGACAACACTCTACATAAGAAAGAAGCTGCTATTCGGAAAGACAGAGGAAAACATTGGTGGGACAAGTACCGGTCCTTCAAGGGCGACACAAGAAGTGAGGAGTTTTATTCACTGCCTTTCAATCTAAACAAATACTTCCCATCTGTGTAATTGTGCAAAAGAGCTGAACTATAAGGTGGTTTCATCAAATATTGCTTCACCAAAGTCTCTGAAAGGGGTCGTTGTTTGATCTTGTTCTAATATTAGATTGGATCTTATTACACAGGCTATAGCTACATGAATAGTCTCCTTTGTTATAGAGGATTGTAAAACATTTATTTTATTGCTTTTGTTTCTGTAAATGCTGACCTGGAAAGTGGATTCATGGTAGTAATGTGCATGTTTTATTTATCATTCATTTGATTTATATCATGTTCAATTTATATTTATTTACTTCATACGGTGCAATTTTTTTTATATACCTATTATTGAATCGGTATTGTTTATTTAAATTTATATTACAAGTGAAAATCTTAGTTACAATAATGTACTATTTCTTTTGTTCACAGATAATATAAAGAATTTTATCGTAGACCCAACTTTATTTTTGAAATGACACACTGCTCCAAGCAATGACTCACCACACTTCCATCTTAAGATTTCTGGATACCTTCCCTCCTTTTGTCATCACACCCACTGCTTCAACCTCCACTGTTCCTCTATATATCTCGCTTCCTCTGGATGTCCTTACTTCCATCAGTCACTGATTAACTTGTTTAATGGAATAAGTTAGTGTGATTCAAAATAACTTCTTTGTTTTGGTAAAACAATTGGCCCAAGTGCTAATAAGAAGAAGAAATATAAGGGGGATTATCAAAGAATATGGATTGAATGCATATTAAAGAGCCATGTCTAATGCTCATCAGACTTGCTAGTTGACCTACATCGCAAAAGAAAGATCAAGATATGATTAATGCCATGAAGTTGCATATTATCGTGTGGATTCATTTTATATTGTTGTGAATATGCTACTTCGAGAGCTCAATGATTGATTTATTGAGGCAAATACTGAATTACTTCCTTGTTTGACTGCTCAAACAACTTATAAAAGCAAAGCGATATAGCTAAGATTTGATTTCCAGATCAAGTAATTCTTAAAGAGATCTGATGACATTTGAATTAAGGCTCGTGGATAATTTATTCAATTTATTAAATAATTTTAAATATATTAAAAAATACATAATAGTCACCAACATTATATATGATTGTAAGACATTCGCTGCCAAATATGTTTTCCATGAAAGCAAATTTTTTGAAAGCAAAGAAGGGCACCTAAGAGTATAAATCAAAAACAAGATAGGACTGCTATAAATCTAAATAGGTTGGGTTGGTAGTTGTATCATCAGGCACAAAACCACCCAAATAAGAAATTCATATCAATACTTGTCTCCGTCCTTATTTAAGTGGATTTTCTCAATCACTATTTAAAGTACTTTTACGATAAAATTGGATCAACATTAAATCCTTTAAATTGTTTGCAAAGTTTAATGAAGTCCAATTTGTAATATAATAGGTATTGTAAATGTACCCTTAATTGGAACTCGGAACTCTGGCAAGTTGTAAAGTAAAAAATAAGATTACTCTTCACATCCATAAGCATCACATGATATAATATTGAGAAATAGAGGAGGGCGCCACGTGATTTGTCCGTCAGGAGATTCGATACACAGGATATCTGATACGATGCTGGCTCTACCACAAGATCTAATGTCAATATTATTTTGTTCTCATTTCCAACAACTGAGCATGGAACCTTATCGTGCTCACTCACACACCATAATAATATTACCTCCTCCTCATGAATTCACGATGCATGGGATTGGGAAACCTTTTCTTCTTAATTCTTTAGTGCTTATCAATATAATATCCACTTACAGGGTGCACTTAAATAAAGAAAAAAAGATACTTTCATAAATTATATAAAATATGTATATGATTTGGATAATTTAAAAAAATTATATTGAAATTAGTGTTTTTTTTAATATGAAAACTTAAAGTATTAACTAATAACTTGTACGAATGTATATGTGAAGTGAGTCGAAATATCAATTATTATTTTTTTGGTTAAAGTCTAAATATCATTATTTATAATAATGTGCTCTCACTCTGATCACCGGGCTGGCCCACTTCTTAATATAAGAGTAAGTTTGGTAATATTTAAAAGTTGAGTCCCGTTAAGAGTCCCCTCACAGTGGCTCAACCGGTGAAGGTCCGGGACATCTGAGGAGAGCAAGAAGAGTTCAATCTTCTTCAATACTCTCATACCCCTCTCTTCTTTCCTTAATGGGGCCAACTAAGGGTCCCACTTAGGGACGTGTCTCTCCTCCAGACCAAAAAATATTAAGAATAAAAACTTCAAAGACGTCTCAAGTATTTCATATTTTTTCTTATCTTAAAAGTTTTACTTTTAAATTTTTTTATCATCAGATTTAAAAAAGATACTAGACTGACGATAAGGAGAAACAATAACGAATATTCGAATGCTTCATACACACTATCGCTGCCAAGTGTTAACCCAAAAAAACCCCACTATTTTACCTACATAATAATTAAATGTAAATATCTTTCTTTCAAAAAGTGGATAACAAAGGCCAGTGGAAAATTGTTTAATGCATTTCATTTTTTTTAAAAAAAAAAAACTAGAGAAAAGTGAAGTGCGTAAACTATGAGTTTGAAAGAGCGTTTTGAATGGTAGGAGGTGCCTATATATATATATATATATATATATATATATATATATATATATATAATTTTGGTTAAACTTTAATGGTTGTGGGGTGAGTTTATTATCACTCTTCTACAACTAACTTTTATTTAATTTCTCTAAAACACCCTTCATTAAATAGTTCTCCAACTAACCATTGTGATATTTTTCTCTTGTTTTTATTCCCCCCCCCTTTTATTAGTACTTCGAGTTCATCTTATTAGACTTAATATTTATAACAAAAAACTGGAGATAATTAGAATTATTAAATTAAATATTTAATTATATTTTTTCTTACATCAACTATCTCACAATTTAATTCTCAAAAGTCAAAATTTATATGTAACAATATCAAAATTATGAAATTTTAATTTTCTTATCAACCAATGAACTGGTCACTAAAAAATGAAAGTGTATGAGAAAAATTAAATATTTTATTTAAAATTAAATAATATTTATAATTAATAATTATGAGTTTGGATAAAGACAAAAGTGGAAATAGATAATTAATTTGAATAAAAATAAGTAACTACAATTTAATTAAGAGAGTTTTTAAAAAATCATAGACTAGTGGCTATATATGTTCCATTGTGTATCACTATTCAATAGCAATACTATTACTATCACACATTCGCTCCCCCCCCCCCCTCTTTTTTCAGAATCCTCCCTGAACAGGCATGACTGCGTTTAAATTCAAATGCAACAAGCAATTATGTGCAGTTAATTAACTTCAATTCAGATACAGCCACCAGCAAAGTTTTATTAATTGAATACACAAATTATTATCATTATGTAATAAATTTTGTCCACCTAAAATTTTTGCAAAGGAGAGGAACATATTCATTATTGAAGGAGGGAGCCAGGAGAGAAATAGCGGAAGTGAGGTCAAATTGGGTGGGCCTTGAATGAGAAAGGCCCTGTTCTGTTGAACCATAATTCATAATCGGATTCGGATGCTTCTTCTTTTGAAACGTAAACGCATTAAAAGGGCCATCCCATCCATCTGATTACGTGTTGTATGCAACGGTGGTGATCATCTCTAAGACGGGCCCACAAAGGAAACAACCTCCTTCACGTTTTCAACCATCGAATCGAAGCACAACAACTTTCACTCATTCACGCCTCTTCTCTCATCTCGTGAGTCATCTCCTATAATGTTCGGTGGCCCACGCCAAACGCTCTTCCCTTTCAAAGGCCCCACGCGCTCTCAGTTAGCGTGAGCGAGAAATTTCTGAATCCTCCTTCAATCATTGATTCATTCTACGCCACTCGCCAAACCAGAACTAGGATGGATCATTTAAGAGACGAGAACAAGAATCCACTCCCTTTCTCTCTACTACTGTCTCTCTGTGTGGTCCAGGAAAATAATGCCATGCCAAGTTGAAAGTGAAATCCACTACATTTATTTATTACTATATTATTGTATATTTATTTTTATTATTATTGATCTGCCTAGTCTAGTGATAATACATATTCTCATTCTAGTATGATTGTGAAAGAACATGGATAATAGTCTCAACACAACATAAGCCATGATTTTTTCATGCAATCCAATAGTTGGCAATAATCATTGCTAGTGGTAGTTGTTTGTCAAACATGGGATGCAAGTCGCGGCTGATTATGTCTCTTTCACAGCTAATCTCTTCTTCTTTTTTTCTTTTTTTCAATCCATCCTTGTTACCTAGTAAAATGATACCAAATTAAAGCAGTCAGCATTTGATAATGTGATTAAAAATAAATAGCTTAATTTTCTTTTGAAAAAATGAAGTTACTAATTAAAATTATATTTCAATAGATGAAATGATATCTATGAACATAACAATTCTCATATGACATACATTCTTATAATATAAAAATAGTTTATCAAACATAATTAGCATTCAGATGTGGATACACTGTACATTCCGATATTAAAATCTCAGCATCCTATGTATCCCTTTGATTGTCTTTCCAGATTATATTCATTGGCATGTGGTTGGTGTTGCCACTTATATCCATAATAACATGATAAACAAGTAGCATAACTAGTACGGTTTGCGTCATGGTTGACTCGGATCGAACCACTCAAATCCGAATTAAAAACCGGCAAGATGCAAAGTTGGCACTGAGTTACTAGTAGTAAATAGTAAGGTCATGTTTGATTGGATTTGGATGAAATGATTATGAAGGAATAAGAATATGAATAAGAATAAGAATGAAAGTGGGAATAGGATAGAATGGAATCTTAGTTATTATATTTTGTTTGATATAGATAAGAATGAAATGATGATTTCATTTCAATTTTATGTTTGGCATATTATAACTATGTAAATATACACTAAAAAAATTATGATTTTTTTAAGGTTAAACAAGCTTAATTCGGCCCAATTCCAACCAACCAACCAAATTTTAAGGTCAAGTTGAGCATGGGTTGATCTAAGCCGATTTATTTGAATCTAAGAAAATACCATTTTGGTTAAAAAGATTTTGTGGGTTGAATATAGATTGTGTAAATTTTATATCTATATTTTGGTAAAATACAATGAGAATTCCATTATTTTTGTGATGAAATATCTATTTTTACAATTAAAGGAATGCTCATTTCGAATACTTCTTCTTATTCCAATTATCTAATCAAACATGTTCTTTTTCTATTCCATTTCATCAAACCAAACATGCTTTAAGTAAGAAAAATACAGAGCCACTAGGAGTTTGCCTCGCACTGTGCTTGTGCAGTGCTCCCCCTCCCCCATGTAACGGTTCGATTCCATCCTTGTACACCAAAAACACATTCAAGTCTAGCCCCCGACCATAATCATGGTCGTCAGAGAACAAATGGCCAGTGTCCGTCACTATACCAGGCTACCATCTAAGAAATATGATATTCTATTCTCTTATTTTTCTTAAAATATAGCAATGTTATTTGATGGGAGAGAAAACAAATTACTTTTGTACATAGATAAACTTTTACACAAGTAATAGTAGTGGGTTAATGTATAGAAAAATTGTATTTTCTTTTTCATAACATTACAGTGTTATATTGTTAAAAAAAATAAGATGATATGTAAATCTAGAAATATGAGTGCACTACTTTTTATTTCTTAGACTTTTTAAAAAATTTATAATATAGATATAAAAATTGAAATATATATTATTAATTACTTAGCATACTAATACGAATGCAATAAATTGAATGGCCGATCTAGATAATCCAATTCTCTAGCTTATAAGATCATTCATATAAACTCTAACCTTTCATCTACTCTTCTTTTCTTTTTTTCTCATCCATCAGAAGGGGTGGTTTGGGTCATTTATTTGGCCTAAAATCACCAATTTATATTGTTTTTTCTCTCCTTTTATCTAAATAAGTGGTTTTTTCACATATATTTGATTTTTCTATTATGTTTTTTCATGTTTTTGTCGTCTGAGTGTAGCGGTATTTTATTCGTCATCTTGATGCGGCGTCGCTTGGTTTTCCGTCTTGTGTTCATTTGGTACAGATTAGTAAATCGACTTTGATCCATTACAAATTCAATTAAGACTTAGGCTTCAACATTACAGATCTGGAGGCATGGGTATTCCGGTCACTTTGATTTTGTCACATTTGTAGGCATTTTACCGTGTTATGCTATTAACCTGGGTGCTGTGAGTTTGTTTGCAAATTCATCTTTTTTTCGTTTTTAGCGATGTTGAATTTGTGTTATTCTCGATATATTTTACCAATTTGAATGAATGAATATCTTTTCTAGTAAAACAAATCATTCATAAAATTTCTCAATACAGTGATCTAACAAATTTTTTTGGAACTTTAAATCTCATTTATACAATGAATTAGTATTAACTAACTACCTAATAGTAACTATTACAACTAAGAGTAAAAACCACTTAATACAATTAATATCACATACTATATTAGATTTTATTAATTTTTATATTAATTTTATTATTAAGTAATACTTAAATAGTATTATTATGTCTCAAAAATGATAAATTTTCTAATTAGTATTTTGACTTTATAAAAAAATATATACAAATTATATAACAACATTATTATTTTTATTATTTAAAATTTTATATTCATAAGGATAATATAATTTTTAATTTTTTTAAATTAAAGGATAAAAATTATTTTTTTCAATCTATTATTATAATATATAAAGTTAAAATACATAATAAAAAGGCTTCATGATCTCCACGGCAGATTATTTCATATCTTTAGCTTTTCGTGTTGAATCTATAACTAAACGAATTTTGACATTTTTATTAATTTTTTTTAGACATAAAATTTTAGTGAAAATCACTAGATGCATTCTTATTTTTATTTTCATTTAAGAGGTTTGAGGCATCTCACATTGGGCTATTCTATAACTAGATTTAAAAATATACGAAAGAGACTTTTGATCTAATTCAGTTGAACCCATTTAGTGGCGGCTCTTCTAAGTCATTGTCCGAGTTTTAAAATGTTGAATGTAAGCGTATAGAGAGAGGTCTTAGGTAAATGGGTGACACCCATGGCAATGGGAATTACCTTGTCAATAGAGACAGATCATTTACCCAAAGACGGTAGACCAAGGGAACGTAACGTCTTAGAGCTGCACATCACATCACCTTCGGTTGCCAAGATCCCCCTCTAAATCTATTTTAGTCTGTTTCCTCACCCATCCAATCCCTGCTTCCCACGTTCATCCATGTTGGATAGCAGTTTCACTTCTTTTTCATCTTTCGTGGTCTTGTCTTGGTCTAAATTGGCGCACCCCATTTTGGGTTCCATTCCATCTTTTTTCAAAAATGTTTCTATCTCCCCCTCTATTTTAATCTACAAATGATTTTGGTTGGTGCTATAAACCATAAAGTTTGGGATGTTAAATTAAACCTTATTAACCATTATTTATAAGCCTCCTTAGTCCTTAGCATATAGGATATTTGCCCCTTGAAAACCTGTGGTGGGATTGAGTGGCTGCTATAGCCTATAAATACTGTACTAAAGTACTTCAACATTCCCTTCTAGCTTCCTCGTTATCCTCTTCTTGCTGTGGTGTGTGAGAGATAGAGATAGAGATAGAGAGAGAGAGAGGAAGGAGATGGGAAATTGCCAAGCCATTGATGCAGCAACTCTAGTGATACAGCAACCCAATGGGAAAGTAGACAAGTTGTATTGGCCTGTGAGTGCCAGCGAAGTGATGAAGACGAACCCCGATCACTATGTTGCCCTCCTTATCTCCTCCACCACATTGTGCACATCCAAGGACAATGAAAATTGCCCAAATAAGAGTGAAAACAACACCAACCCAGTTCGTCTAACTCGCATCAAGCTTCTCAAGCCGACAGATACCCTTGTGCTTGGCCAAGTTTATAGACTCATCTCAACTCAAGGTTAGTTGCAACTTTGAGCTACACCTTTTTTCTATATTGCTGTTTACTCTTGAAAGTTTTATGCTTTCTTCCAAATTTGAGCCTTTTATGTGCTTCTTGGGTTCAGAGGTTATGAAGGGTCTGTGGGCGAAGAAACAAGCAAAGATGAAGAAAAACCTGTCAGGATCAGCACAGAAGCCAGATTGGGTGAAGGAAAAACCCGGTTTGGAGAAGGACAAAGCAGCAAGGAGGTCTGAGCCGGAGGACAAGCAGGTAAATCTCAATCAAATTTTGGTTTTTTAATTTTTTTACTTCCAAATATAGTTATCATTGATTTCAGTCAAAGATCTGTTAAATCTTCCAGAACAGGAACTGCTTGAGTGGTGCTTGATGTTGTATTTCTGCTTATGTCATTCAACTTTTCGTCAAGGAACATCTTTTTTATGAACAGTAATTTTAATTATTGAAGTATTTTAAAGGGTTGATTGTGCAAATTGATTCAAATTTATTTATACTAATTGAGGCTTGACTAGTTTGTTTGGAAACTTGCTACTTCATAACTTACCTTTTCTTGACCCATTTACTCTCCAGGGGTGTTAGACTTGTATATCAGAAAATTTACATAAACCAAACAAGTATTGGGTTTTAATTGCAAGGAATTATATTACTGGATTTGATTCAAGAAGGGACATGGGGAGGAAAGAGAGAGCTCTGTTCAATGCTAATCTGTAATTGGTGCTCTCACCCATATAATTCTTATTTCTATATCATTTTCAGGAAACCCAACCTGAAAGACATGGGTCAAGGACAAAAGCATCAACTAATGCTGCCAGCGCCACAGCTAAGTCAAGAACATGGCAACCCTCTTTACATAGTATCTCAGAGGCAGTCAGCTGATCTGTGTTTTCAATCTTAACCCACATGTGGCGTGAGGGACAGAGGAGCAACTGAACACTCAAACCAGAAAAGAAAAAGAAAAAAAAAACCCTCCGTGATTGCTTAGACCTGTGGAAATTAAATATGGTACATTCAGGGAGGCCAGAAACAACTGAGGGATGATAAAATTCTCTTCAGTTGAACAACTGGGTTCGTGCATAATAATTGTGTATAGTAAAGGTAGACATATCCGACATCAATTAATGTATTTATTCAGGTATTACTCTAGTGAAATCAGGCTCCATCGTCACAAATTCACCATTACTCTTATGTGATTTATTTTTGAATGGCTCAAAACGACCAACACATCGACATCGGACAGATAATTTCCAAAGATCAAAATGTATGGCCATAAATTGATCAAACTGAAGTAATGTATCTGGGAGGACTGTGCACAAGGCTTTTGCAAATCATGCATACAATTGCGAATCATGCATACAAAAGATATTTGTAGCTTTAAATTTTAAGCACTAAGAGAACAGTAACAGGTTCTCTGATGAACTAACTATAGGTGGGTCTCATTTTTTTTCTTTCGAGAAAAGAACTAGTTGGCCACCAGAATGTAAGGGTAATGTTTAAATACTAATAATTTGGTTCCATTTTTCGGAGACCTACGACCCGTTAAAAAAAAAAAAGAAGCATTATAGCACAAACATTTTTTTTTTGGGTAGGTAAAGTGGAGCACACTATATCATTTTATGCTACAAACAATCTGATTTATTTACTCAATCAAAGGCAATATGAGTGGATGATACGATATTTGCAGTGACTTAATTTGTGAAACGTTCCACCTTTTATACAAAACTTGATCCAATTTCTATGCAAGTAAAATTTGCATTTATGTGTAGAAATAGTGTAAAAAAACAATTTAAAAAATTAATGTGCCAATGTTATTACTATTTCTTTAGTTGAAGCATTTCTGTAACAAGGACTCTCTTATTCAATAAAAAAAAAAACTAAATAAGGCTTGTTACAAAGAAATAACATTAGTTAAACAGTATTAGTTGGTGTATCTCAAATGGTGCAAGGGTTTGCTTGTCTTCAACAATATATTCGTGCATTTCTAAAACTTTAAGAATAATCCTTAATCAATTTGAAGAAACAAGTGATAAGATAAACGAGTGGAATCCAATTGAAAAGTAAATGGATTAATGAGAAGGAAGATGGGACACAAGGTTTACTTTAAAACACTTGCAATCAATGTCCCTGTGCAGTTTATCACTTTAGACAGCCATGGCACCCAGGGATATTTTTTGTTGCATTAGAAGCAGAAGAATTTTTCTCATGGCCCATTGCATTATTCGTAGATCAACTTTCTTTCTGTCTATAGCTAGTAAAGCAAAAGATCCCTTTTTCCTTTGTCTTTTTCCTTTGTTTTCTTTTCCTGACTTAAAGATATTGCTTCAAGTCCCATAAATAAAACTTTAGAATAGGACAATTGCAACCAGCTCACCACTCGTGCACTTCCTACGCTGCTACGCATGAAAGTTAGTTGCACTGCACGAGGGGTCTCCAGATTCCATCAAAGAATACATAGAATTCCTTCCAAAAGGCCCACCAAGGTTTGGCTTCTTTAACTTTTTTCGTCCCCAAGTGCTTTTTCAGTGTATAAAAAATCCATAACATCAGGCACTTCGTTCTTTCCTTCTTTCTTTTCTGTTTGTCTATTTTTCCCTTCCTTTTCCTTCTGTATGATGATTAATCATGGAAGATAATCATATATATTCGAGCAAAACTGCTTTTTCTCTTTCCAGATTTGCAGCTATGTTTGGTTCATGAGTTTATATTATCTCTTTCACAGCACAGTTCCACAAGAAGAATACAAGAGATGAATCTATATGATATAACAAGTGTTGAAAATTCAAGTCTCAGTGAGACGTGGTGAAGAGTCTTATGTAAGTAAGAAATGAACAAAGTGAAGAACATATAAGTGAGAATACTCAAAGGTAGTACTTTAACTTGAATACGTCCATTGATCAGGTAGCATTTGATGACGAACATGTTGGAACACTAACTAGTGTACTTAGAAAGAATCGAAGTGAAAGAAATGAAACAGAGGACGTCTCTTTAGGCCTTTTTTTCTGGGTTCCAAAAGGAGATGATAATCTTCGTTGACGGCAAAATTCAACAAACATTGCGTAGACTGAAAGTGTAGATGCACAGAAAGAAACCAATCGCTATAGGTCAGAAGAAACCAACAGCTAGTAAACAAAGAAACAGCCTTCAAAGTTGACTGATAATCTATGATTTTACATTTTTGTTCCCAAGTGCCATGTACCCCTAAGCAAAGCATTTAGGTGATGAAGTTAACTTGGATGCCATTCATTATGAAATCCTTTCTCCCGGGCTGTACCAACTAATCAAGCAAATGAAAAAAGCGCCTATAATTCTGTATCTTAGGCACAGATCCATAAGCAGGACAGAGAGTGGTTGCGAATTGCTCAACCATAAACATGTTTACATCACGCACACTCAAAATTATGAAGAAATCAGTTCTACTACTACAAGTCATGAAAATTTTAAAGTGAAAACTAAATTTGATTACAGCGATGAAAAATAACAATATAAAGCTGCGAAGCAGAATGCAGATGGGCCTACCATATGATTTATTGGAATAATAGGTTATAGGCCAAACTATATTCTAATTACTTCTCAATTCCCAACCTCAAAAAATTGCCACAAAACCAAAGTTCTCGTTACAAGTTTGCCTCACAAATATTATTACATATATAATAACACAGAGAAATGTGTATTGTAACAATGGAATTTGATGCCTAAAAAAGAGTCATCATCTGGACTCTTGTATTGCCACAGTAAGGTGAAAGCTGCATAGTATTACTCAGGTGTTGTGTTCTCAGTCATCCCTTGGGCATTGTCTTGCTTGTCAAGTTGACTGAAGTTACCCTTCTGCTTGAAGAGCTGAGTATGGTGGTGCCTACAATAAAGACGATGTTCATGGGCCACATAATTTGATGGGCTGATTACACAACCTCCATGGGTACACCTGAAACAAGCCTTATGGTAAGATTTGCCATCAACAGCCACCTGAAAAAAACACTGGCTGTGCCATCAGTCAAATGGAGGCAGTTGGATCCCAACAACATGAATATAAGACATGGTATGATCTAGGAGGATAATTAATGGTCCCAGTATATCTAAGTTGGTTCGAATTAAGTAGTTTCTACCAGGGTAGATTTTTATTTTGTTGTTTATTTTCACTGTGTTGAATCTGGGCTCTTTCACTTCTTTTATTTCCCCCTTTGCAAATATCTTTGTACTAATTCAGTATTTGACTTCAGAAAATAACAGGTGGCCAATGGCAAATCTGAAGCATTGTTGACTTTTAGCTCAGGTTTCCTTTGGTTCTAAGCTATCATTTACTCGATAGGCTCTCCGTATTTAATTTTTATTTCCGTTTCTACCTAACCAAATTGAAGGTCAAATCAAGCCCCTACAAACTGCTTGATCTTAAAAAGAACATCATATTCCACAACTAAGTACAGACGTCTATGTTCAACGATATTAAGCAAAAGAATTAGACATCTTGTATCTTCAGTTCTTCACATGTGTAAAGGTCTAAAATTTGATGAAAGAATACATAACTTGGAGACTCTCAGACTTATTGGTTCAATACATAATAATTTAGAAATAAAAGATGACTTCAACAACAAAGATCAATAGATAGGAAGAGAAATTTGCGAAAAAATAGTTATATACCTTTTCAATTGGGTACACTGTTTTCTTGCACCCAACACACTTTTCCTGAGTTCCAGCAAACAATCTTGAAACCTTGCTGTTGGTTTGGACCTGTAGAATTCTTATTTAAAGACAATCTACTATGTGTACAGGAAATCAAACAGACAAGTAGCAAAAACCTTCATCTACAAGAACTAAATAAGAATCCTAAGGATGAAAAGGAATATTTTGCTTATTAAGAATGTTTAAAAACCTGATCAGCAGATCTTTCGACTCTAGCAATTCTTGGAATACCTACAAGCAAGAAATATAACAGTTAAGATGAAAGGAGGAAAAAAAGAACTTGGAAATAAACTGAACTGAGTATATATTAGAACTTAAAAGAAGTGCTTATGCATAAGAAACTACATAGCAGCGATTCACCTTCAAAACTTTTGTCCAAGCTGCCAGTCATCTTAAAGAGTTGATCAAAATGAGGCTTACAATATAGAACGCCCTCAAAGGAACAATAATTACTCAGCTGCAGGGATGCATAAGTAAAAGAGGAATAAGGATATATGCATAACACCAGTTATCTATTTCAAAATTCTGTGAGTAACAACCAGAAAGTTGTCACACAATCCCAAACTTTCATCCGAACAGCAAATCACTGGCTCTTATTTCATGTGACTGGCTTACAGATTCAAAATTGGGAAGGAAAAAAAAACTAAAATTAATGAGTCAGCTGGACACACATAGAAATGAATAATTGTAATTTAATGTGCATCCCAAATTCAAATATCACTGAATAAGACAGCAGTTAGATAAATGATATGCTTTGCAGATTCAAAGGTGAATTCTTAAATTTCTATGAGTAAAATAAAATAAACAAATAAAGCAACTTTGGTAAATCACAAAGCCACCCATTTACCACCTGTTGAAAGGACGACAGAACACCAAGTGAGATCGTTAGGGTCAGGCCTAAAGATGTGCAAATGCATGATCATACAAGAACAAGAGATTATCGGTTTTAAAAAAATGGAAATGCAAATAACATCTGGAGAAGAGTGTTAAGCATTCTTTGAAAGAATGGATAAATAGGTGCTAATTGGTCTGAACTTTTATTCACTAGAATATCCTTGATTCCATACATTTAGGTGTGTAGACGAAACTATATGGAATCGCCACATGGATTCATCTTTCCCTCAGTCCTATTCAGGGCCACATTCTCCATAATCTTTCTCAAAACCATATATCTTTACCTGTTCCTCACGCTCAATCTCCTCTCTAACATCTAATAGCTATCTTCATTTCTAGTCTATCTCCCGTCCTCAATTCCACGACTACACTGCTCATTTTTTCTCTCTGATTCAAGTCACATTGCATGATCATTATTGGAAACAGAACAATTTTTCTAGCAGGGATCCTTAACAAAGTGTCCTCACAAAAATCACAATGCACTGAAGCATACAAATCATCATTGATCCAAAAAAAAAAAAAAAGAACCAATTGAATAATCTAAACTGGGGCCCAAATTGATAAAGTGAAGATGTGGATTTTCTGAGTATCATATGTGTGGAGAACTAGAGATGAAAGCCCAGATGCAGCAGTCATCAAACAGAGAACACTGAACTCAAAAGCATGATCCTGTGTTTGCTCTCACGTGTCTTTTGAAGAAGAAAAATCTCATCTTACCTTGAGGGTGCCCTTGCAGTGGTGACATCTGAAGCATGACTTGTGGTAGACCTTGTTGTCAGCAGTGAGCTGTTCCACCCAGTAGACTGTCTTTACACATACTTTGCACTTCTGGGTAGTTCCTGCAAATGTTGCCATCTCAAAATGTAGAGTAAAAAATCTTACTTGGAGGACTGAATGAGGAGAAAATTCTTTCTTTCTTACTTTCTCCCAGTTTTTTTTCAAATTCGTGTTAAGACTTATAATTAGAGACAAAAAATATATAATCTGTTAGTTGTATTCATAATGGACAGTTTGGTGATTTGGAGCCTCCTGATGACGGCTTTGGGCCAGCCATGGCACTGGCAGAGCCTCTGCTGAAATGACCTTAGTACCATCAACGAAGACAGGTGACAGGTGTGTCTCTCTCTCATTCAGTGTTATTCGGGGGTAGTGACAGTTTCATCTGGCAGTGGCAGAGAGCTGATAGCTTTCTACTTTTCCTTCTAATTTTTACGTAGATTCAAACTAACAAATTAGGAGATAATAATAACGTCTGATATCTCCTTTCAAAAAAAAAAAATAACGTCTGATATCTACCAATCAATAATAAAAATAAGAATAATGATATAGGGTAGTGCTAGGGTAAGCTCGAGCCGTAAGGAGCTCGTACTCAATAACTCCATTACTTTATGTAGTGTCACATACATGGAGTAAAATAGCTCAATATGATGACAGGTGAAATATTTTATGCATATTGTAACAACTGTTTTGGGTAACATATCTTTATTATGTGCTTTGTATTTTTTTAAATTTATCAAATATTATTGCAAAGTAAAATAGCTAAATATGATGACAGATCATTTTTTATAATAGATATAATGTAATTAGCTCTTATATTCAGGGTAAAGATTTTATCAATTTTTTTTTTGGTGCTTGGTAAAACTTTATCATATGAGTGTTAACTTTTGTGACGGATGAATAAAGTTTAATAAGCCTACTATATTATGACTTATTCTGTAATTTTTATGGCAAAAAATTAATCAATAAAAATTATTTTAATTTTTTAATTAATATATTTGATCATATTACTTTTTCATTACTATTTTTTTATTTTAAGAGAAATACCTTGTATAAGAAATTTCTACTTAAAATAATTTAAAAAATAATAACTTAAAACTTGATTTTTATTTTAATAAAACTTTTAGAAAAGGTTAAATAGTATGTTATAAACAAATTTATTTTAAAGTATATTTACCAATTTTTATTTTAGCAATAAAAATTTTAAAATAACGTTTCATCATCTATTTTCTAATATAATAATATTTTTCATATAATAAAACAACGGTTTTAATATCTCACTAATAACGCATCACAGCTACTAAACGTTGGTCACGTTACTAAAACTTGTTGTTTTCCTCCCCTACTCTTTTTCTCTGTAATTAATGGGGTTCTCGGGGGTAGTCATGTGCCTTAGCGTTCCAGCTTACTTTAGGATAGTCTGATGTTATATGCTCCTAAGACATTCTCTTGGCTTTTTATATTAATATATTTAAAAAAAAATTATTTATCATTTTATCATATTTTTCAAATTTTTTTTTTTATGTTGGTCGGTTTGGTTCAAATGGACTTCCCAATATGTTTTTTTTTAAAAATATTTAAAACATGTTGAGAAGTCGATTTAAAAGAAACTGACTTATTAACAGGTTTTTAATTAAAAATATATATACATATGTTGGGAAGTCGGTTTGAGCTAAACCGACTTCTCAACATAGAAAAAAAAAATATTTTGATACATAATTTTTAAAGTGTGGCAAAGCAGTATATAATTTTGTTTTTAGGTATATTTATATTAAAAAAAGCCCATTCTCTTCATTATTTAAAACATAAAATATTAAATAAAAATTAGAAGTATTTAATATTTTAGATGCTTAAAAAATATTTAATATTTATTACTTTAAATAAGAATATTATTAGATTGATCCATTAAGATGATATAAAATTATTTTAAAAATAATTAACTTTCATATGGCTGAAATTGTAATTGATATTTTGTCAATTTTAAATTAAACACCAACAAAAGAAGGTGAATTTATCTCATTTACATTATCCCCACCCCCCCCGCCGTTTGTATATATTGAAAAGTTAAAATAATGACTTGAGTTAAAAAGAAATTTATCGAAATTTCCGCTCATCCTATCTTATACTTAGGGGATGCCTAATTCAAGTTTTGAAAATATTTTTAGAAATAATATGTTTTGGAGTGATATTTTAAAAAATGATATTATTATGAATGATTATTATTATATTTAATTAATAAAAATATTATCGAAAATGACTCTAACCACCAGTAATTATTGTCTATGACTTTGATCACTGTCGATCATTAAACGGTGATGGAGGATGACTGGATTATGATGATTAAAGATAATGTCTAAAGTTGTAGACGGTCTTCTACTGCCAATGGTAGCATGGATGTGGCCAAATTTCAATAACATTATGAGGGGGCAAAATTTATTTTCAAAATTTATTTTTAAATGAAAAAATAATAGAAAAATAACTCAAATAATCAATTTGATAAAAGTGAAAAATATTTGGTTCATTTTAAAAATTAATAAAATATTTAATTATATTAACTAATAATTTATATATAATTAACTATATATCAAATATTAAAATAAAAATAAATTATTAATTAAATATATATAAATTATTAATTAATATAATTAAATACTTAATTAATTTTTAAAATAAATTAAATAACCATTATTATTTACCACACTAAACATTTAGATCATTTTTTTAAAAAGAATCCCCCGAACCGAGCAAAGGCGTCGTTAAAAGAAGGAGCGTGGTGAATTGTTGACCATTGACCAAACACAAGAAGAGTAGCAGCAGCTCTATGCTTGGCCGAAAGATTAAAAATAAAAAAAAAGTCAAAAAGGTCGGGTGCATGCATTCATGACTCATGCACAATTCACGAATTCAAAGCCAATGACGGTGGTCCAGCATTTTAAATGAAAGGAGTGCAATCAATCACCAGCAAGCTCCTCAATTTAAAATGTGTCCCGTTTTCTGAATAAAATTTCATTTTGAGCATTGATTTTTATATATTTTTCTTTGACGTATTTTTATTAACCACAGCTGCTACACGGGTATGTAACTATGTAAGTTCATATAGAGTAAAGGACCAGCCTTACACAACGCAGACTTTTATGAAGTAAAAAATGATTGACAGGAATTTGTGCACAACAGGTGTTTACTATTTATTTATTTACCAAAAAAAAAACGTGTTTACTATTTATCGGGGTTCAATAATTTCTCTTTCTTCGGAACAAGGTCAAAAGGCTAAGGTTTAGTATTTTTTATTTTATAAATATAGTAGAGGTGCTCTTGCAACTGTATAGAAGGAGATAGATAAATGACATAAAACTTCTTACAAGATTTAGTAATTTTTTAATTAGTCAATTTATATCTTTTTATTTTAAAGGAACACAAAGCAAAAACACAGATATCAAAATCTTAATTAAGCTTTAAAATAAATACAAAGCCTAAAGATGATTATTATGAGATTTTTATCCTTTAAAGGAATGTACTTTAAATGGTAAAATATAATAGGTAATTGCTGATAAAAAAAATTAAAGAAATGAATTCTTGTATATCCATGACTTGTTATGTAAATTTTTATATTTTATAAATTTTAAACCATTACTTTTTTTTATCAACAGTTGTTAATTTTATATTTTATTTTTTAAAGTATACACCTCAAATTAAATTATTCAAATTGAGTCCCATCGCATAATAAGGACCAATGGACAAAAAATAATCTGGATAGTAAATCAACAGTTTAAAGAATGTTTCAAAAGTTAAACATCCTAGAATTGAAGGTTCCAAAACATTTATTTATAATTTATAATAAAATACAAAGAAGACCGTCAGAATATTCTCTTTATTAATGGCGAGAATTAATTATTGCGAGCACATATATTTTGTACTCAAACTTCCTATGACTTCCATGATGCTGACAATTCAAGTGAACTGTATTGGTCATTTGGTAGAAGTTAAGTAGTTAGGGAATTTTGTTGTAATATAAACAAATGCTTTTGCAAAGAATACATTTAATGATGCACCAAGTCTTTAATACCATAACTTTATATTGTGGCATCCAAACAATAACATTATGCACATGGCAGCATCCTTGCTATCTATAATGTAGGCACCGAAATGGACAGTTGGGAGAATCACAATAAAAAACTTAAACGCAGTTTAACTGGCACTGGCACATAGACTAATATTTCTTTTTTATGCTGCTAAAATATAGATAATCACATATTTGATATTTGCTCCCTCTTATGCTTTCCTCATTTCCGCCGAGTTACGAGTACTACACGTTGTTTGGCTCTGCTAAGATATACCTATTTATGTCCTTACTTGTGATCTAAGCACAATGAGCTTAATCTAAATGCATTCCTATACTTAATCATCGGCTACAAAGTAATCCGTGGTTAATTCGTATGTACCAATATCTTCTATTAAAAATAATCCCTAATTATATTATTAACAATTTTATAAGATAATTCGTGCAAAGCATAAGTATAATTTTAATCAAACTATTTCAGTAGTGAACTATGTGGCCGCTTTTATTTCAAGCATAATTAAGCTAACCTAAGTACCACTCTTTTAGTTCTTTCCAAAAGTAATTTGTGTATAAGTATATACTTTTTAAAATAAGTAGAGTGTAGCTCAACTAATATCTCTCTTAATTTTTACTGTTATAGTTATATGATAGAAATTTGATTTTTACATTCCCATTTTCCATTTTTCCTTAGCTCCAATGAGACTTCCCCTAAATCTTAGAAAATAAATAAATAAAAAAATACATCCACAATTACTAGTAGAGTTAGCAAAACAATCACTAACAGCAAGATTTTCTCCTCCTATTAATTTTGACATGTACCAATTACTTGCAGACTCTAGTTACCACAACATCGATTTCAACAAATACATCCAAAATGTATTTGTAACGAATTCAGCAATGATCATACGAGGGAAGGCCTGCCATCACCATTACCATCATAATTATTGTACCCTTTCCCTACTTTACTTCTTCTGCATCAAGGACCACTCAGACAAAAAAAAAAACAAAAACAGGAGAGATTGGAACATGCAGCCGCAAAGGAGTAGGCGTAGCGGAGGACAGGCCAGAGGCAGAAGCAATTAATGGCCCAGAGCAAAAGTAGTCAAAGCCGAACTGGTAGAATCTATAGTTACAGTTAAGTAATTATTTCTTGAAGAGACTGAGTGGGCCTAGCACCACAAACGGCGAAACCTTCAATCCTCTAGAAACCGCTTAACAATGTCCACCCATCATTCACTCAATATCACTGTTTTTCTTTTAAAAAAATTATTTAGGGCATAGTACAAAATACACAATGATACTTGGTTCAAAAAGCAAATTACAAAAATCAAAGTATTCTAGTCAGTCACCCAATAAGTGAGGCCAATCATAAGAGTTACGTGGCAGCATTATGTTAATATGTCATCTGTGGTATAATAGACTTGAGATAAAGAAACTATCGTTAAAGATCTTCGACAGCACCAGGTAACAATTCCAATTCACAAACATTTCATGCAAAGCTTGATTATAGAACTACATTTAACTCCTCACAAATGATCATCAACTCCTCCATCTCGTTACTGCTTACCCTCAAATTTGATGGTAAAGCAACAAATTTATAATCTGCCGATCAACATTATCTTCAGAAAGCGTACATTTTAGACTGAAAAAACTATTGCAGCACAGGCATTTTGGGTTCAAATGCTTTTCTGCTTATTTTAACATGGCAAACCATAACAGGTCCATATTGCTGCCAGAAAGATAACATGTAACAAAAAATAGCACCACAATATTCACTTCATTGTGCACTTTCAGCGCTTGCCTATTTCCGAGCTTCTCTCATAGCTGCTTTGACATATATTTCGTAACAGCATCCTGAAGCATCATAAAAGCATACAAGAATATTGAAAAGATGTAACAAGATGCAAGAAGAAATCAATAATGAAATTTTGAAACATTATGTCAGTTAAGATGCTAAGATTTGAGAAAAGGATCAATAGAAAGACATATGTACACAGAACACACTCGGTAAGAAAAATGACCTATTTACTCAATCGTCGACTGACCTTGTAACAATGACAATTTCCAAAATTGCCCAGGGATAAAGAGAACAACATCCTCTTTTGTTAGACTTGCTGAAAAGGGGACATGTGGGACACGTGGGTAGGGATCACATGTGATGCAGAGAGAGAGAGAGAGAGAGAGGGATGTAGGGGGAATTCTGTTGGGAGGGGAATAACAGAATGGACAGCTGGTAGGAGACGATGATTCTGGAATCACCCCAGAATCGTTGAAAGGATGGCTATATAATGGCTGGAGAGGGACACGAAGAGGCAGAGAGGATTTTGGATAAGGATTGGGAGAGGATTTTCCTCTAGGAGTGCTCGAGGCATCTGTCTTGAGAGTAAGCTTAGGATTTCAGTGCTTTCTTTGTATTTTTTCCGTTTCTTGTCATTTTACAGGGGATTCCTCTGCTGTTGTTCCATCTTTTCTAGTAAGAATAGTTGGTTCCTAACATCTTTTCAATGTTATTTTTTCAGAGAATATCCTCATAGAATACTTTTCATAATTTATGATATTCAATAAGTCCAATTTATTTGTAAAGTAATCTAGTTTCAGCAATTAAACAGCACAGGCATAATGGATTTCCTAATAATCCTAATCACTAGGGATTTTTACCAAACCTCTAATCTGGTTCAGACCATTTTCAAATAAGCTAGTCAAAAGTTGGAGTTGGACCTAAGACAAACCAATTTCGACCAGAAAATATTGAAACAATGAACCTGGATTTTCTATTTGCGTTCACCAAAAACACTCAACTTTAAACCTGGCACCATTGTGCACATTTAGCTGGTCTGTTTAGTTTGGCAAACAACCAGGTAAGATTAAATCATCCCGTGCTTATAAACATAAAAAAAAATTTTATATAAAATATTGCAAAAAATATTATGCTTATCAAAGTTAGTTTATTAAGACTACAACAATAATTTTTATAAATAAAATGATATCAGAGCACAATAGCATCGTTTGATCCATGTAACTGACCCCACCTAGTGGGAAAAGGCTTTTGTTATTGTTAAAAATGATGTCAGAGTAAGGTCAATCAATTTGAAATGAAACTAAAATTCTGAAAATGACATTTGAAGACAGACAAACCCTGAAGCCCACAAAATCTTTCAACTCATTAACAGGTGATTTCATATCTTGAAAGGTAATAAAGCATCTCTTATGATTTCATTTTCTCCATATCAAAGATACCAGAAAAATATAGAATGCCTATTACTAATAGTGTCATAGTGCAAGTGGACAGTCAGAACTCAAAAAACATGTCATTCAACTTCCTCTCAGAACAACACCCCTAAACCCTCAGGGATAAAAGACAACATACCTGCAACGACAACAATTGTTAGAACATCCCCAATTCTTTTGAGACGTGACACACTCTTCTTATATGATTTGAACGGCTTTAGAGATGGATCTTCTGCCAAGAGCTGCATGATAATGAATGTAGTACTATTGAATGCACAAGCAAACCCAAAGAAATCACAAAAATTATGCTTAATAAATGATACAAAGAACACGATTTACAAAAGCATGTGCAAAGATATGTAAGGTCAACTAATGTGCTCAAACAGATTATGCGTCTTAATTAAGGTTCGGTAATGGATTCGCAAAAGTTCAAGAAAATGAAAGTTGGGATAATCTACTTTTTACATTATAATGAGTAGCATAGTTTACATTGCAATACTGAATTAAGCAATTTGCTTAATACTGTCTCTCAATATTTGATTATAAAATGAATATATTATAAATTCTAAAACCTATTTTTACTGGTCAACTCCAAGCAGAAAGAAAAACAATACAAAATCAAAGACCCGAGTAAGTTTATTACCACTTATTGACACAAATGATCATAGGCAATCTAGAAGCACCAAATTATTTGAATTGAGGAAAAATTAACCAAAGAAAAAGCCCAAGTCTTACAGCTTTTTCACGAGGCCCAAGTTCGATGTGGAATCCACGGCGCGAGACAGAAAGCAATTCTTCTTTCTTCTGCTTTCTCAAAAGGGAATTTTGGCATAACAAAAAGAATCAGAGAGAAAGAGAAAACCAAAATTTGATATAAAATTAATAATAATTAGAAAATAAAATAAAGACCATCACGAATGATGGACACTAAACAGATAATAATACCTGGGAGTGAGATCGAAAATGGGAAGCAATGCTTGTTTTGTTCAAAAAGAAAGCCATTTTTGCTTTTTACTATGCTCTTGGTCAACTTAAGAGCTCTAAGACGCAAGAAATCTGAGCTAAGTGAAGGGACTACTCAGAAGACCAACAGCAACCCTGAAAATAGAAATTTTTAAGGCTCAGAAGAGCATGGAAGCCTTTTTTTAAGGCTCTGTTTGTTTTTCCGGAAAATAGAAATTTTCTAGAAAATTCTAAAAGAATACTTCTATTATAAATTTTCTACACAGTTTTTTTGGATTGCATGAAAAAAATTTCATATACATAAATTTTGTAAAATTAATTATTTATAAATAAATATAATAAAACTAGAATGTAAAATAAAGACCAAAGGTTATAATCCAAAATTTATTAACAAACTTGAGCCATTACAACAGTACATTATAGTCCAGCCAAGACAAGGAAAACCCAAACCCGCACATGCATAGACAAAAGAAATGAAGGTCTACATTCGGTTTTGCATCAAAACATCTCATTTTAAGAAAAAGCAACAAGGCCTCTTCATATAAGCCATTACAAGTGAACTACAAATCAGACTGGCTATTGCAAACTAAAACCACATAATTTAACAGGAGAGTGTATATAAATAGAGAAAAATCTCAGTGCAGATCAGCACTGCACAGAAGCAGCAACAAATCAAACCCACCAAACAAAAGGGAACAACAAATCAGACCCAAAATTTCTAGTCACGAGTATATCAAAATCAGTCATGGAATCTGTGAAAATCAGACCAAGGCAAAAAACATCTACATTTGATGAAATCAAGCTTGCAGCACTCACAGCATAGTCTCCTATTTTCATCTCTCTATAATATGCCCTTTATTATCTCCTCTATCATTCTTTTTTCCCACTCATCCCAGACAAGAAATGCAGGAGAAAGTTTGTCATCATCATTAAGCTTGCAAAATACATCATCCAATTCATCTACATCAAATCCTTGTAATCCCATCACCTAATCAGTACGGTTTAGATGCATTCTGTTTCCCTGCATCTGGACGGACTGCTTCAGCAATCTTACTCATCGTAGAAGCAACTAAGCTCATCATCTTATTGATGTTATCTTTGAATTGAATATTTTCCCGTGTCTTCTGGAGGAAGAGGTTACTTCTTGATTCTCCTTCTCTGAAGTCAAAGTTCATTTACCAGAAAGCCAGAAGAAACCTGCAAACAGGTGATAATGGCACATTGCGCAGCCAGCAGGTTTTACTAATGAACGAGATCCCTAATTGAAGCAACCATGGAAACCAACCAAAAACCAGTGACTACAGCACAGCTTAATACACGTCATTGTTCTCTCAGCCGGTCCCACGTGTAAAACCAACTAGGCATAAGATTTTTATGGGAAACTACAGACTTTTAAAATGCCAATCACCCAACTTTATTGGAGAAAGGAATTAAAATTTCTTGAACACAGAGACAGAGTGAACTTCCTAACTGCAATGACTGTGATGCTGGGGGGCTAATGTGAATCTCTGCCCTGTAGTGACCATGTGCAACAAGATTTTGTTGAAGTGCAGAATCATTTGCTACAGAAATTTCAAAGTGTAAAAGCTAGTGGATTTTTATGAACAGAAATGATGCACCGGCATCCAAGACCTGAACCAGAATCTTACCTAAACAAGAGCTTTTGCAAGGAAAACCAAGTATTTAAATGCAACCAGAATTTTTCCATAGAATAAGGATTTTAAAAAAGCATTATTGTTCCCAAATGGTTGAACTGCCTCAAATAATTAACTCAAATTTTATCAGGAAAACTAGAATTTCATGCCCAACCCAGAATTTAGAAAAGCAGCTCAGAAAATTGTAGTTCAATCCAAGACCTTTAAAAACTAAACCAGAAAAAGGTACAGTACAAGCCATAATTTCCTGAACAACACAGAATTCCATGGCAAACCAGAGATTTCAAAATGGAGACCAGATTTTCCTGTCAAGCTCATAACAAACAGCATCCATTTTATTTACAATTACATGTCATGCACTCAGAGATGACAAGCATTCAAGGTACAGTAATGTGTAGAAATAGCAAAACATCAAAACTGTACATCTCAGTCAGCACACTTTTGTAGGAGGAGACCTAACATGCAGAGAAAAGAATGCATTCTACTCGCTTAATCCTAGCATGATCTAGATTGAATATCAACATGCAATCAATATGAACAGATAAGCATCAGGACACACGAGGGAAAAGTTCAAACTATTAACACAAAAACTCGTTCATCATGAAATTGACCAAGAAATTCTACTAATAACACCTACACAAAGAGCATGCATCCATAGTCAGACGCAGGAGTTCATCAAAGGCAGTCAATCCCCATTTTCAATCCATGCTCTGTATTCTCTCAAGCAAGCATACCATTATCTACACAAAATTTTCACCAATATCAAGGACACCTGTAGTCTTACAATCTTAGGTGATAGGAGGTATCAGAAAGGAGAAAGTCTGTGCATTATTACACCCCAAAATTCTACATGATTTGATGGAATGACTAACAATTTCCCTTTTTCTTCCAAGTAATTAGGAGCTACAAAGACATACAACTATGTGGAGATACTTTGTATTCAGATAAAATATAACTTGATCTTTGGACCTGAATCTGAATATATTGACAAAATTCAGAGTATCCTATTAGCTTAGCACTTAAATGAACTATAAAAAAATAAAATAAAAAAGAACAGCTGGTCAATGAATTAGCCATCTACACTTTAATCAAGGTAGACATTATGGCAAAATTTCAAAGGCCAAGGCTCACAGACCTCAAAAGACAGACAGCATCAAGCCAAAGCTATTTAAATCATATGAACCACATCAACCTTTTAGCAATGTAAAACACTCACACCCCAAAGTCCCAAACCATAACTTCGGTCTTTTCATGTGATACCCAAGCTTTCAAACTAAAACCACACATATCCACCCACACAGAGCAAAATCAAAACAAATACCTAATCGAATGTGAGATGATACGAACCTATGGCAGGAACCGAGATAAGTTCCGAAAGGGTTCGAATCAACCACAGAACAACAATGTTCTGAGAACGAAGAACCAAACAGAGACATTACCTGAAAAACCGCAGAGAAAGGGAAACAAGAGAGAAAGAGGAACTGAACGGAACCAGAGGAATGAAGATCGGAATTCGGAAGCTATGGAATCGGAAGGGACTTTGAAGAGAATGAGTGAAAGTGTGAGAGTATCGGGAAAAAAAATATAAAGATGTTTTATTTTACTTTTGGTGCCTCAATATTCTTCTGTATTTCTTGTCTGCCCCTGCTACTATCTTCATTTTCTTCTCTCCACCCCAAAAGTTTTCTATATGTTATATGAAAATTTAAACGAGGGGAGGTGGTTTGGATAATTTAAAATTATAAGGACTAAATTTATAGTTTAAAAAATTAAGGGCGTGCAGATTTTTTTATTTTTATTATTAAATATGATTAGAAATAATTCAAAATATTAGTTTAAAACTAATTAAAATTATCTATGTTTTCCTCATTTTTTTTAGGTATTGCATACTAATAGCACGTTTAATATGTTGAAATTGTGTGTCATTTCTTTCTTTATTCTATATGAATAGTTTCTTAAAATTTTTGAATAGTAATTTTATTTCAGACTTTAATTTTGAAGAGACACAAAATGATCATTTCTTATTAAAGATGTGACAATAGTCATGTTTGCAGACTAAAATGACTTAATGCATGATCTGTTTCTTCATTTATTTTCATTGCTTATAATTATGAGTTAATTCTATAATGTTATTCTGTTTTTTATTTTATTTTCATCACTAATAATTATGATTCCATTATATAACGATTTCATATATCAAATATAATTTTTTTTAAAAAAATTTCACTAGTATTAGAAAAATTTTCTCATTAACTCAAAGAACTCTTATTTAAATTTTCTCTTAAACTAATTAGTTAAGCTGAGCACAACTATAAAATTATAGTGACAATAGTTATGAAGCATAGACATTTTATTTTAAAAGAGGAGTCATACTCATGTCAGATATGCATGAGTAGCTCGATTGAATAAGTTTTTTTAAAAATATTTTTTTATCAATATTTTTTTTAAAAAAAATTATTTTACATTAGATGTAATGTTTAAGAAGCAGTTTTAATTAACAAAACAATTTTAGGTTTCTTTGGATTAAAAAAACATAAGGACTTTTTTATAACAAAATTACTAAAATGTAGAGTATTTAGAATAAGAAAAATATGATTTGCAAGTAAAAAAAGAAGACATGAGATATAATTTTCAATAAAAGCAAATGATATTTTTATCAAAAAATTATATTAAAAATTACCTCTCTTCCTCTTTTTTTTAGAAGTCAATGATCATTAATTTCTAAAGAAAAAGTAATAATTAAGTTTTTTTATAACTTTTATTTTTTAAAAAAAGTTATATTTAAACATAGTTTAAAACTTATAGAAGTAAATTTTCTTAAAAATATGTTTTTTTATAATAAAAAAATTTCTTTCTTAAATTAAGAAAATGCACTTGTTTAAATTTTAAAAAGTGCTTTTTTTATTGTCTTGCAATATTTGTATTTGTGCAATCTCTCATATTTGTATCAGTATCGATACTTCTTAACCTAGCATAATTATTATACATGTTTTCAGCGCAGAGGACAGCTCCACACATTTTATGTGTTTTCCGAAAACAGCATAGTATTTGTTTAGATATGCAGCTAAACAAACTTTTTCGCTGTTTGAACGTGCTTTGCATTGTTAGAATTTTGGCCACTTTTGTTGTTTGGCATGTTCATGGGTGCTAAAACAATGTGGCTCCAGCCCATTGTTGATGTAAAAATGGGTGAAGCATATGATCTAAGAGTGGCGGTGGAATGGGTACGTAAAATGTGCTTTAGAGATGTTGTTTTTGAGATGAATGCCAAGCTAGTTGTGGATGGGTTCTACTCCATAAATGCTATGCTACTGATTTTGGATCTATTTTATGTTATTGTAGAGAGATTTTTTTTATCTTTAATAATAACTCTCATGTGAGTTTCACTAAGAGGTATGCTAATATGGTTGCTCATCGTCTTGCAAAGATGACCATATATAAAACTAATCCTCATCTTTATTATGATATCTCAGCATGTATTAAAACAATTATCTTAAATGAAATGAAGTAGTCTTGTTTGTGTCCAAAAAAAAAAAAAAAACAACTATGTACTTGGCCTAGAGACATTTCAACTATAGTTATTAAATTCGAAACGATAACTAATTTGATTAAGATATTAAGTTAATGAATTATTAATTTAATTAATGAATCATTAGATGAAATGTATAAAATTAAATAAATATTTAAATACATATATATATATATCAATATACACTATATACAATGATATTTATTATTGTAAACAAGTAAAATACTCTTATTTTGAGATAAATAATGACCTTAAGAGAAAAAAAAAATTTAATTCTTAATTCATAAAAAAAATTTAATTTTTTTATTAAAATGTTCATAACTTAGAAAATAAAATTTTTTAAAAAAATTAAGATTAACATGATATAAATCTTTAAAAATTATATAAAATAAATATATAATTAATCTAAAATAAATAAATAAATTAAAAATTATGATTTCACAGAATTTAAATTTTTTTTAAAAAAAATTTATGTCTCAACTAGTTCATCAATTTAACTAACCAAGTGACTCATTTTTTTATCAAAATCGATCAAGTGAAATCGAGTCACGTGTATTTTGATACATTCAAGAAATTAATTATTTGGTGGATTGACCGATAAACTGACCGATCGAGTAGGAATTTAATAACACAAATTTCGAGCCCAACTGTTTTGCAAATTAGAGTTCTGAGTTGATGTGGCGTTGGGCACGATAGTGAAGTACAATGACATGGCCTTTTGGGGTTGTTCATCTTCTTACTTAAAATCAGAGTGCCATTTAGGCCAAGAAATTGAATCTACATTCATTTATAGGCCTTGGCCCTTACAGGTTGAGGTGGGGTTATCCCTTTTCTCTTTTTCTCACCATGGAAAATGACACATGAAAAACGATAAAAAGGAAAAATACATGGCAGATTGAAAATTACACCTCTCTTATTCAACGTCAAGCACCCTGATTTGACCCCAGTGACAAGCTAAGGGCCGGCGTTTGCTTTTTTGACAATTAATTCCAAAATGAAAAACTTATGGATAAAGGATAGAGATCAAATAATTATTCGAAGTGGTTTTTTTTTGTCATTTTCTATTTCAAAACGAGATAAATAATTGTCTTCAACTAGTCTACTGTTTATCTGTCTGACTCGTCATAAACTAGAAGATATTGCACGTTGTAATAATTAGAAAAAATTAATAAAAAATTAATGTTTTTTTTATATAAGTATCACCACATAATTTACTGATAGTATAAAAAACTTTGGAGATAAGTTTCAATTAATAATCTTAGATTGTTAATACAAGACCATTGATCAATCAATGAAAGTTAAAATATTATTACATAAAATTTGGTTGTGTATCATAATATTCTAAATCTCGTCACACATTACTCACTCTCATTCATGTCATTTAAATTTTCATATCTTGACATCGTAGCTATGTTATAACAACTTCATTCGAAATAAATATATGCAGCATCCGGAAAACTGATAAAGTTTTCACCGGGCACCAACATTCACAGGGGGAGACAGATTTTATTGGAGAAAGCATGCTTACAAAATTATGATCCAGCATAAAGGCCACCAGATCTTGAAGATCCTACAAATACAGTTACTACTTCCTGTCTAAGCATCTGCCAACAACCAGAAATCCTCTCCTGTGTCCGGACTGTAAAATACAAAGTATTTACAACTTAATTTGAGACAACAAAAGGGAAGAGCAACTCTATGACCTGAGGCAAGCTTTAAGAGCCAATGCATAGAATATGTATTTACATCTAAGAGAAACCATAATAGCTTTTCTCTATAAACTGAACAGGATTTTTTTGGGCTGCATTCATGAACACAATGTACAACTGTAACTGGACCTTCATGTTGTTCACAAACTATATCTTTCGTTTTTTCGTTTACTCCCCACCATGAACCATTTTAGGACGTTGAATAGCTTTCTCCATCTCCTCTGAGCTTTACTCATGGCCAAGGATGTAGAACGTGACAGCTTGAAGCCATCAACAGCACTCTGTAAATCTGCTTGGGCTTCCAGAATGTGGCACTGAGACTGAAGATCTGTATCAAAAAATTGCAGATGATCTTCATCACTAAAAGCATGGGCCATTGGATCTGTGTCACAGATCAAAGAGTTGGTGACTTGGAATGGAAAACCCAGAGTCTGGTCATATCTAAGGCCCATGCTGTCAAAATTGGGCAAGCAATAGTCATCCAAACCACTAGTTCCACCAACAGAATAAATAGATGACATGATATCAGGAGAAGAGGCACTTGTTTGTGTGTAACTGAATCCACCAGTCTTTTGAGGAGCCAAAAGCTTGTTGGCACTAGATGCCTCAGTCCTGGGTGAGCTTGGGGAGTAAAGTACATTAGTTAAGTGTGAAGACCCATCCATGAGAGAGGCTTCATCTTCAAAAGTGGCAACATTCTCCCATTGTTTAAATGCAGAAATTACCGAGTTTTGAGCATCAGCCTGGTGGTGGACATTCATATTAGTAAGCATTAAGGAGAAATAAGAAAGGGAAGGAGAAAGTAAAGAAAGTAGTAGGTGAGCAGAGAAGAATGCCTTTTCAGTTTCAGACAGCTTATCTACAGAGACATACTGGCATTCCGAGAGCAGTCCTGTCACTTGTCCCACAGCATTGAAGACCACACCAGTTTTCTGTTGAGAATGAGAAGGGAAGTACAGGTACCTCGTCATATCAAGTGCACATGTTCGAGCATGCTCCACCGTTACTTCCCACATCTTTGCTGACATACCTGTGCCCAGTATCTGCACATTCCCAAGCAATAAATTTATTTATTTTCCCAAGAGAAACTACATATTTATGTATATCCAGAAAAGACAAGAATGTTTATCATTCAGCACTTGGTTAACTGAAGGAGTGATATAAATTTATACGAGAATAGATTGGATTGGATATGTCTTCTATAATGTTGCTCCCATAGAGCCCAGTCATGCCATTGACAAGAATAATATGGGATGCCCTCATCTATGTATAAATCCATTACCATGGGGGTGTCTGACTTGATAATATCACATCCATAGCTAAACTAAATGCCTTGATCCAACCTGTGGACAACTAAACAGTACCATGAAAGCTTTTCCTAAGATCCTTTAAATGACAAAATCTATCAAAACAAATCAGATGTAAAAGATACTTAAAACTAAATGCTGAGGTTTATTCATAGTAGCTGCAAAAAAGATATTATATATAGAGAAATTAAAATAGTAGTGAATTAATTATTACACTGCGCAGCTTTGCTGGATCTAGATTGAGAAGTGTGAGAAAATCCCTCACAGTAAGGATCTTTTCCCTACTCAAACGCTTGTGGAAAGCTCCATCCTTGCCAATCTTTTCAAGTCTCCAAACTTCATCAAACAGACTAGGAGGGTGGTGCTTCTTGTACACTGCAGCCAAAAATCATAAGTTGAAATCAAGTTTAACCCATCTCTCGCTTATACAAGTGACTTGAAAAGCTCAAATATGTCCTCTTATATGATATCTACCGTAATAAATTTTTCCAAAAAGAAACAAAAACAGAATGCAAGATAAATAATTCATTCATTTACACCAAAAAGAAAATCATATATGAGAGAGAAAAGTTTAGGATTTTCATATATATCACATTTGTTTTGTGGTGTTCTTTGTTTCTTATTCTTCCACATTGTAAACTCCATCTCTGATGTCTATAGGGTTCAAAATGTATTAGCCTAAAAGTCAATTCAGAGAGCACCTGCAAACATTAGATCTTGATGCATCTAAGCAGAAAAGGGTTATATTTAAGTACTCACATTCTCCTCGGTGATCCCTGACAATAAATGACTCTGTCTTTGCTTCTCTTATTCTAATTCCATCAAATTTGTCCACAACTTTTGCCCCAAGTCTGAACCTACGGCTCCTTGTCCAGCTTGAATTATCTGTAAATGAAATTTCACCCACCATACCAATCCCATCTTTAAGACATAAAATGACATCTCCTGTAAGGAGGGGCTTTTTTCCTTCTCTCTCTCTCACAATATTGCTCCTGAACTCTTCAGGCATCCAAATGTCACTTTCATCTTCAAAATCACCCTCAAGGACTACAATTTCCACCTTAGCTAAAGATTCAGGTCCTGAACTAACAACCTTTCCTGTTAAGGCATCAACTAAACCTATCCTTAAGTTGGAGCCATCCTCTCCTTCAATTCGAGCTCCAGTAAAGACTGGAAGAGAAATGCTGTTTTCAAACTGCAGCTGCAAGCTTCTTGATTCAGAAGTATGTATCTCCTTTCCACAGGTCCTGAAAAGAAATGAAAAAGATGCATGAGAAACAACTTGAGTCAAGCTAAACAAATTCAAACCATTCAGCTAAGTTTTTTTCCTAATCCATTCCTTTTGCTTCATAAGCAGCCCCAGGATCGAGGCACTGGAATTTAAATTATAAGCAGAAGATTATTTCTTACTGTTTCATGCTGGTTAAATGCTTCCTTAGGGCCAATTCAACTTCCTCCTTAACCTGCAAAGATGGCACATATATGATTGGTATCTGACAGCAACTATCAGTAAAAGTGGAACTAACATATACAGGACCAAAATCCAAACCTGCTACACTAGAAAAAGAATTAACATAGGATTTCAGTTCAAAAATCACATATCCAATTGTTTCTAAAACTAATAACCTAGAAAGGGAAACAGATTTTGCAGCATTACTTGACTTAACACCTATAGCACAATATGAGCACAACTTCATCTTGTTGGTTCATTTATCTCACAATATCACAAAAATAATAAGCAAGACTAGATTATGAAATGCATAACCTAAAACCCTCTAGTATTTTATTCATGTAACTCAGTATATATGCTTTCCATATACAGGACATAAATTGGAAGCATAAAATTTATCTTCAGCAAATCCTGAGAACTGGAACAAATTTTATGCAGCAATTGTCTCAGTCAGAGTCCAATAAGCAAGGTTGGAGTCTTAGGGGACCAGTGAGCTCACATTCAACCAAGAAAGTTCTTCAAGTGTTTTCTTTCTCTTCATTTTTCCTTATTTTTCATTTTATTTATAGAAGAGTGGCATGCTTCAGTATAACTAATAATTGGAGCCAAACATGGGGTATGAAAAACGTGATGAAGTAGAATTTAAAGTATTTCCTTTGTTTGTAAGTCTTCTGTGACATGGCATGCTTGAAGTCCAGTCACGAAAGTAGTATATGTGATTGGATGTGTTAGAAATAAAGTCATTCATAAGCTTTCACCTAACAGCTTAAGTTTTTGAGAGAGTTGGTTCTTGACATGGTATCAGAGCCTCCATGACCAAGTGCTTAAGAGTTCGATTCTTGCTGCCATCATTCTTCTAAATAAAGTTGAAATTCAGCACAAGGTAGAGTGGGCATGTGTATTTTTCACACTTCAAGTCTAAAGGGCTATTGCGTGAATGAGCGTATTTTACAAATAAAGTCACTTATGGGCCTTCACCTAACAGCTTAAGCTTTTGGGAGAGTTAGTTCTTGACAATGAGGAAGGACAAACATGCAGTTGTTTTATATGGTTAAAGGGTTAGTTAGAAAGCAGTCTGCAGTCGCCCACAAGGTGGAAGGATACCTGGTATCAAGTCAACAATAGCCACCATAAAGTGGATGCAACACAAGTTATCTGCAGCCTACAAAGCATGGTGGTATCTCACGAGCAATTCTTAAATTGTCTAACTTAATGAATTCAATTATTCTAAGATGTATGAATCCAGTCCAGAAACTATCAAGAAAACCCTTTTTTTGGGTACAAACCATCAAGAAATCCTAAAAGTAAACATTATCATATCTCCATGAAACAGCATAAACAGAGAAAAAGGATCAAATACCAGAAATATACATGTAATGAACTCATTATGATAAGTGAAATAAGAGAGTTCATACCACTCGACGAACCAAGGGCTCTAGAATTGGCTCCAGCAAATGCTTGACTGATTGTAACCTCATCAACTCGAGCACCACACTATACATTATTCATTATAATCAAATTAAAAGATCAAAAAACAAACTCAATAGTTCTGTTAATCAAATATACTACATAATTACATTAATCAGTAGCCAAGAAAAAAAAAACATAATGACATTGCTCTTTTTTTTTTTACGAAATTACGCCTACTTAAATTACATGACAAAAGGGGTTAATTTGACACCCATTTCTCATCCCTGGAGTACATACAACGAATATGCATGACATCAGTTCTCCTTCACATGTAGCAAACTTTATTGACTTGTGAGACGCCCATTTTCTAACAATCTATCATAAGCATAAGCAACATATAGATTTCATCAAAAATCCATTATCATTTTGCGGTACATTTAGTCGAAATGCGATTCACTTGCCCTGGGCAAAGCACAGGTAACACCAATAAAATTATATATATATAAAATAAATAAAAAACAAGTAAACCCCACGAGCTAATAAGCTATCATGCATTTCGGCACTCAGACCATATAATGGCAATCAAATTCAGCACGGACAATGCGCATTCATTGCTAATTCCCGTCACGCAACAAAACCCATTTCCGTTTAAACTCAATAATGCTCTTACCGTTGTAAAATTCTCTACACAAAACAAAATCCCGGTGGAAAAAGTTTTCCTTCCCCACATCATTTTCTCACACAAACCATCCATAATCTCTCAATTTCCAAAAACGAACAAGGGAGACAGAAGGAGTCGTCTTACTTGGAGAAAGCTGGAGCCTTTCTACGCTTATCCTCGGGACTGGCACTCTCGGATTTAGGCTTGCCATCTTCGGGGCGCCTCTTGTGCGACATGACCAAAGGAACAGCGCAAGAGACAGAAGAAGGATAAGCGGCGATGTGTGCTATGATGGGCATTCAAATCAAGCAACATGCGGCTGAAGAAGCAGAATAGGAAGAAGACAGCAATATATACAAATGTAAAACCAAAAAAGGCAGTGACATGAAACGACAAGAAACGGGTAAACTTCTCAAAAATATATATATATATATATAAAAAAGGGCGTTCTTCTTTCCAATCACTTGTTCACTTTGGTTTTGGTCTCTCGGTGTGTCATGCTCCTTTTCTAACCATTATCTGAGTTTGTCTGCGCATGGGATGCTTCTCTGCCCTGAAACTCTCTCGTCATCTACTACAACTACTACTGCTACCTTTGGATTCAACTTCAAGCAATAGCTTGTACTTGTTTACAACCCCACCTACAGTATCACCATTATCATCTCAACGACAACGTCAACATCAGTGTCACCGTGAGAATTGAAAGGAGCAGGGAGGGGTGGTCTCGGAGGAGGATGAGAAATGAAGAGGAAGACACGTCAGCATTAGGGAGTGAAAGATGAGGAGTTGTGTGGGGTCCATGCAAAAGCGCGTTATACGACTTGGTAAAAGTGGCCCACCCCACCCCTCTTCAACGCGCATCCCGTGAGCAAAGCAAGTGCTAAGTGCTAACCCCTTGAGCGTTTTAAGCTTAGCTTAGCGTGCTACCTGACTAACCTCACCCATCCGAGCTTTCAATTTCAAACTTGAAAAACCAACAACCAACCTGCGTGATTTTTATTTTTTTTGTCTTTTCGTTTCTTTTCGTGTTTGGGTATGGTTTAAGATGACATGACGAAAGTGTGCTATTGATTATGTGTAAAATAGTTTTGTATTGTTACACTGTACTTAGAATATTAATAAATAGTATTAATTTATTTGATTTTGGAAATTAGTTTTCATATTTAAAGTTTACCATAAAATATAATTTCAACTAATTTGAAAATTAATTTTTATGTTAGGAACACATTAAAGATGAATTAAATTTATTTTATTTTAATAAATTTTTATTATCCTTATTTGAAATAAATAAAGTGATTCAATTAATAAAGACAAATTTATTAATTTAAATAATTAAATTCACTCAAATTCAAATAAATTATTATATGTACACAATTAAAGTTAATAATTCATTTTTATAACTTTCCGAAAAAAATTTATAAATTAAATAAAATTTCAAATTTTGTGATTCCAATGAGACTCTTAGGAATATATGATAAAATAATTAAAAATAATAATCGCTAATAAAATGCATTAATTAAAATGATAGTATATAGTTTTTAAGACTGCATGATACATGGATGGTTTGGTTGGTAAGCCAGTTGTTGAAGAGCAGAATATAAAAAGAGTGCTTTGTTTTTGGGTTAAAAAGAGAATGTATTCAAAGCAACATATAAACAAGTATTTTTTGGTAGTTGAGAAATTTTGGTATAATAATTTCAAATGTGACTATAATATTTAAGACTGTAAAAATATTGAATTCTCAAGTTAATATACTTATGTTAATGTTTTGAATTTATAAATCATTTGAGATATTATGTAGATGTTTAAAGATACGTTATGTGAGAATGTCCTTAATTATATGCCAAACACCATCTAAAAATTTATGACCACCAACATCCGTAATTAACCACCAATCCACCGTTCACTGTGTGGTTGTGATGCCTGTGTATTAATATATTCAGTGATTTTTTTATAAAAAAAAATCCCAAAGTACCCTAACATTAAATGAATTGAGACTAATCTCACTCATCGGCATGCATACACAGTGATCGCTAGTAAATTATTAGATGAGATTTTTAGTGCCAATAATGCATCCAACAAACTACCTATTAACTTTACTATCAAACCTCCAAAATGGTTAATGAACTGTCAAATGTCAATAAGGTGTGGTATCAGTGCCAATGTCACCTCTACTTTATTTCATGTGATTTATTGAAATCCTTACCATACCAAATAGACACTCCTAAACCTCCAAATTTGCCGTGGGAAATTTAATACATTTATTTCGTTCAAAAGATTGTGATACAGAAGGGTCATATTATTATTGACTCTAATTTATAAAAACAAGAGTTTGTTAATTATATAGAAAAATAACTAAGCAACTATTTTTTCCTCTTTATCCGGGTAGTCTCATATCCTTTAAATTTAAAACTAATCTCATTACAAGTACTAAAATTATTCCTCATCACATGTATTTTTTCGTGAGTTTGAATTCGTGATAATACAAAAAAATTTTAATCGCTGAGCTCAAATTTATTTATTTTTTGAGCCACACATTATGAGTAATACATAAGTAATTATATTTAAGCTTTTATAGACTGAAATGAATAACTTTTATTATTTCTATTTTTGTTTGTCTTTATTAACTGTTATAAATACGATTCTATTTTATATTAATTTAATGTATTAAATATAAACATAGAATGAGATTAAATATGTTTCTAATTTTAAATAAAGTAAATATTGAAACATAAATAATTATCCCATTTCATTCATATTTATATTTATTATGATTGTGAAAAAATTAACTTTTCCTTTATGATACTTAAGTTATTATTTTTATTTTTATTTTTTTATTTTTTTATTATACGACAAAGGTACTTTCGGATTAATTTTTCCATCAATTGAAACTAAATTTTTCAATTGACAACATCAATTGAGACTAAATTTTTCACTTTCGCATTGGCGTGATGATCAAAATTGGAATCGGAATAATTAAAGTAAAAATAAACATCTTAATTAATCAGTAACCACTAAGCCAGTGACATTGGATTCTTTGTTTTCTAAATATACCAAGGTAGGATTGTTTTCTTTCTTTCCCCTCAGAAGTTATAGTACATACTCTATGTTAATATGTTATGATATATTTTAACGTTATATAGGTAGATACAGTAGTTCTGTCAAAAAAAAAAAGGTAGATACAGTAGTTTGGACTTGGGAGGTAGACCCAAGCATTGTCATCAACCCACTGATTAAGCGAAAATTATAGGAAAAACATCTAAATGGTCAATTTAAGAAAAATAATTTTTATTTGTTTCATTTTAAAAATTAATTAAATATTTAATTAATTTAATTAATAATTTATATATAATTAAATACATATTAAATATCAAAATAAAAATAAATTATTAATTAATCATATATAAATTATTAATTAAATTAATTAAATACTTATTTAATTTTTAAAACAAATCAAATTTATCTTTTGCAAACTATCCATGTCATTTTCCCAAAACTATAACTATGTGCTGTTGGACTTGAGTTTCAGCTTGATTCCGCGGCGTGCTAACCATGCTGCTCACGGAATTGCTTAGTTTGGGAAAACTCTATATTTTGATTGTACTTGGGCTGATGACGAGCCTCATCAATTCCTCACATATGTATTATTTTATCATTATCAACCACACATTCTGAATTTCATATAAAAATAAAAATAAAATACAAATTACCTTTTTAACTTTGGATTTTAGAAAATAATTTATCTAGTTTTAATCTTGATAATTAGTACACTTAAACTTTTAATATGTGTTAAACAATTTCATGTAGTTTTAGTTTTAATAATTAACTAAGTAAACTTTTAGCATATTTCTAATAATTCGCTTATGTGATTAATTACCGAAATTGAAATTTTAAGATTATTTGTCACATATTAAAAATTTAAGTGAGTTAATTATTAAAAGTAATTAAAATAAAATTTATTTATTTATCACATATTGAAAATTTTAAACAAAATAAGCGTCAAAGCTAAAATCAAATGATATTATTTGTCAAATGATCAAAATTAAATAAGGTAATTTGCATTTTTTTAAAATAATAATAATGAATGAAGCTTGAAGATTTATGGTATGTTTTGGGAACAAAAGGATGAATGATAGTGGAAGAAATGAAATGAAAGGGATGAAAGTGTAGAGATAGAAAGTTATATTTCACCTCTTGTTTGGATGTGATTAAATTGGGAGTAATAAAAATGAGAAGAATGTTTTTTTTTTTTTTTGCATTTATGTTGTAAAACTTATCGAAATTTTTAGACATTTTTCTAATAATATTTGCTTATGATTTAGTGAGAGTTCGATGTAAAACAAACTATATATGGCTTAAAGCTTTCCTTCCTTGTCAATACAAATTTGGCCAGATAATTGTAAGCCTGAGACTAGCTGAAATTCAGTCTCCCAATTCAAACCAAATGAAATTGTTCTTTTTTTGTAAACCTAAAAAGAAAAAAATAAAAATCACACTAGATTATTTTCCGCGCTCGTTTGACTATGAGACAAAATAAACTAGCGAGGCATATTTTCTAATCACGATTTTCATTTTGAATCATATAAATAAGTATGAATATATCTGGCAAAACGGAATTCAATAAATTAGATGTAGTAGTTGTTAGTGAATCCCCCAGTAGTTTACTAGGTGTCTGGATTAGATTAAAATAATTTGACTAGACTTTTTCTCCCCCAAAAATAATAATTTAAACCATACCTGCAGTAATTTGAAATAGTATAAACTCGAAACCACAAAGACGAAATGATATGAATAACGATGTACCAAACATAGTAAAATGATATATATTTTTAATTATTTTCTGTCCTTATTTTATCAACCCATTATTTTTAACATAGAACTCAATGAAATCACGTCATCGTGTGATTATAATTACGTAACAATGTTATATTTTACAAGTGAGATTTGATTAATCAGACGTTGTCGTTTTCTTAAACGGGATATTTGTTGAATGAAAGAACGAAGATCGTGCACATAATAAGTACAACATGTCTTATATATCATACTAAAAGGTAATCATGAACTTTTAATCTATTTCCAGGAATCTTCCTCGATACATCAGTGTTTCAACTTGTTCAGATTTACCCATCCCCCCAAAATTAAAGCATGCCCCCCAAAAAGAGTACCCGCTGCACCAATTGTCTTCTGTCACACTGGACATTTCATCCATTTCAAAGGGACAACATAGGCACTGGACAAAAACTTGTGTTTTGCACATTCATAATAATATACCACGTGGATCACAATCTGTACAAAGATAAATAGAATATTCTGTGGTGGTTGGAACGCTGAAAGCCTGTAACATTTTATTTGGTCGTGAATTTTTTAAAGATATTGTATAAAAAAAAGTAATTAGTATAAAAAAGTTTATATAAATAATGTGTATTAATATGATTTTTTAAAAATAACTAATGCAAATCTATGGTGGGTATCTTAAATAATAAAAATAGACCTTATAAAGCGTTTAGATAGGTAATTTTTTAAAAAAAAAATACTTTTAAAAGTTTCAAGAATATTTGGATACAATTTTTTTTAAAAAAAAATCAGTTACACTTATTTTAAAAACTAATAATGATGCTTCTAAAAAAAAGTAAAATTTATTTTTAATATAATTTTTTAACAAAAATATTATTTATTTTTATTAAAAATTACGCATGTTTTCTTCTTCTTTTTTGTAAACTCTGTCTCCCGTATTTTATATACTCTAAAATTATGTAATTTTGTTATAAAAAGTTATTTTTTTTTTATCTAAACATACTTAAAAATATTTTTATTATTTAAAAATAATTTTTAAACATTGTATTCAAATACACAATAATTTTTTAAAAAAATTATTTTTTTAAGCTTATCTAAATTAGGATAATATATGAAAATTTAAAAATCTTTCAAATATTATAAATTTTCAACGGACATAACTAAAAACAACTGTTGTAATTACAATATTGTATAATTAAATAACATTATAATTCAAAAAATAAATAATATTATAAAAGGTAGGTATAATTTCAAAATTGCCAATAGGAAAAGATTTACTCGAAGTAATAGAAACGCAAAGAACGTGTCTCTTTTGCTTATACGTTTCCATTTCCACACTTATTTTTACACTTCTTTATATTTACTAGTTTTATAATTATGTGGATTTTTTTTATAAAATCAGTTAACAACTTTAGTTTTAAATTGTTATAAAATGGTAATTATTAAAAAAATACTACTTACTAATTAAAAAATATTTTTTAAGGCTATTATTAAATAATTATAAAGAAAAAGAGATAATTTTGATGTGAAGATATTTCAACCCGTTGGCCTTTGCTACCCGAGAGTCAAAATACGACAATATTTAATTTGTTCTATAAATTTTTTAGTTCATAAAAGGGACGGAGGCTAGGATATATAGTTGATTTATGGTCCCAAAGTTTTTGAAAATCCCTTGAGAAATATATATTTTTTAATCAATTTCCTTCAAATAAAAAAATAAGTTCCGCCCCAACCAAAATTTAAGAATTTTAGTGGTGGAGAAGGACTTTTTTATATCAATATATCTAAAAAAAATTTATTTATTATTTTACCATACTTCAAAAATTATGTATTAAAATATTTTATTTTTTTTTCATGTTGAGAAGTCAGTTTGACTCAAACCGACTTATCAACATACTTTTATTTATTTATTTAAAACCTGTTGAGAAGTCGGTTTGGGGGAAACCGATTTCTCAACATGATATTAAATTTTTTTAAATTTTAACATTGAGAAGTCGGTTTCTCCCAAACCGACTTCTCAATAGGTTTTTGTTTTTAAAAAAAAGCATGTTAGGAAGTCGGTTTGAGCAAACCGACTTCTCAACATGAGAAAAAAAAAGAATATTTTAGTACATAATTTTTAAAATGTGATAAAATGGTATATAATTTTTTTTTAGGTATATTTATATAAAAAAGCCGTGAAAAAGCGTAAAATTATGTATTAGAATTCGTAAGACTACGAGACAAATGAAAAAACAATTTAATCAAAGTAATTAAGTACTCTTATCAACCTGTGAGAGAGAGAGAGAGAGAGAGAGAGGATTGCATCACCTCACTCGGCAACTTACCTTTTTTATTTATGAAAATAAACAGTCTCCATAGTTCATACTTCTATGCTTCAAATAAACTTAAAAAGAAAAAATCTTTGTCTTTATTTACGATGTTTAGGGTTTATTGGTATTAATTAATACTATTTTTAATATAAAAATCCTAAAATTTGTTAATTACAATGTCTCTAACATCAGTGCGTAAATGGATTTGATATAATGCTGAACAAATTCAACTTCATAATTTTGAATTTTCATATTAGGTAACTAAGTAACACTATCAAAGAAACAAATTAGAAAAAACAAAAATAATATGTTAAGTCATAACTCATATCAAAGTGTAATTTTCCTTTCCAATACTTTATAGCTCCGCCATACAGTAGATAATTAAAATGAAAAGAAAGAAAGGAACGAAATCGTGAGGAAATGTACCCCTAAAAACAACGTGAGGAAAGGGATCCTTATTTTTTTTTTAGTTTTTCATGATATCTTTGCACTCGATTACAGGAATTAATCATTCGAAGTACTAAGATTTATTTAAGGATTAACCTCTCTCAACAGATGTTTTTTCATACACAATGATCAAGAATCGAACATCTGACCACATGCTAAAAGAGTTCAAGTATCTACTACTTATGTCACACCATATTAATAATACTTGCACGTTTCAAATTTTAGTTTATATGTTGCGGTTGTGGCAATACAAATATTTTTATAACATATAATAGTACGACAATTCTTATTAAAAAAAATTAGTTTATGAAGACCAACTTAGAAATATATTATGTAAATATTATAAAAAATAAAAAATAGAAAGTGAATGTAAAAAATAAGTTTATATAATTAATTTGAAAGTCAATTAATATTTACTCAATTAGTAAGATTAAATAGTATTGATTAAGTTTTTAGGTTCAATTTCTGCTTGTGATTTTTTTTTTTGATATAGTCCTCCTTGTGATCTTTATTGATAGACATTTTGGGTTTGATTTCTGTTGATAATATTTATTAGGTCAACCTATTTATCATATAAATTAGACTTAAACTTTTAAAAATATTTATTTAATTTAACAGGTCAGCCTATTTATTTATTATAATATTTTATAATTAAAATTTTATAATACATATATAATTTATTAGTTATATATTAATATTATTTATTATTTTATACATAATACAATAATTTCGTTAAATGTTAAATATATTTTAAATCTATAACGTTTTAACTTATTGGATTTTTTAACATATATTTAAATAAACTTTCAAGTTAAGACATACTTTTATGCTTTCACAAAAAAATTGATCACGTTAGGAAAAAAAGTTTATGTTAAATAATAAGTCATGTGAAAGTCAAGATTTTAAAAAATATGTTAAATCTAGTTAAGTTAAAATCTAACTTAATTTATTTTTGCCTATAAATAGGATGATTTTATTAAAATTTGTGACAATGTGACCTTCAAATAAACTTAAACTTTTTGTCATAAAAATATATAATTAATTTGAAATGGAAAACCTTTATTTATTTTTTCAATTGTAGTACAAAAAAGTAAGAAAAGAAAAAAAAACAAACAAACAATAAGAACCTTCCTTGTGCATCGAGCGATAGCCCGTGTGGTATCCAGCTCCTCCACCAAAGATGGAGGTATGAGTTCGATTCTCATCGCCGGCTGTAACTAAATTTCAAGTTACTTACTGTTTAACTTTGATTAAAAAAAATAAGAAACAAAAAAGGTAAGACCTATCCTTGTCTTAATAGGATACAAAATAAAAGGATTTTTAACAGGTTGAAATTTTTTTTTTTTCTGGCATTGTAGTAGTTCATCTGGTGATACTAATAATCTATTCCTCAAATCAGTTTAAATATATTTTTGACGTTGACATTTTTTTAAACGTATTCGAATTGAAGACAACAAAATAAAAAGTAAACTTTCTTTTACTAAACGGTTCTTTTTTTTGTTTTTTGGTAATTACTAAACGGAATTTTCATTTCAATTAACTGATCATGCGTCAATGTTACGTGTGGCATGAAAGAATATTTATAATATAAGAGAAGACAGACTTATAATATGTTTATATTAAAATTTAAAATATTTTAAATTATGATTTAAGTACAAATTTATCCTTTATTACTTTTACTCAAATCATAATTTTAAACTTCTAATCTATAATCCAATAATGTACTTAAATAACTTGATAATTGCCTAATTACTATTCTTATCAATAACTACTTAATTAGACACACATAGACCACAAGTTCAATGGATGTTTAGTTTCATGACAAATTGGGAATGCCACGAGTAGCGATGTGACACTTGAAGATTATTGATTTAACAAGACACCTGCACATTGTTTCCTCATCATGCAAACCACACCAAACATAAGCTTTAAAGGCCTTCCAGTTGTTTTAACCGGTAAGATTGAACATTTTTAATTAAAAAGTTCTGTTTTTTTTTTTTTTTGAGTAAAAATTATTATTATCTTAATTATACCACAAGTATATTTATATTTTTTTGGATATAAGATTCATGTCATTTTAACTTAACATTTGGAATTAGAACTATTTATCACTTTAATCAACTACTTATTAATAAAAGATTTTAAATTTAATTCTTGTTAATAATTTTTTATTAATAAGTCATTTATAAATATTATTATAAACTTTTGATGAAACTTGTGATATGTTTTACGTTTGAATAAAACAACATCTCATTTTCTAATATTCCAATCGAATGTAATTTATCTTTTTCTAAGATACAATTGATATTTACATTATACCATTTAACATAACATATATTATTATTTTTATTTAAATCATGAGTATCAATAGTTTCTTGGTAAAAAGTTTTGAGTTTAATTCTTGTTGATAAGTTTTCATTAATAAGTGATTTGTAAATATTTCTATAAGCTTTTGATGAAATTTGTGTTATGTCATATGTTTGAAAAAAATAACATCCCATATTCTAATATTCCAACCAAATGTAATTTATATTTTCTCTAAGATACAATTGATATTTACGTTACACTATTTAGCGTAACGTATATTATATATATATATATTTATTTATTTATTTGAATCACGAGTAATCTTATATTTTTTGGTATAAGATTAATGTCATTTGAGATCCAGAGTGTAATGGTTATGAGCTTTCTAACAATGACATCTTTAGGAATAAAACATGTTCACGTTCGATCTTCGTTCAATCTTGATGGGTGAATTCTGATGTGTTTGTTGTATTCTCTGCTGTGCTGAGAGTGGTCTCCACAGTAGGTGAGTACCTATAAAGGCACTCCGACACTCAAGTTAGTCTATTGGGGAGACTGTAATGTATTCAAAGTGGTTACCTTGTAAGGTTGGTCATCTATTATATAAGAATGGGTAAGGAAGGAGAGAGCACAATTAAGGTGATCTCTCCTCTTGATGGTGCCCCTGTTTTGGTGTGATTTAGGGAATTTTGGAGTTAATGTATTGATATGTTTGACCTGCTCCTCTACAGTAGTAATAATACAAAACATTGCCCCGATTTGGTGTCAGATAATAGTACTAGGTGCTAAACTTACAAGTTGGCTTTGGCCAAGGTGAGGCTACATACCGAGGTGTAACTGTTGGCCTAAGGCTTTGGCCAAGCTTTACTTGACATTGAGGCTTCTTGTCAAGGTGTTTTGGACAACCTGACGCTTTTTGCTGAGGTGTATTGGTCGAGATGAGGCTTTTGGTTGAGGTGTTATGGTCCAAGAGACTAAATGTTGAGGTGTACTCACCAACCTAAGGCTTTAGCTGAGTTGTACTTGACATCGAGACTTCTTGACCAAGGTGTTTTGGACAAGCCGAGGTTATGGCTGAGGTGAGGCTAAATGCCAATGTTGAAATCAATATTTTGACAAGTTAGCAATGAGTAGTCTTGTTTCGTCAAGTTGGATCAATCTAGGTAAGTTTTGAACATTGCCCCCATCTCGGGTATATGGCAGTCGTGCTTGGTGTCGAGTTTAGGAGTTCATTCTAGACGTCACTGATGTAGGGAGTGTTCTTTCCATCCGACCTTTTGGTTTATGTCTCAAGTGATTTTGGTCAGCTCGGTTGGGGAGTGACATCGGAACTTATCCATGGTCGGGCCGGTTTTGAGAAGGCATCAAGTTTGCTTGCGTCCCTAAATGATTGTGGTCATTTCGGGGAAGAAACCGTATCGATTCCATGTTGGTAGGACCAATTTAGTGAAAACATCAGTTTTTTTTTTCCTAGAGATGACTTCAGTCACCAGGGTGAGAAAACTGTGTCAATTCCGTCTTAGTCAGATCGGCTTAGTGAAAACATCAGTTTTTCTTTCTTCTCGAGACGACTTCGGTCATCAGGGTGAGGAAATCGTGTCAACATACTTTGGTCAGCTCGGACCTGTGAAGACACCGGGCTTCCCTACTTCTCGAGATGATTATGGTTATCTCGGTGAGGAACACTTTCGGATAATGGAGACATCGAGTTTCCTTGGTTCTTGAGATGACTTTGGTCATATAGGCGAAGAAACCATGGCGATGTTGTCTTGGTCAAATCGGCCAAATAGGGACATTGGGTTTCCTTCCGTAAGGAACACTCCCATCACAGCTGAATTTGGTTTGATCAATTTCATGAAGACATTGGATTTCCTTACTTCTTGAGATGACTTTGGTCATCTGGGTGAGGAAACTGTGTCAATGATCTTTGGTTGGATCGGCTTATTGGTTAATTGACAGATCATATGCCCTTGAGGAGAACTTGTTAGATCGGCAGATAGGCTCGCCTTGAGAACTTGTCCTAAATGACTTTGGGAAGATCTGAACATCAACTCATAAGCTCGCCCTTGTGATTACATCGAGTTTTCCTCATTGGATCGATCTTATTTGCCCCTTTAAGTAGGGTGTTTGGTCATTATCATTTGATTTCTTTGTTAGTCATCTCTTTAATTTGGTTGGGTTATGAGTTGGTAGCCGCAAACATGATGGCCCTTTCGTGTTATAAGCAACATCAGCTTGTCTGGAGTCTGATAGTTTAATTCTCAGTTGCGCAAGATCAGTTGGGAGAAAAAGTCCAATGCTCGGGTTTAGTTCCTGGCTTCTTTGCGGAGTTAACTCCCTAACTTGTGGCTCATCATCAGTTGGGGGATTAAGGCATGTTTTTGGATTGGATTCCTCATCCTGAGTAGCTCAAGAACTGTTGGGGGATTAAGGCATGTGTTTGGATCGAATTCTTGGCTCCGTGCTTGGATTTGGTTCTTATCATGAATGGCTTAAGATCAGTCGAAGGAGGAAGGCACAACCTTGGATTGGATTCCTGGCTCCATGATCTAATTTTTGTTCTCCTTATCCTGAATGGCTCAAGATCGATAAGAAGAGGAAGGTACGACCTCATATCGAATTCCTTTGGTGATTTTGTAGGTGTCATAAAGCTAAAAACATGCAACTTGCCCCCCATGAAAATGGTACTAAAGTTCTGCCCTCCGGTATTTGGAGCTTGGAAATATTCTTTTAGGTATGGTGGCAATTAAATATGGTGCCACCATTGTAGACGTACATGCTTCAGAAGGTGGCGTAGGGTAAGAGAGTTTTACTATCTTTTTCTAAACTTATCTCCCTATAACTATTATTAGCACCTCACGGATAAGCAGCCGTGTGAGCTATCTGAAACAATGTTTGAGGTGTGCCATGAAAGACAGCTTAGAGTATAGGAATCGTTTTACCGATTCCCACAGAAGGTACCAATGTTCACGTCTGATCTTCATTCGAGCTCGATGGGTGTATTTTGACGTGTTTGTTGTCTTCTCCGCTATGCTGGGAATACTCTTCATAATGGGTGGGTACCTGAAAAGGTATTGTGATGCTCAAGTTAGTCTATTGGGGAGACCCTAATATGTTTATAGTGGTTATCTTGTAAGGTTGACTATCTCTTATATAGGAGTGAGTAAGGAAGAAAAGAGTATAGTTGAGGTGATATCTCCTCTTGATGGTGTCCTAACCGCAACATATATTATTACATTAGTTACCTAAGTTATCATTGTTATAAATTTTAATCATCTTATTTATTTTTTGAAATCTTTAAAATATTAACTAATTGTGATTAACACAAAATATAAATTAAAATTAAAAATAATGATAATATACATAATTAATAGCACACGTGTGGAATGGTATTACATAATAACTAAGAATCTCTTGATATGATAGACTATAACTGCGTTTGGATATATATATATATATATATATATAACGTTTGGATATATATATATATATATATATATAATAGTACTTTATTTTTAAAAATAAAAACTTTTATACATTTTTAAACATGTTTGGATTTAACTTTAAAATAGTAAAAGTTTTAAAAGAAAATTCAGTTATCACTTTTTTTAAAAGTTAAAAAAAAAATATATAAGTGGTTTTTAATATATAATTTTTAAAATTTTATAATTTATCTTTTTAAAAAAAATCTCATGTTCTCTCTTTTTTTTTTGTGCAAATCATACCTCCCTCATTTTGTATATCTTACATTTCATTAATTTTGCTATAAAAAAATTATTTTGTTCTTTTTTTATCTAAACAAACTTAAAAGCTCATTGTATTACTTAAAAGTATTTCTTAAACATTACACTCAAATACAAAATACTATTTAAAAGAAAGAAAAAACTACTCAAATACAAAATACTATTTAAAAGAAAAAAAACACTACTAAAAAAGATCTATTGAAAACGTCATTTTTTTCAAAAGAAAAAACTTATCTAAATGAGTTCCATATATGCTTGTAATGATTCTATGGAAGAATCGCAGCTTCATTGTTTGCAATTTATTACCCTTATGCACAAGCTGTTTAGTGGATTTCACCTGTTGCTTAACGCCATTTTCCTTTACTCCAACAGTATGACTGATCGGTGGTTGGACTAAGTTTATGACCTTTAGTTTTTTGGGCCTGGCAGCAGTGATTTTTTGGGGAATTTGAAAATGTCGAAATAAGAAAGTCTTCAGTAATCGTAGCTTGACTCCAATCTAAGTTTATCATTAAGCAATCAAGCAATGGGAGGATTTTTGTTCTGTGAATGTATTTATTGATTAAGAGCGTGGTTTGGATATGCCTTGGGGGCCATTGAAAGTTCGTTTATAGTCAAAATATGTCTTGAAAGTTATGCGAACTTATTTTGTAATTTTTGGAGCAAAATTATACCTTAATTGTAAAAGTAATATTTTATTATTTTTACAGTGAAAAAAATTCATTTAAATGTATATTAATAAAAATATTTTTATAATTTGATATTATATTATTATTTTAATAATATTTAAATAAATAAAATCCAATATTTTTTTAAAATATTATAATTATATTTTAACAGTGATTCTATTATATAATATTCTAACAGACTTAAATTTTTTTAAAAAAATTCTTTTACCGTATAACTCATCTTTTTTAACTTTTTTAGTTATTACATATTTAAAAGTAATTTTTATTATCATTATTTAAACAATATTCTTTCTGCTAAAATTAATTCCTAAAATCAAATTTATAAAATCCTAATCCAAAAACACACTAATTGTAATTGTTTCTTAGGTTACTCCGAGTGGGTGAGGAGTTCTTGAGCCTTACATGGGGTTTGTTCTAATTTTGTTTTCCCATTTACCTGTTTTTTTATTATCATGTAATAATAATATTTTCTATCTTTAATTAAAAATTTATAAATGTTTAGTTACTTTGTTGGTACTGCTACTGTTTCATCGAGTCATAGTTGGTGCTTTCACATATGGAAAATAATTATTGTATCACTTTATATTGATATATTTTTTACATCAAAATTGCCCATAGATATGAGTCCCTACAGAAGATCCATGCACTTCTAAGTATTTTTTTATAACAAAAATCGAACTAGTCCTTATAAAAAAAATTGACAGCAATATATAAAAAAAATGAAATAGTCAGCACTCTTATTAGAATAAGTACTACTGTACACTAATGTATGTGTCAAATGTTAATACTTTTTTTTTTTAATTTTTAGTTATATTATTTACATACTTAAATATGCACGTCACTTCTATATTTCTACACAATATATTCTGTACACTTAATCACCCAATTTTATACATTTGATAGTTTACTGACTAATGTTAGCTCAAATAATAAAGAAATTTGCTTCACTCAGAAGTATTGCATTCAAATCAGTTAAAGTTTTATTAGTAAGCACATGGATTAATGGATAGGGAATGGGATATGTAGATCGGTGGAGGATTGAATATCCAACATCATTATCACATCTCAATATTAAAAATTAAGATTGATACTAATTGAAGGGTGTTTAATTGTTACTACTATTAATTTACTGTAATTTTTCACCAATTAAATTTATTTAATTTTTTTAAAATACCCTTAATCAAATTGTCGTTACTTATTTATATTTAAATTAATTATCTATTATCCCTCTTATATTTATTCAAAACTCATAATTATTAATTATAAAAATTAATTAATTATAAATAAAAATATTTAATGATTCTCCTATATTTTCATTTTTTAGGAAAATTGAAATTACATAATCATCACATTATTGCATATAAAAATTGACTCTTGAAAATGTGATTATATGATAGTTGATGTGAGAAAGAAAAATATAATTAAATCTTTAATTACTAATTCTAATTACTTCAAGTTTTGTTATAAATACTAATTATAGTAAACTAATCCAAAATTACGTACTGATGAAAGAAAAATAATAAAAAGAGAGAAATATCACAATAGTTAAGTAATTAAATAAATAACTATTAAATGAATGGTTTTTTTTAAAAAAAGTTAGTTAGAAATAAGTCACAATTAATAAATAGAAGTGATAATAGACACATTCCTAATTAAATTACAAGCTCGTTGTCAAATTAGTTAAGAATTTATTACAAGTAAAATCTTCGTAAATTTATTAAGTTTAACATACAAAAAAATCTACTTGAACCGACTTAAGTGAAACTTAAAAAAATTCCTTAGGCATCATTTAACATATGAAATTGTATTTGAAATTGAGTCTTAAAATTAGAATTGGATATCTCAATTCTAATTATCTTGTTTGATATGTATATTAGAATTATAATTTTGAGTTCAATTTTATAGAATTAAAAAATAACTAATTTATACTACTCTCTATTTTTAACTTAAACCTTAAAAATTATAATTTCAAGCACCAAGTTTTTTATTTTTTGAATATTAAAAGGTAAAAGTTAAAAGTTATTAAACAACCATTGCTGCTAACAACCATCGTCATCGACATAATTTAGTCACGTTGCCATTGTGTGTGCTAGCCGCCGCCAGCCTTCGATCATTATCACCATCCCGAGTGCAATAGCTAAATCACCACGCTTCTTCTGATCACTAGCTTCGACGTCCTGTAATTACCTCCGTCATTGACATTCTTAGGTCAATGTCGTCCCTTGTTTGGTATTCATTATGACAACTATAATCTAACAACGTAAATTATATTGATTTTTTTTATAATTTTAAATTATTATTTTTAATTTAAATTTATTTATTATATTTTTATAAATTATTTTAATAATAAAATTTTAATTCAGTTTAGAATTATAATTTTAAAATTTTAATTATTTAATTGTCTTAAACATAAAAATTAATTTTTTTATTAATTTTAATTTTAAAATTATAATTATAATTTTGTCATTAAAACAGGCCAACTTTAAAAAAAAATGTATATTTATACATATGTGCATACAATTAAAATTAATTGACAAAAACAAGATAAATTAAGAGTGTCTACATAACATTTATTTGAAACTTACAAATATTTTAATGTATGTTTTTAAAATATTTATAAATGCAAGAATTTTTAGAATGAATGAAAATTCGTTAGTTCCAAAATTCCTACTCGATAAACTACCTACCCCGACCTTGGAATGTCAGACTAGTCATACTTTATACATTATCAGCGAAAAAAAAATGTGATCTGTTGCCCGGTCAGTGGGCTACAACAGTATATGTTAGGTCCATGGTCGTCCCATTATGTGATGGGCCGGTGTGATGGACCCACAGCCATAAAAATTAAAAAATGAACAAAATAAGAGTCCATGGTCATCTTTTGACCCGCATCCAGAAGTTTTTATATTATTATATCATTATTCTTATCCTTATTCATGTTGCTTGATTAAATTAAATTTAAAATATTATATAATAAATTAAATTAAATCTAACAATTAAAAAATTACTAAAAATATAGTCTAATATTCCGTACCAAAGGAAAGTTCATGGCCTCTCCTACTACTAGTGTTTGGTCCCAAATTTGCCCAGCTAGGGCTTTTTCCAGAGAAGTAATATTTCTAATATGATGTATGCAGTCACATATAACAAATTATTTACTTATATAGTTTCTATATTTAGTATTTAATTAAACATTACGCTAGTTTATATACAACTTAAATGATTTCAGATACTAATTTTTTTCACATATTATTCATCTAATATTGTCCCATGACAAACATGTTAAGTGTAAAAGTCAATTAACTAAACAGTGAATTTTTTAAAATAATGTATTAGTGTAAAAGTTAAACATGTCACTCTAAAAAGTTAAAACGCGTGTTTATTGTAAAAAAATTCATCACAGATTTTTTACTAACAATAACCTTAAAAAAATTAAAGCTTTTAAATAATGTATCGATAATCGATAATCGATAATAATATACAAATCTTTTCAGACACAAAAATAAGAATTAAACTTTCCTTACATACCCTAATTTTACAATAAACTACCTCGAGGGTTAAAAACCACATATATTAATGAATGAATAAATGACATTTTCGTGTTGATACATACTCATGTAAGCTCCAATACACTTAAAAATAACTACCTAGTTATGTAAGCTATAGACCGAAATACAAAGAGGAGGAGAAAAAGATTTATCCTTCCCAACGAGGGCGTGCTCCACGTGAATATGTCTACTTATGTCAATTGCAATTTTCAGGAATATTAGTATTTTTCGTATGCTTATATTTTTGGCGGGCGAACAGCACATGCTGTGTTCCAAGTTCCAACTTTCAAGGAACTACAATAATAGCTATAAATGGAAGGACACGAATTGGAAAGGAAAGTAATGCATTACATAAACTAGACACAAAGTTTATACACTTGACTCATACCATGCCATAACAAAGAGGCACAAACTAGAACACAACCTTAAAATAAAACCTACGATACGAGGGTATACATGTAACATACACATTGCCAAAGAAATCCACCCCTACACACACCATTTGATGAACTACCCTAGTTGGTGCTTAGTGGGACATGAGGGGAGCTCAATCCAATTGGACCCATGGCCCATGGGCCTGTTTGGCTCTAAGGACACTTGGTCTTGTTGCCATGGGTGGTCATATCAGTATAGCAAGTCCCACAGAGCTCCCTATTGCCGGAGGTACCAGGTGGGACACACTTGCACCTCACACAGCATGTCCCACATGCCCTATTGCACAGGTTGGGCCTCGAATGCACACTGCACCTCGACTTGCACAATCCTCCGCAATCTGCAAAGTGACAAGAGCAGCATCAGATAAAGAGAGAATCAAATAATGAGAATGAATATGGGATACTCACTATAACTTTACTATTCACTGCTTGAAACTGGAAAGCCTTACCTTACGCAACCAAAAAGAATCTACCAACCAATATTTTTTTTTTGTTACTGCTTACCTATGTTTTGCATTAGCCTTCTGTTCCCGTCTCTCACAATAAGCTGAAGAGAATTCCAACAAGAGCATTATGATACAAGCATGATGATTATAGCAAGCACTTCGGCAAATTATAAAAGTAAAGAAACATTTTTTTAGACTAAAAAACAAAAAATGCATACCGGCTCATCGGGAAAGCGCAGTTCTTCGTCTTCTTCCTTTTCTATCTTCAGATCAGATGAAACCTGCATAAAAAAAAATAAAAAAATGAAACCACCCTCAGCTTCAAGGGGATAAACTAAGCCTTAACACAGGAATTGGAGCAGAGCCCTTAATTCATGAGTATCAGCAAAAATGAAGCTAGTGTTGATTAGTGTACCTTAGCAAGGCACACCAGCAGCAACATCCCCAACACAAGAAGCACGCGTATTGCCATTGTAGCAGGCACAAGGCAGGTTAAGGCTAGAGGGTTAGGATTCTAGGTCTGAAGTTTGAAGTTTGAAGTTTAACCTCAAGCAAGATTGGCCGGTGAATCGGTGACTAACACACATCACATACTAGCATTTATATAGGCAAAAACAGTACTCGTAACTCTCTTCTTGAAAGTTGAAATTACCTAAAGACGCCAATGCGTGGCATATAAGTTCACGCCTATCAGCTACATCTTTCGATTTTTCAGTAAAGGCAAAAACAGTACTCGTAACTCTTTTCTTGAAAGTTGAAATTACCTAAAGACGCCAATGCGTGGCATATAAGTTCACGCCTATCAGCTACATCTTTCGATTTTTCAGGAACGAGGAGTAATTTATTGTGAGAATAAGAGGAGTAAATTTTGATCATTAAATTATTTATGTATAGTCAAAATTAAAACATAAAGTCATATGACTTTTTTAAGTGATCATGTGACCTTTAAGTAGTATCTAATCTTAATCATACATGAATAATTTAATAGTCAAAATTTATTTCTCTCACTCTCACAATAAACTACTATTCTCATTAGATATTTTTCCTTTTCAGGCATGACCGTAAAAATTAATTTTTTTGAGATACGAAAATTTATTTAAAAAATTAATTTTTTTTAATAAATATTATTTATACACATAAATTAAAAATTAAATTTTTGATTAAATACTTAAAAAACCTAAATACTTACCACTTATATTACCCCATGTTGATCGCCTATCAGCGATCTATCTTTAGAATATATGGATTTTATTTTACCAAATGCCAAAGCACTTCTTTGTGTTTCGCGCCAAGTGTCAGGCATGGTGGGAGTCAGGTCGGTAACACTAGTTTGATTTCACATTTTAAAAGTTTTTCATCATTCAACTTTTTTATTATTTTCCCAGCATTTATCATCTCAATCTTTTCTTTTCTGGATTTTAGATAAGAGTAATGCTGCACAAAATGAAAATGTCACACTCTTACACAACAATTTTTGTGGGAAAAGAAGACAAGACTATGGTCCAACTACTTTGTTTTGCTTCTTTTTTCAATTGCTCGGGTGAAATTAGTCCCACTTGGTTGCATGCATCCAAATCCAATGACATACATGGGAGAAGGAGATGCACCCCAGTCCCCAAGTTGTTGAGATGAGAGCATTGATTGCAGACAGCTGGATGAAGGCTGTAAGCACTGTGCTTAGCTCCACTCCGATCCTTATCCCATTACTCGATGAGAACAGCAAAGAAGAGCCCAAGTCTGACACTATACTAGTACCGGTATCAGCAACAAGGAGAGGAGGAGGGAATCATCATGATTTCATGGGGGTAAAGTACCTTCCGTACTAAGCCCTGCTACAAAACGTGTTACGAAAGCAAAACTTCAACTTCAATAGACTGCTAACTAGTAAAACTAGAATATCTCATTCTTTTATTATTATTTTTTTGCGAGAATTACTTCAGTATTAATTTTTAAATACTAAAATTTCATTTAAATTACTAAATATTATTTATATTTAATAAAATTTTAAAAATATTTATTATAAAATTAATTAAAAATAAATAAATAATTATTTATTTTAAATACTATAATTAAATACCGTAACAATTCTCTTTTTTTTTAGTACATTGTAAAATATCTCATGCTACGCTCATCGCTAGAGGAGGGGTTCCACCTTCTACCAAAAACGTGGCCCCGCTGAGTTGTCGTTCAGAAGTTTTGACAGTTTCAGCGTTCCAGCTGGACTCACATCACCTCGGCGAGTTAGTAATCTTTGCATCATTAGATTTAGAAGATGGGTTTCGGTATTAATTTTTTTTAAATATTAATAATTAAAGTGAATTTTTAAATATTTATTAATTATTATTTATATTTAATAAATTTTTATTATAAAATTAATAAATAATTAATAATTAACAATTTCCTTATATATTAAATTTATAGATCTATCAAAATACTATAATAATTTTTTATATAATATCTTTGACATATATACGTTTCTCTTTTTTTTTCTTTTTTTTAAATTAAAAAAATAAAAATGTATAAGATACGTAAAAAATATTATATATATATATAGTAATGATACTTGTATAAAAAAAAATTTTATAAAATTTTTATAAAATTTAAAATAAACTCATTTAGGCTATTCAAAAAAATTACAATATAACTTAAAATTGATCCAATAACTTATATAAAATTTTGTGAAAATTTTGTTTAAATAAGTATTATTTCTTATATATATATATTATCATTTTTCCTAAAACACAGGCTCAGTATCACGATCTTTAAGTTGTTTGCATACCGGATGATAAAAATAATACTTTTACATAGAATTATTTTTACATATAATAATTATTATATGTCTCGTATTTTTATTTTATTTCTCTTTCTTTCTTTCTCTCCTTTTTTATTTTATCTCTCTTCATTTTTAATATTTAAAAATTTAAATAAATAAAAATATGTAAAATGTAGAAAAATTATTATGTATACAAATATCATTACTTGAATAAATAATGTCTTCACACTCACAGTCACACATAGGATACGGTCACGAAAGCAATGAACCATTAAAAGAAATCACATGCATAAGTGATTAAGTGTATTTTGATTAAGTTTTATAAATTTAATTTTAATTATAAGTGAGCTTGTGAGAAATAATTTCTATTTAAAAAATGTTATTTAAAAATTAATATTATTAAACAAATATTATTTGAATAATATTAATAAAAATAATTTTTGAATATATAATTACTTAAAAAAGTATGAATTATTTTAAATTAAATTATTAATAAATAAATGTTAAAAATATTGATTATAAATAAATTGATAACAAAAAAAATATTTTAAAAGTTAAGTTTGTTTAAGATATTATAGTTTAAAATCTTAAAAAATATTTTAAGTTATATTTATTTAAATAATATTAAAATAGTGATATAATATCAAAGTTATAAGAGTATTCTTGTTAATAGACGAACAAGTAAATTTTCTTTCACTGTAAAAGTAACAAAATATTACTTTTACCTAAATTACATTTGACATGAAAATTTCATTAATTTTCTTTTACTTAATTTTCTCTCAAACATGTCAAAATAAACTTAAAAGCCTGTTTAGAGTTGGGAATGTGGATTATCATTAAACTTGAGTGTAATTTTATGGGAAAAAAGCATATAGACCATCTAAACTTTTGATCGTTTGCAAATAGGCACCACAAACTAACTATATTACTTTAATAAACTCTTCCATTCAGTCTCTGTTAACTAACTAATGGAAGTGCTATGTGGAAACATCCTAACTCTCCACGTGTCTCAATCTCGTCAGTTAACACTAATTTGTTGTTAAACCTATTTTAATCTGATTTAGAACTCTTTAATCACTAACATGATGTGTCACAAGTGGTAAATACTTGGGGCCTTGAGCATGTGGTCAATGGTTCGATTCCGTACCTATGTGTATGGAACAACATTTGTTGGGCGAGGTCAACCACTTAAATGGATTTCAGTACCTTAAGAGATTAGTCCCCACAATCGCGCGTGGGGGGATATTCTAGGAAATCAAAAAAAGAAAAAAAAACATTTTAATCATGTTTTAGAAAGTGTCTGATTGATGTGTAATGTAACATCCCTGATTTTTAATTCTGAGATTCTTATTTGAACTGTGGTTGACTGAGGGTATGACTCTGGGAAATTGGGGTGACAATTGAAATTTAAGGAACTATAATAATATTTTAATAACTTTGGCCGGTCTAGAAGAATCTGGACAGAAAAAAAAAAGAATACGAAATTTTAAATTTTTGCGGTTCCAGCCAGACCGCGGGGGCATTTCAGTAGAAGGCCACACCCAATGGCAAACTAGTAAAAATATTAGTAAGGGAAGATATTTTAAGAATCAGTGTGAAAGTACAAAGGACACTCTAGTCCATTGCACTCATTAATAGCAGTTTTGATAATATCACTTAGTTGGGGGCACGTTGTTCCTAGTCAGGAATTGTTGGGGGGAAAAATTGGAAGAACAATTTTTCCCCATTCTCTCTATGTGGCTGACGGTTTGGAGGGGAGGGAAGAGACTATTTCATCTTCTTCCTCAATTTCTCTCCTCCATTAAAGCCCATCTTCAAGCTCACAACACACCCTCTCCCTGACCTCCTTCCACCTTGTTTCCTTCACAAAAATTACTCCCCTCACCTTCCTCTACACTCCTATGGTTTCTCAAACTCAAAAATACCCATTGCTTAAAGTTGCTTGGATGACTTGGGTCTTGTGAGAAGAAGTGTTGAGGAGTGTCTCTTGAGTCTATTACCAAAATTTGGGAGCACTTGGAGCATGAAAATTTGGGGAGCAAGAATGCATTTTGAGGGCTGATTGGTGCTTGTTGGAGGCTTCCAAGGTGGTGGTTTAATACTCTAAATCACCTTAGGTGAGTGTGGATTTGCTTGTGATTTTGGTATGTTGGAAGTTAGGGTTTTGAGGGTTAATAGGGGAAATCCAAAATGCAAGGTTTTGTATGTGTTTTGATGCTTGGTTTGGTCTTACTAATGATGTAAAAAAAAATGTGGTTAGGATTGTTAGCTTGAATGGGTTGAAATCATGTATTAATAGAGTGATTGGCTTAATCTTGAGAATTAATGCAAAGCTTGTTTGGGGGTTTGATACATGTTGGGTTTTATAAATATTGCATATGTGTATGAATGAGGTTGATATGGTTAGTGGATGGAGGACATGATCCCCAAAGTGAGAATTTTTTTTTTGGGCGTGGGGGGCATTATTGCTGCCCAGATCACAAACCACGGTCGTGGCCATCACCACGGCCTGGCCATGGTAGCCTCTGGCAAATGGATTTCGTGTGCTGATGCCAAACCACAGTCGTGGTGCCCACCAGGGCTTGGCTGTGGTTGCCTCTGGCAAAGGAATTTGAGGTGCTATGCCAGACCACGGCCGTGGTTGCATCTGTTCCTCTTTTTCTTCAATTTCTTGATTCCCTTGAACCATGGCCGTGGTGGCCACCACACCCAAGCTATGGTTGAGTCTTTTTGCCCTTTTCTAATGCATTTAATTACTAATTCAATACCGCACGATGTATACTTATGGATGTTGGGTTGTAGGTGAAAAAATTATTCATTTCATAAAGTATCTATGTTATCGTGATGAATGTGAAGATGTTGAGAAAATGATGATTTGTGTATTGTTGATTAATTGTGATTTTGAAACGAATGGTGTGGATGTGTGAATGTTGAATGTGCAAATGAGGAAAAGCCGGACTAAAAGGTAGTCCTTGGCAAAAACGAGGAAAATTTAGACCATGAGGTAGTCCTTGTCAAAATGAGAAAAAGTCAGACCTTGAGTTAGTCATTGGCATGAATGACAGAAAGCCGGACTATAAGAGTCTTGAGCATTAGGCTGTTTGTTGATGGGGATTGACACTTGGTCATGTTTTTGCATTGTGATATGTATGATGATGAAGGGTAAGCCCTCGTTATGTTATCGTTGATATGTCTTCCCCCTAGTAAATTTCACTAGTTACCATGTAATTTCCAGGCTATTCCATATATTCACATTTGAAGTAGATATAGTGATGATCTTATACTCTTATATCTTGATTCTCATGTATATTTTAATTACGAGTATATTCATATTCATTGGAATTTATATCTCACTCCCCTCACCTTTATACTCGCAGGTTGAGCAAGGGCCCTCTACGGGGTGAGCACGGGGTTGCGGGTAACTTGCTGCAATAGTTCAGCATTCATTTTCCTGTCTTATTTTTGGATGGAGCTGAGCTCCTTGATGCATTTTTGGAACAACATTGTATATTTATTTTGTTGGGGCATGGTAGGGGAACTGGTAAACTACTGTTAATATTCTCAGTTTTATTAGTATTCTGTTCATGCCACCGTAGAAATTGAGATAACACTTTTGTAAATTGTACTCAGTTAGGATTGTTGTTAATATTAACATTTATGTTTTATGCACAAAACATAATGTTGTACTTTTCTGTCGAGATTAGAGACCTCTTTATGATATATATTTTGTGAATGTTTGTTAGTATTGCATATGACCAGACCGATTGATATTTTCTATTATGGATGCCGTTTGAGATATGTTGAGAAATAAAGGAAACTCTACTTTAAAGTTTTGTAAGAACAATAATATTTTTGTATTTGCGCGTAAATTAGTAGATTATGCGGTTAAAGAATTTGGTGTTACATGTAAGCTTGGCTCGGTCAATAAGTTATAGGTTGAGGGTAGGCTCAGATCGATTGAGTATTTGATTTGAGGGGTTGATGGTTAAGTGTGAGGTATGTTTAGTTGGCTAAGTTGACATGGTAAACAATTAAGGTTAGGTATGCTTGGTCGGATAGTTAATCCGAGAGGCTAATAGGAAAGGTCGACTTGGTTGGTTGGGTGATATATGAGTAAAGGCTAGTGGTCGGATCGGTAGGAATCGATCGGTTAAGGGTAATCTTGGTTAGAACTGATCAATCAATTTACAATGTGAGAGGTTAATGGGCCAAGGCTAAGTCGAATCGATTGATCTAGGAGACCTGATGGTATATGCTAGGTGAGATCGGCTCGGTTGGAAATGGTTTGGGGTGTGGGTAATTGGTCGAAAAATGGTCTGGGAAGCGGGTGACCAGTCGAAAATGATATGGAGAGTGAATGATCGGTCAGAAATGGTCTAAAAAGTGAGTGATCGGTCAGAAACGGTCATTTTCCCCATCAACTTGGCCGACCAAGTAAACCTTACCCTTAGCCATCAACCCTTTAGATTAAATACCTGATCGAGCTGAACTTACCTTCAACCTATAACTTACTAATCGAGCTGAGCATACACATCAATCAAACACTTTCTAAAGCATGATTAGAAAGTTTTAAATCAAATTAAAACAAGTTTAACAAGAAATTAGTGTTAACAGACGAGATTAAAACACATGTAGAGTTAAGATGTTTTCACATAGCACTTCCATTAGTCAATTAACAGGGACTTGATGGAAGGGTTTATTGAAATAATGTAGTTAGTTTATGAACTAAATCAAACATTTTATAGTTTGTAGTGTTTATTTACAAATGACTCAAAGTTTAAGGTCCATATGCTTTTTTCCCTAATTTTATCAATAAATCACATACATAATTGAACTTGGGCGCAACCACTAACCAGAGTAAAGGCCAACTGAGAAGTTTAAGAATTAGTTTGGTGTTGATAAATTTGATAAGAGTGAAAAAATTAAAGATGTTAAATTATATAAAAATATAATTTTTGACATCCAATTTTAAGGAGAAAGATAACAAACTAAGAGTAAATAAAAGTCCTAAAAACACAAGACAAGTATTTCCAAGATATGCTCAATAGGTCTAAAATGGGAAGGGCAAAAGGAAAAAAATACAAATTTTCATTGTATCAAACCAAAGCACATATCATGGCAAAATACAGTCAGCTTTGGGTTCTCGTTTCTCCCATCCCTACTTCTATCAAAGCATGCCTTAGAATAACAGCTAATACTTCATAAACAAAAAACTGTCAAGTGTGCCTACCAATTTACTCAAGTCCTGTAACATTAAATGGGTGCTAATGAATGGTTGGCAAAGAAGCTGTATCATTTTATCTTTCTGTATAAAGAAATTTTCACATATCTTTTCGGTTCCAAAAAAATAAATAAAAAAAATTCTGTTAAAACAACATGGTATCATATGAAGAGCCATAGCCCACAATAACCAGCCATGCTACATGATCTTCGTCTACATGTCGTGGAATCAACTCCACAATCTTCATCAGTTAAACACCTGTAATCACTACGAGCGTCGGGGATGTGGCAAGCACTCTCAATATGTTGACCTGAATTTAAAGTCATAGCAGGACATACTTGCAAAGACATTGCACTGATTCGATTTGCTGCTTGTTGCCTCTGCACATGAGGATAAATATAGGTATTTTTCAAGTTCAAGGGTTTGTGTGGACCATGTAGCTTGTTGAAGCAAATCCCCACATATCCCAATCCTAACAAGAGAAGTCTTAATTTCTTATTATTTTTGAGAAAAAAATCTAGAATATATATACTATATATTTAGTGCCAATGAAAATGATTCTAACAATTTATTGTTTCAATATATCACACGCAAATGAAAAGGAAGGAATTGAAACCCGCATGCTTGTATATAAAGAAAATCTACAATACTAATACGTTATTATGCTAATGAACCGAAGTTTAAAGAAATAACTGGAAGATCCATTTCCTCAATCAATCAATAAATTCACAACAGAAAATTGCTAAAATACCTTCATGAAAGTCCAATTAGTTGGAATATAAGTTTCTGGAAGCCTTTCATGCCAAGTGCTTAGTACTGGAAGGGGGTGACCTTCGGTGGTAAATATGTAATTACTCTCAAGTAAAAATGAATCATCAAATAGAAGATATAAATATTTGCACCTGCAGAAAACACAGGACCATTACTCATAGAAAATCTCAAGTCCAGCAATTATTTGAGTGAGAAATTCCATTTTTTATTATTTCTTCTTCTTCTTTTTTAATAAAAAAATCTTGAATGATAGAAGAGGAAAGACAAGAAGGTCTCACGTTTCAGCAAGAAAAAAACTATGTTGATGATCTTCCAACTGCATAGTTGTCACATCCTTGATGCTTGCAAACCCACCTTCTACTTTGGTGTATAAATTAAGGGAATTGACTATTGATTCACCCACTTCAATATACCATGGATCTGAAATTAACCAAGGTTGATGTGAAGAAGTGATATGGCATATCACTATTGGTCAGATACAATTCTCTCTGTGAAATTATAGGAATTAGATTGAAAATCGAATATATCTCATTAATAGGATTATGAATAATTATGATGTTGCTATGATGATGTGTTGATACAAAACACAGAGCTAATACTCATATTTATACTACTATTGTAAGTCAAGTGCTAGTGTTGTACAACTTGTACAAGCCTAGCCTAATAACAGTCCCAACATAATAAGAATTATAGTATTCTAATACTCTCAGATAGAAATATAAATTACATTTGAGGCTCACACATTCCTTTCCACTTAGTGCTGAGCGTACATTTTAGAACCAGCTCATTTGACTTAATATTGCTAATACATTTCCTCTTAAATTAAGAGTCAGAGACCCTTTTTCACCATATAGAAACGTTTTTACAAGTACACCAATCTTAAGAGCATAACATTTTAGATGCAGTCAAACATAATGCCACAATATCAGCAAACTGAAAAACACAAAGATAGAAGAACTATCAGACCTTTAGTTGCTTGATATAAGTAGAATGTTGACTCAGCCAATTCAGGGCGTAATGGATAATATTTTTCAGTAGGGTGAAGCATCTGATGGTCCAGCAAATACCTTTACATGGATTTATGGTTCAATATGATATATTATATAGTATTGTAATAACGAAAACCTGATGACAGATTGACAGCTATATACATTGAGATTGACGTTATGATGAAACTTGCAGAAGCAGAAAATACCTCTCTGGTAGCACTCCAAATCTCTTCCACACATGGAAGAACTCCCGGTGTGATGAATTAGCAGCTATAGTATCCCCAATAAGAACCTGGTTTCCATAAGTCAAAGATAAACTCAGAAAGGCCTATATCAAACAAAACTTGAAGTGAGTAAAATTGTACGACCAGTTACTTGCCTGTAGGCCAGGCCAAAATGCTTGAAGGCTTGTAAGTTGCCAATAAGTTGCTCTTCCTGTCCTCATATCAGCTTCATGGTACCTGCATTAGATCAACTAGCTTAGGTTACTACTGTTGATCATATACTCCCACCAATACCTTTTAATTTTAAAGCACTAGATAAGCATATTATTAGAGATTAGAAAACATAAAAGCAAACAGTTTTGCAGTCAGTGCGATACCAAGGACCATGTCTGAAATATTTCTGCACAGCAAGATAAGCAGAATGAAACATTTTCCAAAAGTCCTCCTTTCCAAAAAGGATATGGGCTTTAAGTAGATACTCATAGAAGGAATCAACCCCTAGAATAATCCAGAAAAAAAAATCCAACATAAGAAACATCAAGGTCATCCCATCAGCATTTGTAAGTTGAGATGTAACTACCATATCAAACAGCATTAGTGTCAACAGCAACAGACAGTTCATTTCTAAAATCAATGGACAATAAGCATGCAGTTGATATGCTAGGTAATCCCATGAATTGAAAGATAAAGAATATCCCAGTTCAGAGTGAACCTACCAGCTCCAATTCCTGATGAAAATTCAATCCATTCCCCAGTTTCCACATCCAGTGTAGTTCCAAATAAATTTAATGAGCTCTGCATGCTCCATAGCTTACGAAGAGCACGTAAAGCTACTGATTCATATCTGGGGTCACCAGTCATTTTTGATAAAGCACCCATTTCAAGAATCAGAGAACCTGTACAAAGAAGGAAAATTAGAAGCAACTAGACATAATTTTACTATACCCTGGTCTTAAAACACTAAGCTAGACCTCTCACCACACCCTGAAGTGCTTGTTTCTGTAGTCTCATTCTCCATTACTCCATACTGTGCACAGAATATATTGCATTGGTGCGGAGTTATATATCCTTCTAAAAGGGGGGAAAACAAAAGAAAGAAAGAAAAAGCAATAGACTATAATTTATAAATTTTATATGCTTCAAAAATTGAAGTGACATGGTTCAAATGCAAAGACTAAGATCTATATAAAGCTAATAGTCTTTGGTGCAACATACATATAAAGAAATAAAATATCTGTGATATTACCATTAATATGAATGTTAATAATATAGCATTTATTTACATCATATCATGTTCCTAACTTACGATCTAACGCAGAACTGTAAAAGCTAACTGCTTTTATTCCTTTAAAACTGTTGAAATTTTGGAGAAAAGGATGAAAATGAGAAATGAGAGATAGAGATGTATTGATATGAGATACAAAACACTAACCTAATACTCCTATTTATACTAATATTCTAGGTCGTGTAGTACAATTAGTACAAGCCTATCTCAATAACACTCCTAACATAATAAGACTCCAAAAATAATAATCCTAAAATTCTAACAGAAACAATTCTTTACTACAAAGATTGACGATCACTCCTTACTCCTTTTCACCCCAGCTTCAGCTCAAATGGTGTGGAGGATTCTTCCTTTACTAACTTTTTATAAAATATTAGTGATGCAATCACGAGAACTTCTGACTGTTAGGGTATGGAAGAGTATTACCTATCTTTAAACATTCAAATGCTTGCAACCAAATTAAATGAAAATAAATTGTAAGTTGTAACTGTGATGTCTCCACGTCTAAATCACAAATTTAGAGAATGTCAGTCTTTAGCATGTTCTATACAGTACCTTTAAGTTAATCCATGCATATGGCAATCCAGTGGGCGTATTGAATGCTGGTAGAAAGCGTTTCCCTAAATCTTCAGCCAGAACTAGCAGCTGATTCTTGTAAGCTCCTTGAAACAACTTGTTTGAAGAATCAGATGCAAGTAAATGAGAAGAGACAAGTCCTCCAAGAACTCTTATGTTGCACTGAATGATTACAATCAAGTGACAAAGAAACAACATTACTGTGCTTCAAACTTCAAGTGTTTTAAATAAATATTAGCCCTTCAATATCATTCAGAAATAAATTAAAGCCACCAGCCACCAGCTTTACAAATTTTGAGCAGTTTCATAGCATGTTACACGAAGCTATAGAATCAATAATTTCAACCAAATCCAATATTTACCTCAAAAAGATTAACACGTGCATCAACATCAAATGTTAGATTTTCAGAAAGCCAGAGCACTGCCCTCTCGAATTCAGTATTGTTACCCATAATAACAAGGCTAAAGGAGAACAAACAAATTGTATCAGTTTCCAGTTCAACAAGACCACAAGACGTGGTCATCAGAGGACCATATTGAATAACAACGGAATTATACAAACTAATAATTCATGTAGTAGCTGGATCCATATACCTAGACAGTGATTCAATAAGCGTAAGGGCGGAGCCATTGTAGTCTTGAGGCAAGTGTTCAAGCTGCAGTAGTAAACAGTTACTTCTCCAGTTCTCTGACCAATTTTGTTCTCATGTTCTTAAAAAGATGTCATTTACCTTCAAATTTCCCAGCTCACCAAGGGAGTCGGTGAAAGTTTTGGTGAGAGGCTTTAGCTCATCATGCTGCAAAAATATGACAATTTTGACATTGCACGGTGGGTGTACCTTAATAAATAACAAATAATGAATAACATTAACTGACCGGAAATGCATGAGTCATATAGTTGTCATACGCATGGTAAAACCTACAAACAGGAGTGCCAAAAAACAAGAAGACTGATAAGGATTTGCTGCCAAAAACCAGTGAACAAAATATTACTTAGCATACTTCAAAGGATATGGCAATTCTTAGCAGCTTTATTGCATCTTCTACAATATATATATATATATATTATAAAAAGCAAATTGCATAAGAAGATTCAGAAAGGATCCAGAATCCAGTATAATTCGTGGATTGAAGTTGCAGAATACATAAATAATCAAGTAAGACTTGGAATAAATATATCAACATGTTTGCAACATATACCAACTTTCCTAAAAATTTAAGCTTTTAAGTGAAAGCCCGTGATTGATTTTTATATTTCTAACATGCCCTCTGATGCAATAGTCCATCGGGCTTAAAAGTCTTGTGCTGAAATTTAACTTTATTTAGAAAAATAAAAAAAGATCACACTTCTAAACACTTGGTCAGACTGATACCATATCAAGACCAACTCTCAACCAACCAACCAACCCCAGCAGTTAAATTGTTATACAAATTTCATAAGGAAGACCATAGCTCTGCAAGTTCCCTTCACAAACGTAAAATTAGGATACTAAATATTTTATGCACCATCCCTTTCGCTATGAAAATTTAAGCCTCATTTTCATAATGGACTCCTACCATACCTAATCTAAAATTTAGATTCATTTCACCAACAAATTGGCAATAAGTAGCCCACAGTCCAATCGCATGAGAGCTAGAAGTTGCTGAAAATGGGTTCAATCATTTGAAAATTGAAATGTGAAAAACGATTATCAAACCGACACAAGAGTTCGAAATTTTGCGATTAACTGGGTGATGGTGATATACGGATATAGACAATAGACATACATATTGCGAACTTTCTCTCTCATGCGCTTTTTCTTGGCAGACCAACGGGATTCTGGGTCAGACATGGAGGGGTCGGAGAAGGTCGAAAGTACGACGAGGAAGAGAAGAAGCCATGTCGAGTATTTGCGAGGAAACATGATTTTCGATGTACAAGGTTGTTGCTTGCGGACTTGGTTTGAAAAGGGAGCTAGAAGTGGATTATGCTGTAGCGGTGAAGGAAGAGCGGGTATGATCCGCTGAATGCTTCAACATGGGAAGGCACTTTGGAGTTTGGAGTAAACTTTATAAATCACAACCATAAGGTACAAAGTACAAACAAAGGGGCATACTCAGCCATCAAAAATGAATTTCAAGCCATCTTCCGGAATTTTTATATTTTTAAATGGGTAAATCCTTTTTATGTGAAAATGGTTTTTTTATATAATTTATACTTGTGATTGATGAATGTTAAGAGTACACATCAATAATTTGGGTATTACATTTGATGGTGGCATCTAAGGTGAACCAACAACTAAATGGTTCATCGGTGGACCATTGATTACAAACCGTTAGATTTAATATAAAATAAATGGATGGTTTAGATCAGAGCAAATCAGATACCATTAGTATAGGTTACCTGTAATAAAAAAATTATAAGTTAGACCCCAATAAAGTTTATTATTTTTTTGTAAAATATTACAAGTTTGTTCCTAATAAAATATTATTATTTTTTATTCTTCTTTCTCGTGTGAAAAATCTCTTATGCCATAGCCATTTTTGAAAAAAAAATCATAGATTGTCGAGATTGTAGCAGCTCGCAACATTATTTTCTTCATTGCATTAAAAGGAATATTATTTTACACAATTTATTAACATTTTTCAAAATCTTATCTTTGTATTGATTTAAAATTTATGCATTCTATTGAATTAAAAAAGAAAATTAATGATGTGTATAATTAATTTTAAATTATTATTTATTTAGCGCAAACCATATAGTAAGAAATCTAATTAAACATATTTAAAATGTTGGTTTACAAAAACATAAATATTAGGCCGCTTTCAGGATCAATGAGAGATCTACTTGATTATTTTAATAATTAGTATTTTAAAAATTTTACAACATCAATATTATAGATTAGTTTATATCTTTAATTTTTTATTATTTTAAATATCTCGAAATTCAAAAATATCTAAATATTAAAAAATATAAAATGGCTCATGAAAATGATTTTCTAAACAATTGTTGTCATATTTTTTGAGAATTATTTTATTTCATATTATTTAATAAAAAAATAAATTTATATTATGGAATAAGTTACTATGTAAGAAATAAAATTTGGTTACATATGAATAAAATACTATGGGTTGGAGCATTAATTTAGTGTGTGTTTTGTTTAAATTTTGTAAACTTAATTTTAGATGAACATGATTTTACAAACTTGATTTTGGTTAAAATTGGATTTGTCCTAACGTGATTTATGTTTGGAGACTTATATTTTAAAAGTTATTCAAGTTGTTAACTATTTAATAATTACTAAAGTTTAAGGGTCTAATTTGTAAATACAAAAGTTTTTTTAAAAAAATATATAAAGGGATGGCAACCTACTATTGCCTGTTATTTTACTGACTCATGGGTGGACCACATGTTATAGTTCTCCACAGTAAAAGCCACCTACATTTGATATGTTTGTTGAAGTAAAGATTCTTGTGTACAATGTGTAGCATTACGTTTTGATATTAGGTCCTTACTATCATTGCAAAACACTTTTGTTAATTTCCTTCTTTCCTTTTTATATTAAGACAAGATTTATTGTAACGATACTTGCATATTTTATCTTATTTATACATATTTTATCTTCACAAATCCCTTGTAGATTTTCATGTAAGCCAATGAAGCCATTTGATAACATATTGTTTCAATTGTAACTTTTTTGAATACTTGCATAAACTTCATCTTATTTATACATATTTTATCTTCACAAATCCCTTGTAGACTTTCATATAAGCTAATGAAACCATTTGATAACACATTGTTTTAATTATAACTTTTTTGAATAGTTCATATGAGTTAACTTTAAAGTCTATAAAAACTTTATCTTTATTTTTAGGCATATTTGGTATAAAAGGCATTAACATTTGATAAATATACACTTTTTTGACCTATATCTATATCTTCTATAACTATATTGCTATGGTAAAATAATTTCAATTTAGTGTCATTGAACTTTAAAAGAGATCATCTTGCCCTAAATAATAAAATATAATTAATGAGTATTTAATTGAAATTCTAATTTTTTTTACTTTTAATAAAATAAAAAATGATTTATCCTGATAATTTCCCTTCTTTCAATTCTATCAAGAAGCAAATTTTCTTTCTTCATTTTTCCATCTATTCTATCTTTATCATGATTAATCTAAATTACCCACTGAAATATAAGCAACATGAATGTCTATATGAGCATAAAGAAATTCATGATACAAGAACCTACAATGTAAACTTCATTCGGCCAAATTCATGAAATAGTAACAAGTGTTGCTGAAGCTTTGGTGAATAGCGACTAGTGTAGGTCAAATATTTTAGAGGACATTACTAATAGCCAAAAGCCAAAGCAAAGTAACTCTCCAAAACTTTGGTCTAACTGGATTTGTATTCCATGCTCTTCAAGGGCAATTTTCTCTTTATCTCACATAATTATTTGTGAGACCCACTTAATGAAAGAGAGACACAATTCTCAAACAATCCAAACCCCTACAAGTGTTTGATGCACTAGCACATAATTGTGAGCCTTTCTTTCACTAACATTTAAAAAAGGAAAAATGACTTAATAGTGCAGCTTGTAAAAGATAATTATTCTTTGATTCGGTTTGAAAAATTAACTAAGTATTCAACTACATTAACCAATAATTTACATACTGTTAACCACGTATCAAGTATCAAAATGAAGATAATTTATTGGTTAGTAAATTATTAGTTAATGTAGTTGAATACTTGGTTAATTTTTCAAGTCGAACCAAATTGATATTATCTTTCACAAAAAGAACTAAAGAGTCATTCTTCCTTTAAAAAATGTTCTCCTACCTAAGTCTATACCACTAGTATCCCATACAGATAGAAAATCAGAGGGCCATACTGAATTCGTATAGTACGGTCTATAGACGCTTTGAGAATCAAATGATTGACAATAATTTGTTTGCAGGATTCGAAGATCAAACTGACTCTTTATCATAATTCAATAAAGGACAGGAGTTATCATAACATTTCTTTCGTTGCTGATTACCCCTTTTACTGGTGCATTTACGGCAGAGCTTGCCGTGCTTAAACAGAACACAATTCAGGTAAAACTTAAATTCATTTGGGATCCTTTGGTTCAAATGAAGATACGTCGTATTTCTGTCTGCAACAGCTTGTACCCAACCAATGATTTTGGCAATATCAAATATCTGCATAAATATATTCCAAATGTTAGAAATAACCCAATGGAGTCAAGTGATGTAAAAGAAAGATGGAATCAGACTTACGTGAGTGTCCACAGAAAAATCATCTTGCTGAAGATTGAACATCAACACACAAGCCACCTATTATCAATTCCATGATTTAGAGAATCCAACACAAATGGGAAAAGGACATACACATTTATGTTCAATTGAATTTTAATTTTAGAAGTGATAAAAATGTTGGCATGATATTACTAAGGATGAAATAAAATACAATCATCTTTTATATAGTTTGGTTATGTGAGGAGAAAATCAATAGAGACCCATGTAAGAAAAAATGATTAAATGGAAGATATTCCCAAATAGAAGTATAGGAAGACCGAAGAAAATATTAAAAGAAACCTTTATCTAAATGACCTTTAAAAAAAATAATTTTTGACAGAATACAATGACGTTGTTTTATCCATGTAACATATCCCAACTAGTGGGAAAAGACTTTTGTTGTTGTTGTAGTATTATTAACACAAGGAATTATCCAACAAATAACATGAGTCATACTTAATTTGTTGTAAGGAGAAAGCAATTTATACACTTACAAGTCAAGGAGTCTGAATGTCAAGGCACCACAATATCCCAGAAACAGAATGGAAAAGTCTTCCTTAATCCAATTTGAAAATTTCTCCTTTTTATCAAAAGATTAAAGAAAACAATGTCCTGATAACATGGGGGAAAAATCGATAGTTTGGTAAATAAGCAATATGGTTACAAAAAAGCTGTTTATTTTACTCAGTGCTAACCTTGGCCAAGCCAGGTTCTGAAAAGGGAATCCACCATGCTTTACAAGAGTGGTTAGGGTCAAATTAAACCCTAGAAGCTTGTGCCCTGACCATTAATGGCAATTACATAACATCCAAATCAAGCCTATTGCCCCTCCCCCGTTTTCTCTTGTAGTAAAGTTGTTCCTTAGAAGCCAATCTGCCAGAAGCATCTCAAAGCACTTGAATTAATGGATGTTGGGAGGCCTGTAGGACAGATTGCCTTCTCTGCATCAAACTGCTTTTTGCTAACAGATTGCCCATGTCCCAATCTCTCTTTACCCCTGATTTCATGTACTACACATTGCTAAAACAGACACGCATGCACCTGCACAATAATCTTACTGTACTCAAGCTCCACTAGGCCGAACTTCTTAACTAAATTCAACAGAAAACCAACATCATTGTTAAAAGCAAACCGCTACAGTGAATGTTTATCATTTTCTCACGGTTGCCACTTCTTTTGTCGATAAAATGTATACAGCTGAAGAGATCAATTTAAAATCTTGGAGAACAGTGGCCTTTAATTGAATGGGAAACAAACTAAGTAGCATTAAAATTGAAAAGAGATCAGGTGCAGCAAATTGAATGGGAAACGACATTATGTGCCAGAGTGCAATTTTTTTCCAAATTATAACTGATATATCTCAGTTTTCACAATGAACTAGCTTTGCAGCCATATTTGAGCATTATTGTTTAAAAAGAAAAAGAACATTTAGATACTCACAATTTTAACTTCTTTAGTCTATGGTATATTGCAATCATAACATGGCATAACAAAGATGTTAGATATAGCCAGATAGAAAATATTGTATGCTATCAATGATTCAATATAAAAAGATAAGATAACATATATTGCTTAATCCAATTTCTAGGGATGCCCTCAAAAGTAATCCTAACAAATAACAATGACATAAGGTTTGGATGACTAATTAAAATGGTATGTGATAAACAACGATCCCAACAACCAATATAGTTAAAGAATAGTTTAGTACAGAACAAATCCTGGATGAAAAGAGAAAAAAACCTAACGCAGGAATATTCACTAGTTGCCATGTATCTGGTAATCAATTAACAAGGCTGCAAAGTGGAAAGTGGGCAAAGCTGAAATTTTTTAAGCTTAAATGTTGGCGAATTATTGTCAAGTGGATAGGCAACTAGAACTATTCAAGGTATACATTGTTTAAGCAGAGGCAAACAAAGACCCGAAACTACTCCTTCGATATTGTAACCAATACCTGAAAGTGTTAAAAACTATAAGAATGGAAAGTGGGTGATGTTTTAGGTGCTTCTGAAATAAGTAGTAGTAAATATATAGGACGCAAAGTAACCTCCAGAGGACAACAGCATTAGCAAATATGTCATGAAATAAAGTAAAACAGTTGCCTTTATCAATTAATAAACCAATGATGCTTTGAAAATTAAGGAAACTAGAAGGTCCTTGATGGCTACAATGCCATAAATAAAAAGAGCCGAACTAATTCTTTTGATTTCATTAATTTTCCAAATTGGTGGATGGTGGTTGAAAAACATTAAGCGAACACAATGATATAGTAAATAAAATATAGCCTCACAAAAAAATATGTTCTACAAAAGACATGATCTAAAATGTAGTTGAGTTCGCAAGGTTCATATTCCTCCCACCAATAACTCGGAATCGAGTTCCCCAGTCAACCCGCCCGATTCAAAAACCCCATCAAAATCTACTACGTTCTCATATTCTCCTCTTCTCCCCCTTCCTCCTCTTGGCTTTCTCTCTGTGCTTGTCATTGCCTCTCATATTTACTACCGCATAGAAGCTAACCATTTTTTCAATGATATAGGATGATTTATTTACTCTCTATATGCTTAAGATTTAAGAATATATTAAAGCTTCTGGAGTTAAGCGCGTCAATTTGTTTGTACGAATACTAGTTGCGCATGTTGAAGAACACTGGGTCTCTGTTGAGACTTGAGAGGTTTGAGACTGCGAGACCGAGTCTGCAGACAGCGTAAGCGATAGAGATACAATGTTTCAAAGTACGACAGCACTGGAACCAAAACTACAGTCACCATGAGAAACAGGGAGTATATATATATATATATATATATGGCTCTGCTACCCTTTTCTCTTCCCACTTTGACATGTATTTGTGAGGATAATTACAAGCTTCACCGCTGTTCTTTGCTTTATCAGTAGACAGGGCTCCATTTCTTATGGTTTGAATAGAGAGAATGAAATTCTTTTTAATGCACATAGTAGAAATATGCGGTGAAAACGGAACATGTTATATACAATACTTTTTTTTTTTTTGAGTGGATGTTATATACAATACTTAATCCTTTTTTTCCCATAAATTTTTATTCAATATTAATTGTCATGTATTATTTTATTTCTTCAATTCTGACGAAGTGATGGCAGAATCTTTTTTACAGTTTACTGCACAGCAAATAAAAATGATGGAGTCAGCAACCTTGATGGTTGAGGAATGAAGAGGATATATATACTATATATATAGGTCACTATACATTAGGGCTGGAGACGGAAGGTGTATTCAATTACAATTATGAATCGGTGCCTACATTTTTTCCCCCTTAGGGATGAATCAGAAAGGATGTCTTCCATTATTTGTACTCATTTTCCATGGATATTTATGGGTAAACTCTGCGACTCTTGTGGAGTTAATTAGACTATATTTTTGTAAATAACCACGATTAATGTCTCGTCTACATATTTTACCATTAATTATTATAATATTTAATCCAATTTTTTCAGATCATTTTGTGTTCTTCATATAGAATATAGATGGACCTAAACGGCTAAACGCTAGCAAAAATAAATAAATAAATAAATAAGTAAGTAAGTAAGTAAGTAAGGACACCGCACTAGCAAGTGGCGGGCCTGCTAAGAAGGGCTAGCCAGTAAATGTGCTTCTACAGCTATAGGTTTCTAATTAAATGTGATAGACTGCAAAAAAATTCTGGCTAGCATTTTTCATAGTATATTACGATCGAGGCATGAAGTATAAAATGAAATCTACAACGTTTTTGTTTATGAGATACATTGTTGAAAATTTCAAACTGGTAATTAAACAAATGACAGAAACATGTTTCTCATAGTTTCTTTCTTGTTTGATACACTCGTGGCTAATCAATCATATTTTTAGTTGAGGGCCAACATCCTGCCTTAGCAAGCAAGGTTCAGGTAGGGTCAAAGTCAAATTAAACTATAGTGCTTGCTAATAGGCTTAGTAGAAAAAATTGTGCCCTAACTAACAACAATTATAACTTTTGGCTTGATAAGTGTTTGATCCAACACATATGTTATATGTAGAATATCATTTCTGATGAATCTTAGGACTTTACCTCCATTCATGCGGAGTCCTTGACGAATTGCTCTTTCTTTTTTCCGCAGCCATATGGGAAAAAGATAAATCCTTTTAGCCTCGTGGTTCACATGAGAAAGATGCTCGAACTAGATATGCAACACATTTCAAAACCCGGGAAAAATTCAAGGTTATAGATGAATATGGACATAGAACATTCAAAGCGGGAAGTTGAAAGAGATGTAAAGATTTCAATGGAAAAGGAGTACTTTTGGTCAAGATTCAAGAAGTTAAATTCTCTTGATGACATTCTGCTCTCGATTAGGAGTATCACTTTTGAGTCAAGCACGCTAGACAACTACAAACGTCTCTCTAGCTCATAATCTCATCCATCAATTATGAGGTATAATATTATTTTGCATCTGTATTTCCTTATATATTCCCTATCAGACCCCACCATTATGAGTCTGCACAGAAGGAAGCACACACTAGTGTAAAAAGATCAAAGGAAAATGATACCGCAGGCAAACCCTAGCTAAACCCAGAAAAGCAAACAGGTGTATCATAATCATTAATTGTAGCGAGAATATGTTTAAAATGGATACAGTGATGACAAATAGTTACAGAAAAGAGACTCTCTCCTCAGAACTATGATGACTGCCCGTGCGTATATGAAAGAAGAAAACCATTCATTACTTGCGATCAATTATAAAATATTAATAACAATGTCCCGTTCTCCTTAATTTCACCAACATTTTTAGCAGGAAAAAAAAAGGTTGAAATATAAATTGCTCCCAAGCTTTTCAAGACAAAGATTTATCAATCACAATAACACTTCCACGCCCAGAAAGAGAAAATGAGAGAGGGAGGAAGGAAGACCATGATAAAGCAAGCCAACATAATCCTTCTGCTAATTAAACTAAAAATTGGTATAAAATTATAACAAAAGAAAAAGGCTACTCAGTAACATGGAATATACTTATAGCCAAAACAGAAATGGATCGGACCGAGACGCTTGATTCCCCAAGAGTTGAGTTGTTGGATCTTTGTAGCAAAAGCTAGACCCTTTTCACTCAATATATAAGTGACTGAAGCTAGATATGAAAGTAGGGTTTTCTCATCAGCATAAGCAAACCATAACCTTTTCCTTCTTTGTCTTCGTCGTCGTCTTCTTCTTCTAGTGCTTGTTCTTGACCTTGTTTTGTCTGTGGAGAGTGGTGCTTGTGATGGTGAAGGTGATGATCAGCAAAAGGTTGGTGGATGATGATGATGTTTGTGATAAAGGAAGAGGTGGGAGCCTTGAGGGGGTAATGATGATGGTTATGGACGGTCAGAAAGAAGGGCAAGGAGGGTGAGGGCATGATGATTGCTGTTGGGTGATGCCGTTGAAAGGTTGAAGAAAAATCCAAGGTAGTTCGTGCCATCCCTCTGAGAAAGAGAAAGAGACTAATTGATACTTGATAGCTCTCTCTTCTCTCTTTCTCTCTCCTTCTGATCTATTGTGGGAAGAGAGAATTATCACGAAAACCGTGGTGCTAACTTTTTTTAAAGCCCTCTAGCTCTTGTTCGCAAGGAAAAGGAAAGACGACCCCATTTCATTTTCCATGGAGAAATTATCACCTGCCACTATTCTCGCTGTCCACAGTGTAACATCCAATCAAATTTTAGTGCATGAGATTATTTTGTTGACACGAAATTTACAAGAATTACGTGGTCTAATTGCAAATAATTGAGGGCTCAGAAAAGTGCAGAATGGTTGGGATGTAATACTATGGATATATCATTTAGTTGTACTGTTGTAGGCTTGTAGCTGAATTCTATATCAGTTTTTAATCAGGGCTTAAAAACTATTTATATTATTATTATTATAACCGATTTTTATATTCAAAAACAGTAAAAGGCTGTTTGTGACTGTATATTGAAGTGGATGGAATGCTTATGAGCTTTATAGGGTTTAGTAAAAGATGGAATTTGGCAGAACAGAGACACAAATATACCCATGAGAATAAAGAATGACAAAGTCATCAAAAGAACTGACGATGACAGAGTTTGGGAGAATACAAATGCAAAAAAATTAAGAGGAAGACACAGAGAAAGAATATGTGGCCTTCTGAAGGTAATGGCTGTCCTTCTGCAAAAGCAATTTATGGGGACAAAAATGTTATTTACTGTTCACATAATGCAATAATGTTCCCGGCATTCTGAAGCTTGAAAGCAATAATTCATTGTTTACATAGACAGAGGAAAAGATTCCCAGATAAGCATATTTTGAATGTTTGTCCAGTACCATATGCCTGGTCTGATGACACTTCTTGATTCTCGCACTACTCAACAATCTGATATATATGTGTGTAAAACATCTTTTACATAATTCTTTCTGTTTTTATATTGCCCCTTTTTTTCTTGCTTTTCAACATTTTTGCCGCACGTCCCCACCCCTGCTTTTCTGGCTCACTTTATTTTAACACCTTTGACATTCCTCCTATGTATTACCTCAAAACCTATCCTATATATCTCCCTTTTTCGGGTATATTTTTCACAAAATTGGACAAGTGTGAAAATTCAAGTTAATTTATCTCCGTTGGTCCAATTCTAGAATCCCATTTCTCTCTAGCTCCAAAAGTAATTCTAAGTAATTTTCTACTCAACTGAGGCTTGTAAATGGGCTTGACCATCCAAGAGGCCCTTATGGCTCTTAAGAAATCTTAGCCAGTTGGTTGATGATCTGACTCATCTGAGCATTGAGGACAAAAATAGTTTTGGAAAATAACCTACTAACCTTTGCTTATGACTTTATGTTTGACCGTGATAAAGTCACGCATGAGTCAAAGAAGAAGACCAAAGTAGTTTGATAGAAAAGTGGAACTCTAGCGTAAAAGTGAAATTCTTTTCCAGAGATTCAAATCTTTTTGGCACAAAACAAAGTCTAAACCCAACACATATAAAGTGCACAGTATGCCATGCTCCGTTTGTCATTAATTCCTTATAGGGATGTTAATTAGGGCCCGTTTGTTTTAGTGCAGGAAAACGCAAATGGGTGTTTGACCGGACGTTTCTCCAAATCATCCGTAGGTGAACTCACGTTTGCATTTCTCTACAGGCGAAACAGACAGGCACTTAGTTAATTAGCCCTGCAATACCAAGCACTCAAATTCCACCCCCCCCCCCCCGGGAAGACTATATAATTTCACCATTTTGTAATTTTGAGTCATGTTCTTTAGCTTGTCACACCAATTATAGTTAATTTATTAGAATTATACGAAAATAAAATTTGTCTAGTTTGTAAGTACTCAAACTTACTGTCTGGTGAAATTGCCGCCACAAATTATACAAGTAACTTCCCAAATTCTAAAATCACCAGCCCATGACAATTGTGTGACTTACTTTCTGTTAGATAATATGGTGCATTTATGTTTTATTTATTTTATTCATCTTAAGGGTAGTTTAATCTTTTATTTGTCACATATATATTTTTACCCTTTTTTTTATTCTTGTAATGTTGAATGTTAGCTGATTTTCTTTTTGCAATAGAGAACCCTAGCCATTTTCTCTTCTCTCTTTCTTCTCCTCTTCCTACATGCATTGATCATCTCTACAGTTTCTATGTTGTTTTCTTGTGAATAATTTGCTCTTATTATATCCACCGAAAACTATTTTTGTTTCTGCACATCCGAAATATGGTTTTTAGTTCATGAAAGATACATTAATTTTTAATTTGATCCTTATAATTTTATCAATAAAATCCTGCATATTAGTTACCATTGATATTTATTATAATGCGAACCTACAATATAATTAATTTAGCAAAATGAATTTTACATCAGTAATTTTATTGTTTGGACCTAAGATGTAACACCCAAACCCTAGATTCCTGCACAAACAGGACCCCGTATCCAATAGGTTGGGCATGGCCAAAAAATGGGTTAGAATACAATGATGTCACCTTGATTGGCCATAACCCAGAACTTGATATTCATTTGTGTTTGGGCCTTTCACTTTGTCGTGAACCAAAAGGGAGTAAGTAACATAAGTTGTAAACAACGCGTGCTGGCTCGTGTGTACTGCGGAGGGAGAGAGGGAGTGGGGAAGTAAAATCGCGCGCTGGGAGATGCTGCTTAGTAATAGTCGCTGCATGTTTTTTAACTTGCAGTTTTCTCGGGGGACTTTCTTCAAACACCTTACGACGCAGAAATCAGCAACACTCTCTCAGCATAGAATCACCACCAAATCCATAACCACTGTCTCCCATTTTGGAACCCTAACCTCCCGCCAGAAAGACCAGATTAATCTCTATGTTGACGCTCTTCTTCAATGGAACAAGGTATTCATTCTCTCATACACAACTCTCTATCGCGCTTCGGTGGCTGAGAGAAAAAAAGAGTGATGGTCTTAACACATGCGCATTGCAATTGCAGCGGATGAATCTAACTGCAGTTAAAGAGGTGAATGAAGTCATGGAAAGGCACGTGGAGGACTCCCTTGCCATTTTGCCTCCTTTGAGGGATTGTTATCGCACACATTGCGGCACTTCCTGCGATAATCTCAAACTCGTCGATGTTGGAACTGGTGCGGGCCTTCCCGGAATAGTCTTAGCCATAGCTTGCCCAGGTGAATTCATCTGTAATATATTCACAAACTAGAATTATCTTATTGCTGCTTTTGTGTAACTCGAGTAAGGATGAAAATGAGTCGACCAGTTTGCGGCTCTGTTTGTTAACAATTCAATAAGCTGTATTTTTAGTCTGAATAAATTATTTTTTAACTAAATATATATAAAAAAGATAAATTTTATTGAGTTACAAATTTAAGCCTAACTCATTGCGTCAGGCTCAATTAATATAAGAAGTTCGATATTGACTCATTGAACTCGAATACCTTGTAAGCTTAAAGTGAGTCGAACTCTAAACAAGAAAATATACTCGATTTCTTAATGAGCCAAGCCTCAGTTCGACTCATTTCTAGGCCTAAATTCGAGTCCCTTGTGAATTTTGATTTCTCTCTGCCTTCTCAATGAAATACTTTCATGGAAATGGAATAGAATGGAATGTAACGCTGTTGGAGTCTATGAACAAGCGATGCATTTTCTTGGAGCACGTTGTCAGTGTTATCGGTTCGTCAAACATTCAAATTGTAAGAGGAAGAGCAGAGGTAAAACACACACACTCTCCCTTTCTTTTATTGCGAAATAAGAATTGAAACCTGAATATTTGTTGTATTTGTTAAACTTTAAAATGCAGTTTCTTATGTCCTTATTGGAAGGCAATATCCTTTTGAATGTACGTTATTTTGAATTCACATGCGGTTTTCCTTGTAGTGTATAGCAATGCAAGGTAACTTTTTTATTTAATACAAATAAGAAGAAAAAAGAAAAAAGGTAGAGAATATCAAGGTTTTTCATGATTATATATGAAAGCAATCACTCTGGAGAATAACCTGGAATAACCCAGATCGCTTTTCTTAAAATGAACACTGCTGACGATCCTTGCATTGCTGCTATGCTTTGTTTTTCTTTTGGCACCATCAACTTTTGTCAATTACCATGTCCTTTCTTCTGCCTGAAAATATGTCTTGTACCGTGCATAGGACAGAATTTGGGGCAGAATCTTTGCTTCAGAGAACAATTTGACATAGCAGTGGCCAGGGCAGTTGCAGAAATGAGAATCTTAGGTAATCTTGAGGGCTTCCTGATTTAATTCTTCAATGTTTTAACACTTAGTGATTTGTTACTGCTTTGGTGTTTGCCTCTTGTTATTTCATTTCCAGCTGAGTATTGTCTTCCGTTGGTTCGTGTGGGTGGATTTTTTATTGCTGCCAAGGGTCATGATCCTGAGGTATGTAACTGCTGTTAGAAATTTATTTTTAACTCTTGATCGTTATCTTCTGCAGATTAATATGTTATGTATTTAATGATGCTTGGTTGATTGCTTTCCTACAAGAAATGTCAGAAAATGTGGTATAAATTTTATTCCCTTACCTTTTTTGTACCACCAGAAATGTGGCTAATTTGTATCTGTCATACTATGTCATACATTTGATTTGTGTTTCATTGGTGTTGATCATGTCTATATACTGAGCAACCCACTAGCTTTCTCCTGCACAGTAGATTACAATTGAATTACCTTGAAGGAGAACTTATGAGCCTTTTACTGAGCAGTAGGAAGGGTCCAAGTGTCAAACAAGGATTCTGTCCAGGCATCCTCTAGTTTGAGTTCATTTCAGGGTGTGGTTCTGATTAGATAATGCCCTAAGAGGGTATCTTTGGGCTAATAGCCTCATTGTTCCATTTTCTCTCCAACATTCGGTGGCCTGGGAGACACAAAGAGAGCTAGCATTTGTTAAGATTTCAGGATATGTTATTTAATTCATGTAAATAGTTTGCCAGGAATATAATATTGAGAGAAGAAAAAAAGAGGTGGAGGCTGATTTTTATCCTCTTGAATGAAAGGTTTCAAGACTTTTGAGTGTATTTTTCTTTTCTATTCTCATGAATAACATGTGCATTCAACCCAATCAGATATTGAAACTATACTGACAAATAACTTATGCGTCTATACATATAAAAGTTAATATAAAACTTCATTTTACTGACTATATAATTAAAGTATATCTCAATTATGCATATATTATTTTTTGTTTGTTTCAGATTGTAAGTACATCTCAAATCATGTTGAATTATTGTGTGGTTTTTTGGTACATATCCCATGGATGTGAAGTTGTCAACCATCTATTAATATCCTATGTGATGAATTTGGATAGGATGAAGTTAAGAAAGCTGAAAGCGCCATCCAGAAGATGGGTGCATCTCTATTGCAAGTATGCTCAGGTACAGAAACCTTTAAAATTTGTTTGTGATATAGACTTTTGTACTGATTTTAAAAAAAAATTCAAATTTTGGATGATTTTCTGAGATCAAACTTGCGTTTGTATACCTATAAATATAGGTTTTTATATTCTCTGTGAAGTGGAGAGATTGATATGCTTCCTTGTTAGATTGTGCTGACCTTCATGTAAATTGATTAGTTTTATTACAAACAGAAATAGCTGTTTGTTTGTTTGTTTTGTTTTGTTTTGGCTGGAATCTGTACTGCATTTTTATGAGCACAATTTTCCCTTCTGGATGGTGGAGACTTAACTTTTAGCAGTGCATATGAAGATGTTAATGCCAATTTTCAGGGATTTGATTCCCCTCTCCCCTCCCTCTTCAGTTGAGTGTTCTGAAGCTTAGCAAGTGATGACTCTTTTTCACTGGTAAAAAGGTAGGAAGTTTTAAGCCAATGCTAGTGGCTATGGTTGCTGATGGCTTGTGGAGGCACATCAGTAAGCTGTAAAAGTTGGGCAAAATGTGCCAGTGTATCAAGGTGCATAGGTGTTTGCGGATAAAACTTTTAGCTTTGAAGTGAACTGATGCTGAAAGATAAAGAAGAAATTATGATAGGAAGAAATGGAGTGTGTAGAAATTTGCTATTTAATTTCATTGGCAAGTTCAGTATGTCTCTGTTTCTTTAGGGAAAGTAAATCATAACATGATTGGATATCCTAAATCCCTAATATAACAGAGTCCAAGTTGTTAAAAACCACTAATAAGTAATCCCCAATTAAAGAAAAGCCTAACAAACATAAACCATAAATTCACAATTCTTACCCCCAACCCCGTAAATTTCACAAATCACAAACAATTGATTCACCTAGAGCGTCAACCTTTGCTCCCTCGCTTGGTGCTTCTTTTAGAGTCTAATGTTGCACATTAGAAGATTTTCCTACCTGCTTAATCATATTCGGATTTAAAGGGCTTGTGGGGTATGTTCTTCCTTGGCATTTCCAGAAATAGTTAATTTTTGCTATACTTTTACGTACTTGATTTTATTGGAAGAGTTTGTATTCCATTTCTATTTATTGTTTTGTCAGTAGATAAGCTAGCTTATTGAAGTAAATTTACATTGATGTTGTCATGTCCAGTGGAATCACGAAGCTCATATGGTCAGCGAACTGCTGTCATATGTTTAAAGGATCGTCCCACCCCAATGAAATATCCCCGTGATCCAGGTACACCAGCTAAAGACCCATTGTAACTAATGTAGATGCTCATTCTGTTGGTTTTGTTCTGTTATTCTTTCTACCCCAATCCTATCACTTTTCTTGGACCAACGTGAAGCATTACCTGAGAATGACCCTTTTCTTTTGCTACAAAGAGTGACCTGTTGTGAACAACAATATAATGTGCTCAGTGGCCAGATTTTCGGCCTATGGAGCAAGTGTTTATAATTGTTGCTGTTATGACTTTGCTAGAATTTATCTTCCAGTGATGCTACTCTACCTGCATGTATACAAAGCATTACAATATTTTTGCCTTTGTATAGATAACGACGTGGAAATTGCAAGACCTCTCTCTATCTCTCTGGGTGTGTCATGTTTGTCTCACATATATAAAGAGAGCATGAATTCATTGCACATTTGCATTATAATTGAAATCAGGAGGGAAATGGTTTGTACATATCAATTGTCAAAGCTTTTTATATAAAACTATAGGGATTATTCCAGTACCCATCTTTTTTTCACGATACTAGTATTTAAGATAAGTTGTCAAGCATTTATTAGTTACTATTTATATTTAATAGACTTCAAACATTTATTATAAAAGTAACAATCAATAAATAATTGACAACTTACCCTGAGTACCATACTTATCAACTTACTATAACAACTCCCTATAACTATACTATATGACTATTATGATCTGTAGATAAGGCATGTATACGTCTGCACGATAACCTAATTTAGAAATGTCAAAGGTTTTAGTTTGTAGCGCCATTGAGACACGTCTACCAAAATTCACAAAGATACACGGAGGTTAGTGAGCTTTCATAGGAAATGAGGTGAGTTCGTGATGTCATTCATTGAAATTCCTTGTAGCCAAGGTTAGCATTCTGTGTATCTTAAGTCTGTTTAGTGCTTCCAAGTTAGTCTATGTCTATCACATAACGTAAAAGGAGTGAGTATTTAGGAACGAAGTTAAAGTAGGTTAGAAATCCTGGCATTGGAAAATTGACTGCTACCTAACACCTCATCCTCTTCTGCATAGTTAAATAGGGCAAAATCATTCAAAAATATCATAAACCAGCAATTTTAAAAAAATTCTTGATGGAGATCCTGCTCTTGCCACGTTGACGTTGTACAGATCAAAACTTCTATAGTTAGCAATAGTTTTTTTAGTATATGCTAGAGTTATTCTTAGTGTGAAATTAATCTGCATGGATCTTATGTAGTCAACTTACTACTCCAATCGTGATTATAGTTACCAATATATAAATTGGGTTAAATCAATTCCTTGTGCACTGTTTGGTGGTGCAGATGATGTGCTTGACAGCACATCCGTCACACCCACGCTTAAAATAAATAAATAAATAAACTTTTTCCCCACCTCCGCATTATAATATACTTTTTCCACCTCCAAAATAACGTGGAGGCTAACAATTACCTTTCCCTTAAGCTAGTGAAATGGGACTATGATGTTTTTTTTGAAGTGTTATATATACAAGAAACAAAATTAGTTATTATTAAATTTATACTCATACAAAAGTTGAAGAAACAAAATTTACAGATTTTTTATATTATTAAATTTACTTCTTTATCTGTGAACGTCATATTAATACTATTCAACATAGAATTCAAAGATAATTTATATTAGTTATTTTGTTGATTTTAATTTTGATACATTGTTAATGTAATTTTTTAAAAAATTATTATCTAATTATGAATTATCATATTATTAAATAAGTTTAATTATAATAATAACTATTTGAAAGATTAATTTTTTTAATGATATGATAATATATAATTGAATATAATTTAAAATAATTTCATACTAACAAGAAATCAAAATTAAATTTTATCTTTTTTTTTTTTTTTTGGTTTCTTCAAGAATTGTTTACATTGCATTCCTCTCTTCTTTATTATATTGAGGGTGATCAACTGCTAAAGTTTCCACAACTCATTTGTGAAAAACCCTTACCTATTGAAGTATGATCGTATCCCTAAACATCTTTCCCTAAAATGAAGAAATATATATGAAAAACATATTTACATATGCGATATTAGATTGATCCTTCAATGTCACAATTATATTATTAAATTAGTTTTTAAAATAATATTAAATTAATTTTTAAAAAATAATAAATGATACATTAATTATCATTGAAATATTATTTTGATGTCGCTGATAAATGAATTATTAATGTAGTATTGTGTATATCTTTAAAGGACTTAAATGAATATTTACTTTAAAATATATATATGAAAAAATCATAAAGAAATAGAGTCAAAATTTCATCTTTTTAAACCAAGAATGGTATGGTATAATTGGGCCATGCCGAATGGATAAATTATTGGAAAAAAGGCAATTTTGTTTGGCTTGAGGGAAATAATTATCCATTAGTTTGTTTTAAAAAATAATCAAGTATTTAATTATATTAACTAATAATTTACATACAGTTAATCACATATAAGTATCAAAATGAAGATAAATTATTAGTTAATTATATATAAACTATTAGTTAATTTAGTTAAATAGTTGATTGATTTTCAAAACGAACCAAGGGAAAATTATTTCCTTCAAACTAAACAAAATGGTCATTTTTCCTAAATTATAATTCGCATAAAGTATATGAATTATGAAAGATGATTTGAGCCGGTTGTACCAAAATTTCCCAGAGATTTAAATAAATGAATAGCTTTATTGATGATCCATGCATAGTCTTCGAGTATCGCCTGAGCCCCAGAAGGTAGTTAACTTTCAGTTATGGTTATAGAAAGGCAAGAGTCACTTGCTAATTGCTGTGAATTTGTGGCACTTTAAAAAGCAGTTGTATTCATTCATACTGACCATGATTGGACATTCATGTTGTGACATGACATTTTAAGTAACAATTTAAATTACTTTAAAATTTTCTGTATTGCTATGTATTTATAATGGAAATGTTTCTTGCATGCCGTTTTTATTACACCAAACATACATAATCAGTCAAGTGTAAAAAATTGTTGAGTCACCAATTACATGTGATACCTGCCATCGTCAGCAAGCATCTTCCAACTACAACCTAAATCCCTAACCCCTCCAACCAAAACCTCATTCATTCATTCATTCTCTCATTCTCTCCCTCTGCACAAACATGTTCACATTACATTACTTCTTAACCATGGGGTAGCGATGTTGCCAAATTTCGGAATGGGAATTTTGAGTCTGGTATGTAGCATTGTGGGAATCAAGTTTGCTTTATTTCAAGGGGTGCTCATTTTCATAGTCAAGCTTCATTTTGCGTCAAGTTCCCTAGAAAGTGTGCAATCAGGTTCACTCTTTGGCAAGTATACAATCGAGTTTGTAGTTTAGCAATACAAGGTTCATTCTCTTTGGTTGTTCTGGCCTTCCTCTTTTATACTTTTTGAAGTGTTGTAATATTTTGGGGATTACTAGTTACTCATGATCACAATAACAACTATCATAATGTAATTTTTGGTTAATAGACAAATACCCTCTCTGTAGCACTTAAGTGATGTAGGGGATTATTAGGTCCTGCTCATTAACCAAATCCATAAACAATTAACCAAATTAAAATGTGGTGATAATCATTAATTAATATGTAATTAATACGATTTTAATGGTTAGTGATGACTCCAATAATGATTATCATGGTGTAATTTTTGGTTATTTTATAAGTATCCTCTTTACAACACTTAAGTAGTGTGGACAATGATGATTACTGGCCCCCTAATTATTAACAAAATCCATATACGATTAATCAAATTCTAATATGGTGATAACCATTAATTAATAAGTAATGAATATGGATTTGATGGTTAGTAATGACCATAATAATAGTTATCATAGTGTAATTTTTGGTTATTTTACAATTGCCTTTTTTGCAGCACTTAGGCAATTTGGGGATCATTGAGCCTTTAATAAGTAACCAAATTCATAAATGATTAACCAAATTATAATGTGGTGATAATCATTAACTAATAGGTGATGAATATGATTTTAATGATTAGTGATGACATTAATAATGGTTATCATAATATAATTTTTTGGTTATTTTACAAAGCCTGGTTCGTTGACAACAAGTCGAACCTTCACATCTTGGCTACACCATTTGGGTTAGAAAAACAAACCCCAAATCGTCATCGTAATTGTATCATTCACTTACTCGCAATTCTAAAAGCCCACCGCGCTCCTTCAAATAACAAAAATAAAAAGTGAGGGGGTAGGGACTAAGATAATGTAGTGGAGTGAAGTGAATTGAAGGGTAGTAATCAATTACTAATTAGTAAAGGAGAGGTTTTTAGAGAAAATCTCAGAATGAATGCAGTATTGCAGATATGGAGAGTTTGGATCTAAAGATTCAACTACCCAAATTTTGTGATGCTAAGGAAGAGAAAGATAAAAAGAAAACTGGGAAAAAGAGAAGAGCAAATACAATGGAGAAGATGCATACATATGACAATTTTAGAAGATAAGGGTGATATAGACTTTTTGATTGACTCTAATTGACTCAGCAAGTAACGTCTTATGTGACATTTGGTGTAAAATGAACGAAGCATTTTGGTGTGCAAATATCAGGACTTTATAGTGTCTCATATGCACTTCAGAATGTGTTAAGATTAACTTTTTTTATTAAAAAAAACAATATTATTTTCATAAGTTTATAAGTGTGTTTGGATGTAATTATAAAAAAAATTATTTATTACTTTTTCTTAAAAGTTAATCATCTCTAGTTTGTATTGTTTGTTTTTTTATTGAGATTTTTTTTACTTGTTTAATTTTATTTAATTTTTTGTTGATTTCGTTTGCTCTGCATTTAAAGAGTTAATTGAACCTTACAAAAATATAAGGTATGATCTTCCTCAATTTAAGTCACCTTTTAAATCACATAATACTTATTCTTTTAGATGACATGATGAAACTTTTAATTATTACCATTTAACTTTGAAGAGTACTTCTAGATGTCATTTTCAGTAATTTTACTATAAAAAAATTTTATATTTTTTTTATCCAAACAAACTTATAAGTCTCTATTACTTAAAAGTATATCTCAAACATTATATCCAAATATAAAATATTTTGTTTTAAAAAAACTCTATTATAAAAAAGATCTTTAAAAAAAATCCTTTTTTCATAAGCTTATTGTTTGGATTGACTTTTTTCTTATAAAAAATATTTTTTTTATCACTTCGACAAGTTTTTAAGTGTTTGGATACAAGTTAGAAAAAAAGCTAAAAAAGATTTAAAAGTTAATAATCTTCATCTTCTAAAAAAATGTAAAATAGAAGTAATTTTTAGTATAATTTTTTGACAAAAATATTTCTTACCTTTATTGAAAATTACAAGTCATGTTTTCTCTTTTTTTTTTCCTATCCCATGTCTATTTTAGGATGTCCTTTCCAATAATTTTGCTATAATTTTTTTTATTCAAACAAACTTAAAAATACTTTTGTTATTTAAAAATATTTCTTTTCATTATATCAAAATATAAAATATTTAATATATATATATATACACACACACTTAAAAACATTTATAAAAAAATGTCATTTTTTTCACAAATTTATCAAAACGAGCCCACATCTATTATGTATGTAAAAGATGTATTGAGAAAGGGGCGGCGTAATCTTCGTTCAAAAAGTCTGAAACTTTTGTCTGATCATAATTTATAGGATATTAGTTGTACTTTGCGTTCTTTTATTGTTAACATAACTGAAACAACTAACCGCAATTCATCACTTGCTTCAGCTCATCAATAATTGGGTGCGTGGGAAGGTCACTAAGCTTCATAGGATTTAAGGTTTTTGCTTTCACGGAGTCACTAGATAAATAAAGGAAAACTTAATAATAATTCTTTAATTCTTGCTCCCATAACACACATAAACTATCAGAATCACTAACTTAATGGGTTGCCTGGTTAAATAGTTGTTTTTTATGTCTTGAATATTCATGTTTAAATTTTAGAAATTAATTTTTTTAAATGTATCAAATCGATATAAAAGTGTACTAGAATACTTTTATCATAATATATACCACTTAACGAGGTCAAAACTCTATTATACCCTTCTTGTAATGTTTCATATATCTTTTTTTTCCCCTAAAAGAAGAGGACATATAAAAAGACATAAATTGACATAAATTGTTTTTATATAGTGATGGACCCTTACATAAATAATGAGGGCTCTTTCTCAATAAAATAAAATATGTGTGTTTCTTCTAACTAGGTATGGTCCTCAATGAAGAATCATGGCCTATGATTGAAAATTACTGGTACAGATCATGATCAAAGTTCTAATAAATCCGAGGAGGGGAAAAGAATACAAAACATTTCAAAGAAAAACCATAGGTACGAGGTTAGAGAGAAGAAAAAGAAATGCTCAAATCTCAATATCTTCCCTTTCAATTATGTGCTTAAAAGAGAAAATGGAAAAAGCGTCCGTAGACTTCAGAGAACTGGAACAAAAATCTGCCACACCTTAATGTCGCAGTCTAAACTGCCACTATAGACAAGGAAAGATGCTTCCGAAGGGTTACAATGATCAATCACTGCACTTAGGCTCTTAATTGGACCTCTATGCCCTTCTAAAACAGCTAGACAGGAGTAATATTTATGAAAACCTCTCCAAATTCGAATTGTTTTATCCGCAGAACCACTGCAGACCAAGTCCGAGACCACAGCCAAGCACAATATGGACTTAGTGTGCCCCCGAAGCGCACCCACAACCACCATTTTTCCATCTTCGTCCTTCTCCCAAACCAAAATAGATCTATCACATGCACCAGAATACAACAGAGACCCATCACTGCTTAGAGCCAACGCATTAATCCCAGAGTTGTGTTTCTCCAACGTTTCCACCATGGAGTGTTTCTTTTCTCCTTGGCCTTTCTTCCAAACCTTAATTCTCTTATCTGCTGATCCAGTGTAAACATGCCCATCATCAGAAACTGCAACTGCGTTTATGGCATCATCATGTGCGTTTCTTACTGATTCCAAACAGGTGAAGTCTCTGGTTCGCCAAATCTTAATTGTCCGATCCCATGAAACTGAATACAGCAAGGTCCCGTCCCTGGACAAGGCCAGGGCAGAAACTGTGTCAACATGATGAACCCACGTGCACTTTTTGTGCCTTCGTATCTGAACATGGTTCTTGGGGATCAAGACCTTAGAGACACGGTCAACAAACGTTGGGAGGGTGGCTAAACGGGTGTACTTCTGTTGGTCAGGTTCGTAGTTGCTAATCTTCCAAACCCGGATTTTGTGGTCTTGGTGAGCACTAAAAAGCTTATCGGACTGAACTACTAGGGACTTCACAGCACCCTTTCCAGCAACTACCATGTTAGTGATTGATTGTTGAGGATCGAATTCAGAGTGAAATGGGGTACGATTCCAGGATCTGATTTCTCTGTCAGATGAACCGGTGTAGAGGAATTTCCCAGCAAGGGCTAGAGAGGATGTGTAGGATGTGTTGCCTTTGAGTGTTGTGAGGCAGTTGTGATATGTGGTGGAAGGATTCTGGTAATAAGACTGTGAGTTAAGGGAAGGAACTGATACGAGGCTGCGTTGTGATGACAGAGAAGTTAACCCTGTTTGAAGGTGGTTAGAGTCAGATGAAGAGCCACTATTAAATCTGTGGTATTCCATGATTCACATGGTAAGATGAGCGAAAATGGTATAGCAGAAAGCGAGAAAGCGAAATGAGCTAATATTAATTATATACATGGAGAAGAGAAAGATGTAGCATTATCTAGTGAGATTGCTCCAGTTATATCAGAGCTGCGTATGGGACCTGCAGATACATGACTGGTAAGCAAGATTGGTTCAGTTAAAGGTAACTGGGGCGCACACAAGGGGCGAAGTGGGTCACACTCCATCCTTTGTGTGTCTCGGGCAGTGTCCAGGCTAGAGGTAACTCTGGTTACCTTACATTATTGTATTATTAGACCTTTTAAAATTAATTAAACTAATTAGAACTTTTTATATATAAATTAGAGATTAATATCTTGAGAGGTATATATCTCTATAAAATTACCCAAAACCTTGTAGCCTTGGCCCTTGGGAGCCTTTATCTAGCATCTACAAAGTTCCCCAGCTAAAATCTGGGTGGTGTCAGCTTGTGTGATTGATCCAAGGTTGTGATTTCTGAAGTCTACCTAAATTCTGCATGGCTGGGAACAAACCGCGCGCATTAGCCAATCTATGCAATGGGTCAGTGAGAGGGACGGATTTACATAAATGTTTTTTTTTTTTTTTGATAATCAAGGATTTACATAAATGCTAGTAGTGGTGGCAAATGTCCCACTCAATTTTAATTTTTTTTACTTATATAATTATTTTATTAGTATATATGCAATTAACTTCACTAGTTAGTTATAATTAAATTAATATAACGAAGGAAATAATGTTATATATACGGTATTATGAAAATTCAAATATCTATCTATATTATTATATTTTTCTTTATGCAAAAGTAGTTTATATAATATATTTTTTAAAGATAATGGATATTATTAGACCTAAATTTTGCCGTCACATAGTTTCAATCACCACCTTCAACTTTTTTAAATGAAAAATTATAGAATTATATATTAGTAGGTACATATATGATACATTGAATATTTCATTTTTTTTACATTAGTATAAAAATTGCTCCCACTAAAAAAAATTAGGTCCATTACTGGTCAGTGACATAGGGATAGATTGCACACAGCAGCATCAGATGGCCGTTACTGTCATCTCTTCTAGCAGCTGTTGGTGCAGGCGAGCAGTTGTAATTAATCACATACATTAGTCAATATGAATGAAAGAAACAAATCATGGCCCATCAAATAAGTTGTCGGTTTAGGTCATGGACAGAGACTGATCAATATGTTTGTGGATAAACAGGCTAGCTACCATAGAGACCCTGCCAAATAGAAAAAAGAAAGAAAAGGAAACTATGAAAGTGCCCTTCGATTATTTTTAGATGCCACAACCTAAAGTAGGCATTGATTTGGCAGAGGACATTTTTATAAAGCATTTTATCTAAAAGACTTAGCTTAATGATGTGAACGTAGAAATTGGTAGTAAGTTTTCTTTTTCTGTTACAAGTGGAGGGCCCTAAATGGGACCTGGGGAGGGGGAAGGAGAGTACATCAGGGGGAGAGTAAGTTAAAAGGGAATAAAATAGACTTGTAGCGAAAAGAGGGGGAAAAACAACAAAGAAATTAGGGTTTGCTTGTCTTTGTGTATCTTCCAGTATTACACTATATATTTCACTCATGGTCCAGGTTCTCCATTTTTGGGAAAGATTAAGACCCGATTGTATTAGTTTTTTTAGGAGTAGAAACTTTTTTTAAAAATAATAAAAGTATTTTTTTAAAAAGTTAAAGAGTTCAAACTTTTAAAAAAAGTACTTCATGAATAACAAAAAAGCACATAAAGTGTTTTTTTTTTAAGTTTGAACTCTTTATCATGAAGTGTTTTTTTAAAAAGTTTCAACTCTTTATCTTCTAAAAAAAGTACTTTTATTATTTCAAAAAAATATTACTACTCTAAAAAAAACTAATATAAACAGGCCATAATTTTGGTACGATACCCTTTCAAATCAAATCTTCATACTTAATATTTTACTCAAGAATTTCTTTCTTGATTATCGGTTGACGTTGGGGTAGTTGACAGTAAATACTTTCTCTACTCATATGTTATCCAGCACACTAAAAAGAAAAGGCATGGGCATGAATATACGAATATACGCTTCATATAAGAGAAGAGGGGGGGCGGGGGCGGGGGGGGGGGAATAAATATTATTCAGAAACCTAGCCAGGATAGGTCAAGTTGAACCATGTGACTTGAAAGGTCATGCAATTTAACAGGAGTATATGGCCTTGTATATTTTCAACTTATTTTATTTAGCTTATTTATTAAAGAAGTTATGTTTAAGCTTTTCAAAAAGTTTATTTAATTAAATAGGTCTATGTCTAGAATTTTAAAAAAATTTATTTAACCTAATAGGTTGATCTATTTATTTATTATAATAACATAAAATTAGATATTTATAATACTTATATGATTTATTAATTATATATTAATATAGTTTATTTATTTTATACATAATACAATAATTTTATTAAATATTAGGTATATTTGAAATCTATAAAGTTTGAGTCTGTTAACTTATCCGAAAACTTTTATGTAATATAAGCTTTTAAATAAGCTTTGAAATCAGTCCAGACTATTATATTTTTACAAAGAGGTTAGGTCAAATTAAAAAAAAAAAAACTTATGAAAAATAATAAATCAAATTAAGGTTAAAGTTTTTGAAAACAAATCTAGCCCATTTAAAGTAAAACTTAGTCTAACCTAATCTATTTATATCCGCTTGGACGAAACTTTGGTCCATGCGTAGTATCCATGCATGCGCTTCATGCCTCATGTTATATCGCAGTACTCAAATGTTCATATATGTGCCTTTTCTTTGAAAAAAATTGGGCAGTTCTAAAACCCTAATAATAGTAGCTAGGCCCTAGGGACCACAGATTGGAAACTATATATGGACCCCATTGAGCAGTGCCAATTGTTATTTCAGCCCTTCATTGAGTTTTCTTGCCCCATATCTTACCCACTTCAAGGCCAGTTTCTTCATAACCATTTGACACTCATTAAATTTGGACCCTCCTCCGAGTTTCCATGCCCTTTGGTTCCCATTGGAACAGTTCCAATATTGATTTGGGTCGTCCTTTTGATTTGTACCCTCCATTCAATTTCCATGTCCCACCATTTAAACTTAAAGGTCGATTTCGTCTGACATGTTACATCTTCCCTGTAACTCCTATGGTACTCTTGTGAGAGTGATTTGCCCTAATTACAGATTTACAGTATTGCATTACTCACTGTAGGGTCCAACGAGATTGAGACAAACGACAATGGGGAAGAAAGGTGGACCATAAACAAATGAATATGATGCTTTAGTTGAACCTAACTCTAATTGAACCCATCACAACCTAACTATAAATCATTCATTTCATAATTCAATTCATGCCTACAGATTTGAAAGCCAGTGTTGGCTGTGATAGGGTGGGCGTCTATGTTATCTCTAACCAAGTTTGTCCATTTGTCGTACCAATTTTTACTCCTTGTTTTTGAGAAGATGATGAGGCATATCCTGGTACCCAAACAGAGAGAAGAGATAGAGGTTTTAACGTATGCTCGAAAACTGTAGAGCGGAAGAGCTAAAACAAAAAAATGGAGGCTGGCTGGTATTACTTGATATTATTAAGTGATTTATTTTTGTTTCGCTTTTACAGGAATAAAAAAAAAAGAAATTATTTTGTCATTACAATTCTTCATGAACTGATAATATTGCATGCAGTTTTATAATCCTCTTCCTCTATATTCTCGTTCACATTGATTCTACTAGTGATTTTCATTTCTTATGTCACCTTCTTTTTCGGAAAATATTTGTTGTACACCTTTTTTTACATCATTTTTACACCGGTTAACAATAAGTAACTTTTTTGTTAATACAGTATATTGTTTGGTTAATAGGTTTTCGTAAGCGATTGCTTACAGACTTGGTTAAAGATGAATAAATTTTTGATTAATTTAGTATATTATTTGGTTAATAGATTATTGACATGTGAGTGATTGGTTATCAAAACTCATTAACCAAATGATATACTATATTAACCAAAATTTATTTATCGTTAACCAGTGTAAAAGTAGTGTAACTATTTTGGTGTATCATTACTCTTATTTTTCAAATTAACTCCTGACTTCCTATTTCTTATTCAAAAACCATCAGCTTGTTTCTTGGATGTTAAGATAGTTGGTACTTCGCTTTAGAATCAAAGTGCCAAAAAGATGATAGAGGGGAAAGAAACGATGAGGAAAGACCGAAAGAGATACATGCACTTCGTTAGTAAAAGTTTTATTATGGAAAAAAAATCTAAAACTTATAAAGTGGAAACTTAAGAGAAAAAAATCGTTGAAAAGAAAATAAGGGAGTGTTTGGATCATTAAATGAAATATGTGATTTTTTGGAATATTGTTTAAAATGTTTGATTCACCTAAAATAACGCAATATTCTTAAGGATCTTGAACATTTTTCAAAATGCACAGTCATTTTAGAAAAATTCTCAAACACTTATATCATGTTTTTTTTATAATTATTTTACATTCAAAAACAATTTTTTTTTTCAAAATCTCTTTCTTGGACATTTTGATTATAAGTTATTTTGAAGCCCAAAAAACTAATTCAAACACACTGTTAGGTTGTGTTTAAAATCAATTAAAAATAGAATTGAATTAATTTGATTTAATTTGAATTGATTTGGTTTGATTTAAAAATCAAATTCTATGTTTGAAACTCATTATAAAAGATAAGATTTGAATTTATTTAGAAATTAATTCTTATATTTGAAACTCATTAAAAAAAATTGATTTCATTTCATTATTTTACTTTTTTACTCTTATATCATTATGAATGATATTATGAAAAATTAAAAATTAATAAGGGTAAAATAATCAATTTGAATAATTAAATTTAAAATCAAATCAAACCTTAACAAATCACATTATATTTAATAGGATTTCTAAATTTAAACCATTAAAATTTATGAGATTTTAAAAATCAAATCATTTCTTATTTTTTTAACCTTCTAAACACAAGATTTGATTTAAAAATCAAATCAAATCTTTTTTTTTACATTATAAACATACTATTATAATATGATGAGATGGGGTGGTATTGGTGTTGCACGGTGAGGTTAGGGTGGTAGTGTTAGCACTCCAAAAAAAAAAAGCATTTAATTGCAGTCAAAATTGGTGTTTAGGCGCAGCTTTTTACCGCAGTTAAATGACTTATTAGCAATTACCCCCACATACGTTGTGTAAGGTGTAAATAAATTGGCATTTAGCCATAGGTTTTGGAAGTGCCATTTAATTGTATTTTCAATTGCGGCTAAACACTTTTAAAAAATTCCTAAAATACAAATCTATAATCCATTAAAAAAAAGCAAACAATATAAAAAATTATACAAGTTAGTTATGCTAATCAAAATTAAACACAACTATAATTCATTTAATATTGAAGTTAAAACTAAATATGATAAAAGTATGCAGCAACTTGGAGAACTTGGATGAAAATATTAAGTCCAAGGGGATGAAAATGAACCCACTAACAACTTGGAGAACTAAATTGTAACAATTGAAATTAGAGGGACCAAAGTAGTATTCATTAAAATAAAAGGAACAAAAAGTACCAGAGAGCATAGACCTATATAGAAATATTATTTATACTCTTACTTTTTTTTTTGGAAGTACTTTCAGGTCTCATACTTTGTACAAAACTCCTTGGTTAGCTTTGTGGTCATGGTTCAATTCTTAATTTATATGTATGAAAAAATATTTGTTGGGAGAGATTAACTCCTTAAATAGATCTCAATACCTCGAAAGATTAATCCTTATAATTGCAGGCAAGAATATCCTGAGAAACCCACCAAAAAAAAAAAATTCCTTGGTTAGCTTTGTATGGAGGCACAATCCATTTCTTCCTTCGTGCCTCCATCTCCTCATCTGTTACCAAAAATCAATTCTCTTTTTCTGAACATCAATGTTGATAATGTCTCCATTTTGATTCAAGCCATTTGGACCGCGCGCCTTCCTATAAAATAAAAAGAAAATGACATTTTAGGTCAATTTGACAAAGATAATATTAATTTGGTTCATTTTAAAAATTAATTAAATATTTAACTACATTAATTAATAATTTATATATGGTTAACCATGTATCAAGTATCATAATGAAGATAAATTATTGGTTAACTGTATGTAAATTATTTGTTAATGTAGTTAAATATTTTATTAATTTTTAAAATGAACCAAATTAGTATTATCTTTGCCAAGCTACACTAAAAGGTCATTTTCCCTACAATCAATGAAGCCTGTCAAAATTAATTATTGGTCCGTTAAAAAAACTTTATAATAATTAAGATTTTCTTTATAATTATAGAGTAAATATATGAAAAGCATGTCCCAGAGGAAATAGAACCAAAAAAAAAGAGCATGTCAAGTCATCACCTCTTTATCATGGTAAGGTGAAAATCCAATTTTCTGGTAGAGAACTTTTTTTTTTAGTACATTGGTAGAGAATTACTTTAGTTTCCTAAAGTATTCTTCCTTTCTACTTCTGATTATAAACATCAAAAGAGTAAACTTGCACATAATTCCAGTAAAGCATTATGACATTATCTTCAACAGTCACACTCTGACATACTACTCCCACCCACTACAATAAAATAGCTTGAACATTGAACAATGTATTCAAGTGCATTTGCAAAGAACATGGTTTAATACCAGCAATGAGAATGCCTAAATGGTTTTAGGAGTTTGCATTTTTCCACACACACATCACAATTACTTCTCTAAATAAATTTCAAAAGTGAGGGTAACTATTTCCAACACTTGCCCAAGCCACTGTTCTAACCACCATACCATTTAATGATGGCATTTCTGAGGCATATTTCTTTCTCACTTCAGTCTCTTCAGTTTTATCTTAATCCATTTCCCTTAATCATTATGTTCGCACTCTAACGCTATTGCGCTATTGCTAAGAATTTCAAGAACAGGCCACCATTTTGACCACTCCAGGTTATTAGATAAGAACCAAACCGGCTGGTTCCCAGAACACTGATATCAACAGTACCCCATGAGCCGAAGCAAGTTTTCCAAGAAGATTGTAATTGAATTTTCAAAAAAAACACAAGACATTAAACATTCCTCACATTAAAGGCAGGAACTGGTTGTTACCCCAAAATCATTTGATCAAATTTCTTAGATTTCACATGGGATGCATCTGAATTTTTTTAAGCTTGTTATAGCATTAGTACTAAAATGATTATAATGCATAGTCAATTCACCTGTGCTTCGGCCATATATGGCCGACCACAAACCCGTGTGAGCCTCCTGAAAACCTACCATCAGTGAATAACGCAACATCCTGCATTATCCAAAGGCAATATCCTTAAGAAATGTCACTTCAATGTAGGTCCATTATCACGGTTAGTTCATGCTGCTTGAAAAAGAGTATTCCAGTTTCTACAAAAAACTAATGACTGAAGCATCTTTATACATGCATTTGGCTAAACAAAACTATAAAAACAAGGGGGAAATGTTGGGGGAAAAAACTTCAACATGAATTTACAAAAAAACAAAAAATTCACGCGTGTTTAATTTCTCAATGTTGGTTATTTTTTTAAATTAAAAAAAGCATTCAACTTGAATAAAAAATCAGCATATTTTGATACATAATTTTTTAATTGGGATGAAAGAAAATAAAAAAAATTAGCCATTTTAATATAAAAAATCCACAAAAGTAGTATTTAAACTTAAATAAGTATTCAACATATCTATCATTTAGCCTTTTGAGAGTCACTTGAACGTGATTACATGTTAAGGTAGAGAGAGAGAGAGAGGGTCCATTTGGCATGCATTTTAGAATGGAAAGGAAAGGAAAAAGGATTAAAAATTGACTCAATCCTTTGCTTGGTATCACTTTACTAGTAGAAAGGAAAGGGGTTGGATGGTTGCATTTTTTGTAACCCCATGTTTTTTGGTTTGTCCCCTCATCAACGGAGTAGGAAAGAAATGAACGCTTCCCCAACCTTTTCATTTTAGGTGAGTTCCACATAATGTTAACTTTTCTATTTTTTATGTCCTTTTTGTTACTTGTTACTTGAGTTCGTGTATAATGATGGGATTATTATATTGTGGAAGGGTAATAAAATAATATAATATTTATTTACATGTATTTTTGTTATTTTCTTTGATGAAACCAAATAAAACAAAGGAAACATCCATTCTTTTTTATTAGATGATATCAAATAATGTTAATGATAACTCTTTCACTTTTCCATTATTTTCTTTTCATTTTCATTTTATTGTATTCCTTATTTTATTTTATTTTTTCATGCATGACACCAAACAAAACCCGATGGTCAGGAATCGAGTGGGTATCTGATATTATTTTCTAATTATAAGAATTCAAAACTAATAACCATTAACCAAATCATAATTGAACTCTAAGCTTCGAATATCCAAATTCAAAATATTCGAAACACATGAAATACTAAAAATATTACAAGGCTAATTGTTAGGTAGTGTAGTGATCAGGTATTGAATACAAGTCAACTAAAGATTGAGTCAATTAACAAACTAAGTTTCATGTGAATAAATTTTAACTGCACTGTACAAATTTAAATTCCAAAATAAGAACACCTCTTGATCTTAAAAAAGTATTAAATACAAGTACTTGGCATTGATTAATTATGGTGGCTACTCGAACGTTATACTTAAAAACCAAAATAAAAAAGCTTTAAATTATATTTTTTATTATTAAATACTACCGTTAATGGTCCAACCGTTCAAGTATTAAGCAGTCAATTTGGTTGATAACATCAAATACCTGAACATTTTGTCATCCTCAGTCTAGACAGCCCATTCTTGGGCAACAATAGAGAAACTTAACAGAACTTCCCCAATATAATAAGGGAATAAAATCTTATGCCCCATTTTTTTCTCTCTAATTAAATGTTGATAATTTAATAAGAAAAATTGATAATTAAGAGAGAGAGAAAGAAATTATTAAGTTATCAACATTTAATTAAGGACAAAGAATGAGATAAAAAAATAAGAGAGAAGAGCTTTAAACACCAAAAAAAAAAATAGCTTTTAGTAGAATTTGGGGACCAGTTTCCATTCAAAGAATGGAAATAGTATTTGTATATACAAATGAATGGAGATAGTAGCTTTCATATTCAATCAACTTTTTTGCTACTTTTCGATACTATTTAAACACATAGAAAGCAATGAGGCCATACCAAAAAAGACAAACCATACCAAAAAATAAAAATAAAGAAAAAATAGAGAGCAAAGAGGTATAGAAATTAGCAACCATTAAGAATACACCTAGAAAAGAAGCTTACAGATTACGTACCACTTGAAAGAACCTATCCTTTTTATTTTCTGTGGTTGCGGATAGGTCGGCAAACACCCATGACAATTTTGAGATTGATTTCGATGTTACACCAGGGCATTTAACTAGGAATATATATTGGTTGAAGGATACTTATTAAATTTGGACTTGGACTGATTGTGGATTCGGATAGGATATTGAGTCAATGAGTCATTGGTTCTACTAGTGAATCACTGGTTGAACCACATAAAATTAAATAAATATTTAAATACATATATATATATAAATACACACTACATATGATGTATTTTATTAAAATGCTCATAACTCATAAAATATTTTTTTTTTGAAAAATTAGGACTAAATAATGTAAATCTCGAAAAGTTATATGAAATGAACATATAATTAGTTTAAATCAGACAAACGAGTCAAAAATTATTATTTTTCAAAATTTAAAAGTTTTTTTTTTAATTTTATGACCCAACCGATTCACTGATTCAACCGATCGAGTCACCGATTTTTAGTCTAGACCAGCCGAATCTAACCAGGTGAGACCAGATCTGAGACATACCCGATTCAACTAATCATTCAGACTAATTACTTGACCAGTTCATAGGTCCACCGACCAATTCGGTTCAATTTTTATACCTAGGAGTTGGAGTGCCATAATTTACTCTCTTCTCTTTCTATATGGGAATTTGTCATGGTGAACGAACAGAGAAACTCTCACTGTGACCTTTTGAATTGTACAGCATGACTATTTTCTGTCTTAAGGAAATATTCGACCCCGGCTTTGGTCACGAGAAACATGGTGCATGTGCTGTGGTAGTTAGTACCTGCTGTGGTTTTCACATGGCAGTTGTATCACTACAAACTTACCTGTTCACAATCGCATGGCGTTTTCTGACTCCTGAGTGGGGTATCTATGCTCATTTGAGTTCACATGCTACTTCTCTTTCGCTCTTTTACCCTGTTTCCCTCCCAAAAGAGAAATGGGAAAAAAAACTCACGATCGAGTCAATCACCGCTTGCTTGGTTCGTAAGAGAACGAGTTGAGAGAGAGGGTGGTTTGCAATTAGCATTTTACTTTTCCTTCACTCAGACAACTCTAGTGGTATTCTAATTAGAAAATTAGTATTATGATAATTGAAACCTGTGCCCCCTTAACTATTTATTTTATCCAAGGAAGCCTTTCATATTTTAATTCATATCAAAATTTATGAATTATACAATTTCATTAAATAATTACATGTTGATATATTATAAGAGGTATTCTCAAATGGGAAATGATAAATGCTATGAAAGCTTATTTCGTAAAATTGTTAGGAATCAAACGCGGAGCAAATCAGGTGTGTACAGGTTTTTTAGCTTGGGTCCCACATCCCTGATAATTCATGCTAGAACCATGGTGACACATTATTCGTACTCGTTTCGTATTACAGTTTTCCTAGCATATGACACTAATGTTCTCAAATTTATATCCTCATACTACGAAGTACGAACCATAATCTCTCTCTCTCTCTCTCTCTCTCTCTCTCTGTGTGGCAATCTCAACCTCTTGGGAGCAATCCACATGATTGAATCAGTTCTTTGTGCTGGGAATGGGTACCTCTAGTTTTAACTGTGAAGAGAAACACTCTTATTAGTAAAATATTGAGAATCAACCACAAGGTGTGTAAATTTTACCTACAGTGTAGAAATTTGAATCTCAATAAAAACATATTGTAATCATAAAAAAATTAATATTCAAATAAAAATTAATCTCATACTTAAAAAATATAGAAAGAATCAAGGTCTTATCAAAAAAAATATTTTGATAATCAGCAAAACTCATTTCAAACTCACAATCAGGCACATTGCCAACTAAGTTCAGCCCACAATAATGAGGACCCAAGTTTAGGCAGTACACTAACACACATTAAGCTCAAATATTATCGGCCTGGGTCCAGTTGGGCCTTTTGAATCCGAGGCCAGGGGAAAAGGACCCGAGAAAATAAGAAAAAATAAGATTATATTTGATAAAATATATTTCATATATTTAAAAATTAATGTATTTTACATTTGTGCATTTCCCACAATTTCAGCCATGTACAACTGTAGGGCAGAAAAGGAAAAAATATATTTTAATACATTAATAATATAGAGTATTACACCAGTAATTTATTTCCTTGTAAAGTTTTATATCATCAATTATTTATATGTGATACTTGTATTCTTCTTGTTTGGCACATTTCGTTAGGAGAGACTTTCTGCCGTAGCAATTTAATTACCCAAATCTGCTTAGTAATTTTGGACATTGGATGTAATTCTGACATACTTTCTTTCTTCCCTCCTCCTTTGCATGCAATTCCTTTTTTACAGATCAGTCACAATATATAAACCTCTTTTTGCTAATAATTATCATCAGAGTGTATAAAGTTACATAACTATCTTTACCCAATTACCATTTTAAATTTTGAAGTATTTATCTTATTAAGGATATAAATGTACATATAAAATCAGCATGACCAAGTAATTAAACAGTATAGTATATTCCTTTTGGCAATGTTATTCCCACATATTTGATTGGGTTTAACAGTAAACATGATGTCCAGGAAAGTGTGCTTGTGCAATATTGTTATTTATTAGAACTGTAGTTATCCTGCAGTAGGAACCCATTTTTTGTTACAAATATATATTCTCCAAGCTTGCCACCAGAGTTCTGTCATTTTTCCTTTACGAGTGTGTTAAGTGTCTGCTATTGAATATCTGTACTTTGTAACATTGGAGCAAGTAGGTAAATCGCAAATGAAGAACAAACAATATGTACTTTGTAACATTCGAGCAAGTATGCAAGCTAAATCCTATATTTAGACTGAAGAAAAGAAAATTTTAACATATGTATGATTAGAAAATAATGTCAGAGAATAAATCAAAATTAATTTTTTTTTAATGAGAGCTGGTGTATATAGGTAGCACTCAAACCATAAATACTTTCCCACTTTCCAATCCATAAGGCATAAGCATCTCTAGCTAATAGCTAGCTATCAAACTCAGGCCTACAAGTCCATTCTGGTGGGAACGAGTGAGGAATCAGATTAAATCATATGCGTAAGGGCTTGGGAGTCCACTCTAATTTGGGTGGTGCTATTTTGACTTATTGTTTTGAGTTTAAACTGTAGAAATCACCCAGATAGGCCCTCGAAGCTTCTGGGAACAGTAGGGGGAGCAGCCATTGAATAAAAAACTTTTGTTGGTCAAAAACTTTTCGGAATTTTTTTTGATTATCTTAGTCAAAGACACTTTTCTAGAAGCTTCCAGTCTTTGTTGAACAATATGGTGGCGTGAAATTATATTTGGTCCTTGCGATATAATAAATGAAGGCCATTCCACGTGCCAAATTGCACACGATATTATAACCTTAATCCATGCATTTGGATATGGTTGTGTTCTTCATCAACTACTAGTAAAAAAGTCATCCTATCACTATAAAAGCATTGAATTGGTCCCGTGCTGGAAACACCTATATATCTCAGTACTCGTGATCCCTCAATTCAATTCCATATTATAAAGCGATTTTTGTGGTGTGACGGATCAGAACTGAAGAAGAAAATGGAAGGGAATATTTACGGCTCCTATGGAACTTCCTGGGCTGACCAGTGGGACGACGGTCCAGACCCTGTGATGGTGGATTCCAATTACTCCAAGAAGAAGAATAACGCCTCCACGGCCAAATACAAGCAGAAGCTTGGGGATGGCCTAGGCAAGACCAAAGCTGTGGCCTCCACCGGCATGAAGAAGTTGAAGGATGGCACCTCCGTTGGCTTACATTGGATCAAGACCAAGTATACCAAAACCACTCAGAAACATTAAATCACTTCAATAGTCTTTGTAAATTCACTTTCTTGAATTCCTTATGGTACTATCTATATGTCTTGTTTTGTTTTTCTTGTTTGATATAGGCTAGCTATTTTCTGTGTCTTCAATTTGGCCTCTGAATTCATTTATTCTTGGTGTGTACGATCGATATGGCTGTTTCTGCATTAATTTCCATGTTTATTATGTTAATTACGATTCATCTATACTTTTCCATTTGCGTATATATGTATATATCGATCTTTCAATCTAAAAGATTGCGTTTCGCTTGAGTCCCACCGGGCGTCAGTCAGGCTTGAGAATCATAATAGATATATGAACCAAACTCTGCAAATAGGATTGCTTTAATTTGAAATCTTCAAAGTTCTTTCTTCCTTGGTCAGTTGGTCATACTCTTACAGTAATAATCTATGTGATTGAATAAAATCAATCAATACAATCAGTTAGAATAACAAGACAAAAATATCCTTCTTTAACATTTTTTCCTGGTCAACGTTTTGCAACAAAGAGTTTCTTTTATATTTATGTAGGATTTAATCCTATAATAATATAGTGTAACCAATCATAGCTTTTTCACTCTAAGGTTAAATGAAAGGGGAAATGACTCAGTGTGTCAATTTGAAAAGATATTATCATTTAGTTTATTTTAAAAATTAATTAAATATTTAATTATTTTAATAAATAATTTACATATAATTAATTACATATCAAATATCAAAATAAAAATAAATTATTAATTAATCATAAATAAATTATTAATTAAATTAATTAAATATTTAATTAATTTTTAAAACAAATTAAATAAAAATTACCTTTTCCAAACTCACATGATTTTCCTTAAGCTTTTGTTTGGTAGAAGAGAAATAGAGAAGAGAGGAGAAAAATAGAAGAGAAATGAGAAAGTTCTCTTGTTTGGTTAGAGGAAAAATAGAGAAGAAAAAAAAAATAGTGGGTCCCACAACTTTTTCATTTCTCTCCTAAAATGAGAAGAAATGGTTAGGGATGAAAATTTGACTAATATACCCTTCTTTTTATTGTTTTATAAATAACTAAATAGGGACAAATATGTATTTACAACAAAATTTAATTTTCTTTCTTTTTTATTTCTCTCCTAATTCTCTTAATCCAAACAACTTAAAAATTTACTCATTTTCTATTCTATTTCTCTTCTCCCTATTTCTTTCTACCCTATTTTTTTCTATTCTATTTCTTTTATAATCAAAACAAAGCCTAAATGGAATTGGGTTTCACCATCTCAGCCGTTGGCTTCCATTCCTGGGGCTCAGATAAAATATTTTTGGGGGCCTGAGGCCCGAGGCAAATGCAAGGGTCTGTTCGTAGAATGGAGGCCCACCCAATCAATGCAGGTGGCTATACAAAAAACACTACTGCATGCGAGATCGTAGTTTTCTCCAACACGGAATTTGCTCAACTTATTTCCAAAAATATTTGCATATTTTGTGGGTAAATTTTAGCTTTTGAACAAATAATGTGAATGAATATATAACGTATTAAGTAATTTTTTAAAAAGAGGTAGTTTAACTAATAAAGTCAACATGTAATTTTTTTTAAGAAATCGTGTGCATGTGTGCTTGTTTGTATGAGAGGATTCATTGGCATTAGTATAAATCAAAATTAATCTTACGCTAATGAAAAAAATTATAAAATTTCATATTAATTCAAAATAATTTTCTGCACTATCAATTTATTTAAAACTTAACATATAAGATATTTTTAAAACAAAAAAAAAAATTTCACTACTTGAGCACTTATGTGTTATTTAAATATTACAAAATTTAGTATTTAGATATAATTCAACAAACGAATTAAATTAAATAGTTTTCTAAAAAAATCATTAGGTATTGCAAGTATGTCATTTCTTATAGCGGTATTTAAACATTTCTACACCTAGTTGAGGCAACAAAATCTTCATGAACTCAATTCCTCAAAACTTGTGTGAAAACTATGGGTATTATTTCGGTACCCATCTTCTTTTTTAGGGTATCAGTACACAGGGTGAGTTGTCTAACATTTATTAGTTGTTATTTATATTTAATAGACTCTTTAGCATTTATTATAAAACCAATAGTCAATAAATGATTGACAACTCATCCTGAATACCAAACCCATCAAGATACCATAACAACTCCTGAAAACTATTTACTGATTCATAGCCATAACAAATAAAGCCATTACCAAGAATTAGTTGAGTCTCTAAACAACTTCTCAAATTGTACTATATATATATATATATATATATATATATATATATATATATATATATATATATATATATATATATATATATATATATATATATATACACACACACAAACATATATATATATATGTGTGTGTGTGTTATTGCTAAGTATAAGGCAAGATAGAATCAGTGGCTTAGAGCTCAAGAGCTGGTATAAGAGAAAACAATGGATGACTTCAACTACTTGCAATATTAAAACTATAGAGTCAAGAGGTCCTGCAGATAACTACTTGCATTGGGCCTCCTTTATAGCAGGAGTGAATTGATAACCTAACCTAATCGTAAAGGATTGGTGAGCTAAATGGATTGATTCGCTTAGCACCTATAATAATAAAGTATTTATAAATTAAAAAAAGAGAGAAAGACATTTTAGTAGTGTTGTTAAAGGCGGACTGGATAATGAATTGAAAAAGTTTTCAGTTCAGGTTCAAAAGATTTTACTGTCTGGTCGAACCGGATGATGTCATAATTACATATTAAATAAATATACACATACATAATTCATAACACATATTACCAATAATAAAATGCATAATAAAGTTTTAGGGTCTCAATTCTCAAGTCTCATATCACTCTTAGTTGAGTATTTAAGTGGTTGGAAAACAAAAAAATATTTAAAAAATTAAAAAAAAAGTGTAGCCTATCTGACCTGTCTGACTGGTTTTGTCTGGTTTTGATCGGTTCAACCTGATCCAACCATGAATTCGGTTATGGCATAGAATCATAACCGGAAAGAAGGCCGATTCACGGTCTGACTGGTCCGATTCAAATAACCATGGTTTTAAGAACCGAATCGGAGATCGAACTGGCTAAACTTTCGGGTCATGGTTTGATTTGTTTAGTCGGTTAAACCGATAGTTGAACCAGATGACGTAATAATTATAATTATAATTATATACATAATTATTTATATATATATAAGTAAAATTAATAACATGAATAATAAAAATTGACTACATATGATAATATTTATTATTGTATTTAATTAAAATAGTCTTATTTTAAGAGTAACAGGGATTTAAGAAAAAAAATTAAGGTTTAATCCTTATTTAAAAAAATAAATATTATTATTTCTTTTTAAAATACTCATAACTATGAAAATAATTGTGTTTTTTTAAATCAATTGGTTCAACTTCATTCGTTCATTTTTCAATACATAGATCTTAAAAAGCTACGTGAAATCAATATAAAATGTATCCAAATCGGACGAATAAGTAAAAAGTTATGACTTTTGAGACATAGATGTGGAAAAAATCTTAAAAAATTAATTTAAAATTTTAAAAAATAATTTAAAATTTTGAAAAAGTAATAAAAAAATTCAAAAAAAAATTGGAGAACCGATAAGTTTTCAAGAACCAGGTCCGATTCATCTGAGTCGCCGATTCTTCAACCAAAATGGTTTTTGGGACTAATCATACTGCCCATGCATGCGGGTCACGGTCCAACCGATTGGATCGGTCAGTCCGGTTTTAAAAATAATGCATTTTAGTACGACTTGTAAAAAAAATTATATTTTAGTTCGTTGATTGAATTAATCAAATATTAAACAAATTTAACTAATAATTTATTTACAGTTAACCACATATCAAGTATCAAAATAAAAAAAAATTATTAGTTAACTATATGTAAATTATTAATTTAATTAGTTTAATACTCAGTTAATTCAATGCATGAACTAAAATGAAATAATTTTCTCTCAAGCCAAACTAAAGTGTCTTTCTTCCTTTAAAAAATGAAAGAAAAAAAAAAGTTATTACAGCATGAGCAAATAAGTGAGGCTAGTTAGGTTAAATATAGTAGATATATAAATTATTTATGAGTGTTCACCTAATAACTTAAATTTTTGGGATAATTAGAGTGTGTTTGGATTAATTGTGAAAAAAATATGTTAAAAATTGATTATGTGTATAATCAATTTTTAAGAAAATTAATTATGAGAAAAAATAATTTATATTTGGATATATTAGTTCATAATTAATTTTAAGACAAATTTATTTGAATTGTATAAAAAGAATTACTTATATATATTCAATTACTAAAAGAAATATGAAATATGATTGAAAAAGTTATTTACTTACTGACAAAAGAATATTTATCTACCAAAACTTTTGAAATAATTTATAATCACATAATTAAAATGTTCAAAATAAAACTTTTCAACAAAAATAATTTTTAATATATAAAAATATAATCTTCACTTATAATTAATTTTATATACTTTAATCAAATATGATAAAATTTACACAAAATAACTTCTATAAAAAAAAAACTGTTATTTTTTTGTTTTCAAACATATACTTAGCCTTTGACAAAAATAAGCGTAAAAGTATAAATCCTAACCCGTGCGGATTGACCTAACGAACCTCACCCATTTTGAAAAAATGCATCTGCCACGTGATTAAAAATGCAGATAATAACAGATTCTCTTGAGCTGTCTTACCAAATGAAGGTTCGTGAGGGAGCGATCCTCTCTAGATCTTCTGCCAATAGCACAAGTAGTGGTGAAAAGTGGTAGGTCAAGATAAATTTGAGTCAATAATCCAACGGACTTAATAAACAGCTTTCGTGTGTGCCAAAAATATGTCTCAGAAATGCCTTCTAACACTGAGTACAAATTTTTTTCATCTTTAATTATTTTCAATGAGTGTTACAAACAACTATCTAATCTTGTAAGTCCTACTATTTTAATGAATTTATCTTTTGGATCCATAAGATGGTTGTCAAATTTCCAACAACAACTACAAAGTAAATGGACTAATTAATGGACAATCTTTCTTTCCACGCCCGTACCACCTGGTCCATCAGTCGCAAATTTATAAAAGAAAAGTGATGGGTTCCTTTGGAGTTTCTAAATTAAGTTACATCATTAGCCATTAGCTAGGTGATGGCTGATCGAGGGTCATTTTTCTCAGGTTTTTTTTATATGAATACTGTTGATTTTTTTAAAATCAAAATATTCTACTTTTATTTTTATGTATTCAAATATATATTTTTTCATTCTTATTCAGATATTATGACAGTTTCTTAACATGTTTCTCTTTTAATTTTATACTTTTAAATTTTAAAAACATAAATAAAAATTATCATTGTCAGAAGGTAGTTTATGATTTGTTCTATTTAAAAAAATTAAAATTTCTTTATGAAAATCACCTTGAGTGATGGCGGTTTTTGACTTATAAAATTAAAAAAAAAAGAAAAAGAAAAAATATGTTAAGAAATCACCTTGGTCCTGATCGATTTTTAATAAATTTTAAAAAATGTATTTCAATAAATAAAAATAAATGTGAGATATTTTGATAAATAAATAAAAAAATTAGCAATTTTATTATAAAAACCCCCATTTTTCTGTGTTTGTTATAAAAAGGAATAGAAGAAAATATAATAGAAAAAATAAAAGAATAGAAAAATATAGCTACCTTATTTGATATCATCTAATAAAAAAAATTTCTCTTTTTTCTTTATTTTTATCCAAAAATATGTAAATAAATATTAAATTAATTTATTATTTTTTATTTAATAAAATGAGTAAAATTAATAAAGTAAATAAAATATAAATTAATTTTTTTCTCAAAATCTCCAAAAAGAGAAAGAATAAATAATGTGAGGCTTATAAAAAAAATAAAAATAAAACTCTTCATTTCCATCATTAATTAAGTTGATACAAAAAATAAAAACAAGAGATATCCTTCTTTTCCTTTCAACATATTTTATCAATACCAAACATAACATCACTCAGGAAATAGTTTGGACTATGGAGGATAGGTAGGTGATTGACAGATGCCGTCCACCATGTGCCAGTGTCAAACAAAACGGCAAGTGTTGCTTGATATGCCACGTGAATCGAGTGGTGTAGACTATTATTTTGGTGTATACGGACACGGGTGTTAATTTTATCAAAATTTTACGCATGAATTTTCTTTTTAGAATTTATTATTTACCGTACTTAACTTGCCCAAACAAAAGCATGTTGCAGTTTACCTTTTTCTTGGTCTTTATGTTGCACTTTACCTGATACTTCCCAGCATGCAAAAATGATACCAGAATTTGGATAACAGTGACGTAGTTCATCAGACCAAGATTATTAATAGTATATACATAGTGAGATTCAGAATCAGAAAGCATCAAATCACTGTCTTAAAATAAAAGCTTCGACAGAAGCAGTGCTTAATTTCCGATTACAAACACGAGATTATTCCAATATCATATCTTTTTAAATATTGATACTTATAATGAATTATTAAATATTTATTAATTATTATTTATATTTAATAAATTTTTAAATATTTATTATAAAATAAATAATTAATAAATAATTAATATCTTATTTTAAATATTAAATTTATTAAAATACCATAATAATTCTCTTACAATAATGGTAAAGAAGTAAGTAGTTATATTCACCACAAAAAAAAAAAAAGAGTAAGCAGTCATGGAAATAAAATAAGCTCACTTTTCCATGGAAGTTGAAAAGAGTTCATCCCCATTTACCAATTGGTTAAACCCACACATCTTCCTATCATCATACAGATTTGACGTGTCATTCCCACGTAATCGATCATAGGAGGGATTTAAACATCTTTTTGTTTTTGGTCTCTATGTGAGATCACTTTACCCTATCTTAGTAATGTTACTTTTAAGTATTTTATAATTAAAAAATATTATTTGAATTTTTTAAATATTATTTATATCATTATTTTAATAAAAAATATTTTTTTTATTATATGATAGCACTACCTTAATAGTAGGATAGAGTGACCCATTTATGTGTTCACTACCTGATCCGGTTAAAAAACATTTAAAAAAAAAAAGCGACCTTCAATCATCATTAATCACATTCAATATCACCTTTCCACCTTAATAGTTGATTACTTAGAGAATTAGAATGTAACGAGGGATTATATACTAAGAGATAATTTATATACATTTTAAAATATAATTAATATTCATTTTAATCATTTTAAAATATAAGTGTTAATAATTTAATAATAAATATTTAAAAAATATTCTTTAATATTAATTTTTAATATTAAATTAATCCTTCGATCATTTTATATATTTATTATTAAAAAATTAAAATGATAATATTTATATTTTTAAAAAACTAAATAAGTATTTATTAAAGAAATAACGTTTAAATGGATTTCTTTGTTTGTTAATCATCAATAGGTTCTACAGTTTTATTTTAACTATTAGAAGAAAAACAAATCAAATGTATATAATATTACAATCCATCATTATCTCTATCATTATTTTATATAATATATTTTTTAAATTAAAATATTTTATTAAAATATAAACTTTATTTTGAAAAATGTGTAACTAATTTAAAAATATTATAACTTAACTTGATGATGATAAAATCATAATTTTAAGTTGTTCCTATAATTATTATTTATTCAAATATTATTTTAATAAATAATAATTACATATATGTATTTATTTATGCAATTAAAACTTGCTTTCAAATTAATATTTGCATTTTTTTTCTAATTTGAAAGATATTACATTCTTAAAATCTCACCAAAATTGAAAAACATATTCTTGCATTTATAAGCAAGGTATTTAAAATATTTATTTTTAAAATAGTAATACTTAAGTATAACTCCTATTTATCAAAATAATAATAATAATTACTTATAGTGTGATCAGAAATGTCCACAATTTGAACCATGAACAAAACTCAAATTTATTATCTTGTCATTTTAAAAACCACGTGAAAAATATAAATATAAATACTTGCAAATTAAATCATGATAACTATCTGAACTTTGTACTTTGTACTTTGTAGCCAAAAAAAGAAAACAAAACATAAAAAGTAAAACCAATTGGGCCACTAGAAAAGAAAAGAAAAGAAAAAACCGGTCTCAACCTTATATTACCTCACAGTCAGATAGTCTCATGATCGTGTTCCTGGATCGAATCGAAAATACAGAGGCAGAGCAGAGAGTGAGAGAGAGAAGAGAAAATGGCGATTCCAATACCTAGTCGACAGCTATTCATAGATGGAGAGTGGAAGGTTCCAGTCCTCAACAAACGAATTCCCATCATCAACCCCTCCACTCAACAGATCATCGGTTCCCTCTTCTCTCCCTTTCTCTTTCTTCCACGCTTCCTTTTTTGCTTTTTTTCATCCCTTATTCTGCTGATTGTGCCCTTCAATTTCGTTGCTTTAATTGTTTTTACCATAGGACTACTACTGAGTGAGATCTTATAGCTTCTTAGTTCACTGTGTTGTCATAACTCATCACCGAACGTGCGTGCAACTGCTTTCAGTGTTTTTATGATAGGGCATGTTTGTAATTTGAAATTCTGTGGTGTAAGTTATGACTTTATGTAAATGCGCTTTCAGGGTATATCCCAGCTGCTACTAAGGAAGATGTGGAGCTTGCGGTGGCTGCTGCCAGAACAGCCCTGTCCCGGAACAAGGGCAAAGATTGGGCATCAGCTTCTGGGTCTGTTCGTGCTCGTTATCTGCGTGCTATAGCTGCCAAGGTTATAAAAAAAAATTTAATTTTTTTTATTAGTGGTGTTTAGTACATTTAGTACTATGTGATTCACACAGTTGTACTTGTCTTGAGACCTTACTGTTACTGTCTGTGCTTTTCTTTCTCACAGGTAACGGAGAAAAAGCCTGAACTAGCAAAACTTGAAGCCCTTGATTGTGGCAAACCACTTGATGAAGCAGCATGGGACATGGTAACCTTTGACATCGGGAAAAAAAAAAAAGTAATTCAATTTGCCTTGCGTGTTTGCTTATTTGTGTCTATGAATTATGATTTTATGTAGGATGATGTTGCTGGTTGCTTTGAGTACTATGCTGACCTTGCGGAAGGATTGGATGCAAAGCAAAAGGCTCCTGTATCTCTTCCCATGGAGACCTTCAGGAGTTATGTTCTTAGGGAGCCCATTGGGGTTGTTGGACTAATCACCCCATGGTATCTGCTGCTTCTTCTTCATGTTAATTGTATATGCATTCTTTTTTAAACGAAATTGGCCGCATTAGTGATTGCATGAATCTGTGAATCAATGTCATCCTAAAATTCTATGCCATCATTTGTTGCTCTTATTGTAAATTTGAAAGTAGTGCCTATTTCTTTTTTTTTTTTAGCAATTTAGTAACTGCTTCAACTTATGTGTTAGCTTAATAATTTTCATGCTAGGTTTTGTATGTCTACCTGATTTTGTGCTCAACAATCCTAGTCTTAATGGGTTGCCAAATTTGATATGGCATGTAGCATCCGCTGCATCCCAAAATTTATGCTAAACAATCATAGCAAATGACAATACAAACTGCCTCTCATTAATAAGATATACTTCTCTGGGATCTTGTTTTGTCTATGCATGCACACGGCCACATTTAGTCACTGTAAAACAATGCTATCAATTGCTAATTGAGTGTTGTCAATGGATAATTAAATGATGAGGCTAATCTTATGTTTTAGGAACTATCCTCTGTTAATGGCTACATGGAAAGTTGCCCCTGCTCTGGCTGCTGGTTGTGCTGCAATATTGAAGCCATCTGAATTGGCATCAGTGTATGTTCTCATCAAGGGTTGCAATCTTGCTTCTTTGTTATGTTGGTTTCTCATGCTGTATTATATACAATTTTAGGACATGTTTGGAGCTGGCTGAAATATGCAGAGAAGTGGGCCTTCCTGCAGGTGTATTAAATATTCTTACTGGATTAGGTCCTGAAGCTGGAGCTCCTTTGGCATCCCATCCTGATGTAGACAAGGTTCAAATGTCTTCAGTTTTTAGTATAATTGAAATTATAGGGAGTTCTATTTTGTTCTATGTCCTGCAAGTATTGTTACTATGATGTCTTTGAGTTTGCAAAGCTACTATGATATCATGGCCAACGTTTAACTTTTCCAACAGATTGCCTTTACTGGGAGCTCTGCAACTGGGAGCAAGATTATGACAGCTGCTGCTCAGCTGGTCAAGGTATTTTTAAGCAGTATTAGCTGCAAATTATGTACAGTTCATATTGTCCTTCTGCTTTGATAGAATGAAGAACACACACACAGAGGAAGAGATAGGAACCCTTTTTTTCCTTTCATATTTTCATTGTCTTTTCTTCATGAGTACGTGTAATATCAGATTTGTGGTTTCTTGGCAGCCTGTTTCACTAGAGCTTGGTGGAAAAAGCCCAATCGTTGTTTTTGAGGATGTTGACCTTGATAAGGGTCAGTACCTTCTCAAGTATAGCTATTTAGTTATGGACAGCCCATATTTTCTTGTATTGTGGAATCACATTTCCTCAAAATAAGATTGTGGATGAGTAAATTTTTGGTATCTGAGACCTATTGCATGATTTAAACAGATGCTAATGCACAACTTAATATTTATTGATCCGTTCTCCATGATTTGAACAGCTGCTGAATGGACCATCTTTGGCTGCTTCTGGACAAATGGTCAGATATGCAGTGCAACTTCCCGCCTTATTGTACATGTAAGTTTAATAGATATATTTAAATGGCCCACTCCTTCCATAACACATGAACAAGTTCACAAACAAGTATTTGTAGCTTTCTTTTTTGTTTTTTCTTCATTTTTCTGCATAAATGGGAATGGTCATATTAACTTGGATTGTGGTAGAATTTTGTCTGACAACTTTGTAGGAATTCCTTTGGCATTCATTTTCAAAAACTGATAAGCTAAGAAACTCTTATTGTTTCAGGAAAGTATAGCAACAGAATTTTTTAATAGGCTTGTGAAATGGATCAAAAACATCAAAATTTCGGATCCCTTGGAAGAAGGTTGCAGGCTAGGCCCTGTTGTCAGTGAAGGACAGGTATGTTTGCAGTTTCTCATTTCTCTATATACTAGATATTTACTTAACTTACCTCATACTCCTTTTATAAAGTAAAAAGAAGTTTTTTTTTTTTTTTTGAGTAAATAAGCAACTTAGTCCCTGAAAATATCTTTCACTTGCAGTTTAGTCCTTGAATTTATTCTTGTGTACAAGTTAGTCCTTTTGTTATCTTTGGTTGACCAAGTTAAACAATAACTCCTGACGTGGCACATTAAGTGTCTGTGTAATGTTTAGTGACACATGGCATGTTACTTAGCACTTCCACTTGAGATACAGTGTCATCTTAGCTTAGTGAGTGAGTGATTGAGTGCTCTGTGTATGAAGGGGTTAGGATCCACTACGCTAAAACAACGCAGTATCTCAAGGGGAATGATCGAGTAACGTGTCATGTGACACTTAAGGTTATACATAGGCACTTAAAATGTCACATCAAAGGTCTCCGTTTAACTTGGTCAACTAACGAAAGGACTAAATTGATACAAATTTTATAAATTTAAGGGCTAACTAGTATACAAGAATAAATTCATAAACTAAAATGCAAGTGAGAGATATTTTCAATTTTCAAGGACTAAGATGCCTATTTACTCTTTTTTTAAAAAAATATTTTTAAATGGAATTAGGTAAAATGGAAAATATTAAGCCCATTTTGCAGAAAGTTTCCCTTTACACTTCTTCCTTTTTTTTGGGTAAAGTGCTTTATACTTCTATTATTCTGTTTACAGTAACACTTATACCAGGCTTGTAAATTTTTTATATTTTCTGGCAGACTATCTGGCATCAGTAATCATAACTTTGGGGGGGGGGGGTGGGGAATTTCAATCGGTCTCAGAAATCTATACAGGAGAGGTTCAACAGAATGATTCCAACCATAAGAGAAGAAATTAGTTTAGGGTTTAGGATTTAGGAGGAGCAACTCTAATTCTGCTCTAAAATATTCAAGAATTTATCAACCATTGTTTGATACAGAGAAGCTGAAAAGGCTTTACTGATTTGGCCAGAAAGCAGTGCAAATATCCAGAACAGAAATACCTTCAGAAATCAAAATTATAAGCAACTTTTGAATGTTGTTAATGGAAAAATATGTGGTATTTGATTCATAATATGAGATTAGGAGGGAATTTTAATGCCCTTGGCCCTCCCCCAATTTTTAAAGGAAGGAATTATCTGATATGACATGAGGTTTAATATTGAAGAAGTGGAAGCAGAATTTTATGTTTAATGATATTCATACATCTGTTGATGGAAACCTAAAATATTTTTTACTACTAAACCGAATGGAAGTTTTACAGGAGGTCAACAACTTTAATCATTGATGGCAAAAGCTAAATACAAAATTAACAAATTTATGCATACATATACTAATAGGTGTGGGAATGCTAGTTTGCTTATCTTCTTTTGGTGAATAACATATTGCCTCCTTTCTATTTAGGCAAATTTATGCAAATACTAGTATGTCTTCTGTTGGTGAATACTAATATGTCAAGTTCTGATTGCCAGACCTTGTTCCATCTCTTACCATATGTATGCTGTAGTTCTGGATCTAGGATATTTGTTCAAACTTGATATTGTTCTCTATATGCTAAAGGAGGTGGTTAATTAGTGTCTTTAGTATGCTTGAAAAATTCAGTTGATATGTGATCCAGAAAATCTACTGCTAACAGGGACATCCTTATTTCTGTTTTTGTTTGTTCAAATGAATTCTTTAATATTCAAAATGAAAATGTATGACAATCTGATATCATTAGTGATTATGACCAAGTTGCATGTAGTATGGAGTAATAAACAAATTTCCTAAAAAGAGTTATAGGCTGGTTGGCTATATTTTTTTTTTTAAGATTTATGGCAGAAAAGAAGGAACCTTCTCTTGAACATTTTATATGTAGTTCCCATGATTTACCTTTCTTTCTGGTCTTGTAACTTAAAACATTTTATTGATATAAGCATTTTTCAGTCTTGAACAAAGATTATGTAATATCTAATATTTGGATTATATGGTTCAGTATGAAAAAACATTGAAGTTTATCTCAACTGCTAAGAGTGAGGGTGCAACAATTTTGACTGGTGGATCTCGCCCAGAGGTATGACTATGCCTTCTTGTATGTGTTTTCAGTTATGTATTTCTGCATTTGTCATGAGAATTGAATGTTTTTTCAAATTTAATGGCAGCATTTAAAGAAGGGATTCTTTATTGAACCAACCATCATAACTGATGTGACTACCTCCATGCAAATTTGGAGAGAAGAAGTATTTGGACCTGTTCTGTGTGTAAAAACATTTAGTACTGAGGAAGAAGCTATTGATCTAGCAAATGACACACAGTGAGTCGATGATTTTTGTGACTGATATTAGCTTCACCCGTAAACTGTTTTTTCTTTATTTGTGGTTTGATATCAAAGCTATATACTTTGATCTTTCACAGATATGGTTTAGGTTCTGCTGTAATATCAAATGATCTTGAAAGATGTGACCGTATAAGTAAGGTGAGACTGATACTAGGTTATCATAAAAAACAACAAAATAATTGGATTGTTTCTGTAATTGATTAGTTTCTCTTGCTTCTCTGCAGGCTTTTAAGGCTGGAATTGTATGGGTCAATTGCTCTCAACCATGCTTCACTCAAGCCCCATGGGGAGGCACGAAACGTAGTGGTTTTGGTCGTGAATTAGGAGAATGGTATGGCCCTCACCTTGAATGCCTTTCTTTCTTTCTTTCCTTCTTTTCTGGATAAGAGATGCCACAACACCTTAATATGAAAAAGAAACCCATAATTATGAGGTGAAGTATATGGTTTGTTGAATGCACTAATACCATGTCCAGTTGGCAGTTTATTGAGCATTTGATTCTGTGCAACCAAATTCAATCCAGCATTCAATAAAGCTGTGAACAGACCATGGCACTGGGGCAACCGTTCACTGTAGAATTGGACTAATTATAAATCATAGGGTTTGTGATGCCTTGACCCATTTAAAATCATAATATTAATAAAAGTCCCCTTGTATATGGTGAACTAGAATAAAATAAAATGCTAGTTGCTAGTGGCGTGCTGGTTGGGTGAGTTTTTCCCAATTAGCATGTTCCTTTGTTTAGGACTTTGAAGCTGGCATAAATAGAGAATTGCGCCGGAGTACTATACAAGAAACTCTTGCACAATCGCAATAGAGAAAACATACCTTCGCCTCTATTATTGTCAAATTTGAAAAAATAAAATCGTTTGCAAAGGCTATCTTATTTGAGCATCTGGGTCTGATTTTTTTTTTTTTTGTTTCAGGGGACTTGATAACTATTTGAGTGTCAAGCAAGTGACTCAGTATATCTCTGATGAACCGTGGGGCTGGTATCAGTCTCCCTCAAAGCTGTGATAGGTAACCATCTAAAGTGATGATGAATTGGTGTTCTAAACAGTAACATCGAATAAGGTGTAGATGATACCAAATTATGATTATGATCTGAAAGTCGGGAAGACATAGTATAATATGTCTGTCTATAACAGCAGAACTGGAATGCAGTGAAGTTTATGCTGTTAGTTTTGTTTTTATTTGATTTTATTATTTGTGGCCTAACCATCTTCTAATATTTGAACGCCATCGTGACATATATTTCTCAAACTATGGTTCGTTCACACTTCTTCCTTTCTCAATTCCCTTACAAGAAGCACAATCCCAAAGAATTTCAGAAAAAAATTGAATTTTTGCTGTAAGGTTTGGAATAGGAATTGGTGGAAAAATATTCTGGAAATGAAAGTGGAGAGAAGGAAAGAGATTTTTTTTGTTAGGGTTAATGTAGTATTTCATAAATTTTTTAAACATCGTTAACTTTTATTTCAATTGAGGTCGGTGTCACCTCTTATACAAGAGAAGTATTGTGTGTAATAAGCGTTAATTTTAAGGAAGGTGAGAATAATATTTCTAAAAATTTATTAGTGAGCTATATATCATACAAAAAACTTTATAAATTTAATCATTATTTTATTTTATTTTACAAAACTAAGATGACTTTTATATATAAAATAAAAGGGATGAAATTTGATAAATGTTATGAAAATGAGTAAAAATCATATATGTATTTCAATAATGATTCTTGCTCATTATTTTCTTACATCACTTTTACACATGGTTAACGATGAGTAAAAATTTAGTTAATACAGTATATCGTTTGGTTAATGAATTTTAGTAACCAATACTTACAAGCTGGTAATCCATTAACCAAACGATATATTTCATTAATCAATAATTTGGTTGTCATTAGCCAAGTCCATGAATAATTGATTATCAAAATTCATTAACCAAATGATATACTGTAAATTTACTCATTGTTAACCAAGTATAAAAATTGTGTAAAAAAATTTATGTGCATATATCATTATTCATATGTATTTATGTTCTTTTGTACATTAATAGGTGTAATCACCTAAGTAAGGTATATAACTGACATAGCGGAGAATTGAAACCTTTGACATTCTTATTACACCAAACTCTTACGTAGTGTTTAGTTGGAAGGAAATGGAGGGGAGGGGATGAGTTATTTTAAATTTTGTGTTTAATTTAATTTTTTAGAGGAAAGGGGAGCAAAATCCTTCCTAACGCAATTTTAGCTCCCCTCTAAAAGTAGGGGGATTTGGAAGGGAGAGAATATTTATTTAAAAATATATTAAAATATTCTTAAATTAAATGTTATAATTGTGTAAAAAAATAAATGTATAATTTCCCTCCATTAAAATTTCTCTCACCCCTCCTCTAACCAAACACACACAAAATTAAAATTTCTCCCCTCCCTTCAATTGAACAAAACAGACCTTTAAAGATTAATGTTGATACCAATTAAATTATAATTTATTTTATTCTAATAAATGATTAATATATTATGTAAAAAATTATTATATTCTCTTTTTCTTGTTTTGTTTCAGTTAAGTCTTTTAATTCAACTGCTTTTATAAAAACATGGTTTTAATTATTTTGTTTATGCTAAAACATATATTATTATAATATGTTGCAAACAAAGATGATAAAAATATATGTTTAAGTGTGTATTTGTTGGAATCTCTTTCAATGAACCTCAACGATACAAATATGAAAACAAATTTCTCATGAGGACAAAGAAATAAAAAAAAATTGTTTTAATATACAACTAATTTATTTTTAAAATATATTATGCCATTTAGTTGTCACTAACTTTCACTTGAATTCTTTTAAATAATTTTGATAAATAAAAATAATACCAAACCAAGCTTAAAAAATAGACATGAAGCAGCAAAAGAGATCTTAAGTTGCGTGATGAAGATTTTAGATGATTACTTATATAAGCTTATGGGAAGTTTGAACTCTTTAATTTTATTCATTTTCATCAAATCATCTTAAAAACCATGTTCATTAGATCATCTTAAAATCATGTTTATCAAATCATTTCAAAATCATTCATTAAACTAGTGTATTGACAGGCACTCATGTCAATCTGCATTTTTATTTAATTTTATAATTATATTATGAGTTAGTATTTATATTTAATACATGTTTGATTTTAATTATTTAATTTTTTTTTACTCACTAAGTGTTTAAATACACAGTTTCAATATTTTGAGTAGACATCTTATCTTATCAATTATTACATAGCAGCAAGCTGATAATACTACTCAAAATATTGTCGCATTGTGTAATTATCTTCGACCTTAATGAGGCTAAACATTATATCTCCAACAATAGGAGACTTATATAATTTTTAAAAGGCAAAAAAAAATAAAAATTTAAAGCCTCTTCTCCATATGAATAATGCTATTTAGAGAGTTAGCATAAACTGTGCATATGTGCTAAAGTGGCTGTCTTCATTTGGATGATGTTAACTTACTGAGTCCAACTTAGACCAATAAGTAAGTATAATTTTGATTTAATTTTTCTCTAAATATGTTGATTAAAATTAAAAACATTAATAAAATTGTTTCAAACAACCTCCTCAGACATAAGCTTACATAATTGGACTTTTGGAATGAAATTAGGGTCTATTTACAATGATTGATCTGTTTTTACACAAATAAAAAGTATATGATAGGCTTGTCCCCAAATTTCAACCTCAATCATATTACATTGATCACCATAACTATTAGGTATACTCCCACACTTGAGAAACCAAGTTAATATAAAGGGAGCTTTGTAAAAAAATGAATTTTTTTTTTCTAAAAATAATCAAACTGATTCCTTAGATTAAAGCCATTAAGACCAATGAGTAAGTATATTGAATTTAATATACGCAAATCCAAGTGATATATGCAAGAGCAATGTACGCAGTAATCACATCACCACTGCCTGTTATTTCTTATAAATTTTGCAGGTTTTTCTATCTTGCCTCCTGTGTTTCATTGTTTTTTATCCCCTGCTATCCTTGGCATCGATCTGTGACTATTAAATATCACATTCAAATTATTGTGGTTTCGTTTGTCTGTAGTAACTCCCTCCAAATATTGTTCTCTACACATAGCCTTTTAACATTTTCTTGAAGCACCCAATTCAGCTTTCCCATCATCTCAACCTCTTATTTCAACAGTTTCATAATTCTCTTGGATTGTCAATAGCAACATTCTTGATTGCCTCATTCTTTGCTACTCAGCTTCATTCTCGCTTTCTCTGTCTGTCAAAATCTAGAGAAGAATAGCAAAACAAATTAATTACAACTATAAAACTCATAACTTTATTTTGGGCAAAAGAAGAAATTCTGGCATTGTTGCAGCCAGAGGCAAAGCAGAATCCATCTGCGAATTTTATCAACATTTAAAAGAAGATGATTGGTTTTGATGATTTCTCTGCAGAAACAAAGACCAACCCAGATCAGCAATTTTTTAAAACAATATAAAAATTAAAAAAATGAAGACAAATTGAAAAATAAAAACAGAGAGGAGAAAGAAGGAAAGAAACAAAGGAAGATACTTTGGCATATGGAGAATTTTTTAGTTTGTAGTACCTATATTTGTAACATCCAAATCAATACTATGGGACCTTAATCCCACATAGATCACATTTCAACAACCAGCTTCATGCATAAGATGCTGAGAAAAAATAAGACAAATTATCTCATCAAGGTCTAAACCAATTTGAGAAGCATCACCATCACCAAAGTGCTCTGTAAGACATGTTTTCAGTTGAACATTACTTATCACAGATATCTCCATTGCATATCTAAAATTCATCATCAAGTGAACTGTAGAAAGGAGAATCAGAAAAAGAGGCAAAGAGAATACTAACCACCCAATCCATAATGTGAAATAGTGTAAACCACACGCATCGTTATATCATGCAGTGTAATATGCTCGCTTGTACTAACATGGTGATCAACATAGTTATTGCAAGTTCACAACATATATACTCCAGTTAATAAACCAAAGAATAAATCTTTCACACAAACCACATTACATAAAATCACCATTTAGAGTATAGACCAGTTCTGACAAAACAGAACCAAATAAAAGCTCTGCAACTTAAAACAAAATTATAGTGTTACTAAGAAATTTGTTGTATCAATCATCTTAAAATGTCAAGGAAAAAGCTTATACATAAGATCAAAGAAAAACACCGACAAACACTTTTGATTGAAACTGAACAAATTAAATTAGATAAAACCAACTCAGATAAGTAAAAAATGTTGCTGCAGTAAGCAACAACTAGAGCTACAATTAATGAAATAATCAAGTACTTTGGAACTAACCCTTGAAATATATCATTATCTGGTAATTCAAAATCATCAATATCAAAAGTCTCAGGAAAGGTGATGGAATGGTAAAGTGCAGTGGACTCTTCAGAATACCCATTACACAATCAGGAAAAAAAACTCAATTGGCAACCAAAATCCAAGCTTGAAATCTACATACTTACCAGTATGTCCAGAGGAAAATTAATACTGACCTGCAAGAAAATAGTGAAATAATATATAAGAGATGGCAAAAAATATACAAAACCAATAAGGCAAATGACTTTTAAAAGGGTCTCTTCGAAATAGCAATACTTTTATATGCAAGCATATATAAGTTAGATAGCACAAACGACATTTAAAACAACATATTCATTTCTTGTAAATATAAAGGAGTTGGTGATGTGTGCAGAAATGAGTTTTTAGACACAAATAGGACATAAAATTTGCAATGGAAGTGTGAGTCTAAAACAACAGACTTACGACTATAAGTTAATCAAATGTGTAAAATAGCAAATAAACTTTGCAATGAATGTGAGTCTAATATTTCAAAGACCAAGATCATAATAAATTAATCAAAGCAAAGAAACATAAATTTGAAGGGAGAAGAGCAAGAAACACAAAAGCATATATGAGAAAGCTTATAACAAAAACACAAAAGCATACATGAGAGATAGCACACAGATTAGATAGCAAAAATGGCATATATGAGAGCTTCTAATAAAAAACACTAAATTTAGAGGTACTAGAGAAACAGCAGGGCATTTCAAATCTAGAGACCCTTTTCATTGACAAATGCAGATTTTTTTTTTGGGGGGGGGGGGGGGTTGTGAAGGTTCCCATTTAACAAATGTACAAAATTCAGTAATCACTTTATTTTCACCTTTTTGACCTGCAACCATTAACGGGGAAAAATGGGTGTTCTCAATGAAATATAAGACTAAAAGAAAGACCATTTATTTTTCTTGGGAAAATGCAAGCAAATTACCGAGTGATTGGATTTGAGGCTATTGAACTTCCTCCATTCCGCAAATTTTTTACTGCATATACAATTTAGCAAATTACCTAGCCTCAGACTGACATGTATTAATGAATTTAATTCGAGGCTTTACCCAACCTATGCACTTTCACACCAAAATCTCATATCAAGCACTCACTATCATTTTATCAATTTAAAAAAGTGCAACCATTTTTACTCATATAACAAAAATTATGATCTATTAACAAAAATTCAGTAATCACCTTAATTTTTTTTGGAAGCTTTGTCATTCCACACGGCCGATAGTCCAAGAGATGAAAATACCCCAATCCCCCACACAACCAAGCCGATGCTTCATACTGGTTTCAAAATCAAAATAGAAAAAAAAAAAAAGTAAGAACTATTATCTTATGCATTCTCCTGAAGTTTCCATAACATTAATAAAGGGAAATGGAGCGCATTGTACTTAAGAAATTTTATATCACAGGAAGCTAAATGAAACCCCAAATTCAAATAAATAAATTTTAGCATTCCACAAAATTTTTGTAAAATATCTTTCAATAGAGAGAAAGCTACAGAGCGGCATTTCCACAAACATGTCTAGGACGACATGTTTGCTGATGGAGCGGAGGCAAAGAGAGAAAGCTACAGAGCGGCTAACGATGCCATTTTCGCCCAAGATCCTCAACCCTGCGTTTGTCAATCTCCTTATACGCCTCCTTGCAAGACTACTGACCTTTCGTTTTTTTCATTAGAAGATAGTTTGAAACCATTTACAAAATAGAATGAAACTGTTTCAAAAACAACAGAAGGTGGAAAATCTAGAATTGGATCCAACTGCTTCTTCATAGTAGTTGTAAGAGTGAGAGTGAAACTAAAAATGGGTTACGTTATGCAAGTGCAAAATTACTATTTTATCCTTATCTCAATTTAGTAGTATAGATTATCTTTAAAATATGTAACAAAATATTATACTTATATACTAAATAATTAATTCTTTAGAATGATACAATGAATAAGGGGATAAATACATTAAAATCTAATCATATACAACAATAATGAATGATTAACTCGTAATATAATTGCCTTTTAGAAAATAAATTGCACGAAACAATATTATACAAATAAGTTAAATCAATTAAAACTTTCAAAGATAAATTACATATAAAATAAAATTAATAAACTAACTTTAGTTTCGATGACACCAGTAAATTTAACTTATTATTTTGTGAAAGAGGCTCTTGAGGATGGTGGGGGTGCTTCTCAAACTGAAGGAAATGAATAGGATTCAAAATTCTAAAGAACCAGTAAATTTACATAAACGGTTAAAGATTTCAAGCTTCATAATAAATGTGACAAAGAATCTGCAAGAACTGCCAGCTGATCTTAGACTGTAAAAGCATCAAAGTTAAAAAAATCCTAAATGGTAGCTCTAAGCTGGCGCATAGAGAACATGCATCCAACAATGGATTATCTCTTCTCAGAAAAGCTATACTATTTGACTCTGCTGGACATGTAAATTACAAAATTTGTATTGGCCTCTTCCCAGCGACTTCAGAGTACCACAATTTCCATGCTTCCATGTAATGGGAGAAGAGTTCTCTCAAAGCTACATCAAAAGTAAATCCAACATCAGATTAGTGGAATTTTCAGCAACATATCAGTAGTCAAGCCACTCAATAATAAAGGTTAATTGAGGCTTTTAATCAATCTGCCATTCTGCCTAACTGATGAACCGGCATCAAAGAACCACCAAACAATCACCTCAAGCTAAATATGAGACTGGGACCAGATGGTTCATGGAATAAAACATGTTATGGTGTTTTTGTTGGCACAACCGCACAAAGAGAAGACTAGCTCCTAACAATACCAAGCCGCATCACCTCACAATCACAAGGACGTACGCAATTATGTGCCACTGAATAGATTCACTAATTCACAAGTAACCGTAATCCACCATACACTTGTCTTGAAGTCCTTGCTTTTTTCAAGGCTTGAAGAAGTCATACAAGACAATGGAGGAGCAGGAATCTAAGCTGGGTTTATCTATTAAAGACAGATAGAGAACATTTTCAGGAGGGAAAAGTAAAGAAATTTTCTCATTAAAACTATACCTGTCAAGTATTAACTCTCCCAAAAACTTAAACTATTAGGTGAAGGCTCATACGTCATGAATGATTTTATATTTCTAACACGGCCCCTCACACAAGAGGCCTCATGACCTTGGTCATGGAAATTCTGATACTATGACAAAGACCAACTCTCCCAAAAGCTTAAATTGTTAGGTAAAGTCTCATAAATAATTTTATATCTAACAATTCCAACTTTCGATCTGTGCCTATTTCAGCAGGTTAAAATAGAATTGCTATCATGTAAATTTGTGTTTTTCAAATATGCAAGCAAATTTTTATGTGACATTGGGAAAAAATTGCATGTTTTACGGGTTAAGTTGCACACTTCTAGTAAAAGTTTTACTCCTTTCCCCCTCATAAATTTGTCTAATAAAATTGCAAATTAACATTCACTTAGTCACATATTCGTCGACATAATTCAAACAAAAAACACAACTTCACCTACTAAGTAAACGTTTCCAAAATGTATGTAAACTCAAGGAAAAGGATTTACATTTAGTATTAACTACTCTACAACTCAAATTGAACAATGGTCAGCATTACCGAACAAAACTTCATAGTTAACTGTGTTACGCAAAGATGAAATATTACCTTGGTTTTGATACTGAGGACGATAGGCTGTTGCGAGACTGTCCCAATCATGCACCTGCTTCACATTATTATTCTCAGAGCCTCCAACTTTGGGCACATAGGCTGGAGCGAAAGGACCAAACTGATAGCTCCTTGAAGTCTGTTTTGTTTCTTGTTTTAAATTGCTTTTATCTGCCTGACCTAGCCAACTATCATTTTCCAGTTTATTTTGCATCTTTGGGTTCTGGCTGAAGTCCCCATTCATGAATAAATCCACTTTATTCCTCTTAAAACTGATGTTTGTGACATCATTTCCAAACGTCCTTTTCCTAGACTCGTTTAGATTTGAATTGTGAAGTGACTCATTCCATGTTTTCCCTTTCAAACCCAGCCACCTGAATGCTGGTTTTCTTGTGTCTGTCGTATGGGTCTGCATCAATGGGAGAATCATCGTAAGCTTACTTTAGGAATGTGCAAAGTTGCGCAGTTTAATGAAACACATCAATACAAAGAAGAGGAGAGTATGGGAAACACTCACTCACTCTCACTCCTATTTCATGGGAAAATTTAAATAAAAAAAAACTGGGAAATATCACCTTCTCAATTAGGTTTATGGAGGATAGCACATTTGCAATATCATATAGGCGTCTGACTTTTGCTGAAAGACCAAAAGGGAGTATAAGTGATAAAGTTTCAGGCTTCTTCCTTTGTCAATGGTTAACAAACAAATTATGTATATTGCAGTATTACTTACTTCTCATTATTGATGAATTATGGGCATCCCCAAGCAACAACTTTGCAGCTTCATCAAGCGAGACTAATTCCACCTGAAGAGTGATTATCGGAAATTTTGAACATATTAAGTCATTACATTACATACCTAATAAAAAGATACATCAATTTGGAATGTCAAAGGAACAGATGGTAACTCTCACATTAGAGCAGACAAAGAGCTTGACAAAATTCTGAGTAAGCAGCGCCAGAGACTTTTCCCTTCGGTTATCTGCAAAACATCATAGAAGCAGCGTAAATCTTCAGAATATCGTAACGCCCCATTTGTACAAACTACACTCAGTTTTATGTTCCACATTTCGAAGTTTTCAAATTTATCACAGCTGTTTCACAAACATAACTTATGAACACGAATTATATCCCCATAATGTAATGGCAGTAACCACTACCCTCAACAGAGAGAAAGAATGGGAACCCATCCAAAATTCGAACAACTGGACAAAGCTATCTATATACCTCCCTCGATTCCATAATATTATTTTTAATTGAGGGTATACAATATGGCATCCCAACCATCAAAAAATAAAACAGGTATCGTAGCTTAATATAATCTCCTATTTAACCCTTTAAGTCAGTGACATATACATAAAATTGATAGATTTCCAAGTAAAGGACAATTTTTATTTTTATTTTATAAAATACCATTCTTCAAAGATTTGGGAAGTGCAGAATTAGGATTGGACTTGTCATTTTGACTTCCAGCACTGGGATTGGATAATGTTTCTTCATCATCCTCGTCATCTGACACCTAAAACAGATGGTTAACAACAAATTAATTTCCCGCACTTAATCTATTAAAATGCTATGGGGAAAAAAAAATCTTTCATGAGAAAAGAAAAACGAGGAATCCTACTCACTTTTGCATTGTCGTTGCCACCTTCAAAAGCATTGGGATTCTCCCTCAAACCCTCTTCCTATAAAACAATTACAAACTGAAAATGATTGCCAAACTTCGAATCGTGCATTTAACATCGATGACACGTATATATAATCAACGAAATACTCAAAACAAATCGGGTTTAAAATTAAGAATACCTTGAGCTCCTGTAAAGCCCCAGGAATTGCCCCAAAGCCTTTCCAAGTATATTGATTCTTGGCCTTTCTTGCAAGCACCTAACAACCATAAAAAAAACAGCACAAAACACGCAAATAAGAATCAAAAGGTGAAATAATTTAGAGATAAAAAAAAAAGGAGAAACGAGGTTGTCCGACCCCAATACTGTCCAAAACGTTAACTATATCATAGATCCGTCGCCTCTCGACCCCTGAAGTTGAAAAGGAACAACTAATTGTTAGATCCGAATCCGATGAAGAGAAGAGTACAGTGCATGAGAAACTACGGAATACGGAATACCTAATCGCGAAGCGGCATCGTCAAGGCCGATGAAGTGGACGCCGTCTCGATTATACAAGCTCAGGAAACTACACAATGCGCAAAATCCAAAACAGTAAAAAAAAAAAAAAAGATAAATTGGTTAATTAAACATGCGCAAGGGGAAAAGGAGGTACTTGGTGCACAAGAGGCCGAGAGATTTTTGCTTGCGGTTATAGGTGTAGTGCCTGGCACTGGAAGAGGAAGCCATGGATCTGAATCAAATCTGATTGGATGAATGAATTGATCGCCGTGGAATTTGGTTGCGGTTGAGAATTGGAGGGAATTGAAGAGAAGAAGAAGGTTGGAGAGAGAGGAAGTGAAGTGAGGAACAACAGTCAACAGAGAGAGAGAAAGAGAGAGTGAGGACCGTTAAGATTTAAGAAATAGAATTTTGAGCGAGTGAATTGGCGGGGCCGGAATTTTGAATTGGAGGGGTTTACGTGTTTGGGACATTGGGAATTGGAGGGATTCATTCCTTTTTGTTTTAAAAATTGCTTTCCGGGATAATTTTTTAAATTATCTGAGTTTTCTACAAAATTTAAATTACTTTAAAAAAAGGATTATCTAATAATTTGTAGTTAAATATATTACAAATAGAGTTCAAATTTTCACAATACATTATTGGACAATATTGTTAAGACTTTATACACAGTATATCAAAATTTAATCATTAAAAATATATGATTGTAAATATATTTAAAGTTTAAATTTATTAATTTTTAGTGTAAAGTTTTTTACACTATTATTTAATAATATGTTAATACATTATTAAAAAAATGACCTTCTAAGAGTGTGTTTGGAAAAGCTAGAAAAAATAGATTATGCTGACAATCGATTATTTGTATAATCGATTATAATCAGAATCTGTTTTTGTTTGAGTATGTTTGCTGAAAAGTGATTTTAGGATAATCTATTTTATTTGAATGATGCAAAAAATAATCACTTTTTCATAGTAAATTACGAAAAAAGGTATGAAATTATTTATTTATATTAATAGTTGATGCTTTTTTAACATTAGAACTTATTATTTTTTGTTATGTGTTATCATTAATTTTTTTTCTATTATAAGAAATTGAATAAAATTTATAACATTTTTTATGACTGTGAAAATATATTAATTTTTAGAATAGTTAAATAAAAACAATATCTATTTTATTTGAATAATATAGGGAATTTTAAGATAAAAATATATATTTTTTATAGCAATATCACAACATGCACTAGCTTTTAAAGAATTTGAGTGGTAAATTCTAAATAAAAAAATGATAGTGATAGACAACATAAATTTCAATAATAAATGATATAGTGATAGACAACATAAATATTAATAATAAAAGATAAAGTAATAAAAAATAAAAGCTGAAAATATAAAAATAATCTAACTATCCTAAGCTAAAGATGTTAGTAAAACAACTTTTTTAAAAAATAAAAACTTTTTTAAAAATTTAAGTCATTTCCCAAACACTCTAAATTATTTACAAAACAGCTTTTTAGATAAAAAAAAAGCTAAATGATAAAAAATATATTTTTCCCAAACACACACTAAGTAATTATTAAGCAAAACTCTTTTAACAATTTATATTAAATTACTAATAATGTAAAGAAATTTTACACATATAATTAATAAAAAATTCAAAATTCAATCTATATATATTTAAGTATTCATAACTCTAAGGGCTCGTTTGTATTAGTTTTTTTTGAAATAGAAGTATTTTTTTTAAGTAATAAAAATACTTTTTTTAGAAGCTAAAGAATTCAAGCTTTTAAAAAAAGCACTTCATGTGCTTTTTTGTTACACATGAAGTGTTTTTTTAAAAAACTTGAACTCTTTAGTTTCTAAAAAAAGTACTTTTATTACTTTAAAAATGCACTTCTACTCTTAAAAAAACTAATACAAACGGGCCATAAATCTAAATCTATAACTATGACACAGTCCTATTACTGGTCTCGGCTATAACCGGAGCTAAATTAAATAACAACTTGGTGTTCTTCTAAAATATTTTGAGCTTAATTTTTATCCATAATTAGTGTAAAGATTTTTTACATTATCATCTAATTATGTATTGCTAAATCATTAAGGCTTTGTTAAATTATTAAAAGAGTTTGATTATTACAACAACTATCTAAAAGTCTAACTCTTTTAATGATGTATTAGCACATAATTGGATGACAGTATAAAGAAACTTTACACTAAAAGTGGATTAAAATTAAATCCAAAAATTTATAAGTTTAAATTTGATATATTTGTGAGTGTAATAATTTTTGACAATATCATTTAATGGTGTATTAGCATATCATTGAAAGAGTTTGATTTTTTAAATAAATGTTATCACAATCAAACTCTTTTAATAATTTAGCAAAATATGATTAAAAAATAAAAAAAATTATACAAATCAAAATTAAATCCAAAAATTATTACAAAATATATGTGTTTACATTTACATACGATATATCAATTTTTTTACTTGTGTAAAATGTCAATGGGAGAAGAAAGAGACAATCACATTTTAAGGTTTGAGTATTGTTATAAGCCTTAACAAAGTATTAATTTTTGTAATTTTTTGTAAAATGTCAAGGGAAAAAGGAAGAGGCAATCACATTTTAAGGTTAAATTAAAATTAAATCCAAATTTTATTACAAAATATGTGTGTTTACATTTACATACGATATATCTATTTTATTTTATTTTTTGTAAAAAGTCAATGGAGAAGAAAGAGGCAATCACATTTTAAGGTTTCAATATTGCTACAAGCCTTAACAAAGTATTAATTTTATCTTCTTCTTTTTTGTTTTGTAAAAAGTCAAGGGGAAAGGAAGAGGCAATCACATTTTAAGGTTAAGGTATTGCCACAATTCTTAATATTAGTCAAGGTATTGCCACAATTTTTAATAAAGACTTATGGTACTTATAGGTCACCTATCAAATGATGTAATTAGTAGTGAGAATTGAACATATAAACCCTATAAGCAATGTGTTTTGATCATCTCACATTTGCATTTAATTTAAATTTTGAATTACTGGAAGGGAAAATTAAATTAGATCATATGTAATATGGATAATTATTTATTCCGCTGGTTCTAATAAATCAATTATACTATATAGTTCACACGCAGGAAGGAATTTGAATTCTTTTCACGAGCCATTACCAAAAGTTCTTTTTCTTTTTTTTAAGAAAAAAAAATTAAGATTGAGGGGAAAACTCACCTCAGTCTATGATTAGGATATACTGTCAATCTCAACAAGAATTTATAATAAGGTTTATAGATGACCTAGCAGATTCAAACCTAAACCATTACTAATAGGAGTGAAATGTCTGAATAAGTGAAATAACATAATTGGCAGCCATCACACAAAGTTCTCTCTTAAATACTACTATTCTTTCTTGAGGCAGTATTATCTGGTATATTGAAGACTCAAAACATGGAATTAAGTCATCAGCGGATCAATGTGGACAATATTTTATAGTTAATTTTATCACAGGCATAACCAACAAAACTTATCTAATAATCGCAATCAATATACTCATAATATTTCGATATATTCAAGATTCAAAGTATTAAAAAAACAGTTATTGTAATTCTTGAAGGAAAACTTGTTTTAGAATAATTTTTTTTTTATTAATCACCTTAATTAGTCATTTGAGTCGAGTGACACTTGTTAGTATCTTCATGTACTAAGCTATTTAAGTATAAGAGTTTTTGTTATCTTCTCACCAAAGTAATTTTTACTAGAATTTGAACTTGGGTCATATCTCATAGGACGGACCTACTTACTAATTCAATCAAACCCAATTGATTCGTAACTTATACTTTGACATAATTGAAAGATAGTTTTACTTAATCGCTACCAATATTATTAAAATGCATGTCTATTAGATCATTATATCACCTTAAATATATGTAATAAAATAATATATAAAATTGGAAAATAAGAAATAAATTATAGCTTGTAGTTCAACTTACATAATATGACAACATAATATGATGATATAGGGCTTGTTTATTTACTGACTTGATCAAACACCAACGCTCAATATACTTAGCTTTCAATAAACCTGCGTTGGACTTTGTGCAAACTCACGATAACATTGAAAAAAAACCAAAATAAACATGCTAATAAAAGGTTGGATCTCACATTAAATTACCTATTATCTTATCTTATTTAAGTGCTTACATATCTAATAAACAAAATAATAATAATATAACATTACATATAATAAAATACACATTTTTAAAGAATGATTGATGAATAAAGTGAGTGTACCTCTTAAGCAGTGTTTTAAAATTGATTGGATCGAACCAGTCAAAGTGAATATATTGCGGTTGAACTCTAACTTTAAAATCGGTGAGATGGTCTAATTGATAAAAATCAAAAGAAACTAGTAAAAATCAACGAAAGCTGGAAAACCAGACAATTTTGAAGAATCAACTTGTTACTTAGTTTAAAAAATGAAAATGGTGAATTGATTTGGTTTTTCCAAATCTTCTTCCTTTTCGACCAAAAAGAATTCATTCCAGATCTAGTTGCGTTGATCTCTGACTTGCACTTGCTTGACCTGTTGACCACCAATAAAAAATAGGCTTTTTTATATCAATATGCTTGAAAAAAATTTATTTATCATTTTATCACACTTTTAAAATTATATGTCAAAATACTCTCTCTTTTTTTCATGTTGGGAAGTCGGTTTGGTTCAAACCGACTTCCCAACATGCGTCTTTTTTTTAAAAAATTTAAAACCTGTTAAGAAGTTGATTTGGAAAAAATTGATTTATCAACGTTAAAATTTAATTTTTTTTTAATATCCTATTGAGAAGTCGGTTTCCCCTAAACCGACTTCTCAACAAGTTTTTAATTTAAAAAAAATGCATGTTGGGAAGTTGGTTTGAGCCAAACTGACTTCTCAACATAGAAAAAAAAAAGTATTTTAGTATATAATTTTAGAAGTGTGATAAAATGATATATAATTTTTTGTTTAGGTATATTTATATAAAAAAACCCTAAAAAATATCAAAGACAATAGAAAAGAGTAAGTATTAATTCATGATGTTGTGTTTGTGACGACGAAGAAGAAGGTTTGCAACTTAAAGACTAGAGCTCGTCACACAATCAAATAAGTAATGGAAATTTTTAAAAGTAAATAAAGAGATGAAAAACGAAAGGCTGAACTTTAATTTTGAATAACAAGATAATGCTAATAAGAGAAAATATGCTGATGAGTTCGAGGCATTAAAAGTTAATTTATTATTGTTTTGATTTTAAAATAATATATTCCTTATATGTGTATATAATTGATTATACATATATATATATTATGTTATATTAAATTTATGCAATAGAAATATTATTCAAATAAATTATAGATAATGTTAAATAAACTAAATATTACATATATTTATATTTATATACAATTATGTATCATTATATATAATTTATTTTATCTGATTTAACTATTAATTTAATTGATTAAACCATAAATCACCATCTTTTTTTATATTCAGGTTCCATGAGTTTTTAAGACATTACTCTTAAGAGCTCAAGTTCTCTATTCACTCACTAATTTTGGGTCCATTTGTATTAGTTTTTTTTAGAGTAGAAGTATTTTTTTTAAATAATAAAAGTATTTTTTTTATAAGTTAAAAAATTCACGCTTTTGAAAAAAGTACTTTTTATGTGCTTTTTTGTTACACATAAAGTATTTTTTTAAAAAGCTTGAACTCTTTAGCTTCTCAAAAAAGTACTTTTATTACTTCAAAAAGATACTTCTACTTTTAAAAAAATTAATACAGATGGTCATTTATTTGTTTCTCCTTATAGGAATTTTTTTGGGGGAAAAAAACAAACATTTTTACCCAATTTTATTTATTGTACGCGTCTTCTAGAATATACTGGCCGTGAGCCTAGAATAGTTTACACAATTTCAATTCTTTGGCATACAGGAGAGAGAAACAGCAAAAGTGTTTATTTATAGGGATGAGATGAGATGGACACAATCCTGTTTCCCTTCAATGGATTGAGCACTTTTCTCTCTAATTTCTCCTGATGAAACACCAATGTTTAATGCGGCAATTTTCAGTGTCTGGTTTAGAGAAATCAGAACTGATGCAATGCGTGGAAAAGTTCAGAATAAGAGCATTTGATCTGGTACTTGAATGCTGCACAATGAATTAGTCTATTTTCCGTGTTGAACTGAATAGGCAGATAGGCATCACGAAAAATTGTAGCCTAAATGCGGTGCTCTGGTTTCTAAACAATACGAATCTGAAGTAAAGAGTTGGTGTCCTACATTGAGATTTTACCTTGATTATCATGAATAGAGACGTGTGAAACATCTCTGAAGCTATGTAATCATTTAGATGTATCATATCATCTTCTCTTAAATGGATTTGATCACAGTAAGTGTTTTGGTGTTGAGAGTCCTAACTGGGATTTAAATTTCCACAAGCCTGTAACGAGATATGCAATTGCCATTTCTTTTTAATATAGGGTTATACAAGCATGCCTGCAACAAGCTATACGGCATTAATTATGGCTTTAAAACTGCAGCATTCATTGACGCATCAAACACAGGGTTACACAAATATTTTATATTTAATATTTATAATTGTTACTAAAAATTTAAAAATATATTATGTTATCAATACTATTTAATTAAAAAAATAGTATATATTAAAAATATTTTCACTCCCTTTCAGCGTGAGACTAATTATTTTTGAACTCTCAAACAATTACAGTTATTAACTTTCCTATAACGGGACTTCTTAAGATTCCAACATTTAGTCTCTTCTTCAGATTAATCACTTACTATTGTAGCCAATTAGTTAATATTTTTTTCTTATCAACACTCATGCTCTATGCATTTAATGATATATATAATATATAATAATAATAATAATAATAATAATAATATATAAATATAGATAAGTTATCACTTATATATTTAATAATATTTCTATTTGTTTCTCAAAATATAGATTATTCTCCCTCACCGCTAACATGCGGTTCAGCCTGAGAGATCAACCACCTTTAAAAAAAAATGCACGATAAACTGTGTCCTTAACGTAAATAGAGTTTACATCTCATTCTCAAAATGACTTCTGTAACATAAGTTTGGTTTATTAAAACTTTAAAGTAACTTAACTTAATTGCGACTCGTGTCAGTGAAGAAACTGTTGATGGAGGGCATAATCTCTGGCTCTTTGTTGCGTACAAACTTCCTCAAGACATGCTCGGTATACTTTTCTTCCTCAGCAAAGTTTTCCAGCACTCCTGCAGCCCTGTTCTCTTTGCTCACCCTATTTCATTTTAGGGGGAAATACATGGAAACAAAAATTAAACGTCACTCATCAGTCATCATTCTTTTAATATCTATATATAATGTTAATTTTTTCCTATAGTTGATGTCTGTTGAGATGAGATGCGATCGGATATCTTGGATATATCTTTATAGGCTTTTGCTAAAAAAGGAAAAGTTTTTAAGAAACTTGATTGCCGAAAGATTTATGTGAAAATTGCACAAAACATTAAAAAAAATTAATAATTAAGAAAAGATTATAAATTCTACCAATTGTGTTTTTACACAAATTTATGTGAAAATTTAAAAATATAATTTAACTCAAAATTAGTAACTTTTTATTAAAATTCTGAAAAAGAAATAGAAATTCTATGGAAGAACATATATTTGAAATATGTGAATGGATAAGTTATAATTCCTCCTCCCAAACTAATAACTACACATCACCTCCATGGAATCAAATTGAATAACTATAATCAATAGTCATCGTCCTGCTCTTTTACACTTTTGACTCAACCAGTCAAGAAACAGCCAACACCCAAACAAAGGCCAAAAAAAATTTATGTGGACCTATTCTTTTTTTAAAAAAAATATCACTCCGATAATGGACAAGGAAACAACCGAGAATTTTAATTTTGATTTTATGTTGATAAATTTTTTTATATTATTATTTAATTATGTATTATTAACTTATTAAAAAAATTAATTATCTTAATAATTAATTAAAAATTATAACTCTTTTAATAATATACTAACATATTATTAACTAATAATATAAAAAATTTCATCTTAACAATAGATTAAATTTAAACTCTTTTAATTTAAAAGCAATAAGATTTTAACCATTCCCCTCACAATTCAAACGGTAACATCCAAACAAAGGAAAACCTTACTGCATCCTGGTTTTTGAGTACGAGAAATGAGAATCCATGAAAAGTCAACCATTTCAAAGATTAAAAGTTAACACAGCAATATTACCCCAAAAAAAAAAAAGTTAACACAGCCAAAAAAATAAAATTAAGAGTTTAATTTCAATCAAATATAAAGATTTTTTTTTACTGTTTAATGTGTTGATATATTATTTAAGAAAGTCAGATTTGTTATATAAGTATTGTGATAATAATTTTTTTTAATAATTTATCAACAGGTAATTAGATAATAATATAAAATCATTTTATACGGATAAAAATTAAATTAAAAAAATTAAGGACTGATATTTTACTAAAACTTGCAAGTTTAAGACTGCCAAAAAAAAAAACAAAAGAGACCTGACTTCAGGGTTGATGCAGATATTACGAAACAGCTGCATCCCACATATCCCAACAGCAACTCCAACAGCCGCGAACAGTGGGTATACCTGCAATCTGTGATACACGGATACTTCAAAATTGGTGACGTATCCGTATCGTACCCGTATCCGATACCGATACGCGTATCATATTCCTGCATCTATATTTTTATTGTATCCTTGTGTTTTTTGTTTCTTGAATACCTACCGCTCTAAAGATATTACTACTCGAAAAATCCTAGCTATAGATTCAAGCCCCATTCTCATCAATTACCTTCCTTAAAACATATTATTACTCTTGCAATCTTGCCCTCCTCAAAATCAAAGTAAATTGGTGAGAAATTTCACCAAATTTAAAGTTTATTTTTTTACGTATATAAATATAAACTTATTTTATTTAATATGTAATGTTGTACCCATATTCTGATTTTTTTTAAACTACCGTATTTACGTATCATATCGTATCGTATCGAATATTCGTACCCGTACCCGTGCAACATAGCCTGCAATGCATCCATAGTCCGTACACAATCAAAAACTCTCAAAAGCATGCGTAAATAGAGATCCGAATCAGGATCAAAGTGAAACCAAAGAAAGGATAATTGAAGCAGGGGAAATGCAACAAAGGGACGAAAATGGCGAAATATCAAGTATCTGGCTGATAGATGGGTTGGAACGCACCTCAGGCCTAAGCCAACGATTGGTCATCTATAGCAACGTTGCAAAAGGGAAACAGAGAGAGCTTGCTAATTGCAATGGAGGAAGACAGAGGAGGAGGGTGAGTGAGTCTCTGCTTTATGTGAACCTATGACAACATGAGAAAACCTTTTGAGATATAAAAAATGCATTTGTTTATTTATTATTTTTTAAATTAAATTGGAAACTTAGGCTTTTTTAAATATATTTTTCTTTCAGTTTAATTCTTAATTATTTTTTAAAATTTATAAAACTCCTATTAATTTAATTTTTTTATTATATCAGATTAACCAAATTGAATAGTAACTTCTAATGTAACACAATAAATGTTTATATTAACTGTCTATTTGGTCATCTTTTTTAAAATATGATATTGTTTTAATTTAAGGAATAATAACTTTTTATATATATAGAATATTCAGTCACTTATTTATTAAGTTAAAATAATATTATATTTAAAAAAATATTAAGTAAAATGTCATATGATACTAGATATTATATATAAATATTTAACATATCACATTAAATATTTATAAATTTAAGAATTATGTCGTATAAAAAATAAATTTAAGTATTAATCTGCATGTAAGAGGTGTACTAAATTGCCTATTAATCTTAATTTTTATATTTGTAGAGACACACCCTTATTGATTGCAAGCGTAAGGTAAGGTACTGTAGCTCGGATGGCATTGTTTTAATATGTTCTTACCTCTTGGCTTAAAGGAAACTAGAGGAGGCGTTGAAAATTATGTTCATAAATCATGGTTCATGTTAATGGTATTACGCCCATGGTATCATTCAATTTTGTTTCACCGGCAAAATAATTTATTCAGAATTTTTTTGAGCTTGTTTCTTTTCTTTATCATTTTTCTTTCTGTTATAAAAATTCAATTGGTTATTTTGTGGGTGAAAATGCTAGACACAATAAATAGTATATAAATTTATACACACAAATATCGGTATAACTTCAGATTCTATATCTTATTGTACAAAAAATAAATGTAAGTTTATTTTTTTGTTTTTATATGTGACATTGCTTATAAATTAGACACACGATAAGTATATAGAACCAAAATTACAAAAATTATATGTTGTCCATTACCTTGTTTTGCAATAACAATTTTTTTTTACTGGTACGTTCGTGTTCAATAATTTTGAATGGTTTTAAAGACATGGTGCTTTTGGCAGCATAAGGTCTCCTGTCTCCTATCCGTACCACAACTAGCCAAGTACCAGTTTTCCCACTTGTCATCAACTTGCGTTTTTCTTAATCTTAACTTCAACCTTTTGACATAACTCATACATAAAAACATGTCAAAAGACAAATTTTGACTTGTGCAAGTCTATAGAGGCAGCTATTTTGCAAAATAATAAAATTTTAATTTGTGTGTTGGTGGTGCCAACTGCAGCAGATCAAGATATATCATTCGGTACACATGCTTAATTACACAAGTAGTAGGACGGTAGGACATTCTCCCCCAGCTTCCACTTACTGGCACGCTTTCCCATTAAAATTGAACTCTGAAACTCACAAGACACTAAAAACACATTGCATTTAAGACATCCTGCTTTCCATTTTGAGATGATAAGTAAGTAGCACGCAGAGCCTGCCTCACTAGTGATATGCTTGAAAATAAGGGTAATTGTATAGGAACCAAATACTTGTTTTAAACATCAAGCTGTATACATGGTTAAAGCCCACCTCACACCATATAGAAACCAAGCACATTTGCACAGCAATTCCAGCTGCAAAATTGAAAGGTTATGTTCTGTACTCCTTGTAACAATTGGCCAGCTTTTCTATCAGCACCATCACCTTCAAGGTGCAAATTCTATGCCTTGCGAACCCGATCACGCCAAGACCCTTTTTGCTTGGCCAGCACCTGAAACCAGTAAGGGTTACTTAAATTATTTGTCATGCTTATCCATGTGCATTGTGACATAGAAATTACTTACTGTTTCACTTAAGAGGCTTGTAACAAGGTCTTTTTTATCAACCTCCTTCTCACTCTCCCTTTCAGGCTCGCTGTCTGTACTGATGGGAGGTGGAAGTGCAGAAGCACCAAACATAGCTTCCTCGTGAGCAGCTTGGATTTGTTCCTCCCTTCTTGCCTTCATAACAATATGAATTAAATTTATATTCAGTCTTCCAAACATAGATCAACAAGGAACTAAATTGACCATTCATGCATAGAAGATGAGGAAGATACCTCTACTGCAGAAAACCGGAAACTCTGACCAATGTGCTTGACTAAGGATGCATCATCTTCAGCAACTGTAGATGGGTGGGCATGTACAATCAGTTCTATTCAGTTCAAGCCAAATCCACTATTACTCATTCTAAATTACAAGCAAATATAACTGGAAAGATCATAATTCAATGATGCAAAAGTATAAACTATTAGTAAGCATGCAAACAACTAATTGACAAGTATAATAATTAACATGCATATAATTACGTCACTCAATATTGAGATAAATTAACAAGGCATTACTTAAATTTCCAATTAACAAAATGCACAAAACATTTACACTAATAAGAAAACCATGTTAATTACATTAGCAGGAAAACCACGAGGAGACAAAAAACAGTCTACATAGAAATGACAAATGTAAAAGATGTATGAGTATTTTAGTTACTCTCTCCAAGAATGGAGAACAACTGGCTACCAAAAACAAACTGTACTTACAGCTACAAAAAGGATTCAATTGAAAAATTTGTGAGTAGACAGGTGAAAGAATTCCCACGAATTTATTAAGAATAACAATATTGTCAAACAAGTCTGACCTTCAATCTCCTCATCATCGAGAGGGGCATCCTTGTTGAACTCAAATCGCTCCCAGCCCACACCTTTTTCGGAGTCCTTTTTAGCTGCATTTAAAATTATACCAGAAAAGAAAATCAATACAATATGGATAAACCATCTCATTTAGCAAGCCTATTTGGGAAGCAAATGTTTCTATCCACACTTCAAGTATGACATATTTAGAACATATTAGGTAATCCTTAGCCCATATATCTTGCTAGATATTAGCAACCTAAATTGGTTTCTGATGCCAAATGTTCATACTAAAACAAGGTCAAGTCAGACATGAATTCATGCCAAAAATCAAGTTTGCCATGTAGATGCAATAGTAAACTCTTGAAAATCATTTTTAAACTTGTTCACCCCAGAAAAAAAGATTCAGAACATTTAATTAATATCAGTGCTACCAAGTTCAGTGTTTCAAAGAGCAAAGCAAATAAAGTAATTTATGACAGAATGCATGGCACAAAGCTACGTATGAACAAAAGTACTGCCCTGAAGATCTATTGACTTACCAGTTTCAGAAAGCTGAAGCTTCATCTTGGCTTTGACTCTTTCAGCAGATGACTGTTGAGAATAGCAAAGACATAGTATGGTCATGACACACTTGACAATTAAGAGTAACATCTCAAAGTGAGAAAGCCTACAGACTACAGTCCCCAAGCCCGAATTATAGTTTCAACTTATGATAATTGACAACATAGCAGGATTTGAAGACACTCATTACACAAATATACAAATAGTAGGTTAATTACCTCCAATCACTCAAACAATTAGCTTGGCATGGAATAATCGTTCAAATTGAACTAAAAGTATCACACATACATACCAAGTCCTATATTCAGCATTACAATGACTCGCTAGAGTAGGCAGTTATAAAAGAATCCATTTTGTTTCAGCTTACTGTAAACACTCAAAACCAAACACCTCATGTCATGCACCAACTAGTCCTATTCCATAATGTGAAAAAATATATCATGAAATTAACCCCGAGAAAAATATAATGACGAAATTAAAGGGCGTGTGTATGCTTCCTTCCCAGTCCCCAGAAAAAAAGTGCAACATACTGAAGAACAGAAGATACCATATTGTCATAACCTTCAATGAGGCGCGCATAATGAACCTCAGCATTCTTTCCCTTGCCCATTTCCCTACTCACTCTCCCTCTGTCTCTCCCCCTTTGCCGCCTATCCCCCCCATCCGAATCGCTTCTGCTTCTGCTTCTGCTTCTTCTCCTTTTCTGGGCATCTCTATGCTTACTATATCTCTCTCTATTCCTAGTCCTCGACGACTCCTCCTTACCCCTTTCCCTATATCTCTCTCTGCTCTCCGAAACCCTAGATGGGTGGTTGTTGGCTCCTTTGGAATCGGAAGTGGATTTTTTGTTGAGCTTGTTTTGAATGGATTGGAGCTGCGCTTGCTTCTCGAACTCCGACGCCTTGGAAGGGCTCGAAGCTTTGACGAACTTGGTGGAGAAGGAAGAGGAGGAGGGTTTGGGAACGTCGTCGTTTGATGCGGAGGCGGAAAAGCCAAGTCCTTGCTTGAACCTGGCAGCTCCTTGCCCTTTTCGGGTGAGCTCGTCGTAGTAGGCAGCGGCCTTTTCTTCTTCCATTTCTTTCTATTCTTCAATTTCTGTGGTCATGGATCTCATCTCACTGAATCCAATACACGAACCAAACCAGATTATTCATTTATTTATTTATTTATTCATTTGTTTTTTTATGAACAAAGACTAAAAAAAGTGTTTACACAAATCTTATATTTTAACATTTCTATAGCAAAATTATTATTACAAAATTAATTTCAACAACTTCATTCTTAAATTTACTTCGTTAAAATATATTTTTAATGTCTATAATTTACACACATTTTTTATTTAGTCCTTATATTATTTTTTTATAAATCAATTCTCATACTTACAATATTTAGTAAAATAGTCTCTACCATTAAACTCAGTTATGATATTGTCAGTTTATGGTCTAATGTAGAAAACAAAAACTGAAGTGACATCATGTCTAACATTAATATAGGAACCAAATTTAAAAAAATAAATTATAAGGACTAAATTAAAAACAAGAGAAAACTATATGAACTAATTAAAAAATAATATAAAATTATATGGACCAAATATATAGTGTAGGGGCAAATCTAGTAAAAGGAATGATTTATTGTGACAATAAGATAAGCAAATCTTGATCATTGGATCATCTATGTATGATAAATATTATAACATAAAGTCACATGACTTTTTTAAGTGGTTATGTGACATTTAAGTAACTTCTAATCTTGACAATACATGGATGATCCAATGGTCAATATTTGCTCCTCTCATCTCTCATAATAAAATATTGTTCTCACTATATATGCCTCCTGTGTTTACAGTCTATATATGCCATGAGAGCAGTTTAACTTTAAGTATGGTAAGAGTCTTTATATACTCTTAAAAATTGTAAAATGGATAGGCAACAAAATATTAATTAGAACTTGCAAAAAAAATTGTATTTTTGTCTTTTTCTTCAGTGTTCTTATGTTTTTATTGATTAATTTAATTTTCAATATACTTTCAGTCTTTTATATTTATGTAATTACTATTAGTTTTAACCCAATATAGTTGACCTAATGGTTAAGGTATAACAATGTGTGCTTGTTACCTTAACTATTCAAACTTGAACCTTTGACCAATTAATTCTCTTAAATATATCATACTAATGTGGATGATGTACCCTTAAGATCATCCAGGGAGGAATTAAGTCACGATTGATGCGAAAGTTGACTTGACGATACTCTTACGTATAACAAAAAAACACTACTAGTTTTTAAGTATAGATATTTGTTTGTTAGTAAGATAAAATATGTTTATCTCTTTAGAAGCTTGTATGCCAACATAAAAATTGATAGTCATAAGATTATGCTTAGGGACATAATGCTTGCTAAATATAAGGTTACACATTATGTAGAATGAGAAAAAAAAATGACTAAGCTAAAATATTTTTAAAGCATATTATATATTTCATCTTTATAATTTTATCTCATTTTAAAATTATTCTCTATATTTTTATCTTATTTTTAATTTAGTCCTTATAGTTTTAATTTGTTTTTAATTTGGTCCCTACACTAATGTCAGGATGATGATTTGGACAAACGTGGTGTTACCTCAACATTTGTTTTTTATGTCAGATCATAAACTGACATCATCATAGCCGAGATTAACGACAGGGATCATTTTGCTAATGATTGTAAGTATAATAACTGATTTATAAATAAAAAATATAAAGATTAAATTAAAAATAAGTGTAAACTATAGGGATTAGAAGTATATTTTAATTGATTTACTTTTACATGTAAGATATTTTTAAAAAAATTATTTGTATATATTATAATTTAAAACCTACTTAAATCCAAGTTTAATTTTTTAAAATATAATAATTAATAAATAATAAAGTTAGCTTTTCACAAAAAAAAAACTTTTTAAAATATGTGACATGATATAATCAAGTATTTGCTAACAAGTGTCATTAGAACATTAGTAAAAGAATTAAAATAGAAAATATTAATTATAAAAATAGAACATTTAATATCTTAGGAATTTAAAAAGTATTTAATATTTTATTCATTAAGTAATTAGAAAAATTTATAGATAAGTTGCATGTTACATCCTTCAACCTTATGGTTTCAAAATGTGAGTGACCCCCCAACTCCACACTTCGTGCTCAAAACTCATTTCATCAAGCAAACCATTAAAAATATTAATGAAAATGTCATGTGACTTATACGTAACACTATTAAAGCATGTTTTAGCATTCAATAATGTTATAATTAAGTGAAAAATTAATCAAGTTTCTCTTTTAATTATATTTGTTTTTCACTTAATTATAGTATTATTTGAAGTTAAAAAAAGTTTTAATGACATCAACTACAAATTACATGACATTTTTAGTTGTCTTTTAATAATTTACTTGAAAAAATGGAGTTTTACACTCAAAGTGTTTAGTTTTAGGAGACTTATTTGTATTTTTTTCTAATCCGCACATGGTCACAAGTTAAAGGATGTAATCTACAATTTATTGAGTAGAATTAAACGCTTGATAAACAAGGGGGCTGGTTAAGAATATCCTATAATTAATTGATAATATAATATTTTTCATATTACTACTATATCTAAAACTTTTAAATACATTTTTTTGTTCTTTATACTTGCATCGTAATGCCTTTTATAGTTTTCAATATTCTCGTTGATTCTTAACTGAAAATAGTCGAAATTGATTTTTTTTAAGAAAACAAAATTCAGCATTTTGTCCTCAAAACATCTATCCCGACTCATTTTGGTTCCTAAAGTATTTATAAATTTTTTAATTTAAGTAAAACTCTTTTAATATTATTAATATGATATACATAGTTAAATAATAATATTAAAAATATATATTATCAATTAATCAAAATTAAACTAAAAAATTACTGAGCTTCAATTTAATTCGTAAGTTTTAAAAGATTGATTCAAATTTATTCTTTTATTAAATATAATTAAAAAGTGAAAATGGAGTTGGCGGCATGCAATATTAAATGACTATATGTAATGCTAATTGGCAACACAGTAATGACGTGATGATATTAAGTAATTATTAATTATTTAATTTAAAATAAAATATCAAAGTGATATTTTAAAAATATTGTTATCATTTTTTTAATAATTTTTTAAATCATTAAATAAAATATTTTTACTTTTTTTTATCTCTTCCATTATCCCTTGTCGAAATAAATTTTTAAAAGTAACAATTATCATTACTAAAAACGGGTCAACCCCATTGCACCCACCCTTTATTACCCACAGGTTTATGAGAGTTAAGCCACTGAGAATGTTTATAAGTTTGTTTAACAAGGGCCGAACTCGCTGGGCCGCAATTTTGTTTTCCTCATTTGTTCTGAATTTTTGAATATTTTATTATTATATTAATAGTAATTAAATTTATCAATGCGTACAACTCACCAGTATTTATTTTTTGGTACATTAACTGATTAATATTTTTAAAATGATAATGATACTTATACAAATTTTTACTCATACACTTTCTATATATTCTTATACAAGCAATGAATAGATAGTACCTGATTTGATCGTAACTTTTTTAAAATTATATACATACTTCATATAATTTGTGTAATTATTTTCTCCCTACTTGTGTATATATATATATATATATATATGTGTGTGTGTTATTCTTTCAATATTAGTAAATAAAATATTAATAACACGTAATAATCAGCCAACTATTTTTTAAGTAACTTTTTAAATATAAGTGCATCTATTACCACTTTTACTTGTTCATTAGCACTATTTTTTAAAATACTTTCATTAAATAAAGATTATTTTTTCTTAATCAAACTAGTTATAAAAATATAATATCTGGATAGAATAGTTTTTTTTTTTTGACAGAGGATAGAATAGTTGTTAAAATTTAAACTTATATTTTTTATTTAAATTCTTATTTACTTTATCATTTGAGTTGTTTACATTTGGTTTATTTCATTTATACCATTTTTTTTGTTTATCTCGTATTAAAAAGAAGTTATTTTTTGTTTTTTTGAAAAAGTGAGATCTTAAAGAGTATGTTTTTTGCCTTTTTACCTGATATGCTTTTTGCCTTTTTACCTTTTTTTTTTTTTTTGTCTTGTTTGCTAACAAGATGCATCAATAGAACCAAAGCATATAATAATAGTCATGGTCCATAAAATCTCACCTGATGGATTCGCTGGATATAAAATCTCACTGGATGGCGATATTGATACACTACTGGAATATGTTGGACCTTTCGCGGTCCATGGTTATCCACTTTGCCCATATCACATTCGATCCTGTCCTTTTGCACTCAAATCCACAAAGAGGGATCCTGAGATAACATTATATCCTTATTTATTTAATTAAAAAAACCTTTTTGTTGTTTTTTCAAAAGGAATGAAAACGGGTGTTGATATTCATAACCATGTTTATTCCAGTTACATTATTTATATCTATATATAAAGATTGATATATTTTCTGTATTAGTAGTTACTTGGTGCGACAAGTGCTTTTCATGTGGCGTACACCTTACCAGACATTTTTAGATATAATTAGTTTAAGAGCCGAAAAGGATCTCAATTACTAAATAATGCGTGTTAGGTAGGATTAGATTATTCAGCTTGTTTGGTCTAAATTTTTTCTACAGCAAACACTCACTTCACAAATTCCAAGAGCATTTTTGCAAAACAAAATGTTTTTTGTATTTAGAAATTTTTATAATTAAAATATTGTAAAAATAGCTTTTCACTAAAAGTTTTAATTGTATGAAAATTGAACCAAATGAAACATGATACAAGTATGAGAAAAAGTTAAACTGTGTGGCCCAACCAATATCCGCATTTCACATCCCATTTTAAATGTGTGTTTGGATTAAATTTTATAAACTTAATTTTGAGTAAATTTGATTTTGTTTAAAAGTGAGTGTGTGTGATCATGATTTATGATTGAAAATTTTTACTTTAAAAGTGATTTTAACATAATTAATATTAGTTGGATAGTATTAATAAAAATTATTTTTGAATCTAGAATTACTAAAAATGGTATGGTTTGATATTACTTTGTTTATATAGCTCTTATATTTTATTTTATTATTTTTGAGTTATACTTTAACAAATAATATAAATTTGGTTACAACAATAATTTGTTTTGATATTATTACATTAAAAATATAATGTATACATTAAATTTAATTTTTAAAAATTATTATACTTTTAAAAAATTAAAATTAAAATATAAATTTTATATTTTAGACAATAAATTACATAAATTAATATCAATGATTAATCAAACATTCAAAAAACTCTATCAATATAAAGTCCAATCAAATACTCCTTGAATCCAATTAAATAAGCATGAATATAAAATAGGCATTTAAAAAAAAATTAAAGAAAATAAAGACACGAAAAAATCAAAAGACTTTCGAAGACCCATTTCTTATTTTATTAGCACAAATCTGAATTGCCTTGTAGACTTTTAATGAGACTTGATTTATAAACATAGGCAATAAACATTAAAAAATAAAATAAATGCAATAAACAAAGTTGAGAAACCGAAAAACAAAGGTAGGAGTTCTAGAACCATTTGCTCAACAACCCTTCGTTCTAGCCTGAAAACATAGGCAATAAACTCTAGCAAGCTCAACCAATAATCCAGAGGTAAAAATAGGACCCTCTGAGAAATTTTGCTCCAATATCTTGGTTTTTTTCTTTTCTTATATTTTTTAGGTGAGAATAGGACCCCTTGCTCTGTTATTTTCCTTCTGTCAAGGTTTGGAGCGAGTCTTCCACCACCTCTTACAAAATGTTTCAAGGCTTAAGAACAAGGTGGAGGCAAAACACAAGTTGCAAGAACAGGACCAAAGCAAGGGTTGGAAGAAGGGTAAAGCGGGTATGTGAAATTTTGTTCTGCCGTGGACTTTCTGAACACATAATCAAGTTGGTGTTGCTTCATGCTAAACTCCAATTTGGAACTGGAAGTGAGTTTCGAGTCATGCTTAAACGGATAACCAAACAAGATACATACATGAACAACAACCCGTTTCATGTTACAAGCGCACATTTAGATGGTTGAAAAGCACACCCAAATACATACTAAGTGGCGTATCCTCGGAAACATACTACTAATATGAATATCCACTAAGCTAGTATGCTTGTCCTCTAACATTTTGACAACTGACAAGGGCAAGAGAATCAGATTCCACAATAACTCTTTTGTGCAAGAGTTTTCACACGAACTTAAACCCACTTAGGATTCCCCGACACTCTTCCTTTAAAAGCAAAATTAGAGTCCAAAACTTTGGCAAAATTCAAATTCCTACTCTTTCAATTTGTTAATAATTAATGATTAATACTTATTTATATATTTTGTTATTTAAAATATAATAGTAATAAATTATTTTTATATCAATATTTTAATTAAATAAAATACATAATTAAATATTAATTATTAATTATTAAGAGTATTAATACTTTTATAAAATAAAGAGTATCAAAAGAATATATATATATAGTAATTGTGATTCAACTACGAACTTTAATTATGAAATTATATATAAACATATTTTAATTCATGAATTTTATTTTATTAAATTAAAGATGATAAATCATATAGACGTCTTATAATAGTAGTCAATATCATGATAACAATAATACTTTAATTGATAAAAACTACTTTCGAAGAAGAAAAACACTGCACTTTGATATATATATATATATATATTTAGTGAGGTGATTGGTTTATTGTGAGAGTGAAAAGAGCAAATATTGACTATTAGATTATTTATGTATGGTTAAGATTAAAATATAAAGTCATGTAACTTTTTTAAATGGTCATGTGATTTTTAAGTAACTTCTAATCTTAACTATCAATGTAAGATTTAATGGTCAAAATAGGAAAGAAAATAAAACAAGCAACAAACTAAAAACGGCGTGTTGCCTATGGAGTCATCAAGAAGGTGGGGAGCTCCAAGCATGCATGTGGGTGATCCCAGGTAACAAAATCTTGAGCACAAGTAACTCCAATTCTTGCTAGGAAATCTATACAAGCATTCGCCTACCTCGAGACATGACAAATCTGTACAACCCAGTCCTTGCTCAGCATATACTTGATTAGAGAAATTATGTTGGAGCAGTGATGAAAATCCTCAGCCTCACCCGAAACCAAACGTACTGCTTCTAACGAATCAGACACACAAATAACCTTCCTGTAGCCTGTTTGCCACGCCAGCTCAAGACCCTTCAAAATGGCCATAAGCTCGGACACTGCCCTTTGATGTGCTAATTAAAAGGCTTGTATGATCGTTATTTAAAATATATATACTTTACTTAGCACATAATTTTATAAAATCATATTTGACATGTAACTTTAAAATTTACTCAAACTAAATAAGTGAAATTCATTTAAATAGTTATAAAATATGAAATCTACTTCTACCGAAAAATACAAGAAAGCTAAAGCTTGTATGTGCATGTTAGAATTTTATCAATTTCCATATGAGTTATAGGTCTAACTATTTATATGCATATGCTACTCACATATAGGTTAAGAAATATTAGAAGATCAATTCTTAGGATGTAAGGTGTTGCATTTTGACGTGAGGCTATCTTTTATGTGGGTTCTTTTTCATTTTTACCTTAATGTACGTCCATTTGAATTCTTTTCCATCTCCGATATCCATTTTGAAAAATTACTTTTGGAGAGTTTTCACATTCTGGTGATACTAAATTCAAATAAACTTTTGATTAAGTTTGTTATTCTCGTTCAGTGAATTGAAAGGGGATATTTGTTTCATATATTTTAAATTGGGGTGATATTCACTTAAAATTATTATTTATGAGTTCTTTTGAAATGATAATTTTACATTAAAATTATATGATTGTGATGTGATATTGAGTAAGTGTGATATTGATATGACCTTTTAGAATGGGTGCGATGGCCTGGTGTGGGCATAATTGAGATATTGTGACATGATGAAAGGCAATATTACAGCGTGTTTGATTTATTTTTAAAATGTTATTTTTAATAATTAAAAAATATGATTCAAAATGTGTTTGATTAAATTTTAATGAAAATTTTTCTTCAAAAACAATAATTTTAAAACACAATCTTAAAACATAAATAGTCATTTTCATTTTAAAATTTTAGAAACAATAAATAAGAAGTTAAAAACTAGGTGAGGACTTTATAATTATAATAAAAATTATATCAACCAAACATGTTTTTTTTTAAATTTAAACATTTGAAAATAAAAAATAAAAAATAGAAACGTATTCTCTTAAAATTAATTATCAAAACAAGTATTAATAATTTGCTGTCCTTGTGAGGTCACCAGTTTAATACTTTATTTGGTAAGTCTAATCCACTAACTTAGAGCGGATTTGAATATCAAATAGTGAATTTAGAAAAATAAAATTATTTGGTAATCAATAACTTATAGCGTTTTTCCAGACATTACTGAAAGTAACATTTGAGTTTATAACTTACATTGTATTATTTCTTTTTCTCATTTTTACCCTTATTATTTTAATTAAATTTCTCCCCTATTTTCTATTAAATAAAATAAAAAAATATTAAATCCTATATTGTTAAATATTTTTTTTGTGCATATATATATTTCAAAAATTATATACATTTATGTTGTTATGTATATTTTTATAATACATATATTTTTATAAAGCATGAAAAATTAAATGAAAAGAAAATTTAAAATAATATTTTTAACCAATAAATTTTTTTAATGATAATAATTAAATAATTAAATAAATAAATTAGATTATTAAAATATAAATTTCAAAATTTTAACTTCTATATATCTTAATAATTAGTTTAATTAACATAAATTTATTTTATAAATAATTAATAAATATTTTTTCATATTTAATATTGATGGAATAAATTTAAGCATTAATTGACAATGTCATTTTACATTTATCAATTAATTTAATCGCTAATTTTATTAAACACTTCAAATTCAATTTGCTAACTTATACGCTATAAGCTTATTCGCTATCAGCTAACTTATCTACTATTCGTTATAAACTCATCATCTATCAACTAACTTATCCACTATCCATTATTTTTTACCAAAGCCTAGAATAACAATGGTCAGATCTGGGCTGGAATCAAAAGTCCCTAAACTTATTTATACCTAGGCAACAGAAGAAAACTTAAACCCGGTCTAATCCGCTGGCAGAGTATTCAAGACCCAAACTAATCCAGTTGGCTTGAAAAAATTGACCAAATTCATCACCATGTTTATTGAAAAGACAAAAAAAAAGGGTATTTGTTCACCTAACATATCAACTTCAAAAAATAAAAAATAAAATAGGTATAAATAGAAATTATACTATGTCTTGGTTGATAATTGCATGAGTTTTATAATGCGGTCTTATTGACATGGATATCCCTGTTAAAAAGGAAATAAATAGAATAATATTTTTAAAAAATAGAGAGATTTTGCTAAGAATATATATAACAGTAATATATACATTATTCTTAAGGTCAAGAATCATAGTTAATCAAATCAAATTTAAATAATCTTTGAATGCATCGTGTGGCTCAATAGGCAAAGTTTATTTTTTCCTGATCCGTGTGTATGAAAAAATATCTGTTAAAAGAAGTCGACTCCTTAAATGAATTTCAATACCTTGAGAAATTAATTATAACAGTTACGCATGGAGATACCATGAAAAACAAAAAAAAGACCTCTTTATGATAGGTGTAAGGACTTAGGATCTAATCCGTTCTCATCAAACGGGAGAGAGTTTTAAGAAAAGAAGAGAGTTACCTCCTATTATGTAACTCACACTGGTAAAAAAAATGTTGAAATAACATTATTAATATTCAATACTATTTAAATGAAATTAATTATTATAAAATTTATTTTCAAGTAACATACTCAAACATACATAAATCCAACGGGATTATTACCAAAAAAAAAAAAAAACCAACAGGATGCAAGTGGCAAAAGAAAAGAAACTCGGTTGTTAAATAATATCCGAGTAGTGAAAGGGTTTGTCTCTCTTTTTATGCCATGTTCAGTCACCAGGAAATTATGAGAAAAGGTTTAGTAAGTTATCACATACAATATCAGTGTTATGTTACAAGGTAGATGGTAGTTCGATTGTTGAATAAGATTATAAGATTTGGGTGGTCAATTGGTAGTAGTCTGAATTTCCGGTGAAGATCTAAGTTGGATGATGACATGTACGAGGTAGAGAGGATAGACAATGAGTTTACTTCGCTATGAAGTGTGATTCCTTATTTTATTTATAAGCGCGGAGGAATCATCAGTTATAACCGATCGTATTAACTTGTCATAGTCCATTACATTCCCTTCTCAGGTTAGAGCAGACTCGGCAGAGGATATTGATTGAGCTCCTTAAGTTGACCTTAAGCTCGATAGAAATTGTACGTTACAACTTACAAAAGAGAAAATTCATTATCTCACACAAGATAATATTCTTATTTGTTAAAAAATAACATTCTTCATTAAAAAAATGAAATATTTAAAAATAAAGTAAAATCAATTTTTGTAATTTATAAAACTATTTATTTATATTACGTCTAGTTAAAGAATTTTGATATTCGATTTACCAAAAAAAAGAATTTTGATATTCATTTTATTATAATTTTTTATAAGGTGCATCGTGAATGGAGCATGAAAAGGCAGATGGGTGGTGGATAGGGTGGAGCGTACACTTCAAAGCAAATCGAACATAACATATCATATATATAATATTCGCAACCTGCGAATCCCATCACAGGCACAGCAACGATAAGCAGATGGATGATAATGAATGATGTATCATTACTTTACTGGAGATCTCCGTTCACGCAAACGGAGGATGATACATCAATATATATATATATATATCAATAATGAATGATGTATCATTACTTTACTGGAGATCTCCGTTCACGCAAACGGAGGATGATACATCAATATATATATATATATATATATCAATATATATATATATATATTGGGTATGATATATCATTAAAATCATTAGATGTTAAGTTGACAAACTAAATTTATGTAAGTAAATTTAATTTGTAATACAAAATTTAAAAATTATTAATTATTAAAAATAAATTGTGAACAAAATAAAATTAACATTTAAGCAAAAATTAATTTCACATACAAAAATATATATATAAAGAGATTACGTTAATTTTTTTTATAAAAAAATTAGCGTTATAGAGCGAGGATGGGACCACCTGCAACCGTATCATCCTAGGATATGTTATTGTACGGTCCAATAACACCGCCAAGGTGACGCTTACCTTTTACTGCAGTACTCGCTGCCGGCAAAGTGCAAACGGCGCCTTCCTAAATCAAACATAGGTTTTCCAAATGAAGAGTGAAAAGAAGCGGTCGGTGACTTTTTTAACTATGTTTCATGTGTAATTTATTATTTTTAAAAGGTTTTAAAATAATTTCATATGAACAATATTTTAAAATTACAAAAATAAGAAATATTTAAAACTATTGAATTGTAAATAGAGTTGTATAAAAAAGAATTTAATGAGACAGTGTACAAATTTAAAGATAAACCTAATAATACAAAAATAAGTGTTTTATATATTTTCGATATTGTGTATGTAAACATTGCCTATTGTTTTAAGATATAATTGTTTTCATGTGTTAATTAGTACAATCTATCTCTATAGTTTATTTAAAATTGTTAACGATGTGTAATCATTTATTTTGCATTAATTTTTTATGAACGTAATTTACGTCTTTCAACTATTAAAATTCAAGACATGAAGTGATATTATAATCAAAATCTAAAATTTAACTTCAACAGAAAAAATGTGAATGTAAAATCTCAAATTAATTTTTCTCAAATATTTTCCTTTATTAATCTTAACCAATATTGTTAAAATTAGATTAGACGATGAATCAATAAGACTTTTAATTTAAGTTTAATTATTTAATTCAGTTAGTTGAACTGAACAATATTATAATAATAATTCATATATAATAATATGAAATATATGTAAATATTTATGAAATATAAATAATATTAATTTTTTAAAACAAAATTTAAGATCGGCCGATTCTATAGAATAAATTAAGTAGTTTAATTAATCTAATAATGTATTTAATTATAAAGCTAAACTAAAATTACTGAAGTTCTAATTTACAATTTGAGAAATCAGACCAGACTCGAGGAGACTAACCTTTTAACAGTATAAGCTCTTCTAAAAAACAATTGAAGAAGAAAAAGTGTTGTTCAACTTCAAAACTACGTGGAAGTCAAATCAAAACCCATCTTTCTCAACCCGCGGCAACCACAGAGAAACTGGTGGCCCCAAACAATATACATTTGGTCTTTCTCTGACCGTGACCAACGTTTTTTTTTTTGAAAGGGTGACCAACGTTACTATTAATTAATAATTAATAATAAAAGTAAGATTTGGATTTTGATTTTGATATCGACAGGAGAAGAGACAAGTGGAGGTGGGATAATCCCGTCTGCTGGATTTGCAAAGATCTCTGAGATTTGGATCCTCCGAATCTCTTACCTTTATTCATTAGTTACCTTTTTCTGCTTTATATTAATTCAACGATAATCAATTATCAATCAACCCCACAATCTCTTTGTTTCTCCATTTTGTACGCGGTCCCTTTTGCTTTTCTTTTTTCATGTCATGTAATAATAAATAAAAGCCCACCCTCCATTTCCACCTTCACTCTTTGATCCCGTTGACACTCCATAGAGTTCTTTCATATTTGCTATTCTCACCAACACAAGCAAGACCCAGTTTAGTTCACATTTACACACACACGCCATAGATCGGTGATGGCTACCGCCGGCGATGTTTTAAGGCAGAATTTGCCTTCTGTTGCAGGGGAACTGCACGTTCTTGCTGTTGATGACAGCCATGTCGATCGTAAGGTCATTGAACGGTTGCTAAAAATTTCTTCTTGCAAAGGTAAGATATCAAATCCCATGTCACGCCATGCCTGAGTGTTATTATTTAGTAATAGTAAGTATTCTTGCAAAAGATTGGATTCTGAATCTGAAGCTGTTTGGAAACTGTGGTTTTGCAGTGACGGTGGTGGAGAGTGGAACCAGAGCTCTTCAGTATTTGGGCTTGGATGGAGAGAAGAGCTCCCTTGGATTTGATGATGTAAGGAAATTTGGCTTTTCATATTCTAAATGCATTCATTCCACTTTACTGTTAGTTTACCCGGAAATGGTGCTTACGTTGTTGTTTGATGGGTATGGTGACAGAGCGTGAAGGTTAATCTGATAATGACAGATTATTCCATGCCCGGGATGACAGGATATGAACTACTCAAGAAGATCAAGGTGGGTATTTGTTCTTCCTCGGCCCTTGTTATTTATTCTTTTCAAAGATGGTATTAGGAGGGAGATTTCTTTCTCTTCAGAGATACTTGGAACAAAAGAGGAAACTGCTAATGTTTGGTTAATTATTTATTTATGTATAGCTAAGCTTCCTCAATTCAATTGTTGTTTTCCGCTTTTTTTGTTACATGTATAGCTATTCTGGAATTGCTTTCGGGAGGAAATTGATTCTTAACCTTTACTCCCTTCTGTTAATTTCAGCAGGAGTCATCTGTTTTCAGAGAGATTCCAGTGGTGGTCATGTCATCCGAGAATATATTGACTCGAATTGATAGGTAAGCTCTTCAATAAATAACACGTTCTTTGGTTCTATTATAGTTTCAAGAAGCCTATTGTTTTTGCTAAACTCTTAAATTAAATTTCTTAATTTATCTGGTAATATTTATATTTTGGTTGATGTTGGTTAAGTTATAATTGTGCCTGTGCTTGGATAAGCTTAAGTATCAAATCTCTCCATAAAATTGAGGACTACTATCATATTGCATCTGCAATCTGTTTTGTACTGTGAAAGGCATGTATATTTGGACATGAATCCTATCTTAACTTGAATTCCAATTCCTCACGTTTTCCCAATTCTAAGCTGGTTCCTAAGAGACCTTTGATAGACACTTAGGCGTAGGCTGACACTGTGGTGGGGATTAACGCTAATAATGCATGAAGCCACCACAATGAAAGACAACAGGGAGACAAGAGCGTGGGAGATCCTAAGGGGTTGTAGATTGCCACTTAGGCCCAGGCTGGCACCGTAGTGGAGATAAGGTTACTTTGAATATTTTTTTATGATTCAGACCTCCTGTTGAGTGTGGAGCAAACACCAAGTCACTAAACTTCTCTGAAGTAAAATTTCCAAAATAACGAGTTCCTTCCCTTCCCTCAACAAAACATGGCCAAAATCCTGGACCTAAAATAGGAGGTTGTGACATCAATACTTTGATGCTAGTATTTGTTCTGCTAGCCGTCGTGCAAAAGCATTTAACTGATACACAGAATTGGCCTCTCAACTTCTTAATGTTAGAGGCTCGGAACATGTTACTTTTGACTTGCACTTTGACCAAAATGATTGAAGCTTGATGATATCCACTAATCCAGATTCCCATTTGTGTAATGGTCAACTAAGAGTAATTCTTAGATAGGCACAATCTATCATATGCACTTTATTTAACAGTTGACATGTGTAAAGTTACTTTTTAGAGATAGTTGTATTCATAACATGACTTACAAAACCTTACACATGTTTAATGTTGAATGGAGTGTTTATGGTAGATCGTGTCTACCTAAGAATTTTTGGTCAGCTGATTGTACAATGACCTTTTGGCATGGTAGCAATTATTGTCTCTATAATAACCACATAGTTTTACATTTTATTAACTACTACAAATGCATGCATTTGTTCCTGAAATTATTGGTTATACTATTAGGTGAGCACTTTCAGTGATATAAAACCCATTAGTAATTTAACAACATTTTAATAGAATCCTACATTATATTCTCCTCTACCTAGCAAAAGTAACGATCAATGTATGAAGTTTCTGTGCTTCTGTTTCATGGCCAATATTTTTAGACATGCTTCTTCATAGTTTATTTTTATTAATTAGCAGATGCTTGGAGGAAGGAGCAGAGGAGTTTCTGTTGAAGCCCGTGAAGTTGTCAGATGTAAGACGTTTAAAAGATTTCATCATGAGAGGGGAAGAGAAGGAGGAAGGAGAGAAAATATCTCAGAAAAGAAGGCGATCAGATGATTGCAGTCCATCTCTATCAACTACATTCTCAGCAATGTCTCATCCTTGCGATCTATCATCATCAGGACTTTCACTGATGTCCCCCTCATCCGCGTTGTCCTCAAAGAAATGTAGATTGTGATCAGAGATTGAGTAGTGCCCTATTTGTCTCCATTTTTGCTACACCGTTGTTCATATCCTAAAGCCTCTATTGTATTTGCATTTGTTCACCAGTCTATAAAATTGCTGACAGTTAAGTACTAGGATTAGGAATGATAAAGAGCAATGTCAGAATCACTGTTCTTTTGGCCTCTTATTTGTTTGCTGATTTTGCTTCTGTACAGATGAGATTTTATTAAAAATAATTAAACCCTTTATTTTGAAGGGTTTTGCTTAAAATAGGGCAAGATTTTGACCCACATTTTTTGTTAATCTTCGGGACAATTAGAGTGTGGTCTTTGTTTTCATTTTAATTTTTGTCTGTCTTCTGCATTTTGCAACTGCATTAATAATTTAATATCCTTGTGGCCCTACCCGGTTTAGTTTCGAAAAACTTGGTAATGGATTTTAAGGAATCTTGTACGTATCACTGCCATCATCGTCACTAGCATTGCAATTTTATAGGAATGTTTGCCCAAGTTCTTGTGGTACAGGGCTTGACTGATGGCGATGCGACTGCCTTTGCCTTTGCCTGATCCACTGAACTGGCTCAAACAAGATTTTGATTTTGTTTTCAACTTTCAGTCTTTCGGATAAGTTATAAGAAGGGGACCCCGTCTTCAGGTTTGAATTAAAGAGTATGAAAAATGTGTAAAGAATAAAATTCCTAAATACCTTAACTCTAATTTATGGCATGTGTTTTAACAATTTAATTTATAGATCTAGGTTTAGAATTACCTGTATACTAAATAGAAATCCATATCTCTGAAAGAAGCACCATGTGAAGAGAGCTGTCAGGAATCCTAGTGCTTAGGAGAGAAACTACTCACATTCTCTATATGCGTTCAAGTTTATGGTTTCAATGGGGCAACCACAATACATATAGGATGAGAGTAGGAGCCTCTCCTTCTATTTACAATATGGGTTAACTTACTCATAATAAAAAATTTATACACAAAACTCACATATTATCATAGCCCACAATAGGTTTAAGTGTTTTTAAAAACTCAGTAACAAAAGTGATTACAAAAACAAGCTTAACCAAAATATAATCCACAAAATATAACATTCAATTAATCCGAGTATTAGCAAATATGTGACTATGCTAGTTCACATAAAATTAAATAATCCAACAAAATGCTGCTAAGGTGTCAATAATAAACCATATTGTTAATTTTCACCTGAGCTGCAATTAACTTGGCTCTCAATTCTAGCTACTCTGTTGCTTTGGGAAAAGATACTTGAATAAACTATGTTTCATATTTCATTTGTTGCTTGTTTAATTCATCAACCATCGTCACCCACCATTGTCTTTCGGCCACCATCATCAATAGTATACTCCGACAACTGTCTTCAGTGACGTTCTCTGGCAACTATCATCCGGGGAGGGGTGCTCCGACAACATCCTTTGCCCACCCCGTCGCTCGTGGTGTGCTTTGGCCATTGTCGCTAGCGACATTATTCAACCACTTTTGTTATTAGCATCTTCTAGCAATCATAAAATTAAGTTCATAATTATAATTATGTGTATTCTTTATTTGTTCTAAATATAAAATTTAAGATTTCTAATCAATTTTAATTTTGATAGAATTGAAATTGAAATGAGAATTATGAATTGTAATTATGTTATCCAAACGTTAAGTTTTTTCCTGTTGTCTCCAACAATGAGTTAAGCCAATGCAATGTTTTTTTTCCTTCCGCCCTAAGTTTGCTTGCTGGCTAGTGGGTATTTAAAAAAACAAAACAAAAGTAAAGGGGGAAGATTTCCTTGTATTTTTGCTGTTTTCTGTCCCTAAAAGGCTAAAACCTTTCATTGCATAGAAGAGTAAGACGTGATTTAAAAAGGTTTCCAATTCCCCAAGGCTTAAGGCCAAGAGTCTTAACTCTGATGCTAATTTAATCATGCCACTCGGCAGCTTGCAAGTGAGTCCAAATTGGATAGCCTTTTCATTGATTATTTAATCCTTGCCATTATTATATTGCAACTACCAAAAGAGAATAAGACAATACCCTGGAAGCAAGATGTGCATTTCCACCATTTTCAGTCAGCACAACCAACCATCAGTACAATCAATAAGTGGCACTCAAGCCTTTCAAGCTTAAGATGCCAACAAACTTTCCCCAATGCAGCAGCTGGAGTATGATTGTTGCCTTCCAAGTTACAATTTGGAGAAACGGCATCATTTAGGCCAACAAACCACAACAAATATTATCATTCAAAGGAGCATTATACCAAGAGAAAGGTCAATTGTGTGCCTAACTAACAATGGCAATAGAATTCGAGGTGGGACAGCTCAACCATTACATCCACCATAAACAAAGGGAACAATTATACCTCACCATCCAAAAATTGTCTGACCTATATACGATTTCATTGGGCATCAATTTTGGAATTGCCATTTAAGGACAATTTATGCTCCTACTGGCATGGCATAAACCCTCAGAGAGAGTAATGTAAATCTTACCAATGACAACTACCTCATTGAAACTGTCAGCAGTCGTAGCTAGACACTTTGAAATGAAAGATCTTTGTCAAGACTCCCTGCAACATACTACGCTACTGTCATTTTGAGAGTGCCATTTTTTGGTCTCGTCATCTTACTATTGTTCCATTTTAGTTCTCCTTTGTACTCCTTTGTCTGTTCTCCTTCAACAATCTTATTCATAGTTTACTGGTATGTGACGTATTTCTCTTGCCTGTGATCACCTGAAGGTCCATTAAAATATCTTCAAAAGAACATTTGAATCTTCCCACCTCAAAATTTATCAATGTCAGTCGACTCAGCCCCTAGTCATGCAATTGCAAAGGCCGTGGCTGCTACAGCTGCGGTTATGTTATTTATTGCTGGGATTTTCTTTTACTTCTTCCAAAAATTAGCTCTTGCTCGATACCACCATAGACACAAAGTTGCAGCAAGTTTTCTTCGAGAAGCAGGAGTGAACCATGAGGATATAAAGAAAATTAGTGGTAATGTGAAAGGATTACTTGTAGAAGAAAATGGGATTGATATTCTGTATATGATGGAAACAGAGGGCAGGCAATTCAAAATTAGATTCCCAGTTAGAAGATTTAATCCTAGTTATGAAGATGATGAAGATGAAAAGGGAATAGATGTAATGGTCCAAAGATCCATAAGATTTAAGCCTCAGGATGTTCCACTGCTATGTGAATCTCCAGTTTTGATTGGTCATGAGGATCTAGTTAAACCAGTATCACAAGGATCTTCTCTGCCTTCTTCAGTTTCAGCATCACTAACACCGAGACTGACACAATCGCCTCAGCTACCACCTCTACTTCCATCACTACCACAGCAACCTTCACCAATTATTCTTGAGAAGAAAACTCAACCACCACCAACACCACCACCTCCTCCTCCTCCTCCACCACCACCACCATCCCCTCCACGAAAGGAAGTTCCAAAGGCACCACCTTTGCCTCCATCTCCTATTATGTATAGAGAAGGTGCAACATCACCTCCTCCACCTCCAAATGCCAGTGGCTTCATTTCATTATCAAAACCTCCACGCGCACCTAAAGAGAAAGCAAACATCAAAAACCCCAAAGAGGCTACGGTAGGAGAGAGCTCAAGAGAGAAGAGTGCTGACCAAACAAGGCTGAAGCCTCTACACTGGGATAAGGTTGTAACTAATGTTGATCATACAACAGTGTGGGATCAGATCAAAGATGACTCTTTCCGGTAAATCTTCCTTAATTTTAATCCCCATATTATTTTACTAGTTTATCTTTTCCTTCAGTGCATTGTCAACTTCACAATATTTTTTTTTAAACTTCGCTTACAGGTTTGATGATGAACTCATGGAAACACTCTTTAGATATTCAACCAACAATAAAACCCATGAAAGAAACAGAAGTCTTTCAACTTCAACCAAGTCCAATTCCAACACACCAACTCAATTATTCATTCTGGACCCTCGAAAATCCCAAAACACGGCAATTGTGCTTAGATCTCTTGCAGTTTCTCGCAATGGAATCCTGGATGCAGTCCTTGATGGCCAAGGACTCAGTGCTGACACACTTGAAAGACTCGCTAATATAGCTCCTACCCAAGAAGAAGAAGCCAAAATCATCCAATTCAGTGGCAATCCAGATAAACTTGCTGATGCTGAGTCTATTCTCTACTACATCCTGAAAGCAGTTCCAACAGCATTCATTCGTTTAAAAGCAATGCTTTTCAGATCGAGTTATGATTGTGAAGTTCTTCAGCTGAAAGAACAACTACAAACACTTGAAATGGGTTGTAAGGAGATGAGGACAAGTGGTCTGTTTTTGAAACTCCTTGAGGCTATTCTCAAAGCTGGAAACCGGATGAATGCTGGAACTTCAAGAGGCAATGCAAAAGGTTTCAACCTAAGCGCTCTTAAAAAGCTTTCGGATGTAAAAAGCACAGATGGGAAGACTAGTTTGCTTCACTTTATTGTGGAACAAGTAGTTCAGTCCGAAGGAAGACGACAAGCTATCAATCAAAAGAACAACCTTCAGGGAAGCAACGGTGAAGTCAACAACACCAATGGACCATATTCAAATAGCCTGATACAACAAGAGACAGAAAAAGAATATTTAATGCTTGGTTTACCAGTGTTTGGAGGGCTAAGGGATGAGTTATCTGAAGTAAAGAAGGCAGCCAGCATTGAGCATCACAATTTCATCAGTATGTGCTCCACTCTCAATGCCCGTGTTACTGAAATTCAACAGATTATAGCATGCTGTAGCAACAATGAGAGAGGTGGATTTATTAAGGAAATGAAAGGATTCCTAGAGGAATGCCAGGAGGAGATTAAGGTGGTGAAAGGGGAGCAGACAAGGATCATGGAGCTAGTGAAGAAAACCAACAAGTATTATCTAGCAGGAGAGTCCAAACACAATGTGTCAAACCCCTTTCAACTGTTTGTTATTGTAAAAGATTTTGTTGACATGGTAGATCAGGCTTGCATAGAACTTAAAAGGAAGCTAGAAAAGAAGAATGTAGGAGGAGAAGCTGCATCAACACCACCACTGTCTCCATCAAAGAGGCCGCCACTCAGATTCCCAAACTTTGATTTGCATTTTCTGTCAAGTATGTCAGGAACAACATCTTCCAGCCAATCAGATGATGATTTCTGAAGCCGGATTTTATGCATTTTCTATCAATTTGGTTCAGGAAAATTTGTTGATTGGAGGGCTTAGCTCTAAGATCTCAAATTTGGCATATAAGATCTTTAACTTCGACGAACTTTGAACATGTACAAAAAATAAAATAAAATAATATATATAGACCTTAAAGCAAAGTAAGGGTAACAAAATAAACAAATGGTAGCACTAAATATTAATGTCTTTGTTTTTATTTTCTAGCCAGGAACAAGAAGATTGTCAAATAAAAGAAATTTTCTACAGGCACAAGGAAAGAAACTATCCTGCTGCTGATCAAATAATATGATCTGAAAGGTTCGGTGGATTATGACTGAGGTATAATTCTATATCCAACGGCAAGTATAGCTGCCAACAGAGCACGGTGCAGCACGGAATTATCCTTATTAATGTGAGCTTTGTTAAGGGCTTTCAGCCAAAATGAAAATTTCAAGATTGATCGGAGACAAAGAGAACACAAGAAAAGAAAAGAAAAAAGAAAGTATATATAAACTTCCTCATAACTTCTAATAGGCTCAAACTCAGAACTTGAGTGCAAGAGCCTTGACCAATTTCATGAAGAGAACCTTTTGTGCGTACAAGAGGCAAAACCATGCAAAGCTACAACTTGGGAAACACGACCTGCGAACTGTCTGCCATGAACCGCAACTGAAGCTGCGAAGGAGGTTGGTTCCAATAGAAACACCATGAAACGTACCGTACAGCAGGACTAGGTGCAGAATGTTCCACCAGGAGAACTCGCCCATAATCATCAGCTAGAGTACCCATATGGTGAAGCAATCTTTCAGAGGAAAAACTACGTCCATCAGAGACCCAAGCTTTTCTATCCTTCCACAATAACCAAACAGTAGCAGCTAATAAAACACCATCCTTATCCATCGTGTTAGAATTAACACTGGACCAAGGCTGCTGAAGATAAGTCACCATCCAGTCCCATAAAGAGCAAGAGAAAAAGCCCTGTTGGTGATGGGGAGCAACAAGATGAACCCACACGCTTGTGGCTCGAGGGCAATCACGCAACACATGAAGCAGAGTCTCGTGTGCATGGCAAAAGGGGCAAGATGAAGATGCAGAATCTGCAATATGAGGAGCTGCTTTCGAAGCATTTGTAGGGAGCCTATCATTCAAGGCCAGCCATAGAAAGATCTTGCACCTTTGCGGGATGTGCAAGCGCCAAAGCCACCTCCATTGCTCACTCTTTGGCATAGGTTTCATTATTTCCAGCGACAGTGAAGAAAACTGACAATCATATATGTACGAGAAAGAAAAGAAGCAGTCAAACTTGAAACTAACTTCCTCATTCAACGCCTCAATTCAGCGCAAACAACCATGACATGTATCGTTTGTACTTATTCCCACATTTATTTTCCAAGACACACGTGTCCAGCAGACCAGCACTATGCATCCATTTGCCATAAATTCATTTGCAATTGCAGTTTATAACTCAATTGGCAGTCTTTCAGATTTGAGTATGACGTTCAAGTCGAAAGTTTGATCCATCACCAAGCCACATTTCCCCTCATTTATTCAGATGTTTGAACTTCCAATGCAACGATATTAAGTTTTAACGTAATTAAAAACCAAATTTGAAAAACGAAAAAACTAATAAAATAAATCGAGCTAGTATGTTGCCACTTGCCAGACGTTTATGCATTTCTTTTGATACTCGGGGGCAAAACGCCCAACAGAGAAACTAGCCAGGAAATGAAGGAAGGACTTCTGCAAGACCCTCACAAGAAATGCATAATTAGAGACTATCCCTTAATGACCACAAACAGTTAGAAACTTCAAAATTGAGTATAACAGAGCGGACTCCAAAATACTCTACATATATCAACGGTCACGTGAAACGACACTCATTAAATACCAAAAGGCTCCATTTTTACGCAATGTGGGATAACATCAAGAAAATAAACTACGACAAGCTACTTGAGAGTTACTCAACTTGCTGCACCAGCCTCATCTCCAAAAGGGGAGATAAGGTCCAATGCATAACAGACTGGTTACAGAAGCCTAGATTAAAATATACAAATTGCATTAACAGTTGGCCCAGCTGTCTTCTGGCTTACCCAAATAAGCAAACCAATACATTGTGAATTACAGCTACCAAGAATATTAAAACACAAATAAACAAAAAAGATTTATATTAAGATGAAGGCGAATGAACAATTAAACAAGTATAAGATACGCAAATGGAAGCCTTGTGGCACCTTCATTATGTTATCATGTTTGGATGAGAGGTAAGGAGAGAGAGAAAGAGAGGGAAAAAATAACACATACCCTCGTTTGAAAGATTTTTTATAATGAGAAAAGAGAGGGGAAGTGTTCTCTCTTTGTTCCCTCAAAGCTCTAAAATTCTTCCCCCTTAAATTGAGAGATAAGGAGGGGAAACAAGTTTATTTTAAATCAAATAAGAAAAAATGAGAGTTAATTCTCCTTACTTCAACTATAACTCCCACAAGGGAAAAGAATCCATCTCCTTTTCTCACTTGAACATTCAAACAAGGAGAATTAACTCCCTCTCCATCCCCCTCCTTTCCTTACCATCACTTCCCTCTCACTTAAAAACATAAACATAGCATTAGTCACCAGGAGATTGTAGTGTTCAAGGTGGGGGGTTCAATAAGAGTCTCCAACTCCCCACCTAGATTCCAATAAGAGTGTCTTACCTTACCACAACAATAAATAAATAAAAACAAGTATAAGACTGAGAATGAGACATCTCTTGAAAACACACAAGCGAGAGAAGGTAGGAGGAAATGAGAAGAAAGTGCTTCAATCTCTTTGAATAGAACCCATTCGTATATTAAGTAGAGGAACATCATAATAGCTAAGACACAACAGAAAATTATCTCCCATAAAAATTGGCCGGGCATAATAATATTCAATTCAAAAGCATCTTTTGCTACAAGCATACAAGCTTCAAACCGCTGCAAACCAGGCACAGCTTCATTAAATATTGCCCACCTTCCTTTTTACAAAACTGAGATGAATGTGCAGAAGCTTCTGTAAACTCTCCGAGCAAACCAACCACAATATACAAAATAACTTATACCAAATACTCCATGCAACATAATAATAATTGGACAGATTATTATTGGTTTCATAGTGTGTGCATCACGCACATCATAGGAGTTAAAGCCTCATGTCACTTCCTTACACATCAAGGAAGTTTACGAATACAGAACAACCAGGCAACCAGGAAAGTAGTAAAAAGTGATTTTTTGGACTTCCGATATCTAATTTACTCCAATAGAGTGTATGTCCGGTTACAGTCCTAAGAGTTAGCTTTCTTGTGTATGTTTCCACTTCTAATAGTCCAAGGTCTTCTGTTCACAAAGCGACATATAAAGGCCCTAGTTCAGCAACCGCTGTTACTTATCACACCGACTAAACAATCAACAGTAAAGTTCTGACTTATACTCGATAATATTAATCTTAGTATCGTAGGGATTCCCACTCTTCAGCTCCTTTCGAAACATCATTCAGAACTTATTTAAATGACACACCTCCCACGTGTAAGGGAGTTTACACTAGCAGAGCAACTTGATGAAAGGTATATATATGACATATCACAGTTCTACATCTCAAAAAATTAAACAATAGCATCGGCTGTTTATTATCCAATTTGTTGGAAAACCACAACCAAAGAGGTGTAGCCCATAAATGAAAGGAGAGAATAATAATAATCTTTTTTCTTTCCATGGAAGACGAGAGTAAAGGGTTTTCTACTTCTCATAGACCAAATCCTGTTAAAATGAGCAGAAGGAGTGCTTAATGCAAGTATAGATTGTGCAACCCATAGCACACAATGCAAAGACAAATAATCATTAGTACCTTTCATATGATCAGTTCCATTGTCTACACTACAAGAAACACCAAACTAGTAACTGCAAGAGAGACAGCGAAAAAATTTGTGAAAAGCATATATGTTACCAAGTAGGGAATATGACCACAGAGGTTGGATGAATATATGATTATTAAACAATAAGAGACAGGCACAAAATCTGCAATTATCAGCCAAGTAAATCCCCACCCCCTCCCCCCTTCCCAAAAGAAAATTGCCACGTAAGCTAATTCCAAAACAGAGAAAAGGAGGAACAAGTTCCTCAGATCTTCAAAACAAAGAATACAAAGTACAGTTTACTAGTGCACAAGTTGAATTGGAGTAAAATGATATTTCATTCAGGTTTATATAAGTGCATAACCATCTTCTAATATCAATAACAACTATGAACATTTTATTTCCCACTTTCCATCGTCTCAACCAACCAGACCCAAAGGGTATCGGATATTTGTCTTCTTAACAATCATTCAGTTTCATATAAGTAGACTACTGATCTATCAACAATTGATTATTTTATGTTTAACATATTTGTATTTTTCATATTAAAGAACCAACCTTTCCCCGTAGAGAGGAATTTGACAGAGTGCCAATTCTATAAATATTTACATAATTATACGAATAATCCTATTTCCCTGTTCTACATCAAGATAATGATTTTGCTCACTTCTTTTGTGGGTCTCTTGGGTGGAAAATGTCAAAAGGAAGGAGTAAAACAAAGAAAAAAAAGCCATTATATCCGTTTAAGATGCATTAAAAATTATATACGTAATACAATGACTGTTCTTCCATTTTACTTAAAATCTCCAATAGAACCAAAGTATAATATTTTCTAAGCACAAGAACTAATGCTCACGCACACAAAACTTAAAAAGAAGTACCAATCTGAAAGAAAACTGGGAGTACAGGTGATGATCTGATGGTGACTGATTGAAATCAATGATAACTAGTCAAGCACCAATAACCAGAACGCCAAGGAAGCAGGAAGGACAAAAGCATTCATGGACTGACTCTGAACCAAACTTATAAGAAGCATGTACAGCAATGTCATAAAGATATTCCCATACCTTGAAAAACTTGAAAACCCTATTGACCAGCCTTCAAATTTATACTTACCACAAGTATCTTTGTTCCTAGAAGAGAATCAACAGGAAACAAAAATAATGTTCAAATGTCACGAGAATTTCAAATAATTAAAAGAAGCTGTATTTCAATGTCAACTCACATTAAAAAAAGCAAATCACCAGCACCCTTTCATGCAAGGGGACATAGAGCAGAGAAGGATAAAGCTATAACAATGGCGTGTATTTGATTTATGCAAGAAGATGGTCTAGAAATGAAAAGTTGCGACAATATTCCATATAAAACAAATTTGGATTTCACATAACAGAAATATTGTCTAATGTAAAGAAAGACTAGAAGTAAAATGAACAGAGTATTTCTGCACCACCCTTGATGATCAAGAAAAAACCTACAAGCCAGTTTGTTGAAGGATTAAAGATTTACTTTTTAAGAATTTTAGTTACCTATCAGTAATAGATTAAGTTTTACGAGCTTTTCTACCACTGCCGCCACAATTCTTAAATAAAATAGTAACCGATAGTAAGAGAATAATACATCCTTCAAATGAAAGAGACATAATTTGCCAAACAAAGAGAAGAAGCCAAAAAATTTCCCTGACTCCTCCATCCTTCAAAGATAGAGTGAAACATTAAGCTGAAAGACCATTCAAAGACAATTAAAAGATAGAGGCAATTCATAGATTTTGACTAATGATCATTAGCATCTACCCTAAATACATTATATATAGTTAATGAAGATTTGAAAAAAAGAGAAAAGAAAAAGAGAGACAGGGATGCGGTACAGCATCATAATGAGCCTCAGAATGAAATAACTGCAAATGTAGAAGAGAGAAGCCATAAAAATAATAAACTGCAACACGAGCAAAAATCAAATTTACACGACCAGAAATATGAGCATGTTCAATTAAATATGATGGTGTTCACAATAGAACTATAGAAGTATAAATAATTTGAAGTATTGTACACTAAATGAGAACAAGTGGAAGCATAAAGGAAATAAGCCACACCATGATGTAACCATTTTCAATGTATTGAATTTCTATACCACCTTATGTATTCACATACCAACATGGGTATTCTACATTAACACATGCACCATAAGATCAAACGAGAAACAACTTGATTCCGCGGTGCTCGAAAACCCATATCCCAACATCTATGAAAATTAGATATTTCGATCTAAATCACAGACAATGCAAAAAGCAAAAAGGAGAGACCCAACATACACAACTCATGAAAACAGAGACTCTCTTAAGACCTTTCGATCATGCTACACGAACGTGCCAACCGAAGGCGAAGAGTCAAGCTGCCTCCATGCACACTTGCCTCTGTCTCAATAGGTTCACACTCATATGGCTTCCTGCACCCAGGACAGCGGCCATCCTGCTCAAGAATCCTCTTGTGGCAAAAGAGGCAAAGCCGGAACCCACATAGGCAAGGCAAAAAGCTTGAGTCCGTCAAATCAAGATCCTCACAGCATATAGGACACGAAGAAGGCGAAGAAGTGCATGCGCAGGGGACCCCTCCCCCACATCGGGGATTCGGTAAACTGTGCTGCTTAGACAGATTAGGCAAACTCTGAGGGCGAAAAGCATCATCAGGCCTCCAAGCTCGGCCATTACCAGAGGCCCACGGAACTAAGCTACCACTATCGGGTTTACAATTCCGAGCTCCTAAAGTCGACCCGTTAATCACTTCACGAGGCGAAACCATTTGCACAACAGGTTCATCACGAAGCGAAGGGTTTTGATGCTTTTGCTTATCATCGGCGGCTAAAGCATCAGCCACAGCCTCCCAATCATCCAAGCAATCATCATCACCTTCTTCTTCTTCTTCTTCTGTGATATTCCCAGAGCAACACCCGGCACTGCTAGAACTACTGCTACTGCTGCTGCTGCTGCTGCTGCTTCCGGTGAAGTTTGTCCCAGAATCATTACCGCACAACACGCTACTATTAACACTGGTGGGACTGTTAGATTGCGATTCCAAATCACTGTCTTGATGGATCGATCCATCATCCCTTTCACCTCTACGCCTCATCTCCAATTGCTCCAACGAACGTTTTCCGTGCTTCCCAGTTGGCAATGGCGGCGCGTGGCCTTCTTCCACTCCGTCCTTGCATCCCTTGCTCTTGACCGCACCTGACACTCATCAATCGTTATCGACGAAGGAGCAAAATCAGAAAAAAAGAACAACGAATCAATGTAAACATGCGTATGAAAATTGTGTATGAACATCAACGTTACACTCGCGTACTTTGAGATAGCCATTGCTCGCGTCGCGCGTCAATCTTACACTGCTTCAATTTAGCGGACCTGTTGGTCTGAAATTTGCAGAAAATTAGGATTAGGTAAATAAGAACGAACAGAGAGCGGAATGCATATACATAAGCACAAGAAGAATCAAAAATCTTCTTACCCTCTTCTTCTTGCCGAGATTCTTAGCGTTTGCGGCTGAAGGAATCGGAGCGGTGGTGATTGAATCGGAAACCATTTGGATTCGACTTCAAAGGATAAGAGATTCGCAAAAACCCTAATTTCTGAAGGAGAATACAGAAAATTCTAGAGAGAGAAAATCAATGGATAACAGAAACTCCTCTGCTCCTCTCGCCCTTTTGGATTCAGATTATTTCAGACTAATGTATTTATAAGATGCTCAATTCCCAAATTACCCTCGCTTTTATTCAATTTTCAAAGAACTCAACGTGGGGTTTTCTAGAAATTCGAGGGAAAACAAGGTTATATATGTAAGAAGGGATACGAGGAACTGAAAACGACGTCGTTAAATTTGCGGCTATCCGTAAGTGAATTTTAACCCGAGATTGTACCATTAATTAGACTGTTGCTTTAATTAATTACAACAACAATTCTAGCTTACTTTCGTCTCTCGGAAGATAAGATATTTTATTTTCTCTCAAAAGAAACAAAAATAAAAAAAGAGGACCACGGTAAGATATAACATGCATGATTAACTTTTTTTTATAAATAAATATTTAATTTAGTTTTTTAAAGATATATAAAATATTAATTTGATCTTTTAATTATATCAAATTAATTCTTTTAGTTAAATTAATTTAATATAAAAAATAATGTTAGAAGACTAATTTAATATATAAAAATTGATATTAAAAAATTATTTTAATATTAAAAATAATTAAATGAACAAAAGAATATTTTATATATTTTTAAAGCATCAATTTAAATATTTACTTTTTATTTTTGTTTTTTCTGGCCAATAGGTTGAGATGAAACTCATTTGCCTTTTCTCTTTTTTTTTTTTCGCTTTTTGGAAAATAAGAGTCTCAGTCTCAGGTGTTAAGCATACAAATATAATATACAATATATTAGTCATATGATTAAATTGATTTTCAATTTCTAATAATTCATAAATAAAAGCTATCCCCTTTGGTTGGGATCTTCCTTTTTACTCAAGAACTCAAGATCAGTTAAATGAAGAAAACAATATTTTCTGGTGTCTTATGAGGCACAATATTTAATTATATATTTTTATTCAATTAGCTTAATAATCCTTCACATTATTAAAAAAATAAAGTATTAAATATTTTTTAAGTTTCTAAAATATTAAACGCTCTTATTTTTTTATTCAATACTTTCTACTTTAAACAATTAAGATGTTAAAAGAACTTATTAAGAGAATATAACTTTACTCTATTTTAATTTGGTGATGAATAGTTTTTATATTCTATTTTTAAATCATAATATTATGTGATTACCATATTGTAAAAATAACTATTCATAAAAATACTACGAGTGGCAAGGATATTAAGAGTTTTATAATAATAATTATTCTCTACAATTCTAAGTATATTTTTTAGTTATTTGTTAAAACAATTTTGAGAGAAAAAAATAGGCCCTCTCGTTTATCCCTTAACTTTCCTTTATCTGCAAAGAATTCTCAAATGTGAAGACAATGTCAAAAATATAACATCATAATTCCCTTGAAGCAATAATATCTTCATTATATACATTCTATAATTAATACAGTTACTTAAAAATAAAATAATAAATAAATAAAAGTTCAAAAGATTTTAGTAAAAAAAAATAATACATGTATCCAGTTTTAAAGTTATGAAGTAGTTTTAGAACTAGGTTTAAAATTGGATAATTACATACATTTTACTTTGTTCTACATTATAATGACATGTATGAAAATTTAAACCTATAACTTAGTATAAATTATTTAAATCTCTTACCATTAGTTCATTTATATTGACTTTAATTTGTTCTGCTTTATTTCAACTTTATTATGCTTGTAATTGTTAGTGTGCGTTAGCTTCACATATGGCTTTTTAAGTATTTCATTAGTTATTGTTAACTTTACAAAAGTTCAAAATTTACTAAAAACACTTTTTAATTAGAGTTAAGTCAATAAGAATTAGTCAAATATTCAAAAAGTGAGAGCACACTTCTAGTATTACAAGATTAAAAAAAAAAGACATATAAAAATGTAAATTAACTTAAATTAACTTCTATAAGGGTAACATAATACTCTAAACAAACTGTCATGTTTTAATCGTAAACAGTGGTTATTAAGTTTGGTTTAGATTATTTATAATACTAACGCCCGTTCACATAATTACGATGCACTTTCAAAGGAAGGAATAAAAAAATCTTTCTTCTTCTTAACGGGCCAACGCCAGCACTAAAAGAAACAAAGCCTATGGTGATGGATTAAAATTAAAATGGCGTTATTAAGAGTATGCTATAAATGAGAGTATTGGGTACTGGGTAATTTATATTTATATAATAATATTCTAAATTTGAACTCTTATGCCTTTATTTTCCTAATCGAAACGGATTTTTTTTTATAAAAAAATAAACTTTATAACTTTGGTAAATAGACTTTTCAATCTTTAATTTTTGTAGTTAGTGTGTGTTTAAATTAGTTTTTTTTATAAAAAAAAAAAAACTTATGATGAAAAGAGAGATTTTGAAAAAAAAAATGTATTTTTGAGTGTAAAATAATCAAAATCAAACAAGCACTTAATCATTATCAAGTTTGAATAACATCTCAGTAATTATGTTTTATGAAATAAAGCACAAGATGAAACAAACATGCAGAGAATATGTGTATATATGCCTGTTGTACAAGTTGTATGATGAGTTTAGGGAAACCAATCGGCCAAATTACAGGACTCATGGCCCATCCATCAACTCATACGATAATGCCGCTAAAGAGACAACTTCTGGCTTTAGAATGTCATTGCTGCAACAGTTGTAACTGGGAGGAATATTACATACTAGAATGGACTTAATCTCCTCTGATGTGAACTTCCTTTCAAGTTTTAGAGAAGGCAGCTCCCATTAGCATTATGTTTTTACAATGACAATTAACAAGAGTTAAGGGTAGTCTCTGTCTCATGTGGGCTTATTTTTAGCTAAGCTAGTTTTTATTCATGATCAATTTTATAATTCAGTTTTTAGAGTGAAAAGTAGAAGAATTTTTTTTGGTACAGGAAAAGTAGAAGAGATTAAAAATTCTCATCATTGATGATGAAGGAAGTCCCAGCAGAATTATAAAGAACGTTGTTAAAAAAGTTTTCCAAAATTTATAGGAAATAAGGTTATTGTGTCAAGTATTATTTTTCTACCTTTAAACTTTGAACAATCTTTGACGGAAAATGTTTATTCACATTTTTCTTTGCAGGTTATGTTTTTATTTTGAATAAATATTTATTTTAGTCTTTAAGGATACAAATAAAATCAGTTTGATTCTCTAATAAATTTTGACATTAAATTAGTTCTTTTGAATAATTAATTTAATATAAAAAGTAATATTAAAAAACTAAATTAATATTAAAAATTAATATTTTAAAATTATTTTGATATATTTATTATTAAAAAATTTAACTAATAATTTTTATGAATCAAAATGAAGGTTTACTTTTTTTGTTTTTCGTTCAAGTGCTTTCTTTCTTCACATGTGACCACTTTCGGGACTTCTTTGGAGGCATAGCTTCCCCCCGGGGGTCTTTTTCACACACACACACACATATATATATATATATATATAATATATATATATATATATATATAGAGAGAGAGAATGAATGTTAAAGCAGCTATGAATCTAAATTTATCTTGTTCTTTAATTTTGATGTTAACATATTAAGCATGAATTCTCTCAAAGTAGCTGTTATCAAAACAAAATAGTTTTTTGTCTAATTTTATATTTTTTTCATGAACCTAAATTAACTTGCAAACAATATCAAAGTTAAAACCTTAGAAAATGATCATCTACTTTCATATTAGTAGTTTAATTTATGATGATTATAAGTAAGTAACACTAAATTAATAATTTCCTAACATATTATTTATTGTTGTCAAAAAGATTTTTTTTATTTTCAATTTGGAATATATTTCCCTTTGTTATCAAAATAAGAATATATATATATATATTCTTATTGTTAAATATCTTAAATTCACTCTACCTTCTTTTATAGTTGTTAGTAATTTTTTTATTTTAATTTACTTATCTACCATATTTATCTTTTACCCTCTCAAAATTGTGAGACAAGTTCCATTGCTGTAACAGAAGTCTACAACTTAATAGGCATGTCATACTAAATTTTTGCTACATGCTATTTATACAGTTACATTTTAGATTTGTCATTATCTTACTTACAATTTTATTATAATCAAAATTGTTTCAAATTATTTATTTAAATTTTCTATTACATTTTTTTAATAAACATCAGTACAATTTCTAATTGAAGTTAAATTCATGTTTAGCATTGTTCATTGAATATATATTATGAAATTGTTTCACCGTGCAACGCACGAGTACCTGTAGTGTGTGTATATATGGCTGTTGTAAAAGTTGTATGATGAGTTTGAGGGAAGCCAATCGGCCCAATCATAGGACTCATGGCCCATCCATCAACTCATACGACAATGCCGCTAATGAAACAACTTCTGGCTCTAGGCTTAGGATAAAAAGGGGCTTTGTTTTAGCCCATATAACAAATTCAAATACGCTTTATTCCACAAGTCTGGCATAATCGGAAACAGAGCATTGGCATAATCGAATCCTTAGTTCCTTAATCCTTAATTTGAGTGCCCTGCACCTGGAGACATATTTGTCTTTCTCGGTTATCACTCATGTAGGACATTTTGAACCACATGGCACGTTCACGATCGAAAAAATAAGAGTATCTTCGTAACAAATCTTTTTTAATTATTTAAAATATAGAGTATTAAATAAAAAATAGAAAGATATAATATATTGGAAATTAAAAAATTATTTAATACTTTGGATTATTACAAAGATTTATTAAGGAGATATAAAATTATTAAAAAAAAAACAATGAACCACCTATCAAGTTTAAGATAAAAGAAAAGATATTTGTATAAATTTTAGTAAAATATGTGCATAATTTAAATGATTAAAAAAAATTACAATTAAATTAAGGTATTACACAATAACTCAGATAAAAATATGTATAAAGTATAAGTTTATAGAATTTTCGTTATTTTTAACTCAAAAAGAAACTACGACTTGGTAGGTTGACCAATAAAAAAAGACCGCCTGGCACAATGCCCCAAATCAAAACAACCACAACCGTCTCGCTTTCAGAAGAAAAAGAAAACCTACCACCTCGTATGTGTCTCGTGTATTTACATTTTCCTTTGAGCAATGATTGTGATACCATACAGTTAATAGTAATGCTAATTACACGCATTTAATAATTTAATTTTGATCTATATTGCGAGCGTAAAATATTTTTAAATGTGCACACATTTTATATAATATTTTACCACATTTAAGCACACTAAGTTTGGGAGACATTTTGTTAATTTATTCAAACACCTTTTATTAAAAAATTTCCATTTTTACATAGATTTATTCAATATTACATCAACATATTTTTTTACTAGTTTATGTACAATCTAATGACTCTACACATTAAAAAATTTCACACCTTTTATAGATTAAGTTTATTCTAAAATTTTAATGAGGTTATACACTTTTTTTAAATTATATATATAAATTGCTATAACAAACTCTCAGTGCAACGAAAATAAACTTAAAACACTCACAAGTGGATAAAGAGAAGCTAAGGAACTTGATGTTCTAACATCTTAAGATTATTTAAGTACTCCATGTGTCTAATAGGCAAAGTTTAAACTCACGATGAGTTAACACGGCCCATTCAAAATAACGGTTGATTGACCTTTACCTACAAGGAAGGAATTTTAATTTTAATTTTAATTTCAATTTCTTTATCTTTCTCTCTCTCTTTCTAGTTTATCTCTCATTTTAGTTCTTACTTAGATTTTGGAAGAAAATATTTTAAATTAATTATTAAAAATTTAATGTTAACAGAATTAATTCACGTTTAATAATAATATTTAAAAAGTGATTTTTGAAGTGATTTTTGAATAAGTGATTTTGTATGATTTGTATAAAGTAAAATAACTTTTACATTACAATTACCAAAAAAAAAAAAGACATTCACTATCACAATATTTAAAATTTATAAAATTCATTTGTTTAATGTTGATGTAGTAGTTGGTAGATCTAAGCAATGTACTTCACCAAATATGAATGAGAGTGTTCTTAGAATCAGATAAGATTAGATGGTCTAATCAGCTTCATCATAAATTAGATACTTAAACAATTATCATTCAGTTTTATAATCGAATTCACAATTAAATTATTTAGATAATTCAAAATCATTCAAAATTCAATTATTAGCTTGATTTATCTAGTTAAACTAACAAATTATTACTTTTTTATTTTAAAAAAATCAATATTTTCATTATTTACAAATTTTTTTATATTTTTTATATTATTACATGTAAATTATTTTTATGATGTCATCTGATTCAATTAGCATATTTAAATAATTGAATCAATTAAACTTGAACTAAACTGAGTTTAATTTTGATTATTACCAAATCATTAAAAGAGTTTGATTATCACAATAATTATCTCGAAATTTTAACACTTTTAATGATGTGTCAATACATAATTAGATGACAGTATAAATTTTTTTTACACTGATAATAAATTAAAATTAAATTCAACTAAAATTCTCACCTATTCACTATTTAGCCAAATTTTAACAAAATTAATGAACGACACAATTGTTGGCACAATAAAAGTAACTTAGGTAACTAACTTGCATTGATTTGAGTGGAAGAAGCTCAGTCATCTTAAACATCTTGTCCCGGATTTGATAATTTGAGCGGTGTGTATAGAGAAAATACAGTTGAAATGAATTCTTGCTACATGCACCTGACCGTACTCAGTGAGATTAGTGTTTTTTCTTCCGAACAAAGAGATACCTTGTTTAAAAAAAAAAAAAAAGGTAACATAGGTAATAATGTAATTCTAATATTAATCGCTCTTTCATGGTCGCCAAAAGCTTTATGATTTTGCTACAAAGAAAATTAATTATTGTCACCACAGACTTCCGTTTCCCAAAAGCAATGAATAACCAAAATATTATTAAAAAATATAAACGTCCATGCCCGTTGTGTAAAAGTGCCATTGACCCAACACAACTTGCAAACAAAACCGGCAATTGGACCTCTGTGGCTTTAAACCGTTCAAATTTCTATAACTTACTACCTTCAACCCGACAATCCTTCACCTGATTTCATCTCGTAACTAACTCAACATGGCCTCTAAAGAGAATAATTCATATATAAGCGAGTAAATATAATATAATGTGAGAAAAAAAATCATATTTAATAGCTAAAAAAGTGAATATGATATATATATACTTGAATTGAATCTTGACTCGAGTAGTTTAAACTTTTGGTTCATGTTAGTGCTGATTTTAAGTACATCATGTCACACTCCCAAAATTCATCGGATTTCACAGGAACAAATTAAAACTCAATTATGTAAATTTAAATTACACGTAAGTATGTTTGAAATTTTTCACAAAAAAATATATTAAAATCGGGTGGGAAATAGTGGAAGAAAATATGAAAAATTAATTATCTAAGGAAAGCGTGCGTTGAAATTAAAACCAGCACATTGGCCTCCTCGTGGCATGTCAATTATGTACGATAATAATCTATGATGAGATATTGGTAGGAAAAAAGAATGATTTAGTGCTATTTTATTGATCATATTTTAATTTAATATTTTTTATTTAAAATTTTAATTTCAATACTTATTATTAATTAATAATTATAATAAATATATAATTATTTTATGTCAAAATTTAATTATTTTATTAAAGATTTGAATAAAAAATTATTAACAGAGAGATAATATTTTTTTTTGTGTGACGATTATTATATATTAAAAATATATAGTAAAAATAATTTATTAAAACATAAAATTGATATCAAATTTCACACTAAACAAAAACATTTTAAAATACATATATTGGACTGTTTTCACCTATCATTGACAATTGTATAACATGGCCTGTAGGTATCCCACTATCCCCACCCAAAATCAAGTAAAAATAAATTCAGTGAGGATTAAATGCCTTATAGGTCCCCCACATGGCATGACGAGCCCTAATCATCCTTATTTCTTTAATTTCAAGTATTTTTAAGTTCCTAACTATAAGAAGAAGTAAAAAGTCCAAGTAATTAATCAAATAATTGATTACCTGAAACTCAGAAGGAGAGGAAACTAGCCCTATACGCTAAAAAGGGAAAAAGACATCTCTTTTGAGTGAAAGTGGTTAAGATTTTAGTTGTAGGAAAATCCCAATCCTCTTTAATAAGAAAATTTTTATCTCATCAATTTAGCACAAGACTGTGTCATTTTTTTAATGAATATTCTACGAGCCTGGTTATAATTATGTTCATTTAAAAAAAAAAATTAGAGAAAAGAAGTTAGCTCTCATTATATAATATAACACCAATATAAGGAAGAAAAAAAACCTAGATCATTAGTACTAGCTTCAGTTATTCTATATCGTTCCTCGGCCCAATGTATGTGTTTCACATTCTTCTATAGTTTAGAATATTAATGCAGGTTATATATACTTGTGTTTGGTCCCAAAGGAGACACAAGCATATGACCGACATGAAGAATGTCATAGGCTAGGTGCTCATTGCTAACTAGCTTTTGGCTCCCGCTTCATGTTATATGTGGCTCCATTTGTTAGGAAATTGCACGTGGTTTGATAGGTTGAAAAGTGTACAAGCTTAGCTTGAGAAGATGTATAACATATATATGCATGAGAGTGGGGTGAGTGGGGTATAAGAACATAGACGGATAGGGGTTTATCACATTTTGAAATGGGACGTGTTTTTTTTAATGATGAAAATGGAGGAACTCATTTCTCGCTGATGAAGCATAACGTGAGTGTTTTGGTATATTTTCTAATATGTAGTCTCATAATCACGTTTAGAGACAAAAATTATTTCAAATGTAGTATCAACATGTTTGACAATTTCTAAACAATAATCATATTAGAGTATAAACGTGATTTTAATAATTCAAATATAAACATAATATTTTGTTGTTTTTGTGGTGAAAAATATATACTCATATATGTATTGACATAAATAATTTAATAATTTGATATTATATAATTATTTTAATAAACTTTAAATAAATATAAGCTAATATTTTTTTAAAATATTATTATAATTATACTTAAAATAATTTTATTTTTCATTACTTTAAACAAATTTAATTTTTAAAATTTTTTTTGTCATCAATTTATTTACAATTAATATTTTTAACATCAATTTATTAATAATTTAACTCAAAATAACTCATATTTTTTTTTAATTACATGTTAAAAAGTGATTTTTATTAATAATATTTAAACAACATTCATTTTAATAAAAATAATTTTTAAATAAAAATTTCTAAATATAAACCACTTCACTCAAATTTATTTCTAACTAAAATCATATCTAATCAAAATTAAATTTATAAAATTTAATCCAATCACACATTTTGCCAACTAAATCCATTTACTTTGCTGACCTGTAGGCATCGTGTCAGAATGAGATTCACCGCATTCTATTTACCAAATCTTGCCAAGTTAAAAAATTCCTAAATTACTTCTCAAAAGAAAAATCATAAATTTTATTCCTTTAATTAATGATTATGTCTTTGTATGAAGGCGCATCACGACTGCGGATGCAGACAGAAAAGAGAGAAGCCGCTTTAAGGCTTAGTGCATATTTGAAAAAAATGTTTTTTTATAATTAAAATTTATTTTATTTAAAATTTATTTTGTTTATTTAAAGTATGTAAAATTGATTATAAGTTAAAATTATATTTTTTTAGAAAATCTTTTATTTTTAGAACTTTTAATTATTTGATTTCAAATTATTTCAAATTTTTCCTCAACTAAATAATTTTTTTAATCATTTCATATATTTTTTGGTAATTTAATACATAAAAATAAATTTTTTATACAATTTTAAAAAAATATTTATAATTATAAATTAACATATCCAAACATAAATTAATTTTCTCATAATTAATTTTCTTAAAAATTAATTATACACAATCAATTTTTAACATAATTTTTTTCACAGTTAATCTAAACACACACTAAATAGATTGTCTTATCTAAAGAGAGAAATTTGTATAAATATAACAATGTCACGTAAAAATTGAATTTATGCCGTGAAATTAATTTTATAACAAAATTAAATTGTCAAATATATTATTTTAAGTGTACGTAAAATTTATTTTCCATAAAAAAATTATACATACCTTACCTACATGCACTTGAACTCTAAAAAACTTGTTTTCTTTTATAGTAATAATACTTACATAAATTTTATTCTTATAAAATTTTCAGACTATTATGTAAGTTATTGGATAGTACATTGATTCCATTATAATTTTTTTTTAATGGTTTAGATTATCTCACCTTAAAGTCTACAAAGGTTATATGAGAATAAAGTCTCTACAAGTATTATTATTTATTTTTATAATTTTTCCTTTTAGATTTTAGACCTTTCAAAGTTTCTTATTTTATAACTTAAAATTTTTATTTTTGTGCTAACTTGCAATGTTATACATATGTTATGCATGGAGTTATTTGGTTGTCAATATTTTTTATTCTCTTTTGAAAATTTATAAATCAATAGTGTTATTTCACACAAAAATTGTTTTTACAAAAGGCTATTAATAGGTGATATTGTTTTTTTTTTAACTTCAACTTTTTTATGAGACCCACACCAATTAATTTCTCCTCTTTCATGCTTAGATTCAATTGCTCTATGTCATTTGTAATCCTTTCGTTAAAAAGAAAATCGTGTTATTTATCTTTTTCCTTTATGATTTTATAACAAATATTTTTACGAGCTGTCTTCATTTTAGTGAGTTGGTCTCACAACCTAAACTTCCTTTCTTGTGGTTGAATTTCCAAGTGCATGGCAGGTGGATTGCAATGTAATGGCGAGAGTTAACATTTTACTATTATGAGCTTCTCTTTTTTTTTAACCAATCAATCAAATTATTTCACCCAAGTTAAATTTTTCTTATATAAAGCATAAATTTTAATTTAACGAATTATTCCAACCTCTTCCATGGTTGAGTCTACCTAATTTCTATCTCTGAAGACCCTTACCAAAAAATAATGGAGTCAAATTTATAATATTCGAAGTTAAGTAACGCGTCGAAACTATAAGAAATAGTTAGCAAACCCCCCTTTTCCCGGTTGCTAAGAAACATAAAAGCTATAATTGGAGGTTTATAAAATATAAGAATACTGAAAATTCTAGGCAATGACAAACTGGTAATTAACACATGTCGTAGAAAATAGTTTAATTATAGTCAAAATTATAAAGACCACGTACAAATCACTTTCAGCTGAATTTTAATACATCGACATGGATATAATAGAGGTATCTATACATATAAGAATGCAAACCATACTGACTGCTCACCAATTCAAAAGAGACTTGTCCTTTTCCTTTAATCTTGTATGCATGATTGTAAACAACGCCGTCATCAAATTTATCATCTAGCCAAAGATTGCTCGTACCAAGATCTTCGCTCTGAACGGACCTTACTTAATCAGTTCAAATACGTTCTTTTCTTTGAAAGTTAGACGTGCATATCCAACACACGGTAGAACATAGCTTTCAGGGAAGAAAACGAAATTAACAAATGATATGTGAATCAGAACGTACGTTTATTCTTAATGATTATCAAGCTGAGTTTTTACGCCACTAATTATATAAATAAGTATCTTGTTATTTATTTTTTAGTTTATATTTATTGAGGCGACTTAATAAGTGATTGAATTGAATCAGTGTTAGATCTTCTACTATTTGTTTGATCATCATACGCAAATTAAAACTGGGAAACTAGTTTAATTTCTTCACCAACTTGATTCCGATAATTGAATTTTCTTATCTACTTGATCACTTGCTAAGCAAAACCAAAATGATTCAAAGATTATTTGTCCATTTTGATCCAACTGATAGTAGCAAATCCCCTATTGGGGCCAAATTAAACTGCCAAAAATGGCCTTTCATTGCCACATAATACAAACTAACGCAATTTGCGATCCAATGAGAAATTGGAAAAGAGGAACTCCTGCAGTTTAGGCCTCGTTTTCTTTTCTTTATCCTCCTTAAGAAGAAGATGATAAATTGCATATGCATGCCTCACAGTTCATTATTTGATCTGAATTATGAAATGATAGTTCCAACTAACGCAAACTGGGCTAATCTTTTTCAGAGATGGGCCTGCCTTTTCCATCAATATGGATGCTCTTTGCAACTGTTTGTATGTATAAAGAAGAAAGGTTGGTGCGGAGGTTGAGACCCACGCTGTGAGTAGGTTCAACCGTTCAACATTGAATCATCTTAGCACCTTGATAACTATATAACGCTTAATTAAGTACAAGATATAGTATGATATTTCCACGCGATTATGATGGGATATGGTTAATTTGACCTACTTACTACAATTGTTATACAAATAAAGGACATGGGTCCAAACTACTACCAATTCTCACTCACCTTAGACAACCATAACGTACCGAATGATCATGACCATCATAGTTATCTTTGGTTAAACCGGTGCACGCTCTTTTATTGTAGTCATGGTACAAATTCACAAATATATATTCGTGCATGATTAATGATATTGAAACTAAGATCGTTCTTAATCGTTAACCCTATCTGATTTTTACCATGTAGCTATATCCAAATGTCATATACAACCAATGATATTGATATACTATTCAATATTGATAGCAGTTTGCATAAAGGTTCATAATTAATTGGTGACTAAGAATAGACTATATTTTCCAAAAAGTCTACAACATAAGATTTTTATAAACCACTTTCTCGTTATTAATGGAATATATAATTAACATTTTAGAAGTTCTTATGCATGTTATGAATTAACGTCCAGTTCAAAAACTCATGTTTTCATCTCGAGACTAGCATATTTATTTAACCATTTGTGTATTCTTTATTGTTAGTTATATTTCAAGCACACGTAATTATTAATTATTTGTAAGTGTTAGTATTATGCTAAAACTGTTGAACCACCAGGAATTCACTCCTCCTTGCGCAACAAGCATTTATAGATGGCCTTATTTTCTTCTTTTTTGGTGCGATAGATGGCCTTAATTAGGCATGAGAAAAGCAATGCTATGGGCCTGTGTGGTGTGGAGTAAAATTTTCAGCAACTCGATCGTGAGCATAGTAACTTTTGAATGATAATGCCCTGTCACCTTCACCTGACACCTTAATAACAATGTTAGACCTAAATGTCATCACCCATTATTGAGTATAACCTGCAATACGTAATTGATCTTCTTCACAGGCCAGGCCCTCCTCCCAGTGTCTCGTAATAATAATTCCCCTCTATGCCTCTGCAACTGTAATAGATAATCCTCATTATTACAGTGCTGCCATCACTGCCATTGACGTTTTCGCGAATCTATTTCATCGTCTGTGGTGTTAGGTCGCTTCCACTGTGTGAGCATTTAAGAAGCAGCCTGTACGCGTGGCAGGATTCAGGAAAGGTCTTTTGCATGGTTGAGTAAAAATCAGATGCCTTGAACCCTACAATGCCTATTAATTAATTATAACAAACGAGTTTAACTTCAGAATTTAAATTTGATTAAATGTTAATATATTTTATTTTATTAATAAGATAAAAATATCAAATTATTATAATGAATAAGATTTTTTAAGCTTTTAATTTTTCCTCAATAAATAATTCCAAAATTTATTAACATTATATATAAATCAAAATTAAATTCTTTTTAATTTTAACGATAAAAGAAGTTGCATTTTTGGGCAAAACGAAGCTTCGTAGTCATCTCAGACTTCTTGATCTGATATAAAATGGGGCATAAGATCACCAGCAAATTTATTATTAATTTAAATATTATCACTTAACCAACAAATTAGGACAAGATTAGAAATTTCCAGTCATGTCTTATTCTCTTATCGAGAAGTCAGAAGTCAGTAGCATGAAAATGAAAATGAAATCAAACCAGCTCTTGAGTAGAGTGAAAAAAAGGTCAAAAAAAAAAAAAAAAACAAAACTCCACAAACCCTGTCCCCATCAAACAGACGACAGTGTAGTTTAGCTGCTCTTTTCGCTCAAATAATAAAAAACACGACACGCCGTTTCCACTTTTACCCCAACTGCACCGCTTCACGTATCATGCGTTCGTTTAAAAGCGAACAACATAAATAAAACCGCTACCTCATTTCATTTCAATTCATTCCCACACTAAATTTGAGAACAAACCGGTCACCGCCACCGGCGATGTTGCCGGCACCACCACCGCAACCGTAAACTCCGGCGTTATCCAAATCACAATGTCTCCCTCTTCAGCACCAGCGCAGAACATGAACATAAAGCGCAGGGTGTTCACCTGCATCGCCAAGCTCTCCGACCGTGACACCCAGTCACTCGCCGCCACCGAACTCGAGTCCATTGCTCGGAGCCTCGACCCGAACTCCGTGCCAGTGTTCCTCTCGTGCATACACTCCACCGATGCCTCAGACAAATCCCCGGTTCGCAAGCAATGCGTGCACCTCTTGGGAGTACTTTCCGAAACGCACGGCAACACGCTCTCTCCCCACCTCACCAAAATCCTCGCCAACCTAGTTCGCCGGCTCCGCGACCCGGATTCTTCGGTTCGATCCGCGTGTGTGAATTCGGTTTCGGCATTGTCGAGCCACGTCACCAAGCAACCGTTTTCGTCCTTCATGAAGCCGTTCACCGAGGCTCTGTTCACCGAGCAGGAGCAGAACTCGCAGATTGGCGCGGCGCTTTGCTTGGCTTCTGCGGTTGATTCGGCTCCGGATCCGGACCCGGCGAGGTTGACGAAGCTATTGCCGAAGCTCGAGAAGTTGCTCAGGTGCGAGGGGTTTAAGGCAAAGCCTGCGCTGTTGACGCTCATCGGAAGCGTTGTTGAGGCTGGTGGAGCTTCGAGTCATGGGGCTTTGAGGAATTTGATTCCTTGCTTGGTGGAATCGTTGAGCAGCAACGATTGGGCCGCGAGGAAGGCTGCGGCGGAGGCGTTGGTGAAGTTGGCGATTGTGGAGAGGGACTTGTTGTCTGAATTCAAGGATGGGTGTTTGAAGGTTTTTGAGAATCGACGATTTGATAAGGTTTGCTTCTGATAAGATTTGTTTTTATTTATTTAGGGTAATTTGAAAGTGAAGTGAATTGTGTCTTTTTGTCTTGTTTGGTTTAGGTAAAGTTAGTTCGGGAAGTTATGAATCAGATGTTGGAGGCGTGGAAGCAGATTCCTGATGTTTCGGATGAATTCTCTCCACCTCCTCAATCGCAATCTTCTTCAAATGGTATGTAATTTTTGTTGTTTTGTCTATCTAGTGTTTGCTTGATTTTGCAATTTGGATGAGTATGCGCAGATCGCTTTACAGAAATAGAAACATGATAAATAAGGGGATAAAAAGAGTCGGAGGTGCTGGTCAATCTGGGGTTATTAGATCTTAAATAAATTCAGTTTACCAAAAAAAAAAAAAACAATCAGAATTTTTGTTAACTAGAACTTATTAGTGTCATCAATTTGTCAGTGTCTCTGGCTGGTTTTATGATTAATGTGTTACGTTGAATTTTTTTTTTTATTGTTTTTCATACTTTTTTTGGGTTTGTGCTGTCTTTTTTGGTTCAGAGAATGCAAGTGGTGGGCGCTATCCCCCCCCAGTCTCTCAAAATTCATGTAGTCCTGGTTCTGGAATGGCGAATTTACGTAAGAAATCCACTGCGGTTAGCAGATTAACTCCACCGGATAGTTCTTCTGCTAGCAATGCTAAGAGTATAAGTGCTTTAAGTAGTAACAAGAGAACGAGTTCGGTTGTTTTGCGAAAAATAAACCATAAGAATTGGGATTTTCAAATTGCCGTGTCAAATGCTCCCTCCGCAGCCATGGCTAATCAGGGTGATCTTCAGGAGAGGGATGCAACTGTTTTGGAAAGAAGCAAAAAGGATAAAAGCAGATTTTTAAATCCAGAAATGAAACGGGCTATATTCAATAAAAATTCTGATGACAAAATGCAAAAGCTTGGTGGGTCCAAAGCTGGATCTCGTGTGGTTCCATATCATGAAGAGAGTCAAGATTCAGTTTCTGTCAGTAATGTCACTAAAGATCTCCTTGGGAATGACAAAGAGAGTGAAGATTTATCTTTGATCCGAAACCAGTTACATCAAATTGAGAAGCAGCAGTCAAGTCTACTTGATCTTCTGCAGGTTTGTTCATAATGCTTGACACCAAGTTCCCTCGAACAAATTCTTTTATCTGTTTTGCTTAAGTCTGTAAATTTCTGGAAAGAAGGCTGGTTAGTACTTCCATTGTGTTTAAACTTCATCCTTTTCTCTCTTTTACATATTTAAATGTAGCATGTGTGCCAATCCTTCAATGACGAACATCTCTGACATCCCCCATATTCTAACAGAAATTCATTGGAAGCTCACAAAATGGAATGCGTTCTTTAGAGACTCGTGTACATGGCCTTGAGTTGGCATTGGATGAGATCTCCTATGATTTGGCTATATCAAGTGGAAGGATGACTAATTCTGATGCTCCTGGTAATACATGTTGCTTGCTACCTGGAGCAGAATTTTTGAGCTCCAAATTCTGGAGGAAAACACAGGACCGGTATTCATCCTCCCGTGGCACCCCATCACTAGCTGCCATGCACTACAGAGCTGACAGGAATGCTGAAACTAAGTTCACAAATCACAGATTTAGGCTACATGGTGATGGAGGCTTCATCATGAATCCGCTGGCAGAGGTTCATACTAATTCGAGGGAGATATCAGATTTTGCAAGAGCAGAGCCAGTTTAAAAAGCAGGTTCGCTTTGATCTTCATGTAGCAGTCTATTATATCGCCAAGCTCACGTCTCTTTATTGCCTCTAGACAAGGAAGGCATTTAGTCGTAGGAACTATCGGCCATCTGCATGCAATTTTAAGATTTATCCAATTAATGCAACTTAGCCCTTCCGTTCTAATTTATCTGCTTGCCATCTATAATGCTATTTGCCATGTTTTTCTTTCCTCGTATTTCTTACTTTCTAGCAGATGTGCTGCACAATCTCGACTGCAAGTTTGATATTCTTTTGATTCTCAATCAGCTTTGGTGGAAGATCCCTTGATCAGGGAAGTGTGACAATGATTTAATCAGAATATATAAATTTGATGGAAGTCTTTTACTCGAAGAAGGCGAAGAAGCTGGCTAGACCATACATCCTACATCTTAGTGCAGAATTTCATTTGCATATTAATGATAAATCTTGGACAAGAATAGCAGATTGGAGCGAGTTCACGGCTAAATACCACACTATTTCAAAAGATGGTGAATTTGTATATGTATAGAGGAGTGACAAGATGCATACCTTTTTTTTATTAAATTTGTATGATTAATTATTGCCTTGTGTTCCAGTTATGTTAAAGGGGTTCACGAGCATGCGCTCCTTGCATTTCATCATTAGATAGCGATGCATGCTTCTATTCTTCTTCCCGACCCCTCACATCGTACCTTTTCTATAAATTTATTTTCCAGTATGAAGTCAAGGTTGGCATTCTAAAACAGTTGAGAGGGTCCAGTAAGATTCTCATATGCATACCCATCCCCAGCGCTTTCTAGGTTGTCGCTTAGGCTTGTATATGAAGAACTACCAAATGATTTGGATTTTTAGGAGATTCGTTAGGTACCTTGTTTTATGAGGTACAGCTATACTGATACCTTTAAAATAAAAAAAATAAAGGTACCGGAATTTTTTTCATTTTTTTAAATATTATTAGACCTATTTTCATATAAATAATTATTTTCACAATTTTTTTCACTACTAGGCTAGGTTTAATTAAAAAAATTTACACTCACATTAGTAGTTAAAAAAATGTCATATTTGGATTTAAGGTTAAGTTCCGTTCTTGTTTTTTTTAAAAAAAAAAATTAAATTGGTTAATTTTAAAAAAAATTCAAATTAGTTCTTATAGCTTCAATTTTTTAAATGAATTCCTCTAATTTAATTTTTTTAGAGTATTATAGGACTTAATTAATTTTTTTAAGAGTATAAAAATCTGTTTATAAATTTTAAATTATAAGGATTAATTTGAATTTTTTTAAAAGGGTAAAATATACATTACCTCATTATAGTATAAGTCTTTCTCAACTTAATCTCTTAAAGTATATTCTTTTGTCACTAAACCCTTTTTAATTTGGTTCACATTAAAAAAATTACTTTATCTGTTAAAACAAATGAGGAACTGGTTTTTTGAGTATCATCTGTGTTTTAATCCCTGTTTTCTTAGACAAAAGTAGAGCATAACCTGTGTATACACTTCAATCATTTATGAAACTTCCACCATGCACCAAACATCAATCTGCACATCTCGAAAGCTAATCCTTGTTTTCAAGCAATTCCACTCCAATTACTATCCACAATCATGACGTATTCAGCCACTTAGCCAACACTACAACTTGACCACTAATACTCCATGTTTTCCAATAGTAAACGAAGTTCTTAAGTAATTACTTTCAAACAGATTTTAACTTCTATTTGATTTAACTCTTAAAGTAACGTTTTCAATGTGAACCATACTATAAGGGGTTTAGTAACCAAAAAAAATAGTTTAAGGGAGCAAGTTAAAACTGACTTATATTATAAAAGGATAATGTATATTTTACCTTTTTAAAAAGGCACAGGATTAACAGAATAATTTAATCTAAATTTAATAAACCAAACAGAAATTCAACTCAATGGGAAACGTGTCTACCTCTACTGTATTAATTAAGAAAACACTTTATAGTTTTTTATTCATAATTTGTCTCAAAAAAAGAATATGGTGATGGGTGGAGGTGAAATGGGCTGAGCTCTCCCCTGCTAGATTGCTTCGATGCGAGAATGGGCTGAGCTTCTCCCCTGCTAGATTGCTTCGATGCTCCTGCCTTACACACTCGCATCTCCCCCCACTGTTCTGTTTGTGCTGGATCCTAAGTAAGGGAAAGAAAAAAAAAAACAAGTAAAGGATCTAGTTCTGTGTAACGGTCTGAGTGCTAGACTATATTTTGCTGGTATGATAGCTCCGTTAAAAATTTGTAATGTGATATGTGGTTTCATCTGTATTCATCACTAATACTTTCTTCTAATTCCTTTGGAGGCACAAATTGCGTCTTAATCAATAGATATACTAGCCCCAGTCACTAGGCTTGGTTCATGAGATCTAGCAACAGAAACTAGGTCCCCAACGGACCGACAGAGGCAAAGGTGAAGGCTTAGTTCAAACAACATCGTTTTATCTCACTAGCCATACCAGATTTCAATTAACAATGATTCTTGCCACCTAAGTTGACAACAATTATGGCACAGTCTTTAAAAGAGAGAGACTAGGGCTATGTTTGAGAGTTTTTAGGGAGATGAAGTAGAGTGATCCATAATGAAATGAAATGGAGTGAAAAGATAAAAATATATTATTTTATTATTTAAAAGTTTTAATGAGAAAATAGAGAAAAATCTCAATTTATTGTTTGAAAGTCACAATGACCATTAATGAAATAGAGTGAATTACACATTTTATTTTTAATATTATCCTTTTAATTTTTATTGAACACAACATTATTTAAAAATAAAATAGGATTAAAATTGTAAATGACTGTAAAAAAAAAAAAAAGAAGAGAAAAATGTTCTATCCCAAACCCCCCAAATTGGAGGGCATAAAAATTTAGAGGTTTGAGTGATATGAAATGGTTTAGGTTCCCCTCCTTATCCACTCGACTCCATTACTTAAAAAACTCTCAAACAATAGATTAAGATCTTTTTACCACTCCACTCCATTCATCCAAACATAAGCTAAGAAAAACATTGCTTAACTTTTGAAGCTTAAAAGCATAGGTCAAGTATAGATTATAGATCAAAATAAAAATTAAGTTAGGAGACTTTTTGCCATACAAATAACAGGAATAAAAGCCATAAGTTCAACACTCAAAACATTTACCAATGTCTAACACGGAATAATAAAATTTCTTTAACTTACTTGAAAAAAAATTAACACAACAAATTCATGAAAGGAGGACTATGAAAGAACTTCACAAAAAAGGACACAAGGTTTATCATCTCAAATAAACTAGATTGAAAAATGGCCGACCAACATCCTCAATTCAACTCTATTATCTATCCTCGTATAATATCCAAAAGAAGATTCCAGAAAGTCTTCAGACATATAACACAAATAAATAATAATCTATAGATACAATCTATAAAAGATCACTATCTACTTTTGATAGCAAATCAAGTTATTGAGACTCGTGATGGGCCATTCAATTATTGGCCAGTCAAGTTAGAAATTTTAAGAAAGAAGCTCACACCATAATTCTACACACCAGGATTTGAAATTTAACTAGTAAAAGATGGCTATGAGATCAAGTCACGGAGCTTGCTCATCAGCGTCTTTCTTTTCAAGTTTCTGCAGGAAAATATCAAATATTAGGCAAAAATATCTCTGCTCAAGGCAATTTTACAGTAAAATCACGGTATCATAATTGGAATTAATCCTATACTTTGGCAGCATTTGTAAAGAACACAATCAAACCTAGTAAATTAGGGCAGACTTGACATAAAAATCAAGATTTCAACCAAAACAATCATTAGACAAAGAAATGTAGAGGATTATATAACTTGAATGGATAACACTAACAGCATTATATACTAACCAGCAAATAAGAATTTATGCCCCTGTACTATAATCAATAAGCTACAAATACGTATTAAAATTTCAATCAACAGAATATTTTTTCAATAGAAATGAAATCAACAGCATATATTAGAACTGCATAAAACAGGAATGATCAAGGAAAAGCAAACAAAAGAAAACAGGGTTTACATACAGTTTGAGTCCACAAATTTCAAACAATAATTGACAGTAGAGTCACTTTTGATCCAACAAACAGAACTAAACTACTAAGAAGATGATTGAAAGCCGCATGAACAACTAACCTAAATTAATTGAATCCCCTTCAACCAAATAATAATATACCAAGCTAAAATAATTAAAACCATATGATTCAAATGAATAACATCAAATAACATAGAAACAAAAGCAACAATAAAAGAAGAAGAGAGAATACGGATTGAGCATTGTGCCAAGCGAGGCCTTTGTAAACGTTGAGGGAGAAGGTGGCAGTGAGGTAAATAGTAGCGATTCCTAGAGTCGCTGTGAATGCTTTGAAAGCATAATCCCCAGCCTTACTCGCTATTCCCATTCTCTCTCTTCTTCGCGTATCGCCTCCACTCCTATCGTCGCCCAACCCAAACTAGGGTTTCTGCTCACACAATTTCTTCTTACTTTCCCTGCTTTTCTTTTTGGTTGATTTTAAATAATGAAATACAAGCGTACTATGACCAAAAAAAAAAAAACCAAAATAAATGCACAACTAAACTCAACAAAATTGTTGTATTCTGCGCGTCGTATAACTTTTTTTACGATATCTAATAATGTGATGCCACATATTAAAAGGATTTAATCTCTTAAATATTTATTATCATATCACATATTCTACATCCCAAAGTTAAACAGATTCCCCCCCCCCCCCCATTTTGTTTCTGTGAGAGTTTCTATTTCTTTTTTCGCCTATACAAAAATAATGAATATAATATAAACAAACTTTAAAATATTTAATTTAAAGAGGGGATGTAAAGAAATACTTGAAGGCAAGTAAGGTTCAATAATACGAAATTAAAGTTACATGTAAAAAGTGATATAAATGTGATGTGAGAAAAGTGATGATCAAATATCAGAGTATCACCTTTAAAAATTAATTCAGAGAAGAGAACACTATTTTCAGAAAAGAAAAAAAGATTCTTTTTTTCCCTCTATCAAATTAACCTCCATATATAAAAAAGCAACATAATACACAAAAAGAAAAGAAAATTGTACACACTCTATGGCAAGAGATTTTCACTTATTTTCCTTTTCTATTAAAAGAAATTGCCATCCAAATAAAATATCATTTGAGCTTATATTTTTATTGCCTTTTTTTCTCTTTCTTTTTGGGGTGTTAATTGGGATTCTTTCTTATTCCAAGGCCTCTAAATTTAGATACTCGACTTCAAGACTACAACTTTAAAATGGACTTTTAGAACTTTAGCATTGTCAATGGCTCAATGCAGTATTCTCTTCCTCTGTTGTGGATGGTCAAAGTGAGAATTTTGAGGGGTGAGGTCATTGATATTCGTTTGCAAATGGATAAACAACTAGGTAATTTGACTAAAAAATTGAGTTGTTATTCAAATTGTCCCAGAACTGCTTTTTATGTTTACCAACGGATATTTTTTATATATAGATAGCAGGGGCGAAGCACTTGAGAAGAAACTAAAAAGCGGGGAAAAGTGACCCCGACAACATCATCCATGAAGAAGGATCCACAACCTGCTAGGAAGGCGGTGAGCATAGTTAGCCAGAAAATCAGCAAATCTATTCCCTACTCTCTGACTATGAGAAAACCTGAGCCAGTTGACACTCATGAAGGCCAGAATCCTCCGCACCAAGACATACAGGGGTGAGTCTCAGAACAACCATAGTTCACAAACTGGATAAGCAGACTTCACTGAAAAGTTTCCATCACTAGAAAACGCCCAGGCCGGTTTATTTGCACCCAAGAAGTGATTAGGGGGAGATACTCCAGCTATTCAAATCTGCTGAAAATCTCACCCCAACCCGAGTTCAGACTTCAGACCCATTCTCTGCCTTTTTTAATACTTCATAAGCAATTAAGATCCGGTCAGCAAAACACAGCCCTATTGCACAATATTTTAATGCAAAATGGCCGCCAGCCAAGCAAAGAAAGAAGCAAAATGGAAAGGGCAATAACGCTGGAAAGGCAAAATAATAAAAAAGAAAACATCATTGGCGGGAATATAATCAGAAAAATTTGTATTGCAAACATTCAACTAAAACTGGCCCCCAGAAAAGGGCAGCAACAACATATATAATTTATGTTTTATAGAATATAATGCTAGCAATTGCTAAGGATGACAGTAAAGTATATATATAGTAACATATTATTAACACATTCCACAGCTCTACCAACGTAAAGCATCCTTAAAACGCCACTACCAGAAGCAATAGCGCATTGGACTGTGCTTTGAATACTCTTCCACCCAATCTCCTCATCACAGAAATAGACGGATCTACTGCCACCATTTCTTCTCAGACAAAGATATGAGCTGCCAATGAAATTGAAGAAATATGTTAGGTTCTCCCCTTTAGTTTTAGATAACCACAAGCATCTTTCTACGACTACCAGGCACCTTGTGATGCATTGTAATTGTAAAGCTTAAACAAGTGCATTTTCCAATTAAAAATTACACAGTTGAAATATGTTTTTATTTGCTATTCTGTGTTTATTTCCCAATTCTTCCTTTAGAAGTTAGATAAACTATTTCAAAGTCAAAGAGAAGCTTGCTTCTACGAAATACAGAATCCATCATTAAAATTCGTGCAATCAGATATGTCAGAACCAGAGGCAAGTATTTGATATAAAATTTAGATAGCAGTAAGTTAACAGACAAAAGTTATGCTCACAAAATAACATCATCTAGCTGAGATTGGACATATTTTTCTATTAAAGCGTAAATTGCAGAACATAACAAGTCCAGATATATAATAAGCTTTTAAATTTTGTCCTAATCTTATATTGCTGGTAGAAACAAGGAGAAACCCACAAAGTATCACTATAGAGATGCTCGAAAGCAAGCAGGGATATCACAACGGATTGTTTGGCCTAGAGCAACAAAGAAACTTAGACTAGCATTTGAAGCACATATGAGATGAAAGAGATAGTAAAGCTAGTAATGTGGGAGAAGAAAGAGATAGTAAAGCTAGTAATGTGGGAGGAGAAAGAGATAGTAAAGCTAGTAAGCAGAAGATGAAAGACCATCAGTTTTGAATATTTAATTCTTTTTCATGTCTATCCTGATAGCAGTCAATCAATGCTTACAATTTAAAGCAAAATGGTGGAAAAAGGAGATATAAGGAGAACAAGAAAAATAATGAAGAGCAAGGTGCCAAGGTTAAAATTTAGGGAAGACAATACAATATTATGTGACGTGAAAAATTCAAGTCAGCATATTCATGATTCTAGAGAATGTATGCCTACTTTTTTATGATAAATGTCAGCATATCTGGAGCTCCATTTGAAATACAAAGTTAATAGTGAAATAAATGAAGGGATTGCCAAAATCACAGAATCAAGCCAAAGCATTGCTAGCAGTAAAGCAATGGTTACAATTTAAAGCAAAATTCAGGAAAGAGGAGATTTAAGATGCACAAGAAGTCAAGAACCAATCATTAAAACTCAGCTTGCATTCAACAAAGTACAATTTTGTGCCAGGAGAAACACATAATTACACCAAGTTAAGAGAGATTGAAGTCTCTGGAGAAGTATCATTTGGCATAGGTCAATTTTCAAGTCAAAAACCATTACGCGTGCTGCTGGAAAACTGGTGTTTTAAACTGTCTGGTAATTGCTTGGGCAGTGTAAGTGTACTATACAGATCTGATGGGTAAGGTATGCCACTCACAGTCAAAAGTTATCTATTCTAGGGTCAAGAACAATTGGGGAGTTTGTAAAAGGCTTACTTGAAATTGACATGCAAGAGATGAATAGATTGCACAAATCAGTAAGCAGCATATTAAGAAACAAAATACAATTTGACGACACCTCATCTTAAGAATAAACAATCCAAGTACAAAGAACTACATTTCCATAAAGATGAAAAGTTTTTGCAACAACCAGAACCCTGAAGTCAAGATAGAATCTTCAGATGAGACTTGTCTACAGCTTGGTTCAAGTGATTCAATCATCATTATATTTTAAAATCTTCCTAAGGATATAACAATAATTCATAGTTCTTCATAAGAAGACATTTTGCCTGTATTGAAATGCCACGTTAACCGTGAAAAATGAGATGGATAGCTAGTGAAAGAGAGAATGGGAAGGTTTCAGGGAATAGTTGGGGTCTTCAGTGGCAGGTTCAAAAAGGACTTGAATAAAGTTATGGTCATCAACTCACGAGTTCAGTCAGAATGTCAGATATTTTCTTCACCAAACAAAGGAATATGATAGAGTCTCATGAATCCCTTCCATCTTAATGCAAAAATAATCAAATTTGATAAATGTTTTATGTTTGGTGCAGCTCAAAAACTGGAGATACTTCCAAAATTGACCTTTTTCTCAACTTGCAATGCTAAAACACAAATAAAAAATATTACACAATGGCTTATTTTTCATTAAATGTCACTTGATATTGACTAACTCCAGAAAATATTAATGTTAATCCTTCCAGAAGATCCAGTAGCTTACATTATAATTATGTGAATGAGGAACTTTCCTACAAAGATAATGTGGGAGGACAATGATGGTTAGGTCACATGCCTATATAAATCAATGTTAGTATCCCTGTGCTATGTATAATAGTGAAACAAAATTACTCCATTACGACAGTGACTACTAAACTCATGATGAAATTTAATGTGTTCCATCTGCCAGTGTAAAACACATCAATAAGAAAACCTCCATGAACTTTTCCACAGCTATATATTATACAATTAATCAGTTGAATCAAGCTGAACAGGAACAGGAAAAGAACCAAATTCATTAAAAGACAAATATAGCCCCTTCATACCCAGCTTAAAGGCATGTCAGGGTTTCATAAATTTTCCAAATAACATTTATGGAATTTATTTGTAAGACCGGAGAAGGTGCAAGGTGGTCATGTCCCATATAAAAGCACCAACAACTACACTGGGAGCTACTAAATTTCAATTCTTTTTGCACAGAGATTTTCCCTTCGATTATCTACTTTGGAAGCTACAATAATTTATCCTTTGTTCATATTTTTTCCTTAAACTATAAAATCTCGAGCACAAGCTTCATAAAAAGACATACACTGACTCCCAAGTCCCAGCTTGTTTCTCTTGTACTTTTGACAGGGTTAGTGAATACTAGAATTTTAAATGGTAGCTTTACTGACAAATACAGCATAAGTCATGTACATTACAGTGCCTTGCTATTGAAACAATCTGCTAAATTTATGAAGACAAGTTTCTTTCTCCCTAAGCCAACTAAAAGAATACAAGATAGCATAAACGGGGAATGATCAAGCGGAATCGTTTCTCTTGGTTTTATGTAAAAACTATCTCTTAGCGTCTCTCACAAAATCCTTAAGGCCCATAAAATTACCATTTATAGAAATTATTTGTCTATTCTCAACTAGGTATGCCAACTCTTAACCAAAGATCAGTCAATGTAATCACTTGCCCTTGTCACCAACTGACCTCACATAACTTCTTCGGGGATACAAGTTACAACCATATTTCAAATAGGGTAGTAGTTTAAAACTAACATGAAACCACATAGTTTGCACTTGCATGGATAGGCAAACAGAAACATGCAGTGAATGAGGGAAACAAACATTCATATATATATCACCAACCTGACGAGCAACCTGTGCTAGTCGCCGGCTGTCCCGAGATGATTCGGTCATTGTGCAAGACTTCTGAGGCTCCACATGACCATTTTGCTTCTCCCCACACTTTTTCTTTAAATTGCTATTTTCTAGAGAGCAATCCACATCAGCACTGCTTACAGACTCCTTCTTACGCTTTCTCCGGAATGTGTACTTGAGAAACTTATCATTAACAGATTGACAAGAAACCTTCTCATCTAAATCAGATACTTTTGAATCCAGTTTATCAGGTGACCCATTAGCGGCCTCAACATCTGCTCTACAAGCGGGAAACTCCGAACTTTCAGTGGACAAACTCTCTTGTCTTGTCAAATCTGATTTATCCAACAGTTCCTTATCATCTTTAATTTTGTTCAAAGCACTGCAAGCTTTAAGAAATACTTCCCCTTTCTCAGTATCACTATGAGATCTTGATTGCTCAATCATTGCAGTTGCATCTGTGGGTACTTTAGCAAAAGAAGGAGACATTAGATCCTTCGGAGCTTCATTTGCATATACCATAGAAGAATTCACCCTTGAGGGGTCGTTGTTATCCAATACACATGGAGAAACTTTGGCACAAGAAAGATATGATGTTTTCTTTTTTTCCTTAACCTGGTCAGAATGTAATCTAGATCGAAGAGCCTTCCTTATCCTAAGTCTTCTCTTTTTTCTACAAACTGGGACTTTGACAAGGTCAGCATCTTCTTTCACTACTTTAAGTTCATCTGGTTTCTCCTTTTCACAAATAATATCAGCTTTGGTATTAGTTGTTACAGGCATCGCTTTACCTTCTTCATCTACTCTTATTAAAGTTTCATTCTGAACATTATCTAAATTTCCAGAAACAGACATATTTCCATCAAACAGGCTCCTTTCAAATGCACGTATTCTCTGAGTGCATCCATTTCTGTAGAGCTCAGGCTCTTTCCTCCTAATGACTATGGAAGCAAAATTTGGGTTATCAATGTAGCAGTTGTTTATATGATCATGTGACACACAGAACTTACTGCTATCATTTGTTGCATTTACAATTGGATTCCTAGCGTCAGAAATTGCGACTGATTCAAACTGTAAATCAGGTACAGAATATACGGATCCATCATAAGTATCAAGTCTGTTCTCCTGTAAAAGAATTTCCTGAGCTGCAATTTCACCCTCTATGTTTTGTTCAACTGGGGGACGCATCTGGTTGTTTGTCACATTCTCCAGCTCAGCCTGTGCTTCTCTCAACTCTGCCCTCAGGTCTCTAACTATTTCCTCAGCTTCCTGGAGCTGTGCTTCAAGCTCCTCAATCTTCTTCTGCTGACTCAACGACGTCAGCTCTGCTTCGTTAACCTGTAAAATAGCCATAAATTAGACAAAACAGGAGATAAGAGACAAGACCTTAGAAATGATTTAACTTGGAGAAATTCACTGCTTGGGTTCAGCTATAGAAGTTGCTAGGATGGCATATTAAATTACAGATATGGTATCGTCAGTGAGTGCTATAATGGTAGTAAGCTCTCGATGTTGAAACTTAATTGCAGTTGCCATGAGAAATTTGAATTTGGGGTTAAAAATAGAATCAATAACACAAAATTTATTTCTTTATATGATCCCCCAATTCTGGAACAAGCTTAGCATGTAAAATAGTTAAAAATGTACGAACATGAAAAGTATCCAGCTATTGTATCAAGTCTAAATTCATCATCAAGTCAGTTCCTTCCTCAAACCAGACTTATGCATAAACTGATGGAGAGTGCTAGTTGATCCCTCTGACACTGAGTCATAAATATATCATATACTTTCTCCAATATATATTGATTGCATTCCTTTAATGACCACTATGAATGTCATATCAAAATATAGTCAATCCTTATTATTCTTAGTAACAATTCTGTTCGACATAACCCTGCATTTCAAAGATGATAACAATGCAAGTGTTAATGAACCCTCCAGGTGATGGACAAATTAAGAGAGAAGAACATTATGATGATTCCAAACAACTCTTTGACCAAGGATGTTTAAGCTGCCTAACATTGATGATATTAATGGAAGGACATGTTAAACTTAAATAATACTGCCATTCAAGCAAAACCATTACAAAGGTAACCCACATTTTAAGTGATTGCAATGTATTTTAACAACTCCACAAAGAAAATTGTCCGTCTTCATTATCTGAATTCTGTCAAGCATTTTTTTTCTCCCCTCCATTTCGAGGGTGCATACTACCACTCGAATTTGATTGGAATTTTCACATTGTAGTCTATAGAAATGAAGCAAACAATTAGTCAACAATCCGCACCGACACTAAACCCAGTGAAACGGGAAGTTTGAAACTTTCACCATCGACTAAGAACTCACACCAAAACCACGTCACAAAACATAAGTAGGGTAAACCCCAGCCAAGTCTCCGAATCAAAACAGAGAGAACAAGACCGAAAGCGCATCAGAAAAATCCAAAGCAAATATATATATTTTTTCACAAAAATGAGAAACAATCCCATTTGAGGATAACCATTATTTATTTATACCTTAGAATCCAACATTTGTTTGAGCCTGAGAAGCATCCGAAGCGACTCTTCTTTAGTCGAAACAAGCTCCTGTTGAAAGCGCAAGGCTTTTCTCTCCGACACCATGATACGCGCCGCCGCCTCCTTCGCAGTATTGAGGATGATATCCGCGTAGGCCTTCTTCAAGGCCGTCAATTTCTGATCAAAACCGATGATAAAACACCAAACATCAAATCAAACCCAAAACCAACGAAAGAAACACCCAACAACGACGAATAGTAAATTACCAAAAACCATTCTCCATAAACCCAAAAAACCAAATCAATTTTCCGCGAACGAAAAAATTTAAAAAAAACAAACAAACAAACAACAAAAAGCAAAGGCGTGGATGACGGCGGAAGAAGCAGTTGAAAAAGGGTGGACAGGAACAGTTTACCTCGGAATCCTCCATTGTTGTCTAATGCATCGAAAAAGGAGGGTTGGTTTGGTTTGGTGGTGATTCAGTTCAGTTCGGACCAACAACGAGCGAAAGGAAAAGAAGGGAATGGGAGTTTGTTTCTGTTTTTCCTCTTCTCAGGAGCAGCAGCAGCTGTCTGTTAGGAAGTGAAAGTCCCACACGCTAATTACCAGATTACCCTTCATACCCTCCCCGTAATTACCAATTTACCACGTCCCAATCACAATGTACCGTAGCACCGGCGTCCTGGAATGGGGCCCACTAGGTCCATCGGATGCTGACGTGGATGAATGCAAGGGTCTCTGAAACGCTGACGTTTCGCCTTTGATAGACTTTTTACGAGAATCGATAACCAATAAGTGTATATAACAAGTGGTAAGGATGTCGATATCCCAAAAAAATGCTAATTTGGTTGAATACGAGTTTAGGAATGAATATTGCACCTTCGATGTTGAATGCCAACTTACACACGTTCTCAAAAGCAACTATTTCCTTCGTAATAACAGAAAGCCACGTCATTCGTAATCAAATTCGTAAACTGATTACTTGTGGAATAGTACTGCTAGAAAAAAAAAAGGTGCATTAGCAATATTCATATATCCATTATAAATCACAGACCAACCAGTATTAGTTTAAATAGGAAGGATTTGGATTCTATAAATATTTTGTTTTAGATTTGATTTTTGAAATAATTTATATAAAAAAGTATTATTATGAAGAGTTTTTACTTCTAACACTTGATAATTTCTTAAAAGATTAATCTTTTACTTTTTTAACGATGAAATATTTGAGAGACAAAATAAAATTACCAACAATATTATGTGTCAAATTCTATGAGACAATTTCTCCTTCAAAACTTTAATACTCTCTTTGTAGAAGAAATTCTTATATACACGTCACAATACTCTTATACTGCATCATTTAATGTGTTCTACATTAGCAACGTGTTCTATAATTATCTTTCATTAATCATACACAATCATAAAAAAAAATTCAATGCTTTGTTAAAGTTAAAGAATTTAATTTTATATTATTATTTTATTAAAATAATTTAAATATGATAATAATTATTTAAAAAGTCAAACTTATTTAATAAATATGATAATATATAATTAAATGATAATATATAAAAATTTATATTAGGAGCCTATCCAACTCTAAAAAAATGATAATGATGACAAACATAACACACTATAGTGAGTTAGTGTAAAAGTATTATCTTACACAATGCATTTAAAAAAAAAATTACAAAGCTTGGAGCTTTGATTCCTCAGTTTGGATTGGATAAATATAGGTGGGGTGCGTCCACCCCACTTATTGGCTTATCTGGGATTTATCCCGACTAAAGAAATGTAACTCTTTTAAGAATTTTTTTTCTCTATAAGAAAAATCATACTAAAATATTGCCTATCATTCAATCAAATTTCTATATGTCCCATTTTAATTATCATTTTCAATCATTAAATTAATTTTTAAGTATTGTCAACCTATTATTATGGAAATGACTCAAATCGCAAATCATTTGTCTCAGATTATTTCCTTTAATAAAATGTTGACAACTAAAAAAAATGTAAATTAAAAAGAAAGGTAGAAAGATGGATAATTTTTGTTCTTAATTGATAATATTTTATTAAAAAATAGGAGAGGAGCAAAGAATTTGAATTTATGTAAAAATCCAAAGACTAATTTTATTTTATTAGTTTTTTACGGTACTTATCTTCTACTTTTTTTTATTGAGAACATGTATTATTCGATTTATATCATCTTAAATTTTTATATATCAAGTTAGTAAATAATAAATTTCATGCTCGTGCTTTTTTTTATTATAAGAGTATTTTCAGTTCAGCCTTTATTTTAATTGAGATTAAACTCCTCCTAGATTTGGTACATTTAGAAAAAAATAATTGTTTTAAATATTAATCTAATGTTCAAACCAGAACAATTAAAAACTTAATCCTTAGACCAATTTTATTTTTAATTTTTTTGGTTATTTAATGCCTGTTACATTGACGCTGTAGATATGCAATGGCAAATTGGAAATATACTAGGTTTGGGGTAAAGGGGTGCCTAGGGAAGCGTGGTTGGACAGTTGGGCGGTGGTGTTAGCGGGCCCACGGAGGGTTTCTCTGTTTGAAAACGGTTTTCCTATCCCACCGAAGAAAAAGGATGGTCCAATCCAATCCCACTTTTGCAACTTCCATCTTCTTTCTTCACTTCAGTTTAGTCCACCTCTTTCAACGGATGCAGGAAACATGACTAAAACCGAACTAACACAGGTCTAAATTACTATTTCAATTTTCAAATCACACGGACACCTATATATAGATTGACAGATCCTGTCCATCTAATTCCTTGTGATTAGGCTGACATTTTCTTTTATCGTCACGTGTGAATGAATATTCCTATTTCTGGCCAAACTCAACGTTCTGCAATTTCTCATCAATTTACTCCAATTAATAAATATTTTTCTTTAAGTATATACAAAAAAAATAACCACCCATAAGTCTTAGTTGGAAAAAAAACACAACTCTTTAAATTGAGTCGGAAAATGATGAAAACATTAATGGAGAATGTCAAGTAATTATAAAACAGCTAAATTAACAAAAGTCAGGTAAACATAATTATTGTTTGGTGAAACACAAATAGTTTATCTACTTATTTAATTTTTCAATCTAATTTTAAAATTTTAACCTTGATTAAATCAATAACAGAGAAATATACAGATTCAGAACAAACATTATAAATTGTGCATTATCCTTGACAGTTAATTACTTAATTTTCGTCTTATTTAAAGTTGTTCTCGATTCTCATATCTGTCAACTATTATATAATCAGATGTTTGACAGGTATGTACACTCAAACCCATGGAAATAAAAGCAGCCAAGCCAACAACTCGTTCCTTATGAGGAATAAGATGAAGGGAAAATCATCCAAATGGTCTTGATGAAAGATTTAATTTTTATCTATTGTCAGTGTAAATTTTACACTATCATTTAATTATGTGTTGACACATAATTAAATAGTTAGACTTTTTAGATAGTGGTTGTGATAGTCAAACTCTTTTAATAATTTGGCAATACATGATTGGATAACAGTGTAAAAAAACTTTATACTGACAGTGGATAGAAATTAAACTCCTTGATGAAAGTAGTGATCATTTGGTTCATTTTGAAAATTAATTAAATATTTAATTACATTAATTAATAATTTATATAAAATTAATTATATATTAAGTATTAAAATGAAAATAAATTATTAATTAATTATATATAAATTATTGATTAATATAGTTAAATACTATTTAATTTTTAAAACGAACCAAATGAACATTATTGTTCATCAAGCTGAACATTTAGGTCATTTTCCCTTAGATCAATATACTGAAGAGAAATGAGAGCTTAAGAACATACTACGGTCTCAATCAAGAACATAGAGGAAAAATGGAAACACAGAAAAACTAGTGTGTGAAGGAAGCATGAGGAGAAAGTCTAACTGCATATTAAAGGACAAACAAAATGGGAAAATAATTATATACGTTGAAGTCCAGAATAGAACGATTAATAGAGTATGAAGACATGTACAATCACGTGAGTAATGCAAGGCGAGGCTGATGCACGTACGTGTTATATGCATAAGTTTTTTTTAGCTACATCATATGCATAAGTTTACAGCCCAACTCTAGCCTAATAGACAAGCAAATGGCAGAAGAAAGTGCAACACTGTCAATAATGGGGTGAATTTAGTGTTTTAAAAAAGAACTATAGGTTAAAGAAAAAAAATGAACTAAGTTGTTGAGATATATTCCAGGATACGATGATTGGAAATGTGATAAACGAATGAAAGTAATGCCAAGGGTCAAGTATAACATGCTCATAATTAAGTCATAACTAATTCATAGATAAAGGCCAAAGCAAATCAAATGAATATGATGAACACATAGCAAAGCAATAGAGTGAGTTGCAAGAAAATCGCATAAGAGGCTTATCTTGGCTGAGCTTTCCTTTAGAGTGTGTTTGAAACATTAAAAAAGAATATTTGATTTGATTTGTAAATCAATTCTTATATTTAAAATGTTAAAATATAGAAATTAATTTAATTTTGAAATATTTTTTATTTAAATTGTATGTATTAGAAATTCATTCAAATTTTGTTATATTTCAGTGAGAGTAATTTGATTTTAAATTTAATTATTTAGATTGATTATTTTATCTTTATTAATTTTTTGATTTTACCTCACTAACTTAATAATATCATTCACAAATGAAATAATGTTAAAAGGATAAAATAATAAAATAAAATCATTTTTTAATGAATTCTAAACATAAGAATTGATTTCTAAATCAATTCAAATTCAATTTTTTATAATGAATTTCATACATAAAATTTAATTTTTAAATCAAATCAATTCCATTTTAATTAATTCTAAACACAAGCTTAGACTTTTTCTATCATAATCACAAGATTATGCAAAGCTCTTGATATTGTCTTTCACAATCCAATGTCTCTTAAGTAAAAATATACCTAGTAGCACACAAGGATTTCACCCCCGTTTACAAAAAGTCTCCCTTACTTTCATTAAGAACCACATACATACCTAAGCTATAACACTTTCTCAATTAGAACAAGCAACATGCTCAAAATATCTCTTTCATAGCAGATATTGCAATTGAATTACTAAACTCCCTCTCAACTTATAAAAATAGAGCACTAGGATTTAGATAAGATTAAAAGATGTTTCTTGTTGTTCCAAAAGGCTATCAAAATCTAAAAAATGTTGGTAATTATATAGAAATGTAAAACAGTCCTTACTAATGTTTTAAAACACAAGATAAATTTTTTTTTGTTGTAGCATGTATTTTAAGTTTTTTGAAAATGTTTTAGTCAACCTAAAAAAATGTATGGCCGACCTAAATATTTATTTTTCATGAAGCATGCGGTTCACGTGAGAAAAACTTAGTCGATTTATGTTAAATCTAATGAAGAGCATGACCTTAAAAAGCCAACCTTTGGGAGTGTTTTTTTCAATTTTTGCCATTAAAACCTTTCATTAAGTAGAGTATTTAAAGAAAGTTAGTTTTGTTATTTAGCACTTAAAATATATATTTTTCAATAAAGTTTATCTTTTGAGTATTTTAATTATAAATTTTTCTGAAAAGAAAAATGTACTAATTCAAATAGACACTTAAGAATTTTATTTTTGTATTTTTTTTTTTTTAAACTTTGGAATCGAGCATAAGTTTCGAAAAAATGAGCATATAAAGGTTCAGATTATTTTATGCCATGTAATTATATTATACATCTTTAAAAAATAAAATTAATATTTTTATTTAAGATTCACATTTTACTCTTAAAATCTAATTCATTGAAAGAAATTTATATCGGTGGGAAATGTACATCATATTTTTCTCATAATACAGATAGATAGATAGATCAAGTAAAAAAAAAATATAGATAGATAAATAAATTTTAGTGTAGAGATCTTTCATGCAGCACCTAGAAAAGAGGTTTTTTTATATCAATATACTTAAAAAAAAAATTTATTTATCATTTTACCACACTTCAAAAATTATGTACCAAAATACTCTATTTTTTTTTCATGTTGAGAAGTCGGTTTGGCTCAAACCGACTTCTTAACATGTTTTTTTTTTTAATTTAAAACCTGTTGAGAAGTCGATTTGGGGGAAACTGACTTCTCAACAGGATGTTAAATTTTTTTTGAATTTCAACGTTGAGAAGTCGTTTGAGAAGTCGATTTCCCCTAAACCGACTTCTCAACAAGTTTTTGTTTTTTAAAAAAAGCATGTTAGGAAGTCGATTTGAGCCAAACCGACTTCCCAACATGAGAAAAAAAAGGAGTATTTTGATACATAATTTCTGAAGTGTGGTAAAATAGTATATAATTTTTTTTATGTATATTTATATAAAAATGCCTAGAAAAGAGAAGGAAAACAAAAAAACAAAAAAACTCAGACGGATTGATATTTCTTCCGGTTCCCGCTTGAAGCATATGTTTAAAAATCCGTTACCGCCAACAAATCCCGGACCGGATGAAAAAGGATCCTATTTGAACAACACCGTTGTTCACCGGGGCTCCACCGCACGCTTTTTCGGGTCAAATAACCCGATTATTCTTTCTCGTTTTGTCCCTGGCCGTTATCCACATCCACAAGAAACACCACCACGTGGCCTTTTCTCAAGTCGTTTTTGAGAGCTTACTCTCCTCTCCCCCATCTTCTTCCACCACCTCCTGAAACTTTCCCAAGAAAATTCCACACAGAAGAAATTGCAAAAAAAAAAAAAAACGAGAGTTTCTCAATTTGTTTTTCTCGTGTCAAGTTGAATCCATATTCAACAACAACCTGTTACTTATGCGACGTTGTTGCAGAAAATGACCCTTTCACCCTCTCTGTCCGTACCCAATCCTTCACCTTTCTCCGCTACGCTCCTCAACCACAACAATAACTTCCGCCAACTCTTCTTCGGCACCAAAACCCACGGCTTCTCGTTCCGCCGGAGATTCCTCTCCGGCGACCGGAGATCGCATTTCGAACCGGGAAAAGCCCGAGCAAAAGCCAGGGAACTGGTCCTCGGCAATCCCTCGGTGACGGTAGAGAAAGGCAAGTACAGCTACGATGTTGAAACCCTAATCAACAAGCTCAGTAGCTTGCCTCCCCGAGGCAGCATCGCACGGTGCCTTGACGCCTTCAAGAACAAGCTCTCCTTGAACGATTTCGCCCTCGTGTTCAAGGAGTTCGCGCAGCGCGGCGATTGGCAACGCTCGCTTCGCCTTTTCAAGTATATGCAGCGCCAGATATGGTGTAAGCCTAATGAACACATATGCACAATTATGATTATGCTGTTGGGCAGGGAAGGGTTGCTTGATAAATGCTGCGAGGTGTTCGATGAAATGCCTAGTCAAGGTGTGGCACGGAGCGTGTTCGCCTACACCGCTGTGATCAATGCCTACGGTCGCAACGGTCAGTATCAGACTTCGCTTGAGCTCCTTGATAGAATGAAAAATGAGAGGGTTTCGCCGAATATATTAACTTATAATACTGTGATAAATGCTTGTGCTAGGGGTGGGTTGGATTGGGAGGGGTTATTGGGGTTGTTTGCTGAGATGAGACATGAAGGGATACAGCCAGATGTTATTACTTACAATACTTTGCTTAGTGCTTGTGCTAATAGGGGCTTAGGTGATGAAGCTGAAATGGTGTTTAGAACCATGAATGAAGGTGGGATAGTTCCTGATATAACAACGTATAGTTATCTTGTGGAGACATTTGGTAAATTGAATAGGCTTGAGAAGGTTTCGGAGCTTCTTAGAGAAATGGAGTCAGGGGGTAATTTGCCAGATATAACATCTTATAATGTGTTGTTAGAGGCCTATGCACAATCAGGATCCATCAAAGAAGCAATGGGCGTGTTTCGGCAGATGCAGGCAGCAGGGTGTGTGCCTAATGCAGCAACGTATAGTATTCTATTGAATTTGTATGGAAAGCACGGGAGATATGATGATGTCCGTGATCTTTTTCTTGAAATGAAAGTGAGCAATACAGACCCAGATGCTGGTACTTATAACATTCTCATACAGGTCTTTGGGGAGGGTGGATACTTTAAGGAGGTAGTCACTTTGTTTCATGATATGGTGGAGGAGAATATTGAGCCAAACATGGAGACTTATGAGGGTCTGATATTTGCTTGTGGGAAGGGAGGGCTCTATGAAGATGCCAAGAATATTTTACTTCATATGAATGAAAAAGGAATAGTACCAAGTCCCAAGGCTTACACTGGGGTAATTGAAGCATATGGGCAAGCTGCACTGTATGAAGAAGCTCTAGTTGCGTTTAACACTATGAATGAAGTGGGAAGCAACCCAACTGTTGAGACCTACAATTCACTCATTCATGCATTTGCAAGGGGGGGATTGTACAAGGAATCGGAAGCAATTTTATTGAGGATGGGTGAGTCTGGTTTACCACGGGATGTGCATTCATTCAATGGTGTGATTGAAGCTTTTAGGCAAGGAGGTCGGTATGAAGAAGCTGTAAAGGCTTATGTTGATATGGAAAAAGAAAACTGTGATCCCAACGAGCTGACACTTGAAGCAGTGTTAAGTGTGTACTGCTCTGCAGGTCTTGTTGATGAGAGTGAGGAGCAGTTCCAAGAAATTAAAGCTTCAGGAATACTGCCCAGTGTCATGTGCTACTGCATGATGCTGGCTCTCTACGCAAAGAATGAGAGGTCAGAATTCTTTTATTTATCTTTCAGTGTTTTTTCTGTTATTTTAAATATTGCAGTATTACTTTCTGATTTAAGTTTGAAGTTATAATACCAATCAATGATCTTAAGCATGTTCCATTTATAGGATCATGAAAATAATTGAATTAAACATCAGATAAGATAACAGTTGAGTAATGACACAAGTGACACAAATTTAGGTAAATTATTGATGTATAGGGATATTCTCAGTGATGGCATCTAAGATTTTTCCTTATTGTGCAATTTGTCTGTGAGATTGGACTAAAAAGAAAGAAAGTTTCAGTATAAGGAATTTTTTGGCACATTATCTGCATTAAAACACAACCATTTTTCCTATTTTTTGAACAAAAGAATATTTCATAAGCTCCAGGCGACAAACACCAGATGCAACTGACTGAAAATTACATGATTGGATGGTTGTAAGGTTCCCTTAATTAGTCAATTATGAGTCTTGAAGTTCTCTCTGATTTCTAATTTGGTTCATTTATTGTTCTCATGATTTTTTTAGGTTTCTATTCTGCTATGATTTGCATTTGTTCTTAGTAACTTCTTTCTCTCCCATATCCCCATCATATTTTACCTCTACAATTATCTGTTTGCTTTGTTAATTGTTATGTCCAGCAAACTCTGAATGTTTTTGCTGTGACTTCTACATTATTGTTCAGTATCTTTACATTTTTCACTTTATTGGAGGGAATTCTCATGCATTGTTGTAGTGGTGCGGTGTCAATTGTATACTAAATTTTATTCTGCTCAGTATTGATGATTTGCTTGACTGATAGGAAATTTTGAATTAAATTGTGGCAGCTTGTCCCCAGAAAAGATGGGATTGAAGAACTTAATGTAAAAATATGATTTGCATCTAAGCTCACAATGGATACATGATCTTATGACATTATTCTCTAGTGTGCCTGTATTCTTTGAACTCTGCTTAATGAGTAATGGTGTTCCAATAATGTGAGTGGGTGTGCAAGAATACGTTTTGACATTTTTCAATATAAATCAAGCATGGATGTCAATCATGATTCAAGGTCTAACTAAACAAAAATGATTTTTGTGAAACTTTTGCAACTTCTGGTACATTTTTAGAAGCAGGGGAAGCCTTTGTATGTTTACTAGATCATGCGTCATAGTCTTTCTCTCTTTATTTTAAACAGGGAACCTTCTTGTTTATTTATTTCTCTTCTCAATTTGCTATCTGTTTCTTGTGTAAGGTAAAGGCCAAACTCAGTGTGCACCTTAAATTTAACTTTGATCACGTAAATTGCATTTGACCTCTGATGCTTTATGTGTTTTATATTTAAGCTTACGTTTCTAGCTTCTTGGTTTCAGGTCAAATGATGCCTATAATCTACTTGATGAGATGATCACAACGAGGGTATCAGATATTCATCAAGTGATTGGACAAATGATCAAGGGAGATTATGATGATGATTCTAATTGGCAGATTGTAGAGTATGTCTTTGACAAACTCAATTCTGAAGGATGTGGATTGGGAATAAGGTTCTATAACACACTATTAGAAGCGCTTTGGTGGATGTGCCAGAGAGAAAGGGCTGCAAGAGTGCTCAATGAAGCATCAAAGCGAGGACTTTTCCCTGAACTTTTCCGTAAAAATAAACTTGTGTGGTCAGTGGATGTACACAGGTATAGTGGCAATCAATTCTTTCTAAACTTGTATTATTTCTTTAATAAAGGAAAATATACACACAATTTTCTTAATGTTGGGGCATTGACAATTATGACCCTCAACCTTCTGTTAAGGCAATTAGCCTCTTCAATTTTGAAAACGGTCTCAATAGCTAATTTATGTTCTTGTAGAATGACTAATTTTTGAGGATTTTAGTTCCTAATTATGAATTACTTTAACTAAGGAATCAATGGGTGAATTGGTGGTTGAAAAAAATTAAGTACGAAATGGATAATTTATTTCTCAATTAGTCTGCCCTCCTTCAATTTCGAAAAAGGTCTAAATAGCTAATTTATGTTCATGCAGAATGGCTAATTTTTGGAGATTTAAGTCCTAATTATGAATTTCTCTAACTAAGGAATCAATGGTTGAATTGGTAGCTAAAGAAATTTATGTGTGAGACTGATAGTGAGGATGAATTGACTGACAAAATGGATAAAAGTGACTATTGAAACCTTTTTCAAAGTTGAAGGGGGCTAATTTTCGAAATTGTAAGTTGAGAAGTCTATTTTCAAAGCCCCAAAATGTGGGGGATTCTATGCATTTTTCCCTTTAATGAATTATGTGAAACCTAAAGCTTGATTATCTTGCAGGATGTGGGAAGGTGGTGCATTAACAGCTCTATCAATTTGGCTGAACAATATGCAGGAGATGTTCTTGATTGGCGAGGATCTTCCTGAGATTGCAACAGTTGTTGTGGTGTAAGTTGCTTTTGCTTCTCAAAACGATTCATTTTATTTATTTCTGCACCACACACCAGGGTGCATTGAACTAAAAAGTGGAAGGGGAAGTCTCACTCTTGTACTCAGTGTCACACTGTCCAAAGCTCTGTTTTTTTAGCTAAATTGATTTCCCGTTGATTAAGGCTTTGTTTGTTTTACCTGTGGGCAAACACTGAAACACAATCGAGCATTTGCCCACAGGTGATGTTCAGGTTTGTGTTTGCCCACAGCCAAAACAAACAGACTATAAGTTGTTTGTGTTGGGCTGGTACGCAAGACGGAGCAGTCCCATTTTCACTTAGACGTATGTATTACAATGACTTGGCATCATCAATTCACCACCTTTATATGATAAAGATATTATTGGTTGCTCAAACTGCCTTGATGGCTACACTTGCCTAGATTTATGGATGTAAACACATGCAGGATGTTGTCCTAAGCTATTGCCAAGTTATTCATCCTTATTTTATTTGGAGTCAGTCCCAATGATAGTATGCAATTGTACCCAGCATGCAAAGTTTAATAGGCGGGAAAGGCAATTTGTGGTTTAGCAAGGCAATCTGTGGGATTATATTCCCCATGAGGATTTGTTTCTGATGTTAACAATGATACATGATTATAAAGCATTTGTGATTTTTTGGTACTAATTATAAAGCAATTCTATTTGGGCACTCAAATGCTTAACTTACATAAGATTATTTGAATAAACTGTTTTTTAGTTTAAATCATTGATGTTAGAAGTAAGGTGTAACAATGGTGCATGGTTAGGTTTGCATCTGATCCGCCATGATTATGAATAGATTGAAATTATTGAGATAGATCCAGCGTTCGACTTTTTGTGATGATAGATGAGTATCTATTCCCCCCCTCCCCCCAAAATATTATGTCTTTTACATTGCATGGGTCTGCATTTCTTTTTTATTAGAAAAAAAAATTATCTAGTACCTGATTTTGATCACAGTTAGAGCTTTCTAACATTGATATATTTTCTCATTTAATCAGTCGGGGTCGAATGGAGAAAAGCACAGTTACCCAGGATTTTCCTATCGCAAAGGCTGCATTTTCATTCCTGCAGGATAATGTCTCGTCGTCCTTTACTTTCCCAGTATGGAACAAAGGTCGCATTGTCTGTCAGCGGTCACAACTGAGGCGAATTCTGTCGGGCACTGAATCAAATAGAACCAAAATGGATAAATTAATATCTTTAAGTAATACCTCATTGACTACTTCAGGAGCAATCACATCCAAATCTGATGTGCAAAGTGGTAAAGCTAATGATGTCGATTCTAGAACCGATAGTACGAGAACAGAGCTTCTAACAAGTGCAGTTTAGATTAGAGAAATATAGAAATTACATTCATTACTTTCCAATGCCCTGTTTTGGTTGATTAAGGAAGATTGGGGCACATATTTGTTACATTAATGTTCCTAAACAGGCTGACTTTCCGGTGGCCAAAATTTTGGTATATAATATTCTCAAGGTATCTGAAGAAACACGGTTGGCTATTAGCACCAATATTTACCTGTTTATTTGATTTTCTGATTCTGCATGAGTCTGTCTACCTTCATGAAAAAATTAACTTTTATAATGATTTTTCTTTTTTAATTTCTTAAAACATTTATGTGCTCTTATATACATTTTGTGACTTTTGATCCGATTCCTGATCATACTTGACAGACTCACAACAGTTGAATAAAGAAGAATGGAGTCAGACGGTTACATAAATTTTTCCTTAACATATTCTGAGGAAACATTGTATTTTCACCTTTTGTTTTAGGAGGGGTGAGGAATAGTTCCTGTCATCACATTTTCTCTGCATATCAGCATCCTAACCATCTATATTGCTGGAAAGATGTGAAATCATGTATACATGATTATCCTTATTGTATTGACCACTGATTTGCGACCTTTTTTTAGTCATGATCACGGCCTTGCGGTAGAAAATTTTGAAGCCTCCGCTTGTGCCTCCTCCAGCCGTCAGGACTAAGGATTGCCCTTGAATTTTTATCAACGAAGGTACAACAGAAGTTATTCCTATATCAATAGTAAGGCACATCCAATGTATAATTTGCCTTACCTGCACAAACACAATAAATCAAAGACTTGCAAGAGCTGCAATTTGGCAATTGGTCCTTGTAAGTTAAAATTTGGATTTCTTTTTTCCGGTATGTTTCAGATATACACCAGACCAGAGTGACCAGGACGCGAGAATGAGCATTGTTATTTAGTGCATTAGTGAATGTTTGAAAAAGATTAATATTTTTTATAAGTTTTTTTTGTATATAAAAAAAGTTATTTTGTGTAAAGGTTATTATATTTAGTTAAAATATGTAAAAATGATTATAAGTGAAGATTATTTTTTCATACACTAGAAATTATTTTATTAAAAAAGCTTTATGAGCATTTTAATTAAATAATTTTAACTTATTTAAAAGGTTTTGGTAAATAAATATTCTTTTGTTCTCAATTAAATACTTTTTTAATCATTTAGTATATTTTTTAATAATTTAATACATAAAAATAATTTTTTTTATATAATTAAAATAAAAAATTTTATCTTAAAATTAATTATAAACTAACAAATATAAATATAAATTAATTTTTAACATAATTTTTTTTCTATAACTAATCCAACTGAGTGCATTTGTGTGGATGCAGATATAGTGGGTGACTGGGTGGGATCCAACTGGAGTAGCTCCACACGTGAGACTTATCTTTGTATTTAAAATGCATCCAATGATCCGAACATACACATTTCAGTCCAAATAGCAAAGCCCTTACTGGAAATATTTTTATATCATACTTTGGATAATGGGCAAAGGTTGGTAAAAATGCATTATTTTTTAATATAATTTTAATTACATTTATTGCGAGCCTAAAAGTTTTTTATAGTATTATTCAACAAAATATGTTCACATTATTCAAAGTGTTTGGCTTTGATAATAATTACTTAAAAATTTAAACTCTTTTAATTATATGTCAAAATATGATTAAGTGATATTATAAAAAATTATATATTAATAATAAATTAAAATTAAACTCTTATTTTTTTTATAGTTTAATTTTGGGCCTTTGTTAGTTTAATAAAAATTTACACTGTTATTAGATTATGTATTGATAAATCATTAAAAAAATTTAACTATCACAATAATTACTTAAAATACTTAAATCTTTTAATAACACATAAACATATAATTAGATAAACGTGTAAACATCATCTTAAATCCTTTTTTTTGTATCCATAGTTAGGCAATAGCAATAAGATATAACTTATTTTTAGTGAAAGCAGAATTGGATGGTCCACACTATTAAAAAGACTTGACTTCGTCCATTGCTTGATTTCTACATAGATAATGTTCGATTGTCTCACATCACGTGCGCCCTGCGGTGGAGGCCAGGGTGTCCTTGGGTCCTGTTGGCTTGTATGGAGCCTGGAGTCCGATACGAGTGACGACCATGCGTGTAGCGTCCACTGTTTTTACATTTTAGCTTCCTTTACGGGAATAATGAACGACAAAAATTTCGGACCACGGATTGTGGGATTGAAGATATTTTAATTGTTTGTACTTGTAAAAAACTTTCACTTACACATTCTTTACCGTTATGCATATACCTCATAATTTATGCAGTTTTTTTTTTCTCTCTTTCTTCGTTGTGAAGGATGCGTAAATAATACTTGAGGACTTATAAGCTGTTTACAAAATGAGGAACCAGTTTGAAACTGAGATAGCTGTCATTGACCCGCTGTAGGCTTTAGCTTTTCTTTAACTTGTCTAATTCAAACAAGTAAATGAGAACCAAAGAAATTAAAGGTACATGACACCGACCTTCGTAGGTTTTTATCTTTTCCTTTTTCTTTAATCTTTAAACAAAAAGAATAATCTTTGCGCCACACTTAACGCGAGTACAGCCCATCTAGAATAGGTAAGGAGACTGCAAAAATATTTATAACTAAAAGAAGTTAAAGAACTCAAAATTCTGCTTGGATTTTGGATGGATACACGCATTGAGTTTAATTTACGTCTCAATATTTACGTCTCAATATCTCGAGATATTGAGACGTAAATTAACTTGAGATGGTATTAATTACTAGGCATAATTTAAATGGTAAAAAAATAAGGTTAACATAAGTTTTAAGTGAAATTGTTTGTAAAAAATATAGGGTATAAGAGAGTCAACTTGGTCATGGTATTTATCCTCGTCAAAATGGGTCAAATTTGTCGAGTTAGTCGTTTACCTATTAAAATTATGTAAATTGGGTTACAAAATTATTGACCTTTTTTAATCAATTCATTATTGGCCCAACCCGCGGGTTAACCCGTTAGCCCATATATTTTTTCTCTTTTTGCAATTCTTTTTTTAAAAAAATCAGCATTTACATGATGCTCGCAACCCAAATCCAACAACAAGTGACCCCAAACACCCAACATCTAGCTCTAGTCCAAAGTTTAAGCTAGTTTCTGCCTTTAATTTCTTCTTTTTATAGGAATCTAAATAATTTCTACTAAGATCTTGTTTTGTTTTTGTTTATTTTTGGTTTCGTGTTATCAATTTGTTATATTTTAATATGACTTCTTATCGTTACTTTTATTGTTGCAAGTCAAATTAAATCTAGTAGACTTATTGAAAAGGAAAAAATAAAAGGAAAAAAATAGAAGAATCGTTCACTAGTATAAGCTAAGTTTTGAATGATGATTAACTTTACTTTTAAGTAATTTATGGATTTAATGTTACATTACAAATTTAAAATTTTTAAAAAATTAAATAAATAGACAATCCGTTTAAGTCAATGGGCGGCTTTTTGCCAACCCATCATTCTTGAGTTATTTTTTACTTAATTCGTTTAAACCCAACTTGTCACAGGCTAAACTTAAATGAACTGGGCTGACCCGTTTAACAACCCTAATGATACAAGTCAAAATGTAACCAAAAGTGACAGGTCATGAGGTTGTATACCAATTAGAATTTAGAAACATTTTTTGTACCAAAATCCATACTTGTTCTTACACTTTCATCGAACTCCAACGATTCGATTCCTCATTAATAATTTTAAGTTTATGCTTCTTTCGGTCTATCTATTGCAGTATTGCTCACAAGTTTCTGCAGAAATGATTAGAAAAAATGGCCATCAAATCTCTTCTATTAAATCCTCTTTATCTTTAAAACAAGAAGAATTGGACTGAAAGACTCGTGTGTTAGAATATTTGCAATCTGAAAGCCGGCCGCCGTAAAAAGAAAAAAGAAAAAACGGAATTAAGGACATTGCTATGCTTTTGCTGTGCGCTCAGACACCCATGTTTTGGATTTAATGTAAAAAAGTGATATATTTAGGGCTGCTATGGATGTGCATGTTTCATGCATATTACTGTGATCAAACCATGGACATAACTCATTTTCTTTGCAACTAAGAAACCACTTTTGATTAACAGATCCATTACCGTGTAGATTCATCGCCCATCTTATAAGAGAAAAGAGATCGTCGTATCACATGCTTAAATATGCAAACCACCCCTAAAAAGGGTGGAGGAGCTTTTGGTCCAATCGTTGGGTTGAATGAGAGCATGAGATTGAAGTTGATGTTACAACCAACAAAAAAAGTTGATGTTTTAACTTTTAGAGAAATTTCTTTTTAGTTATATAGTAAAATATCTTTGACTCAATTTTGTTGTTCACGGTGATAAGTCTCTTTTTAGACAATTTTAAGAGTGTAAATCTTATATTAATTTAGTACATTTAAAACGATTAATTCCTCTAAGTGCGTCTCAAAGTTTATATCAATTTATGCAGGCTAAAGTAGTGTATAAATTTGAGTCGTATAGAAAGATTTAAATAAATTTAGTATAATTTATTTAATTAATGAAGTAGTGTGCATATCTAAATATAATGTACCTCTTAACTTTTTATCGTTTTTACTAAAAGCAGAAAGTTGGTGAGCTTCCAAGCATGTAAGGCCACACAAAGGGGGAAAGTCATAAAGTAAAGACGGCTTTATAATTTAGTGTCCGTATTGTTTTAAACTTTTTATTTTTTTTTAAATACACCGGTGATTTTTTTTAAAATTTTTACTGTCACTTAAAAAACATTTTTATATTTTGATTAAATATTTTAAAAGATTAAACATAACTACATTTTAACAATATTTCTTATTAATTTTCCAACACGATCATTAAGCTTTTATTCACTATGGCTTATCAAGCTTGAGATGAGACACTACAGTTGTTGGCTCTAACTCTTTCTTTAATTTAATTAGAGAGATATATAGTTGAATGAAACACGAATTATCTGTTGAAATAAAAGTACTGAAACAATGAATAAAGTAAACCATGTGATAGTCTGAGGCGTACTATGCACTGTCCTTAAGGAATATTTCGGCAACAAGTGCGAAATTCCCCCAAAATACAGCAGATTCTTCCCGGCTGAACCGAGGTCTCAAACAACAGTAAGACCAAAAACTCTGTAACCCGTAAAGAGAAGAGGAGAAGAAGAAGAGAAGACAAAATTTTCTCACACCCCAGTAGGCGGCAGCAGAAGAGAATAATATATCAGCATGAAAAAAAACCTAATAGATAAATGTCATTAACCTAATAGATAAATGTCATAAATCTAATAAAATCAAATTAAAACTTACCAAAACCGTGTGCTGAAATTAGGGAGTAATTAAACCTAATGATTGCCTAAAAAAAACTGTTACATTTATGTAATTAAAATCTTCTCCAAAATCCCTATTTTCTGGCAAGGTTCAAAATTCAAATATTAATTAAAATTATTTCCAAAATTCAAAGTGTTTGTTTTAAGCAATGTGAGACTTTATTCTTTTGAAATACTTAATATCTCACAACAATCCCCACATATTTCAAAGAATTTAAACAATATTAAAAATAAATAAATAACTCAAGTCTGGGTTACATCGTGTGCAAATGCATCAAATCTGGTGTCTTTTGGACTATGAACCAGATCTAGATAAATAAGACTTTAACTTATAATGTTATTGGTGAAGTTAAACTTCTATGAACCAAAACACCTTTTACATAAGTTAGAATCTTATTTGATCATATTCACACTCTCATTTTACTCTTTCTTTATTACTTGTAGTTTTGCGCTTTTCCATGCGCATGCCTGGTGTTCATGAGTGCTCACAGAGACTATGCCATCGTCTCACGGGAGGCGGCCTCCTCCACACTCATATAGGTGATTTCATCAAGTGTATACTGCACTTTATACACCACCCATAAGGGTTATGAAATATATTAAAAACATTAAGTTTATCCTCACATTAAATGCGATCTAACAACCTTCTCATATATTCTACGCACCATAGGAAGGGACGAATGTAGTGTTAGCATAATTAACAAATGACTTGTTATTACCTATATGAACCTTTTCTTGGGATCTCCATTCATAAGGTTGGGTTACTATCACTGTTAATCTCGAATTGGCTTAAATCTCATTCCCCTCGATGTGGCACTTATTAGATTTATTCCTAAAAGTTTAGTCAGAGGATCGGCCAAATTTAGTTCTGACTTCACATAATCAATGGACACAATTCCATCTTTCAGCAGCTGCTTTATTACCTCATATCTCAACCTAATGTGTCTGTTCTTACCATTAAAGGTTTTATTACTTGCAATGGTTATTGCCGCTTTATTATCACAATGAACATATATAGAAGGATTTGGTTTTATTCCCAAAGGAATATTCTCTAAGAAATTTTTCAACCATTCAACCTCATTACAGGCTTGCTCTAGAGCTATGAATTCTGACTCCATGGTAGATTTTGCAATTATTGTTTGTTTACTTGATTTCCAAGTAACACCACCACCACCAATAGTAAACACATATCCGCTAGTGGATTTAATCTCATCTGAATCTGAAATCCAGTTAGCATCACTGTATCCTTCAAATATAGCGGGTAATCCACTATACCAAATACCATAATTCATGGTACCTCTCAAATATTTCATCAGGGTTATATTTTCTTTTGAAAATCCATTTGCAACCTATTGCTTTCGCACCAGGAAGTAAATCTACTAAAACCCAAGTATTGCAATTAGAAATTGAATTTAATTCTGATTTAACAGCTTCTTTCCACGAATCTGGCAATTTCTCAATTAGCATACCTGCAACAAACTCGTCCTGGAGTGTTATGTTCTCGGCTTTGAGGCTCTCAAGCAGTTTGTGATATTCATTGATTTGTGTCTTTATGTCTTTTTAATCATTCATCTCCCATTTGTAGAAATTTGAGATCACGAACTTCTGCCTCCCGGCATCCTCAGCAGTGTATTTAAGCACCATGGACTCCCATATTTTATTGCTTATTGGCGTAAGTCCATTCGTCCATTTTTTTGGTGCCAGCAGAGGAATCTGGTTTTGGATCAGTCAGAGCATCTGCCACTCCATGCATGTCGAGGACTAAGAAGACACGTTCTTGCCAACGTTTGAAGTTCTGTCCTCCGAACATTTCGATCTTTGATACATCGGGAAACGGCTTGGCATACGTGACGGAAGGAACAACAGGTGGAGCAATTTGCGTGCTGGCGGCGTCAGGTCCATTGACTGGAGTTGCGTTTGTTTCAGGTTGAGCCATATTCCTTAAGATTGTTGAAATAAAAGTATCTGAAACAATGAATAAAGTAAACTATGTGATAGTCTGAGGCGTGCTATGCACTGTCCTTAAGGAATATTTCGGCAACAAGTGCGAAATTCTCCCAGGATACAGCAGACTCTTCCTGGCTGAACCGAGGTCTCAAACAACAGCAAGGCCAAAAACTCTGTAACCCGTAAAGAGAAGAGGAGAAGAAGAAGAGAAGACAAAATTTTCTCACACCCAGTGACGTGAGAAAGAGAATAATATATCAGCATGAAAAAAAACCTAATACATAAATGTCATTAACCTAATAGATAAATGTCATAAATCTAATAAAATCAAATTAAAACTTACCAAAACCGTGGGCTGAAATTAGGGAGTAATTAAACCTAATGATTGCCTAAAAAAAAACTGTTACATTTATGTAATTAAAATCTTCTCCAAAATCCCTATTTTCTGGCAAGGTTCAAAGTTCAAATATTAATTAAAATTATTTCTAAAATTCAAAGTGTTTGTTTTAAGCAATGTGAGACTTTATTCTTTTGAAATACTTAATATTCACAACATTATCAACATCAACAGGATTCTAGATTCTTCTCACAAGTCACGACCTTGACAAACATGGCCAAGAGAAATGAGAGATGAAGAAAAATGAAAATTTTAAAAATAATGGAATTAATTCCCTGTAGAGAAGGATGAAAAAAATTGAGAATTTTTTTAATAAAGAGGATAAAGTAGTTATTCCATTCTATCTTTCTATATATAAGAACAGAAATATATTAAAGAACAAAAGTAACAATTTTAGAAATGAAAATTATATTTTATAAAAATAAAACAAAAAACTAAAGATAATTTTTCAAAATTTTAAGAGAGGGAGAGAGTAATCTATTTCCTATGAGAAATCAAAGGCTGAATTGGATTTTTGTTCCTCTTAACAGGGTTGTCATAGAGTACATCACTTAATCCCTTTGCGTGCTGCAAGTCAAGACTTGTGGTTGATTTAAAAATAAGCCGATGGCAAAGACCTGAGAGGAAAAATAACTGAAAAAATCAGTTAGGTGAAAATAAAGATAATTTGATTTGTTTTAAAAATTAATTAATTAATTAATTAATGTAATTAATAATTTATATATAGTTAATTAATAATTTATCTTTATTTTGATATTTAATATGTGATTAATTGTATATAAATTATTGGTTAAATTAGTTGAATAATTAATTAATTTTTAAAATGATCCAAATTGTTCTTACTATTCTCCAAGCTAACTTTTTCAGTTATTTTCCCAAGAGCAAAATGCGATGGTGGAACCCCACAAAGCCTTATCAGTAGTGCATCAAAACGGGCTAAATTTATTGAGCTAGCTCGTTTATTTATATAAATTATGTTAGTTAGACTTCAAAATTAATGATTTGTAATAATTTTTTAAGTTTCAATTTGTTTGTATTAAAAAAATTCAATTTAAAAATTTAAAAGTTAATTAAACACTCTTTTCTCAAGTAAAAGTACAAAATGTACGTACTGTACAGACTAATAATAATACAATCCACACATAAACACATTCATCAAACTCTATAAGTTTATATTATTTATTTGTTTGAATTTTTTGTTAACCCTTTAAATGAGATTAAAATATTCAATACTATATCTATATAATGTAATATTTGATTTGAGATTATTAAATTTAAATTTATTTTAAACTTTACAAATAAACAAAAAGAAAATTTTTCTTAAACAAACCCGTTTAAACTTATAAATTAATATAAAATAAGTCAAATTAACTAATTTATAACATATTTAAATAAGATTAATTTTAACCGGACTCATTTAATCCACCGTTTCATTGCCTTATCTAAGGCTTATCCTCCATTCCCCGCAGCACCCCACCACAAAAGGCAATTACCAATGAATCAATCATGATATCATAATATATCTTTTATATATTATATATATAGGAAAAAGGCGTGTACCAGAGCCGAAAGATAACCAAAAAAATCTTTCCCTTCCCCTCTGTGACTAAGAAATTTAACGAATATGTTTACAAAGCCAACGGTGCACAAACCATCTTCTCTTCCTTTTCACATAAACAATGAATGCAACCCTTTTCATTATCATTATCATTACAACTAAATAATATATTTTTTCTATTCTATGATTAAACAACCAACAATCTTATAAAATAAAAGTAGGGGTAACTGTTAATTTATTTTAAGTGTGACTGCAAGTAGTAATACTCTAACAAAAAAAAAATTAGGCTGTGGGTTTAATTTGATATCCAGTTAATGGGCAGATGATGTTAAAATAAAATAGTTTAAAGCCAAGTTGCTGAGAACAGTGTAAGGTTGACCACTGATCTGGTAGGTAAAGATTCAAGATTTAGTTTCCATGCATGCATGTGGCCCCCTAATCCTTTGTGCTCTTCAGTCTTGAGAAAAGATAAACGAGGAGCCCATGTGTTGGGGTTCCTGTAGTGGAGATTATAAAATGGGTGCTACTGTGAGAGTCTGTCTCCTTCAGCACAATTTGGACAATATAATCCTACTTTAGCCTTAGGATTCCGTATTTTGGGATTGAACATCTCAGTTACTACGTCTGGTTTCGTTAATTCAGACTGAAATTGCGTATGAAGTTTATAGGAATGAATTAAATATCAAATAGTAATTAGAAATGTAAAATGTCATTTTCTGTGCCAAATATCTCATGAATATATATATAGGAGTAATAATCAATTTCAATTTCAATTTTGGTCAATTATCATCAAAGATGTATAAATGTTTTCAAATATTATATAAGGTTAACTGTGTAAATATTATTTAACTTTTGCTCACAATTTTTTTTATACATAGAATATGTAAGTATTTTAATAATGAAAGGAAATACGTGGTTGGTGAAATATTGAACTTTTTACATAATAATCATTTCTTAATCTTACAGATTATACCGATGTTAATTAAATTGCAAATTTATTGACTCATTCTAAAATTTTTGGTACAAAGAAAAAGAAATGTTAACTACAATTTTATTGCGTTCCTTTTGTTGCAAGCCTTCTTCAGTTTCGTTAATTAATTGCAATTAGCACCGACTCACCCCTGGGTTTGATTTCGATTGACACGATTGTTTGTGCTCAAAGGACTTCTTAACCTGTCATAACTTCCAAGTTACTCTATATTGGCCAATATCTAGCATTTTAATACAGTCAAAGCATTAAATACAAAGTTATCGATCCTCGGTTCTGTGTAGACTGTAGCACAACCTACGGATCTGAAAGAACATATTGCTCAAGGAATAGAATTATTATTTTTTGTTCCTGTAACTTTGTAATCTGTCGTACTACCTTAAAAACCAATGATCTTACGACATATGTACTTGAGAATGACAATGTCTTGCCTTCTCTTTTCATAAAATCGATGCTTTATAACAGGCCAGGATTGGTTGTAACTGTCCTTTTCCATTGCATTTGTAGGTATTATATTCATCTTCCTCGTGTATGGTCGAAAATGTACATGATGCTTTTGAGGTATAATTAAAAGATTTGTATCCTCTAAAGTAACATGTATTTTAAAAAATAAAAAATAAAATTATAATTCTTGATAAAAAATTAAAAATTAAATTATTTTATAAAATATTAATATATGTATAATAAATTATGAATATACATAATTAAATGATATAAAATTTATTTTGTTTTAAGTGTTAAAATTTTTTAGTTTAATTATAAATTATAACATTTTATGTTACTAAATATTGTTGGATTTGAATTAAATATAGATAAATTTTATTAATATTTACTACGTAGTAAAATTATTGTACTTAAATTTTCATTTACGAATTGTTAAACTGTCTATAGTTGTAGATGAAAGATTTTAGAAGAAAAAAAATTCTTGGTGTAAATTCAGGTTATATTAACTTTTAATAGAAATAAGATAAATTATTCCTTCATTTAATTACGTATTAAAACAAATTATAAAAATATCACAATAGTTATATGATAAAACTAACTTCGTTTGACAATAAAAATATTTTTATAATATGATAATAAATAATAGAAAATTTAATTTTAATATTTAAAATTTTAAAAATTTTATTTAACATTGGATCATGATTTATAAACAACTCAAGCGATCATACGCATGGATGCAGATCCCATTATCTCGGAAGATAATAATTAATTGCTATTTAGTATTTAAATTTATAGTCTGGATATAGTTTTGGATTTTTAAATAGTGAGATTGTAAAGGATATTTTCTTTTTTTGGTAGAAGGAAGACAAGATTGTAAAGAATTCTTATCAAATTCAAAACTAAAGAAATGCTTAATTAAGTTTTTTTTTTTAGTACAAGACTCATTTTAATACATTTAAAATTCATTATTCATTATTGATATATTTTATTATTTTTAATAACAATTTAATAAATATAAATAGAATGTAACTTTGTTAACTATATTTTTAATATTATTAAAATAAATTTAAATAATAAAAATCAATCACTAAAATTAAATTTTGTAAAATCAATTTTTTCTTCTTTATTTATCTTCAACTCCACATGATTGCCACGTCATCAGCGTAGTGCCTGTGTCTCACCCGCTGTTATTATATTAAACACCACGCACGACGCTTTCACAGATTCTCGTTCAGTCGTTCTCCCCACTCCTTCAATTTTTTCTTCCTTTCTCTCTTCTCTCTCTCTCTCTCTGAGTCTGAAACTTGACTCGTACAGACTCCGATTCCTCCGAGTCCGAGATAACCAGAACCAACGCTTCGATCCGAGGATGTCTCGCACCTGCGCGGACACCGCCATCTCCGGCGAGATCATGCTGTTTGGGGTTAGGGTCGTGGTTGATTCCATGAGGAAGAGCGTGAGCATGAACAACCTCTCACAGTACGAGCATCCTCACGATGCTTCCAACAACAATAGCACCAACAAAGATGTTCTCCCCCCCTGTTACGCCTCCGCCGACGAGGCTGCTCCTCATAACTCCGGCAAGCTTCGCGAGCGCGAGCGCAAGCGAGGTTTTAATTTTTTTGTTTTTTGATCTTCTGATTTGGTTAAAAGAAAGAAATATGGTTATTGTAATTTAGGGTGTTAGTTACTAAATCTGGCACTTTGTAATTGTATCAGGGGTTCCGTGGACGGAGGAAGAGCACAAGCTGTTCTTGCTGGGATTGCAGAAAGTAGGGAAAGGTGATTGGAGAGGAATCTCAAGGAATTACGTGAAAACGCGAACGCCGACGCAGGTTGCGAGCCATGCTCAGAAGTACTTTCTACGGCGGAGCAACCTCAATCGCCGTCGCCGTAGATCTAGCCTTTTTGACATCACCACCGACACGGTAAGTCCATCATCATATTCATATTCATGCTCGTCGGTTATTTTATTTTTATTTTAAAAAAATGCTTTTAATTAATTTCCCCAGCTTTCTCTCTCTTGATTGCTGAGAAATAAACCGAGAAGCAAATATAGGAGCTTTTGGTCTGAATTTATGTTCAATTAGTTGCTCCTAATCAATAGAGTATTAAACATAGTGTTGATAATGATGATGGTCTTATAAATTGACCTTGAAATGAAATTCCTTTGGTAGTTGAACAGAATAGAATGGGGGGATTTAGGCTTTTGGTGGATTGGAGAAAGTTATTTTTCATGATTTTATCAATTTTTGTGTCAGGTCTCTGCAACCCAAATGGAGGAAGAACAGATCCCGAGTCAAGATAATGTCTCTCATTCACATCTTGCGTGCCCTGCAGCCCCTGAAACTAGCAACATCAATGGATTTTCAATGATGCCAGTGTATCCGTTGGGTGTTGGTTCTGCAGTGATTTCAGTTCATTCTGGGAATCCAATGGAAGAACTCACTCTGGGACAAGGAAATGTGCCAACTAAGCTAGTCCGTCCAATTTCTGATGTTCCAGATCCTAAAGCTTCCACAGTGTCTGATATCACCTCCAGTTCGAGTTCAGCTGTTGACCCACCAACCCTGTCTCTCGGGCTATCCTTCTCGTCTGATCAAAGACTGACATCATCAAGACATTCCGCTTTACATGCAATACCGTGTTTCAACAATGGAGATAGCATCATAAGCGTTGCTTGAGAAAGATGACTCGTGATTATGGTCCATATCTAGAGCATCTTGGATTCACAGAGATTTTTATCTCTATTCTCGAATCTCCTGTCTCTTGGGTGGGAGAAAGAGAAAGATGTTGAAGGAAAGGGCGATGGATTAGAGAAGGGAAGTTAGGTGACTGAATTTGATCCTTCTGTTCCTTGTACAGACCCGGGAAAAGTCCTGTCCTGTTCTTCTTGTTTGCTTATGTTAATGTTATGACCTTAGATTCTTGTTTATTTGGCCGTTTATGTTGTAGTTGATGTAACTGAAAATAACGAAGTACTTTCTGTTCATTGCTGATAACGTTGGAAGCGGACTACACAGATGAGTGGTTTCTGGCTTTTTTTGGGGGGAAATGTCAAGTTGGGTTTAACGGTTTGCAGTCTGTGTCATTCCTGTTAGGTGTTAGCAGGCGCACCTTTTTTATTTTCTGGTGAATATGACGTAATTTACTACTACTCATTAATGGCCTATGGTAGCTGTAGACGTAGTAGTACCATCATAATTGTCTGTTGATTATGAGCCATGCATTATCCGGTTTGTCCAGCACTCCACCTTAGTTTCTATCATTCTTGTGGAGCGTGGTGTTGCTGGTGATTGATTGGGCAGGGAATGCTCGTTGCCTTGCCCCACGCGGCTTAAAGGTTCCCGAATTCCTGTGCTTATTCACTGTGATAGAGGGATCTAAGGATCTATATGATGTTTCTATGTTACGAGCTGTGAACCACTCCAACACGTTATTTCAGTCCCCGGTTAATCAATAATTCAATCTAGTTTTATTATTTTAGGATAGGATAGATAAAAGTAAGTCTTCACTCTCCTGGCACAACTTGAAGGGCATTAAATGCTTGTATTTTGAAAAATTTAATCCATTAAGTTAGTACAAAAGTCAATAATGTCACTTTTTTTTTTTTAATTTTGAAAAAGGAACTTGAAGAGGCCAATCTATAAATATAAACTACTATTGTATTGTCTAACTAAAATAATAACTTAGGATGACAAAAAGAATGAAGATGATTTGAATTGATTGATCTAAATCTTATATTGTACATTATCAATTCATGTTTATATAGTAGATGGAAAAGTAAAAAATAGGCGCGAAAAATAGAATAGAATTACAGCTCAGCATTTAATAGAATTATAGTTCATCATGAGTTGGTTATAATGGGCATGATTGAGTGTGGCATTATGTATTTGATTTCGGTGGACTCCAGCGTTTGATACCCCCCGCAAGCTGGAGGGTGGTAGATATCTACCATGCCAAGCTTGGAAATAAGAGTTTGAAAGGCATGAGGAAGAGAGGCCTTTGTGAAGATGTCTGCTACTTGACATTGAGACGAAATCGGAAGCAATCGCATAAGACCAGACTGTGTTTTCTCACGCACAACATGACAGTCAATATCCAAATGTTTTGTGTGTTCATGAAAGACTGGTTGGCAGTTATGTGGAGTGCACTTTGGTTATCACAGTAAAGCACGGATCGTCGTGTAAGAGGTTGCTGCAAATCCCGAAGAAGAAATGTAAGCCACTGTAATTCTCGTGTGGTAGCAGCAAGGGCATGATATTCGGCCTCTGCAGAAGAGCAAGCTATTGTGGGTTGCTTTTTAGATTTCCAGCTAATTAGTGATTTACCAAGGAAGAAATAAAAACCGGAAATGGACTTTCTGCTATCCAAACAACCACCCCAGTCTGCATCACTAAATCCAAGCAATTGGACCTTTGAGTTTCTCGGAAAGAAAATGCCACGACCTGGAGAACGTTTGGGCAGCTCGAGAATGTAACTCAGTTGGGCATGACATGAACTGACTTAGTTACTGTGTAGCAAAACTAATGTCGGGGCGTGTAGTTGTGAGGTATAACAAACAACCAATAAGTCGTCTATAAGCAGCAACGTTTGATGGGGATCCATGTTCATCTTTATGAAGACGGGTAGCAGGGTCTAAAGGAGTGTTAACTGGTTTACAAGCAGTAAGGCCAGAGTCATTAAGCAAATCCAATCAATATTTGCGCTGACAAAGGGATATACCTTTGGAGGAATGGGCCACCTCAAGACCAAAAAAATACTTAAGTTGGCCTAAGTCTTTAATTTTGAACTGAGAGTGAAGAGCACTTTTAATATTGTCAATCATAGACATTGAGGAACCAACAACTATGATGTCGTCCACATAGATAAGAAGAGTAATGAAGCAATTCAAATATGTCTTGGTAAACAATGTATGATCAGCATGCGCTTATTTAAACCCATAAGCGAGTAAGAATGAGGTCAACTTCTCAAACCATTGTTTACTGGCTTGTTTAAGCCCGTAGAGGGATTTGAGCAACTTGCAAACTTGTCCAGCCTTAGGAACCACAACCCCTTGAGGGATTTCCATATAAATGTCTTCATGAAGATCACCATGCAAAAATGCATTGTTGACATCTAGTTGATGAAGATGCCAACAATGAATTGATGCAAGAGCAAGTAATAATCGAACAGTGGATAATTTAGCATCCGGTGAAAAAGTATCAAAGAAATCAAGACCCTATGTTTGTGTGTACCCCTTAGCCACAAGGCGAGCCTTGTAATGTTCAATACTCCCATCAACATGTCTTTTAATTTTAAAGACCCATTTGCTACCTATTGTCATCCCGCCAGCTGGTAAATCAACAAATTGCCAAGTTTGATTAGCCTCCAAGGCAGCAATCTCGAGCTGCATAGCCTCAACCCATCGTGGATTAGTAATGACATCTTGATATGACCTCGGTTCCTCCTTAGAAGATAAAGCTTGAATGTAGGAAAGATGAGCTTGTGAGACATGTGAATAAGAGATGGTGGATGAAAGCGGATAAGGGGTGGAAGTGGAGGTGTGACAAACATAGTCATTAAGGTAAGCTGGTCTTTGTTTATTGCGTGTGGACTGACGAGCAGTAGGTTGAGAATCATCACATTCTGAATTTTATGCAGTTGGAGGCATAATATTTGTTGGTGAGGCAGTAGTAGAAATGTGGTCTTCAAAATAAATGTGAGAAGCATGTGGGAGTGAGCTGTCATGATCAGTGTGAAATGAGAATTCCAGGTCATAAAAAATAACATTTTGATCATCAGTAACATTATCATTCTCTTCAATAACAGAATTGTTTACATGTGTATTGCCACGACCATATGTGGGAGGATATCCATGCTTTTTATAGCACGATTCAATAGTATGAACCAACTTTCCACAATAGCTACATACCTTTCTTGATCCTCTGCCACCAAACTTATTAAACGTGTATCCTCCTCTACCTGTAGGTTTCTTCCCATTTACAGCATTAATGGAAAGTCTTGATTCATCAAGAACTCCATATTGGCTTTGCCTCTCTTTTTGAAGCACCATAGAGAATACTTTATTTAACATATGTAATGGTTCTATTAAAAGAATATGAGACCGGACTCCTTGGAACTGTTCATTTAAACCCATCAAAAATCAAATTACCTGATCCTATTGATGAAACAACCGTGTGTTTCTCATAGTTAAGCCTACACAGGTTACTGGACAGGTACATCTAGGCATAGGCCTATAATGCTCCAATTCTTCCTATAAACTCCTCAATTCAGTGAAATATTCAATCACTGTGAGAACTCCCTGCTTGAAGGCATTAATTTCCTGTTGCAATTCAGCAATTCTGATTAAATCTCCCTGAGAGAACCTTTTCTTGAGGTTATTCCATACGTCTATGGCATTTTTAATGCACACAACACTTTATGCAATTGATGGTGACAAAGAATTTAGAATCCATGAGTGAATCATGTTGTTGCATCTCTCCCAAGCTTCGAAGTTGGGATCGTGGCTCGTAGGAATTTGGATTGATCCATCTAAAAACTTATATTTATTCTTTGAAACAAGAACGCGTCTCATTCTTCTAGCCCAAATGTGATAGTTCTCACCGGAAAATGGAGGTGTGACAACAATCGTTGTGGGACTCTCGTTGGGATGAACATAATAGGAACTCCTTGGATCCAGAGTTGGATCGAGATTTGCTCCAACATTCTGTATCGTAGAACTTCCAATAAAATTTGATGAATGTGAGTTTCTGGCCATCAATCAGAGTGCAGCAGATCTCTTAGAGCTCTGATACCATTTAAGTAAAATAAGAACTCAGGATGACAACGAGAATGAAGACGATCTGAATTGATTGATCTGAATCTTACACTGTACATCACCAATTCATGTTTATATAGCAGATGGAAAAGTGAAAAATAGGCGCGAAAAATAGAACAGAATTACAGCTTAGCATGTAACAGAATTACAACTCATCATGAGTTGGTTAGAATGGGCATGATTGAGTGTGACATTATGTATTTGACTTCAGTGGACTGCAACGTCTAATATATTGATCGAAAGCAGAACTAAAGATAAACTAAAGTTAAACTACAGCCTGATACGAGTTTCAACTTGTGAGTTATGAGACTGGGTTCTGCGTTGATACGTCGAGATTGGATAAAAGTGATGAAATTTGGGAATTTTCCTTGTAACTAGACCCGTTGCGAAGTTTCATTTCTTTCCACTCCCCTATCTTTAAAAGGAAGAACCCTTAAAGTGCCTTGGCTAAAAAAAGTTTGTCCACTCATAGCAATCTACTGAAGAGATGACTAAACTTAATCAACTACTACTATTCCCGGAGCTAGAACTGAATACTCCTAATTATGTGGAATCACTGATTGTTTGTACCTGTGCAGGAACACTATTTTTGTTTGTTGAATTTAGGTATGTCAAATGTCATAAAAAAAAGGTATGTCAAACTAGCTCCAAGGATTGTACAATGTCCTATATTCTCGGGTGAAAAGTTAATCTTTCTTCATAAAATAGTGCTATAGAAAAAGTGAAGACGGATTAGCGAAGGAGGTAATTATGGAGCCGCATTTTTCTATTTCTTTTGCTGACTCGTAAAAGATCATGTTCCATATCTTGTTTCTGCCTTAGAATCTTGTTCAGTACTGTGCAGTATTCGATTTCTTTTTGGTTACATTCACTTGTAGTTGTTGTAATTGTAAATAAGTAGCATTTCATTGCTGACATTTGTGGTCCAGAGGGCGTGCATGATAGCATTGTAGAGCAAAATATCAGGATGGGTTTAACGGGTGAGAGCTGTGTTTCCTTTTTTTTTTCGTTTTGGGGTCATAAGAGCTGTGTTTCCTTTATTACAGCTCAAATAACTCAACATTTTAATTTAATAGGTAATAATGATATTAGTAGTAATATCTTGTCTTGTTGAATTTTGAGTAAACTACTATTTTGGTCTCTAAAAGATACAAGTAATATTAATTTAGTTCCCGAAAAATTATTAACATCATTTTAGTCCTCAAAAGATTGTAAATGACATCATATTAGTCCTTCTGTCAACTCCCATGTGTATTCCATCCATTGGGTGCCAATGTGGTGATGTGGTAAATCAGAACGCAAGTATACGTTATCGCAAATCAAGTAATATAATAATAAGAAAGTGTCGAACCCACAGGGATTAATTCTAAATTTAACTATCTATTAAAAGTTTACAAAACTCAATCTTATTTAAACAACTTAATAAGAGGAAGTGTTATGAAAGATTAAAAATTAAAGTATACAAGAAGAAAAATTTAATGATCAAATTAACCAAGCCTAGGATTGCAATTATTCCTCACACTTTACTTGATTCTTTTACTTCTATCTAAGATCAATTAATTATCTGAATTGTTAACTAGAAATCCTTAACTTATCTATAAGCCTCTTTCGATGGTCAAATAGAAATATCCTTAATTAATGATAAACTATATGTCTATGTCTATGTCTATCAAATAATTAAGAATTCATTAAGTTCCGATTTCATTAATGGTTACATATGTCATATAGGTATATGTCTATCCTATATGAACTCAAGGCTTTCGCACAAAGATCATATGTTATCTTACTTAGATCTAAATCCAAAATCCCTTTGTCAAGTTGCTTAAGGTTTATCAATTCAATTTAATTAATGGCCAATTAATTAAAAGCATTAAGAACAAGTAAGATAAACAATTCAAGATAATCAACCTACTCTTGGATATGATAAACGAATCAAATTACGTGTGAGTTCAAATTGCAATCCTAGTATAGAAATTTAGCTACTCATTATATTAAAGGAAACAAAAGAATAAGTGAAAAGCATGATAGAAATGAAAGTGGTTGTTGGTATTAATAAGAACACAACGGGCTAGAGTTTCGGGATTTACTTTAAACAAATTGGAAGATCTAACCTTGAAATCAAAGTATAAATCTCACAATTTATGAAAGCTTCACCCCTAACTCTAGGAAGAACCTTAACTAGATATCAAGATGAAGAAACTTGAATAAGATGAAGATTATATTATACAAACTACAAGAGCTTTGGGATTTACTTTAAACAAATTGGAAGATCTAACCTTGAAATCAAAGTATAAATCTCACAATTTATCAAAGTTTCACCCCTAACTCAAACTACAATAAGAGAATTCAGAAATGGGATGCCCTTAAGTGTGGCAAATGCCTTCCTTTTATAGGCAAATGCTAGAACTATTCAATTACAAATTTGTCAAATCTCTTTGCACATGGGTTGAAATTTCAGCTCCGAAGATTACCAAATTCGTCATTGCTCCTGTCATAATTTGGAAATCTTCTCTACATGAAAGTTGTAGCACATGCAGTCATGAAGAACATGTCAAAAATTCAGCCAGATCTAATGGTTGGATCTTGAGCTCTGACCATTTTTCCGAAACTACTCAGATTATATCAATAATGACAGTCACCAACTTGTTGCCTAATTTTGACCCACTTCCGGTGCTAATCTGGAAATATTCATTTCTATGAAAGTCATAGAGAATGAAGTCATGCATGACATATCAAAATTTCAGCTACATCCAACAGTTAGATCTTGAGAAATCACCAAATAACCGAGTATAGGTTTGAGCAGGAATTTTCTGATTTGTCCTGAATTTGATGTAACCCAAAATTCACTGAGTTTAGGTCTTCATTTCTCTTCTGTTTGAGCTATACTGATATCAACATTCAAGTTCATGATATTTTGATTCAACAACTGCTTTGAATAGTCCTTCGGGTGTTCTGCTTAATTTGTAACAACATAGACAATATATGAGGAATTATGCAATTTTCACTTCATATATGCAATAATTTCATAAGAATAGACCAATGAGAGGTGCTGAATTATGCATATAAAATATGTTTATCACGTGGCACGTTATGTCCATGTGGATTTCACCAATTGATGAAACGAAACTACATGTATGTGATTAGGTTGCCATGTTTCATTATAATGAAATTTCTTATGTGGGAAAGAACGAAGAATACTTCTGGACTTGTGAGAAAAATTCCATTTTAGAGGAATTTGTGGCAATCGAAGGATTCCATTTCCATTTCAGTGACATTCGATTTGTAATCCCATTTCAGGTTTGCTTGGAATGATTTCCTTCTTTTTTTTTTGTACTGACATGCGTTTTAGAAACCCTAGTATGAATTTTTTTTGCTTTATGGGCATATGGTTTGTGGTCCCCGGTGATAATGGGAACGAATTTGGAATGATTTGTGGTCTCAATGTATTGCTTTCTGATTATGTTTCTCATTACCAATTTGTTTATATGTTGTATTGACTTGTTTCTTATGATTGTAGGATGAAACAACTAACAACCAACTCAAACATCACAAACAACATGTTTAGACAGAGATGTAATACTCAACCTAATTTCTTATTAAATTTTAAATATTTTGTACAAGGCATGGAAATTGCACTGTATGCATTTTATAACTGTCTCAAAGACCTAGACCATGGAGGTATGGACTTGGTGTGCCAACAAGCACATGGTTTCAGAGATCAGTACTAGCACCACCACCAGTAGAAGTAGCAGTACCAATACCACCACCAAACTCTGCAGCAATGCCACCACCACCAACTAATGCAATAAGACCCCTATCTGGATTTAGGTTTAAGACAACAGCTCTACCAAGGCCACCATTGAAGTACACACTGATGGCCATTAATGATTGAAGACACTAATGCATCACAGCCTGGACAACAATAACATATTTGACATTGTTTTGGGAGCAATGCTGTATAGGTCTAGAACATTTTGGGGACAATCATGTATTGTTGTTGTCATGATTCGAGGAACAATGATGTATAGGTGTAAAACATTTTGTGGTCTATGTTATTTTAGGGACAATGCTATATTGGTATAAGAGATTTTGGGTTGATGTTATTTTAGGGACTGCCATGTACTGTGGTTATTATTATTATTTTTTTGGTATATATTCATTATGTTATTTTTGACAAATGACTAATCAATGTAATGACCACATCCTTTTGAGTATTTATAAATGAATACATTAATTATTGATCTAACTGAATCTGTTTATGGTTATTTTAGATTATAGCTACCGTATTGAAAACTTTTGTTGTAACCTATATCAGATTCTCAATTCAACAAAATGACTCTTTGCATTTTCATTCAACAAAAGTAAACTTATTACAACATTCTTCAAGGCCTCGGCTAACACAAAATACAAAATGATGAGAAATATACACTGACAAAGAAAACATCTAATCCAAAACCTATGTTAATACATCAATGCCCTAATCCAACATCCACAGAAAACCACAGCCAATGCACCCCACACAAAACCATCATATCCTAAGCTTCCATACTTCATTATCGTACATGTTCACTTTCTTCTTCAATTTGTTTATCAGCCTTTTCTCATTATCTGGATTTGATTTCAAATTTGGGGTTGTATTTGCATCATCCACCCACTAAAAATGTCTACATGTGAGGTCCTTGTTTTTGTATAGTGGGCATCTAAAAAATCTCCTACCTGGGTTCTCTCGAGTCTTGGAAGTCAATAACAAAGCCTTCCTACCACAATCACAAAGGCCAGATTGATTCCTCCATGATGCTCCAAATGTATGTATACTGGGGCATTGATGATGCGAGCTACAACAAGAACTACCCACTAAAAATATCCACATGCGAGGTCCTCGTTTTTGTACAGTGGGCATCTAAAAAATCTCTTACTTGGGTTCTCTCGAGTCTTGGAAGTCAATAACAAAGCCTTCCTACCACAATCACAAAGGCCAGATTGATTCCTTTGTGATGCTCCAAATGTATGTATGCTGGGGCATTGATGATACGAGCTATAACAAGAATCAGCTTGCGAACTCATGGACATCGATCTCAGCTTCTCACTTGAGGGTGGCAACACACAACCTTAAGCACGAGTTTTTGGTTCCAACTGATTGTGTGGTTCTGGGTTCCTATTCAAGGAATCAGATTTGGGGCTACGTAATGTTTCAAGTTCAACGATTTGGGGCTTTTGGAAGATTAGGGTTCTTGTGGAGAGAAATTTGGGATTATAATTCAGCTTTGTTTCATCAATTGGTGAAATCTACATGGACATAACGTGCCACAATAACACTTAAGGTGCTACGTTGGCACCCAATGAACGAAATTCACACGGGAGTTAACAGAAGGACTAACGTGATGTCACTTATAATTTTTTGAGGACTACAATGATGTCAAAAAATTTTCGAAAACTAAATTGACGTTACTTGTATCTTTTAAAAATTAAAATAGTAATTTACTTTTGAATTTAGTTTAGGCAGTGTGGCTTAGTTGGGTCTTCATTGCATTGGAGTATTGATTATTGACTGAAAATGAGGCCCAAAAGAATTAGACAAGCGGGGCACTCAGGCTTAGGTCCATTACTCACAACTTTTTTTTGGGTAAATACTGTGCTCTATGTGACAGCACTCAGTCTCACTTTGAAGTTTGAACACAAAGATAAAGTAACAACACTCACTGTGACCCAAAAGAAAAAAGTGACAACACTCGCAACAGATTCTTACTCACGGAGGAGGTATACTATTTGTCCATATATTTATGCATAAAACATAAAAGCAATACACCTGTAAACATGACGAAATTTGAGTTATATTTGACTCACTAAAATTTTAATTGGAATTTCTTGGAACTTTTTTTTTTTATATATGGCACAAATTCTCGCATATCACTTGGTGTGCAAAAAAAAATTCTCCTCGTAAGTAAGAGGAATCTCTTACCGAGTACCAAAACAAAGTCACATGTTCCGATTCCGACAAATTTATCTGCATTTAGATCTTTTTTGTACATATTTAAGTTTTTTGAACTTGATAAAAAAGTTTAAATTTATGCAATCATATACAAGACTCAAATATAGATAAAGACACGTGGCTTCGTTTTATTTTAGACTTCAGTCTCAGGGAGAAAGTAAGAATTTTCTTCACAAGAATCAAAGAAGCAGATTTATAGTGAGATTTATAGTGAGATTCTTGGTGGTCTCTCACATAGACTGCTGAGTATGCATACCATAAGTACTGTGGTCATATAAGAATTACTGTTGCTCGTAAATCTCTCGAAGTCTAACCAATGGAGAAGATATTCAAACCAATATCCTTTGAGATGAATGACCCAGAATGCTTGCTATTCCCTAACAGTGTGAATTACCATATGGGTGTTGGATATGAACGATGGAGTATAAAAAGGTTCTATGAAGACTAATTAGGAGACAGTTAAACAGTTTTTCTATAGAATCTCGTACAAATTGGTGTGAAGAGTTGACAAAATTGTTGTCTTATTTCTTCCAATTCTCTCCAAAGAGCAGGAGAGGTATAGAGGGATGTTTACGTAGGATTCTTTTGCTGAATCAAATTTATTCACTTAACAAAGAGAAGGTATACTAAGCATTATAATAGAAGAAAATTAACAAGTGTGCGAATTTGAGATGAAGAATCAATTGCGCAACTTAAGAGCACAAATATGGCCAACTCTCATACTAATATAAGGCAATGACATGATCATCAGCTGGCATCATACCCTGATGTAATGCTGATATATGCGTAAATCAGGGTCCAAACAAATTTATCATGTTCTTTGTTTTCCAAGCGTGTAAGAAATACAGATGACACATTTGCTCTGTTCACATTGGTAGTAGGGGATTGTGGAAGATTTGGTTCAGTAGTAGAGCACATGATGACAAAGACTTGGATTCACATTTAACGGTAGCCATTCCATTCAAAGCATAAGTTCCCAAAAGGAACATGCTTTGGCATGAGATGCACACCTATTGCTTTATTATGCCGGTCAGTGTAAAGGAACATGCTTTTGATTTCATACTGCTCCTCACACGAAAATATGCCAGAAGTGAGATAATTCTATACAAATTGAGGGAGCCCTTTGTACTCACACATGACTCACGGGGTTCTTAACAATGATGACAACGATATTCTTCTGTTGCTAGGAACAGGAAAATGCAACAGAATATTTAAATCCGATTTGCCTCTTGAGTCTCAAATAGGAACGGAAGGAAAAGAAAAAAAAAGAAGAAAGAATAGAAGATTTAAATCCGATAACATGATACATTAACATTTTTTTTTTAGTGAAATGATAAATAACAATTTGTATCTAAAGTAGAAAGTTTTTTTTTTTTAACTTATTGCGGCTATTAAAACACTCACCCGTTCAACCACGTGAGCTATGTATCTCAACAATTATATGATGGAGCTTTTATATAAATTTAAATAAATTTGGTTTATTATTGGACTGCTATGACTTAAATTTTTGAACAATAAATATGCGGGTGTTCAATGATGTCATTTTAAATTTGATTCATATATTATAAGTAAACAAGAAAGTGTTATATGCAGGGGCGGAGTTAAAAGAAAATTGTGAGGGGGGCGTCAAATTAAATGTTTTTTTAAAAATACATGTAAAAGTCATGTTTTTTTAAAAAATTGGTTGGCCCTCTAATGATCAATGACGCGCAGCCCCTAGTTATATGGCTTATATCATTATAATTTTTTTATTTTTAGTTGATAAAATAAGCTTAAGTGTAAAATATTTTATACTAACTATAAATCAAAATTAAATCTCTTAAAATATGTGTGAATAGTTAGTTAACCCAAAGTAAAATTATTTACAGATATGAGAAAATCAAAGGAAAGATGCTGAAACGGTGAAACGTATGCTAACTGAAAAAGCATTGGCTCGCCAGTGAAAGTATAAGGCACCAAATGAAGTAGGCACCTCTTTACTGACAAATGCTGTATATGTTGAGAGGACTATAACTCATACTTGGCTAGATGGTTCCACGAGGCACGCACATGAATTAACTGCTATTGTTGTTGCAGTGACTTTTTGCTTATAATGAATGGTCTTAGGATGGCTCTCTCTCTCTTTCCACCCCCCTTTTGAAACTTAAAAATCCAGTTAATTAATAATTGGAAGCTTCAATGTTGGGGTACCTTGGTTCAAGATTTTGGCGACCGTATTCTTGAACCACTTGTTCACGATTTCTAGTACTTTATCGGTTAATCCACATATGTTGGACCACCATTATGACTCAGCACCCAAATACTCGGTACTATTAATTTTAGGATTTAATTTTATACATGCTATATATATTTTTGTTCATTTATTGTTTTCGATGGAAAATATCCTTTCAACCATAAGCCAAAAGGGCGATTGAATAGAGAAATTATGTGTATAGAATATATTGTCTTAAACCAAATAAATTCCTTTGCTTAATTACACGTTGAAAAAGCATAATCTATAGACTAGTCTACATATAATTCTTGTTCATCCAGCAAGGAATATTAAAGAAAGCAATAGGAAAAGCTAAATTGGGTCTCATTAGAAACAGCAATATCATCATTTTTTTTTTGCAAGCAAAATACCCCATCAACTAAGTTTATTACAGCTGGATTATGTAAACCAAATCAGCTGCATACATGCAAGTAGTATTTCATATATAGAGCACATATAATTATAACGACAATAGTTAAGTTACTTGGTGACACACGAGAAGGATTCCATGTCTCTTATAAACCACACCCGAGCTTGTTACGTATCTTACTGATATAGTCAGAAGCCAATCCATCAACACACTCTTCTTTCTTTGGCTTAACCTCATCGAATCTCTCTTTATGAATCACATGCGCAGTTGAACCATTGCTCCCAACTGGCTTGATCACATATGTGGGGTTTGCGCGGCTCTGTGGCTCTTGTGACCTTCTTCTTGCAGGGGATTGATCAGGCACCAGTGGTTCCTTCTCGGGGGCCACATAAGAATAATCAGACCCTGAAAGGTCCTTCCCAGCCTTACCAGTAGTTGCAGTTCCAAGAGTCTTCTGAGCAATAGAGAAAGAGGATAGCCTAATGACATTTGCTACAACCTTTATGGATTTCTCACAAAGAGACTTCTCGCTCTTGGACTTGACTCTGCTATCCATGGCTATTGACTCCACTCTCTCAACAAGTCCCTAGTATCTGAAGAGATGGTTGCAACATAAAAGGCAAGCAAAGTCTATTTATAAGCATAAGATGTAGATGGGCGAATTGGTAATTTTGGGTTGTTCTGGTTTCGTGTAAACTCTCATCCAAAGCTATACCAAGTTCAGTTCCCTTAGTGGGTGGATCCCTTGCTCATCCAGTTAAATGAAGGTTCTTTTGCAAAGGCTACAGCCCATAAAATAATAGACAGAATCTTGTTGCCTTACTTATATCTTTGTTTTCAAGTGAAAGCATGCGGTAGCACACATGCCATTAGAATTGGTTTGGTCACTGGTTGCATTGTATGTAAACTGTTAGAGATATAAAATCATTTATGACGCTTCAACTAATATCTTAAATTTTTGAGAGAGTTGATTCTTGACATGATATTAAAGTTTTCATGACTAAGTAGTTAGAGTTGATCCTTATTGTCTCTATTATTCTAAAATAAAGCTGAACATCAACATAAGATAAAGATGACATGTGTATTATTCACGCTTCAAACTCAAATGGTTCTTATGTGAGAGGACATGCTAGAAATATAAAACCATTTATCAACCTCTACTTAATAACTTAAATTTTTGGTAGAATTAGTTCTTGACATAACCCTTCAAGATCATGGGCTTTTATAAAATTATAAACAGGGCAAGCAAAGAAGATTTTGGTGATTCCCATATATGACTAGAGATTGGGGAGACATGAGAGCGAGTTCCCTCTTTGCTTAAATCAATCACCTAAGCCACATGTTAGGGAGGTTTGATATTTTATCGTATGTTACGTAAAGTCTAAAGTAGGGGAGGAACAAGATTCTTTGATACTGCTATCTCCTATGTGTTTTCAGAATGCTTCTCTCACTATCTCTTCCTTAATGCTTGCCTTTCTTTTTAAATAATGATTATCATCCCTTTGTCTCGCTCTCGTCTTATCCATGACGTTTTTGTGGAACCCTCTCTCTTCCTCTGTGTCTGACTCTGTATTTGTAAAGCATGCAGTGAAGGAGTCAGGATTCAAGAAGCCCGGCCTAGCCATCCACACAAAAGAAACACTGTTTGGATTGGATATCCCGATATGCCCCTTGCCAGATTAAACAAGCATTTTTCAAGTTAGTACGTGAATATTTTCTGTCTGCTTCTCACCTCTGAAAGGGAACAAATCTTGCCAACCAAAGCACGGCTACATGCTGAGCATCAGTTGGATGAAAGAGAAAAACAACGTGTGCGCTTTTGGAAGGAGGGAAAGAAAACCGAAGACATCGGTGTCATCTCCTATCTCTCTTCTAGATTCTATAACCAGAACATATGATCTCAACATCTAAAATAGCTCATAGTTTGATCATCAGTAAGTATTATTGTAAGCCGAGAGGAGGGAACACCAGAAAATTAGTTACCAAAATTATGCGACAGAATTACATTACTATGTTCGGAGCATTACAAAATTTTACGGATAATTCATTTAATCAAAAATTAAGCAAGGGACGACTGCAGTTCACCTATTTAGATAAAGGGAATATTATACAAGAATCTGAAAAGTAAGCCAATATATACAAAGTATAGATAGGACACATACCACAAATGGATACATACAACTCTGGTTGATGAACAAGAAGTCAAATATGCTATTCCTTTTTTATTTGTTGGGGGAAAAAATGGGGGGGGGGGGGGGGACTGGCCAGTCAAATATGCTTTTCCTTAATGTTAGTTGAAAACAAAATTTAAACCAAGCTGCGCAAATATGAAACCCATATATGATAAACAACTCACTTTAATAAGAGACAATAAAACTATCTATTTATCTCTATATTCAACTATGCTACGAACCATTACAATGTTCGTTTAAGAATAACTATGAATGATGGGCGAGGTGGTACCTTTGAGAGAGGATTTGGGTTACTTATATGCAAAGAAATAAGCTTACAGTCAGTAAGGCTTGCCTGCTTCAGGTCACCTTTTTTATTCATCCATATACACGTTACCTTGCCTTTGAATGCCTTCAGTCTATCCAGACGAAAGCCAAGGGTTTGGTGCCACATAAGTATAGCCCTGGAAATGGTCACCTGCTGTAGGTGTGGGTGCTGGTGAGTCATTAGGAGGCATTGCTGTCCAGCATTGGTCAAAATTAGCTGTACAGTCTTTCCCAGTCACATCTGGTTTGAACTTTGGTTCCAGTTCTCTTGCCTCCAATTTGTTCCAATTGATTGACCGAAACCATTTATGATTTTTGATCTGGTCATTTCCATTTGGCCCACTGCCTAACCTTCTCGATGGATCCTTTTGCAGCAACTGTAAAAAGTAATCAGAAATGTGCAGTTTTTAGCATTAGATATATCTCTCTTTTTTTGCCATAGCATTGTATATAATTATATCTCAAATACATAAATTTTTGGAGAAAAATATTTCCTGGCGCAGGCACTTTCCCTGCAAATGTTGTGCGTTAGTTTTATTTTTCAACATTATCCTTTGAATAATCACGCTTTGTAACAAAATAACCACTATAAAAATGTGGTCATCAATTTTGGACAAAGTGAATTGATGCATTCTTTAATAATGAATTTAGAATGGTTATAAGAAAGATATATTTTGCAATATGCCTCTGAATATGGTATTTGATTGACATATATGAAGTTTCATTATATATGTGAAGTCACGATTCAATAAATCAAGACAATAAAAATGTCAAATTTAAGTTCCTTTAATGAATAGAATTATCCAAATAGAATGAAGATAGGATCACTTTTGGAGTAAAGTATAACACCAGCATAACAAAAGAATACCACCTAAACATCAAGACAGTGAATTCAGAAATCAACAATGAAACCTTTACCCAATATTTAGGAAACAAATATATTATACATATAATTATACCATAACAGGATAGGGTAGAGAAACAAAAAGAACCAAGAAGAAGGAATGCTGTTGTCTACTTACTCCTTTGAGCAAAGAGTGAGCTTCGCTGGTAAGGTATGGGGGAAGTTTAACTTTCTCTTTAATAATTTTCTCCTGAAGCTTCTTTCTGTTAGTGTGTGTATATGGTGCCTGCCAAATGAAAGTTAACGATAAGCAAAAAAATGAATGTAAATGCTTCATAACATAGCAATAGCCCAGGTATTGAGTAATAGATTCTGTAGAGGGTGTGATTTAGGTGTATGAGCTTCAAAAAGTGAATGACCTAGAGAGCCCTCAAAGGCTGATAGCTCCACCTTGTGTTCTCTTACCGAGAAAAGAAATGAAATAGAAAAGCTTCCTAACAGCGAAATAAACAGATTGCTCCAGACATCAATTTCAATTGAATAATTATAATAATAATAAAAAGATTGATCCTCAATAAGGTCCATATTGAGATAAAGCTATAGGGATCTACATTTTGTCATCAACAGAAATTAAATCAACCAACAGATTGATCATAAGGAATGGGCAGTTAAACTTAAAACACAGTATCTGAATGACATCAATTAATATAAGATATATATTTAAGGAGATTAACAAGAAATATGAAGAAAAAAAAAGATATTTCCAAGGGCACTTTATTATTACTAAATGCATGTATGCAAAATTCAAGCAAGCACATCAGCAGGTAAAAAGAGTTTCCATTACCAAAGAAATTTAACTTAAATGAAACTCACCCCTAAAAAGGTAAAATTGAGAGTGAATCCCTGTCGTGAATCACATGCATCAGCCGACTCTACAACCTTTTTCACTTTTTCCCCATTGCATAAGCAACTATGCCCTTGACAAGACTTACCTAGTCAAGACTCCTAATGTTCTATTCAAGACTCGATTGTCAGAGACATAATAGGTTCTAATCGTTCACAACTGTGGATATCATCACACACACACACACACACACATACACAACCTACACATAAATACTGACAAATGATGCAAGAGATGGCATTACCTTCCCTGTTAGCATTTCATACAACAGAATACCGACACTCCACCAATCTGCGTCCTTATTGTGGCCTTTAGCCAGTAAGATTTCCGGAGCCATATATTCCGTGGTCCCACACATAGAGTTGGATCTGCCCAATTCGTCAATTTCCTTTGACAGTCCAAAATCAGTTAGCATTACCTGTATGGACAAATATCAAAGTTCAATAATATATTTCAATCACTCAAAATAATCTCATAATGAACTTGACAAATCTGATTGTTCAGTTGTCAAAACTAAATTACGAATAACATACAGGGCCAGATAGAAAAGTTTAAATCAAAAGGAAATGTGACAATTTTCATGCAAATTCCTTAAAATTAAGTAGGTGGGCATGGCCATTACATGCCCTTCAGCATCCATAAGTATGTTTTCAGGTTTAAGATCCCGGTGTACGATGCCGTTCTTGTGTAGATGTGAAACAGCAGATACTATCTCAGCAGTGTAAATCCTTGCCTGATCCTCACTACTCAAGACATACCAAAGGCATAATCAAAAAAAGTTGAACATTTATGTTGCAGTATTTAGGGCGAGCAAGAACAAGATACCTGAAGATGCCTTGCCGATATAGATGAAAGAAGAGATGCCCTCCATTTATGAAGTCCAAGATCAAATATAATTTAGATTTGGTCTGCACATAAATTTCAATCAAATATAGCAGTAAGTTAAAAACTCATTATTAAAGTGTTTTAGCTAAAGGAGAAAAGAAAGGAAAGAAAACAACCACACAATTAAATTGTTGTTCCACAGTATTCAATATGTCCAAGGAATAACGAGGCAAATAAAAGAACTACATCGCCTGCATTGGATTATTCATTACACGAGATATTCTTCAGTAGTTATAGAGACAAATCGACACACTACTGTTACAGTTCTGATGCTCATGTCTAGAAGCTCCTTCAACAGATTGATTACACGCTGACACTTCATTACATTCTTGCCACTTGAAGCAACATCTATATGCAGCAGCATGGGCAATGTAAAGGTAAATTATATTCCACGACAGATTGATTACATAACTATTGATTTGTAGTAACTGGCTTAACAACTATTACTTATGAGTTTAATTTTGATTCTGAGTGTAAAGAAATTTTACACTCATCCAATAATATGTTGTCACATCATTAAGAGAGTTAAATTTTCTAAGTAGTTATTGATAGTCAAACTCCTTTATTGATTTGTTTACACATGATTGGAAGACTGTTACATATTAAAATTAAACCCATTACTTATTACAGCACAAGCTTTGATATTTCCATAACCAAAACTGCAATTGTACCCAAACAGTCACTTCCAATGCTCTAATGGGATAGCATAAAGCTCCCAAACGTTAACTATGATTAAAATTACATATTTTCTCTCACAATTTAAAATTCAACGTCAATGTTAAAGATGCAAGCGGAATGAAAGAAACGATATATATATATATATAAGCACCTGGAAAGAGTAGCGGAGCTGAACGATAAACGGATGAAGCACTTTAGTGTGAATATCTCTCTCAGCTTTCATATAATCGACATGATTCCTTTTTATGATGGTCTCCTTCCTCATCACCTTCATTGCAAAAACCCCATCAACATAGCCACCACCACCATCATCATCATCATCACCATCCAAAGAATCTCTCTTTTTGCTAACCAGAAAGACCTTCCCAAAAGCGCCCTGCCCCACAACTCTCAAAATCTGAAAATCCCCAGGTCCAATTTTGGAGACCACTTTCTCTCCCGGGTCACTCACACCCACACCCACTAGCTTTTCATCAATTTCAGCATCAGGTTCCGCCTCGTCCTCGCTCTGGGAACCGAGTTCGTCGACAAAGAAGAGGGAATTGGAGGACGGGGGGAAGAGTGGGGAGGGACCCACAAAGGAGTGGGACCTACTGAGGATCACGTGTGGGCTCATGGCAGTGGATAATGGAGATGGAGATGGGTTTGGGTCGTGGGAAGACAAAGGGCCAAAAACATGGGAAAAGTCGAAATCTTGGTCGTTGGTTGAGCAAGAGGAAGATGACGATGGTATGGTGAGCTTGCTGAGGTTGGCGGCCATGAGGGAGTGAATGCTTTTCTTCTGAGAGGTGGACACCATTTTCAGTTACTCGTTGTTATGGCAGAGAGGGAAAGCGAAAGATACAGATGGATTTGATTTGAGTTTTTGAGGGTCTGAGACAAAAAAAACATGTGATGTAATGGAAAGTAGACAGAGGGAAAGGGGACAATAATTGATTTGATGCACTAAATGGCAGAATGATTGGTTGGAAGAATAGATGGGAATGGAACTAGGAAGGAAAGAGAGGATGACTCCCATTACCATACGATCTGATCTGATCTGATCTGATCTAGATGACGCGCTATTCATGTTCGTGAGGATCACTTGGACTCCAATAATTGACGTTCAGGGTGTCCACAATAAACTCTCATTTTAAAATTTTAGTTAAGTACTAGCATAGTAATATTTTTTAAAAAAACAAAAAACAAATTTTCAAATATTTTTTATAATCTTTTCTTTTAATTCATTAAATAAAAACAATTTTTTTAAAAAAAATATAAAGACCTCTTAGTGCTCTCACCATTAGCTTACTCCAAAGTTCAAAATATGTCACAAACTTTTATTATTACTTTCTTTTAAGTATAATCATATCGGCACTAATATAATGAATCTCATCAAACCTCCACAATTAAGTGTGTTTAGCTGAGAGTAATATTATGATAGGTGATCTCCCGAGAAGATCTCGTGTTATACCACTCCAAATGATAACTACTTAAATATATAGCCATGAAATATTTTATTATTTAATTATAAATTGTCAATTAATAATTTTTAAAAATTATTTCGATACTTATATTTTTTTAAAGTATTAATATTAATGGTAAGTTGTTAAGTATTTATTAATTGTTATTTATATTTAATAAATTTTTAAATATTTATTATGAAATCTACACTAAATAAATGATTAACAATTCACCTTAAGTACTAAATTTATCAAGTACTATAACAACTCGTATAATTCATCATAATTTTCTCTTCGAAGCAAGTAAATTACTTGTTTTTCACAAATACAAAAATATGTAACATCTTTTTGTAAATTTTGTCTACAAAATTGCAGCTTTATATTTACGAAGTTATTTAAAAGACAAACGTTGCACGTAACTACTAAAATATACTTTTTCTTACCAACTACAAATTCTTAGTGATGCAAACGGAATATATTTATAGATACACACCAACAATCAAGTCCTGTCTTAAGAAAGTATATGGATCAAATAGAGATCATGTAATAAAATAATGATATTGAACTCTATCAAAAACTAAATTTTTAATAACTCCATTTAAAATAAAGTCATTTTACATTGGTTTTCTTATAAGTTTTTTTTTTCCCCATCTTCATTTTATCCTGACAATTTTTCATTTGCTCCACTTTTTACACCAAGGCCTCTACTAATCTTCTACCAATCTACCTCAGAAAAAATTCAATCATCTCCTCAAATAGGTACCATAACAATTTTCTCTTAAATACATTTGTTCCTAACCTTATTTTTTTTTTTAATATGTCCAGTCATCCACCTTAACAATTTTTCATTTGGTCCACTTTTTACACCAGGCCCTCTACTAATCTTCTACCAATCTACCTTGGACAAATTTCAATCATCTCAAATAGGTACTATATCAATTTTCTCCCAAATACATTTATTTCTACTCTTTATCTTTTTCTCATATGTCCAATCATCCACCTTAACATTCTTCTCTCTACTACATTGATATTCTAGCTCTTGACACTTTCCTGCTCAACATTTACATTTACTGTCATAGAGCATGCTGGTCATGGCCATATAATTGTAGCATACTAAGACGATGAGCTATCATAAATTTAAGACACGGAAGTATGAATAACTTCTTAGAACTGGTAGAGCATACTATTATCTACCATTGCACTTAACCCTTGTATGACCAGTTCTAAGAAGCTATTCATACTTCCCTGTCTTAATTTATGATCAAATAAGATTTATATCTCAATAACATCCAGCCTTCTTTCATTAAATTAGTCCGATGAACCGGACAAGCCGCTTCCCCAAAGATTCCAAAATCGATATTCATTTCAAACTAAAAAGATTCCTGCAAATTATGATTGTCCTCTATTTTCCCCACTATTATGTTTTCATTAAATTACAATTGTATACCACGTATCCTCCGCCCCCCAAAAATGACAACCAGGACAAATGACATCACTCACCAATCCCACATCTCAAGAATTAAAGATACAACACCCCATTTAATTTCTTCCGGCCAACACAACAGAACATGCAGGGGCATGGATTCTCCTAAAAAAATGGAGAATGATAATGGATAAAAAAATGAATATAACAGATAATACACAACCAACTAGCCTAACCAACAGACAAGGCCTAAACAAAATGGCCCCCCCTATCACAGGCATTTTCCAAGCCTCTATGATACATGCACCAGATTCAACTCAAGTGGTCTCAAAGCTTCTTGAACTATTTCCTGAACTGCTCTGTTACGTCGGCAAACATCTGAGAGCTCTTCAACAGGAACACTCAGCCCATTAGTATTACCTCCAGATGCCGCATCAGAAAGTGCATTTAAGAATCTTGAACGCTCCACATCTGTGACAGCTGTTGATGGAATTAGCAAAACACTCTCTTTTGCCCACTCCAGTGCTTGCATCCCATATGCTCGAGTTAATGCCAGTAGTGTGTAAGATACCTGAGAGAGGTGCAGGTGCACACAAATTAAGAAAAAGATAATTGTAGTTCACCCTGTCAACCATTGTGAATATATATGAAAGAAAGTCAGCATTGACTTGAGAAATTACCACATCTACTCGAGATTTTGGAAGTGCTCCCGTTAATGAAGCAACCAAAATTCTGGTGATGCTGGCACCTCTAGGAATAATTACACTATCTCTGATTGGTAAAAATTGCTCCCCCACAGTCGAGTTTGCAAGATCAAAAATATCGGCCAAGAAATGCAATATGGAATTGGAAGCCTCCCTGCAGAGGAGGTAAACAGCAAATGGTAAGCAACCATGCTACAAAGCGCTGCAGGCATATTTTGAAAGAGATATATCCATTGGATTCTCATATGCACAAGTGCTTTTAGAATTAGAAGCATTTTTGTATCACAACTACAAAACATATGCAGCAAAATGATATCTACCCAGAAAAAAGCATAAGAAACAAATAGGTTTACAGGTAAATAGACATTTCAATCAACTGTGTCCCCTTTGACTCATTTGAAACCACTTCCTCCAAGTAATGGTACCTGGTTTGATATAAATTACTGTAGTATTCTAGGGGGAAAGTACTTCACTTTTAATTAACATATAATCCTTAGATAATACTATACTTTATAAGATGCAAGAATTGTAATTTATGTCCCCTTTCCACATAGATGCATGCATTGTAAGTTCATGCAAGTGGATGGCTATCCCTCATGCTTTAAACTTAAAGACAGCATAGGCAGAATAAAGGCATTACATCAGAGATTCAATATACATTGTACTTGATTATGATAGAAATTGTATAATACATAGGTTTATGCAGGCAAGGAGGGAGTGAGACGTGGAGCAGCATGAAAGTTCGTTATTCCTTGTATCTTAATAATAAATAATAAACAAAAAGATCAAGAATACACATAATACCCTTTCAGAAGAACGGAGGATATGCTTACAAGGTAGAGTGTGTGTGTGTGTGTGAGAGAGAGAGAGAGCGACTATACCTATGCTGTACTGTGATCCCAATCATAGAGCAATCAACTAATGAAGGGAAAACAGATGAGGGAATAAACAGTTGAGGACAGTAGCGAATACACCTTGAGGCCAACAAAAAACAATCATCTGCTATATCAGGCCGGGCTGTGAATTCCTGCAGCAAGAAATAATGATCAAACACAATATCACTAGATCTGAAAGGAAGTGCTACAGCAAAGTGACTTAAATCACACCTGAATATTTGTGAGAAGGCGTGTTGTGTGCTGGAAGAGTGCCTCAATCAAATTCTTCAGGTAGTCAGCACAAGATGGATCGGAACCAAATATCTGAAATGCAAAAGGCACCAACCACCAAAGTTATAGCAAACCAGTTCATCGACCACACCATGTAGGGAAAGAATTTTGTACAACATATAGTATAGTCAAAGATGTAATGAGATGCATAATCTATCCATTTTTTGTATAGAGCAAGACATTTTAATTGGAAAAGAAACCATGGGAGTAAATTAGTTGAGGATAAGAAATCCTCATAAAGAAACAAGAACATGCAAAAATAACAAAAGAGAAAGACAAATCAAATACGGAAAACCCCTCTATATAAACCAAAGCTGAGCACCATAAAGAAGCCAAAATTGTTACTTTATCCCATAAAAAGATGCACAGATAGAGAATTGTCGTTCAAAATTCTGGCATATTCCTCAAATCATAAGCACCAATAACTGCATACATCGTACAATGCCAAAGGGTACTAACCTCTTTACTCCTCCCAATTCCAATTATCTTTTTTGGTGTGTATATTAGAATTAGAATTCTAAGTCAAATTCTATGGTATTGAAAAATAACTAGTTTATACTACTCTCAATTCTTAACTTAAACCTTAAAAAATACAATTCCAAGTACCAAGATTTTTTATTTTTTGAATATTAAAAGGTAAAAATTAAAAACTATCCAACAACCATCGTCACCGACATAATCCGGCCAAGTCGTTGTTGGCGTGTTCCAACCACATTGCCACCACAAGTGCTAGCCGCGCAACAGCCTTTGATCACTGTTATCGCACGTGCAATGGCCAAGTCTCTGCGCTTTCTCTTATCAATGGCATTGATGTCCTGCAATCACCTTCGCCATTGGCATCCTCCGGTCATTGTCGTCAATGACATCCTTTGGTTTGACATCCGTTGTGACTGTCGTAATCCAGCAACCCAAGCTCTATTGATTTTTTTTATATATAATTTTAAATTATTATTTATTAATTTAAATTTATTTATTATATTTTTATAAATTCTTGATAAAATTTTCAAATAATAAAATTTCAATTCAGTTCAGAATTACAATTCTAAAGTTTCAATTATTTAATTGTCCCAAACATAAAAATTAAGATTCTTGTCAATTCCAATTCTAACAGAAATGGAATTGAAATTAGAATTTTAAACTGTAATTCCAATTATGTCATCCAAACGGACCCTACAATGACAAAAGGAAGTTCCAAATTTGCAGGACAAATCCAAGATTCTTTGTAAATACCAAATAGCCTACACTGAAATATGTGGGCAGCAAGACAGTGTAGGAACAAATGGCTACTAATCTGAGTGATATAAAACTCACATTAGGAGATAGAGTTTTCAGTGGTCTATGAATCTGCAACAACTAATTTGTATTTAACCCATTAAGTACTGCAGTCCAAAGGAAGACTTCCACCTTCTTTGAGGGAGCCTTGGATTTCGGAGTTGGCAAAAAGAAACATGTCCCTATTTGGGGATTGATATTGGAAGAATTTACATGAAAATACCCTAGAGGAATCCTAAGTCCAGATCCTCACATCTACAGAAGAAGTTGGGTCTGTGGGATCAAGGCTAGGAAGCCAAGGAACAGTTGCCCCAAAAATTCTCAATCATTTTGATTTCAGAAAAGTGGAAGTTCCATGAGCCTATAGAACCCTGCAAATCCATTGGGTTCTCCATTAATCACCATGGAAAATGTCGCATCAGACAAGCATCCATCTTCATTGAGACCCAAAACCTTTCCTCTCCATAACTTTATCTAGAAAGCTCCAATTCACATGATGGTAGGCCTTTTCAAACTACCTTGAAGAACATGCCTTTTCCTCTTCTTGTAAATATCATCAACCACTTAATTAGCAATAAGGCCACATCCAAAATCTTCCTACCTGGAATAAATGTCATGTGTGCTTGAGAAACAGTATACTCCCGCATCTCGCTTCAATGCGTGGATAAGATTTTAGTCAAAATATTATAAACACTAGAAACTAAGCTAATGGGCCATAGTCACTAACCTTGACAGGCTGCCCCTTAGTCATTAAGGTGATAAAGGTAGTGTTCACACTAATCCTGACCTTGCCATTTTGGAATAACTCCACAAACACGCAACAAATTGTTACAAAAATTATACTTGCAAATGCAAATTTAAGAAATCATTCACACACACACATACACATATATATATGTTTCCTGTTTTCAAAACTAGTTTTCTTTTGGACAAAAGAGAATTCATTAAAGAGAGAAAAGTGTAAGTACAACTAGGTTGCATGGATACAGGTACGTGTACCCATACCGGTACGGGGTATCATAAAATTTCTAAAACAAGGATACGGGTACGAGAAGGTATATTATATAAAAATATGAAAATCAAGTAATTAAATCAAGAGATAAATACAATTTCTACCGTATTCTAACTCAAGTTTTCAACAAAACTCTATGAAGTACATCGAGCAAGTAAAAGATAGCTAACGAGGATACAGTCTCTGAGGTAGTCCTTCATATTTGAAAGGTTGAAGTAGTTGTGTATTTCATTTAGTAAGAAGCCAAAAAAAAAAAAAACTTAGTAGCAAAACATTGCATTTTCTATTAACGGACTTGTACTTGCATCATACTAAGTTGTACCAAAATGTACTTGATAGCAAAATTTTAAAAAAATTACTTAAGTGTATTGGGTATGAACTCATGAGTACCAGTACTGGATACGTACCCGGTACGGGTACAACAGCCATGTAGAAGTACCCAGGAGAGAGAAGGATAACAAGTAGTTCATAAGTACGATAACGCTCTCCAATTGTTTTGCTTCTCTAACAAGGACAAGCATTAACCAAATACTCAAAAAAGAAAAAAAACAGCTTAGACAGCCCAACAGCATAGAATTTTGCCCTTCTGAATCCCAAATCCTCAGAAAGTAGCCAACAAAAAACACACTGAAATTCACCCAGGGAACAAAATATCATCCTTTAAAGTGGAAAGGCATTTCTAACACCACTTTTGCATGCAGACTCATTCATATAACACATTTACTTACATGCACAATAAAGGTACGACTAAAACCATATATAACTTTGGCAACCCATGGTTATTAGGAAAGGTGATAAAAAGGGCATGGTAAGATATAAATACCTTTATAACTTCACTGGAGAGATAAAGAAAGCACGGTTGGTGGTGCTGCCTATATAGACTCTGAATCTCTTCTAGCATGGCACCAATTGTGAGCCCCATGAACCTTCCAGAAGTTCTCACCTAGAAACATGTGATAGAAGATTGCTAGAGAGCATTCAATAATACAAACTAATCGTTTCAACGTTGACAATGCATAGAACCAGAGTTGAGCTTGTACAGACTCTTTAGGAGGAAGAAACCACCTGGGAACTGACATTAAATTTTAAATTTGTATCATTGACATGGCTGACAAACAGCCAACTGAAACATAGCTTATTACATGAAAGGAAAAGTAGCACATCATAAACATAGCGTTGCAACCTCATGAAAATTTATGCATAACCATGACAAGGATTAAGACGTAATATGCAAGGGTTGAAACCAAATACACAAAAACTACACTATTAAGGAAATTAAAGATGAGAGCCTCATTCAATTGCATGACTCAATATCAACTCATGCCACGTTATTATTAATTATTTTCTTGACATCAGGCAAATATAGCAGAGAACATCGTCTAGCTTACTCACTGCATATTTACATGCTCGGCAGAGAGATTCCATTGTTCGCATGTCCCAAGCACGACTGGCATCAACAATATCATTATAAAAAGGTCTCAGACAAGAATACAAGCTTCAAGAAATAATGGAAAATAAAGAAAGACAATAAAAGAGGAAATGATAGACATAAGCAATTTGAGGCTACTTACAGATCAAAAATAGCTTTGAAAATTGGCCAGAGCCGTTGAATAGCATCTGCCACAACTTGAGGATGATTTACATATCTAGAAACAAATACAGTTGCATGTTCAGTATTGTGATAAAAATTGTTTTAAAAAAAGGCTAGGCAGGTTTGGGGACGTGTAGACATAACAACAAATTACGGAACTACCTAAAGATGTAAGCAAATCGATCAATGTGAATTGTTAACTGACGTGAAGGTCTTTTACTTAAGATCTCTGGACCTTGATTGATAGCTTCCTGATGGAGCGCAATGTAGAAGGCAAGATCATCAACAGAAAAAATATAACTTAAAAATCTCAGCAGACAGACACTAACCTGTAAAGGAGATATGACTGGTATGCATAATGCCTCAAGAGCTCTCTTAGCATCATCTGGAGGAAGTTCAGTAACAACCATGCTGCATGAAAATTTAAGATGTTCAAATCAACTGCGATTCAAAATAGAATCAAGAGCTAACAATCGTATCTTCAAATATTTAAAGGAACCAAATTACCTTAAGGCTTCAACCAGATGCAACGAGTCCTCAGCAGGAACTTTGAAACTATCTTCCCCATTAACTGTCCTATTGTAGATGTGGAACAGACCCTCTAAGCATCCACAAAGCTTTTTCCGGCAGTCTGAAATCAAAACCAAATCATTTGAGTCTTGCTTAACATATCAAATACTAAAACTTCATATAAGATCTGAAGCAAAAAATAATTATTCACTCCATCCAATATTCTCTGTCTTCATTAACAGGTCACAGCGAAAAGAGTGTAGATTAATTAAAACAATATATTCCTCATTCTCCTCGTCCAATATTCTCATTCTTAATTCATCATCTATAAAATTTTAAGAATAATTTAGGATGTTATTTGGTAAAAGCATTTGACAGAAAAACAAAATTAGCTTCAGCTTCTATTTCACTTTTTTTTTTGGATAATTAGATTCCTGCAATACTTTTTTGAAAAACAAATGAAGCTTAACTTAAACAAGTTGTATCCCCTCATGAAAGCACAAAAGGTTTTTCGCCACTAAGATTGAAAATAATCAAATCAAACGCTTCAGTTAAAACTTTAGGGCTAAGCTTCATAATCAAAACCACAACATTCAGAAAATTGAATTGTTATCATTTTTAAGGGTAGTCACTTTTCTACCCTGTATTAGCACCAAAACATTGTTGTAACTGACCTAGCTAATTCTTCAACATTCCAAGGGGCAAACAGAAAGTGCACAAATATACACAAACAAGAGTTAACTATACCATCACAGATGTGTCTAAACGCCAAAGCGGCAGCAGCTGCACATTCCTCAGATGTACCCATGCCATTCATTAGGATATCTAAAACTGAAGGCAGTATAGACAATCCACAGGATGCAGAATCAAGCCATTTTGAATAAGCTCCAATTGTTAAACACACTGAAAATATGCCAACCGGCACATAACAAGCATTCTTAGAGTTAACTACCATACAAATTTAAATAGAAAAAAGCTACAATCTTAATTAGACATACAATTTCAAGGTGGGCACTAAGGAAGTCAAGTGGAAAGGGAATTTGGGTCCCCAAGAAGAAACTGAGGAAAGCCATCGAAGAAATTGAAAACAGAAAAGACAGTACATTACCTGTCTGAAGTAGTTGGGGTTGATGAGGAAGCTTTGGAAGCAAAGCCATGATCTGTATGAAACAAAAACAAAAAATGCAAACATAAAATAATTGTCTTATATGGGCTAGCAAAAGAACATATTTAGACAGGGACATTGTGCAGTTCAATATCTATATTCTCACACAAATCAAACATTAGGAGGGACCCTAAATTATGCAAAACAAACAAATGCACTAGCCATTGAAACTAGATACCAAGCATATTGGCACATTGAAGTGGTAAAAGGATGCAATATGACTCTGAGTGCCCACCTAAATATTCTCTCTCAAAATTCAGAAATTTAAGTTGTAGAATCATGGGCAAATTATGAGTAGTATCTCCAACAGACTGTAGATAAAATATAGATATAAGGGGAAATTACGATAACTTCCCCTAGTGTATGGCCAAGTATCAAGAACCGCCCTCCTAGTTTTGAATATTACAATCCACACTCTTGCTGTTCATTGTCATATTACAGAAACCTCCCATTGTTGTCAAAGGGCGTTAATTTTACTGTATAAATAATTACTGTATCACTTCTACAATCTCCTTCAAGGCATGGTTAAATGACAGGAATATTTTTCTTATTTGTAATTTTATAAAAAAATATTTAGATACAGATAGAATTTAAAAGAGATCAATTACACTCAAATCATTTTTTCTTCTTTTATAAAAATTTTCATCTACTGTAATACTGTTACAGTTTATTTAATATAAATTGCCTGACACTTAGGTTATTTGACTCTAAATTTGACAGCAAAAAACTTTAAAGTGCAACAATTGTACCTAGATATCCACAAAAAGACCTAAATACTGATAGAATTTATCTATATCTAGACAAAAGTTAGAAGCATCCAACAACAAAGGAGGTTTTTGTAATGTGACATTAAACAGTAACAGTCGATTGTAATATTCAAAACTAAGTGGGAGGTTCCCATCATTTGGCTATACATTGGGGAGGATCAATATAATTACCCTTGAAAAGTTAAAGGTAACCATACCTGAGGCATTACTTCTGTTTCAACAACTGACACATAATTTGATATAGCCCGAATACAAAATAAAGCAGCCTCTGCTGGACGCCATTCCTTGTGTTCATTATTACCACAACCAGATACAGCCTATTGAGAGAAAAAAAAGGGGGGGGGGGGTTCAGAAACAGTGAATGGGTTTAGGAAGTAATGTTCACAAAACATTATTTTCATAAAAGAGGAATATATAAAAAAGAAAACAGCCAATGTCTACACTCTACAGACTGATATTAAGGTTTAATGCAAGGGAAGATAGAACACTTGAGACCAAGAAGAGTAGAATGAGATTTATGTATAAAAATGAGGTTAAACAGATGAGCTCTCTCTCCCACAACTACAAAATCCTCATATACATAAGAGAAAGCATATTTCTATTCAACCACTTCAAGATGCAACACACACCTCAAGAAGTTTCATATATAGAATTTTAAGTGTAGCATCACCCCCAAGAACTGATGCTGCATCCGTTAAGACATCCGCAACAGCTGACAACAACAACTTTCAGTTAGCCAGTTAGAAATACCATTTGAAATGAAAATGATAAAGAGATGTAGCAATCCTTAAACCAAAACTTAGCTACTTGTAAATCATAAAAGTAGTTGAAGAACATAGCAATTCAGGGATGGGAGTGGGGGAAGGCCCCAACGCCTCCCCACACAAATAAGACCATCACTAGCTTAAATATTCTGAGACAGAGCAAACTTTAATGCTGAATGGTAAATTGTTTAATAATAGAATATGGCAAATAGATGCAGTGAGAATCCGCTACTTATCTTCCATGCAAAAGAGAAAATTTCACTTTACCTTCCAACATCAAAACTATTCCCAAACTTCCCTTGAATCAAACTGTTAGAATATCTCAAAATATCTTCAGAGTATTTTAGCGTATTTTTAGAATATCTTAGCATATCTTCTGAAGATCTTTATAATATATTGTGGAATCAATTAGCTCTCTAATTGAGGAAGCAATCTTAGGAGTTGTTTCCTAATTTCATTATGTTTCCTAATTTGTTTCCTTATTTAATTAGGGTTATGAGTCTTATTGTCTTAATGGGCTTGGGCTTGTACTAGTAGTACTACACTAGTACTTGACCTAATTATTAGTATAAATAGGGATTAGTGCTTTGTATTTTACAACACATCAAATCAATCAAATCTCATATTATTCATTAGTATTTCTTCTCTCTTTTACTCCTTCCCTACCTAAACCCTATAATTTCAACACAAACCATGAAATTATCTCAAAGTAAATTTCTTGTTTCAGACATTCAACCCATCTCACATGCACATGACAATTGTACTTCAAGGAAGTTCTATCTGTCACCTAATATGACATCCTCTTTTTTTTCTGGATTAAAGAAGAAATATTAGAGGAAGAGAAAGAAAGAAGTACAAGCGGAGGATATGATGTCCTCCTAAAGGAATTAAAAAAGACCAACAAAAGCCTGAAAGAAAAAAAGAAAAAAAAAACACATCCCCTAACTATCTATAAGCAAAGCTCCCCAATCTCTCTGCATGTGCAGCAGAGAAACCCCCTATAAAAGAACTGTTAGCTGAGGACCATAACAGAGGCAACACCATAAAGTAATCCTTGAAAACTTTTGCATTCCAATCCAACCTTAAGCACAGGTAAGAGTTTCTTAACTCCGCATCAACCATCAAGGTTGCAATACTATTACTTTACATCAGATTAGAGAACTTGTTATCAATTTGCAATTCAATGCTCTGAATGTAAAGTTATTGTTGAAACCTATGTATTTTAGAAAGCCCCAGCAGCTGCAACTAAAAATGCCATATCTACAGATATTTAGTGCAAAACTAAAAATTGCGTGCCTACAACATCCACACATGGTCCAGCAAGTGCAATGTAAGAATTCTGTTTGTGACTTAAGCTCCAAGAACAAGAAAATTCATAATTTGCCTTGAATGCATTTGAATAATATTTGTACCCCAGATTAGAATCAATCTAGTGTATAATAATAAAAAATGAGACATAAAAGAGGAAAGCAAACAAATGCATCACAACAACACCAACCCATTACCATATTTAGTCTGCTTAAATTCCTTAAGATCCTCATATGAAAGTTCTTGATAATCTTCAGGATACTGAACCCGGAAGCTAACCTGTAAAACATCCATGAAAAAATTTAATAATATGAAACTAATAACAACTACAGAATTCAGTCATTTCTGGAAATAAGAAGTGTAATGTGTGTGTGGTGCATGTCTTACAATGCTACAACAATGTTGAGAACAACATTACAAATTACTAAAAGAAGAGTGGTGCAATTTTTCATTGGATATAGATAATTACCAAAATTGATTTTAAGGTAGAACACATGAGGACTTGAAACCATGCACTACAGAGGGTGTTCAAAAGTTACAGAGGAAAATTTTGATTCCAAGTTTCCGACCTGGAAGACTCACCAGTGATACAAGTGACTCATATGCAAGACGGAAAACCTGCAGCCTCCTATTTCTCTCAGCTTCAATGGATGCTTCATTACCATATGAAATATAGGACTCCCTGTCAGATTATGTAATAATCATATTTACAATCTTGTCAAAAGCAATGCCCAGTAAACTAAGTACATTTCAGATGCCCGGGGGGGGAGGGGGGGGGTTGTTGAGGATCACCTTTTGGTCAAGTTCAATTGCAGACTATGCCAAAAGTTAAAAGTCATTGAAGCAATATCATATTCCGGATGGGAAGCAACTTCCAACAACGCATGCACTACTAACATTGATTCATCTGAACCTGGAAAATTAATTTATCACAATTTAGATTCCATAGATTCAACAACATCAGCAATCATGAGCAACTTGCCAATGCTTCAAAGTGATTCACACTGTGCAAGAGAAAGCACCAATGTCTCAGAGAGAAACCGATAAAGATTATATCCATGTACACATACCAGTTGCAATCAGTTCCACATATGAATCACCCATGTCTGCAAATAACCTAGCAATCGCCTTCACATCTTCCTCATCCTAAAGGTAGATAAAAGGATCATGAAAACAGTAAACCTGTAAGTAATGAAGTATGGCATGCAATTGTGTAACTTAGAATGCCTGAAACATATATAATGGATGAAACAACTTTAGGACCATACAAAATGGGAAAGAAAAACTAACCATTTTCTATGTCCATGGTCATTCACATACAGTTCAGAACTTAATTCCACAAAAATAATTTTGGATAAATTTTTTTTGTCCTAATAATGATACGATGATATGATATTTTTTCAGACAAGCACGCAGACTGTATTCAATTTTGTGGTAACTGAGACACCTCAAATTATATAGCATAGGTGTCACGCTGAGTCAACCAGTAATGTACAAAAACAACAAAAAACAAATAATGTACCGAGAATTTATCAACATAACACAAATATGCCTATTTATCCACCAGCAAAAAGGCCATAGGTCCATAGCAAATAAAAATCATTAAAAAAATTAGCTCAACACTCAATTGACCACTGCTTTTGAAACCCTAAAAGACTTTTTTTTTATTTTGAAAAAAAAAAAAAACAGATTCCTTGCAGCCTAAATAGAACGAAAGGTAACTTCTAAGCTAAACTTCCAAAAGACAAAATTACCACTTGCACCTGTGAACTTTAGTGACATCAAAATACAAGCATGTAAGCATATGCTTGTAGTATAACATGAATGTGTGAAAAATAACATAGAGTAAACTCATTATATTTCTACCTTTAAATTCTGATTGATATTTTATAAGAATATATTTCACATTGTTAAATACAAGAGAACAGCAAAACATTTAAAGTAGCTTGTTACTGGCTTTCCACTAAATACACAGGAGAAATTATCCAAGACTGGCATGCATTCCCTAAATATTTGGAATTCACAGCATGCCCAAAATATAAATAACTATAGCTGCTACACTAAATAAACCAAATCAGCACTATCACAAAGAAAAATTGCCATTATAAATTTTACATTACTGTTGACTATAACCTTCAAGTAAACACCAACAGAGTGGATTAAATCAGCACTATCATAAAGAAAAATTACTATGATATGCTTTGGGATACTGTTCCAATCAAGTAGACAATCAGTCATGCCCCAGAGCAAGCAAATTGAGAACTCAATGTTTACCTTTGTAGAATCACTAAGCTGTGTTTTAAGATTCATAACTTGAGGTACAATGACTTGAATTAAGGGCATATGTGAAGAAACACCACTAATGTTTCCTGCTGCTGTGTAGTGTATTAACTCGGAAATCACTGCAAAGAAAGGGAGGGAAATATTATATTGTTAAATTGAAGACATGGGGAATGCAACACCATTATTGAATGCCAACTTGCCAAGTGATCAAAATAAATAACCAAGTGATCAAAATAAATAATTAATAAGACAATAGTGATAATAAACAAACACTGAAACTGAAAGTGACTTCAATCATTAGAAATATCAGCATTCCAAATAACATTCAAAGGCAAGCCAGCTACTGCTGCTGACGGAAGGAAGTAGGACAAAAGGAACTTTTGTTTGGATGTCAGGCCAAGATACAGTTTTGTCACACATATAAGTTTATATTCAAAAGATTTGACCTTAAATCCACATTGTGCAGGTTCAATAGCATTTCCTTTTCTTCTCTTATATTGCCTTGGGTAACATCAAAATTTTCATTTATTCAGCACTGCTTTAGAAGCATGTCTTGTTAGTTGTTACATTAGACAGCAATATTGCAACAATAACTTGGTCTATGGTAATAAATCCACATTAAAATTGTAAAACAGTAAAGTGAAGGATTCACAGTCCTATGACTCTCAAGTGTTAATTAACCCAAATCTAATGGACTTTTTAAAGAAAAATCATGGTGGGAACCCAATCCAGCATCCAAAATTAGTAGGGTTTTAAGATCCACAGGCTCCAATCAACACTTAAAGTCTAAGAAAACACCTAGTTTATTTATTTTGTTAAGCCACTACTTATTTCTCATGGTCGAATTACCAGGTGATTAAGTATAACTAATTAAAAAGAGCCTTTTGTCAAATTCAATATTCTGTATTTAATCCTTCAGTATAAAGCAACTTCATATATTGGATACAACTTTTCCCTCATCTTTTAACTAGTTTACTACCCTTTTTTAGAGAATATCTAACAAATTGTCTTAATATTCTATAAAACCTAATTGCTTATTCACTTTTACCTATCTCATTGATCATGAATGCTCAAATTATTTCTTTATAAATGAAAGATTGGCAAAGAGAGGAATGAAACAATACAAGTCAAAAGTGGATAAGATATCCTCCTGAACAAAACAAAGACAATAATGTAGAAAAAGAAAACAGCACAAATAATGTCCTTTTCAACTAATATTAGACAAAATATTAATATTAATAGGTGTTTGGTACACCCACCTAATAGTAAAGTCAAATACAATTAAATTTTTTTATTGTAGTAATTAAATTTTTTTATCTCACTACAATCATATAACAAATCACTTGTCCATGTCATAAGGATTTGACAAAGTTTTGCCTTGGCTGTAAGAGATTATGGAGATGAGCTTAACCAGGGTAGCTCACCAGAAAGGTTTAAAACTCTATCCTTTGACTCTATTCCACGTTGCTTGTCAGATTATGATGAATGTCGCAACCATGTGCGAACAATGAATTTGATCACAAGAAGAGTTTACCTTTGGAAACAGAATTGTTGCTAGTGGGGTCAAGAAGGGAGGGCCAGTGCTTTCTAAGCTTGGTCCAAGCTACACAGCAGAGCTCCACCCAAAAACTGGAGCTCAAGGTGAATCTAAACCCACGCCTGTGGGTTTTTTCTTTTTTGTGCTGAATTTGCCTCCATGGATGAAGGTTGCTGGCCTTCTTCCACAAAAGGATGACTTTGGCCTCTTCCAGGGAAGAAGGCTTGTTTTTCTATTTTAGTTTTTTTGAATTTTTTATGAATAGGGGCAGTTTTGTCATGGAAAATCTGTATGTATGCAATCAGTTCATTTATATAGTAATGACCGAACACTTGATAGTGTAAGAGCTTCTCAGTTCTTTTATACTATCGAGCCTTTATCCTGCTGCCTTATACTGTCAAACTCGAGCCTCAACAAAATAAGACTCCTAAAACACTAAGAATTTAATATTCGAACAATAATTAATATCATTGTATCATAGCATTCTATTATTTGCCCATTCAAGTTCATCTGTATTCATGAAGTATGCTGGCTTGCTTTCTAGATAATTAAGCTTCATCCATACAAATTACACAATAGGGGTCGTTAATGTTGCATTTCCAATAGCATCTAAATTGTTATAATTTTTTCATTTATCCTACAATTAGATCGCTAGGGTATCTCCACCAATTCTAACATTCATCAAGAAGCGCTCAAACTTGAAACACCATGTGTATATCGACAAACAAAAAAAAAAGGCCGAATATCATACTCGTTCTTTTATTTGACAATTGACACCGAATGGAATGTATTTGTTAATTCCAATTCTTGTGCAAATAGATTCTCTCTTTTTTTAATAAATATGTCAAACTACCATGTCTTCAACAAAAAAAGAATCCAATTCAATACAATTACTTATTTTCTAATAGCTCTTGAATTATAATTTTTAAAAATATTAGGGGGGGAAAGTAGGAACTAGTGGACAATAGCTTTGGCAATTTGGCCACTTGTGTAGGGTCCACTACGTGCACATCACACAAGATTTCCACAAAGTGAACCTCATACCATTAATCCACGAAGCTTGAGAGGTTTCAATGCTTTCCTTCAGGATTGCAGTTTGAGGGACCTTCCCTTATCTAATGCTCCATTCACTTGGTTGGTTAATAGAGGTCAGCCTATTTTGCCTCGCCTGGACAGGTTTCTTTTCCTCAGTGTATGGGAGGATGCATTTCCAGATCTAGCGCAAGAGGTTTACTTTCATCCTGCATCTAATCACTTTCTTGTTATTTTGGAATCTAGTTAAATGTCCTTTTAGGTTTGAAAATATGTGGCTCAATTATAATTCTTTTATCCCTGTTGTTAAAGATGTTTGGGAAAATACTGATGTTCAAGGTTGGGAAGGGTATAAGTTTATGAGGAAGTTAAAATGTCCGAAAAAGAGGTTGAGAGAGTGGAACCAGGATGTCTTTAGTGATGTTAGAATTAAAAAAAGATGAAATTATAAGAGAGATTGAGGCTCTGGATAAGTTGGACCAGGATGGACTACTTACTAGTGATCAAGGGGATAGAAGGGCTTTCTTAAATGATTTTGAGGAGGTTCTACTAAAAGCGAAAGTCAGTTGAAGGCAAATGACTAAGGTGCAATGGGCTAAGGATGAGGATGTCAATTCTAAGCTTTTTCATAAGGTGGCTACTGGGAGGAAGAGGAAAATTTTGATTAGGGTGTTGGAAATTGCAAACGGGGATCTTGTGCGAGAAGTGGAGCTGTTGCTAAGGAAATCTTTCAGATTTTTAAGGATCTTTATACCAAGGAGAATTTGGCTAGACCTTTTTTTAGGGTTTGGATTGATGTGCTATTTCTCAGGAAGAGGCTAATTTTCTGGAATGACTTTTTGAAGAAGAGGAAATCAGGAGGGCTGTTTGGAGTATGCATAAAGATAAGGCATCGGTCCTTGATGGTTTTGCTTCTAGTTTTTTTCAGGGCTGCTGGGATATCATTAAAGGTGGTCATTTGAAGGTAATGGAAAAATTGGGGTTAATATTAATTCTCGTTTTATCTCTCTGGTTCCTAAGAAATATAGATCTGTTAGAGTTAAAGATAATATACCCATTAGTCTTGTCACCAGTTTGTATTTTATCATTACAAAGATACTTTCCTTCCGTCTGAATGAGGTATTGGGGAACACTATTTCTGAGAGTCAAAAAGTGCTCTTGTTGCTGGTAGACAGATTTTGGATGCTGATTTAGGGGTGAATGAAGTGGTTGATGATGTGAGGAAGATTAAAAGACAGCCTAGTACTTAAACTGGATTTTGAGAAAGCTTATGATCAAGACAGTTGAGGTTTTTTGGATAAGGTTTTAGAGAATAAAGGGTTTGGCTCTAGGTGGAGAAGTTGGATCTCAGGTTGCCACTCAACTTGTACCTTTTTGTGATTGTTAACGATGAGCCTAAATCTTGGTTCACCATCAGAGAGGTGTGAGGCAAGGAGATCAGTTGTCTCCTTTTCTGTTCACCTTGGTAGTGGATGTACTTGGTCGTTTAATTTCTAGAGTTATTGTGAGTGGTCTCATAAAAGGTGTGAAGGTGGGTTCGGAAGAGGTTGTAGTCTCTCATTTGCAATTTGATGATGATACCATCTTGTTCTTAGATGAAGAGAGAGAGAGCTTCTTGAATGCCCTCTCTTTTTTTTCAAATTTTTTAGGTCTCTTCTGGTTTGAAAATTAATCTGTCTACAAGTGGTTTGGCTAGTATTAATATAGAACCTCAAACTCTTTCCTCCTTCGCCTCACTGGCAGGTTGTCAGATTTTGGATTGGCCTCTTGTTTACTTGAGGGTCCCCTCGAGTGGTAATCCTAGAGTTGTTTCTTTTTGGGATCCTGTTGGTAAGAAGATTTCAAAGCGCCTTGATAATTGGAAAGGGGCATATTTTTCTCCTGGGGGCTACATCACTCTTTTTCAGGCTTGCCTTTCTAGCATACCTCTCTACTACTTATCTTTGTTCCGTATCCCTTTGGGAGTTGCTACTACAATAGAAAAGATTATGAGGGCCGTTCTTTGGTCGGGTGTTACAAATATGAAACGTGATCATTTGGTGAGTAGGGAGGTGTGTTGTCATCCTAAGAAGGAAGGGGGTTTGGATCTTGGTAATTTGCTGGATCTTGGTAATTTGCTGTCTAAGAACTTTGCTCTAGTTGGTAAATGGCTATGGCGTTTTCCTTGGAACCTCACTCCTTTTGACATCAAATATCCACAGTAAGTATGGCTTAAATCAAAATGGGTGGGATGTCAATACAGTTATCTGAGCTTCTCATTTTATTCCATGGAAATTTATCTCACATGACTATGCTACCTTTATATCTTTGCTTTGCTTGAAGGTGGTAAATGGTTCTCATGTCAACTTTTCGGACGACCATTTGGCAGGAGACTTCTCTTTCAAATTTGTTTTCCCACGTCTTTATTGCCTTTCTTTTTTACACAACTCTACTATCCAAAAATTTTATAGTGTTCAAGATTCTGTTTTTTCTTGCAACTTCCACTTTCCTCGTAACTTAAATGATAGGGAATTTTCTCAAGACTGTTGTTCATTTGACTTCTACTCCGAATAAAAGAAATTGGTCTCTTAACCCACCTGGGGTGTTTTCGTGCAAATCTTTTTTCTAATTCCTAACTCATTCACTCAATAGAACTCCCTTTTTATCTTGATAAACCCCTTTGGAAGTCCAAAGCTCCCTCTAATGTCAAGTTTTTTATTTGGATTGCAGTGCTTAATAGAATTAATACTAATGACATGATGCAGGTTCTTAGGCTGAACAAGGCTCTTTCCCCTGATATGTGTATTATGTGTGGTGCCAGCTCAAAATCAGTTCATCATTTGTTCTTACACTGTTCTGCCACAGTTTCTCCTTGGAATTCTCTGTTTGGCCTTTTTGGTGAATGTTAGGTGTGTCCTAGGTCCTTGGACCAATTTTTGATGATTAGATTTCATGGTTTTGATAGGAGGAAAGATGCTAAATTTTTTTGGCAATGTGGAATCTTTGCTACATCATGGTGTATTTGGTTGGAACTTGGAGGGAAATTCTCATATCTTCAAGGAGGTTTCTTTGGCACATCAGCTGATTCGGGATAAGATTAGGCGTTTGGCTCTTATTTGGTGTAAAGCACATAATCTTTTCAAGGGGATTTCCGTAACAGATATGTTGAGGGATTTGGCAGCTTTGCTCCATTGATATTATCTTCTTTCTTTGTTATTTTGTGTTTTGCTCTTTTTTTAAGGAGGATTCCTTATCCTCCAAACTCTTTCTAACTTCTTCCCTTCATCTTAGTGAATTTCTTCTTTGATCAAAAACAAAAATTTAGGAGAACTAGGGGTTAAAAACATTAAAAAAAGGAATTCATTTTAAATCAACATTTTTTCATGCTACACACAGAGTGTATATAGATTATAAAAAGCAAACAAAAACTACCAAGACAATTTGAAATGCACTAGAACATAAACTTCATAACTGAAACTTCTTTGCTCAATAAACAAAAAAGCATACTAATATTTGAGACAAAAATATGATTATTTTCCCAGTTGTCATACCATTTACAGATGCCTCAGAAAGTAACTCAGAATTCAAGCTTGATAATGCTGTGAGAACTAATGGATGAGAACTAAGAGCAGATCCAGGAATCCTGAAAACGAAAAAATAAATTCATTTAAGGCCAATAGAACAGAATCTTTTTTCCCCCCTCTCTTTTTCTCTATTAAAAGATTTAGAGAAAATGAGCTCTTTAGATTTGCCCCCTACGCTTTCTATCACTTTCACTTAACAAATAGTCTACAAATATAGAACTCAGAGATCAACTATTCACTCATTTCCAAACATTCTTTTCTATGAAAACCAACAATTTATAAATCAAAAAAAACAAAAAAATTACAGTGAAACAGTATCTGGCTAAGAAGAGCACTTACACCCCAAAAAAAAAAAAAAAACTGCCTACAAAACTTAAATCCTTGACAACAGGCACTCATGTGAAATTAATAAAAGCTTCCTCCAATCCATTATACAATTTAAACGAGTCTTTGATGCCCAAATAGTTCTTAAACAATAACCTTGATGAAGAATAATATATTACCATTATCAGTAATGCACCATTTGATAAATAAAATTTAAATACAGGCCTCAACGAAGAGAAAAATTCATACCCATGCTTTAGGCGAAGCCATGAAGCAAATGCCTCGAGAACCTGACATGTTAACATGATAGCATTGCCATAAGACCACTTACCAATAAACCTGAGTTCAAAATACCTCATAACAACCACATAAGGGAAAGTAAATAAATAAAATTCACTGCCCACCTGCTCCTTAAGCTCAGAAATATTCAAACAAGCTGTCAAGATATTAAGAGCAACCTCTATTTGAGAAGTAAGCTCATTTTCAAATTGACGGCGCCTTTCTGGGCGAGCTGCTATCTTATAGTTTAATACTTCCTGTTTAGAAAGACAAAATAAGTAAAAGGCATATCTGCAACCAAAGAAATTGTTAATAAACTTACTTTAATTAAAATATTTGTTTACAACCCTTTATAGAAGAATCTATGAGTTGTACGAGGTTAAGGGCCAGACAAAACACTATTCAACGACTTTGTAACATATAACAACTTGGCATTTAGTCACTCAAAACTTAGACATTTGTCTCATTAATTAGATGAAGAGATCACGCATATTTCCTCGCGCGTCAGCTTATGTACCTCTGGCAAAACTGTAAGTAACTCCAAGAATCCTGGTATATATTCCGGATGGGATTTCATCTCATTGCTAAGCCATTTCACTATACCACCATCCCCCCAATCTTCTGCAGGCACGTGCACAGCCAATGCAGCCACTGCAATGCTAATCTATACATGCAGACATTTTCAAACAATGCTATATTATACTTCCATATAAAAAGCACAAAATTACCCAATGTGCAAGGAAGTTCTATATGAAACCTGAGTTCTGACTTTTGGAGGGCCCTTGTGGAACTTTTTCAGTAAGGTCTGTGTTAAAACAACCATGAAAGCAAACATATAAAGTATTGTATCTATTTAAACATCTCATAGTCATGGCTGGAAGAAATGAACAAATTCTCCATAAACCGCACAATTTTATAATACAGAGCAAATGAGAAGACATGAGTATATTTAAGATGGAATAAAATACACATCCCGAACTTAAATAAACACTCTCTGAACAGCCCAAAATATGAATAGATAGATACTCACTCACATTTAATGAGTCACGCAATGGCCGGAAAGCTGTGGAAGGGAGCTCCTCAAAGTCTCGTTGTACCTGGATCATACAGAAACAAGCACTCAAAAACCAAGAAGAAGAAGAAGAAGAAATGAAGAACACCTTCTGGGTAAGTAGTTTGCAGTCAAAAAATTAGCATCTAACATTCTTAAACACGCACAAGCATTAACTACATCAACACGAAGTAGAAGAACAATAGAGTCACCTTGCTTCTTAAGGTCTGAGAACAAAATATCAAGGTTTCTATATTGCTATTAGCATCATGAAGTAAATTATCAGCCACCTGCAGAGATTAAAACCATAAGCAAACCAAGTTACAAATCTATGTGCAATACACGAGCATGTTTGAAACAAATGCCTTCTGCACTGAACTACTGAGCTCGCAATTTAAATAAAAATTTAAAAAAGACCTAAATTTCAATACATCTCCTTGAAATCCAAAAAAAAAAAAAAAAAAAAAACACAGGAATAGAAACATTCCCCAAACATTACAAGAATAACTTGCCGCGAAGTTCACAACTCCAGAATCAATGACAATCATCAAATCCAGCACCGATAAACAAAACGTTCGAGTGACTTCCTCGAAATCAAATCGGCGTGCGGCAAAAAAAAAGGGAAACAAAAAAATCGAAAACCAAAGGAATCAAATGGAGAGAGGAGAGAAGAGATTGAAGAAAGCACCTGCCACGCATCCAAAGTTCGCTGAAAATCTTGGAGATATCGATCGGCTTGCATGCGCACTGTATCATCAGGGTGATGGTACAGTGCATTTAGGGCTTCCTTCACAGTGTTCTGAAGGTCCATGCTCGATTCGAATCGAATCGAAATAGAAGACGAAACTGAAGCTCAATCTCACTCTGATTTATCTGTTGCTTTGATTTCGCTTCTCGGCACTGTGTTTGAAATCAGTGTGAGGTTTGTTTCTGGGACCTGGAAAAAGGGGTTTTTGGCGCCCGGTGAGGGAAGGGTTGGACAGGTTTGATAACTTTGATAAGCGATGCGATCGATCGTGATGAGAGAGAGTTTCTAGCCGTTTGATTGTTTGACGCTTGGTCAACTTTGGCTGCATGCGATGTCTCTTGGGTCTTGGAAGAAGCTTTAAAGCCGTAGAATGCGTTTGATCTGGACGCGTGGCGATTGATTATTCAGGTTGGAGGATTGGACCCCACTTTACAGAGCGTCAATGTGTGAATCCTCGTTGGACCAGGACGCCTGAACTGCATCTGCACTTGTGTGTTTCTCTCTTCTCTTTTTTGTTTGTTCTTTGGTTTTTAGGCATGTCATTTTTTGAAACTTTTGAAGTTTTTGAACAAAGGTGACAGGGACTCGGGGAGTGATCAGTGGGAGATGGAGATAGGTGTCTTTCATAGGTTGGTTTTGCTAGAAGTTTTGGGTACTTTTTCCCACATTAAAGCAAGGCATTGGGAAGAAATTTGTAGGCGCCTACTATAAGTTTTATTTAATATTAAATATGTATAAAATTATCTTTTAAGAATAGATATATTTATAATATAATTTACATAATTTTACATACTTAATACTAAATAGAGTGTTTATAATAAATAATGCATACCTAATTTTTTTTTTACATTGAGTTGAGTTTAAAAAAAAATTTCCTTTAACCTAATATTGTAAGGGTTGGGATAACCTCATTCCCACATGAAAGTAATGAATTGATTTATATATATATATATATATATATATATATATATAATCTTTCAATCTGGCATGCACATGTAAAAGTTGAATTGAGTTGAACATAAAAAAAAAAAAGAATTGAAATTTATTTCGTATAATATAAGCTCAATGTAAGATAAAATGAATAAGAACACACACCATAAGTCTTTTAAATTAGAATTATGTGTTGAACTATTGAAGTGAAACGATATCATTCCACTATTTTCTTCTCCTTCTTTTGTGATTAAGTGGAATGTCGTCCATGAGGTATAAATTATAAAACGTGTTTTGTAAATTACTAAATTAATAAACTATTTCATCTTTCGGTCATAAAAGCAAAAGTTTTAACAAATTTTTTGAATATTTATTTTCCATCCTCTTAACGTAGTGAAATATTAAATTTGTTCAATGTAACACTTAGCATAACTAATGAGTTTTTAATAATGTTTCAAAAATAATAATAGTGCATATATATTTGTTTTAAAATACGGAATAAGAGATTTTATTTTACATTTTTATCTTACTTTATATTCCTTCTATTAAGAAACTATCCTTTTGATATTGTGAATTCCTCTAAAACACTACAAAGTTTAGGAACCGTGATTTGATAATATTCATCATATATTAAATAGTAGTTTCAATTAAAAGATCTCAATAAATTAACTATTATAATATTTTAAAAATTCCAATAAAGAGTGACAACACATATCAAAATTAATAAAATAAAATTGAGTATATTGAGTTGAGTTTGTATAAGTTGAGAGAACTTCAGTTCACAATCTGACCATCTTATGTAGGTTGGGAAATTTCTGACCAAATCAAAGCAGTAGACCTAAACCATTTTGCTATTTATAAGTTCGGTTGGGGTTAATTTGTGCATGTTTACGAATTGACTCAACCTATTAAATACTTTTATATGGACATAGTTCTAAAAATGGAATTGAGTGTACATCTGGATAGATAGCCGAAGCACCATTTACACTGTTGATTCAGTAAGTTGATAAAAATAAATAAACATTATCCAAATAAAAAAATTTAAACAAACCACAATAAATCAATTTTAATTCAAATTGTGAATGTTTTTACTCAATTCATTTCCTTTGGTTTCATGAAACTTAAACGAAAAAGCGATTAAATCCTTCAATTAAATTGCTTCAATAATTGATTTACCAATTTTTTATCTAATTTTTACAACTACGTATATGGAAAATCAAGATTAGCTTGTAAATTTTTCAAAAAAAGAATAGAAATTTTATTTAAAAATATGATATAATCTTGATTAATAATTTAAATGAAACAAATGAGAGTATTTATTTGTTGTTATATTATTTAGAAAAACATCTTTTTGTGGAATATATTTAAAACTTTCATAGTAACACGATTTGATTTTTAATCAGAAGATTTGGTATCTACCATTTGAGATAGGTATAGGTTGTTTTTAATTTAGAAATTTAAAAATATTAAATTAGATTTTAGATATTAAAGAATATATGAATTGTTATTTGAATTTCAAAAACATAAACTAATATATTGGATTCTTTAATTTAAATTTTTTATTATAGTTGGAAATTTGTTGATGTGATAATTAATTTTCATCAAAGAGATAGTATCTCAAATATCTAAAGTATAAATAACCAAATATATTTAGAAATATAAAATATACTTGTTATTTTTTAAGCCAAATAGTGTCTGAATGACTTCCTACATTATATATCTGTATTCTCATATCCTCCAAACTCAAACTCACTCGATCTAGCTCATTTTCATGTTACATGCACAAAAGTAAACACACATGATTGATTATAGTAGTTCACCATGACTGACTATAGCCTTTGGCATCCAACACCTATAAATAATCTCCATTCACCAAGTAAATAGTTAAGGCTCTCTCTACACTGACTTATATACTTCAAATCCTTTGAACTTAAGTCTCATAGTGGACTCAACGTCCCATTCCTTTCTCGTCTCTTATATACACTTCAAATCTTTATTGATTTGAGTATAAACTATCATTACTTATAACACGTTAGACCCTTTTGATTAACTTACCAGTCACCTATATAAGTTTATAAAAAGAATGTGTTTATCAAAACCCAATGACCTAACCAATCTGACCCGAACAAATGAGATTTTTTTTGTTTGGGTTAGGTCATTGAATTTGATTGAGATAAATCCAACCAAACCCAATAGAGGTCATTGTGCTTCTTTATTTTGTTGTAGTTGCAACTTGCAAATTGATACAATCTCTTAGAATTTTGGAATTTTATGTGTATGAGGTAGTTTGATGAACACTGTAATTTGTGGTAATTGCAATTTATCTAAGTAATTTGTGTTTTTTTATTCCGTTGACTTGCATACTAATTTCAGTATTTTGTACTAATTACAATAGTAAAATGATTAATCGACAATATTTAATTGTCAAAATAAAAAGAATGAACCCAATAACCTAATCCAAACCAACCTGATCGTGTTTAATTTGATTTAGTTTTGTTTGGTTCGAGTTGGCATAAATTTTTTAAGAAAATCAACCCACCCAACTCAACCTGATCATAATTTATCAGTTTGGACTTTATTTTCTTTTGAACTTGAAGTGAACTGACTTGTGATCCACCATGTTTATCAACTTCGAAATAAATTTGACTGCAAACTTTTTTTTTTTTAAATTGAAATAATTTAGTTTTAATCCTTATAATATCATTTAATCATGTATTGTTGCATCATTATAAAAACTCTAACCTCTTAAGTTATCATATACAAGCTCTTTTAATAATATGACAAAATGTGATTGACTAATAGTGAAAAAAAGTTTTACATTAAAAGTATATCAAAATTAAACTCATTTTGGAAAGTATATTTTTATAGGAGTTGTTCAGGTACTCTGGTTTTTTTTAGGGTACCAATATATTAAATGATTTTGTCAAACATTTACTGGTTGTTATTTCTTACAATAAATGTTTAAAGTCCATTATAACTATCTAATAACTAATACATGTTTGACAATTAATCAAGATATCAGTATCTAAACAAAAAAAAAGACACTAGAGTAATCTCCTAATTTTATAAATAAGTTGAATAAATGTTTATTCTAGTATAACGTAATAAATAAGCTTTACTATTACAAATGTAGTATAAAATCATATGGATATTGTTTGTACAAACATTTTAATAAGCACTTATGCATGATATGAAAATTTGATAATTTTTTAAGGTTAATATAGTAACAAATATAGCAAACTTACCAATTAAGTTATTTCAGATATAACAAATTTATTTTCATAAGTTACAATTTTTAGCTTATGAAAATAATTTTAAGACAATTTATACAATTTTCAAAATTGTTTTAATAAATTCATTTAACCAACTTATGCCTCTCATAATTTTAATGTGTTTTAGGTTTGATGGTTGAAAAGAAAAAATCGTTACTGTTAGTAAATTGATGACCATAAAAAAGTAAAAATTTATTTTATGTAAATAATCTTATATTCTAAATGAGTTATATAGTATTGTTTGTTTTAAAATATTTTTTTATTTAAGAATAATTTTAAGTACTATAATCATACAACACTTTTTAATTAGTAACTTCAAATATTTTACATTAACTAAATTAAAATTAAAATTAAATATAAAATTTAGTAAGCTCAAGATATCCTATGCTTATTAATTTTGTCACGTCGTTACCATTTGTTTGGTTTGCAATTTCTAATTGATACATTTACTATCTCGAATTCATATTTTGTAAAGAAGGAGAGAGATAACATCTTAAAACGAGTGAGATAGATAAAATTACCATGAACCACCTCAATGATTGAGCAATGGTAATTTAAGATAACCTTATCCAGAAAAAGATATAAAATAACAAGTAAACACTAATAAGTAATGAAAAAAATTTAATTTATGTTGATCTTGAAGCAAATAAGTGCATAAAAAATAACAAAATATGAACGGGTTATGTATGTATGGGTTTGTAAAATTATTTGTTTGCTTTTCTTATTTATTTAATTAAAAATGAGTAAAGTGGTATTTTAGTTATTAAAAATGTAAATCACTTGCAATTTAATATTTATTTAAAATTATTTTATGATTCAATTTTTATTTTTACATAAGAACTAATATGAAACGAATTTAAATAATTTAAGGATTGAATTATAAAAATAATTTAAATTAAGTATTAAATTGTAAATAAAATATATTTTTAAGATCAAATATCATTTTACTTAATTAAAAATAAAGAAAATAATGAATTAGTCTTTGAAAATGTATTTTATACATAATTTAATTAAATATAAGATTCAGTTTTTAAATTATTTAAATTCATTTTATATTAGTTCTTAAAGTTAGTCAAACAAATGTATTTAAAGGATTAATATCAAATAAGTATTTTTGGTTGGATATAGTAGAGTGGTTAGTAATAGAGTGAAGTGGTAAGAAGACCTTAACTTATTGTTTAGGAGTTTTTTAAGTAATGAAGTAGAGTAGTTAAGGAGGGGAACCCAAACCACTCCATACTACTCAAACCCCTAATTTTTTATACCCTCCAATTTGGGGGTTTGGGATTGAACATTTATCTTTTTTTTATTTTTACTTTGTCATTTACAATTTTAACTCTTATTTATTTTTAAATAATGTTGTGGGTAACAAAAATTAAAAGGATAATATTAGAAGTAAAATATGTAATTTACTCTACTTCATTAATGATCATTATGACTTTCAAACAATGAGGTGAGATTTTTCTCTATTCTCTCATCAAAACCTCTAAACAATAAAGTAATATACTTTTATCTTTCTACTCAATTTTATTATAAATTACTTCGTTATAAACCACCCCACTCCATCACTTTCAAAACTCCCAAAGATATGCGTAAATAATTTAATAACTGAACGACCGAATCCTACGTTTAATTTAAATAAGAGGTATATTTTTAAGGAATAAACCATTTTCCTCGCTGAAAATATATAACATGTAGTTAACTCATGTTGAACAGAAGTCGCAAATTAAGAGGACTCTGTTAGCGTGCTTGGCCTAAAAGAGGAAGGCGCGTGCGACAGACTCCTTTGTTCTATAAAGTATAAAACGACAAAAATTCTGTGACCACGACACGAGTTGCTGCTATGGTTCGCTCAATGATTTCTTCGGAAGAAACGAAAAGAGAAAATTGCATGACTAGCTGACTAAAATCTCGTTTATTATCTGTTCACCATCACAAAATCTGCGTGCAGTGTCTCTCTCTGTCTCACTGCAATTTTCACAAACGGGCTTATATTATTATTATAATATAAAATTTAATTTTAATCCATTAAATTACCATATCATCTAATCATTTTATATAAATTGATTATCATACTAAAACATCTTTTATATAATAATATTACACTTCGGTGAATCAAAATTATATATATATATATATATATATGTGCAGAGATTCTTTGCTCCAGAGAAAGATGGCTTCCCTTTGTGAAGTTGAGAAGGAGAACCCTTCACCGGACATATATATCCCAGAGCAATGGTCCCAGGCCGCAGACTCCATTGCCTACGATTCAATCACTTCGCCACCTCCTATTGCTCTTGTATGCGGCGCCAAGAATTGCGGCAAGACAACCTTCTCACGCCATCTCCTCAACGTGCTCTTGCAGAGGTATGCCTAATTGTTGTTTCCCTCACTTTGTTATTCAAATGTGTCTTTAGTTTGTTTATGTTTTCATCCATTGTTTTGTGGGTATGCTTTTATAGTCAGTTATTACTTATTAGCTATGAAGACTTCAGATTACTGATATGCATGACATACTCTATTGATTGCATCTCTTATGTGATTGGTTTGAGTTTGATGTTGTTGATGCTAATGTCTTACTGACTCTTACATGCTTTTTAATTATTGGATGGGCCTGTCTGCATTTGAATCACTTTTATCATATTGGGGTACTCTTTGCACTAGTTATTATACAGGTGGATTTATTTCCATTTTGCTTTTACTCCTGCAAAGTGGTTGCAGAGAAGAGTGGCAGAACGCATTTTGTTTTTAATGCTGTCATTTTTCTATCTCAGAAGTTTATATCACCCTCGTATAACGTTCTCTCTTTTATGCATGCAGATACAGGAAAGTAGCTTATCTGGATACCGATGTTGGGCAGCCTGAGTTTACTCCTCCTGGATTTCTATCACTAACTATTGTTAACAAAGTAACTCCAGGTAGTGAATGCATCTCCTTTTCTTAATTCTGACATATAAAATATCTTATAAAAAAAAATTATTGAAGTTATCTCCAGGTGTTTAATTTTTTATTTATCAGACACTCTTATTTATAATTGTTGACTCAAAGTATCTTTTTGCTTTTTTTACTATGTCTATATGTAGATTTGACAATTCCATGCCTGAAAACATCAGAGAGGTAGGAAGTGCTATCTCATCTCAATAATTTGGGAACTGAATCTGTCTCTTATTTTTTTTCAGTTTTTCTAATGTTGCTTTGAATTTGAAATATTTGATAAGGCTGATGCTTGTGATGGCATATATGATATAACATCTACTCACTTGTATTGGATCATATAAAGTTAAGTCACATTGTATTATTCATTTGTTAGTTAAGTTATTTTGATTACAGTTTGTCAGGTTTCTCTGAATATTGGATTAGGTATTGCAGCACAAATTTTTTAACATTTGATAACTAATTATTGTATTTAGGGCAATACAATATTATGTATTATTACTTTTTTCCACACATGATTGTTCCTATTTTTACAGATTTTGTAAGAGTCTAAGGTCCTAGGCACTCTTCTTTGTTCTTTCTTTTTTTTGAAGCTCTGGTCCATTGTTATGAAGTCTTTTACAGACGGTGAAGTGGACGATCTCTATTGTCTGTATGTTAGATCTCTATGAGCAATTATGTAAGCATGAGCCAATCAATGTATGATTTGAATGAATATGTGACGGACTTGCTTGGCTTACTATCTGTTATTTCTTCTCTAACAGGTGCCTTTTCTTTGGTGATGTTTCTTCTAAAAGAGATCCATCAGCATACTTAAAGTACGTATTTGCCTTATATGATTATTATCGAAAAGAGTATTACATGTTTGATAAGGGAGAAAATCCTCCTACGACTGAGTTGCCTCTTATCGTGAATACTCCTGGCTGGGTGAAAGGTAAACTCACTTCTTCTGCAATTATTAATCTGAAAAGTTTCTTTTAATCCTGCATTTACATTTTTACTGCACATCAATGATTGTTTTCCAAGAATCATAACAATATATCATCCTTTACTGTATTTATTCAATGGCATCTTCATTACTCTTGCATTTCAGGTGTTGGTTATGACGTATTAGTGGACATGTTGAGATATATTGGTCCAACACATGTAGTTAAGATAAGCATATCCGCTGGAAATAAGAATCTACCTGCTGGAGCATTCTGGTTAGATGGTAAACATGATGGAAAAGTCAACTTAGTCGATATAAATTCAGCTCGTCAGGACTCATTCAGTAGATCGTAAGCCCAAACCTAATCAGAAAGTTATCCATTGAAGCTGCTAGTTTGCTTCCTTTTTTTTGCTCTTTTTATGCAGCAAGTATCACAGAATATCCTTATTTGTTTTCCCAGGGTGCTTGTTCAGAAGGATGCACGTCTCTTGCGGGATTTACGAATTATAGCTTATTTCAGACAGTGCTTTCCTAGTGATTTGAATATTACTACGATCAAGGAACTTGCACATGCCTTGGCTTCTCACCGTCCTTTTGAAGTTCCCCTGGCAAGCATCAAGATTCAACATCTTCATTGTGAGGTTAGTTCAAATTTTACTTCTTATCTGTCTGGTCAGATGGAGTTCTGCCAATTCTATGCATTTGATCCATTTCAGTTCCAAAACCACTCTGAATTTAAAACCTTTTTTTATATAAATTAAAACATCATTCTTTTTAAGAATTTCGACAATATCTATATATTTTATTCATATAAAGGTGCGGGGAACAATTATTTTTAATGCTCTAACTATAATATACTTTTGTAGGTCCCAAGCTCTGAAATATTCTACAGTTTAAATGCTAGCATTGTTGGCTTAGCAGTTGATTCTGAAGGCTCTGAAAACTTACCTTGGTGTGTTGGCCTAGGTAGGTAACTACCAAATTTCAAAATATGTCTCATTATGTCTAGCTCTGCAAATAGAGGGCCATTTTACTTTGTCATAGCATTGCTACTGCTACCATTTCAATTTCATATTCAAAGAAAGCAATTTAGAAGGCAGTAGTATTGCAAACTAGCTGAAAGCCACTCAACTTTCTTTCTTCTTGTCTAGAAAACTTTAAATGCCTCTGATTCTGATTAAAAGATTAATTAGATTATTGAACTTGTTATCATTTTCAAACTTTTGGTGGCAGTTTGGCATGCAAAAATACTGTCCGAGGAATATGCATCCATGGGTTAGCTTCATTAGATCTCATGTCTGTTGGTTGCAACATGCTTATCAGCATCTTTTAACTTTGCAACAACATCTCAAGTCTAATTTATCTTAAGGGATCTCTCACATATGTAGGCTATCATACTTCCACAAATGCAAAAGAAAAATAATAAAAAAAGTGATTTTCCTCTGGAGTTTTTTCTTTTAATGATGAGCAGAGATCATACAGTCTTCTAGTCTTCTAGTTTTTATACATTTGGATATTTCTAATAGTCTTAACTATTAATAAAACATGTCTGTCTTGATCTATTATGATTCAGGGATTGTGAGAGGCATTGACACATTCAAAGGTGTGATATTTGTGATTACACCGGTGCCACAGAGTTCTCTGGAAAAAGTCAGCCTCTTGCTACAGGGTTATATCCAAATTCCAACTTCTTTATTGCAGGTAAGAGATCCCTTTATATTCTTTTGCTTTCTTCCTAACATAATCTGATAGAAACAACAGATAGTGTAATCAAACTACTTTCTTTTGTTGTCTTACTGCTTTGATAATCTGCTGTTAAGTGTTGTCTGTTAAATATTAGAAAAGGAAGCTATATCTTCCACTGTTTCTATCACGGGGCTGTGGCTGGGTGCTGCCTGCCCCTTCATATGCGTGTTTTTTCTCATGGAAAAAATTGACTACTTGTCAGGTCCAGGGATGCATATCGCCCTACATGTCAGCGAATACTTTGACTACAAGCTACGTATCTTCTTGAGTTGGCTGGGAAGACCATTATAGTACTAGGGCAGAATTCAACTTCTAATAGTTATTATTATAAATGCTTCCTTTCCCATGGAAGAAGCACGTGAGCTGGTAATTTATATATGCTTGAAGGTATTTTTTTCCCATTTATAAAAAACAAAGAAATTTGTAGGAAAAAAAGAGGGCAGAGATTTGTTTCTCTAATTAATTATAGAAATGACTAAAATTGGGTTGACTTCTAGCTGTTCTTTTTTTTTTTTCATAAAAAAGTTGCTATTTACTTGTCTGTATGCTACATCTGTGGCTCTGTGCATTGAAATTATGCTCGTGATTACTTGAGCTAGACTGTTTTTTCCAAGGACTAGTGAAATAATTTTTATTTAAAAAAAATATAAAGTTTAAACTTTTTAAAAAACTTTGGCCCCCTAAACCTACCAGAGTAGCCACCGCCGTAATTATTTTAAGAAAAATACTATATAGCCTGAAAATTATTGCCCAAATTTTGCCTGGATGACTTGGTATAGAAACGTAACACAAATAAAAAATAAGATGAGTGAAACTTTAAATTTTAAAAAGTTGTATTTTTTATAAGAGAGTCAAGCTATCATCCTATCTTTTTTTTTTTTTGGGATGTGTAACACCGCTCTATTTTAATCCTTTTCAAGTTATTTCTACCGGTGTACAATCTTGGATATTCGTCGGGGCAAAAAATGATTAAAGGTTTGCGTTCATGACATGCGGAAAAAGTATTGTTTTGATAGATTAATTTGTTGAGTTGCTAAGTGGCAGTGTTGAATTAAATTGCTAGATAATTTTTTGCCAATAATTAGAATGGTTATGTATGGAATATGGCTAGGTCAAGTAACAATCATCTCTCACTTTTTTTTTTGACAGCATCATCTCTCACTTAATAGCTGCTACATATTTCCTTGCTGCTGCCGTAACAAGCTTGGGATATGTATTATTCTTTATGATTGATTGATTGATTGATAGTTTGATACATTGGTTGCTTGTAGGTTAGTCAGAAAATAGAAAATAGTTGGAAAGATATCGTGGTGGCCAAGTCTGGTAAATGTCATTGGAAAAATATATAGCTGTTAATCGATGATTGTTCTACAGAGAAAAATGGCTATTTTATTGTTGTTATTATCTTATTAATTTATGTAATATTATTTTTAAGAAAAATAAAGAAATTGTTTTTACTTTCTTAATATTTTAATATATTTATTAATTAAATTCTTTAAATAATAAGTTGCCCCGTGAATCATATACGAATAAATTTTATACACTTAAGAATTTTTTTGAGTTAATAAATAATTATTTTTAATTTGTTTTGAACAACTCAAATTCTATCCAATTTATATAATTGTGCAACAAGTAATTTTCAAAAGAAACTTATCGTTGCAAACAATGTTGTGAAAGCCGGACCAGACAGTAAGCCAGAAAAGCTTCCGGCTCAGGTTCAATCAGTTCAACTGGTTTAACAGTGTGATCGAACCGGATGATGTCATAATTACATATTAAATAAACAAATAAAAAAATATACATATGCATGACTCATAACACACATTATCAATAATAAAATACATAATAAAGTTTTGGGGTTTCAATTATTATGCCTTATATCACTCTCAGTTGAGTAATTAAGTTATTGAGAAATTAAAAAAAATTATAAAAAAAAGAGAGAGGACCGGTTCAACCCGGTTTTGTCCGGTTTTGACCGGTTTTGCCTGGTTCAATCCGGTCCAACCATAAATCTGGTTCTGGCATTGAACCGAAACCGAATGAGGGCTCGGTTCACGGTCCGACCGGCTGGTCCGGTCCGGTCCGGACATCACTGGTTGCAAAGCTTCATAGAAGCATGTAGTGAAGCAGCTAGTAAAGGTAACTTTTGCTATCTATTTAAAATTAGGGGAAACAATTCAGATATTAGTTTTGTATAGAACTTCCATGCAGAATTAATTAATAAGTTGTTTCCCATTTTTAATGGAATGCGAAAATTAAATGACGAAGTAGAAGTAGAAGGAGGGAAATTATAGGAAAAAGAAAACTTTGTAAAAGATGCATATTTTATATGTGATGAATGTTAGAGTCCAGTTAATAGTGGTTGAGCATTAAATGCACAACTTTGACAATTTCTTCAATACAAGCATAGGATGGTGCAACGATTTTCATAGGCTTTGGTGCACGAGGTTTGCACCTTTGTGATGCACTCATTTTGCTTATATAAAAAGAAGTAATTGAGATGAAGAAATTACATAAAAGAGATCCTCACAACTAAGAGGAAGGAAATGAGAGAAAAATAGAAAGATTTTTAGAAAATATTTTTTAAAAGAAAAAAATAATGAGTCAATTTGTGAATGTTATTCACAAATTGAAGATATATTATTATTATATTTTTATATATCCATTATTTTATAGTGAAGGTTTAAGTAATTTATGGTCCTTTGATTTTTTTCCTTATTTACATTGAAAAGGTTTTTTCATACTAAAATTTATGGTGTTGTTATTACACTTATTTTATACTTCCACATAATACTTATTTTTGAGTTCACAGAAGAAAGAAATTATGATGACATTTTCTCAACAATGAATGATTATATTAATTAAAATTTAAGAGTGTCATTAATAAGAGTTTATTTTTATCACATTTGGTCTCCCTAATAAATATATAACCCCTACACATTATTATGTATTTTATTGAGATGTATGATCTCTTCTCCTTGCTAATGTTTGAGATTCTATATAGGGCACGTTTTGTTCATGAAGAGAAATAAGAAAGATTTATAATATAGACTTCACTAAACTTTTTCATGTTTGCTTTTGTACTTGTCTCTCTTTCTGTCTTTATTTTATTTACAACAAACTCACAGAATCACTGAAAGAAGTGTTACAACATGACTACATGAGGCCATAGCTAGGAGCAGTCCCATATATCTTGCAAAACTGAAATAGAATCATCCGGTTACACTGCTGTTACAATTTATGTCTTGTACTTGGTCTTGCATAGATCTTGCTATATATTGACGTCATGCAACTAGTTGGTTGCAAGTCTAGTCAGAGTGTCAAGTGATGAACATATGTATGAAGAAAGTTATCGCGAGTCCACTAGAGAGAGAAACTTATCGTAATGGATTACTTGGGCTGGGTACTAAAATTTTTATGTTATAAAGGATTCCTTACTTGGGCATCCAAGTTTTTGTTGTTATCCGCCCTCAAAACGAAATAGGTCGAGAGCAGAGCGCACGATAGACCGTTATTTCAGGTTATTGTCCGTCAAGAAGAAGAAGCCAACAACTGTTTCTTCTATTTATAGCCAAATGAGTTGCACCACCCAAAACTCTCTACACGTTGTTTCCAAACATAACCTCTTCTCTTACAATCTCTCTTCCTTCCCCTTGCACGCAGAGGAAGGAAGTGAGAGATACACATAGAGAAAAGGTCGTGATCTCGTCCAAACAAGGTCACGATCTTCCTCCATCTCGCCAGCTTCTGAGTTCATCTATTTTCCATTTCTTTCTCAAACTGCACCTACTTATATCTTCATCAGCACTACAGATTATTACACAAAGCTGAGTTTTTTCCCTATCCGTTGCATTCTGATTGTTATCGGGTCTTAAAAGAAAAACAGAAAAAAGAAAGAAAAGGAAAACCAACATGGCCACTCGATCATTTACTCGTTTTGTTGAGCAAGAACTGGGAAAGTTCCCACACTTGGTGATCTATGTAATGCTTGAATGGGTGTTGATAGTTATACTTTTCCTTGATGGGTTTCTCGCGTTTTTTGCCAATGAGTTTGCAAAGTTCTTCGACTTGAAAATCCCTTGCTGGCTCTGCACCAGGATGAACCATGCTCTGGTTCACAAAACTCCAGATTTTTATTACAACGATTCCATATGTGAGGCTCACAAGAAAGACGTTTCGTCTCTGGCGTTTTGTCACAATCACAAGAAGCTCTCCGATATAAGGAAGATGTGTGAAGGGTGCTTGCTTTCATTTGCAACCGAGAAGGAATCGGACTGTGATACCTACAAGTCTCTTGTGGGGATTCTGCATAAGGATCTGGAGTGCTTTGTTGAGTGTGGCCAACACATTCAATTGAGTTTGAAGGATGATGGGATCATGCAGGTTGAGAAAAGCAGTAGTCAGATGTGTTCATGCTGTGGAGCGCCATTGAAAGTCAAGTCTTCCAATTCAAAAGGGAAGAATTCAGGTTCATTTACACGAGCTCCCACTGCTTCACCACGAGCTCATCCATACGTGACATCCAAAAATGAGGAATCTCGTGCTCTTGAATCGCCTCACATCCGGAATACAGAACTCAAGTTTATGTCAAAGAATGATTCAGAGCTTCCAGAGGATGAGGATGGCTCCAACGCGAAAAATCAGAATATTAAATGTGAGTGTATATAAAACATGAATTTCCTTGGAATATATATGCTAGATTGTGCAGATTATACCAAAAAATTGCATCTTTTTGCTGGTCTTTAATGCGTTATTATGCTTTCACTGGAGTCAAACTAATGACTAAAATGTGCCCGTGTGGCATCTTATGAGTTATAACTAACTACTTTACTTGATGGTGTGTGTTTCTTTCAATTTTCTATACAGTAAGGGAAGAAGTCAAAGCTGCTTCTGTGCCTCTATTGACAGAAGCCGATGATTTAATCGATGATTCCGAGAAAACCCCAACTTTTATGAGGGGCAATAAGTTCTTTGGAATCCCACTTACAGATTCTCCAATCAACAGTCCAAGATGGTCTTACAGGATTAACAAGAAATCACCACTGGAAAAGACAGAATATGCCTGTGACTCTAACGAGGGAAATATTCAAAATGAAGCAGATGACGCCATCTTAAACCATTTGAAGAAGCAAGTTCGTTTGGATCGTAAGTCACTCATGGCTTTGTACATGGAGCTGGATGAAGAAAGAAGTGCTTCAGCTGTTGCTGCCAACAATGCCATGGCCATGATCACCCGGCTACAGGCAGAGAAGGCAGCAGTGCAGATGGAAGCTTTACAGTATCAGAGAATGATGGAGGAGCAGGCAGAGTATGATGAAGAAGCCCTGCAAGCAACTAATGATATGCTTCTCAAACTAGAGGAAGAAATCAAAGCTTTAGAAACCGAATTGGAGATTTACAGAGAAAAATATGGATGCCTAACAGAAGATGAGTTTAAGGAGACTTACTCATCTCCTGGTGGCAACAGCTTTCCACCCAGGCTCAGTGAAGGTGAGGATAATGGAGAAAAAGACCTCAATTGTCATCAAGCTGTGTCATCTCAGGCGAATAATGGAGGGGGGAGGCTCAATGAGTCATTAAAAGATTTTAAAGTGGAGAAAACATATCTTCTTGGCCGGATGAAGCAAATGGAAAACAGAACCCCCTTGGCAAAAAGTGGAATTCATTCCTTACAATATAGCTTTGACAGTGTTAATAATGTAGACAATGAGACAGGTAATGTAACAGACATGCCTACATGGGGATAGGTAGCATTCTACTTCTAATAATTATTATGGTTATTTCCATTCCTCACGATGCTTGTGTTGTGACAGGAAAAGGAAGCGAAGCTTCTCTACCAAGAGAACTTGTCTTTCCTTACTGAAAGGGTGAAGGCTTTTGAAGCTGACAGTGGGTTCTTAGAGCTTGTTTCTAAGAAAGATGAGAAAAATAGTGAAGGAACCAAAATTTTGACAGGGATATCACAAAATCTAGATTCTAGAGAAGCTGCGGCACCTTGTAATGTTGTCCTTTGAGGTGGACAATGCATGATCACCTTCTTTGCCCTGCCTGTTTCTGATAGTAATTGACTCTTGAGTGTACTGGAACCAAATGATTATACTCAAGAGTGACGATAAGTCTAGCTTGTGGAGGAGATTGTGAGTTATTCAGACACTAGATGCTTTGCCAAGGAGCAGCTCAAGAATCGGAAGCATAGATGTGAATTTCTTCTATCTTCCAAACCTTGGGGTCAATGACTCGAAATTTCAAGGCTTGTAGTAATAATCTTCATTAGGATCATTTGGACAAACTTGTCTAGGATTTAATTGTTTATATGATTATTTTTCAACATTTCCCTTTTCTTATTAGTATGTACTTCTATCTCGCATGGAAGAGTACAAATTATACTGCTGGCTCTGAAGCTTCACGAAGCTGTCAGATAACCTCAAGAACCCTAAACTTTGTTTGATCTTTACCACAATTTCAAATTCGTGTTTGATCTTACCACAATAGTACCAGGTTTTCCATCAAAATGTAACAGACTCGTTAACATATCAAATTCAACTTTCCTCTTAACTCATGTCTTGCAGGAATCAGGATATAGAAAATCCAAAATTAATTTACGTTTCCCGTCACCTCTAAACTTACCCTGCTTTTTGTCAAATACTATGTAAAACTTTTTTTGGCTAATGATACACTTTACGTTCATAGAGATTTGACACAACTTGGTCCTTGAGAGTTAAGCTTTTCACATATTACTTTAGCGCTATCAGTTGGAATGTATCTCTCCAGTTGCTAAAGTATCATTAAGAAGATTAAAAATTAGAAAGCTGAATGCACAAAACTTGGTCTCAAACACCAGAAATTTGTTACTTGGGGACAATAGGACAAATCCATTATATCTTTATTTGAAGATAAAATGGCTATATCCAATCAAGTAAACACAAATTCAACTTACAAAAAGGTATAAAAAAACTAGTTGCCGGGTCGATAAACCTTTTGGATTTTATTTACCAAGAAAATATGACTTTGCACTATAGTTAGCTCGGCACCAATAAAGAATCCCAACGAGGCTTCCACTTTGAAGTATCAGGGAATTGAAATGTGACAAGCAGCCCGTAATCTATTATATCTTTCTTGCTAATGATATCTTTTCTAGTTTCCCTCACCTTGACTATAAGATAAAACAATACCTTAAGATAGATTTCTACCAGGTGTCTATTGACTTCGCATGAATTAGGTAGCTGAACAAAGTCCAACCGGAAAAATAATTATAATGGCCGAAGTTCCTCTCCCTAAGCACATAAGATGCAAGAGTCTTAGACATTATAGCGTTCTCTCAATCTGTTTTTGCCAATGACTCAATTTTACTAACTTGGGGTAATTTTCACACTTTCTCCACTCGAAAAACACAAATACATACCATACTTATAAAATTGTGATAGAAAACAAATTAGGAGAGATGAATCCTATCACAACAGAGTTTAAAAACGAAAACCACACTACAAACTTTTCTAGTTGCTAATATAGTGAAGCACATCATGCCCAGTCAGATGATCCACATGGAGATTAGATGCACTTCCTACAAATGATATCACACTCTGACAATGGACATACAGTTTTACAGCATTTTGCACCAGTTGATTAGGTTGTTAATAGAGCATGCTAACCAACCCCACTGATTTTTTTTTCGGGGGGTAGAAAACCAACCACACTAATTGATCTGTCATTCCCAATGAGGCTCCTTGAATTATGTTGCTCTCTCGAAACCACCACCTATCTGCATATGCAGCCATCCAGGTTGTGATCCCTGATCATACCCCTTGGCTGCTTGCGATCCAAATATCATTCCAGCAAGGTCAAAGGGCTGAGTACCAACCTGAAACAACAGATAAGCTGATTAAAATCACAATATTATGAGAATAAACAGTCCTAAAGAAACTATGATGTCTTAGAGAAATGTTTTAGGTCTAGGTAACAAGACTGAGACTGAAGAAATTATTGTCCCAATTGAGAATATTTATATTTGATAAACACTGCAGTTCTTTTAAAATGGTAGGGTTCGTTAAGATAGTGCTTGGAGTTGACTTAATAGATTACTTTCTCTGACTCAAAAACTCATTTTGCACAGAGTTATGTTTGGACAAGTATAAAAAAGGCTAAGTACAGAGAAAATTTCCCAATTTGGAGTCAATTTGAAGCCAAAAGTAGTAAGTTCGTTATTAATTTAACATTAATTGCATAGAAAAGTTAATTTTGCAGTGACTTGGGAGAGTTCAATCAGCATCATCACCAATTGATCGCTTTGGCATAATTCATTTTGTAGCTAATATTATGGAAAAGCTAATTTAGATTATGAATCAATCTTTTCAATAACACATGCCAAAGGGCCATAAATAAGTAACATATGTATAAGAATCTCTAAATTCTCTTGGGAGAGCAAAACAAATCTTAATATTAATGATGAGAAGAAAATATTTTCATGAATGATGCAAGTATGCAACACATTACACTGCCAACATACAAAAAATGAAAAACTGAACAGTGAAGAGCCCCAGATATAACTGGTAAGCAGCAGCTCCAGACAAACAGGAATCACAAAAAATTTAGCAATCCAAGATGCAGCACTTGAGCGCAAGATTATGAAAGCTTACAGAGCATTTCCTATAATCAGGAAAAGATACCTGAGAACAGGGTTGCTTCAGTTCAGGATTCATACATCACTATAACAGGTAGATCACTATATATTGTGATAATTTACACTTATGTACAAGACAATTTGGATAACAAGATCATAGGATTCTGGGATCCACAGAATTTACAAAAAGATTCAGCTCATTCTTTTCTTAAGCCTCTTTTATTTTTGATTTTACACACTCAGTCTGTAAGGTCTGCATAACCGTTTCAAATTTATCTGGTGCTGTTGCTTCATTATATTCTTCCTTGTAGCCTTTCCCTGTATACTTTCTTTGGTTGGAAAATGAATTTTATCATTTTTTTTTCAATTTTATCAACCTTAGTAGCTTATTTATTATATTCTCACATTCTATTACGTTGTTCTTTCCAATGATGTCCGGACCGGACCGGACCAATTAGACCGTGAACCAGGTCCTCATCCGGTTTTGGTTCAATGCCAGAACCGGATTCATGGTTGGACCGGGTTGAACCGGTCAAAACCGAGTTGAACCAGCCCTTTCTCTTTTTAATTTTTTTTAATTTCTCAATCACTTAACTACTCAACTAAGAGTGATATAAGGCTTAATAATTGAAACCCCATAACCTTATTATGCATTTTATTATTGATAATGTGTGTTATGAGTCATGCATATGTATATTTTTTTATTTTTTTATTTAATATGTAATTATGACATCATCCAATTCGACCAAACGGATAAACTGGTTGAACCGGTTGAACTTGAACCGGAAGCTTTTCCGACTCTTTGTCCGGTCCGGCTTTAACAACATTGATTCTTTCCTCATCCATGTATAAAACATCCAATGTGCTAGCTTACATTGATATTCGTGACTGTTGTGGAAAAGCAGTTAGATATTTACTTTTTATCATTGAGTCTCCTTTGTATTATTAAGAATTAGTTTCATTTCCAATAGTTTGTTTTATAATATTTCTAAAATATTTTAGGAGATTGTAATGCTATGCAACTCCTTGATTAAGATAACATTGACTTCATTCGGGTTTTGTCAACTGATCACTGAAAATGATGTCCCAAATGGACCCCTATACTTGCAGATTGATGTGTTCTATTAGCTTTTTTTGGGGTAAATTGCAGCATACGCCCTTCAACTTTGGCCAATATGCAGTTTAGACCTTAGGATTAGAAAAGATGCAAACCCCCCTAAACTTCACATTGTGTGTGAAAAAAAACCCTCCGTTAAGTAACCATTAAACTTGTATGTAACACTAAAAACAATAGTGGGGAAAACACGAATGAGTGAAAAAAATCGAAAATAGAGGAATAAATTATAAAAACATGATTTAACCTCCAATAATACCATAATTAAGGAAAAAACTAGATTTAAGTGAATAACTGACATAATTAAGATCTTATTTGTAATTTTCCCACTAATTTTTTTTGGCGTCATGTGACAATTCCATTAGATATTTAACAGTTTGCTTAACGGATGGTGTATTTGAAGTTTAGGGGGTCATTTGCACCTTTTCAAACCCTAAGGTATAATCCACACATGAGCCGATGTTTAAGGGTGTAAGCTGCCGTTTACCCTAGTTTTTTTAATAAAAGAATAATTTCCTACAAAACTAATCATTTCATTTAACAATTTTCTAGACATAGCACCAGGTTTTTTCTGGGTGGTCCAAAAAGTTGATAGCACCCTAGCATATACGATTTTGCACAACATTTAAATCTTACGTATTTAAAATGGAATGTCTTTGATGTTAGACATCGATATGATTAACATATTAAATTCGATAGACTTACATCTTTCGAAGGAAAACATTCAATAGTTGGGTTTGTGTTCAATCTTGAGTTAACTGCTTCAAGCTTCATCGAAAGGAACTGTACAAATCAATTTATTTTGCACAGGATTAGATTCAAAGGTGTGAAAAAAGATAATATTATTGAGTGGCAATACTCAATAATAGAGACAGAAAGATGAAGATATCCACCTCAACCTGACGCTGCAGCGACTGGATGTAATTGATTATCTCATCCAAGACAAGTGCTTTACCAATTACCTGAACAGAAAAAAAAAATGATAAAGGAAAAAACAGAAGCAATAATCTAGCACTAGCACCGATCTAACAGAATATTATGTTTACCTTGTTACATCCTGGGACTAAATCTTGAAGAATTTTCATCCTCTCACTGATCTTTTCTCTTCTTGCCTGCCAAAACAGGTGTTGTAAGTGACATGCTCCTGACTAAATAATAAATAGAAAGAAAAATTCTAGAAATTTCAATATTTTTCATTTGTTTCAGGATCAAGAAACAACTCTACCAGCATGCAAAGTTTACTGAAGATAGCAAATATAATGAGAGAAGTGAAATTGAATTACTCTCTCCGCAAGACTGTGGCTATCGGTTGCTTGGCCCCTTCTTGCTCTCACATGTATATAGTCTTGCTTAGGTGGCTCAAAAGGTCTGGCACTTTGTTCAGCTAACTCGTTACCGGCTGCTGAACTTGTTTCTGCTTCCGCTTTCAAATCACCATTTTCATCCAGGGATCCTCCTAATTTTATATGTTTATTGCCAGAATCATTCTGTTCCAAGTTGCAGATATGTATCAGAATTCCGATTCAAAATGTAAGTTTAACCGTTTGAATTCAGATAAACACTAAATAGATTCAAAATTCATTCCACAGTTTATAATTAGTTAATTTTACATTACTTGGTTCATACAACTTTGAAGTCGTCATTCTTTAATTGATGGAAACACTGCTAATTTACGTTCAATTAAAAGATATAACGATAAATAATTCCAAGAAAAGAAATAAGAACAGAACAAATACACTTGTCAGTTGTCACGGGAAAAAGGCTAACTACAAAAGCTTGCTTATTCCTATGATTCTGTCCATAGACTCCATCACCGACCCGTGACACGAAAAATACTTTTTTGATTTAAACAGTGGAAATTCCATAGGAAAGTTATTGAGGCTGAGAATTCAGTTATTATGTTTGAAAAGTAGGAGAATAATATAAATGATGAAAATTGCAAAACCTCTACATCTCATCATGAAGCCAGATCACGCAATCGCTACATCATTTCATTATTATGTGTGATAAAAAAAAATTAAAAAAAATAAATAAATTATTTCCTTATGTCTTGGAATGGAATAAATGTATAACAATTTATTTCCTTTTCCTTTCGATTAGTTAAGTTTAATCTGAGGAAATAAATAGAGAATTAAATCATGAAATCTAATTGAATGAAGGAAGAGAGAGAGAGAGAATGTGAACCAACCAAGTCATTGGCACTACTGGTGGAAACCATCTTAGAGGAGTCATCCTCGAAGCTAGCAATGCCAATAGCATCCTTCCTCTTCCTCTGGTTTGGACTAGCACCGGTGCCGGCGCCGTGGTCGGTGACGGTGGACTCGTCGGCGCAGGCATCTGGATGGTGCAGCGAAGATTGAGGAAAGGGAGGCATTCGGAGGCCGAGTCCTTCGGTGGGGAAGGGCCAAATCTCAGACAAAGAGTAAGAAGAAGGGTTAGCGGGAGAGAATGTGGAGTCGTTGATAAGAGGAGGATCCATTGGAATTGAAAGAACCCAAATTCATTCAATTTGTTGAGTGTGAGTATGAGGGAGTGTGGTAGTTGGTTAATAATTTATTGAATTTCAATTAGGAGGGAGGGAGAGTGATAGGAACGTAAGAGTTTAGAAAGAGAGTGTGAATGAAATGGATGACCATGACCATGACCATGACCATGACCATGACAGAGACAGGGATAGAGAAACTTGGTGTTGGTCACTGTGAGTGAGTGAATGAGTGATGTTAGTTTCTGATTTTTTGTTTCTGGCTGGCGTGGTCTCAGACCGGGAACTCCGAGCAAAGCGGGTGTAGCTTCTTATCTATCCATGAAGTTTTATCTAATCCCACCTTAAAAAAAGAAAAAGAAAAATTAAACTATGCTATGGACATGTGTATTTATCATGTAACTTGAAATATGATATATTTCCAAAATGAATGGTAGACTTATAAAAAATAAGTAAGCTTTAAAAAATTGTCTTCATTTCTACCTTAAGAACAGTTACAAAAAATAGATTATCTTACTTAGAAACGCTCCTCAATTAATTAGATATCATCTTTCCAAAAAAAATCAAATAAAAAAAATCTAATATCATATTTTTGTTATTAATAAACAAATTAGAAAAGAAAGTGAGGCCTATAAATAAAGGCAGGATATGAAAGGGGAGAAGAGACAGCCCAAGAATCAGATATAGCCATCCTTTTTCTTGTTTGAGAATATCTCTAATGCAAATAGAAGAACCCTACAATCCCCTTTTCCTTTTTGACCTTATTATCCTTCATTCAGTTCGACCCAAACCAGTTGTTAGGATTCGAGGGGTAGTCCAAGGTTCTAAATTGTGCATCTTCAATTGCTAGCACATACGTACAATTTTCAATATTTTAATCGGTTAACATATCAATCAATTGGATATAGTATTGAATAGACCCTTGAGTTTATTCTTTTTGTTAGATGCACATTCCTATTTTGTATGGATAGCAAAGTGCTACCTCTGACAGGGTTAGTGAATGGTCGCAAAAATTAGCAGGTATCTAACCTTATAAATATGAGGTTTAATACATAGCAACAAAAAAAAAAAAAGAGAGAATAAGAATTTTCTAATTCTTTCCCCATTCTGATTACCATAGATGTATGGTTGTATATTACGTTCAAAAAAAAAAAAATGGTTGTACATATTTCTCATTACAACACAGAATAACGATCTGACCACTTATTATCTGTTTGCTTTACATTTTACATTACGTAAATGAGTTGCACAATATTCGAAGAATGTTTGTGGGAATGAATTTTTTTTCTTTCTCTGCAACGCCGTTTGCGTTGATTCAGAATCTTAACAATCATATACTTAGAATATTTTTGAAAAAGATTAATTTTTTTTAAAATAGCTTTTTAATTAAATTTTATCTTATTTATTTAAAACATGTAAAATTAATTATAAATTAAAATTATTTTTTTATTAACTAAAAAAATATTTTTTAAAAAATATTTTATTTTAAGCTTTTGATTAAATAATTTTAATTTATTTTCAAAGTTTTGATAAATAAATATTCTTTTGTCCTTAATTAAATAACATTTTCAATTATTTTATATATCTTTTGATAATTTAATATATAAAAATAATTCTTTTTATACAATCTAAATAAATTTTTTCTTAAAATTAATTTGAACTAACATATCTAAATATAAATTAATTTTTTTATAATTAATTCTCTTAAAAATCAATTATATATATAATCAATTTTTAACATAATTTTTTTTTCATAATTAATTCAAACACTATAATAGATTTGAGGAATTGACTTTGGACGATATTATACACATAGAATTAATAACTCATTAATAATGTGTGCATGAAATCATTGTTATCCTAATTGCAATGATGCTGGGTCCTTTCCTTCATTGCAATTTAAAAGAACCATGATATCCTGCTTCTAACTTTTACCTGCCATTGCTTGAGGTCTTCTGTTGAACAAGATGCCAAAAATCGGTGCCTAACAAAAATTTAAATTAAATTATTCTCTTCTCTACCGACATTTATGAGAGCTGCAAAATAGTAGGAGGACTCCATAGCTTGTTAAACTCACAAAGAATCATTAACAAAACTTAAAAAGGAAGAGAAACGAGAATATATAGGATTTACATACTTACAATTAATTCTACTACCCTATATCAAGTGTATCATATCTGTAATCAAATCAAAGCTTCACAATAATGTGTACCCACTTTATGGTGCACAAATCGGCAGCCACTAGAGAATTAGATTCTATGACTATTTCTTTATCGTTTATCCTAGATCTCATTCTTTGTATTCTATTTTGGAGACGATTATGCAACCATATAAGTAGCAAAGCTAATCGAAAATCCAATCACTAAATTGGCTCTGCTTTAACCAGATATCAAATCCATCTTTGCCGTAATTCCCATTCAAACTCCCATTTACATATGGTTGAATATCAAGCTATTAACCTTTAACTAGTTATTTTTTGCTGTGCTCCAAAGAAATCTAATTACATTTTGTTGATAGAATAATTTATGTACTTCGTGTCATGCTTAGTCATGACAATGCTCTTTTGATTTTATTTTTTATTTTTGAATTCAGAATTTCTAAAGTGAATGATGCATTTTAAAAAATAAAGTATAAAATTAATAATAATTAATGAAAAAATAAACAGTTTAGAATTTTATAAAATACAAGTACTTAGATTATAAATTATGAATATATGAGAATTCACACTTTTAATTTTTTTCATTAAAGGTTACCATTTACACATTATCCTCTAAGGTTCACCTTTCACTTTAAAAAATGTAAAAAAAAGTTTAGTTATAGAAAAATAAAAGAGTAGATAAGTTATTTCACCTCGTCCGATCAAGGTGTCAATTAATGAGATGTTTGGAATTTTTATAGCATCCCTTCACTCGTATTGACAATTTCACTATTTAGCACTTTGACATAAAAATCAACGAGAAGAGGCCTTTTGCAGGGCAAGCAAAGATCTACCATTTATGTGACGGCAGGGGATTTCCCTAGCAGAATGATGACCATCAACTTGGACTACTAACAAAGGTAAGATTTGAACCTAGACACAAGTGTTCAAGTCAAAGTGCCTGTGCTAGTTGAGCTATATAACTCAACGTTATACACCAATGCACTCTATGCTACCACTTATATTAATATTGTTGAGTATTGAGTACTCCATCTTAGAGATCTATGGTAGAAATTTCATTCCATTGGGATCAAGTGAGATGTAATTTGTGATGAGAAGGGTATAGACTACCTCTTGATGTTTAACCTTCAATAAAAAAATATTGAAAAAATATTGAGCATGACTTGGGTTTAATGTAGAAGTTATTATTTATATAAAAAAATTCTTATCATTACCATTTTATTGACTTTTCACTTAAAGCTAATCACAAAAAAATTATTTAATACATATTTTTAAAATTAGAATTGGTAATTTGTACATGTTTTAGATAAATTTTAATTTACTTATTTTAGTATGATTCATAAAATTAGTTATTTTTACTTCAAGTTTAGTTTTGAAGTGTATATTACCTAAGTTGTCATAAAAAATTTATTGTATATAAGGGGACATAATAAGTTATTAAATACCACTGAACTAATTATGCTAAGGTAATAAATCCTTCACTTTACTCAAAGTCAAAGAAAATAATATTTTCGTATATCTATTGTCCAAATTCTTTTTATTTAATTACATATCTTTTCTACATATAGCCTAAAAATAGTTAATACAAATTTTGCAAGTGATGTTGTGAATATGAAATCACATCCCCGATTGTTTTTAAAGACAGCAAAGGTATTACAATAGAAATGGTTCTTAAATTCGACTGTCAAAACACTTTTAATTTGGTTTTCACAACGGATTATGTTTGGGGGTAGTCTTTTGTGCTAATTTTTAAATTCGCGTAAAGAAACCAAATTAAAAAATAATTTTTCAATTCGGTTGTTACAGTATTGAATCAAGAAGCACGTGATTTTAAATCTAGTTAAACACCGGATTGAAAACTTGACATTCAATTCGGTTATGCACAACCAAATTGGTAAACTATGTATTTATTTAATTTAAATTTAGGTAACAACCGAATTGCAAAGTGTATAACATATTCTTTTGACAGGGAAGGTTTGGAAACTATTACAGAATTTCAGATTTATAATTTCCATAATCAAAAACTGTACAATATTTTATTTGCCTTGTGATAATTGCTTTGCCTTTTTGTAACTCTTCAAATCTCTTTTAAAAAACCAAATGAAATATCAAAGTTCTGTTTAACATTAAAAAACAAGTTACACATGATAGAAGTTAGAATAACTTACATTCAAACCACCATCTTTATGTCCTCTTGAATAGGTTTTTCTTCAGGGTCCATCCAAAACACAATGGTTTTAGACATTTTAATCACAACCAACATTCATTGTCAATGGTTTAATGATAGTCTAATGAGAATGTTTAAACTAAACATTGCCCATGATAACCATAGAAGTGAAAGTCAACAGTGATGATATCTATTGCAAATCTTATATAACAAGCATGCAAGGTCTTCACTTTATCCGCATTGAGTCATTATATGTTATTAGCATTTAGATTCTTATCCCACTAAGGTTAACATGGCAACACAAAAGACAATATGAATCAAATTCAAGCCTACATTAAGTTAAAATTTTGCAAGATGTGTGTAAACTAGTTGACAAACAAAATATGAAGTTAGAATAAGATGTACTCAAAGCACACTAAGACATTAACAATAGTTGTAGCTTGAGTGGTACCATATCCCTTAAGAAATTAAATCATAGCAAGGCCACTTTGCATGTATTCTAGCCTACTGTCCCCTGCCGTATAACATGTCTTAGACCCCCCTTTAAACTAAATAAAGCTAAAGTAACAAAGGTACACAGAAACACTAGTTGAAGACTCTAATCAAAACAATGGACTGAAATCACACCAATATTCAAGGTTGTTACCGTTTGATGAATGTTTGGTTTCCTATGCAGTATTTGAGATAAACGTTGGTTCAGAAACACCCGTATAACCTGTTAGAAGACACTGCAAGTTAGTAAACCCTTGTTTCAGTGGATGTTAGGGCAAAAACTTTATCAGAACTATAAAATGGAGTAAAAATGGTTACCCATGTTTAGTGTTCGACAATGATGAAGATTGAGTAACTTCTTGTTTACAGAAACGTTAATGGTTACATTTTTGGTGTAGGATCAGAAAGTCTTCTTTAATACGCAAAGACCAAAGAGAAAGCGAGGGAAAGAAGTGTAAAGGTTTTCAAACTTTGTTATTTTTTAAAAATATTCCAGACTACCTTATCAATTCGGTAAACGTATAACCGCATTGGAAATGACTTTCCAATCCGGTTGATGTGTTGGCGGATTTGAATATATGCACTTCTCAATTCGGTACCTCATCAACCGGATTGGAATGTCATTTAAAAAAAATTTATGACTCACACTAGAATGACTTTCCAATCCGATTGATGTGTTAGCGGATTTGAATATATGCACTTCTCAATCCAGTATCTCATCAAATGGATTGGAAAGTCATTTTTTTTTTAAAAATTTTTTTTACGACTCACACTAGAATGACTTTCCAAACCAATTAATATGTTAGCAAATTTGAATATATGCACTTCTCAATCCGGTACCTCATCAACTGGATTGGAATGTCATTTAAAAAAAAAAAAATTACGACTCACACTAGAATGACTTTCTAATCTGGTTGATGTGTTAGCAGATTTGAATATATGCATTTCTCAATCCGGTACTTCATCAACCGGATTGGAAAGTCTTTTTTTTTTAAAAAAAAAATTATGACTCACACTGGAATGACTTTCTAATCTGGTTGATATGTTAGCGGATTTGAATATATGCACTTCTCAATTCAGTACTTTATTAACCAGATTGGAAAGTCTTTTTTTTAAAAAAAAAAATTTATGACTCACATTGGAATGACTTTCCAATTCAGTTAATATGTTAGCGGATTTTAATGTATGCACTTCTCAATCCGGTACCTCATCAACCGGATTGAAAAGTCATTTTAAAAAATAATTAAATTTTTATGACTCATACTAGAATGACTTTCTAATCCAGTTAATGTGTTAGCGGATTTGAATATATGCATTTTGAATCCGGTGATATTAAAATGAATTTAAATGGCTTATATATGAATCCGGTTACTTGACATCCTGGATTCAAAAACAACTTTTCAATCCGATAATAATGAAACGAATTTAAATGTCTTATATATGAATCCGGATACTTGATATATCGAATTTGAAAACAACTTGTCAATCCGATAATTATTTAACTAAATTAAACCTTGCGAAACCTTGCGAATTTAAAAGTTATTTCTGTTGTAGTGTGTGTATATTTTTTAATCTGAAAATAAACTTCATTTTGAGTTTTTTTATACTCAAAATTTCAATCACCGATAACAACGGAAAATGTATATAACTGTGGGGGCTGGGAAGCACTTTTCCCATTAAAATTTTGTTATCGTAGCATAATATTCATCAAAACTACTTACCAAATGGTTAACTCGTAACCATATATAGCTCATATCCAATGAGCTCTATCACGGGAAGGTATAAATGGAGGATTTCATCAAGCATTGGCATACAAATCTATTATTATACTGAGTATTTTTTATAACATAACTAGCAATAAATCAATTTAGATGTAACATTCTTGTGTATAGATAATTCATCATTTAATTTGAACTATAAATTATAAGATTATATATTTTATTTTGATATGTATTAAAAAAATCAACAAATCTTATTAATTCATTATACGAACTGAATGATACTTCATATTTATCAGGACCTACTTACATTCCACGTACAGTGACAAATATTTGTTCCTAAGATAGTTAGGTTACCCATTTTGTACCAACAAAAGATAGTTACCCACCTCAATCCTTCTTCCATATATGTATGTGTTGAGTGTGGACACCCTCTTCTTCAGTTGATGTGTCAAAGAAATTGACAACCATCTTGTGGGCACTCCAGCAGGTTGGTGCCAGTGATAAATGCCACCCCTCATTGTCAAATGTCAAGCACTTTACAGTTCACACAGTTGAATAGAAGTTTCCAGGCTCAGTATAGCATTATAGCCTAACCCGTCAATTATGAATATTTTTACCCACATAACCACCACTCGCCATTGCCTAACTTGCTTAGCCGAAAAGTGATAATCAGCCAAGCAAAATTGATTAAGCCACAGAAAGTCTCCGTTTGCTATGCCCAAATAAGGTTCCAGTTTCATGTGCACCCAAGTTTTAGCCTACAGAATCCTAGAATAGACTAGCCAGTGGTTCTTCAATCTTCATTGGGTTTTATAAACGTGCTTAAAATCAATTTGAATTTGGAATTAAGCTGTTTGGATCGCATCGTCAAGCTCACAAGTCACTACTTTTCCAGCACATGCCTTAACAACAAAAATGATGTAAATATATCCATGCTTAATGCCAACTTTCCACTGTAACATCAAATGAGAAGATGTAAGTGATAGTGTTTGTCTAGATGAGCTTTGTTTGTAAAAACTAAAGAGCTTTTGATATATAAAAAAAAATTAAAGCAATTTTTTATTTATATATTGAAAGTTGTTACTTCTATTTAAACTTATGACAATCATCTAAATATTAATCATTTAAATTTTAAAAATTATAGTTTCTTTAAACATAATTTTTTTGAAAAAAAAATATTCTAAGCTAAAATAAGTTATCCAAACGGCAGCACTAAATATGCGAAACAAGACGAAGTTTATAAATTTATATAATTCCTATCGATCATCAAATTCTCAAAATGATAGCATGGCAAATGTCAATAATCCTTTGGCCCCCTCGGCAACCCCCACTCAAGACCTTGTAATAGACATGTGCCCACTGCCAACATTTTCTTGTACATTTTCCTTATGAGAATTGTGCACGTGTTGGTAGAGCTAGGTTAAATCATGCATAACTCTAAGAATTTAACAAGGGGTTTTAGAAATGCACTCGTGTTTATAAGCAACCATTCGGAAATTCTGGCTACCACCCGCTACTTAGTTTTGTCAGATTCCTTAGAAGGAAAAAAAATATATATGCAAAAGAACATAAATTATGATTATTTTTATAATACATTATAAAATTATAGTTTATCAATCATTATAATATTTAATTATTAAATTTTTATGTGTACTTATAATTGATTAATTATGTTTATGTCAATTTAATAAATTAAAATTATTTATATTTTTCTCTTTTTTTATAATTGTCTATATGTATATATAAAAATCCAATGATAAAGATGTTATAATGTAGAGTAAATACTCATTTTGTCTCTCAGTTAGATCCTCCAATGATAAATACATCAAAATAATTATTCAATATCAATTTTTTACATTAAATCGATCCTTTAATGTCATTTTTTGATATTAAATTGATTCTTTAATATCTTGAATGACTAATTTAATGTTAAAAATTATTAGATGACCAAACTGATGATATTTGTATCTTTGAAAAACTAAAATGAATATTTCCTCTATAATGTATTGTAAAATTGATCATAAATCATATGTAAATAGGTTTTGTTGGGGGGTACTTGAGTATCAAGGCTGGTCTGATAGCAAATCAATGTAGGGATTATTAATTTTAAGAATGACTAACAATACAAATTTAAGTTGAATGATGAATTAACCACTCATAATAGTTAATTAACTATTATGAATAGTCATTAATATTAACGAGAATGATTATTAGTCATTTTTTAAAAAAAATTATATTATTAATAGTCCTTGAAATTAATAATTCTATCAATGTAAGTGGAAAGTTTCAGCTGGACAAGTATTGTAAATCTCAATACCACACTTATCTAAATCAATATCTAGAAAGCTCAAGCTTTGAAACTCTTGAGATGACAATAGCAAAACCCCATCTAAATTATAAGGGATAGACGTGGCTCAGGTGGAAGAATCTTAACCGCTTAACTTTATCAATTTACACAATTTGTTATATCAATTGGGTGTCCTTCTTCTCATAACCGACTGAGAAACGAGGAATTGAACCATTTGATTATGACCATTCAATCAATGGAAAGGAGATTGTGAAGTTGCAAGAAGAAAAGCAATTGTCCCTGATACGTGGTCATTGATGGTGAATGGTGATCACAAAACATTAAATCAGTATCAGCTTCAAAACTATCACAGTATGTGAATGTCCCAAATCACGACGAGGAATGTGTCTGTCAACCTTAGTCCAAGTTTGTGGCCCTAACCGAAAATTTAAAGTGTCTTAGTAAAGAAGGACAATTTCCTCAAAGATAAGCTTGCCAAATGAGGATAGGGTTTTGTGTCATGCCAAATGCCAAGTAACTTGTCTCCAGAACAAGGAAGTTCAAAGAAAGTTGCCCACTTTCTTTCTAGTTTCTTCTGCGTGGAAAGTTTCAATGCTTTTGGAAAATCGCCAAATTAACTATTGATGAAATGTGTCTGCCTCTTAGGTACTCGGATAGATTGCTTGCGATTGTAGTATGGGCAACATTCAATAGCAGCGGCAGCTACAACGCCGGCTTTTACACGGCCTTTCTTTATTGATCACTGTGTTTTTCTTTCTTTGTTTTTATGCAAAAAAATTTCCTTCGTTTTCAATTTATATAAAGTCCTGGTTGTACAGCCAACTTGCATAGTATTATTGCAGGCAATCAAAATTTATGACTAATTAAAGATTTTTATCTTATAAAGTTAATTTTATAATATAGTGACATAATATATATAATATAAATTGGGACTCTGTTCTTTAAGATATATTTTTTTGGCCATTTGTCCTTTATGATATGGAAAGCAAACTAATTGCAATAGACCAATGGAATCATTGATGTAGGTTAAACCCATACAACAGAAAGTCAGAAACCACTGTCAGAGAAATGAAATGGTGTTGTGAGAGTGGCATCCATTTGAGCCCATGTTGCATTTGCAGCAAATAAATTAGCCTCTGTTTGGGGGGTGAGACTCAACTTGAGCTTGAGCTTTAACATCTGACGAATATTGATATCCGTTTGGTTGTATTCTCACACTACTAGGAGCTGCAGTGAATAAAATATTGCATTTAGAATCACTTTGTATAAATCATTTTTAATATTATTATGGAATTAAGTACTTATAAGCAACAATAAATCATGTTTGACAAATGCATCATAACACTATGCCACGCGGCATTATTCAGTTACTTTTTTTTTTTTCAGGGTACCGGTATTCAAGGTGAGTTGTCTAGTATTTATTAGTTGTTATTTATATTGAATAAATTTTTTAACATTTATTGTAAAACTAACAGTCAATAATTTATTGACAACTCACCTTGGATACCAAACTCATCAGGATACCATAACAACTCCCCTATGCCACCATTTTCCCTGAACTATTATATTATTACCGACACGGTTTCCACCTCCCTCCTCCTATTCTCAAATTTAGGAATGAGGAAATAGGAGAAGGGACAACATCATCGCAAATCAGAGAGAGAGCTTCGTAATTGAATTTTAAACCAAAGAGTTGGGCTAATATCTAAAAGGAAGTGGCCTCTTTATCTTTAACAATTTAAGTTTGAGTCTTAGGTATATTTGAGAATTTTAAAAAGGATAATAGGGGTGACTCATAATAAAATAGAATGGAAGAATGAAAAGATAGATGTCCATCTATTATTTAGTAGTTTAATAAAAGAATAGAAATGACTTCCTACACTTTTATTTGAAAGTTACAATTTAAGTGAATGGAATGGAAAGACTTATACATTTTATTTTCTAATTTTCTTATCAAATCATGTCACTTTCTCCTAAACACCCTAATTTAAAAGAACAATAAAATTGAGGTTTTTAATGGCAATGAAGGGTCTTAGGGTTCCTCTATTGCCACTCTTTTCTGTCTTCTTTAATGACTTCTAAACACTAATTTTGTAAAATTTATTATGTCATTCCATTCCATTCTCTTACATGTCATCCTCCTAAACATAGACTTAGGCCATCATTAAATGTCTAATTGGATGACAAAATTAGAATTATAGTTTAGAATTCTAATTTTAATTTCATTTCTGTTAGAATTGGAATTGACAATAATCTTAATTTTTATGTTTGGAATAATTAAAAAGTTGAGACTTTAGAATTGTAATTTTAAACTAAATTAAAATTTTATTATTTGAATAATTTATAAAGATATAATAAATAAATTTGAATTAATAAATAATAATTTAAATTAATAAAAAATTTAATAGAACTTGCGTTGCTGGATTACAATAGTAGTAATGAATGTCAAATTAAAGGACGTCATTGAAGATGGTGAAGGTGATTGCAGGATGTCGACGCTAGTAATCAGAGGAAGCATGACAATTTAATCATTACATGTGCGACGACGACAGTGATTGAAAGCCATTTATGGCTAATACGTCGGAAGTGCAGTTGACAACGTTATTGGAGCACATCGGCGGCAACGTTGCTGGAGTATATTAGTATTGTGAGCGGTAATAATTGTTAGATAGTTTTTAACTTTTACCTTTTAATAATTAAAAAAAAACTTGGTGCTTTGAATTAAAATTTTTAAGGTTTAAGTTAAGAATTGAGAGTAGTATAAACTAATTATTTTTTAATTTCATGGAATTAAACTTAGAATTAGAATTTTAATTCTAATATACACACCAAACAAGATAATTGGAATTGGGAGGTCTAATTCCAAATTCAAAGCTCAATTCCAAATTCAAAGCTCAATTCCAAACTCAATTTTATCTGCCAAATGAGGCTTAAGAGAATTAATTAATTGCTTTAAATACATCAGGACATTATGAAAGTGTGTTCTAAAAATCATTTAAGGAGAGACTTAATTTTAATTAACGTAAAAAAATAATTTGAATATACTCTTACTATACAATAATAAAAAAAGAGAGAACACCCATATATCTTTGGATTTAATTTTTATCCACTGTCAGGGTAAAGTTTCTTTACACTGTCATTCAATCATGTGTTGACAGATCATTAAAATAGTTAGACTTTTTAAGTAATGGTTGTGATAGTCAAACTCTTTTAATGATTTGGCAACACATGATTGGATGATAGTGTAAAAAAATTTTACACTGACAGTGAATAGAAATTAAACTCTATATCTTTTACATTTTAATTTTTTTTATCTTACCTCGTACATGTATTTTTACCGTCAAGTACTTTTCATAATAAAATATTATTTATATAATTTTTTAATATAAAATAAATTTTTGGTTTGGGTAACAAAACCCCTTGCGGGATAGAGTAGTGTGATACAGTTTACTTTTAACCTTTTGGGTACTAGAACCTATTTTTTGGTTAAAAACTTAAAAAACACTATTAGGTCTGTTCGTTCTTTCTTTACTTGTGAATGAAGCCGACAAAGGAAGAGACAGCTTGATTCAGAATAGCGTCAGCCCAAAGCTGAATTAAAGCCCAGCTCCCAAACGAAGAGAGACCGTCTTTCGTCAAGGGGGCCCAATGCATTTTTGGTGCCAACATGAAAAATGTTTGTGCATTGTGCACCAAGTTGGCGCTCTTCCAAGAATGAGACATTGAGATATACCTTCTATGTACATATTCATTTTTTTTAATAAGAAAATTCAATTTTTACTTTTATATTATTAAATATTTTTAAACATATATGTATGTATACACATTTTATATACAAGCAATGTTAAAAGAGATAAGTAACTACACATAATGTATCTTTAGGTTAATTTTTGCGCCACTTAAATTAAATTATTTGTCGAGGAATTTTAAGGACACATTTCTTTTTCTATCCTGATGTATTTAGATAAATTAATTAATTCTTTTAGATGATGACCTAATTTTCATTTACAATATAAGTGACTAAGTAGGACCATAGGAGAAAAGGGTAGGGGTGTCCTAGAATAAGTGCCAAAAGAGTTTGATTTGTAGAGCGGCTTTGGATACTCATGAAGAACAAAATGAGATCGCAAAAGTGTAACAAGGAACATAATGTAGGAGATCTGTGTGACGCTTTTTAGATTCTAGCTGTTCTTGATAAACTTTCTCAATAGAAAAATAGGCAGAGCACCCACCAAGCTGCAAAGTACAAATATAAAGGGCCCTGCTGCCTTATAAATCAAACATGTTACTGGAAATAATCCAATTTCTTGCCGAAACCATGTCAACTATTTGTATAGAAGTACAATTGTTGTTTGATGTTTATGTATTATTATTTTTTATTAAAAAACTCACTTTGGCATGCAAGTGTGAGATCAAACTTGATCAAAAACTACTCAGTGCCATTGTGAGCCTTTGGTTTGGTGTTTTCTCAGTAATAACTGGGCCTTATTTTCTAGGTCGAGTTTGAACTTTGAACCCCAACTTTAAAAAAAAAAAAAAGAAGAACTATTCATCAAATTAATGACATGTGGAAATGGGTGTAAATTGTCAACATGAAAAGAAAAGAAAAACAGAGAGAAGTAAAACTATCACTGCTCTTTATAAAATGTTTCAATTTACAGACACATCAAGTGAACCAGTACCAAACCCAACTGTCTACGGCTGCCAACATTTTCCTAGTTATTCGGGTCAATGGAAGAAATTTGATATTTAATAAATTTTATGTAAGATTTGCTATATATACAAGATGGATTTACCTTTTGTTTGGATGAGAGGAAAGAAAATAGGAGAGGAGAGAAAATCTTAAATTTTGAAATTAAAAGAAATTTTGAGGAGAAAAATTTGAATTTTTTGTTTATTGAGTTTCCATTCTTTTTTATTTTTCTCTTTATTTTCTTTCATCTAAACAAGAGATTTCTTTCTCTCCATCCAAATATGGGATTTAAATTCTTGATCAAAGGATTGAGAACTTATAGTTCCTCACACACGAGTGAGAGAAATAGGAAATAGACAAGAATGGACACTCCAACCTAAAATTAAATTACAAGGACCCCAAGTCTATTTGAAAATTCAATGATTTTGCAAATTTGCAGGCAAGAAGGAGTAAGTGAGAGAGACGTGAGAATATTAACTAAGCAAAAAGAGACCTTTCATGTCTACGGACGAAATGCCATATCAGACATCAGCTATTTTCAGCTTTCCTTCTACCAATTGCCATATCTTGGTTTATTATTATTTTTTTGTTGAAATAATTTTCAATATTTGTTACATAATGTTATATGACTAATATTTCAAATAAAAATTTATAAAATTATGGAATTATACTAAATTTTAATGATAAAAAAAATTAAATTTCTAGGCATATAAACTTGTACGAAGTCATACTCACCATCATGTAGCCCTCACTATGCAAAGATGCTACAGTTACAACTACATCAAATCTTAGCAGCACCTCAACTTGCTCTCCAGCAATTTCATTCACTCATATATATAATTTTAGAAAGAAAAATGGATAGAAAAAAAGTGATACAAAGAGAATAGCAACCAAGATGTTTAATTATAAGATGATTTTATGGTGTTTCATTATTTTTAGAAATTTATCATAGCATTGAAGGTTAAGGACACTCCTTTTAAATATCGGGCATGTTTTTCGTAGTCATGCTAATACGGAGGTAGCAGCTAGAAGAAAACTGTCCCTACCGAAAATTGTAAACAGGCAATTAGAATATCCGCACAATCAATTAATGTCAGGTGTTAGCTTTTTTTTTTCAAAAAAAATAATGAGGTATTCTCACGTTTTTAAGTGTGATGCAAATTCGCTTATACAAAACGATGTTTGTCAATTATGCTACACCACATGATTATATCAGGTATTAGCTTGTGATTTATTAAACGATTTGGAAGATAATATGCTCCAAACATAAATAAAGCAACCTTTTAAATTATATTATTTTTTACGTCATAATTTTTAGGCAGAAATTTGTTCTTATCAATACCTACATATTTTGTAGCGATTAGTTAAAATAATGAAAATAATAATAATTGGGGCATGTAAAAAAAATTATAATAATTATACAATCAAATTTGATTTGAGTAAAAAAGATAGATACATGTAGAGATATACAGCAATAATTGGGGCATGTAGCTTGTAAAGGTGATTTCTTCTATTAACCCCATTAGTTACAATGCATTTACATCTTCAGACGAATCAACAAGACCCACTTGGGTCCTGGAAGATCAGAAGACCGGAACAGAAGCGTGGTCCATTTTTTGAAGAAGTAATGTACAAAAGATTCTGCTACTCTTAAAGCTTTTTCTTTCTATGATATTCTATATCAAAATTATTCTGATTATTGCAGAATTCACCTCTTTCAATCTGCTTTTTGTACAGCAGTCTTAAACAAGAGGATGTATAATTTTTTATCCATCGAGAAATATAGAAATCCTCCCGCTGAATGGGTCACAAAAGACCCAAAACTAGTCCCCACAATGCATTGCCATGCCGGCCCATATACCCCATCAAATTCCTGCAAAATTGCAACCATCCAACCAAATCCATTGACCAATCAATCACAAAAAACACACAGATTAAATTTTTTGAAATGCTCCCAAGTTCTAACACGAGAAGAAATTAAATCCTGCAAAAAGTAAAAATCCAAGTGCTGAATCGAATTACTATAACATTATGAATACCTTCTTCAGGGCGAATGCAAGGGTCTTGGATGTGAACTTCTCCATACTATCAAAGGCCTTTCTGGCACAATCCACAGCATGTATCTGCATAAATGGTGGCATATCAGCTGAAATCACTTTCGCTCCATTGATTGCAAAGACATCTCCTAAATCAACCTGTGAGCCACAGAAGGATCTCCTTCTACCCCCACTGGGAGCCAGCGAAACAGAAGGCCTCTTAACATCACCATACTCTTCCACAAGAGGATTCCTTGACTTGTCAATCTTAACATCTTCAATCAGAATCCCGCTATTAAGCCCTCCATTAGAATCCTTCTTCTCATTCTTCATTACCCCGTGAAGTTTCCTCCTTTCCAATTCTGTAGTGGATTTTCGGGGCTTCTCTTTAGAGGTTATCTTTGCAGGCTTACCCTCTTTTCCAACCTTTGGTGCAAGTCTAGTGTTAAGGGACTTCGGTTTGAGGAGTGAGAATTTGGAGGAATCAACTATGGCGGAGGCTGTCATGGCTTTGGCCTGCAAATGGGTGTCAATAAGAGGATGATTGGTCAGTGATTGTTTGTGGGGTGCACGGACTTTGTGACTTAAGTTTAGGCTTGAGAAGTGTTTTACCATGAAAGATGGCTTATTAGAGGCTTGGGTGAGATCTGGGTTTGGTGTTGGGTGGTGAGAAGGGGTAGCGGTGAAGATGGTGGTGGTGGTGGGTTTGGGGTGCTTTGCCGGAGCAGAATCCATGGACGACGGATTGGATTCTGGAGCTGCTAAGTTCCGCCGCTGGTTGGGGCGGTGTGCCATGCTGGAATAGTGGGAATGGAATGTAAGACAACGGAAATGGAGAAGAAGAGTGCTTTTTCTTTTTTGGTTTGGCTTTGTTTTGTTTTGTTTTGGTAGGGGAAATATCAGATACAGATGGCCTTCTAGTTGTTCTAGGCGTTGGGGAAATAACTTAAACTGAAGAAAACAAGGGTGGTGGTGGTCACTTTGCTTCATACTGTTACCGTGCACTGGATGGGGACTTGTGTGGCGAGATCGATCTACTAAGCTAAGTACTGTTTGATTCTATCACGCGCCAAGGGGAATGTGGAACTCGGAATAAGCATTTGTTGACCGTTGACTTGATAGTTATAAGATCTTACGCATGAGTATGGGTATTGGCAGAGGTTAGGACTTGGGGTAGGGTACAAAGATTATTATTATTTTTGGTAAAATTGATCGATAGATACATATTACATAGTGCCATAGTGGTGGTGTTTTTGAACTTTCCTTGGGTTAGTAATGGTTTTTTTTATATTTTCTTGTCAACATTATTATGCCTATATTTGTATGTGTGTACAAGTCCTGAACGTTTTTTTTTTACCGTATTATCCTTGATTTTTACACATTATTGAAATGTTTCACATTCAAAACTAGATATTGCTTTGATCACGAGTAATTTTTTAACTTTTTTGCGTCACATGAGACGTTAGAGTCTATTAACTTAAACCTCATTTCTTCTTCCTTCTCTTTATTTATTCCCCTTCTTGGCAAGACACTTTCATTTCTGTTTTTATTTCCATGGCGGTCTTTGGGAGAGGTCAGAAGAAAAGCTGAGTTGTGATAGGTAAGGATACGATAGGCAAGGATACGGTGACTAATGATAATGTTATGGTGGGTGATTAGATGAAGTCGTAAAAAGTATAGTATCAGTATGCCGAGTCGCAGACTAGATGAGAAGATGGTTGACAAGGTTCAACTCTTTTTCCCATATCAACTAACCCCGAACTGTTTTTTTTTTAGCGTCCTCTGCTGACCATTGTCTGCAGGAGGTGCAAGAGATATAATACATAAATGCCATTAAATAATTTTAAATTAGGGACATTTCAATAATTTTATTTTAAAAAAAAGGTAGTACTGTAAAAAAGGCATAAGTCCAGTTTACTTTTGTGGGAAAATAAATCATTCAATTACTTATAAAAAGTGATTCAATTAAAAAATAAGTTTGAGTTACTAAAGTGCTTATGCAATGTTAGGAATTTTGAAAAAAAGGAATAATAATCTTAATAACTCCAATTATCTTTTTATGGTAACCAATAAAAACCATTCAATTATCTTTTTATGGTAATTGTGTTTAAAAGCTTACATATATTATTATTATTGAGTAAATAAGTAACTTAGTCTTTAAATTTATTTTTTGTGTATGAGTTAGTCCTTAAATTTATAAAATTCGCATCAATTTATTTATTTTGTTAATTAACCAAGTTAAATAGTAGTATCTAACATGACATGTTAAGTGTATATATATATATAACGTTAAGTGCTACATAACATGTTACTTAACATTTATTCTTGAGATACGACGTCGTTTTAACTTAGTAAACTCTAACTTTCTTATACACAGAGTACTCATTCACTTACTTATTAAGCCAAAACGACGTCATATTTTAAGGAAGAATGCTAATTAATGTGTCATGTGGCATTAAATATTACACATAAGCACTTAACGTATCACGTCATAAGTTATCATTTAACTTGATCAAGTAGAAATAATAAAATAACTAAATTAATATAAATTTTATAAATTTAAAGATTAACTCATACACAAAAATAATTTTATGAACTAAATTATAAGTGAAAGTTATTTCTAAAGACTAAGTGTGTGTTTAAATTAATTGTAAAAAAAATTATATTGCCCGTGAGCGTCAGCCCAATTGGCATGGGCATATGCTAGCTTTGGAGAACCGGGGGGGTTCGATCCCTCCAATGCCCTCCCCCTATCCCTCTTGGGCCCTCTACAGGGACCCCTAGGTCACATCTTAGTGGTAGGACCTCCCTAAATTACCAACAAAAAAAATTATGTTTAAATTTAATTATGTGTATAATTAATTTTTTAAAAAATTGATTATGAGAAAATTAATTTATGTTTGGATATGTTAATTCATAATCGATTTTAAGATAAAGAGTTTTATTTGGATTGTATAAAAAATTTGTTTTTATATATTAAATTATCAAAATATATATGAAATTATTGTAAAAATTATTTGATTGATGATAAATAGACATTTCTCTCTCAAAATTTTTAAAATAATCTGAAATTAAATAATTAAAAGCTTAAAATAAAATATTTTTTAAAAAAATTATTTTTAGTTATAAAAAAATAATATAAACTTATAATTAATTTTACACACTTTAAACAAACAAAATTAATTTTAAATAAAATTAATTTTAATTAAAAATAGTTATTATTTTAAAATTTTAAACAAAAACAAACAAGCTCTAAATTGTCTCTTCGCTGAATTATTATCGAATAGCACAGATGTCGTCGGTGGGGTCATTAATTTATGCTCGGCCTATGTTGGTGAAGGCGAAAGCGGAAAATGCTGCCATGCTAACGATTAAGACACAGAGAGGGAAATGACGGAAATGATGAAGATGTCAACAATTGGAAGCTAAAAGTAGTATCCTCTTCTTTTCAATTTATAATGCGGACAAAGACAGCATAATCTTTTCCACTTTTTTAATAAATTCTCAAACAACTCTGTTAATCCCCAATTCCCACCCCCACCCCAATTTTCCTTTTCAAATTTCTCAAATTGACTTGTGCGTGACTGAATGTTTTGACAAATGATGTAAGAACAGAAATGCTCAACATACAATCTCTTTCTTTAAGTTGAAATAAATTTTTTAAGGGTGTTGTTAACGAGTGTGTTAAGAGTATTATTTAAGGAATATTTTTTAATATCCTTTAATAAATTATTTAAATTATTAAATAAAAATTTTATAAATTTTTAAGATATTAAATATTTTATTCTTATATTTAATATGTTTTATTTTAATTCCTTGACTAATATTTTAAGAGATACTCGTTAGCAAATGTATTATTTCAATAGAAGAAAGAAGCCGAGGATTCAATTATTAAACCTGTATCCTTGCAATTTGCAAACCCTGTATTATTTCTTTGAGTTGAAAATTTTATGTAATAGGTGGACTAGACGATCCAGATCCAGTTCCAGTTGGTAACTACAACCCGTCTTATGTGAGCATTTACTGCCTAGTTAGGGCCCGAAACCAAAAAAAAAAAAGTGTAGCTTATTTGATAAAGTCAAGTGGAAATTACATTCAACAATTTTATGATGTGTAAAAGAATTTAATTTTGATTTATAATTAGTGTAAATAAAATTTATACTCTCATTAAATTATATATTGATAAATTATTAAAAGAATTTAATTATCATAATAATTATTTAAAAAATTTAACTCTTTTAATAATATGTTAACACATTATTTAATGATAATATAAAGTTTCTTTATCGTTGACAGTTAATCAAAATTAAACTATTGTCAAGATGACAAGTTAACTTTAAATTTGACTATAAATTACACTATATCTCTTTTTTTTTAATCTTTGTCTAACTGTTGATTTAACACCATTAAATATTGAGTAAACATATATTTTTGTCATCCAAAAATATATATGACATCACATTAGTTCTCCATTTATCATTGACATCAAATTGTTCATTCAATAATAATTAATATTAATTTTTTCTTTTAAAGACCAATTTGATGTTATTATAAAGACTAATTTGATGAAAAAAATGTGACATTTAAGGATCAATTGAATGTCATATATATCTTTTGATGACTAATTTAATGTATTTATAAATAGAAGACTAATGTAATGCTAAGGACCAAAATAAATGTGTATTATATATTTATAAAAAAATAAACTCACTTATCATTAACTATTAGTAAGTACTATATTACAACAAAAAAAAAACTTAATCTTATATGATTTCTTCTTTATAAAATTAAGTTGGTTTTTTTAATATAAAAGTGAAAGGAAAATAGTTTGATAAATGTTGTAAAGAGGAGTATAATTCATATATGTATTTATTTTATTCTAATAAATCATTAATGGGTACTACTAAGATATTATTTAAGAAATATTTAATACCCTTCATTAAATCTTTCTACTCTCCCATTCCTTAATAAGTGTCGTTTTAAAAAAAAAGTTTGTTCCATATTATTTGTTGTTTTAGAAGTACAACAAAGAATTAATTATTTTTTACCAACTCTACCATTGTATCTTAATTACTATAATTCCTAGAATCTTTTACATTTACTCATGCAACTTTTTTTTTTCTCTTATCACCTACTTATCACATTTTTTTTTGCTTGTTATACTTTTTGATTTTTCAACGAATGTAATTTAATTTAGTGAGAATGATAATTTAGTCAGATATGATTTTTTACTCTAGAATTAAGGCATTTTAATTGTTTTCTTAATACTTGTGCCATTGCCTTAAACGACACTTATTAAGAAACGAAGGGAGTAATTACTTAAAGTTTACACTTTATAAACTAACAATGTCTGACACAGTTGGTAGATAGATGAGTTCCTTAATTATGTTATCCTGAGTTTAAATTAAGTCATATGTATAGAAAATACTTTATTTGAAGAAGTTGTACTTACTATAGTGATTTCATTGCCTTAAAAGAAATTATTTTCAAACTATCGACAGGAGGATATCTTAGTTCACAAAAAAAAAAAAAATAAACCTTATGAGTTATGATTTTTGTAAGAGTTAAGGATTTCATAAAATAGAAATAACTGTTATTATAACATATTATGAATTTGTGATAATCCAATCTCTTAATTTTTTCATCAAACGATTATAATTTTATATTTTATTATTATTATTTAGGTGCACCCTTACTTTAGAAAATCTAAATCCGATATGGATATACCCTCTTAAACATTCATGTTAACATGTTTTCATCCATGATCCCTGTTCAATAAAGCAGCAAGATAAGGAGACTTTGGCAAGATTGTTCAGTCCTTGAAGTTGGAGAAACAAAAAATACGGAGAATTCTCATTTCTCTGTCCCAGGTCTGCGGTCTGCCTAGCATTGCTCATTCAGAAAATTATATACCGCAACCAGAATCCATAAATTGAGAATGATATCACATGAAGATTGTCAAGAAGAAGAATAAGGTTTCTACTTCCATGGACTTGGCTGCCAAGCATCCCTGAAAACGGAAGTACCACCGGATGCTGCAGGAGAAGGAGATGATGCAATATAACTAGTTCTTTACTAAGACTAGAATCCAGCCAATTTCTTGTTTTTGATTATCAGCAGATAAGTCGTTTCAACTGAAGGAATACGGGTAAGCTTTCTTGTGCTGCAGTGGAACAAATAGAAGAAGACAATAAGTGGAAGAATGGATGATGATTACGTTGATGACAAGCAGCCTTCCCCAAATATGGATGCTGGTGTGTTCTCATTGTCTATGTCTATGCAATTTGAGGCCCTGTCACCATTGGTATGGCTTGGAGCTGGGCAACATCCATTGAGATGTTATCAGCATGACTTCTGTTAAATAAAAAGCTGTTTTCAATTTCACTTTTCAGTTGGTTCCATTTTGGGTGGTGATGTTGATGGTTGCTTTGGATGGTCATTGATGTTCCTAAACTAAATCCTTGTGGCAGGGTTAGATATGACTCTGATTTTGAGAATTGCATTATTGAAGTCTTTCCTGAGAGACCCAATTCGGGCAGAGACGGCCAATGTTTCCATAGTGAGCAAGGAGTTTAAGAAGGGCTTATAGGTAATAACAGGTCCCATTTCAGAGTGCTTCTTGTTCAGCCTTGTGTTCCAGTAGTTCTTACACCATTGCCTGTTCTCCCCGCGAGTCGTTGAGATATTATAGACCAAATGTACCACAGAGATTAACAATGCCATCATTCTTGCCTAGTAACAAACAAATATTTGTCGTGAACTCGGGAAAAGAGGTGATATATTTTGCTTAGTAGAAAAATGTAACATCACGAGGCACACACTAGCTACTTTAGTTAATACTGTTAAAGAAGGGTATTTTTCACTTTTTCAGTAGTTGCAGAGAGAATGTAAGTGGAGCCTGCTCAAGCTTTCTACCTGGACCGGACAGAACAGTCAGCCAAACAAAAAGTCCAGAGTGTTTCTTCACACAAACCCCCTTCCTTTTTTCCATTTTTTAAGAAGCATCAGCTCCCCTTTTTTGTTGCCAAGAATAACAACTTCAGATTATATTTATGTATATAAAATTTAAACTTATAACCTCTTCCAAATTATCTAAATTTCTCACTAACTCACTCGTAATAGCTTACCTTCATATTATATAGAACATACAAATAGGCAAATGGCATCAAAACTGGAACAAGAACAAGACAACAAGACCTATAGGAGTTCTGGTTGGAGTAAGCTGGATCTATAGGAGGTAATAGTTGGAGTTGTAATGTTTCTCCAAAATAACAAGAAACTGAATGGAAATCATACCTATATTTTTCACTCCACAGCTTCTAATACTAACAGGATATCTCTACTATTAATAAAAGAATCATTACTTTATTCAAGTGTTTCCCAAACAAACTAAAATATATATTTATAAACATAAAAATTGTTAATGTTATTTAGGAATAATAATTAATTTATCTTCTTTGGTTTCATTATGTGCGCGCTCACTGCTACTTGAAAATAAAGACAACGACCCGGGTAAAATTATAACTGACCAAGTAGCAGGGAGAAAAAAACCATAAGAAGTGTAAATGACCTAAGTACTCTGCAACATTTTTTTTTATAGTATCAGGTGGATTTTAAAATTGATTGGCCCAAAATAAAGATAAACTAAAGCCCAAGCTGAAAACGACGTGCATTGGAACAGTCCTGGTCCAATTTCATGTCCTCGTCGAAATAATAAGCCTAAGGTGGCGAACATTTGGGCCTCGGTTGAGTCTTTCTTTCTTTCTTTTTCCTCCCTTCGTCATTTCAATTACAAATATTATATTTGATGGCCAAAAGATACATTGAAGTAGTATTTTTAAAACCTTATTAGGATCTAAAAAAATGTGAAAAAAATATCATCAACTGTTATCAAGCCAAAATGCCAGGTCAACTTTGGCGTTAAAATGAAATTTAGGATTAGGATACTTTTTAAAACGTGAAAAATAAAATGTGTTGCCGTGGTTGTTGACTGCCACATAGCACGCATCTAGGATATCGTTTCATGATTAAGGTAGTCATCCCTTGAATTGCTTATATATATTTTATTCGAAAAGGAAAGTCTTTTATCCCATGAACAAGTTTAAGAATATAAAAAACAAAAAAATGACAGATTAGGATTTGGTAGGGGAAATCTAGGAGTAACGGATTTGTAAGCAATAAAAGACGAAATAGTGGAAGGACAGGTCAAGATTACATTGTTCACACCATAGGCCAACTAATTGTCAACATCAATACTACAACATAGCATTTTGAGGTGAGGGAATCCACATAATTTCTATGTTCTGTATGAGCAGAATATGAATCATATATGCTTCTCTTATTGTGTTTAAAATAACCATCTGGCACACAGCCAATTCAAGCTCTATCCAAATATTAAAAACTCAACTTTCCAGCTTAAGAGACAGGTATAAATAACTGGCCAAACTACAACCCACTTCGGATAATCTAATGATGCTTCTTCTAACATGTCCCTTTTTCCTAGTAAATTTTAATTAATAATTAAAAACTCATTGCTAGTGGAGTTTGATGACCAAGACCATTGAAGCTAACTCCATTGACATTGCTTTGTTTCCTTATTCTTATATAGATAAAATTGAAGCTTTCTATACTAAAAAAATTGGAAAAAGAATTAGTTCCCCTATGGTTTCCTTCATAGTATGCTCAAAAACAAAAATACAGTGAATTGCTTGAAAGGAAAAATAGGGATGGCATGTGATAGACACGTCTGGTTGGACGACGTGACTACCGTCCTATTTCGTTTAGTATAAATCGTTTGACAAATATTATATAAAAATTTAAATTTAGAAAATTTAAATTAATAGATATATTTTTTAACTCAGTGCACAAGTTCATTATGTTTATCTTAAAATTTTATAAATTCTTTCGGCTAACAAGACGATTTATAAGCAGTAGTAACTTTTACTTCTGGAGTAATTCTCGCTTTTCCAGTAAAGAAAGGAAAATAGTGTCGTTTATACTTTAACTTTCAACTAATAACCAATAACTAAGGCTAAAGACTACAGAATGGGATACAACTTAAGTACATATCTAAAAGAGGAATATTCCTGCCACCCTATTCTTTAATTTTAACATTTAAAATTGAAGATCCTTAAAATTAAGGAAACATAAATATTCGTCATCATTTAAATTAATCTACTAGTAAGTTACGTGATACTCACTATCTCTTTCTTCTTTACTCTTTGTTATTTTATTTTTTTCCGTTGAAGTCAGATGTAATTAGTAATTGTTATCGTAATCTTCTCATTTCGAATTAAACCGTTTGATTCCCAAGTGAAAGTGACCTATAAATGAGGCATAAAAATAGTAAAATTTGTATTCATCAAAATCAAATCACAGTGTATTTTCTGTTTCGGTGCAATGCCTTTCCCTTTCAAATGTGCATCACGAATCCTTAGTCGGTACGGTAATTATCAACGTTGCCAAGTTTCCCAGTGACTATGACGAAAGCAATTTCATTATTATTTTCCCTTTCAAAATTTCAAATCGATCGCACTTCTCCATTTCAAGTTTTATTATATTACTTTCCATCGCCGAAGGGAATTTTCTCTCATCCCAGAAAATGCTAACATCACCGACCTGAATAATCAACCAAAGCCCCTTACCCTTCAACGACACTTGTACTTCAACTTCAACCTCTCTTATATTCCTTTCAAATTTGGGTCTTCCTCTCTCTCCCCTTCCATTCCATGCTCGCTCGTTCGGGTTGAAAGTTTAATTGTTTTTTTCTTCTGGGTTGCCATTTTTAGGGTTTTTGTAAAAAATCAGAGATGAAGAGAGGGAGAATAGGAAAGTTTGATACTTTCGTGTCATTAAGCAGGCAAAGATCGATTCAGACTCTGATCGGAGTTGGGGTGTTGTATATGCTATTGGTTACACTCGAAATCCCTTTCGTGATCAGAACCGGGTTCAGTGCAGTGCCGCAGGAGCTCGTGACTCGGTCTCCAAGGCTCGCGAGCGAAGAGGAATTGGAAGAACGAGAAGCCCCTAATCGCCCTTTGGAAAGAGTTTCCCACAACAACGCACAAGAACCGAGTCAGACCCAACAACTCACCCATCATCACCACAAGGTTGCTTCCGGTTTGATCTTCGATGACACCACATTCGATTTGGGCGGCAAGGAGGGTTCCTCGGAGCTTTACGAATCAGCAAGGAACGCTCGGGAAGTTGGGAAGAAGATTTGGAAGGAGCTAGAATCGGGGAACTTGTTGGGCACTGTTGTTGTGAAGTCCGTGAACCGGTCAGAGCCATGCCCGAGTTCGATTTCGCTATCTGGGTCTCAGTTTTTGGGTCATGGCAGTGTCATGGTCCTTCCTTGTGGGCTTACGTTGGGGTCCCACGTAACGGTCGTAGGAAAGCCGTTGGCGGCGCACCCGGAGTTGGAACCTAAGATATCTTTGGTGAAGGATGATGTTGAACCGGTTATGGTGTCTCAGTTCATGATGGAGTTGCAGGGGTTGAAGACCGTGGACGGTGAGGACCCACCTAGGATTTTGCATTTTAATCCTAGGTTGAAAGGAGATTGGAGTGGGAAGCCTGTGATTGAGTTGAACACCTGTTACCGAATGCAGTGGGGTTCTGCTCTTCGGTGTGATGGTTGGAAATCGAGGGCTGATGAAGATACTGGTAAGTGATGTATCGTGAATAGTAGTGACAATGGGGAAATGAATTTTACTGGTTGATTTGTAAACATTGGATTGGTACTTGGTGAAAATATATGGTATATATATGAAACTTTTCAAAGTGTGCTTTACTTTCTTGTATTTGCATGATTAATGTACGAAATGGATGCTATTATATGTCGGTACGAGGTAAAATTGGACATGAGCAGGACTATGAATGATGCGTGGATTGGGATCTTCCTATGCTTGGTTATAGGAATAAGAAGTTGTGTTTTGTTATATATCTTTAACTAGCAACCTTGAAATTTTGTGGTTCTTTTCTAAGTTTCAAGGTTTTAACTTGTCTCTCTTATCTTTATAGCAGGATACATTCAAGTTTGTATTCTCTAGGAATTTTTTTTTCTTTGTATTGATGATTGTCTGAGTAAGAAAATGTGCCATAGTCCAATTCATCTATTGAGTTTTCCCATGTATTGTTTATTCGTTTTCTTGTGATTGCATTGAGTTATTCCTTATGTTGGAAACAGTTGATGGGCTGGTGAAGTGTGAGAAGTGGATTGCGGGTGATGACAGTCACGCAGAGTCTAAAGCAGCATGGTGGTTGAATAGACTGATAGGCCGGACAAAAAAAGTAACATTTGACTGGCCATTCCCATTTTCTGAGAGCAAGCTATTTGTTCTTACTCTCAGTGCTGGATTGGAGGGCTATCATGTTAATATTGATGGGAGACATGTGACTTCTTTTCCTTATCGCACAGTGAGTAATACCCTTGAACTTATCAACCTGAAGACGGGTTTGCATAATTTCTTAATATTGCTTTTTAATTTGAACAGGGCTTTACTCTTGAGGATGCCACTGGACTTTCTTTGAGTGGAGACATTGATGTCCACTCTATATTTGCCGCCTCTTTGCCTTCATCACATCCTAGTTTTTCCCCACAGCAGAATCTTGAATTGTCAACCAGATGGTGTGCCCCGACACTTCCTGACTCTGGCGTAGAATTGTTCATTGGCATCCTCTCAGCTGGAAACCATTTTGCTGAGCGGATGGCTGTAAGGAAGTCATGGATGCAGCATAGGCTTATAAAATCTTCAAAAGTGGTGGCGCGTTTCTTTGTAGCACTGGTAATGGTGACATGTTGACAAGATTTTCATTTTTATGGTTATGATTTCATTTCAGATTGCGGGGATTCTTAACATTTGAATTGAAATTTTGCTAGCACCCGAGAAAAGAAGTTAATGCAGAGTTGAAGAAGGAAGCAGACTTTTTTGGTGATATTGTTATAGTGCCGTACATGGATAACTATGACCTTGTTGTGTTGAAAACAGTGGCCATATGTGAATATGGGGTGAGTTGTCGATGGTTTAAAAAATCTTATGTTGAAATATGAAGAATTTTTCTGGGATATATAAGATGTGCTTCATTGTTCACAGGTTCGCACAGTTTCTGCAAAGTATATCATGAAGGGTGATGATGACACTTTTGTAAGAGTGGATGCTGTTATAAATGAAGCAAGGAAGGTTCCGGATAATATGAACTTTTATATTGGGAACATAAATTACTACCATAAACCCTTGCGCCATGGTAAATGGGCTGTGACATACGAGGTATGAGATGTCATTAAGAATCTGTCTATATTCTGATCCAAAAAATGTCTGAACTGCACCGTAGACCTCCTTCTGTCTCCCCCCACTCTGTCATGCAATCAGTCATCAGGTCCTCTTTTATTTATAGTTAGCACCTAGTTGCAGCACCGTCTTGTCAGCTGTCTGAATTTATGGGCTGGATACCATGATCTTTAACCATGTTTACCATACACATGAGCATTCGCTGAAATGCACTCTTGAGTTTTCAGCACTCTCACTGAACTGATTGTGATTGATTTAACTAGGCTCCCCTGCTTTCTTACTGTTGCCACATTCAACTTCTTGCGGGTAATAAGTTTAGTGTATTTAAGTATTGATTTTCTTTTTTTCTTTTGGTTGCCTTCTGTTTTCAGGAGTGGCCAGAAGAGGATTACCCACCCTATGCTAATGGACCGGGTTATATTTTGTCTTCTGATATTGCACGCTACATTGTATCTCAATTTGAGATGCACAAATTAAGGGTTAGTGTACTCATTTATCTCTGCATATTTTTCTGTGTTGTTATTTTTGGGTCAAGTATCCCCATGCCAGTGCCCTGGTGTCCATTGTGGTTGAAGTTGTTTCTGGCTGAATGTTTCCATGATTTCTTCTTTATGCAGTTGTTTAAGATGGAAGATGTGAGTATGGGAATGTGGGTGGAGCAATTTAACAGCACGAAACCAGTAGTCTATTTGCATAGCTTCAAGTTTTGCCAGTTTGGTTGCATAGAAGGCTATTACACAGCCCATTACCAATCGCCTAGGCAGATGATGTGCCTGTGGGATAAATTGCAGAGGCAGACAAGGCCTCAGTGCTGCAATATGAGATAGCGATGAGGTACAAGTTGCCATCTTTGAATTCAGTGAGGAACAAAGAAAACAAGTTTTGCAGTCATAGCATCGAATATTGTATATACAGTGGAGCTTGGATAGTTAAACGTAGCCCTGTATAAATGGCCTTTTGACTTTTGAATTCCATTATTTATTTATTTTTTGGTAAGTGAATGTCATTATTTATTGTTACTCGATTCTCTCTTCTTCCCTCTTGTTGGGCGTTATTTATATTTCAAACACTATTTAGGAGGTACCCTATATGACCCGATCACACGTTAACAAGTGAAACCATTTGAACTAGTATTAATGTTTGGTCAATTATTATATCTGCCTAAAATATCATGATAGCGTAAGAGTAGAGTGTGATGTGTGATTCTAAACCATACTCTTATGTATTGTAGAATCTACGACAAGTTCTGAGTTAAAACGTTCTTAGGTGCTTATAGAATAAGAAACCGTGATATTAAAATCAAATCAAATGTGTAAGATGATGTCAATGTCACTCAACTTATAGCCAGTGCCATAAAATGAGAAAAAAAAAATTCCATGAAATCAGAGTATCCTTTGTTATGGAGTTATAAAAGTAAGTGGTAATCTTATAATAAAATTTGATCCGTTAAATATAATCTTCTCGAATAACATAAAAATTTTCCTTCACCACCCACACGGGCTACACCGGATTAGAATCAGGCATATAGAGCAAGTAATTTAAATAAACAAAAAATTTTCCTTTGAATACGCAAATTCTCATGAATTTTTATAATCTTTTTCTTTCTTTCTCTAATTTTTTTGTTTCTCTTTACTTCCTGTACATCTGTAAGCCAAACTTGGACAAGGTTGGGTGATGCGCACTCTGCATTCACATGTGGCGAGGTGTGTGCATGGATTTGACAATTGCACATTCTATGCCTTAATCAAGTACAAGATTGTAACTGTGAAAAAGTGCTGATGTATCATGTATGTGTGTGGATTTGGTGATTACTCGTACCCTCAAAAGCACCATGAGCTTTCAATCTCCAATTCTCCATCAACTCAAACGACAAACATATGAAAACGAGATAAGCTAAAATCGAATTTCTTTAAAACTTGAGGCTTTTATTGATACTTCTCTTGCTACGAATATAAATCCATCTTTTCCTTGATGAATCGCATTGAATTAAAATAAGAGTAAATATTTATTTTAATTTTTTAAAAGTATATGTGTCAGTTAAGATCTTTAATAATATATATATATATTAAAATAATTATTTAATGTCAATTTTTTACATTAAATTAAATTTTTAATGTTATTTTTTTGCATTAAATTAATATTTTAATATTATTTTTTACATGATTAATTTAATATAAAAAATTATTAAAATTCCAAACTAATAATACTTATATTTTTAAATAACTAAACTGAGTATTTACTGTTAAAATAATCAATTTCCATTTCTTATGTGATTTTTGGCTTACTTCAAGGTCTGCATGTTCACTTCTTCATTCAACCCATTTAAATAAGATCATCCCTAGGCGTAGCAGCTAAATATTGTTCCTTTAGCAGCTAATTAAGATCAACACATTTAATTCCTATTTGATACATTGGAGCTCATCATTTAGGTCTTTTCTTCCCTCATAAATATGGCAGAATTTTTGGGGATTTACTTGATTCCAGTGTCAATTTCTTTTCCTCTGATGAAGGAGAGCTTGCTCCCGTGTATCTAAGAAAATTGATTCGAAAAAATTCTAGAAGAATCAAGAACTCTAATTTGTGATCCAAAGAAAGAAAATGGGGGAGAATGGAGAAAGATAAAATAGTTAATATTTATTTTCATCTTCTAAAAATATATGTGACATTACATTAATTCTTGATTTATTAGCAACATCAAATTAATCATTTAGTGATAATTAATATGCTATTAAATTCATCTTTTAAGTATTAATTTGATGTCATTTTAATGACTAATTTAATGATAAAAAAATAATATTAAAAAATTAATTTGATATCACATATATATTTAGAGGACTAATTTAATATATTTATAAGTGAACAATCAATGTAATATCATATATATCTTTAAAAGACTAAAATAAAATCACGTGATATGCATACAATAGAAGAGAAGGGGAGAAGGGGAGAGTGGTGCACTGGCGATACACATTTCCATTTCAGCTTCTATTATTGTTACATGTTGGACATCCAACCAATATCCAGCCAAACAACTTTCGGTGGGGTTTTGGTTTTTCAACAAAGGTGTGCAACAATTGTCAACAATTGTGTACAACAATTGTGTATAAATAGGGGCCTTGCAGATGAAGAAGAGCAACCCAAAAAAAAGAGAGGCATCAGCAACAATTGAGAAGGAAGAGTTCCTCACAACGAGAGAAAGAGTGTGAGAGAAAAATAGAGAGAGATCTTCAGAGAGAGATTTTCTGAAAGAGAAAAATAGTGAGCCAATTTGTGAGTGTTATCCACAAATTGAAGATACATTATTATTGTATTTTTGTATTCCCATTATTTTATAGTGGAGGTTTAAGTGGCCTACGGGTCCCGTGGTTTTTTCCTTGCTCACATTGAGAAGGTTTTCCACGCTAAAATTTTCTGGTGTTGTTACTACGCTTATTTTACGCTTCCGCATAGTGCCTATTTTTGAGTTCACAGAGGAGGGAATTATGGTGGCATTTCCCAACAGTGGTATCAGAGCTATCAGGGCTCTCGGATACTAGGTGCCGGATTCATAAAGAAATTTCTTAGTATGCTCTGTGGTTGCAGCATTGTCTGATCTTCCACATCAGAAAAGAATTATTCTCGTTGCTGGGAATAACGTGTGGTGGTGTGAAAGTGTTGTCTAAGAAAGTTCTGTCTAGGAAAGACTTGGTATTTAAGTGTGTCCATTAGTGACCCACCTCTCTTTCCTGGGAACTTACTTGGTACACTATTTACATACTACAGTTATTGTTTGCATATACGGTACTGTTCACCTGTACGGCACTATTCATATATACACTATTCACGTATACGTACTATTCACACATACGGTACTATTCACGTATACGGTATTGTCCTGTGTAACTCAAGATGGAGGGAGCTATCACTCATGATGGAGATATGTTCAAGCTAACTGCAGATAACTATTCCTATTGGAAGCCGATGATGGAAGACCACTTATACTGCAAAGATTTGCATGAGCCAATTACCGAGAAAGATAAACCGGAAGGGAAGACCGACAAAGAATGGGAGCTCCAGAATCGGAAAGCAGTAGCTATGATCCGAAAATATATTGACAGAAATTTGTTCGAGCATGTATCAACTTATACCAACGCGTATGAGTTGTGGATGAAACTTGAATCCTTGATTCAAAAGAAGACACCCAGAAATAAAGCCCACCTTGTCAGAAGATTGGTGAAGTTGGAGTACTCGGGAGGTCAGAACATGATCGAACATTTGAATACTTTCAAAGGTATTGTGAATCAATTAGCAAAGACAGACATGAAGATAGATGATGAGTTGCAAACTCTTCTACTCCTCAGTTCTCTGCCTGAGAGTTGGGACACATTAGTTGTCACTCTCAGCAATTCTGCTCCAGACGGAAAGCTTAGCATGGATTCTGTTACTGACAGCTTGCTGAATGAAGAGTCAAGACGGAGAGAAAGGGGCTTGAACAACCAGTTCGAAGCCAACATTGTTGACAACAGAGGAAGGAGTAAAAATCGTGAAAAAGGAGGTCGTGGAAAATCACAAGGCAGATCCAAATCTCGCACTAGACTAAGTTGTTATTATTGTGGTAAACCAGGCCACATAAAGTCTGAGTGCAGATTCTTGAAGAGAGATCAACAGGCTGGAACAGTCCATCCTGACCAGATTAACCCAAAGAAGAACAAGGAAGATGGAACAACTACTGCAGTAGCCTCGAATGATGAGAATATATTTCTTGTCGGAGAAGAAAATTATCTAAACATTGCATCCGATGATTGCATATGGATAATTGACTCAGGAGCATCCTTCCACGTCACACCTCATCGAGAATTTTTCTCATCATACCAAAAAGGACACTTTGGTACGGTGAAGATGGGTAACCATGTCACGAGTAAAATCGTTGGTATTGGTGAAGTGACTTTGATAAGTGAGAATGGAAACAAGCTTGTGTTGAAGGAGGTAAGACATGTTCCAGAGATGCGCTTGAACCTTATCTCAGCAGGAAAGTTAGATGACGCCGGAATGATAAACCAGTTTGGTGCCGGTAGATGGAAACTCAGCCGAGGAAGCATGACTATTGCTCGTGGCAGAAAGGAAGGCTCTCTATACATTATGCAGGGAAAGATATGTAAGGGGGAGATGAATGTTGCTCAAGACGCAAACAAAGAATTATGGCACAAACGATTGGGCCATATGAGCGAGAAGGGTTTGGAAATCTTAGCAAAAGATCATCTTTCAAACATAAAGGGGCAGCCACTTGAACCCTGTGAAGATTGCCTAGCAGGCAAACAACACAGAGTATCTTTCAAAAGATCAGATGATGCAAAAAGAAGAAAGCAAATTCTGGATCTTGTTCATTCAGATGTTTGCTCAACATCTGAAAGGTCTCTTGGCGGTGCCCAATACTTTGTTACATTCATTGATGATCACTCCAGAAAAGTGTGGGTGTATCTATTGAAGACGAAAGATCAAGTTCTTCAAGCTTTCAAGGAGTTTCATGCCTCTGTAGAACGAGCATCTGGAAGAAAGCTGAAATGCTTGAGAACTGATAATGGCGGAGAGTATAGAGGTCCATTTGAGGATTATTGCAAGACTCATGGGATAAGACATGAGAAAGTACCTCCAAAAACACCTCAGATGAATGGACTAGCTGAAAGAATGAACAGAACGATTACAGAGAAAGTTAGAAGCATACTTTCTCATGCAAAACTTCCCAAGTCATTCTGGGGTGAAGCAGTAAAAACTGCAGTTGATTTGATCAATCTGTCTCCTTCAAGACCTTTAAATGGAGATATTCCAGAAGAAGTATGGTCTGGGAAGAAAGCCTCTTATAGTCACTTGAGAGTCTTTGGATGTAGGGCATTTGTCCATATTCCTAAAGATGAAAGAGCAAAGCTTGATGCAAAGACGAAGGAATGCATATACTTTGGTTCACCAAGAGATGAACTTGGCTTCAGATTATGGGATCCTATAAACAAGAAGATTGTTAGAAGCAGAGATGTGATATTCTATGAAGATCAGACGATCCAAGATATTCAGCAATCCAAGAAGCCAAAGACTATTGTGGTACACAATTCAGGGGGGAGAGATTCCACAAAAGAATGAGCAACCTGATCAGACAATTCAACCTCATCAGATGGAGCAACCTGATCAGACGGAACAACCTGACCAGACAGAACAAAGTCAAGCAATGGAGGGAGAGCAGATGGAGACTGATCAAATAGAACAAGAACCTCAAGTGAGAAGATCAACGAGAGTTAGACAACCATCAAGAAGGTATTTCTCAGATGATTATGTCACTCTCACTGATGAAGGGGAACCTCAAAGTTTCGTAGAAGCCATTGAGACGAATGATAAGGAGAAATGGATGCAAGCCATGGAAGAAGAAATACAATCCCTAAAAGAGAATCAGACGTATGACCTGGTGAGATTACCAGATGGACGAAAGGCATTGAAAAATAAATGGGTGTTCAAACTCAAGACTGAAGAGAACAACCCAAACCCCAGATACAAAGCAAGGATTGTTGTGAAGGGGTGCAACCAGAAGAAAGGCATAGATTTTGAAGAAATCTTCTCACCAGTGGTGAAGATGACATCAATCAGAGCAATTCTCGGTCTAGCTGCAAAACTAGACTTGGAGATAGAACAGCTTGATGTCAAAACAGCATTCTTACATGGAGACTTAGAGGAGGAAATTTATATGGAGCAACCAGAAGGTTTCGAAGAACCAGGCAAAGAACACCTAGTGTGTCGTCTGAAGAAAAGCCTCTATGGTCTGAAGCAAGCTCCAAGACAATGGTACAAGAAGTTTGATCTATTCATGACCCAACATAATTTCAAGAAGACCTCCGCGGACCATTGTGTGTTTGTGAAGAACTATGAGAATGGTGAGTCCATCATACTATTATTATATGTTGATGATATGCTGATTGTTGGGAAAGATAAGACAAAGATAGCTGCTCTCAAGAAGGAATTGAGCAAATCATTTGCCATGAAAGATCTGGGTGCAGTGAAGAAGATTCTTGGAATGAAGATCAGTAGAGATCGTTCTAGAAGAATGCTGTGGATGTCGCAAGAAGACTACATCAAGAAAGTCCTTGAAAGGTTCAACATGCATAATGCCAAAACTGTGCATGTTCCATTACCTGGTCATCTCAAACTGAGTAAGTCGCAATGTCCAGGGAATGAAGAAGAAAAAGAAGAAATGAGCAAGGTGCCTTATTCTTCTGCTGTTGGTAGTCTAATGTATGCAATGGTCTGTACAAGACCAGACATTGCTTATGCTGTAGGAGTTGTGAGTAGATTCCTATCAAATCCAGGAAAGGAGCATTGGAATCTTTGTGAAATGGATACTAAGGTATCTAAGAGGAAGCGCCAAAAAGTGCTTGTGCTTTGGCAATGGAAATCTAATGCTCACAGGATATCTCGAGATGCGTATATGGCGGTGATGTGGATTCAAGAAAGTCTACATCAGGATATCGATTACTTTTGCAGGTGGAGCTATTTCTTGGCAATCACGACTACAAAAGTGTATTGCTTTAAGCACCACAGAAGCAGAATTCATTGCAATCACTGAAGGTTGCAAAGAGATCATGTGGATGAAGAAGTTCCTACAAGAGTTAGGACAGAATCAGGAAAGCTATGTTCTCTATTGCGACAGTCAAAGCGCAATACATCTCAGCAAGAATTCGACATTTCATTCAAGGTCGAAACACATCGATGTGAGGTATCACTGGATACGTGATGTGTTGGAAAATAAACTGCTGAAGATTGAGAAAATACATACCAAAGACAATGGGGCAGACATGATGACAAAAGCTCTACCTAAAGAGAAGATAGAAGTCTGTAAAGAAGTGGCAGGCTTAGCATCAACCTCAAACTAAACCAAGGATATTTCCTTTTGGCTGGAGGGGGAGAATTGTTGGACATCCAACCAATATCCAGCCAAACAACTTTCGGTGGGGTTTTGGTTTTTCAACAAAGGTGTGCAACAATTGTCAACAATTGTGTACAACAATTGTGTATAAATAGGGGCCTTGCAGATGAAGAAGAGCAACCCAAAAAAAAGAGAGGCATCAGCAACAATTGAGAAGGAAGAGTTCCTCACAACGAGAGAAAGAGTGTGAGAGAAAAATAGAGAGAGATCTTCAGAGAGAGATTTTCTGAAAGAGAAAAATAGTGAGCCAATTTGTGAGTGTTATCCACAAATTGAAGATACATTATTATTGTATTTTTGTATTCCCATTATTTTATAGTGGAGGTTTAAGTGGCCTACGGGTCCCGTGGTTTTTTCCTTGCTCACATTGAGAAGGTTTTCCACGCTAAAATTTTCTGGTGTTGTTACTACGCTTATTTTACGCTTCCGCATAGTGCCTATTTTTGAGTTCACAGAGGAGGGAATTATGGTGGCATTTCCCAATTACATAAACATTTTCTTTTGTCTTATTGCGACATGTACATGATTTGTACAATAGCAAAAATTATTAGTGTGTTAGTAAATAATTGGATGTAATTATTCTAAAGTTTATAAAAAGGAAATAATGATTCAAAATTTTTGAGAATGACTAGTTTGCAATATTTAAAAAACTAAAACGGAGCCAAAGTAAAATCGACCTTTCTCGCTATTGCCTTTCGCTCCTACCATGTTCTTTTTCTTCTTCTCAAATAAAGTAGATTCTTTTATACCAAACATTTATTTTAATTTTTTTAAAGATAGAAATATTATTAATTAAGTCTTTTAATAATAAATATATTAAAATAGTTTAATAATGTCAATTTTTGACATTAAATTAATTATTTAATATTATTTTTAACATTAAATTAATTATTTAATGTTATTTTTGACATTAAATTAGTCTCTTAATATAATTTTTTACATCAAATTAATTTTTTTAAAAACTAATTTAATATTAAAAATAAAAAAAGACTAAACTGATATCTTTAAGATTAAAATGGATGTTTATTCATGAAATAACCCTGGAAGAAAAAGAATTGAGAATTGAGGGAACTTGGAAAAGTTCTATGACAACCTTCTAAAAACAAAAATAATAGTGGAACCTGTGTCTTTTTCTTCACTGAAGTACAAGTATGCCACGCGAGTGATAATGACTTGAGTTTTTGTCTACTTGGTCTTTGGCTCTTTGCCAGCTAGGGATAACTGCAAAAGCAGAGTTGCTGTTTCAGAATGCAGATTGAAGCTAGGGAAAGTTATTTTTGAGTTTGAGAGGGACTGGTGTGTGTATAACATTAGAAAATGTCTAATTTATTTAACACGATCGGTTAATCAAAATTTAAATACCACTTTTGAAGGTGTCCTTATCAATAAAATTTCCTTTAAACTGAGTCATTCTCACCCCAAAAAGGTCTATCCCCACTGGCCACGTAAGTTCTTGGATGCTTTATCAAATGGGCTCTATTATGGTTGCTAGAGAATTGAATTGGAAACAAAACCCACTTCTGCTGTTAAAAGGTTCATTAGTTCATTTGCTAAAAAATAAAATCAGTGTGTTACCCAACCTGTTCAAATGTCGAAGGTAATAACAGCAGAATAGCAGATATCACATGGGCATTACTGTGAAGTGTGAACTGCTTTTACGAAACAATGAGTTCCATAGGTGGGTGCAATTCTGCTGCCATTTGGGACATAAAACTAACCAGAGTCCAATTCATTTTTCTTCTTTCGGCCAAAGAAATATTCTCTTCAATCTTTTTCCCTTTTTAGATATCTTTAGTACACAGAGTCAATGAGAGAGACAGATTTCTTCACCACAAGACGATTACATTATTTTCTTCCTTTCTTAAGAGACAAATTAAGGTTTGAACAGAAGATTAGATTGACTATTAGATAGATAGAATGTTGTTGAGAGTATTTAACAGAATCCTTCTCTGTTAGAACAGTGAAACTTAATTTGTTATTAACTGTTCCAAAAAAACTGTTCCACACTTGTTTGGTGATTCGCTCAGTTAATTATCAACCCTTTTTTGTTTGAAGCTGAAAACTGACTCTCCCAGAAAAGAAAAAAATGAAACACAGAAGGATTCTGCTTCATGTTGTCTTCCAATTTTTTGAACATGGAAGTGTTGTTTCTTCAACTGATTATCTGATTGTAGTCTGCGTCATTATAATGGCTTCCTCTAGTAAGGGGTTATCCAGCGTACATTTTAGAATTTAGACCCATGTTAAACATTCATTTTAATTTAATAATGCTCAGTGGAACATTGTAAACACTTAGATAAGATAGGGGAATACAAAGACATTTCACACGGGGCCTAATTTGGAAAAAAATTAGTGGTGACTATCACCTTTAATTATCCTTGTCTTTGTGTTATGATGTTTCAACAACTGGAGGAAAATGACAAGCCCTATATCAAACAATGACAAGTAGACAGAAGTACATGAAATTTTAAGTAGTGAGCATGAGAAGGACCCCATTATGTGTTATGTTGAGAACCCCATCATTTCCATTGACATCCAAGTACCAACTTCAATAGAGAGAGTTTCCCAAGCCAATGCGCAAATACCTTCATAGATAGGGGGGCCACATTTGTTTTTGTTTTGGTGTTTGCTCAGTTTCAAAGCTTTCTTTCCCTTCCATGTCCAATAAGACATAACATACAGTGAATCAGCACATATTTTCAGAGCCTTGGACCACCCACCACATAGTCACACCAAATCAAAGAACTTAGTGGAACCTAATATTCTATCTTAATTGTCCTTTTCTCCATATATAAAAAAAAAACAATCATACTGGTACCGGTAGTGTCATTTACTGGTAGTGTCATTTGACTCATTTTGCTTATAAACACTGGTCCTTTCTTTCTCATCCCTACCCACTCTCTCTCTCTGTTTTTTCCTTTTCCCTCACTTTTGATAACACTAACTAAAACACACAGCCTAAGAAGAGAAGAGAGCTTTCTAGCTCGTTCTTCTATAAGCTGAACTGAAGCAACACAAACACAATGATGCCCCTCAAGATGACCGAGATGTGGACAACAATGGGGTCAACCTTAGCTAGCTTCATGTTCTTGTGGGCAATCATACGCCAGTACTGTCCGTACGAGGTTCGGCGTTTCATGGAGAAGTACACACATAGGATCATGGGCTACTTCTACCCTTACATTAGAGTCTCCTTCCACGAGTTCTTGGGTGACAGGCTCAAACGCAGTGAGGCTTATGCTGCTGTGGAGGCATACCTCAGCGCCAACACATCAAAGAGCGCCAAGAGGCTGAAAGCAGAGATGGGTAAAGATAGCAGCAACTTGGTGTTGACGATGGATGAGTACGAGAGAGTGACGGATGAGTTTAAGGGTGCAAAAGTTTGGTGGGTTTCGAGCAAGGTTATGTCCCCAACAAGGTCCATGTCTTATTATCAAGAACAGGAGAAGAGGTTCTACAAGCTCACGTTTCATCACAAATATAGGGACATAATAACTGGGTCATATTTGGAGCATGTGATGAGAGAGGGGAAGGAGATTCGACTGAGGAACAGGCAGAGGAAGTTGTATACCAACAGCCCTGGCTATAAGTGGCCTAGTTATAAGCAAACTATGTGGAGTCACATTGTGTTTGAGCACCCTGCAACATTTGAAACAATGGCTATGGAGCCTGAGAAGAAACGGGAGATCATTGAAGATTTGGTTACTTTTAGTAAAAGTAAGGATTTTTATGCTAGAATTGGGAAGGCATGGAAAAGGGGTTATCTTCTTTATGGTCCTCCTGGTACTGGTAAGTCCACCATGATTGCAGCAATGGCTAATTTGTTGGCCTATGATGTTTATGATCTGGAGCTCACTGCTGTGAAGGACAACACGGAGCTGAGGAAGCTTTTGATTGAGACGACGAGTAAGTCTATTATTGTTATTGAGGACATTGACTGCTCACTTGATCTTACAGGGCAGAGGAAGAAGAAAGGAGATAAATTGTCAGATGATGAGAACGATAAGGTGAACTCAGAAGTTGGAAGGAAAGAAGCCAAGGAAGAAGGAAGCAGCTGTAGCAAAGTGACTCTTTCAGGACTCTTGAATTTCATAGATGGGATATGGTCTGCTTGTGGAGGGGAGAGGTTGGTCGTGTTTACAACTAATTATGTGGAGAAGCTTGATCCAGCTCTCATCAGAAGGGGTCGAATGGACAAGCATATACAGCTTTCCTACTGCAGTTTTGATGGGTTTAAAGTGCTTGCCAAGAATTACTTGAGGCTTGAGATGCATCCAATGTTTGATACAATTCAGAGGCTAATAGGGGAGATCAAGATCACCCCAGCTGATGTTGCTGAGAATCTCATGCCCAAGTCTCCCCTGGATGATGCAGACAAGTGTCTTTCAAGCTTGATTGAAGCGCTTGAGGAAGCAGCTGCTGCTACAAAAGCTGAGGAGCTGAGACAGAGTAGTCCCATTAAGAAAGATGAGGAATTGAAGCACAGTAGTCCCATTAAGGAAAATGGTGAGTTTCGAGATGACAAAGAAACTGCTCAAGCAATAAAACAAAGCCAGCTATAGCAAATTAGTGACAATATTGTGTTAAAAAAATTCTGGCCAATTGCAAGTCATATGTTCTCATTATAGTACGTTGGTAGTATCATATCATCTTCCTTAATGCGACTACTCTGTCCGTGAGAAACATATGAAATTGAGATTAATATACTTTAGCGCTCTGGTTTGGTTCATATTGTAATTTAGCTTATGAAATATTTGATTTATCCAATTAAATTCTCCAACTTTTTGGATTAATTTTGAACTTATGTTATGGGGAATTAATAAAATTTACTAGCATGGTGACTCAAATAGTGCGACATAAATAATACTAAACAGGTTAGGGAGCATATAAGAATGTTAGGAGGTTTAGAGTATATTTCTGAATGGCCATATTGCATTGAGATGCCAGATCATTGTTTTTTTATTTATTTTTGCCTAACCCATAATGAAAACATCGAAAAAAACATCGAAACTATTAGATTTATAGGACATCAACAATTGGCATTTTGTTTTACATTTGCAAAAAATAGAAAACCCAACAAATTTACCAATAAGACAATTTAGCACACAATCTCTGGAAAACATTAGCAGTTTTTTTATTTCTTTATTTTTTGGTATTGGGGAAACTTTAGCAGTTTTGTCAAAAATGATTATTTTCCTTCAGCAGTCAGTTTCATTATTGTTAGAAGACCAGTGTCTGATTCGATCAGATTATCAAAAAGTCAGTCAACCAAAATGCTCCAAAGCTGATCACTATCGAGTCCAAGAAAAATAGAACTACAGGGCTTGATAATCTGAAAGCCATATCTTTTTAAAGTTACAGTACTTGTTAACAGTTATTGTACATCGATTGTATGGGCTAAATAACGCCCAACAAATTCTCATTCATTTTCGTAGACCCTTTGAATTTAGAAATACTAAAAAAAATGACTACCTAATCTACACAACTCAGTATCATGCTGCTTCTGGCGGCAAATCATGCACCAAGGGCTGCTTAGATTATGCCATAGGAAGAGATCTGCTGTAACTTCCTCTGGGGCTTATAACAAAATTTATCGTTCCATTATCATACACATTGGCTTCCCTGATAGAAAACTACAATCCCTGCTCCCAAGCAGAAGGGGAAGCTTCAGTAATCATTGTCTTCATCTTTCATTATCGTATTTGGACCATCATCAAAACCTGAGCTAGGGGCAAGCTCATTCAAATCAAGGAAACGCCTCTTTGTCATGCCCTCAACTTCCTCCTGACCAGGACTACTTAATTTTTCAGGAGACTGGTTTTGTTCGCTCTCTCCTACTGCAGGACAAGTAACAGGCTCGTCTACTTTCGTTTCCTGATCTTTATCATCATTGCCATCTGAATCTTCACTTTCCATCATATATTCCCCATTCTCACTGGGATCTGAGTGATCAGCTGATGCATTAGACTTCTCAGGTTTAATAAACTCTGTTTCTGACTCTGACACCTCATATTGTCGGTAATTTATACGGTTTCTAGTTGCCCTCTTACTGCGTCTTAGACCTGATTGAATCTCATCCACAGACCTGAGTTTAGTTTCTCTCCTAGTACGGCCTGGCAATTGCTTGAATCTACGGGGTTTGTCACTGTCCTCACTGATACTCAAGAAATCTTCATCATCTTCTTCTTCTTCTTCATCTTCAACATTATCTTCATCCCAATGATATTCTTCATCTCCTTCAGAGCTACTCGAAAGCTTCCTTCTCTGCTTACGTTTCCTGAGATATTCTTCATCATATACGGCTTCCCCAACAATATCATCATCACTGTCAAAGTCTGCCTCATTATCTGATACTGCTTCAACAAAGTCTTTCTCTGAATACCGCCTAGGTCTCTGTCTTTGACGATTGCTGATGTTAAAATGAGATGATTAGTGAAAATTAGATAAAAGGCATCAGGACAGATAATGAAAGAAACAAAAACCACACACCTCCGATCCATTGTGTCAGATTTATGCTCTTCCTCAGTATCATCTGAGTCAGGTGATTTTGGAGATGGCATACCAAAATTCAGATGTTGAGGGGCATGTGAAGGACCACTCCATGTACCATTTGTCAAAGCTTCAAGTTTTGCTACTGATTCTCTCCTGGGCATAGGTTCTGGGGATGGCTGTTTCCGTCTGACAAAGGAAGAGACATATATATGCCATGAGTACACAGTATAAGTGAATGAGTATGATTGGCCCCTCTCTTCCTTAAAAAAATATAACTACACAAAGATGATGGATTCCATACTTGGTTATCTTAATTGCCTCGTTGATGGACCGATCGTAATCATCTGAAATGACAGTAATGTCAAAAGTTAGGTTAGTGTAAAATCAGCACATAACGATACTCAGGATGTAAGATAACTCCTGTCCAACCAAACAGAAAATCAGGTAGTTCAGGTAAGAATTTGAACAAAACCACTAGGAGTGGGTTAGTGGTGAGGGGTTTGGGTAGTTTGCAAGAGATCATAGGTTCAAACCTCCGTGCTGTCATTGTACCCAAAAAAAAAAAGAGAATTTGAACACAATCATAGTTAAAAGAATGCCAACGTATGAAGTTGCATCTTGCATTAAAATGAAACATTGAATTTATCTATTTCCAGATTAACTTACCACAATTCACCACTATCAAGGCAGGATGCAACCAATGTGATTTTAGCTTTTTGGCTCTTGAAGTTGAACCAACATGATTTTTTTTAAAAGGCCCAGTTGTGGGGTCTGGGGAGTGTTAGGTGCACAGTCTTAACCTTGTGAGCAGAGAGGTTGTTTCGACAACTAGAACCCATAACCACCAAGTCACAAGGCAGCACCATTGAGCCAAGGCTCACCCTCTTAAATTACCCAAAAGCTGAGTGATGAAATTAAAATTTTTATATAAAAAAATCTGTCATGTTGAAAAAGGCTGACAATGGTAGATAGGAAAAATTCAATACAACGCATTTATCAGATCAGATGACTCATCGGATGATCCAATAACAGACAGCCACCATCAGAAAGTCCCAGTACATTATCCATGTACTAGCAGCCTCCTGGCCCATGGGGAAAGCACGCTACTAACACCAGACATTCCCCAATAAGAATGATGTACATATGGGTTACTGGATCCTGCCTAAGTGCCCCAAACAGTAGAAGGTACCAAGGGCCCAAGCACCCTCACAAAAACCCAATTTCAAAAAAGGAGGGCTGTCGAATACACAGGATACTATGGCAAAAACAGGCAAAAAGAATAGGAGAATGAAAAGGCCAACTCTAGATGCTAAATCAAAATGCAAATCAATCTGGCATGTGGGCATCAGCTACCAATACCATGAAAGTGTTGGCTCCAGTTATAATGGGATAAACTTGCTCTTACCAAAAGTGTAAGTAACAGGTTTCCTATCACGAAGTGAACGACCAGGAGCAAGCCCATCAATCAAGAAATTATCAAGAAGAAGAGCTTGTCTGTGTTGCTTTTTCAGCAACCTCTCCTTTCTCTGTGCAAACATACAAACCAATTTTGTATCAGTTATAAACACACTAAGAATAAGATTCTTCAAGGACCGTAAGTCAATAAAAAAGAAGACAGGACAGGATTTTGAGTTCAATTCTCAGAATGCCCCTATCTTCTCAGTCAAACAAGAATAGAGTACCTTATGAACTTTCTCAATTTCAGGAAGCATGTCTATCTTCAGTTTTTTCCCCACAGAAGCCTCTGTTCTGTTTTTACTTGAGAAAAGCTTCTCCTGTGTAAGCAAATGAATAAATTCATATAAGACACAGCTCAAGGTACAGAAAAAGAAGCTGCAATCCATAAAAAAAGTTGGGGAGGGGCTAGGTGATTCTTTTCTGTTTTTTTTTTCACTTACTTTGAAAATGAAAAAAAAAAAAAAAGAGGGTGAATCCAATCATCTGGACATAAACAAATATCAGCATTGTGAAGTTTTATTATCAAACTATAAAATAACATTGATCAACGAGCAGATCATCCAACAATTGAACATGGCATCTAACTTCGACGTCTGTCGTCACATTACTGATGAAGACTGCAGTCTGACTGAACAATAACAAGCTATGAATATTTCTTATGTGTTATGAGCACTCCTATAACATTACTGCAAAAGATTTTGCATGCCTTTGTGTTAGGAGAACCTCAAACCAATTAGCACAATCCAAAAAACTGTAATTACTTCCATGATAATTTAAAAATTAAAGAAACCCTCAGGGACTTCCAGTAATTGAGCTTTATCACTTCATCTGTTTTGAGAGCAAATTGTTCATCTGGCTTCTCTGGTATGATTCTCCACTTTTTTTCTCTCAAGATATCAAACAGGATAATCTTTTCATTTTTGTTTGGTTTTGATTTTTGTTTTTTTAATTTATGCATGTGTGCCCTAGAGTATGTGTTATCCTTTTTAGTATGTTTCTTATTTCTGTCCACTTTAGTAAACTTCTCTTCCTAGAAAAATAGAGTTTTCTTTTACATATAATATGTAAAGGTTCCAATAGATAATGTAAACTGCTAAATAGTTCTTACAGTAATTTTCTATAACTAGGTAACTAAAGTTCAACTCAACCACAGCATTCTTCAATCTGTCTGTCAAAATTTCAGAATAGATTATTAATTTTAAGCAGCCATGTGAAATGCCGATAGAGAATGAAATAAGATAAATATCAATAATATCTGTAAAAATCTCAGGTGATTTTAATCATCAAAGTTTTCATTTTTCTTTATAATTAGGGTCTGATTAATATTTTGTGAATCTAACGTATTCATATTCGAGGACAATACGTAATTTGGATTCCCTACTAAATTACAGTTTTCTACTTCAATAAAGTTCACTTAGAATTTAAGTTAGGGATTCTAATTATAAAAAAATTAGGATTAATTTGTGGTTTCAGATACAACAACACTATTATGTAATTTACTTCGAAATTTATTAAGTGATTCATTATATAAATCACAAATCTATAACACAAAAGTCCCAATTCCAAGCAAGCCACCCAACAATTATTACAACATGGCCTCTGTTCTGGGGTAACTCACATTAACATGAACATAGATAGACCAGCATCAGTAACTTACAGAAACATCTTGAAATTCATCAAAATTGGTAGCAACTGCTTCCCACCGGTATGATGTACTAGAAAGAACCTGGGAACCTCTTGCTTTCCCTTTCTTCACTTGAATCACTTCAGTTTTCCTTATTTCCCGATACAACCTATGACCAATAATTGGGTCATCTTCATACCTGCACTAATCAAATGTCAAATGAATAAAACCACAAACAGACTTAAATGTACAATAACTTTCCAATATAACATTTCAAATTTCGAACATGTTGAAGTGAAAGCAAGAGTATATTACCAATAAGAAATTCCATGTGAATCACCTCCAACACGCTCTTTACAGAATGTTGAAAGTTGAACACCATGTTTGAGTGAGTTGTCAATATAGCTTCGGATATCTTCTTGCTGCAAAATATTGCTCAAATTTGATCATTATGCCACTTGTAAATTAGAAAAAGGTACAATCAGAGTGCCATGTCAGGCCATGAATGGTTTGTGTCCCACTCTGTCCATGTGAATGCACCCGGTGGGTTTTGATCTTGGGATCTCGGCTGCCCTGCCCCCTTTTAAACCCCCACAAAATTTTTTTTTGGAGAATGCCCAATTAGACACAGAAGTCATTGGCCCTCTAAAAAGAAAATATTGCATGGCCATGCATCTATGTGAATTGTAATACATTATTATACTGATTATGACACCCTTGTTAAATGCACAAGCATAAAGAACCGATTTATGTGAAAGATATAAGGGGAAGGGCAAAATAAGCCAAAAAAAGGGAGGTTGCAACAGAACAAGCAAAAATAGAGATAAAAAGGGACAATGCATGCATAGAACATAATGGCATTTAATTCAGTGCTCAGGCGCTCAGCATGAATGGACTCTGCATAATCATCCACTAAGATTCCAGCTAACATCGTGCAGAGTGATCTCATCCTACCATACCAAAATTCACCCATTTGAGATAAAAATATATAAGATATAGATAGATAAACATTAATTGTACCTCAACACGAATGTCACATAATGCTTTTAAGATAACCACACGAACCCCTGGATCAAGTGATTTATATACTTCAACCTCCGCCCTGTCATGTAAGCATAACCTGAGACTTTGAAAATGCATATAGATTAACATCTTCAGATTTTAGAAATTGCATGAATACTTACCCATGTGAAGCAACAATTGGAAGATCCCCATCAGCAACCTGCATTTGAATTCCATCCTCTTATTAGCTCTGGAAATTATAAAATACACACTATCTGAATATCAGCTTGCTGAGTAAAAGTATCTCATACCCAATGCCACCAATCTCTCAATTTTCTGCATAATACAGTTATCCAAGTATCACGTGTAAGTGCCATTCGTGTAATGGGAGGGATTGCCTATCAAAAGATTTAATAAGTGTTATTATCAGACAACAGCTGTTTTGCAAACATGTGATAGAAGAAAGTATTGATTTTCCAGAGGAATAGACCTTGAGAGAGATCATTGCACTAGAACTGTGGCTAAAAAACAACTTCAAACACTTCTTACAAGATCTGGAACTGTACAACCACTTACAATAGTTTTGATTAGCCCCTCTCTGTACATGACTCAATAGATCATGGACACATAGAAAGTATTGATTTTCCAATGGCAAAGACATGGAGAGAGACAGGGTCTTTGCACCAGAACTGTGGCTAAAAATACAAAACTTCAAACACCTTTACAAGATCTGGAACTGTATGACCACTAAAACACTAAACACCCTCGACTTTCCCTCACTCCCCACTATCTAGTCATTTATCAATCTTTCTTCCTACCCATGTACAAGAGATTCTTGCAAGATTGATTTTATTATAATATTCAACCCAAAAACCAAATTTACAGAAGTTCAAGTATCACCACTGTTTTGATCATCCCGTCTCTGTCCATAAAACATTAAATCAGGGACTTGTAGAATATCCTGCCTCTAATATAAACATTTTCTCATTCAACCGCAGGAATTTCAATAAAGAGCTAGATCCTCAAACTTTTCATAGCATACTTTTTCCATACAATATTTGAATCTTCTAGGGAATTATAGTTCAAGTCAGAAACCTTGCAGTAAGAATTAGGTATAAAGAAGACTCTTGTACCAAAAATTTTGAGAATTCTTCCATGCTGACCTTTCCTTTTAGTAATTTTTTCATGATGATGCTTAACCTCTTATATAAATTGTCCAGCAAAGTATATATTAGTGTCTTGCAAGAATAATTTTATTAACTTTGAGATTCATTTGCATCCAAAACATTAGGAACAGGGCCAACACATGGCTAAAACCCAGAAAAAACTTTAAAACTTATGCAGGTACTTTTGGAACTTGTAAACATTTGATACAGCAAACATTATCATTTTTGCTCTTAAAAGTTAAAACCACAAGGAAAAAACAAAACTTTATGGTTGCATACTACTCTTCAACAGTGAAATGGGCCTTTAAATCAGGGCACACACAACCAGCACAAGTCCCCAATTGGAACTCACGCAGACAAAAGGAACAATGAAGAGTTCATATTTGTCTCTTTTAGTAAGTAAAGAAAGGGTTTCTCGTATTTCCAATAAAAACCTCCCAATCAAGTACCTGCTCTCTACTTACCAATCTCTGTCAAACATGCAATTCAGTCACAAACTATTTGAAAATTTTATTGTTTGGTCATAAGTCCATCAATTAGTAATGTACTCGCAAACTCCTAAATTGCAAGCCTTCAGTTTTTGGTTCTTCACTTCCTCCCATCAATTCCCAGATTACAAAGGCCAACTACCCCATTGAATAAAGATTCATCCCAACTGTTGGGTATTCCTCAAGTTTATCATCTGGGGATGACCCATTCATTTAGACAAGTTCTCAACTTTATCATAAAGACATTCCTAAAACACATGGCTATATTTATGCTTGCACTACTACGATTGAATATAAGACCAATGCAAATGTCTGTCTGATTCACTCTACTTTCTTTCAATTCAACCACATCAGCCTCCTATGAGCATATAATTACAAAAATCCCACTTCATAACTCTGAAACTTCTCTTATAGGTTTAGCATCCAACATTCCAACCAAACTAGCATAAAACTATAATTTGCGTGCAAAGTTATAAACTATAAGCATTGCAAAATTAGTACATTTAACATCGAACGGAAAGAAACACAACGATAGAATATTATGAGTAAACATCACAAAAATAAGTACTAAACTAACTCAATCCGCAAAGATTAGGACCTACATTCATAGAAGAAAGATGAAATGCGATAAACGAAAACAAAGGACTATAACTAACCCACAAACTCAACGAAGAAAAAAAGCACCAACCTTCAACAAAGGCATATGAATATCACTCAATGTGTGGTTAGGAGTAAGAAGCGCAGTCTCAAACTCTTCAGCCGAGAATTCTAGCGAGATATTCAAAAGAGGCCTAAATAGCTGCAATAAGGTACAGCAAAACCACAAGCTTTAAAAACACAGAATGCATAAGAACCCCATAAACGCAATCCAACAAGAAAGATCACAGCTTTGCAGAGCTCACATGCAAGAAATTGAGTACGGAAGCTAACTCCCACATGGACCGCAAATTCCAACGAGGCAACTGCGAAGGCGAGGGCGGTTCCACGAGCGGCGTAACGATCTTGCTGCATTGCTGCGGCGGCGCCGGCGACGGAGAGTCCTCCCGGCGGTGCTCCTTCTTCGCGGCTTTGGGCTTCCGTTCGATCGCCGTGGAATAGAGGCGAGAAGCAGCGCGAATGGTGCAGGCGCGGGAGGGGCGTTTGCTCCGGGTGATGGCGGTGGTTTCCTCCGTGGAAGTGGGAGCGTGGTTATGGGAATCGGCGATGTGGTTTTGGGAATTGGGTTCCGGCGAGGATCGGTTGCGGGGTTCGCCGGAAACCGGCGGAGGAGGAGATCCTTGGGACATGGTGGTGAGAGAGATCAAAAGACGAAAAGGGGTTTAGGGGAGTTATGGCGGGATTACATGTAGGGGATCATATTCATGGGTTAGCATTGGATTGGAGAGAGAAATCTAAGTGAAGGGATTGTAGTGAGAGAGAGAGAGAGAGGCCCTTGTTTGTTTTTAAGAGAGAGAAACAAAGAATGAGAAAAGAAAAAAATAAAAAATAAAAAGGAGGGGGGAATGGGAAGGACCAAAGGGTTAAGGGTCTCAAACCCTCAAATACAAAGGTGCATATACCCTATGTGGTGCTTAATGCTTGTGTGACTGCAAATAGGAAACTCTGGGAAGCAAAGAGTGGAAAGAGAGAGATAGAGAGAATGGTGGTGGAGAGGAAGAGGGATAATACTGGGAATTTGGTGTGAGGTTGGATTTGTTTTCACTTTGGGTCAATTGGTAAAACTATTTTTTTGGGGGGGTTAGACTGTTGATTGATTCCTCTTACCCTGTTTCTCTTTAAGTAGTTCAAATTTCTAAGTCCACAAACACAGAAAAATCTGATTTAGGGGGAAAATTATGAACAGTTTTTATATATATATATAATTTTTGCCTTCCACTTCTTCTGTCTGGCGATTTTGTGATATCATTTAGCTCCAATAAGGTTGTTTGTTATTTCTTTATCTTACCACCTTTTAGCCAAATTTGACCTGCGCTGGTAATTAGTATCCTGAAGTTGATGAATTTCAAGACGGGTTTTGTTACCCTTTTGGCTAAAAGGAAAATTGGGAGCAATTTGCAGAAGTTTATTATGGTAAACTCCATAGATTGTAAACTCCTAAATGGATCTTCATAAGTTTATTATGGTTCGAGTTAATTCATCTAACTGTAGCTAAATATAGGGATTATAGTCGCACGGCCAAAGCTGTAAAGACAACTCATGATCTTTTAAAAAATGGAAATAAAGAAAAAAGAAAGCATGTGTTTCAAGCATGCAAGGGAGGTTTTAATTTTCACCTACGATGCTTTGTTCAAGCATGAGATTAATAATTGCAAGGGGGAGAGATAGATAAAGAAGCGTCACAAAACTACAGTACTAGGTTTTCTTCAGTGCATGTGGGGCATAATCTGCTCATCATCATACATATGGGCTTGCTAGATTCGCGTATGTTTTATGTTAATCATTAGAGGTCATGCTGGAGAAAGGAAACACACTTTATAAAGAACAAAAATCGTCATTTTGGGAAGACCAAGTCTTGTTTGTTGTTTCCACCCACATTCCCATTCTACTTTTTGTTTTTGTTTTTGCACCGTTGTGCTTTCTCTTCAGCTAGCAGTATTCTTTCCCTCTAAAACAGCACCAATGTAGAAGCTGATCAAGAAACTTGCTGTTATTGACAGCCTCTTTATTTTTTCACATGTAGTGTTCAAACGTGTGTGTTCCCCTTATCTGTATTTCATATGTGCTGAAGATCTGAGTACATTGTTAATTCATGCTGAGCTCTTCGGCTTGATGCTTGGAGCTAAGGGTCCAGGTTGGCCCAGAGAGAATCTCATATTTTATTGGGAGAATGACAATTTATGTAACTTGTAAAAGAGTTTTTTTTTAATTTTGTTTGTTAAATTAAATTAATTAAGTATTAAACTAATTTAATTAATAATTTACTTATAATTAATCATATATATTAAATATCAAAATGAATATATAAATTATTAATTAAATTAATTTAATGACATAATCAAATTGAAATATCTTTTACCCAAGCTGAAATAATGGATTATTTTTCCTATTTTCTTTGTTGACGACAATTTTATCTTCTCACACGCTAATATGGGTGGTAGCATGTCAGGAGGTACTACGCAATACGCATCCTAAAAACCTATGAGAAGCGTTTTGGGCAGAAAATCAATCTTAATAAATCCGCCATTTTCTTTATCCCAATCTATGAAGAAACAAATGACGAAATCATGAATTTGTTAGGCAATTTTTTAGGTGATTTTCAATGAGATTGGCCTTCCTACAATGGTAAGTAGAAGCGAGCCTATTCAATGAGTTGTGTTGTGTCAAATTACTGCTCTCACTATATATAGAGAACTTGACCAGCTCATGGCAAGATTCTGGTGGGGTCACAAATAAATTTACATATTTGTAGTCTCCCTCTCGTGGGTAATGGGATTCCTTCACATCGTGTTTTTGGTGAACATGCACGTGCCGTCTAGAGAACTGCATATCCATAACGTTTCTATACTAAGTTTCATGTAAGTTTTCATCCTAATTTCTTAAGTTGCAGATATGAGTAGTTCGATTTAATTTGGAAACGATGGCAATGTTTAATTAGCTAATAGCTACTCGCTCCTTTTTAAGCCTTCCGGTCCAATCTTCACTTCTTCAGTATTTGATTTTTCCCCATGTCAGTTTGTTGACACTAGAAGGATTGAATCTTGATAGCAAGTTGAATCCTTCTTTGTAGGATGCCTTGTAGAGGTTATCTGTTATTTGATCTGCCCCAAACTTTCCTATCATACATTAAAGTTATGGCCTTTAAGACCTAATTAACACCTAGACTCAGGTCTAGTAACATGTCAGCACAGACCCCAGACAGATACTTGCATTGGCGTTGGCTTAAACTCTTGTAAGTTGTAACATCTATTTATCTTACAGAATATTAAATGAGAATGCCTTTTTCAGTATTTGATGTCTATGAAGGACTTTTTATCTTGTTATGCAATATCTGCCATTCTGTTTCATAAGATTAGTGGATAATTTAATAGTTAGTGTGTATTTAAATTAGCTGTGAAAAAAAATAATATATTAAAAATTAATTATGTGTATAATTAATTTAAAAAAGATTAATTTATGTTTGGATATGTTAATTCATAATTAATTTTATAATAAGGAGTTTTGTTTGAATTGTATAAAAAAATTATTTTTATGTATTAAATTATTAAAAAAATATATGAAATGATTAAAAAAGTTATTTGGTTGATAATAAATAAATATTTCTCTCTTAAAATTTTTAAAATAATTTAAAATCTAATAATTAAAAATTTAAAATAACAAATTTTTAAAAAAATTATTTTTAGTTATGAAAAAATAATCTTAACTTATAATTAATTTTACACACATTAAACAAGTAAATTAAATTTTAAATTAAATAATTTTTAATTAAAAAAACAATTATCACAAGGAAAAAAAAAAACCAAACTTCCTCTTCGTATTAATTCTTATGCGGTTTGAACGGTTTTTTTTAATATTAGAATTGATTGATGATAGCGTTCCATGAATTGAAATCATCATTCCAATACCCCTTCCCCTGTTTTATGATTGCTTTTCATGAACTGAAATCATCATGATAGCATGTTTAGAGGAATTCTGTGTTACAACTTACAAGTGAGGTTGACTCATGTACTTTTGCAGTGGGTTGTCATTGTCAATTGTTAAGTCTTGTACCTAACGGTCACAGATCATGCGACGTTAAAACTGACACATGTATGAGATCGTGACCATTGGATGTATGTAGATTAGAATTTCTGGGTGTAAACTGTTGGAAGTGCTTAGTTCTATGATATTCTTTCAGGAACAGTGATAATAAGTTGGATTTTGGCATTAGCTCCAATATGGTTCAGGCGTGCAGCTAAGCACTGCATAATGGTAGTAACATAAAGAAGAGCTCATTAACCATACGCATGGCTAATTTCAACTCATTCTTGCACTAAAATATATGGACGAATCAAATGGAGACGGGAGAAAAGAAAATAGACAACAGAGTTATAATGTCAATGCACTTATCTCTTTTTAATCATTCAAAAGGAGAGCAAAAAAGTAGAAAAGAAAGGAGAAAGGGTGAATATATCCCCTTACCTATACGTAACGTACAAAGAACGTAGCATACTACATAAAACACAACAAAAGCAACAAGAAAGATGAAAGCTGCAGAAACAGATACCCAGAAAAGTTACTCCAACGGCTTGCATGAGATGGAGAAGGAGTTGGGCTTGCAGTAGTTGTTGCCTTTTCCTGTGAGCAAGCATAACTGCAGCGACTTGGACGAACAACTCGGTAAACACCAGTGCTTGCAAGAACATAAACATCTTTTCGGTTGTCTTCCCCAAATGAATAGATGTAGCCCAGAGCTGGAAGGGAGCTTCCAGGCACAGAGTCACATTGGATAGGAGAATCATGGGCACAACTGAAAGGGATTTTGCTAGTGGTGAAATTTCCACTATTTTCTGGGTCTTCAATGGCTGCCCATATTGCACCCGCATAAAGATCACCATACAAGTACCTGAAATTCAGTGATCAATGTGCAACAACTGATAATATTGCATAGATAGGTGCTATTTGTTCCAATACAAGAGTTTATGTATCCTTATCATGTGGATGTTATCATGTTTAGTGAACAAAAAATATTGTGTAGCTTATTATAATTTGTTGCATTCCTCAACCAAACTGTACTGAATTTCCTTACAGGCTCTTTAACTAATTATTTGTGGAAAAGTTATTTTGAAAATCAATTGAAGGCCATAAAAGAAAAGAAAAAGCTTGTGTACCTTCCATACGTGCAAGGATCAGTGGTAGACCGATAGATATATCCCCCAGTGATCGATGCTGATCCTTCATTCTTGTTTACTTCAGAATGGTTGTATCCCATTATTGGGAAAATTGGATTTATGGATTTAACGGAGGAATTGCCTCCTGGTGACTCTGTAGGGGTGAATAGATAGGGGCCCTCGTAAACACGCCAGCCATAGTTTCCACCCTTTGTGATGAGATCCACCTCCTCGTAAAGATCCTGCAAATCAATTGTGTGTTTATCTAAGAATAGATCATTGAGCTTAGAGCAGAAGTCTTTTTTTTTTCCCATCATAGAAGTTGAAGCCATGTATATAAGTATGTAGACTTCTGTGTTCTTAAATGTAGATCATATGATTAAAGGGTATTATGGGTCAAGATTGGTGCTTGTTACTTTTTTATTTGTAGAGGTCTTTCAAGAGGATCTAGGAATCAAAATTTTCAAAATCTTTCTGAAGTGAGGAAATTGGCAACTAAATGTCACTTGACTCACTTCAGAAAGACACAGGTTCTCTCCGAAAAATTGGCAAGCTAAATTGCTGATTGCATAACAGTGCTATATAAATTGAGTACCATCAAATTATTTTAGGATAAGCATTCACAAACCTGTCCAACATCTGCACAAAGAAAGTAGGAAGGTCTTTCTGAATCAAAACTGCATCGCCAAGGATTTCTTAATCCCAAGGCCCATATTTCAGGCTGCAGCTCCTTATCTTCGCTAAATGGATTATCCTTGGGAATGGAGTAGTTACCCCAAAGCCCGAGTTTGCCAATTTCGGCTGCACCTGAAGATTCAAGATAGATGTCAGTGCCAAGAGTGAGAAAAAATGATAACTATTTGAACTGTGACAATTAATTCGTATTCAAACTGCAATGCTCATAGAAACAGCAATGAAAAACAATAAACTTTACATTTTCTTTTCACCATATGACTTTGCTACTAGATTCCCTAGAAATTCATTCTATTGTATGCCCAGTATTTAATCAATTAAATGCTAGAACATTTTAAAAGAAGTCCTCAAGCTTCTAATATAGGGTCACTACACGGGTCACTACATTAGGATGTCAATTTGATTTCATGGCTTTTCTTATCTGGCAATTGAACAGCCAGCTAATTGGAATTTGGAATGTGATAGTACCACTAAAAGAATAAAAACCTAAACTGCAGAACCTGATCCAGTGAAAGGACTAGTTGGAAAACTTAGCATATGGTTGAAGAAAGCAGTACTCACAGGCAATTCTGCTTAATACTCACTTGGAATGTTGTCTATATCAAGCCTCATAATCTTTCCAAGCAATGATTTCTTGTTTTGGGCAAAATTGTATGGATCACCTGAACCTCCTCCATCTCCCATCATGAAGTATAAATACCCATCATTAGGTCCAAAGAGTATCTGACCTCCATGTTGAGATGTAAATGGGAGGCCCATGGTAAATACCCTTCTCACCTCTGTTGGTTTAGCACTTTCCGCCTGGAAAATCAAGAATAATTCAGTTCTATCCATTGAATTAAACTCATTATAGAAACTACTTTTTTATGTGTGCAGAGATGTGTACCGAGGAAGGCTGAGATGCGGTACCATTAGCAGTATATTCTGCAATAACAGTTTGATATTGGCATGGTTGGGCACCATTATCAGTACGTAGCTTTGAAGGATCACAATTAACATCTGAATTACATGAACATCTTCCATTACATCCTGGCCACTTAGCTTTATCACAGTTAAATGAAGCAAAGAATCGACCATTTTTTGCAAAGTTTGGATGAAATGCCATGCCCATCATTCCAAATTGAGTATCAAAATAAACTTGATCAGTTAGATCAACGAAGGGAGTTGATTCATCAAGCTCCAATTTTCCTCCTGATCCCTCACCGGGAATAGTTTCCAACCAAACCTTACCCATTTGATTAGAGAAGAATGCGCGGTTAGAGCCATCAGGATGAGCAACCATGTTGAGATAAGATCCATTCCCAATTTTCTCAAGGCACAAGCCATGAGGGGGATTGATAGGAGTCTCAGTTTTATTTAGTGCAACAGGTTCCCCCTTAAAGCATACTGATTCATTATTGGAGGCTCCACCAAATGCATTACAAAAATCAGTTTTGGACTGCCAAAATTCAGTCAGTTTGGTTGCATTGGTATTAACTGGTGTTCCTCCTGCTTGACCTTGTAATGAAGGGGCAAATGGAGAATTTATTATTGACACAATTTGACATGTATCCCATACTTCAGAGCAGAAGTCCTTCACTTCTGCCTTTGACTGCGAAGAATTTGCTGGAATGGTGGAATTGCAAAGCACGGGAACTGATCTGGGTGAGGATTGAGATGTAAATAGCTCAGCTGAAAATGGGTCGCACCTCTACAAACAAATAAAGGTAGCAATGAAAGGAATGCAGAGCAGAAGTTTTGGGCTGAAACGTGAAACGGTGGTTACAAGTAGAGATGCCAACATATTGAGAGCTCACGATACATTGATCACTTTCCATGACAAGGACATTCCTCTGCCCTACTCAATATACCACTAATGATAGCTTCAAGAAAATTATAGCTATGAGTTTCCGTTTTCCACACATGAAAAGTTGATTCCAAGGAAAGGAAGTTTAGACTTTGAAGGCAGTACACTATCTATGTTGAGAAATTGAGAAGGCTCTTGAGCCTCAAATATAAATATGTGACCAGATATTCATGACATAAAATAGAGATCAAAGTTGGTCATTAATAAAGGTTAGTCAACCAGACCTTGTAATATGCTGATGTTTCAAGCAATCAAAGACCACTTGATGCCACATCTCAACCATGAAGAACTTACTAGCTTTCCCCAATTGGAGGAACAAAGAAATAAAACTTCTTTTGGGTCCACTTTTAAATATATGCTTTTGGGAAAAGCAAAATCTTACCGCACATAGTATTGATTTCAAAACCGAAGCACAACCAGGATCAGATATGTTCATCGCTTGGAATTGCTTCTCTATTTGTGCATCTTCTGTGGAGTTGCAACATGTGCTTCCATTGTAAGGGCAAAATCCGAGTGTCGCATTGAGGGTAAAGGGTGCCCCTACACCAAAAAATAAATAAGGAAAAAGAAAACAACACAAGAAATGAAAGGATTGGGAATTGAGCTTGCTGCTTGCCCCATAAAATGCAAGGCTCTGAAATCTATAACGAAAAACCAAGTCCAAGAGGATAAAACTCCAAAAAATAATGGCACAAGAAAAGAAAGACTTACTTGAATCAACGCAAAGAGGAAGTGAAACTGAAGAATCCAAAAGCAGCAGGAAGCAACAAAACAAGAAGCTGATGGAAAGAACACCCTTCATCGTACCAAACCAGTTGAAACTTGAAAGCCTACTGCCAAAATATCATCTCTATTTCAACTTTTATATATCTCAGAACACCCTCCAATTCCAAAATCTTTAGTAGTGGGTTGACAAGATGGACAAAGAGAATAATATTTGCAGGAAAACAGCTTTCTGGGGTGTTGAACTTTGTGCTTGTTGCCAACTGCTGTGTCTGAGTCTCTCTAATACATGGTCTCCTCTCTCAATTTTCATTTTTCTAATAAAGCAGTCACTTTCAATCTTTCTCCGTCTTTTTATTTTATTCACTTATCAACTCCAATTTAAGTCAGCTCTCTCAGTTTCGCTCAACTCTCTTAATAAAAAAATTATAAAAAAAACTCCCCCTCAACTAGCAGAGTAGAAGTTGCTCTCATTTCCTTCCTCCCCTGTGCTTTGTTTGTTAGATTTATGAGATTGTGCCTCATTTGAAATTTGAGTTTTTGAATAAGTTTTAGATAAAGTCTAGATAAAATCTAGATAGAGTCTAGATAGAATTATTGTTACTGCTTCAAATTTTATCTTTTATTTTAAAATTTTAGTTTGTTAGATATTATCCAAATAAATCTAATGTAGTTTAGAATTTTTAGGATTTATCCTTTGAGTTTGTAAGCCTATTTATGGCACTTTCTTTTATGAATAATATTGAAATTTACTTTCTCCAATATTTTTTATTCTCTCATTATTTTCTCTGCAAGTTCACACTTTCAAATTTCCAACAGTGGTATCAAAGCAAAACAAAAGGGAAGGCATTCTGAAAATTCACGGTCTTTCAATAACAACAAAGGGAAGGCTGAAGGTTCTTCAAGAAAAAGGTAATTTTTTGCCTTGTTCTTATTGCCAGAGAACCAATCATGCTGAAGAAGATTGTTATTATAAAGATAAACATCTTTTTCGCTGTGATTTTTGCAATAAACTCGGCCACAGTGAAAAGTATTGCAGAATCAAGAAAAAACAATGTCAGCAGCAACCAGATCAACAAGTAAATGTGATTGAAGAAAACAACAATGATGAAGAACATTTATTTATGGTATCACAAGCACTCAATTCACATGAATTGAATACATGGCTCATTGATAGTGGCTGCACCAGCCACATGACCAAATGTCTATCATTTTTTACATCCATTGATCGATCATTTCAACCAAATGTTAAGTTGGGAAATGGTGAAATTGTGCAAGCCAAAGGAAAAGGGACAATTGCGGTAAAAACCAAGAAAGGTATGAAGGTTGTCAATGATGTTCTTTATATTCCAGAACTAGATCTAAATCTTCTTAGTGTTGCACAAATGCTAAGAAATGGATATGCAGTTTTTTTCAAAGAAAAGTATTGCTTTATCATTGATGAACATGGAACAGAGATAGCAAAAATTGAAATGATCAAAAACAACTTTTATTTGAAGTTTGATTTGGTTGAAGATCATTATTTCACTACCAAGATTGATGAAAATGCTATTTGGGATAAAGGATTTGGTCACATCAACTTGAGGTCATTGAAGTTCATGCAAGATGTATTAATGATAAATCATGGCACCCGGTATTTAAAGACAGGAGGAGTTAAGCTAAATGACTATGTTAACAGTGATTTAGACCAGGAAACTGATGTGCAAATTGATGATATAATGATTAAAGCGCTTCCGAAATCAAGATTGGAGTTCCTGAAGCTAAAGCTTAGCATGTCCATGGCAAATCTCAAGGAGGAGTGTTAGATTTATGAGATTGTGCCTCATTTGAAATTTGAGTTTTTGAATAAGTTTTAGATAAAGTCTAGATAAAATCTAGATAGAGTCTAGATAGAATTATTGTTACTACTTCAAATCTTATCTTTTATTTTAAAATTTTAGTTTGTTAGATATTATCCAAATAAATCTAATATAGTTTAGAATTTTTAGGATTTATCCTTTGAGTTTGTAAGCCTATTTATGGCACTTTCTTTTATGAATAATATTGAAATTTACTTCCTCTAATATTTTTTATTCTCTCATTATTTTCTCTGCAAGTTCACACTTTCAAATTTCCAACATTGTTCACAAGCCTTAGCTTTGCTGGTTGAAGAGGACTGAGGCATCAAGTGGATGTTGTCTGCGCTCTGCAGTTGACTTTTTCATCAATTCTTAATTAAGTAATGGAGAAGGTTAGAGAAACTCAGCACCTAGAAAACCAAGTAGGGGTACATCTTGGTTGGTTCATTGTGGGATTTTTCTGGTATAGACAGTGTCTAGACACTTATATCTAATTGGTGACTGCAGTGAGTTACATGTAAAATTTAAGTATTTATGCAGTCCACCCGAAAATGTCTCGTTCACTGTGTTCATCGCCCGCATTGATTGCACTGTGAGGGCAGAATTTCTAAATTCTAACCCAGCACCAGAAGAGAAGCTGAAAAGCATCTCCATATTCATATGAATCCACTTGGGATTACGGCTGATCAAATAAAATAACAAAGAGGAGAGATAAAGAGTGAGGCATTCAACGGTGACCATCCCATAATAATGGTAATGGACGATATGATGAGTCATGAGTGTTATATATATATATATATATATATATGCAAGTTGAATCCAAATATGGAGTTATTTATGGATAAAATCATTGGTCATCACATGCTCATTATTGATGTCACACAATGTCCTTCGTGTTAACAATAATAATAGAATAGTGTTAGGTGAAGGAGTACCCACGTTTAGCGATGGCACATGCAGTAGTGAGTATATTTCTTTTTCTGGGTAATTATAGCGGAAAGTTGGAAAGTGTCGGCGAAGATCAGGAGCTGAAAGTCGGACATATTTGTCGTGTTCTATAATAGAAGTTGTTGGTGTACTCTTACAAATAAGAAAAATAGTTTAAACATGAATTTCATATAAAAATTAAGGTTAAATTAAATATTTGGTCCTATAATTTGCGGTGATTTAAATTTTATTCCATACACTATTTTTTATTTTTTTTATCCAAGCCTTTGCCGTTTATTTTCGTTAAAATTGTAGTCTATGTTATAGTTATATAATATGTTTGAATTAATTTTTAGAGTATCTAAATTATAATTTGAGACTCTTAAAAAATCAATTCAAACATACTAATAATAATATTTTGAAATTTTGTCTTACGTGTCTAATGGTTCCTTAGGTAGCCACAAAGATGAAGCACAAAACATGGCCTCCTCACTCCTCTTTTTCTTGATTTTCTTCTCCCTCGTTCTTCAACATCACCGTTACCAAACCATCACCTTATTTGGCACGCTTCACTATAAACGTTTTTTTTTAACTTTTTAACGTTGATGTGGTTAAAAAAAATTATTTGATAAAAATGTGAGTGAATTATACATGAATTCAAATATATTTGGTAAAAATTGTTATAAAGTTATTGTAAGTATTTAAAATTAAAATAGATATTAATAAATTTAATATATATATATATATTAAATACATGGTAAAGTTATAATTAAAAAAGCTAAGTTCAACAAACAAAAAAACTGAGTTTAAAATAAAAAAGATTATACATATGTCATCAATCTTAAAATTTTAATAGTTGTTAACTTAGGATCTGTTTGTATTAATTTTTTTAAAAGTAGAAATATTTTTTTAAAGTAATAAAAGTATTTTTTTTAGAAGCTAAAGAGTTCAAATTTTTAAAAAAAATACTTCATGTGTAACAAAAAAGTACATGAAGTATTTTTTTTAAAAGTTTAAATTCTTTAATTTTTTAAAAAAATACTTTTATTATTTAAAAAAAATATTTCTACTCCAAAAAAAAGTTAATATAAACAAAACCTTAAAAGATTTAGCACGCCTCTTATATCAGGACTATTGAGTCCATTCTCAAGAGTAACTTCCACTCATTCTACACACTTTTGGGTTCTTTTTCTGTGGTTCTCTCTCATGGCGAACCAGACAACCATGAACAACCATCTAAACAACACAACCACCATCTGACTGTCTTATGAGTTTGTCAGTGGTGTGGTAATAACATTTTATATTTTGGTGATTCGGTAAAATTCTTCTGCTCTAGAAAGTAGATATTACGAAAAAATTTAAAAGACAGAATTCCTAGTCTAAAACAAAACCTTACCATTTCTTACAATTCCTCCCCATTGTATCTTAGCTAGTATATAAGCTATTCGAATTTGTAACTGTTTCTTTCCTTCCGAATGGTATAAAAGAAACAAGTCTCAGGTTAATTCATTTTAGTATCAGCAACCTCAGCTTTAAATCTAAAAAATTGACCTATTACAATATGGAATTGCATTAAAATCTTGTCATATATATCATTCTGATAACCAAGATAAAAGCAGGTTATTTATACTCCCATGATTGAAAGATGCAGAGGCAAAACTTTTTCAATGCTGCCTGTTGGCCTAGTCAGAATTATTATCTGAGAGACAGCAAATCCTTTTGGGGTGGGAAATTCCCAGACAATATGATTGCTATTTTAGATCATAAGTAACATAAACTTTACGGTAAGAAAGACTAACAACAGAAGAAAATAAAAACTTTCAGGCAAGGGGAAGAATAATGATCAGGCTTGTTAATTATTTTCTAGACCTGCAACCTTTTTCCTAGGTACACAAATAATTACAACGGCTTGTTCGTGGTACTATGTAAACACCAGTGCTTGTCAAATAATAAACGTCGTTGTTGTAACAAAATAAAATAATGTTCTTGTTAGCATCTGCTAATGAGTAGACGTACCCCAGCGCAGAGGTAGGACTTCCCTACATAAAAGAACATTGCATTGGAGAGTCATGAGCGCATCGAGAAGAATTCTTGGCACTGGTGAAGTTTCCACTGCTTTCAATAGATCTTCGTACAAATGAAAAAAAAGTCTTATAAGTGAATCAAAATTAAACTTTAATTTATATTCAATAATTTTTATTACTTATATCCTTTTTTAATGTGATTATTTATTTATATAACTCTTATGATCTCCTATTTAATTTTAAAAGTAATAGTAAAATTATATCTGATATTTTACTCCCTCTTCATATACTTACTACTTTTGCTAATCCCTTTGCTCTTAATTTTTTTTAAAATTAAATAATAAAAAATTAATTTTCTTTTACTCACCACTGCTAGTTATTACAACATAATAATATGAATAGTGCAGTGCCACTGCTAGTTATTACATAATATGTTCTCAAGACCCAGAAAAAGGATAGAAAATAAAAAATGACATCCTTAAGGATGCACCAGTTACATTGGCGTGTTGTTGCCAAATTTGTCTCTACAAACTACAAGGGCATGTAATGTAGTAGAGTAAAGAGAGGGTAAAATGTTAGAAGAGTGAGATGAGAAATACAAAGTATAATTATTTGTGGGCCTTCAATGTAATAGTTTTTCAATCTGCTACACATTGTCTACTTTGACGCCCCGAGAACATTGCCCCAGTTATATTATATCAACAACTGAGGTAGCTTAAATCTGAGTCAAATAAAAATCAAAATGAAGCACCCATTACAAGGAAGTCTCTCCATCACAGAGCAACGGAGGAAATCAAGGTACAGAGGACGATAAACCAGTTTGCTATCAGCATCAGGACCATCTTAAAGCAAGTTTGCTTTACTTTCTTCTGGCCGAGCATGACATCCTTTTTACTTCCCTGCTATCTACAATGATCTCAACCATCAAGTGCACCAAGGGCTTTCATGTCCTCTAAGAAAGCCGTATATGAGTCGTCAATACTTTGTGCTTTTGCAGCTGATGACGAGCTCACTGACTCTGGTTTTACAACAGTCAGCCCTGATGTCCCAGAGACTGTCCTAGAGGTTGACAGTGATGGTTTTTGTTTTGTTTTAGCCATTGCAGTCTCTCTTCTCACTCGAACAGATGCAGGAACCTAGTCAAAAAACATATAGACTCAATTAGAAGAACAATATAGATCGAATATTAAGAAGTCACGACAGTTTAAGTTCCCAGTCATAAACAACTTTGGACAACAGTTAAACAAACTTATTTATCTGCTATTTTTCCTTAAACATAAATTCAAACTCACAGATAACATTGCCTCCGCTAAGAAAATTTGTCCTCTGTGTAAATGCGCACAATTAGTTATTGAGTGAGTACTCCTATTTATCTATTGTCACTCTTCTCCAACAAATTTTTATTTAATTTTTCTAAAATACCCTCTATTAGATAATTATTCCTTATTCCTAGTTAAACTAGTTGTCTATTGCCACTCTTTTATCTATATCTAAAATTTTCATTATTACTTATAATTATTTGTTAATTTTAAAAATAAAATTATTTTTAATTTGTGTTCTTAATAGTTTGATTATCTATATGACTAAAATCCAATTGTCTAACCATTACGATTCCTCTCATATTTTTTTTTCTTTATGAATACTTTAACTTTGGTGCATCTTATGAGAGTCATTACTTCTAATGAGCTCGATTAATTAGCATTAGTAAAATAAAATTCAATTATGTTTATTTTTCTCTCACATAAACTGTTTCATAGAATCACATTCTCAAAAGTCAAAATGTCTTAACGCAACAATGTCAAAATTATGCAATTTTAATTTTACTATCTACCAATAAAATCGAACACTAAAACACAATAGTATATGAGAATATCATACAGGAAGAAACCATGTGAATATAGGAATGCAATTCATCCTCCTAGATTTGATTTCAGCCACATTCATATTTTTTTTTCTCAATTTGATTTTCTAAAATTATTTTATTATTGAGAAGTTTAGTTTAGTGTGTTTTTTAGGAAAGAAAAAAAATAAAAAAAGAGAAGAAATATCACATAAGTGAGAATAATTAAGGTAAACAGGAGATTAAAAACATTAAAAATATTTTTTTTAGAGTTAACTGATTTTTATAATTAATAATGAGGAGTTTAGATAAATATAAGAATTATTAGTTTAACTAGAAATAAGAAATTATAATTTAATGAAGGGTATTTAGAGAAAATAAAATAAAATAAAAGTTAGTTAAAAAAGAGTGGCAATAGACGCACCCTTAGTTATTATTATTATTATTATTTTGGTTTACATGAGAGTCGAAACTTTGACTCTACCTAAAGCCTACATTTCTCACCACTAGAGCTATGCCCAAGTAGCAATAAGTCAATTTTACTCTAGCATCATTTAAAATTGTTATGTTAATCTACTGTGTAAATGAAAATGTAACTTTTTAACATTCTATAGTACTTAAGCCATTGTTCACTTTATCCACTTTTCTTTGCCATTGATAAAACAGTTTACCCACAATGAAGTGATGAACAAAGCAATTATCCGATGTGTAAACTTTTTGTGCTTGATACAATATCTGGAGTTGGAAAATAATATTCAAACATGCTATGTGGAAGCTACATTTCCCTAATATTTGCAACTGTTTCTATAAATTTTCATTGGGTTGTTTCCTGAACGATAAAGCATCTTCAAATACTCTAGCACAGTAATTGTTTCTGAACTAAAGGCAAGACTCTTTCAGACACAAAAATGATTGCTTTCATGCCTGAGCATCAACAATAAGACTATTCTGGTCTGGTCTCAGCTAGTATCATCAGACTGATTTAATAGAGACATGGAGATTGAAAAAGAAGAATAAAATGCACGAGTCAAAATAACAACAAAAGAAACAAGAAAATTCAGCTTACCATAGCTGTAAGTTCTGGAGTGTGCTGAGCTAATGGCCTTTTAACAACAGTAGATGCAGCAGATTTAACATATGATGGTTTTTGAGGAGGAGGCCTAGTAGCATGATCCTCTTCCTGGAAGTTTGGAGGAGGACCAGGTGGAAGTGGCGGTCTCATCATTGGAGGAGGCCCAGGTGGAGGACCATATGGTGGCCTCGGAATTAGGGGGACCATCATTCCAGGAGGAGGTGCTTGACCAGGGAGTCCTGCCACAGGTAAAGGAGGCCTCATATCAGGTGGTGGCGGGGGTGGTGGGAAACGCGATATTCCAGGGGGCAATACATCAGGCTGTAAAGTTGGAATTAATGTGGGTCCAGGAACTGCAGGTTGTTGCCTTGGAGGAGGTGGCCCAGGAACCATTTTTGGGATCTCCTGGCTTGACAGAGAATTCTTATTGTCCGTAGTAACCAGAGCACCGTCAGACTGAATAGCACCAAACTTTGGTGGCATCCCACTTGGTGGAGGAGGTGGAGGAAGGAGCACCTACATTTTGGAAAATATGTTATTGCCCAAGAAGCAGGAGTTCAGGAGAATCATACCAAGTCCCAGATTTTAAATTTAGAGCAATCAAATGTAATGTGTTCCCATTTGGCAACCATGTTTTAGTGTCTACTAACTTCCCACCTATGATGCGAGGATACACAAAAACCAGAGGTATACCTGCATCTGAGATCGGATACGCATACACATATGGTAGACAGCAGCATACTTATCAGTCCCTTGTTTTCAATTTTTTAACCAAGATGGGTTTCGGCCATTTCAAAATGTCCAAAATGTGTACGAAACATGCTCTGAGATGTTTTGAAACACTGAAAATTGGTTCTGAACTATGCCAAAACATGATGAAATAGACTAAAACTTGTCTGTCTATAACACATTTAAATTTGCCTAACTTCGGTACTTTTTAAAATGAAAATATATCAATTTTTGTGAGCATATAAATATACTTTTAATATTTATTTAATATTCCCTGCCATACCCATATCCTAGACTTTTGAAAAATTGCAGTATCCCTTCCCGTATCAAATCATTTCGCATAAGATACCCACACCAGCACATGTGCTTCTTAGCTTCCCATATATCTATAATTCCTTGTCGATCAACACTGTTGCAATCAGACTGTAGTTTCATGCCTTTATAGATAAAGCATAAGCCATTGAACTAGACATAAGCCTACCTGACCAGGCTCCTTGGAAGATGAATCATCTGTCAATGCAGACTGATTTCTCTCTTCACCTCCACTGGTGCCAGGTGGAGGTGGATGAGACTGTTGTAGGGGTGGAGGTGGAGGGGGTATAGGGTGGTTTGCAACTTGCTCCTTAGGTGGGGGACCAGGAGGTGGAGGTGGCAAAGGAGGTGGTGGCAATGATGTAGGCACAGCACCAGCAGGCTTTGGAGGCATGGGAGGCGGAGGAGGCAGAGGTAAAGATGCAGGTAAAACCGCACCATCTGCCGAACTCACACTGCTAGTATCAGGCAGCGGAGGCGGTGGGGGAGGTGGAGGTACAGTTAATACATCATCCTCTGACTCTGTTTTTGAGGATGATGCAGCAGTACTTGACGAAGCACCAGACAAGGGAATTCTGGGTCCTGCAGTTCAGCAGAAAAGTTGACTAAATAAGGGAGATCTATCAAACCAACATTTCTATATCCATGATTTTTCCAGACAAATATGAAAAAGAAGCTCAGCATACCTATAGACGATTTAAACATGGGAGGTTTCCCAGGCGGTGGAGCCCCAGTAGGATTTAATGTTGGATGGTAATAAACAGAGTCCTGTAGTAAAAAGCAATCAACAATTCAAAAAATTAACAACAGCTACACCAGTCTAGTTTTGTATGTTTGGAAGAAAGAGGAAAAAAGGAAAACATAAACACATGCATACACACAAACAACTTAAATCCTACCTCAGGCTGTGGGTGCTTAACTCTCTCTTCTTCTTCTGCAGTTGTTCTTCTTCGAGGAGGCCCCAAATGACTGCCCAAAAGACATCCTTGAATGTGTAAACTCCACAAACACAAATTGGGCATAAATTCATCTTTCAAAATAACAGGAAAATTCTTCACCTGAACATAACAGGGGTCTCACCCTTCTCCCGCATTTTCTCTTCATATTCCTGTCCAAAAGAGATAAGATTTAGATCAACAATAATAATAGTTTGTAGAAACTATTTAACCAAATATATTTGGCGTACAGTTGTGTGGACTGTGGAGGGCTCAAATTCTGAAGACTGAATTTTTTTTAGAGTTCTCTGCTAACTTTTAAGAGAGAATACATATATGCCACCAATGCAATATCAGTTCATGAATATTCCATAAAGTTCTGGTTTTGACTTTTACCACTCAAGACTTAAATTGCAGTCAAAATAGTGGGTCTCTACCAGGTCTGAAGTCTGAATTTAACAGCGACCCATTACAGATTTGTTTTAATAGAAACGCATTACAGATTGTAACTACCAACTCACAAGCTTTTATATTGGTCTGCGAAAAGATCAACTAAAACTACCACTTACAGAGTGCGACAGCCCCAAGAGTGCCCTTCAGCTACTCTTAATGGTACTTGCCTATGGACATGAATAGTACATCAACCAATTTGCTTGTTAGAACTGGTTTTCAGAGGCATGAAAGTAGCAATCACTCTATGCATGAGAACACATGGTTTTTAATCATGACGAAGAAAAAGAGGCTAAAGATGATAATGATGTAATGATTACTTTTCATTCATTGACAGTATCCCGTTTCTACCATACTCTGTAACATTAACCGACTCTCACTATCTGAACACCCACTAGGTTTTATTTTCCTTCTTCAAAGACGGGAAATAAGTTTGATAGGAAATCTTCTCCAAAGTTGTCAGGGTATTGAAATTTGTCATAGAGAGAAAACAGCTTGGACATTGACTTCAGAATTCCAGTGATCAGTTCTCACTGTTTTATCTTTTCCTATATTTCAGGAAAGCACATAATTGTGCACACAAGTACAGAACAATCTGCAAAGCAAGATGAGATAATAAAGCAAGATGGTCCAACAAAAAGAAAACACATAATATATAGTTTATTACCTTCCTCTTCTTTATGACAAGATTAAGTGTATCTTGTAGCTGTCTCTTCTTGTGCTTTCTTGCTTTATCCAAAGCACCATCAGCCTCTGCCACAACCAACAATGCACAGTAAATTTGAATACGTAAAAGCTTCCAAAAGACATCACACTTAATTTATACTACTATATGCCCAGCAAACAACTCTAGTAAATTAATTGATCAATATATCCAGAGTCAAGACCACAGTTTAGAAATAAATGAAAAGTGGAAATTGGGGAGTAGGAACAGAAAGAGAAGAACAGAGAATGAATAAGACAACCTAGAGCCCCGAGTTATCCTGCATATAAAAGCTCCATAACTTTTATGGGCATAACCCAGAACACCATACAAACATGGTTGTCCGGACCGGTCGGTCGGACAGTGAACCGGTCCCTCATCCGATTATGGTTCATTGCCATAACCGGATTCAACATGGCCAAAACCGGTAAACCAATCGGTTTTATGTGAACCGGCTATCTTTTTTTTTTTTTTTTTAATTTCCAAATCACTTGACTATTCAACTTAGTGATATGAGGCTTGAGAATTGAGACCCCAAAACCTTATTATGCATTTTATTATTGGTACTGTGATTTATGAGTCATATACATATATATATAATACGCATTTATGACATCATCCGGTTCGACCAAACAGTTGGACTTGAACCGGAAGCTTTTCCGATTCACTGTCTGGTCCAGCTTTAACAACATTGCATACAAAGCACTAGTGCACCACACGCCTCAATTAATGCACTGACTTAAAATGTAATTAGTTTCACAGAAAAATGTCCATGTATTTGTACCAATATTATTTCACATTACAACCATCTAGTTGTATGCATAAACTAATATATAACTGTATAAGTCTCATATCACAACATATATATATATATATGTATGAACGTCATTTCTCCATGGCAGATGGACACATAGTTTTTTGTCCATGCCCCATTGAGACAAAAAGATATCCTTTCTAGGATAAAGACGACCTTATGTTGAACTTGAAAGAAGTTCACTGTAGAGCCTGTTTATGCGAACCACTTTATTGTTCATAGTTAGAGTTTTTTAAAGTTCATGAACTTTAGGCAGAAATTTTTGCTACTATGCTGATGTAATAATATATGTATATCTCGCTAACTGGTTTTCTTTCATCATAACATAACTGTGATTCTTATGGAAATGTCAACAGTTGTTACTACTCAGCAATTTGGTTCTCACGATTTCACAGATTAAGATATTCAAACTATAACAACTATAGCAGGTACATGATCAAGTAATCCTTTCTTGATGCTCATAAATAGGTTGCAAAGAAAAAAAAAAAAGTAAAGTAGGGAGCTCTTGAATGAAAGAGATGAAATTGAATTTCACTGCCTTCAAATGCAAAGCCTTGGTAAAGCATGACTTACTCATTATTTCCAAGTTCTCAATCTGCTTCTTGAGCTGTTCAGGATCCTTCTTCAAAATCCCCACTTCCCTCACCTTCTTTCTTTCTTTCTTGTTCTGTTAAGCAGAAATAACCAAAAGAAAAGGTGGAAGTATAACAGACAAGTAGTTGAATCCTTCGAAAATACAAGTGAGGCACAACAGAAAAATACAAAGCAAAAGCAAAAGGCAAAGAAGTGTAATAAAGATATGCATGATCTTTGTCATAACAAAATCAAAATCAAAATCAAAATAACTATTTTGAGGGAAAACAGAAATCTCAGTACATAAAGCTAAGTTCATTTCATTGAAATAGCTCCTAGAGTAAAAAGCTATTTGCATTGTCTGTTTTTTTTATTGTACAAAAGCTACTTGCATTGTCAATTAATTGGTTCAGGAAACTCCTGATGTGGAACGGGTAAGGGACAAAGGGAAGGGAAGAAGCAATCAAGGGAGACAGACTGAAAGGGCTAAGGGAAAAGGAATAGATCAGAGAGTGAGAAACAGAATAGCGATGCTCAATTAAATCTCAAATTCAAGTCTAAGTCTCCAAAACTCAGTACACAGTAGTCCTTAAATGGGCAAACCCAGCTTGATAATCAATGTATCCTTAATTACTTTAAAATAAACCCAAATAAATGTAAGGATCAGTTTGGCATCCTCTTAAAAATGAGGATGAAAAATTCAGGAATGAGCTTTATATGAAAAACTCATCCATAAATTTTTAAGGGGACACCAAACTGACTCTAATTTAAAAACACCCAAATAACACCAAATAACTAAAAAAATCCCAATTAATACAAAATATATCCCATTATCCCTAATCCATAATCCTATTTTTATTCCTATGGCATACTCCATCGTCCTCCCTTGTTTGATTCTTTGGACTATCATCTTAATGACATGTTGATAGTGACAAGAGAAAATTGCAACTGTTCATGACAAGGATAAGGAGGCACCACTTGTATTTGACTTTTATAATAAGAAGGTTGAAATTCAAGCTCTGGCAATTGACAAGAGTAACAATACTGAGGGTGTTATTCCTACAATTGCAAATATCAACCATGTATAATTTATTGGTGTAGAGAACATTGATTTTGTCATTCCTGAGGAAGTTTAAAATCCAAAGTTGATGCTGTTAGTGTTTCTTCTCCCTCTGCCTTCACCAACACATGTTTCTATCTTCACAATTGCAAGTTGGAATTTTTCTATGGGCTATTCTAATTAACCACTGCTCACCAATTATCCTTTTATTGTGTAGATCAAGTAGCCAAAAAAAATTCTACTAAACAACATCAATTTCTAAAACCTTCCGCTTGACCATAATACTCCACAAAGCAATTAGAACCAAAATATCCTGACCAGCTAATTTTATACAATTCAAGTACTACTTAGTACAGTAGATTACATCATTTTGTTCAAACCACATTTGATTTTATAGGAATTGATTTGCAAATAGTAAAAAAAGCAGCAATGCTAATTTCCTAAGAGTAAATAAGGTAATAATGCTATCACTAGATTTTATAAGAACGTATTAAAAGTATTCTATGTAACAATAATAACGCAACACACAAAAGTTGCGCTTCACTATTCCCCTGTGTATTATAAAAAAGAAAAGGAAATGATTTAGATTGAAGAAGAAGGATGTAGTAGCAAGGCATAATTTAGGGAAAGGATTAGAGATAAGAGGAACGAATTTACAAAAGAGGACTGATTAAAAGGCGAAAGAGAAAATGGGGCGTAGGTCGAGAAAGCGATTACCCTTTTCAATTCCTTCTTTCGAATCTCCTTCCGGTAAGCATCGGTGGGGTTCATCACCTTGCCACCCTTGGTCGTCTTCATTTTGAACCTCTTTCTCTCTCTCTCCCTTTCAGAAGCTCCTTATTCTTCTTCCTCTTCTACTTTCTTCGCTTCTTACGTTTCACCCAAATCCCTTTCCCTCTTCTTTTCTTCCTTTCTTTCTTCTTCTTCTTCTTCTTCTTCTTCTTATACTCCGATTTCAATTTGGAAGGGAACACGAGACAGAGTCACAGAGATAAACAAGAACGATCGTGTAAGCCCATACGCATGAGGCCGTAACGATCCATTCATGCACAATCGTCTCTATTGAGATGGAGGAAATATAACACAGATAGCATATCCTTCCTGATTCGCCCGGCCCGTCCTTTTACACCTCTTATTGGGCTTGTATCTGGGCCTTGGCGTAACCTTCTCCTATTTAAGCAGATTCTCAAACTGGAGGATCGACCATACCATCACAAGCCCGTGAGCCTTTGCTCACCTGGATCGGCATAGTGAGCTAGCTGCTAACCATGCTCAAACTTAGGAGTAGTTTATTGTGTTTAGATTAGTTGTAAAAGAAAATTATGTTAAAAATTAATTATATATATAATTTATTTTTAAGAAAATTAATTTATGTTTGGATATATTATTTTATAATTAATTTTAAGAAAAATAAATTTATGTTGATGTATATAAAAAATTATTTTTATGTATTCAATTATTAAAAGATATATAAAATGATATTAAAAAAATAATTTAATTGAAAGAAAATAATATTTATCACCCATAACTGAAAAATAATCAAATGAGATTTTGAGAATAATGCTCAAAAGATAACTTTCCAAAAAGAAGTAATTTTTTAGTGTATGAATAAATAATCATTAATTGTAATCAGTTTTATCTACTTTAACCAAACATAAAACATGCTATAACTTATATATAAAAAGGTTTTATAAAATAAAAAGTTATTTCAAAGAAAAAATAAGCTTTCCCAAACACCTTAGCTTGGTTATCTTGTTTGTTTGGTTCTAAACAAATGAAATTAGAGGATTATTTTGATATTTAAAATAATTAAAAGATTAAATTGATGATTTGTATATATTTAAAAGAATAAATTAAATATATACTCTTAATTTTTTATCATATTATTTTAATATTCATTTTTATATTGTGTTTTTTAGTTGTCTTTGTTTGAATAATTCTTTAAATATAAGATTAATTTTATTTAAAATATTAAGATATTCTCTTTCAGCAAGTAATTTCTCACATGATTAATAAAAATTTAAAATTTATAAAAAGTTATTTAATTGAGTAAGTGTGTCAAAACTTACTATTGTAGTAAGTTATTTAACTGTAAGAGTAAGTCTTTACACACTTACTCAATTAAATAACTTTTTATAAACTTTGAATTTCATCAATTTAACTGTTGAATCATGTAACATTATCATGAAGATCATGCATACTAAATTTAAGATAAATTGGACATGTATAAATATCTAATTTTATAACTGATATTTATTTATATTTTAAAAAACATATTATACGTTAAAAGAAAGTAATTTAATGAAATATCAATTAAATTTAAAATTTTATAAGCTTTATTTACCATATTGATAAAAATTAAAATTTATAAAAAATTATTTAATAAAATAAGTATATTAAAATTTACTTTTAAAATAAATGAATTCTTATCTATTTATATTATATATATATATATATTTCGAGTATGTGACAGTGCAGATTAGAAAACGCAAGAGGTGACTGTGGTGTGGCCAGTGGCCAGTGGCCGCACATGAATTGAAGAGACGTATATGTAATTGTAATGTATAGGATTAGAGAAATAATATTTACATATATACTTTATCTCATATATTCCATATATATTTTTTTTTTCTCTTATCTTTTCTTTTAATATTAAAAAAAGTAGATAAATAAAAATATAATATAATTTTAATTTATTATCAAAATAAATAAAAATTACATTATAATTTAATAATATATTAATATATAATTAAAAATTAAAATTTTTAAATAAACTTTTTAATAATATGTTAATATATTATTACTAAATTAAAATTAAACTTATAAAAATATATAGAATATATGAGATAAAATGTGCGAGAAATTATCATTTCTCGTAGCAGTAGCATGAAAGAGAGCGCTTGAGTTGAGACATGAGAGAGAAGACAACACCTCACTCGAAGACAAACTGTAGCGCCGGCATGGATTGGACTGAGCCCTTGCCAACCCTCCCCTCCCGTTTTGTAGTTTGTAGTTGTACTTTGTAGTTTGTACTCACCCATGGGATGAGAGAGAGCATGGCCATGACCCACACCTAACCTAACCCTCGCCTCTGCGCCAAAATGAATACCTAGGTAGCCCCTACGAGTCTACGACCTCTATAGCTAGTTAAATCAAATAGCATTTGCATTAAAACTTTGAAAGCGCCAACGCCATAATATAAAAATCAACGACTAAATGACCTTCTTCAGAAAAATAATTTTTTATTAATTTATTTTAAAATTAATTATGTAGTTAATTATATTAATTAATAATTTATTTTAATTTTAATATTTAATACCTTTGAGTCCTCTATAGGATTACACCAAGGGTCAACTTTGAGTCTATATCTTTTCACCTTGATTTTGGACGTACTTAGTGGACACATCCAAGATCCAGTGCCTCAGTGCATGCTTTTCGCAGACGACATAGTCCTGGTGGAAGAGTCGAAACAAGGAATAAATGATAAAATAGAGCTATGGAGAGAAGCTTTAGAATCACATGGGTTTCGACTAAGTAGGAGTAAAACAGAATATATGGAATGTAAGTTTAACAAAAGGCGATCTAACTCTGACTTGGAAGTGAAAATTAGTGATCATATTATCCCACAAGTTGAACGGTTTAAGTATCTTGGATCTATTATACAAAATGACGGAGAGATTACAGGAGATGTAACTCATAGGATTCAAGCTGGGTGGACAAAATGGAGAAATGCTTCGGGTGTTATTTGTAACCGCAAGATACCTCTCAAGCTAAAGGGAAAATTTTATAGAACAGTTATAAGACCTAAGAATGCTTTATGGTACCGAATGTTGGACGGTAAAATGTCAACATGAGCATAAGTTAAGGGTTGCAAAGATGAGAATGTTGCGCTGGATGAGTGGACATACAATAAGAGATAAAATTAGGAATGAGTGCATTCGAAAGAAAGTAGGAGTAACACCCATTGATGAAAAGATAACAAGTCTCGCCTAAGATGGTTTGGTCATGTGAGGAGAAGACCAATAGAAGCTCCGTTGAGAAGAATTTATAATTTGTAGGATAGTCCCTTACAGATAGGTAGCGGTATACCACTGACAACAATAAAAGATATCATTAAAAAGATCTTGAAATCAATGGTTTATCACGAAAGTATGGTTTATGAATGAAAGACTTGATAGGCGTCGTTTGATCCACGTATGACCAATTCACCTAGTGGAAAAAGACTTTTGTTGTTGTTTAATATTTAATACGTAATTAATCATATATAAATTATTAATTAATATAATTAAATATTTAATTAATTTTTAAAAAAACAAAACCATCATTTCCCCACAATCAATAATTAAACCTTAACCCCCCCCCCCATTACTCAAAGCAATTTCGAGCGCGCCAAACAGTTTAATAAATGAGCAGAGGACTTCAACACAACTCTGGCCCAGTGGCGGTGGCCCTTGGCCGTTAATTAAGAGCGCGTCCTCTTCACGCTTCATTATTAGAATTTGCAAATGACGAAACGGGCGCTCTTCATGCCATTCTTTTCTCAGTCATATCTGAAGCGCCAAAACGCCCTTGGCCGTTAGTTATAAGGTCTCTTTCTAGCAACCAAAAATTAATATATATCATTTATGCCCTTTTTTTAATTCCCATTTTCTGTTTAAAAAATTACAAGAGATAGGGCGAGAGCGAGAGATAAATACCTTACCACCCTCAACACCGAACCTCCCCTTCGCTCTCTCTCGCCGTTAATGGTGCTTGCTGCCGGAACTCTGGCCGTGGATGGACGGCGGCGATCCTTCCCTGTCGGATAAGGAGGAGGAGAACGATGAGGAAGACGCGCCAGACATTCTCTTGCGCGTTCGACTCGTCGATGCTCCCATACTCTTTTTCGTTTGCTTCCACAAGGCTCTGCGCTCTGAACTCGACCAGCTTCGTGGTTTGGCGGAAACGGCGTCGTTGGAGGATGAATCGCGCAGCACAGAGTTAATCCTTAAGCTTCAACGGAGATTCCAGTTTCTGAAACTAGCTCTCAAGTATCACTGCGCTGCGGAAGATGAGGTCAGTCTAAGTTATATCTAGGGGCCTGTTTGGTTGCTAAGAAAATAAAGGATGCTGGAAAAGCAAATTACTATAATGGCTCATCGTCAAGAAAGTAGTTTCCAAAGAATCAAGGATTTGCATCCTGAAATCTTGCTAAATGATTAAGCAGAAAGACCGAATACAAATCTATCAATTTAATTTGAGCTTTGTTCAACATTACAAATCACGTACATAGAAAAGAGTATAAATAATTATAATTTGTATGCCGGCTCGTAATTTTATGTTAGTTTGAGGAATCTGAACTTCAAACTTTATCATTAATTTGCCGATCGAGCCGGGTTTGTGTTGATTACAATTTGTATCAAAACCTGTCTGTTCTTATATATATGCTGACTTTTTTCGTCTAATTGTCATCACCGAAGTGGTAGAATTTACTTTCCTTTTTTTATATATAATTTTTCTTTTATGTCAACTTTATGTTACTTCACTGTGTATTGTAGAATTTTTCAGCTACTTTTTTATGAGTTGTAGGTAAAAATGTTTGCTTCATGTTTAAATTAATTCATATACAAAGAAGAAATGGTCCCTGGACTATCTTCGGATTTTGTAAAGCAATAAAAGGCCTTAAGTGTACGTGAAGGTACAGAATGTACTCCAGATATCCGTAAATGGTAATGTTAGACATTGCTATCTGTGTTTCTTTCATGTACTTTTCAGTAATTAAGCAAGGAAAAGAAGAAAAGGGTTCTTAATTCCTTAAATCAATTCTGATAACGAAATTTGTATGGCTTATTTACCTTGTTGACAACCTCCCAACTAACTGTAGACTTGGCTAGATTCTAGGTAGTGTTCAATCATCAGTCTCCATTAACACTAACAAAAGAATGAAAAGAACTGAAAGAGAAATATCATTGGTGCCTCACCAAGAGTTGTACACTGTCTTATTTCTCTCCCACTTTGTCTTTCAATATATTTGTTTTCATGTCTGCAAGTGCATGTGCGGAGCTGTGATATCTGTATCTGTGATAAGGTGCATGTAATTTGTGATTGTTATCCATTTGAGGTTCTGAATATAACTTAACTTTTTGGCAGGTTATCTTCCTTGCACTCGATATACATGTAAAAAACGTGGCATGTACATATTCACTAGAACATAACTGCACCAATGACCTCTTCAATTCTATCTTTCATTGCTTGGATGAGCTCATGGGTCCAAATGAGAATATTTCCAAGCTGTTACAAGAACTTGTGTCCTGCATTGGCATCTTGCAAGCCTCCATTTACCAGCATATGCTGAAAGAAGAAGAGCAGGTAGCTGTTTGTTATTGTTGTGATTCATGAAAAATTACTCTAGTTACACTTTATGTTGTTTCCTCAGCTCATTTTACAGACATGATGCATTCACTTCGTTACTTTGTCTTTCTGACTTTGCTTTCGTTGGTTTATTTCCCGTTTGTTTAAACCTATTGTGAAAAGACATGCTTCATTAAATGCAGTCTAAACATATTTAATTTATTTGTTTACATGAAACATGTATTTAAGAATTTTATATCTTGTTTCATATAGTTGTTGAATTCATGTTCGCGGGCTCCATTTTTCTTATGGGATATGGATCATGATGCTGAATGCAGCTGTAATAGAAAGTTAGGAACTGTCTATCTTGTAAGGAATGTGAGTGTCAACCATTTTTTGTCTTGTTCAAAAGAAAATCCATTGCCCTCAAGCCCTCTGCATTAAAGCAAAGGCTTAGAATTTAATGAAGTTGATCACTTCTATTAGTTTAGCATGAATACTCTTTCAAGGTTGTTCAGGAGGATTTTAGAGTGATCTAGTGTATGTTTGTAGATGTTGAAACAAAGTATTTTGGAGAAATTGTGTGTTTCTTATTTATATTATGAGTGCATTAAGCACATAAGCTAATTAATGAGTTAATTAAGGACTAACTATAATTGACTAATATTTTAATTAGTGCTAAATATGCTAATGAATCTAGACTAGTATTCTATCACTCCTCAAGTTGGAGCTTATTAAGTTCTGAATTTGTTATAAATAAATTCACTAATGATCTATTTGTCTTAAATTCATCTCAACAACGCCCCCAAGGAGCGTTGAGAGAAAAAAGTTTTCGTTTACTTCTTTCAAATGCTCGTGGAACGGCATGTAGAAGAGTATCGCGTTAGCAAAAATCTTATTCAAACAAGCTCTAACTCAGCAAAATGCAAAATGAGCATTGTTGCAAAGAAAACTTAGCAAGATGTTTGGAATAAACACGGTTAGAATTGTATGAGGAAAAGACATCCCCAAAAAAGACATACAAGAAAAATTTCTTAACAACTAATCATACATAAAGGCCCAAACTTCTCCAAAATTTTCAAAAACAAGGTTTAGAACCTTTAAACCTCAAGAATAGCCTCAAATTTAAATTTATGAGACCAAAAGTCCTTGAAAAACAAGTTTGGAATGTGAAAAAGTGAGGGCAATCAGAGCCAAACAGTACTAAATCGGCAGGAAACGAGGCAAACAGAGGCGGGAGTAGAATATTCAATATTCCACGCAAGAGCAGCAGCCAAACAGACATGACAGCAGACAAGAAACTTGTGACTGAAGCCGGGATCAGGCCGGAAAAGGAGGGGCGACCTGATTTGTGGTGGTCGCCGCCGGAGAAGTGCCGTCACACGCCCTTGCTGGAGTGGGATGGCAAGTGGCGGCGCGCGGTTGGGTTTCCGGCGACGATCTTCCACCTCCTAGCTAATCAATGGCTTCCGGATGCGACGATGATGTTCGTTTAGGAAAAAGGGTGAAACAGCGACGGCAGCTGAATTTTCCGGTAATGAAATTGGCGAGAAAACCGAACAAACAGGACCGGGCTTCACCGGAATGGGTGAGTCAACCTGATATTGACAAGAAATGGCTGGAAAGGGTGCTGGACGCGCTGTCACGTGCCGGTGTGTGGCCGGAAGGCCGCCAGAGAGAGGCGGTGCATGGATGGGCCAAATGTACTTGAAACTTCGTGGGCCTGCAGATCAGCACCTTCTAAATCCAATGGTGGGGTCATATCGCTCATCGAAGACTGGGACGGTAGAGATCCGAAGATGGCAGCTGCAGCAGAGAGGAAAAGAACACCGGAAAAGGTGAGACAGCCACCAAAATTTATAACATGGTGAAAACATGACATCTATCAAACTAAGGAGTTCCATATTTTGGGAACTTATTAGCAGAATAATGACGGGAGTAGGTGAATGAGAATGGTACTGTTATGATATCAAGTTGAAACAGAAAGTATTTGAGAAAAATTATGTTTATTATGTAGGCACGGTCCATCTTATTTATTGTGAATGCATTAAGTACATGAGCTAATTAAAGACTAATTACGATGCTAATTAACAGCTATTAACTACATTTAACTAGAATTGACTAATATTCTAACATGCGCTAGATATGCTAATGAATCTAGTTTACCATGTTAATGAATCTACTAGTATTTTAACGGTAGAGTTGGATGAATGGTACAAATTAAATTTGTTCTTGGTTCTTGAAATATTGCACATTGAGTGACATATTCTTGTGCTTAATTTGTATCTGTCAGAACATTGCAATGGTGCTAACGCAGATATCCTTGATTTGCACATGAAATAGACAGATCAGAAAAGGAAATAAAGTATATGGTCATGACTAGTCACTAACTCCTTATAGCACTGTATCTGGTCTATATCAATTATGATCTGTTATCTGTTTAGGTTTACCTTTCTCTTATATGCATGGTTAAAATTCAGTCTTCTGGTAATTAATTGCTTGGACATCTATGTTGTTGATGACAATCTTCTGTTAATGGAATCTGTGAACCATGAAGTTGATTGCAGGACAAGGAAATGTATGACGAGGTAAAACAAGAAGGGAGAAAAAAAGCAATACTTAGAAATGGCATTTTTGACCTACATCTTTAATTTTGATACCATATTCTCTAATGTATGTTTCTTCACAAGATCATGTATTTGAACATTCTCGAATTCTGATAGTCACACATTCGTTATCAAATTTGTACACTGCTGCAGGTTTTTCCTCTGTTGATGCAGAAATTATCTACTAAAGAACAGGCTTCACTTGTGTGGCAATTCATATGTAGTGTTCCTATAGTGTTGCTGGAGGAAGTTTTGCCATGGATGGTATCCTTCCTTTCTGCAGACAAACAAGCAGATGTAACTCAGTGTTTAAATGAAATCGCACCAATGGAAGAAGCATTGCAAGAGGTTTGCCACAGTTCAGTACTTGATCTCTTTTCATAAAACTCTCTGCCTTCTTACTAATTTAGATATCATTGTGAAGGTTTTGATTTCTTTTCTTGGAAGCAACAACCAAACCTTCAATGAGGCATATTTTCAGAGTGAAGAAGTTCAAGGTGCTGATGGATCCCTACCTATTGAAAGTTCACTTGGGTTGAGTTCTTGCAATAGGAACTTCAAAGAAATTTCAAGTCAGATGAAAGCGAATGACCTTGAAATAGAAGACGTGTCCAACCAGTTTAATGTTCTTCATCTTTGGCATGATGCCATCAAGAAAGATATGAACGAAATTCTGCAAGAACTTTATCTAATAAGAAATTCCAGCTGTTTTCAGAATTTAGATTCAATACTTATCCAACTAAAATTCTTTGCTGATGTCCTCATGTTCTACAGGTAATGCTTCTGACTTTTTTTTTATTTTGGAGGAATCTAACTAATTTGTTTTAACTATGCTTTGAAGGCCAATCCTTCTATTCTATCTAAAATGCATATTATTGTTCTTTTCAGTTTTCTAATTTCTTAATATAACTTTCTGATTACAGCAATGCTCAGAAGAAATTCTTTTATCCTGTACTGAATAAACTTGCTTATGACTGGTTGTCCAAGTCTATTGAACAATTTCTTGGTGAAAGTCACATCGAAGATTTACAACAGTTGCTATTCTTTAACTCTGAAAATGAAATGCCTTTGTGCAAATTCGTAGAGAAGCTTTGCAGAGAACTTGAATCATTTGTATCAGGAGTCAGCAAACAATTTGCTTTTCAAGAAATTGAGGTATACTGTTTAAATCACTTTTTGTTTTTTCCTTTTACCAATCAAGGCAGGGAACTGGAGAACAGCATATTAGTAATATATGATAATGGTTTTTTTAACCTTTCAGTTTATCCTCAAATATAACAGCTTAATGAAATCTCCACATATTGTGGTTTTGAAACTATTATTAATTGTAAAAGTATGATCTAAATAAAAATGTAGCAATGATATGGACCTATCCCCTTGTGCAGACACACTCATTCATGAAGTTCTCTATAGAATGAAATGGTTCTTAATTTGAATTGCATAAAAAAGAAATGAACCCCCCACCCCACCCCACCCCACCCACAAAGAAAGAGGGAGAGAGAAGAGAAGAGAAGAGCAAGAAGTGAGAGAGAGACAGAGATTAAATCTCCATGTTTCCAAAAAAAATTCCAATTTATGGGTATATGTTAGTTCCATATTTATCAACAAATTGTACTTCCTCTATATAAGTGTTGCTACACAATAACATTTCAAATGTTTGCCATTTTGACACCCTTATTTTTTATCAGGTATTTCCTGTCATTAGAAAGAACTGTAGAAACGGAATGCAAGAGAGACTTCTGAGCTTGAGCCTGCACATGATGCCACTTGGGTTGCTAAAATGTGTTATAACTTGGTTTTCAGCTCACTTATCTGAAAACGAATCCAGGTCCATTCTCTATTGCATAAAGAAAGGAAATCATTTTGCCTGTAAAGCTTTTGCATCGCTATTACATGAGTGGTTCCGCATTGGTTATTCAGGTAAAATGTCTATTGAAAAATTCCGACAGGACTTGCAGCATATGTTCAAAAGCAGATGCTCTTTTTTAACTGAGAAAATTAAGGAAGATCCTGGGTTTTCTTTCTTAAATTCTGACAAGCAACCTCATAAAGGATCTATTGTCTCTGGCGAGAATTGTTTGTCCTATTCCTCATCTTCTGGATCCAACAAGGTGAACAAGTATGAGACACCATACTCTACAGGAATTAATCTGCATATATTTTTCCCTGCTACAGTTGTGAAGTTACATCAGAGTCCTAGATTTCATGCATCGAATGGTTCTTCTATTTCCTTTCTTGATGATCCAAAACCAATTGACCTAATATTTTTCTTTCACAAGGCTATCAAGAAAGATTTGGATTACTTAGTTCTTGGCTCAGCTCAGTTAGAAGAAAATGCTAAGTTGCTTATGGATTTCCACAAAAGATTCCATCTCATATGTTTTCTTCATCAAATCCATAGTGATGCAGAGGATGAGATAGTTTTTCCAGCCTTGGAGGCAAAGGGTAAACTCAAAAACATTAGCCACTCCTACACCTTTGATCACAAACTTGAAGTTGAACACTTTAAAAAAATATCCTGCATCCTTGATAAGATGTCTGAATTACATCTTTCAGTTTCTAGTATTGATTCAAATATAAGGGAGAAGAGAATGCTAAGGCATCATCACTTATGCAGGAAGCTGCAAGAAATGTGCAAATCAATGCATAAATTACTTTCTGACCATATAAACCGTGAGGATATTGAAATTTGGCCTATAATTAGAGAATTCTTCTCCAATCAGGAGCAAGGGAAGATCATAGGATGCATACTTGGAAGAATAAGAGCAGAAATATTACAAGATATGATACCTTGGCTAATGGCATCTTTAACACTGGAAGAACAGCATGTTTTAATGTTCTTATGGTCCATGGCTACTAAAAATACAATGTTTGGTGAATGGTTAGGTGAATGGTGGGATGGGTACAATATAGCTAAGGCAACAGAGGGATCAAATGATCCCCCTATACAGACTGTTGAGCCACTGGAGATTATATCCAAATATTTATCTGAAGAAGTTCTTAATGAATTACAAGAAGAATCCTCTTCCAACAAAAGCATAAATTATTTGCAGAAGGATCATATTGGAGATAATGTTGAGCTGTCTAACTACGATTTTGATGGCAAAGTTAAGGTTCATAATGCAGAACAAAATAATAATGAAGGTTCAAAATGCACAAGTCAATTGCATGACAATAACAAACATGCTTGCAATGAAGTAACAGATATCACAAATTCGATCAACAATGAAGGTCGATCTTTCCAATTTTGTGACAAGTCTGGGCATTATGACCGACTTCTGAAATTGAGTCAACATGATCTGGAGATGGCAATAAGAAGGGTGTCTCGTGACTCGTGCTTAGATCCTGAGAAGAAGTCATACATAATACAGAACATGCTAATGAGGTTGGTCATGCTTGTGGTTTTTCTAATGGTTTTGTTTTATCTCGCCAAATTTTGGAGAAACCATAAGAATATTGCCTAATTGGTTTTACTGAGAGCTTGAGTTTCAATAAATAATAAAATTGCCATGATACTTGGACAGTCTTACTGGCAAGGTTGTGGAATCTTGCTTGATTTTCCTTACCATTGAATTTTCAGAAGGCAGTGAACTATGTCAGGCCTTGAGAATCAAATGTATGCCTTGCATTAGAATGCCCATGGATTTTAAATGAGATATTGCGACATATATTAAAGAATATTGATATTATATTCACCAGAAGTTAGCATACAAAATTTTGAGTAGATAGTGTATCCCTGCTTAAATAAGTATAGTTCTAGAACTAATTGAAATATGATGAGGGAACTCAATTGCAACTTCACCAATCTATTCCAAGCCTATGCTAGCCACACACTTGTGGAGTTTAACATTTCTTTCCATATAATTTCAGCCGTTGGATTATTAGACAGCAGATCTCTTTTACAGAAGTCAATATCAAAAGCGATGGGCAGGAATTTCCTGGGAAGCATCCATCTTACAGGAACCCTCTCAAACTAATCTATGGTTGCAAACACTACAAGAGAAACTGTAAGCTTTTCGCTCGCTGTTGCAACCAACTTCATGCTTGCATACATTGCCACAATGAGGTATCGGATCATTCAATTGATAGGTAAGGATAGTATATGTTCAGTCTATGTTCTATTTTTTGAATTGAGGAATTCTATTTTTCCTTATTCAAGTTTGAACCAATTGCCTAAATATTTGCAGGAAATCTATCACAAAGATGATGTGCATGAAGTGCTTGACGATTCAGCCAATCAGTGCCACATGCTCAACAGTTTCCTGCTGTAATTTATCCATGGCAAAATATTACTGCAGGATCTGCAAATTATATGATGATGAAAGGTAATGTAGCTTAATTGGTCTCTTTTTATATACTTTTAACTTTATTTTAGAGAATCATTCAAGCATTCATGTTTTATTTACTTTCAATCCAATGGTGGATTTTGTAAAATACCCATCCTATAAAATGTTATTCATCGGTGCAAGAATGATTTTGATTTACACCAGTGTCATCAAATCCTAACCCATATATATATATATAGACACCCACTAATTTTCTTAAATAATATTTAACTTCATCTCTCATTACATAATAGAATAACAAGACTGTTGAGGGAGAAAAGAGAGATTAAAGAATGATGAAAACCGTGTGTTGTAAATGGGCACACTAATCTGATTATATAGCCATTAGGAAATAATTGCATGCTGCAGTCAAGGATCCTAATTTTCTAATTATGGGGCTTTGGGTTGACTACTGTATATACGTTGAACCTGGACATCCAACCCTATCTAGTAATTATAATACACGTTTACAACACTCCCCCTCAAGTTGGAGCATATAGGTCATATGCACTAAGCTTGTTTCAAAGATAACTCATTTGAGGACCCCTTAGGGATTTGGTAGAAGTATTCAAAACTAATGGTGATATCTCTGGATAGGATCTTTTCCCTAATAAAATTGCAATCTACCTCAATGTGCTTGGTCCTCTCATGGAAAATTAGATTGGAGACTATATGCAATGCGGCTTGATTATCATAGATGAGTGTCATTTGCATAACCTCCCCAAACTAAAGCTCCCCAAGCAGTTGCTTCAACCAGATGAGCTCACAAGTAGTTGAGGCCATGGCTTGGTATTCTGCTTCCGCACTAGATCTTGTGACCACATTTTGGTTGTTGCTCTTCCAAGATATCAAATTGCCCCCAGTAGGCACATAATAGCTAGAAATGGATCGTCTATCAGTTGAAGAACTAGCTCTGCACCTGAGTACCCTACAATCTGTGTATGTCCTTTATCTTCATAGATAAGGCCTTTTCCTAGAGCTCCCTTAATATGTTTCAGGATACAAATCACGATATCCCAATGACCCTCGCATGGAGAGTTTAAGAATTGACTGACCACACTGACTGCAAAAGAGATACTTGGATGGGTAACTATGAGATAATTTAGTTTCCCAACCAACCTTTTGTATCTTTCTGGAACTGATAAGGGCTCCCCATGATACACTAGGAGTTTCACATTTAGATCCATAGAAGTATCAATGGGTCTGGCATTTAGTAGACCTGTTTCTTCAAGGATGTCCATGGCGTACTTCCTGTGTGAAATGACTATACCATCCTTGGATTGTACAACCTCAATATCTAAGAAATATCGGAGTTTTCCAAGATCTCTGGTTTGAAAGTGGAGGAGGAGATGTTTTTTCACCTGACATATGCATGCCATGATGATCACTACTTGTGATGACAATGTTGTCCACAAAGACAATCAAACAAATGCAACCTTGGGCCGTGTGATGGTAAAACACATAATGGTCTGCTTCGCTTTTGGTCATACCAAAGTGTTGTACTACAGTGCTAAATCGACCAAACCAATCCCGAGGAGATTATTTAAGGCCATAAAGAGATTTGTGAAGACGACAAGCTAAGTCAGAAAACTCCTCTTGAACAACAAACCCAAGTGGTTGCTCCACGTATACCTCTTCTTGTAGATCACCATGAAGAATTTTTTTTTAATGTCAAGCTGATGGAGAGACCAATGGTGAATAACAGCAGTGGAAAGAAAGAGCCAAACAGAGGTTATCTTGTCCACCGGAGAAAATGTGTCCCCATAATCTAGGCCAAATATTTGAGTGTATCCTTTAGATGGGGATTGAGGAGCACTGAGATGACTACATCACCACAACATGCTTAGGGAACAACATTTGATATAGTTGTGCAAATGTGAGAATTATTGGTGTGTGGAAACTGATATGTTGTCACTTCAATAGGTTATAGGTAAATTTGATTGTTGAAACTTGAAAGCCCTTGGGCCAGCAGTTGTGAGCTAGTCCCCAAGAGCATGATTTAAATGGCATTTTAATGCTCCTCATATCTATATGGAAAGCACGTTTTAGAAACCTATGGTAGGATGACCTTGTTACTTTCTTATCCTCAAAATATTTCATCAATAATATGATAGTAATAATGGGGCCTACCTTCACTATCTTTCAAGTTCTCTCTTAATTAATGAAAATGATCAAGTGAATGGAGGTCATGCCTTGTCACCTTATCTAACCATTTGGTTTTCATTATGCTAATATTTCAAATTTTGTTACTGCAGTTCTTCTTTTATCATTTAAAAGAAAAACTATTACTACAAAACCTCTTATTTTTGAAATTTTCAACAGGGAAATTTACCACTGTCCCTATTGTAACCTGTGCCGAGTTGGAAAGGGCTTGGGTGTTGACTACTTTCACTGTATGAATTGCAATGCTTGTATGTCTCGTTCTCTTATGGTACATACATGCAGGGAGAAATCTTTAGAGGATAACTGTCCAATTTGTCATGAATATATCTTCACATCCTGTTCTCCAGTAAAAGCCCTCCCATGTGGTCATGTGATGCACTCAACATGTTTTCAGGTACTTCCTTGTATTTTTTTCCCCACAAACATGCAGAAAATAAAGAGACAACTTTAGCAGTGTTTATGACGGTGCTTCCAGGAATATACCTGTTTTAACTATACCTGCCCAATATGTAGCAAGTCACTTGGAGACATGCAGGTCAGTTATTATTTAATGTTATTACTTATCCTGCATCAGGACATATTGTTTATATTGCTGCAAATACATTTTTACCATGGAATTTTGCATTATTTACATAGTTACATGTGCTGGAGAGTTACGAAAAGCTTTTTTGTCCTCTGTTGATTATAAATATTTCTGATTTAATGGAATATGAAGAGTTGAATGAAATCATGCCACTAAAAGATTCACAGAAGTTGATGAATTCTGGCTTTAGGAGTTGCTAGTTACTACATAATAGTTGCATCATAGTTGTAGCTGGGAAAAATAAAATCTGTGAAGGACTTTGTAAATACTTTCTCATTGGTATTTGTACAAAAAATGCTTCAACCAACTGACCAGTATAACAGTTAGAAAATGGCTTCCGCATTCTCTGATTTGAACGTCTGCCTGTAGGGTCCCAAAAAATGCATTTCTACTGGGACAAGCATTTATGGAGGATGTCGTAGATTTTTTGGCATAGGCGATCCTTTTGTCACCTTGCATATTTTTTGTTTCAGTTATTTTTTTTTATCATTTTCTTATCTCATTCTCATTTTACGTGCTTGAAAGACTCTTATGCAGCTGTTCAAGATTTAATTTGCCTGTTTGAATTAGCTGAACTGCCAAGTTGGATTTTTAATCTTTTGTTATCAGTACACCGTATATCTTAAGAGGCAATGAGCTCCCTAAATCCATCAGAATGCTTTGCAGGTATATTTTAGGATGCTAGATGCGTTATTGGCTGAAGAGAAAATTTCAGATGAGCTTTCAGGTCAAACTCAGGTTTGTCAGCCATTTTTCTTACTTTCCAGTTGTCATATATTAAGCTTTAATTTTGTATGGTATTCCGAAATGTATACTCTGATTGACCTTGTAAGAGCTGCAGGTTATACTCTGTAATGACTGTGAAAAGAAAGGAGCAGCCCCCTTCCATTGGCTTTACCACAAATGCCCATATTGTGGTTCCTTCAACACCAGAGTTCTATGACTCTTCCATTGTGCGCATAAATATTTACTTCTCCCTAGCTTATTTGTATTTAAAATTAGATTGTATTTTATTATTTAATGTTTGTCGCTATGGCTTATGCCAAAACAATCAATCTAGTGTAAGAATAATTGTCTTGCTGCATTGCATGTAATTTATTTAAACTCTTCTCTTCCGGTGCAAGTATTAAGAATCATCATTGCATCTTCAGTCTGAAAACCAAGAGATGCTAGTCATGACAACTTTCTACTAGTAGATATTTGCTATGTGCTTTCTTCCAGTGCTTTGCCGACTCATTAAATGCATGCAACACTGAGTGTGGATAACGCCATAATTTTGCCTTCTACTCATCAGGGTTCTGAACACGTCTGCAAATGGATCTTGTGCTATCTTCTAATTAATGCTGAGAAGAAGGCTGAGAAGTTATCAGATATACTAGCAAACTAGAGGAATATGGACGAGCTTTAAGTTAATAAGTAAATTATCAATTTTGGCATATTTGATTAAGCAGGAGTGTTTAACCACAACCAAAGTGACTATACCAAGAAAATTATATCTTCATGTGTGACCTTAAATTGAGAAGTACAGAGATGAATAGAAGTTAATTTGTGGCCAATATAAAGTGACACTAGAAACAGGCAGAAAGAAAGAAGTGAATGCATTCTTAAAAAAAAGTTACTTAAATGTGTAAGAATATAAGACTTTTTGAATAAGTGGATTTCCTCCCTTTCTATATTATGCTGATTATCTCTTTTCCTTTCTTTTCAATAATGAATTTGATTAAAACAGAGGTTACGTAAATGAAAGAAACACTTCAAAAAGGAATGACAACTTGGCAGTTTTTTGTTTCCTTTCTGTTCTTGTATAGCTATGAAGCACGAACACTTCAAGGAGGGGCGAGCCCATGTCGGACACGACATGCGAACACATTAAATTTTGTTGTGTCGCGGTGTCTGTGTCAGTGTACATGCCTCTTTAGTTTTTTAGTAATCTACAAATAATTCTTCCCTCCTTTTACTTTTCTTGAGGGTAGAGAAAGGGCAATAGGAACTTGTGACACTATGAAAACAATATCTCGAGCATCTGGCATATCCTTCCCCCCACACCCCCCCTCGCCCCTAACCTAAGAGAGAAGAAAATTTGATGAGGTGATAATTATCCTTATTTTGCAATAAATGTTTACCTATTTTGTTTATAAAATGTTTGATAAACCAATTCTAACGAGGTGCAATGCACCAAAAGGGATGCTACACTTGGCATATTTTGACAAGATATGCAAATGGATAATTATTTACCAACATTAAAAGTAAAGATTGGTAGCACTTTTCTAATATTGTTAGTATTCAAGATTGTTCATCAGTGTGTAGAATCAATAAAACAGCAATTCTACAAAGAAGATAATACGCTTGGGTTGGCAATACTAAGCTACTGAAAAACTGTTCTTGTACTGCACAATTACTTGCTGGTAAAATACAACCTGTGAAACTTGATCTTCAAATGTAGAGACAGCTATAATATATTCATTAAAATACGCGCAGTTAACCTCTAATTTCACAATACATGGTGGAATAGTTTGAAGCACATTGAGGTTTCTCTAGAGAAGATTTTCAAGTTGTGCTGTATCATGAATTAAGATATACATGGAAAGATGACAGCATCGATCTAAATAGATTTTAATATCAACCAACCTCCCCCCGCCCCCTCTTGTTTTGGGTAGTATATTTCTTGTCAAATAGGTGCTCAATACTTTGATTTATATAAACTTTCTGCACTTAATGGCAAAGAGAATGGAAAATTCCTGTCTCATATATTATCGTGTTTGAGTGTGAATGACAGAAGGATGGTCCACAGTGTTGTAAGATATCTTTGCCAATCGAATTAACATATTGGTGCTTGATTTACATTATTTTGCATGTTAGGCCACCTTCATATTTTTTTACCATGATGCTTGATATGGCTTGGATCTGTGAGAGCATAATTTGTTTTTTCTTGTTTGATAGGCTTGACAGCATAGTTAGTTATTGTTTTCACTCTTTCCAAGAGGCTGCTTACAACATCAGAAGGAAAGCTATAAAGTTGCTCCCAAATTTTTATGAAGTTGTATTGTGCTGATTATCTCCCAAGTCATTCTTTTGCATGTTAGACGTCAAATTGTTTCTGTATAGGTATAGAAAGGGCTAGCGGCTAAGAACAGTCAAACATATAGTATAGATTGATGAAAACAGCCTGTCTGGATATTATTCCTTGCCTCCACATAATCCATGCAATTTGATAGACAATGGATTGTATCTTTTTCTATTTAAATGTTGACAAGTGAAGGATTGAAAACTCAATAATGAAAGGAAACTTAGCACATTTTTCTTTTTGTTAAGGGGAAGGGGGCAGCTTACTGATCAGTTGACACTGGTAAGGCTGAAGCATGCAGCAGCACTCTTCAATTCATTCTCAGCAACATGCTCAGTGCACTTTCTCGTATCTTTCAGTGATTCTTCTGAACTGCAGGCAGATGTACAGTATCAAATATGAGCAATTTCATTATTGGAAATTGATCATAATATGCAGTTGTGCACACGATTACTTCGCCCTATTATACATTCCTTTTATGTTATTTATGCATTAAACTCTCAGCCTTATTTGACAAGCATTAAATGCAGTTGTTGTTTTTTCTGTCTGGTTAATGATTATGTCAAAAATGATCAATCTACCTTGACTCATAAGCCTCCTTGGAATAAATGTATGATTGCCTATCATCAATTGTATCAAAAAATGGATGCATCTCATCATAATCTTCAACAACTTCTTGTTGGATGGCTAGTGGTTGTGAGGTAACCAACTTAGTTTGCATTTCTATGGAATTGCTATTGTTATTTGCGTAGGGATGCTGAACCCACAAAGGATTTGTGACGTTATCCTTGGGATCCATGTAAAAGGAGTTATAAGCCACGCTATTGCTGTTGGAGTAAGAATGTTGCTGAGATACAGGCAAAGCGGCCACAGTGTTGTATGTCTGTGGCTGTGTAGTATGATTGAAGAGTGGGAGAGCATTACTACGTGGTGCCATTCCCAACTCTAATTGTGAAGTCACATCATCAGGCATGGACGGGCCGTGATGCTGGTGGTGTTGCCTGTACATCTCAAGCTGTTGATGAACAGCATGAAGTTCTTCTTCCACCTGCCATATTTGGTATTGCAGCCTGCAGATTTCCTCCCAACATCCATGCACAGGATACTTATCCCTATAATTTGCTTGACAAATGATAGAGTCCATAGCTATTTTCTTCTGACTAGGGTCCAAGATCTTTAATATCTTTATAATGTTGCTCACTCCAAATAGCTTGTGGACATTTAGAAATACCTTGGGTTGGTCTGCAGGGAAGTATGGAGCAAGAAGGCACTCAGGAGTGCACTTTCTTCTCTGGTATTTGCATGCCGCACAGGCCTGGGTTGTACCACCCTTAAGGGTCATATTTCCACCACCTAGTCAGATGCTGGAACCCCTGTGAGAAAGAGAAACTAAACACCACGATGATAAATGTTCGAAGAAACTTTTGTAAGAAGAAACAATGGCAGGAGAGAGATTTAGAGGGGATTGTTAGCACAGAAATGGGCTGCATTTTGATCACATTCACAGCAGGCTCTGTTAATATGCGGATGTGGTGGGTATTGAAAGACTGAGTAAGAAGAGATTGAAGAGAGATGCAAAATGTACGGAGTTGGTTCTTTCAAGAGTGAGACCGTTAAGGACAGGTGTTGAGAATGTGGTAAAGTCCTAATTTTTGGGGTTACCATATTGTGGTCGTAGAAAGTTTTTGTGCAACGTGGTTTCAGTAGTGCTCTTATTTCAATTTTGGAATGGTGGTTGTTTCATACATGGTTTGAAAAATCGGACCAGAATGGTCGGTCCAACCGGTTTAACCACGACTTGTGTGTCTGGCCGGTTCAGTTAGTCTCAAAAACCGTTTTAGTTATTGAACTGGAAAGAACCGGGATAAACCAGGTAGAACCGGTGACCCAGATGAATCGGATTCGGTTTTTGAAAATCGGTCGGTTCTATTTTTTTTAATTTATTTTTTTTTAATTTTTTATTACTTTTTCAGATTTTTAAATTATTTTTTCACATTTTTAAATTATTTTTTTAGGATCTTTTATCACATCAATCTCCTAAAAGTCATAACTTTTTACTCGTTCGTCCAATGTGAATGCATTTTATATCGATTTCACGTAACTTTTTAAGATCTATGTGATGAAAAATGAACTAATAAAATTGGACCAACTGATTTTTAAAATTATTTTCATAATAATAAATATATTTTAAAAAACTAATAATAGTTATTTTTTAAAATAAGGATTAAACCTTAATTTTTTTTCTTAAATTCCTATTACTCTCAAAATAAGATTATTTTAATTGAATATGTATATAATTATAATTATTACGTCATCTGGTTTCACCAATCGAACCATGATCCGGAGGTCTCGCCAGTTCGATCTCCGATCCAGTTCTTAAAACATTAGTTTCATACGTAGGCTGAGTTCGTCGTACCATGATATCACACAAAATTTTGGTTGGACATGAGAAGAAATTCTTACGTGCCATATAGTATTACATCAATATAGTAGACGTCAAAGCACAATAATGTCATTAGGTTAAATTTAAAATATTATATAATAAAATTTAAATCAAATTTGACAAAAAATATAACACATGTCAAAGCATAATAATATATGTCATTAGATTAAATTTAAAATATTACATAATAAAATTTAAACCAAATCTGAAAGTGGGAAAGAGTTTAAGATATTACCCTATAATATTTTTGAGACAACAAGTGGCCCAAGTGACTTTCTTCATTTCAAACCTCCTTTATCCACCTAATAATATAACAAGGACATAGCTTCGGCCTCGTAATTTTTTGTTGTTGTTGACGAGATAAATTTCAAATCTCTCTCTCTTTCTATCTATCTAAATATATAATATTCAAGACAAAGGATTTGCTTTAAGAACTTTGTCTAGGCCATCTCTCTCTCTCTCTCTCTCTCTCTCTCTCTCTCTCTCTCTCTCTCTCTATATATATATATATATATATATATATATATATAATATTGAAGACGAAGGGAAATGCTTTAAGAATTCTATCTAGGTCATGTAGATTGTGAATTGTAGGTTTTTTGACCTCTCGTGTAAATAGAAAGAATTTTCTCGATACGTTTGGAGAAGAGAAAGGAAGAAATTTCTTCCATTTTAAGTAAATATTTCCTTATTTGAAATTTTTTTTAAATAAAATAAAAAATTATCATGTAATCTTCTAATCATTCTTTATTTATTTTTATAAATATTTTATAATTCTCTTAATTTATAAATAAAAATTTATCTCTTTCATCCATTCTCCTCTAAACTCTTCAATACAAACATACCTAAATGAAATAAAATTTATAATAGCAATGTTTGCATAAATTTGAAATGCTTGTTTAAAAGTTTATTTTTTTGGTCAATGAACTCGGTTCAATTGACATTAGTCTGTCTTTAAATGCAAGCATTGCTATATTATATTAAAAGTACTTCATTTATAGGCATATAAGTCTTTTAATGATAATTAATGTCATTAGTTTTATTTTTTTAGGACTAATTTGATGACATAAATTAACATTGAAGGATTACATTGATACATTTATAAATTAAGGAACATCGTAATAACACTTATATATTTGAAGTACCAAAATAAACATTTATTCTTTTTTTTTCTTGTTACAAGAGGTCCAATATCTATATGAGAAAGAAGACGATAGGACCTAGCAGATATTTGGTCTTATGATCAAGTAGTTTCCTAAAAGACTTAAATCATGTTTGGATAAATAACTTATATAAGCACTTATTCGAGTATAGCTTATTTGAGTAAACTATCATAAGTGTAGTCTAAAATAAACTAAATAGTATTTGAATAAACACTTCGAAAAGCGTTTTTCATAAACCCTTTGGAATAAGTATCATGCATTTAGAGCATGTTTGAAAAAGATTAATTCTTTCCCAAAACAGTTTTTTTTTTAATAAAAAGCTATTTTATCTAAAATCTATCTTATTTGTTTAAAGTGTGTAAAATTGATTATAAATTAAGATTATTTTTCTATAACTAAGAACAACTTTTTTAAAAAAAGCTTGGATTTGGAGCTTTTAATTATGTGATTATAGATTATTTTAAAAACTTTGATAGATAAATACTTTTTTTACCTTAACTAAATAAAATTTTCAATCATTTCATATCTCTTTTAATAATTTAATACAGAAAAGCAATTCTTTTTATACAATTCAAACAAAATTCTTTATCTTAAAATCGATTATGAATTAACACATCCAAACATAAATTAATGTTCTCATAATTGATTTTAAAAAAAATCAATTATATATATAATCAATTTTTAACATAATTTTTTTCACAGCTAATCTAAACACACACTTAAGGGATATGCTATGGATTATCTCAATTCCTTAAGGTTAATTTTGTCAAAAATTATTATAAAAATAACTAACATCTAAGTTATTTTTAGCTTTCATAAAAGCTCATTTTCATAAACTTAAATTTTTAGCTTATGAAAATAAATCCAAAACAACTTATAAAGGTTTCTTAAGCTGTTTTATAAGTTCATCCAAATGGAATAAAAATATTTCACAAGTACTTATTATAATAGATAAGCTTAAATAAACTACACATAAGTATATCCACATAGCGCTTTAATATAAAAGCTTAGGTAACGTTAAGTTTTATACTAATCTAAATCAGCTTGTTCTACCCATTAATTTCCTTTGTTCTTTATCTACCCTCCTTTTTTTCCTTCACCAAGCTATCTTTCCTCTTCTTGGTTAAGATTATATCGAATCGAATTCACATAAGAGAACTGATTCAATGAAAAATATTATATTTTATATAATAAAAAATCATTACTACAACTTATAATTTCACTTTAATTAATTGTTACTTAATCCAATTATATAAGTCGTGCTCTGGTCTGTCTTTGATACCTAGAAAAAGGGGTAAAATGTTCCCCAATAACTTGGCCACCACTCACCAGAAACAATCTTTGATTTAACTGACATGAAAATTGTCTTAAGAGAAGCATAATATTGCGCCGCTCCCAGAAATTACTTTCGAAGAATTACCACTTAATGATGAGTTTTTAATACAATTTTTCATATAAAACTATATCCTAAAATTTTCACCCACATTTTTAAAGGTGTACCAAACTGACTATTAAATGTAACTCTTGGAGTGGGTAAAAGTTTATTTAAGTTTATTTAAGTACAAGTTATAAGCTCAAATCGTGCCAATGGTTCATTAATATATATATATATATATATATATATATATATATAATATTAGGAATTAGGAATTAAATAATAAACACTATATCAACTTGTCATTTTCAAAGGATCTAGTAATTGAAGTAAAATATTATCTTCACAGAAGAAAGATAAAGAAAGAACAGGCATCAAGAATTATACAACATAACAAGTTTTTAATAAGCAACTAATGACGAACTTATTAAACTCGAACAAATTAATTACTAAAAGAAAATTAGAACAATCCAAACCCCAACGGAAACTCTACCTACTACAAAGGCACAGCCTCACATAAAATATAAAAATAATTATCTTCAACAGAATGAGAGGGAACATATAAGGAGCAAAAATCTAGATGCCGAATTACAAAATTTTGCTCTAATATATAGAACAAAGAAGTATAACAATCCATCTCAATTGACGCTATTCGCAAAAATGTAGGACAAAATTGTAACATCTGCAACTAGAACTTGATATCATTACCCTCCTCTCCCTCTCCCTCTCTCTCTCTCTCTCCAAAAAAAAAAAAAGAGTAAGTATAAAAGAAAGTACAGTGATATGGATCCAAATGGAAGCTCCTCCTCAATTTACTGCTGCACATATCCCAGCATGTTCCATCACACACGAAAGGGAGAAAACTATCCAGTAGATCAAAAGATCAGTAAACAACACTCGTTTTTCAGCCGTAGTGGCAACAAAATGACATTTCCGTAAATCTAATTGTATGTAAGCTATACAGATCCTCTCTAATTTCCTTTTTGGGGAGGAGGGGGGAGGGAAAATTCTTTTGACAGCAAAAGAACAAATTCCCCCCCTACAAATGCTATATTTTCCCAACAGCAATGGGCAATTATTTCCATCATAAAACAGCCTAAGATTTTCTAAGCATAGCTGGGCAACCTCAACAATTGCGGTGCTACATACCAATACCAAAACCTGCTTATTGGATGGATACAAGAAATGAATGTGATATTTTCAAAATGGATCAATTGTGTTGAGCAAAGCTCGCTACCAAACACCACTCTCTGGGCTCTTCTATTTCATCCAGTTAATCTAAAAATGCTTTGATCATGATTCTCCCCCCCCCCCCCCACCTCCCCGAGAACCAGTTGTTCCTATTAAAACCCTGAATTGTATCACAAATTTTAAATCCTACAAATCCCAACTGAGGTATGTATACCAAAACTTGTTGACATCACCAAAGCTTGCAAGTTTATTTTCCTAAACCACTTCTGTGTCAGCAGAAATGCATCTGCATAAATAGCGCCTCACCAAAACCAGTTGGATGCCAATCTATGTCAAACTCAATGTTCTTCAATCCAGAAAATGATGTTATCAGTTGCACCAGAAAACTAGTTTACAGCTTCAAAGAAAAGAACCTGAGGTTGTAGATGCCCTCTTTCACACATTGAAAGAACATCAGCCCATCCACCAATTATCTGGTCATTGAAGAAAAAAATTGAACACAGCAAGAAGGGAAAGGGCAAAACATAATATATCATATGTTCAAAGATTCAACTCACCTTGACAGTCTTGTCATCATACATAATCCATCGCTCATGGTCATGACTATAAGCAAAGCAATGATAATGTTGGCCATAGTAGCAAACCTAAAAGTTTAAATAACATTTATTAGGCACACAAATGGTGCAGAAAATTGGGATTGCAGAGCACTATTGAACCAGCTATTCATTAAATATGTTAATATAGAACTAACACCCTGTGGTATTAGATATGACTACTTTTTTCCATACAAAACAGTAAATGTTACTCAGCCATCTAATACAAATCGGAAGAATGGACTGAAAAGGAGATAAAAATATATTGTTTATCTGTAAGTTTTCACTCATTATTCCCATTTTCCTTTATGAAAAAATTTGATAGCAGTATCATGTTTGTTTTAAAGTAGTACATAAACGAAATGTTCACTGTTTGGTGCAAACCTTTCAGGACTTTACTTTAAAATATAATAACATATAATGTGATATATGAAGCTAATTAAGTAAAAAAACAGTTAAATTAGGGTGGGGGAAGGGGTGGATGAGTAGAAAAACAAGCAGGGAAAAAATGAGTTTGAATGGCTTAAAGCTGCTTCCAGCTTCCCCCATTCTTGCTGCAGACACCATATTTTCAAACCTTATTTCAATTTTAAATTGTGCATTAAAAACCAATATTCAAAATAAATTTTTCTTATGAAACTTTTATATTGCACGTGTCCCTTCTTTAATAAAGCTAAATTCATCTCTTAGAGCTGCAAAGAAAAAACAATCAATACAAAATATAAACATTCCATACATATTATCATTCAAATACATACCACCGAAACCAAGCTATGGGTTCTTTTAGGATCTAAACCACGATAAAGGACACTGATATCTATCTCGGTGCTCAGGGCTGCCAGAGATGCTGTAATATCATTAGCACTCTCACATGTATTTTGCCAACCTAGAACTGCAAATACCAAACATGTAAGAGAAAAGCCAAAGAAGGCATACAAAAAAAAAAGGAAAAAATGTCAACATTCCACACGCAACAACTGAGCCACCTGTCATAAAAACATGGGGTGGAGTTGAAAGAAAATGATGGATGTAGTTGAGCTTGCCACAGCCACCAACTTCTGGATCACAAGCCAACTGATGGTTCATCTCCACAAGATTCAAAAGCTCATCAAAGGAGCCTTCAGCACACATAATCTGGAAAGTGAAGAAGGGATCCAGCTAAGGTATTTAACAAGCATAATCGTTCACTCATGTTTCCGGCAGCAGAAAACCAGCAACTCTATAAATTGTTAAATGTTAAAACAAAATATCCTTCCTAAAGATACCTTCATTGTCCGGAGGGCATTGGCATTTATATTGTGAAAGAAGGAAGTATACTTCAAGTGTCTGGACTCAAGACCACAATGGTAGCAGTTCAGTCGTTCAAAGATGTTCATTCCAAAATATGAATGTGCTATACAAGTACTGTTTGCACAATCCCAAGATCCCATGCAGTTGCTTTCCACTGATTCTGTATCAGAAACACTTGAACCACAAGTAAATGATCGATGAAGGCAGTCAAATATCACTGCCAGTACTTCAGAAGCATCATTCATCTGAGCCTGTCGAATTTCAGTATATTAATCTCATTGTCCACAGAAGAAATATCTTTTATCTCTTTTCTATGTCAGTGAAGTTACCTCCTGGAAGAAGTTACTATCTGGATATAGGTTGCTTAGAGCTATCCTCAGGGAAGTAGGTGCTACTGCTTCTTTCCTTGAATCCTTTGACGAAAGGTCCAGTGCAGTAAAGATTTCATACAATGCACAGACAACACAAGGATTACCCACATGATCATGCTCTGATCTTGATCTTCCAAGAAATTCCTCCCTAAAGCGTCTTAAATGCCACAATGACTGAGCTCATACAGAGACAAGAAGTTGTTTCAGGCTATGGAAAACATACATCAATGAAATAAAAGTGCACCAGCAGATATTATAATAAATTGGAAAATTGACTTGCAAAAGACCTACCTGTATAATAACATTGAGAAAACAATTATATTCACCCACTTCATTCTTCAGCCCAGTACCAAGCAAAGTAGCTCCATTCACATTCTCAGTCGTGTCTTCCTCCAGTGGAAAACCCAAACATTCTACTTGTGAAGTAGCTCTCTGTGACATTCTTAAACTGGAAACTGAAGGCAATTTTCCATGTGCTTGATATGTATCTGATAAAAAGAATCTCTTACAAGGTTAGAGAGTGATCATAGTTTCCATAATTCTTCAAGGAGATGAACCCAGAATTCCTTTATTAAGCAGGTGAAAGATTTTATTATAGTTAATTTAATGTAAACTGGAAACATTTGCATGACTGTCAGGATTTGGTAAATAGTTTATGCCAAGTCAAGTTTTGCTTGTAGCCCAAATAGAAATTATGGCTACTATGATGTTTTGTAGCTAGAGAAGTAGCAAATAAATTTATTATACAATTCAATGTACTTGAAAGGAAAGGAAAGTTGTCATTAAGTGCCCAGAAAGCAGGTAAAGTTTTGAATGTATTATTATAGATAAATGGCAAATGCAGCCTTGCAACATTTAGCCCAACCACAGACAATGGGTCTCTGTTGCATCATCAGTGAGAGCAAAGGGTATTATTCCATGTGATAAATGCAGCTAATTTTACCAACTAGTAGATGATATGAAAATCTAATTATCAAACCATGGAGAAAGTTGGCAGTAGAATTTGAAATGAAGAGCAAAACATTATTGAGCCCTGCCATAATCCAGTACGATTTAGCGTCATACCTGTATACAAGAAATCCTATTCTTCAGCATAGATATTGTCAAGAACCAACTATTCCAAAAGCTTAAGGTAGGTAAAGGCTCAAGAATGGTTTTATATCTCTAACACACCCCTCACACAAGAACCCTTTGGGCTTGAAGTACGGACAATGCACAAGCTCACTTTATCTTGTGTTGAAATTTAATTTAATTATGAAAAGTGGGAGCAGCAAGGATCAAACTCCTGATCACTTGATCATAGAGACTCTAATATCATGTCAAGAACCAATTATCCCAGAAGCTTAAGCTGTAAAGTAGAAGCTTAGGAATGGTTTTATATCAATAACAGATATAAACATATTCAACATACATCACAATTGCTTCAATGACTCAGATCATGCTAAAGATTAGTAGCACTATAACTCATGCTATTCAAACTTTTGTACATAATTATAATTGTAAATCAGATTCCATATTCGTTATGGATGCCCACTCTATTCCTTGTGTTTTTTTATTAAATAAACCAATCAATTTGAATGGTTATCCGTCATGTTGTAAATAAACTATGCAATCAATGAAGCCTATTCAGTGCTGGCCATATCCTATTACTTGAACCTAGTGCAGATATTATTAGCAAATATCCACAATCTGGTATTGATTTCACAGCTTCAGATTTAGCAAAGAAAGCAACAGGCTAAGGGGATTCAACAGATACAGAATAGGAGAAAGAAAAATCGTCAGAGAAATCTGCATTCAAACAACTTCATTTCCTTTCTTGAGTTATTTACAGTGAGGTGGATTTTGCAAGAAAGTAAAGATATATGGTAATAAGTATAAAAAAAACACATATTAGATGCATAAGATAACAGCAACCAGATAACATATATAGAGGGTGAAAAAAAATTTACCCAGACTCTGGCGTACAGCTTTTTTAAGATCAGCTTGGAATCTTTCCTCCTCCTCATCTTCCACTTGCAACTCTTTCAGTGTCTTTGATCCATTGTTCTCCCACACTGATGGCACATCAAAGCATCAGCATATTACTTTTCATATTTTTGAAAATAAAGATGCTTTTTTTATTTTTATAAAAAAAAGCCTTTTTATAAAATAACTTCAACTAGGCTCGCAGACTGAAATAAGATTTCTGAATCAACAAACAATTTTCAACTGACATATTGACATAATTCTCACAGAAAAGATGCACAAGTGATAATAATGAGTTTTCAAAAACTGTTGAATCTAATTTAACAGTACAGAAGTATATTTTCACCAAAAACTTCTTTATTAATTAAGAGGAAAAAGAAATCCCACTGAAGAAAAACCATAATCTAATAAGCATTGTCAGAGAAGATATAACCGATATCATGATTCCATTCTTTCTTTTTTTTGGTGAAATATCATGATACAATTCTATTCATATCAAATAAGGCCATTAGAGATCATAATTTGTAGCCGCATTTGGCAATTAATTTCCCATACACAATATCAGACAATATAAACCCAGGTATAAGTGATTCCAATAAAAAATAACTAGGCTACATAATAACCCAGATGCCAAAGAAAAAAAAACAGACATGGATGGAAAGAAACTGTTATCAACTAATCATAAACAATAACCTAATTCAACTAGGACACACTGTCAATTAATTTGGCCAACATTTTTTTAAAAAAAAGAAGAAAAATACATAACCAAGGGGATGATGACACAAATGAATGGATTGGGTAGAACAAAGATGACAGAAAACAAGCAGCCTGCATTTGATATTACATGTTACACATAAAAAGATTGGGATATTTTCTGGAGGGGGCAAAAGGCAAAACATGAGGCTTAAATGAAGATATGGAACCCACAGTTCTACCACTAGCAAAATGAATGATAATAAGCAACAAAAGCCCAAATGGTAAAATAAAAAGCTCAAATGATCTTAACAAGGGAAAGTCTTCCTCACAACCTATTCAAAATTTATGCATCCAGGCATGCTTTTGTAAGCCAAACATATATAGTGCCATAAACTAGCAGCCAGAAGATAATTATGAATCAAATATTTTCTTTATAAAGAATTATGAGCCTAATACATCTGCTAAAAAACCCTAATTAGATAACAATTAATATGCACCGGAATTACAGGAAAATAATCTTTAGGTTAGAACTAACCATTTTTAGCATCTTGATTGTTATGAAATTTATCCTGCTCTCTTAAGTGATTGTCAGTATGTGTATCCTCAATATTCTCCTTTTCAAATGAGACAGATTCAAGCTTTCCATCAACCAATCTGGAAGAATTCTTATGCCGTTTGTGCTTCTTTCCTGCACGCCGATCAGGCAACTGAAGACCATTCTCTGGAACTACTCCATTAGGCATATCTGCTGGAGAATCAAGAAAGTGCTGAGAACCTCAAGCCAAAAATAAATTAATAAACACTGCATTTTGAGAGAACTTTACAAATGATTACCAACCTTGTTTAACTTTTGACTGATGCAAATAATAAATCTTTTGGGTAGCTGAATCAGCTGAAGATTTAATTGGCACCATGGAACCATTTGCTGTGGTAATAAGCACACCATCTAGATTGCTTGGGTACCCATTCTCCTTTGCCAACTGCTCCTGAAAAAATGGGCAGTTCAGAGGTGTATTTCCTGCAATACCTAATTCTTGTCTACAAAGAATCTCCTTTTTAAGTTAGACATTCGCCTTACAGGTCCAATATACCATGCAACAGTAACTTAGTGACTAGTAACCAGAAATTCTGTCCCCTTACATATAATAGGAAAATTCTCAAACAAGAGATTCATACCTGCATAGGTGGTCTTACATGTTTATGTACATTTGGGCCATCAGCAACCGCTTTCAATTGAGCATCCTGAAGTTTGTCTGCCACTTCCTCTAAATATGTCCCAGATGATTTCTTTTGTTGCTCAGCAAGGTGCTTCTGTTTAGCTTCATTTTCTATCCTTCGTTGAAATTCCAAAGTTTCTTCAAGCTTTTTTTCCTCCTCTTCTAGCTCAATTTTACGCCTAAATTCCTCTTCCTGTTGTTCCAAGTCATCACCATTCATAGAAACAACAACCTCGGGATCTTGATAGTCACTATCAGGGGCAACTGGATTGGAACTGCAGCAGAAGCACATCCAAAGCATTTATAAGAATAGTCACCGTGTCTCTAAAAGATTCAATAAAAAATATAGAAATATATACTGACTCAGGAATTGTAGCTTGAAGCAAGAGATGCTCGTGACCACTTGTAGCCTGCAAGAGATAGAAACATTAGTCAGTTGTCATAGACTATGACCCAATATATGAACAAATTCAACATGCATGATGATCACCTTCAAATCTCTTGTTTTCCTGTGCTCTTTATTCTTCTTCTTATCTTTTGTCTTCTCCACATGTCTTGTGTTGTCACTTCCCCCTTTAACAAGCTTCTTGGAATCAAGAGCAAGTTCAGCCAAAAATGCTTCTCTTGCAACATCAGATTTCTCTCTTGCATCTTTCTCAGCCAAATCTTCCAAAAGTGCCTAAAAGATCAAAACAAAGGAACATATAGTTAAGTGAAAGGCAAGGAAACAGCATGTTTCAGATGTTTGAATACAAACCCTTAGGTACGACTTCACTAGAGGCAATAATATTGCTCGATAATCATAAGCAGAAATAGGCCCAAGCTTGAGTTCCAATTGCTGCATCTCTGTCACATTTTTAATGATTCGTGCATCAATTTTGCTAAGCTGCATAATAAACGAAATGGGTTAGAACATCAAGGAGCAAGGTCATCCTTGCTGTAATCTCAGTACATGTGACAAGAGCCAATAAACTGACCTCTATAGATAAGTGCTCTTTCAGTTTCTGAATGGCAATTTCTATACAACCATCCATTTGATGCAAATAGTCCTTCATTCTCCATTCATCTTCTTCACCGGATTCCAGGTCACATAACTGAGAAGTCACACCAGCATAAGTTTCTTCATAGCCAAATTGATTTACATTCATTGCTTCTGCTTCTTGCAAAACATTTGATATAGCATCCAACTCAAACCTATTGCTAACATACATCACATCATTCTCATTCTCAATGAGCTCTTCTCTTCGCTTTCTTAAGACAGATTCGTAGCTTCGCTGGACAAATTCACCAACATTTTCCCTCTTCTTACCTTCTTCAAGACAAAGATCCTCTACTGCCTGCAGTGCTTCCTCATAATTTATACGCTCACACTTCTTCTCACATAGGCTCTGTAGGTGATAAAACTCCTTCTCGAGCATCTGGACTATTTCCATTCCTTGATGTCTTTTATCTTCTTTGGTCCGCATCCATGATGTCAATTGATCCCCAATAGGTGAACTTGAAAATATCCAGGATAGCAAAACATCGTTATAGTGTGAAACCACATCAGGAGAAGTTGGGGCAGTCACATCACCCTGAGCAGTACCAGAAGTGTCTTCTGTTGGCAGTAAACACTCATCCAGAAGGAGGCATGATGCATCTCCATTGAGAACAATCTTCTCTTTGATCTCAGGACCTTGACTGGAATTATGCAAATCATCCATGGGACTACTACTTTTGTCAGCATATCTACCCAATCCACAGGCATGAGATAGTTCCTGCAAAAATTGGAGAATTTTCTTAAGCTGTGAAGCTCCGAGAAAGCATATGCACATAGGTGATTGGTCCACACCATGGTCTAGAAGTTGAGAACCAGCAGCAAGACCCTGTATCTCACCCATAGTAAATTGTATGACCTTGTTAAGATGACTAGCAGCGAGATATTTGTGTCTAATAAGCATCTCAAATACTGCATGAATTTTCTCCAGAAGTTTTGCACGCTCAGAATCATCAGATATTGGCCAACTATCAGCAAGGGGATATGCTATAGATCCTTGGACTTCAACACCTTCTCTAATATCACTTTCTGCATTTTTACAATAGTCACTGCTTTCTGTTGTACAAACATGAGGACTATACCCCAAACTTTCCTTTTCATGGTAAGAACAGCTCGCATCTTTAAGACAATCATTGTACTCCTGCGTATGATGACCCAAGTAGGAATCCTCAGGGAATGAAGAACCTTTGAATTTTGCTTTCTTTTCAAGCATTTGAACTGCAGCTGAGACATCCAGAGGCCTCCAAGAACAATTAAGAATCCCCTCAATCCATTCATTGTCAACATTTTGGGGCAAAAGTCTCTGCAATTTTGGCAAGAGATTCCCCATGTGTTCCTGCACAACATGCTGCCTGTAAGATTCCGAATTGGAATATTTCTCATTACAATGGCAGCAAAGCCAGAATTTCCATGTTTTATTGGCCTCACCATAGGACAATGCTTCTGATAAAACATCTTTCGGCAAAGAATCCTTTGAAGACTCAAAGTGGGAATTGAGATCACAAATTCTAATCATAAGCAAATCCTTCTTCATATCCATACTCACTGAATTCCAATATGAGTGTACCCAATCCCTCCTTTCAGCTGTAGAACCATTCTTTCTCATATTTCCATACCTTCGCCTATCACCTATCCTCTGACCCGATCCTGAAGATGAATCCAATGTTTTGTCATCCCTATCTCCTTCATTCTGAGATTGGGGTGACTCTGACTTTTGCTGCAACAGCCTTGCAGCAGCCACTCGAACTTCAATTTCTTTCCTTCTTTCTTCAGGTGTCTTGGTCACCTTCTTGATCTCATTTGGCCTTCTAGTTTGAACTAACCTCACCTCCATTGGGTCCTCCGTAGCCCGCCTTATCGGAATCAACCGAATTTTCTCCTCCCCATTACCTAGATTTTTCATCCAAGTCGATAACGAAGCTATTTTTGAATTCTTAATTAGCTGCTGCACCTCATTCTGCACATGTGCTATCCGGGCTTCCACAGTTGATATTTTCTGCTGGCTCTCATCCTGCAAGCTCTCCTTCGCAGGATCGATTGGGTTTTCAATCGATAGCACCCTCTCACACTCCTTCACCACCTCCTCATACTCCTTCCCATCATTTGCTGCCTCGTACAGCAAATTGGCATAAAAATGCCCAAACTCAATCGAATTGGGCGACAACTCAACTGCTTTCCGTGCAGACTCAATCCCATTCTTCAAATACCGTTGCTTCGCGCTCTGGTCATCAATAATCGACGCCACTTTGACACACACCGTGCCCTGAACACGTTGAGTTAACGCTGAATAAGCCGAGCTCTCGTGTTTCGAGCACGCCTCCTTCATAAGCTTCAGTGCCCTGTTGTGGTTTCCACGCCGAAGCGCAGTTAGGGCTCGCTCGCATTCAAGCTTGATTGCGGAGTAAACCGAACCCTCAGATTGAGGAGGCAATTCGATCTTGCTCTGGTTATGGTTGTGAAGACTGTCCTCAGAAACTATGCACGAGTCGGGTTCGGGTGAAGTGGGACCATTGGCGGCTCCGCCGATGGCAGCTTGTGTCACCGGAGAAGCCGCCGGAGATTGTTTGGAACGTGCAGCAGGGTTTCGCTTTTTGTGCCCCATCAATTGAGTTCATACAAATCCGATTCGCATGCATATATATATTTATATACCTACAAAATCTGCGAGTGTGCCTATGCGTCTAGAGAGAGAAACTACGCAGAATATGAAGAATAAGGAAGAGGGTAGAGAGAGAGAGAATGTGATACAAGAGTTGGGAGAATAAGGAAGAGGTAGCCGGCGCCGGTGACGGAGAACGATCGGCGGCAAAATCTAGAACGTAGTGGAGACTGGAAGGTGAGGCTAACCTGTGAATGCAACACAACACACACAGCACCTACCCACACAGGAGGAGGGGTGAGGTTCGATGAGAAAGAGTGTGATAAATGATTACGAATCAATGGATTGGATGAATTATTTATATTTTGTAATCAGATTAAATTAAACCCAAACATTTATTTTTAATTGTTATTTTTTTTTTTCATTTTTTCGTACTTATGTAATGGTGGCAACGAGTGAAGCTAAGCTTGATAAGAATATGATGACTTGAAACTTGACTTTTGGAAAAAATTATTTTTCTTTGATTTTTAGATAATAATTATTTATTTAATTAATTTAATTAATAATTTACATATAATTAATCATGTATCAAGTATCAAAATAAAGATAAATTATTGGTTAACTGTTAATAAATTATTGGTTAAATTAGTTACATATTTGATTAATTTTATCTAAGAATTAAATGGATATAGTTTTCTCTTAGCCTTTGTTTGTTTTGAAAGAAATGAGGAAAAGAGAGTTAGAGAAGAGAGAAATAGAAGAGAAATAATTCCACTCTCTTGTTTGGTTAGAGGAAAAATAAAGAATAAAGAAAAAAAATGGTGAGTCCCACAACTTTTTTATTTCTTTCCTAAAGTGAGAAGAAATGAAGAAAAAATAAGTAAAGGTAGAAATTTGTCTAATATATCATTCTTTTTTTTGTTTTATAAATAAATAAATAGGGGTAAATATGTATTTATAACAAAATTTAATTTTCTTTCTTTCTTAATTCTCTCATAATTCTCTTAATCCAAACAACTTAAAAATTTACTCATTTTCTACTATACTTCTCTTCTCCCTACTTTTTTCTACTATATTTCACTCCACTTTATTTCTCTCTTAATCCAAACAAAGCCTTAAGTCAACCTAAAAGGTCATTTTCCCTTTTATTTACTCGAGTCCGACTCATTTTAACTTTGCAAACTCTTCAAATTCAATAATAAGCTCCATAAACTAAATTTTAATTTTGTAAAAATTGAGCCTTTTAAGCTCAATGAACAAGGCAAGGCTATGAGTGAGTTCTAATATGTGATTCATTAAAGTCCACTTTTTATATCAATGTTTTAAAATTAAACTATATAGTAAATTTGTGAGACTTTTAGTTGAAGTTCAACTGATTCAGTCATTTAAATCAACAAGTCAAATTAGATAACGACATAACAATAATTCACATATAATAATATAAGATATATGAAATTTTTTATGAAATGTAAAAAGTATTTATTTTTTTTATAAAAATAATAATAATAATCGGTCAATTCAACCAAATAAATAAGATGATTTAATCAAATTTTAACTGGTTTTCACTGATCAAAAGTTATCTAACCGTAAATTCGATTATGGGAATGAATCATAATTATCTAAGTGTTCGATTTATAGTCAAACCATTTGATTTAGTCCAGTTTTATTAACATTGGTTTACATATTTAATTAAAAAAAGTATAAGTAGACAAAATATTATATAATATATAGATATATCTAAACATATATTAAATTAAAGTGTTATATATATATATATATATATATATATAATGAAGTCAATTCATGAACTAATGAGTTAAACATATAAAAGTTCAAACTCAACATATTAACTAATGAGTTTAATTTATTGAATTGTTAATGAATCGAATTTTTAATAACTCGTGAGTTGACTCAACTCATTGTGGGTCTTAGCTTCGCATCAGTCTCCCTTTTCCTCTTTATTGCTAATGAACTCCAATCATATGTTCATCATTTTATATTTTCATTTTCTTGTTTGTTAATCTGATGACTTGTTATAGTACTTATATTTTAAGTCCATCAAATATAATAACAAATATTTTTTTGTATGCTTAAGTATTTTTGGGCCAACTTTTGCATCAATCAAGATTAAGTCTCTATTTGAATAATCTTAAAAGTGCATCCCTTTATTGACATGGTATATTTAGATAAATTAATTTCTTTAAGTGTTGACCCAAGGTTTAAACCCCGAGTAACTAATGCATGTTTCATATAACCAATTAAAATACTTATACTCAAATAAAGAACATTATTTTTGGAGTAATTACTTATTTACTACTATTTTTCTTTTGTTGCTTTGTTTTTTGTCAAATAATTTCTACATATCAAGTCAACTTTTATGTCAATTATGATTAGGTTCTAGATTTAATTTTAATCTATTGTCAATATAAATTTTTTTTACACTATTATTCAATTATGTATTGTCAAATCATTAAAAGAGTCAGACTCTTTTAATGACAGTATAAAGAAGCTTTACAATAACAGTAAATTAAAATTAAGTTCTTAAGTTATTCCCCAAACAATCTTAAGAGTGTACCTCCACATTAACATTTGCATTTAAAGATATTAACCCCCTTGAGTTACACATAAAAAAAGGTTTGGACAACACGTTACTTAGTTGTATAAATTACTTTCCTTTAGATTACATATTATCAAAAATAAGGTAAGATCATTCATACTTTTTTTCGTAAGAGAGTATTCATATTTTTAATTGTTTATTTATATTTTTTATCAACTATTTTTAATTGTAATTATTAAATTATCTTTAATTAAATAACTTTTGTAAATAGTGTAAATAAACAATTAGAAGTATGAATACGGCAACTCTCAAAAATAATAAGTACAATAAAACCTTAAATTATATTTTAAAAGTAATTTAAATTTTGAAAATTTCAAAAACTATAATTTAGATCTGTCCAATCAATTAAAATTTATAAAAGAATATATTTACACTAATTACTAGAAAAGGTGTAACACGTTTAACAATAATTGAGACTTAGATTGATTTAAAGTTTTAGATAATAAACATGATTTAATTGCATCCCAAAATACCACAATGGAACTTGAAGCACTTCCATTAAAAACCAATATATATATAACTTAAATTTATTATATTTTAATAATTTTTAAAATACATGAGACATTATGAATCTAATATTCGTAATCTCAAAGTACTAAGATTTATTATTCTCAATTGCAATAATTGAAGCTCTAATACTACTAAGAATTTTATTCTATTTTAAATATATTTAGATTTTTTTTGTATGATAAGAGTATTTTCGAGCTATCATTTATGTTAATCAATATTAAATCTTTTCCCGAATGATTTTAAAGAATACCCCACATCAACTTAATGCATTTAAAAGACAAATTAACATGAACATTATGTATAAATTGATTGATACCGTTAAGAAAAACATATCACACATTTCATCTAAGTAAGTTAAAAGAAAAGAAAAAAAAATATAACCAATATAGATCATAAAACGCATTTATAACGTTTTAAAAAATAAAAAAATTGATACTCCCTAACAGTTGTTTTTGGTAAGGGTATTCGCGGATTGGTTTAGATTGATTTTGAGGGGTAAAGTCATCCGAACCAAACCAATTGGTTTTCTCATATAAACAACCAATCAGTTTGGTTTAGATTTAGAAATCGAACCAAACCGAACCGATATTAATCGGTTTGGTTTGGATCAGTTTTTTGGTTTTTTACCATTTGAAAAAATAATCTTATTCATTTGCTTTTTTATAACCCAAAAGATAATGTAATCTATTTATGCAATAAATAATATATTTACCCATTTAAAACAAACAACAACTTATTTAAATAAAAATTAACAATCTTCTAGTGTAATGATCAAATAAAATCACGATCAAACTTCTAGTGTAATAGTCAAGTACAATCATATAATAAAAATCTAAAATTTCAAACTAATTTTCAACTATATAAACTAAAACTTTTAGCCATAATTACCAAAGAAAGCAACTATCAAGTGAGCAGTGAGCATATACCTTAAATAATAAATGTCATTTTGAAATCATTAATATGAATAATTTTAATAAAATAAGAAAGTAAAGCTTTTAAGATATTCAACAACACATATCAAGTTATTTAATATATATATATATATATGATATTCTAATCGGTTTGGTTTGGGTCGGTTCGGTTTTGAAAATTAGAACAGAAAACCGATCCAAATCAATCAATTTCTAAAAAAAAGAACCAAACTAAACAAAAAAAGTTCAGTTTTAATCAGTTTTCGATTTTTTTGGTTCGATTTTTTTATTTTGCTCGGTTTGGTTTGGATTTGAACACCCCTAGTTTTTGGTATCAAATTCTAAATAAATATTATTGACCATTGAGTTTTGATAATATAAAAAAAATTAATTCAAATATTGCCATATTGGTTTTTAAAACGATATAGTGTCCATGGGAATATGGGATGGTGTTTTAAAGCACAAATGTCCCAAGTTTCAATTTTGTTACTTTCATATGATTCTATTTTATTTCTTTTACCTTCGTTGTGTTTGTGTATGACCCTTCTCTTCCATTCCATGGGATTGTGTTGAATCAATTCTCGATATTTAAAGTAATGCGATCAGTCTTGAATCATCTTGCACTTTCAGACAGCCGCTTCACTACGTCATAGCATTCATTTTGGACAGGAAAACAACAAGCACCATTGCATTGGCAGCTGCAACCACTTTCTTGCATGGAGACTTTATTGTGCTCTCTTACTGTACTAACATTACTTTTATTTTTGTTGGCAAACCAAAATTATTAAATTAGTTCCAACAACACCAAGATATTTTGAAAGCACATATTATAGAACCATAAAGGTAACGATTTCCCAATGACTTGACTTCCTAATATTTGGCTGTCTGTCTGTGGCCAACGATTTTGAGCAAATAGGAAGTAATAATTTACAGTAATAACCTTGCAAATATGACGGTTTGTGACGTTTGTCTATGGCAATCAATCTATTATTGTCAAACCATCAAGAAGATTAACACCCACAACTTTCATCTATAATTTCTATCAGTTTTGACCTGAAATTCAACCATAAACAAAATGAGGTGACGTGACCAAAGATTTTGTTTTCCTTTATATTTTACAAATACTAAATTGAATAAAATAGAGAGCAAAGACTATTGTCTAGTATCGAGTATTCGGTTTGCCAATCAGTTTACGTAACATAAAGCCTGGAGCTTCCCATAAATTTTGCAGATAATAACTTAGATAACTGCACACTGCCAAACTTAGATTAAATACAACGTCAGCATTGTGTGTCATTTCCCGCAGCACAATTGTGTCTAAGCTAAAAGGGAAATGATTCTTCAATAACCAACTACAGTAAATGCATCCGTTCCACAAAAGAGTGGTGCAACCATTGACTAAGAGGCTCCCCACATCCCACGAAACACCCGGAATTGCCCTTTTCAGCAAAAAATGGGAAATTGAACATTTGCAGTAGATCCTGCACTGTCTGTCTCACCAGAGAAGATCCTGTCACCCTGCTCCTACGACCCCATCCCGTGACAATATCTATCCGGCTAGGGCGAATCCCAGATGTCAGCATCTGTTGGCGAAACCAAGTAAGTGTCCTAGACAATGCAGTTACAGCAGTTCCATCAGACATGACATGAAGATTTATAAGCCAATAACAAGAACTTTTCTCCTTGACAGCATCTGGATACACATTCCTTTGTGCAGCCACCTCCCAAACCGAACCAGCTTCCTCCTTGAGCCCAGACTTGTGAAGAAAATCCACCACTGCATCTACAAGCCCCCTTTTGCTCTCTCTATCCTCGGTATGCATCAGATCCAAGAATTTGCTTACATGATCCCGCACATTTTGACCATCAGGTCCTGCTGCTGGCATAGACAGCAAAAATGCATGTGCAGGATGGCCAGTAACCGCCATAAGCTCACAACAAAACCCCATATCACACGATGGTTGTGCCTCTGTGCAACAACTAAGGAGTAAAGTATAAGTCTGCAACGAAGGGCTTAGGCCAAGAGCCAGCATGCTTTGGACAAGATTATATGCATCTGGCAACCGATGCAACCTGAGAAATGCACTGAGAAGGGAATTGCAAGTTGGTACATTTGGGAGCAAACCTGCATTCAGCATCGCCTGATACCATTCCCAAGCCTTCTCAACATTACCAGCCTTTCCCCACAGGTCTACTAAAAGACCATAAACAGGTTCATCTGGCACCCAATTTTTCTGTTTCATCTCAACAAAAACTGCTTCTGCTTCCTCAAGATACCCACAGTGGCCAAGCACCTCCATTACTATGCTGTAAGTAACTTTGTCGGGTTCAAATCCTGCATTCTGCATATCACGATATAGTTTCAATGCCTTCTCATACTTCCTTGCTTTAGCTTGCAAAGCAATCATGATGTTGTAGGTGACTAGATTAGGAACACAACCTTGATCAACCATCTCGCAAAATAGCCAATGGGCAGCAGCTAAATTGCCAGCTTTTCCAAGGCAGTTAATTATGACACTGTAAGTAAATGTATCAGGAGAAAGACCAGCTTCTTGCATTCTTTTGTACATAGACATTGCAACATCAAGAAATCCAGCTTTTGCATGGATATCAATGAGAGTGCAGTAAGTGACACGATCAGGCTCACATCCTGCCTCCTGCATTTGATTGAACACATTCAGTGCTTCCTTCAGGTAGTTTGCACGGCCATAGCTGTGAATCAGACGATTATATGTTACAACATTGGGCTGGCATCCATCCTTGACCATCTGCTCTAGCAATTTGCTTATTGCACCAAACTGTCTAGCACGGCCCAGGATACCAACCATGGTGGTGTAAGTATGCCCATCATGCCTGAAGCCTGGTTGTCGCTTTAACCAGTAAAAAAAGCTAAGAGCAACTGAGTGGTCTTGCAGTTGTTTCAGGATTTGGTTAGCTTGATATACATCCATTGAAAAATTCAGGTTATAAAGAGCCTTCTCCGCAGCAGGACTCCACTTTAACTGTCGCAGTATATCTGAAACTACTTCCACAATATGACCTGTGTTTGTAAAATGCCTGTTCGTTGGAGCAATTCCTGTTGAAATTTTCAGATCCCTGGAGTGTTTATTGAAACATTCCTTGATTGATCCCACCATCTGTGGATTTGAAGTTTGCATGTTGGAATCAAAATTTGTCACAAAGCGGTTTGATTTAGCTCTTGTTCTCTGTGGCAAGGCTCTGTGTTCATGATTATTTACAGGAATATTTGGAGCCACCCCCGACTTCTCTGTCACTGGAGAAGGAACACGCTTAAATCCTTTACCTAAATTTGATTTATCACCTTTACACTTTGCACCATGATAATTATTTGTACGGTTTGACCCTGGATCAGCAGAAACAGATGGATTTGGATGAACACTGGTAAAGTTCTCCCTTCTAATCTGTTTTACATTTGAAGATCTGATGTTGGGTAGGGTCCTGGCACTATCAACCATACAATTTTTAGAGTAGCTTAGTACTCCCATCCCATCTGATAAAGGAAGCTTATAATTAACCAAATCAGAAAGAAAATTTACAGCTGCAATACCGGCCCTGTAAAACTGGTCAGCATTAAGAGGAGATGAGTGCTCAACATGTTCTTGAACACCATCAATACCACAAGCATATGTTACAGAATCTGATTTACTAGATGGACACGAAGTAGACACGATTTGTTGAATACAACCAGCTTGACCAACTCCCTCAGCCTTGTGGGAAGCTGGCCCATTTACTGAGTTTCCTGAAACCAAGGTTCCATCTACTCCAGATGTAGTTTTGGATACTAGGGAGGATGGCTTCTGCGCAAGTAAAATTTCATTCTTTCTGTGTTGTCTTCTAGACACACATGTTTCATCCTTGGTGCAAGTGCATGAACTATCATCTGCAGCATTGCATCGTGAACCACTAAGGAGAAAACTCCTAGCACTGCTTGAAAGGGTACTGATCTGCTTTGCTCGTAACATAGTCTGCAAATAAAGTTCAATAGCTCTTAATCATGAAACTCTAACACAAAAATGACAGAGGTAGGTATCAGCAGAAAGAAGTCAATTTTCCATGAACTTTCTACACATGACAAACTCATCATAGCTACAAACAAACAACATATCAACCACTACAAAATGCAAATGTCACCAGGCACAAACCATCTTCTATTTTTTTAAGCTAATATTATTATGACATTATAACATCACCTATAAAATTGTCTTTGGATAAAAGGGCATTGTCAAGAGTCAAAGCACCAACACTACATATGACCTGGCTGAGCTACTACAAACTCTCAGCATGTGTAATTATCAAGAAAGCCTTACATCAAATCAGCTGCCATTGAAATAAACAATTTCATCAAAAAGAGAAAAATGTTCCCACAATCCCATTTTCATCCAGAAAGACCAATAACAGCAGCAAAAAGCCTACTAGCTACTGTTTTTAAGTAATTCAGATGCAAACCTGTTCTTTAAAAGTAACTGTGAGGGATTAGCTTTATTTCACATATAAATAAGATTCAGTTGACGCATCACCAGTCACCACTGTTTGACATCTTTAAAGCTCATTTATCCAGCATCTCCAATGATTTGCTTCTCTCGCCGTCTTTTGCATGTCCAGCAACACCAACAGGGGACTTATTTCATGTCGGATTCATATAAGGAACGGACAAGTGGACAACCAAAATAACTATAATAAAACCACAAGGAGCAGGATGCTGACTTGATTGATTCAAATAGCACACTCAGCAACCCGAAAGTTCTTGCATTGCTAGTAAAAAACAATGGGCTGAGGGGGGAAATGGCAAGTCTAAACAGAGATTCCCAACGCAGCAAGGAGATAGGTAATTTATACATCAAAGTAAGTAAAATCCAACAACCCTTTAATCTATTGATAGACTATTTACTTTCAAGAAGAGTTAGCACGGTTTTGCAGCTAATATGATGATATGTAGAGTGAAAAGACTCAATTTTTTCATTGTACATCCATCCAAGAACAAGTCCAGAAACCAATGGTGGTCTAATAAAAACACCCAATGCAGAAGTGGTGGTAATTTCATGATGGACCCATGAAACCAATGTAGCTTACGAAACATGAATAGAATAAAATGAAGAGAGGTACCTGCATCGGCCAATAGTGTTCTGGGACCGCAGAACTTAGAAGGGCTGAGAGAGTGGGAAAGAGGGAAGGTGGCTGCTCTCCTCTGATGTGGTGTGGTGTGGTGTGGTGTGGTGTGTGTGCGCTTTTCCAAGCAAGTTGGGAGAGTAGCTAAGATGCGGCTATGAGGTGAGCCCTGATATCACCGACCCTCCTTAGTCGCTGCATTTTCTTTTGTTTTGTTTTTGAAGAGACGCGTGGCAACGCATCGTCGTGGCTCACGCTTGACCATTAGAAAGATCCGGTTAGAAACTTTACTTAGTTTTATTTTATTTTGCTTTACTTAGATTTTTTTATTGCCGATATGATACTCTGATAAGATAAGATACTATGATATTTAGAATTAATTTTTAATTTTATAATATATATTTATTAAATATAAAAAGTAATTAATAAATATTTAATAATATTATAAATACTTGTATTAAAAAATATATGAGTATAAAAGTAATTCTCTTTTAATTTTTTTTGGCAGAAACAATAATGATAAAAAATAAAAAAAATATTTGTAAATGAGTGCTTAGAAATTAAAATAAAAAATATTAAGTATAAATGTATAATATTTCATATTTAAAAAGTTTAGAAAATGTTTAATAATTTTTTTTTATAATTTTAAAAAATTATTATGAGATATTAAATACTACTTAAATAAATTGATAAAAAAAATACTACTTAAATAATACGCTTAGAATATTAGTTAAAAAACTCAAAATAAAATGAAGTAAATGAATTTTTTCTTGAAAAATTAAAATTTTATTAAAATAAAATTTATAATTTTTTTAAAGTAATAAATAATTGATTACTCAGATAATCAATTAAATTAATCAACTAAAAAACAAAGAAAAAAAGAGTTCCAAGTTAGCAAATACTTATCAAGAAAAAAAGTTATTAGTGAAAACGTACCTGTCTTATAATTTATAACCAGTCGTATTTATTAGAATAAAAAAAGATTAATTGGCAAGGTTTAAATTTTGAACTAACATTTTAAAGACATTAGACCAATATAAGAAGTGTTATAAACAAAATGAAGTTTAATTTACATGTAAATTAACTCAAAAATATTTATGTTATAAAATAAAATAAAAATAATAAGTGATAAAACAATATAAATATTTGTATATTAAGAGTTTATTATCGATATTTAAAAACAACTTCACATTCACACAAGTCGCATTTCCCTTTCTGCTATTTAGATGTTATTAAAAAAAACTACTTCACGTACAGCACTAATGATTGATAACAGTGTTCCTACTAAGCCTGGAACAGTGCTGCCCAGATGGTACCGGAGCAGACACAGGAGTGGAACCCACATTTTCCCTTTCGGTATTATCTAGACAGCAGTGTTCCGGCGGGGCTCAAGCGAATGTCCTTCGTTTTCCGTCCCGGGCAAATGTATAACCCGGAACGTTAGTCTTTGGGTTCGAAATTGACCACTACTGAGTTTATATTATTTGATTTCGGATGGATAAAGTTTATGCAGACGGTTTTGGGCCAGAGAAACAGACCTACCTATGTGTAATGGCCAGACTTGGCTTTTTTATATCAATATAATTTTTAAAAAAATTATTTATAATTTTATTACACTTTTAAAATTATATATTAAAATATTTTATTTTTTCGTTAAAAAATTAATTTAGTTCAAATCAATTTTTTAACATAAAAAAAATATTTTGATACATAATTTTTAAAATATAATAAAACAATATATAATTTTTTTTAGGTATACTTATATAAAAAACCCGGCCAGACTTTATGTTAGAATCAGTATCGGGTCATAATTCAAGTAAGAGCCCGCCAGCAGTCACCCCAACTTCTCTGAGATGGATAACATTTTGAAAATATTTGGATATTTGATTCTGTGCTTCTCTTTGTTTTCAAGCTGATTCGAGAAACATTTCACACACATTCTATGTCATTTTTCACTTTAGGACTTCGGAGTGTCAATCACAATTCACAATTCATGATCTGCCCAATCTATCAAACACTTTGCTCAATCCAATCCATTAAGAATGGACTTAATGGATTAAGTCAAATTAAGTCTATGTTCTTATTAGGCACTAGGCTGTCATGAACAAGTAATAAGTACCAATCAAATTTGCTCACATTGGATAAAAGCAAATGTCAAAATCTATCCACAAGTGTCACCCTACTGCCACAGCCATTATTGTTCCCCCAGTCGCTACTATCGTAACCTAAATTTAGTTTACATTTTTGGGCACAAATCTAGTTTAGTTTTGCAACAAATACTATATGCTCATCTTATCCATAAGTTTTTAAATAAGTAAGGGTTTTCCCCACAAAAAAAAGAAAGAGTAAAGGTTTAGCATAATAATACTAATTAAAATCTTAATTGACATAAAGGTTAATCTAAAAATAATAAAATATCCCTTAACAGAAATTAAATTCCATTATGATAATAACCTAAGATAAAAAAAAACATATCATTTTAAATTTTAATAACAAGTATATCATTATCCGTTTAGTTCTAAAACAGTAAAACTACGAAGTAAAAAGCATCGGTACTCATTGGTAACAAATTATCACTTTTAAACTTTAATAAAGTGTCGCATTAGATAATAATCTATAAAACTCTAAATATTTATACCATTAATAATTAGTGGCTATCCAATTGTTGTTATAATTTTTTTAGTTTGGACTTATATTAATTGCATGTTTTTATAAAATAAGTTAAATGGATAATTTGAATTATTTTTAGAAGTTTATTTATTATTAAGTTATGTTTTATGAGTTTGTGAATCACCATGTGTTTATTTATTGGACTTAAACCTAATTAATAAATGTGTTAAGTTATGGTACAAAGCTTGGTAATCTAGAGCGCACGATGAATGAACACAAATTTACTATTATATTTTATATATAGATTATTATGAAGTCAAATGTTCACTCTATACTTACTAATCATCTCACTGAATCAATTCTAGTACAGTACTTACTTTTCTTTTTGTTTCTCATTATATCCTCGTAGACTATTAGTACTTGCAAATTCCTTTCTAGCATTGTATAGTTCAAATTGTATATAATACATTATTTAATAAAATTTCTCTTTTATTTTCCCATTAAATTCATGGCACCATGTAAGATACGTTAAGCGCATTAGTGTATTCTACGTAGAAGGTGCCAATGTGTTTAACGTATTTCATATGAAATGCATCAACATGCTTACCATATTTTATATGGATGCGCCAACGCATTTATCAAATCTTGTGTGGCACATAAAAAAAAATCAAACATAACAAAGACAGTAATATATTAAAAATAAGTTTTAAAATCACAATATTTCAATAATAATTTTTAAGAATAAGTATAGTATACTCAAAAAGCCTAAGATTCCAATTATACTTTAATATCGTTGCCGTCCAAGAAACTAGAACTAAGAGGTTATTTGTAACATTGTTTTAAAAACCGGTCTAACCAGACCAATTCAACCGGTTGGACCGTGGACCGGAAGCTCTACCGGTTCTGGTTCAACCAAAGAACCGCTCGAGCAGTTAAATCGCAAAAATTATAAAAAAAACCGATTGAACCGGTTAAGCTGGTAAAAAACCGGAAATAAAAAACCGGTTGAACCGGTTATCAACTTTTAAATTAAATTTTTATTAAAAAAGAAAGAAGAAAATTGTTCTTTTTTTTAAAAAAAATTAGGATTTAGCTCTTTTAAGAGTTAGGTTGGGGGTTTCCACAATTCTAGTCATTCTTTTTCACAAAATAGATGACGACACTACAAAATGATTTATGATTTTTGTGATTAGTTATATATATATATATATAGTATATAGTATACCGGTCTAACCAACGGTTCAACCGATCAAACCAATCAAACATTGAACCGCTCTCTTCTCCAATTATCCGGTTCAACCAAATTTTAAAACATTGATTTGTAACACGGAACCATAATAATGTTTCAAGTATATGTATGGATATACATTAAATAGAAAAAAGACTTTCTCGTTAATCATTTCATATAAAAAAACATACATATGCATCAAACTCAAGTAATCGTAAAGCGAACTAAAACTATAATTGATAAAGAAATACAGATGCAATGTCTATATGGTGACCACCTAGCTTATTAAATTGTGACACACATAAATAAATATAAAAAAAAAATTTCAAAGGTTTCTATCTTTTCATTTCTAAGCTTGTTTGGAGGCTCTCGTCACTCACTCTATAAAATTCATTTACAGACTCTATGTGGCTCACCGTTTACGTTTATAACCGAAGAATACACGGTTAGTACGCTTTTAATTTATTTATTTGCTATGTATCTTTTTTATAATTGCTGTGATTATTTTTAAATCATGTTGCATATCCTGTTTTTTGTTGCTTTTGTAGATGAAGACCATCAATCATTTTATCATGCTTGTTCCATATAACTCATTTTCTTCATTTGACAAGCAAATGCTGATTCAATTTGCTATGTTCTGCTCATGTGATTTTTCTCTCTCTAATCTAATAGTTCTTGATAACCAGTTGAAGATATATTTTATTAAGAATTTAATTTTAATTCATTATTATTGTAAAAAATATTTATATTATCATTTAATAATATTTTAACGTATTAATAAAGAGTTAAACTTCACGTAATTGCTATAAAATTAAAGTCTTTTATTAGTATTAGGTGAATTTTCTAATTAGAAAGGATTAGTAATTTAACAGAAAACCAACTTAAAAATTGGAGCCCTACTGAGCTTAGAGGGGACGACTTCGCCACTGAAGTTGGGGACCGTTATTATCACACCAACTTAACGGCTATAAAATGGTTTTCTGATTTTCTCCCAACTTTCAGATTCAGATAAATAAAAGGAAAAAAAAAGGTTTAAAAAGGGGCCTGGGCAATTGTCTTGGGATGTGAGCTGTGTAAAAGAATTCACTTGCTTTTTTGCAAGCCTATCATCCAACACAATCATCGTGTCAACATGGGCTTTTCACTTCTTTTCTCCTCTTTTCACCCTAAAACATTATTGGTCTCACTGGAAAGCCAAGCCAGGGCATAAAGATATCTGCTGCTTCTACGTGAAAGGAGGCTTTTCCATCATTATTCTATCTATCAGCCTTTGGAAGAAGATATTGTGGTCTTAAAACCTCCAATTCTCTAACCACTTCTTACGTGGATGTGGTTTCTGGAGTGCTGAAACTAGTTGGTTGGATGCCGTGGTCTAGCTTCCAGCCTTCCAACTATCCTGCTGTTTTCTCCAATCTTTTGTTAGGTAACACCTAATCATCTGATTACAAGGACTCTGGCGCCATATTAATTATTAAAACTATTAATTTTGATACTTTAAACTCGTCATTAAAAAAATTAATAAGTAATGATAAGTTTTATCTCTATATTATATATTGCTTTCCCCCCTATTTTTTTACTGTGGTTTTTCTTAATATATTTGAGTATGGTTTTAACTTTTAACAAGCTAAAAATATATACCCTCCTCTCATTTTCATAAATAAAATCTAGCAATGCGCTAATTTACAGCATTTCATTTCCATAAAACAAACACATCTCCTTTTCTCTCAAATGAGATAACATTAAATCAAGTAGCTAGTGGTGATGTTGAAGACACACCTAAACCTATTTGTGATTTGTAAAGAAGGTCATGTATAGCAAGCCAACAACTTGATGAGTTTCAAGTTCTTTCATTCATATATTGTCTAATTAAATATTAGTATTGATAATACTTATTTTTTATTAATTAAAGATGACCATGCATGCATGCCTACAGGAAATAAAAATAAAGGGAAAATCACAATTTAGTGCACCTTTGTGAAAAAGTGCTCCATTTTAATTTGTGTATTGATTAATTAAATATTAAATTAATTTAACTAATAATTTATATACAATTAATTAATTAATCAAATATCAAAATAAAAATAAATTATTAATTAACTATAAATAAATTATTCACTAAATTATTTTGATACTGCTTGTTAATTAATACATGAATGAATTAAAATAGAATACTTCTTTATCAAGTTGCATTAAATTGTTATTTTCCCATAAATAAATAAGCTAAGCCTATGTTTGAGAGTTTTGAAGGAGATTGAGTGGAGTGGTTTGGAATGAAATAGAGTGGAAGAGTTAAAGTATATCACTCTATTGTTTGGAAGTGTTAATGAGGGAATGGAAAAAAACCTCACTCCATTGTTTGGAAGTCACAATGATTATTAATGGAGTGGAGTGGATTATATATTTTACTTCCAATATTATCCTTTTAATTTTTGTTACCCACAACATTATTTAAAAATAAAAGAAGGATAAAATTGTAAATGACTAAGTAAAAATAAAAAATAAAAAAAGAAATGTTCCATCCCAAATCCCCCAATTGGAAGGTATGAAAAATTGGGGGTTTGAGTGGTATGGAGTGGTTTGGGTCCCCCTCATTAACCAATCCACTCCATTACTTTGAAAACTCTCAAATAATAGGTTGAAGTTTTTTTACCACTCCACTCTATTAGTAACCACTTCACTCCGTCCATCCAAACATACCCTAAGTGAAAGGTCAAGATGGATATTTGGGTTGCTTTATGATATGTTTGGGATGAAAGAGTTTAAAGAAAAAAGAATGAGAAATGTAATTTTTTATTTCTAAATTAAAAGAATTAAAAAATATTTATAAAAATGAATAAATGATGATTAGAAAATTTTATGATAATATCTCATTTTATTCTTCTTATTTTTAAAAAATTCTCAAATGAAAAAAATACTTATTTAAAATAAAAAAATATCCATTCTCTCCATTTCTTTCAACCTCATCAATCCAAATATAGCTTTAATTCTATCAAGAAAAAGGGTATTGCAACCATGCAAAGCAGAGATAACAACTTCAAATATTATACTATTATATTTTCTTTATAGAAAACTAAAAAGTGCACATTTTTTTAGCAGAATTGTGGCATACGGTTACATAACGTACTTGAGATTAAATTGATAAGGAGGAGTCTGGCCCCAAATCTTTTAGTTTTTAATTAATACATTGATGACAAAAAAAAGTTACGCAAGTAATTTAAATTTCAACACTATTGATTAAATTATTTTGATACTGCTTATTAATTAATATCCGAATTAAAATACAATACTTCTTTATCAAGTTGCATTAAATTATTATTTTCCCAAAAGTAAATAAGCTAAGTGAAAGGTCATGATGGATATTGGGATTGTTTTAGGATATATTTGAGTAGAGGGGTTTGAAAAAAAATGAAAAGAAAGATAATTTTTTATTTTCAAATTAAAAGAATTATGAAATATTTATAAAAATAAATAATAAATAATTGGAAAGTTTTATGACAATATTTTATTTTATTTTTTAAACAAAAAAATATTTACTTAAAATAAAAAATTATTACTTCTTTTCCAAAATCATCAATTCAAATATACCCTTAATTGTTAAGAGCACGCATATAGCTTGTCAAGAAAAAGGTTATTGCAACCAAGTAAAGCAGAGGTAACAACTTAAAATATTATACTATTATATTTTCTTTGTAGAAAACTACAAAGTACACACTTTTTTTTATCAGAATTGTGGCATACGTACGGTTACATAACGTACTTGAGATTAAATTGATAGAGAGAAGAGATTGGCCCAAAATCTTATAGTTTTTAATTAATACATTGATGGCAAAAAAAATGTTACGCAAGTAATTTAAATTTTATTTTTTAGATAAATAAAAATTACATCATCACTAGAATTAATTTTGTTATACATTTTAATGTAAATTAATTTTCATTTAAAAATATTTTATGTAAAATTTTAAGAGTCATATTGATTATAGATACTATTTTTATAACAATCCTATCAACAAAAATCTTTAAATAAAACAATTATGTTCATTGTCATTGTCATTGTACAGAAAAATAAAAATAAATTATTAATAGGCCATGCTACCATTTGGTATAATTTATTAATCGGCTTTAAAAAAAAAAAGTGGCGTGCTTGCATATGAATGTTGGAAGTTACTTGTTCTTTGCGTTACAGGAAGGGTGGGCTTTGACTTTGGTGAGAAGGAAAACTAACAGCCAACACTGTGTAACCTTTCAATGAAGAAAAAGTTGATAATAACCTTCTTTCTTCAAAAAACAACGAGAAAAAAAAAAGTCATCATAATTTGTTGGCCTTGCAATCGAGGAATCTTAATATTTTCCTGAAGTGGGTCATAGCTATTGCTCACATAGCTTGGTAAATAGAATGCAACTTTAAAACTTTAGTTTCTCCAGATTGACCACGTCAACACTGCAAATATTCCCCCACCCACCACAAATTCGATTTTCCAAATTCCAACCCTTTAATTCCTTTCATATTTGGTTTCCAATGATCAAGAGAAAAGGTCCCAAGTTATGTTGTTGTGTTATTATTATTTTCCTTTTCGTTATTTGGGTATTTTTCACATTCTTTATGTGTGAAAATATTTTCGTTTTAAATATAAAATTGTTATCTTTATAAGTATTTTCTTGTAGATTCTAATTCAAAAATTCTTTAATCGCTTAATTCAATCTCATTTACTACTTAAGATGTCCTTTGTGAGTCGTGTTGTGTTGTGTTTAAGTAACAACATTGGATTCAATTCATGTTCTATCACAGCAATGCAAGATTTCCCCCCCTATTAAAGTATATACTATATACATTGATGTTAGACAAAGAAGAAGAGAACTTGGACTGGGACCAAGTCATAAAATTAGTGGGCGAGTGCTGATGATAGTTGTTATAGTATTATTATATGCTTGAAACTTCGAAGTAAACTTCAAGCTGACCAATTCGTAAGCGAGTTTTGTACAAGCATACGAATAAGATCTCACTAACTATATATATAGTAGAGTATCTCTATAGATTACTATCAGACTAGCATTGTAAGACTTTTTCATGCATTATCGCAACTGCTAATGTAGGAGCCCCTTCTAACAAGACAAGTTTCAGGATTTCAACTTAAGTCCTTATTTTAAGAGTAAGGTTCCTTTATTATCACACCTAACACTTGTTGGTAATTTCACTAACTATATATGTGAATTTTAAATGCCAATTATGACTACATAAACTCATGTAACTTTTTGTTTTGATGAAGAAATGTAGTTAGTAAGAGATGATTTTTCCAAAACCAAGTAAGGTGTCTGTCCGAAAAACTAACAGAAACCCAACTTAAAAGATTATTATTGATGACCACCAAACAAGATGATTGACTACAAAATAATTCAAACTTGAAGGGCAAAACTTTTATTCAAAACCCATGAACTAGTTGAAGTAACGCGCTTTCACCAACCCATGTTGCTTTACTTCTATATTAAACTTGGGTTTGAGACGCATGACCCATGTAATAATTAACTGTTCATCATTGGGGTGTTATTGTTTGCTTATACCAAACAAATTATTGATTTTTATTCTTTACACGATATTTTATTTCAATATTTCATTTCGTTGCACAAATAAAGTATAAAATCAGCTCAAAAATGATTTATTTTACTGCAGTCACATATAATATAAACAATTATATTTAATCCGGCTATTAAGCCAAAATACTCCTAACCCCTCCACCGTTGAACAACTTCAACAACTAATGTCTAAAAGAGCATTTTCCACCTTTGAGGATTTTCTTCTTCTTCTTAAAAATGTAAGATAAAATATATTAAAATCAAATGGAAGATATAAATCATACGAAAAAGTTAAAATAAGTGAAAAATAACCTTAATTAACTTTTAAATACTATCATGAATAGTAGTACTATATATTTTAAATATGATACCTTAATAACAAACAATTGATTGAAGTAGTAAATAATTCTAAACTTAAATATTAAATTAAATGTTTGATTATTAGAGTCCCATTCAAAAAAAAGTAACACTCTATATGTAAAAGTCATAGTGTAGGTTCTCGATCTTAAGTCTCAATATCTTGAAATTATTTTTAATTGTCATGTCAATTTATTTATAATTTTTTTGTTTGAAGTATATCATCATATTTGTAAGATTTTAAGTTCACATTTTGTTTATTTTTTGTTTTCTTTTTTAGTTATATGTATTTTTATTATAAATATAAAAATATCACATTATTTTTATTTTTTTTATTTTTAAATTTTTGTGATTGTTTTTACACAAGATTTTAAAAACCAAAACAAAAAATATTATATTTTTATAATTATAATAAAAATATATTTAATTAAAAAAATAAATATATTCTTAATAAATTATTAATTTTATTATTTTTTTTACAAAATTTTCAAAAATTAAAAATAAAATAAAAATAAAGTGACATTTTCTTTGAGTTTGTTTTATCTTAGTTGCCATAGTGCTTCTGTCCCCTCGTACACATGAGAAATTGAAATGAAAAATGAATTTCCAAGTGTCAAAGCCCCACGAAACGATCCATTAAATTCGACTAGCTCAAATAATCTAGTAGTGTGTTTCGATTAGTTTTTTTAAACTTTAAAATAATTTATAATTAAAATATTTAAGAGAGAATTAAAAAAAATATTTTTAAGTGTAAAATAATTAAAAATAAGCCTACACTAATTCTAATAAAAGATCATAATGTAGTTTAACACGTAAATATGTGCTTTTACAATTAAAATTTAATTTTTATTCACTATTAGTGTAAAATTATACTGTTATTTAATTATGTGTTAATATATTATTTAAAAAGTTAGACTTTTTAAGTAATTATTGTAATAGTCAAATTCTTTTAATAATGTGACAACACATAATTAAATAATAAATTTTTTTTATACTAACCATATATTAAAATTAAACTCTTGCAATTATTATCAAACATCACAATACGCAATTACATCAAACATTATGATATAAAATGAGTTTAATTTCATTCATATAATTTATATATATATATTATTATTCAATTATATATCATTACATTTTTAGACATTAATTTTAATTTCTTAAATAATTACTACTATTACAGTCAAACAAGTTTATCATAGTCAAACAAGTTTTACAAGGAAAGTAGAATAAAATTAAACGTTATTATAAAAATTGAGGTATAACAAGTATTAATATTACTTAATTTTAAGAAGAAAAAAAAGACATTTTACTCAGCTGACCTCGCATTTTCTCTCTCTTTGTTTCTCTCTCTCTCTCTTAGTTTCGCCGGAGAACCGACCGGCGGCGACACCATAAGAAACCTGAAAAAGCAGAGCGAGTGTTTGTCTGATGCTGTGAGGGTTCAGAAACAGCATGGGAAATTGCAACACTTGCGTGAGAGGAGATGTGGTAGAGGACAAGCGGAAGGACTCAAACCGGGTTGGAAAGAAGAAAAACAAGGACCGAAGAAAACCGAACCCATACGCAGAGGAAGGTCTCCATTCGCCGGGACCGATCCGGGTCCTGAAGGACGTGATTCCACTGAGCCACCGAACCCGAATCATCGACAAGTACGTACTGGGCCGAGAGCTGGGGCGCGGCGAGTTCGGCATCACGTACCTGTGTACGGACAGGGAGACAAAGCAAGAACTGGCTTGCAAGTCGATTTCGAAAAGGAAGCTGAGGACCGCGGTGGACATAGAAGACGTGAGACGCGAGGTTGCTATAATGTCCACGCTACCTGACCACCCGAACGTGGTGAAGTTCAAGGCCACGTACGAGGACGACGAGAATGTGCACCTCGTGATGGAGCTTTGCGAGGGTGGTGAGCTTTTTGATCGGATTGTTGCCAGAGGACATTACAGTGAGCGAGCGGCGGCAAACGTGGCAAGGACCATAGCGGAGGTTGTGAGGATGTGCCATGCCAACGGGGTTATGCATAGGGACCTTAAGCCTGAGAATTTCCTTTTTGCTAATAAGAAAGAGAACTCGGTTCTTAAGGCCATTGATTTTGGACTCTCTGTGTTTTTTAAGCCTGGTATGTGGATGTGGTGTGGGTAATTATTTATTGTTTTTTTGTTTTAGTAGTTCGTTGGATGAAGAATTATTAATTTGCTATGGTGCTTCCTGAATTTCATTGCTTTTTCTTAGGAGAGAGGTTTTCGGAGATTGTTGGGAGTCCTTACTATATGGCGCCGGAGGTTTTGAAGAGGAATTATGGGCCGGAGGTTGACATATGGAGTGCTGGTGTCATTCTTTACATTTTGTTATGTGGGGTTCCTCCGTTTTGGGCAGGTAATGCTACTGGTTTGTGTTTGTGTTCTGCTTTGGGTGCATGAAAATTCAAATTTTAGTGAGATTTGCTTGCATCGTTTATTGCAGAGACCGAACAAGGTGTTGCTTTGGCAATTTTAAGGGGCGTGATTGACTTCAAGAGGGAACCTTGGCCTCAGATTTCCGATAGTGCTAAAAGCCTTGTCCGGCAGATGTTGGAACCGGATCCTAAAAATCGCTTGACAGCTGAACAGGTGCTTGGTAAGTCATTCATTCGCAGTTTGCTTTAGAATAGAGTGTACTGATTAGTGACTTGGTGGCAGTCAAAGGCTGAATTTTGTATTATTTGGGTTAGCATTGTTTCTCTTTATGACTTATCATCCCAAAACACTGGGTAGAGGATCAATTTTTGGGTTTATTATGAGTAGAAAGTTGTGGTTTCATTAGAATTGGGATTTCGTGCAAAAGTATGCTAATGTGATGTGAGATATTGATACGTTTTTGGGCTTTCAATAAATTATCTGGCAGGTATCACCGTATCAGTATAACTTTCAGTCACTGATTTCAGTAACCTTAAAGGATGTCTCATAAACATTGGATTCCTCCTTTGTGGCAGAACTTTACATTTATTAGGATTTTAAAATGTGGAGGGGAAATTCACGAGCAAGAAGCCCGTAAAAGAAGGGGGAGATATAAGAAAGAAACCATAAGATGTGATCACTATTCACTAGTCTCTATCTCAACCAACCTGCCTGTTATACATAGCATTTTTCTGGAAACAGTAAGGTAGCTAAAATGCTTGTGGAAATTTATTCCTTGTCTTAAGATTAGTGGGGAAATAGAAGGATACATGGAGGGCCTTTAATTGTGGTCATACTGGGGAGGCTACTACTTGTTTCTTCTCCCAGGCTAGCATGTCACATAACAATCATAAGATGGTTATAGACCAAATTCCAATGAAGGTCTCCCCTCCCCCCAAGTATCAAATCTTGAATTATTAAATTCAGTTGTCTTTGCTGACTCTCAGACCAAGATTGAGTTCAACTATCCTTCATAAGCTGGGCTGGATTCATTTTGTATTTATTTCTGGGTTTACAGTGTTCATGCATGTGGTCTAAAAATATATGTATGCGGGGTGGGCAAAACTTTCACTCCTTTGAAGTTGGATAGTGGTATTTGTGGTTTATTTTGTCCCCTCAATGTTGAGAGGGGTTATTTGATAACTGCCATGCCTCACAAGTCACAACAATGAATTTGTAAAACTTCCATGCCTGGAAGATTTTGTCTTGTGATGACTAGGGTGATCTTATGGGACTCAATCAGAATGTTTAAGCAGCTCAAAATTGCCATGCATATCGTATGACTTTTTCTTTGTTTAAGAGGAATATTCTCATTCTCACCTGGACCCTTTGCCCCATTGTATTCTCCTCCTTACCAAAAGAAAAAAGAAATTGTTACATATTGAATCCTTATAACTTGGGAGGCTGAACTTTACATCAAGCCCACCTGATTTAGAACGTGATTCTGGATATTTACTGTCCTCAATTATGCTTGCAGAACATTCCTGGCTACAAAATGCAAAGAAAGCTTCTAATGTTCCATTAGGAGATATTGTGAGGACAAGGCTTAGGCAGTTCTCTGTGATGAATAGATTCAAAAAGAGAGCTCTTCGGGTTAGCATCTATTGTGGTTTATGCATAATTGTTGACTCAAGTTCTGTATATGATGGAAACAATAAGGAGGTTGAAATGCTGGTGATTTGGCTTTCTTTGAATGAATGCTACAGGTAATAGCAGAACATTTATCTGTTGAAGAGGTAGAAATAATCAAAGATATGTTTACATTGATGGATACTGACAAAGATGGCAAAGTAACATATGAGGAACTGAAGGCTGGGTTGCGGAAGGTTGGTTCACAATTGGCTGAGCCCGAGATAAAGATGCTGATGGAAGTGGTAAGCTTCTGTAATTGTATACCATTTATAGTGGAATTGCTTCATGTAATTTCAGTTCTTTGATTGTCACTATGATTATTAGTCAATCTGATGGAGCTCTGTGGAACCATTTTTCTGGACTTCTGCTGTATGTTTCTTAGAAGAGTGTGCACTTTTATAATGAACGTGTTGCGTTGCTCTCTAGAAATGAAGATTTCTCTTTCCTATTTAATCCTTTGTGTGCGTGATTGGCATCTGCAAGACAAATGTGTCTTAAGTGGTTTTCGATCTCGTGTCACACTGCATCATATAATGTTAGATGTCACATTTAATGCGTGCTTATTTTGTGGTGTAAATAATCCCTAAAATCTACTTATGAAGATTTTGTTTTACGGTAAAAATGTTTGGCCGTGTAATACTTGGTATTCTACAAATGATGTTTGAGGTTCTTTCAATATGAAAATGGAGTTTGTTTTAGTTTATGAAGCCTTAGCTTGAGGAAAACGGCACCAATTTACTAGACAAACCCTGCTTTTCTCTAAAGCTGATGTGACTTCTTACTTTTATTGAATTTATTGCTGTATATACCACCAATTGTCATTTGAAATGAGCTTCATATGTCTAAGAGGAGAATAAATTGAATTTCCATTCATGCCCTCAGCCTTTACTTGTCAGGTGTATATGTAATAACAAATTTGTGATTCAAGGATGGTTTTCTTTGCTGTGAATTATTTAGGCTGATGTTGATGGGAATGGAGTACTTGACTATGGAGAGTTTGTAGCTGTGACGATTCACTTGCAAAGAATGGAGAATGATGAGCATTTCCGCAAAGCATTCATGTTTTTTGACAAAGATGGGAGTGGGTATATTGAGTTAGGTGAGCTACAGGAAGCATTAGTAGATGAGTCAGGAGAAACTGATGCTGATGTATTGAATGACATTATGCGTGAAGTTGACACTGACAAGGTTTGGCTTTCATGCTCATGTCTTATTGTTTATTTATTTCTAGTTTTCCTTTCTGCTGGTTCTTTCTTTCTTAGTTACACCACCATTGCAACATACATGTTAATTATAGCAGATATGCCACTGTTTCTCATAAAATTTGATTGCTCAGATGATACATATATGGGGAGTGAAGGTAAAGAAAGATCTATAACATAGAAGGATTGATGCTGAGATAGTATTTAGAAGTGTGGAGTTTCATTGGAAATTACAATTATTTGCTGCCTCTCATGTTTCATCTCATATACACCCCACATGTTCTCTATAAGTCTTTCCAACATTTTCCAATTTTCTGTTTTCACAGGATGGTCGCATCAGTTATGAGGAGTTTGTGGCCATGATGAAAACTGGAACTGACTGGAGAAAAGCATCTAGGCAGTATTCAAGGGAGAGATTCAAGAGCTTGAGCATAAATTTGATGAAGGACGGCTCACTTCAGCTTCATGATGGGATTAGTGGTCAAGCTGTATTGGTTTGAAAACAAAGTTATTTCTTTCAGTAATCTTGGTGCTCACTCAGTTTCTCTTTTTCCTTCACCACTTACTATTCTTGAAAGTCTGGTTTGTGGAATCTCTCCATGAAAGCAAGCAAGTTTTGGGCAGGTTTGGGTTGGAGTGTTTTGAAGCATACCAATTACCTTGAGTTGGAGTTGGGCAGCTTAGGTTTCTCGGTTGGATTGGGTGTTAGATGCCTGAAGCATGCGTTGGAGGATTGCATACTAAAATGGTTTATAGCTTGTCAGCAAAAATTATGGGGGCACATGCTGCAGGCCAAAAAATGTCACATATTCTTTGTATATCTTTGTTCTGTTATTTGTGTGTGATAATTCCATCGCCCCTTGGTAATTGTAATTTTTCTAACTTATGTGCAGAAAACCAGTTAAGGGTTTGTCTCTTTGGCGGCGTGAACTTCTGAGAAAGTTTAGTTATCTGCCAGTTACAGCAATTCAAATTTGTCCAAAAAATGTAGTTATCTTATGCCCCGATTATTATTATTTTCTTGATATAATCACTTGTGAAGTGTTCGCGGTCGCGGGCTCTTCCACTTTAGTCATTGTCCGAGGGAAAATATGTAAACATTGATTAGTGATACAATAGTAACCATCTTTTATGTGTTTAATTCGTTTAACCATTTCGCGTTTGACATCAAATAATATGTTTTGCGGGGTCAAAATTGAGACCATCTTTATGTCTCTTGTTCACGGAAATTGGAAATCCTACATGGATCAGGAGGGAAACAAAAAGAAAGGGAAAACAAATCATTGATGGTTTTAAATTTTTAATATTTATACCCAAGTAATTTTAAAAGCATTATTTAGCCACAAAAAAACAATTATGAAATCATTCTTTGATGTTGTAAATTACGGGAAGTCTCTTCTTCCTACTCTGTCATTACCTTCACGTTTTGGTAAAGAAAATAGGAGAAATTAAATTCTCATAAACTCACAATTACAAGATACAAGTATTATCAACTACAAGATTAAGAGTACGTGAACTTGCGAACTGAGCAAGTACAGATTTACGATAAGTTTGCGAATTAAGAAATGAGCAATGATACATATACATATAAATTTCCTCACATTTTTTTATATATCTAAGTTTTTTTATGTTAAAAAAGGAGATAAATAGAATAGGAGAGGAGAGAGAGAAAGAAACAAAATAACAATGTATGAAATATGTGAAGATTATTTGTATGTGAAAGTATCATTTTCATCTTAAAAAATGTAATTCGACGAAATAAAAAAAAGGTCTGCCATAGGAAAAGTGTATATGTATCTGTCAAATTTTTTTGTGATAAAACGGGGCCAAGGCCCAACGGAAAAAAACTACACAGCACACACTAGTAGTAACTCCCACATGAATTAGAATCCCTACAAGTGAATTGGGGGTTCTTCCCAGTAGACAACTAAATTATCTTGAATTAAACTCATGTTTTGCCAATGCATCAGCACATTGGTCACCTTCCTGAAAAATATGCTGAATTTCAACTTGCCATTCCCAAGTTAGCATGCTCTTAATCTGCTTGATCAAAATTCTTTCCAGAGTACCTTGTCTTGCACATGTTAATAAAGCAGCCAGAACTTGAGCCAGAACTTTAGAATCAAGTTCTAGCTGAACACACCTATATCCCAATCTCCAAGCCAGTTTAAGACCTTTTAGTGCACCCCAAACCTCAGTTATGTTTCCCAGTTTTCTAATGTAACCTCCGATCCACTGGCCAAGACTATCCCGGATTAAACCACCACAACCAGCAGAATAAGAATCATTTGTGACTTTGGAGGCTCCATCTGAATTTACCTTTATCCATCGCTCTGCAGACTGCATGTGGATTCCAGCTAACATTAATAGTAATTTGGTATCCGTATAGGGCATCTCAATTGTGGGTTCTGCAACATTTAGAAGAAAGGAGTGAAACCAGTTGAAGATCACCTTGTCTTACAATGAGTGCGGTTGTACCCGTCACGGTTCAATTTTAAGATAAAAAGTGTCTGACTACTTTTATCCCCAAACTTTATTCTTTTTATTTTTTATTTCTTATTTCTTTTTCTTTTTCCTTTTCGGTTGTACAGTCTTTATCTAACTCTATTTTCATATTCAAAATGTAAGAACATCTACACCAAAAATTGTGAGAATATCATCCATATTTTTAAGGCCTATTTGTGTCGGAACAAATGTGCGTTTGACCGAAGGATATATAGCCAGTTTATTTTGCCTTCTGGCACGAACTCAAGGTGCTCTAACTAGATTGCTCATTATATTTATTTTCTCTAGCGTTAAGAATAATTTAAAACAAATAGACCTATAGTGCAAAGTGGTGGCTAATCGTAATTTTTCTTTTTTTTGGTACATGGCTAATCGTAATTCTAACATAAAAAGCAATGCAAATAGGCCATTAGTCATTATATGACTTTTTATTTTTGCACATTTGTTTGTTTATTAAAATGTATACAAACTTTTACCGACTAATATCTCTCGTGATTTTTATTAGAAACTATGGTTATGTGACCAGGGTTTCATCATTCATATTCTTATTTCTATTCTCCTTTAAGTCCAGTAAAATCTTCCTAAAAATATATATATATAAACTTCAAGTGTTTATGACACAAATAAAGATGTATTCGCATTGATAATTTATATAAATTGATGATTGATGTATTCGTACGCACATTTTTATTTTTCGTTTTTGGTGAATTAAAGTTAAGGGGAAGAAGAGAGGCAATTGCTATTAAGGAGAGAACCGAATATAAACTTATCAAACAAAATGATTCCATTCTTAGCACCTAAATCAACCCTGGTTGACTACATATTTTACTTGTAAAGCAAAAGAAAGATAACAAATAATAATTTAAAATATCAATGTTAACATCACTATTCTACATACTACTTTCCTCATTTTCTTACGTGTTATTTTGATTCTTGGGAGCTAAACATCTTTTTCTTACCTCTTTCTTATCTATATATATTCTCTCAACTTCTGAAATAGAATAAAAAATAAAAACAACAACTTCCTTAAAGAAATTATAGTCCTTGCGCCAAACGGCGAGTCTTGGATGAAAAGTCCAAACCCGTTCAGAGAATGGCCTACGAATCAGACCCGACATATTTGAAAGCCCAAATGCGGGTAGATCGGGGCCCAGTTCCGTCGTTTGCTGCTCTGCACGTCGTTAACTAAATTATTAATTTGAAAGTTTTGGGACCCACCTGCATATAATTATTTTCTCCAGCTTCAATGAAGATATTCATTATAGCACCTGTTAGTTGTAACCGTCTGATCCACAAGTTTTCCGTTGCATAACTCCAACTCCTCCAAGGCAAGGGTCAGAGAGAGAGAGAGAGAGAGAGAGAGGTGAGGTGATGGGCATGGATTACTACAACATACTGAAAGTGAATCGAAATGCGAGCGACGAAGATTTGAAGAAGGCCTATAAGAGGCTCGCAATGATATGGCACCCCGACAAGAACCCTGTCAACAACAGCGAGGCCGAGGCCAAATTCAAGCAACTTTCCGAAGCTTACGACGTTTTAAGCGATCCCCAGAAGCGTCAGATCTACGATCTCTACGGCGAGGAGGCCCTCAAGTCCGGTCACTTCCCTCCCCCACCCTCTTCCTCCTCCTCCTCCTCCTCCTCTTCGCGCAATTTCCAGCACTTCCAGCACCGCCACCACCCCACCTCCTTCCGCTTCAATCCCCGCGACGCCGACGACATTTACGCCGAGTTTTTTGGCTCCGACGCCGCCGCCTCCGGTGGCGCCAGAAACGGACCCCATCGGGATGGGTTCTTTAGGACCTCGAATGGTTCCGCGTTTGGGGGAGCGGCGAGGAAGGCCTCGGCGGTGGAGAATATGTTGCCGTGTAGCTTGGAGGAGATTTACAAAGGCGCCAAGAAGAAGATGAAGATCTCAAGGAATGTCTATGACGCTTCTGGGTAAGCAATTTCATACCCTTTTATTTCCAACTTTAAAAAACAAAATAAATAAATAATAATAATTGGCTTTGCTATTCATATTTCATACCTTAACCTAGCACCTGCGTGAATTGTTCTTTTCTTGGATCTTATGTATGTGCAACCGACTGCGAAGGATTGCCTTAACAGTAAGTTTCAGTTGAAAATATCAAATTATGTTCATTATGCCATTGAAGTCTTTCCCTTTAAGTGGCGTCCCTCTCTTTCCCCTTTGACTTAGCTTGATTTGTGGGACTATATTACACCAAGCTTTAGTGGTTATTGCCAACTTAATGGTTAATAGTTCTTGAAGTCAAATCCCTGACTGGTTAGTTGTGACCTGATGAAAACTATTCTTTTTGTTCTCTGACCATATTCTGTTTTTTGTTTTTTTTTTTCCCCTCTCATTCTATCACTGTCTAGGTTTTGGCCTTTCTCTATATATTTGAATGGAAAGATATTGCATTGTATTTAGTCTACCCTGTAACTAAGGTCCCAAGTGGACTATGTGGCTTTTGGTAATGATGTATGATCATGCATGACTTATGAGTTTTTGGTTAATTAATCCACTTGAAATTTAATAATGAACTATGTAAATCATTAAATGAATCGAAGTATTTTGAGATGTGTATGTAAAAAATATGAATGTCACAATGAATCTGTACACTCAGTCAAACTTAAGAGAGCAAATTTCATGATTGCCTTTTAATCTGTTTCTAATTCACTTAACCATCTTCTTTATAAGATTATGAAGAATTTATCAAACCAAAAATATATATAGAATCCTGTTTATGAATAAGATGTCATTCAAAAGTATAACATGTCCCGGAGACTGATAGTTGTGTTCAATCACATCTTACATCTGTTCATTTATGCTTGTGCACATGATAACTTTGATGAGAAAGGAAATGCGGTGGGCTACACCTTTTACATTTGTTGGTGATAGGCAGGTAGCGAGGGCCTTGCACACTTTGCACTTGCCTGGTCTGTACCCAGTTGCTACAGTGCTTATGTTAATCCTAGCTGGCTGCACCACCTTAGCATTTGGGTAGTGTAGTTTTTCAGACAAATACATCATTGTGTTCTTTGCATTCATCTTGATTTGAACCTGTTGCCATAGTGATCGCTTATATGATGAACATTAGTCTTTGCCTTTCAACAATAATTTCATCACCTATTCTTTTTATAAAGGCAGCATATGAAGATGTGGAATACTGCAATCTTAGGATGTGCTTGCTTAAGTAGCTAGAAACTGGAAAGGTGGAAAATTTGGAATGAAAATCACTTTACACTTCATTGGAATAACAAAAATATGAGAATATGTAAAATAAAATGAACTCATTTTCACTCCGTCCTATATTTTTCATCCACTCAACCAAGTAGGCCCTTAGGGTTTATATGTCTAGTTCATGTAGTTGAAGATTATCTCTGAACATAGTTGAGTACAACAATTTTTAAATTTGAAATCAATTATAATTTTCGACTCTTCTGATGCTTGGCAATCTTACTGGCATGTTTCCCAAAGACCTAAGCTGTTCAATTTACAAAACCTTGAGCTGCTTGTAGCTAAGACTCCCAAAGACTGACAACTAGTTATTTTTTTTGACATTCTGACTATTTTACCCATTTAACATCACATATAGCAAGTTAGATGGCCAAGTTTTTTCAGTTTTTTACAGTTATCAATAAGATGCACAAGTTGTACCGTGCCTGTACTAGAAAGTCGCCAGAGGCATGTGTCTCATTGAGGGGCAGCACCTCAACCAGCAAGAGGTGCTGACCCCTTCTGGCACCTCGCCTCAACACCTTAGATGAGCCTTTTGGCACATGTGACTACATTCTAGAGAGACCAAAAGTGTAGTTAAGCCCAGTTTTTTTTTTCTTCCAAAGTTTTATGGTTGCCTGTAGTGATTTGATTGATTAACCTATTCTTGAATTTTTAGAGTAGGATTCTCTGTTACCCTGATTTCTTGGTTTAGACATAGAGGTCTTCTAAAATCCAAATGTGAAAAGTTTCAGATTATCTTAAAATCTGCAACCTGATAAAATTGAAGAAACAGGTAAAGGAATGCCCTGCTATACTAATGGCATAATTATCTTTTTAGACAAATTTCCGCTTTGGTTTTTTTTATCTGAAGAAATGTATAATTATGTTTGTTTACTATGTCTGACACATGCAATTCCATTGCAGCAAGTGTCGGAATGTGGAGGAGATTTTGACTATTGAGATAAAACCCGGTTGGAAGAAAGGAACAAAAATTACTTTCCCCAACAAGGGTAACCAGGAGCCTGGTGTCATCCCAGCAGATCTTATTTTTGTGATAGATGAGAAACCTCATGCTGTTTATAGGAGAGATGTTAATGATTTGGTGATCAACCAGGAGATAACTCTTCTGGAGGCTCTTACAGGTAAAACCTTGGACCTCACCACCTTGGATGGAAGGAGTCTCATGATCCCACTGACAGATACTGTCAAGCCCGGTGCTGAGGTTGTTGTCCCTAATGAAGGAATGCCCATCTCTAAAGAGCCTGGGAGGAAGGGGAATTTGAGAATTAAGTTTGACGTCAAGTATCCTTCAAGGCTAACTCCAGAGCAGAAATCTGATCTGAGGAGAGTTTTAGGTGGAATCTCATAAATATTTGAGTTTGCTGTCACGGATGCATGCACATTGTAAATATATCATGTGCATGCTGTAACAGGAATACTCTACGGGTGAATCGAGTGTTAACTGCTAAGGGCTGGGCATCCGGTGGGCCCATATTTAACGTTTGGACTTTTTTTGCAGGGTAGGGAACATAGGTGACATTTTGGAAATGAGTGGGAGCATCAATCTTAGTGAAATAAATAGGTAGGAAAATTCTAATGAGTTTCCACTATTTTGGATCAGCTTGTTTTGCCTTTTGATTTTATTCAATTCACACACAAATTGCTTGTCTTGATAGGATCAAAATTAGTCATGTTTATACCATGAAAAATGTAAGCATTTATATGAGGTTGTTTTAAATTTTTAATGATGTTTTGTTCTTTTAAAGTACAACATGGAATCATGGCCTTTATTTTTAAGCTTCATACATTCTGCGATAAAAACATGATGTATAAGGAGGCAAAATCTTCTGTTGAAGTTTCTCTATTATTTTTTAGTTGTTTTAGGAAAGACAAGGAATCCTGCTTGAATGAGTAATGACTCCTGGTAGGTTTTGATAGCGTTTCCAAACTACTCGTCAGTTCTGTGATGCAAGTTGTTACTTGTCAGATTAGACCATCGCAGGTCATTATACATCTTCCAGACAGTTTCTTCTTCGGGGGTTAATAATTCGGTTTCTTTACCCAATATGATATTTGACCATATGGGCAAAAATATGTAAGGGGTTATATATTATAGAAATATGTACTTTGCCTCATTAAAAATTTATAAATAATTTCGTTAAAACTGACAATAAAAGGGTCATATATTTGCCAAAAATTGGTCAATAGAGTGACTCTCAGTTTTTTCTTAATACTCTTTTTTTAAATTATTGTTTAAGATCATAATTCATTACATATTTTACTGCTCTTTTTTCTATATTTTAATTCACAACTAAACACTTTTTTGTAATTATATATCCAAAGGTGATTTGAATTACTCTATCTAAATAAATAATTTGTAAACTTATTTCTTAGCAAAATCAAGTTTATGGAAAATCTCATTCAAACACACGTAGTGTTTTCCCTAAACATGATTCGGCCCTATATGATTACAACCTAGACTTAATCTAGCCTTTTCGTTCAACAGATGGGCTTTCGGTTTCTTCATTTTTTTTATTGAGAAAATTATATTATACCCCCCCATAAAAATTGTTGTCTAAATTATTTCAGCCCACTAATTTTATAATACAATTTCTCTTTGTTAAATTTTAAAAACATACACTACACTCATTTAAATATTTATAAACATTGCACACAATTTTTACTTTCATTTAAAACACACAAGTCTTGCCAAAATGTATTGGTATTCTTTAAAATTAAATAAAATATACTAGTGTAAAGACTATGTGTTCTCTAGATTAAAAAAAAGGAGAAAAAATACTAATAATTTTGTGTAAATAAGAGAAGAGAGGGTACAGAAATTTTTTTATAGTTTTTGTCGAAAAAATTATCACAAGTTTGGAATATGGCCTCTGCGTTAGGTTTTTTTTTTGGTAAGGTAAGAGTATCTTCAAATCAATTTTTGTCAATGATTTTAAGAATACATCTCCCATATCAGTGTCATGTATTTAGATGAATTAATAAGTGTTGGTTCAATATTTAAACCTGAGTAGTAACGTTATTCATTAGTTTTGATTGAATTATAAATAATTAGTGTTTTTTAATATTCAAGTGGAATAAAATGTATATTTCTAAAATATCAAATAGATAAAATGTATAATTTAAAACTCAATACATTGAAATTAATTTAAGCGTTAAATTTAAGGAGATAAAGAGATGAAGTGTAATTTATCCTCTTCAATTTTGTACTTCGGCTTGACATCCACTGGCTGGGCATTGATTGAATGGATTAAGGCCCATGTTGCTTCTATTATATTCTTCCTTCTTTCACAGCCACTCTCTTTGAAAGGACTCCAGGTGTTTGTTTCCATTATTTTCATACAGTTGTGCTCACTCACCTTTCCAACCGGCTACTAACAGTCAAGGTTTAGGTAGCTAGAAATTAATGTAAAATTTATTGGCATTGTTCATTCTCGAAAAATTCAACCAAATTTGGTTTGATTCCCTGCTAGGACCACTAGCCACAAATTGTCAATTTTCTGACGACAAATTCTCATTCCATCCATTCCCACTTTTCTCTTTTTTTAAATTTGTAAATTTTTTTTACTATCACAGAAAATTAAAATTAAGCTATTTTATTATGTCCTTTAGGTCGTAAAATTTAATTTGTAATTTGTGGATCTAATATATACAATAGAAAACAGTGGCACACAACCAGAAAAATATCAGATATGTCGGCCACAAAGCCAATTAATTCATGAAAGATATATTTAACGATAAGAAATAAATTTCAAAATATGTCACAAGTTAGGAAGAGTTAGTACTATTACATCAACCCATGTATGGTTGGTTCTCTTAAATTTCCTTTTTTGTTCCTTGAATTTTATAAAGTATTACCGTAACCACACTCTGATTTGTGCAATGCAAGTGTTGGTTCTCTTTGTCATTGAGCTGACAGAATATTTTCTGTGGTACAAAATGCAAACCTCCACGGACAAGCCACGTTTACAACAAGTATGATTGTCTTTTGCAAAGAAATCATGTTTTCTTTCTCATAACATGGTTCAGGATCCTGTTATACATAAAGAGGGTGTATTGCCAACTTGCCATGTTACTTTCAAATTCAATTAAAAGCATTATTAGCACAGAGCCAATGCAATGGACAATATTTTTTTTAGTTTTGTGACATATGGAAATCCATCTTTCTTTCTTTCTTTTTTAACTTTTGAGAAGTTGATAACATAACACTTCCCCTCTTATCTTTTTAGTTGGAATAAAGGTAGAGATTATACTTCAAATCATATCATAGTGCTTAAAACGTCAAAACGGAAAATGAAAGTATGAAAGCAGACAAGGATCTAGTTTGACAAGGAAGGCGCCCCCACGATTCCATTTGCAGAAAGCAATGCTTTTTTGTGGATACCCTCCCTCAAATAAAATGATTTAGCTGTAGAACGATTCCGTTAAACAGGGTAACCCCACGTTTGTTGTTTTGTACCAATTCCGAACTTTCTCTCTTGACAATTAAAAAGGAAAGAAAATGATAGTAACGCAACAAGCGGTATAAATAGGATAAGAGGGCTAACAGGAGTTTACGTATATTTTAAATTTATTTTGACTTAACTTATTTATTAAATAAGTTAAGTTTAGATTTTTAAAAAGTTTATTTAACTAAAAAGATATAGGTCTAAGTTTTTTAAAAATTTATTAAGCTTAACAAGTCAGATTATTTATTTATTATAATAATATATAATTAAAATTTTATAATACTTATATAATTTAATATTTATATATTAATATATTTTATTTATTTTATATATAATATAATAAATTTGTTAAAGATTATATATATTTAACAATATTGATAAATATACAAGACTCAAAGTTGAAAACAAATCTAAAGAAACAATCAATTTAAGGAAATTTGCCGATCTTGAATTTAACTCATCATTGATCACAATGAATCCACTTAATTGCTAACCGTGTTCTTGGCCTTAGATCACATTAAGACGCCTCAACATAATCTAAGAATCCTCTACTAGATAAGCATCTAGTGTTGGATTATTTAATCCTATGTGGACTAGCATAGTCACATCTTTGCTAAAAGACTTGGATTAATTGAATGTCATATTTGTGGAGCATATATTGGTTAAGCCCATTTGTGATCACTTTTGTTATTGGGCTTTTATAAGCACTTAAACTTATTGTGGACTGTGGTGATATGTGAGCATTGTATATGGGTTTTCATGATGGGTAGAGTTAACACCATGTAAACTCTGAGGAGAGGCCCTACTCTCATCCTATATGTATTATGGTTCTTGCATCGGTGATCATAAGCTTCAACGCATATAGGGAAAGAGGGTAGTTTCTCTCCTATGCACTAGGATTCCTTATAATCTTCCCATGATGCTTCTCTTGGAGATATGAATTCCTATTCAATATACAGATTCATCGATAAGCTTAATGACTAACACAGGTAGGCTTTCTACCTTACATAATTAAGGTGTTCTAAATTCATATATGACTTTTAGTTTAATCTTACATCTAGGATTTAATTAACCAAGGTTAGATAAAGTAAGCACCATCCAAACATAAATTAACTTAAGATCAAGAATTTAAGCAAGCTAAACAATCCATCAAAAAGCTTTAATAAATTGTTTATTCTATGTGATCCTCTTGAATACATGATAATAAAGCTATTATCACATAAACATCCAAATCAAATTAAGCAATTCAATCTAGATCAAAATTAAAAGAGAGTTTTCTTTCTCTTCTTCTTCATTATCTTTAGAATTTCGTTTTTTTTCTTTTATTTCTGAGTTCTTCCTTCCCATCCATGGAAGGCTAGGCTCTTATAATCAATCCAAGGGATTAGCCATCTTGATGTTTAATTTGGAGATCTTGTTTTACTTGTTCATATTGCTTAATTGTTATTCAAGTTTCTCTTCTTCCTCTTTTAATTTTGATCTAGATTGAATTGTTTAATTTGATTTGGATGTTTATGTGATAATAGCTTTATTATCATGTATTCAAGAGGATCACATAGAATAAACAATTTATTAAAGCTTTTTGATGGATTGTTTAGCTTGGTTAAATTTTGTATCTTAAGTTAATCTATGTTTGGATGATGCTTACTTTATCTAACATTGGTTAATCAAATCCTAGATGCTTATCTAGTAGAGGATTATTGGATCATGTTGAGGCGTCGAGACCTATCAAATAAAATAACCGGTTCACAAACTAATTTGTAGTATAGAGAATGAACCAAATCGTCTCTCAAGGATCCAAAAACAAAGATTTAATTAGATCAAGATAATTAGAAAATGGGGGGTTTTGTTGTTGATTAACAAGATTAATAAAAGTAGGAGATTCAAAGTTGTAAACAAATCTAAAGAAACAACCAATCTAAGGAAATTTACCGATCTTGAGTTTAACTCATCATTGATCACAAGGAATTCACTTAATTGCTAACCATGTTCTTGGCCTTAGATCACATCAAGAAGCCTTAACATGATCCAAGAATTCTTTACTAGATAAGCATCTAGGATTTGATTAACCAATGTTAGATAAAGTAAGCACCATCCAACATAGATTAACTTAAGATCTAGACTTTAATAAAGATTAAACAATATATTAAAGCTTTTTGATAGATTGTTTAACTTGGTTAAATTCTAAATCTTAAGTTAATCTATGTTGGACGGTGCTTACTTTATCTAACCTTGGTTAATCAAATCCTAGATGCTTATCTAGTAAAGAATTCTTGGATCATATTAAGGCTTCTTGATGTGATCTAAGGCCAATAACATAGTTAGCAATTAAGTGAATTCCTTGTGATTAATGATAAGTTAAACTCAAGATCGGTAAATTTCCTTGGATTGGTTGTTTCTTTAGATTTGTTTACAACTTTGAATCTCCTACTTTTATTAATCTTGTTAATCAACAACAAAACCCCCCATTTTCTAATTATCTTGATCTAATTAAATCTTTGTTTTTGGATCCTTGAGAGACGATTTGGTTCATTCTCTATACTACAAATTAGTTTGTGAACCGGTTATTTTATTTCACTTAATTGCTAACCGTGTTCGTGGCCTTAGATCACATCAAGACGCCTCAACATGATCCAAGAATCCTCTACTAGATAAGCATCTATAATTTAATTAACCAAGGTTAGATAAAGCAAGCATCATCCAAACATAGATTAATTTAAGATTAATAATTTAACCAAGCTAAACAATCCATCAAAAAGCTTTAATAAATTGTTTATTCTATGTGATCCTCTTGAATACATGATAATAAAGCTATTATCACATAAACATCTAAAAACTTATAAAATTTGAATATATTAATTTATTCAAAAGTTTTTATACAATATAAGTCTTTAAATAAGTTTTCAAATTAAACTAAATTTTTCTATTTTTATAAAAAAGTCAGATAAAGCTTAAAAAACATTTATAATAAATAACAAATTAGATTAAGATTAATATTTTTTAAAACAAATCAAATTTTAAAATAAAATTTAATTTAACTTAACATATTTTCATCCCTTCCCGTAAAAAACCTATGCTATGAGTATTAAGACCTTTTACTCAAAGTTAAAACAGAAAAGGGTACACGGGAATATAGCTCGCAAAATAATCCAACTTTCCTAGCTATGCCGTAATAATGCTGATGAGATTCTTTTTTATGATAAATAAATCCTATTTGAAAAAAAATACTAATAAACAACACAAACAGTATATTGGTAAGTTATTTATAATATTTATCAAATAACTTATAAATTTTTAACATTTTTTAAAAATTGTCTACTTTGTAAAAAAATAAAATTTTATATAGAAAACTAACAAATTAAAAATTCTCATTAGTATTTATTTTAATAATGAAACATAGAAAAAACCAGTTGTCATTATTTGTGGTGCCTCAATATGCTCTCATCAAACTTCTCAGACATTTGCATAGTCAGATAAAGTACGTAGCATTGCACTCAGTCATGCACGAGTACCAAAAATGTTATAGCCTTATAGGACTCCACCCCATTATATATTGCTAGCTTGGCCATCTAGGTGTGCAGTGCTGTGGGTGCCACTCATGTGGTAGAGATGGCAAGCATTAATTGCTAGATGCAACATGATCTGAATATGGGGTCCCAATCATGACAGACTATAGTCTGGAGGTCCCTGTATATTTTACGCCAGTGCTCTTTCTCTATATTCATTGCAGACAAAGTGGTGTGCTTGATCACATTGCCTCCGAAATAACCATAAAGCAATCCAAGTAGTTGCGTAAAGTGAGTTGTTATATGTTATTGGTTTTTAATTTTATAATAAATATTTAAACTTTTTTTAAATATCGATATAAAAAAACTGAATATCAAGATAATTCAAAAAATGCAAAGTGCAAATCAAGCTGATCTCTCAACTTCACTTTCCCCTTATTTATCTCCATAATTCTTAGAGATTATTAATTTCAACAAGAACTAAAATACAAAATTTACGGGAAAAGGTTAATTGATTATTTAGAATAGGCAATTAATTATTTTAAATTAATATTAATGTTAATGTAAATATTTATTAGTCCTTCGTTTTAAATTTATATTATTAACAGTAAATTATTAATTCTAAATTGTTAACCTTCGTTACTATGAATTTTTACTTATATTGAAACACTTGGAGATGCCAACTATATAATTCAAGTTCACTTATAAGAATAATGTTTTTATATTATATAATTTTTATTAAAATTTAATTTTGATATATTATTAATATAAAAAAAATTATTCTATCATTCAATTATTTATTATCACATTATTAAAATAATTTAACTTCTTAAATAATTGTCACTGTAAAACTATTTTCATAATATTTGAATAAATAAATGAATGATAATATAATTTTTTTAACATAGATCAAAATCAAACCCAATATATAATTAAATTATGAGCTGAACAATTTTTTAACCTCTTGTTTGCTTTACATTAACACTTAAGTATATGCCCTTTTTCATAATAGAGGTTTTCACAACTAATCAAACTTATTAAAAATGAATTTATAACTAAGGAAAGTATTAGGGGTGGGAATATTGGTACTCCCACTTGTCTATCTATACTTTTCACTAACAACTTATAATTATAATTTTCTAAATTACCTTCTCTTAACTAATTTTTCTATTAAAGTCAATCATAATTAAATACATTAATACTTGTCTCTTCATACTCCATAATATTAATTATTTATAATTTTACTTATCTGTTCACATAAATTTTTATTCACGCAATTTCTTATTATTTATATTATTCTTACATTTCATTTGTTTTTTATTTAATGCATGTGAACTGAATTTTGTTTTAGCCTTATTTTGCTTACCTAAAACAATTTCTATCACTCATAACTACACATAATTCAATTGACCAAGCTACAAACATATTCATATTTGCTTTTAACATATTCATATTTGCTTTTAAGCATCTTTTTTGGCTAATATCATGCATTTGAATCCCCTTTTAAAAGAACAAGTGTAAGTGTGCATGTCTTCTTCTATCAAATAATGTTATTTGAAAATTATTATTTATAATGGAAACATAAAATTATTCCATAATCATACAATATTTTTTATCATTGTTATTCAGTTGCTCATCATTTTTTTTTCATTTTAAAATATTGTCATTGCCTAAAACTCTCAAATAATATCTAAATACAAAGTTAGCATCTACAACGAATTTTTAATACTTATATCATGTTTCAAGTCAGCATCCATACAAGTTTTGAAGGAAAAGATAATGTCTTATCCACATATTCTCTCGTTTATTTGTTTGAATGTTATTTCAACGTTTTCTTCTTGTGTGGTTGGGGTATGATTGGTATTACCCAATTGGAAAAAAAAACATGAAATAATTATCTACACATATAAATTTTGAAAATACCTTATGAGAAAAAATTAAAACTTGTTTACATAAAGAAAAAAGGAACATAGTAAAAGAAAGCATGTTAATATAAGAATTCAACTCCAATTTTGAGCTATTTTTACCATTAGGGTAAGAGATTTCACTGAAATTTATGTTTCCAGTCAGTTTGTTGTTATTTTATTGTTAGATTCTCTAAGATTAGCAAATTTGTATAGAAAAAATTAAATGATGAAGAAAAAAGAAGTTATACTTCTATAGAAGAAATGATACAATGAAGACTCATACCTAAAGAAATAATAAAAGAAGTCACGAAGAATTTGGGCATGTTAAAAAAGGTATGAGTAATTGAGATTAATGGAAATGTAAATAGATAAATAATAGCATAATTAATTAAGAATTAATATAAATAAGAAATTAGTTAAGCGAGGGTAATTTAAGAATTATAATTATAAGTTATTAATAGAAATGTAGATAGACAAGTATGAGTGCCAATAATCTCACTCAAGTATTAGATAACTATAATTTTTTATTATAATTTTTATTATAATAAATTGACATTATTATTAACTTTTTAATGAATGAGTAACTTTCACTATTTTGACTTATTCAACAATCACTTTTAAATATTAACAATTTTTAATTGAATTTTGTCAAATCCCTCTAATTGTATAATAAATTTTCTATTTTTTACAATATTTAAGGAGAAATGAAATTTTACTAACTCATAATTCAAATTCACAAAGATAATAGATTGTATATTCTATTCATTGAGATGGGCCTCTACATTTTAATGAATGGTACGTCATCATTAGATCATTTGGATCAAGGTAAAAATTTATCATTTTAATCACTTCAAAGTGTCCATGGTAGAAGGTTCGATTCTCACACTCCATTTCTCAAAATTTTCACCTAAATCCTATTAAGGTTCTTTTACCTATATATATATATATATATATATATATATATTCATTCAGATTATATAACAACAAAATCTCCTACAACATGACATTGTTGCTCCTATTAATTTGATCAAATTATATTATAAAGACGACAACGATGCATTTAATTATTTAGTAGTGAAACATTTTTTTTAAAGTGTTAAACATATAAGTTAAAATTGGATTGAATGTTTAGCTTAAAAATTTGGATAAAATTTTATGTATTCTGTCATTATAAGTTTTTAGGTAGTTCATCAACATTAATCAGCCTACGAAAATATTCAATAAAGAAAGTTCGTAGAAGGTGTGAATACATCAAATTGAGTGTCATTTTTTTTTAAAGAAAAGTTAATGAGAGAAAGTAATTGCATTTTAAGGTCGCAGTAAATCATAAGCTTTAATAAAAAATTACATTTATATATGAGAAACTGTTTCTAGTAAGAATCGAATTTAAATCATACAATTAAACAATTGAACCAATTCAGTTCATTCAATGACTATCATTTTTCAACACATAAATCAATGTTATTTTTTTAAAAAAATAGAAGTAAAAACTAAAAAAAGTTTAAAAATGAATTGTTTATACAATGTTTTGCATTTTTTTAATTTTTACTACTACTTTTAAAAGGGTCACTTTATTCTCTCTCGAAGTGTAAATTTATTTCCATGTAAAAAGTTTTTCTTTGCATAAATTTTAAAAAGATTAAAAAAACTAATTAATATTACTTTTTGAAATACATCATGCGGGTGGGTTAGACTTACCTTTTAAAAGGAAATCAAACTGATTCCAAAGTCGAACAAAGTCACCTCATTGAGATTTGAGACAGATGAGATCGGATTATGCATTTGGCAGGCTCAGTCACACAGATTTTGCCTCATAAAAGTGTTGAATAATGATACTTTCCTATTATTTATATATATTTTATATATACCTAAAATAATGAAAGTAGTGTGAAACACAGGAAAGAGAGACGGGACCTAAAATCTCTGAGGTGTTACGGGACGGTACGGATTCTACCTTGTTGGGAGGACTGAAGTGAGACATATCATGTGATGTGATTAATGACTTTGGTGAATGTTGGGCTGGGAATTTTTTAATATATTTAATTTAAATTTTATTTAAAAAATATTTAAATTTTATTTAAAAAATACTTAACTTTTATATAATAATACTTATGCTTATGCAATGACACGTATTATGTTTTTATTAGAATAGTTTAATACTTTTATAATATCTTAAAATCTCTCATCAGGTTAGGTTGTTGGTAGGATATCAATTCGGACTGACTTAATTTAAGAATCAACCCACGTGAGGCTAATTTTGAGTTGAGTTGGGGAGTAGTATAATACTCTCATAATATCTTTAAATATTTCCTTGGGTTGATCATTGGTGACACAGTTCATTGGGCCAATTGGTGTTGCGCCAAGTAATTTTAAGCTGGTTGAGCTGATATGAGTTAGATCTTTCATTATCTTTTTATTTTTTATTTTTTATTTTTTTATTTATTTATAATAATAAGTTATTAATAAATAATTTTTTACATTAATTCAAGTTTAAGAAAATCATGTATGTAAATTAAATACAAGTATAATAAATTATATCAAGTGTTATTAATATAAGTAGTAAATATTTATTATATTATTTTTAATATAAACGATTTATGATATATTTATAAAATATCTCTTAACTCATAATTAATCAATTCAATAAATTATAAGAAATAAACATTATATATAAATAGAGAAAAAAAATGAGATGACTAAATTTGATTCTTTTTTTTATTAAAAAAAACTAATTAAACAAAAACATAAATAAATATATAATAATAAAATTAAATACATAACATAAACCAAAATAAAAATTCACATTTTCAACTAGGCCAACTAGGCCAACTAGAGATACGCTAGAGCACTCCATAATTGTTTCAGGCAACAATTTTCTTAACCCAATTGGACAGATCACATATGTCTCTGGGACCCTTGTTTGTCTCTATTCATATGCATAATGCATGCGCATGCAACCGTTACCATACTTGGGTGCACCTGCTAACAATGAAATATGAGAATGTCAAAAGCAAAAATAAAAATATTATCTGTGTTTGGAGATTAACTTATGTGTTTGAAAAAAAATTATAATTAAAAGAAAGTTTTTGTTAAAAAACTATTTTGCATTTAAAAAAAAATATCAAACATGATATGACTATCTGTATAAGATTTTGCTACATGCCAACGCTGTTTTGCACAGTTATTGATGCCCTTTTTCAACGCACCTTTTTCAACGCACTTCTATTTGAAGCTTGGTTTTTTTCTTTGAGCTCAACGCCCGTTTGAGCTTTTCAAAATCATAAACAAAAATGCTATTAATACAAACACTGTAAAATAAAATTGATTACACATAAATTTGAAAAATAAAACAACAAATTGGAAGCATATCATTTTTAGTTGTTCGATTCTGAGGTGACGGTTAATTCAGTTCATGGATGCTGATGTGGCTTAAGTAATGAGGAGGCTGAGATCCAAGCTTGGGTGGCTCCTTCAGGTGCTTAGCCTTCCAATTCTTTTTGAAAATTATCTTTGCAAGTAGTTTATTTTTTATTTTTTTAATTTGCCCCCAATTAAGGCTTTTTTTTTTCTTTGACCCCTCAAATAAATTCTTCTAACTCTGTCACTATCTGTAAGGAGAGGAAGAGTGTGAGTTGAAAGCGGGGTTTAAAGTTTCAAACACTAAAAATAAACAATGAATAATAGGGTTAGAATCAAAACCAACCAATAAATGTGATTCATTTTTGTTTGTTTTATAAGTTCGCTTTATTCAACTCAGTTTTAAAATTAATGAAACTCACTTTGATTTGATGCCAAAAATTGAATCTTAGAAATGGGTATGTAAGAAGGAAATTACAATGAGAATGAGGGAAATTAAGCCTTTGTTTGTTTTGAGAGAAATGAGGAAGAGAGTTAGAGAAAAAAAAATAGTTCCACTTTCTTGTTTGGTTAGAGAAAAAATAAAGAAAAAAGACAAAAAAATGATAGGTCCCACAACTTTTTCATTTCTATCATAAAGTGAGAAGAAATAGAGAAATGAGTAGAGGTAGAAATTTGTCTAATATACTTTTCTTTTTGTTGTCTTATAAATAAATAAATTGGGGCAAATATGTATTTACAACAAAATTTAATTTTCTTTCTTTCTTACTTCTTTTCTAATCCTCTTAATCCAAACAACTTAAAAATTTACTCATTTTCTATTCTACTTCTCTTTTTCCTATTTCTTTCTACCTTATTTTTCTATACTCTATTTCTCTTCTAATTCAAACTAAGAGAGCTATTGATTTGATTTTTATTTTTATTTTCATGTAAATATGTTTTTATTATAGTTATAAAAGTATTACATTATTTCCATGCTATTTCTTGTTTTCAAAATTATTTCTTTTACAAATTTTAAAAACTAGAAATAAAATAAAAATAAGGTTATATTTTTATAATTATAATAAAAATATATCTAATTAAAAATAAAACTAAAAACAAACTAAATAACTTTTAAAAGTCTTTACAAATCAACAATGGGGATTATGGTACTTTGATTGCAGAGCTTCGTGAAAGAGAAGATCAATTCCTTTTATAAGGCGTTTGGTTTCTCCTTTTATAGGCTTGAAAAGATACGAAATTATTTAACAGTGTTTGGGTTGGTGTCTAGAAATGTTAAAATTAAGTTTGCACTCCAAATGCATCTCAAACATAGTGCTAATATGTTTAGCAATTCTTAGAATAGGATTTTGTTTGAGGGTAAACGTGATTATAATAATCCAAATGTCTAAATAATATTTTGTTATTTTTATAGTGATTTTTTTGGTTTGTATCTATTGATAGAAATATCTTCATAATTTGATATTATAAAATTATTATAATAATATTTAAATAAGTATAACCTAATAATTTAAATTTTTTTATTATAATTATACTCCAACTATAATTCTATTTTATAATATCTAAACAAATTTAACTTTTTAAAATTTTTACCATCAATTTATTTACAAACAATATTTTGAATATCAATTTATCAACAATCTAACTCAAAAGATAATTTATACTTTTTTGATAATTAAACATTCAAAAATAATTTTTATTAATACTATTCACACAACATTTATTTTGACAAAATTTATTTTTAAATAAATATTTCTAAATATAAATAATTTCATTCAAACTCACATTTGATAAAAATTAAATTTACAAAATGTAATTAAAAAAAACACTAAGTAGTATTGTAGTTCAGCTTTAGGAGTTAATACGAAGCAAGATTGTGAATGGCCAAAACACTAATTTTTGGTTCATCTTTTTTGTTTTTTTACAAAAGTTCATATAAAAAAAAACCTTTTGTGAACATCTCATTTTGATTGGGTCATGTTAGAAAACTTCAACAAAATTTTAAAAAAAATGAACAAGGAAAATCAATAAAACAATAAAATGAATTACAAAGAGAGGAAGAGTAAAACTCAATTTGACCTATCTAACCCATTGGCTCAGCCTAAATCCTTTCCCCATATCTAACATTTTATCCATCAAAGCCCATCAAGTCAAAGGGCGGACTGCACCCCATCTCCCCTTGCACACATGCCACCTTTTTTGCTCTCATGGGGTGAGGGTAGGTGAAAAAGTGAGGTGATCAGTGGATTAAGGGGAGTAAGACTAGACCTTACTCGAGGACCCCAAAAATCCTCATCACTATCAAAAAGGATTCGAAGAGAAAGTGAGGAAGATTTTTGGTTTGGGGCAGAAGAAAGGAGATTTTCCCAGGAAAAAGGAGGAGAACTGGGCTTGGGAGAGAAAACTGGGAGAAATAGGGCTTATCCCGATAGAGGCAGCATCAAAGATGAAAGGAGTAGGATCCGAAGAGAGAAGAAGTTTGAAGGTAAGAATTCTCTACATTGTTATTATTCTTAAGCTTTTCCTACTGCACATTGGGTTTGCTTTGCCTACTGTTTCTCATGTTTAACTTTGAAATACATTAAAAAAATATATTTTCTCTCATGAGAACCATTGTTCACCTCATGTCTGAAACACCACCATGAAAGGAAATTGAACCAGTAACATTCAACCTTCACTATACCTTAAACCCATTTGAAACCATCCATCACCCAAAGCCTCTCGTACCTTTAAACACCCATTATCCAAAACAGTACCTCCATCACCACCAACCATGGGAACAATATCCCTTGCATCATTTCATAAAAGATCATCCAAAGTTACCAATGAATAACCAAAACCACCACAACATCCCTCTATTTGGCCTACAAACACAGCACCAATAGCCATTAACAACTTCCTAAATTTGTGAAAAATCAGAAAACATAGTCTACGTCTGTTTACGATTGACCACCACTTCCCCAAACAATTTTCGATTGACCACCCAGTTCCCAGGTCATTGTCTGACCGATCACTATTTTCCAGAACCATTTTTCGACCGATTACCTATTTCCCAAATCATTTTTGACTGACCACTCACAACCCAGACCATTTTCAACTGATCACCCACTTCTGAAACCATTTTCGATCGTCAACCGACCAATTCGACCATTCTTAAACATTTTCCCCAATCAATAGACTAAGCTGAGATTACTAGTTTACCCTCAGATCAACCATCAGACCGATCTCACCATTAGCCCATCAACCTCAGGATCCACTCAGTCGACCAATCATACCTAGCCTAAACCCACTTACCCCGTCAACTCACCAAACTGATCTGACCTTCCTTAAACGTTTTTCCTCATCACTAGACTGAGCAGAGCTCATAAGTTTACCCTCAAATCCACTAACTGAGCTGAGCTCACACCTAACCCAATCACCTCTCATATCTACAAACCGAACGATCCAACCTACCTTTAACCAACTCCACCGACCAAGCAAACTTACCCTTAACTCATTTACCTATTACCTCACCAATCCGAGCCGATCGTCTTAACAGTTTATTCATCAACTCAATTGACCAAGCTTACCCTTCACTGATTGGCTCTTCCCCGATCACCAACTTTCCTATCCTCACCAACTAAACCGGTTGGTTCTATTCGATTCGACCACCATCTATTCTCACCACTAACAGATCGGACATATTGATAAGAACATCCCCAAACTTGTTCCTATGATCAACTTATCCGACTGATCTTGCCCTTACCAATCACCACCTACCATTTTACCGATCGATTCTAACCGATCGCACTTTTTCTATGATCACCAATTGAATGATTGATTCCGTACCGATCTGATAACCTTACCTATGACCTCCACAAACCAAATCGATCATGTTACTACCAATCCGATCCCATCCCCCTACGCTCCTTTCGTCTGATTGGATTCTGACCGATCAAACTTCCACATGTTCTCCTTTGATTGATTGGTTGACGACCGATCAAACTTTCCCATGATCACCTGTGATTGATCAGTCATTTTTGTTATTCCATGTGTTTTTGTCTCCAATTGGGTACCTCATCTCGGTTCTGATTGGATGATCGTTCGACCAGGTCATGTTTTCAATGCCATAGTTAGTGTATTGGTCGGATTCTCCCTGAAGTGCTCAGATGTCCGACCGGCTAATCTGTCCTTTTCCATTTGGTGTTGTTGTTTTTATTTTTGCATCCAAACTGTTTAATTTTAGTTTTAATAAATATCCATGAAATAATTGCTTCTCATTATTTACAAGTTATAAAGGTAAAATGGTCTGATGCTATAGCATTTGCGTTTAGTTGTCTTTAGGGATCAAATATCCACTTGATAATCTCCTTGGGGTGGATCAATTGGCTTAGTATTACCTTTCATTCCATTTAAGTTATGTTAATAGAAGTTTTTTTTTATATAAAAAAATAAGTGATCCAATGCCACTAATCACATTAGTTGTCTTCAGAGATCAAGTACCCACTAGACATTTTCCTTGGGATGGATCAGTGAGTCTGGTACCGCATTCCATCATATTTAGGACGCGTTAATAAAATTCTCTTTTTTAATCAAATCATTTTTCTTTTAAACCAAATCATTTCATTCTCTTTTAATTAGATCGTTTCTTTGTCAATTAATTCAAAGTAATATTTTTCTTAATTAAAATCAATCATTTCACAATCATTTTTTACTAGAGAACTACGTGACTTTGAATTCTTTATTGTACTAGGGGGTTACGTAGGAGTACAAGTCAAGCCAAACTTTTAATTTTTGTAATTTAATTTCCTTTTATATGTGAATAATTGTTCACTCTTATTTAATTTATCTGGTTGTTAAAAAGGGTAAAATAGATATCATTTAGGTTATAAAGTTTACACAATTAGCTTAAAGTAACTGTTTTAAAACAGATGTATCAGGAGTATAGTGAGATTAAGTTTCCACTATTTTCTGTACATAATCAACTCCCGAACCTTACTTGGTTTCGCAGACTTTTCTTTTTCTGTTTTTATTTCAAATTCATTTTAAAGAGGTTTTGTCTGTCATTTTTCCTACTCATTAAATGATTGATGACGACTCCATTGTTTTTTACTATTTTTCTCTCGTCACTTCCCGTCATGATTTTTCTCGATCATGACAACTTTTTTTCCTAATAAAAAACTATCTTTTTTAACAAGAAAAACTATCTTTTTTAACAAGAAAAACTAATCCTAACAAGCATAACATCTATCTATTTCTAGCACAACACCAATATTCTCTTCTTCTTTTAATTTATTATTGTCTTATAGTTTTCATTACTACTGCAACATAATAATCAATATATAATTAATTTTATTACTAGTTAAGCTAAGCATGATGTTTATTTAGACAATGGATGATGAATAAATAAACCCTAATCTCACACCTTACCCACCTCGAAGTGGGGTGAGTTTTAGTGCGAGATGGGATGGGTTAAGTCCTATGGCTTGGGGTGAGATTGCCTTTATTATTGGTCAAATTTTATGCTAATCAAAACAAAGTCTCACTCTTGAGCGATATATCATTCATACCATTTTGATACATTTAAAAAATAATAATTTCTCTAACTACTTACTTAAAATTCTAACTCAAAAAAGTCAACCAAAAAACACATTTTTTTTAACCGCCAACTACACAAATAGCCACACAAATTTCATTTTGGCATAAACGAGGCTTGCATTTCTCAATTATGAAATGACAATAAGTGAGAAATATCTATTCACTTACATAATTTTGGCGTGGCTTTGTTTATTATTTTTAAAGAAACTTTGCTGTACCCAAACCATTCATCTTATTAAAACTTGTATGACAAATTTGAGACGTAAAACCAAAAACCAATGGTTGTTGATTTGTTCGTGATCTACGAAAGCTGATGACTTTTCTACCATTCAACAAGACGTGAGTGAGTACTCAGCTTGAACTTTGTAAAAACCGAAACGTAGTAATATCAGTAGTAGTATTTTGAAAATTGGTCTAATTAATTAGATCATAAATTAAGAGTTTCATCAATTTTGGTTCAATTAAAGAATTATTAAAGTAATTTAACCACCAAAAATTAGATAAAACCAGTTAAGTTAGTACAAAATTGAAAATGAAAAAAATCAACTGATTCAACCATTAATAATTTTTAAATTGATTTTTTATTAGAAAGAAGTTTAAATTTTTTTAAGGTTTAAGTATTTTTTTGAACTAGTAAGGTTCCAAACACTTAAATTTTATGTTCTTATGTCTTTAAATATCTTTAATTAATGATAGGCTTATCTCTACCAAATTTGTATTTTTTTATTTTATTATATAAATAATAATTGTTACTTCATTTAATATATATATATATATATATATACCAATTTAACATTAGTTAATTTAGTTGAATTGGTTAAATCATAAATCACTTTTTCTTTTTTCAATTTTTTATTTCAACTAATTTTTACAATATTGCTCACAAGTGCTCTAGAATTGTTAAACAAAGAAAATAAAGTGCATGTGAATACCAAAATAAATTAAAGTGGTAGAGTAACCAACACCAGCACCTTTACTGTTACTGTTACTGTTTCACATGCGATGCTACACAGTTGCAGTTGGGTTAAAGCATATATTATTGGAGTGTAGGAAGCATATCTTTTTCAGCGCCCATACTACACACACATATATATATATATATATATATATATATATAATTTTTTATTAAGTATATTTTTTTATTAATTTAATTATTAAATTATAATTATTTATGATGTTGAACATTTATATTAAATTTTTTAAAAATTGAATATCGATAAGGATATAATCAAACAATTCATATTTTTTTATATATGTTAAAAGTTTATATTACGTTAATTTTGATGTACATCAATGAATCATAAAATAATTTTGAATTAATGTGAACTTTATAAGTTTGATCTACATGATATGAACTTTCAATCCAACAGTAAATTTTGTGAGAAAGTTGTCTAATAAAAAATTATTGAGTAGTGAAAGGATAATCAAGTTTTACATTAGTATAAATTGAATATATATATATAGGGCGGGAATCCACTTACACTAAGTGTAAGTTTTGACACACTTACACCACTCAATAACTTCTTATAAATGTTAAAGTTCATCAATCAGAATTGAAAGTTCTCATAAGATAGATCAACTCCATAAAATTGCTTACAATTAAAAAATTATTTGATACTTCATTGCATTACTTTATTTTAACGTATAATATAGTTTTAAAATATAAATAAATTGTTTACTATTATATTAGATAACTATATATGTTTGATTTATTTAAAATTTAGTATGTATGATCATTAAGATAATAACATATGATTCAACAATTAGATTGATTAAATTCACATTCTACAAAAAATTATTAAGTGGTGTAAGTGTGTTAAAACTTACACTTAGTATAAGTAAATCCCCACTTATTTATATATATATATATATATATATATATATATTACAAAACTTCATTTGAATTAAAATATTTTAGTTAAGTCTTTTTGTACTGAACTCTTAATACTCCATATTAGTAATTATGCACATTATTTATATAAAAATGATTGAGAAAAATGTATACATAGATCTCAACTTTATTGTGATAACCATTTAAAAATTTTAACTTTAAAATTTATTAGTTAAGAACTTCAACTTTACACTAATTAAAGACCTAAACTTTTATAGAAAAATATTTTGATAGTATTTATCAATTAAAAAAATTTAAGTTATACATGCCATTTATAAATTGTTTCATATGTTATATTGGATATTTTATATTTTTAACATTTTCTATTAAGAAAATATTTTTTTAATAAAATTAAGGTTCTTAATTAATAATAATAATAATTTTTTTGTAATTTATTATAAAAATTTTAGATATTCAAATAATGCTTCATTTAAAATCATGTGGCATATTCTCATTAAGAGCTGCAAAATCTTTCACGATATTTATTCTAAGAAATATTGCATAGTAATTTTAAAACTGAGTATGAAAGATTAACTCAAAATTTGGAAATTTGAATGATTCATATTCAGAGTACGGTGTTTAAATATTCGAAATGGCTTTGAAAAAGTCAAGAAAGTCCATATAAAAGAAAAAAAAGGTTAGCATCATTTTGAAGATGTTTGTTTTGATTTCCTCGAATAGGAGTTTTGTTTTATTATAAATCAATAACTATGCTCAACCCTTCTTCTATTACTGTGTGTTCATTAGCTTTTGGACATATAATCAAGGTGACTTTAAACTTTTGTTTGGTACGAGAGAAATAGAGAAGGGAGAATTAAAAAAGAAAAAAATAAAAGAAAATAAAAAAATTTTCTTGTTTAGTTAGAAAAAAAATAAAAATAATAATAAGTCTCATATCTTTTTTATTTCTCTTTTAAAGTAAAAAAAAATAAAAAAAAATAAAAAAATAAAAAAAATAAAAATTTGATTAATATATCATTCTTTTTATTATTTTATAAATAAATAAATAAATAAAATATATATTTATAATAAAATTTTATTTTATTTTTTATTTATCTCATAATTTTTTTAATTTAAATAATTTAAAATTTTATTTATATTTTACTTTTTTTATTTTTTATGATTTTTTTTAATTCTATTTTCCTGACAATCCAAACAAAACGTAAGTGGGATATATAATAAGAGCCATGTGCGCAGAGATAGACATCCAACATTTAAATACTACCAAAATATTAAAAATTGGATTTTGAAAAGGCAAAAGAGAGGCAGAAAAAAGGGGAGATATGGTCTGCGAAAGCGAATGCGATACGATATGGTCACTGTCACTGACTCGTAACTTTTTATTTTTTATGCACATTTTTTTTTTTGCCGCAAAAGTTGAATCGATGCATGAAATTATAGATATAAAATTATTTATATACCTTTATTTAATAGTTTAAAATTTTGAAATAGTTAGAGATTGAAAAGTGTGTAATAATTGAATTTCTGATTACTTAAAATTTTATGCTATGTTTAGTATTTTTAAAATTAATGAAAAGGAAGAAAAAAAAGGATACATATTTCCTGATTTAGTATCAATTAAGGTGAAAATGAACAGATTCTTTTTCGTTTACTATTGATCCAATAGGATTTCTTTCCTTTGTTTTTTTTGAGAGGAATTGGGAAAGAAATAAAATAAAATATTTATTTTATTCACTTTATTAATTTTATTTATTTTATTAGATGAAAGATAATAAAGTAATTTATATTAATTACATACCTTTTTTTCTTTTTCTTGATAAAATCAAATAAAAGAATGAAAATATTCCTTTTTTTTCATTTAATGATATTAAATAAGATAAATGATAACTTTATTCTCTATTCATTTTTATTTTTTTATCTATAATACTAAACAAAGCTTAACAATTATAATACTAAACAAAGCTTAACAATTTTAATATCATATCAAGGACTTATCTTTCAAAATCTTAAGCTATTAAGTAAAAATACATAACTAATTTTATATGTCTGACATCTCTACTAAAGTTGTCTTTTCCTGGCGTCAAAGGGTCAATCATACAATGGAAAATGCAAAGAGTTTCCAAAAGATCATTGTTATTATTATTTTTACTTTGTTAATTCGTTTAGCATTTAATTTTTCTTACTTAACGTTTCACTAGTCATTTGTTTCATGCTCTTTTATTTTATAATTAAGTCTGTGTTTTTTGGTAATAATGAAGTCTCGCTTAACCTTCGTATTTATGTATAAGGCAATGTTCTATTTCCTTTATATGTCTGATAATTTGGATTAACGGCCAAATTGAAAGGATCAGCATACAAAAAAAAGGGAAAATAAAGGAGATTGAGAACACACTTCATTACTACGTGGTAAGTTCATAGATTGTGCTGAAAAGGTAAAAGAAGGTGGGCATATTTTTGGCAGTGATGTTGTAAATAAGAAATCGTTCTAAAGAATATAATTTATATGTTCTTAAGGTGCAATATTTTGTTTAATAATTAAATTATGTAAAATAAATTTATGAAAATATTTTTCCTTTCAAAAAAATGAATATAGTATGACAGTTTAAAATAGACTAAAATGCAAGAAATTCTCTTTAACTATAAGTCAAGTTTAAAAAATCACATGTGTTTTTAAACTCACTAACTTGACTCTTTAAATTAATAAAATATTGTATAATAATTATTCTCTTAACTTACCATTTAAATAATTGATAAAAAAGTAGTAATGTGTTGACTTTTTTCAATAATCTTATATTAAATCATTAATATTTATCCCTCAAATCATCTAGGCCTCTATTTTAGGCACTCATTAATTGTACCACCATTTGAACAGTTTGTGAAAATTTCAAAAGGTGATGTGATGTTAATGAGTGCTTAGAAAAAGAGGTTTAGAGATAATTTCAATGATAAATATTAATGATTTAATGTGAGATTAATAAAATCAACACATAACTACTTTTCTATCAATTATTTAAATGATAAGTTAACAGAAAGGTTATTATACACTTTTTTGTTAGTTTAAAAACTTTATAAACTTGACCATAGGTTAAAAGATTCTTTACATTTTAACCTTTAAAATATTTCCTTTTTATTATAATATAATAATGTAAAAAAAAAATTAAAACATAAGTAGAGGCAGAGCTTAAGAAAGGAAAGGTAAAATGGAAACATTAATTATCTCACGAGAAGAGGAGGAGGACGATAAAACTATAGGATTAGGTTGGTTTGATAAAATTAGAAGTTTTAGCATTAAAAATTTAGTGTTAAATTTTCAGTAATAAAAATATATATAAGCATTACATTTTTTTATTCAATTCTAAATATGCGTTAAAATATTACTATTTAATAGAATAGAAATGAGATATACTAAAAGTAATTATTATTCTCCAATAATGAAAATAAAAAGAAAGTGTTGTTGAAATCACTCAATCACTGTTAAATAAATTTCATTTTTAATATTGGAAATTTATCTTTTAAATAGACCTTAAAATCTATAGCTGATAGAAAAAATAAATTTATCAAAACTTAAAATTTCACAAAGACTCTAACAGTTTGACTTTATAATCATTTAGCTAAGTTTATTTTATTTTTTATTTGTTTAGTAATTTAAGGAGGTCTCAATAGGATTTAGGAGTCCTGTAGAGGGCTTAAGAGAGATAGGGAGATAGGGAAGAGGGCAATGGGGGGAGGGGGATCGAACCTCTCGCCCTTCAAAACTAGCATATGCTCATATCAACTGAGTTGACGCTCATAAACACTTTATTTTAATTTTATCATAACATGTTTTGTTTTGTACCATCTCACACTTATGTTTTAGTTATGTTATCATATCATGTCATGTTATTATTATTTCATCGTCTATACTATTTATATCAACAAAACAAGGTAAACCTTGAATTTAATGAAATTGTACCTTCAAGATATAAGTTATCAAAGGATCTGAATAATTATAGAACTCTCCATCTCAAAAAAGAAAAAAGAAAAAGGAAAAGCATATATATTGTGATCGATGCAAAATCATAAAAAGAAAAGAAAAAAAAAAGAAAGGTCATTAGTATAACTTAAAAAAAAATTATTTTATTTTAATTTGTGAATAAAATTAATAAAATATTAAATTAATTTAATTAATAATTTATATATAATTAATTACGTATTAAATATTAAAATAAAAATAAATTATTAATTAATTATATATAAATTATTAATTTAATTAATTTTATTCTCAAACTAAAATAAAATAATTGAATCACATTAATAAATCATTATCAAAATAAAAAATAAAAAAATGAATAGAATGTGTGGAGTGAAGTGCATGCATGTGCGGCTGAGGCTTAGGCTTAATGGCTCATGGTCCAGACTCCACCCTGTCCCGGGCCGCACCGCATCACTCTGCAGTATCACATATCCATTTCCATTCATCTTTAAATAATAAAATAATAATAATAATAAAACAAAAAAGGCTATTTTTAGGAAAAATACAAATCATGTTAAATTACATTTTTACCCCTTCCCATGTGGTTAAAGTAATTCTTAAGCAGTTAAGCATTATTAATCAGTAATTCTTATATGTATTATAATAGTAATATATTAATTAGGATGCATAATGAATAGTGATATATCGTATCAATTAACAAGCATTATTATCGTATCGTATCATAAAAGAGGTGGCATTCTTTCTCATTGAAAAGTTTTTTCTTTTAAGTTCTTACGTTATAATAGTAAAATATTAATTAAATTTTTTATCGTCAAGCTATTTTTATAAATTTAACTGTTAAGTGTATTATTTTCGGTATATTATAAAAAAGTTCCTTTTTTTTTCACTTAATAGTTAATAATAATAAATGAAAAGGGAAACGAAAAAGCGAAGCAAAGAGTGGGAGTGTGAGTAGTGACTGTTACTGGGTGGCTCTATCTATCTACTTGCTACTCCAACATGGTTGCATTTGCATAGGCATAATAGATAGCGGTTTCTCTTTGTGCTTTTCTGGGTTCTGAAGAGTGGTGGTTGTTGCACATAGTTTCAATCTTCGATCCCAAGTTTTGGGGTCACAATTAGGTTGTCCTACCCATAACCAATACTTCTTTGTTCACTTTCTACTTCTGCCACTTCTCTCGGTTGGTGCACTGCACGCGCGCTCAGTCCTATTTCTGAACCGTTTTTTTATTTTTTTTTTTGGTAGTGAGAGAAAGTTGGTGGGTTAGAGCGAGGTACTGGTAGACAGGAGAAGAGAAGTGGAGAAGAAGATGGGGGACAAGTCCCAAGTGTTGGAGGCTGTGCTGAAGGAAGCTGTGGATTTGGTAATATAGATCTGAATCACTCTCAAACTTCTGTTCCTTGTTATGTTTTCCTTGGTCTCTTTGTTTCATTGATGGGTCTCTTGGGTTCTTTTTTTTTTCTTTTTTGCTTTGAACTTTGTGAATGCAGGAGAACATACCCATTGAGGAGGTTTTTGAGAATCTGAGATGTAGCAGAGAAGGTCTCACCAGTGAGGCTGCTGAAGAGAGGCTGGTCATTTTTGGCCACAACAAGCTTGAAGAGAAAAAGGTACTATCTTTCTCTCATTAGTTAAGTCCCACTTAAGAAAAAAACTTGAATTTATGGTAAATTATCTTCTGGGTATTTATTTTTCAGGAGAGCAAGTTTTTGAAGTTCTTGGGATTTATGTGGAATCCTCTGTCTTGGGTTATGGAGGCTGCTGCTATAATGGCAATTGCGCTAGCCAATGGAGGGGTGAGTATACTCAGCTTTCAGAGTTGTTATTGCCAATGGAGGTGTATTTGTTGTTGATTATTTGGAATTGTTCCTTAAACTTTTACGCAGGGGAAGGATCCTGACTGGCAAGACTTTGTGGGTATCATCACCCTGCTTTTCATCAATTCAACTATTAGTTTCATCGAGGAGAACAATGCTGGTAATGCTGCAGCTGCTCTCATGGCTCGTCTCGCTCCAAAAGCAAAGGTGTCATATTCAGCATCTTTTTATCTCAATACTGTGTGCATTCAATATTGGTGCAGTAAAATCTTTGCTCTGGAAACGGTTCATTTATTTATTTTCCTTGTAGTTTCAATTCTCATGTCTTTGCTTATAGTTTCAATATTGGTATTGTAAAGGTTCTTCGAGATGGTAGGTGGAATGAGCAAGATGCTGCAGTCCTGGTTCCCGGTGACATAGTCAGCATCAAACTTGGAGATATTATACCAGCAGATGCTCGTCTTCTTGAAGGGGACCCTTTGAAAATTGATCAGGTGGGTTCTCTGATTTTTTTATTTTTATTTTATTTTTTATATCATGTAATTTCTGCTGTTTTATCCGTCACATGCCAAATGGTTCAATTACACCCTGATTTTCCCCTTTCCTTACGTGCTTTGTGCTTTTCAGTCTGCACTTACAGGTGAGTCCCTGCCAGTGACGAAGGGCCCCGGTGATGGTGTGTATTCCGGTTCTACCTGCAAGCAAGGAGAGATTGAAGCTGTGGTCATTGCTACTGGCGTTCATACCTTCTTTGGGAAAGCTGCTCATCTTGTAGATACCACGAATCAAGTGGGTCACTTTCAAAAGGTAACATGAGAGTAGGCACCATTTTTCTTTTTTGCATTCTAAATGTTATATTCATAATTCAGGTTTCATTTGTTCTATTTTCTTCTGTCATTTAGGTCTTGACTGCAATTGGGAACTTCTGCATATGTTCAATTGCTGTGGGGATGCTTATTGAAATTATTGTTATGTATCCCATCCAAGATAGGAAGTATCGTCCTGGAATTGATAACCTGCTTGTACTTCTTATTGGAGGAATTCCAATTGCCATGCCCACAGTTCTCTCAGTGACCATGGCTATTGGTTCTCATAGGCTATCTCAGCAGGTCAGTCAGGTTCCTTCAGTTAAGCATGTTTGATGGACATATGCAAGTAAGAACTAATGGTTATCATGTTTGCAGGGGGCTATCACAAAGAGGATGACAGCTATTGAAGAGATGGCAGGCATGGACGTGCTTTGCAGTGATAAGACTGGAACTCTAACATTAAATAAGCTTACTGTTGACAAAAATCTTATTGAGGTTGGATGATGAATGGTGTTACTTGCTGGTTATCTCTATCTGTTTCATGTGCACTTGTTCTAAATACTTTTATTTTAACCAATAAGGTTTTTGCAAAAGGAGTGGATCCGGATACAGTTGTTTTGATGGCAGCTCGAGCTTCAAGACTTGAGAATCAAGATGCAATAGATTCTGCCATAGTTGGGATGCTGGCTGATCCAAAGGAGGTTAGTCATTGATCTATCATTTTCTGTTATTCTTCGTATGACATATTTATTAGCTGGCAAGCGTGCAAATATAATCTGTGCATTCACGTAAGTTTTTCTATATTCAAGTTTATATAGTTTTTTTTTTCTTTCTAACTTACTGCTACCAAAGGCACGTGCTGGTATACAAGAAGTACATTTTCTTCCTTTCAATCCTACTGATAAGCGGACAGCATTGACTTATATTGATCGTGATGGTAAAATGCACAGAGTTAGCAAAGGTGCACCAGAACAGGTAATTTAGTAACATTGTTTACATAATTTTATGTTAATCTTTGGTCTCATATATTCTCATTGTGATTTGTACCATGATTGTTAGATCCTAAATCTTGCTCACAATAAGTCAGACATTGAACGTAGAGTTCATGCAGTGATAGATAAGTTTGCAGAGCGTGGTTTACGATCTCTTGCTGTAGCATACCAGGTAATTGATTCATTGCGTGCTCTCTTGCTTGATCATTTGGTGAATTTGTATACCTAGTTTTTAAGCTAGAAATGGTTACGTAGGTTTCTCCATTTTATACAGGAAGTTCCAGATGGAACGAAAGAGAGTGCTGGAGGCCCTTGGCAGTTTATTGGCCTTATGCCTCTCTTTGACCCACCTAGGCATGACAGTGCAGAAACAATACGGAGGGCACTAAACCTTGGAGTAAATGTCAAAATGATTACAGGTCTGTTACATATGATAGTCGGCACCTTTGAGTTGCTTGGATTGTGGTACTGAAATCACTGTTCTTTATAGCTAATTAATTTTGTAAAGCTTGGGAACAAGTTGTTGCATTAAGCAAGCTACTGATGTAATCTGATTCCTGTGAAAGTCGGTAGTCCTATGACACCTGAGTCCTATTCTTGCTTGTTATTCTGGGATTCAGCAAATGTTATTGGCCAAGTAAACTCGTCTAACATATTGGTCAGAGTTATGATGGAACTTAATTGAGTCAAGACAAATACGCACTAGTAGATGAAGGATTTTGCTTTACATGGGTTGACTGAAGGGCAACAACTTCACAACCAGATTATCATAAACATCACGTAGTGAAAGAATTTATGTGATCCATGGTATCCATTGGAAATTGACTTTTCTTGTGCACTTAAGTAATGGATCTATTTGTCAACATAGCCAATAATATAATTTATGTTTGACCTTATTAACCCCATATCCTCCTTCTAATTTTCATTTATATATCTTCTTTTTTCTTATCAGGGGATCAGCTAGCTATAGGAAAGGAAACAGGCCGTCGCTTGGGGATGGGTACCAATATGTATCCTTCATCTGCATTACTTGGGCAGGATAAGGATGAATCCATTGCTGCCTTGCCTGTAGATGAACTAATAGAAAAAGCTGATGGATTCGCTGGTGTTTTTCCTGGTAGGCTTCTATGTTGTCATTGCAATTAGCTGTATTTCTTATTGCTTGACGTATATTGGATGGAAGATTAGTGATTAGTTGTGGTAATTAAGTATTATATGCTTCTTTGCTCATGTTAATTGGTTTATATATTTGGGCAGAGCACAAGTATGAGATTGTGAAACGCTTGCAAGCTAGAAAACATATATGTGGAATGACTGGCGATGGAGTGAATGATGCACCTGCGCTCAAGAAGGCAGACATTGGTATAGCTGTTGCTGATGCTACTGATGCAGCTCGTAGTGCATCTGATATTGTTTTAACAGAACCTGGCCTTAGTGTTATTATTAGTGCAGTTTTGACCAGCCGAGCTATCTTCCAAAGAATGAAAAACTATACAGTGAGCTATTGAACTACTGTTAATATCTTCTCAACAGTTCTTTTTTTATCACCTATCATTGTTAATTCGGCCATTATAATACTTCATCACAGTTGCATTAATTTTTGGGAAATATTTGTTTTTTCCAGGCCATCTGCTCTCGGGGGTAATGAGTTCTTATTATACCATCATTTTGACTAATCTGTTTCTTCTTTCATGCAGATTTATGCAGTCTCAATTACAATTCGTATTGTGGTAAGTGGATTTTTTTTTTATTTTTGCAACTCTGGAATCTATTTTCTACCTGACATGTCTTTGTTGATAAAATAATTATTAGATTGATCTAATTTTCTTACTGTACATGTTTGACATGCTTACAGCTTGGTTTCATGTTGCTGGCTCTCATATGGAAGTTTGACTTTCCACCTTTTATGGTGCTTATTATCGCCATCCTAAATGATGGTTTGTTGTTTCTTTTCTGTGTCATTGTTTCACCTGTTTGTCTCCCGCAGCATGCTTCTCTTTGATCCTGAGCTTTATTGGTGGCTAATGATTTCTATGACATTGTAGGTACTATTATGACAATTTCAAAAGATCGGGTAAAACCATCACCTCTGCCAGATAGCTGGAAGCTGGCAGAGATATTTACTACTGGCGTTGTGCTCGGAAGTTACTTGGCAATGATGACGGTCATATTCTTTTGGGCAGCATACAAAACAGATTTCTTCCCGGTATGTCTTCTTTCTCTGATTTCAATCCAAGAGTATTCTCTAGTTTTATTTAATTTGATCATATCTGAGTTTATTGTGTGACATTCATGCATATTGCTTCATCCCTTATGGCAGTTATTCTAGGACTCAATTGACTGTTATGATTTAATGTTTCCAAATTATGTGTATCAATGTCAATTTATGCTCTTCACGGATTCTGCATGCTGCTTTTGATTGTTTTGGATGGCTAATTGATTTATACTGCCTGTTATTTTTTCAGCAAGTATTTGGGGTCTCAACTCTTGAAAAAACTGCTCATGATGATTTCCGAAAACTTGCCTCTGCAATCTATCTTCAAGTGAGCACTATTAGTCAGGCTCTTATATTTGTGACTCGGTCTCGAGGTTGGTCATATGTTGAGCGTCCTGGTATATTGCTGGTGGCTGCTTTTGTGGTTGCTCAGCTGGTAAGCCACATAACCGTTGATTCTGTTGCAATTCTGTTCCATTGCATCAAGAATGCCTTTGGTGATGGATTTGTTGTGTGCAGATTGCCACTTTGATTGCAGTATATGCAAACTGGAGCTTTGCTGCAATTGAAGGAATAGGTTGGGGCTGGGCTGGTGTAATATGGCTATATAACATAATATTCTACATCCCACTTGATTTCCTCAAGTTTTTAATTCGCTATGCTTTGAGCGGGAGGGCTTGGGATCTTGTCATTGAGCAAAGGGTAAGTAGAGTTTGTTGAGCTAGTTAATGCAAGGATGGTTTTAGTTTTTGCTCTCTGCTTATGAATTTTGTTGGCATGTAGATTGCATTCACAAGGCAAAAGGACTTTGGGAAAGAACAACGGGAACTTCAGTGGGCACATGCGCAAAGAACATTGCATGGATTACAACCACCTGACACCAAGATGTTCACTGAGCGCACACATGTCAACGAGCTCAATCAAATGGCTGAAGAAGCCAAAAGGAGAGCCGAAATTGCAAGGTAGACAGCAATATTCAAATAATCGTTTTAAGTTGGGGATAAGCATCAAAATATTGCACAACTATATTTCAAAATATTTGTAAAGTTTTGGAATTTTATAAATTCCATGCAAGTAGGATATAAGCTTAAAAAATTAATGTTAACGAGTACCGAACTCCTTTTCCTACTAACTTGGTCTGCATTGCCATATGGATATGGTTACTATTGCCGCCACCACCACCATCACTACTACTACTACTAATTCTCCTAGGGAATGAGAACAGACATACATATCTGTGTCTTTCGTGATGATTTCACATTGAAATTAAGTTGGTTCCCATAAAGCACATTTATGTATTTATTTCCTAATAATTGCGTGCAGGTTGAGAGAACTTCATACACTAAAAGGTCACGTAGAATCAGTTGTGAGATTGAAGGGGCTTGACATAGACACAATTCAGCAAGCATACACAGTCTGAAGATGCTTATATATTTGTATACTGATACTGTAAAGGGGTACATTCTAATGGTGCTGAGAGGAATAGAATGTAATGATTACACTCTTGAGTTAACTTTAATATCCTTTTACTGTGCCGTTTGTTTTGAGCACTTAAAAGAGTGCTTTTGTCAGGTCTATCTATGCATCTTGTTTCCTGTTATTTCTATACCTGTCACCTATTCTCCACAATTTCATAATGCCCAGAACGGAGAGGCGCTCATTCATCTTTGTATTCTATGCTTCTGAACCCAATTTCTATCCATATACTTCCCCCGTTATCTCTTTCAAAGTTAAATATAAGTTGGACGGAAAGAACGTTAAGATATCTTTTAGTTTGCGTTTGGTTTGTTTAAAAGCATAAATGTGCATGAGATAAATACTGTTAAAAGGATTTGATTTTAGTATAGAGGAGCGTGACCCGAAGGTAGATTATCACTCTATTGGCTTCATGTCGGATGGTGACTGAGTGATGTTACAAAATTCAGTGGAAAGCCTTAACTTTATTGATCATCAACTACTTATTTGCACAAGAAGAATCAGCCTGGAGTAGAGAGGGAGAAGATAGATAAGATATCAAGATTTAGACGAGTTCAAATCTTTAAACTAGAAGCCTAAACAATCCTCGTGAGATAGTTCCAGTTGAGATCCGATCACATAAACTTGAGCACCAGATAACACGAGAAGTTTGACCGAGTAAAACTCATTTTCTCCTAACAACTAAGATGTCCACCTTCCAACTTTTTGTATATTTTGAAGAGTCCTCTTGATAACCTGAATTCCATAACTTTGTTTGGTGACTTCGTTCACTCGTAATATGTGGGACTACATAAGTAGAGGTGATCATGATTCGGCTCGGTTCGAAAATTTAGTCTTGACTCGAAGTGTTTAAGCTGGGTCCGGATCTTTCTTTTAGATCCGATGTATTTTTTGGGTTGAGTTCGGATCACCTTTCGGACCACCTCAATTTGGCTCGATATTAGATAAATTATTAATTATTAATAATTTTCTTTATATATTATTGTGATATTTTTCTAAATGTTATACTTTGATCAAATATTATAACTCTCTATAATTTTAACTATTATGTTCTTTACTTATTATATAATTATCAATTAGATTGAATTTTGACATGAGCAAAAAATAGTAGATACAAAGAAATTTATGTAAGTAGAGAGAAAATAATCAAAATATTACATAAAAAAATATTTTATGTATCTTAATTGGATTAACTCAGTCCCGACCCCGCCTAACCTGAACTCTAATATAATTGGGTTTGAGTCATGAAAATTGGCCTGATCAAAATTTCGATTAGGAACTAGAGTCATGTTCAACTCAGTTCATGAGCACCTGTAACCATAAGTAGCAGATTTCATGCATCAAAATGAGTAGAGATATTTAATTTATACATCTATATGCACACCATCTCTACGACTCTACACTAATGGACATGGCCATCTGAGTTTAACTCGACGCACACTGATAATCCATGAATTTTAATTAGACTACTTGTATAGGCCCTACAAACTTTTTGCTTTTTAGGAAAAAACTCATGGGAATAATGTTATGCTATATGTTCCGATCAAAAAGTGGAAGTCGGTCTTTTCTAGTGATAAACAAGATTAAGGGGTGAGGTATTTGTAAAAGACACTCCAAATACTTAAGTTAGTATTTTTCTTTATTCTCAATGGGTAAAATCCAATGTGTTTGGGCAGATCATACCTTGCTCTTATTTTCTGTCACCCTTTATATTATTAATCTAACAAACTTTCTTCTGGCTCTCAAATCGTACCTGTGAAACAAAGCCATGGCGGCCGCCTAAGATATTGGCCAGAGTTGTGTTGCAGCAGTCGATGTCAAAAATTACATTACATAACTGTCTATTCTAGTTGGGCCCCACTTGTCACCTTATGAGTGTTTGGGTGCATAGAAGATTTGGGCTTGATGAATGTTTTGGGATCTTTAGAGGTTTGGACATAAGGTAGAGGATCTGGTACACTATACAAACAATATTTTATGTCTACAAAAATTCTACATCTCTCTGTTTCGTTAGATTTATTTTTGGATCTTGTAGTGTTATATCAAAATTTTCTGCACAAATTCACATACAATCCACACATTTCTGCAAATTAGTTCTCTTTTTTAAAATAAAAATAAAAGTTCTCTCTTTTTGTTGTCTATATAACATTTTTTTTTTAAAAAAAAAATGAAAACAACGTTAACGGTAACGTGGGGGGAAAAAGCCGTCATGGATTGGAAGGAAACTGAAGGAAAGTATAGTCAACCTATCAATTGACCTTTATTTTTCTTCTAGAGAACTTTTGATCTTAAATTGCAACTTCGACTATACTTTTGTCTCTCCTTGAAGTCATTGGGCGTTGAAAAGTAGATGATTTCGGGATGATCATCCTTCCATAATATTGTGTGTCCGTGCACAGCCATTCATTACTTCTAAGCAAAACTTCTCAATGAAACATGAATGGGCCAGATCCAGTGGCGACGGAAGCTGCACATACAAATTTTAGGAGTTTTCTCAGTACATCTTAATTATAGCTTTGTAAGGAAAGATCCTTTAATTTCGTTTCCTTTTCATTTTTATGAAACGAGCCCAATTGGTGTTGGTGAGAGGAGAGCAAGCTGATTTGCATCAGACGTAGGCTCGGTAGAGACAAAATTTTAGTTGATCCTCGGAATGAAAATAATTATTTGTTGGCTACATATATTTTAAGTTTTGTCAATAAACTCTTGAGTAGTGAAGATATAAAGTCAATTTTTAGACCAACAAATAAAAAGTTTTTTTTTAAAATAAGATTACTAAATATTTTTACATTCTTTAAGTGTGAAATTAATCCTCACTTACTGCTGAAAGTCAACTTTGCCAAGACATTACAAAAATTTACAATAAAATCATGAGAAAATATGCTTAATTTTATAAATAAAAAATACAATTTAAACTCATAAATTAAGGTGATAAAATGAAAATGACTCTTTATTTTTTGTCTCATTGACCCTTAAGCTATTAAGTTATTAATATACTACCATTTAAAGCAAAACCATCGAAATGTAAAGTTGATATCAAATGTAAATAAATACTTTAACTTACGCTGTTTCATCAAGACCGGCGGAGCTTTTAACAAATCAACCTCATTTTTTTTGGAAAATAAAAAAATGATAGTAAAAAGAAATTACTCAAATATTGTCGATAAGGTGTCAGTGGCATACTTGAAATTCTAAATGAGCTAAAGATTCACTCAAAAAATTACCTTAAAAAACTACTTGAAATTCTAAATGAGCTAGAGATTCGCTCAAAAAATTACCTTAAAAAACTTCTTATTCTTATAAGGGGATTAGTCAACTAGTTCATCGACTCTCTTTGAGCATAGATGGCAACAAAGCAGGACCTAGACACTAATTTCAATCAACCACATATTCATATTTATATTAGTTTATTTTATTTTGAAAAAAATTATAATTAAAATATTTAAGAGAAACTAAAAAACTTAAAACTAAGTGTAGAATAATAAAATCAAAGCTGCACGTTAACGTCAAAAGTGTAGTCAACATATCAATCCACGTTTCTTTTTCTTCTAGACAACTTTTGACCTTAACGTGGAACTTTGACTATACCTACGTCTCTCGTCATTGAAGTCATTGGGTGCTGAAAAGTGGACGATTTTCCGATAATTATCCTTCCACATCTTGTCTGTTTGTGCAGAAGCAATGTAAGTACTTCTAGCAAAACTTCTCAAAGAAACATGAATAGGAAATCATATTCCTTCCCTATTAATTAGGAAAATTACATCAAAACCATCTAACCCATGTAAGAATACCTTTTTCTTTTAGGCTAAAAGGAGCACTACTCTAGATACTACCTAGTATAATACTTTATCAAACTATGTATCCGGTCTGCTGTGCCAACAAATGATGTGTGGAGGATTTGTTGTAGCCTACTTTCATGCATTATATTAACACATATAGTTACAATTCATTAGTGATTAATTAATTAAGTATAATTAATTACATAATTAATTACATTTTTAAGATTATATAAAATATTCGTAAACAACTTTCTCATAATTTTTTATTTAATAAATTTTACTTTATTAAAAGAAGATTGATAGGATCTAAGAAAAGGTCAAAGACTTCTAATAAGTATACACTTCAGTTGTTAGCTTTCATTATCATTCTTTTTTAGATTTTTTTTTGTTGACTGATCTAATTATAACATTATTTTATTTTGTATTTTGAAATAAAATATATTTTATTTCAAGCTGAGAATGCTAAATATGTATCCTAACTTGAAAGGGACTTTTACTACTTATGGTTAAGTAATTAGTAAATAATTAATAATTAATTACATAATTAATTACATCTCTAAAATTATATAAAGTATTCTTGTAAAAAAATTTCTCATAATTTCTTATTCAGTAAATTTTACATTTACTATTTTCTCAATTTTCTCTGGGGTCTGGGTCGGGGTCATGTTTCACTAACACATTACCTATTAGCTTTATCATCAAACACCATTAGCGGATGTTTCAGATTGTTTAGATGCTTCATTGAGTTCAAGGCTACTGCTGCCAGTTTCTTTGTACTTGTACCATTTTGAACATAATAGAAAGTACCCCAAATTCATAACTTCTAGAGCAGAAATCATGTAATAAAAGTAATCCAATCTGCCCTTGTTAAGATCCTCGGGTAACCAATTCCCTGTTGCAGATCTGGCCGTGATTTTGTGAACAACTGAAATCATAAAAGTACTCAAATAACTCGACCCGGCCATGCCACAGTAGAAAAGTGACCCTGCAATGCTTCTCATGTTCTCAGGGAACTGTTTATAGTACAATTCAACTTGTCCAATGGCAGTAAATGTTTCAGCTAGTCCAGCTAGTGTTAGCTGAGGTATTAACCATAGACCTGACATTGATGAAATGGCACCTTTTCTCGGTTGTACTCCTATAGGATCGGTCAGAGCCAGAGTTCTTCTGCGCTCTTCAACCACGGCAGATACTAGCATGCTGACTATAGAGAGAAATATGCCAATTCCAATCCTCTGAAGGAGTGTGATGCCACCCTCTCTTCCAGTGAGCCTACGGAGAAAAGGGACAACTATTCTATCATAGATGGGTAACCACAAGGTCATGCTCAACATCAAGAAGACATAGTAAGAAGCACCAGGGATCTTGAAGTTGCTGTTTCCAAGACGTCTATCGGATTGAAGGGCTTGGAACACAAGGATAGTGTGCTGTTGGACAATAACTAGATGGTATAAAATGGCTGAAAACCATATAGGTAGCACTCTCACCAAGCATTTCACCTCTTCCACTTGCTGCATGCTGCAAAGATTCCAGGGATCAGTTGCAGATCCATCTGGTTTTAATTTATCCTGTGGAGTCATAATTGCCGCTTTGTCCAATAGCCTGTTGATGTAATATTCATTTCAGTTAGAAATTTTCAAAAATCAATTATCTACTAAGAAATCACCTAAAGTTAAAAGTTGATGTTGTTACCTGAATTGATATGTGTAAGGAAGCTTAGAGTTCATGGACTTGGGCGGCACATAGTTAAAGAGGGAGTGCATTGGATATTCTGCAGGTAGTTTCAATCTCCCTTTCTTCGTTGCAACCACTATAACTTGCACTATACTAGTTATGGGGCTATCACTTGGTTTAACTTTCACATACATTTTGGCCCCCATAAAATACACTACACATGATATGAGCATCAAAGAAGCAGGAATTCCCAAACCCACTGCCCAGCTCACGTTTGATTGTATATAGACAATTAGTGTCAAGGAGACCATCTGAGCAAAAGTGAAGGTAAAGAAGTACCAATTGAAGAAGCTCTCGATTCCCTTCTTTCCTGACTCTGTATTGGGATTGAACTGATCAGCTCCAAATGCCAAGTTACACGGTCGGATCCCTGCAGCTCCTGCCATCAGTAAACCAAATCCAGCCAGTAGAAATGCCATTTGCCCCGTCGTTGGCCCTTTGCACGTGCTGCTCTCCTTTCCACAGTGAGGTGGATGCAGATTCTTAAATGCCGCTGTAAGTTGTATTACAAGCAATCCCTGTTTGGATGCAGGGAAAATACAGGGCTCAGATGCATGACTTAGCTGAAGGATGTCTATTAAATTACTATTATTATAATTTGTCATCAAGCTATCTGGGGAAAAATTGATCACAACTAATTTATTTTTTTGAATTATGTTAACTTTTCCTAACATGAGAATCATATCTTTTGTTAGATAAACTCAAATATTTCGTCGACAAATTTAAAAAATTTGAGTAAGGAATGCTGGCATGGCATCAGCATTAAGATAATACCAGAAAGGAAGTGATTGTGCAGAATCCTATTGTCTTGTAGCGACCAAAATACGTATCAGAGAAAAAAGCTCCTAGCAAGGTAGCAAAGTTGGTGCTGCCGCTGAAGATGTTGATGATATTAGTAGCTGTGATGTTCTTCAGGTTGAATACAGTAGTAAGATAGACCAAAAGGTTGGCTAAGGTGCCAATGGCTCCCAGTTTCTCAAAAGTTTCATTTCCTGCCAGTTATGCAGAGTGCAGACGAATTACTCAACAGTTCAAGGAGAAGACTGAAAAAAGAGCAAGACACACACACACACACACAGAGCGAAGCATGTAGGATGTACAAGCTTCCACCTCCTTACCTATGATGAAGGGCATGACCTTCCACCCTCTGTAGTTAATCTTAGGCTCATTATCTGTCACATATTTCTCACTATTCTCTATACTTTTTTTCTCAATTTTCTCCATAGCTGCTCTCCCTGTCTCTCTCTCCCCCATTGTATTCATGATTATATATACCCTCTGTTACTCCCTTGCCGTAGGAAGAAGGGGATGTAATTGGAATATTTGGCAGGAGAAAGTTAAACTATAAAACAGAAGGAAACTAGGAAAGTGATCATGTATATAGATTTGAGAGACTGAGATTTTTTCACTTTAAAATTAATATGAAAACACATATTTAATATTTATAACACCTGTCACAGCATAATTAATTAAGTGTATTAAGTATAGGATTTTACTATTAAAAACTCAAGTTCATATGATCTTTTCACTATTGATTTCTTTATTTTTTTTTTCAATTTGTTATATTTAACAATAAAATTTCAAAAAAAAATTGTAATTTAACAATAAAATTTCAAAAAAATTGTAATGTGAAACAACAACTCAAGCTCTTGTGAGCCCTTTAATTGTATCGCCCCTTAAGTATATATAAAAGGATAATGTGATATTCTCTTAACAAATAATAATTTTGAATTAAATTTTGATTCATTTTCAATGTAAAATTTTTTACACTGTCATTTAATGATGTATTGATATATCATGTGATAGTTAAATTTATTTGATAATTTATAAACACATGATTAGATGATAATATAATTTTTTTACCTTAATATTAAATTAAAATTAAATTCTAATTCTATATCCTCTTACTAAATTAATTTAATAATTCTCTTAATTAATTAAAAAAATAAATATTAAATACTTTTTAAAATTTTAATATATTAAATAATTTTATTTTTTATTTAATATTTAATATTTAATATTTTAAGTAATTAAAAAAATATTAAGAAAATATAACATTGTTCCTTAACAAATCCTCTGATGTAAACAAATTTATAATAAAAAAATCAAAATTACTATTATTTCTTCCATTTCCATTCCCGTTTTACCGATCATAGCCTCCGTGTGTGTGGACTGTGGAGTGGAAGCCAATAATTGTGGGATAGAATTTCAAGACCATTCCAACTATTTCAAACTTAACCTGCCCATTATTTTTTTCTGAGTTTGACGATGTGAAGTGTGAACTTACCCACCTTAGTGTTTTGCTGGACCCACTAGAGCGTCACCCGTGACCTGAAATCCATTACCAAACGAACAAAAGTTTTCTGCTAGTGGTTTAAACTTGGTAAAACATTTATTTTGGTCGGTCTTGTCACTTAGTGTTGGTAATATTTAAGAATTATTTAATAAAAAAAGTATTAAATATTTTTTAGGTTATCAAGAGATTAAATAATTTTTATTTTAATGCCTTAATTAGTTTCCTTAAGACACTTGTTAAGAAATATTCTCTCTAGTTCATTTTAGGTATCAATTAATTATCTTTTTAATAAAATTTTAAAAATGTTTAATAAAAAAATATATTAAATACTTTACTTTTACATTTAATATTTTTTAATTTGATTCCTTAATCAGTTTTCTTAGGATACTCGTTAAAAAAATACTTCATCTAGTCATTTTAAATATCATTTTGGAAAAAAAAAAACTAGTCCATTATAAGTAATATTCTCACATACTAATAAACAATTAATTGTTATTTTTCTAACTATACCTTTTATACTCTAATGAAGTAGGTTGGAGATACTGTGATATGGTAAAGTTGAGTAATTAATTGCTAGAAACTGAATAAAGATAGTTGAGTAAAAAAATTACATAATTAAGACTTGATTTTGTATTTTTTAATCTTGTGCTTGCAACAAAACAACACTTAAAATAAATCGGGGAAAGTATCTTAGTCTTTTAAAGATAGAAAGTCATTAATTATATTCTTTAATAATATATACATTGAAATAATTTTTTAATGTTAATTTTTTATATCAAATTAATATTTTTATATTAAATTAATATTTTAATAATATATTTTACATTAAATTAATATTTTTAAAAAATTAATTTAATGTTAAATATTATTAAAAAATTAAATTAATGACATTTATATTTTTTAAAAATATTTATCTGTTAAAATTTTAAACCTTTTGGGCCATGTAAGTGGTTTATACCTAAAACGTGAATTGAAGGTTCAATCTTCTTACTAGAAAGTGGAAAGTCAATTGCCAACCGTGCCTTCGCATCTTTCAGTGAAACAGCCAAAAATTGATAATTTATACTGCACTTGTTTGCAGCTGGCAATTTAACACGAATTTATATTACATTTATTTCATTAAGAAAAAGACAAAAGTTTCCGGACTCACCAATTTTTATGTAATTTTATGTGAAAATTATAAAATTTTAAGATTTAATTTTAATTTATTATCAGTGTAATTTTTTTATATTATCATTTAATTATGTATTGATAAATTATTAAAAAAATTGACTAATATAATAACTATCTTAAAAGTCTAACTCTTTGAGTAATGTGTTAATATTTTATTAAATGACAGTATTAAAAATTTTACATTAATAATAAATCAAATTTAAACTGAAAATCTTATGTACAAAGTTTTTATGTGTTTATTTTTTCCCTTTAAATAACTTACCAATTTCTTTTGAATAAAAATAAAGACAAAGACACTTACACAATATACACAATTTGAATTAAAAAAAAATTACATAGCCCGGCTTATTCTTGACTGAATGAGCCCGGATGACAGGCAAATTTATTTATTAATTGTGATAGTTTTTTTTTAATGTTTATTTTGCTTAAAATAAAAACTTATGATACAACTGTTATTGTTAAGCAGAGTCGATCTCCTTCCTAGCTTTGTAAACTTGGGACGCGTTGCAGCACTCTTTGAATTATTAAAACAAAATATAGTGGGACTGATACCTTATTTAATGACTTACATAAGAGTATGTGAGGATGTAAATGTCAATTTATATAAATATTATTATTTTAAAAATAATTACAAAAATATATTCCTCTAGTATTATTAGTAAAGACACTAATGACATGTCTAGAATCCTTAAAAGGTAAGCAACAACTTAAACCATTTAAAAAGATTTTTTACCACTTGAAGTTATTTAACTAGCCATTAAACAAGAGAAAAAATTTCCTAAAAAGGGATAACTACTAAACAAGACTATCATTCAAAAAAGAAATTCGAACCCCTGCATATTTGCTAAAATGGGAGATGCGTATTTACAAAGATTTACAATTTCGGCATCTGAATTATTTATATTTTCCCTCTTTTTTATTAAAAAAATAACACTGTTTTTTTTTCATTAAAAAATATGAATTTATTAATAAATGATAGCTTCAATAGTAAGAGAGTTCGAGTATAAAGTTGACCTAGTTTTAATAGTTGACTTAGTTTTAATAAATTCCAAAAACCTTTGAACATAATGAAAAATCCAAATGAGTTCGTGTTGTGTCAAATTCAAGGAAAACAAGTTTTAGTGAATCCCAAAAACCTTTTAAGACAATAAAAAAATTTCAAATTCATTCAATAATTGGGTTTGTGTTGTGTCAAATTCAAGCAAAACAACCTATTTAATATTTGTGCTAAATAGAGTGATCTATTTATGATTAACCCCCTAAAAGCTCAACACAACCCGACATAACTCTGTCTATAATCCTTAAATTATTGTCTACTGTTGAGTTCAAACTTGTCATTTTTATTTGTGGGTAAATACAAACAATCCCAGGGCTGACTCGGGGAAGGGTTATTAAAAACAAGCATTACTATTTTCAGTTTTTTAAAACTATTTTTAAAATTAATATGGTATGATAATGTCACTTGGACATAACTCAAGATAAGTAAGAATTTAAATAAAAATCTTAAATTCAAGTTATGATAATGAATCTTTAATATATCAAAAAGAAATTATGACACGAGATTAGTTACTATTTAAAGATTAAAATTATGCAATATTATAATGGTTATTGTGACATTTCCTATTTTGAAACTAGAGTTATTCGTAATTAATTAGTTGTGGCTAACGTAGATATTAATGGTAATGCGGGGTTCAATTAGACGTCGTATGCTCTTTTTTTTTGTTTGTAAATAAAAAAAATGGCTCATGTCTCAAGTAGGAAAGTGAGAACAGGCACTACGAAAGTGATTAACTGACTATAGACATATTTTCGAATACCACAATACGCATGCATCATGAATTTTCTGTGTTCAATTCAATGGCAGAATGGACACAGATACTGTCAACTCCGTTGGGTTTAGTTGCATTTCCATGTTAGACCAAACAAGTAACAAGAGGCTGCGACCTGGAAAAGATTAGATTGGCAGACTAATAACACATACTTCACACAAAATGATCATGATAAGTAAGGTTGAAGAGACAGATTTACATTTTAATAGTCAAACTGTGATTGAATCGAAATGTAATTAGACATATATATATATATACTATATAATTTTTCTCTATATTAGCATCATTAATCTTTATAGGCAGGATTTTAATATTTTAAGTACTTTTTTATTAGAATTTAATTTTAATTCACTGTCAATGTAAATTTTTTTACACTGTCATTCAATTATGTGCTGACACATCATTAAAAGAGTTAGAATTTTTAAGTGGTTGTTGTGATAATCAAACTTTTTTAATAATTTGACAATACATGATTGGATGACAGTGTAAAAAAACTTTATACTAATAGTGGATCAAAATTAAACTCTTTTTATTAATTCAAAACCGTAACATTATTTTCTTAACAGTAAGAATGTGTAGGTAATCCCAATAGCAATTAATGATGCCACGATAATAGTAGTTATGAAAATCCAATTGAGAAATGCAATTATAGCGTACAGGACCAGTTAATGTAATGTAGAGGAGGAAATCAATGCTATTTCATCAAATGAAACTGAGCGAATTAACGTCGTGAGCATCAATGAAAATTAGTGACCTCTTCTTCTCATTTTCTCTTCTTTCTATTTTCTTTCCTTTTATTTTCTCTCTCCATCCAAACAAAGCATAAATGTGGTAGCACTTCCAAGCAGGAGCCCCTTTAATGGTGTTGGTGTAGCTACTAGGTTTGGCTCCACAACATTTGACACTGGCAGGAATGGACTTGAGTCAAACTGAGGTTTGTTGGTGGGGACGGAAATCTTCATCCTACGCCGGGTTAATCACTGTACTCTTCTGCCCAAGCCAACAACTAAGTCAGATCCTGTCAACTAAACTTCAAGTAACTACGAAAAAAAAAAAACTTGAATAAGTCATTATAAAGAGAATTTAATGCGGTCAAGGAGTAGGCCATCCGTTGAATATTGTTAGTGGTAACCAATTAAAGGCATTCAATGCCGTTAATAGTATTCTCTCTACCCAGAAACAATTCAAAGAGTTTATTTTCGCTTCCGTAGAAGCAATCGATGCTGTTTAATGCCATTGAAACCCTATTAAATAAGTCTTCTTTCATTGTCAACTTGACTAAAATGCCATTAATTGGGAATTAATGCTATTATTGCGGTGAAATGGCATCTTTCTGTCATAAATGTTCCACACGGCCTATCTTAGTGGTTTCACAAGGTTGAAGTCGAGTCATGGCGACTTTTCTAATGCAATCATGGTGTACAGGATGCATATTTAAAGAATAATTTTATATTATCTTAATAAATCAGTTTAATAATTATTTTAATTATTTAAAAAGGAAAAAATTAAATATTTTTTAAAATTATCAAGATTAAATATTTATATTTTTTTATTTAATATTTTTTTATTTTAAATAATTAACAAAATGTTAGGAAAAATTGTTAAAAAAATATAACATTACTCATATTTTTTTTTTGGTATAAAAAAATTTAAGTGAAAGAAAAGCTCATCCCTATTTTAATGCAAACTACTAACCTAAAAACTTATGGTAGAATTATATATCAACTATCAATAAAGATACCGTGAATTTAAACTCAAATTATAACTAATATAAAAGAAAGGTCCAACAGGTGAGTTAAACCTATTCACATAACATTACTCATATTTAAATGATAAAAGATGCATTCATGGCATAATAAATTAAAATATTATTGGCATGCAACCAGGACATATAGGATGCAGGTTACGGGAAGTATTAGCATTAATATGAATCTTTGAATGACAGGAAATTATGCACATGCATTTCGCAAGCAAAACGTCACTGCCGACTCAAATGTTTGGTATATATAAAATAGGTAAAAAAAAAAGAAAATAATACATCATTTCTTATTTACTATCAACTTAAGAATACAAAGAAAGAGATTTATCTTTTTTTAGCTTTTATGGACCTCACATTATTTTTTCTCTTCTTTTTTGAAAGAATTAAGATGAAAAAAAACCAAACTCTCACTTTATATACTTTACCAACTTTAATTTACTTACTTTATTAAATGAATGATAATAAAATAATTTGATATTTATTTATTTTTATTTTTATTTTTTTCTTTGATGACACCAAACAAACAAAGGAAAGCATCCCTTCTTTTTCATTAAATGATATTAAATAAAGTGGGTGATAACTCATTCACTTCTCCATTCTTTTCTTTTTTATTGTACTCTTTTCTTTTCCTTTCTTTTTATAATATCAAACAAAGCCTTGGCTTATCTTTAGATGAATTGAGTGAAGTGATAAAGGAACTCAATCTATTATTTAGAAGTTTTATAAGTAATGAAGTAGAATCGTTAAGGATGAGAATTCAAACCACTCCTTATTACTCAAATTCTCAAATTTTCATTTCCTTTAATTTGTGGAATTTGAAATTGAACTCCCATTCTTTTTTTTAGATGATTATTTACAATTTTAACCATTTACACTCTAAGTAATGGAGTGGACAATAAAAATTAAAAAAATAATACTAATATTTAACTTGACTTCATTAATTATTATTACGACTTCTAAACAATTAAAGAGGAATCTCCTTTAATTTTTCATTAAAACTTCAAAACAATAAAATTCACTTCATATCGTACAAAACCACTCTAATATAAACCATTTCAATCTACTTTTATCTCCTTCAAAACTCCCGTAGCCTTACTTAAGGTGCATTTCTCATGCGAAGGTTCCACCGTATGTACAGTGGATGTGCGAGAACTGTTTGCAATCGGCCGATTGAAGGCATTGTGGAGCTCCATTGTTGCTGACAACAGATTGAGGTGTGTGGTGAGTCGACGACCAGCAATTGTCGAGTTCCATGGCTTGGGTGGGATTGGAGCTGAAGTTCCATGGCTGTCCAAGTAGGAGCATGTTTGCCGAGTATGTATTTTTCGAGTTGAACTTCTGAGTTGAGTTCTTTCTTACTCTTCCATGATTGTATTTGTGCAGTCGTCTTTCGAGTAGACCTTTGCTAACAAATGAAGGGAGGCACCACTTTGGTTCTGGATTAAGTGGAATTTGAGCTTTGGCAGAGGCAGATATCCACCATTTGGTTAGGACTCAATGCACTAATGTTGTATATATGATGGTCGTAGGTACAACTTGGATTCTGGATTAAGTGGTATTTGAGCTTTGGCAGAGGCAAATTTCCTCCACCATTTGGTTAGGACTCAATGCATTAATTAGTGTTGTATAAATGTTGTGCGTAAATGCTTCAAATGCTGACTTCTGAGAAGAGTCTCATGGTTGCCTACGAGTTTCTCAGGTTGGATATGGTCTTCTGATCGTGGACTCGGTAGCTCAGCTCGGATGAATAAGGATGATTACAGATGAGCCCTTCATATTCTATCCGCGTGGGGTTGAGCTTTTTATTTTCAATCTGGTCCCTTTGTTGGCTTTGTCATCTTCTGGATGTCTGGTTTAACCCATGACTAGTTGGTCAGTGGGAGATTTTATCACTTTGTTGTCAGTTGTCACTTGAATGTGCTCTATCTGATGAAATGAAGAAAACTCGCGAGGCAGCACACCACACACTGGAGCCATCATGTGAGGTATTAAATAACTAGATATAATACCAAAAATTAAAGGGACCAAGAAATATATCATCATGAAATAGCAAACATGGGCGAGCAATAGGACTGTTATTTTAAGGCGAGGTTTTTTGCAAACAAGGTCTTTCATGGTGATGTGATTTCCTTTCGAGGCTGTATTTGGAGAATTTGAGAATCAAGAATTCTTGTTTGAGAATCCAGGCACCAATGTTTTGGTCTGAGTTGAAACCTTCTCGTCGGCAATAAATGACTGGGAAGGTATAACTTATAAGGATTAAGTGAGATTATGTTATCATAACTTATCATAACTGGGTAAGACCCCCTTGTATAGCCTATTAGGCAACATGGCATGCCGAGGTATTGGAGTACGAGTATGATTGGAAAAGTTCCCTTAATTTTAAGGAGTGTAAGATATCTGCTCTATGATAATAGGAATAAAGATCCTTTTGAATTTTTTGGAGGTCAACGTCCCAAAATACCCAAATAGTAGAGTTACTTAAATCCAATCATACACTATAAGATTCAATGAAGTCAAATTTTGTCTCACAACTAGGCTTGTAGATTTCATTGTTGATAAGTTCAGGTTAAGCTCTTGTCACATGGGAATGTGAAAAATCAAGTAGTTTGGAGGGCTATGGGCGTTGGCAACTCCATCTGGTAGCTAACCTACTTCCCCCTGAGGGCTTATTCATCTTCAATCTATGCTCCTACTTCTTTGACTTATATTCGTAGCGAGGATCAACAATTTATATATTACAATATAAAACACAGTTTATTTAATTTGGACAAATGTTATGTATCACTAATATATGTATTTTTTTTCTTCTAAATTCTTGTGCATTTAATACAAGTTTATATTTAAATATATTGTATCACGTATCACTCATTTATGATTTTGAAATTAAATTCTGAAATTTTATTGATTTGTGTTAGATTGTTAAAATTTGTAGTTTCAAAGTTTTATCATGAAATTCCTTTAATATTGGTGAAATTCCAATTTAAATTTCAATTATTTATTTGAATCTTAATTTTTTTCTCTTACCTCTTTAAATATTAATAAAATATTTATTTGATTTTGAGGTTAATGTAACAAGATTAAGAATTAATTATGCATATCTCTACCTTTTAACCACTTCAACATAACACTCCATTAATAAGATTATAAACTCAACAAGTATTTAATATTTATTTTTAAATAATTCAGAAATTATCAAACTAATTATTAAAAGAAATTAGAATTTTTTTCAATAATAAATAATTAATAATTTAGCATCTGGTGAAATGTTTAAGTTATATACTTAAAGTTAATTTTTGTAATTAATTTAATATAATTGAATTAAAATTAAAATTTTAAAAATATAAAAATTTAATAATATATAAAAATAGTATAAATAGGTTATACAATTTATATACTATTATATAAAATATAGTTCATGCAAGTGGAGTCAATGTCACTTATAACTCATGAGTTTTTTCCCTTCAAATTTTTACTCCTTTAATATACCATTATTTTTCATGTATCCAAATTTATTTTAAAAAAATTTCAAATCCAATTCAAATGTCAATTATATTTGATTTTATTTTATTTAAGTGATAAATTTAATTACTCTAACTTTTCAAATTTTATATTAATTTCAATATCAATTAATTATTTATTTATAATAAGTGTGCTTAATGAAGATTATACATCATAACATATTCAAATTATGAATATATTTTTAAATTAATTAAATATCAATTTTACTTATTTACCTATTATAATGAACAAATACGATAATAAATGTTCATTTTGATATATTTTTAACCTTAATCAAATACTTCAAGTTTTATAATTTTATAGTTATTATTTTATTTTTTTACATCTTACTAAACATTAGATATTTTAAATACATTATGATAAAGTTAATTTTTATGACTTTCTTATATTTGTTGTCTGAGTTAATTAAATTAAAAATGATTAATTTATTTTTTTGCATAAATTTAATTAAAAAATTCTTATTAAAAAAATATCAAAATAAATAGCAAATTATAATTTAAAATTTTTTTACATATTTAATATAACAAAAGAACACATTGTTGTCCCAGATTTCCAAGAATATAATAAGGTTCTTTTTCTAATTTAGTTCCAATTTTCAAATTCTTGTTTGAAGATCATAAATGCGGTTGAATATCATCACCGTTGAACATAACCAAGGAAAGTCTTTCATTTTTATATTTTTTGAGTGCATAGAAGGGGTTGACTAGCGTGCGCCGTTGTAGTGGAAAAAACGACGCAAGTTACGTCATTCAAAAAAGTAAGTTTTTTTTAAAATAATTTTATTGTCATTTTATTTATATTTGTTATAATTTTGTTTAAAATATTATAATTTTATTTATATTTATTATAATTTTTGTCTAAAATATTATAATTTTACTCATATTTATTATAATTTTTGTCTAAAATATTATTACTTTATTTATATTTATTATAACTTTTGTCTAAAATAATATTGTAACTTTATTCTGATTTGTTGTAACTTTTATCTAAAATATTGTAATTTTATTCATTTTTTGTTGTAATTTTTGTCTAAAAATATTATAACTTTATTTAGATTTATTGTAACTTTTGTCTAAAATATTATAATTTTATTCAAATTTGTTGTAATTTTTGTCTAAAATATTATAAATTTATTAATATTCATTGTAACTTTTATCTAAAATACTATAATTTTATTTAAACTTGTTATAATTTTTGTCTAAAATATTATAAATTTATTAATACTTTTAATATTTTATTACATTAAGAGATTTTATGATAATTTAGTGACTTAATTATTTGTAAGAAATGAGAAAAGAAAAAATTAATTAAAGTGAAAAAAAAATACATGGGTAAAAAAAAACCTACTTTTTTCGATGACATAGGATGCGTCATTTTTTCCACGACGCACGCTAATCATTCCCTGCATAAAATATTGGTTGGAATTGGAAAGGGATGGAAGTACGATCAGCATAATTATTATTAGCATAGGATTAAAGATTGAAGTCTAGTTTCATATTGCTTGGCCAGTTCAACATTTCCACTTTGATCGCTGAAACTGAAACTGAAAGGAGGAAAGAGTCAGGATTGAAACCGTACACCGTCCATACGTGTACGGATTAAATACAAGCCATTGGATGCACATGCACTCAAAGTAATCAAGTTTTCCTTGAAACTGAGGTGGTTCCCTTCATGGCAGGCATTGTCTCCGTAACGCCAAAGTCATATAATACGTATCGTGTATTTTATGAATCAGAAGACCCTGTAAGTACGTAAATGGTCAAATCAGTCATAAGAATCTCGCTTTTGTTTATGTACAATATTAACAAGTGGGAATTGAATCATCAATTCTAGATGTTGAAAGACCACCCAACTGTTTACAAATAACCCACTTGAGCTCACGACCATTATTGCCACCATCTATAGGAAGGAAAGTAAGGAAAATTTAATCGGTCAATCCGTAATTTTTCTTTTTCTTCCATGAAGTGCTTTAAGACAATCGTCTCAATGAAGGTACCCTGCACCTTTCCCCCAGAAAAGTACATCAACAGACATCCATCTAAATCTATACTTCCTGAAAGAAATCTATATCTAATTGAAGGAGCACAACTGTGCTTTTGTTGATATACTCTATTTGATTTTGACTTTAAGCCTGCTGTCAGAACTGTGGTTCCACAGGAACATAAGTATTCATCATTGGGCCATGGATGAATGGAAGTTTGTCATTGCCTATTTCTATTCATTAGCTATAAACTTAATGATTAAACACCATTAGCAGTTCCTTCGGATTGTTTTGATACTTTATGGAGTTCAATGCTACTGCTGCCCGTCCCCTTGTACCTATACCACTTTGCACATAACAGAAAGTAGCCCAAATTCATAACTTCTAGAGCAGCAATGATGCAATAGAAGTTATCAAATCTCCCCTTGTTAAGATCCTCCTGCAACCAATTGCCGGTTGCAGATTTGGCGGTGATATGTTGGATAACTGAAATCAGCAGACTACTCAAATAACTTGACCCTGCATGGGCACAGTAGTAAAGTGAACCTGCAATGCTTCTCATGTTCTCAGGAAATTGTTTGTAGTAAAATTCAACTTGTGCAACAGACATAAATGCTTCAGCTAGTCCAGCCAATGTCAGCTGAGGAATCAGCCACAGACCTGACATTGATGAAATTGCACCTTTTCTTGTTTGAATTCCTAGAGGTTTAGTCAGAGCCAGAGTTCGTCGGCGCTCTTCAACCACAGCAGATACTAACATGCTGAGTATAGAGAAAAATATACCAATGCCCATCCTCTGAAGGAGTGTGATGCCACCCTCTTTTCGGGTGAGCCTTCGGAGAAAAGGCACAACTTTTCGGTCATAGATGGGTAACCATATCGACATGCTAATCATCAAGAAGACATAGTAGGATGCTCCTGGGATCATGAACTTGCTATGCCCAATACGCCTGTCGGATAAAAGGGCTTGGAACACTAAAATAGTGTGCAGTTGGACGATAACAACATAGTAGAAAATGGCTGAAACCCAAATGGGTAACACTCTCAGCAAGCATTTCACCTCTTCCACTTGTTGCATACTGCAAAGATTCCAGGGATCAGTGGCAGATCCATTGGGATTTATTTGATCTTGTGGAGTCATAATCGCTGCTTTATCAAGGAACCTGTAAATATAGGTCATACGGTAAACATTTCTTAAAAATCAATTATATCTATGAAGAAATCACCAAATGCTAAATGCTTGGCATTGCTTACCTGAATTGATATGTATAGGAAAGTTTAGAATTCATTGACTTGGGAGCCACATAGTTGAAGAGGGAAGGATATAGATATTCTGGGAGCTTCAGCCTCTTTTTCTTCATTGCAACCACTATAACTTGCACTATACTAGTTATAGGACTGCCACTTGGTTTAACTTTCACATACATTTTGGCCCCCATGAAGAAGACTGCAGATGATAAGAGCATCAAAGCTGCAGGAATTCCCAAACCCACTGCCCAGCTTACGTTTGATTGTATATAGACAATAAGTGTTAAGGATACCATCTGAGCAATAGTGAAGGTGAAGAAGTACCAATTGAAGAAGCTATTGATCCCCTTTTTCCCAGAATCTGTGTTGGGATTAAACTGATCAGCTCCAAAGGCCAAGTTACATGGTCGGATCCCTGCAGCTCCTACCATCAATAATCCTAAACCAGTCCATAGAAATGTCATTTGCCCCTCCGTTGGCCCTTGGCATGTGGTGTTCTCTTCACAGTGAGGTGGATGCAGCTTCTTGATTGCTGCTGTCAGTTGTATTACAAGCAAACCCTGTATGGAAGCAGGAAAAATCTAGGAATCAGATGCACGACTTAAATGAGGTAAACTTTTTGAAGTACAAAAAATTGATAGCATTCTTTGTAAACTTTTTAAAATGGGAATCACTTCTGTTGGTGATGACCTCAAATCTTGTTTTATACTTTCTCAATGTCATTGGAATTTTCCAAATTCAGATATTCCTAACTGTATTGTGTTTTCTGATAAACAAATGGAATGGATTTGAGTGATGAAGGCTGGCAGCAGCAATATACCAGAAAGGAAGCCACTGTGCAGAATCCCAGTGTCTTGTAGCGACCAAAATAGGCGTCAGAGTAAAAAGCTCCCAGTAATGTAGCAAAGTTGGTGCTGCCATTGAAGATGTTGATAATATTTGTAGCTGTGATGTTTCCCAAGTTGAATACCGTAGTGAGATAGACCAAGAGATTGGATAAGGTGCCAATGGCTCCTAGCTTCTCAAAAATCTCATTTCCTGCCAGTTTCACAAATGAGTCACTCAACAGAAGAGAGAATGAAGCATGCAAAACACAAAAACCCCATGCAGTCTTGCTCACCTATAATGAAGGGCATGACCTTCCACCCTCTGTAGTTAATCTTAGGGTCATCATCTGTCTCATTATTCTCATTCTTCAATAAACTTTCCCCCTCATTCTCCATAGTCTCTCTCATTGCCATTCTTTCTTCGATTGGGTTCATCATCATATACTCCAAGTGTTACCTTGGCAAAGTAAAGAAGGGCAAGAAGGGCGAGTGAGGGTGACCATGTGAGATGGACTTTAAACAATACAAAACCAAATCAAGTATTATGACCATAACTACCCACAATTTACTCTCTGTTACTGATTTGCAGATCTAATCTTCACTCTCAGGCTAATTTTTGTCCAAGATTTTTCTCTTTTTTTTCCTATTCCTTTTTTGTCTGATTGAACGTTTTAGTGTTTTCTGAGGTTTGATTGAACCCACTAGATCGTAATTGGTGATCCAAAACTCCACTACCAAACAAATCGTTTTCTTGTCCCAAAAAAATAAAAAATAAAAACCTAAACAAGTTCACGACACAAATTTCTCAAGTTTGTTGCATGTTCCAGTCCTCTAAGCCTTACATTGTACAAAATGCTGTCAACTACTCACATTCATCCTAAATACCAACTCTTATCATTCTCGCTTAATTTTCAGTGTGTTAGAATTTTTTCAGAAGCACAAACCCTGATTGAAACCTTCTTTAATTTCATCAAACCCAGAAAAAAGAATCGAAATTTAGTTAAACAAAAAAGTCAACTTAGTACATCTTAACACCATCTCTAAAAAAAAAAAACAAAGAAAAAAGAAAAAACAATCATAAAACATAAGCTAATTGATACCCGAAATTACATAAAAAAGAAAAAAACCAGAGTAGAACAGTAAATTAATCGAAACCCAAGATAGAAGTACCTAAAAATGAGAGAGAAGCTGTTAGTTCCTGCCGCCGAGGAAGAAGATGGACAAAGAGGCTTCAAAGTGGTAGCTCCAAGACTTAACGGAACGAGGGAGAGGGAGATGAAGATGGAGAGAGAAACACAGTCGACTCCGTGCTGTGCACAGTGCACTTGAGTCCCTTTTATTTTTTTTTCCCGAGTAAATCACCATTTTCGTATGATACATTTCATCTATCTCACATTAGTCCCTAGATAAAATAAATTTAGTTCGAGATCTTTTAATTATTGATCCGTTACTCAAATTAACTCTTTCGTTAAGTTGGCACTAAGTTGGCACCTGAGTAAATAACAATGCCAACGTAACACGTTAAATGTTTAATTATATTTAAAATTTTTAATTAATACTTAAATTTAGAGATGTCAAATGGGTTAACTTAGTTTTTTTAGGCTTATTAATGACTAGTCATAGATTAAACGGGTTGAGTCAAATTAATCGTATTTAAACGAGTTACAAATTAGCTAGTATGACTCACTTCGTATTAATTCATGGGCCTAAACGAGTCAACCCATGAAATTGGTTTTTTTTTTTTACGTATAAATTTCAAAAAAATTAAAACTTAATAATTTCAAATAAAATATTACATGACATTAACATAGGAATCTAGGAGGGTTACGAGAAAGTTATTCCAAAGCACATATCTTTATAGTTTTTGTTTCTTGAATACCTACCGCCTTAAAGATATTACTACTCGAAAAATCCTAAAACATATTACTACTCTTACAATCTTGCCCTTCTCAAAATCAAAGTAAATTGGTGAGGAATTTCACCAAATTTAAAGTTTATTTTTTTACGTATATAAATATAAATTTATTTTATTCAATATACATTGTCGTACCCCGTATTCTAATTTTTTGTAAAACTATCGTATTTACATATCGTATCGTATCGGATACTCGTACCCGTACCCGTGCAACATAGCTGCTAACCAAACCAACGTTTTGTTGTGGGTCTGCTCCACGTCACTGCAGGTTTGCTTGGCTTAGTGGCGTGGTCCGTGGAAACTGCTAGTCACTCACAGGTGAGTGTTGCCTGTTGGTCGCTTGAACAAGTGGCTAGATCATGGTTCACTAGTTGTTGTGCATGGTTGGCTCGTGGTGCGTTGTTGGCTCGAGAACAGCCTGCATAGGTGTGTCGCTGGTTCGTGAACAAATGGTTGGATCGTGGTGTCGCTTGCTTGCCGAATGTGTTGTCTGTGACTACAAGGCTGGTTCTGTGGTTTGTGGCGTCGTAACTGCCATTGTGCAGTTGTGCTTTCTGCACCACTTTAGGAGAAGAGAAGAGAAAGTTTGAGGGGAAATGGAGAACTTAGGGTTTGCCAGTTTAGATTGGAAGAGAAAGTAAAATTGAAGAGTGAAAGAGTGGGCATGGCCCAATAGGCAATAAGCTACGATGCACTGTTGTTTTTAGACTTTAGTGTTTTAAATTTTGAAATTGAATTAAAAAAAATATTGAAATTAAGAAAAAAAAGTATGCAAACAGCCTGCAGGCCCACGGGGTTAGCCTGTTTAACTTGCAGTTAAACAAGGTCGATCTAAAATTACTCGCGTTTTTAAAAGTCCATAATTTTACAACCTGACTCGCATAATTTATGTGAGTAAACGAGTTAGGCCGACGAGTTTTGCCTATTTTAACGGTCCTACTTAAATCAATCATCTGTATTTACATATGTTATTTTCTCTTTTTTTTATTAGACTTTAAAAGTAAAATATGTTATTTATGTACTATGTTTTATAGTTTCCATTCCCAATTGAAACCTTTCCAAAAATTTAATTTTTGGCCAAGCTAATAGCTTGCAAATTCTTCATTCAACCTTTTTTTGAATCTCATCCTCCAAGAAGTTATCTTACAAATCTAGAGAGCTTAGTCCACTCAAACTCCATATTCTAGAAGAAAAGGAACACGACAACTAGTTAAATTAGAGTCAAAGCAAGAGTAGAACATGAGCCCAAACTTGGAAAATAAGAAGTTAAGAATAAGGATAAGAAGGTTTAACAAAAAGAGCAAAGTGCTATGAAGCGTTGAATCAATTGGATTTGGCATTGAGGGATGTTCATATTTTTTTGAGCATGGAACCTAATAATCTTACCGCATTGGAGTTCTTGGGGAGTTTGAGAAAGACAATGAAAGAAAAAAAACATCACTATTGGTGAGAAAGAGAGATTACTTTAGCTATTGTACATTAGTCATCTGCTACTCGTTTGTGCAAAGTGGTAAGAGAGAAACTAAAGAAAAAGATAAGTAAAAAAAGTGAGCATATGGCAAAGGATAAGGTGGTTGTTTGAGGAGAATGTGAATGTTGTTGTGTACAAAGAAGTGGTCCCAAAAACAATTGAGGAAGAAAAATTGGAAGTGGAACTTGTTAAGGAGGAAAAAGCCATCACAATGACAATGAATTTGGTATTTAGAGAGGATATAAGGTAGGCATAGCTACCAATGAATTGTAGTATGAAGTTGGTAAGGGATATAATTAGGGATCGATTTCCAGTAATGAATGATGTTCTTGTAAAGTATAAGGATTAAGAAAGGAGGGTCTCCACCACCCATCATTTGCTAATGAATCAGAGATGACTTGCAATATGGATATGAGAGGAAGAATGAAGGGAATGTTGAATACAGGGGAGGTTGAGGAAGAAGAATTGGGGAATTTCTAACCTAGGGTGTGTGACGACATCATTTTGTGGTTAAGGATGGGCTCTCTTTTGCCATGCTGAATTAAATGGTCCAGGTGTTATAATTAACGTGCCACATGTGTACACCCGTTAATAAAACGGAGATAAGTTAATGTTAGGACTAACTTAAATAATAGACGATTAATTCAGGGACCTCGATATGAATTTAATTTGTTGAAGGACTAATGTGATATCAGTGAAATCTTTCAGGAATGAAAATGATGATTTACTCTTTTTTTGTCTTGTAAATTAATCAAAAGTTAATATTTGATAATTAATAAAATATCTATGTTTATAGAGAATGATTGTTGACTATTTTTTTTCCTTGCTATGGTATTTTTGTATATTTTTTTGTGAGATTAATTTCATTTTTTGTGCTAAAGTTATCTCCTCTCATAAGTACCTTTTGTGGGTTCAAATTATTGACATTGCAAAAATTCCTTAACCGTTGAACTTATATTTCTTTACTACTTGAGTCACTATTTGTTGATCATTGTTGATTGTTCTTGATTAGTGGTTATATTTTTTAAAAAAATTAATGAAAAATAACAATTGCATTAAAACATTAATCATCATATTTTGTTAAATAAGTATTATGTTTATTTTTGTTATTTCATAAAATTACTTTTTGTAATATAATTATCACATTTGTTATACAATTTCTTTATTAATAAACAAATTTAGAGATCTCACTCGTTAGTACTTATTTTTGAATAACTGACTAGAATTTATTTGACTGACATATTTTGTGAACAATATGGTTTACATGTATTAAGCATTTGCAATATTTCTTTTCCAAAGCTTGATAGTAATTTAGATTTTATTTTTTGTTAAAAGAAATTTAGATTAATTTATTAACAATAAAGAACCTCAAATTTCTAAAAACACCCCTAAATTTTAGGGTTCACATGTATAATGCATTTGTTTCTCAATTTTTTTTATAATGACAATACAAAAGTTTGAATATATAACTTTTCTTTTTGTATACTTTAATCGAGATTATCTCATTTCTCATTTTATTGTATGGACACATTTTTCACATCAACTATAATGAATTCTCTTAAGTGTTAATTCAATATTTAAAGCTGAATAATTAAGATAAGAATCAGACGGTTATGCCAACCCCTTGAGGTATAATGCATTTGTTTCTCGCTCTTTTTTCCTATGTAAGTTTTAACATTTACACGGGCCGCTGACTATATTTTTATTTCTTTTTACAAGTATTTGGGTTGAAAAGTATTTGAAGAATTCGATCCTGCCATATTGTTTAGTAGAGCCATTAAGTACTTTAGACCAAACTTTTTAATGAAACAAGAGCACTACTTCTATCTTTCCAACAATAATACATCTAAATGCATTTCATCGCGTCACATTATTTTCTTTTACTATTGCAACAGCGTCTAAGTCAACTTGAGTACAATTCATTTAATTCACCTTTTTGGTATTAAAGATAAGCCATCGATACTAAAACTAGAAGGTTTACAATATTTAAAATAAAACAAATTCAAACCTAATACAAAAATAGCAAAATTTCTATTCAAAAAATCCTACCTTATTTGTTTTGCTAAAGAAATATTATGGTAGAAGCTGAAACATATCTAATAAGAAGAGTGATTTATTGTAAAAGTGAAAGGAGTAAATATTAATCATTGGATCATTCATGTATGATCAATATTAAAACATAAAGTCATATGACTTTTTGAAGTGGTTATGTGATATTTAAATAACTTTTAATCTCGACCATATATGAATGATCTAATAGTCAAGATTTGTTCCTTTCAACCTCACAATAAACCACTCCTCCCGTGATATGCCCCCTGATAGAAGCTCTATTTAACGGACCTTTTTGCTTTACAACACTGCAACCCCTGCTGCGGCTCCATGATGAATGAAGAATTAGTTGTCTTCAAAGTTCAAACACCATTAACTGTGAACTTATTAAACACCATTAGCAGTTGTTTCAGATTGTTTTGATATTTGATCAAGTTCAACGCTACTGCTGCCAGTGCCAGCTCCTTTGTACTTATACCACTTTGCACATAATACAAAGTAACCCAAATTCACGACTTCTAGACCAGTTATTATGTAATAAAAGTAATCCAATCTCCCCTTGTTAAGATCCTGTGGTAACCAATTCCCTGTTGCAGATTTGGCTGTCATCTGATGGACAATTGAAATCAGCAAACTACTCAAATAACTTGATCCTGCCAGGCCACAGAAGAAAAGAGACCCTGCAAGGCTTCTCATGTTCTCAGGGAACTGTTTGTAGTAAAACTCAACTTGTCCCACCGACGTAAATGCGTCGGCTAGTCCTGCCAGTGTTAGCTGAGGAACCAACCACAGACCTGACATTGAGGAAATGGCACCTTTTCTTGGTTCAATTCCTATAGAATTGGTCAGAGCCATAGTCCTTCGGCGCCCTTCCACCACAGCAGATACTAGCATGTAGAGTATAGAGAAAAATATGCCGACGCCCATCCTTTGAAGAAGTGTGATGCCACCCTCTTTTCCATTGAGCCTTTGGAGTGCTGGGACAACTTTTCTGTCATAGATGGGTAACCATATAGTCATGCTCAGCATCAAGAAGATATTGTAGGACGCTGCTGGGATCTTGAAATTGCTGTTAAAAACGCGTCTATCAGATTGAAGGGCTTGGAACACTAACATAGTGTTCTGTTGGACAAGAGCAACATAGTATACTATGCCTGAAATCCAAATGGGAATCACTCTGAACAAGCATTTCACCTCCTCCACTTGCTGCATACAGCAAAGGTTCCAGGGATCAGATGCAGACCCGTCGGGGTTTATTTGATCTTGCGGGGTTATAATTGCAGCCTTGTCAAGGAACCTGTTAATACAAACATTTAGTGGTAAATATTTTACATTTTAGAACCAATCATTTATATGAGGAATTCGAAATTACCAAATGTTAAATACTTAAACGTTGGTTACCTGAACTGATACGTGTAAGGAAGCTTAGAGTTAATAGACTGGGGAGGCATATAGGTAAAGAGCGAAAGCAAAGGATACTCTCGTAGATTCAGTTGCCTTTTCTTTATAGCTACAACTATAACTTGAACTATACTTGTTACCGGACTACCAGTTGCCTTAACTTTCACATAAGATTTTCTTCCCATGAAATAGACTGCACTTGACAATAGCATCAAACCAGCAGGAATTCCCAAACCCACTGCCCAGCTCACGTTTGACTGTAGATAGACGATTAGTGTTAAAGATACCATCTGGGCAAAAGTGAAGGTAAAGAAGTACCAATTGAAGAAGCTATTGATTCCCTTCTTGCCAGATTCTGTATTGGGGTTGAACTGATCAGCTCCGAATGCCAAGTTACAAGGTCGGATCCCTGCAGCTCCTACCAACAGAAATCCAAACCCAACCAGTAGAAATGCCATTTGCCCCGCCGTTGGCCCTTTGCATGTGCTGCTCTCATTTCCACAGTGAGGTGGATGCATATTCTTAATCGCTGCTGTTAGTTGTATACCAAGCAAACCCTGTTTAAAAGGCAGGGGAAATACAAGAATTAGATGCATGACTCAACTGAAAGATGTCTATAATTTATTCCTTACAGTCAGAATTTGTCTTGAAGTTATATCAGGTATTTATTAAAATTGATAGCTATATCTGTTTCTCAATTATCAAAGATCTTTTGATTCCATTAATGCTGAAAGCTTTCTATAGTTTCCAAACTCGGATATTTATATCAGTATTTCATGTTTCAGTAAACATATTGAATGGGCTTGAGCGAGGAAATGTCGGCAGCGACATTAATACCAGAAAGGAAGCAATTGTGCAGAATCCCAGTGTCTTGTAGCGACCAAAATATGTGTCACAGAGAAAAGCTCCTAGCAGGGTTGCTAGATTGGTGCTGCCGTTGAAGATGTTGATAATATTTGTAGCTGTAATACTGTTCAGGTTGAAGACAGTTGTAAGATAGACTAAGAGGTTGGCTAAGGTGCCAATGGCTCCCAGCTTCTCAAAAGTTTCATTTCCTGCAGTGATGTAGACGAGTCACACAAAATTCATGTAGAAAAATGAAAGGAGGGCAAGAGGGACGGAGTGGCAAGGAGGCATGTATAATATACGAGCTTTCTCTTGCTTACCAATGATGAAGGGCATGACCTTCCATCCTCTGTAGTTAATCTTGGGATCATCATCTGTGACATTTTTTTCATTGTTTTCCACACTTTCCGTCTCATTTTTCTCCATAGCATCTAGCCCTGTCTCTCTTTTCCCAATAAGGTTCATGAAAATATTCAGTTGCTACTTTAGCAAAGAAGAACGTGGAAAGAACTCGAGTGAGTGGGAACTAATAATTATTAGACTCTGAAGACCACCCCAAACATTTCCAACCTACCTTGAAACAATTTTCTTTCTTCCTTCCTAATTGGCACTGCGACACATTTAGTATTTTCCTTCCGCGGATAACTTGTCTTTGAATTTAAAGGTGTGAACCTGAGTATTTTCTGAGGTTTTTTTTTTTTTTTTTGGCACCCACTCAAATGTCATTTCTAACCAAAGTCTTATACCAAATAACCATCCCTCTCTATTTCTTTGGCTTAAAGTCAAACAAAATAAGTGGTTGAAACATTATGTTTACGACAAAGAATTCATAGTCATATAATCTCACACGCTTCTCATAACCTTTTTTTATAAGTTATTATTGGATAATAATTGAATATCATTTAAACGTTTTCTAAATAACTCAAATTCTATACAAATTTACTCACACGACTGTGCAACAGTAATTCTCCCATCCACCATTAGCTGCCTCTGTAGATTTTAGTCAAACCGCAAGTCCAAATCAATTACTAGAATTTTTACTAATAAGCCATTGTACATGATCATTAATTGGTACCATACTTTTCCCCCCTCAGAATTACTGATAACAACATTAGAATCAGCATTTACCACAAAAAAAAAAAAAAAAAACATTAGAATGCAGCAGCATCACATGCCATCAACATCAGCATCACATGCATAAAATTTTGTGAGACGTGTGAATAATTTGGACCATTAAAAAATAGGTACAACGGGACCAGGATCTTATAAAGTAGCTTGCTTGAGGGTACGTGAGGATTGTGTAATTGTAAGTTTGAACAAGTATCATTATTGTTTAATTATTTATTGCGATATGTTGTTGTCTTTGGGTTCTGCCACTGTTTCATGTGTAATTAACAAAAGTAATGATACTTAACAAACTTATACTCAAATACTTTCATACAAATCATTAAATAATATCTTAAACCTACGGATTGTGCTCATACCTCACTAGTTTTTACAAGTACAAGTATATTTTTCCAATCGACAAACAAAAAAATCATCCAAATGGGGCTCGTAGCCCGGTTTTTTACCGAAAACTTCTGTATGTCTGCTATGGGAGCTCGCACTGCATGAACTTGTCCATCAAATTTTCAGTCCCCTCTGTAAAGGTGAGAATTAGAATTCAATTTGACGGACCCAATGTACAAATGCCACTAGCTCTGACAACTACCAGCCCTGGCCTAACAAACCCAATTTTTGTTATGGCGTTGGCTCATACCATGTGCCACTCTCCAGTTCCACGTGAAGGACTGGGAAGACAAGATTAAACTTTGCAATTGTTCGCAATAAAAAGCATTCCCAGTTTGTAGAAGAGATACAGCGTAGGTCACGGGTTTAGTCAAATGAAGCGTTTTGAATCATGGCAGCTAAATGTGTTGATCTAAGTAACATGATAAATGAATGAAGGTACTCTTCATAAATGCCTCAAGTAGTAAGTAAGTTGAGTTTAAAAGTTTGAGTTCATGAAAATGTATTTGTCGAAAGAGATAACTTCAATATCCAAACATGATTAGTCTTACACTCAAAAACTGTGATGATTACCGATCAAGCAAGGAAAAAAATGATGAATGAATGAAGGATTAACCAAAGCAAAATCCAAGTTCGGTTAAATAATCTACTAACTGTAACCTAGAATTGGAATGGTGCTTTGCTTATTTGTTTCTCGGCTCATGTATGCATGTGCCTTGTAGAATTGTTTTTCTGTTGTTTTGTTTTTATGTAATTCAAGTAGAAAAGCCAGTTGGACGAGGAAATTCATGAAAATATAATGTGAGACCATTCTAAATTTCTGATTACGGAACTGTTCATAACTAGATATTTTCAAAGAATACAAACAACATCCCATGATTTGATGCTGCTGATTGCTCGAGAAGGTGAAGCCTTTAAAAGTGTAGTACTATAATAAAATTTATGTTAGAGAGATAATATACAAAAAATCATAATATACTATTTGGATCACATTAATATTTTTCTACTTAAATTTACATGAAATTCAATAACTATATAAAAAAATGTACTTTTTTATCTATATAATTTTTATCCACTTAACATTACTCTTAGTTACTTAAGATTCTATTCACCAAAATAAATGTATATATAAAAAGAAAAAACTAACCTGTATTGGCTTGAATGAAAGGAGTTTAATTACTTTAAATATTTTATTCTAAGTTTGATTTTTAAAAAAATATATGAAAAAAAAACATAATTGAGAAGATATTCTGATTTACGTAAAAAAAAAAATCTATAGACTAAGAAATCGCCAAAAAATAAAAAAAAAAAGACAGAAAAGTATCTAAACTAAGAAATCAATCCCACTTTACATTATTTGCTTACGGTATAACCGCTTACTAATAGAGTAGGGACAAGAAGATTGGGCTTGGTAGTTGCAAAATCCATCGCTTTAGGAGGGTTATTGTCCGTAGAATTTTGTGTCCCGTTGTGCGGTTAAATGCGTGTTCCACACAAAAACTTCATTACTTTGTTTGACAATTGTCTTCCACATGTTCAGAAGGGTCCAAACATAGATACGTTGGTCTATTCATTTGCGTGCGAAACTTGCAGGCAGTCTATCATGTAGGCTTGATGTGGGACTGCACTAGTAGTAGTAGTTGTAAACTTCCCTTTTTTTTCTGTGTTGATCGTATCTATTTCCACACTCATTCAGACTGAGACTAGTTCCATTTGAGTGGAAAAGTTTTATAATAAAAAAAATTTAACAGGAGTAATTTTCAGAATTCAAATATTTAGCCTATTCTTAAGGTTAAACCCATTTATTATTTTTACCAACTACTAAGTAATTGTGCACTTCTCTAGTTAATATCTAACTTGTTACTAAGGTCTGGTTCCAAATTATGAATCTTGTTTTAAAAAATGTAAACGCAAACTGATGCAAAAATGAAGATAATGATGTTTTTATTTTTTTTCACACTATTCCCCACCCCAATAATAATTGCATTCTACATATGCCCTGAAAATAACTTTTAAAAAAAATGTCTCACCTTTGGGCACTTAGTAATTACACACCTTTACCGCTCACCCAAATCCGATATCAAAAATAGTAGTCCATGAAATTAACAAAAAAATCTACTTTCTTGCATATTTTCACAACTTATTTTTACAAGTTAATTTCAATAAGTGTTCCTTAGAAAAATTAATTAAATTAATATAAAATAACTTCCCCTACATTACTCAAATCCAAAAATTTCACCGTAACTCAATACTACAGCAGCTCCCTATTGGGTGTCACGGTGGCGAAACCCTGCACATCTTTAGCCCTCACTGCAGTGTCTCTCTCTAGGCGGCCCTCACTTTATGCTATGTTTAGCACGCATAACATGGGTAAAATAAAAAAAGAAAGGGCATCTCTTTTGGCCTTTTGGTTTTAATTTAAGGGTGAAAAAGAAAAGAATTATTATTTTTCATGAATCTCAAGTTATTCTTTCTCTTTTTTTAAAAATAAATTTAGAAGAAAAGAAAATTAATTTTTTATTTTATTTATTTTATTGAGGAAGAAAATAAAGTAATTTAATATTTATTTACATATATTTTCATTTATTTTTTGATAAAATTAAAAAAAAATAATAATTCTTTTAATTCTTTTTTTTCTTTTCTATTGTATTCCCTTCTTTTTTTTTTTCTCTATAATACCAAAGAAAGTCTTAACAATGGTGGGTCTCTCTCTTCTCTGGGTTGCCCTCACTTCAACAGTTGTGAGTGTCTCTGTCTCTGGGTCACCCTCGCTCAGTTGCCCTCATTGAATTAACGGTGTCTCTCTTGTTTGGGTGTTTCATGGTGTGAAAGAGGGGATGAAACCTAACAACCCTTTGAATCGTAAATAAGTGTATAGACTAAAATGCAAAAAATGAAAAAATCAGCCTATAAGACTAAATAAGACAGAGAAGCCCTCTTTATCTGATACATTAGGTAACTTTTAAGGAATATGGATGGGCACTGCTTTACTTTCTACTTTAGGTGCACGTTAGAAGGCTTCTGAATTATTGTATTTGACTTACTCACATAGTGAATTATTTGGGAATTATTTATGTAAGAATTGAATCAGTTTTTATATTAATAACTAAATTAGTGTAATCTTATATTAAAAAAACATGAAATTAATATCTTTTATAAAAAAAAACACTCTAACATGTACAATAATATAAGAATAAACATTTATTTTAATTATTTAAAAATACAAATGATATTAATTTAATCTTTTAATAATTTTTTATATCAAAAAACTAATTTGATAAATTTATTATTAAAAAACTTAATTAACCATACATATATATTTGAAGGATTTAATTTCTATTCACTGTTAGTGTAAAAAAATTTTACACTGTTATCTATTCTTGTGTTGCTAAATCATTAAAATAATTAAATTTTTTAAGTAGTTGTTGTGATAGTCAACTCTTTTACTGATTTGACAACACATGATTAGATGACAGTGTAAATTTTACACTGACATATTTGAATAACCAAACCAAATGCTTCCACATAATCAGTATATTGCTGAGTAATGACTACTAATTCATGCCTATTGAGTATTGACAAACTGTGTGTGGATGCGCGTGCGCTCGCGTGCATGTATATGTGGATGCGCGTGCGCGCGTGTGTGTGTGTGTGAGAGAGAGAGTGCAAGAAGGGTTCTTTTTTTTTTTGTTTGTTTAGAATTATCATGCATGCGTTTCAAATTCAAGAAGTCTAGAGTTATCTTGATATCAATATAATAATTATTTAATTAATATATGTGATTTTTTTAATCACATATTTAGTTTTGTAGATAATGATGGATACATTGATTTTTTTTAAAAAAAATATTTTGCTTGCTTTAGAATTTTATTAAGGCCAAGAACTCATTACTATCATTATTTTTTGTTTAAAATTTAATACAGTTTTTAAGAAAATACAGCGTAATATTATCTTATTGATTAAAAAAATATGTTGGTACATTAAATCTTGGATAGCATAAAAAAGAAAAATAAAAGATGAAACGAGAAAGATAAAAAGCAGGCGTATGCATAAAAAAAATCCGGCACCATATTTCTTCATTTCACTTATTTTTTTTAATTATATAAAAAAAATAAAAATGGTAGTTTTTAAGCTTAATAATAAATAAATAAATTGTATCAAAGGAAAACTAAAATGTGAAGAGTTTTTAATTTGTGAAAGAAAAAATTATAGATGTGACCAAACTATAATCATTAATTGAATTAAAATATTAAGAGAAGTCTAGGGCTTTGAGCCTCTGATATTACTATTAAGGTGGCTGGATGAACATACCCAACCCACGGATGTTTGGGAAGAAAAAGAAGCAGGTAACAATGAAGGCAAAATTTAATCAAATTTAATCTCTAAACTATTATTTACTATCTGACTGGCGCAATATATAGTGTTGAAGAAAAAAGGATTGGAAACGATATACAACCACACCAAAACTGAACTGCATAGAGCTTCTTTAAGAAAAACTCTATAACAATAAATAACTACATGGCACCAAAGAACTTGAATTTAAACTCTGGCAAGGGGAGAGTGTGATCATGTTGCCCTTCATCTAGTGCCTATTATTCCCAACACCTTCTCCTCGTCCTCTGGTTCAGATGATTCTCCCATCCGGGCAGCGACAGAATGCCCTGGCTGCACCTCTATTGTCCCATTGCTCTTGCTGCTTATCAAATAATGGCTAGCAAAGAAATTGAAGTAGACAAAATTCAAAGCTCCCAGGGCAGCAATGACATAATAGTAGTAGTCAAGCCTATTCTGGTTTAAATCATGACCACCTAGCCATGGTGTTCTTCCTCTGTGTGAAGTTACTTTGTGGACAATATTGACAATCAAGGAGCCTATGTAGTTTGCAATGGACAAGCTCAGAAAGAAGACTGCCCCAGCAACAGTCCTCATGCTCTCTGGCATTTGCAAGGTGAAAAATTCCATTATAGCAACAGCAGCAAAGGCTTCATTTAGACCTGATAGTGCAAACTGTGGCAAGAGAAGCATAAAGCTTGTGGGGGAAATAAACGAACCAAGTCTTAAAGCTGAGTCGCGGCGCTTCTTCTCAACAACTGCTGCTACCAACATGCATAGGATGGATAGCAAAATCCCAATTCTGATTCTTTGCCCCATGGTCAATCTTCCAGCCCCTTTAGAGATTTTCCTTGTCAGAGGAATGTAGATGCACTCGTAAATGTATATCCAAAATGAAAGTGCTATCATTGATATCAGGTTCAACCACCCAGGAGGAACCTTGAAGTGGTGTCCAATGGACCTTTCAGTTTGTATAACTTGAAGGACCCCAAAAGTGTTCTGCTGGTCCATTACAATGAAACAACAAATTCCTGTTACCCATACGGGCAGAATTCCCAGCAAGCATTTGAAGTGTTCCACTTGTTGCATACTGCAAAGTCTCCAAGCATTCCTTGGCATGCCTTGGTCGTTCAATTCACTGGGATCAGCTATTATAGCAGCCTTATCAAGGAATTTGAACCTATCTGTGTGAGCAAGCCTTTTATTCTCCAACTCTGATTCACTCAACGTAGGAGCAGGATCATAAAAGGTTCTCCCAGAAGCCTTTAGCTTGCGTTTTCTACAGGCTGCTGCAATCACCTTGGCCATATCTACAAAGATGCTCCCTTGAGGTTTCTTGCAAATATAAGTGTGGCGGCCAAGCAGGAAGATGGTTATAGAGAAAGCAAGGCAAAGAGTTGGAATGGCAAAACCCAAAGTCCAGCTGACATTAGTTTGGATATAGACAACACCAGTGAGTGCTACAACGAGTGCAATGGTAAAAGTGAAGTACCACCAATTGAAGAAGCTCTCCAATTGTCCCCTGCCCTTCTCTGTGTTGGTGTCAAATTGATCAGCACCAAAAGCAATGTTGCAGGGCCTAATGCCGCCAGCGCCTATGGATAACAGTCCAAGACCTACGAAGAGGACTCCGAGCTGCCAACCTTGTGGCAGTTGGCAATGGGGTCGATCCTTGCAGGTAGGGGGTCTCAATTGATGTATACCTGCTGTTAGGGTCATGGTCAATATACCCTGTCAAATGCAATCCAAGCTGGTGATGTATACATTCTTCCAGGTAAATAAGAGAGTAACTGAAGCAATAAGAGAATTGAAACCTTAATGCAATGCTCAATCATAATCGTAACATATTGATAGGTACATTTGGGCATTCTAAGGTTATATTGCTGGGAAGTGGAACTATATAGGAAGACAAATGACAATCAAAAAACAATAGACCCAGAAAGGAAAATAGATATGTGCATGGCAAGATAGGAACATGCACATGAGGAGTCAGATGTTAATTTCCTTACCATAAGTGATGCAATAGAACCATAGAGGAGTGTCCGGAACCTGCCCAGATAAGTATCAGAAATGAAAGCACCGATTATTGATGCAATGTTGGAGGATCCATTCCAAATTTGTACCACATTAACCACGAATATGCCACTCAGGTTGTAATTCGCCAGCAGGTACACTGTTAGATTCGATATCAAACTCATGGATGCCAATTTCTCAAACGACTCGTTACCTTCAAATTAAATGAAAAGCAAACACAGAAATCAACAACGTGCAGAAAAGTTGTGGAAATGAAGTTTGTTAGAACAATGACTGTTAAATTGTAAAATTTGGAGGGAGCTACCGATGATATATTTGATGGATCTCCATCCTCCTGCTTCTCTCGGTGAAGAAGCAGAAGGAAAGGGTGCAGAAATCTGATCATGTTCTAGCTCGAGTGCAGAAGGAGAATTAGTGGTCACATTCTCCATTTTTAGGTTCTGTTTTTAACTCAGTTCAACTCTTGTATGTATGTGTGTGTGTGTATATATATATATATATATATGTTGTTGTATATATCAATATATTATATAATTTTATGTATTCCGTTTTGCAATGGCCACACATGCAGAGATAATTTTTTTTTTTCTTTCTTTTGTCTTATGGCTGATTCTTTCGAAGTGGTCAAAATTTTGAGATTTTTTAGCTAGCCTTCCTCAAACAACCCAGGGATTAATTCCATTTGTGATGTGACTCGTGAGGTAACTTGCATCAGATGGAGGTGATTGTATTTGCAATATGTAAGAGAAGACTTAGATTTGGGAGATGGATTACAAATGCCACGTGCCTTTAATGTCTTGTTATTTTTTAGGCATGTGAGTGATATATAAGTTTGATATTTTTTAGGCATGTGAGTCACAGTTTCAGTTAGGATTTTAATAGCTATGATCCTAATTTTACGAACTACCATATATCTCTCAACTCATTTTGTCATAAGCCAGCACAGGAGCATCCTACCCGGATGCATCCCAAGTAAATACAAGGGTGAAACTCGTGTAAAGTCCATCTTAAATGAGACACGCATTCTGTGTCTACTCGGAACAAACTATATAAGATTTATGTCACAGATAACTCTAGATTTAAGTTTTATTTTGGATTAACTTATTTTGTACATAAAAAAACAGTAAAAAAAACTTTCTATTAAACATTTTAATTATAATCTTTTCTGAAAACAAAAATAAGTTAAGACAAACATACACTTATTCATTTGATGGGCCATACCTGCAGTAGATCTTTCTTTAAATTTTTTGGGATTAAGTCCTTAATCTTTAAATAATCCAACTCATTGCCATGTTTGTTGGGCTTTTATTTTCGTTATACTACGGTCCGGTAGCCTTTTGTTCTATTTAGCATGGATTCACCCGACCCATTTTATAACCTAACCTATGATGGCCTAGATCAGAATGACCTATACTTGTGAGTTACTGACATAAAAAACAGACAAACTACTTGACTAATTTGACCTAAAAAACCAACCTGACTATTTCCTTCCATAGTTTTCGATAGAAAAAACAGTTATACACTAGAACTAGGTTCGTGGACAACGATGAAGCTCACTGAAAAGAATAGGCCATTTTTGAACGATTGATTTAAGCTTACAAAATTTTGGGAACATATTTGTAAAAGAAAAATGTATATTGACAGGATATTTACAGCATTAACTAGATTAACTATGGACATTTTATACATTTGATGTTTTGCAAAAAAAAAAATCTTATCAAATATACATAAGTTGCAAAATTTTATATTTGCAAATAATAGCCAAGATTATGTACTTTAAAAAGGCTTTTTTATATCAATATACCTAAAAAAAATTTTATTTATCATTTTACCACACTTCAAAAATTATGTACCAAAATACTCTATTTTTTTTTCATGTTGAGAAGTCGGTTTGGCTCAAACCAACTTCTCAACATGCTTTTTTTAAAAAATTTAAAACCTGTTGAGAAGTCGGTTTGGGAGAAACCGACTTCTCAACAGGATGTTAAAATTTTTTTGAATTTTAACGTTGAGAAGTCGGTTTCCCCCAAACCGACTTCTCAACAGATTTTTGTTTTTAAAAAAAAGCATGTTAGGAAGTCGGTTTGAGCCAAACCGACTTCCCAACATAAGAAAAAAAAAAGGAGTATTTTGATACGTAATTTCTGAAGTGTAGTAAAATAGTATATAATTTTTTTTAGATATATTTATATAAAAAAGCCCTTTAAAAACGTTACAAAAAAATGTATATCAGAGAATGGCAAAACAAAAAACAAAAAAGCTTATGAAAGTGCTAATCTTCTTGGTTGGATAATTATTTCTCCAAATATTTCTCATAGTCTCACTTCCCACTTGCAAGTTGCAACAACATTAAAACTTCCCTAACCCAATCTTACTTTCATACAAAGTTTTTTTTTTTAATTACCAAATTTTTTTTATGTATATATATTCTTCCGCATACATTTTTTCTGAAGTTTTATATTTTTTTAATAAGTATAATGTTATATCATCTTAAAGATTATTTAAGTCTTTAAATATTTTATATATTTATTCTCTCTGTAGAGTTTTATGCAATTGGTTTTTTTATCAGTAGTTTAATTTTTCTTCATATTGGTAAAATGTTTATTGTTCAGTGACTTCACGAATTTTTCTGCATTGATTACATTTTAAAATTAAATTAATATAAGAATTTTTTTAATTACTAATATTTCAAAATGTGGATCATTCAAAGTGCAGTATAGTCAATGGGTGTAGCTACAATAAAGAAGTTTGAATCTCATTAATGGGTCATGGTGAGAACATCAAATGTCTGAAAGAGAATTAGTTTTATCCTTAATTAAAGAATATGATGACACCTCATAAGAAAAAAAATAAATCGGAGAATGAAAAAAAGAAGTCTAATTTTGATCAACGATTAGTGTAAAAAGAAAGAGTTTAATTTTGATTTATCGTCAGTGTAAAGTTTTTTTACATTGTCATTCAATCATGTATTGCCAAATCATTAAAAGAGTTTGACTATTACAACAACCACTTAAAAAGTCTAACTCTTTTAATGATATGTCAGCGTATGATTAGATGACAGTATAAAAAAAACTTTACACTGACAGTGGATTGAAATTAAATTCAAAAAGAAATTACACTATCATTCAATAATGTATTGATACATCATTAAAATAGTTAAATTCTTTAACTAATTATTGTAATAGTGTAAAAAAAAACTTGAGATTCAAATCTTTTGTCTCTTGTCCATGTCTCTTCACCTGTTTTCTTAATCAAATACTGATAATTCAGTATGCAAATTGATAACTAAGAGAAAAGTTATTGTCAATTAAGAGAGATATAAATTTTTTGTTGAGTTATCAGTATTTAATTTGGAAGATAGGAAACAAATAGGAAAAGAAGACAAAAGATTTGATTCTAAAAACTTAAGTCTTGTTAATCAATGTTCTAAGAACACTGTTTAAGAAGCATTTAATATTCTTTAATAAATTCTTCTAATTAATTAATGAATAAGATATTAAATATTTTTAAAATCTTTAATATATTAAATATTTTACTTCTGTGTTTAATACATTATATTTTAATTCTTTAACTAGTGTCAGTTGGCAAATGTCAAAAAAAAATTCAGACATTAAATTAAAAATATATATATATAGATAGGCGCATACTCCCGAAGAAAAAAACAATATTGGATCGGTGCATTCATAGCAAAATTTTAAAAATAAAAGATTGGTTGTTTGTTAGTACTCGCCTGTTGATGGAATCATCCTATTTGCTGTTATTTGTAGAAGTTTATAGTTTATACATCTCAGCCAGTACATGGTAGCACTTTGACTCGCTGCCATTACAGTTACATACAGAGTGTTGTGCCCGAGAAGTGGCACATTGATTGATCAAGTATCCTGAGATAAAATTTAGAATGGGGATAGAATGGGCGTGGTTGGGTTTAGTTTTGGGTGGTGCCCCCCTTCTGGTGTGGGTGTTGTGGTGGTGGAACGAGCTCTGGTACGCTGCTCCCATCAAAGCCAAGTGTTCGGCCACTGGCAACAAACTGCCACCGGGCCACATGGGCTTCCCTTTCTTCGGAGAAATGATTAGCTTCCTCTGGTGCTTCAAATTTCTTCGACGCCCTGATGAGTTTGTCAACGCTAAGCGACGCAAGTTATAAGTCAATTTCAGTTCATTACTTGCACTGTGCAGCATCAAACTTAATTACGTTTTCCTTCTTCAATCCTTAAGTGAATGCAAAGCCACCTTAATTAAACTAATTGTTCCTAATTAAGAAGCAATAAAATGAAAATCTTGATTATATATATATATATAGGTCAAGATAAATTATCACTAGTGTGAGAGTAAAATTATACCAATTTTTGACAATTAATTTCACTTTAATCTAATAGTTTAAGATTACTCAATTTAATAAAAATATAAAATAGTTAAAATTGTCTTTAATAATGAGATAGAATAATCAAAGATGAATTAAATAGAGAGATAGAATTTGAATCTTGAATCTACTCATTAAATTATAATCTTTATTAAACATTATACATTTTTAATATTTTAAATTCTTAATATATATTTTTTTATAATTTAAAATTTTAATTGTTAATTATAAACAAAAGAATTTATAATTCGGTACATTAAAATTTAATATTTTATTCTTATTAATGTAGTAATTACTTGAGTTATCTTTTTTTTTCTTTTTATTAGAATCATTATACAATAAAATTTTAACTTAGTAGTTTCATATTACATTAATATATCATTTTTATTAATATTTTTAATATAATAAACAATTCATGTTTTACATAATAAGTTTTTAAGCCGTTACAAATAAATTTCTTTTCCTTGTTTAATTTAATGGTGACATGGTTTTCTTAAAATAAAAAATGCAAAAAGTGACACTTCTTTTTATATTATACATTTAAAAAATAATAATAACTGTTGAATGATAAAATATTTATAATTTAATAACCCATATGACTTACAAATATTATTTTCGCATTAACACGTAAATTATGTATTTCACGTAGAAAAACATACAGCGTCTCAAGTAGTAATTTTAGTATATTAATTTTTTAATATCGATATAATTTGAGAAAAGTTATAATCTTAAATATGAATTATAAATAAAATCATTATAATTTTTTTATATTAAAATTTTCTTATTTTGTTGTTGTAAAATTTTTCTTGATTCTTAATATACGGACTTACAAATACTCTAATTTATAAACAATGATTAATAATGTTTGTAAAATATAAATTTATTTATTAAAACATTAAAATTTCTAACCATCGGTGAAAGAGAAAACTTATTAATGAAATAGTTACAAAATTAGTGTAATAGATAATGTAACGAAATTTATACGAATCCATTATATACAAATTCATTTTATTCTTACATGTACGTATTCAGTATAGTCTATAGTAACACTTATATATTAATTTCTTCTAAAACAAATAGTAAAGTTTACATATTGAAAGAGTAAAATTTACACTAACACCATAACAAATTTTAATGCAGAGAGTTATGAATTATTTTATTTGTATAAAATATTTAAAATAGATTATATTTAGTGAATATTATAATTTAATGAGTATAGTAAAGATTCAAATTCTATTTTTTCATTATAGTCAATTCCACTATTCTCTCCTTATTAAAATCACCTATAACTATTTCCTCTCATCATTAAATTAAGTAATTTTAAACCATTAGATTAAAATAAAATTAATAGTCTCATATTAATGTATATTCTTACAATGACGTCAATTGATGTGAACTTATAGTTTAAAAAAATTCTTATAGTTTTCAAATAATATAAAATGATTCTTATTAGTTAGATTTATTCCTTATTTAGAGTGAGACTATAAGGACCAACTTGTATTGTTTGAAAATTATATAAACCATTTACATTATTTAAAAATCATAGGGAATTTTTTAAACATTTTTTAACCAAAGGGCCTAAATTAATTTTGAAATGAAAATATGATAATCAAACAATTTATTTAACCTATAATTTATGATATGATTAGTGCACTAATAGAATCAATAAATAAATAATGAATTAAGAGAAATTATTAGGTAGACAGTACCAATCATATATGTTTAATTCACCATTAAATATATGTAAAATTATATGGCTCATATTATAACTGCACTTATCAATAATGATTATCCTTATGCATGTCAACTATTACATGAATTGTCTATATAAGCGATATTTACCTAAAAATTTATCATGAATTAGACACGGCGAGGGAGTAGGTCTGTTCAGAACACACCTCTTTGGATCACCGTCAATCATAGCATGCGCTCCATCAGTGAACAAGTTCGTATTCCAATCAGAGAGCAATTTCATCTTAGAGTGGCCCACTGTTGAACTTGTGGGCAGCACTTCTCTGGTGGCAGTCCACGGAAAGTCTCATGCAAGAGTTCGAGGCTACGTCACAAATGCCATCAATGGCCCCGATGCTCTCCGCCGCGTCGCTCTCCTCGTCCAACCTCGCATCGTGGACGCTCTCCAGTCCTGGGCGGACAAGGGTCAAATCCAAGTTCAGCTCGAAACCAAGAAGGTGCATTGCATTGCTTGCACAAACTCTAGCTAGCTTCACACTCCACGCAGTTTTTTTTTTTTTTTTTTGGTTTCAAGTTTGAATAGCTAGGAAGCTCATATTTATATAAACATCATGCTTGCAGGTGACATTTGAGAACATTGGGAAATTATTCGTCAGCTTGGAGCCAGGTCCTTTGCTACATTCCATGGGTAAGCTTTTAAAAGGCATGGTTACAGGAGTAAGAGCATACCCATTCAACTTTCCTGGTTTTGCTTTCCACCATGCTTTTCAGGTTCAAGTTCAATTCATTAATTAATGGTCCAGCAAGTTTAATTTGCTGCTTAATTTTTAAGTTTTTATGAAAAAGGGTATCTCAGACTAACCGTAATAGTACATATATGCAATTTCAGTGTAGGAAAAAGCTTGAGGCGATTTTCTGGATGGGGTTAGAGAAGAGAAAGAACAGAAGTGCGGTCGAGACAATTGATCTCATGGATGGGCTTATGCATATATATAAAAGACGAAGAAGGTAACCGATTAAGTGACAGAGAAGTGGTAGACAATATCGTTAGCCTCGTGGTTGGCGGATATGAATCTACTTCCATTGCATCAATGTGGGCTATCTACTACCTTGCTAAATTCCCAAATGTCCTCACAAAGTTACGGGTACGTACGTACTGACATATATAATGGGATTTCATAAGTCATAACAGAAGCCTAAAAGACAAAACAACTGATATGTCTGTGCTCTAACAACGTGCTCTTTGTTTGCAATTGCAGGAAGAGAACATGGCTATAAAAAAGACCAAAACAGGGGATTTCCTTACAAGTGAAGATGTTTCGAAATTAAAATACACGAACAAGGTCTTTAATTAATTTGAGTACCTATAATACAAGAATAAGACCCTGCTGTTTTTTTACAAGTACAGAAATTCATTTTGTGCACGTTTACCAGAATCCTTGATAAATTTTGTTACAATACAATGAAATATAGGTTGTAGAAGAAACAATAAGAATGGCCAACCTTGCAGCATTTATTTTTAGAAGAATTATCAAGGAATCTGACTATAAAGGTACATGATGGACAAGATATGAGAAAGTTACCAAGCAAAATCTAGAGTCTTAGAATTTAGGTTTATGCCTAACTCAACCCCAAAAGCTAGCTCAAAGAGTGAGAGTTGCCCCCCATTTATAAACACTGTTCAGGACATATCATTATCCAATGTGGGACTCTCAACACACCCCCCTCACGCCCAGGACTGGACATCTGGAGCGTGAAGTCTGCAGGATTGGGCATCTGCGGGTGGCCCGATGGATCTCGTATAGGCTCTGATACCATCTTAGAATTTGGGTTTGGGCCTAACTCAACCCCAAAATCTAGCTCAAGGAGTGAGGGTTGCCCCCCATTTATAAACACTGTTCAGGCCATATCACTATCCAACGTAGGACTCTCAACGTAGAGGACAAAAAAGTTGGGATAATTTGTTATAATTGGCCACAGCAGATATTAAAGATATTGCTTTCACTCTTGCAGTCTATTCCTCGTAGTTGACCCCACAAGAACCAATGCTATGTGTGTCCCTAGCAGTTATTAAGTTCAATCACACCTTATATTAACGGAAGACTCGACATATTGCAGGTTATAAACTTCCAAAGGGCTGGAATGTAATTCTCTGGCTTCGGTATATGCACACAAACCCGGAAAACTTTGAGGATCCAATGTGCTTTACCCTTTAGTGTTATTTAAGACAATGTATTTTATTTTATTTTATAACTTCAAGTTTTGAGTGAATGTTTGTGATTATCAGGAGCCGGCAAAACCTGGAACGTACCAAGTGTTTGGCGGTGGATCAAGAATATGCGCTGGCAACATGTATGCAAGATTGCAACTTGCACTTCTGCTTCATCATTTGTCAATAGGATACAAGTAAGTTTGATCTTTGTTATTGGTAACATCGATGCTTGTAACTTTGGCACTCTAATACATTTCTAATTGTAGTTATCGTACTTGGGATTAATTCAGGTGGGAACTACTCAACCCAGAAGCAGGTGTGACTTACCTTCCACATCCAGCACCAGTAGATGGGGTTGAGGTTGCCTTCAGCAAATTGTAGGGCAGGCTTTTGAAGGATGGTGCTGTTGAGTTAGCTCTGAGCCAATTTATAATAACTAGACGTACTCAATCTGTTTCTTTCACTCTTTTTGCACGTAGACAAATAAAATGGTTGTTTGAGACTTGTAGGTGCCCCATAGCCATCCACTCTCCCCGGACCTTTTAATCAATGTTGTTAAAGTTAGACCAGACAGTGAACCGAAAAAGCTTCCAGTTCATGTTCAATTGATTTAAACGTTTGGTCGAACTAGATGATATCATAATTACATATTAAATAAACAAATATATATATATATATACATGACTCATAACACACATTATCAATAATAAAATACATAATAAGGTTTTAGGATTTTAATTATCAAGTCTCATATCACTCTTAGTTGAATAGTTAAGTGAATGAAAAATTAAAAAAAAAATTAAAAAAAAAAAGAAAAAGAGATGGCCGGTTCAATCTGGTTTTATTTTGGTTCAACCCGATTTTTTCCGATTTTGCCCAGTTTTAACCAATTCAATCCAATCCATCTATGAATTCGGTTTTGGCATTGAACCATAACCGGATAAGGTTTTAGGGCTTAAGGTTTTAATTATCAAGTCTAATATCACTCTTAGTTGCGTAGTTAAGTGATTGAAAAATTAAAAAAAAATTAAAAATAAATAAAATAAAAAGAGATTGTTGGTTCAACCCAATTTTATTCCGATTTAACCCGATTTTTTCCAATTTTATCCGGTTTTAACCATTTCAATTCGGTCCAACCATAAATTCAGTTTTGGCATTGAACCATAACCGGATAAGGGACCAGTTTACAGTTCGATCGACCAGTCCAATCCAATCCAGTCCGGTCAGGATAACATTGCTTTTAATACTGTTTTTTAAAATAATGTTAGTTGGACTTCTCTCTTGCTTATCCAAATCTTCTACATGCAGCTCATACATATTCATGCTAAGCTCCTAATATATTTCATGCAATTTTAATTTTTGATATCATTATAATATAATCAGCATTGGATAGCTTCCAGAATTTACGAGCTGTTGTTTCAGCCCCCTTTTTATGTGGTTCAAGCCTTATATTATGCTCAAATTTATTTCTTCAACGTTTGCCAAATGAGTCTTCGTCAAACCTATAGGCTATATAGCCCAACTGACTCTTGATAATTTAGACAGAGATCGTGGGCCGTGGCCGAATCATGTAGCCCAAAATAATTAAAAATGACTAATTCAAGTTTTTGATGTTAAAATCTTCTCCGCGGAAACTTTGATATTTAACACTTCTAATAGTTCCAACACATGACCCAAGGTTCAAGTCGTTCGTTAGATTATGTGGGATATACACCTTATCACCTACCTGTACAAAAGGTTTATCTAAAATGCTATGGGTCTAAATTTATTTATTTATTTTGATTGTACACTGTGGGTCTAAATCTTGTAAGACGGCATCATAGGATTAGAATCTACAACAATTAAGAGCAGCTTCTGGTATAGAGACCACAGGTTTGGCTCCTTACTCGTTACTTAATATCTTGTACTTTAACGATAAAAATTAATTTTTTTAGATATTATATTTAAGTGATATTTGGATTACCTTGCATAAATCTTAATTACTTTATTTTTGTAATCTAGTTAAAAAATTCAAAATGACAATTTAGGGCTTTTTTTTAAACGAAAAATGGTCATTTTTTATTTATAATTTTACCATACTTATGAAATTAATTACATAAATACACTTTTTTATTTTGTATAGGCCTAACGTGAAAAAATGAATTGTTTTTTTAATCATGTTAGGTAGTCAGCTTTGACGAAATCGACTTCTCAATAAGAAAAATTATTATCTTTTAATCATGTTGAGAAGTCGGTTTAACCAAAATCGACTTCTAAATGATGAAATTTTATAGTATAAATACAAATTTCTATATTACAAATTTCACAATTTCTTAACCATAATTGTAGCATACACAGATCATACAAATTACCAAGAATATTTAGTTTCAATGATTACCTATATAGGAAGATGATGAACAATCCATGGTCTTCCTGTAGCAGATCAAAGAGAAACAATAAAATCCTTGTTCGTTGGTTCTTGATGTGTGTGTGGAGAGAAACTACTCTTTTCTTAGGGTGCCGTTTTTAGTGTGCAATCTCAATTGTGCAACTACACTGCAACCCTAGAAAGGAATAGGGGTCTCTCTGTGCATGAAACATGGGCCTGCTTGCCCATCAGAGCAGGCCCAATACATAGGCCTACCACATTAAACTCACATAACAAAATGTACTCAATAGTAACAAGCCCAATAACCATTAGTGATAACATAATTGGACTAACAACAATAACAACAATATGCTCTAATAATTTTGACATCTAATTAATATGAGTTTTAGTAAAATAACACTGATTTATGCAAGTCCAAATTAAAAATAATCCAACACCGAATACTCACTTCCATGATTGTATCCAACCGATCATCTTTGACTGATCAACTCATGTTTCATATGTTTTGAAATGACCGACTAATCCCCTTCCAATCATCAGTCAATCTTTCATGATTGTCCATGGTCAATGACCTTTGTCCCATTATCATGTCGACTGAATGATCGCATTTTCTCATGTTCATCACCAACTGATTACTTTCACAAGGAGCTTATCGACCGATTGCTTTCATCAGGATCATCTCCAACAATGAAATTGACCGATCATCCCCTTTTCTCAGGATTTCCAACAACCAACCAATCACGACGTTGAGTAAAAGGTGACCATGAAGTAACCAGACTGAGCGAACATCACTCAATTCATAATGGCATTGAACGACTGACTGATGTAGAACCCTTTAAATTTGAAAGGGTGAGGCACCCGGTGGAGATGACCATGGGGCAAAGGTGATCGGTCGATCATGTGAGAACATAAAAAAAGAAAATTGATCAGTTGGAGATGTCCATGACTAAAGGGATCAGTAAGAAATAACCATGGGTATTGTGTGTTTCAGTCGATCATGTGAGAACATAGGAAAATAGGGTTGATGGAGATGTCCATGGCTAAAGGGGATGGGTAAAAAATAACCATGGGTATTGTGTGAAAATATGTTTGCCCCAATGGTTTATTGTATTATGTTTTGATGATGACAAATACATTACAAAAAGGATTACAAATATGCTACATATGTGCGTGATGAGCTATATTGGATAATGCATGGTTATATATTATCTTGTTGTTCCTATTATAAGAATCATGCATTAAGTTTTGTGTAGCATCATTGATAGAATATATCCAATGTACTTGATAAGTGATATAATTAATTATTGGATATGTGTCTATATGTGAATCATATATGCATGAAGAACTTTATAAAGTTATATACATGTGAATCATGCATATTTAGTTATTGAGTTATGGATTTGGACTAACCATGGTTTTCAAGTGAGTTATGCTTTGTAGGATAGTCCAAGTATCAAGAGTGAGCATTGAAATAAGAAAGTGAAAGATCCTATTTATGCTCAACTCAAGAAGAAGGAGAATGAAGAGATGAACTAAGCATTTAGAAGATTTGAAGAGAAGAATTCTTGGAAGCTTGGATTGCATCAAGAAGCCTAAGGACTCATTTGAGTATATATTATCTTATAGGCAATTCTCCTTTGTAAGGATAGAGGTTTTTACATGAAGAGAGCTCAAATATCTTTATTCAATCTTGACAAATGTTTTTAACATGGTAAAATGCCCAACAAACAAGTTTTGAGAAGTTAGTCTTGATGGTATTTCAAAACTATGAAAAATAGCCAAATCTGAATTTTGAAAGCTGACCTATGGTCACTAATTTTATCATAACTTTTAAAATACTTTGAGTTTTGATCTGAAACTTATCTCATATGAAAGTAGACTCAAAGAGCTTTCCAACGCATGGTCATTTGCTTAATTTGGATAAGAAACGAAGAAGTTATGACATTTTTAAGAAGACATTCATTTAAAACCCAATTTGCTCACAGAAGCAAATTGTAGTCTACTACAAGAAAAGTGTAGTCTACTACAAGACTACTAGGAACTCAACATTAGTGTTTTATTTGTTGATCTTGCAAAACCACTTTCAAGGGTTTATTGTAGTTGACTACACACTACTTGCAGTCTACTACAAGGTTTCAACCAAGTGATTTTCTATCTTGGTTTATTTCCCACTAGTCTCAAATTAATCACACTATAATTTACATTGTTCAATATACTTATATGTGATTGATATTATGCATTATATGAATTGTTAGTAATATGAAAGCATGAATTGTTGTGAAATATATTTATTCCGCTGTATGTATTGATTGGGTGCATCAAAATGCACAATTGCACAAAGTTGAAATAAAATTTGTGATCACCCAATTCACCCCCCCTCTTGTGTGATGGTTGCCCTTGGCTAACATATTGTGTGGCTTGATCAGTCATGTGATAACATAGAAAAAGAAGGTTGATCGATTGGAGATGTCCATGGCTAAAGGGGATCAGTCAGAAATAACTATTGGTATTATGTGGCTCGATTGGTAATTCTAACAAAACCGTAATTGATTAATTAAATTCATAAACTAAAAAATAATATAAAAAGATCCTCATCAGAAGTCAATTTTGGTTAAACCGACTTCTCAACATGATTAAAAAAAATTATTATTGAGATGTTAACTTCATTAAAGCCAACTTCTCAACATAATTAAAAAAATAACAAATTCTTACATTAAGAAGTTGATTCTATAAAAAATTGACTACCTAACATGATTAAATATATATATTTTTTTACGTTAGGAAGTCAGTTTTGTTAAAATCGATTTTCCTAAAACAAATAAAAAGAGTACATTTTTTTAATTAATTTTTTAAGTGTGGTAAAATCATAAATAAATAAAATTAGCTATTTTCATAAAAAAAACTGGCAATTTAGCCTCATGTCTTTTTAAAATGTTTTTATGCATAATTTTGTTTGACACAAAATAACTCTAATTATTTCTTCCTGAGTTGGTTCCAAAGAATTTGAATAAGACTTTACACTTTTCATATGTATGAATTTAATTTTTGTAAAAAATTAATATGTAACCAATAATATTAAAATAATTTATTCTTATTGCCGTGTTTTGTATGTACTAAAAGAAAAATTATTCCCATTATTAGATGAAGAAAACAAATTAAAAGACTAAAAAATTGCTCTCTCTAATTGTGCTTATATAATATTTCAACTTAATCATTATTTTTTTCAAATCACTTAATTCTCATTAGATTTGATTTTAAGTAAAAATATTACTTTTACAGTTAACTTATATGAAAGTTGACATCTATGCACTTAAAACCAAACATTAAATGAGTTAAGTGATAAAAAATAAATTTCAATATGTTAAGTGATAAAAAAAAATTGTAACGGTAAGATCACCTTGTGTGTGCTTGTCATATGTTTTTACTTAAAATTATGTTTTTACTTAAAATTAAAATTTAAGGAGTAATTAAGTGATTAAAAAACATTTAAAGAAATAAATTGAGAAATTGGTAAAAAAATATCCTAATATTTAACTCATATTTATGTATCACAAGTTGTCAGATGCACGATTAAAGCAGATGATTTGAGTTTTCGCCCCCCTATGTATCAAAAACAGGAGATGGCTTCAATCCGAAGGTACCGTGGTGACGGCGTAATCCATCAAAATGAGGGATGTGCTTGTCAAAGACTCAAACATGAGTTTTATTCCCAACATTGTGACAGATTCTGAGCCGGTCAAACCAATTACTCAATCTGTAAAAAAAAAGGGGCAAGTCTTAGCACATTTTACACTTCTAAAAAATTATATATCTTGTACAAGTTGCTGAAAACCAAAACTAACTAAATAATCAGAAATTACCTTGATTCGAAGTGTTGCTCGTTCTTTTAAATGCTTGAAATATAAATAATTAAATCACAATTAAAGCTTTCAAATATTTCTCTCGTTAGATCAACGTTGTTTCATCAATCGGTGAAGAAAGCGTATGACGATGAATCATGGTTATTGATATGGCTTAAGTGTTATCACAGAAAAAAAAAATCTTTGCAAAAGAATTATTTTCTTGGATAATAAAAGACATTTTCTTTTTCGTAGAAAGGTAAAACAACATATAAATCACCTAGATTATTTAGAGTTACATCATTTACAATTATACAAGATGAGGATTTTAATTTATCTAGACAAGTGTGAGATTAATTTTTACTTAAATATTTACTTAATTTTAACCGCAAAATATTTTAAATGAAGCAAGCTCTTGTTTTTTTTAATTGGTACTTGATCCCATTGAAATTAGTAAAGGTCTCATCTTTAAAGTAAAATTTAAAGACAATTGTTAAGTGGGCCTTAAGAAAAAAAAAAAAGAAGCGAAAAAAAAAATAATGTATCTCATCAAATATTAAACTCTACTTCTTAATATTAATATTAAATTATTAAATATCTCTTATCAAATAAGCTGAGTACACAAAGACAAGCACCTTTAAGTGGCAGAAATGTATATTCTCCGACGGCATATAATTACAATTTGTTATTTTGCATAATTGCAGAAGTAATAATGTACCAATTCAAAATCAAACCGGGTAAAACCAAAGTGGAAACCATCCCGCCATCAATGTAATAATGCAATGCTGCATTGTTATATTAATATCCCCGTATGTTTCTTCAGAATGTCTGGCGTATCTCAGACATGCATGATAGTATACACTACGCGCGAGTGTGACTAAATCTTATACTCTCCTCCTCAATTCGACACGTGTAATGCGAAGGTTTCTTCTCACTGGTTCTTGCGTGAACCAACTAGCGCGTATCCTCCTGCGCCTTGACGAGAGGGTGGTGAAAAATATTCCTTTTTTGAATTCCCGCCGTACAACGGCTACTTCAGCCTGTGCCTGCACCACTTTTTATACCAGCTTTCAAGAAAAAGTTGTTTTTTTTTCCCACTCTGTTCATAAAATATTGAAGTAAAACAATGCACCCTCTTTCTCTCTCCATGTTTTTTGAAGTTTAGAGTGATAATCATGGAAACCCTTTTGGGTCTACATGTCATCACAACTCCCACTCTACCCACTGAAATCATCACTTTTTCAGTCTCTCTTTCTCACACAGTGAGTGCAGCCAGTGACTGATTTCATTTCCACCCAGAAATCTTCAGAGTTCAAACCTGATTGAGCACCCATTTGGGAGGCTGGAAATTGGAAATGGGTTCTGTAGCTTGGGTTTTCTTGCTGATTTTGACAACAGTTTTCTGCCCTTCGTCTCTTGCCCTCTCCCAAGACGGTAAGAACTATGAACCCCTTTTTCTTTTTATGCCTCAAATCCTCTTCTACATGGTACATTCTTTAGCGTTTGATTGCTAATATTGACTAAATAAACTAGTGATTTAGAATGTTATGTTGAATTTTTTATACTGTTTTTTCTTTCTTTCTTTCTGGGCAAAATAATTGCATTCTGGGTAGTTTTCACCTTTCCCTCCCCTCGTTTTGGAATTTTTTTCCTCTTTCAAATATTGCTTAAATGCTTATCCTTGAAAAATATGAGTTTAAAGTTTTAAACTTTAAGCGATTTTCATTTATCTGTTAGGTCTCACGTTGTTGGAAATCAAAAGTACTTTGAATGACACTAGGAATTTTCTCAGCAACTGGCAAGAGTTTGATGAGTCTCCCTGTACATGGACTGGTATCGCTTGTCATCCCGGCGAACAACGAGTTCGTTCAATGTATGCAAGCACCCCATTCTCTTCATTCTATTAGTTTTTCCCACTTTCTCCTTTGAGTATGACACTTGTGTTTGTCTTGTGTTCTTCAGAAATCTGCCTTACATGCAACTGGGAGGAATTATATCTCCCAGCATTGGTAAACTCAGTAGATTACAGAGACTGTAAGTAGAACATATTCCTCCCTGCCCCGTTCACTTCTCAAAATGGAGAGCTCTTACATCTCTGACTTCTCTCATTCTATTCAATGGCTTGCAATGAATCAGGGCACTTCATCAGAACGGCTTGCATGGAATTATTCCTTATGAAATTACCAATTGTACTGAGCTAAGAGCGCTGTAAGTGAAATAGTTCATTTCTTTATTAGAAATTTGCCATTCTTATTCCTTGAATATTAATTTCTTTTCATCCTTTCCTTTTATTTCATGCTGAACGGCTGACACTCTTCATCTGATTCTATTGAAAGGTACTTGAGGGCTAATTATTTCCAAGGAGGCATACCATCAGATATTGGAAATCTTTCATATTTGAATATACTGTAAGACCCTATCTCTTGTTTTATTCCCCATTGTTTGGTCACTATTCCTTTATAATGCTTTGAATTGGTTTCTAGCTTTCTTATGGAGCTATCTGTGCGCAGGTTTCAGTTAAACTCTTAACATAGTTTTTGTTTTTCAACTGCATTTTAATTCTCATTTAGGATTTAATACAAGGTTTAAATATAGGGATTTATCAAGCAACTCATTGAAGGGTGCTATACCTTCCTCGATTGGCCGTCTCACACATTTGCAAGTTCTGTAAGTTCATTTAGCCTGTAACTCTGTGGCATAATGATATTGATAACCTTAACTTTTTTTGGTATATGCTGATCCTGCTTGTCATAGGAACTTGTCTACCAATTTCTTTTCTGGTGAAATCCCTGACATTGGAGTACTAAGCACCTTCGAGAACAACTCGTATGTCTCTTGACCGATAAAGTTTTATGTCTTGCCTGATACATTGTAGCCTTTAGACTAAACAGGATTTAAATTCTATGAGATTTTGTAATAATAATGATTCAGACTATTCTTCTTATGCTACCCAAGGGCCGGTGCAATGCCATATCAGGCTGAGTAGGGTGATAAGCTAATATGATTGTAAGCTTAATTTATAGTAGCTGTGATTTTTAAATCATTAAAGTCAAGTAATGGTGCATGTTTTATTAAAAATTATTTGAATGCTCAAAGTTGTCACAAAAGATTGAAGTCAGTGTCTCATTTGATTTCTGAACATGCAACATTTTATAATCCTTACATGTAAGGAGATTGGAAATAATACGTGTTGTGGTTTGATTGGACAGTGGATAATGAGAACTCACTTGTCATCAACCTCATTATCTTTGGATTTTCTTGTTTTGTTTATCAATTCTTGTTAAGTTGTTAACGTATTTGTTCCATGCAATATGTGGAGGCAAGTTGGTTTCATTGTCTGTTTGTGCTTCTATTTATAAATTCATTGCATTTGAATAGGTTTACTGGCAATTTAGCTCTTTGTGGGCGGCAAGTTCAAAAACCTTGTCGGACGTCACTTGGTTTCCCTGTGGTCCTGCCGCATGCTGAAAGTGATGACGCTGCAGGCAAGTCAGATCCTGGGATTTATTTTTTAAAATACTATTTGACTTACTAGATTTATAACTGGTAATTACATATTGAGCTATCGTGGTTTTAATTGGTATGATAAACTATAAACATTTAAATATATGCAGTCCCTTCCAAAAGATCTTCACATTACATGAAGGGGGTGCTAATTGGTGCAATGTCAATGCTGGCCCTTGCACTTGTCATAATCCTTTCATTCCTCTGGATTCGTTTGTTATCGAAGAAGGAAAGAGCTGCTAGGAAATACACAGAAGTCAAGAAACAAGTTGATCCGGAAGCAAGTAAGAAGGGTGGTGTTTCAAATTTGACAATCTCCTATTGAGCAACAGGAAAAAAAAAGAAGACGATCTTCTCTTTTTCTTCTTTATAAATGCTAACCTGATCTTGTAACAGGAACAAAACTTATTACCTTCCATGGTGATCTGCCATACCCGTCATCTGAGATCATCGAAAAGCTGGAATCTCTTGATGAAGAGGATGTTGTAGGGTCAGGAGGATTTGGTACTGTTTACCGAATGGTGATGAATGATTGTGGTACATTTGCTGTTAAGCGGATTGATAGAAGTTGTGAAGGGTCTGATCAGGTGTTTGAACGGGAACTAGAGATCTTGGGGAGCATCAAGCACATAAATTTAGTTAACCTGCGTGGTTACTGCAGGCTCCCTTCTTCAAGGCTCCTTATCTATGATTATTTGGCCATGGGCAGCTTAGATGATCTCTTGCATGGTATGATTCATTTTATATGCACTGTTTATTCTTGTCTATAAGCTGAACTATGTATAACTGGTTTCTTAAAGACCTCAGATGAATGAGAAAATTTTGTGGACAAATGTATAAGAAAGCAAAATTTAGGTGGGAATCACAGGCTGTCCTTTCGGTGGTGTACTCTTCCAAGCCAGTAAACTTTATCATCTCAGTACACAAGTCTTTCAGAAGCCTGATGGCTGATGTAGCAAAACAGAGCTTGGCAACATAAATGATTATACATGCTAAGAGTAACAATTATATTAGGAAAAGAAATCCTCCCTTCCCTTTCTCCCTCTCTCCCACTGGCTCTCTGTGTTTGCTGTATCATTTATCAGTATTACCAGACATGGAATAAACTGACCTATGGTTCACCTATGGTTATTGCTCAGACAAATTTAACTTTGTTGGGATAATTCTAGAAGGGTGGGAGGTTTTCATCTATTATATTTTCATGACTACTTGTCCTTTAGTTGTGCAATTCTGTAATTTTTCATCAATCCTTTCGTCTTTAGAAAATACTGAACAACAATTACTGAATTGGAGTGATCGCCTAAAGATAGCCCTTGGCTCTGCCCGGGGTTTGGCATACTTGCACCATGACTGCTGCCCAAAAATTGTGCATCGTGACATAAAATCCAGCAACATCCTCCTTGATGAAAACATGGAGCCTCGTGTCTCTGATTTTGGTCTTGCAAAGCTTTTGGTTGATGAAGATGCCCATGTTACGACAGTGGTTGCTGGCACATTTGGCTATTTGGCACCAGGTATGTATTTAGTAATTCTGGATACTAGCAGGTGACCTGGTTACCCTTTTTTTGGAGGGGTGTAAAGTCACCAGGTTACATTCATCTTTTGGAAATTTCAAGTGAAGTCATTGAAATATGCTAAAAGAGTGGCAGTAAGATATATCTAGTTTGGAATTTAAGATTTGGTGATGTCTTGGTGAATTAATTTCCTAGCTATAAATGCACAGGTAAATAATTATGTCAGAACTGTATGAGTCATTCGTTTAATAAAATTATAACAATGAAAACAAAATTAATTATGATGATGTCTCAAGTGAGTTAATTTCCTAGCTAGAAAGACGTAGGTAAATAATTATCTCAAAACTTTATCTGAATTACATTTAATAACAATGAAAACAAAATTTACACTTGGTAGTTTTCCAGTAGCCTTCCTTTCCAATATAATATGCAGCATCATTCTCTAGATAAATAGATTTAGGCTAAAAGGTGGCTCATTGCCAGTGATAAACATGCATAAAAGATGCAAGTAGTGCATGATTTTATGAAGTGTTTTTTAAATAGAGTCAGTTTAAAGTTTTAGATATATGATATATCCATGAATTGTGACAATTGTAATTGTGAGTTGCAGTACTAATCTCGGGAAACAACTGAATGATTTTTTATTATTTAAATGCCAACCAGAGTATCTACAAAGTGGGAGGGCCACTGAGAAGTCAGATGTATATAGCTTTGGAGTTCTATTGCTAGAACTCATAACTGGAAAGAGGCCTACAGATCCTTCCTTTGTAAAGAGAGGTTTAAATGTTGTTGGTTGGGTAAGCTTTAACTCATTTAGTGAAGATCTCAAGGAACCTATGAAAATTTTCCTTTTTCCCCTTGTGTTTCAAAACATAATGTATTAAATTTTGGGAAATTATTTGCAGATGAACACATTACTGAGAGAAAACAGATTAGAAGACGTGGTAGACAAAAGATGCACTGATGCAGATGCGGGAACTCTTGAAGCAATTCTTGAGCTAGCAGCAAGATGCACAGATGCAAATGCAGATGATCGTCCATCAATGAACCAGGTCTTTCAGTTGCTGGAACAAGAGGTTATGTCTCCTTGCCCAAGTGATTTTTATGAGTCTCATTCAGATCACTGTTAAATGACTCGAGCAATCCGGGGTACTGCACATATGGATATTGATGGAGTCTTCTTCTACTTCCTTACAATGTTTTGTCAGTGTTCCTGTAGATTATTTTTCTAGCAAATGACAAATGTGCAACAACCCCTTGTGAATAGATTTATCTCAACCCTTTGTCCCCTTCTGCTGCTGGCGGGCAAAAAAAAAAAAGAAACAACTTGGACATTGCAGTGGTTTGGTATTTGGAATGACCTCCATTCTTGCTATGAAATGTCATCATTTTCTGATTAAAAAAATGATTTGGTTCCTTCCAACGTTAGTTTGTTGTTACATACAAGTGGAACAATTTTGTAAGGCACCACTCTATCTGATTCAGTACTCTTGAGAGCTCTAGCTTTCTTATAGTATGTTTAGATTAGAGTTTAAAATCTCTCAAATCATAGTTTGGGCAAAAGCTTATTTTTGGCTAAATCATAATTTTGAGATTATAAACTCTAATCCAAGCATACACTTTGAATTGCCAAAGTCAGTGCGTATGTAGGTTACTGTCTCCTACCATCCATTTTGCACAAACTGTAATTCGATCCAATGATTCTCTCATCAAACTGAAACAAAAAGTTGAAAAAAGAAAAGAAAAAGAATCATGTGACTCAGACACCTCTGATTATTATTTTGTAAGAATCTATCTTGTGGTTTGAGAAAAGCCCAATTACAAGTCCAGTCCACAAAGTGAGAGTAGGTGGAGCAGCTAGTGTGGATAAGATTTTGTTTAGCGTTCAGTGCACTCGGTAAAGAATTAAAATAGTAACTATTAAATATAAAAGTAAAATATATGATATCTTGATTTTTAAAAATATTTAACATTTTTATGTTTTCTTAACACATCATCTTAACATTTTTTTAATTGTTTAAAACAAGAAAATATTAAATAGAAAAGTAAAAATATTAAGTTGATTCATTATGAAGATATGAAATTATTTTTAGCAAAACCCTTATTTTATTCTAGAAGAATTTCATATTTTTTTAATCAATTAATCTAATAATTTGCTTAATTATTTAAAAAAGAAAATATTAAATGTTTTTTAAAATTTTAAAATATTAAATACTCATACTTTTTAGTTTCTAATTAGGAGGATGTTAAATCTACTTGTTAGAAGAATATATGAAAGAGTCTATTTCTATTGACGGTGGGTTTTAAAAATTAAATGCAACTTGTGAAGTATTGATTGAGAAAAGAGAAGGCAAGGCGTAGACCCGTTTTTGCTGCCCTTGTGGCGTGACCTTTGGGCCTCTTCAAAGGCTCACTCCTGTTTCAATCTCAACGGTCAGCTCTCATCCTCCGTCATTCATACATATATGTATTTGAGAGAGAGAGAGCAAAGATTCAAGAGTTGAGAAATGACCTCTAAAATTGGAATTGTTTGTGGTCGTAACAGTGGCATCAGCTATGTGGTACCAGCATCATCTTTTGCTACTCTGTCTTCATTTTCTTCGCCTGCTTCCATGTCTTTCAACAGCTTGATCAAACGGAAGGGACTTGTTTTGGATTATGGGGCACGTAATAAGAATGGCTATGATTCTGCAGTCAGAGAACGAAGGAGAGGACATGGGGTTGTGGCATCAAGTGACGTCGCTGCACCTTCCATCTGGGATGATTGGAAACCTGTCAAAGCCTCTTCTACTCCTTCCCTCAGCGACATTCTGTGGCCCTCTGCAGGTTTGCCCCGTTTTCAATTCATAATTCAAACGGAATTCACAAGTAGGAGCTTCATAATTAGATTGTCCATAACATTCATAATTAATAACATATCAAAATCTGATGAGCTTTATGTATTTTTTTTTAAAAAAAATAATAAATAAATAAAACAATAGGGGCATTTGCAGCAATGGCACTACTGGGAAAGATGGATCAGTTGTTGGCACCAAAAGGACTCTCAATGACAATTGCACCATTAGGGGCAGTTTCTGCTGTCCTCTTCGCCACACCCTCCTCCCCTGCTGCTCGGGTACTACTCCTGTTACTATTACCTAGGACTTTTAGGACAAACAACTTAAAGAAATGCTTGTTCCACTGTCATAAATGTGTTTTAAAATAAGTTTGATGAACATTAGGAAAAGCGCTTATGCTAGAAATATGCAGTCATGCTGTTTTCAGTTATAGCAAATTAAATACTTATTTTCATAAGTTTCTATTTCTAACTTGTGAAAACAAGCCCAAAACAAGCTTGTACAAGTTTAAAAAGTCAATTTAATAATCCATACAAACAATCATATAATGTTGCCCAAATAAGCTTCCACTATTACTATACTATGTTTATTCTTATGCATTCCACTGCTCCCTCATTTCCTTCATTCTTACGTTGGAACTAAATTGGCCACAATGTGATTCTACAGAAGTACAATATGTTCATGGCCCAAATAGGTTGTGCAGCCATTGGTGTTCTGGCATTCACAGTATTCGGACCCGGATGGCTGGCCAGGAGCGCCGGTCTCTCAGCGTGCATTGCTTACATGATCTACACCGGCACCATTCACCCCCCAGGTATTTTTGCTAAATTGTTACTCTGTTGTTGGTTCATTCAAGCATCCAGCTCCATCATTAAGGTTATTCCAATAATATATGCAGCCGCAAGCCTGCCATTGCTTTTCATCGATGGTGTTAAGTTGCATCACTTGAATTTCTGGTATGCTTTATTTCCTGGCGCCGCTGGATGCATTCTGCTCAGTTTGATTGTAAGTAATCATTATACTTATAGCATCCATTTCTCCTAACATGCGTGATATATTGCAAGTTTACTAATTGGAAGTCCTGAATTGTTTGTTCAGCAAGAGGTGGTTGTATACTTGAAACACAATTTCAAATTTTGACCTCTGTCCTGCACAACCGAAATCAATTCATACATCTCTCCGAAGGCCAGAGGCTAAACTTCTGCAATCCCTTCTAGAACATTCTTTGATCTGAATTCAGAACTGTAAGTAGTGAGCATCCCCAACCAAAAAATAGAAGGTTGTCCTTCATTTTTTTTCCAGAAGCAAGGCTCCAAAATGGAAGTTAGATGGACAGTTCAATGTTGCAAGTTGCAACTTTGTATTGGTATTGAGATGTTGTGTTCATTGAAAGTATTGTATCCGAAAATTATTTGACAATAATGACTTCTAAACCTTAAATATGCCAGCCTGTATGTCTAAATATTTTTAAAAGCCCAAGTCTCACTTGTATAATAAAAAACCTAAGCCAAAAATAAGCTATACTACACGCCCTTAATAGGCACCGGAAATTCCATATACGTATAAGAAGGATTTAAGGGGCAGGAACAGAGCTAGTAAAATACCTGTTAGATGCCTCAGTCAATGCCTGCTGTATTTTTTTTCTTCCCAACAAAGCCTTATGTTATTTGTTCTTCGTCGACTGCAAGTGATTGGCCCAGCATGGAAACGACTAATATACTCGGAAGTCCTAATAATGATAACACCCCGCATTGTAAAAGCCATACTCAATTACTCATCGTCCTCACCAGTAGCGGCATTCCCATGGGCTTATCAGAACCCACATCCGAGCAGGCCCAGAGCTTAACAAACCGTAAAAAACAGATTCATGACATACCCTTTACTTACCATGACATTCTGGGATACTGAAGGCACAGAACTAGAAAAGGAGGAACCTACTATAACTTAAGGAGCTTGTAAAAGAATATTTCATGATTAAACGAAAAAACAGTTATAAATTAATAAGAATTTAATTTTAATGTAAAAATAATTGATACATATATCTTGGATTGGTTAATGCTAAATGGCAAACCCGAGGGACTTAATTAGAAGCAAATAATACCACAATAATTCAATGATAAAGCCAAGGGGACCACGAGAACCCACTAATCCAACTTGAACACGCTTGGTATGGTCTCCTAAAAGTTGAAACGCACGACACCCAAACTAGCTTTATTTACGAGTAAATAAGTAACTTTGTCTTCAAACATTTCTTTTAGTTATACTTTAGTTATTAAATTTATTTTTGTATATAAATAAATTTTTAAATTTAAAAAATTTATATTAATATAGTTTTTTTGTTATTTTTTATTAATTAAGTTAAATAGTAATTTTTAACGTGACAAGTTAAGTGTTTATATACAACCTTTAGTGTCATATGGCACATTACTTAACTATTTTCCTTGAGATATGATATCATTTTAATTTAGTGGATCCTAACCGTTTCATATACAGAAAGTACTTAATCAATTATTTGTTAAGTTAAAATGATATTGTATCTCAAGAAAACATGATAAGCAACATATCATGTGATATTAAACGTTATATATAGACACTTAATGTGTCAAGTTAAAAGTTATTTAATTTAATCAATTACAAATAATAAAAGATGGATTTAATTTCTATTCACCGTCAGTGTAAAAAAATTTTACACTGTCATCTAATCATATGTTGACACATCATTAAAAAAGTTAGACTTTTTAGTTAATTGTTGTAATAGTCATACTCTTTTAATGATTTGGTAATATATGATTAGATGACAGTATAAAAAAATTTTACATTGACGATGAATAGAAATTAAACTCTAAAAAAACTAAATTAATACATATTTTTATAAAATTATACATAAAATTAAATTACAAGTAAAGTAACTTTAAGGACAAAGTTGACTATTTATTCCTTCATTTACTTGGGAAGCCTGCAGTGGCCACAGTAGTATATTGACTTGTGAACATTGCTGGGGGAAAATGGGCGTTGATTCTGCAGCACAAAATGGGTGGTTGGTGTTAAGGATTTGAACAATATCGGATTCTGTAACGTGCCATTTGTGATGTTACGTTATTAAAGTGGGATCTTAAACATCAGTCATTCACTTCTCTTTTTTAATTGCAAAAACACTCGATTAGTGAGTCATATCTGAAATAAATAATGTCGCATTCTAATGTTAAGTCAAAAAATCCAATGATTAGGGTTTCATTTCTCAAGTGAAATTTGTTTCTTTCCCACACGGGTTTAGTTGCCAAGCGCCTTCTCTCCACAGAGACTCGTTGAAACACCAACTTCACAAGTATTCTTAAAAGTTTCTAGAATTTTAGTTTTCCTAACCGGCTGAACCTAAGCAAAAAAAGGGCCCAACCTCAAGGTGAGTTAAAGTGATGCATTGATGCATCATCCATCACAAACAACGCACTGCTCTATCTATATAGCTCAGCAACAGCTCCTTTGGCAAGCTTGACTCATGAAAATTGGAAAATATAAAATATTTTATAGTGAATATAAAATATCTTATATTTTTTGTTATAAAAGTTAACCTACAAATATTTTTACGGTACAACTAAAAAAATAGTGTATTATATTATTTTTTATTGTTTTACATATAACTTTTAACATTATCCATAGCTTTTGGTTACTATTTAAACAGGTGTGGGGGAGGGGGATTCCATCTAGTTTCTATTTTTTATGGCATTAAGGTTATTCTTATAAACTCAATTTGTTTATTTAAGAAAATAAAAAACAATTGTTTAGATAACAACATCTTAACTATACAAGTGTACAACACTGATATAAAAAATATTTCATCTTGTCCTTACTCATTTATTTATAAATGCATTTTTTTAGATCTGGAATACTTTTTATATTTAATTACAATAAACATCGATCGCTCGAAATTATTAGTGGCTCCAATTTGTAACGTGTTATAACGTACAATTTAGGTTATTTGCTTATGCACACCAATTTCCTTAGTTCAGTTGCCTGTGGAAGGTACAATGTATGTATGATTGAAAATAGTTATTATCTTTGTAAGTAAGAGATTTTAATTTGTATAATGTTACCGACTCAGAATAACTATTATATTTACAATCCTATATAGTTATGCACTTTATTTTATTTTAAATTTTAGCGGTATCACTAATTGAAGTTTCTGTAACTCTTTCTAAACTTAAACGTAGGCATGTAGCTATTATTAGTGGCTGGAGTTAAAATAATTATTGATTTGTAGATATTTCATATTTTTTTATAGTTTTTGAAAAAAATAATGATAATTGCATAAATTTATATATATATATATAATTCTTATAAGTCATTAAATAATATTTTGAAAATTATTTCAGTATCTATAAAAAAAATTAGTATTAATATTAAAGATGTTTTGTCAAATATTTATTAATTTTTAAATATATTTAATAAATATTTAAATATTTATTATAAAATTAATAATAAATAAATATTTAACAATTCACTTCAAATATTATATTCATAAGTTATCATAGAATCCTATGATATTTTGGTTTGATTATAAATCTGTTTAAATGATCTAAATTTTTATATCTTATAAAAATTTATGAAAATATCTTTTACTTTAAAAAAAATGAGATGAATGGCATGGATGCTTGTGGTTGCTAATTACCATTTTTTTAATGGAAAAAGAAAAAAAATGGTAATAAAGAGAGACTTATTCAATACTATGTTAGGCATAGCGCCACCGACACATACTTAAGAACCCGAAGAACCCGACTGGTGATAAGAGGTTCAAAACAAAACTTAATTTTACGATCCCTCAAAGAGACCCACACATAAGCTACTGGCCGAAAAATCTCTGGAGAGGAATGTCCAACGGGACTACTTGCTAGTCGCTAATTACTAGTAATTGGTCAATATCATTGCTAATTACTAGTAATTGGTCAATATCAATCAGGAAGCACTAGCTAGAAGCCTAGCAGACAGGGTTAGAGTGGGTCACTGGGTCCAACGAAAGCAACCCAGAAGTGCTACGTCATATTTATAGAAAAACGTGGATAGCTGGGATCTGTCATCTTCCACAACACTTCTCTTCTTTCTCGTGGGACCCACTTCCCCTTCACTCACCTACACCCCCTTCCCCATCCTTATCTGCATTCTGTTGTATTGTATTTTATGGCTACTTCCCTTCCCTATACTCTATGTCACTATCTCTCTCTCTAGGCATCCTCGATCCCATCTCACTCTTCCCTATCTTCCAAAAATCATAACCTTCAACTTCTTTTCCTTTTTAAAAAAATAAAGAAAACAGCACAAATGACAAATCAATGCCAGTGGTGGTGCTCGAGTGCTCGTGGTCTATCATGTGTTTTGATTCCATTTTTTACTTTGAAAAATAAAATATCGTACGGATTGTGTTTCTATTTAAATTATAAATTTTATGATTTAAATTTTATACAATGAAATTTAATAACTTTTATGAAAGATCTATTATATAAAATAAATATATGTAAAAAAAATAAAATTTTTTAAACAAAACTGAAGATACTTTACCAAAATAAAAAGTTCTAATATTTTTCATAAATTATATTTTATTTTAAAGTATTAATATTATTTTTCATAATTTTTGTATCAGAATCTTCATGCACTATTTATTTTGGTCTTCTCTTTTTATCTTCTATAAATATTTATCAATATATGATCACGGATTAAAGGCCACGTAGTGCCGGATGTCAACGTCGGTTGGACCCCAGCATGATGTTTAGATTCCACTGCGAAGTTCGCTTGGGGCCTTGTGTGGTTTCCCTTTGACGAAAGAAGAAAATATTAAAATAAAAATAAAAAAGTTCAAAGACGGCGACGTCGTATGATCGTGGCCGTACACGTGATTCCAATCTGGTGAAGCCCATCCAAGTGGGGTTGACCCAGTCTGTAGGAAATATAGCAAAAGACGCTTTGCCTACCGAGAAGGCAGCCCAGGTGGCAGCTTCTGAGTGGACCTTAGTATGTAAATACAGAAATTCATAAATATTTTAAAAGTATGAGTTTAATTTTGATCTTGTAAAGTTTCTTTACACTGTTATCTAATTATGTATTGTCAAATCATTAAAAGAATTTGACTATCACAATAACTATATAAAAAGTTTAAATTTTTTAATGATGTGTCAATACATGATTGGATGACAATATAAAAAACTTTACACTGACAATAAATTAAAATTAAATTCTAAAAACATTACATCACTTCAATAAAAACGTAATATGAGATACTGTATAAATTATATTGTTGTTGAATTAAATTTAAAATATATTTTAATAAAATTTAAATCAAATTTAAGAGTTTATAAATATTATTAGAGTAATACTTTGATAGTATATTAAAATTTATACCTACGATGGGACGTGGTGTAAAACTACCAGCATTGGACGGTCCATGATCCACGGGAGTCCCCAGGGTTCCCCAACACCATTTGTCATTTTATCTAGTACTCTTATCTAGTTATCTGCAAGTCCACAGGAGTCGCCATAAGCAGGTTGGCCTTGTGTTCAACATATTGTAATTTTTAACGTGGATTTGAAATTTAAGTTATCACTCTAATAGAATTAATTCTTAAATCGTTTGAACATAGATTTCATCTTGATTTAATGTAAAAATAAAATATTATTTTCATATATGAAAGTAAATTTAATCTATTATTAATATAAAATATTATCATCTAATAATATGTTAAGACATTATTAAAAAAAATAAAACTCATATTCCAGTTGTTATGTTATGAAAGGGCATCCAAATTAAATCTTTCATATAAAAAAAGGTACTATTCTCTATCCAATTCAAACGGCATACAGAGACAACATAATCAATACTACTTATTTTTTTTTTTTTGGGTACGTTACTACTTAAATATTATTACTACAATAATTCCTTTCTTTTCTTCGTCACCTCACGCAATTTCTTTCCAAACATCAATTCATTGATAATGAATAGCGCCAACAGTGAAGAAGAGGTTGACCCTAAATACTAGCATTCTCAGCCACGTATATCAAGATTAGTATAAATAATCTTAGTTAATGTCACCGAGATTAGTATAAATAATCTTAGTTAATGTCACCGTCAAGTAGACCGTAAGTTTGATGGGGATTGTTTTAGCATTTCACTTCTCTGATGGAATCATTTTAATAAATGAGTAAAAGACTAATTTCTTATACATAAAAAAATTTATGGTATCCATATTTTTAATACAAATTTTTATATCATGAAGATTATGATTGGTAACAAGTATTTGAAAAGAAAAAAAAGAGAAATAAGTAGTAACCCAACTATATCAATAACTTATTTTTTTTAATTTTCAAATCGCTTATACCAAATATTGCATAAATAATCATATGCATATTTCTCTAGGGAAGATTACTGATGAAGAGAATATAGAGAGATGAAAAACTCAGTCGCATTATATTGTCCTCCTTTGATATTTGTGAAACTTACAAAAATAATTCATCTAATTTTAGGTATTACATTAATCTTTGTGTTTTGTAAAGATTTAAACATGAAAACTATTTTTATTATAATATTTAAGGGAATATGTGAAAATCTTAAATTTCTTAAGTATTTAATTTTAATCAACTGTCAATATAAAAAAAATTTATACTGTCATCTAATATTATGTTTATAAATCATTAAATAAGTTTGAGTATTATAATAATTATTTAAAAAGTCAATTTTTTTTAATAATGTGTCAACAAATCATTAGATAACAATGTAAAATTTCTTTATACTAATTGTAGATTAAAATTAAGCTCAATTCAAAATTCATTTAGAATTTAGACACATTTATTTATCTTCAATTTTTTTCTCTTTTCTAAATAAATGTAAAGAAAAATATATCCCACTGGCTTAAAGAAATATTAAAAAAGGCTAAGGTACTTACTATTCTTCTTGTTCTTGATATTATCACCCTTCCGGGGAGGGAAGAGGGGAGGGGGGGGGGGGGGATTTCAGGAATTGAGCACATAAAGGAGAACAAAAAGTCCGTGATTCTCGTCCATTGGAGAGCCACGCCACAAGGGCCATCTTTGGCCAATTTATAATTAGAGTTACTCCCTTTGTCACAAAGCTTCAATGCTCTCAAGGAGGCAAGTAAAGCAACCCAAGAGTAAGCCAACTTAGGGACTCAAATCTTTTCTACTTATTTTTGTCTTATTTTTTATCTCTCAAATTAAATGTTAATAACTCAATAATTTTTATTTTTTATTTTGAAAAATAGTAATAACTTCTTTTAGCAGTCAAATTTTTGAATAAGTTATCGGTATTTAATTAAAAAAATAAGAAAAAAAATTTGATTCCTTCTATTTAGTCATGCAAGGCTGCTAACCAATTGAAACAACAGGGACGCAGAACCAAGTGCAAAAGAATTCCCAAAGTATTAGTTAGAGGGAAACAAAGATTAGGCCTCAACCACAGGTTCTCTACCAAGTTTGGCTACAGGCCAGTGAGGCAATATTAGCTTCTTTTTTTTTTCCCCATTAGTTTTATCATCTAATTTCCTATTAGAACTCCTTTGTGAAATTAAATTCAGAGCTACATTCTCAACGACAAGGTATTATTTAATTACATTTGAACCAAAAGTTTCATTACAATTTAACAAATGGGGCAAAAACCACCATTGCTGTAGTAAACCCACCGTCATTTCGGGTAGGGTACCATCGCTCTGACTTATTACGCACTCACCCATTTCTACCACATGCTCTAAAGTCTCAAGTCTTAACAGAAAGGGCAAATACTAAACATAAAAGAGATATATGCATAGGAAGGAAAACTTAGTAAGACCAGGACCAAAAGGCATTATCTTCCTCCGGAAATCCAAAATTACAAGAACTTTCAGGCGGGTCGGAGTAATCAACATCTTCAAGTTTGGGAAAGATGTATGGAGGCCATAGGCTCTTGCTCAGGTTGTCTTCTTCATCCTGTGATAGATCCGACTGATCAGTTTCAAATGCATAAGAAGAATCACCTGCCTCCAGCAGTGCAGAGTGAACACCATCCGTGTAATGTGGGCTGTCAGAATCCAAAATGTCACTCTTGGCTGAACTTATGTCTTCCTGTTTACAATCCCCAATGGAGGCTTTGGATCCTTCACCCTCCGAAGCTGAATAAACTAAAGGCTTTTGCGGTGGTTCCTGCAATCCGTTTGTTTCAGCCTGTTTAATGTTCCCCCCTTGTTTCTCTTTTGCAAGCACCTTTTCCGTAAGGTTTGCCACCTAAATTGAAAGATTCACAAACATTTCAATAAGAAAAAAAAAATGTGATAAAAAGCTGTATTATTATAGAATTCAACAAAGTGAAAATGGCATTAAAATTTACCTCAGCTTTTAATTTATCTTTCTCCTTGAGGAGGTTGTCATAGTTGGCCTTAAGATCGTCATAGCTAGCCTGCAGGGATTCATAATCCTTCTCCAGCTGTTTTGTCTTCCAGCGTGCCCTGCGGTTCTGAAACCAAATCGCAACTTGCCGGGGCTGCAAACCAAGGTCCTTGGCTAGCTGAGTTTTCCTTTCGGGTTCGAGCTTGTTCTCCACCTCGAAGCTTTTCTCAAGAAACTGCACTTGGTCCGCAGAGAGCCGCCGCTTCTTCTCAGGTTGATGAAAGTACTCGTCCATGCCGTCATCCCCATTTTCATCAGGATCAAATGTGCCGAAGAACGACCTATTACACACCCTCCCTCCTTGAACATCTTCAAAGCTCACCATGGATCTCGAACCTGAAGGAAATCACAAAAAGATCATCTAGTTATTAGTTAAAGCATGATGCTGAATTTCCTAACTATTAATTGTTGAAATTGAAAATCAGAAAATTAATAATTTAGACTTTGTTTGTAAAGTAAATTAATTTTGGGTGTTGAAACTGAACCAATCACAACTTTGGTGAGTGCAAGTTTTTATCTCCTCCTCCTCCTTTTACTTTTATACAATGTTTTGAATCTATATTCGGCTCGCTTAAATTAATGCCTCAGGGTTGCTTTTGTTGCAGATCATGTTTAATAATTCAAAATTACAAACTTTATCATATCAGACCAACAACTCAGGGACGAGAGATTACAGAGCAACAAGCACTAACATGTGGAGATATAAGGTATATAAAAGCAGAGATACACCAAATTAATTAACCATAACAATTGGAGCAAAATCAAAATCAACCCAAAGCAGTCACGTAGGAAAGTCAACAAATAAAATCAGGGACCAAACCAATATGAAGAAGCAGAATAGACAACATTAGCAAAATCGATAAGTAGATAAGAGCAGAGTAGAGAGACAGAATAAGATTACCGACCGAGAAAAGGAGAAGACATGAAAAGAGAATCAAGAGGCTCAGAAGTGACAGAACCAGCTTGACTGTGAAGCAAAATACTCAAATTCGAAGCATTTCCATGACCACCGCTAAAGACCCTCCCACCTGCCATATCGCGAATCCTACTCCGACCAAGTTCTCAAGCAGCCATCGCAGGCGGTTAACGAACTTTGAATTGACGCGAAGATCTAAGGCTTGTGGCGAAAGAAGCTGGTGATAATGATCTCGGTGATGTGTGAGGTATGAGAACAGCGGCAGGGCATTCCCATCACTCAGAAGAAGAAGAACAAGAGATAGCCAATTGGACAACCAGTGTGGAAGAAAATCAAGATGGCGCTGCAAAGAAAGCGAGGCCGAGAGAGAGGGAGAAGGGAGGGACACTGACACAGAACGAGTGATTTTCTTTCTCTTCGGAGTTCGAAGGAGAGACTACCTTGGGTTTATAATATGCCCAATTGCCCATCAACGGTGAAGGGTAATGTGGATGGTTTCTGTTTAGAATAAATAACTATTTTTTTCCTCTAAAATATAAGTCCAACACATTAATTTTGATCCAACAAAATTTGTCATCTAATAATATTTTAATAATTATTTAAAAGTTAAAAATTTTAAATAATTATTATGATAATCCAATAATTTTTTAAAAATAAACACGGTCTATTATAAGTTCTATATTTATCATTTGACATATGTAAAGTTATTTTTTAGAAATAAATGTATTTATAATATGACTTATACAACTTTACACATATTTAATGTTAGATAGAGTGTTTATAGTGAGCAATGGCTACCTAAGATTTTCTTATAGTCAAATTCCTGTAATGATGTGATAATACATAATTAAATGAAAGTGTGAATAAACTTTGACAATATATGATTGGATAAAAATATACATAAATATTACATTGATAATGAATCAAAATTAAACTCATCTTTTATTTATAAATATATCATATTAGTCCTTTAAAAATATATGAACCATTATATAATATTTTATTATTGTTATTAAATTGATATTTAAAATTATATTAAATTAATATTTTAAAAAAATTATGATATTAATTATCATTAAAGAATAAATTTAATATTACTGATAAATAAGGGACTAAGTTAATGTCCATATCTTTTTGAAGAACAAAAAATGGTGTTTAATCTTTTGTTTGTTTTTCTTCCCAATTCCTTCTCTTTATTTTTGTGATTTCTGATATTTTCCCTCACATGAATGGGTAGATGAGAGTGGGTAAGTGAGAAAGGTTTAAATTCAAATTGTAATACTTCTCCTTTTAGTGCTAAAGAGATTTTTTTTGGGTGCAAGTGCTAAAGAGAATTTTATAATTTTATTATTGACAAATTTCAGTGGCATCTTTTCAATTTTTATGTAGCAAATAATTTGTTTTATTTAGAAATTTTTTAAATTGAGATAATGTTTAACTTATCATAACCAAAATTGATATATCCTTTAACGAAATATTAAGTGCTAGGGTTTAATAATTAAGGAATAATGTTCTCTGCCATGATTATTAAGTTTAAACATTACAAAATACATATATTTAAAATAATTATCTTAAATGCACTAAACCGATATAGGGTGCATTTTTAAAATCCTTTAAAAATGATTTAGTATTAGTTAGCACAAAAAATAACTTTATTGTTTTAAAAAAAGATATACCATTTACTTCTCCCCCCTCTAAAAAAGTATGTTATACAAAAAAAAAAGTCTAAAAGTGTGAAAATGTATATTATGAAATTATGATGAGCTTAATTTAGCAGTGATTTCTTTTATGTACAAAGCTACACAAATATTCATCTCATAGAAATATCATCAAATCAGCCGTCAAAGAAATATAAAATAGCGCAAACGAAATTTTTAAAAATGAAAGAAAAAGAAAGAAAAAATTCTACCATCGATGTAAGAGATAACTATGAACCAAAAGAAAACAAAAGTGAACATAAGGGGGAATATCGGACAAACAAATGACATTCTTTTGTGAGGACTTAGTTTAATGTGTGTTTGAATTAATTGTGAAAAAGAGATTTTGTGAAAAATTGATTATGTGTATAATTGATTTTTAAGAAAATTAATTTATATTTGGATATGTTAATTCATAATCAATTTTATGATAAAGAGTTTTGATTGGATTGTATAAAAAAATCATTTTTATGTATGAAATTATCAAAAGATGTATGAAATGATTGAAAAAGTTATTCGATTAAGGGCAAATAAGTATTTCTTTCTTAAAACTTTTGAAATAATCTGAAATCAAATAATTAAAAGTTTAAAATAATAGTTTTTTTAAAAACGCTATTTTTAGTTATAGAAAAATAATATTAACTTATAATTAATTTTACACACTTTAAACAAACAAGATAAATTTTAAATAAAACAACATTTTTTTTAAAAAAAAACTGTTTTAAGAAAAAATTAATTTTTTCCAAACATACTCTTAATTATTAAGATAAAAATATATTTTTAGTTGATTTTATATGGACGTAATGTTCTGTTTGTTGGTACCACGAAGTCAATAAAAATATTTTTTAATTTAAATATATATTTTAAAAAACAAATATTTCATTTAAATATAATTTTTTTAAGTGAAATAAAAATATAACATTCACTGTTAAAGAGAAGTAAAATATTAGTGTTCCTCTTAGAAAATAAAAGTTGTTGCAAAAAAAAAATGTAGCCAAAATTAATATTTTTTTTACTGTCACTTCTATGAGAAGATTTAAAAAGTTTTTCTCAAATTAAAATTTCAGTAAAGCCAAACTAGCACTATTACTTATTTTTATTATAAAAGGTTAAGTATGTGTTTAAATTAGTTTATTTTCTTTTTCTTTTTGGAAATGATCAAGAGAGAGTTTTTAATTAATAATTTTGTTTTGAGTGTATAATAAACTAATTAAAGCATGTATTAAAAAAATATTGTTATAAAAGGTTTAAAGAAACAGAAAAAAAATTTAAAAAAATGAGGTTTAAATTCATGTTATCTTTATTTATTTTTTTCAATGAGAAGATTTCATTCAGATGGAGTAGAATAATAGATAGTAAAATATAAAGACTAGCACAGATAGCCAATGTCGCAAAGAAACATAACGAGACCCAAGGGGCTATTTATCAGAATAATACCAAAAAACTAAATAGCAAAGGGGAGGGAGGAAGCAGAAGAAGGCAACATGTGATCTCTAAACTCAATAGCAAATCTTGAAGATGGAGACAATAGTCTGACAATCCACATCCGTTTGTTCAAAGACCTTCAAGTTTCTAAATTTTCATATTTGCCAAAGCAGAAATACTACATATGCTAAAGACTCCTTCCTTTTTTACTTCTTGTTCCACATGTCCTTCCGCCACAACCTAATCACGCAAACTTGAGAAGAAAGAGGCAATAAGGGGTGGGAAAAAGTTGCCAAATTTGCACAAGTTTGGGGTAATATTGCAATAAGTTTTGCTTCTATTTATATACTAAGCTTTTGTTTGGTAAGAGGGGAAGAGAGAAGAGAGAAGAGAAATAAGAAAGTTCTTTTGTTTGATTAGAAGAAAAATAGAGAAAAAAGAAAAATAATGGTGAGTCCCAAAACTTTTTCATTTCTCTCTTAAAATGAGAAGAAATAAAAAAAAATGAGTAGGGATAAAAATTTGACTAATATATCCTTCTTTTTGTTGTTTTATAAATAACTAAATAGGGGTAAATATGTATTTACAACAAAATTTAATTTTCTTTTTTCTTATTTCTCTCCTAATTCTTTTAATTCAAACAACTTAAAAATCTATTCATTCTACTCTATTTCTCTCATAATCCAAAGAAAGCCTAAGAGTCTTTTAAGATTGGTTTCCAATAGGGGTAAGCTGTCGTGCAACTGCTCCATCTTCACGTGAAAATTCTGAGTTTCCTAGGCACCTTAACTTCCCAAACAAAATTCCAAAACAACGAATCAATCATATAAGTTGTCAGTGTATATGTTGGAGAGTGAAAAGACAACAATTTTATAAACATTTTATACAGGATAAGACTTGTTCTTAACTGAAATATTAAGAATAGCAGCACTAAACACGATACGTACGAGTGTTTCATTCCAAATCCCTTAAGTATGAGCTGATTGACAAAAGCGATTGAATTAGAACCCCAGAGCGTTACATTTCACCATATTAAAAAAAGGGATTCAAGAAGTTACGGACTATATATCTTTAAACTTTTTACCAATCTCCAAATTCCACCATATTAAAAGAAAGGAAAAACTTCAATTTACCTCTTAGGTAATGTACGTTTTGGTCTTAAAACTTTATAAAACATGTAAATTAATTTCCAAGTTTTTAAAATTGTACAAAGCAAATTATTTTATCTAACATTCTTTTATAAATGAAAAGAGAGAGGCATACTTCACTCACATGATTACTTTTAAGAATATAAGTGATCACGTTCTACTCACGTGATCACGTTCCACTCACGTGATCATTTCCTTCCACCAAATACATATGAAATCATCATAATCATTTCAAACAAGAAAATTTTAATGTCATACTTTCATTACATCTAACACATTTATCATTGAAGTCTTTTAACCACGATTTAAACCCTAGACTATATTGAAATAGTAGTTATGTGAACCATGACCTGCGCCATTGGAAGAGAAAATAATCAGGATGGTTATATCAGGCAAGGTATGCTTCTTTTTTTCTTTGATTTTATGTGAAAAACTATTGGATGATTTGTATGTGGTCTTCAATAAATCATTGTTTTTGTTTGTGATCTTCTCTTGTTTCAGTTGCATCTAAATTTTCTTGTTTAAAATAATTATGATAATTTCAAATGGTTTTGGAGAAAAAGATATGATTACGTGAATGAAATGTAATCACTTACATTCTCAAAAGTGATCACGTGAATGTCACAAACCTTTCTCTCTATTTATTTATGGACAAATGCTATATGGAAGAGCTTCCTCGCATAATTTTAAAAACTTGGAAGTCAATTTGCATGTTTTTTTAAATTTCATGACTAAAATGTATATAATGTATAGTTGAAGAAGATAAGTTAAAACTTTTTCTTTAAAAGAATTATTATGTTAGGGAGCACGTGTGTGGGGTCTCGAATGCATTTTGAGAGAAAGTAAGGTGGGGGAGACTCACACGTGCAGTAGTGTCCATGCACCTCACTTCCTTTCAACATACATTGGAATTTCTTAGTAATATTATATTTAAAATGGGATAATTCCTACTCTAATTGAAAAAAAAAAGGAGGGAAATAACGACTTTTAAATAGTTCAATAAAGAACTAACAAACATAATTAATAGATAATTAGGTCTTTTAACTATGTCATTTTAAGTTTAAAATTAGGCTATATATATAGAAAAAAAATTTATTGAGAGAAATTGTAATCACTTTGATAATATCTCTACTTTAAAAGAGATTAGTTTCTAACTATTAATTAAAAAATATTCGTAGTTAAAAAAAAAATTTCAATAAAGAGAGAATGTCCTCAATCACCAATTCTGGCCATTTTTTTTCCAAATATTTCTAAATGGAATGTCAATTTCCTCTCAGATTGTTTTTGACCCACCAAAACTGACATAACATCCTGAGAAGGTAAGGCCAACAAGGTGTCGAAAATATGCCACGGATATTTGGATGAGCTTTTTATATTTTAATGCATTTAAATGAGGTTTTTTTTTTAAATTTTTTTTGAAGTACTACAAAAAAGTACATTTTGTGTTTTTCAACTAGATTTTGGTACATTTTTTAAAAAAGATTTTTTATAATATAAAAAAATTGTTCAAACATTTAAAAAAAATCTTAAGTATTACATGTAAATATAAAAATAATTTATTTGATAAGAAACCTTTTTTAAAAAAATGATAATTTATTTTTAAAGCTCCTCCACTCTCCACTTGTACATGTCTGATTGGGCGTCCACCTTCACGGCCCACGGACCCACCTTCACTACTTCACATATACATTTTCTTTTCAAAAGAGTACGTAACTATTTAATTTGCAAAAAAATTGCGCTTCATCAACGATGGATAGAGAATATTTGTTTTGATTCGCTAAAAATATAATTATTATCAGTTAAATATGATTTTTTAATATCAAAAATTGACATTTAATTTATTTTTAATTTAATTAATTTTTAAATGTGATTTATTAATTTTAAATTGATCTTTTAATGTTATTATTTATATTAAATTAATTCTCTAAAAATATTAATTTAATATAAAAAATTATTAACAGAATAAATTAATAATATTCTCATTTCAGTCTTCTAAAAATATAAGTGTTATTAGTTAAGTCATCTAATGATAAATACATTAAAATAATTTTTTAATGTCAATTTTTAACTTTAAATTAATCATTTAATGTTATTTATTAATATTAAATTAATAATTTATTATTATTATTTACATCAAGTTAATTTTCTTAAAAAATTAATTTAATATTAAAAATTATTAAAATATTAAATTAATGACACTTATATTTTTAAAATTTTAAAATAAATATTTACGATGTGAATCTCTTTGATGAAGGAAAAGAAATCACATTGGGCTGCCGCGAGTAAGAAAGGGCCTATATTGACTCATGGCTCATAACTTAGATCCATGTTTTGTCACTGATTTGGTTTGCAAGAAACAAAGGTACGAAGGCTCAAAAAATCAACATTAGCCAAGTTGGCCCATCAACTAAATCAAACCCTCGTAGTCTCATTCCTTGACGACCCATAAAAAGTAGTCTCATTTCTTGGCTCCCTAGCATTGCTTGTGCGCTTATTCAGCACAGAGGATTAGAGGAATGCGAAAAGAGCAGTAAAATTTGATAACAACTAGAAAAATTAGATTTTCATTTTGTTAAGTTTTTTATTACCAGATGCTCTTTACATAATTCGCATCCCATATAAAACAACAAATATAGCTAAAAAAAACTTCATGAGGACAAAATCTCAAGAGTATTTACATAAATAAATTATTTACAACCTTTTTTTTATAAACCACACAAATTATTGATGTGACTATATTCAAATCTAAGTGGCTAAAATAAACTTTATCTTTGTTAAATTAACACGCAGTCACGTCAACAATTTATATAGTGTGAGAACAAATTATATAAAGAGTAGACACCATTCCTACAAAATTACCACTAACCTTGTCGTCACTTCTATCGAACACATTCTAAACGCACGAAGTTAAAAGCTTAGTGCACAACACTGCAACTTCTGTTTCCAACAGCCGACAAGAAAATCAAGTTACTGAGTCCCACCACACACACACACACAACACAGACACCAGCACAAAAAAAACTTATATTATGGTATTAAATAACAGTTGAAATTTGAAAGCAAATGGATGTCTAATACTCTAACATCTTTGATCTACTCTGAATTCCACTTATTTTTTTTTTATAGAATTCAAATTGCCCACACTCTCCTCATATAGGAGTATATGAGAAAATCAATCTTTCATTAAATTATTAAGGATTGGTTTGGATAAGTTTATAAAAAAAAAAATTTATAGAGTTTTTTTTTTTAAGAAAAAATTATTTTATATTTGAATATAATATTTGTAAAGTACTTTTAAATAATAGAAGGATTTGTAAGTTTATTTGGATAAGAAAGAATAAAAGAGATTTTTTATAACAAAATTACTAAAAATGTAAGGTATTCAAAATAATGGAGGTAAGATTTACAAGAGGAAAAAAAATAGAAAATAAGAGATGTAATTTTTAATAAAGATAAAAGATATTTTTATCAATAAATTAGATTAAAAACCACTTTTCTTTCTCATTTTTTTAGAACTTGGAAATCACTAATTTTTTAAAAAAATGGTAATTAAGATTTTTTAAACTTTTACTTTTTTTTTAAAATTTCATCTAAACATACATAAAAAATTATGAAAATAATTTTTTTTAAAAAATACTTTACTTAAAAATAAGAAACCTATTCAAATGTACTCTAAATGCGTCTCCTATCCTTCCTTAACAATAAAAAGCAATGTTGTTTCCTATCTTTATGGATTATACGCCTTGTAAAACGAGCACCAATTGTATATTTTCTTCTTAATTTCTTTATATTTCAATAAAAGTTACTATAAGATTTTGATGAATTTAATATTTAAAATAAATTATTTATTATTTATTATTAGTTAATTTTATAATAAATATTTAAAATTTTATTAAATATAAATAATAATTAAAAAATATTTCATAACTCACTTTAAATAATAATATCTTAAAAAACATACTAAAATAATTCCCTTCCAATTGCATTTCGGGGGATACAGGTCTATTCAACTCGCCTAATATAGCTTGGCACTTGGATAGCGTCCAAAGTGAAAGCCATTTGTGAGTGGACCACGACATAAAATGATTATAGAATGTTCCAGACTAGGCTTCCCGCCTTGGTTGCTCGAAGCTCCTTCGACTTTCTAGCTGCTGCTAACGATAGTTGAATTGCCTATTCTTGATACCTACCACATAGGAAGATCTATTGCCGCCGTCCACAAATGCCATGCATCTCTCTCCAAATGACTATTGGTTGGCTATTTGGTATACTGGCTCACTGTCACTGGCATATACTTTGACAAATGCCTTAAAGAGGGGTGCTACTTGTTCCAATGCCACAATTAGTGATGGACCATAAATTTTGGGTAATAGAATGAAGAGTAAAGATAATATTTCTCGTCACATGAAAAAAAATAGTACGATGAAATTTACCCATTCATTCATATGATGCGGTAAAGTTTGAAAAATAATGGAGACTAAAATAATAAATTATCACTATATTAATAAAAAAAATAAAAACTGAGTGGGGGCACACGCCCCACTGTTAGCAACATGGATTTGTCACTGGCCACTACCACAATGAAACATTATTGGGGCTCGTAGACTATTTTTTTATTTTTAAAAATTTTTATATAAAAATAATAAATTTTTATGTTTGATATAAATTTTAAAAAAATATTCTCATTCTAAAATAATTCTTGTGAATGATTTTTAATTAATATTCTCATACTTTCATTCTTATCAGAGAGGTAAATTTGTAATATTCTAATGACATGAGAATATTTTTATCATGTGAACTATTTAAAATACTTACTCTTCTATGTCATTAACCAACAACTGCAATGTTATTGTTGGTGACCGCCATCCACCACTACCGACCACCATCTGCAGTGACCAATCACAGAAATCCAGCCACTCTCCGTTACTGTCGCTAGTTGACAGTGGCCGACAACTTCGGCTATCGTACTGGTTATTGAAATCCAACCACCCCTACCATTGCCACCGATTAACAGTTGTTGGCGACTGACAACGACATACAACTTTAGCTATCACACTGGTCACCAAATTTCAACGATTTCAGCCACCACTCTGATCACTAAAATTCAGCCACCCTTATTGTTGCTAAAGGTTGACGATTATAAGCGACTTCGGCTATTGCCACTGACGGTTAGAATCATTTCTGAAAAAGTTTTCAGTTAATCAAACTTAGTAATCATCATTCTTGAGCATCTTATTTTTAAGAATATTTTTTCAAACCTTGAATCAAACGTTTCCTAGAAGTGTAGTGCACATTCCACACAAGCACGATCCAACTCACTATTCAATTTGTTGAAACTAGACGCAAATACGGTACAATATAATAAGTTCTATGATATACCAATACATCAAAATTAATGACGTATCCATATCATACTTATTTTTAATATCAATACACATATAATGTTGTTTTATCTGTATTTTTGGCATATCCTATGCTTCGTTTTTAATATTTATTGCCCTCAATATAATAACACTTGAAAATTTAGAATGCAAATTCAGATCATAGGGAAGGAACAGTACACTAGGGCTAGGGAGAATTGGGGTGGGAGCTAGAGGGAGCATATTGATGACTAGGACGAGAGGAAAAACTAAGATATTGTTTGGATGGAGAAATTTTTAAAAAAAAAAATGAATAATTTTTTATTTTAAATTTATATTCTTTTTATTTGATAATATTTTAAAATAAAAAAAATAAAATAAAAAATTATCATATAATTTTTTAATTATATATTTTTTAATTTTTATAAATATTTTATAATTCTCTTACACATCCAATCCAAATAATACCCTAAAGAAAAAGGAACAGAGACGTGGGGAAAAGGTCGACAAATAAGCAGGGGACGAGGTTTGGGGTGGTAAAGCTTATTGTGAGAATAGCTCACATACAACTGTAATCAACTAATTTGTTACCACACATTATACTTTAATGACATATTAAAATTTTACAGGGTTTAAAGTTTATTTTTTATATATATAAATATAATTTTATTTTATTTAATGTACATTATCATACTTGTCTCCCAATTTTTTTTAAAAAATTCATATTTATGTATCTTATTGGATACTTGTATCTGGCGACATATAATAGGCCAACAGAGCATTAGGCCAGAGTCTGACCAATAGTAGTAGAAGATGAAACCATATGGGCATCTAGAGTCAAGTCCATTATTATTTACATGAAAACCAGAATTCAACAAACTGATGTGGTCCGTGACAGTAATGGTAATGGAGAACAACTAAGTCCTAAATAAAACTGTATTAATTGGTGACCCGCACTGCCTTAGTGCATGCTTAAATTAGAATTTAGAATTTAAAAATTATAATTTAGACAAAAATAATAAGAGATAAATTTTTATTTAAATTATAATTTAAAAAATTTTAAACTTCAATCTAAACATGCTCTTATTGTAGTGTGGATAGAAAATTCCTACTTGATAAGCCGAATATAACTGAGAAAGAAAAAAAAAAAAAGAGGGGGAATCTAAGCTGAAAAAAAATGTTGAATCAGTGATGTTACTTGCCCTTGTTACCCTCCCTACCAAGAGTCAACAGATCACTTCTTCTGTCTTTCTTTTAGCTTCTAACTAAGAGGAATGCCACTTACACTGTTACACAAATTATTTGTGCGCAGTAGCGTTACTCATTGGTTAATGATATTTTATTACCAATGAAAAGAAATTATTACAAGAAATTATCACCAGCTCCTTCCATGGACCACAGCTCTCCAAACATTCCCTGGAAAGATTAAACTGAAATAAAAACCTGGAACCCCAAAGTAAATCCCAACATGTAAATGTCCATCCGCCTTCAAGACCAAAATAAATTACAATTCCCAAACTTAATATGAAATTTTGGAGTTAAGAGTTAGTTTAATACACTCTTAGAATTTTAGGTTAAAAAAATATATTTTTTATACAAAGTATATATATAAATTTTAAAAAGATACCAAACTTTTAAAGACATACCAAACTGAGTTTAAGTCATCATGAATATACCCACTCCACTCCACCACTGTGAAAACTCCTAAACAATGATTTTTATCCCTTTTTCCACTACACTCCATCAATTAATGCACATCTTGTATTAAGATACTGTTGCAAACATTCTTAGGAGTATTACTATAACATTATTATTATGTCTTATGTCTTAAAATTTATTTATTACGTTTGTAGTAGAGAATCATATATATATTTTTGGGTCAAATACATTTTACCATTCTAATTTATTAGTCTCTTTGTACTTTTCACCTTGATTTATATTATTGGGCACATTACACTCTAATTTAATATTATTTATTGCAATCTTTTCATTTTTTATTAAAATCAAACTATTTAATTTAAATTTGAAAAGTATCCTTATATATCTTATCTTCTACCTCCTTTGAACATTTATCTCAAGTCTAGAGTCATTGTCATCACCAACCAATATTTTTCTATTGTATACTTTGTTTCGCTTCATTAGCAAGAGAGTATTGCATTTCAGAAAGAAAAAGAAAAAAACAACAACAATAGTCTTTCACTATCCATCTTTTTAACCAGAGAGAATGGGATAAATTGTAGAGAGATGCCGAACGGCAAGAACAGCTAGTATTTCTTAATCCATAACTTCATTTCATTGTTCTCTTTGGCTTTTGGTAAACAATATTAATTAGTAATTGGTCTTAATTGCATCCAAATTTGTGTAGTTCTCCATTCTCAAAGTCAAAGGTTGCGGTGTGATGGTTGTCCTATGGAGAGTGCAAGACTCTACTGCAAATGGAGGAGAAAAAATATACTACGGAAAAGAATGATGGATTGGTCGGTAATACCAAGGACTATGGACGTGTGTTTTAAAAAAAAAAAAGGCTATGGACGTGTAACGGCGTAAGAGACGTTCCAAATGTGAGAAGAGGAAGAAAGTAGGATAAGGTTATTTTTTGGTAATTTATGTTAATTATTTTTAAATAAATTTTAATTTAAATGAAAAAATTGCAATATATATTACTAAATTGAAGTATAATGTGTTCAATTATATAAATTAGAGTGAAAATTACAATCAGATTAATAAACTAGGCAGATAAAATGCATTTCACTATTTTTTTTTTTTAACAATTAGCTTTTCATACAACTTTTACGCGGGTCTATATGCAGACGTACCCTACTAGTTAAAATAGAAAGGCAATACAAATCGAGAGATAAAAATATATTAATTATTAATCATTTTCTTATTACGAGTGTAAAATTGAAAAGATGAAAATTACTAGGAGAAAATCAGAATTAAAACAATATCTCACTTTTTCTTTCACCCACGGCCAAATAATGTGAATCTGAAAATTAGAGTTATCAACACATATCAACCTAAGTAAATGAGTTAAGTTGTGTTGACTTATTTTGATGATGAGCTGAAAAATGACCAATTCAATTTATTTTAAGTGGGTTAAATTGGATGACTTACTAAATTTTTTTTTAAAAAAATTAAAATTAAAAGTTTTTTTTTGACTAAGATTAAAATCAAAAGTAAAATAAACTCGAAAGTATAAAATAATCATCAAACCTAAATTACATGATCACAAACAAAATGTTCAAAACTATATAATGCTCATCAAACTTAAGTTACATCATAATTCATAAATAATAATAAAAAACATAAACATTAAGTTAATGGGTTAACATATATATATATATATATATATATATATATTAAACAGTAGATAGGTTAGTCAGCAGATTAAGTAAGTTTAACTCACTTAATTCATGAGTTATTTAAGTCATGTCAAAATTGACATGGATTTATGTGAGTGAAAAAATGATGAACCTAAACTTACCATTTTGATGAGTCGAGCCGGGTTGACTTATGAATTGAAAATGAGCAACATTTCATCTTTTAATGTTTCTTTTTTCTATATATAAAATAATTAAGTATAAAGTAATTTTCTATCTACAATTTTCTCCCATCTCATTTACTATCTTCTCATTTTCAACTCAACTAATCATAAGTATCTTTGATAGAAGCTTTGTGTGGACGACACACTTCTGAGTCTCGAGAGGCTATAATGGCAAGATGCAAAGCTAATACGACGATTATTATAGGCCAATTTGCGTTGCAAATTGCAATATTCTTCAGCAGCACAATTTTTTTTTGCAATATTCTTTCTATTGTGCTAACTATCATCTAGACTTTTTGTTATTCGAAAACACATAAATGGCAAGTTGTAGATAAATGAAGATACCAATGTGGATTTCAACTATTATCTCTAGCGAAGTGTTGTCCAGAGTCACAGCTACGATAACAGCTTCAAATGAAAAACACAAACGTTCAAGTATCGCAGTTCAGTACCCATATTCAAAAGCGTACAGGAAACAGAAAAACACAATAGTCACCACAAAAAAGAAGATAGGAATATACCCTAATGCTGAGGTTTCATACAGTGGGGTCTCAACTCTCAAGTAATCAGCCTTATGAGAGAGACAACCTCTTGGACAAGCAACGATTGGTTCCTACTTATTTACACAACAAAATATTGAAACTTGATTAGTACTCTCTTCGGAATAAGAAACTTTGGCTGGACTTGGATGTTAGATATGATCATTCTACTAAGATATAAATTCTTATGAATAAAAATTCCAAGAGATAAAATTTATTCATTAACTCAAGTCAAGTTTCAACACTTATCTCATGTTTTATCTGATCTCTTATACTAACTTATGCACAAGAGGATACCGCCGCCACTACACTCTGACTATTGAGTCAGTGACATGGATTCAAAGGACAGATGGTAGCTCCCTTCTCTCTGCTAAAAACCATAGGAAGACAACAGTTACAGGCTATTCATCCATTACCGTATTCCTTTGTCTTCCACAAAATCCCATGTTTTCTTGGGTCAAAAGGCTAATGTTTGCCCACAATCTAACTTTTATTTAATGGGACCTGTTTATTAATTCAAACTCAACAAAGAGGAACTATTACATAGTATATGCGGTAAATGGTGGTACAAGCCAGTAGGACCCATGACTGAAAGGCTCCTAGCCACCCAACTTGGAGATCTCATAGATCAACCAACCATCCACATTACTCTGCTGAGTTACATCCACATATTTTTATGATCCAGGATAGAGGGACTCACAGGTCGCCCAGAAAGGATACTCTTACTAGCAGGGAATACCATAGAATAAATAGGTACTGCTCAAATTACCCCCGAGAGAAGATCCAGTCCCGTTCAACTTGAAAGCGCTCTAAGAACTTGAAAAGAGACAAAATTCACATGACCTGCAAAACCCTTCAATGGCCTGACAGCTACAAATCATTGTCACCATCAAATTTACGTACCCATATTCAAACATAACGAATTTTGAGGATTATATTTTAAAGATGCTTCCCCCCCTTCTTTTCTATTGGTCAGGAAGGATTGAATATATAAGATGGTTAAGACTTAAGAGATACTGAAGTAGACAAATCATTCATCTGTCGAGATTACTAGATTAGCGTAAAGACACAATGGACTGACCAGTACTCTATGGGGCGAATGGGTGATTGTGGGAGTAAGCGTGGTGTGGGGCATGCTTGAAAAGCTTCTCTCTAACTTTACCTTCACGTTCAACATCAAACAATTATGACCTCTTTCAATTATATTGCCCACTTGCAATTCTTTAATTTGTGATGCCCTAATATCCATGCCTTGCTAAATGTGATGACAGTACACATTGCATGGTTTGTTCATGCAATTATCTAACGCCACCTTTAACTCCCAACCTGCATATCATCCTAATGTGAGATATCCTGCTACAACCAAGAGATGCCTTCTTTCGCCAACCTCCCTGCTCTCACAAAGAAATGAAGGAAAACCAACAAAGACAGAGGTGACAGTAGAAACTGTCAACGTCAACAATGTAAGGTAAAAAGATCCAGGAGAATGAATGGTCGCTTTCATAAAGTCTAGACCTTTCCTCTTCTATCAGAAATTCAATTTCCCCAGCCTATAAATACAATTATGTTTATCACTTCCAATCTGATAGAAAACACTCTTGATCAAGTATTCTGCCACCAGCATCCCAATTCTTCCTCCAACCAAATTAAAGAATAACATAAGTACAGGAGACAATAGAAGTTAGAGATGGTAAATTCCACTTTTTGTTTATTCTATTATATTTTAGTTTCTAGTATAGTACTAGTTTCATTAAATTGTTTTAACGCCTTTGAGAAAACTGTTCTAGGATGAAGCACAGGAGAACGTATGGGAAGGCTATGTAGATTGGAGGAACAGACCAGCTTTAAGAGGACGTCATGGTGGCATGCTTGCTGCCTCCTTTGTTTTCGGTTAGTACTGTCAAAGCATATTTTCTATGTTTCGCTAGTTTGTTAACCACAATGTTATATTAGGTAACTGGAACCGAGAGATCTTTCAGCTACATAATTCTTTAATTTATTACGTATTTTTTAATCATCCCCCCCTTCAAAAAACAAAATTACTACATATTTTGAGTATGCCTACATATATCTAATTTTCCAACATCACAAACCACAGCTGTGGAGGCATTGGAGAACCTAGCATATCTTGCCAATGCAAGCAACCTTGTTTTATACCTGTCCAAGTTTATGCACTTTCCTCCGTCTAGTTCTGCGAACATTGTCACCAACTTCATGGGAACAGCCTTCCTCCTTGCTGTTCTTGGTGGATTTCTGGCGGATGCCTTTTTCACCACTTATTCCATCTATCTGATAAGTGCTGCAATAGAATTCGTGGTAAGTTCCTATCCTAATTAAGCTCTATTTCCCCCTAAAATGTTTATGTTGGTAGGTTAGCATTGCAGGAAAAAGCTTCAAGACTTTTAATCGGAATATGTGCTTAAATATCACACACAAGTCATTAAAAAAGTAAAAGAAATGCTAAATTTACGATTGTTACGGCACATGACACCATAATTTTCAATCACGGGTACCATATGTGGAAAGAAGACCTTTTACATGCTGTTTAGCCCCTATAGATGATGCTTCTAGGTAGGTTATTAGTTTATTGGAGGAATCACCACTGGAATATCTTGAAGATCAATTCTAGAAGAATGAATCAAGCAATGAAAATCATAGCAGGCATGTCAATATATTGATAGACTTCCACATAGTACAATGATAGCCCCCCTGATGGCGCCCTTCTTCAATCTTCAACCCAACTCAGACGTAAAAATAAAAATGACAGACGATACGAAAGACAAAAAAAGCATGATCAGGTCATTATTCATGTTCTGGCTGGAAGCAAGATCCCATCGTGCTCAATCGTGACATAACTAGGTTCTCTGAGCTACACAGTACACACTATCACTAGTCCTCTGTGTCAAACAGTGAAATATAATGAACCTCTAATTGAGCCAATTCTCAAAAGATGTTAGGCTGTCATCATATCATGTGATGAACTGATGATTCATCAAACAAACAGAAAAGCAAACAACTTAACCAAAGAAGCATGGACATTGACAGTCATAGCAGTATTGCATTGTGTTTGTCACAACAAGAGTGTCCGATATGTGTTTGGTACGGACACGGCTATGTGCTTCATACAACTTAACCCTCAAGTGCCAACCCGGAAACAAAATTAAATTCTAGACTCGAACTCTTGGTTCCAACCTCAAGTTCGATATATCTACCAAACACATTGTTTAGATTCATCAAATATATTGAGTTCAATAAAGTTCTTCAACAATTGAAGCATTCTACAATAACTGGATATTAGAAATATTTTCCTGCAGTAATCAAGATTTTAACTTCCACATGTGAGATCAAATCTTTTAAACAGAAAACTACCTGATGGAAACAGGGTCTATTGATGCTCACAACACAAGCTCACTTACCATCACTCAAGCCTCCAAGCTGCGTTATGGGAAACACCAACAATCTATGCCAGAAAGTTCATGGCGGGGAAGCACTGATGCTATTTGCAGGCCTCTACCTAGTGGCACTGGGTGTAGGGGGAATAAAAGGTTCACTTCCTCCTCATGGGGCTGAGCAGTTTGATGAGACTACCGCAGAGGGAAGGAAGCAGAGGTCTACATTTTTCAATTACTTTGTCTTCAGCCTGTCATGTGGGGCATTGATTGCAGTAACTTTTGTGGTATGGATTGAAGACAACAAGGGATGGCAGTGGGGTTTAGGCGTCTCAACTGCATCAATACTGGTCTCGATTCCAGTTTTTCTTCTTGGTTCACCGAGATACAGGACCAAGATTCCAGCAGGGAGTCCCATCACGACCATGTTCAAGGTATACTTAAAATAAGTAGCACCAAAGATATTGCAAGTTGACTAGTCAAAAAAGCTAAACAAGCTGCTTTGAATTTGCTGACAGGTTCTTGTTGCAGCAATTTGCAACAACTGCAAAGCTGGGAATTCAACCAATGCTTTCATGAGCATGGCCAGAAGTCCATCCTATACAACTGAAATGAAGGAGGGAGAAGAAAGTAACACTAGAAAAAGGGTGCTAGGTCAAACTCCAACAGAAAGCCTTAAATTCCTTAACAAAGCAGTGATGGAACCAGTTCACCCAATGCTACAATGCACAGTAAAGGAAGTAGAAGAGGTCAAGATAGTATTAAGGATTCTTCCCATATTTATACCCACCATAATGCTAAACTGTTGCCTTGCTCAGCTGTCTACCTTTTCAGTCCAACAGTCAGCCACTATGGATACCAAGCTTGGTTCCTTCAAGGTCCCACCAGCTTCTCTACCTGTATTCCCTATCCTCTTCATCATGATCCTTGCCCCAGTCTATAACCATATTATTGCTCCAATTGCTCGAAAAGTGACCAAAACTGAAATGGGTATTACACATCTACAACGAATAGGGACAGGGCTATTCCTCTCTATTTTGGCAATGGCTGTGGCAGCTGTAGTAGAAACCAAACGAAAGAATACAGCAGCTAAGTTTGGCATGTTAGATTCTGCCAAACCTCTGCCCATCACATTCCTATGGGTGGCTTTGCAATACTTATTCCTTGGTTCGGCTGATCTTTTCACTTTGGCTGGCATGCTGGAATTCTTCTTCACAGAGGCACCATGGAGCATGAGGTCTTTAGCCACAGCCCTTTCCTGGGCCTCACTGGCTATGGGATACTTCCTCAGCACGGTTCTTGTGTCAATCATCAATAAGGTGACAGGGGCATCCGGACACACACCATGGCTCTTGGGTAGCAACTTGAATCATTATCACCTTGACAGGTTTTACTGGTTGATGTGTGTGCTTAGTGGACTCAACTTTTTTCACTATCTCTTCTGGGCCAATTCCTACAAATACAGATGTTCAACAAGGTCTGGATACTAGAACAGAAACAAACATTTCTTATAACCGGCTTTATAGGTTGTGCTTGTGCAGCTGTGCTTCCATCATTTACCTACAGGCAGTATAGACTATAAACCAATATTGATGCAGTTACCTTCTAGTCTAGTCTACTATATCCAGTATCAATGTACCATATTTTAAAGTAATCCATTGCCAATTATATGTTGAAAATTAAACTTGATTTTGGCCCATTTGATATTTGGGCCTTAATTGTCTAAATAAGAGTCCATATTCTAGAAAGAAGTTCTAGATAATTCTACTTTAGAAATCCTAGTAGTTTATTGAAAAATCTAGAAACTAGTAGTATGTTGATATTTGTATGGAGATCTTTAGAAGATAATTTGTAACCATTAGATTAAAATGTGTTGGCACAATCTTAGCCATTGGTTAAGGAGGTGCCACTAGTATAAATAGGGGTCATGGTTATGAGTTTGTATCAAGCCAAAAATACAAAGCATTCCCTCCTTAAGAAAGAATAACCTTCTCTCAAGTATTCTCTCCTCTTCCCTTCCCCTCAAAATTTCCTAAAACCCCTTCTCATTTCCAACAAAGTGGTATCAGAGCTTATGTTCTGATACGAAATCCGTCAATAGTCATGGCAAGCAATGGCGCGACATCCTTCCAAGTCCCACTTCTAAAGGGGAGCACCTACGATAATTGGAGTATCAAAATGAAGGCTCTTCTTGGAGCACATGATGTTTGGGAGATCGTTGAAAAAGGCTATAAGGAGTCACAAGATGAGGCTTCACTATCTCAAGTACAAAAAGAAATTTTGAAGGATTCAAGAAAGAGAGACAAAAAAGCTCTCTTCCTCATCTACCAAGCATTGGATGAAGATGAGTTCGAGAAGATTTCCAATGCAACATCCGCTAAGGAGGCATGGGAGAAGCTTCAAACCTGTTGCAAAGGAGAAGACAAAGTAAAGAAGGTGCGTCTCCAAACTCTAAGAGGTGAGTTTGAATCCTTACATATGAAAGAGTCCGAGTCCATTTCCGATTATTTTTCAAGAATTCTCATTGCTTCAAATCAATCAAAAGAAATGGTGAGAAGTTAGAAGATGTAAGGATTATGGAGAAAATACCACGTTCTTGAATCCAAAATTCGAACATATTGTTGTGACAATTGAGGAAACCAAAGATTCGAGGCTATGACGATTGAACAACTTCAATGATCTTGCAAGCTTATGAAGAGAAGCACAAAAAGAAGCAAGAAATAATTGAGAAACTCTTCAAATGCAACTAAAAGAAAAGTGAAGAAAGTCATGGAAATGAGAGAGGCCAATGAGGTCGAGGTAGTAGGCCGAGGTCGAGGACGAGTGACAATCTGACGCCATAATAATGGGAGGGTTCAAGATTCATCAACAATAGTTACGAGAAAGGTGAAAGTTCAACAAGAGGACGTGGAAGAGGACATTCAAGCACAAGGTATGATAAATCTTAAACTCGATGCTATAACCTGCAAGTTTGGCCACTACGCTCGTAATGTAGATTTTTCAAGAATAGAGCCGAGGAGGAAACCAATTATGGAGGAGAAGGATGAGAAGTTTGAAACAAGGTTGCGGACGTGGAGGCAATGAAGGAAGCCAAGAAAACACATGGTACCTTGACACCGATGCAAGCAACCATACGTGCGTAAAAGAAGCATGTTCGTGGATCTTGATGAATCAAGAAGCTGGCAATGTCTCGCTTCGGTGACGAGTCCAAGATTCCAAAGAAAAGGAAAAGGTAAGATCTTAACCGCATGAAAGATGGAAAACATGAATTTATCTCAATGTCTACTTATGTCCCAAATATGAAGAACAATATTTTGAGTTTGGGACAACTTTTAGAAAAGTGGCTATGATATTCACATGAAAGATTCCGCCTCTCCATTAGAGATGGAAAAAACAATCTCATAACCAAGGTACCGATAAACAAGAAATAGGATATTCCAATTGAATATCCAAAATGATGTAGCAAGATGTCTCAAAGCTTGCTACAATGATGAATCTTAATGGTGTGGCATCTTCGATTTGGGCACTTAAACTTTGAGGCTTAAGTCATTGTCGAAGCAAAAGATGGTGAGAGGCCTACCCTCTATCAGCCCACCCCGATCAACTTTGTGAAGGATGTTTACTTGGGAAAACAATTCCGTAATGAGTTTTCCAAAGGAGTCAAACTCAAGAGCCAAGAAGCCGCCGAGCTCATACATGCCGACGCCCTGTGACGCCAATTAAGCCAAGCTCACTTGGTAAAAATAATTACTTTCTCCTTTTCATTGATGACTTTTCAAGAAAAACACGGGTATATTTCTTGAAACAAAATCAGAAGTTTTCACCGCCTTCAAGAAGTTCAAAGTCAAGTAGAGAAAGAAAGTGGCTCAAGATCAAAGCCATGAGGATCGAGGTGGAGAATTCACTTCTAAAGAATTCCAAGAGTTTTGTGAAGAGAATGGAATCGGGACGACCCTCACTTCCAAGATCCCCCAACAAAACTGGTGGCGTAAAGAAAAATAGAACAATCATTGATATGACTCGAAGTATGCTCAAAAGCAAGAACCTTCCAAAAGAATTTTGGGGCGGTAAGTGGCGTGTGCAGCCTATCTATCCAATCGATCTCCGACAAGAAGTTGTATTGGGAAAGACACCACAAGAAGCATGGAGTGGAAGAAAGCCTGGTATCTCACACTCAGAGTCTTCTAGCGACAGCCCATGTCCATATCCTGCACGAGAAAAGAGCCTAACTCTGACGACAAGAGTGAGAGATTCATCTTCATGCTTATGATTCAAGCTCAAAAGGCTACAAGTTGTATAACCCAAACAACAACAAGATTAGAGTTAGCAAGAGATGTCATCTTTGATGAAGAAGGACAATGGGACTTTGGAGCTCGTGGAAAAGGAATACAATTTCTTTCCTCGGGCTTGAAGAAGAACAAACATCTGTATAAGCTCAACAAGAGATCTCTCACCAACATCAACCACTTCTAATATTAATCAGTGGTCAGTGACGCTGCTATAGAAGTCTTCAAGATCCCTTTGATAAAACTGAGGCCTTACCACCACGAAACCTTCAAGACTTTTATGAGGAAATTGAGAGAATGGACAACCTCACCTTATTCTGTCTCTTTGCAAATTGTGAACCTATGAACTTTGAAGAAGCTGCGCAAGATAAAAGATGGAGAGATGCTATGGATGAAGAAATTAAAGCTATCGAGAAGAACGACACGTGGGAACTCGTCTCCCTTCCAAAAAGGCATAAGGCTATCGGTGTCAAGTGGGTGTACAAGACAAAGAAGAATGCCAAGGGAGAAATTGAAAGATATAAGGCAAGACTAGTCGCAAAAGGCTATAGTCAAAAGGCTAGGATCAATTATGATGAGGTGTTTGCTCCAGTTGCCCGTTTGGAGACCATAAGACTGATAATCTCTTTAGCAGCTCAACACAAGTGGAGAATTCACCAGATGGACGTGAAGTCGGCTTTTTTGAATGGAGTCCTCGAGGAAGAAGTGTACATCGAGCAACCTTTGGGATACAAGGTGAAAGGACAATAAGACAAAGTTCTCAAGTTGAAGAAAACACTTTATGGGTTGAAGCAAGCGCCAAAAGCATGGAATTGTCGGATTAATAAGTACTTCCAAGAAAACGGGTTCACCAAATGTCCACATGAGCACGCTCTTTATGTCAAAATTAATGAAGGAGAAATTTTGATAGTGTGCTTATATGTGGATGATCTGATCTTCACTGGCAACAACCCAAGACTATTTTAAGAGTTCAAGAAGATAATGACCAATGAATTTGAGATGACAGATATCGGACAAATGGCATACTACCTTGGCATTGAAGTTAAGCAAAATGATGATGGAATCTTCATCTCACAAGAATCATACCCAAAAGATATCCTCAAGAAGTTTAACATGGACAATTGCAAGCCAATAAGTACACCAATGGATTGTAGAGTCAAGTTATCAAAGCAAGAAGATGGAGAAAGAGTAGATCCAACATTCTTCAAGAGCTTAGTTGGAAGCTTGCGATAACTGACATGCACAAGGCCTGACATTCTCTATGCAGTAGGAGTCGTGAGTCGATACATGGAGAATCCAACATCCTCTCACTTGAAGGTTGCAAAGAGAATTCTACATTACCTTAAAGGTACGATTAACTTTGGCTTATATTATTCTTTTTCTAATAATTACAAGCTCGTCGAATATAGCGACAGCGATTGGGGAGGAGATATAGATGAAAAAGAAGCACCACTGGCTTTGGTTCTTACTCGGGAGACACTGCTTTCACTTGGATGTCAAAGAAGCAACCAATTGTCACTCTTTCACGTGTGAAGTCGAGTATGTAGTTGCTACCTCGTGTTTGCCATGCAATTTGGCTTCAAATTTATTAAAGGAATTGGGCATGCCACAGGGGGAACCAACAAGGATAAAGCGTGGATAACAAGTCAAGAATAGCTTTGGCCAAAAACCCGCCTATCATGATCGAAAGTAAACATATTGATACACATTATCATTATATTGTAGAGTGCATCATGAGAAAGGATGTACAAGTGAGTACGTAAGAACTCAGTGATCAAGTTGCCGATATCTTCACCAAGCCACTAAAGCAAGAAGACTTTATCAAGTTGAGAAATTTGATCTAATGACAAAATCAAGTTTGCCGGGCCGTTGAAAATTAAACTTGATTTTGGCCCATTTGATATTTGGGCCTTAATTGTCTAAATAAGAGTCCATATTCTAGAAAGAAGTTCTAGATAATTCTACTTTAGAAATCCTAGTAGTTTATTGAAAAATCTAGAAACTAGTAGTATGTTGATATTTGTATGGAGATCTCTAGAAGATAATTTGTAACCATTAGATTAAAATGTGTTGGCACAATCTTAGTCATTGGTTAAGGAGGTGCCACTAGTATAAATAGGGGTCATGGTTATGAGTTTGTATCAAGCCAAAAATACAAAGCATTCCTTCCTTAAGAAAGAATAACCTTCTCTCAAGTATTCTCTCCTCTTCCCTTCCCCTCAAAATTTCCTAAAACCCCTTCTCATTTCCAACATTATAATATCCTCAAAATCAAATTGCTACTGATCTCTAATCCTAATTCTTCTTGTCGATTACATTGAAAACCATAAACGTGAAAAGCAATACAAGCTTTGTGCAAGTGGACTGACGGCTAAGGATGAATCAAATTGGATCCTAGCGGAATAGCAAACTCTCACTCATTGCTTGATGGGCCTCAAAATGCCTTTCTTTTTTATTGTCATAGTTCTTTTTCGTATTCTAATATTAGATATTATTGGCGATATTTAACATGATATGGGGATGTAGCTCAGATGGTAGAGCGCTCGCTTAGCATGCGAGAGGCGCATCTCCGCGAGGATGGATATTTTGTTTTATTGTCATTTCTCTCGTTTCAGCTATAAAATAGAGGAAAGTATTTAAAATAACAAAAAGTAAAATTCTTTCTTTCTAGAAGTTGATGAATTTAATTTAAAGCCTACAGAATTTTTAATTAAGAATTTTATAAAGCACTTGGTAAAGCTACGTGATAATACTAATTTTTAAGTATAGTAAAAATATTAGAGATATAATTAGTTAAAGAATTGTTAAGATTAGTAGTTAATTTGTTATTAGTTTCTTAGCCTATATAAAAGCATGATGTAGTCATTTTGTATAACTTTATTCATTTTAATTAATATCAATTTTTAGTTTTTTTTCAATCTTTTTTCCTCTCTCCTCTAAACCATGAATCTTAACCTGCTATGAGAGCTTTCATGGTATCGATGAAGAAACTCTCTTCCTTCAGCTACCTTGAGTTGTCATGAACTCTTATAATTTATTTTTCTTTTCCTCCTCTGCTCACTTGTTCATTAGAGTTTTTCCCATTTTTTCTTTCATTTTCTTAGAAAATTTTTCACAAAACTCACTTTCTCTGTCTACCTTGCTTTCTCTCTCCTTTTCTTTCTATCACTCTTTCGTTCAATTTTTTTTTGCAAAATGTTGTTTTGCTTTGCAATTTGCTTTGAGGCTCGATCTTCCTCACTCTTCTGATCTCCGATTTTTGGTTCGCGAGTTGAACGAACTCGTCACGTTGTTTTTGCACCACGAAGCAGGTGTTCCCGATGGACTACGAGGTAGAGGTCTATTAGCGCCTTCTCGAAGCTTCTCAGGCTTCTCACTCCGATGATCTGAGTTTTGCCTTCCACTACATTGTCGATCCCTCTGTCGTTTTCACCTTTGTCGGCACTGTCACCTTGAGGACCAGAAAGATCGAGTTGGTTCTACTCCATGAATCACCGAGTCAAGCCCGCTTTAAGTTCCACGAATTCAACTCTAAGGTCATGACTCTGTTTCTTGCTGTTTATGCTGGGAATGCAACTCTTGTCACGCAGTTACTATCTGAAACTATATTTCTAATCTGAAGCTATACATCTGGATTTTCTTGGCAATTTACAGCACTTTCTCACATTTTCTCTTTCACGAGAATGTTGTCGTACTGGATTTTGGTTGAAAGGAAGAGGAGACAGAGCAGTGGCTACTTTGTTAGCATTTTGTAACTCGCCACAATGTTCTATGATATGTCCTATTACTCGACTATTCCAATGGCTTTCAAGTTCTTGATGTGGTTAGCAATTTTCATGCAATATCTCTATGTTGCTTCATCTTTGAAGAAAACTTCATTTTTTTGCTTATTGAAGTCTTTGATGTCATGAATTTTTCGTTGATTTATTTTTGATTAGCCTAAATTGGCTTTATTGTAAGCTTTGTTATTGGTGGTTAAGCATTAATGTGAGCTTTTGTCATAAATAGTTAAGCATTGAAATCTTGTTTTTCTTCTATATTAAGTGGTTAAGCTTTCATTATAGCTTCTACTCTTGATGGTTAAGCTTAGTAGCTTCTGCCTTTATGGTGGTTAAGTATTTTTTTATTGGTTTTAGTTTCTGCCTTTGTTCGGTGGTTAAATATGTTTGTTTCTGTTAAGTGCTTAAGCCTTGAGTTGTGATTTCTACTTAATGGTTAAGCATTTACATTGTTGGCTTTAATCATTATAGTTTCTGCTTTATATGGTGGTTAAGCTTTGTTTATATCCTTTTCCGTTGATGTATTTTCGACATTTTTCATTGAATTTTCTTTGGTTTGATAAGGATTTATCTTGCTCATCTCAAGTTGGAAGTGTTGTGAATACCTTCCAGCTTGCAGGGGGATATTAGAGATATAATTAGTTAGAGGTTAGTTAAGGTTTGTAGTTAATTTGTTACTAGTTTGTTAACCTATATAAAAGCATGATATAGTCATTTTATATAACTTCATTCATTTTAATTAATATCAATTTTTAGTTTTCTCTCAATCTTTTCTTTCTTTTTCCTTTGAACCATGAATCTTAACAAAAAACGTAAATATAATTACATTAGGATAAAATAAATTAATGTTTAATTGTGTATAAAATTAAAAAAAATCAAGATATCATATATTCAAAAGGATTTTATTTTGATTTACTTAGATGTATACATAATTTCGCATTGTCAAGTTAATTCTATGCTATCATATATTAAAATTTTAAATATTTTATTATAAGTAAATAATTTAATTATCTATTTTATTGTTTACTAATGATATAAATTATATTATATTTGATAATAAATCAAATGTAAATAGTACTAAAAATTACTAATAAGTTTATAATTCAATTTGTAGCTGTTTCAATTTTTTAAGATTGTAGTGAGATAATAATTTATTATGATACCTTGATAAGTTTGGTAGTTATGATAAGTTGTCATTAATTTTATAATAAATAATTAAAAATTTATTAAATATAAATAATAAATAATAAATAATTTATCTCAAATATTAATACCCTAAAAAAGAATAATTTTTCGTATAGAATTCCTCTTGTACGTAAGTCTTGCATAGAATTCCTCGCATGGGTCAGGGTCAGGATCATCTTCAGAGAAGTGGTGCGCGCTTAAGACGAAGGCTAGTGATGAAGCGTTGCAGGCCAACATGGAGTACGTATGCAGCAGCACAGCAGTGGAATAGGAATAGACTGTGGGCCCATAAAGGTAGTGGGCCATGCTATAAGCCCTACACAGGTCACACAACTAGTGTCTAGTGTGTTGCGTAAATACTCAATGGGATTATTATTGATAGCGCTACTGCTACCACGGTTTTCGAATGCCATGTCACACTAGATTATTTTGATAATTATTTTTTTTAAGTATTAGTATTTAAAATAAGTTATTTAATATTTATTAATTATTATTTATATTTAATAAATTTTTTAATATTTATTATAAAATCAACAATCAATAAATAATTACCAAACACCGAACCATCGTATGCCATAGCGACTACCCATGTCCCAGGTTAATTGCTTCGTCTTTTGTCGACCCCCAGTTTCTGAACCCATTCATTGGTAAATGTAAATCCTTCAATACTCAATACTACAGTTCCTTATCCTCTGCGCTGTTTTCAAGGGACGATTGGTTGTGCAAATTTAAATAACTAACAGCATCAGGTAATGAATAGTTCATACTTCAATTCACTTACACTGCAATTCAAGGAGTAGATTTTTTTCTAACTCTATTTTTTGGTAGAAGAATTTCTTCGAAACTCTCTGCATAATTTGTTTGCACTTTTCAGTGTAAATGCTTGATCTGATTTCCTGCGAATCGAACTCTGTCCTGTAGCTGCAATTGTTCTAAGAGGTAACTCATTTGACTAATTAATTGTATATCATTATGTTTGTAATTGTATTCCATTCCAACAGATAAATTAAACAAATACAGCTATACAACTGTCATACAATTTTCTCCTTTGAATTCTTCTATGCCTAAGTATTTCTAGGTTGTATCAGCTTGACTAATATGTTAACTGGAATCACCTCGACGAGGTTCTGTTTGGTTTGTCCTGCCAGTTAGCTTTCAATAAAGACAGATAATATATAATTATATATGCGTATGCCAATAGGATATACGGTTAAAACAAAGGGGTCATAATTAAGGGCGATGTATATCAAGAATAGCACGTTTTTGTCTACTCTCCACTGTTGGTTAGCTTATAATTTAAGTATCCTGTGAAGAGCTCTCCCAATTCAGCTTTGCTCGGGTCTGCATTCAAAGCCCAACTGTATTTTGAGGTCTCATTCTGATGATATTCTCTGTATTTACTTGTAACTCTTCCTGTCTCGAAGTGTTTGCATTGGTTGCACGTATCTATTAGATGAAGATTGAGTAATTATGTTATCACTTGGAGTTGGAGAGTTGGGTTGAATTCTTTAATACAAACATAACTGCCATGATTTATTGTTAGATTTTTGGAGTTGTCATCCATGTTGTTCATTGATGTCTTCTCTCACATACTATTGTACCACACAAAAACTAACATTTATGGATCAACATAATCTTACTAGTGCAGGTGATTTAAGATAATGGTTATATGATCTTACTATATGGTTTCATAACTGATGGTGTTGAATTCCAGATTGTTAAGTAATCTTTTATGGGGGTGAATTTTTTTATTTGGGAGGACTTTCTGACATTTCCATTTGTTTTCTTGCCCGGATAACAGTTGCCTTTTTTTGTCAACTTTTTTCTTGTTTCTTTCAAATGAGTACTTGTCTAATTTTTGCCCAGTGATAATAATTTTGAGACTACTGTTGGTGACAGGAAATGGCAGCTAACTTTTATTATCCGGTCCAACTGCTTTGCCACTTTATATCTTTTTTAGTTCTACTTTTACCTCAAACTCTCCAATTCTGTGGTAAAAAATATATAATTTTGATCATCCTCTCCAGTGGTTAAACTCTCTTAGTCTATTCTTGTTGCATGCCCTTCATTGAATAGCACGTAGGAATAACCCCCAATCTTTCCTTGATATCTTGCTTTGTTACCAAAACTTTTCCATATTCAACCTTAATGCACTTCACTTCTACTGCATGAATACACCAGTTAAAAAAGAAAGAATATAGTAGAGGTTTGTAAGACTTGTATTGGCATGAACATTGATTTCTCTCCTGTTGTGGACTGTGACCCTATGTATATCAATAGATTTTATTGTTTCTTTTACCATTGAAATCCGTTAAATAATTTGTAGTTTGTAGGATTCTGTGAAGACTTTACCTTCTGTACATAGCTTGTATATTAGTGTTTTACTTCAAATTTCTTGCTTTCCATTCTTCCATGCTATAATTCTCATCCTCATACTTGTATCTTATATCTTGTTGAGTTAAATATATGATGATATATTTTGAAGTATTGCAGTTAAAAGCAAATGGGGAATCTTTTCTGTTGTGTTCAAGTTGACCAATCTACGGTGGCTATGAAAGAAAGATTTGGACGATTTGAAGAGGTGCTTGAGCCGGGATTCCATTGTATGCCATGGTTCCTTGGAAGTCGACTTGCTGGTCATCTCTCTCTTCGGCTACAGCAATTGGATATTAAATGTGAGACCAAGACGAAGGTTTGTTATTTTCTGACACTCAGATTATAACCAAATCTTTATTTCATTGCATGCTTATCAATCACCATGAATACTTTCTTTTTGGCAAGGACATTCTTTAGTAAGCGTAATTAATTGTCATCCTCGTGCTTTGTTCTTTTGATTCCTTTATGTTTTATTAACTTTGACGGTCTCTTTCACGAGTACAGGTTGCTTTCAGTACTATCTATGTATGTATAACATGATACTTTGTATATGTTTCTTATAATTTTTCCATTGAATTATAGTTTATTGGTTTTAATGTTTATTTGCTTACAGGATAATGTCTTTGTCAACGTTGTTGCCTCTATTCAATATCGTGCCCTGGCAGACAAGGCCAATGATGCTTTTTACAAACTTAGCAATACAAGGACCCAAATTCAAGCCTATGTTTTTGATGGTATAAACCATAACACTGCTTAACAATACAGAAACATGCAATAAGTGGTTTAAGCATAAATTATCAGCTAAGTTGAAATTGCTGTTCTCATTGCAGTAATTAGGGCAAGTGTTCCAAAACTCAACTTGGATGATGCTTTTGAGCAGAAAAATGAAATTGCCAAAGCTGTGGAAGAAGAACTTGAGAAGGTTTTTTTTAATGATATTTACTGATAAGCTGAACTGTGGATGTATGTTAATTTGAATCTGATGCTTTAGTGTCTTAACAGGCTATGTCAGCTTATGGGTATGAAATTGTTCAAACACTGATTGTTGATATAGAGCCAGATGAGCATGTGAAGCGGGCTATGAATGAAATCAATGCTGGTAAGTTATATGAGTAGAACTTGTGTGTTCAGTTTCTCCCCGTAATTTACTTTATTCCGTAAAAGGGATTGATAATTTTTTAGTAATATCTGCCTTTTTCCTCATGGTACATGTATGGAAACCTATGTAGGCCTGCTTGTACTATACAAGGTCTCATTCTTAAGTATTAGATCCTAAATAAATTTTATTGCAGAAATTAAGTATATGATATGGATCACGTGGTTTCCATTATATCAACTCAATCTGGCATGAGTTATGTATTAGCTAGATATTGCATGAAGTGTTATTTTTGTCTCAAATGATTATTTGTTTATAGTTTACCTCACTCCTCTGCTGAGTGCTGAGTTTTCTTTTCCCAGAGCTATGTTAACATAGTGGAAAAAATATAATTCTCCTTTGTTCATGGATTGGCTTATTTTCTTCTTCTGTTTTTCTGTCCTTGATCAGCCGCAAGATTGAGGGTGGCAGCTAAAGAGAAGGCAGAAGCAGAGAAGATCTTGCAAATCAAGCGAGCCGAGGGTGAGGCCGAGTCTAAATATCTCTCTGGGCTGGGTATTGCTCGCCAGCGTCAAGCAATTGTGGATGGCTTGAGAGATAGTGTGCTTGGATTCTCAGTTAATGTACCAGGGACAACTGCAAAAGATGTCATGGACATGGTCCTTGTCACTCAGTATTTTGACACTATGAAAGAAATTGGTGCTGCCTCCAAGTCTTCTGCTGTGTTCATTCCACATGGACCTGGTGCTGTTTGCGATGTAGCTGCTCAAATTCGTGATGGACTTCTTCAGGGTTCTCATCAGTAGTTTCTACTCCACCTAGCTCTTGTATCTGGTTGGCATGGGAGTATGGTGATGCTATATGCTTGTGGTTGTCTTTCTGTGCAGTGTGTTGTGTCATCCCTTTTTTTTTTCTTTTTGTATACATCCCCACTCATTTTGGGTGTGAAACTAATCCCCTTCGACCGTTGAGTGATTACGATTATGAGCACTCCTACAATGTGATATTGTTTTATTACATTCTCAGCCTATCAAGTATCACTGTAGATATGAGTTTTCTAGATTGTGAATGATGCATAACTAAAATGTCAACTATCTCTGTAGATACAAGCTTCCTAGATTGTGAAAGTTGCAACTTGCATATAAGGAAATTTTGTTTTATTTTATATACCGTTTGAGAGTACTTCATGCTTATTGTTAAATTAAGTACTATGCTATTTCATCTTCCATTTTTGCACAAATGAAAAATGCTTTAAAAGGGATGGGGGAAAGTGAAAATTTTCATCCAGTGTGCGACATCTTTCGAAAGTCTCCTTGAAATCTGTTAAACAAAATATAAGAATGCTGAAAAGTGAAACAAAACAAGGAAGAAGGGAGAGTATTATGCAGCAAAGGCTTTAACACTTTCATTAATTTCTGCTGCAGTATAAATACAAGAGTTCTCACCAAAATAGAAAATCATTGCTATTGACCAACTAAAGTTGGCTTTACCCAAAACTACACACAAACTCTGCATTTAACCAAAGTCATACACAAATTCATATTTTAACTAAAATAACACATAAACTTAGCTAATCATTTGACTCTTAAGAAAAGTCTCAACGGTCAACAAAATCTAACAACCTCTCAATGTGAAGAGGAGGGCTTATCTAGTTGAAATTGACTAGGGTCTTAGAGCCATGGAGACTCCAACCTTGGGAAGCTTATTTGTGGCCCCAAAATCCATTTCTCCAGCCATAGTTATAAAAAATCTCTGCCACAACTCTTGTTGAATGAGAGCGCCTCCCTTGCCCGAGGTGTCGAGTCGAGCCTTTACCAATGTTTGCGGAAATAATGCATGCTGAGCACCAATGGTGACATCAGTTGCATTGATTGAAAATCTATGCTTCACCTCTGCTGCAATGGCAGCCTTGGTCAGGGGGTTCACTTCATGGTAACAGGAGGCTTTCAGAGTGTCAAACCTGTCATGCCTGCATAACACCAAACTTCAGCATGGCGCAATCATTTCAGGTTTGAAGAAAGAAACAGGAGGAGAACACTGAGCAGTAATGCTTTAGTTTTCTCATGTTAGTGTAGAGATCACAAAATTGACGTTCCTATACTTTTTCTGATAAATTTAGTCTCTACTTGTTGTAGGATAGCTCACATGGTCAAGGAAGCAACAAGGAAGGCACTGTTGAAGCTGAAGCCAGCATTCAGCTTGTTGATTGTCCTTGTTGGTATGTCAAAAGCAACATTGGCTCCCAGGGACAGAACGCTTGTACCTATAAGGCCTGAGAAGTTCACAACAGGGTCATATCCTTTTTCTGGGTTTCCTAATAATCCAATGCATCCAGTAATCCCAGTGTAGTTATTCAAGTATTGCAGTTCCACCTGTTATTGAATTCATTTTGATTCCGGAAAATAGTCAGATGCAATGAAAAGAATAAAAATTTAAAATGATTAAAGATGATACTACTAGTATATAGGCAAGTAAAAACTAGTTTTACCTTCCCGGAATCAGGTATGGTACATTTGAAAAGGCTCCGGAATCCAGGCACAATTTCTTCTACTGTAACAGATACAGTAGCCAAAACACTAAAGTCAGACATGAAATTCCAGGGCTATTTCAGGGTTCTAAGAAATTCATATTGCTCTCATATGTTGTGGACATCTTTGAGGACTAACTGGTGCCATCTATTTCTAGGTAGCATACCAAAACTACATGAGGTACTGACTGGTTTCCTTAGTGCTAGTTAGATGCTTAATCAGATGAAGACTGAAAAAAAAAAAAGCCTGCTAAAATCTGTACATGTGGGTAAAATCATTAAATGGTATTTGTTAAGCACATATCAAATGGCCCCTTCTTTCAACTGGATAACATTACCTTGAAATTTAAAAAAAGAAAAAAGAAAAAAAGAACATGTTTTAACCAAAAGCAAAAAGAAAAAAAAAGGGATTAAGTTGATATTCACATTACCTTGACAAGAGAGATCTAAATTCCAGTCCATGAATTGGTAGTGAAAGTGAATTGGTGGTTGTTTAGCATAGTCCTTGTGAAGAACACCTATGACAAAAGTATAAACAAATTTGTGTCAGAAATATTACAGGGAAGGCAGCTTTAAAATCCGACGAAATATTAAAAAGTAAAAAATACGAGTTGATAAAACCTCTAGCCTTCTTGCCAATATCAAAATATAATCCCGGACACTTGCTCATTTTGCTATAATGAATGCTTAGAAATCAAATTTTATTTTGTGTTTCACCTGTTATGATTTGTTGGCATGAGAATTTATTAGGAGGGAAAGAAGGGCAAAGCGGAAGTTTCCTCTTGTACAAAAAGACCCACTTGATTGAAACCTGTATACAACGAAATTTCCACGAACCAATTGTAGCTATTATAGCTATTATTTCGTACTCCATACATAGTAAGACTTAAGCTAGCTATAGACAAACACTGATACTGTTTGCAGTGAGGCCTGTGATGTGAGGGTACGCAAGATTTCTCATGTAACCTGCCATGGTCATTTAATGGTTGATTAATCTCCCAAATTCATCGCTGTTCTGGAGATCAGAGTTTATACTGTTTTAATATAGCATAAATTCAAATTTTTATCCCCAACCATCAGCTTTAATTGAACACTTCACTGCAATTGAGAAAATTTCCACAAGTAATAAGAACAGAGTGCTGGAACAGACTCAACATATGAAAATAATTTTGGTACATCAGTGCATGGAAGGAAGTGCCTAATTTTCAATACACTAAATGGTATTAACTTTCGTGGTTTTTTTTTTTTGTTGCTTATATGCGGTTTATTTCACAGGTAGATAGAGCAGCTCACACGCCCTTAATCTAAATTCTGAAGACAGTACAATTAAGTATAAATTAATAACGTTACTTATCTCATGGTAGTTATGGTTTTATAATCACTCTACTACTTTCTAAAATATTGGTATGTGTTATCCTTATATAGTTAAAATCAATAATGAAGATATCGTAATAGTTTATTATTATATGTTTCATTTAACTCTGATTCAAGAATTTACACAAGCCAGGAGTCTAACCCTGGCAAATTTACAATACAGAACTATATACACTATTATTGTGTACTGTTAGGCCCGGAAATGAACCACAAACCGCAGATAGAGTTCTGCGGGTCTACTACAGAAAGAGAGGGAAAATCCAAAACCGTTAGTTAGTTAGACACCTATAAATAGGAAGTCGTTCTATTTTGTGGGGGGCTTTTGGAATAACTTTGTAACTAGGGTTTTTCTAGTGTAAAAGGAGAGTGCTCCTTTGAGATCTCCATTGTGTAATTGAATTCTTTGGTTCTTTCTGAACCTTTCATAATCCAAGAAGTACTTTCAGTTTCTCTATTCTACATCCCTCTTTTCTGTCTTTTGCGACTATTGTGAAGAATCCACCTCGCTCTAGAGAAGGATTCCTAACATATACATACATATATAGTTACATACACAGTTACACACCCAGGCTTTACAATCTGAGTTGCATGCACTTCATATGCACAATGGGTAATCTAAGAGGAGGCCACTAGGGGGACAGTAGCTCCACTTGGATTTGCTGCACCTTGTTCAACTTCTTTGAGCAGCCTCAATATTTCTTCTCTCTTAGCCGCCAGTGCCTGCACCTTGGAGTCTAATTTTTCAAGCTTTTGCTTCAGTTTTGCAGGATCCTTCTTATCTTCAGGGTTCTTCTTCTTCTCTTTTCCACCCTCTTCTTTGTCTTCCTTCTCTTTTCCATCCTTGTCTTTCTTCTTTTTCTTCTCCTTAGATTTTTCTTCTTTTCCATCAGCATCCTCGGGTTTCTCTTTCTTTTCCTTCTTCTCAACTTCACCTTCATGTTTATCGTTTTCTTCAGTACCTCCCATATTTAAACCAAGGATTGCAATAGATTTTGGTTTTGATTCCTCTGAAAACCAACCTAAAAGAATTGTTAAAACTGGTTAGAAGCTGGCCGAACTATTGAAGACATTCCGAATTTTAAAGCAATGAAGTATTATTCTTATTATTTTTTCGGGTAAAGAGCAATGAAGTATTATTTTATTTTACTTTTTTGGGCTAACAAGGGCATTAGACACTAGGAAAACTTATATATGGGGAATGCTTGAGTGATTGTTTGATTCCTGCACATAATTGTTATGAAAAACTTTTCCTAACATATATATCTCCTTACATACCATTTCTCCTATTAAAAAACAAAGATTTAAGATTTAGAGCAATTAGAACTCTTAATATGGGTTTGCCCAGCCTTGGTTCACATGTACTAAGGTTTGGTGGTTTGGATGAGGTTGGCTCATTTATTACGTACGCTTCCAAATGATTTGTCCAACTAAAATTTATGAGCTAAGGCCAGCCTAGTAAAAAATTAAAAATATTTTTAAACTATTAACTAATTTTAATACAAAAAACAGTAGTTCAAAATTATAAAGTTTATAAGCCAAAATGCTCACTTTTAAGTTTTTAGATGTGTCACTAATATATCACTTAAACCCACTTGACTTTATAGAGTTGAATGAACTAATTCATGGTTCATGGACCGCGGTCCATTTTAACAGTCGTAAGAGCAATGATAGTTGTGGGCCCCAGAACAACTCGAGACTAGCCCGTTTAACTAGAATGTGGGCCAGAAAATTACTACTAGGTAAAAGCTCAATTTTATACAGCCATTTTGCAATGTGTCATATCACAAAAACGAAAGAGAGGAACTTGAGATTGAGACAAGGAAGAGCATAAACAATGGAGAGAAGAAGTGAATTAAAACAAATGAAAAGAACATATCACCTGGATACTACAGTGTCTTCCCTTGGGATGTTCTAACTTCTAAGGCGGACAAAGATTTGCAACCTTAAAATGCTTAAGCAAGTCGCAGAGCAGCCTCAATTTGAATGGCATTGGCATTGGTTCACCTGAACATTCAATTATCCTTCACTAATTGTCAGGGTTGCACCTGTTTAAGCGCAAAACACTAATACCCACACATTGGAAATTCTTTGATTCTGAGCCCGTTTGTTACAGATTATTTGATCAAAAAATCACTTTTTTTAAATAAAAAATCATTTTTAATGATGTTAATTGTGTTTGTTTAAGCTTATTAAAAAAATTATTTGTTTAAAAAAATTATTTTTAAGGTTAAAATGAAAAGCTATTCTCATTGTTTTTGAAAAAAATTTCTCTCGATAGAAGAGAGAAAAGCTACTCTCATTTAAAAAAATAATTTTTATAATTGTAAACAAACACAAAATAGCTTCTACTTTTTTTAAAAATCTCTAAAAAATAATCTCTAAATTATTACATGTCAAAATTAATTTTTTTTTAATATGTAACAAACAGACCCTCTACACTTTAACATAATCACTTTTCACGCCTAACCACAGCCCTACAATTATTTTCTTTATCTTTCATAATTAGCTAATTGGTTTGGTCCTAATATGAGGGAAAATGTGTAGCGTTCCTTAATACTGGGAGCCTAAAGCTTATTTCATCTCCAAAGTGTTGCAGCTCTTTCCCAAATGTCAAAGAAGATAAGAAAATGGATGCCCTTCAAGTCACAAAAATTAGTTTCCAAGAAATTCTGATTTTCTCTTATAGAAACATAAAAATATAGATTTAAAAGTATGCTTTACAGATAGTTTGTATAAAAAAAACATTCCACCTTGCATTCTTCATAATTAAATAATTATATTTTGATAATAAGAAGGCCATATAAAAAATTAAAATAGAATAACTTTTATTTGAGCTAAATTAAATTATCTTTGTGTACGGAACCCCACGAGCCCTCAGCAGAATCTTGCGTATGCGTCCCTCCCTTTTAGTGTAAAAATAAACCAACAATAAGTCGCGGGTCTGGTTGGCTGATAGATAATCAGTTTACAATTCAGGAATACATGGGCACTGCACAGAGACAGAGTACGGCATTGTTGAAATTTGTGGCACCCAAATTAGTCGCCCACGCAAGCATTGGCTCCATGAAGTCAATATTTTCTGAAGTTTATGTATGCCTCAAAAACTGCTGAAAGCAGAACTATGGTTTGAATTTTCTGATCGATTGCAGTTATCATGTGGGTAGGCATTCCTTTTTATTTATCCCTTCCGAGTTCCGACGCGTTCAGAGTAAATAGCCACGCCATTCGAGATTCCTTCCATGTATAATGTAGTGTACTGCATTATGTAATATGGGTGTCTAAAAATAAGTTCCTATTTTCCGCAATCCCAATTTCCAAGCTATGCTGAAAAGTTGCTTTCAGTAATCTACCAGTCAGGACAATCTTAATATTTAAAAGACATATATATATATATATATATATAGCATTAGACATTTTTTAGCTGTAGCGTACCATCATCACTCACCAAAAGGGAGATTGTGTATTATATGAAGAATCATACATCTATCTTGGCTCCTTATCCTTTTAACAATTAAAATCAGCATTCAAAAACTTCCCCTCCATGTAAAGTGCTTCACTTTGGTTCGCTTTTTGTACACTGTATGGGCAAAGGCCGTAATAAAGTAATAATGATGATGAAGGGATATAAATTCCAAAATCACGAGCTAATTGAAATCAAACATAGAGAAACAAACAAACAGTAAAGAAGCTGTTAATGCCATGTTGTTTTTTAATGTCAGAAAGATGTCCAAAGGCATATTGCCTTCCCAAACATGTTTCACAGAAAAGTCTCCCCACCACTAAAGAGCTGGTACCCCAATTTTCTGCCCTAAGTTGTTGTATTTTTTTGCCCCCCACTCTGCACCCCCTACCCTCAAGGCCTCAACCTTTCTCTTATTTCGAGTTTTGAACAGTAAGTAGCCAGTCAATCAATTTCATTAGAGCAAAAAGAAATGATGACAACTAGCCACTTTCCACCACCCCCTTTTTCACTCCTTACAATGTTATTGAGGACAACTTTTTCAACGCTAAACAGCTGCTTCATCACCAGCAGGGTCCATGATCCCTATCCCAAAATATTAAAATAAAATTTTCATCTCTAAAAAATGGCCCCAAGAAAAGGGAATTAAAACTGTAATAGTAATAATGTAATAAAAAGAAAAGAAAAATCCCGTCTGAGTTTGAATCATCTACATTAACCGATCAGACAAGCTCGGAAGTCGCCGGAAAAAGTTTAAGCTTGCCGAGGGCATTGGGTCCCGGAACATGGGGTGGCGCAGGTAATAGAATCCCAATGCCACCGCCACCATTTTGGGTGGCACCGCATAGAGTATAATAGTGATTGCAAGGCACACTCCTATGAACAACTTTGTGGCCCTTGGGTCCCTCCAACTCACCAAGGCTTGAGCCCTCTCCCCTTGGGTTGCAAAATCACCCAACACCGTTTGGACCCGAGCAGCCAACATCCGCAACCTGTCATACCGAACCCGAATTATATCGGGTGGCTTCGAACTAGGCATCGTGTCAAATTCCTCGTCCAACTCATCCGGGTCCACCGTTTCCGCTTGTGACAACCGAATATCCATCCCAGCTGGTATCTTGGGCCTAAACCGATAATACCATATCCCAATCAAAACCACGTATAAGAACCCAGTGGGGACAATCAAATCCGGATACCAAACGAGCACCAAATACAGAATATGGAGCAGCACCGTCGTCGTCGGGTTCTTCCACCTTCTGATATCATCTAACCATTTCGCCAACCCAACAGCCCATGCCAGCACCGCCACAATCCGAAACCAATTCGCCTTGCTCTTCCGCATGCTCCAAGCGTGCGAATCCGCATCCAACATGTACCGAACCACCTCGTGTCCCAACGGCGGCTCCGACCGCGCCAGCCACTGCGCCACCATCTTGGTGGCGGCGCCACGCAGGGCCTCCTGCTGAGCCACCCCAAGCGGGCGGATATAATGCATTTTAGGAAGCAGTGGCTGCCCATAAACCGCACAAGTATCCGGCAACAACGACGGGCACGCGAACCGAACCGCTATCTCGATCTCACCCATCTTCTTCAACCCGGTTCGCATCAAAACCAGCAGAGGATACGAATTGGTGTACACTTTATTACTCTCCAGCGTAGACACACGTATACGCACTTTCCCAATACGGCAATCGGGTTTCTCCTCTGACGACATGTCAGCAAACATTCGCCAGTTGTCGAACACACCGATGGTCAAAACCGTACAGGGATCGTAGACCTGCCACGTGTACTGCTCGTTCCAACGTGGATCGAAGCTGTCGGTGATGGTGCGGGTTCGGACCCACTTCTTGCCATACTTGGCCACACAGTAAGCATCGGTGGAGCCCTTTCCACCGCATTTCGATTTCATAGGGAGGAGGCCGCGACCGCCGAGAATCCCCAGCTCAAGAATTCCAACCGCCGGCTTCCACAGCTGCTTCGCCGTCGGACGGAAATCGCTGCACACGTGCGCCGCCTCGTCCAGCACGTGATACCCGCCCTCCAAGCACAGGCGCATGTGGACTCGCCCGCAGTAGGACCCACCGCCATCCAAGGCGAACCATTTGGCAGGCACGTGTCGCTCGTCGATTCGTTGCTCGATCGAGCTCAGAGGGATTACGATGTGCCCCAGGAGCACCGCTTCGTTCTTGCTGGTGCGGTCTTCCACCAGGAGGATCATGGAATCTTCCAGAGGCTCCCCTGCCACGAAGAGGAGGTCTTCGATCCAATGGAAGGATTGGCTGTGGTGGTTCATGGACCCTCGCCTTGTTCGTCCCGTTTGGAACCCTAGCTGCACCTTCACTCGAATTTCAGGGGCCGTCAATGGAGGTAGATTGGGAGCGATGTTGAGGTCTTGTGCTTCGATTATGGTCACGCGCAGGTACCAAAGCTTCGGCGACTGGTACACTTTGGAGCGGGTATGTGCCACGTAAGGTGCATCGGAGCTCCATGCTTCAGGGAAGGCATCATCGGATTGCGTACCAATCCAGACGGAAAGTTGAATATCGCCGGAGACCCTGCCGGGATTTTGATCGGCGGCGCCACCTTCGAGACGGTACCATTGCGGTGCCAGAGGGCTGTCAGGAGGGTCTCGTACGGGAACGTCAGAAAGATCGAAGCAAACGCCGCCTAAAAACTGCTCGGTTGGGGAATCCCAAAGCGAAATCTCGAGAGTGGCGGCACTCGATGCATCTGCCTTGTTGTGACGCAGAGCAAACACCTGGTTCCACTCAGGGGAGTCATTGGGCTCATTGGGGCGATAACTCGCAGGTTTCGATCTCTTCGTGTGGTTGGACGTTCGAATCTGCACGTAGGGACCGTCGTTGGGAGCAAGCCCACGAGCTTTCACGATTCTAACAAACAGGTACTGCATCGGTTCCACCAGATCGTAGGGGTGAACCCTCTCCAACTCAACACCGGGGGGCTTGCCGGAGATAACTTTGGGAGAGTAATCACAGTTAGGTCTCTTGAGAATTCTCACTCTGTCACCTCCGGGAGTCCTACAGGTCTGCATTTTTCTGACCTCCGAAGGAGGGTACTGCATTTCCGATGCCGGAGGTCCTCCTGCCATGTCAGGCAAGGGTTGATCCTGCTGAACATGGACCACCTGGGGCGGCGATTCTTCAATAACAACAACAGGGGGTGAATGTAGGCCTTGAGGAAGAGGTCCGCAATGCTCCATTGGTCCATGGACCTCGAAAACCCTTCCTTCCTCAAACACCGGTGGTCTGGTGCTTTCTTGCTCCGTCGTGTTAACTTGCTGTGTTTGCTCCGGCGGTGGCTGTGTGTCCTCCGGCGGCGGCGGAGGAGGATTTTCTTCCTCAACCAACAACTCGTCGTAGTAATAAATCTTAAGGCCAATGTCGCCCCTAATCCAACTGAACACGCTCTTCTTCTCCAAGGTGAAATAGACCAAACCTTCCTCTCCTTTCCGTACGAACTGGGTGCCGTACAACTTGACCCTTCCGAGGAAATGGTTTTTGCGACCACTTCCGTTGCCGAACTTCTTGTCGTTGAAGACCTCGATCTCGAGCTCCTCGAACTCCATGTTGTCGGGGTCGGAGACTATGAACTCGAGGGGCTCGTTCCAAACGGGGTTGAGCTCCTTGTAGCGGGTGGTGGTCCTCTTCCTCTGTCCATCGAAGTCTGCAATCACGTATGGGCTCGAGCTTCCCTGCCCATCCTTTGGAAGCAGGTTGCGTGCGTCCACAACTTCGACGACGAGTCTTCTCACGGTTCGCGGTGGCTGCTGAAACGGCGTCGTCATGTTCTCATCTTCCCTTTGATGATATTATTATTCGCTCTTGTTTCCTTCCGGTCAGCTTAGAAATGCAGCGAAGAATATGGGTTTTTTTGGAATGACACGAACAGTGGCCGTTGATAGCGGTGTGTGAAGTGAGTGACTGGGATGAGCATCAGAGAAACAACAGAGAGAGAGAGAGTGCCAGGTTCGTTTTGTGGGTTGCTTTTTATTTATTTTTTTATTATTTTTATTTATTTTTTTATTTATTTATTTGGATGATTTTGTTGTGATGACAGTGGGCAGATTAACATTCCATGCTCTCCCCCGAAGGTTTTCTTTCCAACTTTTCCCTCTTTTCCTCCTCCACTGCTACGGGTTCGTTATCCTCCTCACCTTTTTTTTTTAATGTTTATTTAGAATAAATTAAGATTAATTTATTAGTATTTTTAGTTATTCCACTCCAAGCACCTCCCTCTCTACTCTTGCACTAATCTCCTAGTCACATACAAAAAGTCCAAATTATGAATTTCTAAATCAAGTTTAAGACATCAATTGCTCAATACACATGTGCATTTGTACTCATAAGTCATAAGATTTGATTTGGGAAGAGTTATGCTTTTGTGCAATCAAATTTGAATTTTGGATTTACTAATATCTCCTCTTATCTTAGGACAACGTATCAATGTATCATAATATCATTTTCATAAACACTTTTTGTCTTACCCTTCCCCATCTACAAGAAGTAGGTGAGACTGAGACTGCTACAGAAACTTTACTTTTGCACACTGTTTCTCAAACTTTAAATCTCTTGTTTGCACTATTGGCTTAATAAAAAAAATTATTAATTCACAAATAATATTTAACTATGAAATGTTATATGCAAGAGGAAGTATATATGAGATGTTAAAAAACAAGTATACAAATAGCCGTATCTAGTACTTAGGTCCTTCACTCCATTTTTTGATCATGGTTATGAACATAGGCATGTAACCCTCCTTAGCTATAGGCTATAGCCACAAACCATATCAACGGAAGCTAAAAGCCTCTGCTGGAAGGCACACGATTCCGCTTCCCAACTATGGGCCCTTCCTTTTTGTCAAAAAGCGCTCACATTTTAAATAAAGTTCGACGACAAAGCATCACCTTTATCTTCCCTTTGGTACCCTTATTCTTCCCCATGCATCACTTGTCAACATCTAAAAAATCTAAAACTCCCAAGCACCTTTCCTTTATCATTTCAAGCAACTATTGTCTATTGGTTACACTAGTGTTCGGGAAGCTCCTAGAGGTACCATTCCATTAATATCCCAACTGTGTTCAACAAGCTCTTCAATTTTCAGCATTTCGGAATTGGCGCATGATGTATTGTATAATTCTTTTCCTTCATCCACCTTTGAATAAGAAATTTGAAAATGGTTTGGGAGTTTACACATTAATATATCTTTAAGAAAATCAGGAATACGAAGGAAAATAGTTTTTGTGGCTGGAAGAGGCAGCCAGACAGTTTAAGTTCTGCAAGCAAAGTGTCTCTATTAAGCCCAGGAAGGGAAACTTTAACTTTGTTCTGTTCTATAAACACTCACTAGTTTAGAAGTTAGGACCATTAGGTCACAACTCACAACTTTATGGCACAGATGCCAAAGAAGCTTCTCTCTCCCGCGTCAATATCCTATGCGGTCTTTTGCTCTTTTTAAATTGGTGGACTAGTTGTGGAATCTGATCCTGTAAGATAAAAGTAAATTTTGATATGATGCTATTCTGATTCAGCATAATTTGGATCAAGGTAGAGAGGATGAGGTCAGTGAAGAACACTGGTTTAAAGAATCATATGCAAAGGAGGTGTTGAAAAAGAAGAGTTGATGTCATCTGGTTTATAGCTTTATTTTTTGAGGTTTCGTCAGAGGATAGAAGCCAACATAAGATTGTTGGATAGATTTAAGCATTGTTTTAAAAATCGGTCCAACCGGACCGGTTCAACCGGTTGGACCGTGGACTGGAAGCTCCACCGATTCTGATTCAACCAAAGAACCGCTTGATGGGTTAAACCGCAAAAATCATAAAAAAAACCGGTTGAACCGGTTAAACCGGTAAAAAACCGGTTGAACCGGTTATCAACTTTTAAATTGAATTTTTATTAAAAAAGAAAGAAAAAAATGATTCTTTTTTTAAAAAAAACTTAGGATTTAGCTCTTTTAAGAGTTGAGTTTGGGGTTTCCACAATTCTAGTCCTTTTTTTTACAAAATAGATAACGACACTACAAAGTGGTTTATGATTTTTGTGATTAGTTATATATATATATAGTATATAGTATACCGGTTCAACCACCGGTTCAACCGATCAAACCGATCAAACCTTAAACCGCTCTCCTTTCCGGTTATCCGGTTCAACCGGTTTTGAAAACATTGGATTTAAGATTTAAGAGAGAAGAGCTAATCATTTGAGAAAGAAGGAACTTTGAAGAAGGGTTTTTAGGAACGTAAACTTTATTGTAATTGTACCTTGTTTAACACTGCCTTGATCAGATGCCACCTATTGTATGTAATATGCATAACCTTCTTTTGATTTTCCAGTTTTACTTTGTAGGGGGCCGGGGAAGCAGAGATGAAGTAATTTGAACTTGGATTTGGTCTAAACTACGTTGTTTAGAATATAACTGAAAATAGAAGTACGTGACTTTGATCAGATTGCCATAAACTGGTGGTAAAATTATATGCTCTTTGACAAGGACAACTAAACCAATTTTATATAAAATTTTGATTTCTTATATCCATAATTTTATGCGAATTAATTGTGAGAGTAAGACTCTGAGTCTTTCATATAGCTAGTATCTATTTGGGGAGTTGTTATAATACTTTAATGGGTTTGGTACTTAGGGTGAGTTGTCAATCATTTATTGACTATTGGTTTCACAATAAATGTTTGAAAATCTATTAAATATAATGAATACTTAACAACTTAAAAAAAGAAGATGGGTACTGGAATAATTTCCATCCATTTGATATTCAATCAGAGTATAAGCAATTATGATGGGGTATATTAAGGTGTAGGCACGATCCTATCCCAACCCCACTCTAGTTTAAATAGTTTTCTTCAATCTATTCTTCTGTCGCGATAAAGGATTATGACATGCCAAATCAAATTATGTTTGCAGATATTAAGGTTGGAAAGAAAGACGGATAAACTAGAGATATTATTATTGTTTGAATATCTACATGGTACTTTATTCTATATATACATATAAAAGACACGTGACCTGAAGGCGGGATGTACATTTATGGATGCAGGTCAAAGGACTTCCACTTATGGTGCAGTTGAAAATTGAAACTTGCGAGATACTAACAACCCCAAGGAAAAGGCTATAACAGCAGTTATAACCACTCCTTTGTTTTTCCTCAAAACATCCATTGCACTTCTTAGCATGGGTTCTTGCTCCCACTTCCTTATTAATTCTTCAGAAAAACCTCCAATATGTTCATTTTCATTTCTTTTTTCTTCCTCCTCTCTATGGCTGTCTTGTTGACTGGGATCCCTCCCCTTATTATCAGCATTGGGTTCGTGGCGTTCATCTTCTTCTGCCCTTTCAACATTGCCATTTGCAGCTTTCTCAGTCTCACTTTCTTTGTTCTCTTGTGCAATTCGCTTGGGAACAGTCACGGAAAGGATTCCACCATCAAATTTTCCAGCTATCTTATCCTCATCTGAATCCACCGGCACTGGAAAGGTCAGCTCAAAATGAACACGCTTCTGCTCATTTGCTTGCCGTTCTCCTCTTACAATTATACGGCCAGAGCCATCAATCTCAAGCTTCACCTCTTCCTTCCTGAATTCTGAAGAAGCAAGATGAAAAAAGGCCAGTGAGTTATTCTTGTTTTCATGGCATCAATCCTTGGTGAGAACTGTACAAGTCCTTGCGAATGTAACTACATAGTTCTTAGGTAAATAAATGGAGCATGCACCAATCATGCAGACAGGTTTCTTCAGATAGATGAGATGATTATCAAAGGAAACAAAGAAGCGAGCCAAAAAGAATAACTAAACATTGAAAAGAAATAAACATTCTCTCTCTCCATATATATGGTGTTTATTCTTCTTCCTTCATATGCATATTCTAGTTCTTTTCTGTTCAAAAGTTAACTACGTGTTTGATGCAATACCTGGAAGATCCACTAGGAGATAATGGCCCGCAGAGTCCTCTGTCCATCCAGAATTAGGTACGATCTCTTCAATAAACGGAGTTCGCGATCTTGTTCTTACTCCAACCCTTGTACCTCTAGCACTGGTCATTGATGATGAACCAACAACTGATATGAACCTCTAGATTGCAAGAAATTGGTATTGAAGAGACGTGACAGTGTTATAATTTGCACAAATTGTATGCTGCATGCGGAAGCTATATATTTGCTCGTATAGGACCAAGTTAGATGAGCTATATAATTGCGTGTTCTGGTTTCCATGTTTCCCTAACGAAGAAGTTCGACGGCTGGCTTGCTTTCCTTGCTTGAACATTCTTATTCCAAACTTATGCTTCAAGAACGTGCAAGTTTGGGTGCTGGTAACCTAGGCTACGTAGTTTTGTAACGTGCAAAAGTAGACTATTCCTTGCTTTGCTTATTTCCAAGCCACCCTCTTACGGCGGAGTCTGTGGAACCAATATTTCTGGTTGGGTTTTATTCTTACCTTAACGTGACCGCGTATATATATATATATATCCTCCGTTGATGTAGTCGTTTTGATTACCTAAATAAATAAACTTTTTAAGCTAGACCTCTTTAATTTTAGTTTGGAGGGTCAATATAATATGCTCTACTTAGTGCAATATAAGAATTAATAATTCTTTGTCTTGAATTAATAAATGAGGATAGATTCTTTTGTTCATACGGAGTAAGGGAAATCTCCTACTCCACTGCAAGCTAAGTTTGTGACATTGTAACACTTAGTTTCTGACCAATGTCATGAAATAAGATATTTCTCACTAGATATCTAAGAATTTCTCTAATAACAAATGGTATACTTGGAATGTGGAGGCAATCGCAAGTTAAATTATGGTGTAAGGGCATTTTCAATTTTCCTTTCCTTTTTTTCTATTGGGATTTTTGTTCATTGTACACCGTTACTTTTCATGATGTTTAAAAAGCTAATATCATGCCATAGTGATTTTAACAATGTATTAGTGGTATTCCTCCATCTCGTCTGGGACTTGCTCTTTTCGTTGTCGTTGATATTATATCGGGGGACCTCTTCTGTACTAAAGTGAATATATAAGACCAACCTCTTCATCACATGTATACCAAAAAATAAGGGGAAAAAATGTTCATCATATATATTATCTAAAAAAATTGCTCTCCTTTAGTTTCGTCGGCTTAAAGTTTCAAATAATTCTATATTTGAATTGGAGACTTCTTTATCCTCAGATAAATACTCAAAATTATAACGAGGTTTACTATTTTCATCTACGTTTTCATCACCTAGTAGTGCAAACTGCAAACTACTAATTTGTGTCATATCTAGTTAGTGAATGCTTTGATTAGGTTTTACAAACTTGATTTTGAATAAATTTGACTTTGGATAAACTTGATTTTGCAAACTTGATTTTAGTTAAAAGTGAGTTTGAGTGAAGTAATTTATGTTTAGAAATCTTTATTTGAAAATTAATTTTGTTAAATAAATGTTGTTTAGATAATATTGATAAAAATTACTTTTGAATATGTAATTACCAAAAAGGATATGAGTTATTTTGAGTTTAATTGTAAAAAACTTGATGTTAAAAAATTTGATTATAAATAAATTGATTTACAAACTAAATTTTGTTAAAAAGTTAAGTTTATTTGAGGTATTGTAAAATAAAATCACTTTGAGTATAACTATAATAATATTTTAAAAAATTATTAACTTATATTTATTTAAATATTATTAAACTAGTGATATAATATTAAATTACAAGGATATTTATATTAATACATATAAACGGATTTTCTTTTATTACAAAAACAACAAAATGTTACTTTTACCCAAACGTGGTTTGGGATGAAAATTTTGTTCATTTTCTTCTACTAAGATTTCACTCAAACATGATAAAATATCTTAAAAACTCATTTGCACCTTGCAATCAGGAGTTTGAGGAAACACACCCTTAGCTATGTTATAGTGCCTGAATGACAATAATCCTCTCCACGGTAAAAAATTGTTGCTCTTTGTATATTGTACTTATATCCACCAACATTTTGTATATAAATAAACATATGTAATTGAATTTAGTAGACACAAATAATTAGCTGCGCCCTACATCTACATGCACTGCAAAAATCCAAGTTGGACAAACAAAGCAAACAGACTAAAAACAAGCCGTTCAAGGGAAAGGCTCGCCGTTCTTCCCTCACAATGCGTCACTTTTGTATTTCTCCTTCATTTAGACTTATGGCTGCTGTACATAATCTTCCCCCTGTTTACTGGATTTGAACTTTTTAATTCCTACGGTGTCTAAAAGGCTTATAATCACACGCAAATATAGAGCATATGAAGCGGAATTGACGCATTCACATCTCTTGGTAATTGGTATTGTTCCACATATATATATTTACACACATGCACACATAGATATAGCAACAAGAGGAACTATATAGTACCTTACCACGTACGTAAGGCCTAGCACAAAGTCAGGGAGGAGAATTTAAAAGCTAAATATATATAGATTAAGAAAACAGAAGCTAGGCACAAAGGTCTTCAGGAGAAAAGAAACATTGATGGAATGGAAGCTTACAAGCTTAGATTACTCTTCTTTTGTGTCTTTTATCTTGCTGTGTTCCCTACCTTCAGGGCTAAAATAGCACACTTCGACCAAGTCTGGCAGAAGCGCTCTCAGGAAGCCAAGAAGGCCGCTCGCCAGGCTTTCAAGCCAAACCCTCAGAAAGTAACTGTTGATTTCAATAAGCACGTCAACAAGTATGTTCATTTTCTCTCCTTGGTTGCAGAAATAGCTAACAATCTACCATTATATAAAATTGTCCATGTGTGCGATCAAGCTTGCATTAGCTTGTGTATAATCAAGAGAATACAACAATTTCCTTTGTATTTATTCATTGATGATGTTATCTGAAAATAGAATGTTTTTGCACATCTTAATGAATTGTCACGGGGCAGGGCTCTGAAAGGTTCTAATGGCACAAGGAGGGGCTTAACCAAATACAATGGTCCATGCATGGCCACAAATCCCATTGACAGTTGCTGGAGATGTGATCCAAATTGGGCAAAAAACCGCAAGAAGCTGGCAGATTGTGCTCTTGGCTTTGGCCACGGCACAACGGGAGGCAAAGATGGCAAAATTTATGTGATCACTGATCCATCTGACCATGAACTCGTGAACCCAAAACCAGGGACCTTGAGACATGCTGCGGTTCAAAACGAGCCACTATGGATCATTTTTGCACATGATATGGTCATCAAACTGAGTGCAGAGCTTCTACTAACTGATAATAAGACGATAGATGCACGTGGTGCCAACGTTCATATTAGCAATGGTGCCCAAATTACGTTGCAATTTGTGAAAAACATTATCATTCACGGGCTGCACATCCATGATATCAAAAAAGGTGGCGGTGGCCTCATCAGAGACTCGGTGAATCACTTCGGATTACGCACGCAAAGTGACGGTGATGGAATTTCATTGTATGGAGCCACTAATGTTTGGATCGATCATATTTCTTTGTCCAATTGCGATGATGGCCTGATTGATGCCATCATGGGATCAACAGCCATTACCATCTCCAACTGCCATATGACCCATCATAATGAAGTAATTAACATCTCTTCTACTTCCCACCTTTGCAGAAATATTTGTTTAGAGAACGAGATTCAGTAAAGGATCAATGGTAGTAATATGCATATATTTTGTCGTGCAGGTAATGTTATTTGGTGGGAGTGACGGCTACTCAGGAGATCAAGTCATGCAGGTAACTCTGGCTTTCAACCATTTTGGGCAAGGATTGGTGCAGAGGATGCCAAGGTGCAGATGGGGCTTCTTTCATGTTGTCAACAATGACTACACTCATTGGCTTATGTATGCCATTGGTGGTAGCCAACATCCCACCATCATCAGCCAGGGCAACCGATTTATTGCTCCTCAAAACCCAAATTCAAAAGAGGTATGAAGGGAAATTAATTTATACTTTTTTGAGTTTATGCCAAGAGTTCAATTTTGATCCACCGTCAGTCTAAAATTTTTTTACACTGTCATCCAATCGTATATTACCAAATCATTAAAAGAGTTTGATTATCACAACAACCACTTAGAAAGTCTAACTCTTTTAATGATGTGTCAACACATAATTGGATGACAGTGTAAAGCTTTTACACTGACAGTGGATTGAAATTAAATTTTTATTCCAATGCCTTTCACATATTGTCAAAATAATAAATTTTATTATATTATTATTTTGTGTATAATAGGTTCTTGTGCCTGCTTATTTTTTAAATTGCAAATGAAGAAAATGACACTCTTGTGATTTATGATTTAGGTAACAAAGAGGGATTATGCACCTGAAAGTGTGTGGAGGACATGGAATTGGAGATCAGAGGGTGACTTAATGATGAATGGAGCCTTCTTTACTGAGTCGGGGAAAAAGGTTGCAAATTTTCCCAAGACATTTATTGCAGCAAAGCCTGGGACAGCTGTATCCAGTCTCACTCGCTTTGCAGGCGCTCTAAAATGTGTAGTAAACAAGCCATGCTGATAACCATACACAGCTCACTGGACTGTGGAACAAGGGTTGTGACAGTAGTAAGCAAAGTTTCAGACCCGAAGCCTTGGCTCTCGTGCTCCTGTGGTGTTTTTCTTTTTCTTTTCTTTTTCTGTAATTTCCTTTTCCCTTGGATCATAATTTGAGAGATCAGGGAGATGAGAATAGAGGAACTGACATGTATATATAAAGTAAAAGAGCAAGCAAATTTTTACGAGGCATGGGTACAGTTATCAATCCCATCGTATATATAAAATCAACATCGTGTAACTATATGTTCATCTTCGATGGAATTCCATCAAGTAGGAATGGCAATGACCGTATTTCATACATTCCTCTATGTTCATTCCAAAAAAAAAATTCCATATCTATAAATATCAAATAAGATACAGGTATAAGAAATAAAAACCTCACATAGATACAGATTTCTTCTGATAAAATTTTACAGCATCATTTCACAAAAACTGAGGCTGGGGACATCGCGTTCTTTTTCCACCGAAACAAACAATTCAACTTCTTTCAATACAATAAGCTATAAATTCAACCTGTCTGAATCACATCAAGTAAACCAAAATTCTGGATCAGTCCTCCTCCACATCAAGTCCACCAATCCGTTGTCGTCTCCGGTCAAAAACAGCTTTGAAAGATTCACGCTCAGCTCGGATTCGTTCTTGAAATACGCTGTGCTTCTTTTGCTCCACACTATTACGGATTGTTGGACTCTCCTCTTCAGGTAATGGATTTGACTTCTGCACATAAACACAAAATACACTGTTATAAAGTTATCTTCCCCATGAAAAAGTAAATTAGATTTTTCAGCCTTGTTTAAAAAAGAAAACTTCAACTTAGTCAAACATCAGAAGCTTGAAACCAAATATGGAAAATAAAAGATGTACAAAATCTAGAAACTAAATATCTCGCTCAGATAGATTATTATCAGAATTAACACTAAAGAGAAAAGGACAACTGAATAATAGTAAATGTTGTTACTGAAATTAAAGAAACATAAAGTCAAACAACGAACCAGGTTGTATCCAGCACCAGGTCCAATCACCAAAGACAAAGCATTTACCTTCCTTGCAGTGCCTATTGAAAACCCTGTATTGCCAACCTGAAAGGATAATTGCAGAGAAAGGGGGCCGGGGTGCTGAGATTAAGGAAATGCATATAATGAAAGAGCCACAAAAGCAGGTTGTACCACTGTTATTGTTGTAGCCCTGTTTCAATACGTTCCAAACCTACTAGTTGAAATTCACTCTTAACTATAATGGTTTAACTCATTTCCCTTTTTCTTCATTTCAATGCCCTCAAGCAAGCAAGAGAAAAAACCAAGGAAGGAGGTGAGAGAAGAGCAAAGAAAGAATGAAAAAAAAAATGTACATAGAAATATATGTATTAGAATTTAAAAAAGATAGACCAATGAGCCGATAGCTCACATGGCAATATGGCATTAACCATGGTCTTTACCATGGTGTACTTGATGTCATGGGTTCAATCCCTGCACCGTCCCCTTTCCCTTCCCCCTTTCCAAGACCTCCTATGTAACCCAAAAAGAATTTAAAAGAGAGGAGAATGCGACCAAGGTATAAAATTGGAACAGACTTCAAATAGCACTTTCAAGCTTTCAGACAAGGGCATCAAATACATATCATACCTGATCACCCCAATGTACAGATTTTCGTTCCTTGCCATATGGATGAATTAACCCAGACAGAGCATTAATATTGCCCTTCATACCTTCAGTTTGATCAATGTCATCTTCACCGAAATCTTCTGACCATTTGCTTTTACCCAATTCCCTGATTTCCGTAGGATGTTCCCCTTCAGCATCCCATCTCTTCCCATCCTTTAAGGAACCTAAATTTCAAATGGCAAATCAAATTGAAGAATCATGATAGATGTGAAAGTAAAACCAACCCAGAAAACTAATCAAATTGCAATCCAGAGATGATATTGTCTATTATAGCATGGAAAGAACCAAGTAATATTGAATTTCTAAAAATTGAAAATGAATGCATTTTTTTATAAGACCGACTATAAAAGTTGAAATGTTGAATACCATTAAAGGGAGGGAAGGAGATATCATGATAGACACCAATGTTTTCCTCTTTTTAACCAGGTTAAGCACCGCATAGTTATAACTTATAATCCTAACCTAGCCTAATCTTGTCCAATATTATAAAGAAAAATAAGATACACAACTACAAGCACAGTTGACAGTAATTATTAATTAGATTTAGCAGAAAAATGGAACACAGATTCAGATGACTTACTACATATTCAAGAACCCAAGAACATCACATACCAAAAGTAAGGGGAGCAAAGTAAAGAAAGCAAACATCAGTGATCAGATTCACCAGAAAAAAAATGACATTAACAGCATAGGTAAAACACAGCCATAACACACATCAATGGGTTAAAGCATACTACTTGCATCACCTTTGACAGGAGGGTCAACAACTTTCTCAGCCTCCCTTCCTAGCACTCCAGGCATAGCATCACCAAGATCATCTTCCATATCCATGTCTACCTGGAATATATGTCATATGAAACCAGTCACTCCAGGTACACCGCCATGAAAATGTGTATAGTAGACAGACTGAGTTTCTCATTTTAAAATATTCAAATATCTTCAGCAATAAAATCAAATAAACAGCCAGACAGTATATGACCAGCACATATTCTATACCTAACGTCATAGCAAATTAGCAACCATATAATATACTACCTGAACAAATTAAAACAAGTCTAGTTATTATTGTAGCCAGATGACCAAAGGAACAATTACAAATAAACCCAGTGAAACCTAAATAATTGCTTTTCCTTTTTTTATAGAAGACTTCACTATTAAAAATTATCTGCCTGCATCAATCACACACTCATGAACACACATCAGGACAAAGACACTTAGGAGATAGATGAACAGATAACCAATATTCTGAAAACCAGACAGATCATTGAACCTTATTAACAGGAGTATTAAAATAAATAAATAAAATATCTCCAGAAATATTATATGGTTTTATAATTCATATGGAAACTACGCATATCATTCAATTCAAAAATATTCCATAAACATATATAGGTTTAATTAAACATATAGGACAAAAGGCCAAATTTTTTTAATAAGATGTCTATTAACTTACAGATATTTTTGGATGATAATATAAAAAGATTAAACACTTGTTTTTGTTGAAATTTTAATTAGTATGCAGAGAAGCATGCTTGTCAAATGCCCAGCATGTATCTCTTCCACATGCAAGGTGCTGAGTTTGACACGACATTTTGCACGTGTACTAAATATTATTTTTCAGGTGCAGCGTCCAGCATCTAGCCGGGTTGACCACTTCATCCAAAAACCAGCCGGGTGGCATGGTCAAACACATATTTTGACCAAAACAATTTATACAGGTTAACTAGGCTGACACCTGGACCAGTTCATGGTACAATTGGCCAATCCAGTCCAGTTTTCAGAACACTGCTGTTAACTGATCAGAGTCAGGTGTGTGCCAGGTAGTACAATCATATCATTCTCCTACTCCTATTAGGGAGAGGTTTCTTCTTGACAAGTCCATTGGGAAATCTAAAAATCCCTTTTAAGTCCAATCTTTTGTTTGGACAGTGGCACTCAATAGGATAAATTCAAATGACATGTTGCAGATCCATAAGCCTCACACAGCTCTTCCCCCTGGTATGTGTATTGTGCAGAACTAGATGAGAAGCCATGGCCTATTTATTTTAACATTATCGGGAGGTTACTGTTAGCAAACCCCCAATTAAAAAGGTGTATATTAGGAAAAATAGAGGTGCATACAGGGGATCAGAAGCTACAGAAACTAAGCCTATCAGGAATAACAGCCCAAGGGACGGTCAACACTAGAGAAAAGGCAATCGGTAATAGAATATAAATAGAAGGGGATCAATTAGACAGGGCAGGATTGATTGTGAATAAAAGTAGGGAGGGAGAGCCACAGGACCCTTGAATGTCCTGGAAGTATTCTTGTAATTCTTTGTATCATTCATCTCTAGGTTTCTGTAATCACCTCAATTCAGACCCAAAGAGAAATAATAGAGAAATAAAATTCATTTCTTTTCTATAATTCTGGTCCAGTTTCTATTAGTTACTTTGCTTTGGAATAATTTGTTTGGAATTCTTGGTGAAAATTGGGTGTGTCCTTACATTTTGAAGCAGTTTCTCTTGAAACAATTTAAAGGTTTTGGCAAGAATAAGGAAGCCAAAAAAATTTGGCCATTGGGAAGTTTATGCAGTTCTATGTTGTATTTGGTTAAAGCATAATGCCTGCATCCTCAAGGATATCTCTATAGGATTGTGATTATTTCTTCTGTTTGGTGTTCTGATCAAGTTAGCTTTAAGGGGTTTCTATTTCTGATTTGTAGAGAGATTGGACAACTTTGTTGCATTTTGCAGCCTTTTTGGCTCTCTACTATCTCTCCGTTTGTTTGTTTTGCAGGATATATTATCCTCCCCCTATTTGTACCTCTTCACTTTTCTCTCTAATACAATTTCATCTTTAACTCCTCACTCCAAACAGAACATGTGAAACAGTGAAAGTTAGTCCCTAACACTCAAATTGCAAATAAAAAGATCAGAAGACAAAATATATGCAAAAGTTACAATTACCTCCTGGATTCTGCTTTCCTTTAGATCATCCCCGTGAAATAATGACTGTGCCAGTAAAAGAGTCAAAAGGAAGATCCAAGTAAGAAGCCATTACAATACAAATGGAAGTTACACTAATGTTATGGCCTATTATTGCCGACACTTTAACCCAAATAATACCAAATTTACAGCAAACCTTCACATCAAGCTGCAGATACAACGACGGAGCTTCTTCCCATTTCCCAGCCATCTTTTCTATGTCTTCCTGTGTAAATCCATGGACATTCCTGGCCGCACAACCCTGAATAAAGAAAAATATCAAACCCACAGATCAGTAATAGAGCATTTGCTCAGATAAGAGGACTCGGTCATCAATCAGGCCCCAAAACCAGCAAAAACGTAAAACCCAATATCCGAAGCGCTAATCCCCTACTCTGAAAGGGCAACAGGAAAGAATGATGGAAAAGTTCTCTATCACCATTAAATCACCCAACAATTATTAACATGAAATGGAATATTTTAGATCACCAATCATGAAACTTTTATTCAATTTTGTAAGGATCAATAATATTTATCAGCTGGTTGCAAGGCCAAAAGAAAAACAAAAATGATACTCAATGTTGTTCAGTGTGAAGAGAAAAAAAACACACCACAGGATCCTTGTACGTAGCTTCTAAAATGTAAACTTCGTACCCCGATCTCTGAAAGGAAGAAAAAAAAGCCATGAGCGAAGGAAATATATTGAACAAATAGATCTCATGTACCTGCTCTTCAATTCATAGATCTATTAGGCATGGAAAAAAGTATTAATAATTATAATAGTACAGAGGCCACTGGCATTCACGGATGCACTTCAAATGAAATCAGCTTTTAAATCAGAAACATAAAGGCTTGAACTTCGGTAGGAGGCAACTCCATTCACATAAAGTAAATGGTAAAGCAAGTAGCGATGACTTCCCCATTTTAAAGTTAACATTCTGTTATAGGAACCCAAGTGCTTGATTACAGAAAATGGGAATAATTCTCTGTCTCATGATCTCCACCCAATCCCTCCATGGTCTATGTGCAGAAACAAGCATGATTAGATTTTATATTGTTGGGAAAGTAATGTGATAGGAACCTAGTTTATTGATAAGCAAATGGAGCCAAGCTCCTTACAGCAGAGAATAATTCTCTGGAAACTGAAACAGAGAAACAGATAGTGCAAGCTCTTCGAGAGGCTTGCTCTCTCCCTCACAATTCCTAACCCAATTCTTGCCTGACTTCTCTCTCACCCTGCCTCCCTTTATATCCTAACTAACCTGCCACGTTGGCAGGTGTGTTACAAGGTTTACCCCACCCTCTCCCATTTTCCACACAGCCCTCAATAGGAGTAACAAATCCTCTGCTACCCCTCCCCATCTTTCTAGCATGCACCCGAGTCATAGGAGGATGCCTAACACTCTGATATCAAATTCACGCGATACCCTTTGTTGTATACTATTTTTTCCATATAAAATCATGATAAGAAATTGTATATGCATAGTTTTACAAAATTAGGTACATATAAGACACATGAAACATATGTCTGCACCTATTTCTGAGGGAAGATGGAGAGAGTATTACAAAGATATTGTGAGTCGTCTTGAGCACACATGGCAGAGGTTGTGAGAATGAAAGAATTAAGGGTATACCTTTGCAGTTGCCCAAAATTGAGCAAAATCAGCTACCCGCAGATTGCGGTCATCCACTAAGACGAGGCACAAATACCACCAAGAAAAGGGTCAATTGCCGAACAAAACTGCATCTGTAGTTAGTGAACAAGTAGGCAGTGCATGGGCACTGCATCACCACTTAATCTAAAACGAAACTACATTATTGAATTTATTAAATTCTATAACAAGCCAGCATAGAGCCCTCAACCACTTTTCTGACTTGTATGTTTAAGCTTTCACAATTACCTAAGAAAATATTTTTTTCCCTTTTAGTTTCCTGAATAAACAAGGACTTAGGTAGTTTCACATAAACACATCTACCAGAGGAGATTAAGTCTAGAAGTTGGTGCAATGCTATTAAGAAGAAATAAACAAAGGCAATGTCACCAAAATGAGTATAGAACTCACGACAAAATGCAAGAGTTCCCATCTAGAACAAAACCATGACCTCAAATTATGTTAATCCCTTAAAAAGTGGAAATCATCTGTTTTGAAAGTAATTTAGCTATCATGCTTTTTGTTATGCATACCAATAATGAAGGTGAAAACTCCCTCCTCAACAGTCTTCTTGAATGCTTTCAACATGCTTGACCGATAAGCCTGCCATGCAGAAAAACAGCATAAGCAGATCTGGTAATTAAGTGCATATCAAGTTAACTGGTATTCGCATAGAACTTGAAGCAAACTCATGTATTACAAACAAGATTAGAATGCATTAGAGCAAAGAACGTCGGACTTTTCCAGGATTTCTCACGCACAAGCATATTTGTAGATGACAAGTATCCAAAATAAATAAAGGAAAGGAAGAAGGAAATTTCCTGCAACCAGGCTGCCATGGCCTAATTCCAAATTTGCAATCATATAACATGCAAGCCAGCTCCCATTCACTTTGCATTGCTAAAATTAGGTTCCACTGTCCAGCTCCCCAATGTCCCAGTCCTAATAATCCCTGATATTTCAATTTGAAGTGCATTCCAAAAATTACTTTCTTTGGTCACACAAAAGCCTCAAGCCCATACAGTTCGTGTTAATATGAAGTCTTCCCTCACACAAATCTTATAAAAAAAGGTCCTAAGACAAACAATAAACTTGGCACATACAATCCTCTCTCTCTCTCTCCAGTCCATTCCACAACTCATTTCTAAGCAGAGAAATTATACATGCAGTACTATGGACTACACAAATCTAGTACTCTCTCTCTCTCTCCCCAGTCCATTCCACAACTCATTTCTAAGCAGAGAAATTATACATGCAGTACTATGGACTACACAAATCTAGTACTAAAAATCTGAACAAATGACAGCAAGCATTTGAAATATTGATGAAATAACAAATGGCACGAATACACAGCTCAATACAGAAAGGTATTAACATGTAATAGTTACCTCCTCCATTTCAGGTTCATAAAAATACTCCATGACCTTCTTCATTACAGGCTTCTTGTTTCTGCCTGAACTCGAAGATTTTGACGCATCGTTATCCTCAACCTTTTCAACAGTAAATACAATTATTAATACAGCATCCCTCGAACTGACAAAACTAATCAAGACCACATATAGGACAGGATAAGAATGCTTAGCCAAAAATAAAAGCAAGACTGTATACTCATGAACCTTTTCAACCTCAGTCATGAAATAATCATCCATAGAATGAATTCGTGGAGCATCACCGCCATTTTCGACCTCAAGATCACGCAACATCTTTGCTAAGTAACTCTTTCCACTACCTGGAACGGACACAAACATGAGGAAAAATTTCAAACACAAGGGAATAATCAAACTACATGCAAAATGGCCTAGAAATTGCTGTCACTGGTGCACAGGCAGGCTCCTCTACAGAAAGCACAAAGGCAGGTGGCTCTACAAGATGAGCCACACAAATACTCTGGAAATTACTGACACTTTTCACCTTCCACAGAATCCAAAACTTCTAAGATCTGTCATTATATGCATACTATGGATGAATTTTCTTCCAAACTAGTCCTATTCCCCCTTTATATATGTCCTACTAAACAAGCATCAAACAGAGTCAACATGCATAAAAATAATCATTCATCATACAATACAACAGACTTAAGAACACCGGACAAACAACAGCAAATAATAAACAATTAACGAAACACCAATACAAAGCACACCTGGAAGACCTCGAAAGATTATCACAAAATGATCAGGACGGGAAGCTCGATGTGGATGCCAAATTAAGTGGGAAGCATCAATAGATTTGGGTTTCTCAGCAGACAATTGCTTAAATGGAAAAGGTTGGGCATCTCCCAAGTACTGCTTCGATTTCAATGGTTCCTGCTCAAAATTTACAGGAGAAAAAATAAATGCTTACAGAAATGTGCAATGACTTAAAATTACAAATCTAAAAGCAGTACCAAACAAATGACAAGCATACCTCTGGAGAAAAGCCAGTAGAAAATTGAGGAAGGGGTTTACTGTGAAAATAGGGCTGGGGTAAGTAGTGAGCTTCAGGAATTTGTGAATATGATGAAGGAGCCACGGCAGAGGAACTGACAGAGACAGGAAAAAGAGAAGCAGGTTTCTTGGGTGGAGAAAAGTAGGTTTTCAAGTGGGAAGATTGATTGATGGGTGGGTCCAATGGAAGAGGAGGTGGTGGGGAAGAAGGAAGAGGAGGCTGGCCCCTGAAGAACCTCGAAGCCTCCATATTCTCAGAAAAATTGCTGCTACCAGTAGGGTAAGCATAGGGATGATGGTACACTAGTCTTCCATTCAAATTTGGCATGTGATCTTGCTGCCCAACATGTGGAGGCAATGTTACATTACTCGACTGAGCAGAGGGATGAAAATCATGTCTCGTATGAACAGGAACATGATGCTGTGTTCCATAGGGTTGTGGCAGATATTTGTTAGGATCACCATTACCTAACGGCTCAGGAAAAGGTGCATTCATCCCATGCAAATGGGAGTAACTGGGTCCATTTGCTACCGCGATACTATTAGCCTGATGCTGTTGTGGATCTATATTAGTGGTACCATAACTCTGGAAAGGATACGGAGAAGTTTTGAGTTGAGCATGGCCAAAATCTGAACGAAACCCATTTTGATTACTGCTCGGAAACGCAGGTGCAGGTGTACCGTAACTCTGCTGAACCCCATGATCCCGAATCAACTTCAATCTTCGCTCATCTTCACCGGAATCATGAATCCTGGGCCTCTTGAAGTTTCTATCACACTCGCCGAGGTAATCGTTAGGGTTGCCAATGCCATGTTCGTAAAGTTGTGTATCCCAATTATTAGGGTTTCTAAATGGTGGTGTTTGAAAGGAGTGATCGTGATCCCCTTGGAATGGAAATCTAGGGGGTGGAGGACAAAAGGGGAAGTGGGAGACAAAGCAAGTAGGACACATGTTACCTTGGATTGGTATAGGACTAGGAGTAGGACGCCATTGACGATCCATTACGGCGATTCACCAAGCAATTCTTGAAACCCTAGCTAGGCCAACACTGTCTCTTGAGTGATTTTGGAACAGACAGATAGAGAGACCCAGGGAGACACAGTTAGGGGTGTCGGCGGTTTGGATTGTTCGGAGAGAAAAGTTATCCCAACTAAATCGATTCATTTTTTTATATTAAGAACTAATCGATTTTTTTAAAATTAGATAACTGAACCGAACTAATTAAAATCGGTTTGGTTTGATTTGGTCCAATCAGTTTTTTATTAAACATTTTTTTCTTAAAAAAATTTATACACATCATCATTTTTTGTTCTTTTTATGGATCAATTAAAAAAAAATTTATATAAAATCTTAATAAAAACATCATTACATAATTATAAACAATAAATAAGCCTAAAATATTTATAGAAACAACCAAAATTTTAAATATAATTATTTATAAGTATGTAAATTATAAAAAATATATAAATAATTATATGATTTCGGTTTGGTTTGGTTTCATAAATAAAAATCGAAAACCAAACCAAATCAATCTCTTTCCATAAAACAAAACCAAAATTAATCGGTTTTGTTCAATTTTTAATTTTTCGATTCGGTTTTTTCAGTTTTGATCAGTTTGGTTCAGTTATGAACACCCCTAGACACAATGCGTGCCGTGAACCCATCGAGGTGGCTCTGCCAAAAAAAATAGAAAAAATTGTGTTAAAAAATATTACCTAAAATAGTAATTTTATATTAAAGAAATTAAATAAAATTACTTTTAAATAATCTTTTCAATATTATAAGATTATAAAAAAAAATATAGAGGAATAATTTTCAAAATATTATTGATGATTGAAATAAGCCACGTGACTAAACAGAACCTATCTCTTAACTTATTGATTTACACGGACTTAATTTATTTATTAAGTAAGTTAGACTTAGAGTATACATGGATTTGATTATTTTTTTAATTTAAAGTTATTTTCTCTAAAATTTATTTTATTTGTTTAAAGTGTATAAAATTAATTAAAAGTTAAGATTATTTTTTCATTAACTAAAAATAACTTTTTTTAAAAAAATTTTATTTCAAACTTTTAATTATTTGATTTTATATTATTTCAAAAAATTTAAAAGAGAAATACTTATTTGCCCTCAATCAAATAATTTTTTCAATTTTTCTATATATCTTTTGGTAATTTAATACATAAAATGGTTATTTTGTACAATCCAAACAAAACTTTTTATCTTAAAATTCATTATGAATTAACATATCTAAACATAAATTAATTTTCTCATAATTAATTTTCTTAAAAATTGATTTTATACCGAATTAATTTTAACATAATATTTTTTAACAACTAATCCAAACACACACTTAGAACATGTATGGAAAATATTAATTTTTTAAAAAAATATTTTTTTAATTAAAAATTATTTTATCTAAAATTTATCTTATTTGTTTAAAATGTATAAAATTGACTACAAGTTAAGATTTTTTTCATTAACTAAAATAATTTTTTTAGAAAAATTTTTATTTTTAACTTCTTATTAAGTGATTTTAGCTTATTTTAAAAGTTTTAGTAGGTAAATATTCTTTTATCCTCAACTAAATAACTTTTTCAATCATTTCATATATCTTCTGGTAATTTAATACATAAGAATGATTCTTTTTATACAATCAAAATAAAAAAATATTGTTTTAAAATCCATTGTGAACTAACATATATAAACATAAATTAATTTTCTCATAATTGATTTTCTTGAAAATCAATTATACATATAATCGATTTTTAACATAATAGTTTTTTCATAACTAATCCAAACAACTCTTAGACTTTTTAAAAATACTTATTTAGTTAAATGGACCAAGGATGAACTATTTATTTATTATAATTACAAAATTATAATACTTATATAATTTATTAATTATATGTTAATATAATTTATTTATTTTATACACAATACAATAATTATGTTAAAGGTTAGTTTTTTTCTTGTAAGACCACGAGGTGCTCCATCTCTTTGAAGGTAAGACTAATCCTCACTCCAGTGTTGGCTTTACCATGACTACAAGATGTTTATAGGGAGATTCGAACCCTACAATGTAAGTAAAATTCACCTACATGAAATTCAGTTTGACAACTGAACCACAGTTTGTGGTTAAGGTTATATATATTTGAAATCTATAAAATTTGAGCCTATTATCCTATTTAAAGACCTTCATGCAATGTCAGTCTTTAAGTAGCCTTTCAAATTTAAAAAAAAAAAAAAGGTCAACCCAGTTTTTTTTTTAAAAAAAACTTATGAAAAGTAATAGGTTAGGTTAAGATTAAGATTTTGTAAAGTAAACAATATTTATTTAAGGAAAAACCTAACCTAACTTATTTTTACCTATAATTATTGTTATAAAGTTTTTTATATTATTAATTAATCATACACTACCACATCTTTTAAAAAATATATGACTTTTGAAGTAATTGTTGTTAAAATTAAAATTTCTTAAGAACTTAACAATACGTAATTGAGGAATACTATATCAAACTTTTAGACTCAAAGTAGATATTAATTATAGCAAGTAAGAAAAAAAGATAACGATAATGAATTTCACGTTCAATGCAACAAAAAGCATTTTTGTGTTGGTTAGCCAAACACTTGAATAAGGAGGAACTACTGCAAAACTAAAGCAAGCTATAAACAAGCTTCAAAGCGAAAGAGGTCCAAATGCCTTAGCTGAGTGTTAAGTGTCCATTTTATAGTAAAAACCTTGGAGAAGATGCTAGCATGGTCAAGTGGTTATCAGTGTGTTCTTCATGTGTTGAGGAATGTGGAAAATGAATACAGGATTCATTATCAATGTTATCAAATAAACTTTGAATGCATTGCTGATGTCATCTTACACAGTTGCCAAGCGAAGCATCCTACTAAGGTCTTTTGGACGGTTAAAGGCTTAAAGCAGTTAAGTTAATTAAAAAATTGAACTATTTAGTAGTTCGTTGGGTTAGTAAATTATAGCTATGTTTGGATGTTTTTAAGTGAAAGGGAAGAAATGAGAAGGAAAAATAAAAAAACCAGATGAAAGGAAAGGAAGGAGATGAAAAGGAAGTTAATTCTCCTTGTTTAGATGTTTAGGTGAAAGAAATGAGGAAAATTTTCTTCCCCTTTTAAAAAATTGCACGTAAATTTGAGGAATTAATTATCATTTTTTTATTTAATTTAAAATAAATCATTTTCTCTTCCTTATTAGGGGAATCGAAATTGAAGGTCCTGACAAATATCTTTCCACAATTTCCGAGTTTGAAAATTCATTGTACCAGTGCAAACTGAATTTCAACAATGCAAAAATACGTTTTGCCACGTAATGCCTTAGCTTAACTTTATTATTGAATATACTATTAACTTAGCACCTAAATGAAGATAAGTGTGCAAATAACAGGGGAGGATGAGGATTTGCCTTGCATGAAGTAGATGTGTAATTACTAAAAGAAAAAGTATTTGAATGCCTACGTATTTGAACTTTATTTAAATAATCAATTAAATACCTCAACTTTAAACCTTATTAATTAAAAGATTAAAGTTAATAGAAAAATATTCTGGTTATAAGTATTACTCTGGAAAAAAAAAAGTTTAAGTCATATACGCTAAATGTTTTGCTTGTTATAAATTATTTTGATATATCAAATTGTATATTTTTATGTGAGGTTTTTAATTAGTAATGATAAAAGTTCAGTTTCTTAATTAATATATCATAAAATGTTCAACTCATTCAATAATAGTTCATCCATAAAATTTTTAGAAGTTTGGTTTCAAATGTTAAAAAGAAAAAATTGAAAGTCTTTTTCTAAAATGTACACGCCAACATGATTATTTATTTATTTTTTTAGAAATGCAACAACATATTACTTCTCAATTTTACACCCGGACCCAAACCCAACATGATTTTGGATCATAAATGCCAAACATATTGACATCACTTTTAATATCTCATACTAACTTTTGGTCTCTCCAACGCTAAAACAAACATATATGAATTCTAAATTTAATAAGCCAAAAGAGATAAGCATGGGGATTAGTCGTACAGATCCTTTTTTTTTCAAGATCCAATTATCTTAATTAGTTGTTTATTGGTTACTAATCATATTTAATTCCTAATAGACTCGAAACATTTATTATCAAAACCAACACATAATAAATATTTAACAACACATCTAAGATATCTGTACCCAAGAAAAACTGTTACAACATATTTTATAAAAATACTTAATTATATTAAATTCTTTAAATATTTTATAAGCTCCGCTTAAAAATAGCACGCAGAACTGTTAACACCACACATGCTACACAAAAAAATCTTTTATGTTGTCAAGAGAGTAAATAAATTTGCACACTAGTTGTTAGTCGAATCATTTAAATATGCTCGTCAATTTTCCTTAACTCCATTTTCAGTAGTAATAATCACAGCATTGTATTTTGGGGAAAGGGAGATATGTCTCCAGAGAATAAATTTCTATCTTTAATAATAAGAACATATCTGAAGAAAATGATACTTTTTTTTGGGACATAAAATGATACAAATTTAATAAGATTATAAAGAGCGTACCACAGTAAATTTGATACATTGCTAGTAAAACTTAACATTAGACTACATGCAATTTGTTAGAATCTAACTTTGCAATCATATACCTGATCTGTACTTTATTTTTTTGGGTTAGGGGGTAGGAAAACAGTTACTGGGAGGGAAAAGGATAGTGAAAATCGAGAGTTGGTTTAGAAACATAACACTAATTGACAGTGGTTCTCAATTCCATTATCGACTAATAATATATAGAATCCAAAAATAAATAAATAAAAACAAAAAAGTAAATATCATTAACAACAATAACCAAGCTTTATCTCAGATTTAAATGAAAAAATTTCCCCCGATATCTAAAATAGATTGTGAGAAGAGATAAACCACTATATAATTTGTAGTCATGATCCTTAACCACAAATATATCCTGGATACTTAGGACGGGGAGCTATGGTCTCTCTGTTCGTCTATGTGCACTCGTAGAGGATACAGAAACGGATGGGTTTGGTCATTGATAAGTTCATACAGGAGCACATCATTATATAACCATAGATGCTAAACTAATTTCAAAAGCAAAAATGAATCTTGGGAAGGGTCTTACTTCTTTCCACCTTTTAATTCGACTTTTAGTTTGTCCACTCCATCAGCCATCAAGCAACAAAGTTTGGCTTCAGCAGTTAAAGAACAGACCACTCCTTCAATTAATCTCATCTCCTCATGAAACTCTGGATGCAACACCAATGAAGAAAAATTCTCATCAAGCACCAAACCAAGACATTTCACAACATCTTCAAGTTTAGGAACCCAATCGCAAGCATTCAAACCCAAAACTGCCGAGGCTTTTGAACATGGACCCGCTTGAGGAAACTTCTCATATTTCTTCAACCACTTTGCTAAATAGCGAATCAAATTTATCATCTCTTTGCCATTCAATTTACTAAATGAAGGAGATAACATCACATCATTAATGTTTGATGATGCAATCAGATAATGCAAACAAAGCTCAGATGCAGAGAAACCATCATATGCTATCATAAGCAAAATGGAAGCCTCCTTTGCCACAAGTAAATTCTTCCGCTTGAGGTTGTTATCACTCACTTTCTCAATGGCTAACAGTGCTTGGTTCTCCCATTCCTTCTTCACACTTACCATACTATTATAAGCATCTTTCGATGGAGAAAGAAAATACTTCAAAATGCTGAGTATTTCAGATGACCCAAGATCCAAAGCATGCTTAATGCATATACAGAGCAAGTCGGACCTCTTCTTTTCCACTAACCTAGTAACCAGGTTTGAATAACAAGAATGCTCAATAATACCATTAACAATCAAAGCCTCAACTAGTTCCCAAATCTCCAAAGAAACACACACATCCAAAACCAGACCAGCAACATCTTTACCCATGAAAAATCCAAGTTTGTCAATCAAGACCCTGCTATAATCACTATTAGATGAATTGATCCCAATCAAAACTCCTACTTTGTCCCTGATGTTTTCTAGATAGGAATTCAAATCACCAATAAACTCACCCTTATCCATATCATTAGTGTTCTTGAGCTTTGACGTTAGCTGTGTAAAGAACTTTTTGCCAATGTCAATGAGTTCAGTATCAATTTGCGAAATTTGCCATCCAATAAGGGGTTTTACGAGGGACGAGGAAGATATGTCTTCCAGTTCAGACTTTAAATTAGGAATAATATTATCCGGGTTCAGAACAATTGGGTAGTCTGATGTTAAATCAAGTGATTTTGGATTGACTGAAGCATCCTTAATGACTTCCAGTAAAGTCATGATGAAATTGCAACAAAAATATCTGCAAAGCAAGCAGAAGGATAAACCTCAAATTAAGATACTTATTCATATGAAAGAGAATATATAAGAAGAAGATTTCATTCTATTTAGCTGCAGAATTGAGTTTATTATGAACCTCAAATTAAGACAGTTACTCATATGAAAGAGAATATATAAGAAGAAGATTTCATTTTATTTAGCTGCATAATTGAGATTACTTGCATCCCTGTAAAGGACATTAAAAGCTTATTTAATCCTGAAACTGGGACTCTTTTCCATGAGTACTTCCTTTTTAAGAAAAACATTTCCAACTCCAATGATTTGAGAATGACATGAAAAACACAAGCATGTGGATGGAACTACCCAATGCCTAGAATGCAGCCACTTCTACCCGAATTCTTCAAAAACTAGATATGCTAAAGAAACCCTTCAGAAATCCCTCCACACTATGTGAATGGGTAATTTTTAGATATTTTTTACTATGTTCAAAGGGAGTTAACAAAATCTGAAAGCCTACCTTAAAACTCATCAAAACAAGAAAAGTGCATCAATCAAATGAACACAAACATACATCATAGGCATGTAAGTGCAGCCTAAGGTTGAGTATGGACAGTTGCATGGATATAAGAAAAGCAAAGAACAAAAGAAGAGAACCAAGGAAGAGAAAATGGCGAAAGGGGACTAGATTCGATGGAATGGTATCAAGAGACATAAGCTCATAACAAAAGAAACAAAAGCACAACGAAAAACCAACTTGCAAACAACGTTCATAAACAGCAAATGCGAAACATTCTAGACTGCCTAAATGATTTCACAAAGCACAATGGAGTTTGTATTAAAAAAAAAATTGAAAATGAGTAGCGTAAATCTGTCACAAGTTCAAATAAAATCTGGTATTAAAAATATGAAACCAATGTATTTAGAAAGCCTAATGTCTTAGGATTCTAGCAAGAAAGAAGGTTCTCAACTCCAGCTGGGCGAAGGGTGCTTACCTTGTTTGGAAGGACCGAAGGGCAAGGAGCTGAGCTGGAAGCCGGTGCTGCTAGTTGCGTGGTGGGTGCTGGAGGGAGGAGCCGCCGTCGAAGAAACCTACGGGAAGGAGGAGAAGGAGATTGGGAAATTATAACAAGGGTTTTAGGGTTTTAAGAGTTGCTCCTGCTTTTTTTTTTTTCCTTAAAAAAACTTTGTGCTGGGTTTAGGGAGAAAAATGCCATTGGGCCCAGCAATGGAATGGGTCTACCAAGTTAGAGCTTGACCCATTTCCAACTCGTGTAATCTGATGATGATGCTATGAAAGGCCACGCAGGATACAGATGGATTTTAAAGTTTGGGATGAAATGCAGAAGACATTGAAATTTCTAGGTGCAATTGCTATATTAATGGTTGGCAAAAAACAAAAACAAAAACAAAAAAATTGATGTATTAATTAATTTTTTATTTCGTTAAACAGCTATAAAAGTTAAATATTAGTGAAACATTTCAATGTAGTTGAAATAATAATAATAATACTTTGTATTTAATTTTAACAGTGTTCATTTATAATAAATGAAAATTTGTTTTTTTTAATATTAAATTTTTATGTTTATTATAACTAATGAAAATTATTTTGTAAAAGTATTTGTTTAAATTTCATAGAAATTGATTCCAACATAATAAAAGCTAATATTGTACTGATATAAATGAATACGAGTGTAGAAAAGTCTTAGGCTCTGTTTGGTAAGTCTAATCCGCCAGTTTATAGCAGATATAACTAGTGAATAACGAATTTAAAAAAATAGAGTTGTTTAGTAATCAATAGCTTATAAAAAAAATTTAGTAACTTATAGCGTTTTTCTAAATATTACTTGAAATAGCGTTTCAGCTTATAACTTATAGCATATTATTATTATTTTTTGTTTTTACCTTATTATTTTAATTAAATTCCTTCCCCATCCTCTATTAAGTAAAATAAAAAATATTAATCTTTACACTTTCACTTCTTGCGTCTGACAATCCCTGTAGTTCGTGAGTGGCCCCTTATTCCTCCGTCATTTGTCGACCACTATCCTTATTTTTACGAACCTCTCAGTTTTTTTCTTTTACAAGTTCATTTTTTTCTCATCTATCAATTATTGTTTTAGGTATGTGATTGTTATATTTTCAAGTTCTCATTATGTCTTTTGATTTTTTCTCGTATACTCGTGCAACTTGCTTTTCTACAACTCTTTTTAATTTTGATAAGTTTATGTAGTTTAAGTAAATATTTAAATTTGGTATATGGAAAGTTTCTACAATTCCTGAATGATATTGGAAAAGTTGGTTATAGTGGCAATCCTTTTATTATTTTATGCTACTTTCTAACTTTATACACTTGTAACAATTAACAGATAAGAAATAAATGTTTATGTTTTTATTATTTTATGTTATTGCGTAACTTGAATATACATTTGCATTAATCAAAAAATAAAAAATAATTGCATGAATTAAAAGGTTAAAATAACAGATTAATCTATATAGTTTGTGCTTGTTTTTTATTTGGTTCTTATAATTTTTTTCTTTAGATATGAGTCCGTACACTACCATTTTATTACAAAATTTGTCCGTACCGTCAACCTACTTTCAAGCGAAGTTTGTTTTTGTCCTAAGTGTCAAACAAAATCTTATGTGAAGCTTATGCGGCATGAGAGGGATGTTGCATAGGATCTTTTTTGTATTCACCTCAGTTCATCCCATTTCCTTTCAAAGACCCATAAACCCCTACTAACACCACATCCAAATTAAATCCTCAAATAAATCCAGTAGTTTTACCCCCCAAAATTAAAAATCCTAAGGCAAATCAACTTCTCGCACTAATAATAAATAAATAAATCAACTCCACTTCATATTAATTAATGGAACTGATAAATGTTGGAATATTTTTTATTGTAGGCAGTCACCAATTAATATTATTTTATGTTTTAATAAAATGAGTTGATGGTCGATTTATAAGAAAAATAATATGGGGCTTTAAGTTGGTGATTAATTGTCTTGAGTCTTTTTCATCTTATTGGGTCAATGTGGCAGGCGACTATTAGTGTAAGTCTAACCTTAGAGGCTCGTGATGAAAGAACTTAGCTAGGATTGACACATCACATTATATATAGGCTCATTCCCCTCTCCTATCTAGACGTAAGGTTAAGCTTTACCCATTGAGAGCCACATTAAGACTTAGAGAAAGAGAAGAAGACCTAGTCCCTTCTAAATTCTCTTGGTAATTGTTAGAGCAAATAAAGTACAAATTCTACCTTTCTAATTGAGGTGTTCTAAATTCATATATGACTTTTAATTTAATCATACATATGATATCAGAGCTAGGTAGAGATCACCCATAAACAAAAAAGAGAATTTTCCTCTGGCTCTGAGTTCACGCACTAAAAAATGTCTGGATTATATATTGGGAGAATGACTCTTTAGTTCTTTTTGTGAAAGATAACACCAGTTTAGTTCGGCTTGAAAAATTAACTAAATATTCAACTACATTAACCAATAATTTACATATAGTTAACTAATAAATTATCTTTATTTTGATACTTGATACGTGATTAACAGTATGTAAATTATTGGTTAATGTAGTTAAATACTTGGTTAATTTTCCAAACCATATCAAAGAATAATTATCTCTTACAAGCTGCACTATTAAGTCATTTTCCCTTGTATATTTATAAGGATAAAACTCAACTCTTAAAAATAATAATAATTTTATCAATTGAGCCATGATGGTAAACATAAAAATATCTTTGAAATCTTACTCCTTAATGCTTGTCGAACATCCTTTTCTACTCTTGATTCCCTATGTTTAAATAAAGCCGCAAATCATCTTGCAACTCGCACAGTTGTATCGAGTTCTCTAAAGGGAAAATGAGTCGGAAAGCCAACTTGTTAAAAGTGATACTCATTTGATTTATTTTAAAAAATTAATAAATTATTCAACTAATACTAATAATTTACATACAATTAATTATATATTAAGCATTAAAATGAAAATAAATTATTAATTAATTATATATAAATTATTAGTTTAATTAATTAATTAATTAATTAATTTTTAAAACAAACCAATTAAAATTACTGTTCACCAATACCCTTGAGGTCATTTCAACTTCTCTAAATTTCTTACACTATCGATCTTACGTTAGTTTAGCATCAGTAAATCTCGCTTCTTTTATCATGACAGAACGGACATCCAAGGAATGGTAACTAAATATATTAGTAAGAAAAAAGGCTAATCAAAACTTCATAATTTCCCTGAATTTATTCTCAAATCCAAACATGTCAGGGAGGGGTTGGCATGATCTCTGCTTCAGTCCGCTGAATAAATAATACATGCTAATATACTACCTCCCGTCTACATAGCTAACCTCGTTGTTATTTAACTCCTGTCCTAATAGGACTTTTCAGGTAGATGGAGGAATTTCCCAGTGCTTTGGCAGGGGCCCAATATCATAAATAATTTCTCTGTGGCAAGACCATACAAGTTTTATAGCCTCTGGTGTTCCGATTCCTGCACCCCTAGGGTCCCCAGCAGGTCCAAACCTGCATGGCATTATTGTTATCGACAAATTGAAGCATCAATGATCTTACGTACAAGTAAAACAGCCTCAAATTTCCACTTACCAGTGATTCTGTGGAGCCCCGGTTGTCCTTGCTCTTAGACCAGCATAAGTAGTCCCATTTACTGTTTTGCCAATGACTTCCTGCAGATTTATGATTTGACCACAAATAACCATATCAGATTGAGAACCCAACAATACCAAGTAAAGCACAGTTATGATAAATATTTCAGAAGATAAGATAACCCACCCATTTATGTGCTTAACAAACAAGTAGCATGTTAGATATGAGAGAAATTTCAGGCATCTCAATTTTGGAGGTGTTGAACTCTACTAAGTTACCACAAAAATCTTGCAGGTAATTAATCTTATATGCAGAACAGCTATAATTAGAGTCCGATCCCATAAAAAGCTATAAATTAAATTTTATTCCATGAATAAAAACATCAAAGTAATTAATTAAATGATTGTAAGACCTAAGTGTGCAACAAGATAGGCTGATTGGAGCCATACTGACATTGAGACTTGGTTAAAAATTGATAACTGCACCATACCACATGCACCCACACCCAGTAAATCTGAGTTATAAAATCTTGCCTGTAAAAAGAGAGGATCATTTGAAACTACAGCAGCTGTTAAATGCGCATGCATTCTTTCCAAAGCATCCAACACAAGTGATAGTTGATCGCTTTTGTAGTCAGTAATGACCTGGGAATATATACAGAACTTATTTATCTCACATAAAGAGCCGACTGATTATATATATATACACAGAGATTACCTTGGCCCCCTTTGTTTTTATAAGGGTACTGGTAACCGTGTATCTCATGAAATGTAAATATTGCAATGATAAATAAAATAATTATGTTTCAACTAAGTGGGACAAGTAGCCAAATATTGACCCCTAATTGTGAAAGGACACAGGTACCCTCGCAAAAAAAAAGAGTATCAAAGAAACCTCATATATATATATATATATATATATATATATATATATATATTCACAAAGACATCTGAAAACTTTATTTTCATGTTCCAAATATTCCTTTCCATACCTGAAAAGGGCCGAAAATTTCTTTTGTCACAAGCGCATAATTCTTGTCCTTCATAATTTCGTCAAGAGGAATATAAATGGCAGTCGGTTTAAGTGCACCATAAATCAATGGAATTGAATGGTCCTCTAAAGGCCGACCCCCAAAGAGCAGCTTTGACCCTGGAATCTCAAGTAATTTATTCATGTGTTCTAGCATTGAATCAGTCGTAACCTGCAACAAATGAGAAAAGCAAATCAAGAATTTCAACTGAACAGAACATGTCTTATCATTACAGAAAAGAAAGCAAATAATTATTCAGTGGGAGATGCACCAGCAAATTAAGCACCATATATTGTAAGTTTATAACATCCTGGTTGGTTGCAGGAAGAAATGTTTATCAAAAGAACTACTCCATTTTTGGATAGATAAGGGTCCACAGTCCACCAACAAGGACAAACAAATAATGGGCAACCTATATCAGCTAAGGCACAAACTTTGAAATTTGACTCGTCATCCCAAAAGGCACAAACTTTGAAATGCTTCGGGCATTATTAGTGATCACAATGTGCCTCTCAAGCTCAAAGGAAAATTCTACCTAACAGCTATAAGACCAGCAATGCTTTATGGTACCGAATGTTAGGAGGTAAAATGCCAACAAGAGCATCATAATTTAAGGGTTGCAGAGATGAGAATGTGGCGGTGGATGAGTGGACATACAAGAAAAGATAAAACCAGGAATAAATGTATTCGAGAAAAATTTGGAGTAGCATTTATTGATGAAAATATGACAAAATCTCACATAAGATGATTTGATCATGTGAGGAGAAGACCAATGAAAGCCCCAATAAGAAGAGTTGATCATATGGAGGATAGCACGATAAACAGAGGTAGAGGAAGACCAAAGACAACTCAAAGGAAAATCATTAAAAAAGACCTTGACCTAAATGGTCTTTCCGAAAATATGGTCTTTGACAAAGCACAATGGCGTCATTTAACCCGTGTAGCCGAATCCATGAGAAAAGGCTTTTGTTGTTGTTGTTATCCCAAAAGCATTATCATTAATCAAATATATAAATAAAGAAACACAAATCAGTATTCAAACTTATACAGGCCTGTTAATCAATTTACAACAGATTGATCTAAATGACCGAGGACAAATCAATTGTGATATCCGGCAACATTTGGTATTTAACCTGAAAGCAGTGACTTGTACCATGCCTCCCCCCAACCCCCTTCTTTAATCATTGCGCAAAAGCATGGTTACTGTCTCCATATTGTACAGTAAAAGGGATGATCATTAACAACATTGTTGTGTATAACTTATTGCAATTAACACTATAATCCGTTCATATGTTTAAAGTTAAAAATATACAAAGTAGTTTTGACTTTCAGCACCTAATCTTAGAGAAGAATGCCATAAACTGCAAGGGGGCCACCAAAACAGTTTTAAATGTTAAATCCTAGGTCAATAGACTAAAGGAACTACAATTAAAAAAAAAGATACGCATACTTACAGTGAGGACTGGGCCAATTGTCAAGTCCTCTAGCTTTCTTCTCTCAGCAAGATCTTTCAGCTTAGATATCAACGAAGTATTAGACCAGTTCTGAACAAGGGAAATTAAAACTCCCTGTAGTTAGTAATATTATAAACTTCCATGAATGTAAGACACAAAATATAAAGTAGTTCTTGAACACAGTAAACCATGAACAAAGTCCACAAAAAAAATCTAAGTGACTGACCTCATGCATAAATAATATTGATTGTGCCGAGCACTTCTGACCACTGCATGCATATGCATCCTGGTCACAGACCCATGCAATGTAATCTTCCTGCAATCAAGAAACAAGAAAGAAACTATTATAGAACAGAAAATTGAGTCAGCGCATTATAAAATCCACAAATAATTATAAGATACCTCTTGGACATCAGGGCCCAGTATTTTCCAGTCAAATCCAGCATCTTCCAACTTAATGCGACCCTTCAAATCGACAGCCAACTTCTCTGCCACTCTTGAACTACCAGTAAAGAGGGTCATTCGTGGATTTGCCTGTAAATACAAAACTACTTCATGATTCAATACCATTTTAAAAAAGAACATGTAGCCACAAACTGATACAGATATATCACAAAGTAAGGGAACTCAGAAGACAAGATGATCCAACAAAAGGAGGCCAATATGAGTTGAATATTGCATATCATCATGAAAGAAAAATCAGGAAGTAAATTGGGAATCTTTCAGGAATAATATAATGCTCTGCAGAATCAGCAACTGAATGCAAAAAGAGGTACCAAACAACCAACCTCCTGCAACAGCTTGTTCATTGTCTTCCCATCAGAATTTATGTAGTCTACATCTTCTACAGGCAAACCACAGCTATGAAGCAGACGCAACATTTGCTCCATAACAATGCTCACCTACAACAATTTCAGTTGATAATTCAGAATTACACTGCAGAAAGATTTGAATATAAAAGACAGAGTAAAATTAATATTTCCAAAATCCAACACAAGAAAATCAGAATAAGAATGCCACCGGGCAAAAGGATACAATGGTTTCTACCACTTAATGGAAATACCAACCAAATCAGAACATATCTCATGGCAGGAAATATGCATAAGGTATCCTTCTTGTATGAATTTTGTATTAGATGTAATGTCATAAAAGTCTGCCAAAAGTACTCACCTTGCTATCGACTTTAAGGACTGGCTTGTTGCCCATATAAAGTGCACCCATCAGTTGAAGGACTGGAATCTCTAAGGGAAAATTAAAAGGAGTAATAATTGCCACCTGCAGAACATACTTTCAGTTTTGAGATTACACCAGGATAGGAAGGTGAATGTTTATGGTGTGAGAAAAAAAATCTAAAGATTCACTTATTAAACCAGACACTCATGGAAAAACTGCATGGCATCTCCACATGGCACCACTAATCTAAACAAAATTCAATTCCACATCAAAGAACATCTTATTATTTAGAAAATTCCACATGGCCCTGGCTTGGAATGGGGCAACCTCCCCTCCCCCTAAACTTTTTTTCACCAAAAAATTTAAAAATAAAAATCTTATTCTTTCTTCTTCTTTTTTCCTTTTCTTGAGTATAAGTCATATCAATAGGACATAAAAAACTTATATTCAAAGAAAGAACGAATCTAGCTTATAAAGACTGAGCTCTTGTAAGCAAGAATAACTAAGTCTATGCTATGTTTGGATGGAAGGTAAGAAGGGAAAAGTGACCCAAACCCTTGTTCGGAAGATTTTTTAATGAGGGGAAGTGAAGGAGAAGTGTTCCCCCTCATTCCCTCTCAAAGCTCTAAAATTCTTACCCCTCAATTTTGGGGGAGGAGGGGGAGGTAAGCTGAGGGAAAGGGTTTATTTTAAATTAAATAAGGGGAAGTAACTCCCATTCCCTCTACTTTAACTTTAACTCCCAAACAAGGGGAAGATAATTCCCTTCATTTCCTTACTTAAACATCCAAACAAGGGGAAATAACTCCCCCTCTATCCCCTTCCTTCCCTTCCCATACATTCCCCTTCACTTAAAAACTTCCAAACATGGCATAAGTCTAGGGTTTGCCTTCCCTTCAGATGTAACTAATTGAAACCTCAGACAATTTTTATTTCTTAATAACCACAAAGGAAATTAGCCACTCCAACTATGGTCATCAATGTATACAAGCTTGATACACAGATGCAACTGAATTAGCATATTAAACAGTTATACCACGTTCCACCTTCTTAATACTAAATCAGAGCCACAAAGTTAGGAAAATTGCTTTTAATTTTTCATTTCTGCCATCTCTTAGAGTACACTTAAACCTATTACTTCCATAAATTAACGTGCTTGACCTCAAAGTAATTGATAATTTTGGGCACAACACAATCAACAGTCACAAGTGGTGTGAGAGAGAGAGACATGGAGACTTTTTTTTGCCCTTCAGAATAGGGTATACCAATTTAAAATAATAATAAAAATCCTTACCGGACCATATGGCCAACGAAAACCATGACTTTGCTGTCCAAGATGATTTCCAGGTACTGCAAAAGACCTTGCCAGGAAACGAACCTGCAAGATTTTGTTGAAATGAAGCAAGGACAAAGAAGAAATCACTAAAGAATGATATGAACTTTTTTAATAAACTTATTAGGGAAACCATATAAGATAATGTTTTAAGTTCTGTATTGATTGGACAAAATGGTCTGTTAAATTAATTATATCAGGGATAAATTCTTCTACTAAAGAAGAAGCCAGGCTTCAATGATAGAATTCAGAAGGAAATTGGTCAATAATACCACTCAAGGGGGAACTACCAATTAAATGAATATCAATTTAGGTTATTCCATCATTCCATATCAGAGAATGACATATTCTGTTAGGAATCCCTTTTAGAGATAGGGAATAAGGGGCTAGTTTTTTAGAGAGAAAGAGAAAGAACGAAACAAATCTGTATGCCGTGCTTTGCAGCGGTAGTGTTATTGATAGAATGTCTAAGAATTGTACAAAGGAGCCCTCTCCTTTCTCACTGGAAATACCCAGTCAAAACTAATGAAAACCAAGATCCCCTCCAATACAGTCCCGTGGGTTATTTATAGTTTTAACTTCTGCCCCCCCCCCCCCACCCCCATCTAACTGAAAGACTAATTACATTTAGTGCCCCTTTTTCTTTCTCACATATACCCTTAGGACCTTTGGTCCACTCTGCTGACTTTCAGGCCTAGCATATTCCTACTTGGGATTTCACTTATTTAGCACCAACATGTCTTATTTTGGCGTACCTGATCTCCTGAGAAATTCTCTAGAAACTTCTGTGTTACATAAACTTCACCAAAAGCCTGCTGGTAACTCTTTGGAGAAACCCTTTGTATTAGCCTTGTAAAGAAATCTGAAACCTGAGGGTCATGCAGCATAAATTATTTAAAGTTTCCAATTAAAGAAGAAATAAGCAAGATCTTGAATACAACAGTTGACAAAGCACAACACATGACTCACAAAAGTAACAAGGGGAAAAAAAGAAAGGAAAAAAAAAAATCTCTCTTTAGTTTGAAATACCTTAGGAAGCGATAGCATGTGAGCTGCCTTAGCAGATATCTCTCCAAACATAAGATATCTGCAAAAGATTTATAATAAAACACCTCTTTAGACCTCATAAAGATGGCCAAAATAAGAATGAAAGAATTGATATCACAATCTAAAGCATAAAATACCTATAACTAAAATGCCCAAGTCAGTTCCATTCTTTGAGTGAATATGACAGGAGTATGACAGTAGAAAGTTTATTTATTCTTACTCTTATCTTATAGCTTCAGAATACCAAGGTCCCATGGATTTTAGTTACTCCTCTAGAAGAAGTCTGAAACCAACTGGATTGGAAGTCCATTATGTAAACCAACCCTTGTTTAGTCAGGAAATATGGAAACACGCCTCAAAAGGATTAGCACTCCCATTTGCACCTTTAAACCAACCATCTGAAGATTGCCTCAGGTTTCCATTTCAAAAGGAAAGTAACTAAATTCTTGTATCATTGACAACAAAAGGTCAAAGCCTCTGGGAATAGTCTAGATAATCCACCTATGTGTATATGCTGATGTTCAACGAAAGAACCCATGTGGGCAACAGTCCCATATAATAGACAACATAAGTTAAAAGAGGTTTACATTGAAGGATAAGGTTCCCATCAATTTTTTGTTTCTTGACCTAGGTGTCCAAGAATAAAGAAATCTTTATATGTTTCTTTAAAGAAAATGGAGAAGAGATAAGAAGGACAATCTGTACATACCTCTCTGGAGCCTTAAAAGGATTGTGTAGCCCATGTTTGGGACAGTTGGACAAGCTTTCCACAAAAGGCTGATAAGTCAAACAGATGAAAATTTTTAGTTTAGAGCTCTGTCTCAAACAAATTGTGGAATTTGAACCAACTCATCTATAGCTTTCAATTCAAAATTTTAATTTCTTTTTTCAAGACAAATACTTCATTACAGGGATGCACCTGAATGCCTATTTCATCAACTTCAGCAACTTTAATAAATGAATCTCCATTTAAAGGATCCACAACTGTGTTCCAGGTTGAAGATCCAATCCATTTACCCTGCACTGAAAGTGAAGACAACACATTCAGAGTGATGTTCATGGAAGCATGCCACAATAAGTTTGATTAAAGTTGAATTTATTGACAACCATGTGGTGCAGAAATTTACAATTGGTACCATTCAGATTTTGATGAATTATGAATAAAAGAGGAAATAAAAAAAATATGGGAAATCTGTTTAAGAACTTAGGATTTTTGCATAAAAAATATTACTACTCCCTCCTTTTCCATCACATTTCCATTTTTTTTTATAAACTTAACAAACTGCTGTTGGATTTCATATATACTTGAAGAGCAGAAAAGACACCTTGCAGACAGAATCAAGGTAAAATACAATTGGAAAAAGAACAAAGCAAATTTTTATGATGGTAACCCTTTTTTATTTTTATTCACCAAATTTATCCAAACTATTATGAATTTTATAAGGTGACTAATGCCTATCTGTGAACAACAGAAACATCTGAGGTTGCAGGGACTACCCAAGTTCTGGACTTCAGCAGGTCTAGAACCTGATATCTCTTCAGCTTCTACAGTGGCAAAGGGTAATGAATGAACACACCTGCTAGATATTGTAAAAATGAATTTAGTGCTCAAAAACCATAATAAAAAGTTTATTAAAAAGTATATTAATGGAATAAAGTAATAAACTATTTTGGGAATATAAATAAATATCAGTGTTGTTAAAGGCGCCTGATGCGGCCGCCTAGGCGGTGAGGCGAGGCGGAAATCTGAAAAAACGCCACAAATGGCCTGAGGCGGAGTGGCTTGCATGATATGGCCCTGATGGGGGCACATCATGATCTTTTGCCAAATTTCCTTTATGCCCTCACTTAAAACACCCATTATCCAATTGGTATCGATTCTAAAGGGTGATTTCGGTCTAATCACCCCTTTTGTACTAATTCTTAACCCTAAAAGCAAAGCTAACACCTAACAATCACAATAAGCCGCTACTGCGTTCTGTTCTGGAGAGCAAAAAACAGAGGAAAAACCTGCGTGCATTTTCTGGAGAGCAGAACACACAGGTTTTGGTGGAGCTTCTTCTGCTGAAGCCGAGGGGCAAGCAGAAGCTCTCCCTTTCCTAGCTTTCTTGATTTCCTCACCCTTTCCTTCTTTGGTAAGCTCTTCCAAACTCCCTGTTTTTAGTGTTTATATGGCAACCCAAGAGGAGTCATCAGCTTCTAGGGGAAAAGATATTGGTTGGAAGTACAATCATTTGAAGGACCCTAAAAATAGGAATGCCGTGACATGCAATTTCTGCAATAAAACTACAAATGGGGGTATTAATCGGGCAAAACAGCACCAAATGTGCAAGGCTGGTAAATATGCATAATTTTTGCTATTTTTTAAATATCCGCATCACTTCGTTGATGCGCCCACATTGCCTCACCGCATCAAAGCGATGCAGATTTTGGGGTGGCCGCATCAACCCGCTTTTCGACTCGTGACAACACTGATAAATATGGCATGAAAAAAGACATAAAAAATAATTAGTATGAAATACATTTATAAATCTGCAAGATTCAAACATGTGTTGTCATACTAGACCGTGTGATGAACTATCACCAATCAAAGCCAATTCTTGTTTGTTTGTTTGTTTTATTTTTTATTTTTGTAAATGGGAGGAAATCTGAAAATTCGATTGTGAGTCGTTTAACTAAGCAAATATGAACAAACACAATGCCCCAGCTGTCTTTGAGTTCTGAAAAAATGGACCAACCCAGTCAGTTTAAGTAGATATAATAGGACCTTAATGGCAAATCCAATTGAACCCCGGAAAACCAGTAAATTGCTGTCAATAAAACATTTATTATGATACTAATAAATCGGTGAATTTATATTTTGCTTTAGTGTTATACTCTTGCTAATAGCTAAACAGTAAATCAGCTCCGGTTATTATTAGCTAAATTCCTAGCACCCTAATTTACTTAATCAAATCAACTTATTTTAATATGTTTTGTAACAAATAGCTAGAAAAAACACATTTTTATTTTAGTGTTGTACGATGAAAGACACCTACGTTGGTCGTTGAACGAATCAAAGTTCCAACAACCACACATTCAACGGTTTCACAGGGAACCGGTGGCTATTTCAGCTAAACGACTCTTGGTCACGGGAACAAGTCATTTGGGTATCGAATTGATTAATGATAAGAACGCAATAACAGTCACCAAATCAACCACACATCGCAATCGCATCGCGAAGCAAAACCAAAATTATTAAGAATTGAATAAATTCGAATCCTTTGTCATTTCATCTCCGAGAAAGAAGAGAAAAAAAAAAAAAAACTCAGCATTGGGAACTCGGAAGAGAAGAAAATTACCGAGAGAGAGCGAAAGCCTTGTTTGTGTGAGGAGTTGAAGCTTTCACTGCTCTGCTCACAACAAACTTGAACATGTTGTTTCCGTGCGATTAGGTTGTAGAGCACTCACTTCAGTTGAGTAACTTGAGTTCAGTGCAAAATGGGTGATCTTCTCTCTCTATTTATAAACAAAATCAAAACGACAAAGCTGAGGGTATGGGCGTCGTTTCAATTCAAATGGCGATAGATTATTGGGAGGTTGATATGATATTAAGTTTAGTATAAAATAAAATGAATTGAAAAGAATTTATTTATTATTAATGTTATAGTAAACATTTAAAAATTTATTAAAAATAATTAATAATTAATAAATATTTAATAATTCATCATAAATTATAAAATAAAAAATATAATTACTAAAATAATCCTAATCTTTTAAGACCTACAATCACGTGGACTACGTATCGATAAGTCACTCGCCCCCAAGTGTTACTGTGTTAATGTGTTTGGGAGATGATGCCATGTGGACACACTATTGGCTTTCCATACACCGCCCTCCTACATGTTCTTGCTTCAACTAATGTGAGAAATTCTTAGATCTACGCTTTTCACGGTAATCCTCAACGGGTTTCATGTTAATAACGTGGTTATAATTGCTTACTTAAATTCAAATTTATTGTAATATTAAACTATTGCATTAATTTTTTAGGTAAATATTTTAAGAAATCAATATGTATGAAGGTCTAAAGCTAATTATTAGAATGAGACATCTTTTACTGAGATTTATAAAAACAAATTATTAGAATTTTATTACGCAAATTTTCTATTACAAATATTCAAGCTCTTCTAATAGGCAAGACGTAATTTCGATAGAAGAATTTGAAGTTAAAAATGAAAAAAAAAAGTCTCAGAAGAGAGCAAATGAGGGGGGAAAAGTAAATGTTATAAATAAATAACAAATAATTTTATAGGAAAAGAATAACTGTTGGTGCTCTATAAATACATATAACCATTGGTTAATAAGGAATGAGATAACTAGTTGAGAATAAATTGTAGGAAATGAGAAAATATATATTCATTAGACACTTAATTATGAACGTGACTAATGAGATTATATATGCAGGCTTTTATTAATAATATTTATTATTACATATTTTTTAAGATAAATTTTAAAAATGAGAAAAATAATTGAGAATTAATGGAGATGCTAGATTTGATAAAAAAATTAGTACAAAGCACTTAATTTGAAAAGGTGAGAGCATATAGTCATTTTATTAGTTATATTGACTTTTACATACTTTTAATATAAAATTTAATCAATATATAATTATAAAATTGTCAGTCCTATAAAATAGGAGGCCTAAAACAGAGTTTTGATAGCTTTAACCTCCAGTCGTCCTTGCAATCCAAATAATGAAAATTCATATAAATATTTCAATGTTTGAAATTATTAAAAGATAGAATCAATTTAACTTATTTTGACTTAAAATAAATTTTTGTGTTGATTTTTATTATAAAAATATATATTTTGAATTGATTCGTAAACCAATTTCTTATAATAGATTTAAAATAAACTAAATTCATTTTATTTTTTCCGTACATTAAATTCATTTTATTTTATTATGAGAAAAATTATTAATTTTAATAATAAAAAGTGAGATTAAATTAAATATACTCAAATTCAATTAAATTTGATTGAATGTTTTTATGTATATAACTAAAATTATAAAAATGTCAAAATCAAATAAATCATTATCTTAAAAATTTTACAAGATTTTTTATTTCTAAATTAAATCAATTCTCAAATTTTTTAATTTCAAACACATAATAAGATTTTAATTTTAATTCATAATTATTTAATAAGTCAATTTTTTTAATAGTATGACAATATTTGATTGAATAATAATTATAAAAAAATTACTCTAAAAATGGGTTTTTTTTAACTATTTAGGGCTTAAAATGACTATGAGTTTGTTTGGATGAATTTCTAAATTGTCTCTTTATATGTGGTGGATTAAATTACCTTTTAGAAAATTATTTTTTTATAATTTTTAGAAATTAAAAATTATTTTATATTTAAATAAAATATTTAAAAATATTTTTTAGTATTTGAACAACTTTTTAATGTTATTAAAAAATGACTTTTATATAATCACAAAAATCTAGTTAAAAATAAAGCACAAATTGTGCTTTGTTAGGTGATTTAGCACTTTTTTTTATAAAATCTCATCTAAACATACTAAATTTTAATAAGAATACTTAAAAAATATTTATAAAAAAAAAAACACATCCAAACAAGTACTATGATCTTTTTAAAAAATGTTTTATAAAATGTAAAACTTATTTTATATTTAAATGCAATATGTTTGAGGATTATTTTAAAATATAAGAAAAGATTTTTTTCTATAAGCATAAAAATATAATTAAAAAATACAAAAAATATTTTGTTTAAGTATTTTAGTTTTTTTAAAAAAAGTTCACCAATAAAAAATTTAAAATATAATAAAAATGTTTTTTTAAAGAGACTGTTTTTTATTTAGAAAGAAAAAATGCATCCACAATTACTATAACATACTACCATCCCCATTACAACATTAATCAAAATACCACTAAGACCTTTTCCCACACATTATTTTTTATAGGACTCTTGTTCTAAGCTAAGGTTTGTTATGAAATCAGCACAAAGATTACCTTCTCTTATAATAAGGGACGGAATGAAGTGTAGTGTTAAAATAGTGAAATGTATCATTATTTAGACGCTGAAAAATGATACGAAAATGAATGAAATAAATGGGACTTTATTTGTCCCTATACCACTATTTTTTTATTTCCCCCCTAAAAATTAGGGGGTAACAAATAGAATAATACTATTTAATCCAAAAATATGCCCAACATCTTAGTGCCCGAATTAGGTAGAATTTTCACTTCATTATATATATATTTTACTTTTTGATTAGTTTTCCGTTTCTTTCTTCTTTGTTACCCTCTACCCAATACCCAAGCCCTTTCAAATTCCTTGTCTTGCCTATCTGATTCATTCTCCCCCATTTGCCGTATCTTCCCTCCAAATTCACCTTACCCTTTTATCTTTTTTATCATCAATGGCAATTGTAGTTCCCTAATAGCAGTTCTACAACAAGTGCAAGGAGGACATCTGCCAAGCCATTGTACGAGCTGTCGTTGATGCCATCAAGACTAACCTTTACTTAGGATGAAAGTCCATTAATTCGCCACCAAGATGCTTGCTGAGCTCTTCAAGTCCCAAGACGTTGTCGTTGGCAACGGCACCACCATTGTGGTTGTCATTGTCGGTGCCCTCATTGAACAATGTCATTTGCTCTTCTCATATGACATTTCACTCTACTGTAGTTTCTGATTCATTGCACAAGGTTTCGATGAAAGCTATTGATTTGCTTACGGCCATGGCTATGCCTATCGAGCTCTCTGATCATTAATCAAATCTGCACTCCGGTCAACAACAAGGTAGCACTCAATGTTGTTGGCGTCGCTTACCATTGATGTTGTGCGGTCGGTGGTGAATCTTGTGAAGTTTTGTTGTGATGAATGTTCTTAGCTTGCATTTCAACATTTTAAATTTGTTTTTAAAAACTATTAATTACATGTAATTAAATTGCCACCTCACTTAACCACCTCATTCTGGCAATTTTATTCGGGTGATTTTTTCTGGCTAACTAGCAGTACTCTAACAAATATAATGAATTATGGAAAAAAATTATCCTTAACTTTATATTGTTGTGCTTGAAATAATGATAATATAGAAAAAACAAATTAATAAATCTTGTGATTTCATTAACTTCTATTATAATTTCTAAATAAGGAATTTTTTTTCATTTTATCATTAAAAATCCATACATATGGAAACTTTATTCCACATCATCAATTTATATTCCATTATATACCATTTCATTTTATCTATTATAAAACTTTCAAACATAACTTTAGGATGTAACAAAAAGAAACAGGGTGATTAACCAATTTAGCATCAATTTAGAAGGTAATTACTAAACTGATGTTGTTTCGAAACATTTTTCTTATATATACAGGGCAATTTTTGTCACCATGGCAGCCCCTTTAATTTTTTTTGTTACATAGGCACCGCACTTGTGCTAGTTCACCACTTGAACTAGCATAAATATTATAACTATTTAATAGTTATACTAATATCATTAAATAATCATTAATATACATGTGAATCATTTTTAACTTATATAACGATGTTAAAGAAAATGCAAATAATAATAAATGACGTTTAATCAAAACCATGGCTAAATGACACCGTGTGGCCTACTGACAGGGAAAATATATATATAATTAAAGGGGTTGCCAACGTTACAAAAAATTTCCAATATAGATTTCAGAACAATACTAATTCAGTAAATAACTTTTAAATAAACACTAAATTGATTAACCACTATAAGAAATGTATATTTTTTGTGTGTAAATTAACGTATTTTATTATTCAAAAAATAAAACATTAATTTTATAAGGTATAATTAGACATATGAAATGAATTTTTTTTAATTATTTTTTTTATACACATTATTTTAAAATTTAAATTTAAAATAAAATATTTAAAATGAATGAGTCTTATCTACCTTGCTCTAAGAAACGTTAATCTAATGATCTCTCAGTCAACTTCAACGTTCTGTACCAAAAAAATATCAACTTCAACGATGCATCCGACGTGCACTTTATTTTTATTCACGTGATGGACCTTATTCACGTGATGAATCTTACTGTTATTCTTATTTTCAAGCATAAGGATAAGGATTGTGCAGCTGAGTCTGACCGTTTTAACTTTCCACGATGGCCGAGTACCAACACCACAAAACGACGAGCGATTTTTCTTTATTTTTTATTTATATTAATAAAAAAATCCCACCGTAATCGGCTAAAAATGTAAAATCTGTTTCTTTTTTTTAGGATCAAACTTTGGTTAAACGTTCCACCCAAAAAAAAAAAAAAAAACTTTAGGTTAAACGAGGTGGTTCAAATTCCTCGTATGAATTAGCCCATTACTAGCTATTTGGACTTTTTGGACTTTCCAATTTCTGATTAAGGAAAAGGGCCCGCCTTGTTCAACACAAAGACATGAATGGAGACTTGGAGAGAGTCCAAGGTCCACCAACCATTTCTTTATATAGGACCACAAGTTGGAATACTTTTGAGGACCCAAAAAAAAAAAAGATAGCAGAAGAAGAAGATTACTTGAGGGTTGTAAAGACGGAAAAAAAATGCAATTATCTGAAGTTGATGACGTATTTTCTCTAAACAATACGTCTTCAATTCAAATCCATTTTTGAGTATGCTTCAGTTGATAAAACATATAGAATAACAAACATAAAAGGTTAAAAAGAGACAGTATAGTAAATATAAAATTTTGGACTTTTACAAGAGACCCATAAGGGAAGGATTACTTTTGATTAATTCTTGGAAGTTGCTTCCAGTTCCAGACACGGGCTAAAAAATTATTCGTACCAAAATTGATTATGTATGAAAATTAGTCCATTGCTATATATAACTATGAACGTAATGTCATCAACATCCACTTTTTTGTCAACTGAAAAATAAACGTGAGCGTTGATTTGGCATGTAACTTAAGTCATAACGAATAAATCAATATCTAGCGGAAGCTGCTAAGGAATTTGACTTCATCACATGCAAGATAAATAAAGACAAAAATCAATATTATTTAACAATTTGGTTGCAATTCACATTCATATATATTGCTTTATTGATTTCATTCATGTAAGATCTTATTCATTGACTTTCAATTTTTTTTAAATCCAATATTTATGCATCGTTCTATCACAAAAGTGATTTAGTGGTGGAATGATAATGCATGTCTATATATTCATTTATTTACTTAATCACAACCCTTTCTGATTTTGATTTTTTTTTTTTGTCTTTTTATCATTTCGTCTTTTAATTAATAACGCTAACGACCAAACTAACTATAAGATACAAATGCCTGACTTTAATGTATATGCCACAAGATAATGCAGAGCTAGCGTGCTCTAAATTTTCAATATATTATAATATGCTACTTTGATTAAGTTAAAGCACTCTTTGGTGGAAGTATTTGTTAGACATAAAATGTAAAACTATTATTTTGTTAATTTGCTCTCCACGATTAATTTGAAATATATAGTTAATTATCAACGCAATACTAATGCATGTTTACCTCACAACGTAATTAAGATTTAAATAGTTCTTTATAACACCCAAAAAAAGAAAAATAGTGATTATTCATTTTTTCGATCTCAAGTATCAACACGATATCATGTAAGACCTATTCATCTACCTTGCCCACTTCCCCTTGTACCAACAGCACCATAATTAGTTACCATTAATACTGCAACCCAGCATCTTTGGCTCTCAAGCCCAAACCTTCCCTGTGGTCCCTTGAGTTTGATGCCTTGTGCATGGGCCACATATTTTAGTTTTCGTGAAAAAATATGAAGCTTGGTAGGAATTCTAGGTGCCACAGTCTACATGGTATTGCGGCTTTTTTGCTTGTTGACTGCAATAGAAGATCTTATTACGAAAGGTGGCAAGTGGTGACAAATAATAGTTGTGTGTGTGTGTCATTTTTTAAGCACTTAAAACTAGTAGGAAATTGCAAATTGGATGACATTGACATGTATTGGCATGGGTTGAAGGTTATAATTAGGGCCGGGTAATTAGCCATTATAGTTGAATTAGCTAAAAAGAACAAATTATACTATTAATACAAGGAATATGTTTAACTAGGAGGTGTAGTTTAATTTGTCACTGAAAGCATTCTGATTTTAAGGTTAAACTGACATTTGAAGAGAGATTAATTTCATATTCAAAAGGTGTATGAATATCTTTTAGTCTATTGAAAAAAAAAGAATATGTTTGAGAAACAAAAAAACATATTCACAATAGATGATAGCATATAAATTTATATTTGAAAAAATTTGATATTATACATAAGTCTTCTAATAATATTACAATAATATAAATTTTTATTATTCTAATTTTTATATACATAATAGCTAAAATTATATAACGGCTAATAAATTTATAACTCAATTGAGACTAGATGAAGTATTTAATATTTGAGAGTGATATATATAACTAAAGAAGAAAACATATAATGCACGTGAATCAATAATTGAATAGTATCTTAAAAGCAACCAAGCATTTATTTTTTAATAACTTTTTAAAGGTGATAATAAATAATATAACAGTTGTTATAATATTTATGCGAGAACAAAACAAGAGAAAATTACTTAAAAATAGGTCAATTAGTACGAAAGAGTAAAATAAAATTAAGATATAGGTTTGTTCTTGCATGTATAAATTACTAAACAATAAAATGTAATGGATCAAATAAATATGTGATTATTTTATAATAAAGAATATTGTTCCAAAATTATTATTATTTTGGAAAAACTAAGTTTTCTCACATATTCATGGTAAACTGAACAGTTATTTATTGGATCATCTCTTAGAATTTAATAACTTATTAATATAGCTGTGTTAGACTACCATTGTTTCGTGGTAAACTAAAGGGTTATCTATTGGATCATCTCTTAGAATATAATAACTAATTAATTCGTTTATAGCTGTGTTAGACGACTACCATATATTGTATGTATAGGTGATAGGTAAAATAAAAGTGTGATAGCCTTTTTTACTAAAAAAAAGTGTCATAAAGAATATTGACTGACTGTAACAATATTTTTCACACATAAATTAAATTTATTTCACATATATCAATGGTAAATAAATAACAATGTATTTAACTTTTTTTTTTGTTGGTAAATGTGGGTGGGGTTTGAGTTGTGTTAAAAAAATAACTTCATCTGCAATTTACAAATTATACCTTCTTGCCCCTTATAATCAACCCATATCATCCTATGCTCAACAAAAGATAATACTAATATAATCAGTGCATTTCAAGTTCCCACAAGAAATGTCCATCTAATAATTAAAATCAAATCCCATATATTATATAATAATTGGAAGTGCAAAATAGTTTTTGAGAGGAGGAATCTTTAAATATTCTTATATAAACTAATGCTAATCAAAAGTTTGATCAGGATAGGTGACTTAGTTTAATATAAAATGAACTCAATAATCTAACAAAAAAATGTCCCTCCTTAGTATCCAACTCATTAATCCCGTGCAGATTCAATTTAGTCATTTTGTGATTTTTTTAAGTAATAAAAAGTTTATGTGAGGAAAATGTCTATTCACAGTTTAATATTAAGTAAATTATTAATTTTAATAAGAATTTACAATAATATTATAGATTGTTATTAAACAAACATACTCTGTATTTGAACGAAATTATAATTAATAAACAAAATATCTAACCAAGTGAGTAAATACCTGTTAGATGTTTTGCAAATTCTTTATTACCATTTTTTTTATGAAACTTGTATGACCGGTGGATCGGAGAAACCAAATCTTCCACCCAAACCTTTTAATTAAAGAGATCTCTTGGATCATCTTTCAGAATATGTACAGTAAGTAAATAATTAATTCGTTTATAGTTGTGTTAGATTACCATAATTAAGTTATAAACCTTTTACCAAGCAAGCTATATATGCACAAGTTACTAATTGTGGACGTAATAGCATAAGCTTAGCATTGACTTGGATGGTACCTTGGATGGTACAATCTGCTTATGCTAATCAATGGGGAAAAAACAATATAGTTTGTCTTCTCACTAACAATTTTATATTATAAATTAATAAAAATATTATATTATTACTAAAAAATTCATTTGAATTTTTTTAATATTTTTAAAATAAGTAATATCACATATATTAATTAGTCTAATCACTCTTTTTTAATTCGTGTGCCTAAACTGATGGGACAATGTTGACATATGAATTATTCTACTTACATGTTGTGATCTACAACTCAAAATTTAAATGGCCTTGCATGTTATACATATTGGATTTATTTGAAAAATATTCATAAAAAATTTATTAATTTTTTTAATAATATAACTGAGTAATAATATAAAAAAAATTTAAAATTAAATTCAATATTAAAATAAAATTGTGTAAGTAGTTTTTCATTAAGAGAGTAGTATGAAGTATCGCGCGCGTCGATCGCTAAAAAAAAAATTAGTTCGGAGAGTCAAAAGCAGTAAGTTGGTGTGTGCGTATGATCCTGAACTTAATATACATTACACACAAAAATAAAATCAACGCTTATAAAATATGTAAGGAGCTTTATCTATTTACGGAAGACGGGAGAAAAAGTAAAGAGATTATAAAATCGTGGATGACATACTCTCTCTCTCTATGGGGAAGAAGGAAAGTATTAGACGTCAACGGAGTTGATCCCTAAATTGTCTCTTTGCAATTTAAACAAAAAGAGAAAAAGTTGTCTCTTTATATTGCATAGGGTTTCCATTTAGAAGTCCTAAGCTTACAAGTGGATAAGTTGTATATTAATACACATATAAGAAGTATACGGCCATGAAGGTTTAATTAATATATCTTATTATATATCATTGTCCAACCTACCTTGCCTTCCACATTTTCTATGCCTGTGATGATGCACAACATATATGATACTCTATGTTAACGAGTTGTCATAAAATAATTATGTGATACATGCCAAGATATTAAAAATACGTAAACTAATACATTAATTAATTGTGGTTCCATATGGAGTTTATTTAATATATGAAAATTTGGATGACTAACATTATTATACTCTTTTAGGTCTTTTCCATTGACCCTATAATATGCGTGTTCCGTTCATCTATATGATTAACTATAAGTTGAATTAATTTTCACAAGGAGAAAAATGGAAGAGAAAAATGGAAGAGAAAATAAAAGGGGTAAAAGTTTTGAATATAAATACATTATACACACATCTTTTATCTATAATAATAAACAAATATATATCATTATAAATATATATTGGTAACACTATAACGTGTCTTCACATTTTTTGAGTGTAGGACTAATCATTATTTGGGTATTGACTTGCCTTTGGATAAAAGGTGATTCAAGTGTGATTTGAACTGTTACACTATAAATAAAATCTACTCAATTATCCTGATGATCTTATATACATATATTGTTTCCCATCATTCTTTATATTTTGTCTAGTATTAAATTTAATTACCTAGATGTCGGTATTGAGTTACTAACCTCATTGGACCCTTGAACACAAAAGAAAAATTGTTGAGATTTTAAACGCCTTTTGGCACAAAACTATATAATAATAAATGTATTTATATTTTACAATAACAAAGTTAAGCCTGTGTACACTCAACACTTTAAAGATAGATCATACAGAGATTATATTAGAAATTTAATATATTAACAATGGTGCCTATAGTAAGTTGGTCAAAACACGGTTAACTTCTTATGTAAATTTCTCATTTATTAGTATTTATTCAACACGGCTAGTCAACATCTTACTTCAATTCTGATTATTAATCAAAATCAATTGTCGTCGTTTTTTATAATATTTTGACACATAAACCCGAACTGAATCGCGGTTTTATATATGAGTTGATAGGAGACGGTTTGTTATTTTTTGGGAAGTAAAGCACAAAATAGAGTTTCGCAAAATGAGAGTTTTCGAGACTGAACAATAAACCGAACCAACAATAAAGGGTTTTAGGACGAGTAATGGAAGATTTGAACTTAATGTAAGTCATCTTCCCCTTTTTTTTCTTTTTTATTAAGAGTTTAATTTTTGTCACTCTCATTATTTTAAATATAATTAAATTTTAATATAAAGTTTAGTGAACATGTACTTTGTTCATACTTCGAGCTAAAATACTTCGAGCTAAAATAATTCTTGCATGAGATGGTATGTTAAAAACTCCCAAAGGACTCCAACTGACTCCCAAAGGACTCCAACTGATTCTATCCCTACCTCGGGTTCATTCGAGTAATCCCAAAAAGTCCATGCTTTCACCTTGCAAAATTTGGTTTCTGAGACTCGTGCGCTCTCATACATGAACTTCATGTTATTAATACTTGGAATATTAATTAGCTAAAGCATAACTTATGAGAACTAAGTTAAGGAAAAATGAGTAGAGAGAACGTTCAGTTTGGTGAACTCCACTTGTGATCATTATGGCCAAAGAAGGGCAAGAATGTTGAGTAGTTTACTATTGTAGAGAATTTACATTCACACACTTAACAATATAACTTTCACGTACAGGTATAACCTTATACTTTCTAATAATCATGCAAAATCGACAAAACTACTAAGACGTATAAATAGGTCTCCTAAGGGATTATCATGAGATAATTTGTTGGAACTTTTATGCATTCTAATGTATTTAGAATTTAATTTTGATCTACTGTCAGTGTAAAAAAATTTTTATATTGTCATCTAATGATATTTTAATACATTATTAAAGAGTTAAATTTCATAGATAATTATTATGATAGTCAAATTCTTTTAGTAATATGATAATACATGATTGAATGACAATGTAAAAAAACTTTATACTGACAGTAGATCAAAATTAAGCTCATATATTTATGATCTTTAAGTATTAATTGTTCCAAGTCTACTGGAAGCACATTTGATAACCCAGCACATATATAAATTATTTGAACTTAGTCTCCTCTTTTTGTCTCACTTGCCTATCTTATTTTTGTTTGTCTCCCTAGCTATCACCCATTTTCTGGATGTTCTAAGCAACCTGATCAACCTTAGCCTCCAAATCTTTTCACTCACACCAATCTCTCACCTCACAACATACAAATATTTGTCTAAAATATAAAAAGTAGCTATAAACAATTAGTTGGATTTTTTTTACTCTTCTAAAATATTAACAAATAAGTAGTTATGTAGTTATATATAATTTTAATTTTTTGAATATTATTATTTAAATAAAAAATAACGACAAATTGATGTTTGTATAGTATATGGCGTGTACAAGGTTTAGATACTTAATATTTTAATCGTATTATTGGATGGAGGGACACCGTACGTAATTAAGTATATCTAATTTAAAGTCACTGACAATTGATGGGTCTTCATCGTGACAAATCATGCATATACAATTCTCATAGATATAATATTCCATTTCTATCTCTTGAAAAATACGACGAACATGTTTTGAAAATTAAACAAAAAGAGACCACCATCTTCTACTACTTGTACCATACAGTAATTTTCAACTCTCCCAAGTCCCAACATTTTGCTGGGTAAATGGGATAAAATGAATTTCTCTTCTTAGGAAAAGGAAGCCGCAAATAGAACAACAAAATTAAACTACTGTCGCATAACAGTTAAAACTGTTTGAATTGATCAGGCTCACATCAACTTTCTTAATAAATTGGACGATAAATACTGATTCACCTGGTTGAATCTTTTTTTCATATTAGTTATAATTTGAATTTAAATATAAAGTATGATTGTTGTTAGATAATTTGTAATCTCATTATAAATACTTATTAAAATTGATAATTTGCCCTAACCTTAAATTAGATGTAGACATCCTTCTCTTAACTAAACTTTTGATGTACCAAAAAAATGTGAAATTAAAAACAGTCAAAGTTTCTTACAAAATATTCAAATCTTTTAGTGGCCTATTAGGTCAGGTTCATCGAAAAAAATATAATCATCAAAGGAGTTTGTCAACAATATACATTTATTAAAAAAATATGTATTAAATTCTAATTTTTATCCAGTATAAGTAAATTTGTATATTATTTAGATCGCTACAAGATCTTACAATTTTATGAAAAAAATTACATAATATTTTTTGTAGAAAACTTAGAAAAAATGATCACTTAATACATAAAAGTGATAACCCTTTTTTTAGGATATTGTAGATTAATATTTTATCGCTACACATTTTTTATAATGTGTACCATAAAAAATCATAAGGGGGTGAATTTTGAATTTTTCAAAACTTTGTGATCATATCCCCTTCCCCTCATCTCATCCTCCCTTTCCCTTCTGACGTCGGTACGCATATAAAAGACAAATAAATTATTTTTAAATGGTTTCAAACACATAAGCAAGTAGTTAAAACCCTAGATATTACTAAGCGATCATCAATCAACAGCAAGGACCAATGAGGAAGGTTATTCTCACAGCCCTACTTTGACCCTCCCAATTAATAATTTTCTTTCTCTATCTAGATGGATGTGTTAGATTGTTTGCAAAATGATACAAACTTGAAGGGGATGGATGTGATCGATATATAATAATGATACGCCAGAGGCAAGAGGCAAGTAGCCCCACTAGGTTAAATACCTTGACTCGAAGAGAAGACGACGAAATATACATACATAGGAAAAGGAAGGCTCCGGTCACCGGTGGTGGCAAAAAGTTTGACCCTGAAACCCTTGTTGTTTGGCCCATGTGATTTTACAAATGTACGAAACTTCAACGATGGCACTTTGTAGGAGACGGGGTGCGTCCATTGCGGCTTAAACCTCTCTTTTGCTCTCTAACATGACATCTTGTCTCAAACATTGAAGTTGAATTCTTCTACTTATATTATATGAACTCTTCAGACTAATACAATAGTTAATTCTCACAGTGTGTTTCTTTCACTATTTTCTTTGTGTGCAATTGGATTAGGCTGTGTTTGACATTTTGTGCGTGTGTATGTATCCGTGTTAGCTGGCCGGCGAGCGGGCCAATTACTAATTTTCTTTTTTTCATTTTAATTTGTCAATTATTTTCAAGAGTCAAATATACTTCATGCAAGTCCTCTCTCTATATTAACACATAGAAAGAGGGGATTTGTTGGAAGACCCAGAACGCAGAAAGCTGAACAGGAAGAAAAGCTCCCGGACTACAGAAGAACGAAAGAAAAGCTATCATTCTATATATGGAGTTTGCTTCGGGGAGATCTGGTCACGGAGATGGAGATGGAGATGGAGAGAAGAGAAGTGAGTATAGTGTTGGTGATGATGAAGGTCACCATAAACAAGATACTGTCGTCGAGGTGAAGATTAATTCTCTCCTAATATCATTTAAGTGCCATCAATTTTAACTTGTAAATGACAAAACACCTCTCTTTCTTTTCATAAATATTAATTTGTGTTGATTCGAAGCCCTTCATATATTTGTTGTTTGAGATAATTTGGTACTCAAAAGGTTAAAGAAAATCAAAGTTTTCTGATCGATTTTTATTTTCAACATCTGCAATCCATTTTTGTCTATAGTAAGTAATCCGATAATTATCATCTATCAGTATTGAAACTAAATAGATTCTTTAAACAAGCTCTATTGCGAAGATTTCGATTTGTTTATGCAATATAGTTAAAAGTAACTCAACCATTCAATCTAATAAATACGTTAATATATTAATTCGATCATTTTGATGTGGATAATAATTCTCCTTCCTTCTCTTTTTCTCCCCTTTTGTCTACTGACTATATTATTTTCCAAAACTTAAACATACTATTTCGGCTATTTGTATGATCAGTGAATTCTTTCCATGAATATGAAGCAAATGCTCTTCACAAAAATTCAATTAATTAGGGTGTATTAACAGATATAGATGATCGGGTTTAATTTGCTTTTCTTCTTAAAATATATTGTGATTCTCAATTTTGTCTTATCATCAACCCGATCAGTAACCATTTGTTTAATTATCCTAAACTCAGAACTTATAACATTAATATTTAGTAATTTGTTTGATCTAATGCACATACTAAATACCTCCAAACATGTTAAGCAATCTCTAATCATAATAAAAGAAGATTTATCTATATATTAACATAAAAAAAGGATGATGTATCTGCAACCTCACAAATACATATAACGTATACTATTGAATTAGTCAACACCTACAGATAAGATTTATATTCAAAAGAAGTCGTCGATTGAAAGTAATACACATGTCCAATCATGCATGTCATTTGCAATATTACCATTTTTTTTACCCATGCATGTGCCCCTGAAAGCAAGCTAATGGTATCTAAAACATGATAATTCACACTGCACATGCAAATTAAAACCAAAAGATTCCCACATTGCAAAAAAAGAAGGGGATGAAATCTTTTGTTCTCTTTTTCACAACTTAGAAGAAAAAACTGATAATTAAGAAATAAATTATTGCTAATTAAGAGAGTAAAATTAGAAAGAAGACAAGAAAAAAGGACAGAAACACACTGCACATGCAAATTAAAACCAAAAAATTCCCACTTTGCCAAAAAAAGAAGGGGAAAGATTCTCAGTTGCTCATATAGTTCCTCGTTGCATAAACTCCTCACAGTTCCATAATTTCTTTTATTAATTCCACTACTTGAATTCTCATTTTCCTTTGTTATGCCAGCATTTAGAATTATTCCCAATTTTTTTTTCATTTTATATAGAAGGAACAATGAATAAATATCAAGCAGTTGGCGAAACCGTAGTTGTATACTTGCATCCATGAAAAATTTTCCGTAGTTGTATACAGAAAATTGGATTTGTGTATGCATATTAATTTGATGATTAATATTGCTGATGCGATACAGGAGTCTCCCATGCCTAATACCGAAAGATCCATGCTGGAGGCTGGAGCAAGCGCATCCTCAACCAAAAAGAAAGAGGTTAAATTTATTATGATATAATTAATATTTTCTCTTTGTCACTGTTGAGGAGTAAAAGCAACGAATCATAATAAATTAATAACAATTAAAGTTGTACTGACATCATACTATGGATGGTTGTAGGTTGATGATCAGCTTGAAACTACTAAAGCCGAAATGGGTGAGGTGCGAGAAGAAAACCAGCGGTTAAAGATGTCTTTGAACCGAATAATGAATGATTACCGGACACTGCAAATGCAATTCCACGATGTAGTTCAAGAAGAAACAAAAAAATCTGCTGACAAGGGAAATGACAACCATAGAAAAATAATAGAGGAATCGGATCTAGTTTCCCTCAGCCTTGGAAGAGTTCCGAGTAATCCAAGAAATGACGAGAAAGCTAAAGCCTCTAAACCAATGAAGGATGAAGAGTTTAACGAAGAGTTGGCTCTAGGACTTGATTGCAAATTTGAAGCATCAAAATCAGGAAGCACAACTGAACATTTGCCAAATCAAAGCCCCGCCAATAGTTCTGAAGTACCAAAGGAAGAAGCTGGGGAGACTTGGCCACCTAGTAAGGCACTCAATAAGACCATTAGAGATACTGAAGATGAAGTTTCTCAACAAAATCCTGCAAAGAAAGCTAGAGTATGTGTGAGAGCAAGATGTGACACCCCAACAGTAAATCTCTCTCCTCTCAGCTCATTCTATTTAGCCTCTATTTTCAACTGTGATACACATACATATGTATATGTACATATACACACACATATATAGACTCTTGGGTTGAGTTGGTTCCTGGATAATACGTTTTAATATAGAAAGCTATTTGTTCACACTTGATTTCTTTAAACAGATGAATGATGGATGCCAATGGAGGAAATATGGACAAAAGATTGCAAAGGGAAATCCTTGCCCTCGAGCTTACTATCGTTGCACAGTTGCACCATCATGCCCAGTAAGAAAACAGGTATGTATGCATTACATTATAATTGAGTTTCAGTTTGTCACAAAGTTGAAATTCTTTTGTAGTAATTTATAGAACAATTAACATTGTGTATTAACATGCACTATATGTACATATGCACTATCTTAGGTGCAAAGATGTGTTGAGGATATGTCCATTTTATTCACCACCTATGAAGGGACCCACAACCACCCTCTTCCTCTTTCAGCTACTGCCATGGCTTCCACCACTTCTGCAGCTGCTTCCATGCTATTGTCTGGTTCATCAAGCTCTCACTCTGGCTCAATGCCTTCATCAACCACCACTGCTGCTGATCTCCATGGCCTGAACTCCTATCTATCAGATGGTTTCAAATCAAATCAATTCTACCTGTCCAATCCTGCACTATCATCTTCATCTTCACATCCAACCATCACTCTTGACCTCACTTCAAATCCAGCTTCTTCCTCATCTCCCTTTGTTAGATTTACTTCAAACTACAACCAACCGAGATATCCTTCTTCCACAAGTCTGAGCTTCAGTTCCTCCGAATCCAATGCAATGTCTTGGAGCAATGGGTTACTAAACTACGGTACTCAACCATATAATAACAGGAACGTTCTCAGCACTGTAAACTTTGGAAGACAACCAATGGAAAATAACTATCAGTCCTACATGCAAAAGAAAAACAACCCAATCCCTCCTCAAGGAGCTCAACATGCTCTACCAGATACTATAGCTGCTGCAACGAAAGCAATCACAGCAGACCCCACTTTTCAGTCAGCTTTGGCGGCAGCGCTTACTTCATTTATTCGGGAAGGAGGTGGTATTGGAAGCACCCAAGGAAATCAAGGTGTTGGAGAAATTTTGGGTCAGAAAATGAAATGGGCAGAGCTGTTTCCAGCGTCTTCTACATTGCCTTCGACTTCAAACGTCAATGGTTGTGCATCAAGCTTCCTGAACAAAACCCCCGCGAGTACAGCACAGACGGGAAGTTTGACGTTTCTACCGCCGTCTTTGCCATTTTCTAGCTCCAAAAGTGCATCTGCATCTCCCGTTGATAATAGAGAGAACACCAATTAATTGGTGATATTTCTCTAGCTGGCTACTTGTTAATTTTTTTTTTCTTGGACTGCATTGATGTAATTAATTAGATATGCAAGAAGAATTTTGAGCATGGACACACATAAATAATGCTAAACATATATATTTTTTCTTTGATTTACTGATGATATGATATTGAAGATACAATCACACTTCAACCTCCCACTGCCCCTATGAAGGTTTCTTTGTTAGGTACTTACGAAATTATATATATACATGGAATCTCGAGTACCAACATACATTCGGAAATTAATTTTCGCTTAATATTTTTCTCTTCTTTTCTTGAAGAAGAAAGTATGTTTAATTTGTTTGTTTTTTTTTTTCATAATGAAACCGTCATTATAGACACATTGGATGTATATACCATATAACAACATATAAAATAATGTCTAAGGAAAATAAATTGAGCAAGGTTTGGTTTACTTGTGACTTTTTCTCCATAATTAAGCATGTAGCTAGGGGTGAAATGGATTGGCAAAACAATGCAGGCTCACTTAAGCTTTTCTTAGAAGTAAAGGAACGAACATTTTTTACAAAATATACGTAGAAGACTCATTCTTAGCTAGCTATTTCTGTGGCAAGGATCCACGTTGCACGCATGATTTTATAGGGAAAATATGTAACTCCAGCGGCATATTACGTGTCATAATATGGTATAGATAATTAAATTCATCACTGTATATACCACATATACAGTACTAATTATTTTTATTCTTTTTTTGGTTTATTAGTATGGATTATGTGATACAAACGATATGTAATTCTTTCGTTTTGCTAAGCCTTTTTATTCTTATTTCTTAGTGAAAGTAAGATTTGTTATGAGTTTAATTTTGATCCATCATCAGTGTAAAATTTCTTTACACTATCATCTAATCATATGTTGCCAAATCATTAAAAGAGTTTGACTATCACAACAATCACTTAAAAAGTTTAAATCTTTTAATGATGTGTCAGCATATGATTAGATGACAATATAAAAAAACTTTACACATAGTGAATTAAAATTAAATTCATTTGTTATTAGGTATTAGTTCACTGTTATAGGAATTTTTACGTAATGAACATACAATGCTATCCGTTGTGCCATTGCCTATATGCCATATCCAGAAAGTCTAGTGTTCATTCCGTGAAAGCATATGGGAGTGCCTTGGATTGGAAACAGTTTTTATAATCCCACGGTGATGTCACACTTAGTTTAGTGCATCGAAACAACGGATGCACACAAGTGAATAAGTTCATTTAAATATGATATTGACTGTCTCTAAATATATATTTTTATATTGACTGTTTTTTCATGCAAATGTAAAACACCATTAATTTCTGTAGTTCAGTGAATGCAGCCGAATATGATAGGGAATGTTTCCTGGATAGATAGATAATGATATGTATGTGAAGTTCAACCACTACCACATACATCGGTTTCTCTCTGTCCCTATACGTTGTTATTGAGAAATTATTCTGAAAGCCTTGTATACAATGTTATATATTTTGATTAAGATCTATTTTGTCGTCCCTGTTGTTAGAGCCAAATTAAACGAGGCAACCACATAGCCATTTCGGTGGACCAAATTATAATATGCACATATATATGTAGAGCAAATATATACATAGTTACATACATACATTTTTCTTGTTGTGCATATAAATTAAGGCGGCATTTTGATTGTCTCTCTACCGCTCTCTCCTATGACCAAGAGGATGCCTCGGGGTGGGTATGGCTACTTTTAAAACATCAATATAGTATATTATGTAACAAAAAGTCACATGGGGATGTAGCTCAAATGGTAGAGCGCCCGCTTTGCATGCGGGAGGTACAGGGTTCGATCCCCTGCATCTCCAAAGTTTTCCAGTGATAGCTGTGAGCCTTTTTATGTTTGCTATTTTGTCGGCTAGTCCAACTATTTTTTCTTTTCTTTTTGGGGAGAAAGCCATGCTCTTTAACTTTTGCCTCTGTTTATAGGTATGCATATATCTCCTTTATGTGACTTTATTGTTTGTTATCCAAATATTCTTCTATTCATTCACTCTACATACAAGTTGTGTGGACCTTAAAATTCAAAAAATTAAAAAATGGCATTAAGTGATACTATTTTTAATAGATTAGCTCACATAATTTATATGAATCAAATCTATATATATAATATACACGAGAATTTTGTTAATTATGAACTCTCTTCACGATTTCTTTATTTTTTTAAAAATAATTTTGTATTTGAATTATTTTATTTTATTTCTTATCTAAACTTTTTACTTTTATGACAATAGATGAAAACCAAGAGCAACTCCTTTCTTGGAGTTTTGAAACAACATAATTAGTTGAAAAGCCATTTTACTTGGTAAATATGACTAATTAAATTTTCTTATTTAACAAAAGGCAGAAAACACTAATGCGTAATTGATCATGAATGTTGAAGAAACAAAGTCAATTTTATGGTTGAAATCAATTCAATCTGCCAATTTGTTTCTTCTAAAAAACAAGAGGGTGGTCCAGTAATATATAAAATAAAATTTTATTTATCTTCATTAGGTTAAGAATTGATTTTTACCAATAACAAAGCATTTCGTACTTAATTATGAATTGGAGTAATTTTTTAAGTTAGTATTAGTGGGTTTCAAAAAAAATTTATAAAATAAATAACATTAAAGGACAAAAATATTTAATCAGGATTTAAACTGACAAATTTCTTTTGATTTTTATAATATTTATTGTCATAATAAAAGACTTAAACTTAAGAAAAGTGACAAATGATTGAAACATAAATTAATCTAAGAATTTAATTTTGATTTATTATTAATATAAAAAAAATTTATACTGTTATTTAATCATATGTTACTAAATCATTAAAAGAGTTTAACTATCATAATAATTACTTAAACAATTTAACTCTTTTATTAATATATTAATATATAATTAGATAATAGTGTAAAAAAAATTTACGATAAAAATGAATTGAAATTAATTCTTAATGTAATAATAACTTTTATCAATATTGTTGCGTATCCCGAGAACCTAAATTAAATCAATAATACAACATTTTTCATTGTTATAATTCATTATCTGAGTGATAAAAACAAAAGGAACAATTAAAGTTTAGGACTAAGCTATTATAAATATATATAAAAAAAGATTGATCAATTAATCCAATGATTAATCATCGCAAGTTGATATTAACCATGAATCTCATAAAATAAAACAAAATAACAATAGAATAATATATTAAAAAAATAAAAGAAATGATAAATTTAAATTAAAGCAAGTGGGGAAGGTGATTAGACCCCATCAAGGCAATAACAGCACAGCCCCGTTTTGTCCTCTAAAATAAAATAAATAAATCAAACGAACAAGCAATTCCCTTCTCTCTGCCGCCACGCCACTGCCTTCGATCTCATAACCTCAATCGGATTTGGAGACATAAGCTTTTCAATCTCTGCACTTCCGCTTCTGGGTGACCCAATTTCTCTTCTTTTTTTCTTCCCTCCATTTTATGTTCAATTAATTGCTTCTTCTTCTTTTCTCGTAATTTTATTGTCTTGTTTGTTCGAGTTTTTACAGAGGGTGGATCACTGGATCTAGATCAGAACCCTAATATTTTTCCTTTTTTTATATGTTCCTTGGAAATTCCTACCGTTGTTCATGTTGGGGGTCTTTTTTGGCTCTTCTGCCGATGAAGCTGTAGCATGAGATTAGTGAGGAATTATGTTTCTATCTTTGGCGTGATGTTGTTGCTGAAGGAAAAATGGGGGGGAAATGTACCGACTTTAACATGCGAATTCTAGCTTACATTAAACGTCCTAGGTTTCAAAATGTGATTTTTTTTTAAAATTTTGTATAAAACACGAATTATGATTCATTACCAGTGTAATTGGAGTTGCTCTTTTATGTTAAGGCGTAACTAGATGTAAAGTTCAATCATATTGGGTGTGTCTCTTATACATACAGTGAAGTAGGTCTTTTTTGTGTTGAAGCCTCTTTTTTTTAAATAAAATTGATTTAAGTCTTTACTGTTTCCTCTTTGTGGGTGTTGGTTTTTTTAGGTGGTAGCAATGTCGACTCCTGCTAGGAAAAGGCTGATGAGAGATTTTAAGAGGCTGCAACAAGACCCACCTGCAGGAATCAGTGGTGCACCACAGGATAACAATATAATGTTGTGGAATGCTGTCATATTTGGGTGAGTTGAATTGAAATTGGATAAAAATCCGTCGTTGTGTTTACTTGTATAATATAGTCACTTCGTTTTATTTTTCACTTTGTTTAAGTATGGATGGATAAGCAATTTCTGCTTTCTTGTCTGGTTTGGATTGCAGTCCTGATGATACTCCATGGGATGGAGGTGAGTCAATCCTTTTACCATAGCTCTTGTTGAAAACAATTTTGATACGTGTGTCAACTAGGTTGTTTTTCCATCTTGTGCTTTACGGTTTGCATACAATTTTAATGACTGTTGTATTTGATGAGCTTACTTTGTTTGTAGATGGTGTTAGAATCATGTTGCGAAGAATGTCATAGCCCTTTCATCCTCAAAAAGATTTTGGGAAGCTCGATAGGTGTCTAGGTTATCTTAAAATTGATAATTTTTTCTAGAAATGGCATGTAGATGCTGCTCTGTAGTTTGGTCATTTGATGGTATTTCATGGTTCTCTTTCTCTCTTTTTTGTTCTTGGTTCCCCACTCTTAGTTATAACTCTTGTCTATTATATTGTCTTGTTGATACTCTGCATATGTGCCTCTTAGAGATTGTATCTATACTCTCTGGAGAGAGATACATTATTTTCAACTATTAAGTTAAATTCTTTTTTCCCCATGGAACTGCATTGTACTTTAGTTTGCAAAAGTTAAATGAAAATTGGGTACTCATGGTCGGGTAGTCTTTATGTATATATTGGGATGTCATATTTGCTGTCTCTTAATATTATCATGATACTAGTTATATCATAACTACATATTTTGAGTTATTCAGGCACGTTTAAGTTGACTCTCCAATTTACTGAGGATTATCCAAACAAGCCACCAACTGTACGATTTGTCTCTCGAATGTTTCATCCAAATAGTAAGTTTTAGGTGGAAAATGTTTACATCTTATCCATAAATTAGCTATGTAGCTACTAATGTCGTTTTTCTACTCTGGTTAGTTTATGCGGATGGAAGTATTTGTTTGGATATATTACAAAATCAGTGGAGTCCTATATATGATGTAGCTGCTATACTCACTTCTATCCAGGTAACATCTAGTAAATTATATTCAATAATATCTACATTTCTTTTCTATATTTTGCAAAAGAAAGCAAGCACCTATATTGTACATCATTAACCCTACATTGTGAAGTTTGGTTTTCTTTCAATCACAAAAATTTACACTCCCTTCTGCACCATTAGATTTGCCTCTGGATCTGTGAAGGGCCACACCAACACTTATTTGCATAAATCTATGCAAAATCCAGTGGCTCTACACATTATTTATGCCTTTTTGTCTATCTAAGAATTGTCTACTTTAAGACATTACCTTTCATTGTAGCATGTGCCTTTTCTGTCTGTTGACTCATGTCTTGGTTCACTTGTAATGTTAACTTTGCTTTTCTCTGTTCCACCATTCTTTTTCAACAAAGTTTAGAGTACTCAATTCTGAACTTGAGTTTTTTAAAGATTATGGTCTTGTTCTCTTTGCAAAACTCTAAGGCATTTTGTTCTGTTTTACTAGTACTCAGTTTTTAATGATTCTAATCTTGTCTGCCAGTCCTTTCATATTCCACTTAAAGAGGCTGATCTCATTGACTATCTAATGACTATTAAAGTGTGGAATTTGACACTTATGTTTCATTCAATGTTTCAATCTCTTTTTCAATGTATGGTAGATTAAAGGAAAATATAGTCCTATTTGATAGAGGATACTAAGCTGAGATTATCGTCCACACTTTTACTTTTACCTTTTCCCTGATTCATATAAATGTAATTATTAATTGTAGGAAATTGATGAGAAAAGATGTCATTATCTAGTAATAAATGATGTAGGGACCTTGCTTGTTGAATCCTCCATCTTTTCCCTTCATCCTCAACTCCAATATACTTATTGCCCTTTAGGGGAAAAAGTAATATGTGAAAACAATCTGAAATTCAACCTCAACAGTAGCTACATTCATTCAATTATCAACACTCACGCCATGCCCATGTTAATTCACTGAATAGACTTTCACCTATTGTCTTTATGGGATATTCCTTAAGCCTAAAAGTTGTACTGTTTCTTCTTCCCCTTTATGGTTAAGGAGATATTCTCTCTCTCTTTTCTTTTTTTTTGTCATTCCACAAATTAGAATTATATTAGTGTTTTATGTTTTCTTACCTGAATCCATAAAAAAAAGTGTTCAACATATCACTTGTGTTTTTTAATCTTTATATATAAATCAAGGTTCTATAGTAATAATTTGTAAAGGATATGATCGTTGTACTGATGGCCTTATGATATCCTTCATTTAAATTCTAAAGCAATGTTCATGTTATGCAACCTTCTCATGACTAAATAAAGCATATATACAAGGGAATCATGTTCTGTTGCTGCTGTAAGATAAGTGGCATGCTAAAGCAGTTATTGTTTAAACTATGTCATCTTCTAATAACACAAGATAAATCACAACTAATATATGGATGGATACCAATTCCTATTGATAGAATTACCTTTAATGCTGGAAATAGTGCTAAACTAATTTTCAATTGCTATAATAGATAGAAAATTACGAATCACCTTATATTTAGGCTATTTTGGCTTATTCACATTGATTGAAGTAAATTTCTGTAAGAATTCAAGAATATTGAGAAAGTTACCCAACTGCTGGTAGGAAGCAAGTGTTGGAGGTTGGTCTGGCATCCTTAGTCCACAATCCTTTTCCAATGACATGTGTCGTATTTGACTACAGTGTAATTCAAGAATTTTAAGCCATAAAATTCCCTAACACCTTTTATGGAGCAGGCTTGTTTTTTTTAAGGGTGGTTTTAGGTCTGATGCAAAGGGACTGCATTGCAGTTTTGAGCTGATGTATTTAGTGTCCTTTGTAGGTTTAGGAGGATTGCTGATCCTTCTGTTTTGTACAATTTTCGTTCTTAATGGATTCTTTTATGAAAAAGGATCACAGAATCAAATATATAATAGAGAAGATTGTTATATTTGTTTTCCGCATTTTCTTGATTTTTTTTTTTTTGTTTACACGGAAGGTCCGAAGACTTGGTGAGGGGATGGGGAAAGGTGGGCTAAATGTGAGTATTGGAACTCACTGGGGATTGAACCTGGTATGAAGTGCTTCCCAGAAAGTTGGGCGCTACATGGCCATTGGCACATATATCAGTTGTTTTACTTGTCTATTGCTGTTATCTTGAATTATATTAAGCATATTAAATATCTTTAATATGATATGCACCATGATTCAATGTTGCCTTTTGCCGTGCATCATATGCCCTCGTTGCAAGTGTTCTGCACACCATGTATATACTAGGGATCATGAGATAATATTGAACATTATTTTTTTCTTCAGCTCCTAGAGTGGCTGAGAGTTAAAGCATTTTTTGTGCATGACCAAAGGGCCATCTTCCTAATTCTACTCTTTGGCTTCACCACAATATTGTATTTGAAAGTTTCAGGGGGGCATTTTTTTTCCATATCAAAATAGAATATTAAATTTTGAATTGATTTATCCCTGGTATGTAGTCAGCATGTTATAATTATTTTCTGAAAGGTAATTTTTCCTTCTTGGCAGTCATTGCTGTGTGATCCCAACCCAAATTCTCCTGCAAACTCAGAAGCAGCTCGAATGTTTAGCGAGAACAAGCGCGAGTACAATCGAAGAGTGAGGGAAATTGTGGAGCAGAGTTGGACAGCCGACTAAGCTCATCCTTGAATGCATGTGGGCCAATTCAGTCTGTCTGAAGCTTTGATGGCATGAATTAGGTTGGATTACTACATGTAAGAATCATTGTGCAAACTTACCAAATTTTATGTCGTATTCCTTGCTGTTTTGAATGTTAGGATCACCTTATCTTTAATTCATTGTAGTTTTTGCATTGTGAATGTCAGTTCATGTAATATAGAATTCTGTGTCAATTTGCATTGGATTGTAGTCAACACGGTTCAATACATAAGTTGTAGTTTTCTGAATTGGTTGTGATCGCAAGGATATATTAAATTAGAATAAATACTCAAATTGATCTTCCAAAAATATACGGGATATCAGTTTGGTCCTCCAATTATTTTTTACATCATAATAGTCATCTAATGTCAAAAGTTTTACATCAAATAAAAAATGATTGGAGAACCAAATTGATATCCTGTGTATCTTTAGAGAATCAAATTGGGTATTTACTCTTAAAATTAGCTTCAATTTCGTTTACATTGTATGGTTACCCTGCCCCTTTGCGTCTAGGATCCTGTTGTCGACCTTCATCGTGAACTTGACGTTTCTGCTCGTGATATGAGGTGATTATCATATCAGGTGGTAGGGCGGATGTTTTATTTTTTCGGGGGTGATACTATGATTCCCTGACATAGCACTATGCTTTCTTGCAAGACTTTCCATTTATAAGCGTATAATTGTTACTTCTCAATGTTAAAAGTCTGATACGTGTACGATGTATTCATTTGTTTTGTATAATCCGATAGTAATGTACATGACAAACATGGATTTACTGAAAGCGTATTATAGAAGAAAGCATAGTTAAGACACAGCATCATTGAATAATTTTTGCACCCATCCATCTGCATCTTGCAACTCAGAAAATGGAGGCTGGGTCTTCGATATTATCATGTGAAATTTGCTTTGATGGAGGGTGCTTAAGAGGGGTCCATCTTGCATTTACCCACTGTAGGCATACCCAAGTCAGAGTTTGATACCCGAAGGAGGGATCATGAGGGTAAATGGTAGTACTGATCGATTCATATCGGAATCAAACATACAGCAGATTAAACTGAATAATTGATGGAATACATGCAGGAAAAATCCTAGGGTTTTCTTAATCTTTTGATGAGGAATGTTTCATTTGTATCAAGGAGTTGAACTTTACAAAATCTTATTGTATGACTTAAAAATATAATTTCTATCAACCAGAAACCTTAAACACTATAATACTATGGCTTAAATAAACGTAGATAAGTTATTGGTTTTTTTCACTTTTCATGTTTTGATTGCAATTATATATTTCCCTATAATCCTTTAAACTCGTGTTGAAAATTATATATTTCAAAAATGATAAATCTATTATTTTACAAGGTAAAATAGTATACTACTAAAAGTTAGCATCACTGAACAAATAAAAAAAGAGAATGTATTTTTTGCTTTAGTTTCAAAAACAATTGATAATTAATAATGGCATTGTTTGGTTTATGTAATTGACCTCACCTAGTGAGAAAAAACTTTTACTATTGTACTAATCCAACCATTTGATAATGTGATGTTATTGTTATTGTCATACATATCAAATTTAAAATTATTTAACAATTGATAGTTAATAATATCACTTATTAAATATTAATTTAACTTTATTGTTCTTTTACTTTTTAAATTATAAAACCAATTTTAATATACATTGATGTCCATTAATTTTTTTTTTCAATTTGCATAAATATTTTATCTATCCATTCTTTTTCTAAAAATGCTAAAGAGTAAAGACCATTGTACCAAACCAAATTATAAAAATGTTGAAAGCAAAGTGATAAATATTTTAAAACGCATAGCACATTGAGATCTTGAAAGTTGAAACACCAAACTTTCTCCGTAAGTAAATATAGCATTATGTAATGGATAAAAATTAAATCCTTAAAATATTGTTAGCTCCGATGTTATTATAGCGCATATAAGTGTACCAAGTTAGATCATTTAAATTGACATAAATGATCAGAAAATAGATTGAGATTCACATAAATATACGAGATGAAATAATAAATTCATAAAGATACAAATTTATGTCAACGAAATCTATTACCTTCACAAATATTATAAAATCAACTATAGACAAACCATAAAATTCAATACAGCTTTGGTTTGATTAACAATTGTATATATAACAGCACACAAACCCAAAATATACCAAGTGACCAAACGAGAAGAAATGCAGCCTTCACAGCAGACGGTTAAAAACAATTTTCATCTGTACTCCCTATACACAAGCAAGCTTCACACATACAGAACACTGTAGACAAACTTCAAGTTTGAGAATGACAAAAATTCAGAAATGCAAGCACAAAAGCTTTGTTTACACGACTTCTGTCAAACTGATCTCATCAGTGGTCAGAACGTCCTACAAGAGAGGAGGCAGGAGCAATATATCAGCTATATATATTTTTACAGCAACTTGTAAAAGCTACACACTTCATAGTACGCCACTTACCATATTTTCTTTGTTTCCCTGCATATTATCTTCAGCAGGTGGAGAGCAGACCGGAACTGTGAGGAGCAAAAAAATCATAAAAGCATTAGACTAACTGAACTATAATATATCATAAGTATCATAAAAGAGATATATTGCTGCACTCTTGCCTTCTTTAATGTCAGATTTCTTTCCCAGTTTCCTGGCCTCGCCCTTCTCCTTATTAGTTTCGTGCTTACTTGGCTTCTCTGATTTTTTAACTGACCTACGATTCCCAGAGTCTAAAGCAGGTCTTGAATTTGTGGAGTTCATTCTTAGATTTCCTCTCACCCTGGATCCAGGATTATTCTTTTGACAAGTCTCCTTCTTGGTTGACTCTGTTACAGGAGTAAGTTGAGAAGATTCAATGTTTAAGCACCTGGGTTTCATTTTTCCAGTACCCACGGTAGAAGAAGTGCAGCAGTGTACTTCATCATCAGAGGATCGAGTTCCATCTTCTGGCACCTGTGAAATAGTTTCAGACACCTGCGACAGCTCTGTATTCTCTGAAATATTATAGCTTTCAAATAATTCTTTCACAGGTTCTCCAAGTTCAGCAAGCTGGTGTCGGCGCACATAAGATTTTAGCTCATCTTGCATTCGCTGGAGAGGCTATGGTTGATACGGAACAAAGAAATCATGAAAAGAAAAGGGTTCAATTAATGGGCAAACAAATAAGGGCACGATAAAGCCAACTGCACCAATCCATAAAATATATGGCTCACAAATGACTAGATAAATCCATTAGAACTTTAAAGTTAACATAGAGAGAGAATTGAAACATGCACAAAGAAGAGACGTGTGTGTTACTGTGTTTGTATATTGACTACTGATGTATTGTAATATGTATGCTGTACCTCACATCGTGCCTCCAAAGCTAGTTTGAAGAACCCAAGCGAAACTGAGTGCTTGGCAGCAGATTCAGAGAGCTTGATCTGGTTTAACCAATATGAAGCTGAAGACAGGAGATTGAACTTGATTCGGCTGGATGTTCTGGAAATGTCAGAAATGGGTGTTTCGCTTCTGCCTTGACCATTAGCAAACCTCTTTGCTCTGGTCTCCGAGATTGGGGTAATGTTGCCAACCAGCTTTGGGCTCGGAGTGGCAGATGCTTTGGCAGGAATGGAGAGCCTTCTTGGCGGTTTAGCACTAGCAGACTTGTCCTTGCCAGAGAAATCAAGAACACCCACACTTTTACTTACACTTGTAGTACTTCTCCCCCTGAAAATAAAAATGACATTTTTTAAGACATTCACACACCACTTCAATTTGACACTCACACAAAATAAAAAGCCAATTCTTTCATGTTGCCTTGGGATGAATGATGACACAGTGTGAACAGCAAAGCAATTAAAAACTAGTGTAGTTAATGAAGGAAGTAAAGATGTCGTCTGCAAAAGTGACTAATAGTGACTAGAATATTCAGAATACCCAAAACTGTTGTTTTTCATTGATATATTATATTGTCTTCCAAGATCCAACAATATTTGGGTGCTCAAACACATGCTAAATAGTGCATTAACCTTTGAATCAGAATGTTGGCTTTGTCAGATCACAAGTTCTTAACATTCTTTATTGCTGTGAATCCCATCCATAAAAAGCCAAATTAGTAGGAACAAAATGGGTTTTTTTTTTAATTATCTTACCAATCAGGTTCATCCCAAATTTTTCCCCCCTCATAAATTCAACTGATAGAAGTACAACTATATCAGTTTCTCATTCTTTGTTAAACAATTCCAATATCCACACACAACGAGGCAACATAATTCTTTTTTTCCTGGCCATGTCTTCTGGGGAGGGAAATCGAAAACCATGCTTTGGTAACAAAATTCAGAGAACGGGAATAAAATGAAAAGAGGTATTGCACGCAGTAATTATAATTATAACACAATATTCCGAAAACCGAAACAGAGGCAATGGATGGGAAGAATTATAATCAATGATTTATTTATGTTTAGGAAACGATTTCGTGGTATTACTGTTTAGTTCTTTCTCGCAATTCTTAAACAGCTAACCGCTTCCCGATCCCAATGAAGAAATCAAACATAAACCAAAAACTGACATAATTCTGTTCACTTAACAGAGCATGAATTCCACAGTTCCAAATCCAAACAAAATGTAAGAAAGTACAGTAGGTACCTCTTAGATTCAGAAGAATTGAACGAATCGGCTGCATATGGCTTCTGTTCCTTGGATTTCATGGACGAACGCAGCGTGTATCTCTGAAGCTTGGATCTCGCGGTGTTCCCTGAACCAGGAACCAGTTAAGTTTTTGCTGTTGTTGTTGTTGATGTTCTATATTACTGTAGAAATAAACGCATAATAAAAACAGAGTCGTGGGGTGAGAGAGAGAGAGTGTGTACCAGAAGCTCCAGCAGCAGAGTGCTGTTCCTTGATGGGTTCTTCCATTGTCTGATTCTGAATTGAACTCACTACAAGTAGAAACTAGAAAGAAAGAACTTAATCCTTATAGCACTACGCTGGTTTCTTTCTGAGATTGAACTGAACTGAAGTGCTACTATTATGTTTGAGTTTGAATGAGTCAAAAAACATTGATTTTTTTATAAGGTTGTCTGCTGCTTTCGACAAGTGTCCTTCGAGCGGGAAAAAGGTAAAATCAAATTTTGCTACATTGCCCTGCCTCTCCAAGCGCAAACGTTCGCGGAGTAAGGTTCCATTTTGAGCTCGCTGACGTGGAGCTCTGTGATTGATGAAATGATGATTAGTTTGAAGAGTTTGGCAAAGGAGTAGAGAGGCTCCCTTCCCTTCGTTCGAATTTCGAATTTCAAATTTCAAAATGCAACACCCGTTATTTTATTCTGTCTTGGTTCCGTTTTTGTTTTAGGTCAAAAACTGCTTTACGGTTGGTTTTGCCTATTCACACAAATATTACTTGTTGGGCCCTTTGGATCTCACCGAAAGTCTCTATGGACGGATACCCACACTTACCTATTTCATAGGAGGATATCAACGACTAGTTAACGCGTGTTTAGGTTAATTGTGAAAAAAAAAATTATATAAAAAATGAATTATATGTATAATTATTTTTTATAAAAATTAATAATGAGAAAAATAATTTATATTTAGATATGTTAATTTATAATCGATTATATAATAAGAATTTTGTTTGAATTGTATAAAAAAAATTACTTTCATATATTAAATTATTAAAAAATATATAAAATGATTGAAAAAGTTATTTGATTGAAGCAAATATATACTTATTTCTTAAAACTTTTGAAATAATCTGAAATCAAATAACTAAAAGCTTGAAATAATAGCTTTTTTAGAAAAGCTTATTTTAATTATAGAAAATTAATCTTAGAGTATGTTTAGGAAAGATTAATTCTTTCCCAAAACAGCTTTTTTTCAATAAAAAATTGTTTTATCTAAAATTTATATTATTTGTTTAAAGTGTGTAAAATTAATTATAAGTTAAAATTATTTTTCTATAACTAAAAATAACTTTTTTTAAAAGCTATTATTTTAAACTTTTAATTATTTGATTTTATATTATTTCAAAAGTTTTAAGAGATAAATACCTATTTTTCCTCAATCAAATAACTTTTTCAATTATTTCATACATCTTTTGGTAATTTAATACATAAAAATAATTTTTTTATATAATCTAAATAAAACTCTTTATCATAAAATTGATTATGAATTAATATATCCAAACATGAATTATTTTTCTCATAATCGATTTTCTTGAAAATCGATTATACACATAATCGATTTTTCATATAATCTTTTTTTTTACAACTAATTCAAACACGCAGTTAACTTATAATCAATTTTACACACTTTAAACAAATATGATAGATTTTAGATCAAACAACTTTTTATTGAAAAAAAGTTATTTTGGGAAAGAATTAATCTTTCCCAAACATGTTCTTATTCTTTTCTTTTCGTTTTAAGAAGTTCAATTTTATTAGGTTTAAATAAATTTGTCTTTATAATTTACATTTATTTTTAATTTATTGTTTATATATATTTTTTATAAATCATTCTTCATATTTATAACCATTTGCAAAATGATCCTTATCATTAAATTTGTGATGACACTGTTAGTTTATAAATATCAAATTAAAAATAAAGGAAAATTATAGGGATCAGATTAAAAATTCATAGGGACTAAATTAAAAATATATATATAGACCATAAACTGATGATATCATAACTGGAACTAATGGTAGGGACTATATTGTAAAGGATTGTAAGTACAAAAACTAATTTACAAATAAAAAATAATATATAAACTAAAATAAAAATGAGTGTAAATTATAAGGATACAAATTTTATTTAAACTATTTTATTATTATTTTATAAAATAGATAATTTCAATGCCTATATCATCTATTTGCTTCGATGATTATTTTTTAATATTGTGACACTAAAATTAATGAATAAAGGTTATAAATATTAACAGACTTGAAAAAACATCATAAAGTTGTTAAGTATTAAAGTACTTAAATGTTTTATTGTGATTATCATCTATTTGTTCTCTAATTTTTTTAATAAAAAAAACCACCTTTATTTATTAAACTCAAATTAAAAAAGAGATAAAATTGTAAATACATATTACTTTTTTGGTTGATTATAAACACTTAGGACTTATCTTTATTTTTTTCATTAAACTCAAATTACAAACATTTCAAAAGAAGTTATCACATACCATTTTATAGTTATAACCAGTTATAAATACTTAAGAGTTATTTTTAAATGAACAATAATACAAAAATACATATTAATTGGCTCATAAATACTTGTCAATATGCTAGTATTAGTTTATGATAGTAAGTCATGCAAAGCATGGAACTCCACTTGTTTCACATATATACAAGTCCTAACATTTTGTAACAATTAACTTTTTTCGCTTTTCACCATTATTTTTCACTAGCATATTGACGGGCATGATTTTTTTATTGTTGTTTATTTGGAAATAACTCTCAGAGTGTTTGTAATTGGTTGTAATTGTATAAATGTACGTGATATCTTCTTTTGAAGTATTTGTAGTTTGAGTTTAATGAAAAATATAAATATAACTCCTCAAATAACTCCAAGTGTTTGTAACTAACTAAAAAAGTAATATATATTTACAATTTTATCTCTTTTTTAATTTAAGTTTAATAAATAAATAAAAAATTAGAAATAAAAAAATTGGAAACCAAAGAAGGGAATCCCCTTATATAGTATAGAAGATTGAGATAATTTTGTCTTTGTCCCTTCCTCTCTCTCCCTATTGTAACTGATTTTCTTTCCCAATGGCTTTTTGTCCATTGTGTAGCCTGATAACTTTCTCTTCTACATCCTTCTTTGGATGAGAATTATTCTTATACTTATTTTTTTTTTAAGATATTGATATTTAGTGTAAGTTATTAAATATTCATTAATTTTTATTAGTTTTTTAGGGTATCCTTGACGCATGAATGCGGAGACTAATTTATCAGGATACTGAAATTTATTTAAGGGTTTGACCTCTCCCAACAGATATTTTTCTATACACATAGGTTAGGAATCGAACGTCTGACCACGTACTTAAGAGGCTTAAGTATCTACGACTTGTGTCATACTATGTTAGTACACGTATTCATTAATTATTATTTATATTTAATACATTTTTAAATATTTATTATGAAACAAATAATTAATAAATAATTAATAATTTATCCTAAATATTATACCCATCAAAATATTATAGAAACTCCCTATTTGGATTCCATTCTAATTTCATTGAAATTGGCGGAAGATGCCACAAAACTAAGGGTAATTATAAATATAAACCAACAAAAGATAGTGGAGGATAATCATTGGATGGCTTCCAGAGGGGGTTCTGATCATTAGTGCCTAACTCTTAAAATAAATATCCTTATGCCCCTTTATATGATGACATCTCCCATTTTTTTAAAAAAAATTATGTTGTGAGCAATATTTTCTCAACAAATTTATGGTCCGTTTGGATAAATTTTAAAAAAAATACTTTTATGTTTTTAAAACTTTTTAAAAAAGTAAAAATTATTTTAAAACTTTCAAAAAAAGCCAAAAATATGTTTTTTTATTAGCTTATGTGTTTTATAAATTTTATCCAAATAATTTAAAATATTATTAAAGTGATTTTTAAATAAACATAAATATCTTTAAAAAAAAGACTTAACACAAATGCACTCTTATTGGGGTGAAGATTATTTGCTATGTAACTAATATAAGCTATAAAATTTGAAAAACAAGTGGGAAGATGTTAAGATAAGATTTCCCTGTTGATTTTCAGTTGTTGGCAAGCCCTTCCCCCTTTCTCTCTTTGGCCCTGGTGGCTGATTCTAGTAGCTTTGTAATTAATCGTCTTGTTGTTTGTTAATTTTGGGCTTTTGCCCGGTTGTAAATAAAAAATAAGACAAATATGAATATAAATTTAAATAACTTATTGTTACATTATTTAATATTATATAGACTAGCATAGTTACATATTTATTAAAAGATTCAGATTAATTAAATATCATATTTGTTGAATATATTTTTGTTAAACACATTTGTAATTACTTTTGTTATTGAATTTTTATAAACATTTAAACTTATTGGACAGTGATGATATATGAGTACTTTGTATAGATTTATTGTGATAGGTAGGTTAACACATCTCTTTATAACATAAGAAGATACTCTTATTCCTAACTACCATATTATGTAGTTCCCCCATTGAGATTACACAAAATATGCATAGTAAAATATGAATAATTTATCTCCTCTTTCACTTTCAAAGAGAACTTGTTCTTGTATGTTTGATAATTGATCTCAAAAGCAATAATAGATTCATCATCTTCATTCTATCTAAGCAACCCTAAGATATAATCTCTATGTTTAATTTGTTGTTTATGCATGCCATATATTATGATTAAAGGATTTAGGACTTTTATTCCATGTTCAATTTGTATTGCAATTAAACTATAGTCATCACTTATATGAGACATAAGAGTTGGGAGGTATATAGCACAAATAACTCAATGGGGTACGCTCAAAATTGGAGAGTTTTGGTTAGTGTTTTTGTCAACAATGATTATATTTAACACAGGTCAATACTATAATACATTATAAATTTATATTGTATGAATAAATTGTATCATCTTTATAGTTGATTTTTGTATACACGTGTGTAAGGTTAAAGATTATTTCATCCTAATAAGTAAATCTTTTTTGCTTCATTTTTATTTAATTATAATTTATGCCATTATTTAAAATAAAAATAATATCCTTATACATTAGTTACCAATTAATTAAAATGAATGGGTAAAAGGGAAATAATTTTAACTTAGTAGGTTTAAATAATCTTAACAGTAAATATTTGTATACAAAAGGTCAACAACAAAGATTTTAATATATTCATACACTATCAAATTATAGTGTATTGTAGAAGTGGCCTTTGACACAAATACATTTTACCAAAACAAATCACAAATGCCACAATTCACTTTCTGTGTTTTTTCTTAGTTAATATGTAATAAATAAATAAAAACTAATTGTTTGATAAAACGCAAGCAAATTACTCTATTCATATGCCGTTATACAAAATGAATTTCGAAGGATTTAATATTTCCCTTCTTTTAATTCCCTTCCTCTCTTGACCTTTGTTAAGGGATAATTATAGGCTTAAGGTTAAGGAGCCTTGGAAGCCATTTAACTCTTTCCCTGAGCTTAAGAAAAGTTTGAAGTTTCTTCTTGGATATGAAAGAGATAATCATGTAATATGACAATGCTTTTAAAATGTGGGTTTTCTTTTGTACTTCATCTACTATATAACTCCACTTTCTCTTTTACTTTAACCCTGCCTAAGTGTCTATGATAATTGACATTCTCTTTATCCAATCTTGGGTTATTTTTATATTAATATAGTTTTTTTTATTTACCGAAAATACTCTTATTTTATTTTACATACTAAAATGTGTTAAATTTTGTTGCTATTAAGAAATTGTCTTAGACTAAGCCAGTTTCCCTTCATAAAATTTATTAATTTTTTTCCATTTTTTAGATAAAAAATCACCCTCACTTGGGAAGGTTTTCACAAAGAATTGTTATTTTCTTTTAATTTAAAACCACATCCAACATATGAAAATTTTCTTCACGATGTTGAATATATATATATTCTTAGTTACAAAACCGCCCCAAGTGTGGGCGGTTTCTCAATTGCAAATTCAATTTTTTTTTTCTATTTTGATATCGTATATTGCCCTCATGAAGAGTGGTTTCTAAGAGTATTTTGTCTTTTTTTTTTATTTTCTTTATAGAAATCGTCGTGAGATAAGACAATTTTTAAGAGTGAATTCATTTTTTATTCTTCATTTATTGAAGGGAAATCAACCTGGCTCAAGGCGATTTCTAAATGGGAAAAAATCAACGTGTTTCGATACATAATTATATAGTTACTGTAATTTGGTAAATAAAAAAATATATACCATATTCATATAAAAAAAAAACCCTCTAATCTTATCAAATCATATTTTCTAGCTAAGTTCTTAATGCTAGTTCATTAACTTTGAGAACATCCCTTGTTCAATTAAAGGTATCAAAATAGGTTTTAAATTGTAAGCCAGTTCGATGCGATGTGTTTTTCTTTTAAGCCACCTTCATTTGTTTTGTTTAGCTATTTCTTTTTCTAACCCCAACCCTAGACACCAATCCTATGAAGATGGAGTCTAAAGAGGCATAGACGCAACTCCAAGCCTTACATCATTCTCTATCGTCTAGTTGCCCTTACTCCCCTTACTTTCTAGGGGTGTTTACGGGTTAGGTCAGGCTGAATTTGACTAGGCCTAATCCTAACTTAAAAATTTGATTAGGTAATTTTTGGGTCTGAACACGATTCTAAATTTGAAGAGACTCGATCATAGTCAGCTTGGTGGATTGACCCGAGGCTTGACAAAATATATACAATAATATGATTATATTGTATTATGTTCAAATATATTAGAAGGTCCACATTGTATCTTAATAGTTTTTAATTATTAGACTTTTAATAAATATTGACAATTAGATATATACATCTAAAAATAATGTTTAATCTATGCTTTTCAACAAATAGTAATTCTAAATTTCTACTACAAGAATATATGCTCCATAAAGCATCTAAAAGTATTATCAGAAATTATGTGTCATTAATTCATTTTCATTAACATAAACAATATTTTTTAAAATAGTTAGTGAAACAAAATAACTAACCATTAAAAAAACTGTTTCTTAAAATAGTTAGTGGAAATAAATAACTAACCCTTATAAAAACTATTTTGTATTAAGCTTTTCTCTCTCGTGTCTTAATTTTTTCATGTGAAGAGATATATATATCTCGACTCAAAAAACATATCAAACCAAAAGTCATTTGGCCCGATCCCAACCAATTTTTTTTTCCTTGAAACCAAGTTTAATCTAGCTCAAATAATTTAGGCCTAACCGGGTCTTATACACCTTTGTTACTGTGATCCATTGTTTGGTCGTCATTTCACTCAACTCCTCCTGTAGTCCCAAAACTTACTTTTAGCATGTTTTGATTGGAGTTTGAAATTTCTTAAATCATAGTTTGAGTAAAAGCTTATCTGTTGTTATTTTTGCCCAAATCATTATTTTGAGTTTTCAAACTCCAATCAAAACATACATTTTTATAAGTTAATCCTCGTGATTTTACCGATAATTTAATAGGTAAATTAAAACCAATTCAATTTCACACCTCTTTATAAAGTAGATTGTAAGAGGAAAAATAAATATAACATTATTTTATCATTTATTATATGAGTTTAATTTTAATTTATTTTTAATATTTTTTATTACCTAATTAGGTATTATTATATTATTAAATAAGTTTAATATATTGAATAGTTATTAATAATGTCAATTACATCTTAAGCTCTCATCAATCTCATCATTTTTTTTTGAATCATTTTCTTTTACGACTTCAGTTAAGTTTCTTTAATGACATATTTAATAATGTGATATAATGTCAATTACATCTCAAGCTCTCATCAATCTCATCATTTTTTTTTTGGAATCATTTTCTTTTGCGACTTCAGTTAAGTTTCTTTAATGACATATTTAATAATGTGATAATATATAATTTAATAATAATATATTATATTTATAATAGATAAAAAAGTAAATCTTTAATATGTTATTATATTGATAATTATATTTAATATTGTATAGGTAATAGATAGATAGATAGACTGGTACTAACCAGAGGAGAGGGCCCTACTGCCAGCGTGGCTCCCATCCCATGCACCACACCACGCAAACCCACTTCACCAAACGCCACGTGCTCCCCATCTTGGGCTCGGTAATCTGCCACCCACATCAACGGCTCACATATCCTAAACGCGCGTGAGATCCAGGTTAAGAGACGCGAGGGCGTAAGAGTCATTTCGGAATGCTTGCTAGTTGCTTCGGAATAAAGAAGCTGGATGGAACACTTGGTTTGGTTTCGAAGTAACTGCACTGGGACTCCCCACACAACACAAACACAACCCCTTTTGTTTTAATCACACCCACCCACCCACCTCCTTTGATTTTACTTTTTACATGTCCTCCTCGAGTGTAGCACAACCTCTCCTACCCACCCTTCGATTAAACCATATCCCAACATCTACGTTTTAAAACCCATCAAGTCACCGCATCGAACGGTGACAACGAGAACAAATTATCCAAGCTTTTCAGTCTCAGACATTGTTTTTTCAATTTTCACACTCCTCCAGACCACAGAGCACAGTTCACAAGAGAGCAACAAAGCAAGCAACCTAAAAAAAAAATGATGGAGCTTTAGATCAAGTTCTCCCTCTCTCTCTTCCATGGTACACAAACCTTCTCTAGTGTTCTCTCTCTACTCTTGTCCACTCCAGTGTATATATTTCTATTCTTATTCTGGAAAAATAAAAATAAAAATAAAAATAAAAAATGACTGTTTTAATTTTGTGAACATTTAATTTTGTAATCTCATAGTTTGGTTATGGTTCACAGGAAAGGTAGATTTGAAGTCAAGAGGTTCCACATTTGTCAGGTAATTCTCAGATCTAGCCTCACACCAACTGGTTAGCTCCAATTTCAGACATTGGTTGATGGATGAAGCAGTGTTCAGTGTCTGCTAGTTCTTGCTTGTACCAGATCTTCTGGGTTCTAGCTTCTAGGGATTCTTGTTCTCTTGTCTGTGACTACGGCTTCAGTTTAAGCATGTGCTTCTTCTTCTTCTTCTTCTTCTTGTCACCTGTCAATTTGAACTACGTGTTTTAGCTGCATGTTACATCCGGTAACAGTAACGCCATTCCTCGTAAATATGTTAATGGTTTTGTGCTTCTGTCTTCTTGATTTCTGCTAAGCTGTAATTCTTTAGATTTGTTGCGCAAAAATCCCTGCAGGTTTTTCTCAGGGAGCTCGAGAGATCAAACGTAATTTGCCTTGTGATTTGTTTCATCATTTCATTTCCGTACACTATTATTGTCGGCGATATGCATATTTTGATTTTTACTAGAGGTCTTATGGTGGAGGTTACAAACAAGTCAATGAGTGAAGTCCCATCATATTAAAAGGATATGGGATATGAATGCCATTTGGTGTAGTATTATTGCATTAGAGAAAAGATGCTATTTTTACCTGAAAAAAGAAAAGAAAAGATGCTATTAATTGTACATGATGTATATTTACTATTGAAGTTGATCGGTCATTATTTCCTTTGACATAGTTTCAAAGCCTTTTAATGTTTAGTAGCCTGCGTTTCCTTTTTTTATTTTTTTGGGCTAAAGTAGCCTGCCTTTTTTTTTTTGGCTATAAAATTGGCTGATGGGGTGAATGTCATCCTACTTTGTTGATCGTTATTAGGAAAATCATGTTCACTTGTTAATTACCAATTCAATTAGGAAAACTATTTATTCTCTCTGAGTAACAATATCCTTATGGAAAAAAGTATAATTAAATCAAATGAGATGCCATTATTAGATACACTTTGTTAAATGGAGACAACTAAAATATATTTTCCTATAGCATAATTTATTTGTTTGAAATTCTATATTATCTTTGATATGTTTCATAAGGTATTGCTTACATCTTATAAATTTGATGACATCTTCTTTCTAGAATTTCTAAAATCATGTCTTCTTATATCAAATTATAGCCTTTTGTTTTTAATGAATAACTCTAGCTAACCAAGCGATGGAGGGCATGCTAGTTTCAAGAATTTATCCGTCCACAACCAGTCCCGGCATATGCTTGGCTACCTTAAGGAATTGATTTTGATGATAATGACTTATGTATCTCAACCATATACCACAGTATGGTCATGGTCTACCTATGGCAACAGTTCACTGCTTAATCTTAGTTGCACCAACTAAAGTAACTGAAGTTGGTGATCTTGCTTAGCAGCATCTTGCATGATTTCAGGATTAAGTGTATTCTTTTTTGTTTGTGTTGTTTATTTACTTTCGTATTTACAAATATGAAACAGATAATCATGGGGATCAATTTAGAGTTTAGGTTCACTTTTTTCTGTTCCAGGTTCTGGTCTCACAATGGGGAAGTCACCAGGAAAATGGATCAAAACTGTACTGTTTGGGAAAAAGTCATCCAAATCAAATATTTCAAAAGGAAGAGAGGTAATACTGTGATAGTTAAGGCAACATCACAACTCTATTCAATGTTAGACTATGTTTCATATTACATGAATGCATCCACAAATCTTCATTCGAATGACATAATTGGTGACATGACATAAACAGTCAACTTCAGATTTGCCCTTTACATTTTATCCTAAATGGCATCATCAGAACCGATTATCAAATGTTGTCATGGTAAGAGAGAATGAAAGCAGGAAAAAGAGCTCTCAGATTCTGTTCTCCAATAAAGGCCAATAGTCACACAGGTTCCTGAGACTTTGGCTTCGCTGTAAAACCACATTCTGCTTTGGTGATATTGTCATGGGACTAAACTTTTGCCTGATAGTTTGGTTGTAGTATTTGCAAACCACTTGAGATTTTGCACTGGAATTGTATCTAGGGATTATAACTACTGTTATATTATTGAAAGTATCACTGTTTAACTTATTTTTCTCAGAAAAAGAATGTATTTTGATATGAGCTTTCCTTTTGTAGTGAAACCCCTGACTTATTGTACTATAATTTCATGTAGAAGCTTGTTAATCAAAAAGAAGCGGTGGTTGCTTCCAGGGTGTCAGAAACTGGTTTGGCTTTAGAACCAACTCCCAATACTATTGCCAGAAATGAGGAAGACCTAGAGCTGGAGAATAAAGAAGCAGAAAATCTTGTACCTGGGAATCAAGAAATAGACATTGTGGGATCTGGTCAACAAGATGAACCACCTGATCCGGAGAAAATGAGGCAAGAGGAAGCAGCAACAAAGGCACAGGCTGCTTTTAGGGGTTATTTGGTAAGTGATATACTATCTTATAGGGTACTTAACTGATTAAATTGTAATTGTCTTTCAGTCTAAAAAGTAAGAATTTTGAAGTGTAATCCTGAAAAGATATTTAGATGTAGACTGCCAAAGGATAATAATTTTTTTGTGAAATTAATTTTCTGATATGATTTGTAAATTTAATTATGACTACATTTGACTTGAAGGATTTGGTGGATCAAGAAACCAATAATTTTAGTGTTATTAGAACACATTTTTGAAGCTCAATGCAGTATTTAGTTAGAGTTTCTACTTTCTATAATTTTTCTCCCCTGCCTCCAATTTTTTTTTATTTGGGGGATCTTATTTTATAAAATTTATCTGAGACTCTGACATGTTTTTTTGTCAAAAGGAGCTGTCAAGTCAATGTGGCAACTGCCTTTATGTTCTGTAAAATAAAAAACCTAATTATTTCCTTCACGATGAAATTATTTCTCAAATGTTATCTTGATTGAGATCAACTCTGCCTAGCTTCCACTGTTATGACACTCTTTTGGTAGAAAACCATATTTCATCAAGAAATTTATTGCAGTCTTAAGTTCTTTACCACTCCTGTCTCTGATAACTCATAAATATCTCCTTGAAAGAGTTGGCATATCTTGTTGGAATTATCCTTGTGGTGTTTTAATTGTACAGTTCTTGTAAATTGTAATATTTGATATTATGCCTCAACTAATGGAAGCATCTTTCATGAAGGCTCGCAGGGCATTTCGGGCCTTAAAAGGCATAATAAGGTTGCAAGCACTTATTCGTGGGCACTTGGTTAGGAGACAAGCTGTTGCTACATTATGCTGTATGTATGGGATTGTCAAGTTACAAGCACTTGTTCGTGGAGGAAGAGTTAGACAGTCTGATGTTGGGTTTGAAATCCATGAGAAGTGCAATCTATTGAAGCCTCTGGTAATGTTTTACAAGAACTGAATTCTCTGTAAATTATCATTAATTTGTCATATTATTTATATTATTCTATGTATTCTTCTGATTAATCCTTATGCAATTGAATTTATAATGCGCCTGACTATCTTAGTCAAAGTCTTCTTTTGATTAATCCTCCCTTTTGGTTTTTTTTTTTAGGGGGGGGGGGGAATATGCAAGAGAATTTGTAATGTGCTTAGCAAAATGGTTCTATTAAATAGATGAGAATTCTGGCTGAGCTGTCGGGGATTAGCTTCAATAATTTTTTTGGCCACTTATTGTGTCTATGAGTAGACAATCTGTATTTATCAAACAATATGTGAAATTTCTAATGAGTTTCTATTGGTTGTTGGGTTAGATTTAGATAGCTTCAAGTTTACGAGCGTATCATGAGTCAGTGAAGAGAGAGGGAGGGGAGATTATTTTGCATGTATAATATTTTTTCACTATTGCTACTGCTATTGATTTTTTCCTTCTCAATTTGTTGTGCCTTAGGATGGCAAACTTGTCAAGCCAGTTGCTATATCCACAAAAATTACAAAGCTGTCAGCAAATGCTTTCATCCGTAAGGTAAATTGCATTACACGATGCATGTGATAAGATTTTTTTTTTGTGTCATTTCGAGAATGAACAGTACTATAATTTTAAATGTAAGAAGATAACTCTCGTGATTTAAACCTTAAGTTCAATTCTTATGGTTCCAACAATTAGGTTCACCTCTCAGTACGTCCCTAAATGTCTATGGAATGCAAATATGTGGCCAGCAAATTCACATGAATAAGCGCGATAAGAATTGAATCAAAGAACATTCAAAATTAATAAAAGGGATTGTCAATTAGGATTTGTCTTGTATTATTGTGGTCAACCCCAGTCCTGGAAGCTTTCTTGAATTTGAAAACCTTTCTTAACAACTTGCTATTTCCATTCTCAACTTATGCACTTTAGTATTTATTTATTTAATTGCTTGGTTACTACTTTCTTACCACTCAACAATTATTCCCAATTTGTTTAATTGAATTGAATTAATTAATTGATTGGTATTCATAGACATAGTCTTTGTGGATTCGATCTTTTTATTACTTGACGACGAAACCGTTCACTTGCGGATTTCATGCACCATGTTTTTGGAATTTCTTAAACATGAAGCACATACTGCTGCATCAATTATCAGGAGCACATACTTTATCACAGTTTGTGTTTTGTTCTGTCAGTCAAATTGGGCATGTGAGAACATTGGTTTGTTGTTTCAGCTTCTTGCTTCATCAACTACAATAATGGCCCTGCACCTGCATTATGTTCCTGGGGATCCAAATTCAGTCCTAAGTTGGTCAGAGCGCTGGTCAGCATCACACTTTTGGAAACCAGTTCCCCAACCCAAGAAACTTCGAGACACTAAATCTCAGAGAAAGCAGAGTAATGTTTCAATTGGAGAAGCTCAAATGAGCAAGTCAAAACGTACGAACCGGAAGCTTCCTACTGCAAATTTTGACTCGGTCCCAGCGCAACCAAATCCTGAATTTGAGAAACCAAAACGAATCGTAAGGAAAATTTCAAGCCAACCCTCGGATCCTGTGCAGGAAAATCCACAAAATGAGCTTGAAAAGGTTAAACGTAGCTTGAGAAAGGTTCATAACCCAGTTGTCGAGAATGCTGTTCTGTCAGAAGTTGAATCTGAGACCCCAAAGCAGCATTTGGAAAAGGCAACAGCTACCTCAGGTCATGATGTTTCCGAACAAGGGGTCATTAGTTCTAATGAGAAGATCAAGAAGGAAGCAACATTGACCGTGTCTAATGTGCCTGATGTAGAAATTACTCCTAGACCTTCAGTTAGCAAGGAGGTGTCTGACATTCCAAGCAGTTATCAAGTGACTGTGGAATCAAAGCCCTTGACTGAGACTACAAGTAAAGATAAAAACATTTCTGATGACGAAGTTAAAAGTGAGCCAAAAGATCTACCAGAGACTAGTTGTAAAGATGAAAATTCTCCCTTAACAAATGGAGCTTTGAGTTACGAGGATCCAACAGGCATTGAAAACCAAAAACCAACCCGGAAAGCCTCAATTGTAGCAAAGCAGGAACGTGCGGAGAATGGTTTACAGAATAGTCCGACGTTACCGAGTTATATGGCAGCAACTGAATCTGCCAAGGCAAAATTGAGGGCACAAGGATCCCCAAGATTTGGACAAGATGGAAGTGAGAGAAACAACCTAGCCCGACGACATTCTCTGCCATCTTCAACCAACAGTAAAATTAGTTCGCATTCACCTAGGACACAGAGACCAGTTCAAGCAGGTGGCAAAGGGAGCCAAAGAAGTGACAGAACTATATCATCTTCTAGAGATGGGAATGGTATGATATAGTTCTTCCTATATCTAGTGGTTTGAAAATGTCACGTAGAAAAATTGACTCCGTGAACTGAATTGTCAGTTTAGAGTCACTTATCTTTTCCTGTAGAGGGACAAATGTTAGCCTAATCATGTCAACCAAAAATATCTTTGAGAAAGTATCTGGTTCTTATAGCCTATCACATATTCCAAAACAGTATAGGTCCTTCTAATTACATTTAAACAACTTGGTCAAAGTGCGTTATATTCTGGTCCTTGTAAATTCCAAATCGAATCTGTTATATTCTGGTTTATGTCTTTTTGTTTATCATGATTAATAATCATAAATTAGTCTGTTCATCTTGCAGGAAAGGTAATTCAAGCGGAGTGGAAGAGGTGATTTGAGGAAGGACTGGTTTTCAGGAGTTGAACATGCGGAGGTTGAAACTCGTGTGGTGGTTTATATGTGTATCTCTGATGAAAATTGTTGAACTGATAGGACTATAGTAGGTGTGTTTGATCAGGTTCTTTCTTCATTTGCTGCATTTTGGGCGTTTGAGGGTGATTTGTACATTATAGGTTTTAAGTTTTGCATGCTGCAACTATACCCAAATTTAAGATCTGTTTGTTTTCGGCATGATTTCTGGGCTGTCCATTAACATGTACCTTTGTACGTGTTACTGAGAACTTTTCTGTTCCGACATGAAATATGGTCCGGTAACACATGAATATGCTCATGCGAGATTTCTTCACAAATGTTTGTGTCTTTTTGGCATTTAAACTCCTAAGCCCCTTTTTCAAGATGGAGCATCATGTTATGTTGACTTTTCACCTGTCTAGGACGAGAAGAGCTTCGTAAGCTTAAGTTTGTATGATTCCCTGTTGAATGTTTAGATGGTAGAAATAATGGAAAACGGAATAGTTGGACTAGGGCTGGAATTCTCGGGAATAATTGTTTTTTTTTTTTGTTCCTGTTAGAATGAATTAATACTTGTCTTATTCTTTTTTAATAAAAATTATAGTTATTATAATTATGATTTCATTTATGATGTTTCATATACCACATAAAATGGAATAGAATGTAACAATATATGGTTCCATTCCTTCTCAAATGAAAAATTAGAATAATGATAGTTATCGACCTTAAAATTAATTTCGAATACAAGAAATCACTGTTGAAAACATTCTTGAATAGACTACTGCAGTTTGTGTTTTACAGCAAGTCCCATGTGGTTACTGTGTTTATGCAAGAAAATTCCATCACTTTTATATGTCTATTGTCGTATAGATTTATGATTTAATTTTAATTTACTGTCAATGTAAAGTTTTTTTACACTGTCATTCAATTATGTATTGATACATTATTAAAAATGTTAAATTTTTAAAGTAGTTGTTATAATAGTCAAACTTTTTTAATGAGTTGACAATAGATGATTGAATAACAATATAAAAAAAATTTATCCTAACCGTGGATCAAAATTAAACTCATAGATTTAAGCAAAAATTTCGGCCTGATGGCATTAGGATGGCTAAGATTACTTTTTATTTTGCATCAATTATTCAATTATGTTTAGATGTAACAACTTTTCATTTTGGGCCATTGCAACAGAAACTCAGTTCCTTGATCTTTTGGTAAGGATGGAGATACGCATCAATAGTAGGGTCCATACTAGCCATAAACAAATTTTCACATGCTCAAATGCTGCAGCCTGCAGGTTTTCTTTTTTTTTTTTTTTTAAGAAACGTCACTCTTAAAAAAGCTAGTTTTATTTTATTTTAATCACAATAATAAATATTCGTCTTTTTCCCTTCTTTTTTTTTTTGACCTTTTTCTTTCTACTTCTTGGCTTTCTTTTAAGGTTCTAAAAATTAAACACATGATTGAATTAGTTAAGGAACTGATTTAAGGTTTAATAATTTAATTGTGGTCGAATTGAAGTATAATTAAATAATTTAAATATATATATATTATACTAATTAAACACATTAAAAATCATAAAAAATAACACAAATGATAAAAAATAGTTTACAATTTATTTGTTGAGAGCTCAAAACATTTAATAATTGTATTATAGCTTATTTTTATTTAAAAAAATTCAATTTCAGTTCAAAGAAATATATAATCAATTATACATTAAGTTTCCAAGCTTCTATACAATTTAAGTTTAAGTATTTCATATAAAATTCTTTTTAGATTGGCTTACATTAAGTTTTTATATCAAAATGACATTATTTGAATTAACAAAATTTTTTAATAAAAAAAGATAGGACCGGTTGAATTTAATTGGACCGGTTTGGATCGATTGATTTATCGATTCTTGACCGATTCATCAATTCTTGACCGATTTTCAAGCTGGACGATTTTTTGAGATGGACTAAACAAATGGAGTGACCAATTCCTGATTCGGTCCAATCCGATTTTCTTAACATTGTTTTCTTCCATTATTAAATAGGCTTAGGATTTATAGCCTACATTGACATGTGATGATAACCTACTTGCATCATTGTTATATAATTTAGACTTGAAATTAAATATTTACACTATACAATCATTTGGTCATTACTTTTAGTATTGTTATTAAATATTTGATTCGTTTTTTATAACTCTCCTAAAAGAAAAGGTTGTGTAGCTTTCATACAAATATTTTTAAAAATGTAAAATGTAATAAGCAATCATGCAATTTTTTTCAAGTCATATAATGTTAATTGAACAGAAACTTAGGTAATTTAGCTTATAATAATTTTTTTAAAAGTATTATATACAATGCACTTTAGACACGAAAAGTACTCAATAATCAACTTAAGTTCATTATCTTTATGGGTAATTTACTAAATACTAATTTCTTCTTCATAGAGAGCTATCAAAAGAAAAGAAAAACACATCATAAAGGTTAAAAAAAAAACAATTTATGATCTGACAAGGCTCCTAAGAAATTTATTTTTCATTGCTGGTTTGAGAAATTGTTCCATTTTAATTGTATTCCAATGGTTTCCCTTGAGTGTACGTACTATTGATGGGAACATTGATATGTTTTTCTGGGAAATTTGAAATTTCTCGCTCCTGGAGAAAATAAGAAGATAGTGGTTGGTGAATATTTCTCATGGAAATCAATGTCATTTATGATAGCAGCACAAAAAAAAAGTCATTTATGATAGCAACTCATAGTTGATAATTGTCTTCTCAAACAATAATTGCCTAAGAAGACGCTCAAACCTTTACTAAAAGAGGAAAATATAAAATACCAAAAATTAATATTACAGTTGTAAATTATTATATTAAGATCAAATAGTTTAGATCGTGTAATGGGACAAATTTAATTTATGTATAAATTATACAAATTAACATCTATGACTTGAGTATAGAACGTGTAATGTATAATTTTGTAATGTAATGGGACAAATTTTAATTTCTGTGTAAGTTATACAGATTAAAATAATAGTTTATAAAAAAAATTAATTTTAATTAATTTGAAAATTATTTTCCAAATGTGAAATACATTAAAGATGAATTGAATTCATTGAATTTTAATTATTTTATTTTATTACTCTTATTTAAAATAGGTAAAATGGTTAAATTAATAAAGATAAAATTGCTAATTCAAATAATTAAAACTAAAATAAAATAAAATTTAATTAATTCAATTTATTTTGTTTAAATAATTGTACTTTATTACTCTTATTTAAAATAAGTAAAAATAATAAATTAATAAATATAAAATTATTAATTCAAATAATGAAAACTAAAATAAAATAGAATCTACTTAAATTTAGAGCATGTTTAGGAAAGATTAATTCTTTCTCAAAATATATATATTTTTTAATAAAAATGTGTTTTGTCTTAAATTTATTTTATTTATTTAAAGTGTATAAAATTGATTATAACTTAAGATTATTTTTTCATTAACTAAAAATAATTTTTTTAAATTTTTTATTTTGAGCTTTTAATTAAATGATTTTAGTTTATTTCAAAATTTTTAATAAATAAATACTCTTTTACCTTTAATTAAATAAAATTTTTAATTATTTCATATATCTTTTAATAATTTAATACATAAAAGTGATTCTATTATACAATTCAAACAAAAATTTTTGTATTAAAATCGATTGTAAATTAACATATCAAAACATAAATTAATTTTATTTTTTAAAATTAATTTTTAACATAATATTTTTTTCACAATTATTAAATCCACTTAAATTTAACCAAATTTTATTACATTTCTACATATAAAAAAATTAAATAGAAGGAATTTCAAATTTTAGCTAATTCTTAGCTAATTCTTATTTTATAACTTTCCAATCAAGTATAAAAAATGTGATTCTAAACCTACCAGTGTGGCTACCACACTACAAAATAATGTGTAACTTCGAACAAAATGGAAAATTCTGTTTTCTTAGCATAGAAGCATTGTGCAAGGTATGATAGGGAATGAAAAAGCTTCACCTTTTAAGATATTTTTGCGTGATTACAAGAATTAATCTCTTAAAATATTGAAATTTATTTAAGAAATTAAATTTTTTTAATAAATATTTTTTCATATACATAAGTTAAGAATTGAACCATTAATTGTAAAACTTAATCTTTAATTAATTACCAAAAATAAATGCTTTGGCTTTGGAAAATCAAAATCAATTCTCCATTTCCAATTCATATGACACGTGGATGATGGGGGGCATTCTAGTCATTTACATTTGACAAAGGGCATCCTCGGTAGACCGACGTTCTGAAAAGTAAACAAATGTCCAGCGAAGATTTGGCGACTCAGCAAGCATTCACACACACACACATATATATATATAACACGTTATGATTATATGCATGTTTGTGTTGTCTTCGGAAATTCGACGATGTAATCGAAGAGACGAAGGTGAAGGTTCAACTTTGCATTTGCAATCACAGGAACAGAACTTGACATTGATAATAACTGGGTGTAGCAGGCTTCAACTCAACGCTCACGTCGCACAACAAGAAGAAAACCAGCAACGATGGCGAATCCCGCGAGCTTCTGGACTCAGGCAAACGCTCTCCTTAGGAAGAATTTAACCTTCCAGGTTCCCTCTGTTTTCTAGCAACAATCTCAATCTTCATTTATATTTTTATACATTATTTTGGTAAAGGTTAGTTAGTTCACTCTTTTTGGTTGGATTATGCAGAAACGGAACGTGAAGACAAATATTCGGCTCATCATGTTCCCATTCATCCTGTGTTTGTTGCTGGTTGTCCTTCAAAGTCTTATCCATCGTGAATTGGATAAGCCTGAGAACAAATGTGGCTGCACTTGTGCCAAGAGACAAGGGGAAGGGGGTGAGTGCCAGGAGAAGGTCTGTGGGATTCAGTATTCCAATATGAATCAAGTTGCCACCTGTGCCATTCCTAACCCTCCCCAGTGGCCTCCTGTGTTGCAAGTTCCGGCTCCACAATATCGAGCTGTGAGAACAGATTTTCTTCCATTTTCAGATTTGCCTAATGAGTCCTGCAGGACCACTGGGTCATGCCCTGTAACTATGCTCTTCACTGGCAATAATCTGTCTTTTGGACAAAGTATATACCTTGCGATAAATTGTCTCTCTTTTTTTCTTAACATGTTTTTCTGTTTTAATTCGTTTGAGGCCACTTCATTAGAAATTAGAATGATGTCGTAACCCTGCCTTTTTTTTAAATTTTAAATTTTTTATTTTTATAGTTTTGTCTGGAAATATGCTCAAAAGTACATTCAGTATAAATGTCTCTGATATCGTGGGTAGCTTGGCAACAAATGTTATGGTGAGTTATTATATTTTGTTTAGAATTTCTCTTCTGTGAGTTGCAAGTATTTAATTAATTTTTAAACAATTATTGCGAAACTAACAATCAATACCATGGTACGATAGCAGTTCTCATTTGTGCTTGTCTAGATTTTAAATTTTATTTAATTTTGTCAGTCATATGTCACTTTGCCGACATATTGTTTTACCCTTTTTTTTTTCTCTGTGAACTTTTTTGCTGGTGCAACCATCAAAATGATATAGGGATCAGAATCAACGCCAGAGAGAACCAATTTTCTCGAACCTGCTTTCTTTTCGGGTCTTCCTATTTATTATCTACAAAATCAGTGCACACAGAACTCAACATTCTCCTTTCCTGTCCAGATATCAACCACTAGCATGCAACAAGGTATGGAGCATCCTTGTATTGGCATTGACAATGCACCTTATAAGAAGTGATGACAGGAAATTGAATCAGTAGGCATGACTGTGCACACATACAGCTATTTTATAATGAAAATTGATAATCCATTGTGCTATTCTTAATGTGCCCATGAACTGCCTAAACACAGGGTATCCTTGATGTGTTTGCATGGTCATATGTCCTTATGGTTGTGCGAGTTTGGTGTATGCTTGATGATAACAGATTGACTGATCACAAATGATATAGTAATATTTGGCTGTAGGCTCATTGTACCTTTTTCAAATATTTTGTTTCCTATTTTAATTCGTATGGTTATTTGACTTGAACTTAAATGCCTCATTGATGTTTTGAAAAACATGGGGAACCATCAAATGGGAGTATATTTAAAAAGTAACGTATAAGATTTGTCATAAAGCCATAAGTGCACAACCTTTGTGGTGCATTTGAGACACTTGCACAATGATAGTAATCTTGTGGTCAGTTGTGGCCAATAGGTGCTCCCACAAATTATTAGAATATATTTGCACGGAGTACACCGGTCTTTTTATATAAAATCTTGTTTTTCTCTGGGTTAGATATGCTCAAGGCCTGCGTCCGATGTCTAGAACTTTTGTTACTAATTTAATTTATTTCCCTTGGATCTAGAGGTAAGATGTGCTCAGGGTTTACATTTATGGCGTAATAGTTCTTCTGAGGTCAACAATGAGCTATATAAAGGATATCGAAGAGGTAACACAGAAAGACAAATCAGTGAGATAGTCGCAGGTACTTATTATTAATTATCATTATATTTCAATTTACGTAATGAGTGGAAGACAATACTTATTTTTATATTCTTTTGGCAGCTTTTGATTTTCTAAATTCAAATGGGAATAGATTTAATGTCAGCATATGGTACAACTCAACCTACAACAGTGACACCGGGAATGGTCCTAGTGCATTGCCGCGGATTGCTCGTTCTGTAAATCTGGTATATATCTAAAACTTGTTTTAATTGTTGCATCGTCCTTGCTGTTATCCTAATAACTGATATTACATTATGAAACACAAAACTCTCAGTCTCAGCTTATAAAATAACTACATGCTACTTGCTAGCCTGTGCTGTAAATCTACTAAAAATTTTATTTTATTAAAATATTAACTTTAAAATCAAAACACAGACTTGAGTCATTAGTGCTGGAATAGATTTGGACTACGGAACTATATACTTTTTGGAGAAAAAACTTGCTTAGCCATTACCATTTTTCAAATGCATAATTTGAATGGAAGAAACAAGTGGAATTATGTTCATGATGCACATGTAGCATTCAATTGCTGTATTGCAAATTTCGAAACTAATTGCGCCAGTAAACTTGATCTTTGTTACTAAGCTGATATAATGATAGTAATTCCCCTGTATATACATTTTCCCACTTTTCATCTTAATAACATTTGGGTCTTTATTTATCTTCACCTTGCAGATTATTATAGGGACTGACATCTAGTATCTATATGCCTGCAGGTATCAGATGCCTACCTTCAGTTTCTGCTGGGAGGTGGTACCAAAATGTTATTTGAGTTTATAAAGGAAATGCCAAAATCTGAAACCCCATTTAGGTTTGATTTGGCTTCTCTTCTGGGCGGTCTCTTCTTTACATGGGTCATCCTGCAACTTTTCCCTGTAAGCGCATAAATATCAGAACAAATACATCAGCAATGAATTAAGTTGTGTAACAAGAAACGATAACAAACATGAGAGGACAGTACTGATTGTATTGCAGAGTGGGTCCTATTGGCTAATTTTGATTTTTGAAATAGGCTTCACATACTTACTTCTCCATGTATCATCTTTATATGTGTATTGTAAACCCTCTTTTTGGATAAGGTTTCTTCCACGCAGAAAATGCATGATTCAGAGTCAAGATCAACAATTATATCTAACATCTAATGTGAACACAACAGAATAGATTGTCTAGTATATTTAACTGTTCAGCGTGTAAGCTCTATATGTTATTGATGTAGGTTGCTCTGACATCACTGGTATATGAGAAGCAACAAAATTTAAGAATCATGATGAAAATGCATGGTCTTGGTGATGGGCCATATTGGATGATTTCGTATGGTTATTTTCTTGCCATATCAGTGATCTACATGCTGTGTTTTGTGATTTTTGGCTCAGTCGTAGGTAAGAATACAACCTGTGAACTGTTTCCTCTTCTTGGCATTTTTCAGTTCTCTTCAATGCAGCTGACTTTATTTTCAGGGTTAAAATTCTTCACATTGAATGACTACAGCATCCAATTTGTGTTTTATTTCATCTATATAAACTTACAAATTTCGTTGGCATTTCTGGTGGCTGCCATGTTTTCAAATGTGAAGACTGCTACAGGTTTGACGATAGCTACTTCATGTTGTTCATAATAATGGGTGTATTAATATTTTCTTTTCTCAGGCCTGATTACTGACTTGTGTTTTTGATATTGCAGTAATTGCATACATAGTTGTCTTTGGAACTGGGCTATTAGCTGGCTTTCTTTTCCAATTTTTTGTTCAAAATACATCATTTCCAAGTAAGTTACATGACTCTGAAATTATACCCATTCTTGTTTGTTCATTTGGTTTCCCGTTCCCATATATTATTTTGTGTGCTTGTTTTAAAGGAACTATCTTTGAAGGCACACTTATGGTACACTTATGCAGAATGATCTGCATGGCTGGCTAACATTGTTGGTGATGCTAAAAATAATAGCAATATCCATTAGAATAACTGTTTCTGTTCTCATCAATAAATTTTATTTATCTCTTTAAGAGGCAGGGAAAAAGGAAATAAAAGAAATGTTGAATGTGACATAAACTGTCACCTGGTGTCCTCCCCCCCCGTTCCTCAACCTGTTCTTGACCCACTAGTCATGGTAAACGTTGTTGTTGAAGTGGCTAGAAACCTGCTTCAGTTCAAATTCAGGCCAATGGAAGGCTGTAGTCTATTTCCCTTTTTATTTTTTTTGGATTTTCCAAGGGTATCCTCACCCAATTGGATAAAAGACTAATCTTCTTTCCGGTTATTGAGCGCAACGGGTGGAGCCCTTCCCAAATTGGCGTCTCCACGAATCGAACCATTTATGTTTCCTGAGGTTCAAACAGCTATCACTGCGACCAACCAACATTAGGTATAGTCTATTTCCCTGTATAAGATTGATATTCTTCTCCACTTCTGTAATATTGAAAGCACCAGTTTGTTAATACCTTCTTCTAGGTAATAACTTGTGGAAAGGAAGTATAGGTTCTGTTAGAGATATAAAACCATTCCTTGACCTCTCACCTAACATGTTAAGCTTGTGAATTGATTTGGTTTTTGACGTGGTATCAGAACCTCTAACAGCTTAAGCTTTTGGGTTGATTTGATTCTTGACAGTTTCTTATTTGCCCAGAAGATCAAGTTCTTTGTGAATTTATTTGTGGTTCTTTGAGCTCCGGTCCATTTAAACCAGTAAACAATAATAAAAGCAACAAAAGGAAGAAGTAATAAGTTGGTTTTGGTCAGATGAGGAAAGCCACACTGTTACTTTATTAGCAATGATGTTTCTCTGAATTGATACATAAGGATGAACAATACGAGTTGGCATTTAAGGTTGCATAACTGAATTGGAGGGAACTCTCCTATATCACTATCAAATTCAGAGATTATTTGATTCTCTATTAACTGAAAAGAATGGACTGATATGATCATTGTGATTAGAATTTTTATCTACTTAGATTTCATGTCAGTCGTCTTTATGTGTCATATGCCAATGTGTTGCCAGTTTCTAACCTTCTAGCCTGTTGATTGCCTGTGCTTTTTCTTCAGGAGGGTGGATCATTGTTATGGAGTTGTATCCTGGGTTTGCTTTATATCGTGGGTTATATGAGTTTGCACAATCTTCCTTCAATGGGGATGCTTTGGGGACTAATGGTATGCGGTGGGAAGATCTGAGTGATAGCTCCAATGGCATGAAAGAGGTCTTAATTATCATGCTTGTTGAGTGGGTAGTGGTGCTTGTTGTTGCTTATTACATCGATCAAGTGTTGTCATCAGGAAGCAGAAAAAGTCCTCTTTTTTTCTTGAAAAGATTTCAGAAAAAGCCTCCTTCATCTTTCCGGAAGCCCAGTATCCAAAGGCAGGGGTCAAAAGTTTTGGTTCAGATGGAGAAACCTGATGTCAACAAAGAGGTGAATTTTACTTATATTGAATACATGTACTCATATTATGTGTTCACCCACTGGTTTTATAAATTAAGAAACCTAATGCTAGTCAAGAGGTGAATTTCTCCAACTGGTTTTAGAAATTTTTGTAATGATGCTGCCTCAGTGAGGAGGAGTAGTGTGATATACAATACTTCAATAACTTGGGACAGCTAGGTGGAACTTTAATTAGGCAAGGATTCCATTAGAGAAACAAAAAACTCTCCTTTCAGTCACAATTTTTTTTTTTATAAAAAGCATTATATGTGTATTCTTCCTACTTTCTAGGGGGGAAATGTAAGATAAAGGTATAAGTTTGACTTCATTTTGTATCTGTCACATAAATGTAACTTGATATTTTAACTGGAAGACCTCATGTACGTGATGCATGTTTTTGCAAGTTTCGTTGTACTCAATATGGTGTGGCTTAGTTACATGCGTAATGTGTTAAATGTTTGCTTCTTTGTCTCTTCAGAGAGAGAAGGTGGAGCAGCTGCTACTTGAACCAACTATTAATCATGCAATTTTATGTGACAACCTAAAAAAGGTCTATCCAGGGAGGGATGGTAACCCAGAGAAATTTGCCGTGAGAGGGCTGTCCCTCGCTTTGCCTCAAGCAGAATGCTTTGGTATGCTTGGTCCCAATGGTGCTGGGAAGACTTCTTTTATCAGCATGGTCAGTTAAAATTGATTATGGTCAAGCAATATACATATATTTGGAAAATTAGTTGCATTTCTTCAATCAGAAAGCTCCATTCAGTTGCTTGAGCACTCATAAGAGGAAAGAATAAGTTCTAAAATACCTTACGAAGAGTATCTTTTCTGAATCAATCAAGGAATTAATTTGTTAATGTTTAAAGGAGATGTATGAATTTACATAAGGAAGCATGGACCTCTGATGGGTTTACTTCAGTACGTTATGAAATTCTATTAGAATTCCATGAATCTTTTTCTTTCCTCTTTGACTGGTTTTCTCCTCAATTCAGAATTCTAATCACCTTATATATGCTTATAGATGATTGGTCTCACGAAGCCAACCTCTGGTACAGCATTTGTTCAAGGCCTGGACATAAGAACTCATATGGATGGAATATATACTAGCATGGGTGTATGCCCACAGCATGAGTAAGCTGGAATTTCCTCCAATTTTTATGTTTTTTCTATTATTAAATTTATAACAATTGAATTTTTTTTCGAAATTTTTATTTTTCTTTTGATATTTTAGCTTGCTGTGGGAAACCTTGACAGGAAGAGAGCACCTACTATTTTATGGCAGACTTAAAAATCTTAGAGGTTCGGCCTTAACACAGGTAAGTTAATTTGAGAGAAATTGTTCCTGTTAGAATATTAAGATTATTATTAGTGTTAGGACTTATGAGTATTATCAAGAGTGTTAGTATTAGTTGTACTGCATTTGTACTTCCCAGAATATTAGTATAAATAGGTTTATTTAGTGTTTAATAACATCATCCTACTATCACAATATCATAGTAACATTCAGAGTCCTATTTCTCTGTTATCTCTTATCCTTATTGATATGATCCAAGTTGGATGCATATTGTTTTTATGGATCGTCCTTGAGTTGATTTCTTGTTAAAAAGAATTTAAAGGAGAGATGAACAGTAACATGAACAGTATCTGAAACAGTACAATAAACAGTACGTGAACAGTGTACGACCAGTACACTGAACAGTGCAAAATCGTAAAAGATGGAAAGAAGAAGAGGGGTGGAAGGAAGAAGACACCACACTCTTGGAGAGTGATAAGTCAAGCGAAGATTCGCCACAAAGGTAAAGAAACCTTTGATGAGAACCAAGATGGTTCACTCAAGAACCCAAGAGAACTAAGCTCTCAAAAACTCACAAAGGAGTGTAATTGTATTATGAAATTCAAAGTGACAAATACTGCAAATACAAACCTATTTATAGGGATTGAGTTGGCAGCTAGGTCTAGCTTAAAGGTGACAGCAAGCTAACACATTTTTAACCCTAATCCTAGCACAAATGTGGCCTAAGCCTAATTAAAAGGCAGCATCTATCCTTAGTTATGCTATGCATTTAGTTAAGCCCAAACAATAGGCCCTTATTACAAAAATATCTCAAAAAGAAAACAAGAATCAAAACTAAAATGATTAAAAGGTTCAAATACATAATTAAATAAAAATGACTAAGAAGACATTATGCCCCCACATTGGGCCCTTCATAAACTTGGTTCATTTGGACCATCTTGAGTGCTTCTTCTTCTAGAATGGGCTTGAGTGAGAAAAAGTGGTTGACTTCTTTATCCAAATCCTTCTTAGCCTTCTTAGCTCTTGACCTTGTCATTAGGCTTCCAAAGTTCTCGTAGTGCATCTCTAGGCCTTAGGCTCGTTGGGCTTCCACTTGAGCTTCCTTGGTCTCCATCACTTATTTTCTATATAATTTCACCAAGGTATCAGAGTTGTACGATTCTGCATGACTTGATCCTGTCACTGTATCTGCTTTAAAGTTCCCAAAATATGGAACTCCTACGTTTGGTGTCCTCTGTTTTTCACTCTGTTGCTCCCAATCTATTGCTGCAGGCAGTGGAAGAATCTTTGAAGAGTGTAAACCTTTTCCATGGAGGAGTTGCTGATAAACAATCTGGAAAATACAGTGGAGGGATGAAGAGGAGGCTTAGTGTTGCAATTTCATTGATTGGGGATCCCAGAGTATGTTTTTCTTTTCTATCCAATCTGATTGTAATTTTTTTTAGAAGATTCACGTTAGGTTTTCTTATTCTGAAAATCCTAATTTTTTTTAAGGTTGTTTATATGGATGAGCCAAGTACCGGATTAGACCCTGCATCAAGAAACAGTTTATGGAATGTTGTTAAGCGTGCAAAACGGGATCGTGCAATCATTCTCACCAGTATTCTCTCACTCTAAGCGCTGCAAGCGCATATGCAAGTTGTTGCATTGTTTTTTCCATTATTCTGCTTGATGTCTATGCTTTTGATATATTCAGCTTGTTTATTTATTTGGTTTCATAACACCATGAAGGTGTTCTCTCTCTACATATAGATTGATAAATCTTGTTTTCACACCCTTTCAGCACATTCCATGGAAGAGGCAGAGGTCTTGTGTGATCGATTAGGAATATTTGTAGATGGTAGCTTGCAGTGCATTGGAAATGCTAAGGAGGTAACATGGCTCTAGTGATATGCTTTATCAAAATCATTTGCAAAATTAAACTGTTCATGGGCTTGGGTAGCCTATGGCTCTGACCCCAGCCTATGAATTAGGTCCACGCAATTTATGGGCTTAAACCCACAGATTGCAAAACATTTTTTGCTTTCATTCTTCATTATATGGTTCATGGATGCAACTTTGCATGCAACTTCAAAAATTCGTACTGGTTATGCACTTTCACTGTTCATTCTTTTACTGCCAAGTAGATCATGCAAATTTAAACCATACTAGACTTTGACTTTTTATAACACTTGCTACTTCTGTTGGTTTATCATAGCTGAAAGCCAGATATGGAGGAACTTATGTGTTCACGATGACAACAGCTTTGGATCATGAGAAGGATGTGGAGAACATGGTGCAGCAGCTCTCCCCAAATGCTAACAAGATTTATCATATCTCTGGCACCCAGAAGTTTGAGCTGCCAAAAGACGAGGTTAGAATAGCGGATGTATTCCGAGCTGTTGACATTGCAAAGAGAAAATTCACAGTTTCTGCATGGGGTTTAGCTGACACCACATTGGAAGATGTCTTCATCAAGGTAGCACGTGGGGCTCAGGCATTTGAGACCTTGTCATAATTGTCATGCACAAGTCTAAGTGTGTAGCCCTGATTTTTTACAGTTTCTTTGAAATATTCTTTTTACCCCCCATCCTAGCCTCTATCTCATTGTAAAATGAGTAGACACTTGGCCTTTGGCAAGAATTGTAAGCGAGCTTATCATTGTAAGTGATTTTCCTATTGAGGATTTGCTTTGATTATGACATCGAGCCTTGAAATCATATCACTGCCGTTGACCACCAATATTGATATGGAGTGACGTTGTTAAGAAAATGCTTATTTGTGTATGCCGTACGGTATACGGAAGACAGGTTAAGCGATATTCTATACCCTATTGGTATGTGCATGAAGTGCTTAAAATTTTTTTTGAGGAGGAATGAAATGGGTGTAACCAATTTTTATTTTATTTTAGCACATTAATATTAGTATGAAAATTTATATTTTAAATTTTAAAGTTCAATGACAATTTATTTAAAAAACTATATTTTGTAAATGAAAATTTTAGAAAAGAAGTTCTTTTAAAATAATAAAGAAGTGAATTGAAACATTCATACTCAGCAAGAACTTTAAAAAATTGTTCAAAGCTTCAATTGTGATCCAATTATGAACTTATTAATTTAAGCCTCCATTTTAAATAGAAAATAGAAGTCTCTACTATAAACAAAGAAGAATATTACAAGGTAAAGTAAAATTAATTAAGGGGTAGCATACATGTATTATTTCGATACGAGGTAGTGTTAAGATCATTTTGTATTTTAAATTTGGTATTGTATGCCATTGTGATGGCGCTATTTTTTTCGTTGTTTTAAATAGTTACTTTTACAATAGAATAATTAAAATTAAAATGATTATATTGTGAAGAATTTTATTTTTAGTACAAAGGATGTTTATGACCTGGTGTGAAAAGAGGATAGTAAGTTCCTAGCTGAGATTTGATCTCAGAATTAAGCAGTTCCCAAAATATTTGATGTCATTTAAATTAAGGCTTTTGGGAGGATAGTGGTTATTTTATTATAAAGAATATAAATTCTTTTATCGTTTTTTCTATCTAAATTTTCTAATGAGGTAAATACATTTTTCAATATTTTATTTGTAAAAATGAATATTTAAAGAGAAATTTTATAAAAAATAAAATAAAATTGATACTAAATTAAAATAAGGTATCAGATCTTGACACCAACTAATAATTATTGTTAATTATATCTATAACGTGCTAAGCTAAATCACTATTACTATTTCATCAATTATACTAAAAAATAATAATTATACTAAAGTTAAAAAATTATAGCAAAATAAGGCTTTTGTAATTTAAATATTGAAATTTGATTAATTTGGAAAAAAATTATGAAAAAATATATATATTTTTGCAAGTATGTAGTATTTATATCATAGATTAAAGAGTACTACTACATATTATGAATGCAGTTTTTACGAAACTTTCACGAATGACACGTAGCTTTGATTTTCAGCCAACTGCACAAATAGGTTTAGTCATATTTTACTTTTCAGCACTGCCATTTCACACGAAACAGGAAAAACGAAAATTGTTACGAATGACATGGCATACTTATTTTACTTTTGTCTCAACAAATAAAAATTAAAAAAGAAAAGAAAAACTCATGTTACACAGTAATAAACGGTCCTGATCATTCGTAAAACTTTTCGTACTAAAGCCATTCGTAATATTTATCGTTACTGTTTACTTTTACTTCCATATTCAACACGTAACACGGTTTCACAGTAAACATTTACACCGATATTAGTATTCGTTTGTACGAAATTAATTTAATTATGTCAAATTATTTACAAGCATCTCCTTATGAAAAATGGTAGCTAAAGAAATAAATCCACAAATAACAAATATAGTTAGTAGTTTTTTTTTCTGTTTTTTGTTTTGTTTTTGTGAATATATAGTTAGTAGGTTTTAAACACGAGTCATTAATTGCATATGTTTTTAAACTTAAAAGTTAATTAAGGCTGGGTAGGTGCCGATAAGTTATAAGGAAAATTCTATTTTAGATTCTATTTTTCTTTAACCAAAATAAAATATTGAATGAAATCAGTGTAAATAATGACAATGGACTTGGGAAAAAAATTACAGTAAATTATGGCTTCTTTAATTGATAAATGATTCTTTCCTTTATATTTATACTTTCAATATATTTTTAAAATAAATAATTCAAGCTGGTTCCTGCAAAATCTGCTATATATATATATATATAAACTCTATGCAAAAAAAAAAAAGTATTATGATGGCCAAAACAAAATGTATCACACACTATCATGGAATTTGAAAAACGCATGCTTCTACTTGCGTAAGGTAGACACGCCAAAGCACACTTCCCCCACAAAGTTTTTTGTTATCAAAATTTTCCATTGGTGGTCTATTACTATTAGTCACTGAATTAGAATTTACACAGAGACAGCACCCCTTCAAATACGTTTAACTTCTCTTTTTTTTTTTTTAAAGGAAATTATTTTAATACTTATTTTTTTTAAAGTATCGATATTTAAAGTAAATTGTCAAATATTTATTAATTATTATTTATATTTAATAAATTTTTAAATATTTATTATAAAACTAATAATTAATAAATAATTAATAACTCACTTTAAATATAAAGTTATTACCATAATAACTTTTCTCTATTAATAAAGTGAGAGTATGCATCGAGCGGAGTCAGGAATTTTTTTGTTAGAAAGCCAAATAATAATTTTATTTTTTAAGAAGTCAAACATATATTATATAAAATAATTTTAATAATTTTAAGAAAAATTTAAAAGGAAAGTTTTGAGCCTCTAGGCGTGACCCCTTTAAGCATTCCTTGGTGTTGGAGAATATCACATCTCTTTTTTTTATGTGTTTTGATAAATATTAATAATTAAAGAAAATATTATAAACACATTGCACATAAATTTAATATGATTTGGCTTAACATGCTTACGTCTCTCAAATAAAAAGATATTATGTTTATTATGTATAATATTATAATATAATTATCTATTACTATAACTTTTGTACGAACAAAGTTACAAATTCCTCTCACTATAACTTTTTATAGTTAAAAGTTGTAAACCCTTTGTCAATGTAACTTTTGTAGAGAAAGTTGTAAACCCTCTATCAATGCAACTTTTGTAGACAAAGCTACAAATTCTCAACTAACCATCTATTAAACTCTCATAATTTCTTTTCATTCATTCTCATGATTCAAATCATTTTCTAATACAAGTATTTATAACATATAATGATTTAATTGGCAAGCAATCATCACCACACTCTCCTTATTAAATAAAAACTTTACTAATTTCCTATTAAAAACATATCTCACATATCTTTCACATCTCTCTTGTATTTTTCACATATCTTCATATTAATTACAATTCAAAATAACAAACTATAAAATAAAATAGAAAACTAATCATAAGAATTTGGATCAAACCCAACACTTCTTTCTAAGAATTAAAAAAGTTTGAAAGAGGTAACACCCTATAAGAAGGAAATGTAATTATGAAATTAAAATGCTAGTTTATATTTAGTGAGAAAATAAACAAAAAATGGGAACTACTTTAATAGTATTATTATATATTACATATTATTTTTATATTTTAATATAGAACATATATTATAGATAGATATATTATATTTTTCGGAACTGACTCTGGTTCAAAGGTCCGGTGAAAGAAGATGATATTATCTTCTCGGTGAGATCATCCATATTCTTCTCACATGTCCGGTTTTATGTACAAAAAGGAAAGATAGAATATAAATGATACCGCTTTAAAGTGGAAACTTTTATCTATGATGAAGATGATAATGTGATTTGCAAAGACCAAAATTTCAAAATAAATGAATTTTCAAGCCTTTACGCGCTTACTGTTTCAAAAAGCAATTTGATAAGAATAAATATTATCCTAACAGAATAATCAAAAACTTATTTTGGATAGAATTTATTACCTGCAAAAATCTTGTAGCTAGTCAATATTCTCAAATGAAGATTTTAAACTTAATCAGTATCCTTTGTTTATCTCATTTTCCCTCTCTATATATTTCCATGGTTTGGTTATTTCCGGAAGAAATAGAGAGAAAGAAAGAAACTCTACTTACTATTGAATTTTACCTTCAATGATGTCTAAGGTATCCTTGGTATATTGTTTTCTCCTGGGGCTTCTGCTCCTTTCTCAGGCTTATGAAAATGATAAGAATATTGGAGTTTATGAACTGAAGAGAGGAAATTTCGTGCTGATGTTGACAAACTATGGTGCTACAATTATCTCAGTCATAGTCCCTGACAAACATGGTTTGTTTTATCTTCTTGCCACTCTTAAGTCTCTCTCTCTCTCTCTCTCTCTCTCACAAACACACACACTATCTTGGACATAAAACCTTTTTTGTTGTGTCTTTCTCTCCAGGGAATTTAGCTGATATTGTTCTTGGGTACGATTCCATCGATTCTTACAAGGTATGATCCATATTAATTCTTTTATGGTAGGTAACTGACAAAAGAAAAATAAAATAAAAATTTAAAATAAAAGCTTCTTTAATATAAATCTCTCCCCTGCTCTGTCTTTGGTTCTATCTTCTGATTCTCAATTTTTTATTTATTTGTTCTGTATATATCACTTGAGCAATCGAATAATTTTAACTGATTTAAATTCTGATTTAACAAACAAAACTAAGCATTGGTCAAACTTGATCCAAAGTTGTGTTCTTGCTTTTTTTTATCACCACACTTTAAAAGTGTATGGAATTATGATCCTTTAAGTGTTAAAAAATTTGTAGTTCTACTGTACTGCTACCATTTAAAAATAAGTTGTACTGTAGTAGTACCTACATTTAGTATTACTGTATTACACTAGCATTAAAAAAATACTCTGCAGGCTTTATGTACAAAGTGGATTACTTAATTTTCTCATAAATGATTATCCACTTGCATTACTCAAATTCTAAGATGTGGTTGTGTACTAGGAATATCAATAAGACTTAAAGGAGACTATTTATTACAGTGAGTGTAATACACCAATAATTTCTCAAACTCAAGGGCTTAAAATTTGTTGTAGAATGATACATGTTACTTCGGTGCCCTTGTTGGACGTGTGGCAAATAGAATTGGAGGAGCTCAATTCACTTTGGATGGCAAAACCTACAAATTGCCAGCAAATGATGGGAAGAACACACTCCACGGTATATTAATACTTTGAAGTTTCTGCTAACCCATATATATATATATATATATATACTATGCAATGATGCATACTTTTCATTTTCTGATTAATTATTGATGGAATTGCTAATAACTATTAAACAACTTGCACGTATGAAATATCAGGTGGTACCAGAGGGTTCAGTGATGTTGTATGGACAGTCGAAAGCCACGATAAAGACAGTCATATAACATTTACCTATGACAGTTTTGATAACGAAGAAGGTACGTCTGCTGTTTTAGAATTTGATTGTGTCATTCGTGTGTGATTACTATATACTTTGTATTATCCTCTGCTGCTCTCTAACTCTCATAGTAACATTTTATTTATTTTTCTTTCTAAAATAAAATTTTCCAGGCTTTCCTGGAAAACTTGAGGTCTCTGTGACTTACATGTTCATTGGAACAAACAAATTGGGCGTGAAAATGATTGCTAAGCCGGTAGACCAAGCCACACCAGTGAATCTAGCGCAGCATACTTACTGGAATCTGAGGGGCCACGACAGTGGTGACATTCTTTCTCATATCGTTCAGATTTTTGCCTCGCAGATCACACCAGTGGACAAGGAGCTCATCCCCATTGGTGAACTCAAACCTGTAAAGGGCACCCCATATGATTTCCTTGAGCCCAAAGAAGTTGGAAGCCAGATTCATGAGCTTCCTGGTCTATATGACATGAACTATGTGCTGGACAAAAGTGGCTCTGAGCACTTAAGTAAGGTGGCAATGGTGAGAGACCCTGTCTCTGGTAGGAAAATGGAGCTGTGGTCAAACCAACTTGGTGTGGAGTACTATACTAGCGGCATGTTGAAGGATACGAAGGGCAAAGGTGGGGCCATATACCACAGGTATGCTGGCATTGCCTTGGAGACACAGGGTTTCCCAGATTCTGTGAATTATCCAAATTTCCCATCCCAGATTGTGCGTCCTGGGGAGATATACGAGCACTACATGGTTTACAGATTCACAGCTAGCTAAATGGATTTCTGAATTTACAGATTCGCTGCTATATAACTTGACGATTAGCAGATAATGATTCTAAATCTTCTTCTGAGGTTCTGCTTAGCTTTTGCTTTTTCCTTTTGGGCTTGCTTCCTAATGAAACATTTTTTGTTGTTGCAATGAATAAGTTTTGAGGAACGCTGCTCTTTGGTGTATGTTTATTTTATTATATTTTTACAATTTTACATTGGGGGGAAGGTCTTTGAATTTCGATGATTACTTACTTTATTAAAATTTATAAAATAATTACCTCAGAAAGTCAAATGCCTTATTCATTTGCCCAGCCCTACTTTAAAGATCCACCATGCATCGATAGTTGCTCCATCCATGGCTCCATATGATAATCATTAAATCATTGGTCAAAACATTTCCGCCCCTCACCGACCAAACCTGCTTTGCTTCATTACTCATGTCCTACAATATGTCTGTTGGCTCACTCAAATAATAACCCAGTCCTCGAAAAGAAAATAATGAGAGAGAGACTGGCCAAAATACAAGTCTTCAATTAACAGGGTGGCTCAGTGAATGTTTTCTTAGAAATGAATCTTGTCAACCTTGACCTCTCCAACAACAAGTTCAAAGAAAACATACGGATAAATTAAGAATTGAGGCTTGAATTGGATGTAAGCATTTCCAAGTCAACACCCTTATCAAAAAATTAAATTAAATTATAGAAGAGGATACAACAGGATTTGACTGACTGAGTTTATCAATAGTCACAGATCTATTCTCAAACCAGTAATGGTATGCAGAAATGGGATAGATAGTACCCCAGAATCATTTACATACAATTAAACTGAAATTCAAGTCATTGAACATTTTCCAATGGCAAACTGTTAGACGATTGCTGTTATGATGCGGAAACAAAACAATTGTTTTTTATGCTGTGATATCTCTATGACCAAAGTTCTGTATCTATAGGTAAAGTAAAAGTCCACAAAACTCCCCCATGGGGCTATCACCTAACACAACTCAACCCAGAAAAGGAAGGGGATCTACACTGAGGTATCCACTTGAAGAGAAAATACACCTGTTATATTGTCCCCTTGGGGATTTCACAACTGGGGATTTTGCTGGGGATGCCAGAGGGGGGACCTCTCAGAACTGTCACTAATGTGACTGGAGACAGACTTCCTCTCTGCTGAATGATGATTATGTCTCAAAGGGGATTTTCCCATGGTGCTTGAGATGGACTTCTCCTCTGCTCTAGATGGGCTGGTTGAATGTCTGGTGACTGGAAGCTGTTCCAAGGTAGCCAAAACCTCAGACATCTGTGGTCTGATTTTGGCCTCACTAATACACTGTAATGCTAGAATTGCAACTGTATAAGCTGCCCTCTGTGGGTACTGCCCTTCTAACTTGGTGTCCATAATCCGGAACAACTTCCTCCTATCACCCAAATAGGGTCTTGCCCAATCTACCAGATTATGTTCCACTCCAGATTTTGATTTATCAACAGCATGGCGCCCTGATAATATTTCCAATAACACAACCCCAAAGCTATAGACATCACACCTTGCAGTCAGCCGACCTGATCAAAGATTTTTTTGGCGATCACATTGCAAGAAAAAGTACAGCATTGCTCAAACATCTCAAAAACAGGACATTAAGCCATTCCATATGAACCAATGAGTAAATTAATGTGATCAGTTATGGAAGAAATCACTTAATAATGGTATATGAAGAAATAGAACAATTACTTCAGGAAGGTTAGTTAGCAGACAACCAGATTAACACATACAAACAAAATCAAATGATATAAATATATACAAAAAATGCAGTCGATAGCATTATCTTTGATAATTATCTCGGAACTAATTTCATAATCCTGAGTGAAAAAAACATTGATATTTGGGTCAGACCCCAGGATAATACAAAATGAAAACAATTTTAAGATCCAAGGCTATTGGGGCGACTGGATAAAGAAAACAGAAATACAACCTGAGAAGCTCCACATGTACAAGAGGCTCCTATTTTTCTATCACCAAAAGAGTAGTTTATTCTTCTCACCAAGAGAGAGAGAGGGTGGTTTATTATTCTCAGGAAGATCTCACATCCAGACATGTTCTCAATGTGTATGAATAGAAATGTATATGTACATGGAAACTATCAATGTTCAGATGTTCATTTTTAAGTTGGTTGACCTGTCAATAACGTCCAATCCTTGAAGATTTCATTCTTCACCTAGTTGAAAGTTGAAACACAACTTTGAGTAATATCCATGAAATCACTAGTTTGATTTTAAATATCTATTAACAATCCTATCAAAAGACTCTGAAAGCCTTAAAAATGATGAAGCTGATAAAACAACAGATTTTTTATGGACCAAAATGCATGAAAATAAAACCTGTAGCAATATATTCAGGAGCAGCATAGCCTTGAGTACCCAGGACTTGAGTGGAAACATGAGTACGATCACCAGTGGGCCCTGCTTTGGCCAATCCAAAGTCAGAGAGTTTTGCATTAAATTCCTGCATTTGTATAAAAACATGTTGAAATGCCGGACAACTAGGATATTGAAGTTAAAATAAACTTTCAATCAGCAATTTAAAGCGAACTGGACTAGTAAATTTAGGGATGCATTTTAATTAAAATGACCATAAAAAGGAAGAAAGGAAAATAATAGAATAGATAGGATACAAAGAAGATAGCTTTACTTTTAATTTCGTTCCTACTACATTGTCTCACTATCTTTTCTTTCTATCATTATCTTCATTATTGCTAAAGGAAGGTTACACCAACCAATACATAGTTTGCAAGCATTTTTCACCAAATGACCACAATAACATGGCAATGCTAATGCTTAACCAACATACCAAATCTAATAAAATATTGGAAGCCTTGAAATCACGGTAGATAACTTGTTGCTCAGAGTCATGTAGGAAGGTGAGACCTCGAGCAGCACCAATGGCAACTTTGATCCTTGTTGCCCAAGGAAGTGGTTGTGCACCCCCTGCAATTAACAGTTCCAGAGTTGATTAAAGTGCAATGCGGAGGCAGGGTTTGAAACAGATTTAGGTGATATCCAAACATATTTGATTGCTTGATTTACAAAATGTTAAATAGTTGTGCAGTCAGGTTCGAAGTCTATTATTCTCTGAAACTTATGCTAATAAAGTCATCAACATACTGCGAAATAGATGATTCTCCAAGCTTCCTTTTGGCATGTACTCGTACACTAGAAGCCGGTTATCCCCATCCAGGCAGTATCCGATAAGTTTGACAAGATTTGGATGATGAAGTTGGCCAAGATAATTGAGTTCAGACTGTAAATAAAGAAGCCTATGATAGAATTTGATTCATTTAAAACAAAATCAGCAGGATTAAATGCTGATGAAAGCAACCTACCAGCCACTCCTTATGCCCTTGAAAACCTTCAGGTTTAAGCTTCTTCACAGCTACAACCATTCCAGATCCAGGCCTTGCAGCCCCAAGGGATTGCTCATCAATCCACCCCTTATAGACATGACCAAATCCCCCTTGTCCAAGTAGATTATCAGGACGGAAATTTCTAGTAATGTTCTTAAGATCATTGAATGTGAAGGATTTTAAATGTGGGGACGAAAGTATGTCACCTTCAGATCTTGGAGTGGGAAGAGTCTCAGATTTAACTTCATCACCATGCACTGTTGGACTTGAATGAGCTAACGAATGGGTGCCTCTACAAGGAACTTTTGTAGCATCTGCAAAAGAACTTTCATTTTAATAAAAGAAAACAATTTATTGAAAGAAACAGAGAGAAAAGCAGAGCATAAGGGACAATCTATCCTCTTGGAATGCATCATCTGCAAAAAATTACCAAATGAGATTCATAACAAATTAAGACCAGAGAAAGACTTAAAAGTCGGCAGGAGGGGAAAAAACAAAGTTTTTAAGTATCAAATCCAAACAAAGAGGGAGGGGGAGAATGCAACAGCTCTTGATTTCCCAATATAAGCATCACTAGTCATACAAAACTTCCTCATAGAGAGAAGCGCACAATCAGTTCAAACTGACTTTTGTCTATTTTATTTGAATGGAGAAAAAAGAAATACCTAGAGATAGACACAGAAAAGACACTTGCATGAGTAACAAGTACAATATGCATACTCCCAAAATGATAAGCATGCTCTTCCCCATCAATTGGGAACGGCCAATCATCCGGGATTATTACCCATGCTAACATGTTTTGGGTGGCCATTTGAAGCTGCAAAAATTTCATTCATAAAATGTCAAGAACAAGTATTGTTATATATCTTATTTCTCTATACAAGTGAATGCAAAAATCAGAGTTTTGTGGTATAGTTATTAAAGACTCTCAAATTGGTCGCCTGTCTAATTGCCACAAACTTAAGTGAAAACTCAAGAAATAAATAAATAAATAAATAATCCTAATTAAGCAATTATTCTTATCTAAACACTGAATGTAGTTTTAGGACAGTGGATATCGCAAAAATCTTATGAACCTAAAGTATTCTTTAATTGTGACTATAAATAGAAAAGTATAAACATTATAATTCTGCTAGTTTTCCTGATTGCTTGCTTCCACCATCCATAATTCTCGTTTTCCACAACATATACAAATGTTTTCTAATGGTGCAGCAACTAGTTATAATTTAACTCAAAATTATGCTCACTAGTGACGATACCACAAATTCTCATGCCACTGGTTTTCCTGCCTGCCTGCTTCCTCTTCAATTTTCTGGTGAAGAGAAAATGATGAAAACTAGGGTGGCAACCTAAAGATCATAATATTCAATCATATTAGAATATCCAGCTTCACTATTTTGGTGCTGACGTGAAAGAACCTGAACCTCTACTTTGCATAAAACTTAGTTTGTTTTTTCTAATCTAGATGGTCTTGTTCAGCACTTGAACAATTGCTATAATTTTGTGAATTATGCTACATAAGTCAATGATAAGTTGATAACCACGCCTAATTTTTAATAATTTATGGTTGTATAATCTATTATTGGAAATATTAAACTACTATTAAGACATATTATCACTTTCCTTCACATAGTGCTGCTTTCACTTTTGATACCTTAGCTTTCGTGTGCTCAAATATTCACACCCACAACCCTCAAGAGCCAAAACATAACCACAACCATGTCCAATTTACCCATTATCAGCATGATTTGTGGTCAAGAAGTTGGAGGAGTATATTTTTCAAGAAAAACTAGAGTTGTTAATTAAAATCTGAACCAAATACACTAATAAGTGATCGAATGTAAGTTGGGAAAACAAGTTTTTTTGTTTTAAATTCATCCATACATATAATGACTTAATAATCATCTGCCACAAAGAAAATGAACAATAAAAAAGCAAGTGCACAACCAAAGCCATTTCCTTAAAAAAAACATCAGGCAGAATCCACACTCGCAAGTAACATCAAGACATTATATAACAAAATCAAAAGAAAAGCATATTACTCTGTGCTCCAGAAACAGTGACAAAAAAAGGAAATTAAATAAGAAAAACACATAATTGGGACCCACTCCCAATTTCCATAACGTCAAAAGCATAACATATCTACAGCACGTAATCGTGGGGTGGGGAAAAAACAGAAGAGGCAGAAAAAAAAAATACCAGAACTGGGTTGGGAGCTTAGAGTGTTATCAACCTTGGAACGAGCTCTAAAGCAATTTCCCATCAGAGGAAGAAATCCTCTTTGAAAACCAAAAAAATAAAAATAAAATCAATCCAGCTTAATTCTCTGCATGAAACTTTTCCTCGATGTCAATCACCAAATGCATTTCTTCTCTTGTGGTTCTCCTGCATCTTGTCCTTCTCCCGTGTTTCCAGAGAAGAACACGAAAACAGAGAACAAGATTATAGTCTTCTGTTGTATTATTTTTAAGCATTTAAACCAGAAATATTTTTAAATACAGATAAGGACGCACAATTTATTTGAGAGAGAAGTTTCGATGATCTTAGATGTGACAAACGATTGCCAAGTGTACAGACATCCTCGATAATCGATGTTGCCTTGTGACGTAAATGCCCTCGAATGTTTTTGTAACTATAGTCTTTTGAGTGTTCATGTCATGGTAATTTGAACACATGGCAAAGGTTAAATGGTAGAATGGCAATAAAAATAGTAAGATAGTTATTATGCTTGTTACGCTTCTTCGTTGTTTGACATGCATGCATGGTCGGTCCGGCAATTTTGATAAATTCAATTTTTCCAATGCAATTGAGATTTCAGATCTTACTTTTCTCTTTTTTCTAAGATTACAATTTATGCTGACATTTCGGGTGTTATCACTAATTTTTACTTGAGTCTTTGTCACATATATTTTTGGATTTACTTTTAATATATTATAATTTAATTATATATTTATATATTATTAAAAATATTAAAATTTTAAATAGTCAATTTTTTTAATAATTTAGTAATACATAATTAAATGATAATGTAACTGATAATTAATCAAAATTAAACTTTATATTTTTTAAAAGAGTTTTGAACTACTGTGTTATATGTAAAATATATTTACATAAAATTTAGTTTGTCAATTAAATTACACATCATTAAATTTGATATCTTACTTATATGCTTACTTTGACGCCAACAAAACCAAAATAAATAATATGCATGCACAATTTGATTATTTTACATGTATAATGAATTTTGAAAATATTGTTGTCGTGAAAAATGTTGTGATATGTAGGATTATATATGTAGAAAATTTTGTAATTTTAGGTAAGAAATGTAGGAAATGCGTTTGCTAAAAAAACATGTTAAGTATTAAATTTATACATTTATTAATAAAATTCACACAAAAATAATACTTACCTAAAAATATGACAACTTTTTCGACAATAGTAATAAATTTATTAAATTTTAAATATTATATATGTGTGTGTGATGTTTCTCTCGTGCTATGTTTTTTTGTAAGGGTATTGGTATTCTTTTATAATTAGTGGTCAATAATTAGTTATATGTCTTACTTAATTGAAATACAATTATTTAATTTAATTTTAATATTGATATTTCAACTAAGTATGACATGTGATTAAATATTAGTCATTAATTTCTAAGGATATTGGTATCCTTATAAAAAAAAGGTATCAAAAGAATCTCTCTCTCTCATTATATATATAATTTTGATCCATTGTAAATGTAAAAATGTTTTACACTATCATCGAATTTTGTATTGACAAATCATTCAAGATCTTTAACTATCACAATAATTATATAAGAAGTTCAACTTTTTTAATGATGTGTCAACACATCATTTGATGATAGTATAAAAACTTTGTATTGGTAGTTGATTAAATTTAAAAACACACACATTCTCTCTCTCTCACACACACACACTTACTATATATAATAATAATAATAATAATAATAATAATAATAATACTTACACAAATTTATACTCACACTTCCTTCACAAACTTTAATGAAAGCCATTGAATAATACATTTGTCCACCTGTAAAAAATTTTAAATGATTTAAATTGTGCACATACTTCACATAATTCTTGAATGGTCCAATAAAGTTATGATGAATTGACACGGGTGTAAGATTTTAACTCTTGATTTAATTTTAATCTAACAAGATCAACCAATTTAATAAAGTAAGAGAAATAGTGAAATAGGACTTAAATAAAATGAGAGATTAGTAAAATAAAATTCAATGAAGAAAGGAAATTTATCTTTATTCATTAAATTTGAAAAAAATGTTTAAAAAAATACGGCACATTTTTTTATAAAATGATAAAAATTCCATTTTTTTATTTTTTTTATTTAAAAAAACAATGTTATGTTATACGTTGGTGGAGACATTGTTAGATGATACGAGTTGATTTAAGTAGAAAAAGCCTAAATATAAAAGTTTAAAATTAAATTCTGCCCACATAAAAGAGGGGGGGAAAGTAGTAATATAATGTTCAATGTAGATCAGTTATCTCTAGTATTTAAATTCTCTGCTCCCCCACCAATAAAAGACGACCAGATATGTGTACGAGAAACATTTGATTAAAAAAAAAACAACAACGACTAGAAACTCAGATAACAAGTTTTAAAATAGGAGCTTTTGGAGTTTTGTGTAAATACCGTCATTGTACTTATGAAGGGATCATCATACTTATCTTGCATTTGTATTAAAAAGATGTTTTTATCGTGTTATTTAAAAAGTAAAGGTGTTGTCTTTTTATTTTTATTTTTTCCATTTTTTTAAATAATAAAGATAAATTATTTCTTCATTGAATTCAATTTTACTAATATTTCTTTATTTAAGTCCAATTCCACTATTTCTTCTACTTCATTAAATTGGTTGGTCTTGAAACATTAGATTAAAATAAAGTTAAAGATTGATGTAGGACTACACTAGTGTCAATTGATATATATATATATATATTTACATTGTTAAATAATATTTTGTAAAATGTAAATTTAATTAATTTAACTGTTAAATTATGTGATATTATTTTAATGATCAAATATATCAAAATTTAGATAAATTAGTATCTAATTTAATAGTAGATATTTATTTATATTTTTATAAATAAATTATACATTAAAATAAAATATTGCAATGAAATATCAACTAGCTTTAAATTTTATAAAATTTTATAGGCTTTATTTTTTATATAAGAACTTTGAATCCAAAATTCAATATATATATATATATATATATATAAGAGTTTAATTTTGATCCATTGTCAGTGTAAAGTTTTTTTACACTGTCATCTAATCATGTATTGCCAACTCATTAAAAGAATTTGATTATTATAACAACTATCTCAGAAGTCTAACACTTTTAATAATATATTAGTACATAATTGAATGACAATGTAAAAAATTTTACACAATAAATTAAAATTAAATCATATATAAAATTATTTAATAAAATAAATGTGTGAAAACTTTTGATTGGTGAGAGTTCCAAAGGCATGGAGTCCTGCGAGGCCCCAATTAGTCTTAACAACCAATTATGCGTTAATGTTTTGTTTGGATGGGGAAAGAAAATGAAAAGAAAGAAAATGAAGAGAAGAGAAAATAAAAAGAAAAGTACATTTGCTCTCTTATGTTTGGATAAAGAAAAAAAGGAAAGAAAGAAAATAATTTTTCTCTTATTTAATTGTGTAAAAAAAAATATATATATATAATTATATAAAATGATTTGTATACCCTTAATATAATAGAATAGAATATAAATATTTTTTATTCTTCATTTTACATCCCTAGCCTAGCACACTTCTTATAAATTAGATAAATAAATAAATTCTACTATAAGTATTAATATTAAAAAATTAAAATTTTGACACCTAAATTAATTAAAAAATGATTTTATTTATAAAAAATGTTTTTTATTTTGAATCAAGTAAATTAACTAACTTCGAATATCCTCTCATCTCTCACACAAGTAGATACAAAATCAAAACTTTTCTTATTTCCAGCCCTTATTCATCTTCAAAATCTAGTACCCAAAAAAAAAAAAAACAGCTCCTGCTCATTCGCTAATGTTGGTGTGTAGTAGAAATCTCCAAACTTTTCAACCTTCTGCAGCGGTCAGTGAGGGAATAGATGAAAGAGAGAGAGTTTCTCATTGTTTTCTCTCCACATTTGAGAAGAAAACTTTTACGTGGGCCTCACGGTCATTTTTTTCTGTCTTCCCAGTTTTCTCCGCATTGCCAAACGAGAGAAAATTCCAAAATCTCTCCATTTTCCTTCTGCTCTACTTCTTTCTTTCTTATTTCTCTCTAACTAAACAATACGTAAGAGTCTCAGAGATGATAATCTTCCTTGTAAGGGCCAATATGCGTGCACGTAAATTTAAGAAGTCAACATTGAAACAGGCCTCTGTGATTCTGTGAACATATTTAATACTGATATTTATTTAACAAATACTTAGTAGCTTATATGGATATCTTTTTTTTTTTTTTTGATAATAAGCTTATATGGATATCTATTAACTCATAACCGTCTTGGGTGTATGCTTGTGATTTTGAACGCACTATATCTACATGAATTTCAAGTTATTATGCAATTAATTATGTCAGTGGAGATCCCAAAGTCAATGCTTCTCTTACCAGACGCTGTGCTAGTCTTGGGTCAGTGCGCGAGTTTAGTTTCTTTTGAGTGTGGCTACAATTAAAAGGTCTTTTTAATAATTATTTGTTTCAAAAATCAAACTTGTATTTTCACTTTTTGAGTGAAGTTCACTTACCACTATATTTAAGACTTATTAGTCTCTCTATCAAGATATTTACCCATACCTCCTTGCATCAAGAGCTAGTGAAGTTACACCCATATACTCCCCAGCAAAAGACAATTGGAGCAAGGTCTATTACTTTCTGTTGTCAGACTTTAGTGTATATGCACTTTCTAGGGTGATCATTTTTCCTTTTCTGTCATTTAATTAAGCATATATAATTAGTGTTTGGGGGCCTTTTCCTATAGTAAACAATACAATAAGGTTGAGACATCAATATATTGTCCATCGGGGTTGTTAAAAGCGGGTTTTAAAGCGTAAAAGCATACAATTTTACATTTTAAAAACCTAAAAATGTCTTAAACGTGAGGTAACATCTAAATTTTATAAAATCGTTTTGCTTTAGTTTTCAAAGCATTAAAAGCGATAAAAACGCAATTTTACATATAAAATTTATGCTTTTATGTTTTACTGGTAAATAGTTTAATTTCATTGGCTTTTATTGAGTTTTACTGGGCTTGTGGTCATTCACTCAATTTGAGCAACAAAAACAACATAATTTGGTAACTAAAACAACCCGACAAAAGCAACAAAAAAAGTCTGAAAACATAGCCGTTGTATCAAAAACTTTGAACCACGGAAAGTTAGCACTGTCAAACCACGTTGGTGGCAAGAGTAAGTTGAGTGGAGTCAAACATAACTAGCAAGAGTGACTTCTTATTACCGTGAGATCCATTTGGATTCGGTGATTTTTGATTTAAGGATTTAGAGTATGTTTGGATTTGATTATTTCTTTAGAATAATTGTTTTTTTAATTAAAAATTATTTTATATAAAATTTATTTTGTTCGTTTAAAGTGTGTAAAATTAATTAAAAGTTAAGATTATTTTTTAATTAACTAAAAGTAATTTTTTTTAAAATTTTTTTATTTTGAACTTTTAATTATTTAATTTTAAATTATGTCAAAAGTTTTGAGAGAAAAATACCTATTTGTCCTCAATCAAATAACATTTTCAATCATTTTATATATCTTTTAATAATTTAATACATAAAAGTATTTTTTTTATATAATTCAAACAAAACTCTTTATCTTAAAATTGATTATAAATTAACATATCTAAACATAAATTAATTTTCTTAAAAATCAATTATACATACACATAATTGATTTTTAATATAATTTTTTTTACAGCTAATTCAAACACACACTTACACTTACACAAATTATGATTTCTAATTTTCTCTTTCTTGTAGATTCATTACCCATAAATTATGAGAAAAAATTGCGAATTTATAAAATTTGTGATTTTAGTACTGAAATTTGAATTAAAATATCAATATAACAATACTTATATGTACATGTATTATTTTGAAATTAATGATATTATATATAGTATGTATCATTTGTCTAACACGCTTATACACTACTTAGCTTTTATGAGACCTTTTAACACCTTTTGGTGGAAACATATACAATAATGATATTTGCATATTAATTTTTTATATTATTTTTATACTTGATTAACAATGAACAAATTTAATAAATACAATATAACATTTGGTTAATAGATTTTGATAATCAATCACTTATAAACTCGTAATCTATTAACTAAACAATATATTGAATTAATCAAAAATTTGTTTATCCTTAACTAGGTCTGTAAGTAATCAATTACCAAAACTCATTAATCAAATAATATATTGTATTAACAAAAAAATTTATTCATTATTAACTAATTATAAAAATAATGTAAAAAAAATATGCTAATATTATTTTCCAAAACGTATATATGTTGAAAGTGCAAAAGTATAGCAGAACGTGAGCCCTGTACTTTAATTAATTTAATATCTAAAGAAACTGACTTTGAAAATAAAGAAGTTATAGCCATATATAGGACAAAAGTCACAAACGGTACACAAAAGTGAAGTACGAAAGAGGAAAAAATTCACGAGTAATCGATCGGCTCACAAGTGAAGTGCTAACTATGTATGAATTATATGATAAACTCGATCGATCTATTGCAGAAGTAAATTTCTAATTATTGCAGCTTGGGCTGTGTCAGTTGTTGCCAACAGTTCAGACAAGCGCTCATTTAGATCGTCGACTTCCCTGTGCAAGCTTCTAATATAGTTGCATGTCTCTTGCAAGACCTTCGCTGCTGAAACCTGAACGCATTCAGATTCACTTTAGAAGAGGAGTTCTACTACACTTTTGAATGACGAAGGATTTAGTGAGAGTTCTAGTACTACTTAACTTGATATAACTCTGCAAGAATCTCTCTGACATATAGACCCGCTCAGCACGAATATATATATATATATATATATATATATATATATATTTATATGTTTGAATTAGTAACAATTTTATGCTTTTCTTTCTTTTCTTTAATTTCATTTAAGACAATATCTTACCAATGGTCAGCAGGTAAGAAAAGCCAGAGACGGAGGTTTCAAAGATTAACAATATATAATTTTTTTTAATATATATATATATATATATTTATATGTTTGAATTAGTAACAATTTTATGCTTTTCTTTCTTTTCTTTAATTTCATTTAAGACAATATCTTACCAATGGTCAGCAGGTAAGAAAAGCCAGAGACGGAGGTTTCAAAGATTAACAATATATAATTTTTTTTATTTTAAAAAAAGTATTTCAGGAGTTCCAAGAAAAATATCGATTCATTTTGTTATTGCCTCAATGCTTTTATTTTTCTTAAGAACTATCGGGTAAGATTTTGTTGGTGCTTACATTCAGGGGCTAAAAATTATCGCTTGCATTTATCAAAATCACAAAATCATCACTTGCAAGTTGCAACTAATTAATGCATGAGAAAAAAAAAAAACCAGTGATATATATAGCTTAATTAGTGGTAAACTAGAAGCTAGGCCGCCAAGCCAATGGATCTTAATTGATTGTATAGCTTCTTGTTTAGGTAGTAATTAAAAAGTGTAATCAAACCCAGAGAGAAGAATAGGTACTCTCGTAGAATTCAGAAACAAGGTAGGGAGGAAGTATAGGAACGATTGAACGAACCTTGTCAGAGCGCCTATCTCGAATCTCAGGAAGAAGCTGTAGCAACTTGGAGACAAGGTCGTTGATCTGATCGTCGCTGATATTCCTTGAACCACTTGATTGTCTTGACCGTGACCTTCTGCTAGACATCTTAATCTCAATTACTCGAAGTATATAAGAGAAATTAAACCTGGCTACCAATATATATTACTGCTAGCTTTTGATACTGCTATATATAGCTGATTACAACTATAGAGAATTGGTAATGATCACTTACAAAAAAGGTAAGATCCACAAACTACGTAGCCAAAAGAGAAAGCGATATTGATTTTTTTTTTTGGGGGGGGGGGGGGGGGGATCGTACTTAAATAGTAGGGTTTTGGGGTGAGAGAAGAATCAGATTTCTTAGATACGCCATACTGTCGTCCCAGCGTGTTCCCAGATTGGGGTCTGAGCTTTCAGTCTACTCTGCGCCTCTGTGTGTATGTGAATTCTAGTGTGTGAGAGAGAGAGATCGAGCTAGCTTGTTGTTTGTTTTTAACCCTCTCTTGGTCTGTCAATCTCTGCACGCTATACCATGTTATCTAAATATTTCCAACAATACTAGAGTACAACAAATTACTATTATCGTCTTGAGATGTTTTAATTAAAACTCTACCAACTTATTTAATAAAATCTTAAAGAGTCTCCAATAATACTAACAAAAATTTGTGTGTGCTGCAAGCCTGCAAGAGCTGCTACTTTTATTAAAATATACAAATAATAACAAGTATGAGTAACAATGAGATTCATCTAAAATTTTTGCAGTATTCATACAAAACAATAGAAAATATTGATAATCATGATGATAATGAGTAGAGTTTAATTACATTATTATTTAATTATTTATTACAATAAAGTAGTTGTTGTTATAATTAATTTTTTTAATAATATGATAATAAATAATTTAAAATGTGTACTCAAAATAAAAATTAAAAAAAATTATATCGACAACAAATCAAAATTAACTTTTAATAAGAATGTTAATAATAAATAAAGAAATGGGTAGAGAAAGTGGGGAACAGCCGAACAACAACGTTGGGGTAACGTGACCAAGGGCTTCTTAGGTTGACTAGTCAATACAAACACTCCCTATGTTTGTTTTATCTTGATCCAACAAGTGCACAGTGCGCCGAGTGGCATCTCGGATGCAGATTTAAATATATATATTTTCTCCTTGGTTTTTTTTTTGTCCTTCTAATTAAATGGTGATAATATTATTAACATAGTAAAAGAAATTTTATCTTTTTTAATTAACAATAACTTTTTTATTAATTATTAATTTTTTATACTGAGTTATTAATATTTAATTAAAAGAATAAGAAAAAAAAACAAAAAAAAAGAAACAGAAGATTTCAATTCCTCAAATGCCCAAGCATTGCACCAACCCGGTTTCCATGGCAGTTCTATATAAGAATAATGTTGTATCCTTTTAAGTCCTAACATCATTTTAATTATTTAACACAAAATAAAATAAAATAAAAAAGTATTTAATATATTAGAAAAATATTTAATACTTCTTCGTTTAAATAATTAGAAAAAATATTAAGTGATTAATTATGGGGATTTAAAATTATTCTTTCAAATAATATTAGTAGATCAAGGAAGAAGGAAAAAAACAAACTGAAGAACACTTCCTGTGTAGACCAGCAGTTTAAGGCTTTGTTTGGATTATGAGAGAAATAGAATGGAAAGAAATAGAGTAGAAAGAAATAGGGAGAAGACAAATAGAGTAAAAAATGAGTAGATTTTTAAGTTGTTTGGATTAAGAGAATTAGGAGAGAAATAGGAAAGAAAGAAAATTAAATTTTATTGTAAATACATATTTGCCCCTATTTATTTATTTATAAAATAACAAAAAGAAGGGTATATTAGTCAAATTTTCATCTCTACCCATTTCTTCTCTATTTCTTCTCACTTTAGAAGAGAAATGAAAAAGGTGTGAGACCCACCATTTTTTCTTTTTTTCTTCTCTATTTCTCTTCTAACCAAACAACAGAAAATTTTCTATTTCTCTTCTATTTCTCTCTTCTTTAATTCTCTATTCTCTATTTTTCTCATACCAAACAAAAGCGTAGAATTTCGTGTTTCGCATTGGACAAACATTACTATCTCTTTGGTAAAAAAAAAATAAAAGTATATATCGACAACAAGAAGTAAGCCTATTTGTAAGGAAAAATATTATTCGGCCAGAAAATTTGTCATTCTTGATGCCCAAATGATTTGGCATCTTAAATGAAGCTTACATGTCATCTTTTTTATTACCATTTGCTCAAACTCACTTTATTACCATTTTGTTTTGAAAAATGATATTTGCATATATTTGTTTATATTTAATTAATAATAAGTAAATTTTTTGTTATTACAATATATCGTTTGATTAATAGGTTTTAGTAATCGATTACTTATAAATTTAGTTAACGATGAATAAATTCTTAGTTAATTTAATATATCGTTTGGTTAATAGATTAACCGCTTGTAAGTGATTGACTATCATAACTTATTAACTAAATAATATATTATATTAACTAATAATTTGTTCATCATTAATCAAGTATAAAAATAGTATAAGATTTTGATGTGCAAATATCATTGTTAGCTTGCTTTATCACTATATCTCAATCACAATATCAATCTCCCTTCCCTCACTCAATCCAACGCTGCAATCTCAAATCCCCACAGGTCGAATACTTATTTTGAATATCAATATCAAGGATCAATATTGCAATAGCATCATTGGTGGGATGCAAACAAATACTCATTGAGAAGAGAATGAAAAAATACTTTTAATTTTCTTCTATGCAAAATCACTTGGAGATTAATGGTTTCTCAATCTTAAAATCTTGTGAAACAATTTTTCTATTTTTTAAAGTTTGCAGCCAAAGTCAAAAGAATATAGGGAGACAGATGGGGAACTGTAGATTGTAGAGAGACACAAGTGGCGTCCTTAGTAAACAAGTTGGAGGTTTGAACCAAGATTTCTCTTCCATCTCCCAATCACGCCCTCAACTACAAAACTATGTTCCATTCTATGGTTTAAAGGGGGAAAAGTTAGTGCCCTCACCATGGAAGAACGTAAAGGGAGGTTAGAGAAAACAAACAAAAAAAAGCTACAAAAGAGAAAAGGAGATGGAAGCTTCTCATTTTCCCTTTTTTTAATTTGTTTAAAAAATAATTGTATTTAATCATATGCAATTAAAACATAAATATCCTGCTTTAGCGGCATTCCACTTCATTCTGGAAGACCAAATTCAGTCAATTTTGTTTGGTTGCATAGCAGAACTCATTTGTAAGTTTGGATGGAGGGAATAGGACTAAAGGAAGGGAAATGATCTATAATTTTATATCCTTCTATCAACAAACGGATGAATAGAGTGGTAAGTGGCTCCAATTCTAAGTATCAGGCCAAAGTTTCGATTCTTGATGACCCATTGTTGGGAGGACTCATATGTTAACCCAGGTTTTTAAAATGGTTAATTTTAAATGATGATTCCAAATATTATTCTAATAAGTAATACTTTATACTTACACTTGATCAAAGCTAAAGTGAAGTGTTGTAGATTTATCACAGAAAACATGATCTCAAGTTATAGAGAAAGTATTTCAAATATCTCAAGTCTACATTAGTTAGCTATCATGCCTTCATGAGCCAGTTACTGTCAAATTATGAGAAGACTTACGCTGTTATTCAGTAAACAAAATTGAAGACCCAAGTCAATTTTGAAGAAGCACGTGGAAGACCAAGAATAAGCATACTTATGGTGGAGATAAACTTGCTCATGTCAGATATCAACTTATGAAAAATATACTAATGAGCCATCTCATAAACGAATATGAACTAAGTTATATCAATAATTCACAATCATCTATTTCAAGATTCAAACTTCCAAATGAGTTGTGAATGACTCCAAAATATTGATAACCATTAAAATATCACATGCTTTAGTCATAATAGTACAAGACATACATGGAAGAGTAGTGAGTCATTTGGCAAAAGAAAATGAAGGACAATACAAGTCCAAGTAAATGACAAAATACTTTTATGCTAAAAGGAATGCAATATAGCAATGTTCAAGTTCTCTTGCCTACTTATACCCACACTTTTTTAGAGAAACAACAAGAAGTGAAGAAGGGAAGAAGCAAAGAAAAACACAATTAGAAGAATCATTTTGTACTTTACTCCGAAAATCACTTGTAAATATGTGTTGAGCTTATCTTTGTATATCCAACTCCTTGTGAGAGAGTTTTTTTCTCTGTTTTCTTGTAAAGCTCAATGAGGATGTATTGTTTCATAACTTGGAGAGGCTATGATTGATCAAAACTATTCAGTTCTAGCTTAGAGAGGTTAGGGTGGATCAAAGAACACTCAGTTGATAATGGAAAATCTCAGCAAGGTTGGAGACTAGACGTAGGTTCCACATTGGAGCCGAACTAGTATAAATCTTTGTGTGCAAATTCTTTCTAATCCTTCTCTTTTTATTATCTTGTTTGATTGCTTGCTTACTTCTGCTATGTGTTTGAGTTTGTGTTGCCTGCACAAGATTTTTTATTTATGATATTTGAATATTTACTGTGACTAACTTGCTCATCTTTCTTATTAGCTTGCTCATCTCTGAATCAATATTGCATTTGAGTTTGATTTTGCAGAAAATTCATTTGGACTGGACTTGATTCAACTCTCTTCTTATGTCCTCTTTTACTATCATTACAACCATCACACTCCCTTGCCCAACACATGATTAGTCCCATACCCAAATAGTATGGGGATACTCGCGGTTCAAACCAAAAAAAAATAAATCATCATAATCAATCAACCTAATAATTTTCTTAATTACTTAAAGAATAAAGTAATAAATACTTTTTGAATTCCTAAAATATTAAATGTTTTTGCTTTTTTATTTAATATTTTTTTATTTTTATAATATAATATTTGTATCTTACATAATTTAAAAAATATTTGTTAGGACAACATAACAAAAAGTTGTTAACTTCCATTTTGTGATGACATTTGTAATAAAAGAAAGAGAAAATGATGGTAAATTAATTTACTCAAATGGAATTCAATATAGTATCTTGGGAAGGCTATTTTATTTTCTTGTCCGCATGTGTGCATTAGACAATAAATAATTCTCTATTATCCTAATGAATTAGTTTAATAATTATTATAATTACTTAAAAAATAAATATTAAATGTTTTTTAATTTTTAATATATTAAATATTTTTTTTATTTAATAATTTTTATTTTAAGTAATTAGAAAAATATTAGAAGAATGTATTAAGATGATATCATTACTGTTAGACAATAGATGGCAATCATTTCCATTCTTTAAACATCACCTTAATTACCTCGTTGATAAATTTAGGATTCCATCTCAAATCTTTAGACTCATGTTTGCCTCGTAAAGGTAGGATTCGATATCAAATCTTTACAGTCATGTTACTTGGAGTTTTATATGTTAATTAATTGGTAACAGTGTTCTTATATAAAGTTTATTTATAATAATTTTTGTTAGTAAATTATTAAAATTGAATTAATGATAAGAAATCTGGATCCTTTGTAAAAAATTATTAATTCAAACTTTTGTGTTGTTATTGTACACAAAAAAAAAAGTTTGGTTAATATTTATTTTTCCTAACATCCAATTGTGACACACTACATGAAAAATAAACTTCACAACAATATATATCAGAAAATCAGAGAATGATTTTAAAAAAATTCCTACTCGTATCGTATGGCGATGAATAATCATGAGCTGCACATGGCGGGGCACAATTAATGTTAAAAGTCAACAACGCTATAAAGAACCTATGGGGTAAGCTAAGAAAAAGGTAAAGTCATCTGAGAAAGACGATTATATTAAGCCATATAAGATTTTTTTTTTTTTTAAAGACGATCTGAATTCTCATTGAAGTTTGAGGCATACTGTTACGTTGAAATGGGATAGCACATAAATATCTCTTTCCCTTAACTTATTTTTTAAAAGAAAAGAAATTATCACAGTTAATTAATGTACAAATTAGACTTTGCACAAACAATTTACGACTAATTTTTATGGTACATATCACTTGTCATTATGAAAAAAAAATTATATAAAGCTCAAAAGAGTACGTAGAACAAAACGATAAATGCTGATGGCGCTGGAAATTGGAGAGAGGGCTGTGTTAGAAGGCGCATGCAGATGAGATTGCTCAGCGTGCACCTCGATCGGGGCACATGACCTTGGAATTGGATCCAATAAACAGCAAGGACTCTGCTAATGGTCACGAGGATCCCTCTTTTTTTTTTTTAATTTTTGCTTCATTCAGAATGAATCATACCCATGAGGTTCAACAATATATCGTTGAATATATTTTTTATCCGTTTAGTCGTTAAATTTTAATTAATTATTATGTTAATTATTTGTATTAAATTTTAAAAAAATTAAATATTAATAAAAATATAATCAAATAATTTATATTTTTATATATTTTAATAATTTATATTATGTTAATTTTAATATATATATTAATGAGTCACAAAATAATTACGGATTAATATAAAATTTTATAAATATGATTTATGTACATGATAAAAACTTTTAAGCTAACAGTGAATTTTGTGATAAAGTAATCCAATAAAAAGTTATTGAGTAATGTAAAAGTAATCAAATCTTATACTGATATAAGTTGATCACTCTTCACATACATATATATATATATATATATATATATATATTATCTTCAACCCATTGAGTACTTAGTTCGTTATATCATTCAGTTTTTGTTAATTTATTAATCCTCTCGAACTTGCTGATATTAATCTCAAGTCGGTGTTAAAGGACATACATGGATGGTCTTTATATATATATTATGTTCAACCCATTGAGTACTTAGTTCGTTATATCATTCAGTTTTTGTTAATTTATTAATCCTCTCGAACTTGCTGATATTAATCTCAAGTCGGTGTTAAAGGACATACATGGATGGTCTTTTGTTAATTCGATTAATTGAGCATTTAGTCGATTTACTTTACTGTACGTTTGATTTAGAAATGCGCACCCTATGATGAACTTTATACTGTTAGTATATAAAGAAATTTTAATATATTATGAGAGTATTATTCTTATTGATTTTTTAATTGTTAGATTTGATTTGATTTTTTTTTAAAAAAATTAATTTAAATTTAACAATATATATAATTATGGATGCTGTTACATTTTTAATAAAATGATATAGTAATATCAAAATATCTAAGAATCTCTAGTATGCCACAGTGCCATGAGTTCGGTCAAATATTGAAACTGCCACTCTAGACTCTAGTATCGTAATTCATGATGCCAACTGTAGATAATTCTACACAAAATATCCATACAAAAAAATCTAACTCCACTCCCCCAAGAGATAGAGAGAGAATGAGTTAAGAAATAAAAGCATTCAATAATTTATGGTTCTTTATAGCGAAAGAAGATTAGGGTCCAACCAGTGTGAAACACCATATGCACCCAATTATGCGGGCTTTATCGTACTGTATTTACAATGTATTATAAGTTGCGTATGTGTTGAATGCTGACCATCATTCTGTTTTGGCAAAATTTGATTGGAGTTATAAGTTAGATTAAACTTTGATTTTTACTGATTGATTTGAAAAAAAATTACGCACTAACTAATAGCTTAATAGTAAGTGCTTGATATAAAAAAATAATAATAGTTTAGATATTATTAAATTAAAAGCTAATAGAGTTCGTTCATTTGATAAAAATTAAAGCACTTTGCTTAAAAGATTTAAATTCAATTTTTGCTGTCAACAATTCTTTTAATAGATAATCTGTAAATATAATTGTAAGTTTTTAATGAGACCTGTGATATATTATAACCTTAAAATGACCCTTATAAGAGTTGAAGAGTGAGAGGGTGTGGTCATAATAGTAAGTGCGTCATGTTCAGTTTAATAAAATGGTCTTTGATGAAATGAGAATGAAAATAGGAATGGAATGTTCATTTTTTATGTTTTGTTTAGTATGATTAGGAATAAGAATGTAATAGAATGGTAATTTCTTCCTATTCATTATGGAATGATTTTCCCTCAAATGAATAGAATAAACATTATTTAGGGAGGGGGCATTCCTTCCTTATTTATCAACAAACATGGGAATGAAAATATGTCATTCTCGTTTCATTCATTTTCTTTCCATCATACTAATATGGAAACAATAGTTGAAACTTGAAAGCGAATGCACATGTTGGTACTTAGAAGGAGCATCTTTATTTTCCCTCCGTGCTTTGAAGGAATAAAACAACCTTTGAATTAAAACCCTTTCGATTAAGATTTCTAAAAGGTAAATGTATTTTCATCGGTGATTCCTCCGATCAAAACACAGACCCAGAAACAAACAAAAGTCTAGTTCCACAATATTGTATTTGACGAGTTTCTAGGCTTGACTGAAGCCACTCACTCCGGGTCATTGGGTGCTTTACTTTGTTTATGCTTTGCATGCAAATTCTCATAAAGCTTATTCCAAGAGACAATTGAGGCGGGTTAATATATTAACATACACACACAAAGAACATAGATTGAATCTATATCCTATAGGTAATGAGTGTAATCAACAAGAGAGAAAAAAATACCTATTATATATTATAAACAAGAAACCAGAACTGTTATTGGTTGGCCTATTAACACTGCAATGCATGGATCATGCTAACTATTATTTTCCCAGCAAATTAATAAAAAGTTTTGCAACTTTCCATTCATATAAGAGTTTAATTTTAATTCATTCACATAAGAATTTAATTTTGATTCATTATTAGTATAAATTTTTTTACACTACCATCAAATCATATAATCATTCAATAAGTTGTAATGCATGCATTATTATATGACAGTCTAGAAAACTTTTAGAGGCCTCGTTTCCCCCAAGCTTTTATATAATTTTCTAATGTACCTATATGTAGTGAAGTTTTCATGTAAGAATAAAAAGGGTCCCTTCGGCTATTATCTTTTACTAGCCCATATTGTTTCTACAACTTAACTGACTAAATGGGCTAATAATATCTATGGACTGGTCCAATGTGTTACAAGTGAGCGTTTTCATAAGAGTAAAAAATACACTTAGGGTAAAGAGATAAAAGTTAAAAAGGAGGATGCAACAACGCTAGACTTACATCAGTAAAAAGAAGAATGGTTGTTGATGGTATAACTTTTTTCCTTTCTTTTTTCTATGATTAGCTGGAAAGATTGACATATATAAATTCAATTATTGATGAATTTTATGATATCAAGGAATTACATGTTTAACTCCGATAAATGTATGATATGTTTAAATTTTTAACTTACAAACTTTTGTTTAAATATTCTTGACATTTACAATTTTGGTTTCCTAATAGTTAATTGTTGGATCTGTTACTCAAAATAGATCAAAATTAAATCTTTCATATAAACCAAGTTGATGAAACATATATATGCGGTGTGACTCTAATAGTCTGATGCGACTGGTTGTTCTAAATCTGGGATGTGATGGATGATATCAGATTTTCTTGAGTTTGTTTACATCATATATATCGGGGTGAGTCACACATGGAGACATTCAATCGTTTCCTTAGAATAGGGAACTGTACCATATATATGGTTACAATTATGAGTAATGATATTTAGGCAAATTTTATTCTCATAAAGCCTTTGCAGACTCTAAGGTACTGATTTGGATTATTTAAAAAAAATTATAATGAGGCTAAAGTAATATCTAATGGCTTGCATAAGAGTCATTAAGAGGTTTGTAAAGATAAAATTTGTGCAAGTATTCTTATTTTTACATCATACGAAAAATATGCATAGTGACACAGTTAGAAGTTTTATCTTGACAAAGTTAAATACTAATTTTACTAATTTTAATTAGGAGGCAAATATAAAATTATATGGAAGTTTTTTTTTAAAAAATAAATAAAGTTTTTAGGGTTAGGGCTGTGATGTCTCACCGACCTCCTTTCTTATATGATTCTTTCCTTAAATTGTCCCGTCCCGTCTATAAGACTCTAAATATTAGTATAATGATTGAACATCAATAGCAGGATTTAACTTACCACCAGCCACTAGGGTTGTAATTGGTAGGGTTGGACCAGGTTCAAGGAAAAATGAAAACTAATTCGACCGACTATGATTGAGTAGGGTCATCAAACGAACAAGTCATACAGAATTATTCAGAAGTTAGAGATAATCCTAACCCAAAATTTGATTAACTCCAACTTTGGACCTTTAGAAAAATTATAGAATTAGGTGTAAGAACGAGCTACTACCAGCTTAATGAAGAACTACTCCTAACCAGGTACAGAAGACAAACTTGAACAGATGGACCTCAGCTCAGATAATTTAGACATTTACAATCAGAACATTTTCTCGTCTAAGTGAAAGGAAGTTTAATTATATAAATGGAACACACAAATCTAGTGGAGTGACTTCTTAAAACATATTGCATTTGCATTGTAGTTAATTGAGAAACAACCCCATCGAATCCTAAAACAAATTAGAATTTTGGAAAGTGCCCTTTTAATGAATTGTCTCTTACCCCTAGAACACCTCACCCCCAAAGGAGAAGGTGACCTACGTACATTGACCACAAAATCCTCTTCTAATAATCATGTAACCCTGGATATCCGGCTTTCATTTGTCGTTTCGGTTTCCAAATCATCGTCTTAATTAGGAAATTTTCATTTTGTACCTTACCTTAAAAAATAGCAAGTTCTCATTTTTGGTAAAAACAAAAAGAACTTTAATATAGGAACAGCAACTAACAAGTTTGAAGAGATAACTGATCTAGGTAGTAGTACTAGTACTAGTATTAACATGTCCAGAATGGTGGAAACGACACAATTTTAGAGATTAAGTAAGATGACTGAAGTTGTTTTGCCAACTAGTTTATGAGAAATTATTAGTTTATCGCAGTGTAAGAGAAATCTCTTATAGATAAAAGATTCAAAGACATACAAATCTGAATCAACACATAACTCAATTTTAGACGCTCGGCGTGTAAGAGATTTCAATGTAAACACTTTTTCTAATTTATTGTCGCCATGAAGAGAGATTATTCAACACAAAAAAGATCGTATTTCATTTTTCTAAATAGTAATTCCTTCTTTATTTTTAGAAATATAAAAAAAGTAAAAATTCTAAAAAAAAATTAAATGCAAACCGATAGATTATTTATTTATAAAAAGTGTATTACACTCACTGGTGGACTAAATTTTCATCTGTAACGCTGTGAGGACTAACACCCAAGCAAAGCTACGTGCCATTTTTCAAGTCTTTTTTTGGCAATAGGAAATAGAAAAGAAAGCTACGTGTCATTTGTTTTTTGTTTTTGGGTCTGAAGTGAAGATTGCAAGTTCATAATTAAGGTGTAAAAATGATTTATTTATCCATCATCTATTCAATCCATCCATATCTAAATCCAATTTAATCAATTCAATAGTAATAATAAATTAAATGAATTAGATGTATTGGATTAGATTAGTTAATGAATGATTAATATATTGAGCCAAATATTCATTCGATATCAATTTACTAACTTACTTATGACCCATTTGATATTCAATCAATTTATAATTCATCTGAAACCTTAACCCATTCATTTTTTAGAGAGATAGAGAAATATTTTTTTTAGAGAGAGAAAATTAATTTGTCTAGAGAGAGAACTTACTTTTTCTACATAGAAAAAATTAATTTTTTAGAGAGAAAATCAAGTTTTTTAGAGAGAGAAAATAAATTTTTCTAAAAAGATAAACTTACTTTTTTACAGAGAGAAATTTAATTTTTTTAAAAAGAGAAACTTATTTTTCTACAGAGAGAAAATTAACTTTTCCTAGAGAGGGAAAATCAATTTTTCTCTAAAGAGAGAAACTTATTTTCTAGGGAGAGAAACATACTTTTCTAGAGAGAGAAAATTAATTTTTTGGATAGAGAAACTTATTTTTTCTTGAGAGAAAAATTTACATTTTTTAGAGAGAAAAAATTAATTTTTCTCTAAATAGAAAAACTTATTTTTTCTAGAAATAAAAAATTAATTTTTTAGAGAAAGAAAGAAAGATTTTTTTACGGAGATTTTTTTTAAAAATAATTTTAAATAAATAGTTCAGATATCCATCCATCTTATCCATTAAAATAAATTAATGGATTGATTGAATATCTACCCATTAAAATAAGTTATGAATGATTTTAATGATTTTAATAATTTTTTAATAAATCTTAAATAAATTAATAATTAATTTTTTAACCATCAATTATGATCCAATTCAAAATTTATCAAATCTATTCATTTGTAACCCTATTCATAATCCCAGGGAAGTACATAATGTTGCTCGAGCTCGGGCCCATAACCCGTTAATGATTTCATGGAACAAGCTGGAAGAGACGGTGACTGGACTGCCGGTCCATGAGCCCTAGCCTTGTTGATGTTCTAGGATAGAGCCCACGTACTTCTTTACTTGTACATTCCATACTCACTAAACTCTAGTGTAAATTAATTCTCAGTTGGGACTATGAGATTCGTTCACCTCCTTTACCCAGACCCAACCCTATGTAGTCGTTCCATGGGCTGAAATGTGCTTCCATCGAAAAATTACAACAACTTGTACCCTAAAAGACATTGTAATTAATATACTCATATTACCCAATTAAAAAATAAAGGTGCGTACAATAATTATTATTATTTATTATTAATCTTTATAGAAAAAGAGCCCAAACCCAAACACGAGAGAGAGAGAGAGAAACCTTTCCAAGTCAACTTCGCAAAAGAACAAATACAGCGAGGATCCATCACCAAGAGCTAAGAAAAACACAGACAAGAAACACATGCAGATCCATGTCTCTATTCCCACTTCACATGCATCCCGTTGTTCTAGAAGGCTAATCATGGTAGTAAGGGGTGCTTTGCATGTTCTACTGAGTTTCTATTATTGCACCCTTGTTTTGGGGGAAGAAAATATAAACTCTGATAAAACTATTTATCTCTTTTTTATTTTGGTCCATGTGAAATATCTCGTTCATAATCAAAATTATAAGACTATTACATTTCAAGTGATTATTAAACGTAAAAAGAACTGAAGATAATATTGCTTCTAGTCACACTGCATAAAAAGTAAAAGAAAATCAAAAGATCTAAGTTACATTTCTATAGGGGGAAAAAAAAAGGAATCTTTGTCTTATTTTGCTAATGTATTAGTGATAAATTTCCTATGACTAGATAGCACTTTTTAGTTTTTACAAACTATCTTTTAGTAAATAATGCAATAAATACCTATGCATATGAAATTACCAGCAACTCTACCAAATTCAATTTACTAAGCAAAAGAATAAAACAGATCGAGAAAGGTATACATATACGTGGCATGACATTTCCCCAATAAAACAGAAAAAGTACTACTTTGGTTGCCGCAGACGTTAAAGCCTTTGTATGGATAAACTACTGAGTCACTCCATTGACACCTTTAACTGAGAATATTATCCGATCAGATAATTTTAAAATAAAAGTTTGAACCCAATTTAATTCGGTAATAAAAAAAAGAAAGAGAAAAGCAAAGGGATTGTCTCTCTGCTCATTCCCAACACAAGGGCAAAATACATTGTTCTTGCAACCACCTGCGGCTGCGGGGATGGTGGGAGAACTTATATTTTAATAATCCATGTTCAGATTTCATTCATTCTCTTTTTTCCTACTCAAAACATGACATTGGATTTGATGATGCTTTTCCATGTGTTATGATAGTGTCTAATACTTCTATATACGTGTTTTATTTTTTTTAATTATTATATTTAGTTAGTTAAATCAAAGACGTCTTTGAATTCCGAGTGATTGAGTGCTGACTTCACTTGCTGAAAAAATAGTTAGGAACTAATCGTTGTTTTTTCCTATTATAAAAAAGGAAATTTTTATTTATTTTTATTAAGACCAAGTCAAGGATAATCCTTATATTTCCTTCTTGGTGGGAGTGGATTAGAGTTTTCACCACTTTCGGCACTTCGCTTGTCGTGGAGATGCACCCCTTTTTTTTTTGGGCGAGAGGAGATGCACTTTTTTTTAATTAAAAAAATCAAGCTATCATTTTAGTTTTTATCTCAAGCTGAATGAATATTACACCATTAGTGTTTACAGGGTGTTAATCTATTTATATTTTAAAAGTAAAAGCAAAAAATAAAAATTGAATGGATACTTTTTAATAACTTTTTTTATTTTAGTTTATATACCAAAATATTAATGAGACCAATCTCCTACCTGAATCATGTATCAGTATTACACACAATCTATTTGCCCTGAGTGTGCAAGAAAGAACTGAAGTTGAAAGAAAGTTATAAGAAAAATGCTAAAAAAATATTGGGAATTACAAGCAATTAGAAGAAAGGAAAATTGGGTAAGATGATTTTGTCAAAATTATTTTAACTTGATTTTAGTAATGGAATAAATCACAAAAATATATGAACACAAATATTATTATAAAAAGATAAACATATTATACAACAATATTCTTGTTGGGCGAAAGACTTCGGTTTTGTGGTAAGCAAGTTCACCTGCCTAGCTTAATACTTTAGATTTGAATTTTATATCTAACATTTTGACGAGGTGACCTATACATGCTCTTTGCACAGTAGCCATTAAATAATGAAATATAGGTACCTTATTGATGTGTGTGGGGTCATAAATTTGCACACAACTTTCTTTGTCAAAAGTCGCAGTTTAGCCCACTTTTACTTTCCATTTTATAAATAAAAAGAGAGTCATCACATAAACAATATGATACGTATTTATGCGACAATTACATATAAAAAATGATTTAGTATAAATATATTATAACTTCGATAGTGCCAATAGTAACTTGCCAAGGAGAATTGAGGAGTGTCACAATCATATATTGCAATCGAGTTAATTGCTAATTACAGCACTACCATTTTAGTCTTTAAAGACTAGTGCATGGCAATCTTCTGTGTGATAAGGTTAACCAGTTGTTGGTCAGCAGAACTTCAGCAATCTTATTGGGGAACAGATTTTATGTTAATGGAATTTGTCGCGGGCAATTTTACATAGTGCTAAACTAAAACTGTAAAACATGCATAGGAACCGTGTACATGGAAAAGGAAGGGTGGGGTGGGGAGAAAGGTATCCTGCATAATAATTAAGTTAGACAATCGTGTTATGTTTAAACAAAGCAGCTTAAATCAAAATGCAACTGTACGATAATGAATTAACCAATATATGCGCTGAATTGTGATCAAAATGCTACGACGGCCACCATATATTCGTCTTGGAATTCCACTTGCGTGTGTCACCTTGATGATGGGGCTTTCTCTATAGTAGTTAATGATACTTTTCTGTTACACTTAGTTGGTGATTTATGAGGTCAGAGAATACGTACTTAAGATTTAAAAAGTACTTAAAAAAGTGGCCAAAAGGTGTAGCGATTTGTTTTTATATCTTTGGAGTATAATCTATCTCAATAATTATATTTGCGATCTATCGTTTATCTTGTCCATTTTCAATCTCTACCCAAATAAGGAAACAACTCCACTAGTCAAGATAATGGATCGAATCCACTTCCTAATAATGCAAAAGGAAACTTTTAAAGTTCCAAAGGGGATCCTTAATTAAGCTACTTATTTGATGCTAAACGAAAGCTAGCTAGAATATAATCACACTGTCAAATCCCTGAGAGAGGGAGAGATCTTTGCAATTTATATATGGTTCTGATTTTGCGTCCGTATATAAGCATTTGCATGGACTACATAGAAGCTTTGCCATATTTTTATTCTTGGGGAGAAAGGACAAGATGCCTTTATTCTTAAATGATAATAGATCCTCTTGTTTTTCTGTTTCAGTTTTGCACTGATCGATCACAATAAATTGTAGCTATGGCTAGCTAGCTAGTAAATATCAACTAGTTAATCGATTTGTTGGCTTTATACTGTCCTTGCTGTTGTACATATTGAATAAATTGCGAATCTAGTACTCTTGTTGGCTTTACGCATACGGAACCATATTCAAAATGCAAATTTATTCTTTTATGTTAACTAGGCCAAGATATATCACATCTTATGAATTCTCATGCATATAGTACTTTTTTTCTCGATCAGTCATAAAAACCAACTCAGTTGAGCGTTACAGCCGTCACCATCTTAATTAGACACACGGCTTCTTATTCCCAATGGGCATGCATTTGAAGAATATACAATACCAATACTTTTGCCCTATATGTAAATTGTATCAACTACCAAGTTGTACTAATTAGAAAAAAATTCCTTTACTTTAATTTCATTTTCTGCAGACACAGATACGTCAGTAAGAAGATTAATTAGTTGCTTCCTAGCTAGTTGGATGGTTTCCCATGCTCTCTTTCGATCTCTCTCGTGCTTAAGTATATATGCCATGCTTATTTTCCTTGTTTCGTGCAGATTCTCTGCTTGCTCATCATTGTCGTGTGGAAACTACTCCAGAAAACACCTAATTAATTCCAGATATATATTTCTATCTGATTGCATGAATTATTTATATGTAGCAAGGATATGGGAACATGTTCTGAAGGTTCAAGTCAAAACTGTTTCAAAATTTTCCTTCTCTTGTGCTCGTTCTCTGATATTACAATAGGCCATATAAAGAATACAGTTGGTTAAGGAATATGATAATTAAATTAATTGTGAATTTTTAAAATATTAATTAAGCTAGTTGTATAAAAAAACTAACGGAGAGTTAACATAAAAATTTAGTGTAATAGATTCTTACACTTAAATATTTTTTACAAAAAAAGTGTTTCCATTACACAATTGAGATAAATTGTGTATTGATAAGTCATTTACGACATTCACCAAACAAGTTACAAAATTTTGATGATTTGCCAAAAAAAATTTACGAGAAGTATGTAATTTTTTCTTCTTTGAACAAAAAATGAAACATAATTTTTATATAATGAAATTACAAACTTTTGCATTTCAAAGTAACAATGAAAATTATCGTACTTCGAAAAAGTTTATATCAAAATATAAATAAAAATTGGTACAGAATATAATGAATTTTTAACTAATGTTATAAGTGACCTATCAGTACCATAAATAAAGTAAAAACATTATTAATAATGTGGAATAATTTATTCTTACTTCTTAGTGTTACAAACATATAATAAGACTTCAAAAAGTTTTGCATAGCATTTTATTATTTTATGTGAAAACTCTTTTAAGTTTTAACTTTGAAGAATAGATAAAGCACAAATTTATTTTATTTTGTGATGAGATTTAATTTAAGTATAAAGAGTGTGAACAATAAATATTAAATCAAGGATCACATAACATTTTGATATTGTGTTATATAAAGGTTTTGAAAACCAAATTAGTTATTGAACTGGTTAAGAAACTAATTCAAAATTTAATGGTTTAATTAACGTTCAATCATAGTTGAACCGAAATATAATTAAATAATTTAAATATATATATATATATCCTAATGAAATAAATACAAATTATCAAACACAATAAAACATGATAAAAATAGTTTCATAAAGCAAAAAAAAAATCCATTCGCATAAGCAACAAACATTAACTCATTATCATAAACAATCACATAGTTTACAACTTACTTGCAACGCAACATTAATCCATGATTCACATTCACAACAAAAAATTAAAAATTAAAACACAACCTCAGTCCTCAGTATCAATATCTTATAATATAAGTAACTATGGGTTTGATATCCAAGTAACTAGCTAACAACGATGGTAGTGCATGGTGGCAGGAACACACTTACCCAAAAGCATGCAACAATGACGCATGGTGTTAGCAAGCAGGGGAGAGGCAGAGCGTCGTGGTTGCAGCTAACGGCGTCGTACTGTCGCAATAGAGGCGCAGGGGTGACAACGATGGCAGCGACCACTGTTGAAAGCCTGAAGCTCTTAAACGGTAACTGGTAAGGGGATGATTCTCATCTTTGAGGGTTCCATATCCCTACCCACCCAAACGACATATATAAGAGCTTCTCAGAACAACGTTGTTTTGGGTCAAATTGGTTTTTTTTTTTTTAAATAACAGTGAACTGCCTAACCGTGGAAACCAATCCCGCGCTAATTAATTCTATAGATTCAATATTGGTTGATCAATTTTTATTGATTTTTTTATAGAATGATTTTAAACATCACCCAGATTTGAAGGATGGCCAATTCTCAGTTTTTGACCGCCGTCCAATTCTTTTAACCATGGTTATATAAAATATACTAGTGTGTATCTATGATAGATACACAGAGTTGTTATGATACATTTATAAGTATAATAACCAGTGTGAGTTGTCAAATATTTATTGACTGTTAATTTTATAATAAATATTTAAAAATATATTAAATATAAGGATACTGCTAACATATTACTCTTAAACCATTGTTTCAGGAGCATTTAATACTTATTAATAAATTCTTCTAATTACTTAATAAAGAAAGTATTAAATGCTTGTTAGTTTCTTAAGATATTATATTATCTACTTTTATATTTAACTAGATTTGGATCCGTACATTGCACGATATATATAATTTGAAAATTACTGATCATATATTAATAAACAATAAATTAGAACAATAAACATATAAATTAAAGTACTAAAATAGTTTAATAATTAAACAATATAAACCATATAATATCATCCAAACGCATTGGTGCGTACATGACATGAACAACATCAAGGGAGCAAATTTTACAACTCTAATATATCGTCATATTAATAATAAAACAACAACAGTAACATCAACCATATAGACAAATGTTATGATTATTGGCTGGTCTCTTCCTAACAAAAGGAAACCAAACAAATTAGTAAAATAATTAATAATTCAAATAAATTAAAAATGTTATATGGATAAATATTTAGTACTCAAACAAATATTCGAGATTAATATTGTAAAAAAAAATTGTTTTTAACCAAGTACAAAACTAAGATTATAATAAATGTTTAAAAATTTATGAAATATAAGAGTGCTGCTAACAAATACCTTTAAGCCATTGTTTAAGGAGAATTTAATACTTATTAATAAATTATTCTAATTACTTAATAAACAAAGTATTAAATGTTTGTTAGTTTCTCAAGATATTATATGTTTTACTTTTATATTTACTTTCTATTTTAATTCCTTAATTATTATGCTAAAGACATTCGTTAGTAAATGTTTAAATATAAATAATAATTAATAAATATTTGATAACTCATTTTAAATACTTATACTTAAAAGAAAAAAATAAGTTCTAAAATAATCTCCTATATACACTCACAACAATTTGTCTATTATGAATATTTTTTATCTTACACGCTCACATTTTACCTTTGTCTCTCTATCCACGATAAAAATCAAGTTAGCATATCTAGCTGATTAGGAAGGTAAACAATTTAGTATGTATTTAAATTAATTGTGAAAAAAATTATGTTAAAAATCAAGTATATGTATAATTAATTTTTTAAAAAATTATTTATGAAAAAATTAATTTATGCTTAGATATGTTAATTCATAATTAATTTTAAGATAAAAAACTTTGTTTTAATTGTATAAAAAAATATTTTTTATGTATTAAATTACTAAAAGATATATGAAATGATTGAAAAAGTTATTTAATTAAGGACATATAAGTATTTCTCCTTTTTGAAATAATATGAAATCTTAAAAGTTCAAAAAAACAATTTTTAAAAAAGTTATTTTTAGTTAATAAAAAAATAATTTTAACTTATAATTAATTTTACACATTTTTAACAAATAAAATAAATTTTATATAAAACAACGTTTAACTAAAAATAATAATTATTTCAAAAAAAATAATCAAAACCAAGCATAACTTTATATTAAGCATCCCGAGTATAGGACAATCTGCTTTGTTTTTTTTTAATTCTTCATAAGAAGACAGATACTTAGAGATTGAGTGCATTATCACCTAAAGACAATTCTGCCCTCAAATTCAACATTCGTGCACCTCATTGGCTCATTACGTTTTGGCCTTGCGGTGATAAGTGGATTTTTTGCCCAAGAATTCATCGTATGAAAGCGGTATTTATCGCATCAAAATGAAGAAAAAAGAAGTATACATGTACATTTAAGGCAGCCAAACCATATTAAGTTATGTGTAAAAAATAAGGATTTAATTTTAATCAACTGTTAATATAAAGATTTTTTATATTGTCATCGAATCATGTGCTGACACATCATTAAAAGAGTTAGACTTTTTAAGTAGTTATTATGAAAGTTAAATTCTTTTAATGATTTAACAACACATAATTGGATGATAATGTAAAAAAATTTTATACTGATGGTGAATCAAAATTAAACTCAAAAAATAAAAATCATGTTAAGTTAATCAACATGGTTGGTTCAATTAATAAAAATGGAAATACTTTTGCTTATAAAGTTCAATTTTAATTTTGAATTTACTTTTTAGTGTTAATAGTCTCTCATTAACAAGTGATTTTTACATATTATTATAATTTTTTGCTAAAATTCGTGATATATATTAATCTTAAAATGAGATAACATCTCATTTCTCTTAACTTTTTTTCTTAACAAAAAGAAAATATTAACACCTATATTTCCTTTCCTTCCATGAGCAATAATATTGAAGATTTCAAGTACAATTACAATAGGAAAGAGAGAGTATATAGTCAATTAAATTGAATGTTGTGTATCGGACTTGATCAAGAGAATCCCACGCATGGATCAAGTTGTGATGGATACGAGAATTATATTCCAAAAATGAAATTTGTTCCACTATTTAATGGCAAGAGACAGTGATCAACTTCCATATTTGTTCTTTCTGGTGCACGTCTGTCTATATTCACACAGAACAGAACAGAACAGAGCCGAACCGTGAGGGAGAGGAAGCTAGCTTAGCTTACCTATGGTTGGAGAAACTGAAAAAACAAATTCGAAGACGTCTACGTGAGTGAGGGCAGAGGTAAACAGTCCAAACAAGAACCAGATAGCTATAATAAATGAAATGAATAAATACGAGGAAATAAAAAGTATCTGAATTAAACTCCAAAAGACAGTACTCTTATCAGTCCTTACTTATATCCTAAAAATTTGAGGAGAAAACGACCTTGTTGAGGGGTAGACAATTCCACCAACACAAAGATATAAAAGGAAAAATATATTTGTGTATGTATATTTTTGTTTTAAGAAAAATGGTAAAATAAAATAAATATTAACAACTTCGTCAATTTATTCAATTTCTCATTCATAATTTTGTTGTGAACAAAAGAACCCAACTTGGAAAATAACGACAGAAAATTAGGACATTTCGCTAATGAAATTAATAATGGTTTACTAAAAAATTAAATTGTGCTGATAATGAAGAGTTCCATATTAACAATTATTCATTAATTGGTGTTTCATATATACTAAAATAATTTTTAAAAAACTACTGAAATATGTAATATATTTAAATTTAATTATTAAATGACAATATTTTTATATTGTTTTATTTCATTGAATTTTGACACTATTTTATATGTTGTTAAACTTCTTTTTTAAAATATAATAAATTCAGTGCTTCATTATTTTATATTACCCAAACATATAAGTATATACCAAGTGAGAAAAGATCACTAGTACTCTTCTTGAATATGACAAAATTAAAGATAATAAAATAATATTTAAACTAACTTTACCCTCAATATTTAAAAGGAAAATAATCTTAGAACACGTGGGCTGTACAATCACACTTTCGAAATTTAAAGATGACTTTGTATGAAAATATATATAGACAAAAATGGTTGCATTGAATGTCAATAATAGAATAAGTTTTATAATTATTTTATTAACAATAGTTCAAAGTTTAATCCATTTCCATCGGTCGCGTGTTTCCTTTTCAATCTTTCTTTTATTTTCAACAATAACAAATTGTGGTGTTCCACTTCCCAGGTAAATATAAAAAATTGACTCAAAGGTAGTATCAATACCTTAAAATTTGGATGGAAAAACATTACCTTTTAATTTGGATAGCCAGCAAAACATACCTTTAAATTTATATTGAAGTTCATTTAACTAATATTTTAAAAATTAGTTTGACCAATTTATAAAGGTGATTCAAGTAATAAGTAAACTTGAACTTAGCAATTAAAAAATTTCTGTAATATAAAAGTTTAAACTTATAAAAAAGTATTTGTGAAGAGAGACAACTTAAGTATCCCTAAATGAGATTAATTTCATAATTAAATAATATATGAAGATACTTAGGTAAAAATAAAAAATAAAAATAATTTGATCAAAAAATAGAAATGGTCGTTCATAATTTCATTGGTGATTGAATTGAATAACATAAAAAATATATTTAAAATAAATTAAATAAATTATATAATATTTGTACTTTTATATATACAATTTAAAAAAAAAGGAATTTAGTATCTTCAATCTTGTACGACAAGTATGAATAATTAGAGTATTGATTGCAAATTCATAACTTTGCAGTAAGGCTATTGCCTTCCCACTTACAACTCCACATCCAATCCATTGAAACCAATTTATGTTAATATTTTTGTAAGATTCTTATAAGTGTTTGATTTGTTTTTTATTTTTATTTTTAATAAATATATTTTTATTATAATTATAAAAGTGTCAGTTTATTTTTATTATATATTTTATTTTTTAAATTTTATAAAGAAAATAATAAAATATTTAAAATATTATTTTCACTATTTTTTCACAAAAAAAATGACATAATTTTTTTATAATTATAATAAAAATATATCAATTAAATTCTTTTAAAAAAAAATCCAAAGTTAATAACTTTTTTCTCACCCAAAGTTAATAACTTTGCTGCAATTATTTATATGATTAGGTTTACATTAAATGAATCTAACGTTTGTGTTAAATACTTTTTTAAAGAAAAATCGTGGTAATTACTTAAAAATAAAAATATTAATTAAATGTTTTTTTTAAGTTTTCAAAATATTATATATTTTTTCCTTTTTATTTAATACTTTTTGTTTTGAGTAATTAATTTTTTTATAATAACTATTTATGAGGATTTACTATTTTCTTAATTAAAAAATGTTAGCAGGTTAAGATGTGCTTGGTGAATCTAGTCAAATAAAATGTAGTATAAATTTCAGAAAAATTGAATTAAGTATTATATAAAGAACTTCTGATTGGTGGAGTGTTATTTATCATTAATTATATGTATTCCCTCCATTGTTGTAATAACTCCAGCTTTAAAATCCCATAGTTACTCATATTTATTAATCGTTGAAATCAGCAGAAGAAATAGCTTAGAAAATAATAATAAATAGAAGTAGGTCAAGACAAAGACAAAAAAAACGTTAAAGAAAAATGAAACTGTGTGCTGAGGTGGAAAAGTAAAGAAATGAGAAAAAAGAAAAAAAGAAAAAAAAGGAAAAAAGGGAACAGCTATGCAAGAATGAGTTTGTAACACGTGCAGGATACGGCCGTTAGCGGTTTGGGTACCCGGGGCCGCAATCCCAAACGGCGACTCAACCCACAGTAGGACCCACGTGCCTTTTTCTTTCTGATTAAAATAAAATAAAAATAAAAATAAAAATATATTTGATTTATTTATAAATAAACGCTACTATTGACACAAATACAGTGCGCTCTTTCTCTCACACGCACAACATGACAACACAACACAACACAAGAGTATAACCAGAAGCACCAACAGAGGAGAGGGTCGAGGATGGTGAAGAGATAGACAGAGAGAGAGAGAGAGAAGCAAAAGCTGAAGACAGTGCAACATACCCAGTACAGCTTCTCAGCTCTTTTTTCTAAATTCGTAAGCTTTTCTTCCAAGTCGCTTTTTTTTTTTTTTTTGATTTGGTTAGTGATTTTTTTTTTTGAGCTTTTTTTTTTGCATGGCCATCATTTTGTTTTCAATCTCAGGACAGAAAAGGGGGTTAAAGGGTATACGGTATTGCTGCCAATGCAAATTATAAGTGATCTTTCTTCTTTTTTTTTGATTTGTTGGAGGTGGAAAAGTGCAGTCTTCGAATTTGGATATGCATGTTGTCATTTTGATTGAATTTTTTTTTTATCTAATTAATTGTCAAAATGTCCTCATTTTTCTCCTCCTAGATTCCTATTCTGGGTCTCCTCGTGTGATATGATTTCAAAAATATCCATTTCTTAGGGCTGTATGTATCGGTTTTTATTTTATTTCGATTTTGATTATCGTTTGTAGTAGACAGAGACTGGTACCGCTACTTCGATGCTCATGGTCCTGTTTCTGATCTCTGTGTGCATGCGCTGAGTTTTGTGCCAAATCGTGCAAGCATTTTGTTTGCGGTTCTGCCTGCATTTTCATCCCCATCTGAACCAAAAAGCTTGAATCGGTCTTGATTGTTCCAATGTCTTGTTTTTTTGGTTTTCTAATTGATATGTCATTTGCATGCTGATTTTAGGGTATTCTTTGGGGCACAAATAAACTTGATTTCTATGGTTTCATGATTTGGCTTAAAACTGGCATATGTTTCTTGTAAGAATTTTTGTCGTTGATATAGGGGAGTTAGAATCACTGTTATTCTACTGACTAATTGATGATTCATTTTAATTTTGATGGATAAGAAACAAGGCTTTTCTATGTAACCAGATTAATAATTTCCATCCAACATGTTGGAGGGTCCATCCTTTCTCGTTTCAAGGGACGTGCCAAACTCATGTGAGCAAGAGAGCCAGTGGATTTACCATACTTTTCGATTGGTGGAGCTGTCAAACAATAAGCGCCGATTGGAAGAAGAAAAACAAGCTGGGTCAAGAAAGTTATGCAAACTTTCAGATGTTCCTGAGGAAGGGGAAACACAGATGAATGTTGTTAATATTTTCCCTTACAATGACCAAGTGAATGACCAAAATCGTGCAGGTGATCAGTCAGACTCAAGTTTGCTTATCCACCAACTCGGTCGGGACATCTCAATCAATTGTCTCCTACGATGCTCAAGGTCTGATTATGGTTTGATTGCCTCATTGAACCGGAGTTTTCGATCTCTCATTCGGTCTGGAGAACTGTATAGACTCAGGCGGCAGATGGGTATCATAGAACATTGGGTTTACTTCTCTTGTAATCTCCTTGATTGGGAAGCATTTGATCCAGACCGGGGTAGATGGATGCACTTGCCTAGAATGGCGTCTAATGAATGCTTTATTTGTTCAGATAAGGAGTCGTTGGCCGTTGGTACGGAGCTTCTTGTTTTTGGAAAGGAAATAACGTCTCCTATCATTTATAGATATAGCATTTTGACGAACACGTGGTCATCTGGTATGAAAATGAATATTCCCAGATGCTTGTTTGGTTCTGCCAGCCTTGGAGAAATTGCCATATTAGCTGGTGGTTGTGATCCACGTGGCAACATCTTGAACTCAGCCGAGCTTTATAACTCGGACACTGGAACCTGGGAGACTCTTCCAAACATGAATAAAGCAAGGAAAATGTGTTCTGGTGTATTTCTGGATGGGAAATTTTATGTCATTGGCGGGATTGGAGATGACAACTCAAAGCAGCTAACATTTGGCGAGGAGTTTGATCTGAAGACAAAAAAATGGCGTGAAATACCCAACATGTTCCCTTCGCGAAATGGAGGAGCTGGGGTGACTGAGATACCAGCTGCTGCTGAGGCACCTCCTTTGGTTGCAGTTGTAAATAATGTATTGTATGCTGCAGATTATGCACAGCAGGAGGTAAGGAGATATTCTAAGGACAGGAATTCATGGGTCACCATTGGAAGACTTCCTGAGCAGGCTGTCTCAATGAATGGCTGGGGATTAGCCTTTCGGGCATGCGGAGAACAGCTAATTGTTATTGGTGGGCCTAGATCTTTGAGCGGAAGGGTGATTGAGGTTAATGCTTGCGTCCCAGGTGAAGGTGCACCACAGTGGAACAGGCTTGCCAGCAGGCAATCGGGGAGCTTTGTGTATAATTGTGCAGTGATGGGATGCTGAGGTGTTTGTTTTTGGTGAATAGTACTTTATGGATTTCTTCTGAATGGAATTAACTATCTTTACTTTTCAAGGAGATGGATTCTGGCTCATGGGTAATCTCTGCCCTCTTTTTTTGTGGAAATTTCAGGTCCTATTTAGAGTCATAGATACAGTTTTAGAAGGTTCACAGATCGATCATGGTCTCTTCTTTTTTCCTTTTTTAGTTGCTCTGAGTCTTTTCCTTTAAATTACCATTAGGGCTTTTCAAATGTTGGCACCATGTAGTCACAGGTGAATAATTTTAGCTCCTGGTACATGTTGGGTTGTGATGACCATTTTCTTAAGTTTAATTGAAGCATTGCAGAATTGTAATTGGTCTCAGTTTTCGTCTTCTTTACTTTCACTTCCCCCTTTTTATATAGACATTTAATCTTCTTCTGATCTCCCCAAACCCTATTTGTGCTGCCCATTATCTCACTGCTTCACCCCCTCCCTATCTCGTGAAAAACTGAAGAGAAGAAAGTAGTAATAGCATTTTTCTCCTTGTCTTCATTCTTACGTTTTATTAGGTCTTTTATTGTTTCAGATATTGATGTTTAGTTGCATCACTGAAGCTGTATCATTCTGTTTGTCACAATCAAGGTTGTGCTTGCTTGTGTTCTGTAAAACTAAGCGAATAAATGAGATTGTTTTCAATCTAATTAACCATGAAGGGCCTAGAAATTATAGGTTACGCTATTGGGTCTGTTTTGATAGAAAGCAAATAGGTAGGGCATTTTACGTCTTGCCAATATGAGCCCAATATTTTTAGTGTATGTTATGCCAATGAGGGTTGGCTCAACTAGTAGGACCGAACAGTGTCGACACAAAGGTCTTAGGTTCGGTTTCTGCCAGTGATCCTTCATTGATAGGTCATTTATAAGTACTACTATAAACCCTTGTTGAGGCTTGTGGCATGCTTTGACCTTGGGATGGGGCATCCTCCCCAAAAACATGATGAGAAATGTTATGGAAATGTGAAGAAGGGATGCATGCTCATCTTTTTGCATGAATGCATGCATTTGTATGTGTGTGCATGTGTATGTGTGGAGATGAATTATATAATTTATATTTTTTCCACATCTATATTACATCAAGAGTATGTAAGTATACTTAAAAGGGAAGATGTTATCCTAATTAAGAAACTGGGCAGATATGGTAGATATGACAAGCATGAAGCAAGGGAATTGTATTAATATGTCAAATGACAAATGATTGTTAGCTTATTCTCTGATTTAATTGCTGAAGCTTATCTAATCATGTTGTCATTTTGTTCTTGCTTGAATTATTGTGTAAGGATCTTCTTACTTTTAGTAGAATAGTTACACCTGATTTCTGGCCAAACTATTTTTTTCCTTTTTGTCTCTACATTTACGGTTAGTAAGCTTGTGAAGGCCATATTATCATTGTGATAATAAATTTTCTTCATGCAGTATCAGTGACTAAATTTCTTAAATTACGCACTTGATGGCATTGATTTTATTTTGGAGAAAATTATTGTAGTTTATTACCCTTGAGCCTTTCTTAAAAAATCACTGGGCACCTTGCTTTCTTCTTTCTTATCTATTATTGATAGTATTTTGTTGGAATTTATTGTGTGATTTCCATTTATAGGGATGGGGTGTTGTTTCAAGCTAATCATAACACTCTGTGGTTTGAAGGAATAAGATTTTCCTTTTTCTTTTTTACATCAACGATCAAGATGAGGGCTGATAAGGTGAGCCTTCAGGGATTACAGTCTTCTGAGATTTAGAGACAGGACAAGGAGTCTGTTTTGGAATGAGAATGGATTGAAATTGTTTATTTAATTCAACAATTTTTACACATTATTATGGCTTTCTTCTATGTTATCTATCGATTATGTTTTTAGAACTTATTTGATGTTTTTCAATGGTGTTTGAGCTGATAGGGTTGATTTCAATAATTATTATAGTACACTAGTTGGTCTGAACTCTGAAGGCATGAGGAAATAAAAGCAGTTAATTCTTTTTAAAAGAAAATTTTACTGTGAGCAATTAATGCTAACAATGAATTGGTTTCTTTTTTTTAAGATCTAGATATAGAATAAAGACTATGGTTTAAAATTAATAAATTAATAATGATACTTGTACAGACTTTATCCTCACAAACCCCACTCGGGAGGGGTTTGTGAGGATAAAGTCTGTGCAAGTATAATTACTTATTATACTTCTAATTAATACGTTGATACTATATATCTGTTGGCATTAACTAGATACATGATAAAAGTTACTGAATGGTAGTCAACTTGTAATGAGTTTTAGAAATTACAAAACTTCACCAATCTTCTGTGAAGGTTCTATTTTTCAGTTCGACATAATACTTGAGATATATCCAGTTTGTTAGAGTGGTATGTTGTTTTGTCAGTGACTCAAGCAGTTTCATACCAATGGCCGTGTACATATCTTGGTTATGTATATCTTGCTATGGCAGGTTTTGTGCTCAGCCATATATATGGAAGTAGGATTATCTGCCTCGGAAAAAATGGGCTGGGTTTTGTTTCTTGATTCTTGTAGGTTGATCTTTCTCCTCACCATGGTGGAAATATAGTTATAAATAAGTAGCCATTTCTTTGGTGAATGTTCTCTTATGGATATTACAAAGCATTCTTTTAAGCTAATTACAATGGTACGAGCATATGTAGGTGCTGCGGTTTTTTCTCCTCGAAACGCATCTGCGGATTTTCTTATGAATTGCTGATTTGATAGCTTTTTATCTGCTGAGGTGGCTTAGCCGTTAGCCTCTTCAATTTATCAATGTTGCTTATTCTTGGTGCACGACGAATCCATGCTTCAGGACTCACAACAGAAAAATTCAACCAAGAGTTTCGGTTACTGGCGCAGTACCCCCCCAACCCCAAAACCAGTTTTTATTGGTTGGCTAACAGGTGCGTTTGTGGGCTGAGCTGTGGCTCAGTTACCTACAAGATAATGAGTATATCTTTGTTGGAGACAAGTACAAATTGTACAAAACATAAGTGAAAGAAATGGATCGTGATGTGTGCCCCACCTACATGTGCACCGACCCATTAGAAAACTTTTACAGTGGTCACGTGGGTGGTTGATGATATCATCCTTTAACGCTTCCTTCTGATGGAACTTTCCTCTCGTACTTGCCTTTGTAGTGTGTACTTTACTTTCCTGGGGTGTTTCTTCTCGTTTCAGATTTTCCATGAGCTGATCGAAATGTACAAGATCAAGGGGGAAAAACAAGAATAAAAAGCATACCAAAAATAAAAAGGTAAAATAGAGAAATAAAATCAAACCAACAGGAAAATTGCACTGTTGTTGGAATCCAGTAAATCCGTTACCTTTCTGCGGATAAAAGCTGTGTACGTAGTATAGCTATTCATCTTATTGTGCATGGTTAGTCACTTCAAGCTTTAAGCTCTGAAAATGAAAAAGAAAGAAAGAACATAAAAAAAATAAGGGGAGTAGGGGACAGGAAGAAGCTTATTGGCAGCACAGACTAGACTATGCAGCTGAATTAGAGTTACTCGTTTGTCCATTGAAATTGAGCGTACATAACTGGGTTGGAGAACCAGTATTTAATAATTAAGCTGTCTCCGTAGGAACAACATCATTAAAATGCAGTAATGAGCAAGGGACTAGCAAATTAAACTGGTCCATTTAAACAATGTGAAAATTGGATCAAATATTTTAACTAGAATTCTTATCTAAGTGAATGGAACAAGTCTAGGCAAATTTTGAGATGTAGAACCACCAATACAAAAACCCAAGGACATCATTGTATTTTATGTTATTTTCAATAGGTAAAAATTTTGGTTTTGTTCTCTGCCTGGGTATCTGCTTACAATTCCATTATTATTATTTTCTTCTTTTGCCACCAATGCTAAATTAAGATGGCATCAAAACTGGCTAGCTTGTGACATTTTTTGTTTTTGATGTCGCTAGCTAGTGACATTAGTATTTGAATAAGATCAAAATTAGTCAAGTATTCTAAGCTAGCTAAAGATGGAAAGGTTATTGATGTTCAAATATTAATTAACATAGGAAAGGACGGCCATTAATTCTTTATTCATTCTTCAATATCTATCCCTTGTGCTCTCTAAATTCTTACCCTTGGATTTTGATTGCCCAACCAACAACTGCACCCTATGATGCACGGATACGGGTACGGGTATCGGATACGACACCAGTATGACACGAGAATACGTCATTTCTTAAAAAATTAAGATACGGGTACGCCATGATCCGACATAAAATATATATCAAAGATGGAGAAAATAGTTGGGTCATTCCATGATTAAGGGAGAAAAGTGGATAAAATACTTTTTATTTTCAGCATTAGTCACTACAAACATAATAAAAGACTATAATTTATCAAATTCTTATGATATCCCGCCCATATTGGCACAAAATTCAAAATTCAAAAATAAAAATTATAAGAAATAGGCTTCAGTAGTGTATTTGGAGTATCTGGTATCGGATACCGGTATCTGATACGGGTACGTGTCCGACACGGGTACGGCAGATATTTGAAAGTATGGGTGCTTCCTAGACTGCACCATATCCAAAGAGAAAATTATGCATTACGGGGTGATGAGGGAACCAATGGACAAGACTTGTGAGAAGGAATATTGAGCAGGCAATCAAAGAAAAATAGGGAAGCTATACCCCCCCCCTCCCCCCGCCCAACTTAATTTTCTCACTACAAACAAGAAGGTAACTTTGGATCTGTAATTTAAGTGTTTAGTGTTTTAATCCACACTGAAAATATTAAGTTAAGCTCATGGCGTTATATTATATAAGGTTTTCATTAGGCAATGGCTCTAAAAACCACGACTGAACCGTAGGAACGAAAGAAGCAACTCAAGGATATGATGCTGCTAAGAGGATAAGACATGTGAATATTATCTTTCTGCATGCTCTGCATAATTACATTGTTTTCAGCAGTCGATACCATAATCGCATTTAACGTAGCCTGACAGCCAAAGATGACGGTGGTGGCAATAGTAATTCTTAAGATTAAATTAACTTTATTCTCAAGTCCTACTTCATTCATAGAGATCCATTTCTAGCTACCCAGATGTTCTTGTTTCGGCGCAGGTACCAGTGTGGTAGATGTTGAAGGAAACTTGCTGTCACAAGTCACAACAAGAGGCTATAAAGTACAGGAGGAGGTGTAATAAAGGACCTTAGTGAAAGGCTAACAGGGGATTCTGTGAATATTAGTAAATAGTAAGATTGACGAGGAGAATCTTAGAAGGTTTTTTGGAACAATAACAAATGCCTCCTTTCCCTACCGTCTAGGCCCCATCACCTGAATTTTGCTTTTTCTCCCTTGTGGACTCTAGTGTGGTGCACCGACTATTATGCAATAATATACTATCTTCTCGTTGAAATAATATCTCTGCGTGACCAACTTGCTCTAGTTTTGGTCCCATTCATGAAATGAAATACTTCAAAATTATATTGAATGTCAAAATTTTAAAATTATTTTACCAATTGAAACAGTTGTAATTAACTTAAAGATTTAGTGAGTAAGACAGAAACTAAGTTCTGAAGAATGCATGTTATACGTGAACTATATTTTGTTAACCTTTTTCTGATGTCTCATTCTCAGATATCAGATAAGTTGCAAAAAAGAAAAAAGAGGCTAAAAGCCCAAACTTAAATATACGACAACAAACTGAAAAGAAGAGCCATTCACTACTTCATCTGTATCCACTTCACGCTGTGGTTTACAGTCTCATGACTCTCATCATCGCCAGAGGCGGAGTTAGAAACTGAATGAGAGGGGGGTCAAGACTGTAGGGGGGCTAACAAAAAATATATATCACATGAAATGATAAAATAAATAAATAAAATCACATAAAAACATTGAAAACTTTTCAAAAAATTGCAAACTTGAGGGGCCATGGCATCTCTTTGCCCCCCCTTCCCTCTGCCTTTGATCATTGCAATAAGTTTAGTAATATAACCCATATGGAATTCTTCAACTCGTGAAGTTACAAAAACCGTAAGCTTAATGATAGTCATTGCATACTTAATTTCTTAATTCCCTTCACCAACCTGGACACATCCTACATGAAATCTTAAATTACATATAGTTGCACAATTGTAAAGAGTTACAATTGGCTATAACTACAACTACAGATGTAACAGTGTTTGGCAATAAAATGTCAAAGCGAGTTCACTAAAAGTCACGTGCAACTATATATTGTGCCTATAAACTTGTATGTAGATAGCATTAGTCTACCAACATGCGTTGATCCGAGTAGAAGTGATTCAGTTACCTTAAACATTTTATTCGGAGTTTGATCATTGGGGCAATGTGTATGGAAAAAAACGCAGTTGGAAGAGGTTCCCACTTTATGCGTCTAAACATATTTCGTGAGATTAGTCTCTTGTCTTACCCAAAAAAAAAAAATAGCATTAGTCTTGCAAAAAGAATACTATACTTCTTACTTCTTGATTTTTTTTTTAACATAGGAAGTTACATGACTAATTGAATTCATGCTCACTATTATATAGACCTGTGACATCTATATCTAAACATGATTCATAGCCAAAAATAACAATTTTTTTTTGTTTATATAGACTTGTAACATCTATATCCAAATGCAATTCATAGCCAAAAAAAAACACAAATGCTAATGTCAAGTGTTTAGTCGAGATCAAGTGGAGTATATCCTATTTTGACCCATTGATGATTTTGTTTTATAAATGACATACATGGATTAGTTAGACTCCTTTGTGAGGGATTGGAGTCCAAAGAACACAAGTTGAAAAAGAGTCTAGCGCTCAGTGCAGGATATTTGGCACTCAGCGCCATATACACAGAGAGCAAATCTATTTTTAGAGCTCAGCGCAAGAAAGTTAGTGCTCAACGCTAGGTATATAGAGAGCACATCTTACTCTAGTACTCAGCGCTAGGAACACAAAATCTCAGAAGTGAACTAGCAGCGCTCAGTGTCAGCAGCGCGAATCTGCAGAATTTTGCAAAAAATGACATTTGACCATGTCCAATAGATGTGCCTCTTCATAGTTTGAAATCCTTTCTAATATCTGTGTTGTTTCATAATAAAGTGTATCCATATATCAAAGAGTACAATCATGAAAGGTTGTGTTAGTTCATTTAAATTCATAAAAGGTTGTATTTTATCACCAAGAAACATGAGTTAGCCTATAAATAGAACCACTTTGTATGCAAAACACATAAGAATGAAATTGACTTTGATTTTGCATCTAAGCTACATTCTTTTCTCCCTTGTGCGCAGATAGAGTTAAGGAGATTATTGTTCTGTAAACTACCATTGATGATAAGCTTGGTTATGGGTGTGCAAACCACATCAAGATTTCTCTATTGTATCTTAAAGTGGATTCGCTAGTACACTTCTTACTTCCAGTCTAAATAAGAGATTTGTGGGGGCGAATCAAACCTAAAACCTAGTGTTCCTACACACCTTGGAGATTTGTGCTTTTCCTTAGTGTCTTTCTTTCTTTGTTACATAACCATTCCCCAGTTTACTATCATCTAACATCCTCTTTATAAACCTCAACACTATTCGATTTTAATTAATGTCGGACTTTTGTGTGTAGGCTGTGATTTCAGCATAGCCCCAAGTTGATGGGGTGTGTTGTTGGTACTCGTGGTAGAGTGTCCATATCAACAAGAGGATTTATGCAAGTCAGTGTATGATGAGAAGATTAAGGATGGAAATAGGCCGAATTAGACCAGGCTTGTGTTGTAAAATACTTGTCATTCTTAGCCTATTAAATGAAATAGACTTCATTTTAAGCCTAACCTAACCTTTTCATGAACATAATGGACATTAGCTTGGCATTGTTTTAAAACTTCAATTGTGAAGGCCGTTCAAATAAGCTAATCAGCCTAGATTTTCATCTTAAATAGACTGGTAACCAAAATTATTTTAAATTCGAAGTGAAATGAAATTTACCATTTCAGTCCGGATGTTTTCATCAAAATAATTCCAAACAACTTATGTTTCCCGCTTCTTCTTAACACATTATGTGTAGAAATAAGAACTCCACATCTCTAATCAAGCTAAAAGAATCCTCAAAATACAAATTATCAGTCACAATTCACAGAACGGATAAACTTCTCTAATGAGGAGAGGAAAGAGAGGGGGTGGGGGGAATTAAACACGTACAAAAAGAGAATTGCATGTAACCATGCGCAGGCTAGACAATTCTCTAGTGTTGAGGGCTTGACATCGCCCGTAGCAAGATGGTGGCAGCTCAAGCTCCTATCCTCCCAACCTCTCTGCTTCTGTAATCTGCTCTCTCTGTATGCTGGTAGCATCTAGTTTGATTTCAGTAAGTAGAAATCCAAGATTTTTGAGGCTGGTATATTTTCAGTATTATATTCTACCTATTTATAACATAACATGACATGCAATTCAGTCTCATCAAACCACAGCGGCGGGATGGAGATTTTATATGGATACATATTCAATTAGTTAACATAACATGACATTCACAGTCTACAACATTTGATTTGTACAACGGAAAACGAGATTAAAAAAATTGCGGAAGATTTGCGTTAGATTTCAATGGAATGGCAGAAGTGTTGTAATAAGGTACATTAAATGGTAACAATGGCTAAGCTGTCGCTGGTGTACTCCGCCAGTTTGAGTTGGAACTTGGAAGCAACGGTTTTGAGCAAGAATGATAACTAGTAGGGTTCGTTGAGGGAGACCATAGATTTACACCTTCAATATTTCCAAAGATTGATAGATGAAGAATCACAATTGAAACTCCAAAATCCAAATTGTCTTTAAAAAGGACCCCAAGATATAGACGAGGGACTGCACTCCATGAAACCAAAGATGAACCCAGGCTTTAGGTACATTCGGGTTCTGTCATTAAATATCCAAAAACAATAATTTGGTGCATTTAAACTACTATATGATGATTTTTTTTAACAAAAGCCTTGAAGCTCAGAACCTCCGACTTATTAGTAGGAGTTGATGCCATTGCACATATCAATGACCACCACAGGTATTGGTGCAAAACTTAATATTTTAAAAATAATAGTTCAAAAACAACATATCTCAGGCAAAGCTTTTCCTCAAACAAGAAAAATGGATGGAAAAAGTATAACAATCAAGCATGACAGAAATCTAACAAGTCTACCGACACAAATAAAACCTAGCGCAAGATCTATGAGCACTAGCAAAAGACATAATACTCATAATTTAATCTTCATCCTCCTCATCTCCATCTCCACCAGCAGCCTTCTTAGCAGCAGCCCTAAGGTTCTTTCTCTTCACCCTTCCTGGACGTCCACCACCAAGTGGACTTGTAAGTGAAAAGTCAATGTGCTTCTGTGAATCAACCCTCACCATGAATGATGGGATGTTCACCACCTGCCTCCCAACCCTGACAAGCCCAGAATGACATTAAAATATATTTCTGAACAATATATCATTAAAAAAAAGAAAATAATAGCAAACTTTCAAGTATGTATTCTAAAAAATGATAGAAGATACTAAACGGGGCTTCATATTGAACAACATAGAATTTATTTGGAGAAAATTAATGCTCTTTTTAACAGCTGCTAGAAAAATGGAAGCTCAGAAAGTCGAGCCAACAGGTCATGTTTGCACCAGGTCCATAATCCCAAATTCAAGAATGACCAATGTAAAAGAAAGCTACTAACTAGCTTAAGAATTTTGATTAGAAATTCAACGATGGTTCAAATTGCAAGCAAGTATAAGGCAGTAGCCAGACATTGCAAAGCTATATTAACCACTGAGCATACTTTCTCTAGGGAAGATTTTACAGTCTCCGAGTCTCGGTAGATACAAAATAAAAGATCATTTGAAATGGTAATAGAAATAACATTTGCAATAGAGCATACAATACAAGGGAATTTCCATTACGCAAACACGAGAAGAATGTTATAACAGAGGTCTCATTGATGGCAGGTATCACTAATTGAACCCAATATGACAGAAGCAGCAAGTTCTGCTTGACAACACTGACACGACACAAAGTTTCCCATATAATATAATTATGAAAACATTTTCGGAGCGGAAAATTGGTATGATTGCAAACTACATTACCAGTCTCACATTACATTTGAAAGCAGTTATTTTATCTTCTCAATATCCATTCATAATTTTGTTTATAAATTGAGGGCGAAAAAACAGAGAGAGAGAGAGAGAGAAAACCTGATATGCCTCTGCCTGATGAGGACCCTAGCATGGTGGATAGACTTAGCCATCCCAGATTTGAAGACAAGGGTTTGAAGGCGACGCTCAAGGAAGTTCTCAACAGTGAGAGCCAAGACATAATCGAGCTTGTTCTGGCTTTCATCCAGAAGCCCATGACGAAACATCCTTCGCAGAAGAGCTTCACCCTCAAAGATCCGACGCGGGTTCTTCTCATCCAGGGTCAGAAGCATCCTTGCATTGTTACGGATACGACTGAGGGTGTACTGAACCCTCCACAACTCCCTCTTGCACCGAAGCCCATACTCTCCCACAAGCTTCAACTCAGCATCCAACCGTTCCTTCTCATATGGACGCCGAGGCTTCTTGAATGTCTTCCCATCTATTCACCAATACACTCTGTTAATGGGTTATGCTACATATTCAAAACTCAACAAAACAAAAACAAAAAATAAGCCCTTTTTTTAATCAGAATGTTTATAGATGCATCAGAAAAATCAAATACATATAAGGATTGCATAATTTCACCAGAATTACCATAGAGATTTCAAGTTTTGAGTAGATAACGAAACTGATGGAACGAGAAATAGATCAAGCATTGACAACATGATAGATGGAAAAACAAAAAAAAAGTTGATCTTCACAGAGAGACTCACAGTTGCGGTAAAATGAAACGTGCACCATGGCTCTTCTATGGCGGAGCCGTCACTTCCTCTGCTTCTCTGCTCTTCTAGGTTTTGCAGCTGAAGCCAATGAATGATCTTATGCTTCATTTCGCTTTTTAAGGGACCCCAAAACCCTAATCCCGGGAGGGCCGGGATGACCTTGCTCCAACCATGGGCCTTTCACTTTGAGGCCCACCCAAAGGCCTATGGTGTGGTTGTGGATAACTCCAATTTCTTTTTGGGTCATGGGATTACTTGGTCAAAATTAAAATACAAAAGTAGGCCTAATTGGCTCAACCAGCCCAAGCATTTAGGCCCAAACTACCCATCCAGAACAGGGATCCTAATTCTACGCTTTTTGTGCTTAGATAATTGTTGTACGTACATTATTATTATCGTTTCAAACAATAAGATTTGCTTTTATTTTAGCACATAATGATAGATTTCAGATTAAATTATATTACTTAATATTTTTTGTTTAAATTTAATGAAAACGTAATTGCAGTAGTTTATAATTTTTATCTAATCATATAACTTTTTATTGTGTATATATTTTTTAATAAATATCCCAAAGATGCCTTCAAACAATTGATTTTTTGAAAATATTACATAAATAGCTAAAATTATATAAAATTATTAAATTGTACATGAATTTATATTAAAAAATTAAATTTAAAATTACATAATTTTAAAATTAAGGCATGTGCTAACTCAGGTTAGAAATTAAAATAAAAAATGTTACATGCAAAAATAGAATATTAATATTTTAGGAACCTAACAAATATTTAATATTTTCTTGATTTAGTAATTTATAAAAATTATTAAGAAATATTAAAGGCCTTTTAAATAGTGTTCTAAGGATACTAATTAGTAGCACCTTAAAAGTATAAATAATATTTTTAAAATATAAATTTTTTATATATAATATTATTTATTAAAATTACCCATTTGCTTCCTATGCCATCTCCGGACTATGATGTATTGCCGTCCGCCTTAAGTGCATATGGTGGCAATTCAGAGTTTTTCCATAATACCGCATTTAAATGCTCCATCTGCTCAAAGCAAAAAACAGAATAAAATAAAAAAGCTCCACCTGCTCTATAATTTTTTAATGCTAGCTAAAAATAAAATTAAAAATTAAAAGGAAGGCAGGGACATAATAAAGTTGATTTATTTCCGCACCTGTTATGCAATCAGTAATTATCTTTCCATCAACCCATAAAAGTAATTTAGAAAAGAAAAATAATGCTGCAATCAATGATTGGATCCCTATATGATTGGATTTTATATTTTTATTTTTCCACTTTAAAATAAATTAATTTTAATTTGATAAATTTTTAATATTATTATTTAATTATGCATTCTCATAATAAATTTAAATATAATAATTCTTATATAAAAAATTAATTTTTTTAATAATTGACTTAATAATAATGTAAAATTACAGTAAATTATTATTTTTTATATCAGACGATAACATATCTTTGATTTTATATTCTTCTCATTTTACATTTGTCCCATGTGTAAAGTACCTTTTTAAATTTAAATTTTTTTAATATAAATAATTATTTATATATATATATATATTATAGTTTAATTATTTTTTTAAATTATATAAAATCACATTTTTAATACAATACACATGTAAATTAATAACCTTACATGCAAGCTGTCTTCCTTTTACCGCTTTAAAATTGTCTCTGTAACATTTTTTAATTTTTTTTATGTCGCGTTTAGTATGAAGAAATGGTGATTTTATTTTATATTTATTTCAAATAATAAGGGATTCCCAAAGTTGTTAAGAAAAAAAAACTTATTTCATTTCATACCTCAATTTATAAAACTATGAATAGAGCAGGAAATTCATTCTCTCTTAAAAAGATAGGATTGACCTATAAAATGAGTTTTAAATTTTTATTTTCTTAATATAATATCATTAATTTTATAAAATGACAATTATTAATATTATTAATTTAACCCACTTAAATCCCATAAATCAAACAATAGTGGGTGATATCATTAAAATATTCAAAAGGGAATGCTAATTAACACAAAGAAATATGCACGAATTGAATATCACGAGAATTTCTCCCACGAATGAGATACGTGATGGCGAGATAAACTTCCTATTTCACCTCACATTAATTCTCTCTGAATTTCTTGCTGCTACGTGGATTCATGTACTTTATTCATATTAAATAATATTACTTTACAGTAGCATTGCCGGTCGTGTATTTCTTTTGTCATTCTAATAATATTACAATAATAAATTTATTTCTTAGATTAGGTAAGCTACACAGTATTCACTAAAAAAAGGTATTGAATATAAGGCGATATAGTTGCAGCAAGCTCCGCTCCTTGGGTTCCGGTAGTTTGATTGATTAATTAGTAAATAATCATCATTTTAAAGGGAGAATAATTCATGATATAATATCATATATTAATTTTTTACATAAATTTATAATAAATTTAATGATTTTATACATTAATTATACTTTTTTTTATCAATGAAAGAATTGTTTACTTAACATTCAAAAAATATGCTTATTTATTTATCTTTTTTGGTACTAAATATGCTTATTTATTATTATCAGGCTTCTTCCTTTGGTTAGTTACTGTGTTTAGGCTGAGAGAAAAACCTATTTTTAGAATAATAAGGTTCATTACTACTACTATAATTGGCACTTCTCCTTGCCTCATAATGTTTTTAAAGTCGGATTAAATAATAAATTAAAAAAAAATTCGATTTAAATTTAACTAGTTTAATTGTTTGGTCGAATCAGATGATATCATGATTACGTATTAAATAAATAAATATATATATATATATGACTCATAACACACATTATCAATAATAAAATATATAATAAGGTTTTGGGATCTTAATTATCAAGTTTCATATCACTCTCAATTGAATAGTTAAGTGATTAAGAAATAAAAAAAATTAATAAAAAAAAAGATGATCAGTTCACAATAAAACTGAACAATTAATTGATTTTATCTGATTTTAACCGACTCAACCTAGTCTAACCATAAATTTAATTTTAACATTGAACCATAACTATAAAAAAAAAAAAATCAATTTACAATCTGACTAGACGGTCTAGTCCAGTCTAGAGAACATTACCCCTTGGTTAAACATTTATCCAATTTGAGATATTCTTTGTGACGGCTTGCTACTGTTTTTACTTTTTACTCTTTACAAGTTTACATTTTACTTAATGAGGAAGAAGGTATCTATTATGTTTTACATTGAATAAAAAGAAAGTTTAATATCATACTTAAATTATGAAATTTTCACTTTTAATAAAATAGTCTTTTAGATGAATTATCCTCGTCAAATTGAATAGTAACATCCATGCCATTTCACTCACGTCTTTTACCCAAAATAGTATAATATAATAACAACTGTAGAGTATAATACAATAACAACTATAAAATATAATCCTTCCATTTGGCATCGATTACTAGCATGACGTTATCAAAATAACAAATTGCAAACTAATTAATTAATTAAAATTAGAAAGGGGAATTTTTAATTCAATTAAGTATTAAAAAATTGGTTTCCCACCACCGAGCAAGGAGCGTTATGTGCTGAAGAGAGAGTGACTACAAATTCCCATTCCCACAAATGCCATACTGACAGTCACAGAGTCTCAGACTCTCAATCTCTTGGTTGGCTTGTGTTCACTGTCGTCTTTCAGTTTCTCTTTCTTTCTCAAAATTATTACTTTGCCATTCAATTCCCTGGCTTCAGTTTCCGATTAAAAATCGAAACTTTGTTCAAACCCACCTAACATTTTGCTCCAAACTCTTGATCCATTTCTTCATAACACCCACATCTTCTTCTTCTTCTTCTTCTTCTTCTTCTTCTTCTTCTTCTTCTTCTTCTTCTTCTCCACCTAAGATTGGTTTCCTGGGTTCTTAGTGGAAATGGCCTCGAGTATAGGCATGATGGATAGTGCATACTTTGTCGGCAGGAATGAGATTCTGACTTGGATCAACAACAGACTCCAGCTCAGTCTCTCGCGCATTGAGGAGGTAAATTTGATGACCCTTTTGCATGTTTTGTTAAACTCAGCCTTATTTGGTTCTTGCTATGGTCGAAAGAAACAGCTGAAATTATTTGGAAAAAAAAAAGTTTTCTTTCTTCCTTCTACTTCTTTCTCCCTTGCTCCTGGTGCGTTTTTTTGGAACCAGACGACGTGCTTGAGAAACTAGTTCTTCGGTTAAATTTCTTTTCACTAACTTACTAGAAAGACCAAATGCAGAGTTTCTTAAGATGGTTCCAAGTAAAACATTGAAGGATTATGCTGGAACCTTGAAGTGTTAATATCTGAATGTGAATCAGATAGATGTTGATCAGGATATTAAAAACTTTGCCTTCTTATTTGTCTCAGCCTAGCAATTGTTTGATCTGCTTGTTTTAGATATTCGAAACAGTTGTCCTCTTGTAAATAATTACTCATTGGGCAGTTGGCTTTTGCTTTTTCATGTTGAAGGTTTTTGACGACAATATTCAATGATAATGTTTCAGTGTTTCTGTAATTTAGATGGTTGTCGCATGATACAATGGCCACTTTTATATTTTTCTTTTTCTTTTTCTTAAAAAAAATACACTTTCCCTAGTTACAAGTTACAACAAATTGTCCAATACGGTACTTGTGTTACTTGTGTATCACCCTGCATAGTATGCACCTCTTGGTATGGGTTACAAAAGAATTTGGACAATTACAATGATGTTGATAATTACACTGACCAACTGTTGATGACTTGATGCGGTGTTCAAGTGTGAATATCCATGTGACTGTCATTATTTTTGCCCCAAACTCCTATGTTTTGTCTGGAATCTGGAATCTGGATTATTTTTTCTTTTTATTCACCCTATACTCAAAACATAATCAATGGGTTAATGATTCTCTTTCTGTCTTTCATCATTAAAGAAGGCCAGAATAACAACAGGAAAGCTGATCTGTTAATGCTATAGTAACTCCAGGCTTATTATCTACAATGAAAATCTACTTTTTGGCTCTGATCCTGTTTATGCACTTGGCTAGGCTGCATCTGGTGCTGTACAATGCCAGATGATGGACATGACATATCCTGGGGTTGTTCCAATGCACAAGGTGGCCCTTTGCTTTACCTTTCTTTTGTGCTCTTCTGATATTTTATTTCTATGAAGGGTAATTTTTGCAATATGGGGTTTATTCTAGGTGAATTTTGATGCGAAGACAGAGTATGACATGATCCAGAATTACAAAATTTTGCAGGAAGTGTTCAACAAGCTGAAAATTGACAAGGTATTTGTTTCTTCTCATAACTTTGTTAAGTGGATCACTTGGAATTGGAACAGAGATTTGCTTCAGTAAATATGAAAGAAAGATATAACACTGGGATGGCTTATTATAACTTTTTAAGTGTAGTATTGCAATCAACATTTCTTTGTTTGGGGTTTCGTTGGGATGATTTACCAATTACCACCATTAAACTTTCAGCATAGGGGCAAATCATGTGTTTATGGGCTAGAAGTTCTACTGATGGGTATATTTAACGGTGGAATTCCATTCCAGTTCCAGATCACGTATTCTTTATTTATGCTTCCCTCTCCGCCTCCTCCCAGCCCCAATTTATATCCTCAATCTTGCATCACTGGCGGACTGCAATTTTGGGTGGTTGTCTCTTTAGGCCAGTTGGCTAAGCCTACAGTAGAGATTTGATTAAGCACAAGCTTGGTTTGCATTCTGGTTTTGATGCTCCATCCCTGTTTCATTGGTAGCATAAGTTTTATGCCAGGTTGCGAATGTTCCTCATGATTTAATGGTAAACGTATTTTCAGATGATAACTTTACAGGAGGTTGAAAACTAGTAGAAGAAAGTACTTTGGTGCAATCAATAGTTGATGTTTGCATTTATTGGGCTAACATGAGTACCCTGTGGCAGCATATTGAAGTTAGCAGGCTTGTTAAAGGCCGACCTTTGGACAACTTGGAGTTCCTACAATGGCTGAAACGTTACTGCGATTCTGTGAATGGTGGCATTATGAACGAGTATGCTACTTGCTCTGAGTATCCTCGCCATCCTTTAAACAGCTTTGATTATCAATGTTTCTATATTACTTGTAGGAATACGTAATTGTAGTATTACTTGTATGATACATGTCCACAGACATATTTTTTCAAATATTTAGAGATGCAATATTATGCCATGCATATATGTTTCTCGTATTGTACTGTATATGTTGTCAAATATATTTGTTTTCCCTTTCTTTCTAGGAACTATAATCCTGTGGAGCGAAGGGGTAAGGGTGGAAAGGACCGAAATCTTAAGTGTTCTCTGAAGAGCTCAAAATCTCTGCAAACAAATATTATGAATAATTCTGGTTCAGGCGACACACTCAGTCCTAATAGAAACTCTGGTTGTCTTCTTGGCATCTTTGATCCTACGTTGTACTGCATTTTGCCTGATGGTTTTACCATGCTACTCTTTTCCTTGTCTCATCTCTTTCTTTTTTCCTTTTTGGGTTGACATCTTTTGAGTATAGTGGCCAAGCAATTCAGGTCAAGTGGGGCAGCAGGTGGTGCTAATTCTTCAGCAGAGATTCAGGCTTTGTCCAAGGAGGTATGAGCATTAGGTTCTCTATCCCTGTAACAGCTATGTTGCACGGGTACGGGTACGAGTATCCGATACGATACGATACGTAAATACGGTAGTTTTAAAAAAAATTAAAATACGGGTACGACAATGCATATTGAATGAAATAAGTTTATATTTATATACGTAAAAAAATAAACTTTAAATTTAGTGAAATTCCTCACCAATTTACTTTGATTTTGAGGAGGGCATGATTGCAAGAGTAAGAATATAATTTAAGAAAAGTAATTGATGAGAACGGGGCTTGAATTTAGAGCTAGAATTTTTTGAGTAGTAGTATCTTTAGGGCGGTAGGTAATCAAGAAACAAAAAACACAAGGATACAAAAAAAAATTTAGATGCAGGAGTATAATACGCATATCGGTATCGGATACGGGTACGATACGGATACGTCACCAATTTTGAAGTATCCGTGCATCACAGTGTAACAGTTATAGCAATGGCATATGAGATAATTCTCCTTTGAGCATTGGGAACTGGATACATAGCCAAAGAATCCCTTGGACTTACTGAACGATGCAAATTCTGTTTCCATTTCACTTAAATAGAATTCTATACCAAGGCAATTGCTACATGTATGTTAACATTGCTGATTTTCCTGATGCTCCCCTGCTGGTATGAAGTCTCAGTCACCTAACAATCTATTTGTTCTTATATGGGTATTGCCATTGAAAGTTTGTCACTTAAGAAATTTAATGAAAAAATTATTTACCTTATTAGTTTGTTTGTTGTTCATTTTTTTTTTTGGTGACTGTCCACTTTATTTTTTTTCTGTTTCGCAGATTACTGATCTCAAACTTGCAGTGGATCACCTGGAAAAAGAAAGAGACTTTTACTTTGCAAAACTAAGGGATATAGAAATTCTTTGTCAAGCTCCAGAAGTGGAGAATGTCCCTGTAAGAACTCTAATTGCAGTTTAGTGATTTTTATTCACACAGATTGAGGCCTTTTTCTTTTTCAGTATGCTTGTGATCATGTCCATGTCTAACGTTTATGCACTTCAGCATATATATCATCTTCTATTCTCATGATTTGGACAGTGATTTTCTTTTATCTGAATTTCCTAAGGGGGGCAATAAACATCACAGAAGTGTTCGCTCAAAAAAGTTCTATATTTCTTTTGTCAAATGGAAACGATTTTTTTGTAGGGTTTGGAGCTCTATAGTAACTTCTGTTTTCTACCTCTTATCTGTGCCAACTTGTGTTTTTCTTCTTTTTTTTTTTGCCTCTTTTAAGTATCACAAGGATTTTAATTTGTAATTGCTCTCTACCTTTCTCAAGCTGTGTATGTTTGCTTTGGTATGATAAAGCTGGATGATGGTGTTATGTATTAGTGTCTGAAACTGCTTACAGATCTTTCTAAATAACTCCAGATTGTGGTCAATCATGAAGTATTTGAAAATGAGTGGTTGTTAAAAACAAACTGAACACTTTTTTAAATGAATTAAATAAATGTAAGCAATTGTTACATGTTCTCTATGCAGATGTCTGTAGCAATTAAGAAGATTTTGTATGCTGCTGATGCAAAGGAATCAGCATTAGATGAAGCTCAGGATTACCTTAATCAAACTATGAATGCTGCTGAAGCAGAAATTGAAGATTGATTACTCCCAAAAATAGCTCCTGGCTGGTATGCGTAAGATATTTGCCTGGCTTTTTGTTAAACAAACCCACTGCTGTCTTTGATGTCGAGACGGTTGATCCTTCCCCGTGCTGTGGCCATAAAGTGCCATTTCATGGAAGAATTGTAGCTGTATGGTGCTTTTGTTTTCTTCTTGTAAGCTTGGATGGATAATCAAAGGATATGATCTTTCCAATAAATAGAGTTATTCTCATGATCCTTATCATCTGTTTGAAAAGAACTTCTCTCCTACCAAAAAATAAAATAATAAAAATAAAATGAAAAGAACTTCTCTAATGAACGTTGCTTGAGAAATGGAAGTGGTTATAGCCATAGTATTTTGTTTGGAGCAGAGCCTCTCCGCTGTATGAAATAAGCTGCCAAGCTCTCTGAATATTTAGTGATGTCAAATAATTCTCATTCAAAATGACTTGAGTGCCAATCATGTCATCCCCATCCCCACCCTCACCCTTTCCATCTCTAACATCTGTTTCCGTGGTGCATGAATATTTCAACTATCATTTCATGTGATGTGTCTCTTCCGCCGTATTGTCTATAGAGTAAAACAATCATTTTGTGGCAAAATTCCATAACTGTTTGTAGTCTGATGGATGGTTGACTATCAGATGAATGGCCACAATCATAGTTGAAGTTTATTAATATGATAAATCTTGCACTATTGATGACCATTAGATCATTTAACAGTCAGAATCAGTAATGTGAACAAACGTGTACTGCAGAATTTTCCTACAAGGGTACGATGTTTCACTATTCTCCAACAACTATGATTCGAATGGAATCGCTTTAGGTTTAAGTGGAACAGCTTGAGCATGTGTGTATTGGCGTTTGTGAAGGCCAAACGTGATTTTAATTTTACAAACGGGCTTTTAGTGGCGAGGAATGATGTTTGACAAGTTTTCCATTTGCAAAGTTTGACCATGATTTTTCCTCAAACTGGGGTTTGAATGGAAGCAAGAGCATGTTGCTTCTGCGGTAGACAATTTCCCGTTTGCCAACAAATTTAATGACAATATTGAATGCCCACAACATTAGAACGTCTCTAACCTTCAACTTCAATGCAAGCCTTCAAGTTACTATTCCAATGTTCTTCTCAAGCATGACAAATAATTTAATAATTGTTAATGAGTTATTCTTGTATGTTAATAAGTTTAATCTAAATATAACAAAATTAATTTAATGATTGTTAATTTTTAATTTAAAATATGGCCATTATTTTTAATTTAATAATATCACTAATAATGACAGAATTAATTGCTATACAAACATTTGTCATTTGTTTAGGTATACTAGAAAAATAATTGAATTAAATAAAATGATAATATGGACAAAGTAATATGAAATTTATACCCTTTAGGTAATTTACACATTTAAAAGTGATTTTGATCAATACTATTCAAACAATATTTCACTCTCATAATTACTTTTAAGATACAGGTTTCCAAACATAAATCACATTATAGTAAACACACTTCTAACCAAAATTAAGTTTGTAAAATCACGTTAATTTAAAATTAAATTTATAAAATCTAATCCAAATACATTATATATAACTGAGATTTTTAAGGTAAATAAGGATTTAAGTAGAGGTCGTAAGTTTAAATTGTAATAACGATTTTATATATTAACATTTAGTCTTAATTAAAGCAATATAATTCCAGTAACTTGTTTATTAGATAAATTTAATTCCTTTAATCATTATTAAAAAATTAAATATACTATTTTCCTTATTTCATAGAAGTAAATTCTTATGCAAAAGCAACATCTTTGGTTAAATCTTGTAAATGGAATGTAACTATTGTTGTTCTAATCATATAACTCACGACAATATTGCTGTTATTGGAGTTAAAGAGACTTGACTGAAAAAGTAAACAAGAGATGTAACATTAGAAGCTACAAGGATAAATTATTTTGATGGGCAAATTTGAGGGATAACATTACTTTAAGTGCAACTAAAACGAAATATTATCCAGTAGTAATTACCTTATTTTGACAAAAAGGGTGAGGATATAGGTAGTCCGGGCTTGGTTCTTCTAAGCTTGCAAGTTAACGAGCTAGTGTATATTAACTCGTTAGCTTTATTTATTTATTTTTTATTTTTAATAATTTAAATTTAAAAAGTGTGTAAATAAGTGTAACATGAGAACTTTAATTTGATTTTTTAGATTGATTTTTAAAGCCCTTAGTTGGGTCTAGGGATCATTAGATAAATTAGACACTTGGGGTTGGGTTACTAGTTGGCAGTATTTTTGTAAGGGAGTTATTTTTTTTTAAAGAAAAAAAAAAGATATTGAGTCACGAGCTAATTCATTTAAACCTTGGGTAAAACAAGTCAATCTTGTAGATTTACATTTACATGTTTACCATTTAGGTGGTCTGAACTCTTCAAGATAGTGGGTTAAACAAGTTTGCCTATAGGCTTTAGCCCGTTTACCTAACTCTATACCTTATAAAGACTCCTCAACAGCCTTGGAACCATCTCAAGAGAAGATATTCTTACGTATTTTAAGAGTAGCACACTAATTCATTAAAAATGAAATGACATAGCATAACAATACATGCTGTCGCAACCGTCCGAATGGCGCCGCGATGGGAGAAGGCAACTAAGATTTAATATTTAGGAGTCGCCACCAACCGATTCTTCCATTAAAAATGGAATGGTGCGATTGGACACCTTAAAAAAATGGTCTGCGTTTAAGCGTTTAGGTTCGAGGGTTGATTACGGGTAGGGAAGGTGTTAGCACCCTACACCGTCCATTCTAAGAATGGTTACCTATTTAATCTATTGTTATCTTGTCAAATTAATTAAATTGGTCCTTTATTATCTAAAAAAATGTTATTTATTTTATTTTGACATGTCCCATTTTCTCAGCATATTATCAAAAATGATAAATGACTAAAACAGATAATGGGTGGCTAAATAGCCATTATTGTATGAAACAAATGTAAGCCCATAACACATTACGTGAATGTGGTAAATTAAAAAATCATATTTTTAAGAAAATATTTCTAAATAAAATATGAGATTTTTAAATGATTTTTATAAAATGAAATCTTTAGAAAAAGTGATTTGTGAAATGATTTTAAAAAAATGAAATTTTTTGGAATGTGTGATTAAATGAAATTTTAATTTACCACCACCACAAAGTTAAGGCTATATTAATTTGTTCACATTTGTTTTTTATTTTAAAATATTTTATTTAATTAATTGTGAAAATTAGACCTTAGTCCCGACCAAAATCTAATATTAATAACAAAGAATATTGGGAAGAGTTTAGTTGATCGTCTCTTCGATCCTATCCCAAATTTTCCATCGTCGGCAAAATTTAAGGGTTTATATGATATTTGACTAAAGTGACAAGCATACGATTATATCAAGAAATTAATGTGTGAAAGGAGATATTTATATTGGAGATCACCTAAAGCCCCGCCAGCGCTTCTGGCAAAACTAAAGAGAAACTCCTCACCTTAGGAAAGTCAAAATGTCGCCGTCACTTCGGCTAATTTTGATTATTCATTCGTCAGATATCTTTAATTTATTTTGAATAACAATTAAATGAGTGGTATGACAAATAATATATAGGAAAAGATATTTATTGGAGATCAGCAAAACAAGTACGTCGGCAAAACTAAAAGGATATTCCTCACCTCCAGAAAGTCAAAACTTCGCCATCACTTTAGCTAATTTTGATTATTCCATCGTCGGTATCTTAGTCCCATAATTAAAATATGAGGGCCAAAAATATTATAATTGTAAAAAAAAGAATATTTGTTTAAAAAATAATAATACATTTAAAGATGATGAAAGACAAAAGAAACAAACGATAAGAATTATTTATTTATTTTGAATTAAATAATAATTACAAAAGGTGTACAAGAGATAACAATACCATTTCCTCAAATAGCCACGTAAAATTTCATGACTCATTATTCATTTCAGTATGTTAGCAATGGTCCTTTATAGCAAAGTTTGTCATGTTTCTTCTGCCCACGAAAACATTGGTTCAAGCATTCGAGACAGGACACAACAAATACATCATAATGGGAAGGTAAATGTCAGCCGTATATATATGTGATAGAGATGGAGGCAATATACATGTAATATTCCCAAATGCTTAATTTTTAAATCTTGACACATCAAATAGGTAGTTAGTGAATGTGAGATCATGAAGTACGATGACGAGTATTACCAAAAACATGAAAGGAAGTAGTGGGATTTCAGAAAGGTTACCTTCAATCAAGAAGCAAACACTAAGCGAAACCTGAGCCTCCAAGAAGTTTTCTCCTCCTTATCTATACTGCTTCTCTCTGCGTCATATTTTTCGATCAACCTCTATGTTGTTGTGGCCCTTCTTCTTTCTCTCCATTCTTGTGTCATCATATTTTCTCTCTTTCTTTTTCTTGTTACGGCTGATTTCCTTCTTTTTTTTTTTCTCTCTTTCATTTCTGCGTTACGGCTCCTCTCTCCCTTCTAAGGCTCCCTCTAGGGTTTTTCTACCATTAGTTATTTATAGCCCAAATAATTATTCTCATCACCTCAATTAGCTTAATTAATTATGGTAAATTAGAATAAATTTCTCCTATCAATCAAGATCAATTTGTGTAATCAGAATCAATCAAAATCAATTAATTATTTAAATCCCAAATTACCATTAATAAGGGATTAAATGTATTTATGAATTCAAATTTATTTCTTGAAATCATTTTTTATTTTTGTTTTCTATTTAATTTTATGACTGATCAGATTTTTCCTTATTTTAAAAATTTACTGGATCAGTGGAGATTTTTTCCACTTCTGCATGCCAGACTAAAAATTATTTTTCCTTTTTTATTTATCAATCATTTTAAAGCAAATGAGTTTGGGCTTAGTGAATGGATCAGGTCCAAATTTATTGGTACAATGCCCATTGGTGAAAATTAGAATTTCAAGACAAATTTGGGTGTCAACACATGCCATAAGATTAAATATAAAATATTATTAATAAAATTTAAGTAAAATATAAGCCGTTGAGAGTATAACTGTTTAAGTATTTAAGAATTTCTCCCCAAAGGTCCACTATACCGAGCCTTGTATAGTTGTATCTGCTAACTAAAAATAAAGGGTAGAGATTTACTTAATCAAAGAATAAGTATTATAGACTTATACAGTTGAATAATTTTTTGTAAAATTCTAATTTTATTAATTTACCATTAAATCATGTAATATTATCGTGAATATTATGTATATCAAATTTAATTTAAATTAAACATTCATAAATATCTAATCATATAATTGACATTTCCTTATATTTTAAAAAGTATAACATACATTAAACATAAAGTAGTTAAATAAAGTATTAATTATTTTTAAAGTTCTATAAAATTTTATTGACTTGATTTACTTCATAAGAACTTTTAATCTAAAATTAAATTAATAAAATGCAAGGTTTATTAAAAATTATTTAATAGAATAAATATGTCACTTAAAAATAAATATATACTTTTTTAAAGGAGTAAATTTTTTTAACAAAATCCTTAACTATTTTTTTTGGTATAAAAAATCCCTTAACTTTTAATTGATACAATTTCTAATAATAATATAATTAAATATGCAATTATTCGCTTCCCTGATAGTGCTGTTAAAATTGATTACGAAGTTCAATAGTTGATAAAGATAAAATAGACAATCGAAAAATTGATGGATAAATTATTACAATTTTAATAAAAATCTTAATTAACTGTGTTATAAAAGATATCTTAATTTGTACATTGGAATAAATCATAATGATAAAATACTGCAATGTATGATGTATCAACTCCAAATAAATTAAAATACTGTTCCTTGCAGGAATAACGAGATTATGATGGAAGTAAAATAGAAACAAAAAATATTTTTACAAAATAATCACAGGATCAATGGTGGCATTGTAATTCAAAATTTCATACTGAATTACAACGAACATTGCATCCTTGTAGTTCTAATAATGACGGGATTTTGTTGGGGGTATAACCGTATAACAACCAGAAAAAAAGAAAAAAATCAACAAGCTTCTGCTGTGGTACCTCCATTATCTATATTCACCATATGTTGTCATAGCCATGATACAAAACGTAGATGACTAAGCCTATGATAATTACACGATAACAAAAATTCAATAAAAGGTAATCCGAGACACGAAAAAAAAAAACTAAGTATCTCCTCCGGAGGAGAAAGACAAAATATCAGTACCATGCTAACATGTACATGCACCCCCTTTTCCCCAAAAGAAGCAAGCTACAAGATTGCATTCAATAGGTCACATCATGCATTGTATAACCGCCTCTATTTCTTGATTTATCAGCCTGCAAAGTGATGGCACCGTTAGTACAACAGATCAGATACAAAAGATAGCATAATTCCACAATAACCAAGTTTTACAGATGGAAATACCCTGTTGATCAGATTCTCAAATGCTTCTGTTCCGTTGTCTTGAATGTACTTCTCTGCAGCAGTTAGAATGTCATCTGGCTTGCCAAGGGTTTCCTTTTTACTTGGAACATACCAGATGTTAATGGTCTGAGGATTGACAAAGAAAGGTCTGACATGATGCTCGTAAACGTAGGCAGCACCACTAAAGTAAGGAATGACCAACCAGCAGGTTACGATAAGCTTTGCATATGGCCAGATAGGAATCCTGATATATAGGTTGTGAAAATTTAACCAAAAGTTTCATACTTTTCCCCGCCCTTCTAAAGCTTGATATAATGCAAAATATGTATTACAGTAATGAAACATTGGCTTCTAGTACATTATAAAGTATATAATTGCACAAATTGCATTGAAGCATTCTTATAATCCCTTCTATAATACCTCTAACAGTAAAACCGTTTTACTCTAAATGTTTAAGGTTGTACATGTATGACCGCGTTCTATAAAATTACTAATCACAATGGAAAGATTAAGGCATTAATTCTGCAGCTAAAATATTCATAAAACCTAAACAAAATTAAACTCTCATTCAGTTTCATTAGTCTTTAAAATAGTCGTATATACACATCCAAATGGCCAATGCAAATATACAAAGAGCTGCTTGTCAAAAAAGATTCAATGTTAAGTCAGAATAGTAATTGATAAATCTTCAGACATGATTGAAAATTGGAATAATACTATTGCTAACACATCGAAAAAGTGATCAAGTTATATTGCTGGCCAAGCTTACCTGCTGTGGCACTTCACAAGTAAACATTTGCTTTTCTTTAATTACTCTTACCATAAATTATCTCCAAATTAATTACCAAAACAGCAAGATCTCATGAATAAGCCAGCAGATTGGTAGGTGGCCCAAGTCAGCTTGCATGCACAGAGAGAGGCACTTTTTCTTTTTCTTTTTTTCAATTTTTCCCCCTAAAAACCAGTAATGTACAAATATATATTTACTTAATCACATTTTCTTAAGATAATAACACAATAAACTACATCCACAAGAAATTGCAACCGTCAAAATAATTACTCCGGGCCCAAAATCTCAAGCTTATCATCACATTTACGGAGTACTTATATTAGTGTTACCAAACAATTAAGAAATACGAGACAATTCATAAAAATGATTCAAAAACTTAAACCAAAAAAGAAAGAAAGAAAAGGTTTACCATTCAAGAAGTTTGGCAAAAGTAAGTTCAAAGAGGGTGATCATGGAATACAGAACCCAATAAGTGAGCCATTGCTGATCATCGACAGGAGACTTGGTCTCAATTGCCCTAATCGAAGCATATCTGCGGCATTGTACGAAAAACCAAACAAACCATGCATGAATCAGTTAATTCTCAAACTATAGCCTAACCTATCACAGTTCACAGGGCAATGAAATAAATGCAAACAGAATACTAAAAAACTAGTCCTCAGGATATTTTCCTGTTTGGACGAGGAAAGGAGAGGGATCAAGATTGTGCTTACAGAGGATAAACAAGACTAATCACAGGCCTGAAAGAGAAACAACATAGATATGTATCAGTTAAAAGACAGAGATTAAGATCAACCAGATCCCTTGAGGAAAAACTTACCCAGCAAGAACATCGAAATTTTTGAGAAGCACCTTGAGGAAATTTCCAGCCCCAGATCCCATCTTTGATCTATCAAGTGTCTAAACTTCTTGGTGAAACTAGGGTTTCTTTGATTCCGTTTCGATCACTCAAAAACAACAGAAAGAAAGCGGAGAGAGAGAGAGAGAGTGAGTGAGTGAGTGTACTTTTGCACTGTCGCTTGTCTGAAAGAGAACAAAGCAGACAAGTAGCGTAGCGTTTGTGAAACTAAAGAGAGAATTATAAAGCAGCGTGGCCTTGTGGGGGGTTATTTTAGTGTGCTTCCGAGACTAGAGTGATAACTGCAATTGCACCGTAGGATTAGGAGTCTGGGATTTCGATTTCAATCCTAGATGGGCTAGAATGCTGGACACCATGGCCCTCAGGCAGTGAATCTTTGTAAGTTTGTACATGTCAGTGGGTTGGGTTGGGTTCGCTAACCAAAGATTTGTGGATTCGCTGAGAGGCGAAATGTCAAGGAACCTTCACTTTTAACATAATTACGAAATTGCCGCTGCCGACGTTCTCGTATATTCTCTTCCTTTTATTATTTTACGAAATTGCGAATTTTCTATCAAGATGTTACATTGATTTTTATTTTTTGGAATTGTTACATTTTTATTTGGTTGTCGAGTTAAAAGGCTTCTTTAAAATTTAAATGATATAATTTTATTTTTTAATGTTCATATAATGAGAATGTAGACAATATACTTACATGCAAGTCTCTCCCGAGAGTTAATCATTCATAGTTTCAGACTGGATCACTGGAGACAGAAAATTGCATGTATTCATTGTTAATAAAAAAATTCAAATAAGTAGTTTTTCAAAATTTGTAATTTCTTTTAAAGATTTCTATTTTTTAAAAATCTAACCCTCGATTTCTTTTATCAACAATTAATAACTTCACACTTTACTGCCAGAAAATTCAAATCCGATTCAACCATAATTTGACCCCATCCCACCAAAGTAGAGTGATAAAAAGCAATGGCCAAAATTTGTATGAACCGAAAAAAAAAAAGTGATAAAAAGCAATGGCCAATTTATTCCCCTTTTATATTGAAAGGGAGAAAACGAAGGGAAAAAAACAAAAAAAGTAATTCTTTTCCAATGTTCAAGTCCCAAAAAATCTCGTCAAAAAGAAGTGCCAAGAAAAGTTTTCCGAATCCTTGAATAGACCATTCATTTCCAGTGCTTAATCGTCAGCCATGGTCCCAAGGACAAGCACCACTAAAACATCTGTACAAGTAACTAGAGGCTTTCTGCTCCTGAAAACAAAGGAAAGGATAAGGAATAGGAACTAACTCGAGTCAAAAGTTAATACCTAGATAAAATTTATAAGGAGAAATAAAACAGTAAAATTCTCTTAAAGATCATTCAATATATAGAATTTACATACGAAAGCTCCAGAGCGGCATTGCTATTACGAAAGGTATTTGGAACTTTGGCCGGTTATACCAATTACTGAAACTAGAACTCTACGTATTAACATTTTTAACTAGAAGTTTGTTGCTCTCCAAGCAGCTGTGAAGGCCATGAATCCGCTGGTGTGGGATACCTGGCATGTGGTTTACTGACGACGGATGTAGGTTTCGGCATGAGCTCAGCTGCATTAGGAGATGAAAAAGCAGCCTGAAGATGAGGACGAAAGGGGACAACCAAAACTGCAGGTCCTTGCTGCAAGCTAGGTTCTATGGTAGGCAATAGGAGACTCTCTCCTGGAAAATTTGGCGTCTGCTCTGGCGGCTGAAGTTCCACATGAGGAGGTACATTCAGGTCAGGTTTAGACTGGGCTACTCTTGCTTCTATCTCACCTCGAAGTTTCTCAATTTGAGTTTCTAGACCAGAATTCTCCTCCTTCAGCTCATGTTTCTCCATGGTCACCTGCCCAATGAAGGCAATCACATGAAATATAACCAGAATACCAGATACAAGACTGCGTTCATTGTGTGACATCAAAATATCAGTTTCCATAGTATGATGAAATGCTAATCAGCTCAAGTAACAGGCTGAAAGATTATATTCATGGTGTGCTTAAAACAGAAAGGATTTCAAGTCACCTAGCAAATGATAAAAATTCTTCCCATTCCCAATACATATCAACATGCAGTATTCTCAACAGAGTAAAATGAAGGGAAAGGAGGAAAAAGGGTGTCATGCACTTACATAATGAGATTCAGACAACAGAGACACATTCTCCTTCTTGAGGGACTCAATCTGACAGAGCAATTCCTTTAGCAGCCTGCCAGCTTCACACAATATAGAAGCCTTTCCGTTGTTCTGCTCATTTAGATCTATCCCCCCACCACCACCCCAAAAAAACCCAAACCCCATGAAAAGGAAGAAAAAAAAAATCACTTAAATAATATCCTCAACATGTAAAAGGTATGTGATATACAAGGTAAAAGTCAAACGTAATTGTAATGTTAAATGGAGCAAACAAGGCGACAGTCAAGTTCGAAAATATTCAAAATACAAGATGGTGGCACAAGAGGTTACCAAGTGCATTGGCAAGATCAAGAAAGAGTTCATTCAAATGTTCACGCTTGATTTTCTCCCTTTCAGCCTTGTGAATTCTCTTAGGGACTTTCCCTTGCTTCTTTTTACCAGGAGTAGACCTGAAGCACATCAAGTTTACAGAAATTGAATCCAGATAATGAACCTATTGTTCCAAATAAACTATTCATGCAAGAGACACCTAGCATGTAGTGCTATTCCTACTAGTACTACTACTACTTTCAATCAGTAGTTCAGGATAAATTTAAATTTGTGGTAACAACAAGTACAGCTAGATGAAATAACTAAGAGCATTAAACGCACAGAACTATGGAAATTATGCTTGCATCAGGTCAATACATCAAATGTTTTAAACCCATTTCAGAAAATTTTCTCCCAAAGAAAATAATGGAAGAAAGCCAATTTAATCTTGTGTATTAACAAAAATGATTTAGGAACAAAGGATCAGATAAAAATAGATTTAATGTTAACTAATAAAATTCCAGGGAAGAAATTTTCATTTGCCATGCACCAGCTATAAGAGCAATGAAACAATTTGTCACTGAAATTAAAAAGACCACAAAAAAGCATTTGAATCTAAGAATTATAAAAAGAATTGCACAATGAAAAACTGCATTTCTTGTAGTGAAACACATATCAGATTGTGTGTGCGTGTATGTGTGTATGAAGCCATTAGAATATCTGACCTGTTTCTTGATGTCTCAACCATCGGAGCCAGAGTCTCAGATCCCATATTAGATATAACAAAACCAGCTATGCCCGTACACAATTTCCTAGAAAACAAAACTACTTCAATTTTGGACAAAAAAAAGTGTAAATGGCATTTTTTTTACATATAACAGGCGAAACCCCTGTTCAGGTACCAGCCTTCCAGTTATCTCTCTCTCAAAACCTCCACCCCTTCTTTAAAATGGAAAAGCGGGGTTGCTTCTAATTCACGAAGGATTGTTAAATAATCAATTTTATATAGTGCAATATACAAGAACTAGTGTTGGTAGCAGTCACATTCAATTCGCTGGGACAATGATTCTGTGTACCCAAGGAACACACCCGTGTTTCAAGATGCAATCAATTCCTCAGAGAACAGGAACAAAGCCGTGTTTCAAGTTCTCTACTTTCAATTTTTTCATCTCATGGCAACCAAACAGGGCATCAAGAAATTCCACGGATCAAACGGAAAAATGACCCTATCACAAAAAGGAAAGGAAAGGAAAGGAAAAGAAAATCTGCACAAAGAGCAAAGTGGTTTTGCTTACCTAACCTAAAAGCCGAGAGAAGACGAATCTGAAGGAAGAGAATTGGAATATGTTCTCTTCTGAATTCTGAGTCAAGAAGGGGAGGATTTGATTACTGACAAGTTTGAAGTTTAAAGCGATAAATGAAACAGTTTTTGGGAAATTAGGGCAGAAGAGAGAGAGAGAGATTTCTTTATCTGGCAAGTGGCAAGGGAGTGTGGCCTGTCACACGAACGCGCGTGGCGAGGTCATGCTCTTTTGCTGCGACGAACCACCACCACTGAGTTTCCCACGTGATCTTTTTGTCCTTTCTCTTCTATTTTCCATTTTATTTAAATAAACAGTTATGTCTATTGTATATTTGTATTGTATATTGCACTACTAAATCAATGATAATATTTAATTGATTTGATACATTTGATACAATAAAATGAAAACTTAAATAAAAGTGTAAAATTAATTGACTTTGTATATTATGTCTATATAAAAAAATTATTTTTTATTTTTTTGGAAAAAACATCTTTTTTTTACTTCTTACTTACACTACTTTATGTCTATATTTCTTTTATACAATAAATTTTAAATTTAATAAATAAATTTTTATTATACTAAACTATTTATTTATTTTGACTTTTGAATCCAACCAAAAGCCTACGTTATCTCAAATTGCTTTACACGCGGTTTCTTGCACAAATAATCTTAATCAACTCATCGCTTGTCTAACCATACGTCATTCCTCTCTACAATTTCCTTTTCACATAATTAATCTCAGCGCTAAATAGTTCAAAATTGAAGTATTTTAATCCTCGTCATCTTCCATTAGGTATTTATTTAATTAGTAAAAGTTGAGATATTTAATTATATAATTATATTAATAACTTTGAATTTAGTAATAAATGAGATAACTTAAATTAAAATAAAATTGATGTACAAGTACAAATAAAAATCATGCAAATCATATCTCAACTGGTATTTATCACAAGGGAATGTTGTTATATGATGAGAGAGATTCTCCACATCCTCATTTTATATTCCTCTTAGGTCTAATACTAATAGGACTTCTCTATAACCAAGCTTATAGCTCAATTAATACCGGTGTAATTTTCGGAGGTATAATTATTCACCAGACTTCCTTTTCTCATCACCTATCCAAGTAACCTCCTATGTAGCAAACTAGCAACCAAATAAAGACAATCAATAGCTATATGGAATCTAGATCTTCTAAAAGAGTGGTGCTACATAGTAAAATAAATTAGTCAAAATTTTGATACAATTAGATTTAATAAGAGTGATTATTAAATAAAATAAAATGATAGAAATTATTCATCATTCTAAAAGTTAATAAGCATGCAAACATATTTTGTCAAAAATTCTTGTTCTGTAGCATTTTCTTTTCAAAAATATAAAGTATAATTTATAGAGTAAAGTACAGGTAATAATTATTGATTAAAAATCAAAATAATATGTTTTTATACATCTACGATTGTTTATTCAAATATTTATATTTTGTAAAAATATATTGTTGAAATTTTTATAAATGATTATTAGTTGTATGCTTTATTCTCTAAAATACAACACACCTTAAAATAATTAAATTCCTAATGTGCTTATTTAATGAAGACTTAGATGAATATTGATATGCAAAAACTACTATCACTAATAAATTATTGAGTAAACACTCATTTTAATTTTTTGAAAATGTAAGTGACATCACATTGGTTCTTCATTTATAAATATATCAAATTAGTCTTTCAAAGATATATATAACATCAAATTGATTCTTAAAATGATATCAATTTGGTTCTTGAAAGATAAAATTGATGATATTAATTATTATTGAATGATTAATTTGATGTTACTAATAAATAAAAAACTATTATGATTTCGCATATATCTTTAGAGGATGATAATAAATATTTATTCTAAATTATTTGTGACTAAAGACATTTTACCCACTTGAAACGACAAAAAATAAAACCGAAGAAAAATCCATTTTGCAGTCCTTCCAAGTAACCATTTAGGAGAAAATGAGAAGGATGATTAGTATTTTATTTTATTGGCAATGAATTATTTATTATTTAGTATACGAAACATAAAAGCTTGTGGCTTCCACGGTTATGCATCCGAAAGCCTACGATTCAGTCATTTTCCCCACGTATCCTGGTGGCACGGCACAGGTGCAGCGTTTTCTTTGATGTCCTTATATTTTTCTAAGCGTGTGGCATCCATACGAGAGATTCTTTCTTTTTAATATTTATGAGGTTTATGACTTAGTGTGTGAAAAAAAGATGATAGATTAAACTACTTGCAAAGCTGTTTGACTGATATTTTACTCTTAAATCAAGCATTCTCCAAATAATCTTTGTACCACTTGAACTAAAACTCTTAACTGAGAAATTCTTATATACTTTTAATGGTTGTCACATGTTATATTTTGATTGAATAAATATGTCATTTTTAGAGTTATAAGAATTTTAAAGCTTCACGTTCATGTGTTGCCACGTCATCGTTCTTTCACTTTTACCTTTTTTCAGCTTAGGTTGTTATTTTCTTTTATTTTCCAATTTTAGTAACAACTGTTTAGCTAAAGAAAAATTTATAAAATAAAAATTTAAAATTCACACTAGCTTGTACGAGGGACTTTCACAAGAGTGAAATGTCATTGACACGAGAGAAAAATCTTAGTCACTAATCGCATAGAAGATTTTATATATGATGACATGAACATTAAAAAAAAAAATCGTACATCCTTGTCCTCCTGTAATATAATTTATACTTACTGCTAAGAATAACTCAGGGACGGAAGAAATAAACTATTCACGTTTTCTGCCTCTCTGTACAGAGTAGTCCTTGTACATATTTTCCGGTATTCATTGCATTTGTAAATTCAATATGCGTCGGAATGATACAAACTCCTTATTTCGAGTAAAGGAGAAAACTCCTAAATGAACAATGTCATTTTACAATACAATTCACTTATCAACAATTTAGCCTATTTGGCTCTATATATACAATACCTAACTACCTACTTATTTGAGCTAACCACTAAATACTTATTGTTGTTATTACAATCGTATCAATATCCCTTCCATGAAAAATAACCTTGTCCTCAAGGTTTTGCATATTGCTGGTATTATGTAGTAGACGTGGCTCCTCAAAGTTTCCCCACCAACGGCTCTGTTGCTGGTAGTGGGAAGAGCAAAATAAACATGACTATATGGACTTCTTCCAACGGCTCTATTGCAAATCTCTTAATCCTTCCATTGCCAGCCTTCCAAAATTCCTTCATTTTTAAATTCTGTACTTTAGTCATTGCTTCCATTGTTGCTATCACTGCTATCATGAGAATTACACATGTGCTGAACATGTTGAAGTAACTTTTCGTACCAATTGTCCTAATGGTATCTCCATTTAGTGCCTTGAAGTTCGCTAATGTGTGATAATGCTCTGCCACTTGAAGAAATGCCCACAACATAAATTGAATCAAAAGATGTGAATCCTCCTTGGCAACTATGTTTTGGGCTTTATGCCAATTACTGGCGCCAACAACATCAAGGGCAGCAACGAAGGGTCTATCATATGTACCTTGGTAACAATTCAAGGATGGATAGCCATCACTAAAATCACTGGGAACATGGGAACTTTGACAAATAGTAGAATCATTTGAAGTTGCAACATGCAAAGAACTATCAACATCCATGATTAATATTGCAGAAGATGTACACAAGTCATTTTCATGTTGCCTAGAGAATGAGAAAGTTGTGATATCCATGATAGCAATAGACAAATTGAACACTGACTCGTGGTTCTTTTTTTCTAATTCGAGCTGAACACTCACGGCATCTTCTCGCACCATTATAGGTTCAGGTTGACCGATTGACGCAGTGACTGAACCTCCATTGTTAGCGCTCACTACGTCGTCCGTCTGAATCAGCTTTGTGATACGCATCCGTACCACCTGCAGGGTCTTCTCAACTCCCTTGAAGCTTAGATTGTAGCTTGCCTCATCCTTATTGTCAGTTTCTTGAAAATCAAGTAGTGTCTTGAAATCAAGGAGAGTCTGAACGATTATTTTGGCTCGAAGCTCAGGGTGGCTATCCCCTTGTGGCTCAAACGCATCCAAGTTGAATGGTGCCTCAGCTCCATTGTCGAACCCCAAGAACTTCAAACCCCCAGGATCAAAGATTAGAATATTCTTCTCACCTCTCGATCTTCCAAGATTCCTGTAACTCTTTGCTGCGATGGCCAAATCAGGTGGTTCAGGCGGCGAAATGGTCGACAATGGTGTCCCCAATAGCGTTCCTTTTCTCCAGCGTTGAACAAGAATATCAGGTACAGTTTGTCCGTTGTCTGGGTTTCTCATCTGGTCATGTAGGGGAATAGTCCATCGGTTCTTATGGCCAAATAACACCATGGAGGTTGAATGGCTCGAATCTGGTGGTTCCGGAGGTGGTGGTGGAGTGGCCGGCGATGGCATCAACAGTTTTCGATCAAACATGTTGACTTGAACCATTTTCTTGGATTTAGGTTTCTTGAAGTTGCTACTCCTCTGATCGACGATCTTGATGAGAAAAATGGAAAATCCATTCTCAACAAGAAGAAAATGTTCATGTTTGGTCTCTTGAAAATTGATTCTTTTCTCCGAAATGGTTTCACCCTCCACTACAATTTTGGGTGCCTGTCTGTTCAAGATTTTAGAATCTTGGTTAATGAACGTAAGTTCTTTCTCCCTCTCACCCTTGCAACCATGGCTATGGTGTAACTCCTTGTGCTTGTTCTCCACGTGTTCTGTCATTTGCCCATCCCTTGTCTCCATAGTCTTCACGTCAGCATCTCTGTCCTTAAAGGATTTTCCAGTTTCTTGATTTTCTGATATGGTTGCTTGAGGAACAACATCAAGAATGGGTTCTTCTCGATCTGTCTGTGCTTCAATAGACTTTTTGTGGATTGAAATTGCTAACATTCGATTTTTACGAACTTCTTCAAATTTTGCTGGGATTGGAATCCCCCACATCCTGTTGCATCGCATTGCTTGTTGAAATTCTTCTGTTCTTGCGACTTCTCCATAAAGCAGCTTTTCTGGGATAGGAATACCCAACCATCTGTTTCTCTGAATGACTTCTTCAAGTTCAAAATGTTGAGTTCCTTCTGCCATTACAGAGGCTCTCAACGAGAGCACCATTGATACAAACTCCTTATTTCGAGTAAAGGAGAAAACTCCTAAATGAACAATGTCATTTTACAATACAATTCACTTATCAACAATTTAGCCTATTTGGCTCTATATATACAATACCTAACTACCTACTTATTTGAGCTAACCACTAAATACTTATTGTTGTTATTACAATCGTATCACGGAACTTCATGTTCTTGAGCAGCCAAGTTTGAATTTGCTAGTGTTTATTAATCTTCCATTTAGTGGAAGGGCAAGCACATCATATTCCTCCACGTACCAGAGTTCATGTACATGTTTTGATATGCCCAATCATCAGCTGCAAAGTGATGGGCCTGAATATGAATCCAAAAGGGAAAGCCTAAGACCCAGCGCACCATACAAAGGCCTAAAGCATGGGATGACTATGTGCAGGCATAAAGCGGGAAATAATGTTGAAGAATCACGTGAAGAAGAAAGCATAGACGCCGCAGGAGTTGGTTATGATGTAGTGGCCTTAGTTGGTTAGATCTCCGGATATCTAGGAGTTGTTAGATCTGGAATATTCTGTAATGTGTATAAAAATAACAACAGTAATGAAATGAGGATATACAGAAATATCTTTTACAAATTCTCTCTTGTTTTCTCTGGAGGTACCTTGCCTCGAACAAGGTCTTATTCCCACGCCCACCATGTTTCTTCTTCGTACATGACATGCAGCAATTAGGAATAAGGCATCAACACCCCTCTCCCCCTGGCTCATTTTTCCTTCTCTCTGAAAGTGCTTGTACATGTTTTGCACTATTTGCATTATTTCCCAAATGATGCATATCGCCATCTAATCGTTTCCTTTGTTTAAACAATAGACAAAGCAATTCCAATGCTTGCTAAAACATCTCTCAGATTTCGACCTTTTAACTACAATTCCAATTCCAATTCTCACTAGCCCACAAAATTAACTAGCTCATGGAAAAATTGTTCATTTTATGCAGCTCCCGTATATAAAAAGAATTGAGAAGTAAATAACAGAATAAAGGGGGGCAAATGGGATTAATAGGCTATTGCTATCCATCTAGCACATAAGCTTTCAGAGAGATTCCTTGGACACTTGTATCAGCAATGGGAAATCAAAATTAGAAAATATCCTGGACAAAGACAGTTCTCAATTGACCTACTCAATCATATAAGAAGACTTCATTCCTGTTCCAATGCACATATTGCTTTTAGAATAATAATAATAATTCTAGCAAGTATTGTTCAAGCTGAAAGAATTTTTTGAAAAACTAAACTTAACAAAATTTTATATAAGGCTAATAATATTTCAATTAAAAAATTAAATAGATTGATTATGTTATCAATTAAAAAAATAAAATGTTAGAAGAATTTGATTATAAAAGTTTAATTAAAAATTTGACATATTAAAAAACCAAAAAAATAAAAATTTAATAAAATCTTTTTCATAAATTTTAATTGAAAAAAAGTCTTTTTAATATTTAGCTTTTAGGCTTCTTAGTTACTTAGCCGCCCTCTGATAGTGAGATGTGTTATAACAAAAAAAATTCTGAAGTGGACATCTCAAATTATTGCAGCCACACCGGATTTAGATTATGGAAAGTAACCTGCCAGCAACATAGGAGCAACCCAGTTGAAGTCAAAACCACCCTATCCAAAACAATTTTCAAAGGGCAGAGTGTCCCAGCAACAGCTTGCATAGTTGATGCTTCAGCTTCTATCTGGGGGGGGGGGGGGGGTGATGATGCTGATGGTTAGGACAGATCAATGCCAAGAAGAAACGAAGATATCCAAAATGAAAGTTGACCTCTTCTTTGGTGGTAGGTACAGGTACAAACGATATGGCGGGAGGCATGAAAAATGTGAAAATGGTACAAACTAGAGTGATCTGAAGCGAGATTGCTAATCGACACACATGTAACAATGCCAATAAAATGAAACAAGATAGAGAGAAGGTTGAAGTGACTCAGGTATATTAAAGCATATAGACCGGTGAATGAATCCGAATTCTGTTCTTGCCATTGTCAAGCTATAGGCTGATCCAACTACAGCTTACCTTTATCAAAGTATGGATTAAAATTATATTTGACCACCTCTCTGTGTCATGCAAACCATTGCATACGCTATATGAACATCAAATTGCTTGGTGTAAAGCAATGAAAAAATCAAAATTAAAGACGAAGACAATGATAAAGAAGGATCTGAAAAGGTGAAGATATAATGATCATCATAATTTATAAAGGTGGTATGTTAGGCCCTTCTTACTGGGAAAGCAAAAGAAAAAAAAGATGAAATTAAAATCTCCAATATAAGGAGATTGTGTACTACAACATAAAAAACAAGGGTAACTTTGTTCTTATAATATAGAATAATCATTAACTGCAAATATGAATTTAATGGTGAAACTACAGATCTTATAATGATAACAGAAACTCACAAATAATAAATAATAATTTATTAAATAAGACCTCGCTGTCAAAATCTTAGAAAAGAATAAGAAATGAAAGGATAAGATGACCAACCAGCAAATGTATTCATTGCTTCAGTACTATGTAACACTATACATGAGGCTATGAACATATATCATATCTTTAGCCTCAATCTCCTAGAAAATTTATTTCAAATCTCCATTTCCTTTGATGTTTCCTGGAAGCAGGAACCTCTAGCATGACCCATTTTGAAAGTAAGACATATTTGACCTGATCTCCTTTTTTCCTCCCCACATATGAGCTCAGTAAGACGATGTTCTCTACTTAAGACACACCAAAGCTTTCAAATTCCCAAAGAACACTCAACTCTTATTCCCAACACAAGCAAGACTGCTATACTATGCATCCCCTGAATGGTCTGTCTGTGTAATGCAAGTTTTCAATATATTAAAATAAAAGACTTTTCCAGAGATAATTAGATGATGCAACTTATAGCAGATAAAGGAAACGGCATTTTTTAAATGATTTATGGTATCTAAATTTGATCGTTCAATTCAAAACCATGTCCAAATCAGAAAAATTATGACATCTTAAGTTAATCATAGACATGAAACGATCATTAATTAACAGGAGTCAAATTATTAACGCTTACACGATGGGAAGAGAGAATTCAGTGCTCAAATACAGCACATATTAGCTCGCACTGGAGGATTTGCTGGCTGCATAGGGGAAGTAGCCATCAATTGCTGCTCAAAAAACTCGATGCTCAATTACCTAAAGAAGATGAAGATAAGGCGTGTGAGGAGTTACGGAGTGCCATTTGGAACAAGCAGAAGAAGAAGGCAGAGATCAAAACTGCCGTTTTGGAATGACTCCACCAATTTCAGCTCCCAATCCTACTCGTCATAACGTTGTCCACCACAGACTATTAAATATTAAACAGTGAGTAGACTACCAATCAAGCCATCATCATCACCACCCATTTGCTGATTCCTACTTCTCAATCCACAGTCATAGTTGGCGTGATATGTGTCCGTCAAATTCCACTTAACTTCTACGTCAATTGGATGAAAGATAAAAATTATAGAGAAAGCAACTCCCAAAACACCAAAGAGTGGTGAATTTATTAATTGTTAGTATTGTCAAGATCTTTGTTGTTTGAAAACTCTATTTGATAATAGATTTTGAGTAAATATACTAACATTATCAAACTAAGATAATTTTATAAGAGTGCTGCAACATAAAGCACAGCACTTCAGTTCGGTTACGCAGAAAACTCACAAAGGTAAATATCAGTAAAACACAGCATTCTACATTCCATACCCATTATTGATTCAAAATTCAAATTCAAGGAGATAGAACAACATTTTAGCATGCACAACACTTGATTAACTTGAAACATATGTGGCCACTGGCAAAGATAAATTTAATAACAAATGGTTTAATTATAAATTTCAGACTTCAATCTAATTATTATTTTAACTTTGCATATTATCTCTACAGTTTACACTGTTAGATAGATGGCAAAATGTAACTCATCAAATTGTGAATAAATGCAAGGCTGACAACTAGTCAAATTTTAAGGTGGGTGATAGCAGAGACTAACCAAAATCATATTGAATGCGTGCGGGCCTGCGAGGAGCATAAATTCATACGTTGACTTGTTTAATTTGCAGACTAATACATCGAGAGACAGATGAATGCTAAAGTAGACTGTATAAGTACTTAATCCACAGTGCTGCCCTTTCTTTATGTGCATCTATATCAATATCTAACGAATTAATTGAGTAGTATATGTTAAGTATGTGTTAATTTTAGATGGACATTGTAAGCCCCAAACCCAATTGTCTCAGGACAGTCAGGTTAAATAAAATGGCCTAAAAGGTTAGTTTGAGATTTTTTAAGCAGTCAGCATTGAGTGCTTAGATATCATCTTCTAATTATTAGTTATTAATTTATCTAATGTAGGACTTGAGGGTATCGTAATTATTTGTAACTAGGGTGTTCGTGGATTAATTTGAATCGATTTTGAGGAGTAAAACCATCCGAATCAAACCAATTGGTTTTCTCATATATACAACCGATCGGTTGGGTTTAGATTTGGAAACTGAACCAAACCAAACCGATGTCAATTTGTTTGGTTTGGATCGGTTTTTCGATTATTTGCTATTTTAAAAAAAAGGAAAAAAATCATATTTCTTTGCTTTTTTATGGCACAGGAGATAATTCAACTCATTTATATAATAAATAACATATCTGCTCATTTAAAACAAATAACAGCAACCCATTTAAATAAAAATTAACAATCTTCTACTGTAATGATTAAATACAATCATGATCAAACTTTTAGTAAATAGTCAAGTACAATCATATAATAAAAATATAAAATTTCAAACTAATTTTTAATTACTATAATTACCAAAGAAAGCAATCATTAAGTGGGCATATACCTTAAATGATAAATGTCACTTTGAAGTCATTAATATTAATAGTTTTAACAAGAAATAAGAAAGTAAAGCTTTCAAATTATTTAACAACACATACCAAGTTATTTAATATATATATTCTAATCAGTTCGGTTTTAAAATTTAAAACCGAAAACCAATCGATTTCTAAAAAAAAATAAACAAACTAAACCAAAAAAATTTAATTTTAATCAGTTTTCGATTTAATTTTTCAACTTTGTTTGAATTTGAACACCCCTATCTGTAACACCCACCCTCGTTGAGAATTGGGGTATCACAATCATAATCTCCTCCTCAAATGACTAACGTTCTCTTTATATTCAATCCATGACCCACGGCCTAACATCTCCACCAAGCGTATTTCTCACTAACGATTGCCCTGATATACTATTTATATTTAATCTCAAATTATCTAAATAGTCAGAGCTATTTAATCTCCATTTTATCCTATGTCGGACTTGGGAGTATCATAGACATGCTTCTGCCTATATATAATTTTGTGTCTACCCAATACTGGTCCACATTTAACCCCAATAGGCAATAGCTGAGCTAGAAGTAAAACTAAAAATATACACACCACCATGCAGATAGCCATACTCCTCATTTGTTTGGGCAATTTAGAGTCCACATGCTACCTGCACCAGGCCACCAGCTAGGACAAATCCTCCTCAACTGATCACCAACATCGCATGTGAGGGATGTGGCTCACCGTGTTTGGCCAACAGCAATTTTGCATTATTGTACCTCCCCAACTATCAGTTGTCACTATATATATATATATATATATATAGAGAGAGAGAGAGAGTATAGATACGCACACACACGAGAGTCTAGAGGATATATAACTAGCTTGAAGGTTGTGGTTTACCACCTGCTTACTTTTTCGGCTGCCTTAAATGCAGACGTATATAACACAGATAATGCATATATTGTTAGCTTGTTGCGTCCCATAATCTTAGAGCGCAGGCATTTATCCGGCCTTTTGTTTCCTTTTTCTGAATTGCTTATCATAGGAGTAGGGAAAGGAGCATATGGGCATATAATAATCAAGAGTTTACAAGCATTGTTTTGTAAATCAGACATCAGAATTTGAGACTTTGCAATCTAAAGTCATATTCTCTTTTTGACACAATATTGTGTTTCTTTCTTACAATTTGGATATATACCAATTAAGTAGACTAGCTTTCTACTGCCAAATAACAGTTAGCTTTCAGTCATATATGTATATGCCGCTTTATATGCTCTCTGTCATTTTTAATTTCTATATTTATGCAATGCTCTTCAATACCCGATTAGTTGAAACAATCAATCGATATAGTGTAAAGAACACACACACACACACACACATACATATATGCTTGGGCAGCATTTATCTATGTCTTACTATAGTTTACCGCAATTTATCATACTTTGTAATTTCATTTTGCTTGGGTGGACCCCAGTTATTACACATTTTAAATGTTTTGTTTTCCATGGGATTCTTGGTTTATCCTTGGCCCGTTCAATCTGTTATGCCTTTGAGGTGATGAAGCAATGGCCAGGTTAAAAATTATGTAAATTTGAATATCGAAGCTGTGTTTTTTTACAACTTAATCATAATATTTTTTTCTAAATGCACCAAAGCAATAAATGGCAATGGGCCAATTTATCTCTCCTTCCCAACATGTCCATGCAAAGTGCAAACATAGCAAGCCAGCACACACAATATTTGAGTGGATGTGGTGGTGGGTCTAGATCTCTAATTACTTATGTCGTAACCAGTAACACCAACCTGTAGGCTAAACGCCAGTAAGGAAGCACATGGTGGTGCATCAATATCTATCATATTTCCTTCGGAGAAACCATGGCAATATTAAGAGATTTCCTGGGCCCAAACAAGGAATTAGGGGATATTATGGGCCAAATTTATAGAATCTGTTGCCTCTTAGCAGGTAAGTTTTCAGCCACTTTTGTGCCCAAAATCTAGCCGACTTGTTCACCCTTTTTGGAAATTGGTGGCCTAGATGGTCTAATCATGCTATATATTTTTGGGATACAAGATTTCCTCAGGGGGACCATTCCTGTGGCTGTGTACCATATCAGATTCAGATCCATGTGAACAACGGGTACGACCCAGACCGCATTCTCCACTTCATAGTGATGAACTGATGGTAAGGCTGCATTTTCGTATATGTTTAATGGTTTCAAAAATAATACCTGACAAATTAAGGAGGAAAGATGTCTAGCTTTAATTTAACTAACTGGTACATCGTGACATTTGATCTGATCATACATATCATGGCAATTTATATCTATATATCTATATAATATAATTTTACAAAAGAGAGTTAATTTAAGCTCCACTAATATCGTGTCTCACTCATATTCTACAATTTTTAGCTCCTCATCCATATGTTAATTATAAATAATTTTTTTTATATATTTAATTTCTTTTTAAATGTATATGTCAACTCCTTCTTAATAGTTTCTAAAAATGACCATTAGAAATTAAGTTTTATAGCTTTTTCAATTATAATTATAAATAATAATTTTGAATAATGAAGTTAACATCCAATTTAAATTTAAAATTAAAATTATTAAAGGTATAATGTTCACTCAACAATAAAAAATGAGATGAAGATTACACCAATGTGTCATTTTAAAATCGAAATTCATATTATCTTACATTTTATTTAATTTATTAGCACATTTTTTATCGATAATTTATTAGTATGCTTTCTTTTTTGAATTTAAAAAAATGAGATTCATATCATCATCTGTAATTACATTATTAGTATATTATTTTTCATACAATAAATTTCATATTTAAATAGAATCTTTATAATTTTTGGCTTCTTATTATTATCATTAGTTTTTCTTTATAGCATATTTCCTTTTTAATTACTTAGACTTTAGAATTATTTAAAACATTATTAAATAATTTGAAAAAAGATATAATTATCCTAAATATTTTAAATATTAAAATTTTAAATAATATTGATACATCTGATAATTTAAAAAATACAAAGTCAGGTGTTTATCAATAAATACTCATAATATCACAATTGAACAATTACACGGATTTTTATTTTTTATATTAATTTTTTATTCTAATTTTTAAAATTATTTATTTTATTTTTATTATTTATCTCTGACATTATTTTCTTTTATAAATAAAATATCATAATTAAAAATCAATAAATCAATATCAATTTTATGAATCACTCAATGTTATTATGAATATCAATCAATTAATCATCAATAACTGAATTTTTCCAATCTCAAAATTTTAAATAGAATTTACTTAATAAAATTCAAATAAATAACTATTGATGAAAGAATAATTATTATTTGCAACAAATTTTCTTATTGTTTCTTTGACTATTTTTTTGTTATCTTTGCTAAATTTAATTAATATTTGTCAAAATTTATGAATCAAAAATAAATCTTATGAGTGTATTATTAGAGTTAAGGAAATTCTTTATTATAAAATCCTTTTTAATTTTTATGTTTTTTTCCATATAATTATCTCAATATATCACTAATATGTGGTTGAGGATATTGTATCTTATTTTGTCAAACAAAATATTATTTTAAACTTGATTAATCATAATTTCTTTGAATAATGATTTTAAGACATATTAATTTTTTATTATATATTATATATAATATAATTTTTTATATTATCTCATGCATCGCACGAGTGTTAATCTAGTTAATCAACATAAAATTTGTTCTTGTTTTTCTCTAATTTTAATTATTATTATTTTTATTCCTTTTCATTTCCTTGTATTTGAGATACTATAGGTACCTTTTTGTATTTCAAATGTTTATATTATCAAAATTCAAGGTGCCAAACGAAAAACGAAATTTTATGATGATATTTCTCAGAAAAAAAATTGATATGCTGATACCACTCAAATGTCAATTTTCATTTTGTAAAATAAATATCGATCCAAATAATGTAGTTTGGTAAATAATGAATCATTCAAATTTTACAATTAAAAAAAATGCTGATGCCATTTAAATTTTGTGTGCATTTTTAGTATACTATAATTATAATTAATTATTTGCTACTTCTTTTCACATGCAATTAATTATTTTCTCTTCCCCACCAAATAGGCTTATTTGCATTGCCCTCTTCTCTCTCATAAATACTTAGGCTACTGTAATCAAGGTTTTAAATCTCGGTCGCGGTCACGGTCGCGGTCACGGTCGCGTTGTGGCTGTTGCGGCTGAAGCGGGTAAATATCGGTCGATGCGGACCGCAATTGCGGGGTGTCGCGATTGCGGCGGCGGCCGCAACCGAGATGTCGCGGCCGCATCACGTGATGCGGTCCGCGATTTAAAACTCTGACTGTAATATAGATGTATGGTATGGTCATTACATAAAAAGCCTGGAAACCCTATATTTGTGGGCTTGTCTGATGCACTTCGCTACGGCAAACTCCAAAGCATGACCAACAATGAATTGAAGGACCCTCATCAAACTTTGTATGATTATTGAAACTTAACAACAGAATGTTGAAGCTGTAAGTGCATGTGTTAACTGAAGGGGACAACAATTTTTCAGCTTGTTTCTCAATACAAGACATCTGTTGCAGCGCACTGTGCACGCATATCAGAAAATTCTACTGCAAAGTGTCAATAATTCTCATTAATATATATCTGTAGCATAACACAATCTTTCTGTTGTATTTTAATTGGAAAAAACTCATCTCAATTGTGAAGATACAAGATTTTGTATTGTATCAGATATATATACTTCTATGGCTAAGTGGCAGTACGGGAAACGCTAGCTAATTCAGTTCTGATTCCTGATTTGCTTTTCACAGCTTTAGCTAGCGCTAGGTGGGAGCCATCTTCAGCAGTGTCATTATCAGCATACTGTTTAGTGCCCATAATTGGAACCTCACCAAGGTACCTTATTTTATTGACCAGTAACAGATTATATTAATCAGATCAATGTGGGCTTTTGATTATGATTTAAGAAGCATATAAATTTTCATAGTTGCTTTACACTCATGTTATTGACATGATCACCATAAATAAAGTTGGCTTCGAATCATATATGTGTAGAACAAAAATTATAGTGGAGGGAATATCCTAAATCTGGCAACCTGCCATTTCCCCCCTACTAATTTTCAATTGCATCAACATAAACGTTCCTTATTATTTTAGTGAGGAGGGAGATATTGATATAAAAATACTTCTGTATATCCTGTGAGGCTGTGCCAAAGCCAGAGGGAGGAAGATCCATTTGACAACTGGTTTGTAGTAGCAAGTATTCAAAACGTTTTGAAGGGAGACACACTAATTAACAAGGAAGGCCATGAAGAAACTCCAGATTCCACATTTTCCTTAGCTGAGCACAGACCCAATCATTCAATGCCACCATCAAAACGATGGCCCATCGAATGAACGGTCCTGATTGATGGGATGGTGGGCCATATCGCAGTAGGGTCATTAAGACTCACCATGGATCTTTCTGTGATGCCAGCAACTGCTCCATTAAAAGGGGCAAAAAAAAAAATTTAAAAAGAAAACAAAAGATGGGGAATGATCCACCTGTTTGTCAGTGACATTGTACATTGGTTTGGGCAATAACCAGCATCTGGACCCCACCACCTGAGCCAACACCTGGAACCGATAAGGTCTTGACCCCACCGTCCTATTACCCCCATCTCTCTGAAAAATCTTAATCATTGATGCAGTAAACCTCGAGATTCATGGCAGAGATTTTTAGAATCAGAATGATCAAAAAGCAATGTAAATTTAATATACCAGGACATTTACATTAGCCTTGCGGTAACACTGTTTCATCCCTTTTACCACACGAGCTTTGTGGCCCAGAAAGAGAGATGGAGAAAAAGGAAGCAAAATGTGAAAAACCCCAAATGCCTGTTAGGTAGGAAACTTATATAGCGAAAGGCATGGAAGTGAGTCGTTTTCTTCTCTTCAACATAAAAAGCATAAAAATACAAAGCAATTAAAAGGCCGTGAGAAAAGAGAGAGAGAGAATTGTGCAAACAATGATGATAAGATATCGTGTAGTGAAATAACTCAAAGGAGACAATTTTTTTTACCAAAAGAAAAAAAAAGCAGGCGGCCAAATACCCAGTTGTTAAATAGTGTCATCTCCCAAACCCTAAAAAACCCTCTTCCCTTGGATCCCCCTCTCCTCCAAAATATTAATCACACCAAAAAATTAATTTTGGGAATAAATAAAACTCAATTTTGAAGATCAACCAAACCTCACGTGTGTTAACACATCAAACTACTACACATGTAGGAATTGAAGAAGATGATGATCCTCTATGAGTGGTGACTGGTGGTATCATGTCGATCATCGCTGCCACCACGATGTGATTGTGACCCACTTGCCTGAGACTCCGAAACTCCGATCACCGGACGATAAGGGCTAAGCCCCGCAAGCATACTCAAATGTCCTTCGTTTATATTCCCACCACCGCCGCTACCGCCAACACCACCAATCCCAGATGACCCTAGTTGTTGACCAGGCAACAACGCCATAGGGGTGGGAAAGTTCATGAAATGCAACCCACTGGACATGGTGCCTCTATACAAAGCACTGTTATTCATGGGTGGGAAGGTCCATATAGGGTCCCCACTCATAACTTGGTGTTGGTTATTTGAATTCGCCACCATCCATATATTCGCCGGAATCTGAGCATGACTTGCCGGAATCGTCCCCGCACTTGACTGCAGCAAATAACTCCCCATTTGATGCTGCGTCGACGACAAGTCTTGCTCAGTGGGTCTTCGTTTCCTTCCCATACTTTCTTCTGTTGTCTCTGACAAATCCAACGTGGAAGAAGAAGGAGCACCCCCATCGCGCAGTTCCTGCTTGGCTTGCAACAAGCTAGTGGTTAGGTTATTGGATTGGAAATTCAGAAGCGTGGACGTGTTGCTGTTCTCTGAGGACAAGCCGATTCCGGGGAACAAGCTCCTCCGCTGTTGAACTGAGAAGTTGGGGTTGAAGTAGGAGGATCTTAGCTGAGATGGCACAGACATGGTGGACCCTGAGCTTCTCAAAGATATGTTGAGGGAGGTGAAGTTAGCAGGGATGGTTCCGGTGCCTGTGGCGGCGATGACTGCTGGTTCGGCCTGTTGGAGTAGCCACTCGATGGTTTCACCGTCGGACTTGTGGCCGAGCTCGCGGGTGAGCTGGAAGACTCGGGCGGCGCAGAGTGCGGGCATTCGAATACGGCGGCCGCGGCCGTCGACTTTGGTGTGGCGGTCTTTGGTGGAGGTTCGTTTCGGTGGCGGCTTTTTGTTGGAGGGTTCGGAGGTGGGTGCGGTGACCTGGTTGGATCGGTTTGAATTGGAAGTGCTGGGTTCTGCAGAGATTGCTAGGGAAGGGTAAGGGGAGGAGGTAGAGCAAGATGCAGCTTCTTGATCTTCTTTCTTCTCGAGGAGTTGGAATGGGAAGTTTGGACGGTGGTGATGGTGATGGTGGTGGTGGAGATCGTCACCTCCCTCCATGATCGCATGGAAAATAAATAAACTTGGTCAGTTCTGTGTGTGTGTGATCGTTTTTTTATGAGAAAGACTGTGATCAGTGAGTTTATAGTTTAATCTGTGTGGTGGGTCTTTCTCATCAGTGACTATATTTAGAGGAGGGGATGTGTGTCTAGTTATTTGCTTTCTTTCTTTGTATAAGGGAAGGAATTTGCTTTGAAATTGATGTGGTTTAGGGGGGAGAGAGAGAGGATAAGGGGAGCTGGGAGGGCAAGAGCTTTAAGCAACAAAGATAATGAGTGAGAATTATATGGGTGAGCTTTAAAAAGCATGATTTTTTTCAGAAAAGAAATTGCTTTGTTGTTGTGTTGAGCTTTTTAATTATAATGTATTTATATTTATTTTTTCTTTTGGTTGTTTTTAATCCTTCTAGTTAGATGGAAAGCTTAATCTGGAAGTGGAAAAATCTGAGATTTTTAGTTTCTTATCTTTTTCTTTTTCTTTTTTAAATTTTGTGATGGAAGAGAGGAGTACCCTTTTTATTGTGGTTGGACAGCCTCTTTGGTTCAGACTCCACGTGAGGTGCTCTTTTTATCATTCAATCCATAAAGACAATGGTGGCCGAAGTGGGACCCGATCCCAAGTCAAAAAATTGAAAGACCTGGAAAGGAAATATTATCAAGCGGGTCCCGTCTCATTCAAGTAATCATTTTGTTTTGCCTTTGGCCTTTGCCTTTTGTTCTGCACCTTTGCTGGGGAACTTTGGGATTCCTCAATTGGCTTTTGCCTTTCCCTTGGGCCTAATTAGAGCGTTTGCGAATTTGTTTCCCTGGAGTTTAACATCAATTACAAGCTCAAGCTACCCTTTGCTAACATTAAAATATATCATTCTAATGCTTAATTACAAACATCTTGGCCCCCAGCTAGGGCTTACTCGTTTAGGAGGACTCCCATGGATTATCCAAAATTAGCTTCGTGTTCATCACTTTTGCACTGAAGGCATGTTTAGTTGTCTATTATCACATACCTTAATAGCCATGTTTAGTTTTATAGAGATTACATGTGCATTAATTTCTCAGTCAATTCCTTTCTCAATTTAACTGTTAATCAAATCAAACAAATAGCATTTTCCAATTCAGAATCATTGCAGTGATTATAAATACCACAGTGCTTATAAGATTTCAAGGGTTTCATGAAAAAAGACAACATATACACTTGAGGAATTTTGTAGTCACTCAACATACGCTATTGCGGGTTATCTTCTTCAGCCTTAGGACCACAAGTAGCACATGGAAATAGATCTAAATCTTTGTAAAGTTTCAGAGAGAACAAGCAGTCACTGTTGTTTGTATGGAAGGTCAATTTCAACATTTCTATTGGTTAGGACTCGTTTGAGGGGTTTCGTTTACTTGAGGATGAGGCTGACACTGTTCCTCTTCGGCTCATGTGAGCAAACTCCACAGAACCCAATTTCATTTTCTTTGCATTTATGAAGAGGCTCTAGTTTCTTTTTATAGAACTGGGCATTGACCACTAAACTAGCTCGGGAAAAAATTATAGTGACACTTCGAGTTTGTGACATATATATAATGGAAACAAATGGGGCTAACCCAAACGCTAGCTTTCCTTGTATTGAACTCGACAGTGAATCTTGAACTCTCTGGCCCTTCTTCCCAGGAATATATCCAACTTTTCCTTTTTCCCATTTAGTTCGGTGGTAGTTAGGAGTGTTCATTGATTCGGATTAATCAAATCAACCCGACAAACTAATTTAAATTAATTAAAAAAATTTAGTTTGGGTTGAGTTATCGGGTCCAACCTAATCACAATCGACCAAGATTGGCTCGGTTCATTGGTCTTATATTTTATAAGCTGAATACCCAATGACCTAATGAAATGACTAGAAGAATAATGAAATTTTAGATGTTATCTTCTTGTCATTTGGCTTTTCATTTATTTAAAAAGTTAAGATATAATAATATATCTTTAATTTTCATTTTCAAGTCACAATCATTCAATTATTTTTATTTTGTTTTAGTTGTATATTAGGATAATAATATTTCAATGATTAGCTTACTCGTCTATGTTACATAATTCTACAGCTTGAAAGTCTTTTATGTGAAGTAATATAAAATATATATATATATATATAACTTTCTCTAGGAAGTAAGATACATTTAATGTCATATATTCATATTATAAATGAAGTTTATGATGATTTTGAGACGTTAAAATGTTTCTTTTCAAACCTGGTTTTACTTATATCTTAATACTTATATTGTACTTGAATGTTTGAATGCTTAAAAGTCATATGTAATTGTTTAATTGAGTTTGAAGAATTTAACAATAATAGGTTTGTTATTTTACTGTAAGAAAAAAAAAATTGATCAGACTATCTGATGACTTGAATCAAACAAACACAACCTTAATATGATTAGTTTAGTTCGAGTTGCTTGAATTTTTTTTTTCAAAAATCAAACCAACTCAATCAAAATTGATTAATTTGTACATTTTTTTCTTTAAAATTTGAACTAACCCAACTCATAAATACCTTAGTCATAGTTGTTATTCTAGCTACGTGGAATCAAATAGTTTTAACTTTGAATTTTGAAGTAGTGGGAGTAAAATTTTGAGTTAGTCTTAAATAGTGGAGTAGCTTCAGTTATTAATTTATTATCACATGCAAATGGCACCTCATGGATAACGACAAACAACGCCATCCCTTATTAAAAATAGGTCAATTTTGGTTTTTGGATTGCATATAAAGGGATTACTGTGATACCTCTAGGTTTTTTACTATTTATATTTAGAGTAAGTTTATTAAATATTTATTAATTGTTATTTATATTTAATAAATTTTTAAATATTTATTAATAATATTTATTAGTAAGTGATGATTATATATGAAGAGTTCTTATGATTAAGTAATAAGTATGGTACCCTTATGAGTATATACTCAATATAAGTTGTTAGATATTTAATTTACTCACTGTTAATTTCATAATTAATATTTAAAAATTTATTAAATATAATTAATAATTAATAAATATTTAACATGTAACTCAAAATAATAATACCCAAAAAAAAATATAAATACTAAAATAATCCCTCATCAAACATATTTATTGTAATATAGCTGCAAAAGTAAACAAGCATGACAATTCAACGCAAATCCAATTAACCTGTGGGTTGATTTTACTTTTTACTGTAATTTGTCGTCATGTAATTATCCACCTTGTTTGACCCAGCGCAATTAGCGATTAAAATAATGCAAGAATTGAAGCTGCAACTTTGTAAGACGTAATATAAACATAATAGAGTTGCTTATTATTGGCCTCTTTCAAATTAGTGAAAGTCGACCTCCTCCTCATTTTCATGTTTGTTTTTTAAAATGAAATTTCAAATAAGTGTAAAACAAGAAATTTTTTTAGGTAAATATAATTTATCATAAATAATTTATTTAACATTAAATATGTATAAAATTTTATAAATTATATTATAAATACATTTATTTTTAAAAATAACTTTATCATATTAATTATTAAATAAAATACTTATGATAAATGATGACTACCTAAAAATTACTCTGCCAACAATTCCCAAAATGTTTAGGACACAGTGGAAAGCGCCCACGTGAGACTCCTCAGCTTTTTACACCACATATGTAAAAGCTCTTGTCGCGAAATTACATGCCAAGAAAGGCAAAGACTAACGTACCGACAAGTTGTCAAAAATTTAAACGCTCTCTTCAATTTTTGATAACGGCTCTAACTCAATAGTAAATTTTGATAGTCAAAATCCAACCTAACATGTTTGAAGTTTTGATGTTGGATTTAATTTTGATAAAAGAAAATGCATGCACTAAATAAATAAAATGCATCTCAATATGTACTACAATTTTATTGTCTAAAAAAAAAAGCTCACTTCTATCCTAACAGTTTTGAAATAACTATTAAGAAAATATTCCTCTCTAAAATAATATTCCTATCTAGGAAAATAGCTTCCACAATTGTGTGTGAGTCCTATATAAAAAATAATTATTTGTTAAAAAAATTGAGTAAAAAACTAATGTAAAAATATGGGGGAAAAAATATACAAAAGTTATCTCCCTGTGCACAAAACCATGAAGTGTCACTCACGAGACGCATGAAATTGAAATGGGTATTGGTATTACGTACAACGATGGACTCAAATCAAATGTATGCGTCTTGTGTCTTGTCCACGAGGGCATCGTGGACCTGCGTTGCTAAGCAGAGAAATGGACCAGATAGATATTAACTGTTGCTGCCTTTTCTGATACCACATGCCTTGCTACTTATGTATGACATATTGAAGAAGACAGCCTACCCTCCGCAATATATATATATATATATATATATATATATATATATATATATATATCATGTATGTATACATATATCTAGTGCTACTGTAATTTCCTAATTAATTGGACAATCTAGGTAGCAACCCATCCCAACAATATCAATCTCAGAGCCCCCCAGTCAATGCATGTTTGGTCCCACTCTGTGGTTCAAGTTAGCACAGCACAACCGCAAGTTGACATATCTATTTGAAAAGGATTTAACCCAAAGTTTAATCAGATCATCATATATAACCTTTTTAGCTAGAGAGAAAATACAAGTGGATATATAGAGAGAGAGAGAGAGAGAGAAAAAAAAGAGATATAGCGAAAGAGAGAGAGGATATTAATACGGATTTATGGGGAGCGATATAGGATAGTGACATTAGCTAGAGAAATTTATATTTTTGTGTTTGGTGGCGGCTGTCATTCACACTTCACAGAGGACTCGGATTCCACTATCTAGTTCTTTCTTGTCACAACAATTCACGAGTAAAATATCTCTTCTCCCATCCAATACTTCTACTTCAAACCATCTTCAACTGCATTGGATCTAGTAAAAGAATTATTGCCTGCGCATATATATGGTGTAAATTACATATATTTTTTAAATAAACATTTATTTTAGTCCTCTAAAAATATATGTGATATTAATTTAGTCATTTAATAATTTTTGAGCTTAAAATAATTTATTTAGATAACTTATTTGATGTAAAATATATTATTGAAGGATCAATTTAATATTAAAAATGACATTGAATGATCAATTTGATGTCAAAAATTGACATTAATGACCATTTTGATATATTTATCATTGACTGACCTAACTGATGACACTTATATTTTTAGAAGATTAAAATAAGTATTTACTCTATGTACATTTTTCACCCTTTGATTCCGACTGTTTGTGCATGGATTTCCCCATATATAGGTGATTATGCGTGAAAAAGTTTAAGGCTGATAATCAAAGTTAAAGAGAAACTAATTAATATATGGTTGCACTCTGACTGAATACAGCCTATACAGGAATGTGTGTGTTCTCTCACTAATGGCCTTGTAACTAATAAAGGGATCAGCAGATTAGAAAAATAAAATAAGCTAATTATGATTATTCCACGAGTAAAAATGAAAAAATTGGCGATGGGTTAATTTTATAATCATGAATTGGACATCAATTAAGAATTAAAAATTAATATAATTAGGTACATACTTGTAGCTATATCTAGGAGCCAATTATTAAAGTGCAATACCAAGATAATGCTGCTGATATGCAGACACATGAATATCATATAATATATATATCGATCTCAGTAAGGCACTGGCGTTTGGCCACAATTTGGTGGACATCTGAAGCCTCTGCTGGGATTGGCTGAGTGCCTCATTAGTTTAGACAGTTGGAATCTCTGTTCATGGAGCTGAGCAGTGCAGTGCAGAGCAAACTCTCATCTTTTAATAGGAACTGGACAACGCTATGTTTACACTTTAGTTTATCAATTTAACCTTACTGTATATATGCTTCAAAAACTTTAACCTTAATGGTCGAATTCTTATTAAAAAAGTCATATGATTATTGTCAGATTGATGTTATTTTTAAGATATAGGCCATGGTAATTAAATGATAGATCTCTCATAAGATTTAATAAATTTATATATCCCTTCATTTTGTTACTGCAAATTACACAAATTTTAATCTATCATAAAAGAGAGTTTTATGTTATGTTAAAATAAGGGAAGTTTTATAATTAGAAAGATATATATTAAGACGACTTCTTGAAACTTTTTGAAATTAACATCAAGAAAGAAGACGACTTTATCTGACATAGTTTTAAAAATAATATATTACATCATTCACGAAAGCACCATTTTCTCAAATTATTATAAATGTTGAGTTTGTTACTTTTCTTATCTTTAGGATTCTGTTGTATGATCATGTCTCAAAGAAGGACCTCATAAGCTGAGATGTTATCTTTGAAGAGGAAAAAGAGTGGAGTTGGGATGCAAGCAACAAATAAGGGTTGCAAGAGGACTTAGAATGTGGGGATAGCGAGTTTGAAGATGATAATAGTCAACAAATTGATACAAACACAATTGAGGAGGGAGAAAGAGGTAAAATTGATTAGAATGAAGCTCAACATGACACAACTCAGAATGTTACAGGTGAAGAGGGTAGAGTGAGGCGTGCTCCGGCTTGGATGGAAGATTATGTGTCAGGAGAAGGACCGTTAGAAGATGTCATTAATATGGCTTTGGTAGATTCTTCAGATCCAATATGTTTTGAAGAGGCAGTGAAAAGTGCTAAATGGAGGCAAACCATGGAGGTTGAGATCACAGTTATAGAAAAGAACCAAACCTGGAAATTGGTTGAGTTACCAAAGGGTGCAAAAAAGATTGGGGTTAAATGGATACACAAAACTAAGCTTAATGAACATGGTGAAGTGGATAAATTCAAAGCACAAATTGTGGCTAAGGGGTATTCACAAGAGCATGGAATTGACTATGAAGTTTTTGCACTAGTTGCTAGGATGGATACCGTTAGAATAGTGATAGCACTTGTTGCATAAAGAAGATGGAAGATCTTTCAACTTGATGTAAAATCTGCCTTCCTACATGGAACCTTGAGTGAGGATGTGTATGTTGAACAACCAAAGGGACATGAGAAGAAAGGAAGCGAGCATATGGTTATAAACTCCATAAGGCTTTGTACATCCTAAAACAAGCACCACGAGCTTGGTTTAGCCACATTGAGTCTTACTTTGTTAGTGAAGGTTTTTAGAAAAGTCAGAATGAGCACACTCTTCTTCAAATCGAGTAAGCTTGGTAAAATTCTCATTATCATTGTTTATATAGATGATTTCATATACGCCGGAAATGATGAACTCATGATGAACGACTTTAAGAAATCTATGCAAAAGGAGTTTGACATGACAAATTTAGGGAAGATAAGGATTTTTCTGGGAATTGAAGTGATGCAGTGTTCATATGGGATTTACATATGCCAAAAGAAATATGCTCTGAAGATTCTGAGGTGATTTGGCATGGAAGAAAGCAATCCAATATGCAATCCTTGTGCTTGGTTGCAAATTATACATAGATGAAAGAGGAGTTAAGGTGAATGAAACTCAGTTCAAACAAATGGAAGGCAGCCTAATGTACATTACAACTACACGGCTAGATTTGATGTTTGTGGTTAGCTTGATTAGCAAGTATATGCCTCAGCCAACAAAAATGCATGCTAAAGTGGCTAAAAGAACTCTCAGGTATTTGAAAGGTACTGAGAACTATGGAATTATGTATAAAAGATGAGGAACTGAGGAGTTATTGGCTTTTATTGACAGTGACTATGTTGGAGATGTGGAAGATAAGAAAAGTACATCGGGATATGTGTTTCTAATGAGTGGAGGCTCTCTTACTTGGTCTTCTCGAAAGCAACCAATTGTTACACTCTCCACAACAGAAGCTGAGTTCATTGTAGCAACCAGGTGTGCTTATCAAGTAATCTGGATGAGAAGGATCCTGAAGAAGTTGGGCTATGATCAAGAAGGAAGCACAGTGATAATGTGTGATAATTGTTCTACTATAAAGTTATCCAAAAATCTAGTTATGCATGGGAGGAGTAAGCACATAGATGTGAGGTTTCATTTTCTCAAGGACCTTACTAGAGATGTAGTAATTGAGCTAGTTCACTGTGGAACACAAGATCAAGTTGCTAATGTAATGACCAAGCCTCTAAATCTGGATTCTTTCTAGAAACATCGAATGCAGCTTGGAGTGTGTGAAGTTCTAGAATTAAACAAATTGCATAACTGCAATTCGTTTAAGGGGGTTTGTTGAGTTTGTTACTTATCTTATCTTTAGGATTCTGTTTAATTTGATTAGGATGTTATATGTTATCCTATCTTATCTTTATAATTATGTTTGGTTTGATTAAGATGTTGTCTGTTATCCTTAGTTATCTTTAGTTATCTCTAAGTTATCCTTTTCTTTCTGTTTTGCTATTGTTAAATGCCTATTTAAAGGCTTGACTTCTATTCAATAAAGGTATTTATTCATCAATTTGTTTAAAGCTATTCTATTATCTCTACAATAAACAATTTAATTGAGATGATATGCAATTAATATATTGAAACTTAAAATTAAGGATGATAATATAAAGTTATATGCTAAAAATGTCCATGTAATTTTTGTCATCTTTAAGAGAAGAATTAAATAATTTTGCTCCTTAAATGGAGGAAAGAAAAGGGAAGAAAGAAACAATACTGTAAGTAGAGCATTCAAGAAAATTGTGTTTAATCAGCTCGGCATTTCCTTTGAGATTATAGTGACACAACCTTCTCACGGGAAAAATACAGAAGAACCAGTTAATGCTTAATAATGAATTAATAGTCGAAATAGTAAATAGAAATTACACATTTGAAGAAGTCAATAGTCAATGACTGAATACGAAAAATGAAAACAAGAAATCACGTAAAAAAAAAAAAAATTTTTGGGCAAATTACACCTATCTTTTTTAAGTTAACGTTTATTACACATAACATTTTTCTTATTTGAGATGTGACACCGACATCTTTTAATACAAACGAAAGTTAACGATGTTTAAAAAACTTAAGAAATATCACATTTACCCATATAGGAAAATAGTTTAATTTTGATTCACTGTCAGTGTAAAAAAAAAATTTATATTATCACCCAATCATGTATTGCTAATTCATTAAAAAAGTTTGACTATTATAACAACCACATAAAAAATCTAACACTTTTAATGATGTGTCAATACATAATTAGATAATATTGTAAATAAACTTTACATTGACGGTGGATTAAAATTAAATCCATAGGAAAATTACACTCACCTCCTATGTAGTTAACGCTTATTACACATGATACCTCTCTTGTTTAAAACATAACATCGATCTCCCCTATTCAAAGAGAAATTAATGATGTTTAAATTTTTTATGAAATATCATGTTTACCCACTACAAAAAAAATTATATATCTTCTCTTGTTTTCTTTTTTATTTCCAAACTCTTTTTCAAACCTTAAAGTGAAAAATCAATTTTTTTTCTTGAAATTCTTTTAACCCCAAACATCTTTCTCTTATGCTTCTTGTAAGAAATCAAATACTTATATCCATAAACTTCTCTGCCAACAATTCTCATGTCAAACTTTACAGTAATTTTTTTTATTTCGGGGAGTCAACTTAGGTATGAGACTAATCCTCATGACTCGGCTTGAACTTAGCCACAAAGTGCTTTCAATGACAGTAAATGAGCTAGCCTGACTAGCATAATTTATGTACGTAAACAAGCTGGTCCGACAGGTTTGGCTCATTTTGATGGCCTTATATGTAACTCACTTTACCAACTATATTTAATATTTATTGAGACATTATTATTCTTAGATAAATTTTTATAAATTTTAATTTTGAAAAACTCAAGACATTGTTGTTCTGAAGCAAAATTTTATTAATTTTAATTTTGAAAAAATTATGTTTTTTATACAGTGATAAAAAAAATAGAGATTTACTAGCACTTAATAATTGAACGGATATGTTGACATTTTATTAATTATTTTCATGTTTGCATATTTTTAATATAAATTTTAGAAATAAGAGAAACAGTGTTAAGAATTAATAGAAATATGATAAATGAGAGAAAATAGAGATTTACTAAGCACTTAATTAGAGAAGAGAGAATCTATAAAAAATTTATTAATTATCTTGATTTTTATATTTTTAATAAATTTATTATTATAAAATTATGGGACTTATGAAATAATAAAGGCAAGTAATTGATAATTTCTTGCCAAGAAAAATAATAAGAAGTCACGTCGCAAGTAAAAAGGGTGTTATATGTAATAAATGCTAATCTCAAGAGAGGTGAGTATAATTTTCTCTACTATTTTAATATGTGAACAAAAATATTATTCATATATGTGTTAACCATTTATTTTTAAATAAATGTTAACTACCATGATAACAAATATAATAATAACATATAAATTAAGAGATATTAGTATTATTTTTCAAACAAAAAAATTATCATATGTAATAAGAATTAATTTAAAAAAGTATGAGTATAATTTTTTCAAATTTTTTTAAAATAAATAATTGACATAGAATATATTTTGAAGGAGAAAATGAAAAGTGTTGAGGGTCACGTCACTTTCTTTGTTAGCATTTTGCCTGCCGCTATTGGGCACTTTTATGAAAAGTAGAGCCCAGTGAATCCAAATGGGCAGGGGTAAATTGGTAAAATCAAATGAGACGTACCTCATAGCATATCCCACGTCTCCAATTGCCGCGTGGCATGCACTATCCTATTAATAAGACATAATATCCTCGTATCAGTCGTATGGTGCTGAAGAATTTGCTCCCAATTATTTGGGTTGTTGGGATATTAATCTGATCTAAAGTCATTGCCCCACTCCGTTATTTTTTTTCCCAATATTAATAAATGTTTTAAGTTATATATTGGGAGATTCTGCTGAATATAAGATTCGACTATCTCAAATACTTGTGCTTATTCTAAAAACATTTATTAGTTAAATTGACTAACATGATCTCTTTTTATTTCCTTTCTTCCATACACTCAATTTATTTCTTTTACCCACTCCCTTAAATTATATGAACTTTATGTTGTGTTTGGATGAAAATTTTTAAAATTTCAAGAAATTTAAAATGCAGTGAGATTCAATTGCTTTAATTAAATTTCCTTCATTTCTAAATTTTTTTGTTTGTATAATCGTAATTGAATTCTATTCATTTGCAACATTGGTGTTCTTCCCTTTCCTTGATTCACCATTTCTCCTGACATAGAATTAGATGAACCCCACTAAATAAATGAAGAAACTCATCCATACAAATATACAGAAATCAAACGTAAAAATACAATTTTAAAAGGGTACACATTGAGTAGTAACAAATTCAAAAACTTGTAACCAATTTTTTTTGAAATCACATCAGAAAACCCAAGAATCTAAGATAAAGAAACAATTGCAGGTCAACATCAAAGTAAAATAATAATTCTCAAAGAGAACCATGATTTAAGAGAAGAATAAAAAATTTTACAAAAAATTACCTGTTAATGAAAAAGATGAAAAAATAAAGGAGGAATGACGAAAATGTGAAAGGATGAGAAATTGATATTGCATTCGCATTCGCATTTACAACGTTAACGAGAGTGAGAAGAAGAGAAAAGTTAGGTTTCTTCCTTGATTTTGGATAAAATAATACTCGATCAAAATATTGATAATTTTTAAAATTCTTTTATAAAGTATCTAAACTAAACATTTTAATGTAGAGCATTTTAAATTCTCTTAAAAAATACATTTCCTCTTTAAAATCTCTTATCCAAACACACTCTTATAGTATTTGCTCTGTATCCTCATTAATATTTTTTGTTTACTCAAATCTTTAATATTAAAGAAGTTTCTTAACTGTTAAATTTAAACTTCCTTATTACTTGAAATATCTCTTATAAATTTTAATTGTATGAACTAATTATACAAGGAAAATGATAACTCACGAAAGCTTTTCGCATGAATTGTTACCATGAGTTAGTTTAAATATAAATGATTTTCCTTTTTTTTTAATTGAAAAAAATTCAGAAAAAGATATATGATTTAGTAGGTTCGTAACACGTTCATAGCTCATTTCACGAACAGATTTAATGACAAGTAGCAGTGCTGTTATAAAAACTTCCGTCGCGCAGATATTTTTTAATTTTTTAAAAGATAAACGGTGCATGAGTCACCCTTTATATATGCTCATGAACAAAATATATAAATAAAATATAATTAACATGTTCTTTGAGCTTAGCTTATTAAGGAAAGAGACATTTGATACTTATGTTAGATACGAGATTCAATTTTTAAGGAATATATATTCTTTTCTTGTTTTTTTCTTTTAAGACCTCCTTCAGGAGTTATTCTTAGAATAAGATAAGACCTCTATTGGTCCTACCTTAGGATAAGGTGAAACCTCTATTGGTCCTAACGAGACTAGTACCAAATTTTTTTTTAACACAAGTGTCAACATTTTTATGAGTGAAAAATTTGAATAATAATCTAGCACAATTAACCTACTGTTATTTGACTACAATATAAAGAGAACTCTCTTACTCATGTCACAATTATAAATAAACTAGTGTAAACATAAAGTATGTTGCTCTATAAATCATTCTTTATACAATGAAATTAAAATTCGTACTTTTTGGTACTATTAAATTATTTTAAATTTGTACAGAATTATATCAATATTTCTTACAAATATTTTTATATAATATAATTCATTATTTTTTATTTAATGTTTATACGCATAGGCAGCATGTTTCTATTAAATTATTGGGTTTCAGATGCAAAAATGTAACATATCAGCATTGGCTATATATAGAGAACAAAAGTTATGCAATTGCAATGAATTGTGGAACAAGTTAAACCAGTCCACGTATGTGCATCTTATCCGAAGGAGTTTCGAGAGGTCCAATGAAACAACACCATATCATTGTCACAAGCTCCAAACAAAAGCTATTCTCCCGTATATAGTTCAACTATTAATGGGGCTTGTTTTAAGCTTTATCAAGTTATTTTTGGAAATCTAAACTTAACAATGAGACATTCTCACATTTAATATAGATTAAAAAAATTTCTAGATATTGGTGATTTTTTTATTGTATGGTAAGGGTATATTTGAGCTAACTTTCACATCTAAATCTCTCGCGACAATCTTAAGAGCCAGATATTAATGATTCAAATAAAGATGAATTATAATGGGATATGATTTATTACCCTGTGATTTTAAAAGGTAAATAATATTATCTAATAATAGTTTATAAAAAAATATTATTCATAAGGGTTGACTCAAATAATAAGTAAGTTTGAACGAAACAGATGAGGATGCTTGCCAAGGTTTGAATCCATAAGAAAGTGCTTATGAAAAGAATAATCTCAGTATATCAAACGAGATTAGTCTAACACCTGTGAAAATACCCAGACAAAGCCTAAATTTTTTTTTCTCTAATATTAACTTTCTTCTATGTGGTCCAGCTTAATTTTTGTTATTTATGTCTAGAAAAATAAGAAGCAAGTCATTAGGAATAGGTTAATGAGGAAGGATTAAGGTAACTTGACTTCCTTCTTTGTGCGTTTGTATGAGTTTTAGTTTATATTACGTAAAATTACTTACTGATATGTCAGTGGGAAAAATGATTATAATGATTATATATATATATATATATATATATATATATATATATAGATGTTATGTTGATGTGATGTCATGCTACAATAATAGAGATGAAAAATTGGTGGCAATATGAAGATAATGACAAAGAAAGTTTACATGTTGAGTAATATCTTACACACTTATTTTTTTAGTGAAGTTACTTATACACGTTTTTATATATTTTTATTAAATTTATCTTATTGGAATAGAGATATTAATAATTTTCTGTATATATTTATATATAATTTGGTAAATCTAAACTAAATATAAGTCACATGTTTTTAAAAATATAGTATCTGACTAAACTTTCTCTTATTTCAATTAAAAATTATGCTTCTTATCTCAATCAAAATTACTTTGTATTGTACATTAATTATTATCACACTATATAATTTTAATTATATAAAGATTCTTGTGATACCCTTTATTTTTATGAGGATACTAATATCTCTAATAATTAGTGGTTAATATATCAAAATTACTTTGTATTGAACATTAATTACTATCACATTGTGTAACTTTAATTATATGAAAATTCTTTTGATACCTTTTGTTTTTATAAAGGTACTAGTATCTTTAGTAATTAGTGATTAATATTTAATCATATGTCTCACTTAGTTGAAATATAAATATAAAGATATTCCTTCTGTACTCTTTGTTTTTATGAGAGTACACTCTTAGTAATTAGTAGTCAATATTTAGTCACACGTCTCATTTAATTGAAATATGAATAAAAAATTAACTTATTGTATTTATATTTTAAGTAAGTGTGACACATATGCAAATATTACCACTGATTATTAAAGGATACTGATATCTTTACAAAAAAAAGAAGAGTATAGGAGAAACCTCCTAAATATAATATTTCTATTTTAATTAAGTAAGATATATGACCAAATATTGGCTATTAATTATAAAATAGTACTGGTACCCTCACAAAAACGAAATGTACCAGAAACCTCCTAATTATATCAATGGAAAAAATGTGTCTTTCTATTTTCATCATAACTCTACTAATGTAGGGTTAGTTAAGCAAATTTTCCTTATGAATCCCCTTGACGACGGAGATGGACTACCATTGATTAGACCAAAGAGGGGGATTAGTCATGATGTGCACAAGCTAGATAGTTTAGACATAATCTAATTACCATACCAATATACATACATAGATATAGAAATAAGAGGAGTGATTCATTAGTGAGATGTGAGATGAATGAATAGTAATCGTTGGATGGCACCTGGGTCAAATAAGGGTGAAGTCCTTCTTTGCTCTGTCCCGAAAGCTCTCTTACATCTTTATCCCCTACCCTACTTTCCATTTAATTTATTTTAGTAATTTTAATTTTCAAGGACCTTATGAAATAAAAATGACATTGTAACTTCAATTATATAGATGAAAAAGATGTGTTTTTAAAATTTCCCTAGTAGTTATAGAAGTAACATTTTTTAGGTGGAAGCAAGTATGTGAAGTGTGGTTGGACGTTCTATGACAAGTTCGAATCATAACTTTGCTAATTTCATGGGGTTGATTAGGCAAACTTTCTTTTGAATTCCTAGTCTCGACATAGTTGCCCTAGCTTTGACTAGACAAAAGAAGCGAGCTAGTGATGATGTGCTCAAGTTGGTTCAAACATCATCTGATTGTAATACTAATATATATACACATACAAATGAGAAAAGTAATTTATTATGACATGAGAGATGAATGAATAGTAATCGTTAGATGGCAACATGGTCAAAGATGGGTGAAGGCTCTCTTTAACTTTGTACCTAAAGCTCTATTACACCATTATCCCTTTTCCTATGTTCCATGATTATTTTAATAATTTTAATTTCCAAGTACCTTATGAAATGAAATGATGATCTCCATTCCTATCTTCGAACTCAAAATGGGGGGAACATTTACTTTCATCCTTATCTTCACAAGGAAAAAAATCCCCATATTCTTGATATTTGTCAGGATAATACCTACTAGAATTCTTGATATCAAAGAATTTTCTTATCCTTAACTTGCATATAATCCAAGTGATTGGGATAGGTGAATTTTGAGTATTAATATGGTCATAATAAGGATTCTTTCATGTATAAAAAAATAATAGTAAATATTTGGATCCTTTAGAGCGAACACTTTACTTTAATGGGTAAAGTACGATGAGAACAATTAAATGAGTCAATTCTCATATATATATGATTTGTTATACAAGTTTTTGTATTTTATAATATTTTAAATTGTTAATTTTTTCATCAATGATTATTATTTCGCAATTTATTCTTTAAAAAGCACTTCTCGTTTTAAAGGATTGATAAACACTATTCACATATACTATTAATCCATAATATTTATTACCTTATCTCATTTTTGTGCTTAATTAATTAGACTTGGTTACATTTTATAGGTTTGTGTTCCATTTGAGCTTAATTGCATTTTTTAGCATTAATTAAATTTTACATTGTCTTTGTATTTCAGGTATATCTTGAGTTATATACATATAATAAATATGAATCTTATCTTGTATGAAATATAAAAGGGAGCTCTACAACTTTTATGAAGAGATCAAGACCTAAATCTGGTGTCTAATGGGTCATATTGGACCTGAAAGTTAGAGCAAGGGTGCTGTCGCTAGAACCTAACCCGCATATAGTAAATTTATCATAACTTGGGTTCTAGATGTCAAATGAATATGAAACCAGTGCCAATGGAAAGCTAAAATGCAAAGCTTCAACTTTCATGCAGACCACTTTTTGAAACTACATCATTTTGATAACTTTGTTCTCATGTGAATTTAACTGTCGTTTCAAATACCTCTTTGGATTGATTTGAGCATAATTTCCTTATATTAAGCTCAAATTAGGAAAATAAGATGACCAATTAAAGTTAAGATGATGGAGATTAGTACTAATCTAGTGGAAGAGTTGTAAATTGCATTTTAAGATCAATTATTATGAGGGAAAAACAGAGAACGAAAAACAAACTTTTCATTTTACTCATTTTCCCTAATCTTTTGAGTTTCTCTCTAGCTTTTCTTTCTCCCTATTCTTTCTTCCTCTGCAAGCTTCTTTGGTCTGCAACCATGGAAGGCTAATTCAAAGACCAATCCAAGATCCTTGAAGAGTTTTGATTTGATCTTGAGATCTTGTGTTGAAATTCAAAATTAATGTTCAATTGCATTTTCTCTTCTTTTCTAATTCTAATTTTGAATGAACTTTTGGAGATCTCTATTTGTTTGTTCTTGATTTCTAATTGTGATGTTATTATAATTGATTAATCTCAGTTTCATCACTTGAATTGAAAAGATTAGATGTGTAGATTTGCCACTTAGGCTAATAGAATTCTTAAGTTTAAACTAACATTGATTTTAATAAATTGTGCAATTGAAAGTTTATGTATCTTTTGTTAGTTGAATCCTAAATGATCATCTAGTATTGAATGCTGGATTTAATGTAGAGATTTCGATTAGGTCTAGGTTAGCCAATCAATTGAATTCAATTACATGTTTAGTAGTCAATGATAAATCAATTGAATTTTGGATAGATTCTTAGATTGATTGTTCCTTGAATTCTGCTAATTTAATTTCCTTGTTTATATTTTGAATATATCAATCCCTCTTAAATTTTGTCTTAAATTGATCAAAATACATTTACATCTAAGGGAGACAACTTGGTTTAATCATCACTGTTACAAATTTTAAAGTGAACCAATTCTTGTAATTTGATTGAGCTCGACACTCACATCAAAGATTCAAATCTAATTGTAAAATTATAGGTAAGAAATGATATAGTTAGAATGTAAAAGAATGTCATAATCCATGTTAAATTGACATTAATTTGTAAACGAAGAGATTGTAGGATTTGTAAAATAGGAAGCGTAACATAGTATCTACTCCATTGCGAGAAAAAGGATTCATTTAAATATATGCTTTCTACGTGCCACTTTTTTAGTGCTCAAAGATAGGGTTTGATTTCCACAGCTTGTCACTTTATTCTTCAAAAGATGAATTGCGAATTGACTCATGTTCCAAAATAATTTGCACTACATAGCGTAGTCTATTTTTAAGAGGAAAAATATTATGTCTGATTAGAATAATTATGTCTGATTAGTATTCTGGTAGCTTTGCTGTCTCCTGAAATAATTTGCAGTAGATGTACATGCCATCTACTGTGCCACCCAATTTAAATGACACACCCTTGCACTGCCCCCTCTGTTACAATTTTGTTTGTGCCGGCCGTTTGAAGAAGCTGACTCAGTTCAAAATTTAATGACTTTAATTTTAATATATTTTTAATATAATTTTTTTTACATTATTATTTAATTATGTATTATTAAATTATTAAAAAAATTTAATTATCATAATAATTATTAAAAAAATTTAACTCATGTATCAACATATATTTAAATATTAATATAATTTTTTTTACAGTAAATTAAAATTAAATGCAAAATTAAAACAAGTCATTCATAGTCTAGGATACCCTTTTTTTTATAATTTTTTTTTTGAAGATTTCTCTCTTTTTGGAGAAAAATGCTTGAGAAATCCATCATGGATGCATGCAGGTGTATCAGTTTTTTGGAGCAGAACTCGAACATATGCTAGAAATCCTGTTGGCTGGTCGTGTAGATATTAAAACTTAAAAAGAATGTCAGGAGTGGATGAATATCGACCATAGCTCGTTTTCCTTGCTGAAATGGCTTTACTTTGGCTCAGCTAAGATTTTGTTTTAAGAGATTCTAGGTGATCCACACATTTTAGAAGTATATTATGCTTTAAAATATTTGATGAATTAAAATTGATACGTGACTTACTTATTAGTGGATATAATTATTTTTCACAGTTATACTTTTGCTATAACAAAAAGTATCCTAAAATATGAGGGTGACACATTAAAATCATCCGGAGAGGAATTTAGTCTCATTTGACTTGATAATGTTATCGTACATTCAAAAAAGAAAAAAACTCTTCTTCAGTATTGGTTATCAAAGGCAAGAGTGAAAAATATGATCATCGCTGAAAGAGGGACTTTAGTAAAAGTATAATCATGAAGAGCAACTACTACATTCACGCAATAAATTAAGGTTAAATTAATTTGCAGGTCTTTGTACTTTTTGAGAATTCTTATATAATTTTTTATAATTTAAAAACTATAAATATATTCATATAATTTTAAAAATATTTTTAATTGAGTTCTTATAAAACTCTAACGGTAAATTAAATCATAGACCTAATTTTTTTTAAAATTATAAATACTCATTTATAATTTTTTAAACCATAGAGACTTATTTAAATTTTTTTTAAAAAAATAAGAACCTACAGATTAATTTAACCATAAATTAATGTTACGTATTAGTTTATAATTTATCAATTAACTTAAAAGTATAATATTCTTCTAAAATATATTAATCTCCTATTTTTAAGTGGCTTACTCATTACCCTTACCCAAAAAGAGAATGACCCGCCAGCCTCTACTATGGGCTGTCTCAACATTATTAATCAGACTGATTATACATCTCTTAGAAATTATAATTAAGATCAAAAAGCCTAATTTGTAAGCGGGAGATTACTTAATCAGGAAACATAAAATTAGCACAAAAAAATGTTGAAAATTAAAGCATAGGAAAATAATCAGTAGCAGCTTGTGGCATATTTTGGGGGCACTGATGTTGACTTCAAGTTTAACGCGTTATATAATTTTCAGTCGCATACTACACCATGGTCAATTCGAAAATGGTACTGAGAAAACTCGACCATTTGATTTGATATTGCCTACAAACTTGTGGTCCTCATTATCCCCATATACAGCACGTGGGTCTTCTATGTTCCCATCCTTTCAATTATGTCTCTCCTTGCTTCTTCGCTATGCCTCCTGGTTGATGTCTACAATCTATGTGAACCAATTTTACTAGAGGCAACACAGGCAAACTTGCTGGTTAGCTGATCTAACATAAAGAGACTAAAGACATTAACTTGTTCCGTCGGGCAATGGTTGAATACACAGCCAGACGCATCACACTAGCAAACCTACTCCTAAACCACCGACCAACCAAAAAGGTTACAAATCCTTTGATTTTTTTGTTTTTTTTGTATATAGTACAATACAAGTGAGCTGGTGACTTCTCACAATTCAGGGATAGCTTGTAAAGGAGTGCGTTCGAATCATGTGCATGGCCAATATCCAGGGGCCATTGACATGTCAATCTCCTCAGGCTGCATGGCATATATATAGATTATGGTAAACTCGAATTAAACTAATGCAATAGCAACATCAACGTCACCAAATATCTGTGGCCCCAGAATTGATGCAGTAACCTGAACACATGGCTTCTCATGTCGAAGTCCTCCTTCGGGTTCAAAATTGAAAGACTTGCCACTCCTTATCGACCTATGGCCCAAGATATTGGGCTTAACCATCTCATGGTTTGGCCCAATTATGAGGTCTAGTTCCTATTGAAAATTTTGCTTGTTCTAATTGGTCCTTCTCCAGAGCTACTATAGAGGTCTGGAACAAAATATGAAAGAGATGCACAAGACTGTTTATTTTATTTTATTTTGAATATTCTTGTGTAATCCATGTTATTGAAATCTGTTAGCAGAAGACGGCAACATTTCAACAACTAATAATCGAGGTCACCAATTCTGTTATCCATGCAAGTGGAAGGATAGAAAGATGAAAATGAAAGTAAGGGCATTTGTGAAGAACTAAAATGAATATATATATATATATATATGAAGAATATGAAAGAAAATAACTTACCTAAATGAGAATGAGTAAGCAACCAAATTGAAAGAAAATTATGAGTCACCAAAGTGAAAGTACATATGTAAAGGATTAAACAGTATTTTACTCTTAAGGTACAATATCCCCTATTTAAGATTTTAAATACCTAAATTAGAATTAGATGCTATATACAAGTTCGTCTGTTGACAAGCTTTTAAGTATCTTGCGCAATGCCTATAGGGTTTGCGGTGTCATGAACGAAACTGTAACGAATACTGAGGATTGCCAGCTTAAAGGTATCTTTGAAATTCATCAACCAAGATGGAAATTAATTTCACATTTAGATGCCCCGTTGATGGCTTATTTATGGATCTAGCAATGCTGTTTCGGACTTCAATTTTCTTGCAAGCTCTTTCATTTTTGCCTCTACATGTTGAGCAGTAAATATGGCAAAACACAATTATGCATCCATGATGAGTAACTAGGGCATTACACATGAAGAGAAACATGAACTTGTGTGAATGATTCAGTCTGATATGTTCACGGAGATGATAATGTATTATAGCAGAGAGATTTTTTCTTATACATCCAATGGCAGCACAAGGCCCTTCAGGTCAGCAATTGGCATGTCATATTTTAATGGTTACAGACTTAGCATGTATTAGAATAATGCTACTTGCACACACAAAAAAAGTTACTACTGACCACGGCTGCAAATATGACTGCATCTAAATTTGCCATGGAAAAGTTCAAATGGTGCCACACTTAAATTCAGATGTAGCTGTACATGCAGTTATGTTCAGCTGTGACAGTAAAGTTATGCATGTAGAATTACTCTATTATTCATCACTAATTCAAAATAGAAAATGGAAGGAGGAAAACAGGTAGACCGGAGGTAAGCAGAGGGGATAGCATTGAAATGGTATTGGATATCAGCTAGGGGATAATCGCTCACTAGTAAAAAATGCTTTAGATGGTAATCCTGCATGCTAAGATATCCAAACAGCTATACGCTAAATATTGTAATTTTACTATGTAGTTCGACAACAATGGGCCAAGAGAGAAAGCTAATATACCATTAGTATCTGGAAAAGTGCATGAGGGATGAAACCAGCAGAAATAACTTCACAGGCTAATAATTAGTTTATGGTCAGAGAACCACTAACTGGCTTTGGTAGCTCCACCTGCTGGCACGGGTTAATAGTTAATACCCCGAAAGAATGGTCATGGTCAACATGCCCAAAAGCCAACTTACATACTCCTATAACCAGAGAAAAACAATCAGGTAACACCACCATAATGCATTTTTCAATTGCCATCGTCATCCTCACCCTCATCATTGTCATCCTCCTCTTGGTCATCATCTTCAGAGTCATCCTCATCCTTTTCCTGCCGATGAGAAAATTTATACTTCATAATACATGATAATATTGGTATCCGCTATTTCAAAATTTGTAATATCATTAATTTCAAATGCAAAGTCGGCACGACTTGGATCAATTGAGAAAAAACAGCAGTTTGGATGTTTAGTAAACTGATTCTTTCTTAGGAAATGCAACTGCTTAATTTTGGCGTTAAAAGCATGTCACTAGCTGCATTTAAGACGTAGCCCACGCTAGCCTTCCCCCCCCCCCTCCACAACATAAGCATCATGGCGCACAAGTTTCCACAGAAATTAACAGTAAGAGTTGATAAACCAGAATATATTACACAATAATGGGACCTTAATAATGCAAATTTCATGTCAATTTGTCAGAACATTGCAGCACCAAAAGCATTGAGCTAATGGCGATCCCTCAAATTCAACTCAAGTTATTAAGCAACATACTCTCAATTAAGATTTCAAAACTACCTCAGCAATTAGACCATGCAATTAGACCATGAATATGATTATAACTTTCAGCATTACGTCGTGTATTCATTGAAAATCTCTAATTTAGAATGACTTATTAAATGGAATTCACATCACATTTGTGATTTGACAGTCTAAACTCTAAAGTTCTATATTCTTTTTAATTAACATATATATTTTACAAGATTGGGAAAAAACTTAATGCATTCAGTTCAACCCCTGAAGTTCAAAATATCACTGCTAGAAAGCACCTGTACATGTTCAACAATGACGGATGCTACCATTAAATTTTGCCTCCTTTAATTGAGTATTAAATTCAAGTACCCACTGACTGAACTTTGTAGGGTACATATTCAGCACAGATCCAGTAATTGTCAGGTTTCATAAAACTATAAAAGCAATACTCCAACAACATTTGCCAATCACCTAAGCTTTTTCTGAGAAAAATGGAACTTCAATTACCTCATCATTGGCTTCATCATCAACATCCTCTTCATCAGGCGACTCCTGTTCCCTTATAATCAATTACCGTTAGAAATACAACGAAAGAGAAAATGGCAGAGTAAAATGAATGATAATGTGAAATAAAAAAGTACAATTGGAAGTAAAGGAAGAGGAAAATATACAAAAACTGGAAGTTAACTTACATTGTTGAAATAAGTGAGCGGATTTGGCCATAAATCATCCTTGATTAATTCTGCAACCTGCAATTTAGAGTGAAATATTACACTAAGACTAATGTGAAGCAGAAAAAGGAACAAACTAAAGAAATTCAATGATTGTAATAGAGAGACAGGAAACCTATGGAAGGGATGCATAACCTCAGAAAGAACTTTACAAGACCAGATAAAAAATACCTCATCATGAATGTCATCCATATCATCTTTCTGCTCAGTGTCACTAAACCAACTAAAGAAACTGCATTCATTAGCACAAGAAATTAAAAACATTAACCATTTGTTCCATGAAGTGTTTACAAAAGGAGCTTTGACAATATTTCCCCCTCAAATATATTAACTAAATTAATTAACTAGAAGTGTAAAAGAAAGCGCCTAATAATTTGTTCCTCTATTGTTGAATAAAGCTCCTTTGCATATTTAGAATATACCAACATAAAGCAAGGAAGAATCACACATTATTAAATTGTCCAGAAACGGCAGTGACTTCTATATTTGAACCAAATCAAAATACATGAGGACATTCAGAAAACAATGTCCATAATGTTTTTCTTGGGATAGAAATAGTTTACAAGTGTGAGAAAAGCATATTTAGATAAAGAAAGGTAGCTGCATATTTAGAAAATACCAACATAAAGCAAGGAAGAATCACACATTATTAAATTGTCCAGAAACAGCAGTGGCTTCTATATTTGAACCAAATCAAAATACATGTGGACATTCAGAAAACAATGTCCATAATGTTGTTCTTGGGATAGAAATGGTTTACAAGTGTGAGAAAAGCATATTTAGATAAAGAAAGGTCTGCTGTTCTACATGAAGTTAAAAATGGTCCCAGGTGTCCTATAGTTAGCCATTTATTATTTGCTGATGATTCAATAATCTTCTGAAATGCTAATGAAGCTTAATGTGAATGAATTCACGCATATTCCGAGCTTATATAAAGAGGCCAGTGGTCAACGAGTGAACGTGAACAAGTCATCAGTTCTCATCAGTAAAAATACCCCCTGATAAATAGGACTACTTTGGCTTATAGACTGGGAATCAGTCAAGTGAAAAGCCAGGAAGGAAGTTTTATTAAAAGCTGTGATATCTGCTTTGCCTACTTATACTATGTCTTGCTTAAAGTTACCTCATTCATTGTGCTCAGAAATCAATATTGCGAAGCAAAGGTTTTGATGGAGTAATGCACAGCAAGGCCAAGGTATTAAGAGGAATAGCTGGCTGCAGAATTGTATTCAAGGATTTGCATGCTTTCAACCTTGCCATGCTTGCAAAGCAAGGTGGGAGACTTCTAGGTGGGAAAAAGACACTTTTCTACCAACTCTTGAAAGGTAAATAGTTTCCACATTCTAATTTTTTAAATAGTATTTCTTGTGGACATTACTCTTTCGGCGTAGAAAAGTATGCTGCAAGGTAGAAAAGTTTACAGGAAGGAGCATATTGTGTTAGATATGGGCCTTAATAGGGTTAGGCCTGTTAGTAAAGTTAGTTAGTGGGTGAGTTAGGGAGTTAGTTAAGTGAAATAAGGCATGTTGCCTATAAATAAGAGAAGAGACTGAGAGAGGGGGGGATCTGGAGAATAAATTAGGATTGGGGCCTTTGGGCATTGGGAGGTGCAGACCCTCGAAGTTCTGCCATAGTCACTGTAATCAAAGGGGATTTTCCCATTTTTCCTATAATCTCATATCGGGTTCTATCATATTGAAAATTGGAGATGGACTCTGAAAACATCTTGAGTATCACTGGATTCCAAACCTTCAATCAAGTGCTATTACACCTAATGCTCTCCTAGATGTTTCTTTTGGTTTGGTCCCTCAATTAATTGACAGAGATAAAGTTCTTGGAAGGCTTCACTTATCAGCTAGATATTTACACCTGAAATTGCTGAGAAGATCTTAAAGGTCTGATTCATGAAGAGGACAAAATCAGTTGGGGCTTGCATAGGATGAGAGGTAATACTGTGGAATCAGGCTATAAGGTTGTGTTCAGCAGATCTATCCATCCCAGCTTATGAATCTATCATCCTCAAGTACCAAAATATTCAAGTGGAAAGTGGTGCGTAACATTCTTTCTACGGTCTAACTTGCTTAAAAGGCAATAACAGGTTGTTCCTTGTGCTCCATGTGTAATAGAGTGGACGAATCAGAAGTTTACCTGTTTGGTGGAAGAAAACATCAAACATGGTTGATTGGCTGGAATATAACTTTGTTCATGGGAGAAATAACTCTGAATACTAAGGTTTTGCTGACAATGTTGGAGACCAAGCAAACTCCAAAAGTTCATTTTGTTTTTCTTTAAAAAGAAAAAGCTCACCAAAGAACAATAAGTGACCTTATATACAAAACCAATAAAGGTTGGTTTGGATGACAGAATTAGAATTACAATTAATAATTATAATTTCAATTCTAATTCTGTCAAAATTGAAATTGACTAAGAATCTTAAATTTTATGTTTGGGACAAATAAAGAATTGTTATACATAATTGTAATTCTGAATTGAATTTCATGATTGCTGGAGGATACTGCTGGCGAAAGTAGCCGGATGATGTTGACAGCGATGGTGGTTGGAGCATGATGCCAACAACAATGGCCGGAGTATGCCGCTGGTGATGGGATGGGCTAAGAATGTTGTCGACAATGGTTTCCTGAGCATGCCGCTAGCAACGGTTGCCGGAGCACGTCGGCAACAATGGTTGATGGCAAATGAAATGTGAAACATTGTTTTTTAACTTTTACCTTTTGATATTTTAAAAAAAATTTAGTGGTTGGAATTGTAATTTTTAGGGTTCAAGCTAAGAATTGGAAGTAGTATAAACTAGTTAATTTTCAATTCCATGGAATTGGTACTCATAATTGGAATTCAATCTATTGTACAACCAAACAAGGTAATTAGAATTGAGAGGTTCAATTCTAATTCCAAGACATTCCAAGCACAATTCCGTCTGCCAAACGGAGGCCAAAGGTAAGCATATCCAACTTGCTAGTTAAATAGTGTGTATGCATGAACATCGCTTTCTTTGTTTATAATATTTTAGTATTTCTGCGCATAACTTAAAAAAAAAAAAATTAAGACTCCAACCTGACATCAATAGGAGCCCGCTTGTTCCCTTTCTTCTCATGATTGACTCCATTTGGTATGCCCTACGTGTTTAAGGATTATGTTTTTAAATAAAACAGGCAAAATAAAAACTCTAGAAGCTGGTAGGAAAAAAAAGTGAAAACTCATAGCCTTACCTTTCCCTCCTTCCATTTTATGGGGGTAGCAGTAATCTTTGTTGTTCCTTCTTCAAGGAAGGTAAAAGTCTTTGTAAGCTTTGTATCCTCAAAATAAGGATTGGGATTGAAATTCTGAACAAGAAATAATTAAAACTGGTTATGTTGGTAGAAAACTTAAAACTGGTTATTCTTTAATGAACTGAATAGTTCACACAGACCATAAATTTCCACAATCTACAAGTGATTCACAAATCATTTCTATAAGTAAGCAACCACTGAAGGGAGAAAGGGGGGAAAGAGGAAACACAACTTACAAGGGTGATTGAGTAGCCTGATTTCACATCTTTATAGTCTTCAACCTCAAGAGAACCCAAATACTTAAATATCTATCAAACAAGGGGTCAGGAATGAATTAAAGTGACTCAACAGGTATCTGAAATCAAAATATTGAAAGTAATTTGATGGAACCTTCAACAACACCCCGAGTAATTTACGAAAGTACATAAAGAAATTGAATGTAAAAGCAAAGACATAGTTGTCAAATTTTAGTGGATGTAAATAAAGACGTCAAACCTTTTGATCTTCCTCGTTCAGAAGCTCACCAAGGGTAGGATGACTCAAAAACTGCACAAGGAGAACAAATCAAGTAAACAAAACCTTTTTGACATCATAATAGCAAAACATTCACAATTCCTATAATTAAATTAAGGGGGGCAGCCTGGAGATATTAAGCTCCCGCTATGCGCAGGGCAGGAAGGGCCGGACCCACTATGTGGGTCAATAGTAGGCACAGGGACAGATCCAGAAAATAAATGTTGTGGGGGCCAAAAATAAATAATTTGAAATTAATTATACCCTCTCTTAATTTTATTTTTCTCAATAGAATACATAAATTTCATTAGTATCTAATACTATTTTATTTATTTTTTAACATATTAATTAGCTTATCCTTTTTTATCATTAAACTACTTATCTTTTTATTTTATTTATATATTTTAAAAGTTATATGTAAAAAATTTAAAATTTTTATGACAATAAACACTAAATAACTGCAAGCTTTAAGAGCGTGTTTGGTTTGTTTTCAGTTAGATATGTTTTTATTTTAATTACAAAAATGTCATATTGTTTTCATTTTGTTTCCTGTTTTCAAAATTTCGTGAAGGAAATGAAGAAACCAATTGAAAACAACAAAATGTTGTTTTCACCATTTCTTTCACAAAATTTTGAAAATAGGAAACAAAATGAAAATAAGATAGCATTTTTATAATTAAAATGAAAACATATCAAATTGAAAATGAAAAAAGAAAATAAACCAAACAAGCTTTAAAATTTTGAAATAAAAATGTCGAAAAATTATGTGAAATAATGTTCCTTTTGTTAGATTACATACGTTATAACAAAATTCGTCTTGCATACCTTAAATATGCATGAAGTTGTACTAGGTTTATAAAACTTGAATTGATCAAATTGGGTCAAGACTTGTTTGTACTTTTCAAACTCTAAACTAATTTATATCCCAAAATTGAATTGATATGGTGGCATTTCTCAAAGAGTGAATGGTTTTGGATTTAAAAATGTATTTAGTTAGAAGTTTAGAACCTATGGGTCACAAATTTGTTTAGGGAGTAATATTAGATATACAACTCTTTAAACATATAAACAATCACACTCATTTATTGATAGTTAAATTAACTTCTGAATTTACATATGGTCACATCATTACTTTTCTATATAGATTCATATGCAATTCAATGACTGTAATTGTAAACATTTTTTCTTTTTTGTATATATACCAAAAAGTAGTCCACCTATAGTATAGTTTTTGTTTGTATTAAAAATGTAGAGGCCAAAGTAAATATTTAAGAAAACTAAAAGTGTTAAACAAAAATTTTCATACACTACTAATTAAATTTTGGATCTGTGGGGGCCAGTGCATTCATCTCTGAGTAGGCAGCCTTACCTTGCATTTGCAAGAGGCTGATTCCACCGCTCAAACCTGTGACCTCCGGGTCACATGGCGACAACTCCAACCGTTGCGCCAATTCCCATAATTAAATTAACGAAGAAGGAAGGAAAGAAAGAAAGAAAGAAAACTCACAGCAGTCAACCAGAAGTCAGGAATAGATTTAATAGTCTCATTTCGCTTGTCATAGACTGGCTTCCGTATCTCATTGTACTTCTGCTCTATTTCGAGGACTTTATCACTTGCCTCCTCATTGATCTACAACGATGTCCATCAAACGGAAAAAGAACGAACAACCATTACAGAAATATACAAGGTTGATAAAACACGCAAGCAGCACAAACCACAGGTCCATTTAATCACGCACTGAAGCATAAATATTAAATATCAATTACATTACTTTGGCTTTATGTGATTTGGAGACTCCAGAAGTACAGGTACAGTTAGAATCAAGAAATTGCATTATGGTTTGGAATGGACAATGGAAACCTAAAACTGATTCGGCATGGAAATTGAAAGGTTCAATTACAATCTCTCAGAGTTTACCACACTATTATATAAGGAAAGTGGATACAGAAGATGAGCATGTGGTATTGGATTTGATACCTTTTCGAGCTCGTCTTGGATCTCCTGCAACTTCTCGATGGAGAGGACGAGTTCTCCGTCAATATCCTCCAAATTCTCGCCCTTGTCTGCAACTTTCAACTTCTTTGTCTTGTCGGCTACCATCTTCGCCTTCTCTGCTCTCTCTCTCTCTCTCGCGGGCGCGCACACCCAACCCCTGGTTGATCGCCTAAAACTAAAACCCTAGCTGTGTCTCGTTTCAGAGTGTGTCGTTGCAGAGTGGGGGATAGTGTGAATGAATGAATGTGATAAAGAACAGAGAGGTTAGGGTTTTTGGGGTTTATAACTTTATATTACTCGTTGATGAATACAAATCAACTATCACGTGACAAGTGTCCATTCAGAGGTATTTCCGTCATTTCGTGTTAAGATGACATGGACGTTTTGGATATACTAAATTTTGTCTGTGAATACATTAAGCCTTTGTTTGGTAAGAGAGAAATAGGGGAGAGAGGAGAGAAATAGAAGAGAAATAAGGAAGTTCTCTTATTTAGCTAGAGGAGAAATAGAGAAGAAAGAAAATTAAAAATGATGGGTCCCACAGTTTTTTCATTTCTCTTCTAAAATAAGAAGAAATGGGTAGGGATAAAAATTTGACTAATATATCATTCTTTTTGTTGTTTTATAAATAATTAAATAGGGGTAAATATGTATTTACAACAAAAATTAATTTTTTTTCTTTCCTATTTCTCTCATAATTCTCTTAATCTAAACAACTTAAAAATCTACTCATTTTTTACTCTATTTTTCTTCTCCCTATTTCTTTCTACTCTATTTTTCTCATAACCCAAACAAAGCCTAAGCCTTGGATCGGTGGTAAAGGATAGAATAAAATGGAATGGAATAAGATGGTAAGAGATAACATTGTTTAGATGTTTTAAAAGAAGATAAAAGAGAATAGTATAAGGAGGTTTTCATTCCATATTACCATATTTCTCTATTTTTCTTTCCCCCAAATTGGGAGGAATGAGATGAAATCAATTAATGTTTATAAAATATAATATCAAAATTACAAATTTATCCTAACTTAAAATAAATTTAAAAAACTCTTTCACATTTCTCATTTCACATTTCTATAAGAGTTTATAGAAAGGTACATGAAAATAAAATGTTGTTCAAAAAATTAAATTTTATAAAATAAATAATTAAGATTAATATGTATAAAGTAAGAGTAATATGGTAGTTACAAATTTATAATTCTTACCATTCTATCTTATTTCATTAGAACTTTCAAACAATAGAATGGAAGCTTTCTTTCGTTCCATCTCTAAACATCTAAACAATGGTGTGAGATTTTTATTCCACTCTATCCCAGTCCATTCCATCTCATTCCATTCCATTTCATCTATCATAAAACTTTCAAACATAGTCTAAAGAACCCATTTAGATAAACTTATATAAAAAAGTAATTGTTATATGAAATTTGTTTTTAATTTTTCTATAAAAGTATAAGATATTTTATGTTTAGATATAATATTTTTTTAAAAAATAATTATGTTTTATAAAAAAAAATATTTTAAAAAAACTCATCCAAATACACTACAATATAATAAAAGTTTTTTTAAAAAAATATTAAGAAAAACACAAATGAGCACTAATAACCTTGTGAAGAGATAAATTTAGGACAAGAAGAAGCAAACTGTGTTCACTACCATTCAAGATTAATTAGCATATATTTATATTTTTCTTTACCAAAACAAATTTTTATATTATGAATGATCTTTCAATTAAAAAAAGAAAAGTCACCTATTCAAATTGACGGTTTCCTAATTACATGTCCAGTACCAATGACCTATAGCTTTTGAGAAAGATATTCTTAATTTTGCCATGTTTGATATGTACATGAGATATATATGGCTAAGCATCCACAATAGATGTACATTTGGTCATGGAGAGGAGTTTGTGAATGGACTCAACGGAGTTAAAGAGCTTATATCATATGCTTCTTACTGACATTAATGAGTGAGTGATAGAAATTCCTACACATATCTCTTCCCTATTAATTCATGAAAGTGTAGGTGACGATAATTTTAGGTTAAATTATTTTATTGGTCTCCATATTTAAAAAAATAATTAAACAAGTCCTTATAGTTTAAAAATTGTAAATGAGTTATTATAATTTTATTTTATTTTTTAAGTAAACTACATTTATTGTTTCGGAGTATCGGTCTATAAACCTTACTATTTTTAACTTGAAATTTATAAAACCCACTCAATTTTTTTATTTGTTTAATTAATTTTAAATCGTTCTTCAACATTGATTATAAGTTTGTTTCTTTTTTATCCCCTTCAAATCTTTTGAAAAAATATTCTGGAAGCTTATATATTTATATGTTTATTCAGCATCTTTTTTGTGTGTGTGAGTATACCAGTATTTATTAATAATTAGTGGTTAATAGTTTCTTTCTATTAACTTAAAATGTAAATATAACAAGTTATTTTTATTTTTATATTTTAATTAAATGAAACACATGATGAAATATTGACTACTAATTATTAAAGATTCTAGTATCCTTATAAAAATAAATGATAACAAAAAAAATTCATGTATATATATATATATATATATATATATAAAATACTCTACTTTTACTTAGTAACATGATAGAGGCATATTATGAGATATAATGACACAATTTTATTATGTTGGAACTTATCTTTATTTGTGTAGTCCACTAATTATATATATTGAAATTTATTAGGATTTGATTTAATTTTAATTTTATTTATTTATATTGATTATTTTATCTTTATTAATTTTTTTATTTTACAATAATATAAGGGTAAAATAATAAAATAAAATAAAATCAATTCTTTTTTTAATGAGTTTTAAACATCAAAAATGTTTTCTAAATCAATTCAAATTTATTTTTTTATAATAAGTTTCAAACATATAATTTATTTTTTAAATTAAATTAATTTAATTTAAATCAATTTAATTTAATTTAGATCAATTTAATTTAATTTGTAATTAGTTTCAAACATAAGTTATGAGAAATTGCATGTACCTCCTTTGAGGTACAGTCAAAGTGACAAAGACTTTCCTCTTTCATTCTAATATGACATTTATCTTTTTTAAATTATATATTGTTATACTGTTTCATACCGTTAATTCTTATTAAGAAAATTACAGCAAGCTTGAGGTATGTCATATATTTAGGAGTTGTTATGATACAAGTTTAATATCTATTGATGAGTTGTCAATTATTTATTGATTATTAGTTTTACAATAAATACTTCTAAGTCTATTAAATATAAATAATAACTAATAAATACTTAACAACTCACATTATATCTTAAAAAAAATAAAATACCAAAGTAATCCTCGTATCTTTATTTCTATATGTGCAGAGATCCCCTTGCCCCTTTGCAAGTAGTATGTGATCCATTGTTGCACTAAAACAAATAAGAAAGCTTGTACCCTCCTTTATTATGGCATCTGGTACCAACAATCTATGATTCATTGGCACCGGGAATGCGCAATCATGAAGCTACGAAGAACTTTGAACTAAGCGCCATGCCAAAACTAGATGATGTAGCAAAGCTTAATAAGCCCACAAAAGATGTTATTCATAGAGATGCTTTAGACAGGAACCACATCTATTGGAATTAAATATAGTTACAAAATGAATATATACTATTAGACCTAAAGTCCAGTCATAAAGCAGGAGACAGAAGCTAACAAAAAAAGCAGCAGACAATGTAAAGCCAAGATCCAGCTCTATTTGGACCTGAGTGTCAAAATCTTAAGCTTGACTATCTTCAGAGGGATCAAGAAAAGGAGAGAAAAGACGAGCAAAAGAGACGGAGGATCCAAATAAAGAAATCTGATTATCTAAGAACCCTAAAAAAATAGGACATCTATCAACTCTACCTTTAACAAAGATGAATATATGCCCACTGACGATAGACACTGGACAATTTCATGTCCCCCAGGCTTCTTGACTGGAAATATCTTGATTCGAAATCACAAGTAGAAGCATTTTGTCAGCTGTCATTCTGGAACTATTCTTCCACCCCCCTTCCCCTGAGCTCTCACTGTTAGCCTGTGGTGTTGTAACCTGCAACCCAATACTGCTTCACAGCAAACAACACCTTCTCTGAAACAAGTGGACCATCCTCATGATCCACCATTTTGGTATTCCATCTCATTCCTCTCACAATTCTTTTCACCTTCATTAGCACACCCACTTGATCTCGGAATATTACTGCTCCTTCAGGCCGTAATATACGGTCCATCTCCAATAGAATGTCTTCTGCACTACACCTGTATTCATCATTTGAGTCGGGAAACGTGAAATAGTTTTCATTCCATGCCCGTCTTCAAGGCAGTTTCTACTAAAGGGTCTAACTCTACTATAAACATTTGACATGTTTGCCAATTTGTGATTATCATTTTTGTTACGGAGCTTTCATCCAGTCTATCCACGTGCTTAGATAAGACAGTATGACTAGCCATGAAAAACTACAATTACTAAAGGTAAAATTGAAAAAGAAACAAAGAAATTAACTTACTCATTTTTGTACAAGCTGAAAACACCATTTGCATGGATAAGGTCATAGGTCCTTGGATATGTGGAGAAGGCTTCACACCTGGTAGAATAGAGAAAATTACTTAACAGAACAAGGTTCTATATACCCGAAGGCAATTGTAAATATAAACCAACTAAACTCAATATTGAGAATCTATATCTAAACATAGCTGCACTAAGTTCAGATTAAAAATCTATGCATGGTAGATTATATGGAAGTCCACTGAAAGTAAAATATAATTCTTAAAGAAGAATTGCTGAACGCAAACCTAGTAGGAAAGTTCAGCCGTACATAAACTATTGTTCATCCAATACTTATGTTTCTAAGCCTTCAACTAATTATGATCAATAAGATTTTCATATAGTTTAAAGCAGACTGGAAGAGATACTTTCTCTGAGTTCTCAATCATCCAACAAATCAACTGAGAACATGTCCTTCTACAAAAAGACTTTCACCAGGCTCTCGGGTTCAGTCTTACAATAGGAAGGAATAATGCATGTCAAGGAAAAGTAGGGATGTACGTATATCAAACCCAAATTGTTATTAAACAAAGTGATAATACAATTTTATTGTCTACAGATATAGTGGTTTATCTAATCTCTTGCCTTCGATGCTTTATTCTCTTTTTACTTCATTATTTCTTTTTCTTTTCCCCTTGGTGTTGTATGCTTTCCTATCCTAAGACAAAAAACTACTATTCCTCAATAACCCGGAGACAACTATCGCTATGCTGATTATCTGTAGCAAGCATATTGCAAACAGTGAAATGCAAATCTTTGAAACTTGACTGACATGTAGTTTAGCAGAAAGACACCCAATAACTTTTTGTTCTTTAAGAGAACAGATGACCAGTCAAAATTTTGAATAAATCACCCAAAACATATTCCTATTTGATTAGTTTAAAAAATTTCAATACACAAAACGCCATGCCATTTGCCAGTTCTCTTTGTCCAGTGGAAGGGAAAGGCTACTCTAATCCTTGAGTTGACAACTTAATTTATAATTAGAAGGATAAACTTATAGAAACCTATAAGCAACTCAATAACAAGTTACATTGGGAGAGGACAGATTAAAGAAAACCATGTCACAGAAGTTACCAATCGTGATAAATGCCAATCAATCCACGCTCGAATATAATAGCCAGTGTAGCTTTCTCAGCAATTGTAGGCACAACATTCATAACCCACAATTTGGGAGAATCCAGGACAGCAGCAAAACTTCCCAGACCAGCATTCATGTCCATGATGTTGCGATACCTCCCAGAGTCAATGATTTTGTTGATCCGCTTGTAAGCATTTACATGCTTCTTCCATGATCGGTTGTCCTTCCTGTATACCTCCTCAGATACACCAGGAACGAATCCGCTACTTATTCTGTAAGGAACAGCATTGAGTCTCTCTGGGAATGGCTTCCATGAACCACTAGCTCCAGGAGTTACACACTTTTCCATCTTCTTGTACCTAGACAGTGGCAGATCTTTCAGATAAGTATTGAAACCAATAGTCCTATAATCCAAAGGTTAGGGATTATACTGGTAAGTTTACATCATAAAGGACTGAAGCTCTGACCCCCAGAAAAACCATGCTTCTCAAAGACTCATATTATCTTGAAAGATACCATTTTCCCAGTCCTATAATCCAAAGGTTAGGGATTATACTGGTAAGTTTACATCATAAAGGACTGAAGCTCTGACCCCCAGAAAAACCATGCTTCTCAAAGACTCATATTATCTTGAAAGATACCATTTTCCCAGTCCTATAATCCAAAGGTTAGGGATTATACTGGTAAGTTTACATCATAAAGGACTGAAGCTCTGACCCCCAGAAAAACCATGCTTCTCAAAGACTCATTATCTTGAAAGATACCATTTTCCCAGCCATGAAATAATTCTTACATAATGCGTATAGAATAAAACTCCAAATTTCCTCTCGAATTATTTCAATGACAAAGCTTAGGTAATATGTTTGGAACTTGACACTGGCAAGTAGCAACTCAAGACAGAAAAGTATTGTCAATTTTTCAATAGGTTTTATGTTCTGTGATTAAGAAAGTATGAAACACACAGAAATTTAAGCAGTTATTTCAAATTGAAATACATATTTTCCTTTGAAGATGCAAAAAACATAATCTAGTGCAAGAGTAATAATAAGTATCTGACTTTCTAACCATTAGTTTTTATCTTGGGCAATAAGTATTTAATGAAACAAAAAAAGAAGAGGGGGAAAAGTCGAAGTGAAGCAACTTACCAGACATCATCAGCAGTTGTAGATTCACATATTGTAGGTTGAGTATCTTGTTCACTGCATTCATCATAATTTAATCTTTTTCTCCAGATGGCAATTTGACCATTCTCATGTTTCTTTTCCCAGCAAAGAAGTTTAGCAATATCTTCAATCTTCATTTGCTCCTCCTCAAGTTCCTCTTCAGGACGCTGCCATGGTCGGTAGTTATTCTTCCAGTTGATAGGAGGACCAGCAAGTATCCAGTAACCACCAGGTCTAAGAACTCGGTCAACTTCCATCATGTACATTCCATCTGTGAAATTTTTTCAACAATTACAGTTTAAATATATTATTGACAACCTAAAACACGAAGTACTTCTTCTGTTAAGGAACCATTAAACAGTAAGTCAGTAACTAAGAAAACAAGAAACACAATGAATCAAAAAAATCAGACAATAATCTATTCAAGAAAAGGGGACTTAAAAAATCATTACAAATCCATAGGCCATGGTTTTTGTACTTCAAATTATTACTTTATCATAGGCCACTATAAACAAATGCAAGTAGCTAACAAGCCAATGTTTAAGTTGTTAAATTAAATTTCATAGAAGGATCAGCAAAATCAATGTGGTCTAGCTGTACCAGGCTTGGAATCATTATAATGCATGCATATATTATAAAAATATTTCCTTTTTCATCCTTAGAATCCCTAATGGCCTAATGAATCATTTCCTAAAATGACACAAAGAAATTTTATTAGTTTAACCAAATGAAATATTTTAATTGTCCTAGGCCAGAAACATCATAATTATTCTCACCATCTCCACCCCATGGAATCAAACAGCAAGAACAGTGTGCCATGTCAAAAGATCCAGAAGGGAACGGCAGCTTTATAGTTCCAAGAACACCAATGATTGCTGGAACACCTCTTTCCAAAGCAAATTGTACTTGAGCTTCATGAGAGTCCCTTGGTGCAATTGACATTGCAATTACATTTTTCTTAAACAGGTATGCACCCCAACTTGCAGCCTAGCACCATCCATCACCAACAAATGAGCTAGAATATACATAAATATGGAAGGCACATACGGGCTCAAAATTTAAAAAGGAAAAAAAGGAAAGAAATAATTGTGTTTAAATAAATGAGAAAATTTTGTATGGATGTAGCATTCAGAAGCATAAGGCTCCACTACGGGGTGCCTAACTGCTTATAACTTATGGCCAGGTATGATGTCTCATTATGGACCAGAATGTCTCCACACAAACATTATGTAGATAAACAACAAAGCAGACTCAACCAAAACAAGGGTGCTTACTTGATTTGACTTACCCCACAGCCAGTATCTAATGCAGTTCTAACCATTCCATTGTCCATCGGGATAACGGATGCAAGTTCATCAATATAAGCATCAGCTCCCTAGGGAAACTGCGTTCCTCCACCCGGGAACCTGAAAACATTTCCTTCATACTGTATCCAATTCTGCACAGCCTTCTTGACTGTCAGGCTCTTGTAAGGTGCATTTGCATAAGGTACATAATCACGACTCTTGGGCCATGGGAATGCTGTTGCATATCCTCTAGGTGCAGCTATGAGACAATGCAGCTTTTCTTCTTGAGGAGGGCAGTGCCTTTCTCTGTAAATCATATTTTCTCGGGGGAATGTCATTGCTCATGTTTGATCATGACAGGGCGTGTAATCAATGTAGCGATCGTCACATGGCTTGAACTCCTTGACTTCTGTTTCAGAGTCATCAGCTGTTCCAGCATCTCCATCATGGTGGGTCTCATAGTTTAGATTAGAGAGAATACTCAATCTGTCTTTCTAGTAACCTCTACAGCTATGCTGTCTCCCTTTCCAAAACCACTACGTTGCCGTGCACCCACTATATAGAAGAAACCACACAAGCCAACCATAACGAAAACTGACATTGACGTCTTATTTCTATTGTCTCCCGGGTTCCCTTTTGTTGCCATCATAGATTTTTATTTTCACCAAACTGTAGATTGTATATAATCGCTACACGTTTGACGCGAAAATATATTAATGCATAAACAAGAACTGACAGGTAAGATGGTCATTTAGATCAATTCAGTCAATGACAAAAACAAACAAAAGTCTGCAAGCCTTCTTAGAATTTGAGTTTGAGCTTAATTCAACTCTAAAAGCTAGCTCATGGAGTGAGGGTTACCCCCTTCACGCCCAGAACTGAACATCTAGAGCTTAAAACTTACAGGACTAGACATCTGCGGGTGGCCCAACGGATTTCAGATAGGCTCTAATACTATCTTTGAATTTGGGTTTGGGCCTAACTCAACCCCAAAAGTTAACCCATAAATTGAGGGTTGCCCCCCACTTATAATCATTATTCAGACTATATCATTATTCAATGAGGGACTCTCAACATGCCTCGTAATCAGATAATAGATTTCAATGATTGCACAAGGTAAAAAAAGTTTTTTTTTCTGTATATTTACATAATTCCACGTTCTGACAAATTAAAAAAAAAATTCTTTTATTTCTGCATAGTTTATATTGAATGCATCAAACTGTTCTTACACGTTGGAGGAAAATTTAACAGAAAAGGAGAATTAAAATTAAAGATATGATTAACGATGTGCTGATGAAACCGAACCCACCTTTCGGCTGAGCGCAACAGAATTGAAGTCAACTTAATTATGAGAAAACTAGCAAAGACCTCGACCTCTTATCTTTTTTCCCCTTCGGTTTTCTCAGTAAAAGAAATTTTTTTTGAATCAAGCAAAACACTAGAGAGAATGAAGTAAAATTTGGGATTTGATTAATCAACGAGTTTCTTTAATCAAACTCACCCTCCCTCGCTTAAAAAAAAAATTCAAAAGAAAAAGAAAATTAGCTTTACCCGTTAATTAACAATCATTAAAATGGTCCAATAACAAAATAGGAAAATCTGAATGAGGAAGGGGGAATGCTTACAGGTATAAGGGAGCAAAAATAGAAAATCCTGAGTGGGGCCTATGGAATCAAGTACAGAGCTTCATGTTGGGCAATGGATCCATGGATGGTGAGAGAAAATGTGGGAGTGGGAGATTTGAAATTTGGGCAATGGCGAATTGGCGATAGATAGGATTTGGATTGCAGAGTATATGTGTGTCCCCTAGACAACAGTACTTTTATGGTCTGGTATAAAGGAGGGATTGGGGAGAGGAGAGATTTTAATGAAGAAGAAAGGATAGGAGGAAAAGGGAAAAAGAGAGTTTAATTTTATGTATATTTAGTTAGAGGAGGAGAGGAAAAGAATTTTAATAAAGGGAAAGTATAAATTTATCTTTTTATATAATTATAATATTTAATGTAATATTTAATTTAAAGATATTTTAGTCTATTTTTTAACATATATTTTCTCTTCTCCTAATCTTTTACTTTTAAAAGAGAGTTAAAATTAATTTAGGAGAGATTTTATTCTTTTTTTCTTTAAAAAATTAAACCAAATACATAAAATTTAAAATAATTCTTCTACTTTTTCCTCCCTTCGCCTTCGCCTTCGCCTTCCCTTTATTTCCTTCTGTTTGTTTCTTGTGGCTGTGTCCGTAAGCCTAAGGCGTTGTTCCGACAAGTCCGAGGACACGCAAATAGCTCACTGCGTCAGCTTCAATCCTTCAGTCACTCTTTCGTAGGAATAAGATAGGGAAAATGACCCTCTGGTTGTTTTCAAAAATTAATTAATTATTTAATTAATTTAATTAATAATTTATATAAAGTTAATTAATAATTTATTTTTATTTTTAATACTTAATGCATAATTAATTATATATAAATTATTAATTAAATATTTAATTAATTTTTAAAAAGAATTAAATTATTTACTTTTATGGCTAAACTAGACTTAGGGATCATTCTCCCAATAACATATATAGGAATATTTCATTGGTTAGTTAACAACAACCCTTCACTTTTGCCCAATCATAGGTCAAAAGACTCACAAGTCACAACCCTTCAAATTCAATTCTCTCTTGCTATCCGCTTTATTAATTTATTCAATTAAAATTATAAAATATAAAAAATCAAATAAAAACTAAATGTATAGAGTCACATTAATTTTAGTTATCCAAATATATAAGTAAGCATTTTAATTTTTTATTTATAAATATAGCAAATTAATTATTTAAAAATATATATGTTATCAAATTAATTTTTAAATATTATATTTTTGTTATTAAATTAATTGTTAAAAGATAAATTAATAATATTAATTATTATTTAATAATTAATGTAATATCACTGATAAATAATCGTGTTTAATGTGAAAATTGATTCGAGGACCTTTAAAAAAAAAAGATTGTACTCTAATGCAGTGTTGTGTCCAACTAGCCCAGCTACGAATTGCTCTATAACCTAATTATAGTTTATGGTTAGAATGGATTGAGTTCGTCAAAATTGAATAAAATCAATAAATTGCTAAGTTTAAGCCCTTTTTGCATAACAGGCTAATAGAAGGCCTTCAACTCTATCGTATAGCAGGCCAGCAACACACCGTCATCGCTCCTAGTCCCATTGAATGCTTGCCAACTTTCCAATTTTGTCTCTGTGCACCGTCGTCGCCACACCACCCTATCGTTGTTGCATGTCATCACCACACCATTGCTACACAACTTCTACAATATAGATCATAAGTCTTCTACTTCCTTTAAACTTTTCCTTGAGCCACTAACCGTAAAATTATCTATCTTTGATTTGAAAATAGGATGAATGCCACTAAACCGCGTAAACGTAAAAATGTTCCAATTTTTAACTTATGTGGGCCATGGTAAAGAGTTAGAATGATGAACCTACAAAACTTTACCAATCAAATACAAAAACATTTCATAAATGAAAAGTAAACATATAAGAAAAATGACCCTATTAGACGTAGATTTTTTTTAAATTTATAATTTGTATATTTTATTATTAGTAATATATTTATATATAAATTATAATATAATTATGATATTCAATTCAATTAACAACTTAATTGATTGAACTTAAATTGAAAACTTTTTCAGTTTTCAGTCGGATTCGATTTTAATAATATAAACAACTTTATATTTATTTTATAATGAAATATTTATAGGTGCATTCAGTAATCAGTATTCATGGTTGGCATGGCAGGATACTGGTCTCGTGGCTCTGGGATTATCAATTGTAACAACTAACAAGCAGGTTTTGTTTCAAAATTCTACCACTATACCGTAATTTAGATTAGTCAGTATGTCCTAATTATCTTCTAACGCGTGAAGAAAAACATTACATCCAATTTCCCACTCCAGAACAGCTTTATAGTTCTGTTCTCTCTGATGAGACAAACTTATATAATTTATTTTAGCATTCAAAGATCAAAAAGAATAAATAATCTAATAATTTGTTCTAGATTTTTTTTTTCCCAGACACCAACCCTTCTAATTAATTGCTCGTTAAGATGTACTCTTGTCTGGCTAGGCACAGGGAAATCAATCGAATCAATAAAATCACTTCAATAAAACAGTCGCTGTAAAATCTCATGTAGGAATAGATAGCAAATATAGATTGATACTAATATCTGCACAACCATACTGGAGAAAAAATAATACCGCTAATTAAAATTCTTAACTTCATTTACTGCCTTTCTGAAAAAATGGGTAGGACTAGGAACAATAATTTCAAGGCGTAGACACAAAAGTCACTTAAAAAGGCACCAATAATCCGCAAAAGCTGGATAATATACTTTACTCATTGTTCAGTAAACATTCATCATCATCATCATCTTCTAAGTCCAGTCCACCATTTACTGAAGGTACTTACCAAAAATTTTCATTTGAAGCTGTTGCTAATTGGCTTTCCGTCATGAAATACTTCAAGTCATTGCTATCATGCTGCACCCTCCCAGTAATCTCCAAGCACAAGCCCTTGCTTAGGCCATTGTTTGATTGTCTATCTTTAGCAGACTTCTTACTGAAACCCAGGTCCACAAAAACCGGTTGAATCCTAAGAGTTGGGTTTGGTTTAATACGGTTCACTTCCCTTTCATCCGGTGGACGTAATATTCTATTGTCAGACTGTAATTCTGAAACTTCATCTTCATTCAGAAGGACCTGGAAGATATAAATTAGAATCCAAAATTAAAAGCAGACATTCCGCATAAGACTGGGTTTGCCGTAAACAAGCATACAAAGATTGCTACATAAGCAACAACAATGAAAAAAGGTGAAAAAGAAAAATGTATATAATACTTCCTAGTTTAAGTTACTACTCAAAACTACGTATAGATCACAATAATTAATAGCATCTGACCCTAAAAGGACTTTTGGATGTCACCTTCAAGAATTCCATTCAGTAAAAATTATAACTCGTAATATGTGAAGCCACTAAAACAATGGAACAAGCAAGATAGCTTGAGATACATCTGCAGATAGCAGGAAAGAATCACACATAAAAAGACATTTGTTTCCAATCCTACTCATAAGATAATTTATGCTGCAGAAACAACTAGTAACTTTAAGCAAGACCAAATGGCTAAAATATAAACCTTGCGGCCAACTAGATCAAAAGTCACAACAACTTTATTCCGTTTGGCTCGCTCGGCTTCTTCCATCTCCTCTTGTTTCTTCTTCAACAGTTCTTTATCCTGAAGAAAGAAGACAAAATTGAATCACAGTTGAACGTGACATAAAAATAGTGTCTGATGTAAACGTGTTTACAAGTTGCAAACAAAATAGAATACCTCCTTTGACAACCAACTGTTCCCATCAATCTCATAGTAGTCACTTTGGTCATCAATAACTGTTGTACGAGCTGCAGAGTCTCGGTCATATTCGACAAGCCTCTTTGCATAAGCTTCAGCAGCAGCTTCAGTATCTGACAATGGAGGCAAACTTTCTTCCAGACCAGCATATGTGCTGCCCTCTCTCAACACAAGCGCCCCACAGAAATTGCACGGTCCCTCTCCTTCTTGTTCACAGACTATTTTGCCACAAGATAAGCAGTTGCTGATCAGCCTGTGACGACGTGCTTGACAAGAGCAGGGTCTTCCCTGCTGGAATACAATTGACCCTTTGGCAGCCTCAGCAAGTGAAATAGCTTTCCCAGCTTTCTTCTTTTTGGAATTCACTTGGTTTCCTTTTTGTGATGTTCTTGATTCACTGCCTAGAGTTGGATTCTGATTTTCCTGATTACTGACAACTGCATTCTTGTTGGGTTCTGCATGATAACTGCGGACTGTCACTGCTTTTGGTGCTCTCAATGATTTCTTGGGTCCACTTGCAGATGCCTCAACTGAAGGCGGTTTGACATACGCATGTAATTTGGTAGTTGGAACATCTGAGTTGGTGCTGAATTCTGAGTGACCTCTCCGACGTAAATATTCTTCAATCACAGTTTTCCCTGCTTCCTGACCAATTATATTCTGCAAACGAAAATAAAGATAAAGCTATTCAGAGTTAAATCTTCTGCTAAACAGAGACATAATAAGATTCCATTCACTGATATAACAGAGAATCTGTTGCAAGGCCCAGCACAAAAAATCAGCTAAGGGTTATTTATTAATAAGATGCATCGTAAAGATATTCAGAACAGTTCATTGTTGAAGTTTAATTTTTGTCCTTCTAAATCAAGAAATAAGTGATTAATTTAGTTACAATCTTCATGAAAGCCTTATGTCTCAGGTTTTCAATGAGCCAAACGGTTTGTGCTTTTATTTGTGTAACTCAAGTTACGAGCAAACAATAGTTGCTGCCAGAAACACGAATTATGCAGAAACAGCCTTAACTTCGACAAAAAAAAAACTGACATCAAATGGAAAAGAATTAAAATCTGGGACTTTTGTAGTTGAAACTTGAAAGCCTTAATGTCTTAGGTTTCTAAACAAAAAAAATGAAAAAAGGCTCCCCCCAAATTATGAACATAACCATGATGGTTGCCAAGGACAAAATTATGCAGAATTTCAGATATTGCATACCAGATCCCATCACACATTTTTTCTTCTTCACAAATTCATGCAATCAGAATAATCCATAGCCAAGAAAGCAGCATGGGAACAGCCCTAAATTAACTTAGGAAACATGGATGATGAATGAAATAAGCAATCCCTTGAAGTTTGATTACCACCTAAAAAACCATGTCAGATATGTGACCCAAGAATTAAACAGCATCTAAACTTTTGCACTAAAAGGAAATTAAAAGGATGAGAAAGCAAGGTTCTCAAACCAGAACTGTCTCTTTGGGCACAGTCACTAGCAGAACAAACTTTAAAAAAAAAAGTAAACCCGAATCTTATACTTGAGCCAGCAGCCAAGGCATAACAGGTCAGCAGGTTTTCAAATTCATCTGTACAGAAACCAAATTCAGGATGAACACGTTCCGCAAAAACTCTCAAATGATGAATGCAGCGTATGCGACAAGAGCCAATGAAAATTTTTAGAACAGATCATGAACGCGCTTAAGGGTTTAAGCACAAAGTATTTGATAGAAAACAATTTTATCCTATAAACTTAGATTCGCCCTTTGCCATCTATTAATTCTTTTAAACATGAAACACTACTTGAGGCGTTAATGAATATGAAGTATGAACCAACAGAAGCATATTCACTCCAAAACCAAAGTATTCCATCAGGTATGGATGTCTGACAATGAAGGCCTTAGCCCAAATTATTGACGCTAAATATAACTTAACTTGAGATGCTCTTGTTTCTCTCAGATTTTGGCATCTCAATGTTAGATAAGCAGTCACGATGTGGAAAATGTATAGCACGAATTTAGCCATCAATAATATTCGAAGTCTGAAGTCTCTCTTAACAATAATGTCAATTAAAAAAAATTCGTAATTGATTCATAGCAGTTCGATACCCACTTAGCAAATAATAATAATAAATAAAAAAAGGGCATAGAATGGATCAAACTGAATTAGCATATTGATATGATTCCGAAAGAAAAAGAAAAAAGAGGATATAGAAAGTGGTGTGTGGAGGAGAAGATGAGAAAGGAAGAGAGGTTAGGTTACGTCAAGGTACTCTTTAGCATCTCGGGGCTCAGCAAGGTCACAGTAAGAAACCAGTCCTTTTATGATCTCTTCATCCAAACCTATACCCAACCCTGTTTCTACCTTCTCACACAACTCTACCAGCGCCTTCTCCAACCACTGTCCCGCCGATTCCATCTCCTCTCTTCTCTCTCTCTCTCTCTCTCTTCTTCTTCTTCTTTTCTTCTAACGATGATATTGTACTTCGCGGGTATGCATCTTTTTTACATGTGCGGACCTGATCTTGCCATGTGTCCATCTTCAACCGCATGATAAACACGTGGGTCCATTATATGATGAATGCAGCGAACCCTCCTTACCCCTCCCCATCGTATTCGTGCCTCTCTCTCTCTCGTCCATAATCGAAAACATTGCACCCACTCCAAAGGTGAGTAGATTCTCAACGACCTATTTCACCATTTTCAACCACACATTGGCTTCTTACACACGCATATAAAAGTTTGATTTTGAAAAACCAAGCTTTTTTTTCTTCTTTTTGTTGACAATCTAGAGAGAGATAACAGTACCAAAATCATTTATGTTTGGTTGATGGATTTCATGTGGTGTTTATACGAATGTCTTATGCACCAAAATCAACTTGTGCTTGGTTGATGGATTTCATTTTTTTTTTCTTTCTGTAAACAATTGTCGGGGCTCTGTTATTTTTGAAATGAGTCCTTCTTTGCTTCCCACACATGTTGCTGCTGTTGTAAAATGCCAAAAGGATCCCCTCAAAGCGCTTCAAATGTTCAACTCCGTGAAAAAGGAAGATGGGTTCAAGCACACGTTATTCACTTATAAGTGCATGGTTCAGAAGCTTGGGTTTCATGGAGAATTTGAGGAAATGGAGAACATGCTTTCGGAAATGAGAATGAATATTGATAATAGCTTATTGGAGGGAGTGTATATTGAAGCCATGAGGAACTATGGGAGGAAAGGGAAGATACAGGAAGCTGTTAACATATTTGAACGGATGGACTTTTACAATTGTGAGCCATCTGTTCAGTCATATAATGCCATTATGAATACACTAGTTGAGCATGGGTATTTCAATCAAGCCCACAAAGTGTATATGAGAATGAGAGATAAAAGGATTGCTTCTGATGTGTACACCTATACCATCAGGATAAAATCCTTCTGTAGGACAAGCAGGCCTCATGCTGCTCTCAGGCTACTTAATAACATGCCTTCCTTGGGATGTGATTCCAATGCGGTAGCATATTGCACCGTGGTTGCTGGATTTTATGAATATAATCATCAAGTTGAGGCATATGAATTGTTTGATGAAATGCTTGGCCGATTTATATGTCCTGATATTACTACGTTTAATAAGCTTATACATACACTTTGTAAGAAGGGTCTTGTCCAAGAAAGTGAGAAACTTCTCAACAAGGTTTTGAAGAGGGGGATTTCTCCTAATTTGTTCACATTCAATATCTTCATACAAGGGCTTTGTAGAATAGGTGCTCTTAACAGGGCTATTAGATTGTTGGGTAGTGTGTCAAGGGAAGGCCTAACTCCTGATGTCGTCACCTATAATACATTAATCTGTGGACTGTGTAGACATTCTCAGGTTGTAGAAGCTGAGAGATATTTGCATAAAATGGTTAATGATGGATTTGAGCCTGATGGTTTCACCTATAATAGTATTATTGATGGATACTGCAAGGCGGGGATGATACAAAATGCAAATAGGATTCTGAAGGATGCAGTTTTTAAGGGTTTTATGCCTGACGAGTTTACTTATTGTTCCTTAATTAATGGGTTATTCCAGGATGGAGACCTAGACCATGCCATGGCTGTCTTTAAGGATGGACTAGGAAAAGGTTTAAGGCCAAGCATTATTGTTTACAATAACTTAATTAAAGGGCTATCTCAGCAGGGTCTTATTTTGCCAGCTTTGCAATTGATGAATGAGATGGAAGAAAATGGTTGCCACCCCAATATTTGGACTTATAATTTAGTTATAAATGGCTTGTGCAAGATGGGTTGTGTAGCTGATGCCAATAATCTTATCAATGGTGCTATTGCCAAAGGGTGCCTCCCAGACATATTTACCTTTAATACTTTGATTGATGGCTACTGTAAACAGTTGAAGTTAGAAAATGCAATTGAGATAGTAAATAGAATGTGGAGTCAAGCTGTGACTCCTGATGTTATCACATATAACACTTTGTTGAATGGGCTCTGCAAGGCTGCAAAATCTGAAGAAGTAATGGAGATTTTCAAGGCAATGGTGGAGAAGGGATGTGCTCCAAACATAATTACATACAACATTCTCTTAGAAAGCCTTTGCAAAGATAAGAAAGTAAATGAAGCTCTAGATTTGCTTGGGGAAATGAAAAACAGGGGTTTGACACCTGATGTTGTTAGTTTTGGCACATTGATCACTGGGTTCTGTAAGATTGGGGATCTTGATGGTGCTTACCAGTTATTTAGAAAGATAGAAAAACAATATGAGGTTTGTCATATAACAGCAACATATAACATCATAATTAATGCATTTTCTGAACAGCTCAATATGAATATGGCAGTAAGGCTCTTTTCTGAGATGAAGGAAAATGGCTGTGACCCAGACAGCTATACTTATCGGGTCATGATTGATGGCTTTTGCAAAACGGGAAATGTTACTTACGGATACAATTTTCTGTTGGAAAATATTGAAAAGGGGTTTATTCCGTCACTGACAACATTTGGGCGGGTTTTAAATTGCCTGTGCATGAAGCACAAGGTTCACAAAGCAGTTGGTATCATCCACCTTATGATACGAAAGGGCATCGTCCCAGAGATTGTGAATACAATTTTTGAAGCTGATAAAAAGGTGGTAGCATCACCTAAGATTGTTGTAGAAGATTTGTTGAAGAAGGGCCATATAACTTATCATGCTTATGAACTACTATATGATGGCATAAGAGATAAAAAGATACTTAAGAAAAGACTCCCAACTGTGAATTCTCTTCATCCAGGGACCAGGTCATCAGCTGTTGATTAGAAGACAATTTCATTGGAAAGTGATGACTAGACTTCCTGATCTGCAGCTTGGTTCCAACTTCCAAGGATGTTAGGAGCTTCCAGTAGACATCTACTATGATGGTGAACTTATGGATTCTTAACATGAACTTAATGGAATGCCTTGTTCATTTCGTTATTCAATGTTACTTTACTCCCAGACTTCATGCCATGCTCAGAAAGTTTGGTCCAGGTATTTCTGCTATCTATGCTATTGCTTCTTTAGAAATAGTTGATAGTTTGTTGTATTAATATTCATATTTACAACAGAACACTAGTTGATTTGAAGGTATTGGTAATCTATCCCATTCATACAACCTTCCGTTGCACCACTTTGTGATATGTCAATACTATTTTCTTCCTGAACCAAATCTCTTTTCTGTTCCAATTAATTGAGTAACGTTTAAAAACATAAACTAAGCAATTTTTATGAATTTATTATTCATAATCAATGTTTTCTATGATGACTCTGTCAATACCATAAAAGTTCTACAATTACATAAAGCTAATTAAGATATTCTACAATTGCATAAAAATTCTGCATGATTAGGTGTAATGCTACTTAATTGGTTTTGTTCCCTTTGATGAAATGCTTTCAACCTGTTGCTAAACTTTGTACTTGAAATGTGATAAATTGGTACTGTTTGCCTACAAAATGTTGCAGCAGTTTGGTTGTCCTTGTTAGCTAGTTTAGGTATGTCAATGGGTGCTCTCGAGCCTATTGGTGACTGTATTGGTTCTTATTTTGAGGCTTTGGTTTTGGTTTATTTTGCAGACTATCAACTGCAGTATGTAATCCTATTTCATGTGAATATGTCGATAACAATTGGACTATTTTCTTGGTACATAACACAAAATATATCAAGTTCAGGACAAGGTGTGTAACACATACCTACCACACTTGAGGACAAGAATGATTCTCACTCCCTTCTTCAGTCCTCAACAAACAAGAAAGGAAGATAGCTGCTACTTTTATAGGATTCTATTTCAGTTTTATAGCATGGAAATTCTAATATAAGTTGTGCTTGTATAACGATGGTAAGCTCCTTTCAAGTTTTGATTGAGATGTACGGTATGTAGTCAATAATGGTAGAATTTTAGAAATGGAAGTATAACTGCTTGGCTATAGTATCAAAGGTCTAATAAGATTATTCTGGTTCTACTTAAAATTGCCAATTTGTACTTGTCTTTATGAGGAAGTATAACTGTTCTCTACTCTCCCCAATAATTCATAACCTTCAATGCCCTTATTGTTCTTATTCACTTTCATATTAGCAGGTTTACTCCCCATACTAGATCTAAAAAACTGTTTACTGTTTCAGGGAGATCCGATGAAAGAACCCATATCGGGGATTTGCATCTTCTTGATATCAAAACGTAATGCTACTTCTTTTGCCCATTTGCAAGCAAAACATGATTTGCATCATCTTGATGTCAAAACATGCTACTTCTTTCAGATTGTTAAGAAGGTTCTGAAAATTCAGAAAGCCAAGGAAAAGCAGGCATCAACAAGCTAAGAGGACGCGCCTCTTTCACCTTATTCTTTTTCTTTTTATTTCCCCTTAAGAGCGGCTAATGATTTACAATGAGAATGAGTCCTTATTAAATCCTTGTACCCGTTGCTGACAAGTCATATTCAGTTTTATGATGCATTGGCTGACACTATATGACCTATCTGCTATGATTTTTGAAGCATACTAGGTCGGATCCAATAAAAATCCTTGAGTCTTGGAAAGACGAACATATTAAAGGTTTTAAAGTCCCTTTATCTTTCATTGCAATGTATATTATCTCAACGAATTAGATTGAAGATTGAGAATATGATGTAAATTAATTGCAATAGCCGTTGACATATGCGGCCAGGAAGATCAAGTTAAGCCGTTCATAAGTAGATTTTGTGAAGTGTAAACCACCGGAAGAGTCTTGCCAAATAGAAGAATTTTAGTTTCATCTTGGAAGACATTCTTGTGTGCTTTGGTGAAACAAAAAGAAAGCTAAAGAGGAATCAAAACTATCAAGGAATCTAGACATGATACTTTAATAAGAACATTACTAACTGTCATAATTCTCTTGCTCTCTCCTCTTTTTTGTTTACTTAATACCTGGGGGTAGGGGTAGGAATAATATAATATGACATGGGCTGTTGTTTCTTTCATTTGAAAATAGAGCAGGGGAGGGAATGAACAGGTTCGAACAATCGTTGAGCAAGTGCATCACGCTCAAATCCGCCAAGCAAATGCACGCCATTGTCTACAAATGCAAGCTACTTCTCCATCTTCGATGCTATCCACTATGCTCGCCGTCTCTTCCTACACTTCCCCAACCCCCGGATGCTTTCATGTACAAACACTCTCATTCGGGGACTTGCTGACCCTGAAACGCCTCATAATTCCCTTTACGCCTTCATTGAAATGCCTCACCAATCGACCCTCTGATCAGTATGTACGCGGAATAGCAGGCCTTGCTATGCATGGTCATGCAGAAGAGGCAATACAACTTTTTCATTAGATGGAAGAGTGAGTTAGGCCTGACTGTATTACCTTCATCTCTCTCCTATATGCTTGTAGCCATACTGGCTTCGTTGAGCAACAGTGTGCTTATTTTTCTAAGATGAAGAATATGTAGGTTGTATAGTATTGAACCCGCCATTGAGCATTATGGTTGTATGGTTGATCTGTACGGTCGAGCTGCTAGGTTGCAGAAGGCCTATGAAGTTGTATGTCAAATGACAATTTCACCTAATGCAATCATTTGGAGGCCTCTCCTGGGGCTTGTAGCATTCAGATTTCATGGTAATATTGAATTGCAGAGCTTGTGAAAGCAAGGCTTGCTGAAATGGATCCAAACAACTCTAGTGACCTTGTACTACTCTCAAATGTATATGCCATTGTAGGGAAATGGAAGGATGTTGCCAGCATAAGATGAACAATGTCTGAACAAAGCATGAAAAAATCTCCTGGTGGGAGCATGATTGAAATTGACAAGGTCATTTATGGTTTTGTGGCAGGTGAAAAGCCAAATGAGATTACAGAAGAGGCTCATAATAAACTGAGGGAAATAATGTTGAGACTCAGAGCAGAAGTGGGTTATGAGCCACAGGTAAGAGAGTGTTTTGCAAGATATTGAAGAGGAAGAAACAAAAGATTCACTGTCTAAGCACAGTGAGAAGCTTGCTGCAGCTTTTGGAATAGCAAAACTTCCTAAGGGAAGGATTTTAAGAATAGTGAGGGTTTGTGGAGATTGTCATACCGTGATGAAGCTGATTTCTAAAGTTTATCATGTAGAAATCGTTGTGAGAGATAGAAGCCGCTTCCTCATTCAAAGATGGTTTTCGTTCTTGCAGAGACGACTGGTGATAGGGTGATTGATCAAGTAGTTTACCTTGACTGCTCTTGTTCATAAAGAAAAATGAAAAATACGCTAGTTAATTATTACCCCATCTTCTCAGAATTGGCTGTGCTAGATAGCTGAATGCTGGCAACATCATAGAGGATTGACAAAGATTAGTGTCATCATCTACCAGCGGCCTCCGCCTTGTTCTGAATCTTCTGATCATCCAGATTATGGCATACTGCAGAAGTACAGACAATTAGAAGAGCTAATATTTAGTTGCTAGAACTTCATATTTCATTCAGATTGTGGATGTAGCCTATTAGAGAGGCATCCTACTCGACTGGGGGTATGTGGATAGAGTGCATGAACTTCATTTACCATCCCTATCAAAATTCAAATGATTAACATTCCAGAGATCATTTGGTGGCAATGCTAGGGGTCAATTCCCCAACAGTCATTGTAGCAATACAGTTGGAGAGAGAAAGAAATAAAACAAATGGATCTTACAATTTGAAATTAGTGAAACCTACTTTTTTGTTTCTTTTCCTCTCCCCCTGTATCTACTATAGTCAGTGACTGCAGGAGATCCTCAATTCTGCAGTAGAGCTTCTAATGGCATTCATGAAAGAACTTTCTCCACATATATATTGAAGCTTATTTTACATATGTTAGGTCATATTCTCTCGGCTTCTATTGCTTTTCTAGCTTCGCTCTACTCATCCCTTCTAGATATATTGCCTTTTTCTACTTGTTAGTTGGAGAAATCGGATGTTCTGTACATAATGTGAACCAAGGTGTTTCCACGCACAGAGAAGCAATATATTGTTTGACACGTCTTTCTAAAGTATTCAATTTGAGGAAACCCCTTCACAGGACGTCCCCCCTCCTCTCTCTTTTCTGGCTTAAAGGAAGTCAGTCACCTTCTTTAACCATACATAACTGGTGTTTCGATTGATTGTAGACCTTGCTTCCCGTTAGTATTCTGTCTAAATGATCTTGGAATTATTACTCAAGGGTGAAGTGTGGGTCTAAATGATCTTGGAAGTATTACTCAAGGGTGAAGTGAGGGAAATAATTGTAGAATGTAAACTAACTTTCAAGTGTTACTCAAAAGTTGAAATGAAGTGCCGTTTGACTTCATTTGACCTTAAATTTATTTTCTTTTATGTCAGCAATTTATTTTATTTTATTTTGTTTGAACCCTTCTAATGACTCGATACTTGGAATTAAAATCATTTATTACTTCAATAAATTGCTTGTTAGTTTTTTTTTTATTTAAATTTATCATATATATTTCAGATGGCAAGTAATGGAAGGGGAAAAAATTGAGATCTGATAGAAAATTTCTGGTTCTATTCTCAAATTAATATACAAGTTTTTTCTTTTATTGAAAATTTCTGGTTCCATTCTAAAATTAATATACAAGTTTTTTCTTTTTCTTTTTCTTTTTCTTTTATTGATATAAACATACAATTCCTGGGTTGGGGCCAAGTGATATTTCCAAAATGAGATGGGAAGTGAATGCAATAATCCGAAAGATAGCTTATAGTTGTCAGTTTTCCTTCCCCGACCAAAAATCTCATCGAGTCAGCGGTCAGCATTTTCTGCAGTGGTTGGTCCGTGGTCTTAATCTTAGGCCTCGTTGCTGAACTTTTCACCATTACCCATCTTGTGATTCTTGAAGCTCTGCATCTCTAATGGCGCTCTCTGCAACATTTACATCTCCTTCATCGCCAAGCTTGAACCTTTCCGCCAAAATTCGTAGACCCTTTCTCTCTCACTCTGTCAATCTCCTCAACCGCCTAAAGGTTCGGGCTTCAACTACTCTAGATTATTCCAACGTCTCTGCCAATGACAAACCCTTACCCTCCCCATTGAAGGTGAGAATAACTGGCCACAGTAACTCTTAATTTGTAATTTGTACTTGTTTTATTTCATTCAGGAAACTGTTTTTCGCTGTTTCCTTGAATTGTGGTACTAAATTCATAGACGCGTAGAAGATTAATCATTGGACACATGGAAACGATTGTGTATATGTTCGTTGCTGAATTTTGTTTTCTCTGATCAATATTACACTCACTTTCACCCATAGAAGATAAAGTAAGAAACCAAACAGATACATATAACTTTGAATGTTGTTAAGGTTTGGTGTTTTACAAATTTCAACCACTCTAACTAGCAAGATATAAGCGTTAGAGCCTGTGGCAAGCACTTAAACACACCAAAATAAGATTAAAGAAAGAAGGATAAAGTTGATCAGAACTGCAGAAGTCCATTATGTAGCAGTTATTTTATTTTATTTTATTTTGCAATAAACTTTTTTTGGGTTTACTTATTTGATTTATAAAAGTAATTGTCTGTCATTCGCTTATTCACAATTGAAATTTGAATGCCTTTTTAGCTGTGATACAAAATTTGGAAGACGTGTGTCAGAATTTGTACTATTTCTTGCCTCACGGAGAATGCTTTTTCCTTTTCCTATCAGGCTAGTAATTGGGAATGGAAATTCAAGGACAACTTTGTAAACATTTATTACGAGGAATATGTAAAGGAGAGCCAGGAGCCTTCTCAAAATATCTTGATGATGCCAACCATTTCTGATGTTAGCACTGTTGAGGAATGGAGATTAGTGGCTGGAGACATAGTTCAACGTAATGGCAAAGTCAATTGGCGAGCAACTATTGTTGATTGGCCTGGTCTGGGTTATTCTGATCGGCCAAAGATTGATTATAATGCTGATGTCTTAGAAAAATTTCTCGTTGATTTCATCAATTCAGCCAATGGTCCAATAAAGCAGCCAGGTAGTTGTGGAGGGCATTTTATTTTCTTCATAATCTTCACCTAACATTGGATTAAGCTTCATAGTTTTGAATTATATTTGTTTAGTAATTTTAGATCATCAAAGTATACATAGGTTGCAGTTATAATTTATATGTCTTTTCTAGAATATCTACTTATAATAACTTAACAAAATTTTCTTGTTCTGAGCAGTTTCAATTTGGATGTACTTATAATTACTGCAATGGATTATTTATCTGAGAAATTTTACGAAGTTAGTCCATTATGTTGGTTTTGGAAGATGTAATTCCTTTCCTGCTTACCAGGGCTTCTAAGACTTTTTGTAATTTTTCCTGATTGGTGGATATGAAAAATCTAGACTCTAGAGAGTATCTGTTTCATTCTAGCTGGCACTAGGAGAGTGGGAAGGTCTATAGACACCTGAACAAGGGATTACCTGATTGACCAATTCATCTCCTATTATATATATTACATACAAGTTTGTAACTTAATAGTTGTTCTTGTTGATTACTGTAAATATCCCTGGATATACGCTGTAATTAGAGTAGGCAATATGCTATAAATAGGAAATCCCTACAATTGTGGGATCTGATTTTGTAATGTTTCTAATATAAATCAATGAGGGCTGAGAGGATCTCTCTCAAGCAATTCCAAATACTCTAGAATCTCAAGTGTTCTTTTCCTGTCTCATATATCTAATTAGCAGATATTTTTTATTGTACCATCTTTCTACCATTGTTTTTCTCGAATACTTATGTCTCCAATTATCATGATGCTGACTCATATCCTGTGAATTGGGGGAGCAAAGTATATTTTGTGTTTATCTGTTGATTGTCTTCTGTTTGCATTATTTCCTCCAGGAGGTATATCTGTTTCCATGTCCATGAGTGGTTGAATATGTCCAATCCTGGCTTATATTGATTTGTGTTTATGACTAACAATGTTCGTTTTAAACTAGAAAATGATTTAATAATTTTTGGAGGAGGGCATGCAGCGTCAATAGTAATCCGTGCTGCAAAAAAGGGTCTGGTGAAGCCCAAAGCCATAGCTGCCGTTGCTCCAACTTGGGCTGGTCCCCTTCCTATTGTGTTTGGTCGAGATTCCAGCATGGAAACAAGGTACTTTGATGCTCCCTTTTTCAGTGGACGTACTTTTTCCTAACTTTAGCATTGCTTTCTAGTCTCTAATGAAAGGAAAGTAAATTAAACCTGATGATGTTATGATAGAGACCTCTTCTCAATTACAAAAACTGGGAATGAAACCTGGGATTACAGAAACTAGGCTAGCTCTTTGAGGGGCTAGCTTCCTCCCAAATCCCACTCCTCTCTACTGAATTCTTGCATAATTTCCCTCTTTCCCTCCCTTCCCTCCTATACGAACTAATTTCCCTCTCCTCCTCTCTCACACACACCTGCCACATCAACATTCTGTTATGATCCACTCCATCAGCATGATTATTCTCCACATTTCCCATCCTGCCCTCATTGTTTCCGTGGACTAATCCACTGCATCCCTTCTTACCCCTCCTCACGTACACCCTAGTACTAGTGGGTCTATCAATACTTCCCCCCAAAAGATTCACATTGTCTTCAAGGTGAAGGCCTGGAGATGTATCTTGTAACAGCCAAAAAAAACTCCCGCCAGGGTTCCATTGCTTGAAACATGATGGCCAGGAGCCTCGTTCCTTGGAACGCACTTTGGCACTGCTAACTTCAGTTACGGTCTTCAATAACTCCTTAGGAGTTGGTTGAATTCAAGCAACATGTAGGAAACCATCTGCATTGCCTTGGAACTTAGTGCCATACATTCGGCCATTTAGCAAGTGTATTGGAGGTTTTGTTTCAATCCAATAGCATGGTTGAATTCTGCCACAACAGGGGTTGGCCAGCAAGCAAGGATGTTCCTAAATTCACAATAGCAGCACAACCGCCCACACAAACATCTGTTGACTTGCACCAAGAATGGGTATAGCAGGCAGGAGAAAAATAACACTTTGATGACAGAACCCACAGGTTGGAACTACCAGTATCAAATATGGGAGTAAAGGTTTGTGGGGGTGTGCCTGTTCCAATCTCACCAAAATATGGTGCGTCCAAATAATTCGTCAAAGGTACCATGTCTTCACCATTCGACTGACTTTCCAATATACTGATCATATGCACACGTCATTAGTCTTCCTGATCTTAGATCTTTTCTTACCATTCTACCAAGGCCCCAAAACTGAAATGGAGAAACTGCCCATAGTGCCTTCATAGTTCATAACAAGCATCTCCTCTGTATACCATGGCCATTTCAGTGTTGGACCTCACTTTGCTACTGTCCCCACTTCCAAATTTATTGTTGTTCTCCTTAAAGAGCCAACCCAGCACATCACCCCTCCCCTCACTGGCCCTGAATTCTTCACCCCACACAGCAAAACGCATAGCATTTGGAGAAAACCTGTGCAATGACAAAGTTGCTCCCACTAGCATGCCTTGCTCCACTGACGGGTCAGGTGATGGGGTAGCCACCAGGACTGAAGACAGCTCACTTCTCTGTTGTGCTCCTCGATTCATCTTGCCACACACAAAGCAACCTGCTACCAGAATTGGAGCTTGTGGGGGTGAGACTCGCTTCTTCCCCTGCCTTTTCGCAGCTTGAGCTCCCATGTACAGTCCCGAAATCACAGAACCCATGAACTCAAGAAGCTTGAGTGGGTGGTGCATCAGCTTCGCGTCCCTCTGTGTTGCTCGTACACATCAGTTTCATGTTCCTATGCTGTTTTTGCACCATGGTAACAGAGCATCTTCTTCCTGTTCCATCTTGACAATTGGTCCAAAGTCATCTCCATCTGGTTGGAACATTTCAACTCAGGGTCAGCCTCCTCGTAGTGGCCTGTGCCTGGTGGTTCATGTGGTGGTGAAGGGCTGGCTGGGTTACACGAGACTGCTGTTTGGTTCAGACGGTCGATGGGTCACATGAGACTGGCTGGGTCTTCACAGACTGTTGGGTGACATTGGGAGTGCAAAAATGGTGGCCGGTGGGGGTCGCGCAACACAGAGGATGGAGCTTCTCTTGTGTTCTTACCTTACCCTAACTGAGTTTGTGTCTTCCCGACTCACCAAGAAATTCCCACTGGCTTCAAACTCCAGCTTCTCAGGTGCAAAATCAGAGGGTGTTTCTGTTCCTTGAGCAGCTGTGTCCAGAGCATTGCTGATGGTCCTTATTTCACAAACATCCTTTGTAACTTCATCTTCGCTTCCGTTTCCTAACGCCAAAGGTTCTGGTTCCTCATCCTAGGTGAAAACCGGTGGATCCAGACTGAACTTTGGCTGAAATCGCTTGATCACTGCCGTCTGGAAGGTTTCCCAAGTCGGGTTAGGATTTTGCAGCTCCCACCACTCGTACCAGTTGAGAGCACGTCCTTCCAGAGCTTCTACAGCCAGCTGCAACTTCCCTCCAAATATACCCTTCACGTAGATGTGTTGCTAAATACTGATCATCCATCCATAAGCATTCTCTCCTTCAAATACTGGAACCTCCAGTCGTCTCCTTTGTCTGTCCAGTTGGTCGCATATTTTTGCAGAATTGGCAGCAACTCTTCTTCGAGTTCCTCCCTTCAGCTAAGGTCCATTTCTGGAATGATGCATCACAGCTCCCAAGATTGAGAGCTTTGATACCACTGATGGGAACCTGGAACAGAACAGTAATATTTTTTGGATAAAAACTCACTGAAATTGATACTGCTGCTACTGATATCAGAGAAATGCCAGTAACAGAAAGTATTTGTACAAGATAACACTAAACAGAGAAAAAAAAAGTAGAGACACTGCAGATTCTTCGAGGGGTCTTCTTCCTCCCTCTCCAAAACACACTCAAACCTTTCTTGCTTCTCTCTCCCTCCTTCCCCCTTTCTTATTCTCTTCTTTCCTATCCGAAACCATCCCCTACTCCACTACCTCACCTGCCACGTGTGCAGGTGGTTACAAATTCCCCCCATCACAATGATTGGCACTCATTCTTCTCACTGCTCGCATGGGACTGTGATTTCCTACTATGCTTCTCTTTCTTTCTTCTGTACACCTTAGTGACAGGTGGCTTCCTATCATGTTACATACTTCTTAACTGAAATTTGAAAATAATAACTGTAGAATAAATTTCTTTGCAGTTGTCCAGGCTGTAAAGGGATACAGTGCTATATTTCTTGATTATATCCGTCTGTTTAACTGCTTGTTCTTGGTAATAGTGTAATGCGCTGTGTCCCTTCAAAGATCTTCCCATTTTCACCTGCTCTACCAAATGTTGTTTGGTTTGCCCCTTGAATTCACGTTGATATAAAATCAAGGAACCAAGTATGTCACAACCACATAAACTTGTTTCACAATATAGTATAACTGGTTTCTTTTCTCCCTTCCTCATAAACTTGACAGGTATGGTCTTCTAAGAGGTACCTTAAAGGCTCCTGCAGTTGGCTGGATGATGTATAACATGCTTGTGAGCAATGAGAACGCAATCCAATCACAGTACAAATCCCATGTCTATGCAAACCCTGATAATGTGACTCCAGGAATTGTGGAAAGCAGATATGCATTGACAAAACGAAAAGGAGCACGTTACTTGCCTGCTGCTTTCCTGACTGGGCTATTAGACCCTGTAACATCTCGTGAGGAGTTCCTTGAACTCTTTGCAGATTTGGAGGGAAAGATACCAGTACTGGTTGTATCAACCAAAGGATCTCCTAAGAGGTCCAAGGCAGAGATGGAAGCTCTTAAGGGAGCTAAAGGGGTGAGCAAGTTTGCGGAGGTGCCAGGTGCTCTTCTTCCACAAGAGGAGTATCCTGCTATGGTTGCAGAAGAGCTTTATCAGTTCTTGCAAGAATATTTTGGTTCTGCAGCTTAAAATTGACTCCCTTTTTTCAATAATTTATCGATGAATATCAATTTCATGTATGTTCTGCGGCTTTTCCCCTTCTGTATGTTGGTGCGGCTTTGGATGGCCTCAATCTTAAGTGATGGAAGAAAGTCCAAGAATATACGTATTTATTAGTGTGATTTTATTTGAGTATAGAACCCCTCGTGTATATCTTAGTTTTTGCAGATATCAAAGCATTTTCGACTGGACTGAGGACTTGAATAGACATTAGACATCAAAGTTGCCAATTCACGACTTATTCCACGCTTTATTAGTATTCATCTCCCTCCTTTAGAAAGGGTAACTTAAACCTCATGTATAGTTGAGCTTATTCTCAGTTGCAGGCTGGCATTGTAGAAACCCGTACACGGCAGCATGTCAATGGAATTATGGAAATTCCACCCACGTGGCTGTTATAGTTGAATACAGGGAGAATTTTATGGTGCACCTTAATTAAGAAGGTGCATTGATACTCCGTAGATGATTGAATAGGATTTTGAGACCTCACCAAACTTATTTAATTCATATAAAAATTTATTGGTAGTTACCAGTAATGACAAATTGATTAAAAAGAAATCCTTTATCTTATAAGGATTTAAAATATGTTTTAAAATTTTTAGGTCCTTCACATCTAGAAGCCACCGTAGCATGAGGCAGCATCTTCATGTGCTAAGTGCTCACCTCTGACATATCGACCGTAAATTGGTGGTGGTTAAAAATACATAGGATCCCTAATATGGATCACCATTAGGGAATCTAAAATCGTAGCATGTATACCTTGGTGTGAGGATTCAAAGCTTCCTACAAGCTTTTTCTAACCATGTTTGCATGGTAAAGTTCATTATGAACTCATCAATATTTCTTTGTGGAACAAATTCCATCTCCCTTGATGATATGCAGGTTCAACAACATTCACTTTCAGCAACAAATTACATCTTCTTTTAAGAGGTGTCTATTAATTTCAGTTGTGCAAAATGATATATGTATATACACATTAATAAACTAATCTAGTAATTAATTGTGAATTAAACTCTATTTGGATTAGCTGTAAAAAAAATTATGTTAAAAATCGATTATATATATAATATATTTTATTATGAGAAAATTAATTTATTTTTGGATGTGTTAGTTCATAATCGATTTTAAGATAAAAAATTTTGTTTGGATTGTATGAAAAGAATCATTTTTATGTATTAAATTACTAAAAAAGATATAGAATGATTGAAAATTTTATTTAGTTGAGGGCAAAAGAGTATTTATCTATCAAAACTTTTGAAATAATCTATCATTACATAATTAAAAGCTCCAAATACAAGCTTTTCTAAAAAAAAGTTATTTTTAATTATAAAAAAATAATCTTAATTTATAATCAATTTTACACACTTTAAACAAATAATATAGATTTTAGATAAAATAAATTTTTATTGAAAAAAAGCTATTTTTAGAAAGAAAAAAACTTTTCCAAACATGCTCTTACGCTCAAATGTTAATTTCATTGTTGAATTCCTCCAACAATAGATTTAGCCTAAAGAGATTAGAGGGTTTCTAGCACGAGCTTTTTTAGAGTATTTTATCATAAGTGAACAAATCATGCATCTTCTTTAATCTACCTCTGATAAAAAATTAAACAGGATTCAAGTCATACTTGTCAAAATAACCTTTTTATTAGGGTCACCCTTCTAAATAATTCATGATAGGTGTAATATAAGTTACTGGTGTTAATCCTCATGTAAGTCACCTGGAGATATCAGAAGTGAGAATGCTAACATGAGTAACGAGAAATCTTGCGAAAAACACGATCGCCTATTGCCTGAAAACAGCAAAATAAACTTATATAGCAAAGATATCCTTGTTAAGAGGTGTGGGGGACTAGGTCGTCAAAATGGGTCAAACTTGTCGGATTAGCTCATTTATCCGCATTAATTATGCAAATCCGACCTCAAAATTGGTGACCTATAAAACACGGATAATTTTGGATTGATTTGTTTAACTCACAAATTAAATGAGGCAACCTATATGGCTCGTGGACTGCCCGCATAATTTTATTTTATTTTTTTAAGTTTCAATTAGTTTGCACCAAAAAAATTAATTTAAAATATGAAGGTTAATTAATTAAACATTATTTTCTCAAGCAAAAGTGCAAAATGCACGTACTGTACAAGTTAACAGTGACACACCACCTATACAAACTCATTCATCTAACTTCATAAGTTTATGGTATTTGTTTGAATTCTCCTTTTCAATATTATATCTATGTAATGTAATATTTGATTTGAGATTATTACGTTAATTTTTTTTTTCAAAATTTACAAGTAAAACAAAATAGTTTCGCAGGTTAGCTTGTTTAAACCTACAAGTTGATGTGAGACAAGTCGGGTTGGCTAATTTACAAATTGTTTAACGGACAAGCCTAATTAAGTAGACTGTGTTGATCCGTTTGACAACCCTATTTGAGACACAGATTGTCACGACCCAAACTAGAGGGCCCTGACCGGCGCATAGGAAAGACTAGCCAACCTAGTAAGCCTAACGGACCAAAGACCATAATAAGACAATATACTAAATCTACCAAAATTTCAGCAGAGTAACCTCTAAAAGTTAGACATCTCAATTTAACAATTCACAACCTGTTCACTTACAAGCATCACTAAACATAATCCCACTAACAGTATATCATAAGACCAGACAAAGATACAAAGGAAGCTAGATCCACTCGTGAATAATGGAGCATATCTAAGATTATTACATAACCAAAAATGTATAAGAAACCAACAACAGAACAAAACAAACATGCCCATTACGGACAAGGTGTTGGGCTCTTTCAAAACGACCAACTCCTAGTTATTGGAAGAACTAGGACTGGCTCGCATTTGTATCCAAATACATATAAGATAGAGGAGTGAGTCATAAGACCAGTGAAAGATAACATAATCTATAATGAACCTGGGACAAGCATAAGCATCGAGTTTTTCACGGAAAGTACATCCACATATCGAAACATATCGTTAGTTCAAATAATCATAAAATGAAAACTAATAAGTAAGTCAATCATGAATTACCAATTCAACTATAGCATATATCAATAGTCAAATGTCAAATATCATATGGGAGGTTCCTATTCGAATTAATCGAGAAATCTCACCAACGAACACATAGTTCGAAGGTTTGACAAATGCCCACCAACAGCACGTGGGTTAAATCCACCGTCAAGTCAAGCAGATCCGATCGTGTGGGCCAACACGTGGGCTAGCAACACCCCTACTAGCCGGGTTCGGACCAAGGTGCACCAAGGCTAACGCTTCATCAGTGCTAGCTACGATTCGTCAAAGTTTCCTCCCAACAAAACATAGTTGTATAAATCTAGATATACATATATTCATAAGAAAAAGACTATACATAATACGACTATCATACGCAAAAATTTCGGGTCATCACATTCTTCCCCCCTTATAGGAATTCGTCCTCGAATTCTAAGAAATGAAAGTACCTCTTGATTCAAACAAGTGCGGATATCTTGCACGCATCATTTCTTCTAATTCCCATATAGCTTCTTCTCTAGAATGGTTATGCCAAAGCACTTTCACTGATGGAATTTCTTTGGAACGAAGCCTCTTTACTTGTCGGTCAATGATAGCTACTGGTTCCTCTACATATGATAAGTTCTCATCTAACCGAATAGCTTGTGGTTTAAGCACATGAGAAGGATACAGTAAATATTTAGCAACATAGAGACATGAAAACTGGGTGGACACAGCAAATTCATATGGAAGTGCTAAGCGATATGCAAGCTCGCACCTATTCGTTCCAAAATTTCAAAAGGTCCAATATACCGTGGACTAAGCTTTCCTTTCTTTCCAAACCTCATCACTCCCTTCATAGGAGAGACTCGAAGGAACACATGATCACCGACTGCAAATTCCAAATCTCTACGACGATGGTCAACATAGGCCTTTTGTCTACTCTGGGCAGCCAACAATCTTTGCCTAATTAAGAGGACTTTATCCAAAGAGTCTTGTACCAAATCAGGTCCTAAAAGTTTGACTTCACCAATTTCAAACCACCCAATTGGAGACCTACAACGTCTCCCATATAAAGCTTCAAAAGGTGCCATTTGAATACTAGCTTGATAACTATTGTTGTAGGAAAACTCCACCAAGGGCAAGTATTGACTCCAATTTCCTCAAAAGTCTAGGACACAAGATCGCAACATATCCTCCAAAATTTGGATTGTTCTTTCAGATTGGCCGTTTGAGGATGGAAAGCTGTACTAAGATCCAGCCGTGTTCCCAAGGCTTCCTGAAAAGCCTTCCAGAATCGAGCTGTAAATTGTGGCCCACGATCGGATATAATAGAGATTGGAACTCCATGAAGCCTAACAATCTCATCAAGGTATATTTGGGCATATTGGAACACAGTATAAGTTGTCTTCACAGGAAGAAAATGAGCGTACTTCGTTAATCTATCAACAATGACCCATACAGAATCAAATCCCTTAGAAGTACGAGGTAATCTGTCACAAAATCCATGGTTATCCTTTCCCATTTCCACTCAGGTATTTCAATTTGTTGATGTAATCCTGCAGGCCTTTGATGCTCAGCCTTTCACTTGTTGGCAAATTAGGCAACGAGAAACAAAATCGCTATATCGCGCTTTCATGCCTTCCCACCAATACAATTGCTTCAAATCCTGATACATCTTAGTGGAACCAGGATGAACAGTGTATTTTGATTGATGAGCTTCTTCCAATACAAGTCTTCTTAAGTCCTCCACATCAGGCACACATAAACGATTACCACACCTTATTACTCCTTCAGAATCTATCACAAATTCCATATTCTTTCCCAATGAACCTCTTCTTTAAGTTTACAAAACTTTGGATCCTTGTCTTGACTAATCTTTATACGTTCCACCAAGGATGATTGCGCTTGTACATGGGCCAAAAACTTCCCACTTTCCAATTTCAAATTGCACTCTACCTTTTTCGACTTTGTGAATTTCTTCCAATAAGGGTCTTCTTATAACAGCTATATGGGCCAAACTTCCCATTGATTTTCTACTTAAAGCATCCGCAACCACATTAGCTTTTCTGGGTGATACGAGGATAGTACAATCATAATCTTTAAGTAGTTCCATCCATCTTCGTTGCCTAAGGTTTAGGTCCTTTTGTTGAAAGATGTACTTTAAACTTTTATGGTCAGTGTAAATTTCACAAGTTTCACCATACAAATAATGCCTCCAAATTTTCGAAGGCAAAAATAACCATTGCCATCTCCAAATCATGGATGGGATAATTTTGCTCATGTCTTTTTAGTTGTCTAGAGGCATAAGCAATAACATGACCATGTTGCATCAAAACACATCCAAGTCCTATTCTTGAAGCATCACAGTAAACTGTAAAACCACCCGATCCTGAAGGTAACGTTAAAACTGGGGCTGTAGTCAAACAAGTTTTAAGCTTTTGGAAACTTTCTTCACAAGTATCCGACCATTGAAATTTCACATTCTTTTGAGTTAATCGGGTCAAAGGGATCGCTATTCTAGAAAAATCATGAACAAAACGCCCGGTAATAACCCGCTAATCCCAAGAAACTACGAATCTCAGTCACTGATGTAGGTCTTGACCACTGCTGAATTGCCTCAATCTTCTTTGGATCTACTTGAATTCCATCTTTTGAAACAATGTGCCCCAGAAAGGCTACACTATCAAGCCAAAACTCACATTTGGAAAACTTAGCATACAATTGGTGCTCCCTCAAAGTTTGCAGTACTATTGTTAAATGTTGTTCATGTTCCTCTGCACTCTTAGAATACACTAGGATATCATCAATAAAGACTATTACAAAGTAATCCAGGAATGGTTTAAAGACCCGATTCATTAAGTCCATAAAAGCAGCTGGAGCATTAGTCAACCCAAAAGACATTACTAGAAACTCATAGTGTCCATAGCGGGTTCTAAATGCAGTCTTAGGTATGTCTTTTTTTCTAATCCTTAACTGGTGGTATCCTGAGCGCAAGTCAATTTTTGAGAAATATGTTGCTCCTTGAAGTTGATCAAACAAGTCATCAATTCGGGGTAAAGGATATTTATTACGCACCGTCACCCGATTAAGCTGTCTATAATCTACACACAACCGCATAGACCCATCCTTCTTTTTCACAAAAAGTACAGGGGCACCCCAAGGAGAAGTGCTAGGGCGAATAAAACCCTTATTCAATAAATCTTGCAATTGTTCTTTCAATTCTTTTAATTCTGCAGGTGCCATGCGGGGAGGTATAGATATAGGTTGAGTGTCGGGAGCTAGATCAATGAAAAACTCAATCTCTCTTTACGGGGTAAACCAGGCAACTCATCCTGGAAACACATCTAGAAATTTACTAACCAGGAACTTGTTCTATGCTTGGCTTTCTAGTTGGGTATCTCTAATCACAAAGCCTAAGAATCCACGGCAACCTTTCTTTAGCAAACGCCTAACACCCAAAAAGGATATCAAACTAATCGAGGCTAAACTACAATCACCTTGAAAACAAAATGGAGGTTCAAATTTGGAATATCAAATTTTACCATCTTCAAATGATACCAATTGTAGCATGACAAGAAGACAACCAATCCATGCCTAAGATCACATCAAAGTCCATCATATCTAATATAATTAGGTCTGCCAAAGTCTTTCTACCATCCACATTAATCATACATGACCGATGCACCAAATCAACAGGAAAGGACTCCTGATAGGTGTAATAACTAAAAGGATGATCTAACAATATAGGTTGTTTACCAAACTGTGAAGCAAAATAGGGAGATACATACGAATGCGTAGATCCGGGATCAAATAGAACACGTGCATCAAAGGAACATACTGAAAGTATACATCTTGACAACAAAGATTTGATGCTTGGGCATCCCCTGTCTCGTCAAGGCATAAACACGTGCACGACCTCTACCACCCTCGTCCCACGTCCTCTACCTCAGTGCCACCCTACTAGATGGTCCGTAAAACATCTCTCACGATTTGAGCTGCAGAGGGATGGGGACACTATAGGCTGGTGATCCCCGACTAGAGCCCCTCTCTGTAGAGCCGTGGGCAATCTCTCTAAAGTGACCCACCTTACCGCACCCAAAACAAGCTCCAGTCTCTCGTGACATTTCCTGAACGAGGTTTACCACAAGTCCGACAAGGAGGTATAGTACAGAGTAGATTGCACAAAGCTAGGTGGGACACGATTGTCGTGCACTACTTTGAACGGGTCTCGATGAAGAAACACTCACTGTAGAGCCCCCAACAGCTACTGATCTTGATTGTGGAACTCTTTGCTGAGTCTGAAATTCAGGCCCTTTACTAGTGCTAACACCTCCACTAAAAGAACCCACCATTTTGGTCTTCTTACTTGACTCCCTAGATGCTTTCATTCAACTCTCTCATTTCAATCCTTGAGCCGCATCCACCGTCAAAGATATGTCAATTTCTCAACTGAGGTGACAAGATCTTAAACAAAGGGTCAACCAACCCTTCAATGAACCTCTTGGTCCTCATTCCTCGGTGGGAAACTAAGTGCAGAGCATAACGAGAAAGTTGAGTGAAACGGACGTCATACTCTGATATGGTCATATTAGGCGTCTGAACTAACCTTTCAAACTCTCTTGCCATCCCATCCCTTACACTAGCCGGAAGGAATCGCCCTAAGAAAGCAGTAGTAAACTCATCCCAATTCAGTGGAGGGGAACCTGCTAGTCTTCCCATAAGAAGGGACTCATACCATGACTGTGCAACATCTTCAAGCTTAAAAGCCACTAGCTCCACTGATCTTCTACTAGAACATCCCAAAGCCCTGAGAACCTTGTTCATGCTGTCTAAAAACCGTTGAGGGTCCTCGGTTGCACCTACCCCAGAAAATGTTGGGGGTTTAAGTTTAAGGAATTCAGAAAGTGAGACCTCAATACCGCATCTGCGAGGTCGCACTCGTCTATCTGTTTTCTACCTCACCATGAGTTTCGCCTCAACATTAGGTTGTGCCCTTGTCTACCTTGATTCGCGATAATCCAAAGCCTAGGTTTTCTATAGCACGGTGTAATCCCGTAACTACCTCGCCCAAATTACCACCCTGAATATTGGGAGGTGGTGTTAAATCCTCCCACAGGCTTTGTTCTCTAGTCACTCTAGTAGTTCTACCTTGTCCTCGGCCTCTACTTCTACCTCTACCTCGGCCTCGGCCTGCCTCAACCTCTTCCCCTTATAAGCTGGAGAAGGTGACCTATCAGGATGCGGCGTCGAGAATCTCATGACCCTCGGCTCTTGGAGTCCGAGAACGAGTCTAGGTGGCGTCTCCATCTGTAAAAAAAAATCAATTAGATAGGATTAAAATACAAACAAGATTCATGATGATAGAGTAAACGAAATAGACTCACAAGAGATGAACATGAATAACATCCTAACAGCCTTTGGTAGTGCCTCAATCATGAGAATGGCCTAAGCATCATTAACATAATTGTGACTCTACTAAAGAACACTTGCTCCATTAATCACAGGGAAACCTAAAGCTGCGATACCAAGTTTGTCACGTTATTCCAAACTAGGGCCCGACTGCGCATAGGAAAGACTAGCCAACCTAGTAAGCCTAACGGACCAAAGACCATAATAAGACAATATACTAAATCTACTAAAATTTCAAGCGGAGTAACCTCTAAAAAGTTAGACATCCCAATTTAACAATTCACAACCTTTGTTCACTTACAAGCATCACTAAACATAATCCCACTAACAAGATATCATAAGACCGCATAAAGATACGATGGAAGCTAGATCCTATCAGTAAATAATGGAGCATATCTAAGATTATTACATAACCAAAAATGTATAAGAAACCAACAACAGGGAACAAAAACAAACATGCCCACACGGACAAGGTGTTGGGCTCACCAAAACGACTCAATCCTAGTTATTGGAAGAACTGACTCGGCTCAGTATTTGTATCTGAAATACATATAAGATAGAGGAGTGAGTCATAAGACCCAGTGAGAGATAACATAATCTATAATGAAATTGGGACAAGCATAAGCATCAGTTTTTCACGGAAAGTACATCCACATATCGAAACATATGGTTAGTTCAAATAATCATAAAATGAAAACTAATAAGTAAGTCAATCATGAATTACCAATTCAACTATAGCATATATCAATAGTCAAATGTCAAATATCATATGGGAGGTTCCTATTCCATTAGGAGTGTCGAAATCTCACCAACGAACACATAGTTCGAAGGTTTGACAAATGCTCACCAACAGGGCACGAGGTCAAATCCAGCGTCGAAGTCAAAGCAGTCCGATCGTGTGGGCCAACACGTCGGGCTAGCAACACCCCTACTAGGTTCGGACCAAGGTGCACCAAGGCTAACGTCATCGCCAACATGATTAGCTACAAGATGCAAAGTTTCCTCCCAACAAAACATAGTTGTATAAATCTAGATATACATATATTCATAAGAAAAAGACTATACATAATACGACTATCATACGCAAAAATTTCGGGTCATCACACAGATGTTGAGGCATTTTACATAACTGTGTATGAGATGTCTACGGCTAAGATGTTTAGACATGTAAGATTCTCTATATGTGATATTATTATTTGATTACACTATATAAAATTATTTTTAGTAACTTATTAATAAATGAAAGAGAAAAGCTGATAAGGATAAACAAGTATGTATCAAAAGGAAAGAAAATTAATGAGGGGTAATATTATTAATTCATAAGACATGATAAAGCTTCACGTACATTAATCTAAGATTCTCATGTATTTGAAATGTCATAAGAATATGCTTACACACAATTGGCATCTTAATTAAATATTGAACATTAGAGATGCTTGTGATTATCTTATAACATACACCAAATATGCAGATCTTATCTACGCATCTAGATACTTGAACATATTAGATACCAAGTATCAAATGCCCACGCACGGGCGCACCCAAGCAAAAAGAGGAATCTCTTACATTATGTTCCGAAGAATCAACATTTTTTGTCACATACACATGATATGAGATTGGTCAAGACATACAGATATATAGACATGTTTAGTTAGTCGGTCAGTTTCTATTATTTAGTATTCGTTTTGGATATCAGTTCTGTTTTTTACACCAAAAATTAACACATGAAAATATTCATATAAAACTCAACGATTAAAGGAAAACTTCAATTGATGATGGCCAATAATTTTAATAGCTTTGTTTTTTTCTATTTTTTGTAGAAAAAAGTTTTGGAAGAAGAAATGTTATCTCATCTTAACGTTAAGACATTCCACAAGTAAAGACTTATAATGATACAATATAATAGTTAGAAGCTGTTACAATACAACTTGTTGCTTAAAATAGCTTTCATGACAGGATTTGTGTTTTCTTTTCAGGTACAAACAATAGGCGGCTATTAGTATAACAATAATGTTAATATTGTATATAAATTAAGTCAATTAAATGGGTTAATGGCGAAAGGTTTAAGTAATTAGTTTTCACGACCAAATTTGTCCAAAATCATTCACAAATATTCATTCCTCTTACAGTTAATCTGCGATGTGCACCATCTTCTCTCAAACATTAGATGATATACCATTAGTGTAAACATTAATCTTATACACAAACAATATGGTAATAATATAAAATATTTTTATTAATATAACAACAAAACATTAATTACGATAATCTTCTGATATGTAATATCTTTCAATTTTAAATACTTGTGTTGTCTTAAAATAATTTCTAATCTTAATATAAAAAAATTAATTAAAATTTCAATTCGTAAATATTAGACTGTATTTTTTTTATAAAACTAATAGCATGAATATCAACTACATATGGGTAATCAAGTAGCAAGTTCGATAGGTAACAAGGAGTTTAACTAACACTTGAGTTAGTTAGGTAGCTAGATACATAACTATTAACTAGCCAACGGGAAAGGAGTTATCTAAAAATGAGCGGCTTAGGAAGGAACAATTAGGGAAATGGTAACCTAGTATCACAAGAATCCAAAGTAAAAATTATCTTAAATGAGCACTTAGAATGAGCAATTAAAATGGGTTGTCGTGTCGATTTTTAAAGGAACATACAATGTTATGTTTCAAATTAATCAAACATGTAATATGGTACTAAAATCATATGGCTCTCCTTCATAATAAGTTATTCTTTTACAATGAAGTCTTCTCCTAAACTTGAGTTGTATCAAAGCTAAAGTAATATAATTTTTTCACGATAAAAAAAATTAGATATTAATGATGATGATGATGTTAAAATCTCTCTATATAGTATAGTGGTTGCAATAATTAGCCCGGTCTCTAAGGGGGAAATAATTAGATATTAACGATGATAATGTGAAAGCATTAAAGAATTTTGTCTCCTCAGAAGGTGGCGAAGCCACGATGACTGTGCCACGACTACGGTGGTGGCTGAAGCAGTAGTTATATAGGTGGTGGTTATATAGGTGACGTGATGTAATACTGGTGGCAGTGTGGGTGCTAGTAGTACGATAAAATATTGACTTACTTTAAGATTGATAAAATATTAGAGAGAACCCAAAATATATATATATTAGAGAGAACCGAAAAAAACAAAAAAATAATAATTATTAACACAAAATATCAAATAACTTAACATAAAATATATATATCCCAATCCTGTCTTTCGTCCTTACTCATGAAAAATTTTCTACCTTTAAGTTACTAGAGGGTTTTGTACTTTAGACGCAACAGATTAATTTCTATCATTTTGATATAATTTTATTATAAATTTAATTTTAATTTATTTACAGTATAAAAAAAATTATATTGTTATTCAATTATATATTGATACATTATTAAAAGAGTTTAATTTTTTAAGTAGTTATTGTAATAGTTAAACTCTTTTAATAATTTAATAATATATAATTAAATGATAATATAAAAAAAATTTACATTAACAATATATTAAAATTAAACTCTTTTATTATTTCTCTTACATCATTTATGCATTGAAATACAGGATCCTTATTGACCTAGTGTAAAAGATGCACGGAAGTTTTGCCAAAAAAACTAAGGTGCAACAAGAGGTGCAAATAATTGTTAGGCTATTTGGAATTATGGTCATTTGTTAGACGTTTTATATAATGAAAATTATATAATTTTTTTATATAATGAAAATTAAATTCTACTTATTCTTGAAAATTATGTAGACATTTTAAAACTTGTTATTTCGGATGACATTTAAGAACTTGAATTATGTTATATAATGTAGACAATTTCAAATTTATTGGTTAGGATTGAGAACTTGTTTAGCTCTTTCTATAACATTTTATGTTATGCTAATAATTTGTTTGATGTTATTTATTAATTTAGTTTTGTATATTTTTATTAGTATTTTTTATGATTTTAAATTTATGAATTAAATAATATTTTTAAAGAATCAGCAAGTGACAGATCACAAGAAAAAAAATATTAACTAATGCAAATTAACAATGGATAACAATGAAAAAGAATGTTTTTCGTTGCTAAATGAAAAATAATAACAAATAACTAATAAAAATTAGTAATGGATAGCGATGAAAATTTTGTTGCTAAATAAAAATTAGTGACTGCCAATTTTCTTATTAAATTCCATTTGACAGTATGACGTGACACTCTTTTAGTAAAAGATTTTTTCCTAGTTAAATTTTTGCAACAAATAATTTTCCCTTACTAAAAATTTAATGTGGAATGCTTTTGCTAGGGAATTAGCAACAAAATGGTCTATTGCTAAATATTGTTTAGTTACGGATTTTTTCCCATTAACAAAGAATTTTTTCATACCTAAATTTTGATTTTCTTATAGTAGAGGTAAAGGGATAAGGGTGTTATAAAACATCTTAGTGTTTTAAAGTTTGAATTTTGTAATGGCCAAATAAATAAATGTCATTCTCATCAACCTTGTAAAAATAATTAGGTCTCACAATTTTATTTGATACCCAATACAAAACTGGATTGCTTCTATGCTCGAGAGTTGTGTAATAAAATGTAAAGAATAAGTTATGAGGGTGGACAATTACATCTTTTATGTTTTATTCCCAAACCAAGCGCCTTTTATTAAGTGCATCTATACTCTTTTGAAATTAAGAACTCGTTAAGTTCAATTAAAAAAGTGTAACATAAAACTTACTGTCACTCTAAGAGGTGTTTAGTGAGTGAACATTTGAACCCAGACGTCTAAGATGCTACACATTCAAGTTGGCCTAATTAAATAAGATACCCACTATTCAATTGAGCAAGATATCCATTATCTGCAAGCAGGTAATGTTCTTTCTAGATTATGAAAATCTTATATGCTTGATATGAGACTTGACAATATTTTATATATTACCAATATTATCTCTTCATTATTTTCCATTTTTTTATATATAAATACTCATTTATCCTTACTAATTTCACCCTCCTGTTATTTTATAAAGTAAAAAATATTTTTTATATATAATGACAAGAAAAGTATCATTGATAAATTTTAAATTATTAATAGGTTGTTGTTACCAAATAAGTGTACAATGTTTATTATTATGTTATTAAATTTAAAAAAAAAACAACATATATAAATGTAATTATTCATAATTAGTTATATATTCAAAATTAAGCAATATTTTTTTATAAATTTAAAAGTTATATATATATATAGTATTGCTAAGTACACATCACACAAGTATAGACATCTAAGATGTCATACCAAATATATCCTGAACATCTAAAATATCTTTGTAATCAAGGGAGGTTGATTTAGCCGATAAAAACACTACTTCGATTGTAAAACTTAATTAGATTTGATTTCTGCTGTCAACAATCCTTCTTTGGTATTGACATGTCAAGATCTTGAAATGGGATAAACTTCCATTTTCTTTAATTTTTTTACATTAAAAATATATATGTCTACGTACCAAACTACTCTTTAATAACATTAAATCAATCATTAGTAGAAGACATGATGTAACAAATGTATATATGTACTTGAGCATAATGTGATAATTTCAGGCAGAGCAAGACTGCTCTGTTAGAGTAGTATACAATCTCACTAAGGTTGGTCAAGAACTAAAACTAAAATAGAATATATGAGAAAAACTCTTCAGTGAAAGGAAATCTAATAATAATGTAAATATATAGCTCGAATAATTTGTAATTCATACTTAACTGATTTTTCTAAATCGTAAAGGTTTAGAAGAAAAAAGTGAAACGAAATACCCCCAAGGGAAGAAAGGAAATGCATTAATTAATATCCTCAAAAAAAGAAAAATGACGAATGGGAGGGATCAAAGTCTTTTCGAGCACATTTATCCTTATTTTCATTAATCTAAACATCAAGACTAAAGGTAAAAAGTTTGTACCAAACGTATATATAGTACATATTGTTTGCCGATTAATGTAACTCGTCCTTCTTTTGTTTTGAAAAATATAGAACAGCAGTTCTACCTCTATATGTGCGAGTAGACTTCGCTGAGTAAGGAACTTCATCTTCCCTACTTGTTTTCCTGCAAACCTAGTTGTGCAACTCGGTTCTTGACCTAGTTTTAGGCAGCCCTTTTTTCCCATCAATTCTTCACCAAATTTAGGGCTTTTGGTATTAATGGATTCAGAAAATCAAGATTCTACAAGTCCCCTATGTTATTTTCATCAATTTTCCTCTCCATTTTAGGAGGAACCAAAACCGTAGGAGGTGAAATCCCCCATGGATGACGGCAGCCAAGTTTTAAATCCTCTACCATGAAATTCATTTACCATTCATTCATATATAATGTTGTTTTACAAATCATGGAGAAACGAAATTAGATTGTGAAAAAATAAAAAAATAATTAATGAGAACTTTATTATAAAAAACGAAATTGTGTATCATAAACCTTATGTATCAAGGTTCTAATATCATGCAATTAACAAGTATGTGCAGCCATGGTTAAGGTTAATTAGCTCTGATACCAATTGATGAATTATTATTCACAAATCAGAAGATTTAAACAAATATAATTAAAATAATATGATATCACTTAACCCTAAAGTCATAGCATACACAAATTATACAATTATTAAGTTAGTTTAGTTTCAAGGATTACCTGGATAAGATGATGATGAACAATCCATAACCTTCCTGTAAACAAATCAAAGAGAAACGTAGTAATTCTTATTCGTCAGTTCTTAGGGTGTGTGTGATGAGAGAAATTATTCTTATCCTAAGGTGCTGAATTTTGTGTGTAGTCTCAATAGGGCAACCACACTGCAACCCTAAAAAGGAATAAGGGTTTTTCCTTGTGCACTGAAATATGAGCCTACTTGCCCATCATAATAAGCCCAAAACACAGTCTACCACATTAACCCACATAACAACAATATGCTCAAATATTTTTTATATTTAATAAATCTGAGTTTTAGTAAAATAACATTAATTTATGCAAGCCTAAATTAAAATAATCCAACAGGTAATGCATAACAGCATAGAATGTGATTTGGTAGTTTTGTTTAGCGTAAGGATTTTTAGATTCTCCCAAAATTTTAAGTCGATTTAAGTAAAAAAAAAAATTGTGTATTTACCATTTTTTTTAACAAAATAAGTTTCAAATCTAATGTGGAGAATGAAAGAGTAAGTTAAACTAGAGGCAAACGGGCTTAGTGAGATAATAAATTTAAACTCAACATAATAAAATCTGAATTGTAAACTCTTAACCAACAATATACCATAATTAATTGGTATTCTATCTTCTATAAAACCGTACCACCTCTTTTGATTAGCAATTTCGTACCAAATTCTTAAATATCTTTTAATAAGCCATTTACTTACGTGCTACAGACGACTTTAATTTTCAAATTGGTGGTTCCTACAAATTTATTACTTAATGGTAAGGTACGTACCTATAGGACATGTTAACCACCCAACATGTTTTAATATGTTTCCATTTTCTGAATATTTACAAGCAAAATGCAAGGGTTCTTTAATAAAATCAGCTACTTTTCTCCTTTAGTTGTACTCCTATACAGGTTATTTGGATTTGTATATAATTCACTCACTTTCATATAGGTTCTTACAATTTGTTGAATAGACTTTGGCAGCTGTTCAGTCTATAAAGAATAATAATATTATTTACACAATACATATGGTTACAATAATACCAAGTGTAAACTGTACAGATATGCGATTTTGTCTAAATTCTGATGAGTTCATATATTTTTATTCACGTGGATACATTCACATACGAAATTGGAAAGAGTTGTGAGTTATGACTTCATAATTGTTACTATTTTAGGGTGCATAGATTACTATATATATACCTATTTTTTTATGTTCTATATTTTTAGAGAGGGAACAACAGTTTTTCCATACTAGAAGAAGAAAAGGAACTAAAATAGTATTAGATATAAAATCATTCATGAGCTTTTACCTAACAACTTAAGTTTTTTGGAGAGTTGGTCCTTAATATTACCACACATAGTTAGGTGGTTAGTAATTAGTTAGTGATTACTTAGTTGAGTGTGAATAATTACATAATTAGTTACACTTTTAGAGTTATATAAGCACTTTTGTAAACAACTTCTATACATTTTTTCATCAGTAAATTTCACTTTCATTTTCTCTTAATTTTCTCTCCTAAGTCATGTTTTTCAACATGATATCAGAGCTTCCATAGTACTCAACCTTGAAGGATTTTCCTTCTATCCACTGCTTTGAGTTCACATGGAACTCTGAATTATTTTTCTCTCTATTCTTCACCTTCTTTCTCATTTGCTTTTTTGAGAAAATTTCTCCACCATTTTATCTCAAAATTTTCATTCCCCAATAGCCAGATTAAGCATTGTTTTTCTCGAGAAAATTTTCTCAAAACTCACTTTCTTTCTCTAACTCGCTTTCTATCTTTTGCAACTGATAATTAGTTCCCTAGATTTTTCCATTTTCTTTTCTTCCACTTTCTTGTTTTGGTTTTCTTCTGCCATTGACAAGATCTCATGACCTTTTAATCACTGGAATCCATGGAGTATTTCCTTCATTTCTCGTTTGAGGTTTTCCTCCATAACCTTGCAAGTTCTGTTGGTGCTCACTTTGGAGCATTGTTTTGGTGAGTGCACGGTGGTGCTGTAATTGAGCGGATTGGTCATCGTGCTTGGTGGAGTTATTACTCCACTTGAGATATTTGGTTCCTTGCTTGGTGGAACCGTTGAGTAGCAACGACTCAACAGTTGAGAAGTGATAAACATATTTTATATGCATAATTTAGCACCTCTCATTGGTCTATTCTTATGAAATTATTGCATATATAAAGTAAAAATTGCATAATTCCTCATATATTGGTTATGTTGTTACAAATTGAGCAGAACACCCGAAGGACTATTCAAAGCAGTTGTTGAACCAAAATATCATGAACTTGGATGTTGATATCAGTATAGCTCAAACAGAAGAGAAATGAAGACCTAAACTCAGTGAATTTTGGGTTACATCAAATTCAGGACAAATCAGAAAATTCCTGCTCAAACCTATACTCGGTTATTTGGTGATTTCTCAAGATCTAACGGTTGGATGTAGCTGAAATTTTGATATGTCATTCATGACATCATTCTCTATGACTTTCATAGAAATTAAGATTTCCAGATTAACACCGGAAATGGGTCAAAATTAGGCAACAAGTTGGTGGCTGTCATTATTGATATAATCTGAGTAGTTTCAGAAAAATGGTCAGAGCTCAAGATCCAACCGTTAGATCTTGCTGAATTTTTGACATGTTCTTCACGACTGCATGTGCTACAACTTTCATGAAGAGAAGATTTCCAAATTATGACAGGAGCAATGACGAATTTGGTAATCTTTGGAGCTAAAATTTCAACCCATGTGAAAAGAAATTTGACAAAATTGTAATTGAATAGTTCTAGCTTTTGCCTATAAAAGGAAGACATTTGCCACACTTAAGGGCATCCCATTTCTGAATTCTCTCATTGTAGTTTGAGTTAGGGATGAAACTTTGATAAATTGTGAGATCTATACTTTGATTTCAATGTTAGATCTTCCAATTTGTTTAAAGTAAATCCCAAAGCTCTTGTAGTTTGTATAATATAATCTTCATCTTATTCAAGTTTCTTCATCTTGATGTCTAGTTAAGGTTCTTCCTAGAGTTAGGGGTGAAGCTTTCATAAATTGTGAGATTTATACTTTGATTTCAAGGTTAGATCTTCCAATTTGTTTAAAGTAAATCCCGAAACTCTAGCCCGTTGTGTTCTTGTTAATACCAACAACCACTTTCATTTCTATCATGTTTTTCACTTGTTCTTTTGTTTCCTTTAATATAATGAGTAGCTAAATTTCTATTCTAGGATTGCAATTTGAACTCACACGTAATTTGATTCGTTTATCATATCCAATAGTAGGTTGATTATCTTGAATTGTTTATCTTACTTGTTCTTAATGCTTTTGATTAATTGGCCATTAATTAAATTGAATTGATAAACCTTAAGCAACTTGACAAAGGGATTTTGGTTTTAGATCTAGGTAAGATAACATATGATCTTTGTGCGAAAGCCTTGAATTTATATAGGATAGACATATACCTATATGACATATGTAACCATTAATGAAATCGGAACTTAATGAATTCTTGATTATTTGATAGACATAGACATATAGTTTATCATTAATTAAGGATATTTCTATTTGACCATCGAAAGAGGCTTATAGATAAGTTAAGGATTTCTAGTTAACAATTCAGATAATTAATTGATCTTAGATAGAAGTAAGAGAATCAAGTAAAGTGTGAGGAATAATTGCAATCCTAGGCTTAGTTAATTTGATCATTAACTTTATTCTTCTTGTTTACTTTAATCTTTAGTCTTTCATAAATCATCTCTTATTAAGTTGTTTAAATAAGATTAAGTTTTGCAAACTTTTAGTAGATAGTCAAATTTAGAATTAATCCCTGTGGGTTCGACACTTTCTTACTATTATATTACTTGATTTGCGATAACGTATACTTGCGTTCTGATTTACCACATCAAGTTTTTGGCGCCGTTGCCGGGGATTAATTCTTTATTTTACTACTATTAATATTAGCATACTTGGTCTTAATTTAAACTTGTTCTTTTATTTCTTTTTAATTTTTCAAACTGCTTTATGCGCAGTGCTCAAGACAAGGAGTTGATTCCTCTTAATCTTGAAATTGAGCGAACTTGCCGTAAAAACAGAAAAGAACGTCGTCAAGAGTTATTGCAACAAAGAAGAATGGCTGACGATAGCAGAAATCAAGAACTTGGGTTAGCTAATCAACAACCCAGAACTCTTAGGGATTATATAATTCCTCTTCATTGATGGAGTTCATTCAAGTATTGTCGGACCTCCAATACAAGCTAACAACTTTGAGATTAAGCTATGAGTGATCCAGATGCTGCAAAATAATCAATTTGGGGGTTTGCCTCATGAAGACCCAAATGCGCATATAGCAAATTTCCTGGAGATCTGTGACACTTTCAAGCACAATAGATGTTCTGCAGATGCTATTCGGTTAAGAATTTTTCCCTTTTCACTGAGAGACAAGGCTAAAAGTTGGTTAAATTCTTTACCCGATAGCTCTATCACTACTTGGGATATGTTGGCACAAAAATTCTTAGCTAAGTATTTCCCTCTGCCAAAGAGTGCAAAGTTGAGGAATGAAATTACCTCTTTTCAGCAATATGATTCAGAATCATTGTATGAGGCATGAGAGAGATTCAAAGATCTACTTAGAAGATGCCCTCATCATGGGGTACAAAAGTGGCTTCAAGTTCAAACTTTCTATAATGGCTTGACTAACTCTCTGAGGTCAACCATTGATCTTCTTCTTTGGTGGTGCATTGATGAACAAAACTGTTGATGAAGGTTATGATTTATTGGAAGAGATGGCTTCCAACAACTATGAATGGCCTACTGAAAGAGCATCACAAAGGAAAGTGGCTGGAATTTATGAAGTAGATACTTTATCTGCACAAGTAGCTGCACGACAAGAAGCTAGACTCAATTGGGAGTCAATCCAATCCAGCAAATCAATACATGTTATTCAGAGCGCCTTTCATGATCTGTAGTATTGCCTGCGGACCCCATTCTGTTGATCAATGCTCTTTAATTCTAAAGCTGTTAATTATGTGGGTAACTTCAATCGGCAACAACACAACCCAAATTCAAATTTCTACAATCAGGTTGGAGGAATCACCCAAATTTTTTGGAGAAATAACCAAGAAGCTTCATCATCAATTTAGGCCGATGGGACCACCTGGATTCCAACAACAAGCTCCACAACAAGAGAAGAAATCTGTAATAGAAGAAGCCATCTTACAATTGACTAAGAGTACTCAACAATGTATAAATCAACTTCAAAGTCAATGAGCTTCTATCCGGAATCTTGAGGTTCAAATAGGGCAATTATCTGGTTTTATGAATAATCGCCCTCAAGGTAGTTTGCCGAGCAACACGGAGACCAATCCTAAGGGAGGTAATAATGAATAATGTAAGGCTGTTACCCTCAGGAGTGGCAAAGAATTGGATGAGCCCATTCAAAAACCTGAAGAAAATGAAGATGAGAAGATTCATGAACAATCAAAGAACAATTCTAAAGAGCCTTTTTCTATTGAAGAAATCTGAGAAGAATGAACCCCCTCCACCTCTATTCCCACAACGACTTCAAAAGCAAAAGATGGACAAGCAATTCACCAAGTTTCTAGAGGTATTCAAGAAACTTCATATTAATATTCCTTTTGCTGAAGCTTTGGAACAGATGCCGAGCTATGTCAAGTTTATGAAGGAAATCTTGTCTAAAAAAAGAAAAGACTTGGAGATTTTGAAACTGTTGCACTTACTGAAGAGTGCAGTGCCATATTACAAAAAAAGCTTCCGCCCAAGCTAAAAGATCCAGGGAGTTTTACTATTCCTTGTACTATTGGAAACAAATTTTTTGGTAAAGCTTTATGTGATTTAGGAGCTAGTATAAATTTGATGCCTCTTTCTGTTTACAAGCAACTTGGATTGATGGAGGTGAAACAAACCAATCTAACTCTACAATTAGCAGACATATCTCTCACCTACCCAAAAGGAGTGGTGGAAGATGTTTTAGTGAAAGCTGATAAATTCATATTTCCTGCTGATTTTGTAGTATTAGACATGGAGGAGGATCGAGAGGTTCCAATCATTCTTGGGAGACCTTTCCTAGCTACTGGTAAAACTCTCATAGATGTACAAAAAGGTGAGCTGACTATGAGGGTACAAGATCAAGAGGTAACATTCAATGTCTTTAAAGCTATGAAATATCCTCAAGAATCTGATGAATGCTTAATGATTAATGTTATTGATGATAGCAAATTCGAATCAAGTACTAATGGATTTAGTAATGATCCTTTAGAAGATGCTATTATTAATCTCACGTGTGAGGATAGGCAGGAATCCCTTGAGTTTGTGCAATGGCTTAATGCATCACCATCTTACAATCATGTCGAAAAACAATTTGAGGATTTGGAGTTGTCCATGAAAGATGGGATTGCAATGAAATCCTCTGTTGAAGAACCACTAGAGTTGGAGCTAAAGCAACTTCCTGATCATTTTAGGTATGTGTTTTTAGGAGATTCTTCTACTTTACCAGTTATTATCTCATCTTCTCTAAATAGTGTGCAGGAAGAGAAATTGCTAAGATTGTTGCAAGAATATAAGAAAGCCTCGGGATGGACCATAACAGATATCAAAGGAATAAGCCCATCTATTTGCATGCATAAGATTCTGCTAGATGAAGGATCAAAGCCCACCATTGAACATCAAAGGAGGTTGAATCCGATAATGAAGGAAGTAGTCAAGAAGGAGATTATTAAATGGTTGGATGCTGGAATCATTTACCCCATCTCTGATAGTTCGTGGGTCAGCCCAGTACAATGTGTACCTAAAAAGGGAGGTATGACTGTAATTACCAATGATAACAATGAATTAATCCCCACTCGAACTGTTACAGGTTGGCGAGTATGTATGGACTACAGAAAGTTGAACAAAGCAACAAGGAAAGACTATTTTCCTCTCCCTTTCATTGATCAAATGTTAGATAGACTTGCTGGTCGAACTTATTATTGCTTTTTGGATGGATATTCGGGGTACAACCAAATTGCTATAGCTCTTGAAGATCAAGAAAAGACAACTTTCACATGTCCTTATGGGACATTTGCTTTTCGAAGAATGCCATTCGGATTGTGCAATGCACCTGTAACTTTTCAACGATGCATGATGTCAATCTTCTCAGATATGGTGGAGCAGTCAATTGAGGTATTTATGGATGACTTCTCTGTATTTGGTGATTCTTTTGACCTTTGCCTTAATAATCTTGCTTTAGTGCTAAAAAGATGTGTATAGACTAATCTGGTATTAAATTGGGAGAAGTGCCATTTTATGGTTCAAGAAGGAATAGTCCTTGGCCATAAAGTTTCTGCTAAAGGAATTGAAGTAGACAAAGCAAAGATTGAGACAATTGAAAAATTACCTCCACCTATTTCAGTGAAGGGCATTCGCAGTTTCTTAGGGCATGCGGGCTTCTACAGACGATTCATTAAGGATTTTTTCTAAGATCTCTAAACCTTTGTGTAATTTACTTGAGAAAGATATTCCTTTTGAATTTGATGAATCTTGCCTTGAAGCTTACAGGATTTTGAAAGAAAAGTTGATTACAGCACCAATCATTGTAGCACCAGATTGGAATATCCTATTTGAACTCATGTGTGATGCTAGTGATTTTGCAGTGGGGGCAGTTCTTGTTCAAAGAAAGAAAAAAAAGATGCATGTCATTTACTATGCGAGCAAGACCTTGAATGATGCTTAACTCAACTATACTACCACAGAAAAGGAACTTCTTGCTGTGGTATTTGCTTTTGATAAATTTCGATCTTATTTAATTGGAACAAGAGTAATTGTCTATACAGATCATTCAGCAATCAAGTATTTGATTTCCAAGAAAAATGCTAAGCCGAGGTTGATCAGATGGATACTCTTGTTACAAGAATTTGATCTTAAGATTCAGGACAGAAAAGGAACAGAAAATCAAGTGGCTAACCACTTATCTAGATTGGAAAATGACAATAATGAAGGAGGTAAAGTGCAAATTAATGAGTGTTTTCCTGATGAACAACTCTTTACCCTTCAAGGTAATATATCATGGTATGCTGATTTTATTAATTATCTTGTAAGTGGTATTTTACCTCCTGAGCTTAACTGGCAACAAAGAAAGAAATTTTTGCATGATGTAAAATACTATGTTTAGGATGAACCTTTCTTGTTTAAGCAATGTGCAGATCGAATTTTAAGAAGGTGTATCCCCAGTGAAGAAGTTGATAACATCTTGCATCAATGTCATTCATCTGATTATGGAGGACACTTTGGAGGAGAAAAGACCCATTTCGCTAAGGTGTTACCGATCCTGGTTTTTATTGGCCATCATTATTTAAGGATGCTTACTCCTTTGTTGTAAAATGTGACAAGTGCCAACGGACTGGAAATATCTCTAGAAGACATGAGATGCCCCTCAATAACATCTTAGAAGTGGAGATCTTTGACGTATAGGGTATTGATTTCATTGGTCATTTCATCTCATCTTTTAATAACCTCTATATTCTTGTTGCTGTTGATTATGTTTCTAAATGGGTTGAAGCAACTGCTTTACCCACTAATGATTCTAAAGTGGTGTTGAATTTTTTGAAGAGAAACATATTCACTAGGTTTGGAACTCCAAGAGCAATAATAAGTGATGAAGGGAGTCATTTTTGCAACAAATACTTTGGATCCCTTCTTGCTAAATATGGAGTGACTCATAGGGTGGCAACTGCATACCATCCTCAGACTAATGGCCAAGTTGAGGTTTCTAACAGAGAAATCAAGAGGATATTAGAGAAAATAGTGAATCCCACAAGAAAGGATTGGTCCAAGAGATTGGATGATGCATTATGGACTTCTGCAAAGCATACAAAAACTCCAGATTGGAATGTCAACATATCGATTGGTGTTTGGCAAAGCATGTCACCTTCCAGTGGAGTTGGAACATAATGCATATTGGGCTATCAAAAAGCTCAATTTTGATATGAAGCAAGCTGGAGAAAAACGTTTCCTCCAACTCAATGAGATGAATGAGTTCCGTCTTCAGTCTCATGAAAATGCCAAATTGTACAAGGAGCAAACAAAAAGGTGGTATGATAAGAAGATTGTCAAGAGAGAATTCCAGGCAGGGCAAAAAGTCTTACTTTTCAACTCGAGGTTGAAATTATTTCCTGGAAAACTTAGATCAAGATGGTCAGGACCGTTCGTGATAGTCAAGGTGTCCCCATTTGGAGCAATTGAAATCAAAGATGAGAAAAATCAAGCCACGTTTAAGGTCAATGGTCAAAGATTGAAGCATTATTGGGGAGGACCCATCCGATCGTGAAAAATCTTCAATCACTTTGGCCGACAATGAATGATCTTTGACATATTACTTTTCACGGTTAAATGGCGGATACGGTACTCCATGAATTTTTAGGTCCCTTGATTTACCCACAAATACAAATACTGTATAAAATTTTACTCATTTCTCTTTCCTTCTTTTCTTTCCAAATGGATAACGGGCTTGTTAACTTATGGCGATTCCTTCTCTTCTCAAAAATGCTTTAACTAACATTTATTCTGCTAGGTTTGAAAGATTAAGGATGCTTATGCACAAAGTCATCCCTTCTGATATACGCTGGTTAATTGAAGCAAAGGTCCGATTAATAGATGAATTTTCTGACGTTCTTGTTTCATATATGCCAGGGCTAGGTAAAAGTTTATATGCAAAGAAAAGAAGAGCAAAAAGGTTACGAGTCTGCTATAAATGTGCAAGATGGACCTGTAACACAAAATGCAGATCACTTGGAATGGTGTCTATAAATCGAGATGACAAAATTAACTTCATTAAGGATGGCATGAGTAAGGAGTCTTTAGATAACATTCTATTGACTCTTGAGACGCATCCTAATGGAGATGTGCAGGGAGTACTTCTTGATTTATGGCCAATATTCCAAGCTGAACATGAGCATTATAGTCTTGGGAATCTGACTCAAAAAGACCCTGTTTGCCAATTTTTAAGAAAATTGGAAGAGAAGCCGACCATCGACCCATAGAGAGCATTGAAGTCGTTACTGGACGTAAAACCAGAGGAAAGTGTGAGCCACAATCACACCAACTGTAAGTATTGCTATTTTGTTTCTTCCCTTCTTTTCTTCTTGTTCAAAAAAAAAAATTTAAAAAATTTAAAAAATTAAAAAATTAAAAAATAAAAATTTAAAAATATATATATATATATAGCCGTATTTGTTTGAAAAATGCTTTGTATATTTTCAAATTTCTCCTGACACATATAGATTAGTCTTTTATCCTAGTTGTATAGCTATTATCATTTCTGGGTTTATTTTCAAATTTTCCTGACATGTAAATCTACCCCCTCCTTTATAGGTGTAATTATTAGATTTGAGTTTTGATTCCTTTAAATATTGCACTTTGCTCTCTTCAGATCATTGATGGTGAGAGTATAAAAAAAAGAAGAAGAGAGAGATGGAAGTAACTTCAGTTCGTCGAATCAAAAGTGTTTGTGTCTTTTGTGGATCTAATCCTGGAAAGGATAAAGATTTTGTAAATATGGCAAACCATCTTGGTCGAGTGCTAGCTGAGAGAGAGAAATCCATTTAGTTTACGAGGAGGAGGTAGTCTTGGGTTAATGGGTTGTGTAGCAAGCTGCTTGCACATTTAGGAGGTGGCAAAGTCCTTGGTGTCATTCGGTCCTTTAGCCATAGGCAATCCCATTTGGAAAAAGCGGTAGAGGATGAAGTAATGGTATCATGCATGCACCAACGCATGAACATTATGATAGCAAATGCTGATGCCTTTATTGCCCTACCTGGTGGTTTTGGAACTTTGGAAGAGATCTTTCAAATTGCATCTTGGTTACAGCTGAACTTTCACCAAAAACTCATTGGTATATTAAATGTTAATGGTTTTTATGACAATTTGTTTTGTTTTCTTGATCATGCCATGGAACAAAAGTTCATCTCATAAGTGACATGTCAAATTCTTGTAACTGCTGCAACCCCTGAGCAATTGCTCGATCAACTACACGAATTTGTCCCACAACGTGATCCAGCAATGGCTCGTGAATTGGGAACAGCGTCAAAGACAAAGCGAAAACTTAATTTGACTTTGTCCTTATGAATTTTTGTTCTCTTTTATGGTTTTAGTTTTTTTTTGTAATTTTTCTTATTTCAGGCTCGATTTGCAATTTTCTAGTAAGATCTTCTATACTCCACCTATCTTCATTTTAGACATTGGGGACAATGTCTTAAATTAGTTGGGGGGAAGGATAGTTGACATTGTCATGCCATATACATATTTTGTTTAAAAGTTTAAAAAAAAAAACTAACCAGTTAATTTTTGTTGTTACTAACTTATTAGATGTATGATGGCAGAGTAAGGAGTAATTTTACTCTTGAGACGCATCTCAACTTGCATTGCATAGTAGGTCTAAAAACAGTTTGTTCTTGTATATAGATATATTAAAAAAAAGATTCATTTTGATCTTTTCGATTAATTTTGATGCAAGCATGTGCTGATTTGTAGCTTAGTTGATGATAAAAGTATGCAAAACAATTTATAGTTGAATTATTTTTCAAAATTCGTGATATACATGTATATATAACTGTGGATATTAGGAAGAAGGCATGTTTGAATTGAGTAAATGTTTCATACCTTTGTGAGTTTTGGGCTTGTCCAAGTTTGATACTTATGCTTGGTTTATTGTCTTTCATGAGTGATGTCAATTATGGATGTATTTTCTAGAACTTGCACTGAATCAATTTGAGATTACATTGGTCTGTATGTTACATAAAAATGATAGATGCAATTTTCTTGACTTAGCTACTTTGGCCAAATAAGCCTATCTTACATTTATCCCATTGTTAACCCCCTTTGAGCCTACTTGCCCTTTTTGTTGTTCTTAGCTTTTACAAGCCTTCAGTGAAAAACCATGTTTTACTTCACCTTAGGGAATAAGAGAGCATTGATTTTCCTAATTGGAGGAGTTCTTTTGGTTGCAATGCTTTTTATTCTCTTTGGTTTTTAACTTGTTATTATCCATATTGTTTCCTTCCTTCACCTTATAACCTCATTACAACCTTTTTGAAAGACCTCTTGATTTGTGAAATTTATTTGATCTAAGTAGTGGAGAATTGATGTATGTGCAAGCATATGGTAAAATACTTTCATAATTTGACTGAGTTGAGCGCAAACAGTTAACCTAAACACTTTGTGTGATTTGAGTGTCACTTGTGAGGAATTTTACTCAATTTGAATATCCCTATTTCTAATTAAAGCATGATTATGCTATATATATTTTACTCACAATTGCTTTGATTCAACTATACTTTGTTAAGCATATTTGAATTTGATACAATGCTTGTATTTAAAAATTAATTGAATTGATTAAATGAAGTATTACATGTTTGTGGGTATCATCCTGGTAAACCCTCACGAGACTATAACTCGTCCACTATGGACACCTAGGGGTTTAAAGGCTTGTGGCACATGCTAAGTGCCATCATGTTTTCATACGAAAGTGAATTAGATTAGGTATAATCAGTTTTTATTCTTTTAGTTTAATATTAAGTTGTTTCTTGTTTGAGGACAAACAACAAGTCAAGTGTGGGGGGATTTGATAAACATATTTTATATGCATAATTTAGCACCTCTCATTGGTCTATTTTTATGAAATTATTGCATATATGAAGTGAAAATTGCATAATTCCTCATATATTGGTTATGTTGTTACAAATTGAGCAGAACACCCGAAGGACTATTCAAAGCAGTTGTTGAACCAAAATATCATGAACTTGGATGTTGATATTAGTATAGCTCAAACAGAAGAGAAATGAAGACCTAAACTCAGTGAATTTTGGGTTACATCAAATTCAGGACAAATCAGAAAATTCCTGCTCAAACCTATACTCGGTTATTTGATATATCATTAATGACATCATTCTCTATGTCTTTCATAGAAATTAAGATTTCCAGATTAGCACCGGAAGTGGGTCAAAATTAGGAAACAAGTTGGTGGCTGTCATTATTGATATAATCTGAGTAGCTTCGGCAAAATGGTCAGAGCTCAAGATCCAACCGTTAGATCTAGCTGAATTTTTGACATGTTCTTCACGACTGCATGTGCTACAACTTTCATGAAGAGAAGATTTCCAAATTATGACAGGAGAAATGACGAATTTGGTAATCTTCGGAGCTGAAATTTCAACCCATGTGCAAAGAAATTTGACAAAATTGTAATTGAATAGTTCTAGCCTTTGCCTATAAAAGGAAGGCATTTGCCACACTTAAGGGCATCCCATTTCTGAATTCTCATTGTAGTTTGAGTTAGGGGTGAAACTTTGATAAATTGTGAGATTTATACTTTGATTTCAAGGTTAGATCTTCCAATTTGTTTAAAGTAAATCCCAAAGCTCTTATAGTTTGTATAATATAATCTTCATCTTATTCAAGTTTCTTCATCTTGATGTCTAGTTAAGGTTCTTCCTAGAGTTAGGGGTGAAGCTTTCATAAATTATGAGATTTATACTTTGATTTCAAGATTAGATCTTCCAATTTGTTTAAAGTAAATCCCGAAACTCTAGCCCGTTGTGTTCTTGTTAATACCAACAACCACTTTCATTTCTATCATGCTTTTCACTTGTTCTTTTGTTTCCTTTAATATAATGAGTAGCTAAATTTCTATTCTAGGATTGCAATTTGAACTCACACATAATTTGATTCGTTTATCATATCCAATAGTAGGTTGATTATCTTGAATTGTTTATCTTACTTGTTCTTAATGCTTTTGATTAATTGGCCATTAATTAAATTGAATTGATAAACCTTAAGCAACTTGACAAAGGGATTTTGGTTTTAGATCTAGGTAAGATAACATATGATCTTTGTGCGAAAGCCTTGAGTTTATATAGGATAGACATATACCTATATGGCATATGTAACCATTAATGAAATCGGAACTTAATGAATTTTTGATTATTTGATAGACATAGACATATAGTTTATCATTAATTAAGGATATTTCTATTTGACCATCGAAAGAGGCTTATAGATAAGTTAAGGATTTCTAGTTAACAATTTAGATAATTAATTGATCTTAGATAGAAGTAAGAGAATCAAGTAAAGTGTGAGGAATAATTGCAATCCTAGTCTTAGTTAATTTGATCATTAACTTTATTCTTCTTATTTACTTTAATCTTTAGTCTTTCATAAATCATCTCTTATTAAGTTGTTTAAATAAGATTAAGTTTTGCAAACTTTTAGTAGATAGTCAAATTTAGAATTAATCCCTGTGGGTTCGACACTTTCTTACTATTATATTACTTGATTTGCGATAACGTATACTTGTGTTCCGATTTACCACATCAAGAAGCTACTAAAGGTGTTCCATATTGGTGTTCGAAGGATTAGGTTTTAGGGACAACATCATCGTGCACAATTGTGATCCAAACAAGCAATTTCCCAAGCTCTTCTTCATTCCTCACTCACTACCAGTAGAACATGCCTCAGGATTATCATGTTCTTCATGTTATGATTTGATTTTGGTGTTCAATATTCTTGAAGAATGCCTTTGGTTCATTTTTTTTTCTTTGTTTGTTAATCTTGGTTAACCTTAATTTGGCTTTGACTATGCTTCTACTTTTTTATGGTGATTAAGCTTTGATTCAGTTTGCTTCTACCATTTTATGGTGGTTGAGCTTTGATTTCTTTGTTTTGCTCCAATTGGTAAGCATCATTCCCACATTTAGGATTTTTGAGCATGATATTATAATGTAGTTAGGTTGCCTAAAAAAAGCTTTAATATCCTTGAGGCTAGTGCCATGGAGACACTAGAAGAAGATCAAAGGGACCTAAGAAAAGGTTGAAGACTTTTAGAAGTTATGCACTTCGGCTGTTGCAAGTTTTCATCATCATCATTTTTTAGTTTTTTTCTTATTGGCCGATGTGATTACGGCATTACTTGTATTTTGCGATTTTGTTTGATATACATTGTATTGTTCATCCCAAGCTGGGAATACTAAGTACACATCCTCCAGCTTGCAATGAGCTATTAATACACATGATTAGGTGTTTAGAAATTAGTTAGTTGAGTATGATTAGTTACATAATTAGTTACACTTCTAAGGCTATGTAAGTCACTGTTGTGAACAACTTCCACACAATTTTTCATTAGTAAATTTCATTTTCATATTCTCTCAATTTTCTCTCATGGGCTATATTTCTCAACACTTAACATGATATAAGAGCCTCTATAACCAAATGGTCAAGAATTTTATCCTTGTTACCCCATTCTTCTAAAATGAAGCGTGTTAAATATAAAATCATTCATGAACTTTCACCTAACAATTTAAACTTAGTTGATTCTTTGACAAATAGAAGGTTCATGCAGGAACGACACCTACGTGAGTGAGACAATAGATATCTTTTATCATTTCATAATAATTGTCACGTGCATGCATTATTGCTAGTTTATCGCATAGAAAGCCCGAAATCGAAAAATCAGCATTCATGCAAGGACACTCTGTTCTGGTGCATGAATACATGGTGCCTACCTACTCTCCTTCCATGCTTTAAGCTTTAATTTCTCTTCAATGTTAGAAATTATTTTTTAATTCTTTAATTCTTTATTCTTTATGCGGAAGTTGTAATTCTATAGGCATACATCCTAGAGTGCAAATACCACATAACCTAAGATCTATATCATGCCAGATTACTAGGATTTAGAAATATATTTAAATACCTGTATCCATCGTAGGCTCTTGATCTAAATGTTCTTCAAATGAATGAACTTGATTGCAAACCTTTAAAATTAGGGTTAGCAATTAATCACAAACAAACAACGTACAACGTCATCGATGACATTATAGTTCTTTCTCAATCGACTCTCTTGAGTTCATTGACAAGACCTTAGCCTCTCTTCAAATGGAGAGAATAGAATGAGTTTTCAGTTATTCAGTATATTGAGAATCATAGCCTTCTTATAGTATGTTAACCTAATAGGGTTCTCATTATCTCCTAATGAGACAATACTGACCTACTCATTTAAGGTCATATCATCTTATTTGATAGTTTAATGAGTTTGCTTAATTGAATGACATAAAATAAACTTCTTAATGATAAATAATTAATATACTTATTTTATATTATTAGCTCACTTTAAATATTGGAATATAAATTTCCAACATTCAAAGCACATGTTGATAGATGATGCTCCCCCCCCTGCCCCCCCAATTTTGCTAACTACTAGTTTGGTTTTATCAATATTTTCATGGAATTACATTTTCCTTTGTTTTTTTTTTGTTTTTTGTCTTGCTTTAGAGACTTGAGTTTTAAATAACTTTAATCAAAATCTCATAGGACCAAAGGAATATATATATGTTTTAGGCTCCCGGTTTCTCGATCCTTTCAAGCAATTATTTGCTTATTGATATTTTCAATTTTGGAGCCATGCTTGATGATGTTTTTTCATGTGCCAGTTTTCGGGATGTTTTTTCATGTGCCAGTTTTCGGGAAACTTCTATACAAAAGGATCCTTTCAAGCAATTATTTTCATGTGGTTTACATTGTCGGTCATATCATTTTCCTATTGTTAATTGTCACAATGTCACTCTATTAGACTATTACTGTAACTATTTTCTTTTTTTTAGAAAGTAATTATTTTCATCATTATATTGCAGTCTTATTTATATCATTAATATATGCTTCGGATAATATTAATTTCCATCCTCATCTTTGTTGTTATGGTCATCATCGATTAACTATTAATTTTTTATATATATTTATTACTAGAAAAAGTTTCATAATTTAAAAATAGGTCAAAAGGAAGTTCTTGACAATATAAAAGAACTAACCAAGTATGACAATTCGTTTTTGTTTCATGATTTGAGATTTTGGGGAAGTAAATACTAAAAGAATTATAATTCATAATACTGGCTTCAAAATTATATAAACAAAACAAAACAGAGAGAGAAAACTATTTATAATTTTATATGCATAAAGATATAAAGTCATTCATAAATTTTCATTTAACAACTTAAGTTTTTAAAAAAAGTTTATCATTTGCTAAATATCAGATCCGCTATGATCATTTTGGGAAAGTAGCTAGATACTAAAAGAGCGGATCATTTTGGGAAAGTAGCTAGATACTAAAAGAGTTATAATTCATAATACTGGCTTCAAAATTATATAATAAAACAAAACAAAATAGAGAGAGAAAACCATTTATAATTTTATATACATTAAAATATAAAGTCATTCATGAGTCTTCATTTAACAGATTAAGTTTTTTAAAAAGTTAATCATTGGCTAAATATATCATATCCTCTATGACTAAGTGGCTAATAATTTGATCCTTACCACCTTCATTCTTCCTAAATAAAGTTTAATTTTTCAACACAAAGTGACATGTGAATTATCCACACTTTAAATCTAAAGACTTTTGCATAAAGAGCGTGTTAGAGATATAATAATTTTAGGAGAGATATAATGATTTCTCACTTAATAACTTAAGCTTTTAGGAGAGATGGTACTTGACATGCATAATTCATTAATAAATTGGCCATTATTCCAAGGGATAGATGGGCTAAGTTGCTAGCAAAAAACAGTAAAAACTACAATTAAACATCAACAATAAAACTACTATTAAATATATCTATTTATATAGAAGCGATACCAATTAAAACTAGGATAAGGGTTGATTTTGTGAAATCTCTGTTTTGCTTCATATATATATATATATATATATATATATATATATATTAAATTTAACATCTAAAATACAATCACAAACCTTAATCTGAAGGTAAATTTCATTAAAAAAAACTATAAAACAAAATTATTTATTAGTGTAAGATTCGGTTAGGACCCATTAACAGTAAATAAAAATCAATCTTATATTAATGAATGTTTTATAGAATGAATATTTTTATATTTTTTTTAAGAAAATTCTATTGGACAGAAATTCAAAAATGAAGATGCGAGGAATTGAATCGATATTTAATTTAAAATCTATATAATGAATATTATGCTATAATGTTTATCCTATTTAATATTATTTTGTACTATATCTACGTGGCTTAAAACTAACGTAAAATATGTTTTTTAAATTAAAAAAATTATTCAAGTCGATCACAGTGTGTGTGTGTGTATAATATGGCTATATGTAGCTTTCAACTTATTGTGTTAGGTTTAATGGGTGTATATAGTGGAGCCGTGGACAAGACGCACGCACGGCTTGCTCTTCCTTGCATTACATGGTATTTGTAGGTACCTTACTGATTACTATTTAATTTGGATCTGCTTATAATATGAAGGCACAAGTCAATCTTCGAGGAAAATATATTTAATCGCGACTAATTAATTTGCGGCCTCAACTATAAAATAATTAGTACTACATTTTTACTACAAATTAAGTGGACTGTTTAAGGATTTATCATGTCACAGTCAGTAACTCTTCGCATGTATTATAGTCTCTGAACTATTATATTTATATGCTATCATCTGGAACTTCTTTAAAGCATTTCCAGCTCGATATATATACTTTTCCATGACAATATCTTATAGCTTGCTATCAGACAGCAAATTTTAGAACTGGAGTTATGCTATATAGCACGAAAAGTTTTCACGCAAAAAGTTTGCGAATGACATGTTAACCAAACAGTTGTGTTTCTCAACTAAAATATTAATAAATAAAAATTAAAAAGATTAAAAAAATTAAAAAAAACTTATAACACAGTGCCAACTCATTTGTAAGTTTTTTGTGAGTTTGAAATTCGTGTTAATTACCATTTCTCGTTGAACTGTGATTCAACAGGATTGTTTTTTGTTTCTTAAAATATTCCCGCACTCGATTACAAGAATTAATCTCTCAAGATATTGAGATCTATTCAGCAATTTCTTTGTTGTAATAGTACATTTCTAATTTATTAATTCCTGCAATATTATTTTTATTTATATTGACTTCTATATCGAATCATTTTCCTTTTATTGATCACAATTGCATTATCACCGTTTTTATATAGGTAGTGAGAATTTAAAACTGCGTATAAACTTTTAAATATTTGAATGAGTGTTGTTATCTATATCATTTATTTACTTAACAACGTGCCCTATATAATAATATATGTCAGATACAATTGTTTTAAATATGGGTCTTAATAATCTAGCTAGCTAGGGTTATAACTTATGAGCCACTATAATATATATGAGTGTTACGTGGCACATGATGTAATACATACTAAAAGTTATTATATAAAATTTCCTTTGTAAAGTATTATTGGTTTTTTAATATAGATGCCATTTACAAGCTTTGCTTATGTAGTAGTCCTCTTATGAATAACAAATAGTCATCTTTGCAGCCTTCTACACATTCACGCTGCATCATCTATATTTTTTTCCATTTCATATTCGAAAGGAAGATCATATTTGTATCGTTTCAATTTAATTGAATGTTTAAGATTAAATATGCTTACAGTATCTAATTTTCTATGATTAATTTTTACTGACCAAATTGTTAAATTACAACTATTTATTATGTCTGCATGTCAAAATATGAAAAAATTGCAAAACAATAAGTATGTAATCAAGTGGTTTATAGTTTTGTTATATAAAAAGTATATATTACATTAATATTAAACGTCTGAATGTGGCATAAAATAATTTTAGATTAATATAAAATTTTATAAATATAATTTACTTCTTAAACAACTTTTTTTTATCATTGATAAGTTTCGTGAAAAAGTTATTCAATAACAAATTATTCAAGAAGTGGTATGTATACTGCGTTTTTTTACACGTGTCATCATTGAAATGATATAATTCAAATTTTATTTGGTTTTATTTAATGTTAATTTTATATATGTTACTTCAAGAGTCACGGAGTATATATATTTCTTTGATGTCAATCATATTCTTCCTTTTTCTACCTAGCACTTGAGGATAATGATAGAGTCATACTATTTCCATGCTTTTAATTATAAAATTTGTTCTCTTGAGCACTACAATATTCATTTCAAAGAAAGAGAAAAACACTACTTTATATAGTTACATCAAATTTGACATTATGGATAGAACTCAATCAAAATTCATGAAAACAAAGTAAAACTGATTAGCTGATATTAGATCTCAAAATATTTAACACAAAAAAATTGGTGTGAATTTTTAGAGAAATTTATTATTATTATTATTATTATTATTATTATTATTTTGGTACAAATTTATTTTTATTATTATTATTTCAAGTAAACTTATAATAATTTGGAGTAACCAAATTATTTAACTGATGCGGCTGTTTTAAAAGAGTTGCCATCTCTACCATAGCTATCTAATAGGAACTAATATTTTACATAACATTTCGGAAGGAAAACGAATAAGGTACAAATTGCTCAAACCAATGAATATTAATGAAAATCTTAACTTTGTTTTGTTAGGTTAACTTCTACCAAATTAAAAAATGAGTTATGATATGAAACCTAAGATCAAGGGCCTATTGATTGGAGTGGAAAAGGGAAGTTTGAATCTATGGCTCAGCTTGATTTAAGTTGTGCTTTCGTTTTAAATAACCAAATAGCTCCTTCGATGGTTGGTTTCTCTTGAGGTATAAATTTTTGGTTTTGCTCCTTTTTCATTGAATAATTGGTAGAATGTGGGACCAATTTTAATACATTGATCCTACCAAACAGCTCATTCCTGGTCTCCCGCGTGCTCAGATACGACCCACTCCAATTCATATGCATGAGCCATCCAATTTTCAAAACCCCAAATTAATTCTCACATTTGATTTTAATCAGAGTTAGTCATTATTAGTGTCACGTCATGCAAGGGTGAAGTTAGAAACTAAGAGTGGGGGAGCAAGACTGAAAAAAGCTAACATAAAATATATATAACATAAAATAATAAAAAGAAAAAAATTAAAGATATATCTCTAATCATATATTAAAAAATTTAAAAATTCCAAAATTGGAGGGGGATCGGATATGCTTTCCCCCCGCTGACGTCATGTTGAAAAACTCAAGAGGCAACTGAGAAACTTTGATCGTGGACAGTTTCTGTAACCTTCTAGAACCCTCTATTATGTGTGATGTCAGTTATCTTATATTATTATTCGAGTTTAACGAATCAAAAATCAAAATCAATTGGTTATGCAAAGGATAAACCGATAAAGATTGTCTGACAATATTTAATGCAAAAATATAAATAATTTAAATTATTAAAAAAATATTATTGAATAATTTATTAAAAAAAAATGTTTGAATTAATTTAATAGTATAAAAGTATCAACGCTTTTATTTAAGTGACTTCACGACTATTGTTTGCTATATATCATAGAGCTATTGGAAAAATTCCATTTCAATATGATCAGCTAACAAAGATATTTATACTTCAATTAATTCAAACAAAATAGTTCTCAGTTATTATTATGTTCTTCTACAAAGTAAACTATGTAATTTGTTACATGTAGTAAATTGAAACCTTTTTTAAAATCGATATTTCCTCAATTTGTCCTTACTTTATGTACACATAATTGACCTTGTGTTTATTTAATCCACTATATAATGGCGTATTAAAAAGCAACTTCTTGAATTAACTAAAATTGGCACGCCAAGCTTAAGGTTTTCCCAAACATATATTTAATTTCCTAAAAGTGTTGTGCTAAAAAGAATTTGGAGAACCACAAGTGGTTATGTCTTATTTTGATAGGCTTATGTGCAACTTATTTGGGTTTATCTATTATAATAAGCGTTTATGAAGTGTTTTTATTCCGTTTGAATAAGCTTATTAAAACAGTTTATAAAGAGTCTGTTTGTTATAGATAAAAAAAATTGATTTTGACATTCAATAATTTAGAAAATATTTTTTAGAGAATTTTAAGAAAAACAGAAATTATTTGTGTTTATTTACAATCACAAAAATTATTTTTTAAATGAGAGTAACTTCTCTCTCTTCTATTGCAAGAGTTTTTTTCAAAAGCTAATAAGAGTAGTTTTTCATTTTAACTATAAAAATTATCTTTTTAAATAAATAGTTTTTTTAATAAGCTTAAACAAACACAATCAAAATCATTAAAAATGATTTTTTACTCAAAAAATGATTTTTTTCATCAAATAATCTATAACAAATGGGCTCAAAATCTCTATAAGTTATTTTGAGCTTATTTTTATAAGCAAAAAATTCAAGCTTATGAAAATAAGTCTTTTGTGACAATTAAAAATAACTTAAGTGTTAGTTGTTTTTATAATATTTTTTAACAAAATTGACATTGAGAAATTGACACAATTCATAGCATATCCCTTAAATACACGATATTTATTTTAAAGGTTTTATTAAAAAAGTTTTTTAAAGTGTTTATCCAAACGATATTTAGCTTATTTTATATCACACTTATAACAGTAGAACTTATTAAATAAGTTATACTCGAATAAGTAATTATATAAATTATTTATTCAAATAGAGCCTTAGTTGGAATGATAAGCAACTTATGATTCTATAAAAAGGACAAGTACTTGAATTTTAAGAAAAACTATTGTTAAAATAGCTAATAACTGTAATTCTTACAGTTCAAAGATAATTAGTCTTACATTCAAAAAATGTGATGGTACTTATAAAAAAAAAAAATTGTTGAAAGATAGACCACGATGCTAATTTTGGCCAGGATCTCGCTTAAAAGCTATATATATATATATATATATATATATATATATATATATATATATGTCTATGTCATGGTATTATATATTTGATACATATAGACCCTATTATATTCGACGACAAAAGCAATAGTAACCACTACTGTTACCTGTGAAGCGAGTAGTATTGAAAAATTGATGCCAATGATTCTGACCCTTGAAACTTAATTAAATGAACATATCAATTTGGATGGACTTGATTATTTCCAATTTATGTAATATATATAAACTAGGTTTTCTTAATTTGTTTTGGAGTCTTACATATACATATATAGATGATCGTTCATACGTGAACGTGATGGCATTGAATGGCGGGTTAGTTAGCCCCCTCTTTATCCATCTCATATTTTCAGAGGCGATGGTCCCCAACCCCAAAAATGAACTGCTACATTCATTTGCCCTATTCTCAAACTGAACGAACTCCCTTTCCTGCCATTGTCCTTTTTACCAATCATGACTGGTCCAGATTCTTACAACCTTGCTGCATTACCGTTGGATTAACATAATTTTTTTTTCAAGTAGACATATATTTTCATCAATTAAAGTTATAAGTGTCATTAATTTAACTTTTTAATAATAAATACATTAAAATAAAATTTTAATATCAAATTTTGACATCAAATTATTTATTTAATATTATTTTTTAACATTGAATTGATCTTTCAAATAATAACATTAAAAGATTAATTTAATGAGAAAAATTGATATTAAATGAAAATTTTAATTTATTTATGATTAAATGATCATACTAATAACACTTTTATATTTAAATGAAAAAAATATATGTTTACTCTTTTTTTTCTTCTTCTTTTAGTACAATAACAATATGAAGGTTTGAAGTTATAATTTCTTGTCACTTAATCCTTATCACTAATCCACGCATTTTATTTTCTTTTTGTGAAAGGAATTATATATAGACATATCTATAAAACAATGCGAATTTTCAATTATGAATAGTAAACAGTTTATTTTTGTGATAAACTTAAGTGTTGTGGCCCTCCTAAAATATAATGGACATGCGAACTAAATTTATCATCTGTAGTAACACGATATGGATCGTTATTGAGGGGACGAGCCTTATTGTAGAGATTAAAATCTTAAGAGTACATCAATAAGATGATTTTAAGAAAAGATTAATTTCTTAAAAAATTAAATTACTTATTTTTCACAACATTTAGAAATAAAATATAGTATCATTAAACATTGGCCAAGGAGATATTAATAAGAAGAGGTTGTTTCTTATGTAAACCATTCACAAATCAATAATTTAGACGAGCGACAATGAACTTTATTAAATAATTTAATATCTTATAATTAATCATAGTTATTGTCTAACATATCTTTTTCGATTACTTTAACTAACCAATCTTTGTCTAATTTATCATTCATGTTAATTTTCCAAAAAAGTTTAAATCATTAGAAGCTAAGGAAAGAAATTATCAAACTTTTATTAGAAAAATAGAAATTGCTTTGTTTTCCTGTAATTAATTGTTGAACTGTGAATTTAATAGGGGCATATATATTAACTTAAGTACTATACTCAACCAAATTAGAAATTAAATTTTGATTAAAATAATTCAAATTGGTAAGACTACGTTCTATCAACTCTATTGATTTTTAGGTATATTTTTAGGGTTTTTTATATTAATATAGCAAAAAAATAAAAATTTTATCAAAATCATGCTGTTTGAAAATTATGTACTAAAATGTAGCTACTTTTTTTTTCGTTGGGAAACCGACTTCTCAATGTGTTTATTTTTTTAAAAAAAATCATGTTGAAAAGTACAATAAAACCGACTTCTCAACGTGTTTAATTTTTTTTGTCAAATCATGTTGGGAAGTCGGTTTCAACCGACTTCTCAACATGTAATTTTTCCCAACGTAAAAAACAAATAGCTACATTTTAATATATAATTTTCAAACAGCATGATTTTGATAAATTTTTTATTTTTTGACTATATTAGTATAAAAAAGCCTATATTTTCATCACCCATATGCAAAGTATCTGAATTATCTGATTATTACAATACTTAATTAATACTGTTGATACAAATTAAAAAAGGAGGAGAAAGCTGAATGAAACGAAAAACTGAGGTGTATTTTTTTTTTTGTCTCCCACCAAGTCTCCCAACATTTTTTGAGTGTGTAACTAATCCCCACTTAAATATATGATGGTGTGGCCCTGACCACAATGTATTTTCAGTGGGTGAGATTTGAACCTTTGTACTATAAATAAAGTTTTTTCACAAAAAAACTTAAGTCACCAACTAAAGCCGCACCTTATGATTAAAAAAATTCAAACTTTGATAAAATATGTGATTAATGAGCATATAAATTAATATGAATTGATAATTAAAACCTATATTAATTCATTTTTTAATTATGTATCTATATACCTTTGCCAGTGAGCAAGACACGTAACATATTGGAATTAATTTTAATTTAATGATGTAAATTTTTTTTTAGCATCATCCAATTATGTGTTAATATATTATCAAAATAATTTGATATGTTAATTATTATTGTAATCAAATCATTTTAATAATATAACAATACTTAATTATATGATAATGAAAAACACTTTTACATTAACAAGTAAATTAAAATTAAATATCGTTTAATATTCTAAAGAAAAAGTAAATAATTAGAAAAAAATTACATTAATTAATTTTAAAAAAATATTATTCAAAATTAGATTTCAACTAATTCACGACAAATAAAATAATTAGAATTAAAGTGATGAATTCTAATTTTAAAATTGAATTTCAGCCCAATTATGCTGCCAGGAGCCTAATCCAATTAATTAATATAAGCATCTTAGCTTTGTGTTACCCATAGACTTCTAATATCTCAATTTTAAAAAGGATTGAAGCCTTATGAACAAGAGAAATGATATATACATATATATTTTATCTCATTATCTCATATATTTTTATTTTTATTTTTATTTCTCTTCTTCTTTTCTTTTTAATATTTAAAATTTTAAATAAATAAATATATGTAAAATATATAAAATAAAATGTATGTGCATCAATCATTTCTCTAATAACAAACCAGAAAAGTCAACAGCCTCTATTTTCTTTTAAATGACTGACCGTTTGAGGTGACTTAAGAGCCACATCATGATCAAAATCACTTAACGAAGCCTAGATCTGAGGTTTAATTACGTCGGGAACAACTTTTTCTGTGCAAAAGCCAATATTTAATAACTAAAAATAGAGAGATATATTTCGGATAGGAGTAGAAATAAGTTAGGTTAAATATATAAAAAAATGAAATAAGTTAGATTAAATTTTACTTTAAAAAAGTCTAACTTATATTGAAAAATTTTGATCTTAATTTAACTTATTACCTATTATAAATTTTTTTGTGATATTATAAAAGTTTAGTCTGACCTAAATGCTTATTAAAAAACCTACATTGCATTAAAGTTTTCAAATAAACTAACATGCTCAAACTTTATAGGTTTTGAATATACCTAGCATTTATTAAAATTATTGTATTATACATAAAATAAATAAACTATATTAAGAAATTGCTTATTTTAATTGCATATCATTTAGACCCATTAATTTTGTTTTTTAGAAAATTATAGAATTATGATTTATGGTCATTTTTTTGTTGAGATAAATACTAAGATTGTCTAAAAATTTTGCATCAAAAAATAATTTTTCAAATGCTTGGATAATGAGAGAGTCATATTAAGGATCAATTAGTTATTATTGAAATTTTAAGATAAAAATAAGATTTAAAATTGTATTTTATTAATTATCAAAGAGATAAGATAAATTATTACCTAAATAAAATCAAATTAATTAGCAAGTCTAACTTTAAAATTAGTATAAAAATAATTTAAAAATTCAGTATCATAGGAGTAAGAATCAAATTAGTAGGAATATAGAAGGTAAAAAAACACATATATGAGTGACACGTGACACTTGTCCAAATTTTATAAACTGTGTTTTATATAATAGTATATAAATGTTTACTATTTTTTTGTCAAACACCCTAATTAGCCCTTTAGGCCGAGTGGTGTCTCGCGGTATCCTCACAAGTTAGGTCATTTGAACCTCCTATTAGACTAATCCACATTCGACAACTTAAAGTACAAAGGTTTCAACTACTTCAAACCAAAGTGACTCTTACTGGAATTTAAACTTGTGTCCTATCTTGTGGAGGCAAACCTGCTTACCAACTCGACTAACCTAAATTGTTTAATGTTTACTATTTAAATTTCTTAACACATACACGCGTTAGAAAATGCCTTACGAAAGATCAGCAACCAACAAATAAATGTTAAATAACTTATTATGGCTAATAATGCTATAGTAATAGTAGCAATCGAGAATAAAGTAGTAAAATATTTGTTTTTTCCCTTCTTTCTCGCTGCTTCCACCGTCGTTGCCATATTGAATGCCACACGGAATTGTGTAATGTTTGTTGAGAGGAAGAGAAAGAGAGAGAGGGAGAGACGCATCGCTGACTATTGCAAGGTAAGAGTAAATGCTGCTTTTACCTTCTTTTTCCTTTGGTCAGCGATTAAACAGTGCTTGTTCTCTTGTCTATATATATAACTCATATATACATATATAATTGACAAGGCAACCCCAGTTGTGGACTCTTGTCTCTGCATTTCTAAGAAGGAAGAAAGCGAGCGAGGGACTTTGATAATTGAGTCTCTATTTAATCTATAAGCGGACGCGATCGACCCTTTTCTCAGAATTCTTCGATCAGAGTGGAACTCTCAGAACTAAGAAGAAAGAGAGCTAGCTACCTAGCTAGATCATTTCTGTTGAAATAACATGGGGAGGCCACCTTGCTGTGAGAAAATTGGGATTAAGAAAGGACCTTGGACTCCAGAGGAGGACATCATCTTGGTCTCTTACATTCAAGAACACGGACCTGGGAATTGGAGATCAGTTCCCACCAATACAGGTACGAATATATATATATATATACTTTTCGTTTCTTGGGAAGGGATATAACTGATTTCTTATGCCATTAATTTTTCTTTTCAGGTTTGATGAGATGCAGCAAAAGTTGCCGACTTAGATGGACTAACTATCTTCGACCGGGTATCAAACGAGGTAACTTCACCGATCATGAGGAGAAGATGATAATCCACCTCCAAGCTCTTTTGGGCAACAGGTAATAGTTAGTCTCATATTTCTCCTTGTGTATACATGTTTGCTTCTTCAATTTTTGCTATTTTAAAGCGTGAATTTGGGTATGGTGTACTATATAATAACATTTTCAAATCCCAACAAGAAGTATGATAATGAAATTAAGGAAGAAACTTAAAAATATAAAAGAAAGTTAGTTTTGGGTCTGCTGCTTTAATTTGCTAATCTTTTCTAATTTTCTGTTATGAGCTTATACGTAATTGTTGCAGATGGGCTGCTATAGCTTCTTATCTTCCACAGAGGACAGACAATGACATAAAAAATTATTGGAATACCCATTTGAAGAAGAAGCTCAAGAAGCTTCAATCTGGGACTGATGAGGATCTTGACCAAGAAGGACACTCTTCTTCACAGCTAAAGGGTCAGTGGGAGAGAAGGCTTCAAACAGATATCCACATGGCCAAGCAAGCCTTGTCTGAGGCTCTGTCCCTTCACAAGCCAACCCATATTTTGCCCGAGACCAAACCCTCCATTTCTCATCACCCTGCAGCCTACGCCACAAGACCAAGCCTAGCATCCCCATACGCATCAAGCACCGAAAACATAGCCCGATTGCTCGAAAACTGGATGAAGAAAGCTGAAACAAATTCGGGAAATTCCTTCAGCAATATGGTCACTACAGGATCCAGTTCTAGTGAAGGAGCACAGAGCACCACCACATGTACACCAGATCATGCTTTCGACTCCTTATTGAGCTTCAACTCCTCCAAGTCTGGAGGCTCTCAATCTGTATCGGTTGAAGAGAACACCAACTTGACTACGAGGGCTGGCCTCTTCCAAGACTTTGGGAAGCCAAATTTGGAGACGCAAGTCCCTCTAACGTTGCTGGAGACGTGGCTCTTCGATGATGGGGCAGCTCAATGCCATGAAGAGCTAATGAACATGTCACTGGAGGGAAGTACGGCAGGTTTGTTTTAGAAGGCAGCTCAACCTAGGAGTCCCTTGTTATGTTTTTTTTTTCCTGACTCAAACAAGATCAAGTGTACATTACAAGTACATCTATATCCTTAAGAGTAATGATATATGGATATCATTTTTTTCATACCATTTTTACACTTGGTTAACAATGAGTAAATGTTTGGTTAATACAGTATATCATTTGGTTAATGAGTTTTATTAGCTTGTAAGTGATTGGTTACCAAAACTCATTAACCAAACAATATACTGTATTAACTAAAAATTTACTCATCGTTAACCAAGTATAAAAGTGGTGTAAGAAAAATGATGTGTAAGAATCATTATTGTATCCTTAATTATGCTTTGTACCAAATAGTAAGAGTTCTATGTGTACTTTGGACATTTAGGGTATGTTAGGATGAGAGGAGTTTGGAGAGAAAGACGATGAATAATTTTTTATTTCTAAATTTGATAAAATGATAAAATATTTATACAAAAATAAGAAATATTTAAAATGTTGCATAATAATTTTTCATTTTAAAAATTTTCAAATAGAGAGAATATTTACTAAAATGAAAAATTATCCCTTCATTCCCCTCCAAACTCCTTCATCTATTATTCATCTAAGGTTACTAAGGCAAATTAGAATCTTACTTTTCGAATGAAAATTAGATAATTACAATTTATCCAAGGTTATTTCAATGGAACTGCGAATAACTCCATCTTAAAAATATATATTAGATTGAAATCTCATAAAAATCACCAAGATTATGGAAAGAAATCAACGAATTACCCATGTTGTATTATTGTGTAGGCTACCAATGGATGGATGAATAAAACTGTAGAATTTATATAATATTTACAAAATAATTAAAAGCATACCTAAACTTGATATATGATTATTGATAAATTTATCATTTGATCGAAGTTTTTCCATTTCTATGACCGTATGCTATATGCCGAATAATAATGTTCTCATCTAATTATAAACAGTCATACATATGTATTTTTGGCACTTATTCTTAAAAAATTAGAGTCTTAAAGATATCTAAGGTTTAGAAAGTAATTAGAATCCTACTAAACATTTATATTAGGTATATGATTCATGTTTCTGCTGTTTAAGTTTTAGCACTTCTATGTAGCCATTTGATTCAAGAACTGTTTTTTCATTTTAATTTATAAGTTTAAGCTATATAAAGAAGGTAATTAAATGTTTTGATTTTTTAAAATTTTTTAAGATAAAATGTAATCTCAAATTTTTACGTTTATTACAAAAAAATTTTTATCACATTAATCAACTTTGATACGTACTTCAAAGACAGCGTGCTCGCATGAGCCATGTTGATGTTAGTGAGGACTGAGGTATTGAAAGATTGCATTGTAGAGAATAAATTAATTATAAGCTAAACGTACGTAGTTGGCTTTTTTTTTTGGTAAGCATGAGGGACAGAGACCCTAACTAGTTGGCTTTTTTTTTGTACATCTGAAAAAGAAAGAAAACAACTACAACCTACAGAACAAGGTGCCTGCCTTATCAGCAGAAAGATAGGCTCAAGCCACTGGGAGGCAAATCCCAGACACAACAATGATCTTCATGCGAAGCATCCCTAAGCAGTTGGCTTTGCAATGTATTATTTCTCACCAAAAGAAAAATTATCATTGGTATTATCAGGAACCAATTGTTTATTGGATTCTAACCGTAAATACAAACTCCTCCTCCCAATGACGTAATAAAAACTTTATAATCTGTGTATAAATTACAAATTAAATTAGTGGACGATATAGCCTCATATTCTCTTCCATTTGCTATAAATGGTGGCATAAAACACAAATGGTGAAATTCCAATTATGCTCATTTAATCAGTATTATTTTTAATAAAAATAGGAAAAGCAATTATGTTCATCTCTCGAGCACTATAAAAAGATTATAGAAGTAGACATAAGCACGTCCTATTTATGCCCATTTAATTAGCAAATTCAGTTATTGATTAGAAGAGCAAATAATTATCTATACGTGACCATACAAAAGAAATGTTCATAGGTTTCATTTGTGAGGCTAGAAGAAACAATAATGCAATCAAATTATTTGATTGCGTTATTTTATAATTTATGGCTGGAAAAATTAAACCATTTTGAAATATGCTTTTTTTTAGAAGAGAAATGCTAATAATGTGATTTGAGAAATGGGGTATAAGGATGAGTTTAAATTTGATTCACTTTTAGTTTAAAATTTTTTATATTATTATCCAATGATGAGTTGATACATTATTAAAAGAGTTAAATTTTTTAAGTAATTATTGTAAAAGTCAAATTCATTTAATAATTTAGCAATATATAATGAGATTTGTGATGAAAAACTTAGCGTAGGTACTCTCAAGACTTCAAAGCAATGAAATGGCTCCATCTTTTATTGTTTTTTTGCTTCAAATGTTTGTTTCAAAATGCATGGACCCATATGAAAACCAATAACAGCTCGAGCGTTTAAACGTTCAAATTGACCTTAGTAAAATTGATATATTATATGATAATGTAAAAAAAAATAAGATAATAACTTAAATATTGTGATACTAATTGCATAACAGAGAATCCAGTAAAGACTAGGAGGCAGAGCCATTCACTTATCTCTTCTTGCAAAACTATACATTAGAGAGGTATGGCATCGGTCAAACTTCAGGGTAAAGTCATAAACTCAGATAATAATGAAGAGTAAATTAATAACATGAGCACATGATGGATGGACCTACTTGTAACTAGGTTAGATAAGAGATGACGGATGAGAGCTTTATTGTCAAATGTATTAATAGCAAGAACACTGTTTAACCCGTTCCTTAACAACTTGAAAGGAAATACTATAAATAGATGAGTTGTTATACTATCTTTATAGTTATGTTATTTTTTCAAATATTTATTGACTGTTTATTTTATAGGTTTTGTTAACTAATGTTTTAAGAATATTGTTTAAAGATTATTTAATACCCATAAAGAAATTCTTTAAATTACTAAATAAAGAAATTATTAAATATTTTTTAAATTTTTAAGATATTAAACACTTTACTTTTACATACATTTAATACTTTTCATTTTGATTGATTTCTTAACCAATGCCATTAGGGCATTGGTTGGCAAATGCCTTGTTTCATAATAAATGGAGGTCAATTAAATATAACTAAAGTAATAAATATTTGACAACTCATCATAAATATCGATATCTAAGAAAAAAGTATTAGTACGGAAGTAATTCCCTATATATATAATGTATTTTATAATGGGTTTAATTTTCATTATTGTTAGTATAAATTATTTTACATTATTATCTAATTATGTATTGTCACGTTATTAAAAAAATTTAACTATAATAATAATTACTTGAGAAAATAATTTTTTTAATAATATGATAATACATAATTGAATAATAATGTAATATTAAATTAAAATTAAACTCATAGTATGGTAACACTTGCATTATATGAAAAGATATATTTAATGCATTGTCATAAAAAAATTGTGATAGAAAAATATCATAAAAAGTTTACTTTATAAATATTATATACATAAATTAATATGATAATAATATTAGATACTTATTATTTCAAAATTTATAACAAATGACTCGTAGATACTTTTGTTTTACTTATTGTGCATTGTTTAAAAAAAATTATTAAATTTAATTTTAACTACTCTCTCACATTTTTCAATTCTTAAAAACAGGATTTTTGGATGTGTAATACTTGCATTAGAGTTAGTTATTTACAAGTTTTGGAAAATTGATTCTTGATTCATACACGATCGAGACGTTTAAGAACATTTTCTTTAATTTGTAAAAATTCTCTTGATTTTATGAAATTTCAAATTTACACTTCATACTATATATATTATCAACATATTCACTTCCGTGCTTATGCCGCCATGGCTATTTGTCCTTGCTAACACTAAATGATAGTTGCATTTTTTCAAAGTACTTTTAAATGGAAAGATTCTTCTTAATACTCTCAGTAGTTTTTTAATTGTCAGATTTAATTTAAAATTTATTTTATATTTTTTAAATTTAATCTAACAATATATATAATTATGTGGTGTCACTTGTTATATTTTTAATAGAGTAATGTAGTATTCTTAGAGTATCTAAAAATTTATTCTCTAAATGAGGCCATTGTTAAACTAGCTAGTAATTAATATCACAGGATGCTCTTAATTAGCCTCTTACGTACGGTTGTCATGCTTGTAACCTCGATTAGGAGTAATTAATATCACATGTCCCTCTTAACTAGCTTTTTTTTCTTATATTGTCACGTCATTTAACTCGTATAGATAATTAGTTATAATTAAATTTATTTAGTGATGTAATAATATATAATTAAATAATGTGTAAGAAAAGTTATCCATATTATATGTGAATGAATCTCGCGTTTTTTAAATTTATTTTTAAAAAAAGCCAAGTATTTTGCCTTGGTAATTAAGGGTGTTCATGATATGGGTTGGTTTGGTTTTTGGAAAAAAAAATGTCTAAACCATTCAATCGTGGTCGAGTTAGTTTGGTTTGGTTTGGTTTTTGAAAAAAAATTCAAGCAATATGAACCATACCAACCCGATTAAGGTTGAGTTAGTTTGGTTCGAGTCATTGAATTGTCTGATCAATTTTTTCTTCACAGTAAAATAGCAAACATACTATTGCTAAATACTTTCAACCCATTTAGACAATTGTATATGAATTTTAAACATTTAAGTCTTCTAATACAGTACAAGTATTAAGATAAAAGTAAAACTAAGTTTGTGAAGAAACATTTTTACGTATTAAAATCATCATAAACTTCATTTGTAATATGAATGTATGACATTAAATATATCTTATTTCACAGAGAATGTTATATATATATATAGAATGTTTTAAGTTATAGAATTTTGTGACACAGATAAGTAAGCTAATTATTGAAACATTCTTATCTTAATATACAATTAAATCAAAATAAAAAAAAATTGAATGATTGGGGCTTGAAAATGAATATTAAAGATATATCATTATATATTATCTTTTTAAAAGAATGAAAAGCAAAATGACAAGAAGATAACGTATAAAATCTTATTACTCTTTTGATCATTTTACTGGGTCATCAAGTCTTCAGATTTAAAATACAACACACATTATCTAAATCAATCTTGATCGATTTTGATCAAATTGGACCCGATAACCCAACTCAAACCAAATCAAACTTTTTAAATTGGTTTGAATTGGTTTATCAGATTGATCAACTGCCAATAAACACCCCTTATTGGTAAGGAGCAAAAGAGTCTTAAATGCATCACATGTGAAGAGTTTGACTCTGGCTAGTTTCACAACAAATTGGAATTTTGCTTGACCTCTGATTAATCACTACTCAAAACTATAAAGGGATATGTTGTGAAAAATTCGAGCGCATATGATAATAAAATTAGAAAAAAGATTTGAAAAGCAAGAAATGTTCAAGCGCTTGATAGTAACTAAACCCAACCGTAAAGGGAGTTGTTGTGAAAAACGCGCTCGAGTTAATAGTAGCAAAACCCAACTGTAAAGGGAGTTGCTGTGAATTCCAGCACCAAACGACAGACAGAGGAAGAAGAGAAGCTGTCCTGTTGTATTACGCCTCCCTTGCCTGGCCCTTTTCAAATTTTGTCAACACACAGAGGCCAAAATTTATCGAAAGCGTGCAACTTTAGTTATGATCCTTCACAGGTTGAGCACAAGTTGTTACTAGTAGACTTTTACCACAAGTTATAATAAGGTTTTAAAAGCAAGAAATACATAACTCACATCATCCTCCTTCAAATTAGGAAGCTTCCTTTTGAGACGACTTTCCAAAGGACACCATGACCGTCGGAGTAAACACAAAGATCTGACTGAACCCACCATGTTCTATTCCTCTCCAAAATAACAAAACATTCTTACGCATTTTTAAAGCAATACAACTGTATAAGTTTTATTATGAAAAATTACAAAATTAATGTATTACTCTAATAATATATAAGAATTTTTTAAGATTAGAGCCAGTTATTAGATACCATATTTTTTCCCTTTCAATGTATTCTCAAAATCGAAAGGGGTTTATTTTCCAAATCCTATCATACAAAATGCCAATCTCTCAAACTTCCCTATCAGCCCAACCTTCAAGGCAAATAAGATCAGAGAACCCATCTAACGTGCTATGTATATCTATATGACTCAGATTCATATGAATTAATTGGACAGAACTATGTGGATCTAAGACATGCCCCTTGCCGTCTGACCAGACACTGGATTAAGTAAATCTTGTGGCACAAGGACGTGCAAAATAAAGGTTGGCCTTGTCCCAGAGGGGTCAAGCACTTATATCAGAGTGTTTTTTGTGTGTTAACTATGGTATTGGTAGGGTACCTTAAACTTTAAAGTCTTGTTCCCTTACCACCACAACATTTGGCAACCATTCTCATATATATTTCATTATGTATGCAAGGGAAATATTAGTGGCCTACATTACATACTGTCCTGATTCAATAAAGGACGATAACTATAAGAATTCTCTTGGATCGTATGAATAGTATCATCCATTTTGGTTCACAAAAGGGAGAGATATCGACCCCTTGCCCTATCAATGACTTGGATCCAGCATGCTCGAATGAATGTTTGGCCCTATATATTTTACATTATGCTGTCATAATGTGAGTTTCATTCAAATATGTACTTTTGAAGTTCCAACAAGGCAACGACTGAGATATCGTCCAGAAGTGGTCCACCGGGGCAGTTTCTAAGGCTCAACTAGGAGCTAAGCTAAATATTTTTTAATGAAAATTTTAAAGGTGTTTATCTTAATTAGATTTATTATTTATGAAGTTATTTTCTAACATTTTTAAAAGGATAATCCATTCCCCTTCTAAAAATAGAATCTCATCCATCATCTCAATTATGAAATTTTTTAAGTATTAAAACAAGTTTACAAATAATCTAAAAGCCCTTCATTTTTAATAATAATAATTATATATATATATATATACAATAAAATATGAGACATAACATTATAGTTGAAGCCGTAGGTATAATAAAATTGTAGAATTTAATTTCGATTTATTTGATGATATAAAAAAATCTATACTGTCGTGTAATGATGTGATATTTTATATTTATTTATTAATGAAGTAAACAAATTTCCCACTAAATTAAATTCAAAATCTGACTACGAAGAGAGCGTTTTATGAGACTGGACTAAAATAAGGAACTCGTCCCAACTCTACTACTATCCCTGGTACTAGTATTCACTGTGTTTAATTATTTGATTAATGAGAATTGATTGAAATTAATTTTACTGTGTATATAACAAGTGATTGTAGCCATTTTTGTTAGGCCTTGTGATGGCGATGAGTCTGATTTCATATCCATTTCAGCTTTATTTCAGGTTTCTCATTGCCATGTACTGAAACAGAATCCACAAAGAGTATTATTTCTGACCTAAATTAACTTTCATTTTTCGTAAAGGATTTAATTTTTATTCACCTATTCATTTTCAGTGTAAAATTTTTTTACATTATTATTTAATTATGTATTGACACATCATTAAAATAGTTAGATTTTTTAGGTAGTGGTTGTGATAGTCAAACTCTTTTAATAATTTGGTAACACATAATTGGATAACAATGTAAAAAAACTTTATACTGACAGTGAATAAAAATTAAACTCTTCCGTAAAATCCTCTAGAAATTTCATGTTTTTTTTTTTACAATGGAGGCACGAAAGTTTAAACTTATAACATCCTACAAACTACTCATACTCTCACTATTAGCCCACTCCTAATTGCTTAATTTCATGTTTTAATTTAGCAGCTAACCATTAAAATTACAACTCAACCTGTTCTATCTTGATTTATTGGATTAACTAAACTCTGGGGACAACACTATGCATAGATAAGAACATTCAAAAAAGGTATTTAATCTAAAGTACAATGCACAAGCAAGCTTAAAATAACCAAGACCATACAACAAAAAAAAGCCACACAAATTACATCTTAATTTTTTTGATATAGTTCGGTGATTGAAGATTTATATAAATTAAGATGCTAGATTAAATTTCTAAAATTTTCCAAATTTTTTCCAATCAATAGAAAATGTACAAAAAATAAATAAAATGAAGTAAAAGGGTAATTGAAGAAACCTTGAATAGGTTAGTACTCGAAGTTTCACAAGCATCTGAATATTTATTCCAGACTTATTTGATTCAGAATATATAAATATGGATTTAATTTTAATTTAATGTTAATATAAAAAAAATTTATAACCATTTAATCATATATTGACATATCATTAAAAGTGTTAAGACTTTTGAAATAGTTGTTATAACAGTCAAACTCTTTTAATGAGTTGATAATACATAATTAAATGATAATATATAAAAATTTTACATTAACAGTATATTAAAATTAAACTCTATAAATATTCGCTTTTCTTTATAGATAATTGAATGCGGTATCTTATTGGCCGCAACAAATAGATTTACTTTTAATTTTTGCCCAGTCATTTAATAGATGCTAGAAAGGGAGGCACACATAAACCATGTGACGTGCGCATAGGAAATGAATATTATTTTTGATAAAAAAAATTGACATAATATAAGTAGTTAAGAAAAAAAACATTGAAAATAATGACGGATATAAAACAAGAAAGAAACGAAGATAATGGACTATACTTATTTTAAAAAATTAATTTGTTTATTCTTATATTTAATTTTATAAGCTTATAGCATTTATGAATTTTCTATAATAAATGTTTATAAAAAATAAAATTACGAAAATCTTTTGAAAGAGAAATATTATGAGAAATTGCCTCAATATTGTCTTCATATAATATATGAAAAATTAAAACTACGTGTCTATAGTTAAAATATATACCATTGATGTTTTGTTTTTCATTTTCCATATTTTGTCTTGATTTTTTTTCTCTCCTTATCATAGTAAGAGCGTGTTTGCCTGAATTCCCATTTGAAAAGTTTAAACAGACTTTTGGAATAAATATTGATGTTCGGGTATTTTTTCGTTTGACACTTTTCAGGACAATTTTTTCTTCAAATCCCCCTTTGAGTAGAAGCAAGAAAGTGTTGATTCTTAATTAAACATTATTTTTCCCACAAATAAATCACATCAATATAAACTCACTTTTATCCAAAATTAAGTTTGTAAAAATAAATTTATTTAAAATTAAGTTTGTAAAATTTCCTAAACACACACTAAAAAGTTGTTTTATTTAAAAGCTATTTTGTTTGTTTAAAGTATGTAAAATTAATTATAAGTTAAGATTATTTTTCTATGCCTAAAATCAGCTTCTTTTAAAAAAGCTTATATTTAAAGCTTTTAATTATGTGATTATAGATTATTTCAAAAAATTTAATCGATAAATACTCTTTTGCCATCAATGAAATAAATTTTTTAATCATTCCATATCTCTTTTAGTAATTTAATACATAAAAGTGATTCTTTTTATACAATTCAAAAAACTTTATCTTAAAATCGATTATGAACTAACACATCCAAACATAAATTAATTTTCTCATAATTAATTTTTTTGAAAATCAATTATATATATAATTGATTTTTAACATAATCTTCCTTTCACAGCTAATTCAAACACACACTAAATTTAACCTACCTAAATTTTGATTTTGTTTTTGGCATGCCCTAATTTATCCTTCATGTCATGTGATTAATTTTAGATACTCATATGAACTTTAAAAGAAAATAATAATTATGCAAAAATATTTAAAAAATTATAAATAAATATAATAATATAAGGGAACTCAATTATTATCTAAACTATCACAAAGAAATTATTATAAAAATATACAAAATATTTTATCCAAAAAATTATACTTAATTCAATTTTTCTCAAAAATGAATTATTGTTTGCTCTTTTTTAATGAAAATATTTTTTATTATCAAGTTATATAAAAAATTAAATTCGAACATGATACATGATGTCGCAATTGTCCCCAAAGAGAAAATGTCGCGAAATAAGGCAACTTCAAAAATAAAAACTTAAAGAGAAATAAATAAATATTTGGGAGTCGCCACCCAATCGATTATTCCATTAAAAAATAGAATGGTGCGATTAGATACCTAAAAGAAAGTCTGCGTACCTAAGTTGAATTCGAAGGTTGATTACGAGTAGAAAATAAATAGGTAACCGAGAACAGTTACCTATCTAAACTGAAGAAGTTATTTGCTAAGTTAATTGAGTTGATCATTTGTTATTTGAAACGATTTTTTTTTGTTATTTTTCTCATCCAATTTTTTCAAACATATTATCAAAATGATAAATGACTAAGACAGAGAATGTTTGGCTTAAAATCCATTATTAAGGAATAATTTGTAAGCTCACAATTTATCAGGAGTGACAACGGTGGATTATAAATTTGAATTTTCAAAAAAATATTTCTGGCAAATAAAATGGTTCTTGAAAATGAATTTCGCAGTTGGAAAATTGATTTAGTAAAATAGAGGATTTTTTAAAATGATTTTCATAAAAAGATTTTCAAATTTTAATTCACCATTGTCACCAAGTATGAACTATATGAGTTTATTAACAAATATTTTGTATTATTTGATTTTATTATTTAAAAAAATATTTTTATGTATTTGTTTTATTTCTGGGGATTAAATCTCGCCAGCCCAACAAAATCTAATATAAATGTCTAGAGAATATAGAGAAGAGTTTAGTTGATTAGACTCTCGATCCTCTCTCAATTTTCATCATTGGCCAGTTATGAATTATTTTAATTGAATACTTGTTTAAGTATTATGATAACTCGAAAGCAACAAGAAATCATGATTGAACAGATGAAACAATCATTTTTATTATTTAGAGATTATTTAAGGTCGCGTCAAATGCTTAAAATTAACAAGTGCAACAAATTAAAAAAGAAACAAAATTTTTTATTGGAGGACATTTATAACTTCATCAGCTCTCTTAGAAAAATCATAAAATTTCTCCTCATCTTAGGGAAATCAAAATATAGTTGCTATCGTAACTAATTTTGATTATCCAATCCTTGAAATCTTATATCATTTATTAATTTAAAAATGATGAATGAAAATGTTAAAGGATGATTATTGCGAATGGAAACGGTGATCGGATCGGTTAAGTGATGAGAAGGGAATTGATGGTTGGATCGGATCGGTCAGGGCCGATTAGTTAAGTGACGAGAAGGAAAATAATGGTCGGAACGGTCATGACAGATCAGTTAAGTGTCGAGAAAGGAAATAGTGGTTGGATCGGTCATGTCTGATCGGTAAAGTGATGAGAAGGAAAATAATGGTCGATTGAAATTGACCGATTGTTAGTGGGGATAGAAAGGTGGTGATTGGTTAGAACCGGTCGATTAAGGATAAGGTCGGTCGGTTGAAATGATGAGAAAACTGTTAACGGAATCAAATCGGTTTAGTGAGCTAAGGGGTATATAGATTAAGGATAAGGGTCTGCTCGGTTGGCCAAATAGATCCTAAGGCTGATGGGGTAAAGGTAAGCTCGGCTCGGATAAGTGGTATGAGGGGTTAATGTGTTAAAGGTAAGGGTTTGCTCGGTCGGCCAAGTGGATCCTAAGGTTAATTGGCTAAGGGTAAGCTTGGATCAATTGTGTGGTTGATAGGAAAAATTGTTTAGGAGATCGGATATGTCTGGCGATCAGTTATAGAGATGTTGAGAACAAGATTAGGGTCGGCTTGGTTAATTTGGGAGACCTAGAGGTTGAGATCCAGGAGAAGGCTTTGGATATGGTCTGATAAATGGGTGGTCGGTCAGAAAGTGTCGAAAGGTGTAGTAGTTGGTCGAAAATGGTTCAAGGAATGGGTGCTTGGTCGAAAATTGGTCTGGGAAGTGAGTGGTCAGTCAGACATGGACACATACTCTGTTTTCTGGTTTTTTACGAATTTGGCATACTGTTGATGTCTATTGGGGTGGGTATTGAGGTTATGTTTAGTAGCAAAATAGTGAGATTTTATGGTGATGTTGGTTGTTCATAGGTGGCTATGGATGACATTTTATAATCGGCATAGAGATAGCTTTGTTTTAAATGAGAAAGTGCAAAAGATGGTGTGTGAAGTGGTTGAGTACGTAAAGATATTTGTTCAAAATGGAGGGATAGGTGTTTGTCCGGGTAGATGGAGGCGGAGATGCATGATCAGAGGTTGTAAAGGTATGGGATGATGGCAATAGGTTGTTGGTGACGGAGAAAGAATGAAAGACCAAAAGAAAATAAGAAAAAGAAACTTTAACGAGAATCAAACAACACCTAAGTCACAAATAACATTATAAATATATCAAACGTATGTCAGCGTTTAACGGTATGAACAAGTGATATCAAGGATGAAGCAATAGATAAACCGGGAACTTACCTATTAAAGCATAAATTGGTAGAGCAAATGATGGGAGATCAAACCTTTTCTTCTGTAACAAATTTTTTTTTTCTATTTTCTTTCTTCGTTCTTGGTTTTTTTCTCTCTCGGTGTCTATCTCCTTTTTTTTCCTGTCCCCCTCCTCTTCTTTTATCCCTTCCAAATGATCATTAGGTCTAGGGTATAAGAGGAGGTTGAGGGTCTCTTTCCCTCTAATCCGCTGACCACTTCCCACTTGTTTCTATCATAGCCGTCCCATCTCCCTTCCAAAGTCAATTAAATAGGTAGCATGTGCATATGAGTCTTGGGTGGAGTGAGGGTCGATGCAGGCTCTGGGTGTTCAACTTGTTGTAGAAGAAGAAGTTAATGGGTCGGGATGTGAGACTTTGAGGGGTGGTGGCCTTTAGTGTTGGCATCAGGCTTGGATTAATTTGGGACCCAATGGATCAAAGGGTTTAAAACCATCTCTTCTTCTTCCTTTTTTTTTAATTACTTTGTCTTTTTATTTTGTATTATGGTATAGAATTAATTGGCTAATTAATTTTTAAAATTAAAAAAAAAAGTTATGTGATCCAGACAAAATACGGTATTCACATATAAAAAAGTTAACATTTTTTGTTTTTCTCATTAGAAATATTTATGTCATTTAAAATAATTTTAATTTTATTATGCATTGATTTCATGTATTCATTCTAAAAGTTGCCAATTTGTAAATTGAGAATGATGATTCTATTTTAATTCATTCCATTTCATTTTAATTCTATTATTATTGCATATAATTACTTTTCGTATGCCACACGTAACATTAGTAGAACGACTAGCATGGAATGATCCACTGTGCATGTTCTAAGTAGGTCCATCAGTATTTTATTATTTGAAAATACTGGCCATGTGTACCAATAAGAGTTTTTATGGGCTATAACGCACACTTTTTTTTTTTTTGAACCCGAACCTTTACTTTTTGATGTGATATGGGGCCACTTGGTCACTCTTTCACTCCTTCCATCGGAACCCTCTTACAAATGTTGGGTGTCCAGATGGTTGGGCTAGCTTGGGCTATGTTTAGATGGAATATCAAGCATTCTTCTTTTCATTTGTGCTTTTTTTCTTTAGGCCAATATTATTCTTTCATTTGTATTGATTTGTTCAGACTTATGACCAAGAAAAAAGAAAAATAAGAAAAGTGGGATTTTTTTTTTGATGAAAAAAAAAAAGAGGGACTTGTTCGGTTTAAGTTTTGTATTCCTATTATGGCAAGGGAGTTGATACCGTACTTATGTTTGTTTTAGTATCAATATTTTAATAAATTATTAAATATTTATTAATTCTTAATTTTTACAATAAATGTTTAAAACGACATCAAATACAATGAACAATGTACCATAATAACTTTCTTACGATAATAAAAAACATTATGTAGCCAGAATTAGGTAGATATAATAGAAACCAAAATGAGATGCCATATTAATGACTCTGCATAGATGAGTAGTTTCTATTATTTTATTTTATTTAACAAATATTTTTGAATCATAGCTAAATTCTGGTTGTGTAACACACTACTACTCTACAGTAATATATACCCGTCATTTAAAAAAAATATGTACAAAATTTATATATATATATTTTTTTTAGTTCGTAAGAGGATCCCACCACTGGGGTGGGACCAAAATTCATATTTTTTATTAGATACACTCTTGCTAATTACTCATACAATTATCTTAAGGGTTGGTCACTTGGCGTCTTGGCCTAGTAATAATGGCAAGTATATGATATGTGGTCAAGTACGCTAACACATGTTTCGAACGATGGATTAGAGCAAAGTAATAAAGGCGAGTATATGATATGGTTTTGCCGAGAGAGAGAGAGAGAGAGAGAGGACCAGGGTTTAAGGTGACATGAATTGTGATATGGCAAATGAGAAAGTCACATAACAACTTTAGGAACAAAGTTATCCATGTAAGCATATATTTAGGCAACCCTTAGTCATGAAAGACGAAATCTCATGGCTTTATAGCCCTAGATGACGGGAAGGACCAAAATCCTGCCAGAAACAAATTATAAGGACTTGGATTCTAAAAAATAATGTAGAGACTAAAATCTAAATCATTGAAAGCTACAGAGACCAAATATTTAATTTAAGATTGACCCTTTGATAATAATTTTCTCAAAAATCATTCTTTTTGTATTAATTAGTTCCATTATATATGTATTCCCAAGTAAGAAAGTGTGATTAATCATTCCTTATTTTAAAAATAGTAAATAAGGAATATCAATAGGAATTTGAGAGTATTAATCATTCCACCCTTAAAATGTGTATTAATGCACATTATATTCATAAATTTCATATTAATTCAACATTATTTTTTAGTTTATTGATGTATCTTAAAATTAATGTAAAATATACTTTAAAAGAAATGAAAGTATTAATCACTTGATCATATACTTATTTTTTTTTATTTTTTTAATATTGGATATGTAAGATCTTTGTAATAGTAAGTTATATGTTAACGGTTGTATTGATCAAAATTATTTTTTTAAGAAATTATTAAGTTATGTAAGTATGTTTACGTAAATAGTAATAATAATAATAATAATAATAATAACAATAATATATGTAAACAGTTGTATTGATTAAAATTATTTTTAAAAAAAATTATTAAGTAATGTAAGTATGTTTACGTAATAATAGTAGTAGTAGTAATAATAATAATAATAATAACAACAACAACGATGGTGACGATGATGTTTGGCGTTAAAGGTAAGTGCACTAGAAGATACCACAGTTATAAAAAAAATTTGTTGCAAAAAATTTAAGTGAGGAAAGACTTATTACTAGTTCAAGGTCAAGACAAACTATTAACCTTCGTAAAAAAATTTATGGAAAGATTACATATCATCTACCAACGAGAGTAAAGATTTTATAGAATGATTACAGATTGCTTACCAATGAACATATTTTAAATTCGAACTCAAGTTATGATTAACATATCTGAAAGGTATGCCACAACTAATTAAGTCAACCTATGATAAAATCTTTGATTTGCTAAATCTAAGTGCACTAGAAGCGTATCTTAGGACAAATTAAAGAATGAGAAAAAGAGTAACACTGCAACTCTGAAAGCAACACTGAAACATTAGAGGGATAATGCGTGGATTTTTAAGCAATAACCAGTACTAGTAAATTCGGAAACAATATTTATAGTCAAGAAAAAATGGGCATGAATATGGAAACATGGAATATATAAAGTATGATGTGAGAGTACTAATTCATCATGGGTTTGTCGCACATGCTTTCTTTAATTAAATGGCGAAAACGACTTTATTTAAATTTAGATACTGATGGAATGAAAGATATTTTAGTATGCCTTCGCCTAATAATTAATTAATAGAATCCTCTCGTCAATAATCTATATCTAAATTTTACGTATCAATATAAGTTAGTATTTTCCGTCGTCTCTCACCTGTTTTTAAAATTAAAAAAGTTATACTGAAATTAAATTTCACATTTATAATTTATTTCTACGTACTCACTTATTATTTTTAAAAACTACTTAAAATTTTGAAATAATTTAATTTTGTTACTCATACTCATATCGTCTCACTACTCACTTTATCTTGTACCAAGCCTTCGGTCTACTGCCAGTAAAAAATTTAGGGTTATGGATAGCTTTCCTTGTTGGAATTTTCTCCGAGGATTCTTTTTGGTCAGTATCTAGAAAGGACGTCAAAAGAAGAATCACATGGACCATATGCATTTCTTACCAAATAAACCTCTCAAATTTGGGTATGGTTGTTAAGAAGCAAAGGGTCTCATCACATTATCTTTCCATATATGACAAAGTCGAAATCAATTGTAATCTTCACCCTAAATGTGGTTCTTAATTAAATCGCTTACATACAGCTATAGATATTCATTATTCGCACTCACAAATTATATCACTTTCTTATATATATTTTTATTTTGACAATGGGGTTGACTCAATTATTAGCATCGAGTTGCTTCGAGGTAGACGGTATTGGGTTTGATTGTATCTACACTTGATTGTGAAATAAGTTAATAACATATTCATCTCTGCTAAATTGTTTCTTCACCCTAAAATTATTGTACCTTTCATTTGATAATTTGGGCTATTTGACTTAAATAGTTAATCATTAGGTTCTGATCCAGACACCCACACACATATATATGGCACCACCTATAGCAGGCTATCTACTTCTGTCAACCACCACAAAGAATTTCTGTCTACATTAGAAATTACAATGACAAACTTAATAACTAGTCTTAAATTAAATCAAAGAAATTAAGGTATCCTAAAAAATCAAATCAGTTAACTACATGCAAGTTAAAAGCAGAGCAGAAAAGGGGCCTTTATTATAGCGAGTTATAGTGACCAACCATTATCCTGAGATTATCTTACAAATTAATCTTTCGGTAGGAATGTTCACATCAGAGCACATCCAATAACCCGCACCAATAAAAATTTGCCAGGTGGAGCTTCTCCGCTCATACCTGTTACTCTGTTAGGCTGTTACATTTACTTGGCAGAGCCGAGGTGTGCTAATATTTATTGGTTGTTTGTAATATTTAATAGAATTTTTAAATATTTATTTTTAAATTAATGATATTATACATTTCATAACAATTGCTGTGCGAAACCTGCTCTTACAAGGTAACTTCTCTTATATATTGCATTATCATTATAAGATGCAGGTCAAGTGTTCTCTTATCCTTATAAGATCTAAGTCAAGTGTACAAGTCTATAAAATGACGTAAAAGCTGACATCATTTAAACACTGTAGACGTACAATGCAATAGATTAAGAATTTTCTTTCATTCTATGAGCACATAATTAAAAATTCTCATTTTATGTTAAGATATATGTCTAATTTAAGGATCGGAGTCATCGTATCCAAGGACCTCCTTCAAAATGCCACCGGAACAAGCGTTCCGAGGATTCGACCACCATTAACAAGCACGCGCGATTACGAATTTATATATGGCTTCTGCAGGACATGAAGATGGGCTAGTGGTTCACACGTGAGTGAAGATATGGGAGTAGTAACCCCTACACATTGTCTTCAAGAGAACAAAACAGCCACACACACTTCTATCAGTACTTGGCCTTAGCCAAAAGGACAGAATGGTATACAGCCAGGCATCACAGCACATTGTTTAATTTCAACGCCTTCATAAATTCTGCAACTAGAAAGATGTACACAATTCACTTCTCAACGCTGGCAAACTTGTGCCATTGTCTTGCAAATTAATTAACATGTGTTGGAGCGGCCTCTACTGATCAATAAAACCAATTTCTAGTTCAAAGAGATCATTAGAGTTATGTTTTTCAAATGGAGATCAGCCAAAGGAGAAATTTTAATTCATCTCTATATACATAAACTACGTCCATGTCTGATTGACGAGCACGTGTCCTTGTCCTTTGTCACTTTCTCAAATCTGCACGTTACTGCCCCGGTGCCCCCATTGTGGGTTTGTCCTTTCTAGTTCTTCACTTTGATATGGTGTTGGTGGAGGCTCCCCATGCCTGCTTGTGCTATGTATTACTCATGGCTTAATTGAAGAATATCCCGACCTTTCAACATCAAACTTGTCTCTGCTGTTTCTATTCTTCTTCTTCCCCCTCCATTCCCCGGCCCAATAAGAATATTTCAAAATCCTAATTATGCAGATCTTCAGTAAACCGGCCACTTTCTGTTTTCTTTCCTCTCTTCATCTTTCTATTTTGTTGTTCCTCTTATGTTTGCAAAGCCCTGCTGTGAAGACTATATGTCAGGTTCTATTCAGAGAATGACATGTACAATCGGAAGGTTTATGAGGCATCATTTCTTTTGCTTTAGCTAGCTTTGATGGTAGCAGATAGTTGAAGAGCATATGATGTTGAAATTTTGGAAAGTTATGATTGTCCTTGATTTGATCCAAAGGAGAGAAGAAAAGGGTCCTCATTCATATAAGAGTGTAGGGAACGGTCTTATAATTATTAGAATCTTATGTAATTAGACAAGAGTTGTTGCCACAGTTGCTAGGGCCAGATCAATCTGCCTTTCGAGTATCAAATTGGACCCACTGCAGATATAAAATTAGCATCTGACTCCGCTTAAATAGTTTAACCAAGGAGTTTGGCCAAAAAGCAATTCACTCTCATCATACTTAATTCGTACTAACTGTGCCGAATATATATTTATCTATGTAGCTACCTAAGCTTCACTTTTTTTTAATCCAATTTGCATTTTCTTCTTTTGAAGAAGGCCGTTTGAGACAGGTGAGCTATCAATTCTCAAAGACAATTCCAGAGTTGTATATGGCTAGTGTGAGGACAAGCATTCCCTCCTAGAGTTCCCATTTTAAGTTTTGTCCGGTTCTCAATAAGAGGGCGCCACATAGCGGTACTGAGACTTGCCTTTATTTATACTTCCAAAAGAAACAGCTGATCTTTGTGTACTGTAGACCGACTTCTGCCTTTCTCTGGCATCATAACCACTTACGAACCACCACTCCCTCATGGTGATGTGTTTTGCCTTCATTGGCTGATAAAACAATAATGCTTTTGGTGACTAAGTGTTCCTATGTGCTTGTCCTTACTCCTCGTAGAAATATATGAGCACCAAAAGGTTGGTAAATTAAGGCTGCTCAATTCCTCATGAATTATGATCTTATTTTCCATCTGTTGATCCTAGTGCTTTACCCCTACTAGCCATTTATAAATCTACATGCTAGGGTTAGGGTTGTTCACCAAGCGCTGACTAAGTCTACATATATAGCTAGGACTATCTTTATACTTTTCTTCATCTAGCGATCTGATTTTCTGGGCTTATTTTGGATGAAATGAAGAACTGATTTGAACCCAAATTAAGTGCTATTGCTATCCAATCAAATATAGAGATCGAGGGAATCGATTAGGGTTTTGAAAACATGAAAAAGCGACAGGTGGTGGTGAAAAGAGATGTCGCCAACACTTCATCTTCAGAGGTCAGAAATATTCGATATGGGGAGTGCCAGAAGAATCATGCAGCTAATACTGGAGGGTATGCTGTGGATGGCTGCAGGGAGTTCATGGCTAGTGCAGGGGAGGGAACAAGTGGGGCGCTTACCTGTGCGGCTTGCGGCTGCCACAGGAACTTTCACAGAAGGGAAGTGCAAACTGAGGTAGTCTCCGTGTACCCTCCTCCTAATTCTGGTCGTTGATTCCAAAAGAGAGAGAGAGAGAGGAAAAAAAAGTGCAGAATTTGTATATCAAATTAATTAACTGATTGAACTTTTCTTTCTATCTTTGGGTTCTTTGAAAGCGTGGATTACCAACAGAGAGACATTGATTCTTGTAATAGAAAATTTTTAACTTCCGGAATTCTGTTCTTGGAATATTATCCAAGTGTTCTCTTCTCTCTTTTTCGCCTTTCATTGATCTTTTCCTCCTCCTTTTCCTCTCCTTTGTCATTTTTTAATCTTTCGTCATTCATCCTAAGGCAAGTGGGAATCTAGCTCAGACAATAAATTAGGAGGAATTAAGGCGAGATGATGAAAGGGTAATTAATTAATCTGGGGAGGAACTGAGAATTGGAAACCATATATTGCTTTTCATTTATAATGAGTTCGTATAAAATCATATATATTGTTTCACCTGGTCGAACATTCAATTTATGTTAGTAATGATTTGAGTATAAATCTAAGGTATGTCAATTAATAAGTGATATGTAATCTTATCATAAATCTTCACTAAGATTTGTGATTTACTTGGAGATGGGCATGCCCCTTAACTAAATTTTTATGTACGAAAAAAGAAAAAGAAAGAACTTTTAACCTAGCTATCCGATTTTAAAATTAATAATTGTAGAGCTTAATTATATATTTTGGGTTGGGCACAAAAGCTTTCCTATATTGGTTATTGTATTGCACTTAATTGATGAGTGACCTATCCAATTTTTCTCATGATTATGTGTAAGTGTCTATCTGATTGGTGAATTATATACCATGCTAGCTGTGCAATCAAACTCGGTCAATCTTGGCATAGATTGACAGCAGAACTGTTTCTGTCTAGTTTACCCCATTTACGAAATGCTAGTAGCTACACATATGCTACAAGGAGCAATTATTTTATCAAGTGATCCAAATGCTTGTTCAATTAGCTAGTGCTTGACCATTTCAAGTATTCTTGATAATATGCTCTATTCTTTCTTTCCATATGCTTCATCTCCCATTCCCGAGTGAGACAGCTAAACACAATACTTTAGCAGTTAGAGGCATATAGCCAATAGAAGAAAAGAAGGTCGGAAGACTTCTTAATCCCCACCTAGTTTCTACATCCATCAATAATAATATATGGCATGCAGCTTAGTTGAGTGTAGTTATTGATTCTGCTGAGAAAGCTAAAAGATGATAACTACGTATTCTTCCTTGTCATGTGCTCATGGCAAGACAACAGGTTAGTACATATTTGATGAAGATAAATAATAGCATTTGAAATATTATAACTACTTAAGGCCCACTCGCGCTTCTTGTCTTTGAATAAAGACTAATTTATCACCTTCATTATGAGTGTAAACTGGCTCTCTCTCTCTCTCTCTCTCTCTCTCAGCCCTTAAAAGTTCCGAAATGCAGATTTTTTTTGGGTAGCAGATTTTTATTGTTCCACTAGCTAACTATAGTAATCTACACGGGAAAATATTAATAAGCAAAGAAGAAAATAAAAGTTGAAATTTGGTTTATCAGTACGTAGAATGTAGAGATCTCATGTAATTAACATGACAACATTATATTTATTACTTCATGAGTTCATGCTTATAGAACTACTATCTGAAACTCTTCTAAAAATATCAATTAATTTGTTGCATAAATTTTTATTTTTTTCTGGTGAAGCATAAAGTCTAATATTATGTTGGGAAATATCTCAAAAGGCAAAAGGCAGTGATTTGTTGCATCAGGTTTCCAAGTTCATGATATTATTATAGGTGGATCAAATAACTATAAAGCCCTGCTGACTAGAAAAATGACTAAAGATCAATAAAAATCACTCAATGTGGTGTCGGATATTGTTTTTTTCAATAAGGGATTTATTAAGAGTACTTTCATATGGCATAATTTTTTTTAATAGAAAAACCTAATTTGAATGGCCAATTAGATGGCAGACATAACCAATCACTTAGTCGAATGGGTATTGTAGGGACCGTCAAGTGAGGAAAAGAGTAAGGATAAAATCATGAATGTGAGCCCATAATTAGGTATAGATGGACGGATGGCCTTGAAAAACATGTGTATGCTCTGTCCTTGTTTGCCTTGCTCATTCTCACTTTCGGTTGATAATTTGGCGAATATTCTGTAGAGAAACTTTTAGGTAAGAATTGCTTATTGTAAACATTATATTTAACATTAAATATGTGTAAGATAATATAAATCATGTTATAAATAAACATATTTTTAAAAAGTAACTTAAGAGACATCAACTATTAAATAGTATACCTATCATCCTATGGTAGTTCAGGGTAGCTAAGAATTTCTCATATTCTGCAATGCAATAACATGAAGGACATAAAAATCCCTTTATGGAGTGATCATGCTCTCCCACCTCCACTATATATTTTCTAAAATATATGTTTACATCATAGAAGAAATAATAACAACCACGAGTGATCGAGTCCAATCGTAGCTTTCTTTTTTCTTTACATGTCTAGTCATTCTTTTGGAGAAGACCAAAAGTTTCCCTGCAAAAAGTGAATTAAATAAAAGATAATTCGATTACAGAAGACAAATAAATATCCAAAAAAAGCTTTAGAACATGAACCATTAAACAAGACCTAACTCTAAAAATCAATTTATTGAAAATTTAAATTTTGACTTTTGATAGAGTTCAATAATATCGTTTGATTTATATAACTAACTCCATCTAATGGGATAATGGGATAAGGTTTAGTCGGTAGCTATTGTCTAATCATTCACTTAATCCCTCTAGCTGCTAGCTTGAGAAAATTAATGAGAGTTGAACTTTGGTGTTACTGCTAACACTTTATCTTCAAACTGGTAGGTCCTGTTCAGATTCAATGCCCGAAGGCCAAGAGATTTGCAAATATAACAAACAAAATGAGATACTAAATGGTAGGGGAAAACTTGGAATAGATTTAACTTTTTTTTTTTTGGGCAATTGGAATAGATTTAACTGAGTCGTTGTAAAGTTTGTCCATTACATACCTTAGTTTCAGACCGAAAGAATTTCTATTAACTCATGACAATCTCATGTAAAATAAATATCACTATATTATGATGATGACGATGGATGCGGCTTTGCTTTCCTTCTATATTGTTATACGATACAAATTATATTGAAAGAGGACTGGACTGTGCCTCTATGGGGCCTTGTTTTGGATGTTTGGGTTTTGGCATATATATAGGACCTACGTTGAAGATGTCTCTTTCGATATTTGGACTGTTTCAAGCCAATTTTGTTTGATTCCCTCATCAGCTGCCGCTGTACGGAGATCCCATTATACTAAACCGCAATACCAGCAAATAGCACTCCCTGCAGGCTGCAGCATCCAATTAGTCTAGCTAAAAATAGCAAAGCAACAGGCATATGACTCATGTCACGAAGCTTCATCTCATTAAGAGTGAAGGTATAATAGTTTACAGGTGATATATGGTCTCCATGGGGATGGGTAGCAACATGGATTTTCTTTACCTTATTTAGCAGTACCTTTACCTTACATGATTAATTAATTAATCACCTAAAAAAATACTCTATAAATATGAGGTTACCTTTCATTATTTGACTATTTGATATTTCAATCACTATGGCAATCCAAATCAAACCCCATTTGCTTTTGGTATTTCTAAATCATATTGATTGCTTAAAAAGAAGAGTAAATGTATATTTTTGTCCTTAAAAGATATATATGATATTATATTGGTCATTTATTTATAAATACATCAAATTAGAGGTTACCTAAAAACGTACTTTATAAATATGAGGTTGCCCTTCATTGTTTGACTATTTGATATTTCAATCACTATGACAATCCAAATCAAACCGAATTTACTTTTGGTGTTTTTAAATCATATTGATTGCTTAAAAAGAAGAGTAAATGTATATTTTTGTCTTTAAAAGATATATATGATATTACATTGGTCATTTGTTTATAAATACATTAAATTGAAGGTTGCCTAAAAAAGTACTCTATAAATATGAGGTTGTCCTTCATTGTTTAACTATTTGATATTTCAATCAATATGACAATCCAAATCAAACCCGATTTACTTTTGGTATTTCTAAATCATATTGATTGCTTAAAAAGAAAAGTAAATGTATATTTTTATTATCTAAAAATATATGTGACATTACATTAGTTATTTATTTATAAATATATTAAATTAATCATTTAATGTCACATTTTTATCATCAAATTAGTCCTTAAAATGACATTAAATTAGTTTTTGAAAGACAAAATTATTGACATAAATTATCACTAAATGATCAATGTGATGTCACATATATTTTTAAAGTATTAACATAAATTTTTACTATTAAAAAAAAGGATGATTAATTAGAAAGAGCTAAGGAAACAAACATTTGTCGCTTACCAAACCTAACTAATCAAACATGATGGTACGTAATAATATGTACATTTATAGCCAAGCTTACTGAAGTTAGCGATTTTGGACGCATACAATTCTCAACTCTGATGACAGAGTAATTTAGGAAAAGCAATAATTTGACAAAATAATATGATGCCCTCGGTTTTCATGTAATACAGAACTAATTATCATTTTAAATCAAACTATAATTATGAGCAAGACAAAAATCTACAAATCCACGTGATTATTTATATACTATGAGCATACACTCTCAAGTTAAAAACTAAAAAATTAATTCATACGAAAAAAAAAACTTCAAGTTAATTAAAAATAGTGGTTTTTGAGTGTTACTTACTTAGTGCATGTCTAAATTAAAATTTAGAAGCTCAAAATTATGATTTGAACAAAAATAACAAAAGACCAACTTTTACTCAAATTATAATTTAAAAAATTTCAAACTCCAAACATGCTACTAATAACTTCCAGTGGCTACCTTGCTTGATTCCCTTGTCTCTACTCTCTGGGCACCTTGATACATGACCTTCACCTCTAGGTCACATGGGTCTGCTCACAGAGGCAACAAGTACCAGAACTAGTTGTGGTATCATATGATGGCTGCACAGTAGGCAACACGTGAATTACACGTCAGCACTGGATATATATGTTATATGTTCGGAAAATTTTTAGATGGAACTCATGCTGTATGTAACGTGAGGCTCAATGCAGTCGAAATATGAAATTTACTTAAAATTTATGTGTTTAGACTTTAGATAGAATTTTGACTGTTTGATTTATCAAGTGGACTGTAGATTCCTAGACCCGTTCATCCAAAAATTTATGTATTTTTGTGACAAGAGAAAACAGAAACGCCACTGTCCATATAAAATAACCCACTAACTTCAAGTATCCAGGTGCATGAGAATTCTTCTCCTTGTCATCGTTGTTGTGTATGTACAATTACAAAAGATGATAGACTAAGCCAATAAGCAATTATATATTTCACATTATGCATTTATGATTACGTAACTGTTGCATTTATAATTGAACATAATTGTATTATATAGGTGGGTCCATTTAAAGTTAGCTGGATATTGATGTGCATAGGTCTATATAGTGAAGCATTTATGATCCAAATCTCTACAATTTGTACAATTATTTGCAGAAATTGTCTAAATGAGTATTACTCTTTCAGGTAGTTTTTTTTATTTAAAAAAATACGGTAAAGGTATTATTGACTTAACTTTTTCACATCAATCGATGTTAAATTTTACTTTGGATGGTCTTAAAAGAAACACTCCTCATATTAGCTTAATATATTTACAAAAATTAATTAATGTTGGCTCAAAATTTAAACTTAAATAATTAAGATAGGGATAACTCCTTGGCTTACTATTTCAGGTAGTTTAACTCCAAATACTCCTTATTATCGTTTCTTACTTTATGAACGAAACGAATAGAACTGTAGAAGAAATTTATATTCGTGGCTACTTACAGATTTGTTGTGTCTGTATCAAATTCAAATCCCAAGCGGATGTTCCGGTGGAATGTCGTTTATAATAATGACAAAAGTAGAAGAAAAAAAATGTCGTTTTGGACTTTGGTCATCTTAAAGCATGAACAGATTATATGAAGTTAACCTATTTTTTTGGCGGCATGGGCCACCTCATATAGCACGGCGGCACAACCTACCAGGCCTATGCCTGGAGATAACCAGCTACTGCCAGCCCAGCTCAAAAATTGATCATAGCCTTAAAGGGAATGCGCCTTTTCTGCTGCAAAAACTAATAAGTAATAACAGCAATTAAACTGCGTTACTAAAGTGGTGTTTGTTATTAGTATAATTAGTATAATTGAGCTGTCTATACGCAAAAGGCAATCGGTTTGATTCTTGTTGGTCATCCTTGCATTAATAAATATCACTAATTAGTACGTCCTATTTTAATTATAGAGTAATCTTTTCATCTACTTTTTTTTTTTTGGTAATATTCATGTACTAATTTTTTTTGCTTAAAAATAAAGTGATATTTGTTAACACCAACTATATGTCACTGGGGAAATGTAAAGAACATGTACAATACAATCAAGGCTTATGTTTGATTTTTGCTGCCAACAATTTTGTTATAGGTAATTTATAAATATGATTGTAAGCTCTCACTTTCTTGAAACGGATTAACCTCTCCTCTTCTCTCCTAACGTTTTACTTGAAATATAAAAATAAAAAGACACTAAATATTGAGGCATGTGAAATCTCACTTAAAATGACACAAACTAATAGCAAATAGTATAAAAATTATACAAAACTTAACCACGAGATGCCAATTAATTAAAAAATTAAACTTCATGTCGGCAAAATTTACTTGTAGTGTAGAGATAGTTTTTTTTTTCTTTAAAAGAAAAAAGTTATGGGAAACTTTTGTAAAGCAATATATTCAATGATTGCAAACATATAGTTATCTAAGAAAAAGAAAATAAAAGCAATGTTTTAAAAACCGGTTAAACCGAATAATCAGAGAGAAGAGCGGTTCAAGGTTTGATCGGTTGAACCGGTATACTATATATATATATATATATATATATATATATATATATATATAATCACAAAAATCATAAACCGCTTTATAGTGTCGTCACCTATTTTGTGAAAAAGAAAGACTAGAATTGTGGAAACTCCCAACTCAATTCCTAAAATAGCTAAATCCTAAGTTTTTTTTTAAAAAGAACCATTTTCTTCTTTCTTTTTTAATAAAAATTCAATGTAAAAGTTGATGACCGGTTCAACCGGTTTTTTATTTCTGATTTTTTACCGATTTTTTTATGATTTTTGCTGTTTAACCACTCGGGTGATTCTTTGGTTGAACCAGAACCGATAAAGCTTCTGATTCACGGTCTAACCGGTTGAACCGGTCCGATTAGACCAATTTTTAAAACAATGAGCAAAAAGGGTCAAACAACTATAAACATGTTAAAGTTGAAGATACAATGAGAAAACAATACCTTGTGTTTGAAGGGAAGAAGCACAAACAAGAGGCAAGATTATTTTTAAAAAATGATGTAAGAGATTTTTCCAAATGCTATATGAATACTGTTTTCGCTTGTGTTGGACTTCTCTGAGCAATTACACCTTTTTTACCATAATACTACTCAAGTTGAACTTTTCACCACATTCCTTTATGTTGAGCATATTACCTATTTATATTTACATTCCTCTTGTTTAAATTCAGTGTTAATTAAATAATAGTACTTAACAATATATTTGGAACGAAAGAGTTTGGAAAGAAATATCAAAATGATTAATTTTTTATTTTTAAATTAAAATATTTATAAAAATAAATAAATAATAATTAGAAAATTACATGATAATATATCATTTTATTCTTTTCATTTTAAAATTTTTTCAAATAAATAAAATATTTACTTAAAATAAAAAATTATATTTCCCTTACTTTCTCTTCTAAACTCCTCTATCCAATCTTATTCTAAAACATAATACTCATGTGACTAAAATATCGTACACAATCATATCATGCAATTTTATGTGCAATTTTATGTGATTGTCATGAAATGAAATGCATATAAACGTACTCAAATCGATGATAACAAAGAAAAGTGTGAATTAAACAGCCAAAGTAAAATCAACCTATGAAAAGAAAGCCCTTAGAAAGAGAGTAGGAAGGTACACCATCGGCAATTGTAGAGAGGACCAGAGCAAGATGAGCATGAGCTGCAGTCCTTCACGTGCGCCATGCTGTCGTTATTATGGCCAATCTTTGTTTAGCTCATGTGCGTATCATTCACCCACAGTCCCACATGACATGCCTTACCCACCCTACCATTGTCCTCGGCTACAATCCTCTACGTCGCTTCACCCCCACTCTCTTTCCCTTCGTTGTCCTCCACGTCACCCCAGTACATATTCTGCCTGTCCATGCTCACCACGTATCCTACACGACTAGTCGTCACACTATATGTGCTCAACTTTTACTTAAAACTAGTATAGAACCGGAGGTTGCTGTATACAAAATATAACATTATAAAATTAAAATTTAATAATTATTAAACATTATTAGTTATGTATATATAAATATTATGATCATCAAATATTATTTTTTTACATTTTTTTATATAAAATATAAGAGATCATTTTATAGTGGAAGATTAAGTTTGAATAAAAAATATCAATTTAAAAAGTATATGCTATGATTAAAAGAAAAATAATTTTACATATACATAACTACAAATATTTAGTGTCTTTACTACAATTAAATATTGATGTGTATTTCGATACATGACAACAAAATACAATTAGTAAATAATTAAATATTTCACATGATACATAAAATTACTTGAATCCTCAAATACTCCAAAATAAGTTTAATGATACATTTTCTTTTTTTAAATTATAAAATAATGGAATTTAAAAGAATTAATGACAATTTTTTAAAAAATTGAAGTTATTTTAATACTATTTAACTTAATTATTTTTATGATAATTATAAAAATATTTCAAAAATTTAATAAATTTCATTTATTTAAATATTTAATAAAATATTAATATTATATAAATTAACTAAAAACATGTTTATGAATAGTATGCATCCAAATTTTATTTTGTATATAAAAAATAACACTTTTTTAATTAGAATATATAATTGCGTTAAGTAACTCGATGTAATTATGTAAAAATAAATCAATTAATATTAATGTAAATCATAATCGAATCGAAAAATAATAATATAAGAACATAATAATACATAATTTTATGTCCTACAATTCTAAATAAAAATTAATAATATATTATGTTAGTTTAAAATTTTAAATAGTTACTAATTTGAACCACAAAAAGATCATAAAGATGATAAATTTATACACAAATTTTCAACTATAAGGAATGACACATTTAAAAACAAAGAAATTAAATATATTTTTGTATGCATCTCATTACAACTAAATTTTACTTCCTTTTTTCTTGTCGTTTACAATTACTTTGAATATTGAGTAATATAAAATTCATAAAGATAATTTTTTTTCTTATTATTTTTACCAAAGATAAAATATTAACACAATGTGACATATATTTGTCATTTTAAAACATGTTTTGACATATATTTACAATACCTTGTCCTTTAGATATTAAGAGTTCTTTTATTTACTCACAATAAGAATATAGTAATAAACAAATTATAAAACTCATGCATAATTAACTTTGACAATTAAAAATGTACCTATGTTTAACATATGCAAAAATTACAATTTGACATGTATTTTAATTAAATGTATAATCATATCTAAGTGATCATTGTCAAAATTTCTAAGTGACATTCATCAACATTTTTTTCTCTTTTTAAGTGACACATGTCAAAAACTTCTTTTGATGGTCTTAATTTTCATCACAAATTCATGTTTAATATGCATGTATATAATCACAAATTAATCACAAAATTAATGTTTAACATGAATTCATATAATCATAACTTAATATTTAATATGTGACAAGAGGTTGTCGAGACCCCGTCAAATAATAAAAATTACCGGTTCGCAAATTAATTTGTAGTATAGAGCATGAACCGAATCGTCTCTCAAGGATCCAAAAAGAACAAAGATTTAATCAAATTAAGATAATTAAAAGGGGGGTTTTTATGATGATTATCAAGATTGACAAAAGTACAAGAATTAAAGTTGTAAACAAATATAAAGAAGCAACCAATCCAAGGAAATTTACCGATCTTAAGTTTAATCCATCATTGATCACAAGGAATTCACTTAATCGCTAACCATGTTCTTGGCCTTATATCTCATCAAGAAGCCTCAACATAATCCAAGAATCCTCTACTAGATAAGCATCTAGAATTTAATTAACCAAGGTTAGATAAAGTAAGCACCATCCATACATAGATTAATTTAAGATCCAGAATTTAACCAAGCTAAACAATCTATCAAAAAGCTTTAATAAATTGTTTATTCTATGTGATCCTCTTGAATACATGATAATAAAGCTATTATCACATAAACATCCAAATCAAATTAAGCAATTCAATCTAGATCAAAATTAAAAGAGGAAGAAGAGAAACTTGAATAACAATTAAGCAATATGAACAAGTAAAACAAGATCTCCAAATTAAACATCAAGATGGCTAATCCCTTGGATTGATTATGAGAGCCTAGCCTTCCATGGATGGGAAGGAAGAACTCAGAAAATAAAGAACAAAAATGAAATTCTAAAAAGAAGGGAGAAGAAGAGAAAGAAAACAAACAAATACTCAAACTTACTACAAAATTGAATCTAACTTACTTCAAAATTGAATGCCCCTAATACAAAGAGGTTGGGTCTATTTATACTAATCCTAGAAGCCAATTTGTACATGTACATAATCTGAATACAAGCTATAAGAATCTGAAAATTGTCAAAAATGGAAGCTTGATGCATGGTTGGTGGGTTGGTGCATGGTAGGTGGGTTGGTGTATGGTTGGTGGCTTTTAGTCAACAACTCTTATCCGACTTCTGGCTTCAAATTCATCACCTAGACGGTGCATTTTGGCTTGGATGTCTTCATCAAAGTTGTAGCCAGTTGTCTCCTTGAAAATCTCCAATTTGAATCATGTCATTTGGACTTTTAGAACTCCAGAAATGCCAAAAACACTTCACCTACCTCAAGTTAGGTTGGAAGAACGTGTTTCCAAATTCAGACCAACTTGTAGCTTCTGAAGCATGCCTAAAACGACATCTATTGACAAAATGGTCTTCATTGAAGTTGGAGATATGGGTCTTATCTTTCAAGTGACCAAGTTTCAGCCCAAGAGGAGGCCTATAACCCACTATATAGTCCAATATGTGCATACTGCCCAGATGGTTCCGTGACAGCAAACCCACTCTGCATTGCAGGGATATTTTGGACCCTTACCATTCCGATCCAGCTCTTGAGTTCTTCATGAAACTTGTAGAGCATTGTCTTAGCTTTCCACAGACACCAAGATCACCTCAATTGGATCACCGAGTCCCAAGTTATGGCCTAACCAAGGAAGAAAGGTCAAAATGCATCAAAATCCGAAAATTATTCAATATTTGCATTAAAGTCCAATGAAGCCCAACAACATTAAACTCATCTAAAACACTAATATTGGGCACAATAAACATCTAATAAAGCCTAATAAAAAGCTAACATGTGTGTCTCAAATTGATTGATCAATATGCATGTGTAAATTAAGGTTTAACATAAAAATTTATTAATTATGTTAAATGCATAAACATATCTAAGTGACACTTGTCAATATTTGCTCTCTTCCAAAGTTCTTTCCACTTTTTTATTAAAAATTCAGGAGTTGTTATGGTATCCTGATGAGTTTGGTACTCAACCTAAGGTGAGCTGTTAATTATTTATTGACGGTTAGTTTCACAATAAATATTTAAAAGTCTATTAAATATAAATAACAACTAATGAATGCTTGACAACTCACCCTAAGTACTGGTACTCTGAAAAAAATATACGGGTACCGGAATAATTCCCTAAACTTTCATTAATTGTTATTTAATTATCACTTTAGGTGATACTTGTCAAGATTTCGTTTCTTTCTAAGTGACATTTATTAATTTATTTTAACCTTTTTTTTACATTAATTTATTTGAACCTATAATTTTTACTGTGATATTCACTTGTCTTAATTTTCAATCTAACCCAAGTGACTACATTTTTACTTTTGATTGTGGGAAATGAGAGGTCATAAAATACTTGAATTTATTTACATATACTTTGAATATGATTTTATGGAAGAAGTTGTTATAGCTAAATCACCTTGAAGTGGGGATATAATTTCCTTAACGTTAAGAACTTTTGAAATGAGGATTATTAGTTTCATTTATGTTAGTATCAAAATTGTTTGTGTCAAACACTGTCTGCTTAGCCTTAACTTCCTTAGACATTAATTATTCATTAATAATATGTGTATATTGACACTTGTAAAGTGACACGTGTCAAGATTTTAAATAATACACTTGTCTTATATTAAGATATTTAAAAGTGACACATGTCAAGATTTTGTTTCTTGGTCTTAACATTAATCATTCATTAATAATTTGTGTATATTAGCACTTGTAAGGTGACACATGTCAATATTTAAAATGAAACACTTGTCTCATATTAAAATATTTAAAGATAACACGTGTCAAAATTTTGTTTATTAGTCTTAACTTTTATATATATATATATATATAAATAAAAGTTTAATTTCTATAATATAGTGTGAAGTTATTATTAAATTATTAACATATTATTAAAAGAATTTAATATTTTAAACAATTGTTAAATAGTTAAACTTATTTTATGATGTGATAAGATATTGCCTCATTAGCCTGAGATTATGGTTATAAGTTAGTTCATGGAGAATTTGATTCGAGTGAATCTCTTCGTTTAATTTATTTAGAAGCTTATTGTACTCACATATATGGAAATATTATTAAGTATATTCGGTCTTTGCTGAAATGTGATTCGATCATGTTCGTCGTGAAAGACAATTAATGTGCAAACTTTTTGATAAAGTTAGGGCTCATTCAAACCTTTTTTTAAATGACCGTATAGTTTGTTTTGAAAAAAGAAAGTTGATTGTTTTTGAAAATAAATTAAATATTTAATTATATTAATTAATAATTTATATATATTTAATTATATTAATTAATAATTTATATATATTTAATTACGTATTAAAATTAAAATTAAAATAAATTATTAATTAATGTAATTAAATATTTAATTTACTTTTAAAACGAACTAAAAAAAATCCCAAACTGACCTATAGGAACATTTTTCCTTTATTTTTTTCTTTTTGGTATAAGGGATCATTCAAACTTTACAATCTACACTATGGGTTCTGGCCTTCTGGGCGATTCACCTCTGGCTTTTCGGATGTGCCTTCTCCGATCCATGATGCTATATTGCAGACTCCTTTCCTTCATCCTTAGTTTTGTTGGTTCTTTTCTTTTGTATAAAAAAAATATCCCTAAATAATAGTGGTAAAATAATTTATATTAATAATAAATTAAAATTAAATCATTAAAAAAAGTTAAAAAAAATAGTGAATGAGTTTTTTTTATATAAAATTCAGAAATATATTCTTATAATATTCTATTTAACATATGTTACTTCATTTACCATTCTATTTAACTTTAATCATTAAGTTAATTTGAGTAATGACATTTGTAAAAATTTTATATTCACAAATTTCATAGAGATTTTAAGATGGACTCATAAGTTTAATCTAATGACTTGCACATGATTTTCTTTTTTGTAATTTTGTGGACAAATTATTTGTATAGGTATCATTTTCTTTAATTTTTTTTTGTATAAATTAGGATATTTTTTCGTTCAGAAAGTAATAAGACTAATCTTATGGAATACAAACATGCGCGTGAAGCGAGGATCCCTCACAACTGTATTTTTTTTTCATACACACCGCTTCAAATATTAAACCCGAAACAAAATACTTAAAGTGATCGAACTCTTTTTACTCGGACGAATACATGTTGATATTTTCTTTAATTTTTTAATACTAACATAGTTGGTGCAAGACTAATGCTTTAAATTCTTTTAAAAACTAAATATATTTATCAATTAAATAATAGATAAAGTTTAATTTTGATCTAATATAAGTGTATCACACTATGATCTAATTATATTGTGTCATATTATTAAAAAAAATTACTTGTTATTATCAAAATCATTAGTAATATCATTAGTAATATGTTACCAAAAAAAACAAAAAAATCATTAGTAATATAATAGGATATGATTTGACGACAATCTAATTTTTTTTTTACACATAGACCGATGAAATTAAATCCCAATAGATATGACAGATAAAGGCATTACTATTTACTAGGCATATATAAGAATATTTGAAAGTTATTATGGTATCTATTAGTATCAATTGATTGTTAATTTTATATTAAATATTATAAATTTTATTAAATATAAATAATAATTAATAAATATTAAATAATTCACTTTAAATATTAATATTTTAAAAAAATAAATAAATATTAAAGTAATCTAAAAAATCTCACTTTAAATTTAATTTTGTTTGGCTGAGACCTGGCTACGTAATATAGGCCCACGTTGTCACTGTTGTCCCATCTTTTGGGCCCCACTATTAACTAACTACCCATGTGATCGGTGCCTGCCATGTACCCGTCATCCGCACCCCGCTACTTTAAATTACTACTCTATCTTTCTAATCACCAATCATATCTCCATCACTTCACTCTGATTATTTTACATTTTTTCTCAATGTAATTATGGTTATCTATCGGCCACTTTTACATTACACTATGACAATATAGTGTATGGACTATTTAATATTTGTCATTAATTTTAAAATAAAAATATGTCTGACTAAGATTATTAATGTATTAAGTTAGTTTTATTATATTTTTGTCTCTTAATTTCTATGTAAATTATACTTAGTTTTTGAAAAATAAATAAATTTAATTAAACTCCCTCATTATTCAATAACGGTTGTTTACAAAATTTTATCCTTTCAATTTTTCAAAAGTGCCATACTGTAACTCCAGAACGTTTTATCAAGTATAGTTATTTACAGTATGTGAAACGAAACTATACATTTTGAAAGTGTGCTTCTTCGCTGCACAGAGGAAATTGCAGAATGATAGTCACAAATGGATACTTGACTGAAAAATAAAAATAAAAATAAAAATTTCAATTCTCTTCCTGAGGAAAAGAAAAAACTAACTAAAAAATGAAACTCCACAATTTGTAATTATCCACAGTCAAAGACTAGTTGCGCCTCCTTGAGAATTTAGAGAACAATGAACTAGATCAATTTCTTGCATTTAGCCCTGAATTAATACTCGAAAAACGAGAGAACGAAGTCCTAAATCTCCCAAAATATGACAATAAGTTACACAATGCACCGCCCACCCAATGACAAATCTTGGTTTTTAAGAGCAATGAGTGAGAAGTTTTAATTATGATATTATTGCTTCGTTAATTTGTAATTGTTGATTTGATTGCAGTGGAGATACAAGCATGACACTCTAAAGGCAATTTTTTTTTATTGATAATAGTGGCTACTAGGCCTTGACAGAAACTTTATTATTATTTTAAATAATGTGATATAATATAATTAAATGAAAATAAAGGGATAAAAACATAAAGAACTTCAGTTTAATATACTGAAGTAATCTTACCGTACACATGTCTTTAGTAAAACTCAATGACATGTATCAAATACTATATTCATACACTAATTTTATAATATACTATAGAAGTGGCCTTATCTTTTATTATTTTCATTGTTAATTAATAATACTAATCATAAATCACCTTTACTTTACGACGGATGGCTTCCCCTAGTTAAAGAGCAAAATCAACAACTATCGAATTATGATGTCATCGTGTTAATTGGTTGAGTTGATAACTTTTTTTATAATAAAAAATAAAAAAGAGGGAAGATTCACTTATTTTAAAATAAATTTTGAGTATCTACACAGTTAAATGACTTTACATAGAATTCAAAATTTATTAATTTAACTATTAATATAGTCATATTATCATAATGATAATGTATATTAAATTTAAAATAAATTAAATATTTATAAGTATCTAATTTAATAGTTCACATTTATTTATATTCTAAAAATTAGTTTATACATTAAAACATAGTAGTTAAATGGAATACTAATTAATTTAAAAATATTTTAATGTGTTTTATGAAAACTTTTAATTCAATTTAGATTGATGAAATTAAATATTTATAAAAAATTATTTACCATAGTAAATGTGTCAAGTTTTATTCCTAAATTAAGTGGACCCCACCCAAATTAAATTTAATCTTTTTAAATAAGATTTTTTTTGAGAAAAGGTAATATAGCCAGTAAAAAAAATATTTAAAACATAAAATACATTAATTTTTTTATATATTAGTTTTCTGTAATTTTTTGTTTATTTCGATGATATAGTAATGTTAACGTATACTATCACATTATTTGAGTAGTAACTATTAAACTTTTTCAGGACTCTCACTATTACCTATTAAATTCTTAAGAGAAAGGGGAAAAAAAAAAGCTTATGAAACAATCAAAATAAATGTTTTCCTTTCATATATACCTTTTTAGTAGATTGAAATTCTTTCGAGTTGGCAAGTTGTGATGGAATTGTTTTGTTTTGAAAAATTGTTGTATATCTATATCCATTGTATGCAACTATATCAACACCCAGAAAATCATAAATAAGATTATTGAAGGGTGCGCAAATTTGGGATAAGATAGCAATATAAGTGCAACTAAGCTCACGTTATTATGGAAACAAATATATAATAATAATAATAATAATAATAATAATAATAATAATAAGTGACGGATTTAGAAGTTTTAATTTATGAAGACATAATTTATATACTAATTTTTTTTAATTTATAAATATTTATATAATATACTAGTATTAAAAATGTACACACAAATTATAATTATTTTAGTAACTCAAGGATATTGGGCGCAGATCACTAAAGTGAATGAGATAATAATACAAATTATATGTATTATTATTATAAATTTGAAAGCTTATACTTGCAGCTGCTCCCACTCTCATATACATAAATTCGTCACTAATAATAATAATATTTATAATACCAAAAACAGATACAAATATCTAAAAAAAAAGATATATAATAATAATACATTGCGAATCTAAACTTCAAAGTAGCTTAATTCTGTCAAAATTATGGTTAATTTTTTTGTGAATGCATATTCCTACTCTATCTAATCTGCTACCTTCAAACTCAACCGCATCTATTTATAGCCCATATAATTACAGCCTGTTGCATCTCAATCAAACCAAACGCACTAAACCATTAAGGCCTCTAAAACCAGAGGCCCCCTCACTTCTTCCCCACCTAAGTCTCTCTCTCTCTCTCTCTCTCTCCTGAAGAGGTCTTGTACCATTTTGTCTGGTGCAATGGCCATGGCTAAGCTTGTCTCTGTTCTGCTTCTGGCACTCCTTGGCATTTCCATGATCGCAGCCCAGGTTAGTCCCCTCCTAAAATACTCCATCAAACTAACATGTATGTACCATTGCTGTACTGTGCATGCTCAAAGTCTGAAGAAAGGAACCATGCTTTGACTTCCTATCTCTGCAGGTTATGGCAAAAGATGCTGCTCAGTATCACTTGGACAGTGTGAGTATCTCTTCTCTTTGTTTTGAGTATCTTCTACCTCCCTCCTCTCGCGGTGGGCTCTCTTGCAAAGTTCAGAATACTGAAAATTCATATCTTGATTAAGTTCTCCATTAATTTTCAGGGGAATTATGGACCTGGGAGTCTAAAGAGCTATCGTAAGTAATCATACTCCATTTTGCACACCCAGTTGTAATTGTTCATCATGAATCTTGAAAGTTGCTGCAGATTTAGCTGATGATCAAGTGATTCAACTTAATTGCTTTGATTCTATGCTTTGAATGCATAATCTAATGGGTTTTCGTTTCTGAAATTGATTTCATCAGAGTGCCCATCTCAATGCTCGAGAAGATGTGGCAAGACACAGTACCACAAACCTTGCATGTTCTTCTGCCAAAAATGTTGTGCCAAGTGCCTGTGTGTTCCTCCTGGCTTCTATGGAAACAAGGCTGTGTGCCCCTGCTACAACAACTGGAAGACCAAGCGTGGAGGACCCAAATGTCCTTGAAGTTAAACATTATTTCTCGTACAATTTTATATTGCTCAACTCAGAAGTAGAACTATAGCCAATGTTATTTTTCGGTAGCACCTACTACGATTGGGTGATTATAAGACTATAATCATCTTGTTCCCTGAAATGAAATCAATTAAATCATTTAATGCATGAAACCTATAATTAAGGCATTTTATGGAAGCGCCAACAAGTATGAGCGGGCTTTCTTCTAATCAATTGCCATTGTCCTTTTCTTGTTACATATAAACAAACAAATTTAGTAATTAGTTGTCTTAATTTTGGTACCATGAATTATGACATCTCCTGTAGTTAAGGGAATTTGGAGATCCGCTCTTAATTAAATTCTTTAGCTCTTCATTTCCCAATCCTTCTGCGTATAGAATCTGGCATCAGCCCCAGAAGAAGCAGTGTCATATTGCAACCTTCAAGTGGCCAGTGATGAGTTGGGTGAAGTATATGAGTTAATTTGAGTTCAAAATTACTCAACTTGCACGGGTTGAATTGATTTGTGGGTTAAAATTGACCCAATTCATTTTTTTAAACATAAAATTTGCAATTAAAATAATTGAAAGCAATATTTATTAAAATCTGATAAATAGCTTACTGGTCCATGACAAAATTGTATTTTTCCATTTGAAATGTTTTTTCATCATTTTGGGCCATTAAAAATCATGTAATTTTAGGAGATTCTTGAGACACATTTTCTTTTTGTGATGGTACTAATACTCTTAATAATTTGTTATTTTCTTTGTTAACCTTAAATGTCCTTTTCCATGTTAACTTTTTTTAAGTTGAACCCATAAATTAAACTTAACCTAAGCCACAACACAACTCATGCCACCCCTACAAGAGGGGGAGTGTTAACCTTATTGCAAAAGCAACACCAAAAACCAAAAAGGACTTCTTGTTATTCCCCGTTTATGAAGAGTTGACCACCCTTTGTTACGCACTAAGTTAATGAAACATTTGCTATTATGATGATCTTCTGCCCAATAAGTAAATTAGACAATGTGTTTTTTTTTTTTTTTTGGGTACATATTAGACATTAGACAATGTGATTACGTTGTCATTTCAAGAACCAAACAAGAAAAAGGTAAGAAATTCCTATCAATAAAAGTTGATGAGTATATTTTTGATTTATTTTTAGTATAAAAAAATTATATTATTATTTAATAATATATTGACACATTATTAAAAGAATTAGACCTCTTAAATAATTTTTGTGATAATTAAACTCATTTAATAATTTATAAATACATGATTGAATGTTAGTGTAATTTTTTTTACATTAATAATGAATTAAAATTAAATTCAAAGTTTATTAATATGCTTTACTTTGTTTGTATATAAATGAGTGATAAAGTAATCCCCTTTTTAAAATAACAGAACTTAATAAAAGGAAGTGGTCCACAAGTCCATGGTAGACACGGTGCGTGGAATACATGGGAAAAAATGGAATTGAGCTTTAGCAATTCCTTAATTTTATAACATTTTGTTTTTTCTATTATGTCGAAAAAAAATAAGAGAATGATATATATATATATATATATATAAAGCATAAACATAATATATCATCTATATAATATATATATATATATATATAATGATAGTTATATATAAATGTACGTTATCTGAATCGTCGATAACAAATTTAATAAAACTCAGAATATTATTTAATAAATTTTTAAAAATATTTTAAATATATGTAATTATTATTACTTTATAATATAACCTGTGGATAATTTTTATTTATTTTTTATTGGTTATTGGTGTGCCTTCTTTACAGGTGTCTTGTCCATTTTCCGCATGAACCAACCATATTAGGAACCTTTCCGTTTCCACAATCCTAATGACTAATGCAAATCAAGATTTTGACTTCCTCTACTTTCAAATTTCAAACTTATTATCTTCTCATTTGCTAATTGGTGGCAGAAAACCTGATTGCCTTTTTTTTTTAAAATCAAAATTATTATAATTTTCTTATATATCCGTGTATCTATTATTATCTATTGTAATATATAAAAGCATTACGAGAAGTTCAATGTTTTTTTATCTTTCATATCTTTAATTCATGAATGATCATCTTTTCGAGTTAAGATTAATACATTTGTTTATTTAATTAAGTAAAAAGTACTTAATCAATACTTATGATTTTTCAATCAACATCATAATTAGCCTTTTGTAAATTATTTGAGGATTCTTAGACTCAAATAGGTACATTGAACTAACATACATGAGATTGGATTAAAAGAAATCATGCTTTATGACACATTGGACTTATCAAAAACAAAAAATTAAGTTATAAAAAATAAAATGCCACAAGTTTTATTCATTATTATTTTATTTATTCTCTTAGTTACATAATGTATAAAAGTCTAACTATATGCTCTCTAATCAAATCAAATCCAAAACAATTTTGTTTAAACGTATGCCCAACGCATATTTCTAGAACTAGTTATCATAAAGCCACATAGCACAAACAAACAGCTAGGAGGGAGGTCCCTGAATTAATTTGTTTCGAGTTATCAACATCCAAAAAAGAGAATGTAACTTATTTGTAAATAAAGAGCTAAATAATTCATTTATTGATTTATTTAATTGGTTTTTAAATTTCACAAGAAAGCCGAAATATATACAATAAAAAAGGAAAAATTATCAACATGCGTTAATCCAAAAAAAAGAATTAAAAATAAATAGAGAATATTTATTTGTTTTTTAAAGATAAATGTCAGATTAATGTCATTAATTTTGTTTAATAAAAATTAATTTAATGTAAAAATATAATATATTAAAATTAATTTAATGTAATTACGCATTCGCCGCAAACAAAACCAAAGTGTCCAGAAAGTTTCTTCCTTTCCTTTCTGTTTGTATAGTTGTATTTGTTCGAATCAAAACCTGAACACACGCCATGGTGATGGAGTGATGTGAAGGTGATGAGGTACTCTTTCTTGCTCAACTGAACTTCTTCATCTCATTGGGCCATAAAATTCTTGAGTACCCACATCCCAATTCCTTTTTAATTTTTATTTTCTCACACTATAATTCTTGTTTTATGTTCACTCCTCAAACATTTTGTGATTCTTTCTGTCTTCACAGCTCGTTATCTGAAACCAAAATGCGTGCTTGCTTCAGCTGAGAAAATCCATAAATGAGTGGGTAAGGTATGGTCTTTCGTATTTGTAGTACTTGAGCTGTTGTTAATGCATATGAAAGCCTTTACTTTGTGTATCTCAGTAAATAGTAAATACCTTTAATCGCTAGTGAAGAAGTTCCATCTATATTCTGTTGCTGTCTTGTCCTATTTGCTGAATTCCCCGGTATTTTGCTTTCATTGGACCTTGATCTTCCAACAATGTCAGAGAAGAGCATGGTTCCCTCTAGGTTTATATTTTGCATAATGGTCATTTCTATGTTCCTTTTGGTCCTGTCTTCCCTTTTTCTCCTCCAGTTGAGCAATCATTCTTTCATACCTAGATCAGTGTTAGAGCTTATTCTTGTCAATAACACATCACTTTACTTCAAACCCAATTTCAAGAGGGAACAAATTATACTCCCTCCCTTCCCTTCTGAAGATTTAAAAATTCAATCACAAAGACCCAGAGAATCAGGCTGTCAAGTTTCCAATTCAAGCCAGAAAACAAGTACTGTAGGACAGCGGAGGAAGATGGCATGTGACCCAACTCGGGCTCTCTTAAGAGTGTTCATGTATGATTTGCCTCCAGAATTTCACTTTGGGTTATTGGGTTGGAAGGGAAGTGTAAATCAAACATGGCCAAATGTGGATAATCCAAAACATATCCCACCATATCCGGGTGGACTGAATTTACAGCACAGTGTGGAATACTGGCTCACCCTTGATCTTCTGTCATCAAACACTGCAAAAGTTGCCCGACCTTGCACTGCCATTAGAGTACAGAATTCAAGTCAAGCAGATGTAATTTTTGTGCCATTTTTCTCATCTCTTAGTTACAACCGGCATTCCAAGCTTCATGGAAAGGAAAAAGTTAGTCTCAACAAAATGTTGCAAGACAGATTGGTACAGTTCTTAATGGGCCGGGAAGAATGGAAACGTTCAGGAGGGAAGGATCATCTAATTGTAGCCCACCATCCTAACAGCATGCTGGATGCAAGAAGGAAGTTGGGTTCTGCCATGCTTGTGCTTGCAGATTTTGGAAGGTATCCTGGTGAATTAGCAAATATTAAAAAAGATATCATAGCTCCCTATAGGCATCTAGTAGGCACCATACCAAGAGCTGAATCAGCTTCATATGAGGAACGTTCCACACTGCTATATTTCCAGGGGGCAATATACAGGAAAGATGTGAGTTTCTGCTACTCTCATCTCGTCTCGTTAATGGATTACTGCTTTATTATCTAGCATTGACTTGTGGCACAATTTTTCCCTGTTTTGGCTGGTAACTTCATTTATGCTTAATTGGTAATTGATTATACTCATTTGACGTTGGTAAAACGTATTGATGTGAAGGTGATTTTAGCTTCTTAAGTGGGCAATGGGCTGAATTTAGAATTAACAAATCCTTCATGGTTGTAACAAATGTGACATCAGCATGAATAATATGTTAGTGTTCATTCACGACCTCTTGGAGCAACAATTTCCTTGTCCTTGTCCTCCCAGGATTCAAATTATTAATTACAAAAAGGAAAAAAAGCAAATATTTTCTCTCCACATACTCAGACACTAAGTGCACCTCTTATTATCTCCAAATGTAGATTGTTGACTATATTATCTATTGAGTATGCACTATTGTCTATTAGTAATTTATTTTTTATTGAACTTCTTAGAAAACTAATCTAGTAATGAATAGCAGTGTTACTGAGCTGACTCCAATGAACCTTCGGTGAATTAGTTGAATATTCACATTCATCTAGAACTTGAGTCAGTACAGGTAGGTTCATTTTAAGTTGTATACAAGCCTTCAATTCTGAGGTGGTGTGTGAAATTATTACATTTTCATGCTTCCAATGCCAGAAAGCACTTTGAATGGTTGTTTTCAGATGACTCCATTGAGTTATTTCTTCTACATCTAACGGCATAGATTGGGCGTATGGTTTAGGATCACTTTGTTAGAATATAAAAACACATCCTGCTATGATTGCTTTTCTTAGAATCATAGTAGTGAGTAGTGACGTGATTTCTGCTGCCTTTCCATCATATTTCTTATGAATTTTATTGTCACTAATTCTAAATCTGTTAGGTGAATGTATTCTTATTTGAATTGATTTGATTATCATGTTGAAACTCTTTAGGGAGGAGCTATTCGCCAAGAACTATATTACTTCCTCAAAGATGAGAAAGATGTGCATTTTGCATTTGGAAGCATCAAAGGAAATGGGATTAATCAGGCGAGCCAGGGCATGGCCTTATCCAAATTCTGCCTAAACATTGCTGGAGATACCCCATCCTCCAATCGCCTCTTTGATGCCATAGTGAGCCACTGTGTTCCTGTGATCATCAGTGATGAAATTGAGCTACCATTTGAAGATGTCTTGGACTACTCAGAATTTGGCTTATTTGTCCGTGCCTCGGATGCTTTAAAGAAAGGCTACCTGCTGAATCTCCTTCATTCAATCAAGCAGGAAAAGTGGACCAAGATGTGGGAAAGGTTAAAGGATATTACACAGCACTTTGAATATCAATATCCATGCGAGCCTGGGGATGCAGTGAATATGATTTGGGAGGAAGTTGCACATAAGATATCTTCAGTGCAGTTCAATTTGCACAGGAAGAACAGATACCCGAGATCTCTGCTTCTTGTCAAGACCGACTGAAATACTGAGATTTTGTTAAGGTCGATGCATCTAATGACCTTTGGTCATATTCAACATATCAGCGGGAGAGAGACGAACCTGGTTTTACATATTTGCAACTAGCAAACTCCCTCCTCTATCTTTCCACTGTTTTTCACTGAATCACTTATCTTCTTGATGAAAAGAAGATAGTTGTTTTCTTTAAAATCACGTGGGTTAATTGAAAAGAGTAAATATGCCACAATGATTTGTCCTTCTCTTCTTGGCATATCAATTTTATGGAGATTTTTACAGTATCCCCTATGATACGCATGCATTTTCAACCATTAGATTTTATATGAAGATTCGTGGCACAATACTCTGACAGTCATCAGTATGCCAACTAGATAAAGTTACCACAACAAACAGGTAACTCTCCAAATTTTATTCACGAACTCAGTACTTTTTTCCTGAGTAGAACCGGTACTAATTATAATATTGATTAGCATCATCTGCGTTACCCTTGTGTTGTATACTGTTTTTCTCTTTGACGACCTTTGATGTGCAAGTAAGGTAAATAGTAAATATTTATTTTGGTCATTCAAATATATATGTCATATCACATTGGTTTCTTATTTGTTAATGACATCAAATTAATTTTTTAATGATAATTAATGTCATCAATTTTAATCTTTTAAGGATTAATTTGATGTCATTTTAAGAATTAATTTGATGGCATAAATGTGACATTTAAAGATTAATTTAATGTTGCATATATTTTTGGAGGATCAATTTGCTGTATTTATAAATGAATGACCAATGTGATATCAAGTTTATTTTTAGAGGAATAAAATGAGTATTTATTTTAAGTTAAATGTCTTAGGTAGTGTAGACTGAAAATGTAGAGAAACTTGTGCTTTTCAAGTGGGAACGGCATCTAATAAAATTAAGCAGCAGTTATGTTTTGATTGGGTGTGTTTATTATTAATGAGTATATAAGAATTTCTCCCAAATTAGTGGGGGAAAGACAATCATCACAAGCGTCAATAGAGCAAAATTCATATATATATATTCTTCATTTCATAAGGGTAAAAAAGAAAAAATGCACTATATTCTGTATTTGAGAACTAACAAGATCATCAACTATCCAGCTATTGGTCAATTCCTACGATTTATCTACTCTACTAGAAATGACGCTGGCTCAAATATGAGTTTCAGCTGCAATTCTTCAGCTGACAGATAGACTCCAAGCAAAACTAGAAACAAATATAAAGGAAAACGTAGAAAACCAGCCAACCTCCTTCAGAAACGGTTAAGGAAGCAAAGAAAAATTGTTTTGTCTTTGCATTTGGGAATTCTCGTCATTTCTCAGCATAGTAAAGGACATAGCCGCAGCATGTCAACATCTGTTGTGAATTGGGTCAGACCCTTTTCGAACTGTCCTTTTGTTTGATTGATTAGGATCAAAGGTCATTGAAGGTGCAGGCGCCAAATCCAGCTTTGATTGCAAATCCTCCATTGCAACAGCCTTTAGGATACGAAAGCTTTTAACAAATGGCTGTTGTCCATCGTCCCATCTCAGAGCAAGATCTTTGCTGCTCAGGCCAGAAACCTTAAATGGTTGAGAAGCTAAAATCCCAATACAAACTAAAACAAAGAACCCTTTGAAAGTCAAGGAACTCATGGTTGTTTTTTTTTTTTTTTCAGGTATGGGAAATTTGGACTAACAGAAACTTCTCTGTTTGAACTTTGAAGCAAAGAATAGGAGATAGGTAATGTGTCTAGGACTGCAACTCCCCTATTTCTTATTACTCATGCCTGCAAGTTATCTTCTATGGACTTGGAAGTCTAAAGCATAGAGCATGAGAAGCCCAGAACATGTAGGGAAGCTTTAGATTCACCTCAATCATAAGCATGCTATAGAAGCAAATATATAAGGCTGTTTTAGAAGAAACTGACTAGTTTGAATAAAAGTTAATTGGAACAATATCCTTGGGAAGCCAAGTATCTTTTCATTCAGCTTCCCTACATCCTTATCATTTGCCTTGCTCTTTTTTACCAAACAAAGACCGAACTCGGTGTCTTGAACACTTTATTAATCTGCCACGTCATCTTAACTTGTTGACATGTCCTTGTACCATCTCTTGAATACATTTGCTAACGAGCTATGATTCGATGCATTTTGCTTAATTGAACCAGCAGCCTTCTGGGTTTATTTTATTGGGAACACTTGCTTTTCTGAGATGTTCCATGAAAAACTCAACTCATTAAAATAATACCTTGAAGCAATGAAGATGTGAAGAGTGATTTTGATCGAAAACAACAAAAAAAATAAATTTTCTTCTACCATTAAACCAGTTAACTTAATGTCTCTTATCCTCAGGTTTAGGAGGAAAAAAAATGGGGAAACTAATAGTGTTGCTTTATTTATGTAAGAGGCGTGAACCCAATTGCGTTGGTGACATGGCTACCAGAAATAAAAGGTAGAAGTTCAGTGAACTCATTCAGAATGCTAATGCAACAGAGACAAGAAAGCCATTAAAAGTAGAGAATTTTGGGAGAAGGTGGGGAATAGCAACCACTCCTGAAAAAACAAACCAACCAATAACTGTCTTTTACGTTCCCAGCACTTTCTTTATGCGAACTATCTTTAGAATTCCAAGCTCTTCTATCCATGCAACAAAAATCGTAGGCTCGGTTTCTTGTGCTTAATGGAATTCCTTTATGCTTTTCTTACCTCTCTTTGGATTGCCTAGCCCCAAATCCTCCATTCAAAGCTTTAAAGAAAACGTTCATTACCTTCCAAATCTGGCCATCTTCTTCCTTTATTTTTCTCGCTTATCCATGATGACCACCCTCAACTCTGTTTAGCATGTATTCTCTTATCTCTTACCCTCTTTTTCTTTTCTTTTTATATTTTATAAATTTATGGTTCCAATAGACAAGTGAATTCATATGTTTCATCACGTTATAAACCATGAAAGAGGAAAGAGAATCAGAGAGGGAGGGGAGGGGGGATTGAGTTCAACGACTGAGATACTCTTTCTGACCCACCACTTAGAGCTGTGTATTAAAGTAAAAGAAATATCTGACCGTTTTTATAAGGAAAAAAAGTGAAAGGAATAACTGAGCTGTTGCTTTCCAAAATAATTCTTCACCATCGTATACAGCTTTTCAGACCCATCAATGGTAATATAATGACTGAACCATCCGTATGAGTTCAAATGATTTATGATTCCAGCTTATAAAGTAGCATATGCTAATTTTATACTGTACTTTTCATTTTCCATACTCCATAGGAAATCAGTTAGTTTATCAATTATTTGTAGTTATCTTATCCCTTATCTTGAGAAGAATAGGTAGGCCGTAACCAAAATTTCTATTTTAAAAAACCATTTTTAAAATCGTATTGTATGGAGCTTCTGTCATCCCAAAACTTATTTGCAAACAAAGCAATACTTTTGTCGAGTCTTGGCGGCCATGCAATAGACACCTGCCCCCCAGTGGAGCAAAGGACTCCCTGCATAGAGCCAAAATAAGTAAATAAACAAAAATGAATACACAAAGCAAGCTCGAATTGATAATGGAAAAATGACTGATTAATGGTATAATATGCAATCTGTTATAGTGGTCCCCATTGTTGTCTCCTGTTACATTAACATTGACTACAATGATTGATCAACAAAAGGGTAAAGATCTCTCACAATGCTCAATTTTGATCTAGTACTAGAATATCTTAATGTTAAGGAAGGACAAAACACCCAAAAGATGAACTGGCTACAAAGCAAAGAAGATTGGCGGCCTTCATCTTGTGCAGATGTCGATAGCCTAGTGGGCATGAACCGATAGTCTCTATGTATGGCGGAGAGGAGATAGAGTTGAAGTGCAGTCTAGGGACTCGGAGCAAAGAAATAAACAGTTTGCATAGAGGTAATGCAAGGAGATAAGATACAATCACACATAGAAAGGGTACCAGACGAAAAAATAAATAAATGCAGACCATGGTTTGTGCTTCGTAAACAAGTGAGGAAAACATGATATCATCAGCGAGTAAAATATGAAATACTAAGATAGGCAAGAAACCAGAAAAGAAAATTCAACAAATAAGCAACTGCGATAGTGAGACATTTGGAACTTGGAAGCACCATCGTCTACCATGCTGCATGCCTCATTGATCCATCAAGCATGTCATTACGAACTTCTAAGACATGATAATATACAGTAAAGAAAGTTCAAATAATTTCTCAGAAGATGGAAAATATCAAAATATTACTTATTTTCCCTTAGCTGCTTTGAGACCTCAGAATGTCCACAGTAGAAGTCGATATCTATTACCAACTGGAGCTGTGTAAAAGAGTACTTGCATTTGCATAGCAGTTATAGTAAATTAGACAGGTTCATGTAGAATATACTTCTTCATCAATAGTGACTTAGTGAGCATATAATCATAAAACAGCAGACTAAGTTCTAAAATGTAAAAATTGTCTACAAATATTTTCATCAGTGAAGAACAGTCCAGTTAACAATGATTTCCCAATAAGCAGCAGCATCTGCAGTCTTTTGGCAGATGAGATAATGAATGTGACAGAAACCTATTTACGGAAGAGAGAAAGCTTTGAAGCATGAATATAACCAGAGAAAGATACAACCTGAGAACCGGAAACAGAGCTATTAGATCCTATTCTGCCGTTACCAGTTACCACTGATCAACGAACTCAAATTTTCCTATTTCTAAAATCCTTGTAGTTAGTGACGAATTTTACAAGATTTTTTTGGAACCAATCAGTGAAAAGCAGGCCCTGGTGATATTGCAAACTCTAAGCATTGCTGTTGCTCTGCCAGTAGCATAAATGCAAGTTCTGCAGCTACTTGCAGATTCAAAATAAGTACATGAACATGTTAGCTTATAAAAGAAAAATATACAGGATATAGAGAAGATGGACAAAATAAGCAAATATTGCGAAGAAAACCCTGCTAGAAACATTTCCCATTACAAAATTTGGTCTGTAATCATCTATCAATTTTCCAGGTTTCTAGTACACATGCAAAATAGTTCAGCATTCACCAAAAAATAAGGAATAGGATAAGGGAAGTGATTTACTTTATATAATTCTACAAATACTGATTCTCCCTCTCACACGAGAATTAATTAACAGCATGCCTAAAAGCCCTGCCTCAGGCACTACACCCCAGAAAAGCAGTTAAAAAAAAGGCGATAATGCAACCAGACACCCCAACAACAGTATGTGGGTACCACATACATATGCATAACTATACCTGAAGAACAACAATCAGAAACGGTGCAGTGCTCCTATGGAGAATAGGGGGAGACAATCTAACAATATTGAAAACTCACGTCTAATAGAAAACATCTGAGCCATACTATATAACTTCAGGAACCAGTTATAGGGGCTTACAACTAGAGCAGGAGATTGGCAAACCGTAGTTCCATCGATGCCAGTATAAACATAATCATCATGCTCAGCCTCCAGAACCTGGCGTACCACAGTCAGCTGCAATAGCCAAAAGTCGAGGATCATGCATATCTAAATGAGTACCAGACGTTGTCCAATCTCCAACCCTTTCTGCTCAAAATGCTGAAGCATATGTTAAATTCAAGAACAAGCAGTGATAATGCTATATGACGCACTTCCATAGCACAATTATGGTTATAGATCTACAACGCAGATGAATGATAATATCTGAAACAGGGATTCAGACAGAAGGTATTCATTAATAAAGACTACACGAGTATAAACAACAGAAAAAAGGAAATGGACACAGACTAACATAAAAGGGAAACGTACTAATGAAGTATACAACTCAAATAAGGAAGAGAGCAAGGCTCAAAATGCTCCCATATCTACTGCCTGTGTATGTTATACATGCGTAGCCAATTAATAAATTTGTTGAAGAATAAACATATGACAACGACAGCAAATGATATTGTAAATTTGTTTTTGGTTTTTTGTTTTTTGGCATCTTATCAGCTTTAGAAACATTGTAGCTTGGTGCAGAAAATTTTCTGCAAGAAATGGATGATACTGATCGTAAGAGTATGGTTTTCCTGAATTTGCTTGGCAAAAATTAAAGGTAATTTATTTAGTTTAATAAATTACTAAGTTTAGCTACACACCTTTCCTAAATTACTAAGTTTAAGTTCTAAAACAAAACGAACAGGAACATCATCGAGCCAAAAAGTGGAAAAATCACGATCATTGAAATACATTAGTGAATTTTCTACTTTTAAAAACAATTAAATAAAGAAATATAAAAAAGGCACTCTGCAAAGTCATTGATTACCTGAAAATGCTTAGAAGTTAGAAATGAGAAAATTTATACAAAAAGTGATTAATTTTAATTGGTTGATGGGCCATGAGTGAACTAAGGCCCATGTTGCTGAACCTCTGTTGTGTTGTGTCTGAAGAAAATTGGGGCAATCCCGCTCCGAATACTATAGCGATCACAATTTAGGGTTTTAGAATTTGGCTAAACCTTATGTGGTAGAACAAATCTCACAACCATGGCAGCGGAAGGCACCGCACCGGAAATCGTTGAGCCCAATGCTTGGGCCATGGGTGTCGAAAACGTGGAAAGCAACCAGAAGCGGGTTAGGGAGGAGGAGGAATCCCAGGAAGACAATGACGGCGTTTGTAAGAAGCAGAAGGTGGAAGAACAGGACCAAGAAGTGAAGAAATCATCGAACTTGGGTCCCAAAAGTTTTGGATCTTCCCTTGAGATGTTCGATTACTTCTACAAATTTCTTCATGCCTGGCCTCCTTATCTCAATGTTAACAAGGTACGTATTCGTTCGGACACTTGTTCTTTTTTCTTACAGAATTTTTTTTTTTGGCACGCTAATAATGATTTATGATAGAATGTAACGGTTTAGTTATCTTCTTTTTTTTTTGGATAAAAAATGTAGTGCATTCATGTTTTCTGGATGACAGGCATGATTCATTTTGATGATTAATTGAATTTGTGATGATTCATCTGGACATTATGTTATCACTTCTTATATGTGTTTCATGCCCTGTGTCTTGATTTTGATGTTATTGTTATGTTCACTAAGTATATTTGTAGCCATTTCTTAAAATATTTATTTCCCAGCTACATTTTCAACTATCTTTCTTAAAAAAAGGAAGGAACTTCTGTCTATGCATCTGTATAATATTTTGTATCCATATTGGTTTTGATTGATTTGACTGAATATAATTTGAGCACCCCTTGCCCTGCTTTCTTCTGAGAGTGTGGCTTCATACTTTTGAGTCTTCTAGAGCCTCAAAGTTCAATCCCCAGCTTTCATAAACTGGAGCAGCTTTTACATGCATAGTGCTAAAAGAAGACATCTGTTGTCCTATGACCTATGGTTATCCTTTATACGGTTGTGCATATCATATGCATATGCTTGCCTTCTTGTTGCAACCTTATCATGTGCTTGCCATCTTTGGTGCAATCTATCTATTTGTCATGTTTGGCAGTTTCCTTGCAAAGATTTACAGAAGTGCAATAGAATCAGTTATTTTAATGCATGGGTTTGTGAAATGGTTTTCAGTGCCATCAAAATGTGATACTGATATGACAATTCAGTTTCGCTTATATCTACATGTCAGGATTGAACTGCATGCAAATTCATTGCCACCAAATGTTTAAATTGGGGTTTAAAACAGTCCAATCTTAGTATGTTGTTCTCAGTAATGTATCTTGATGAAGCAGTAGCCACATCCTGAATTTACTTCTTACTGAATTCACTATGGGTTGTTTTGTGTGGCAGTATGAACATATAATGTTGCTGGAATTGCTTAAGAATGGTCATACAGAGCCTGGTGAAAAGATTGGCAGAGGGATCCGTGCTTTCCAAGTCCGCAAGCATCCTATGTGGAAAAGTAGGTGCTTCTTCCTCATCAGGGAGGATGAATCTGTTGATGATTTTAGCTTTCGTAAATGTGTGGATCATATTCTTCCCTTGCCGGAAGAGATGCAATTGAAATCTGATGTGAACAAGGCATTAGGTGGTTCTGGCGGAGGAAAGCGTCATGGAGGAAAAGGTGGCAGTGGGAGAGGAGGTGGGAGAAGGGGAAGGTCGAGACATTGAGTACAATAGTTACTGCTGGTCTCAGTTGTTTTAAGATCTAAAATGTTTTCTACTCGACCAGCTTATTTCATGTTTCCTGCTAGTAACTGTATAATTCAGATTTTGACTTTTCTATTACATACGGCTATACTTCAGTCCTGATCCTTTGCAAAATGATGCCTTGCTTCATCCAAGTTCAGTCAAGAATAACCAATTTGGGTTGTCTTACGCAAAACTCTCACTTGTATTATACTACAATGTTAGAGCACTGATTGGTTAGAATAGTATCTTCTGTCATGGGTATGTCTAGTTGTGCGGTTTTCTCTTCAAATGTTTCCAGATGCCTGTGGCCATATATTCTTCAAATGTGACACGTAGAGCAGGGTAAATACAATGTAGTACATTCATGTTTTTTCTTTAGCCAAATCTATCACTATTAGGGTACCTTTGGTATGGAGTAACTATCGCCGAATGTTTAATTTGAAAAAAATTATATATATTTGGTTCGTAGACCCTTTGGGGGGGGGGGGGGGGGAATTGGCTAGGAGTAAGATTTCCCTTGGTTAATGGGTTAAAACTTACCCCATGTGAGAGTAGGGTAAAAAATTTCGGACTCTCTCGATGGTGGGTGGTTCCTTCTTTTTCTCTTTAGCGTTCGCCATGGGCAAGCGATCCTCGCTTCACCTCCGTAAGCAATGGGATCATTTGTTGATTGAACTGTGCCAGCTGGAGTTTCTGCTATTGAATCCATTTCTCGTGTTGATTGTTTTGATTTTCAGAAGATTCAAGGTCTTAAAATTTCCAACTTGCTTCAATTTGACCTGTAACTTAGGTATCCTATTGGGCTGCTCCTCGATACCTCACACGAAATTTTAAATGGGTTGGCAATAACTAATCACATTTTCATTTTCAAAACATTTATTCATTATATATAATTGCACAAAGTAGCCAGGGATGGTAGTTTAGCAAGGTCTGGACCAATTCTGACCCAATCCGGGCGTATATATTGGATCCGGTGATCTCGATCTGTACACGAACCCGACTCAAATATTCATGGATCGAGTAAAACCGGTTACGACCCGAATATTTGTGGATTGAAAAAATGGGACCAAATAGCAATTCGGAACCCTATAACTCAAGAATGAGCATAAAAAGCGGAACAAATAATATTGCACGTAAGATGAGAAATTCGAAGCCCAAGATTTAGGAATTTGCCTCTTAAAATTGCAGGAGGGCAACCCTTCAATCCCATAGTGCTTCCTTTGATAAAATCGATAATGTAACTTCACCTCTACCCAAAACACCAAGTCATGTTGGTTCAAAATTCAAGCACTTGGCCTCCATCAGCGAAAAACAAATTCAGATTGATTCAACACCCCGAAATTGGATTTTTGAAAAACAAGTGAACATTAACCTGCAAAATTATGTCGTATTCGTGCACTTTCTCAGTTTCACCATTTGCCTCTTGGCGCGTCAATGCCCACTATCTCAACTTTTAACCCTAAAACTCAAGCACTTCATGCAAACCTCATCAGATGCTGCAAGAAGCATTGGTGTTAAGTGGGTCGGGATGACCACAGGAGTAAGAGGAGTTGAGGAAAACAGGAAATGAAAAGGCAAAATAATAATCAGGTCATATGGAGACTCAAAAAATAGCTGAATTTTGAAAAATCTTTTACAATCTGATCCACATCATATCCGAATCAGAATAAATCTAATCTCTCGAGTTGAGTTGGGAAATTGATTCGAGTACCCGATCCATTACCATTATTATAAGTAACATATTTTTGTTTAAATATAATTTAAACAATTATAAATGTTTAAGAATAAATATTTTTTATAACACGTGAGATTTTATTTGTGCATGTGTACCAAACACACTTAATTTTTAAGGGGTTAAAAATTATTCCTTTTTTTATAAGCATGCCAAACAAGATGGAAAGAAATCTATAATCTATTAACATTTATTTCAAAAATAAAATAAAAAAATCGCCTTTAAATTTTTTTTCTTTAAATTTTATGCACATATCTAACGCAACCTTAAGCTTATAATTTGCTCCTGTTCTAAAATCTGCAATTGACCTATGTCAGTGATGATTTTGATTTTCGCTTCAGGTGTGTTCAAACGCCTCACAATCTGTTCCACCTTTATCAGTTTTATTTTTGGTTTCTCATGGTATCCCTTACATGCGACTATAGATATTAATTCCTTGAGATATTGAGATTTATTTAAGGGATTGATATCTCCCAACAAATATTTTTTCATACACATGGGTCAGGAATTGAACCCTTAACTACATGTTAAATTGACTCAAATATTTACCACTTATAACACACCATGTTGATTTATCGGTTTTGTTTTGATTCAATGGTTCTCATCCCTTGGCGGTTTAGCAGCTTATATATATATATGCCTGAACAAGTACGTGGATTGAGGCAAAGCTGTCCTTGTTTTGATTAGTCATTACTTATTATAAATTAGCAAGAAAAATTCGTATATTTGAGTGTTAAAATTAAATCACCTTCAAATCCAAAAAAGATAAAAAAGGAAACGTATTCACTATTTATTTTCTGAAACGGGAAAACATTGTTCATTAAAATGCTTATAAATGACATTTTATATTCGATTAAATGGATGGCACATGTCTTTATACTAAACTCTACTTATTCTGTTTATACAATAGTTACGAGTCTCAATTAGGAAAATCATGGCCAAACTCCTTCATTATCCTTGAAAGCCAATAATAAAAAAAATGATTAACAGCTCACTTCTCTTCCGTATTAAAGAGATATAACTTATTCAATCAATTTCTGCAAATGCAAAACAGTCAATTATGGATTGAGAGTAACTCTCACACCATCACCAAGTTCTCTTCATAACAGAAAGAGAAAAATGATTAGTGTTTTTTATGAGTCCGTTACATCTCCTGGAGATAAATAATACTACTGACTTCATTTCCTTCGCCTTCAATTGAAAATTCAAATGCAGAAATTAATCAAATAAATGGGAAAAAAAGAAATTGATCAAACAGCCCCATATATTAACTGCTCAGGTACAACTTAACCTTTAACTAACACTTAAGAGATTTAATTAAATTTTCTAAATACATTATGTTGATGTAAAAGGTCTGTCCTTAAAGTTTGTGTTAGAAATATTTAATTTCAACTGATATCAAAATTGACTAAAAAATACACTTATTGTAAAAGAAAAAAGAATAAATAGCCTTCTCTTGTCTATTTCCTCCAATAATACATGATTATCTGGAGTCTATAAAAAGTTGGCGGAGAGTCTAATGATTGTGATTTATTGCATTATAATTTGTTGCAGGCTCAAGCTTTTGCTCCGATGTGTTCAACTTTCAAGTCTATTGCTTGGAAGAAACAATAAACCTCATGTATGAGTAAGGAAACCCTATACTTTGAAGATTTATTTAATTGAGGATGATCAATATAGTGGCCAATGGAGTACTTAGCAAGCCTATCAGTCATTCCCAACCAAATTGGATGAAGCTAACTCTACGGATTGATAACTGATAAGAGCCCCGGACTTGATTATATGAGGCTAGGTTGAAAACTCTTTTCATTTCATATATTGAATTAGCCACCATTAACTAGCCACTAATCAATTATTTTTCAACTTTTCATTTATTGTTTCTGAAAATATGAAAAGGAAATAATGGAAATAATTTTTTGTTGTTTTTAGATTTGGCTTCATTTTAACAAATATGTCAAACATTTTCATTAGAACCCAACTAAATATATTGTTAAGTCTGTTTTTTTTTATTTACTTGTAAGTCTGTTTTTTATTTTTATTAAAATTGAAAACAAAAAATTCATAAACTAAACATGTTCTAAGTTAGTGAGAACTAGCTAGTACTAAAAAATAATTAATAATAAACTAATGGCTTTATGAAAGAATTAATAATAGTATTCATGAAAGAAAATAGAAAAGGTGAAGCTTACGATTACGATGGGTGAATGTAGGAGTGGAGACATTCACAGTTGATAAATAATAGGGATATGCTATTCTACGCTCATGCATTACCTAAACTGTGATTAATATAAACTTGAGTTTTCTTTGTTTTTAAAATTTAAATATTTATTGTTTTTAAAGTTATGACCAATAGAAAAGCAGAGCGTTTGTAATTTGTACGCTCGTGCTTTTTAGCACTACCCTAAATAATATCGTTTTTACTGAGATGGGATGACACATGGAGCAGCACGACCCTTGGATATACCCTGCTGGCTGCAGGTAATTAAATTGATCTTGTAACTCTCACAAGCACACACGTTAAACAATAAAACTCATTTATTCGTGGAAGGCGGCGCGCACATTCTCCAAAAAGTAATTACCTCCTTAGTTACAATGATCCATCATCATCATGTACTCGTATTTCGTATATATCGCCAACTTCCTTTCGTATCCCACACTAAACTGCCAATTAGGACTCGAAGCCTTCGCCATCTACAGAATACAAATTAAAGAATCCTTTGTCTACTTCTTCAGCATCTTTTCTCTCTATATTTCTGTGAGTGTGTGGAGCATGATCATGGAGACTCAGCCACTCATGGGTTTGAAATCTAACTATGAAATAGATGAAAATCCATTTCCACATACGTGCCATTTTTCTTCATTTGATCATTACAGGTAAATCAAATTTCTGCTATGTATCTCTATCCAACTTGCCATAAAATAATATTGATACTGCGACCGGGGTTTATAAATTCTCATTATAATATCCTTTCTCAGTGGAAATGGTAATGGGTATAGTGCACTGGATTGGCCACACGAATTTCCCATACAAGCTAGCCATCCTGATGCTGCCCCATTTATGGAGTTCTACTCTGACCCTTCATATGAAACTCTCGCCATTGAACCAACATCAAGCGTACAAGGTTATCAGCATGAGTCTTTATATACTACTAGTCTACTACTATATACATTGTACTTGTCCTTATTCAGATATTAGTTATTTTCTCATGTTACTGCAGACTATGACTTTTATGATATTAAAAACGGGTTTTCTGTCTGGAACGAAATTGATGCTGGGTTTGATTCAGAAAAAGTTTTTTTATTTTGTAACAATGGAGAAAGTGGAAAGGAAATGATGGAAGATCGGAAGGCTAAGCGATGCAGAGAAGAGAGAAGTAGCAGTACCAGGATGTTATCAAGAGAGACTATTTCTCAGTACTTCTACATGCCCATAACACAAGCAGCTAGTGAACTTAATGTGGGGCTGACACTTTTGAAGAAAAGGTGCAGGGAATTGGGAATTCGAAGGTGGCCCCATAGAAAGCTGATGAGCCTTCAAACACTAATAAATAATGTACAGGTGCGTTCTTATTGTGTGAATTGCCAATATACACAGATCCTAATGTTATGATTTATGGAGTTAAAATTGAAGCTATTTCCTACTTTTGCCCAATTGGGTGGGGCATGCAGGAGCTAGGGAAGGAGGAGGGGCAAGAAAGTGAAAAAAAGTTAAGGAGTGCCATTGAGATATTGGAGAAGGAAAAGAAGCTGATGGAGGAGATGCCAGATTTGCAGCTTGAAGATAATACAAAACGGCTTAGACAAGCCTGTTTTAAGGCTAACTATAAGAAGAGGAAGCTCATGGGGTTGATGGAACCGCACTCTTCTCTCAATGGTCGTGCAAGAACTATTGACACAAGCGATAAAGATAGTTGTTTGGAAGATGAACAAGACATCTAATATCTGTGGCATGTCCGTGATTCTTCATGTAGCTAGCAGCATAATGATTTAGCCAGTTCTTGTCATTGAAATGAATATTGGGTTGGTGATATTGAAATATATTTAGTTTAGAAATTACTTACTTCAGGAAAATCTTTTCCTTTTTGTTGGCAATGGGTAGAGGACGGGAAGTTCTAAACGAATTGTTCAAAAAGGAAAAAATAATAGATGACAGATCACTGATAATACCACATGTTGATCAATATTTCAGTTTTTTGTGTTCAGGTGACTGGCGATTGATCAGCTCTGCAAATTATACTCATAGCCAATTAGCCATAGCAAAGATAATTTTAAGGATGCCAAATTTTGATCACTATATAATAGTTTTATGTATTGATCTTTATTTACCCTATTCTTTTTTTTTTTTTAATTTCCCTTGGGCCAATAAGTATATAACTTGGTTCGTATTCAAAGCATTTATTCCTGATGAAGGTTAGATTTGATTTCAAATTCTTGTCCACCAATTATTAGAAATTTTACAAACTATCGAGAATACTCTTTTGTGTTGTTTATAATAAATGTTTAAAAATTTATTAAAAAAGTTTATTAAATATAATCAATAATTAATAAATATTTGACAATTAATACTGATAAAAAAATATCGTATTGATAAAAAAAGGATAAGTACTAAAATATTATATAAATTAGCATTGAATATGATCAATGAGTCCTATAATACCTTATCGGAAACTTACTATAGTTTAAAAATTATAAATAGATAGAAATATAACTTTAAAAACATTTTTAATTGGGTAAAAAAAGGTTAAGTATTAGAGTATTATATGATTTAGGTTATTATTAGTATTGAATACGATCAATAAGTCATATAATGCCTTATTTTGTGGAAAATTGCACTGGAATATTTTAGCAGTTGGCAACAGGCAAGTACTATTCAAACTGCTGGAAACATTTCTAGCACTTCCACGAGCCATCCTTGCTAGACAAAACCTTCGTCCGATGCCTCAATTTTTGCAGGGCACAATACATATGGTTATGACATTTGTATCAGGGATAATTCAGGACAGTTTGTAATGGCCAAATCAGGCTTTGCGCAAGGCATCCCACCCCCTGCAGAGGTCGAAGCAGCAAGAATGCTACAAGCACTCAAATGGATCAATCATATGAACATGCAGAATATTATTGTGGAGAGTGATTACAAAGAGGTGGTTGATAGACTCTCCAATGATTCACTTCATTCTTCAAAGCTCGACCATATTGTTCTCTTGTATAAAGAACAATTCTCTCACTTACAAAACGTCAAGGTTCATTTTATTAGGAAGCAAGCAAATCGTGTCGCTTATACTCTTGCAAGAACGTCTAGATTGTATTCTAGCCACCATATTTTTGAATTTATTCCTACCTGTACTGACTCTATTATTTTGAATGAAATGATATAAGCATTTTCATGCCAAAAAAAAAAAGAAATTCACTATAATTTAAAAATTATAAAACAGAGCCCAATATAATTTTAAAAATATTTTTAATTGAGATTTCTCTTACCATAGGCTGAATATTGAATTCAATTTAAAAAAAATTCTCAAAAAGTATAAGGACGTATAAATTAATTTAACTTTACTTTTAAAAAGTATATTTTACAAGATAAATTTTTTTTACACTATCATTCAATCATGTACTGACACATTGAAAGAGTTAAACTTTCAAAGTAATTGTTATACATGATAGACTTTTTTAATGATTTAACACTACATAATTAATTGACAGTGTAAATTTTTTACATTAACAGTGAATTAAAATTAAACTCAAATAAAATATATTAGGTATTATATTTATTTATTTTACAAATTTAATTAATTATTACATTTATTATTAACATTTAATAATCTATTATAATTTTTATTATTAATAATATTTAATTATTAATATTAAAATTTATGATACTCAATACTAATATTAATAAAATTAAAATGTGTTGTATTAAAGTCGCTTTCTACAGAATAGATTGGAAAATGAAATTTCAGTAATATGAATAGCTATTGCATTGAAAAATGAAATTTCTGTCATTAATTACGTAAAACAGATAACATGTTAAATAGGTAATTAGCTGGCTAAAATGTCCCATCTTGCCCTTTGTTATGGAAGCATCACCTGCCAAACCAGCTTCGAAGAACTCGAACTTGTGCACCAACTGGAGTGACTAATGTTTCGATGATGTTGTTAGCAGTATGTTTACCGGGGTTCTTTGTGGTAGAGAAGGTGACAAACAAACCCTTTGCAGCTGCAAGGTATGCCTGGTCTAAGCAGATGGTTTATGTGCCCTTGTGCTGTAAAGGACATCAGGACGACGAGAATGAGAGTTTCAGACCCCATTTTCTTTTTCTTTAGTACTGTTTCTCCTCAGCACAATGATTAAATAATGGTGGGAGTGGGAGTGGGAGTATATATACAGATGAATTAATATGTAAGGGGGAGAAGGTTTTGTGGTTAGTTCTAGTTATTTATTTATTTATTTTTTATTTTATTGTATTTTTTTAACTTGAAAGGGTGGACAACATGATTTGTTTTTCATATAAATCACAATCAAATTATTTATGTGAAATTGTTGTGATACTTTTGTAGATATGATACTTAAGAATTATTAATTATTTATTGTCTGTTAGTTTAATAATAAATATTTAAAAATTTATTAAATATAAATAATAATTAATAAATAATTGATAATTTATTATTAATATTAATATTTTTAAAAAATAAATATAAATACTGTAGTGATACCTTATTTTATGAAATTTGCTAATGACTATATTTGAGAGAGGAAAATGAAAGGAATGGAACGAAATTATTTTTCTTTTGTTTGAATACTTAAATTAAAAAAAGAAGAAGAAGAATTCCCTTTTCCTTATTTACAACTTAAATTTAAAGTAAATGAAATTAATAAGTTTTAAAATTAAATTTTTTATGTAGCTCTTATAATACTAATCTTATAACACAAACACTAATTATATATATATATATAATTTAATAAATATTTAATTAAAAATGAACTTTTCTCTCTTCTTATTTCCCAACTTCAGGGAATTTTTTTTAAACATTGACTCATCTTGATTAAAAATTATTTAAATAAAGGTTAAAGTCTTTTTTCTTATTTTTTTTTCTTTCCTTATCCTAATTCATACAATACGTAAAAATACTTGTTAAAAAATTAAAATTAAAAATATTAAATATAAAAGTACAGTATTTAATATATTTAAAACTCAAAATATATTTGATATTTTTATTAAGTGGTTCAAATAATTAATTGAATGATATTAAATACTTTTAAAATAATATTTTTAAGATACTAGTTAGTAAAAAGAAATGAAAATTATTTTAATAATTTTATTTTAATATCAATATATTTTTAAAATAAATTTATTATTAATTAATTAATTATTAATTATATCTAATAAAATTTTAAATATTTATTATAAAATTAACAATTAAAAATACTTTACAAATAATAAACAAGTATTATAACAATTCCCAAAAGAAATAGACTTAGTGGCAAAGTTCAGTGCACGCTTTCTAATAAAGCCGTCTCACTACTCACTTTTAATTTTCTCCTCTTTTTCTTTTTTTTTTTAAAAAAAAACTAAGAACAAGAATTGTATTCACGACTAAATCAGAATACATCTGAGAGGATAGGAAGGCAGAGGGAATTACAAAATTCACCCGGTCTACAGAGGCCTGCAAAGGCCACCTAACAAGGCGGTGAGCAGCCACATTGCCTGTCCTACGAACAAAGGAAAATAGGCAAATTGATAAAGGAGAAGCTAATTGTTTAATCTCAGCCACAAAAGCTCTGAATTTGGACAGCTCTTTAACGTTAGGGATTGAACAAAGAGCTGAGTAATGATAGAGATATGTAGATAAGCACCGGGTACCTAAGACATTTAAAGTGTTGGTAAGTTTAAGGATATTTTTAGATATATATGTATTTATATCATAATTTATATAATTTTATACATATTTAATATTAAAAGAAAGTGTTTATAGTAAGTAAAAGTAAAAATAATTCATGTGACCTAATAAAATTTTATATTTTAACTTATTTTTTATCTAATTTATTTATCAAATAAGAGTGTGTAAATGCCTATTCCAAATCTATATTTGAAATGTCAAATGAGATTCTGATGAATATAGTAAATGTAATTTTCATTCTAAGTAATTTCAGCAAAAATAACATTTTTTTGCTTTTGTGGTTAAAATTTTTTATTTTATGTGCATTGAAAAAAATATTTTTATAATATTTAAATAAATATAATCTAATAATTTAAAAAAATATTATTATAGTTATACTCTAAGTGATTTATTTTATAATACCCTAAATAAACTTAACTTTTAAAAGAATTTATTTTGTCATCAATTTATTTATAATTAATCTTTTTAACATCAATTTATTAATAATTTAACTTTAATTCATACCCGTTTTTTGTAATTATACATCAAAAAGTGATTTTTTTATTAACATTATCTAAACAATATTCATTTAACAAAATTAACTTTTAAATAAAAGTTTTCAAACATAAATCACTTTACTCAAATTTATTTTTGACTAAAATCAAGTTTACAAAATCTAATTCAAATACACACTAAATCAAATTTATACTTTTTAAAAAATTTATTTAGTTAAATTGGCCAAATCTATATATTTAAAAAATCATATTTAACCTAAAAAAATTGAGTTATCTATTTATTATAATAATGTATAATTAAAAATTTATTATTTATATAAATTTTTTATATACAATTTAATAATTTTATTAAGAGTTATGTATATTTGAATTTTGTTAAGCTTTATATTTTTATAAAAAAGTTAGATCAAACAAATAAATATATATATATATATATAATAAGTAATAGGTTAAACTAAAACTTAATTTCTACAAAACATATTAGATTTATTTAAAGTGAACCTAAACTAACTTAACATAATTTATTTTTACCTCTAATGAGTATTACTTTTAAAAATCAAAAGTGACGAGGTGAAACTGTAAAATTAAAAATCTGAAAATGACTTGCAAGAAGGACTGATTTACCTGTATTAAAATAAATGGAAATAGAATAGAAAATTTGAATTAAAATGAAAAAATAAAAGTTGTACTTCACTTCTCTTTCACAACCAACTCAAGTCAAATCTTGAGACCACTTACATGTTTGGATGTTTTTAAAGACGTCAAAACCATGGTTTACTCAAAAAGCATCCTGGAAGATGTATAAGTGGCGTTTGTATTAGTTTTTTAAGGAGTAAAAGTGTTATTTTAAAGTAATAAAAGTGTTTGTTTTAAAAATTAAAGAGTTTAAATTTAAAAAAAAAATACTTCATATATTTTTTTGTTACATATGAAATACTTTTGAAAAAAATTTAAACTCTTTAATTTTTTTTAAAAATATTTTATTATTTTAAAAAAATATTTTTTTTTCTCCTAAAAACTAATACAAACGGCTCTAAAATAAACACAGATGCTTTGTTCAAAAATAGCTCTACAAGGAGCCACATTGCTATATAGTTTGTGATCATTGGGGTAATCTTCTCCCAGTCACTGGTCTTGCAAAGAGCATCTCAGCCTCCTCTTGTACTCCAATGCCAGAAGCAGAAGCTATTGCTATTCGCTCAGGGGAAGGTTTTGTTCAAATTGGACTTATTACCTCGTATTGAGCAGGCTTGCATTCTCTCTGAGACCCCACCAGACCAGATGCCCATTTCGGCTTCGCCATACAGCCCAATTTTGTTTATTAAATTAAATGGTGTCATAATTCGTAAACCTCCAAGGTTGCCACCAAATCCAAATGGCACTAGTTTGGTTCTCAAACAACCTTTTCCCATACTCACACCGTTTGGTTCTTGCTGCACCCAATCTCCAATCTCCATCTCTTTCTCTCTCTTGTTTCACTGCCACCATCGGTATTCATCTTCTTCATTACAATACCATTCCCCAACCGCAGCACCATCATGTGGAACCTCCAACCAAGGCAGTGCCTTTTTCGTACCACAAACAAAACCAACCAACACCCATCTCATTTTTTCCTCAAACCCAGAAAGAACTGATAATTTCTGCCATAAAATCTGTTTCCCATAAGACCCAGTTGCTTCAAATCCACGCTCGCATTGTCCGCACAACCCTCATTCAAGACCCTGCAGTTTCTCTCCAATTCTTGTCTCGTGTAGCTCTCTCGGGCCCGTTGCAAGATGCAAGCTATTCCCTCCGTTTCTTTGAGCAAATCAGCTACCCGTTGGTTTCTCACTTTAACACCATGATCAGGGCCTATTCCATGAGCGATTCACCCCAAGAGGGTCTCTTTTTATATCGAGATATGAGAAGACGAGGTATTTGCGCTGACCCATTATCATCTTCATTTGCTATTAAGTCCTGTATCAGGTTTCTATATCTTCTTGGAGGGGTTCAGGTTCATGGCAACATTTTCAAAGATGGGCACCAATCAGATAGCCTTTTGCTCACCGCTGTCATGGACATGTATTCACAATGCCAGAAATGTGATGATGCATGCAAAGTGTTTGATGAGATACCTCACAGAGATACTGTTGCCTGGAATGTCATGATTTCCTGCTGTATTCGTAATAATAGGACTCGGGATGCTTTGAGTTTGTTTGATATTATGCAGAGTGCAAGCTGTAAATGTGAGCCTGATGATGTTACTTGTTTACTTCTTCTTCAAGCTTGTGCTTATTTGAATGCCTTGGAATTTGGTGAACGAATTCACAGTTATATTGTGGAACATGGTTATGGGGGTGCTCTCAATTTGTCTAATTCTCTCATATCTATGTATTCACGGTGTGGTCGTTTAGATAAGGCTTATGAGATGTTTAAGACAACGCGCAATAAAAGTGTGGTTTCATGGAGTGCGATGATCTCTGGTTTGGCAATGAATGGATATGGGAGAGAAGCTATTGAAGCATTTGAAGAGATGCAGAGAATGGGCATTAGGCCTGATGATCAGACATTCACGGGAGTCCTTTCTGCTTGCAGTCATTCTGGATTGGTCGATGAGGGAATGTCATTTTTTGACCGTATGAGCAGAGAGATTGGGATAACTCCCAACATACATCATTATGGGTGCATGGTTGATCTCTTGGGTCGTGCTGGTTTACTTGACAATGCCTATCAGCTTATTACGTCAATGGTGGTAAAGCCAGATTCGACAATATGGAGGACCTTGCTTGGGGCTTGCAGAATTCATGGCCATGTTACACTTGGTGAACGAGTAATTGGACATTTGATTGAATTGAAAGCTCAAGAAGCTGGGGATTATGTTTTGCTCCTAAATATTTATTCTTCAGCTGGTCACTGGGAAAAGGTAGCAGAAGTGAGAAAATTAATGAAAGAGAAAGCAATCCAAACCACACCTGGTTGTAGCACAATTGAATTGAAAGGAGTAGTACACGAGTTTGTTGTGGATGATGTTTCACATTCGAGAAAGGGTGAGATTTATGATACACTGGATGATATTAATAAGCAGCTGAAGATTGCTGGTTATGTTGTTGAACTTTCATCTGAGTTACACAAGATGGATGACAGAGAAAAGGGGTATGTGCTCTCATTTCACAGTGAAAAATTGGCTATTGCTTTTGGGGTTCTTGCTACTCCACCTGGCACAACACTGAGAGTGGCCAATAATCTCCGTATATGTGTTGATTGCCACAATTTTATGAAAGTTTTTTCCGGGGCTTACAACCGTGATGTGATTCTTAGGGACCATAATCGGTTTCATCACTTCCGTGGAGGGCGTTGCTCCTGTAGCGACTATTGGTAGGGATATCTTGGACCGGTGATAGATGTGTCAAACCGAGGGTTAGTGCAATGACTGTCAAGAGCTACTGCAAATGGAAACTAGCTATCCTTTGCCGTTGCTTTCTTGTAGAACAAATTTTTGTCCTTGATGAATAATGGCTTAATTGAGAGGAAGCCATGCATATAACTACTAAGGAGGATTTTAACTTCTTTTCAAGTGGGTGGATGAAGGCTAGCTCGCATTGCCTTTATCCATGTCTATTATTTCATAGCACCCTGCACCTGTAACCGCCGTAGCTGAATCTGTATGAAGTTGGAGGATTGATCATTTAAGGTTGTTCCTATTTAGTGATTCTCCATGATATTGGATACCTGCCATACATACACCGAAGGCATGAGGGAGAAACAGGAAAAAGGCTCGCTAACATCTTGATGCCTTCCATCTCAGAAATTTGGTGTGGCATTTTTGAGAAAAATCTGTTTATACCAAAGGTCTATCTTTGAATTAGTACAAAAATACTGGTTAAGTGTCATTTGACACAAGTCAATGGAGGTTTGTCTTCCAGTTTGAAGTAGAATATGGAGAGAGCTGGTGCTTAGCACAATATGATTGTTGGCATACCTCATCTGCTAACTGCTAAGTTCAACATGATGTTTCGAGGAACTCTGAAACAACTTTGCGCGATAACCAATTTTTAAGGAGTCCATATATTATTGGGAAGGGAAAAGCAATAGAGCATTGTTATAATGCCAAATGCTTTTCTATGCATTTGGTGTAGAGAACAGCATCTGTCAGTATTTTTTTTTCAATATTTTCTCTTATTTACTTCAATCTTTCTCACCCTTTTGGGTAAGATTAGGGTAATATCTTTACTCATTTGGGGAAAGGTGCATGTAAACGTTACTGTAATCTAATTGATTCACAATAGAGGAGATACTTCGAGCATAGCCTACATCTATTAGAAGTTCAATTGATCTAGCATTGATGATTGATTAAGTGTGTTGGAAGTTCACTCAGGCCAGCATAGTTGATTGAAATCTGTGTGTGTGTAAAAGAGAGCGTGCGAGATTCTAAAAGATTCCAAAAACTGCTACAGTAGCATGTTATTCAAAGCATTGAAAACGTTTACATTTTCCAATTCTACATGATAATAGTGACATATTTTGAGATTTCTGACCAAAACTAAAGCTCAATATAGAGAACAGAAATGGAAACTCCCTCCCGTTCTACTAACAAAACTGGAAGTAGAATTGATACCATGGAAAATTTGCATCCTAAGTTCTGGAAGCAGTAATGATGCTACAATAAATCCGCAACCTAAGTTCTGTAAGAAGTATTGATGCTCAAATAAATTGACAACCTAAGTAACCACCTTTCGAGATTCTCTTCTAAGGACACTTGAGACTAAATGCTAGGACAAAAGAAAGTTAAGCAGCAACAGTTTGCTTCTGAGCAAAAGCAATCCCCTTCTCGATGCTGGCCTTAAGTTCTGGCTTAAGTGCTTCCAAAGCCTTTTGCTCATAGTCAGTCAAACCTTGGAGGTCAGATGGAATCAAAGCCTCAACTCCTTTCCTACCAAGCTTTACCCTTGAAGCAAAAAAAGGAAGCTCCGTCAGATCAGATTGCACAAATGAGCACTCGTACACATCCCCATCTCCATCAAGTGCACGAAGGGACGATTCAACAAATCTAGCTGCTGCATATGCCATTGACAAAGTAGCAGACCCTGCACCTGCCTTTGCTTCAACAACTTCTGTTCCAGCATTTTGAATCCTGACAGTCAACTCTTCAATTTCTTCATCAGTGAAACTTACCGAAGGTTTTGTCTTTGACAACAGAGGAAGAATGGTAATCCCAGCATGGCCCCCAACAACTGGGACATCAACATCAATCAGCTTCAGGTTCTTCTTCTGAGCAACAAATGTGTTTGCCCTCACAACATCCAATGTAGTAACACCAAAGAGCTTTTTAGGATCATACACACCCTTTTGTTTCAGAACTTCCGCAGCAATAGGCACAGTAGAGTTTACTGGGTTACTGATAACATGAATAAAAGCATCAGGGCAATTATCCGCAACAGCCGAAACCAAGTCTCTCACGATACCGGCATTGATGTTGAAAAGGTCATCCCGAGACATGCCTGGCTTCCTTGGAACTCCAGCAGGTATAACAACTACATTCACGCCTTTCAAACAATTCGCTAACTCAGAAGCTCCGGTGAAATCCCTGATTTGTGAGGGTGTGTTGCAATGACTGAGATCAGCAGCAACTCCCTTGACATTTGCAATATCATAAAGATGCAGGTCAGAAACTAATGGGGACATCTTGATAAGAAGTGCCAGAGGCTGACCTATCCCTCCAGCAGCACCAAGAAGTGCCACTTTGTACGCTGCCTGAGGCTGCAACTGGTACTGGTAGCTTTGGTTTCGGTTTTGGTTTGCCTTTTGGGGTTTGGGTGCAAAAGATGCTCGCAGAGCAGCACCAGTTTCCTTGCCTGAGAAGGATGATTCTGAGTCACAGCCCACAGATGGCGTGGCCTTGAGACCACAGAATTTTTTCACGTTATTGTGGGAGCTGAACCTCAACCTGAAAGATTTTGATTGAGGAAGTGAGCTCCCTCTTTGGGTGAGGGAAGTGGTGGTTCCAATTGCCAAGGTAGCTGCTGCTGCCATCTCAATCTCCACCTGTGTCATACACAAAAGGCATCAGGTCTATTCCATTAATTAATACACTTATTCCATAAAAATGTACATCTGAAAGAAAGTAACTATAAAATGTAAAACAATTCCATCTAGATGTAGGTAAATAGAAGAAGAAACAGGGGAAAAAGCACACAAGAAATAAGAATTGAAAAGAAAAATGTGTAAATTGAACAAAACACCGCTTCCCTGAGTCATAGAAATAGGTTTCGAGTTTCAATAAGACCAGATCTGAAGTCACAACAGAACCAGACCAAATGGAATGACAACCTTCCCGATTTTTTTTTAAAATGAAATAAACGAGTCCAGAAATGAGATCTCGGACAGACGATTCAAAACCCGCGGAAAATGAAATCAAAATGCAAGAGATAAAAGAACAAACAATAATAATAATAAAAATCGGAAACGTACCTTGAAAAGAAGCAAATATGTCGTTTGTCTATGGTTTCCTTTGTGTTTGGAATCTCCGCCTATGGGCCGTGGACGGATGGCGCCTGCCCTGCGAGAGAGAGATGCCGAATACTACTATACTGACGAGACACGAGAAGGAGAAGAGAATCTACTCCCAAAATGCTTCTTCACTTTCTCCCTAATCTTCACCGTTCGGTCCCCCCTAAGCCTCAACGGTTCTGATTTTTACCATTTTTTATTCCCTATGGAATTAATTCCAATGTTTATGAAATTTGCTATTCTCCCCCCCCCCCCCTTCTCCCTTTCCTCTATTTGTCCTTTGTTAATACACTCGGGGTAATAATGTAATGATACCATCTTTACAGTCTGATTTCCCGCATCCATGTTTTGAGGTTCTTACTTCTTACACTAATTTAAATTTCCTCCTTTGTTTACGTATTATGGTTTTGAAAGGTGATTATTAACCGAAGTATCTTAACATTTTATTGAACACGGGTAGTAAAAAAATAATCCCGGGAGTCCAAAGAAAGTAGCAAGTAAATAAAAGAAATTACTTGACCAAATCAAAACCAATACAAAGAATAAGGACTCATAACATTTATATCTAGCGAACCAGTTAAACAAATCATGTACCTCATAATTCTTGAATCTCAAATTACCTCCATCTTTTTTTTCCCTTCTTTGCAGTTTTACTTGTTATTACTGCATTCCAAAACACAACAAATTACAGTGTTTAAATGGGACCAGAAAACTCTAAAAACAGGTAATCCTAGTAGCCAAAAGCAGAGAAAATTATAGTCAATGGATTGTTCAATGGTACTCAATTTATTTACGATATTATTACGCACTACTCTACCAACTTTGGCTCTTGAATACTACCAAGAGGTATGGCCGCCTACTCTTGATTATATTATAACTATCAAGCAAACTTTGACCGCAGTTGTTGCTGTCATTACATCATTGGCATCCGCCTCATTAACCTTACATTACGTAATGGTAATTTCACATGACAAGAATAGAATTATAATAGAATAAACTGAAATGCAATAAAATAGAAAGACCACTCTCAATACAAAATTTGATAGCTTTGTTATTTGGTATATGAATTAATGTAAAATAGAATTAAAGCTTTATGTAAATAAAATAGGGATTTAATTTTGATCTAAGCCTAACTCATGATGTGCTAAAACATAATTAGATGATAATGTAAAAAATTTTTACACTCATAATTGATCAAAATTAAATCCATAAAATAAAGGTGTATGAAGTCTAAAACCCTTGCAAGGTCTTTCGCATTTCAATCAACCCTTGCTTGCTTCAATCATCATAAAGGAGCAAACCTCAATGCAAGAGTGCCAGTATGGGATATTGCATGAAAATTTAATCCGTTTGCTTACACAGATATAGTTAATCACTTATAAGGAGATCATGTCTACTAGAAAATACACAATGCCAAAATGAAAGATAAATATCAGACAGATAATGACTATTGTCATACATTAAGCTTATTCATCTCCCTCCTGATTGCATTGGCCCTCACTAGGCTCCCAATGGTGTTAATAGCCAACTTCAGATCCTCCAGCGGATTGCCAGGTACCACTGTCTTGTACAAATAGCTATCAAAGGTCATCTTCTGCACATACTCATCTGCACACATCTCTACAAACGCTTCCCTCGCAGGATTGGACCTATAAAACACCTTCTGCAGCACATCCAACACCTTGTAAGTTGGCCAATAAGTCTTGTCCCACTTCTCCAAGTACTTCCTCAAGTCCCCTTCTTCCACCATCCTCTTCCCATTCTCCGAGCCTTCAACAATTGCCTCTGCACACATCCTCCCACTCTTTGCAGCAAAATAGATTCCTTCTCCGGAGCATTTTGTCACATAACCAGCAGCATCACCCACTAGTGCTACTCTCCCTGACAATCTTCGTGGCCGGGGATGTTCTGGTATAGGGTGTGCCTCCACTCGGATGATTTTCCCTCCCAAAATCTTGTCCTCCGCTCTTTTCCTTGTTGCTAGTTGGAACTTCTTGATGTCTCCCTTGTGCGTGACTGTACCAGTGCCAACAGCCACATGGTCACATTTTGGAAACACCCACCCATAGAAATCCGGAGAAACATCATCACCCACGTACATCTCCGCAAGGTTCTCGTAATACACCATTTTATCATCCGGAATTTTTATCCTCTCCTGGAAAACCATGCCATCAAAATGATATATGCAAGTGTTATCTTTCAAAAAGAACAATAATCCGCACACAGAAAAAACACCACTTCGAAACACAGGGAAACTAAAGCGTCCTAATACAAAGATGTCAAAAGGAACAGATTCAAGACTTTCCTGTGTATTTACTCTCTTACATTCATGTGCTCAACACGTTCTGGCTTTATACACAGTCGTTCATACAGTTTGAATCCAAAAGGAATGCAGAAAACTATAATGGCCATTCACGCAGTGAATTATAAAAGTTACGAACTTGAAGAAATTTCCAACACCCCAGATAACAAAATCGAGAAATTAAATGAAATAAATCATTAAAAAAATAATAATTAAAGAACGTACCTGAAATGCAATGGCATAGTCGTAGTCACCAGCATCAATAGACTTGGCGACTCTGGAATTAGCCCCATCAGCACCAATCACAGCATCAACTTCCAATGTGCGCTTCTCACCGACCCCACCGGATTTCCCGTCATAACCAGAGTAATGCAATACGTAAGGCGAGTTCTTATCTTTGGGGACATCCATTTTCAAGAACAACCCGTTTATGATATTCGCCCCGTTTTCCATGGCCCGGTCCCTGAGGTAAGCGTCCAGTACCTCACGCCGAACCATGCCGATGTACTCGTGGGGTTTCAGGGTCCGACCAATGTCGACAGCAACATTCGACGGAGAAATCATCTTCATCTTCGTTACCCGCCGGTCTATGATGTCCAATGGCAGGTCGAACTCTCCGACCATGCAGAGTGGAATGGCTCCGCCGCATGGCTTGCAGTTGTCGAGCTTGCGTTCGATCAGGAAGGTCTCGATGCCACCCTTCGCCAACGCCTCTGCAGCCGCGCCCCCTGCCGGACCTCCGCCGACGACGGCGACCCGGAGGTTTCGACCCGAGAGTTTGGGGCTGGATTTTCCGGCGACGACCTTGAGCTTCCGGTGGAGAGTAATGAGTTTTGGTTGGGTGGCGAAATGGGGAGTTTCCGGCGTGGATTGCCGGAGTCCGACGAAGGATTTGAGAGCGATGGAGTTCATGTTGATGGAGTTGTGCGTGGGAGAGAGAGGGAGGGGTTTGGTTTTTTATTTGTATATTTTTGGTGGATATGGTTTAGGATTTGAGGGAGTTTGTGCCGTTGGATGGATGGGATTTGCGGTGCAGATTTGATGTGGATAATGGGGGTAGATTTTGGGAAGTGCTTGTACTTGGGTGCTGATTTTGATTTTTAAGTGGCTGACATGTTGACACGTTCTGCAACTTTCTGCTTAAAGTGGTGGATGGATCTCACTTCTTTACATGCATTCAATGTAGTTTTGACACATCATTATCAGCCTCACAAATTCCCAAGTGAACGGAGAGACTCTTATTATTACATTACCTCACAAAAAAATGTAGGTAGTTTGGTAAATAATAATTTTTATTTAATTTATTTTAAAAATTAATTAAATATTAAATTAATTTAATTAATAATTTGTATATAATTAATTAATAATTTATTTTTATTTTGATATTTAATATGTGATTAATTGTATGTAAATTATTGATTAAATTAATTAAATAATTAATTAATTTATAAAACAAATTAAATGGAATCACTTTTAACAAAATTTTCAAAAATCTAATACTAAATATGATATGATTATGTTGAATTAAAATTAAAATATTTTTTTTTAAAAATTAAATCAAATTTCACGATTAAAGTATTAATAATTAGAATTTCTCAAAGTGAACGGGAGGCATATCTCACGAGATTTTCTGATGTCACGCACGTACAATAGAGACAATTTTGAATGAAATTATATTTTGTAGTTAGGTGAACTTACCATAACAATCCACTCCAAGGACATCCAACGTGTTGTTGAGAATTGGATATAGAGGGACACCCCATATTCTCCAATTCTTAATTCGTATTCCTAGTAATGGGGATTTAAAGTTGCAACATGAACAAATTCTGGACTTCAGCATACATTTGTGATGTTCTTGGACTCACAAATTTCAAATTTGTAACAAAATATACCGGAAGTTGCAGTAGGTTTGAATCAGTAATAGTAGGTATATCAAATGATCTACCTCCCGCTATTGCATGCCCATGGCATTTTCTCTCTCTGTTGCAGCCAAAGTGTAGTACAATCTTACCATTCTTAACTATTATAAAAAACCAACTAAATGCTTTCGGCCTTAGAAGAGCCTAGAGGTATAACTTGCTAGACAAACATGAAGTTCAATCTGGCGCTAGTTATTATAGTAGCGACCATTTTGGGAATAGGGCTTGAAGGATGCCATTGTAAGATTGTGCAGTTCATTTTTGGAGACTCCCTCTCGGACGTTGGAAATAACAGGTACCTCTCCAGAAGCCTTGCTCAGGCAAGCCTTCCTTGGTATGGTATTGATTTGGGCAATGGGTTCCCTAACGGAAGGTTCTCTAATGGTCGCACAGTTGCTGATATAATAGGTAATCTTTTCACTTCTTAGAATGCAGATACTTTGCAGTCAATGAACATACAAGAAATTAACTCGATTTATTATATCAGCATGTAGGTTGGTGAATTTTCAGGAAGCCAATATGTGGCTGCTTGTTTGGTTTTGATTTTCAAGCTACTTTTGATTCTTTTGCCAAAAGTGAAAAGCTGCTCTTGTACCAAAAAACAAAAATGAAAAACTGCTTCCTTTTAATTCTATAAATGTATTACAAACCGATATTGCTGCTGCAAAGATTTAGTTTTGGTTTCCTAAGGTTTTTCGTACTCTGTAAATCAATCTGTGAAGTATGATCAAATTTGAAATTAGAGTTTGTCCTCTTATGTAGAAATAAAAGCACTTTTCTATTGTTTCAGACTGTAAGCATACTGATATTTTACATGTTCAGGTGACAATATGGGCCTCCCCAGGCCTCCTGCATTCCTGGACCCATCTTTAACTGAAGATGTTATATTGGAAAACGGAGTGAACTATGCTTCTGGGGGTGGCGGCATCTTGAATGAAACTGGCAGCTATTTTGTAAGTTGCAAGTGTCAACTTTTATATATACTATGTGTCTTATAGCCATTTAGCAACCATACCAAGACACTGATATATTTTGGATGAAAATTTATGCCTCTTGCAGATCCAAAGATTTTCTCTCTACAAACAAATTGAGCTGTTTCTGGGGACACAAGAACTAATTAGAGGCAAAATTGGAAAAGCGGCGGCAGAAAAGTTTTTCCAGGGATCTCGCTATGTTGTTGCTTTAGGGAGCAATGACTTCATCAACAACTACTTGATGCCTGTTTACAGTGATTCATGGACATACAATGATGAAACCTTCATGGACTACTTGATAGGAACACTACGAGAACAACTGAAGGTTTATTTAATTTATACTCTAACACAACCCTTTCTTTTTGTTTCATTTTTGTTTCTACTAATAATCTTTTCAATTATGCCGTGTTTCTGTTAAGCTACTTCAGAGCTTAGGAGCACGGCAACTGATGGTTTTTGGGCTGGGTCCAATGGGCTGCATTCCCCTTCAAAGGGTGCTTAGTACTACAGGGAATTGTCGAGAAAGAGCAAACAACCTGGCTATTACCTTTAATAAAGCGGCAAGCAAGTTAGTAGATGACTTGGTGAAGCAACTTCCAAATTCAAGCTATAGATTTGGAGATGCATATGATGTTGTTAACGATGTGATTAGCAATCCAATCAAGTATGGTAAGTATGTTACTCTCCTCACCAATCCGGTGCATACACTATTGGCAATTATTTAAACGAACCTGATACATTTAATGTCTGTGAGACACTTGAAAAGAATGAAAGGACTATGCAGATAATATCTAGGAAATCATAGGGATTCAGTATTCTTAAGAAGTTCTAAAGGTTTCACAATGTCATTACTTTTTGAAGAATTGACAACATTTCATACATGATCAGAAATTTAAAAAATATGTTAGCTCCTGTGCTGAGAGTTATTTCCATTGTAATCACGCTTGCATTGTAGGATTCCAAAACTCAGACTCGCCCTGTTGTTCCTTTGGGAATATTCGACCCGCCCTTACATGTATACCTGCATCAAGACTGTGCAAAGATAGAAGCAAGTACGTCTTTTGGGATGAGTACCACCCCTCAGACAGTGCTAATGAGCTAATTGCCAATGAGCTCATCAAGAAATTTGGAATTTCACGTGGTGATCAAGCGAATCCTCCTTCACCAGCACCCGCCGTTGGTCCATCTCCAGAAGACTAATGACACAAGGTTTTCTTGCTCAATGCTGTAATTGCTCTTCATTTGTGGAAGTAAGTATCTTTCTGTTCCATAACCAGTCAATTATCCATAATTTCTTTTTATGGTTTGAAAATAGTCAGTTATACATAATTTCTTGTTATAATAACAACGAAACGTCTGAAATTTCCTTTCATTCTGCAATCACATATGTAACCCACCAGTTAAGTGTGTAATGTCTTCTTCAAATTGGGCCACAGAGGTATATCAGGTTCAATAAATTGTTGTTGTCCAACCGCACCATTCCCTGATGCCTGCAAGGTAGCAGTAATTTACTATCCTCTTTTTTGTTGCCTTCTTGACCTTCTTATCTTTTAACCTCAAGAACGGATTGCCCACATACCAGATCAATTCTCTCTGTGTTTCATTCTTCATCAAACAATGCTCACTGCAATAGCTACATTGCAGTGTGACAGTAATTGCGTGTATTAGACAGATTTGTTCTTCAACAAAATGGACTCTTATACATAGTACAATATATTGAGGCAGTTGAAGATTCAAGTAATTTTGTCACACCCCTGACTTGGAATTTATTAAGCCATTGACTTCTAGACATAGACCAAGTATATACTCAATTATTCAACTGTTTATATCATCTCTCATGTGTCCCAAACGAATGCCACTAACCCTAGGGAAGTTCATCAGATGAGTCCTGAATCCTGATGCAGATGTAAAACCACAGGTCTTCGCCGAAAAATATTAGTATAAGGTTTACATTTATAGAAGGAAAACTTACTAGCACCTGCAGGTATATTAATTTCTTTAACTCTGAAAGAATTGGAAATACACAAAAGTTAACTGCTAATCATAATTAGTTTTCCACATCCCCCCAATTAAGCTTTACTTTGCAAAGGATTGTGTCTGTTTGTGACTCCCTGAACATTGTTTTTGGACAGGTAAGGATTAACATAATGACCTATTGTTACCAACTGAACAAAAAGAGCCAAAGAAAGAGAATTATATGATTATGTAGAAAGATTATGAAAGCTGATAGGGTTAAACTAAACTTTCTCGGGGAAAACCATGAGTTGGAAGCTTTACAAAATGCAAAGAAATCTTGGCTGCCAAAGATGCATTGGGTGAGCAATAGTGCAGGAGTCCAAAAGCTTACTGATATTGTTTTAGGATAAGAAGGATTAAATTTTTTCTTTCTTCATTGAAGTTTTTCCAACAAGACAAATTCCTTTGTTCTGTCTCACATTAGCTTTGACATGGACTTCCAATGATCACTTGATCAGGTATAAGGAAAATTTAACTGATGTTAATATGTTACCCATATGTCATTAATTAAGTATCTTTAGGTGCATCTCTGGCGTATATGTGGACACAAATTTTTAGATTAGCTCAACTTAGCCAAAGTGCCAAACAGATATTGAAAACATGCACATGAGTACCTCTTCAAGGAAAAGAGGATCTAGGCAATCCCTCATTGGAAAATTTTTAATTCTGCAAAACGTGATATGTTTTGTGGAAACTAATCTACTAGCTTTTGTTTCAGATGATAGACCTATCTGCATTTTAAAAAAAAGACATTTACTAACGAGTGCCCTTACGGTATTGGTTAAAGAATTAAAGTATAAAGTATTAAATGAAAAAGTAAAACATTTAATATCTTGAGAATTCAAAAAGCATTTAATACTTCTTTATTTAGTAATTTAAAAAATTTATTGAAAGCTATTAAATAATCTTTAAAAGTGTCTTAGATCACTGGTTCGCAAGACCCTTAAAAAAATACAGCACTTTAGTTTATAATTAGAGAAATTAATACAAAACAGTAACGTGGATCTGTTTCATGATTAATAATTTGACCCCATATGGTATTTGATTGCAAAGAGAAAGAGACATATCTAAATTAGAATCTGATCTCTGTAACAGGTGTTGTTACAGGCTTGCAGGTGTACGCCATGTCCAAGACATTTAATTTTCTGCAAGCATTACTTCATGTACCTCAAGTTTATTAAGATTATATTTCCATACTTACGTGCAATATACAAATTTGAGTTTCTGATCTTATTAACTATAATATGTGCTCGTAAGAATCCCACTAACTTTCAGATGCTGTAACGAATATTATTATATTGGCCTCAAACTTTTCCAAGAGAGGGTTTGGGAAAAGGCCGTAGTATATGAGGAAGTGGTAGACAAAAGCATGTTCCGACAACATTATAGATCACTTTCTCCACTGAACACAAAAAAATTAGTATTAGATATGCTATTTGAGATTTTTTTTAAGGCTTCTTAGTGGCTAACAGACATGATTACATAAAATAAGCAAACATTTTGGATTAGTTCCTAATTCACTTTCCAAGAACATGGTTATCCAACACCTATCAACCTGCTGTGGGTCGACAAATGGTTCTTCAATTTTATATCCCCATATCTTTTTTTGCCAAAAGAAGGGCTAAAATCGAAAGGCTATTTGTCCTCATCTCGTAAGTAACTGTATTTATTAACCTTTCTTTATTCAACGACTTAATAAATATATAGGTGGAAGATTTCTGGCAACATGAGAACCAATTCTCAGCTTCTGAAAGCCTGAAAGGAACTTTAATTACATGCATACTAGTGTGGTTTTACCAAAACAATTATCTATGGCTGTTAGATTTTCTTTCCACATAGGTTTATTAGTGATTAATTTGGTTTGTTTTCCACATACAGATTCTCTAAAGGAGAATCCTTGACACAAAATAACCCCAAAAGTTTGTTACTGACAATAGTTTTGAAGGTAGAACTGATGCAATATTGATGTGTGTGAAACAACATCATGTTTTTGTTCTTGTTTCGCTTGGATTTTTAGGCATTTTAGTTTCCCTTTTTCTTGTTTTTCCTTTAGTTCCGATAACTGCAGTGTGTTGCGTGTTGCAATGCAGGAATGAGGTGAATTGAGGCCTGGAAGAGCTAGATTGGAACCATGATGGAGTTAAGATGGAGTTAGAGCCAGAATGCATCAAAAAGGCTAGAACAGAGTCAACCACAGCCATGGTTTGAGGGAATCAGCAAATTGAAGGCAAGACAAACAGAGAAGACTACGGCTTGGCCGTGGAGGCCACCACAGTCGTGGTTTGAAGAAGTTGCAAAAGAGCTCCAAAGTCAGAGACAACCACAGCCTGGCCGTGGAACGTGCCACGACCATGGTTCGGGACCAAAAATTCGTATAAGCTATTTTTAATTAGGTTTTTAAGTAGGCTTTAACCCTTTTTGACCCAAAGATATAAATAGGAAGTTAGGACTTGAAAATAGGGGTTGGAATTTGGTTGGAAATGAGGCACATTGGAGTCTTGAGATCATCATCTCCCTCTTCCATTCTCTCTTCTTGACTGGTTTGGATGTTCTTATTTTATTTTCTGGTTTTCTTCTTCCCCCCTGCCCCCATAGTAGGATTGGGCAATGCCCTTTGGTACATTAATGATGATTAATTGACTTGCTTTACCCTTTTATTAATTTTGAATGTTCTTTGATTCAATCCTTGTTGCGCTTATTCATGTGAATTTGCTGGCTACATATTTGCATCTCATAGACATTTAGGGACATACTGAGAGGTGAACCTAGGTGTTGGAACTGTGAGAATTGAACTTAAGGTTTAAATCACGAGAGTAAGTTTAGTCTTACAAGGACTTAATTAATAACCACAAAACGTAAAGGGTTCAATTTAAATTTAATTACCACGAGAGTAGTAATTAGTTTAATTGGGCACGATTCTTATCTCTTGAGAAAGAACATTAACTAATTTAGGGTAACTCACCTTTAATTGAATGTCGGTTTTAATAAAAGGGGTTGTCAATTAGGATTTGTCTTTTATCATTGTGATTACCTCCAATCCTAGAAGTTTCCTGATAGTTGAAAAACCCTTCTAAAACAACTTGTTGATTTTGTTCTGAATTTTTGCACTTTATATTTCTTAATTCAATCGCTTGGTTTCTACGTTATCTTCACTTCACAAATTTACTCCATTTGTTTAATTAAACTAAATTAATTAATTAATTGGTATTCATAGACATAGTCCATGTGGATTCAATCTTTTTATTACTTGACGACGAAACCATACATTTGCGGATTTCACACTACCAAGTTGGAATTGGCTCATCACAAGGTGCATCGATGGAGCAAGTGGAATCATGCCATAATTTTCATGACTTCAACCAAATGAAGAGAAATGATCCATATTCTCAAACTTACAACCTCGGTTAGAGGTCACATCCTAATTTTTCCTACTGGAATAGTCAAAACCAAGCTGGGCAAGGTAGTGCTAAACATTCTTATGGATTCCAACAAGTACAAAAATCTAAACTCGAGTCTCTTCTTGAGAATTTTGTTGAGAGTCAGTTTAAGCAAAATTAGGAGTTTAGGCAACATGGTTAGGTAGTCACTGAGGCCATTAGAGAGTTGTCATCTAGGATTGATAATTTAGCTATTCATAACAAGATGTTGGAAACTCAAATTGCTCAACAAGCAGGCACTTCACATAGGCAACAGGGTAAGTTTCCTGGTCAACCTGAAATAAATCCAGGTAATGAACAGTGTAAAGCTATGAGTTTGAGAAGTGGTAGGAAATTAGAGGATCCCAAGGGTAAGGAGGAGAGTGCTAAAGATGAGGGGGATGAGGAAAAAGAGACTAAGGCACAACCCTTAGAAGATAAAGAAACTAATGAGAAGGTGTCTAAGTATGTTCCCCTTAAACCATATCAACCCTCAGTGCCCTTCTCTCAAAGATTGGCTAAGGCCAAGCTAGATAGACAATTTGGGAAGTTCCTAAAGGTCATTAAGAAATTGTACATTAATGTACCCTTTATTGAGGCGTTGCAACAAATGCCCACTTATGCTAAATTTCTTAACGACATTTTGTCTAATAAGAGAAAGCTAGAGAAATATGAAACAATAGCTTTAATTGAGGAGTGTAGTGCTTTAATTCAAAATAAATTGTCCCTTAAGCTAAAAGATCCAGGTAACTTCTCTATTCCTTCTTTGATTGGTAAGATCAGTTTTGATAAAGCTTTGTGTGATTTGGGGGCTAGTGTTAGTCTTATGCCCCTTTATGTGTGTAAGAAGTTGGTTGTGGGTGAACTAAAACCCACAACTATCTCCCTTCAATTGGCGGATTGGTCCATCAAATACCCCATAGGGATCTTGGAGGATGTTCCTATTAGAGTGGATAAGTTTTTCATATCTTTTGATTTTGTTGTGCTTGAAATGGAGGAGGATGCACAATTCCCCATTATTCTTAGTAGGCCTTTCTTAGTTACTGCAAGTGCCATTATTGATGTTAAAAATAGAAAATTGTCTTTGACTATTGGTGATGATAAGGTTGAGTTTGTTCTTGCTAAATCTATTAAACAACCTTCTTTTAAAGACTCTTGTTGCATGATTGATTTATTACACCAAGTGATGAAAGAAGAATTCACCAATATCTATTTTGAAGATCCTTTGGACCGATACTTGGTTGGTGGCGGCTCATTGGAATGTGGAAGGGAAGCAGCCGAATATGCCCGTTTGTTGGAAGCCGTCTCGAAACTTCCACCCCAAAAGGCCAAAATGGAAAAGCTTGAGTCTAAACCCAAACCTAAGAATTGGAAAGGATAAAGAGCTCCAAAGGTAGAACTCAAACCCCTTCCTTCCACTCTCAAAGTTTGAGCTTTTGGAGGCACAAGCCTAAATTTTGGAGGCAAGTGAAGTCAGAAAATTCCACTGCAAACCCATGGAAAATTCCACTACCAACCCATGGAAAATTCCATGGCCATGGATTGAAGACCCGCAGTGAATCCCTTTCTTTCATCCATTATCTTGTTATAGATTTTTACATTGGGGACAATGTAAATTTCTAAGCTTGAAGAGAGTATTTTCATTTTATTTTGATTCTGTAGATCATTAATATCATGTATTCTCATGTTTCATACTGCATTTTCACATCATCATATCTTTCGGCTTATTGGTTGAACTGTGTGCCTCTATCTCTTGAGGATTCTGAGATAGTATTGATTTAGAACCCAATTTTGACTCTTGTGATAAGCAACAATCATTATTTTAATTGATAGTGGATGTACTTTCTTGATAGTTGATAATTAGCATAAGTTCTCTGAGTTTGTGCACCTTTAAATGTGAGTTTTGAGCTTGTATGGGATAGATGCATTATATGACTTTTGTTCTCATTCCTTATGTTGAGTGATAACTCCTCATTGATTTTGTGCTCTAGAACTTGATTTGAAACCATTTTGAGACGAAATTCTTGTTTGCATGCTTGAATGTGATTAAGGCAACTTAGGTATTTTTCCGGCCTTCTGAAATAATTGTCACTCTTTCATCCATTAGTTGCCCCTCTTAAGCCTATTGCATATTTATTTTTCTTGATGCCTATGATGACACATTGTCGGTAATCATTTAGAATATTAATTGGAGCAAATTGGATTTGAAAGTTGTGTTGGGAATCATATGTTTTCTATCCTTCTCCTTGATTAAAAAAAATTGAAATGAGAAAAATAAGGGGAGAGGGAAAAGAAAATAAAAGAAAAAAAAACTTGAAAAGGAAGAAAAAGAGAAGAAGTAAAAGAAATGAAGGTAATGCTTGGAATTGTGGAGTTATGCTCATGATTGAAAATTTCCTTTGCTCCATTTTTGTTCTATTGGATTACTTGTTCTTTTTGAAAATTTTGTTTGCTCTTTGTGCATACCTTCCTTTCTTTACCCTACCTAACATCATTCCCATGGTCCCATTAGAACCCTTGAAAGACCTTTTGATTCTCGCATGCATGCAAGTTATTAGTAGAAATTTGGTTTCTTATCAAGCTTATGGAAATGGTTTTTCTTTGAGGAATCTTGAGCGCATTCTCTTCACCTAGGGGTGTTCGCGGTTTGGATTGGTTCGGTTTTGGGGGGAAAAGTCATCCGAACTAAACCAATCGATTTTTCTATATTAAGAACCAATCGATTTTTTTTTAAATTGGAGAACCGAACCGAACCGAACCAATTACAATCGGTTTGGTTTGGTTTGGTCCAATCGGTTTTTCACTAAACATTTTTTTCTTAAAAAAATTCATACACATCATCATTTTGTTCTTGTTATGGACCAATTAAAAAAAATTGGTATAAAATCCTAATAAAAACATCATTACATAATTATAAACAATAAATAGGCCTAAAATATTTATAGAAACAACCAAAAATTTAAATATAATCATTTATAAGTATGTAAATTATAAAAAATATATAGATAATTATATGAATTCGGTTTGGTTTGGTTCGGTTTCATAAATGAAAACCGAAAACCGAACCAAATCAATCGGTTTTCATAAAACAAAACCAAAATTAATCGGTTTTGTTCGATTTTCGAATTTTCGGTTTGGTTTTTTCAGTTTGGTTCGATTATGAACACCTATATCTTCACCCTTAAACACTTTGAGTGTGGCTAGTAATGTGAATCTAATTTCAGAGAACTTTAGTCCTTAATTGGACCCCTATTGCTTAATTGGTTGTTTTTTCGGGTTTCTCATTCATTATTGCGGATTTCCACATACAGATTCTCTGAAGGAGAATCCTTGACACAAAATAACCCCAAAAGTTTTTGTTACTGACAAAAGTTTTGAAGGTAGAACTGATGCAATATCAGTTCTAAGAGTAGAGCACAAATGAGCACTAATGTTATTTATAGGTCAATAAAAGTACAATTGGAAACCCAGTGCTTATGGATAAATAAGCAGAATTTAACAAACATAAGGGTCTGAGTTCCCATATTAATCATACTGAACATAGGGGATTCAACTCTAGTTAGTCGTCCTTTCTCTCATCATACATAATTGCTTCTAGAATTCACCTATCATGTCTACATAAGCGAGTTATTGAAAAGCAGAATGTTGCTGATAATTTGGTTAACATTTTACGATTGTATTACGTAGTGCACGCCTACTAGCTACCTAGAGGAACTAAGAATCAACACAGCATTTCACACATTATGGTGCTTTTGGAGTGTGACGTCCATTAGCCCCTGATGGTGGGTAGTCATGGAGTTCCAAGTCCATCCTCTCAGTAATGTTTGGCTCCTCCCAGTGCCTGTTTCTCTCGGTGAAAACCTGTATTTGAATACATGGAACATAAGCTCGTTAACTTGACTTATATGGTAAAAAAAATGCATTGCGTGTCCTAAGCAAAAGCAACTTAGGAATAGTCTTAGGGCATCAAATTGTACCTTGTGGGTATTCTCCAGAGTATGATGAACTTGGGGACCTTGCATAAGGCTTTCAGTTCCTGCTTATAGAAGCAATTCATTTGTAAGGAGAATAAGAAGATGAAGGAGAACTACAACTCTACAAGAATAAAATTGGAAATTTTGCAGTATAATTTACTTGTAATTGGGACTGCTTTCAAGCATATAAGATGAGAAAGCCCTAGAAGAATCACAAATAGACGAAAGAGAGTGCCTGCCATCCTTGTGATAGACTTCTCAGCAAAGCTCTAGGTTGTGTTGTTTCCCATATGCTAGTTCTCAATTTATACAAGTACATCAGAACTTTCTGGATGTTTTTGAGCATGGAAAGTGGATGATGGGGAGCAATCAAATTGCCAAAGTCAAAAAGGTGATAGCAACCCATCATTTCTTGGGGGAACAACGCGTTTCCACTCTTTGGAAAACTTTCTTCAGCTTGTGGCCTTTTGGGTGTGAAAACACAAAGCCAGTATTGAGGCGCAGAGGATCGTTAGGTGGACATGAAAGTTATATTTAAAGATGGAGCACGATATGAAAGTGGAAAGATGACACAGAAATGTTGGAGTGGCAAAACCTAAAGCTGGTACACTAATCGAAGTCAAAATCTAGTGGGAATTGCCATGAAATCTTAAGGACATCCTATGTGTGAATAGTGTAGAAACAGTCAAGATAGGTACACATCCAAGAAACTCATTAAAGGTAAGAGCACTTCACATTCCTCAATTCCACGGGTATGTCAACTGAGGTATAAGGAAAACAGATGGTAGGCACCAAATGTGGTAGTGATTCTCCAGTAGGGTTGATTTTTTATCGAGTGCAAATTTTCTAAATGATAGGTATTTTCTGGGTCAATGTATGCTGTCTAGTGTCTACCTTTTCTTTTTTTTCCTTTTGTATGGCCTAAGTCTGATAACAACGTGAGAGTAAAAGATTGTTTGTTGTTCTGCCTCTGCCTAGTGCATGCACATTAATTGTTGCAGGTGGTGGAAGTCATATTCAATAACAAAAAAACTCGAATATTCAACTTCAGCAGTCATGTATGTTATTCCTAGTGCGAACAACAATTTTCTCCACTAAATCTGACTAGTGCATAGGACAACTTTGCTCTCTGCTGATCACAAAACTCCAATCTGACTAGACTACTGAGGCTATATTGAAGCAAATTTTCCTTCTCTAAAACTAGAACGTGCAAGTAATTCAGTGGTCACGTCTCTGACATAAGAGGAGGAGGAGGGGGGGTCAGATCTTGCTAGTGTGTGTTAACAAAATAGCTTGATAGAGCATATTTGTGCCCTTCATGATTGAAGCAAGAAAGAAAAGGCCTTCGTGAAGAAGAAAACATCAAGTTGCTAAATTTCAACCAAAAGCTTTTGACTGACTCTAAGCAGAACATAGTTTCCCCTGCATTTTCTTCCAATTGCTTGCTCTTTATGTTGTCCATTCAAGAAGTAGACGCATTTGGCAGTAACCAATAACCACTAATCATCATATTATAAAGTTTAAGTGTTTTGACTTTAAAAATTGAAGTTCCATCACATGGTGTGGGTCAGTTTATTAATTAATTTGGATTTGGATTCTGAATAATGTACTGTAATTAACCAGACACTAAAGCAGAAATGTTCAACAAAATCATTACAGTAAAGGTATAACCCTAATACCACGGAGACATAAAATATATAAAGGCATGTGGAATTATGGATTGAAACTGAATAGCCAAATGGTCCCAATTGGCTAAAAGAAAGTTAACAGCACATGCAAGAAAGAAAAGCCTAAATATTCACAAGTTACTGCTTTATTTATGCTAACCTTTGGAAAGATGTTACAGTCAATTTCTGGGAAATTCTTAGTGAACACTGAGCAGAGGACAAGTAGAATTTGTTCATATTTACACTTGCTTTTAGAAAAAGGGAGGGGACAAAGAACGTCAAACAAAGCTACAAATTGAACTGAATGCTTATTTGCTTGCTGCTGCTTCTTCGGAGCTACACTAGTTACCCTTCATTGACTGCATTCCAAGTTTTCTAATGCACACAAACCATGCATGCACCTCGACTGAATTTTGAAAGGAAATTTGGATAAATCCTAATCCACAATTATACCAACCAATACTAGGTGTACGAGTGTATCTATGTCGGCATATTGAAATTGGTATTTTTCTTTTTTGGTGTAAAAAAGAGGAAGAAAAAAAAACTCTAATAAGCAGTATGACTGTATGAGCAGCATCTGCAGTCAAGGGTAGAGCCAACCGGGGCCAAGGACTGGCCAAATAATACAAAAGAATAAGAGGAAATGCATTTTGAGGTATAAATTAATTTATTAACCTTCAAATTTTGCTTTTAACATACATATTTATTTATCGTGGTTTCTATTGAATATATAAAAAATCTCTCATATGAATTAATATTTGATAAAACAATCTATATTAACAGCATAAAAGCAATATTAGGAAGAATTTTTTTAAAACAATATGATAACCTTTTTAATATGTGATATCGATCAATTTCATATATTTTTAAAATTTTAAAACAATTTTAATTAAATAGTAAAAATAAAATTCATAAATTTAAGATGTTTTATGAAAAAAAAATAGATTTTATTATATTTTTTTATGAAACTAAAAGTATGAGTGCATCTGGCATATTAATATTATGTATTTATATATGCTTTGCAAATTATTTTAATAAAGCATTTGTGTAAAAGTAGTGATGGTGTAACTATTTTTATATATTGACCGGAGGTGGAGCTCGCTGGTGTGTGCAGGGCCATAGCCTCCCAATGTTTGGAAAAATCTTTAGATTATGTGTATTGGGATTAGCTGTGAAAAAAATATTATGTTAAAAATTAATTATGTATATAATTGATTTTGAAAAAAGTTAATTATGAAAAATTAATTTATGTTTGGATATATTAATTTAGAATTAATTTTATGATAAAGAGTTTTATTTGGATTATATAAAAAAATTACTTTTATATATTAAATTACCAAAAGATATATGAAATAATTTAAAAAGTTATTTGGTTGAGAGAAAATAAGTATTTCTCTTTTAAAACTTTTGAAATAATTTAAAATTAAATAATTAAAATCTTAAAATAATAATTTTTTTAAAAAAATTATTTTTAGTTATGAAAAAATAATTTTAACTTATAATCAATTTTATATACTATAAACAACTAAGATAAATTTTAGATAAAATAACTTTTAATTAAAAAAATAATTATTCTAAAAAAATAAACAAAACCAAACATGCTCTATATATAATTTATTATTTAAATATAAGTCGGACTCCACACATGTCCATAGAAAGTTTAGAAATACACATTCCCTCACCCACACACAAAAGTTATTGGCTATAGAATTGTGAAAGTTCTTCTTTATCCCTTTTAGTTTGTAAATTTTATAAAACTATTGACTTTTTTTTTCTTGTAATTACTAGCTAATTTCAATATAACTTTGCAAAATTATCTAGCATTCTTTTTCTTGGCTTCCTCAAGAAAACTTGGGTAGCTCACCACTGATATACAATGACTCTTTATTGACTCTTTTCCAAACTGCATCCCATATATTGTGTATCAAGCAAAATGAAACTATAAAAAAAAGTCTCTTTAAAGAAACATCTCTAATTAATTAAAATTAAAAAAATTATTCCAATATGGATATTTTATTTCTTTTTGGCCATTAAATTTGTCATCAAAAAGGCATTTTTATACGAATATACCTAAAAAAAATTATTTATTATTTTACCACACATCAAAAATTATGTATCAAAATACTTATTTTTTTTATGTTGGGAAGTCAGTTTGAGCCAAATCGACTTCCCAACATATTTTTTTTTAATTAAAAACTTGTTGAGAAGTCCGTTGGTTTGGAGGAAACTGACTTCTCAATATGATGTTAAAAAAAATTTTAATTTTAACATTGAGAAGTCGGTTTCCCGAAACTAATTTCTCAACAGGTTTTAAATATAAAAAAAACACATGAAGAAGTTGGTATGAGTCAAATCGACTTCTCAACATTAAAAAAATTTATTTTAGTAAATAATTTTTAAAATATAGTAAAACGATATATAATTTTCTTTTAGGTATATTTATATAAAAAAAGCCCATTAAAAAACTATAAGAATCTCAATTTATGTCGAAACCATCTTTAACTATTTGCATCACATGTTGAAACCAGCACCACTAATAAATAAGTGGTATAGGGACTGGCAGCAGCGTAGCCCAATACAATATTGAAGTAGACTGTCACTTGTGGGCTAGTGAGTTTTCCGAAGCAAACAATGGCATTGGCAGTAGTCTTAAATAATAGGAAGATTGGGGTAAGTGCTTGATGGATCACACTTCCAAGTTCCAAGGCATAGCCAGCTTTTGGTCTTGCTACAGTACGGTTCCTCATGTATGGGCCAACAACCATAAGGTCTGGAGTGAAGGCTGGCCGAAGCATGGATCCATGGTCTAGTACAGTACATCACCCTTACCCATGTTTGTTCAGTTTTCTTGACTAGTTAGAATACCGAAAGAAAAACTACGATACACTTGTACATCATCTTTTGTTGAATGAATTTAATTTTGATTAGTGTATAATATTTTTAAATTATCATCCAATCATATCTTATTAAAATATTAAAAAACCTTGATTATTATAACAACTAATTAGAAGACTAAACTATTGTAATGATATATGAATAATAATTGTAAATCAAATTTAAACTCTTTTATTTTTGTTATAGTGTACTAGGCTTCTCTCAAATGGTAGGACTTAGAAGTGCAAACATTTTACTACGCTTACTTAAGAAATATGTGCTGGGAAGAATTTATGGAGTATTTCGGAAGTGCCATAGTGAAAGCTATCCACGTTAACCAAGCATATGATACACATATAATGAAAAATAAATAAAATAAATAGGCATACAAAAATCAATGTGATTCAATAAATTCTATACTTATGTCCGTGAAGAGAATATTGTTTTTCACTACAAGAAAAAAAAAAAAGCGTATACAAAAAAATAACTCAATTGTTTAGCCTTTCTCATAAAACATATAGAACCTTAATTCCCACCTACTCTTTACAATTGTACGCTTTTTATTTTTGAACTTACGCCGAATTGCATAATTGCTTAATTGCTTTATGCCACGCCTCCTAGTTAGAGAGTATTTTCTTTAACCTCTATAAGTATTTGACACAAGTCAAATATATGATCACCAAGATAACTTTGTCACCAATAATAAAATCTTACCCAATTCAAATCACATATTAATTAATGCGAGCAAACAAAACTCCCAGCAATGCCAAAGCTTACGAGAAACAAAATCCGTACAAGAAAAACAACTATTGAGTAAACCTCAACCCCGATCCCAAAACTTCTTGTAACATGAAGAACATAATCCTTAATCCTTATGGTTATACGCCTCCTAAAAGCTTATGCCAAATTCTATCATGCTAGGTTTTTTATTTATTTAAAGTGCATTTTCTATTAAAATAATCACTAAAAATCTCAATCGAATCACATATATTAATTAATACTAGCAAAAGTAAAAGAAAAAAGAAAAAAAAATCCAACAAGATGATAAGACAGATCAGATTACATCAATTAATTGATTTTAATTTAAATGAGACCCAAATGATTAGTGAACACTCCTCTCATTTTTGTTTTGTTGGGGGTGGGGGGTTATGGAGAATATATACATGTAGCATCTTAAACTATACTTTTTCGTCTTTTCCTATATTAGAAGAGACGAAAAGGGAAGAACGAGTCAATGGCAAAGATAATTTGGGATGGATCGTATTCTAGTATATGTAGTTACATATTTTGGTCTTATATTTTGAATGTTGTCTTTGCTTATCATGTTGCTCTCTTGTTCTATACTTGTATTTATATATATTTAAGGGCATACTATAACTAATTAAGTTCAATGTGTTAGTGCCAATCAAAGTTTTGGTTGATTCTGAATATTAAATTTTAAAGTGCTTTTAGCAGGGTAGTGAATGGACAACAAATGTTTGCAGGTGATATTGCAAAGTGCCTATGTTCCTTTGAATGTGTGTGGCATCATGTGGTCACTTCACTGCAGGGTAATTGCCTATTGAAGTTCAGCCACGATAAAAACAAGCCAGTAGTCACAGCTCTTCGCACTCACAAAATTGTGGACAGGCGTGGCTATCATATATCTACGATAAATTAAGGCCTGCAAATTGTGGCTTTCGCGGGATTTTGATGATCCAATGGGGGCCATTTTCTGCATTGACTACTTTGCTTTAAGGGTTGAGGGGTATGTATGTCTGGAAAAGTTTTCTGCAGATTATAGAAGTGATAACCACATTTGGTTGCTTCCAAATTTCTCTTATTTCCTTGCCACTTGTCAGTTTTACCTGGAGTATAAGGCCGCCAAAGTGGTACCAGTTATGTTTTCAAGTACGATAAGAAAGGAGATCATTTGGATTGAGCATGGAAAAAGAGAAAACATTTTATGAAAACTCCTTTTTCGCAGGACTCCCAATTGAGAAGGCAGTTTTTATAGTGGTAAATACTTGCTGTAGCAAGGACTATACATTTAGTATAGTGGGAAACATGCTTTGTATGTCAAGCTGTTATTGGTCAACAAGTTATAATGGATAAATTCATTCTCATGCAAGATGACTACAAGGCTATTTATTATTCATAGCCCACTTCGGTCGACACCTCCCATTTTTGCTTCGGATGATAACATACCTTGTTTAAAGTGGAACAGAGCGGAAAATACTCCCTTGGGATCGGCTAGCTTATTCAACAATTTTGCTTCTGAAGGTAGCATTGTATGTTTTTTCAAATGTTTACTTTATATTAATTAACCTTGAAGAGAAAGTTATTTTGAAGGGGTGAGTGGTGATAAGAATTAATAGTTACTAGTGACGAAGTAATTAGCCAAGTAGTTATTAAGTTAGGCTAGACTATTCATACAAATAGGAATTAGTGAATTTATTGTAAAGTGAGTTGAATGATTTAAATAATAAGATTTAATATCTTATGTGCTAGATAACAAAGTTATCTAAATTTGGTCATTTCATCTATTGATTCTTAGTATTGATCCTCAATCGTTCACGCAGCCGCCCCTTACATTATCAAAAGCAACTTTAATTGCAAAAGTTAGATGTGTTAAGGTTAATTAATCAATTTAATTCTCTCAACTTAAATTAAATAAAAAAATTAAAGAAAAAGCAATTCAACTAAAATTAATTTGTCAAAATAAGTTCACATGTTTATTCACTTTGAAAAGAATGAGTCACCCCTATTATTTTATTTTATTGAAAAAATACTCTTAAATTTAATTAAATTATGAGCTGAATATTCTGAATTTTTTTTCAAATTTATTATGGAGTTTTCGAGTATTCCAACACTCATTTCTCATAACAAATTATTTAAAATATAAAATTTGATTTAGATGGGAGTTGCACTCATGACTCACCCAGATCAAGCTTTGGAGCTTCCCATAAAATCATATATTAAATTAAACCCATACGAAATCAAACCAGCTGAGCAGTTTTTTTTGGTTCTTAATTACGTGTACCAATCTTATTTTTACTATATTAAATTTCATACAGTTACCAAAAAACTTAGCGGGACACGTGTACTGTTTAAGGAAGGCAGTTTCTTAAAGCAAGTGAGCGGTTAACGGGAGGTGCACGGATGGTCAACACGTGTCACGAACTTAGACACGTGTTCGACCCACGTGCGAATTGATTGAATATTTTAACACTGTATTCAACTTTCATAAACTCGATTAGGTTGGAAAATGGACGGAGCTGATGTGTCAAGAAGACACATCAATCTTTTTCTTTTGGTCCTTTTCTCTTTCTCTTCCACTTTAGATTAGCATCACCATTACCCTTTAGTTTAGCCACATTCTTCGCTTTCCTATTTGTTTTTTTCAATCTTGTATCAATGTCTATCTTTTCTAGCTCTCCTTTTTCTCTTTCTTATTGTTCCCAGACATATCCATTTGCTTCCAAAACACAGGTCTGCAAGTTGTTAGAGAGTCAATTTTTGAGCTTTTAATCAACAGACAATGAGACAAGTTTCGTTGAGATAAGACACGAAATTTAACGAAGGTAAAAAAAAAAAAACTGAATTTTAGTTTGTCTACTCTACTTTAGGCCATATATCGTACAAATTAATTAAGAAAATTGTTTCCTCAATTAATATACACTAAAAACAGCTATTTCGTTGGAAGAAAAATTAGGGATAAGAGTGACAATAAGTCATACAATATAAGAGAAGCTTACTACTTATAATTAGGCTTCATTTAGATAAATAATTTAAATAAGTATTTATTTGAATATAACTTATTAATAAGTTTTATTGTCATAAGTGTTAGATAAAATAAGTAAAATAACATTTGGATAATTACTTTGAGAAATACTTTAAATAAACCATTTAAAATAAATATCAAACATTTGAGGGATATGCTATGAATTATGTCAATCCCTTAAAGTTAATTTTGTCAAAAATTATTATAAAAACAACTAGTACCTAAGGTATTTTTAGCTTTCATAAAAGCTTATTTTCATAAACTTAAATTTTTAACTTATGAAAAAAAAGTTCAAAACAGCTTATTGGGGTTCATTAGCTGATTTAATAAGCTCATCCAAACAAAATAAAAATACTTCATAAGCTTTTATTGTAATAGATAAATTCAAATAAACTGCATATAAAACTATCCAAACAAAATTTTAGTCTATTTAGGGCCTACTTTGACTTAACATATTTATTAAATAAGTTTAAGCTTTTCAAATAACTTATTTAGTTAAATAGACACAGGCCTAGACATTTGAAAAAGTCTATTTGATCTAATAGGTTGGCCTATTCATTTATTATAATAACATATATTTAAAAAGTTATAATACTTATATGATTTATTAGTTATTTATTAATATAGTTTATTTATTTTATACATAATACATTAATTTTGTTAAAATATTATATATATTTGAAACCTATAAAGTTTAAGTATGTTGACTTATTTGAAAGCCTTTATGCAATGTAAGCTTTTAAATATATTTTCAAACCAGGTCAAACCTAAAAAAAAGTTTATGATATGTAATAGGTCAGACTAAGGTTAAGGTTTTTCAAAACAGGTCAAGCCTATTTAAAGTAAACTTAATCTAATCTAACATATTTTACAACCTAATTAGGGTTAAAATAAAAAAAATAAAATCCCCAACCATCTGATATCCAATTTATTGAATTTTAGAATAAACCTTCCTATAAGTCTTATTTCCATGTAAGGAAATAATTGATCAACTCATTTGGTAGACCTTCAAAACTAATTGAGCAGGGTAGGTTTGAGTTTTATTTAGGTCTTCTTATATATATATACATCTTGTTAACTGTTAAACTTTTAGAATTGAAGAACATACATGTCTGCAACAATTTGGTACTAGAATAAGAATGATATAACTCATAAGATTAAAATGATGCTGGTTCACTCATATTTGGGTATTTGAATTCAATAAGTTTGAAATTTGTTCAATTTAGATTATATTTGCATTGAATTTACAAATGTCACAGGTTTATGTTAAGTCAATTAATCTTAACTAGATAAAAAAAAAACTATGCATCCTATAGTCAAAAGACCTTTTTTTTTTTTTTTTGAGGGATATAGTCATAAAGACCTTCTACATTGGAATGCCCCAATTATAATTTGGAATTCTAAAATGTAATATATTATTATGTAAAAGCTTTTTTTTTTTTGTGGAAATTATTATGTAAAAGCTAAAACATAGTATGATCAGCAATTCAAATATTTAAAGACTAGATTTTTTAACCTTTGCGATTCACAGGCTAAATAATATATTATTATTAGTATTAAATTTGATTATAATTATCGTATAATTTTATACTAATATATATTTAAAATTAATATTTCTTTAATTATTATAAATTATATGAATAATGATGTCCTTTCATATATCACTTATTCTATATGATTTGATATGATTGTTTTATAATAAATTATTGTTTTATAATAAAAATCGTGTGATTAAAATAAAATCTAGAAAATTAACTCAAAAAGAAATAAGGAAATTGTTATCAAAACCCGTACTAACATGAATAAATAAAATAATAATAAATGAAATACGCCCAAGAGGTGCCAAAGCATGGCAGCGGGGGAGGCTGACGGAGGTGAATGAATTATTTATCAATGCAAAATCGAATGAAGTTTCTTTAAGTCTTTGTTTGGATGGGGGAGAGAAAATGAGAAAAGAGAAAATGTAGAGAAAAGAAAATTAAAAGAAAAAATACATTTTCTCTCTTAATGTTTGGATGAAGAGAAAAAGGAAAAAAAAATAAGAAATATTCTTTTCTTTTATTTGGTTGTGTAGAAAAGTAAAAAGAATGAAAATATAATTATATACAATGACTTATATATCCTTAATATAATGTAATAGAATATAAGTATTTGTTATTTTTCATTTTACATCCCTAACACACTTCTTATAAAATAGACAAATAAATAAATTCTACTACTAGTATTAATATTAAAAAATTGAAATCTTGACACCCAAATTAATTAAAAAGATGATTGTATTTATATAAAAATATTTTTCATTTTAGATAAAGTAAGTTAACTAACTTCAAATATTCCCTCATCTCTCAGACAAGTAAATACAAAATAAAAACTTTTCTTTCTTATTATTGTTGTTGAAAAAGTTGAAAAAGTAATTATAACCGTATGAGTTGCAATAGCCAATCTTTGATGCTATGAAAGTGGATAAAATAGTAATTTAAGTCCATCATATGTGCATGGTTTAAGTTTTTTTCGCAGTTTGGAGTAGGAAAATTTTAGGTGGGTTCGACCTTTTTCTTTCTTTCCTCCCCTTTTTTGCTCACATCCAAATATGTTAAAGTGTTTAAATTTACTCATTCTCTCTTCTCTTATTTTCTTTCTTTTTAGGATTTGGATTTAGACTTAACTCAACTTTAAAAGTTAACTCATAAAGTGAAGGTTGTCCCCTACTTATAAACATTATTCAAGTCATATTACTATTTAATGTGAGACTCTCAACACTCTCATCATGTTCAGGATTAAACATCTGAGGGTGGCCTAACGAATCTCAAATAAGTTCTGATACTATTTTAAAATTTGAATTTGGACCTAATTCAACCCTAAAATCTAGTTTATGGAGTGATGATTATCCTTCCACCTATAAATACTATTTAGACCATACCACTATCTAATAGAGTACTCTTTTAACATTTCTTCTCAAAATCTATGATCCAAACAATACATAAATGCCATGGAAGTACATGACTTTTGCTCTTAGTCGATACACAAAAGTAAAAAGCAACAAAATTATGACTCTTTCCTATCGAAGTGATAGAATAATGACCTAAAATCAACTCTCTCTTTCCCCCCACCCCCGTCTTTCTTATTTTCCCCTTGTACTGGCCAACCCTGTTTGACTGGCCAACCTTATTTCCTGATGATCTATTGGTTAGAAATTAAAAGCATTGAAAGAGAAGAATTTTTTTTTTTTTTAAAGAAAAGGAGATACCGAAGGGCACTTCTTTTCATCATTTTTATCTTTTAAAAAATTATTCTTTTTCTTTGCTAGTTCTTTTGATAAGTTGAGAAAAAGTAAGGTGTTCATGAGTTAGACTAAGTTGGGCATAATTTTGATTCTTATTTAAAGTTTTGGTTGGATAAATTTTTATAATTTAGACTTGATTATATTGAAATTTGGGTTGAATTAAATTAGAATAAGATTAATTCGATTAAAATATACAAAATATATTTTTTATTTAATATTTTGATTACTTTTTTTTTATTATATAAATTTACTTATATTTATTATTTTTTACTTATATTAAAATTTAATTTAATTAATAATTACATAATAAAGTAAAAGAAATAATAATTAAATTATAAAGAGTCAGAATATTTAATTAAAATCTAATATTTAAAAAAAATATTACAATAATATATATAAAAAATTATTAAAAAATAATAATTTTTTCAATACATAATAACTCAAACTTGATTAAAAAAATACATTAATTTTTTTTTATAAAAAAAACAAACCTAACTTAAATACTTCAAATTAAAGTCAGATTTTTGAAGTCATAAACACTTCTTAGAAAAAGTATTGTTAAATGCAAAACAGTATCAGCACACTGTCCTTAAGATTTCAAAAATAGGGACAACTCTGCCCACTCACTTTATGTTTCGGTTGAGGAAAGCCGTCCATTTAGCATTACTGTTACCAATCACTTTATGCCATGTCATCATCCGTCGCGAAGGTTTTGATCCCACGATGGACTTGAAGGACAGACATCGAAACGAAAGGTGCTGACGTTGGAAACAATGGGGTGCACGGAACGAGTGTGCTACCGAGAATCAAACATGTTGAAAAAGAAAATGTAATTGAGGCCACAAAAACTTGTGGCCAAGAATCGAAACCACGGGATGACGTGGCACCCAACTCTGGTTGAAACGGATCAAAATCCCAACCGACGTGCCTCCATTGCCAATTGAGATCAAAACCCTTCCAAGTTCGAAGCAAACAAAAAACATAGTAACCGAGTCACCAACCTGCAACTAGAACCATCTTGCGCGTTTGGATCCCCAGAAAATGCAGGAAACTAGAGACCCTGCAATTAAGCTCTTCGGCATGAAGATTCCCTTTCCCGGCGAAGACCAGGTTCCTACCGTTTCCGGCGACGACTCGGAATCGCCGGCGGCCATGGATGTCGACAGAGTAGAAGAGGAAGACAGAGAGAGTGATGACGGAGAACAACAAGAGCCAGACGAAGTGGACAAGGTACATACGTTGGTACAGTGTGTCAGGAAATTATTAAGAGACAATCTATCAGTTTCAATATTTGGTACTTAAGAAACAGTGATGAAAGAAGAGTTGGTTATTTTTTATTATTATTTTGCATTATAGTTCCAAAAGTTGGCTATTTTTCAGGTCAAGATTTTAGGTTTTGTAACCTCCTTCCCTTGTTAAGGATTCCGAGTAAAGTTTATTTCAACCGTTCACAGACTGAAATTTATTTATTTATTTCCAAATTCTAGTTTTGGTGGTTATGATTTATTTTTCTTTTTGTTGTTTTTGTTGAACATTTTGTAGTTTTTGTACTGATGACAACAATCTACTGAACAATTTCGGTCAAATCAGTCCGAGGAACAGAAACACGACTGTTTCTTTTCACATCAATTGATTTTATTGTGTGAATACTTATAAACTGTCTGGTCCTGCTTAAGACCAGTATTTTCTGTCGGTACTGTCCTACTCCTACTCAAACTTCTCTACTATGTGGCCTATAAGGGTCAAATTTTATTTTTTAAACCTTTATTAGCGATGTAACAAATATATTTTTGGCTTCGAACTTTCATCCCACAGCTAAATTATCTCGGTAGTTCCTTGAATTCCTGAATCAAACATTTTTTAACCCTTGGGATTGTTGTATTCTAGAATTTTTCTTTCTTTCATCTTTTGGGTACTGTGTTGAAGAATATGTTCGTTTATACTGTGGAGTAGGGTAAGAATGTTTGAATTGGTAATTTTCATCGGACTTGCTTGAATAATTTAGCTTTCCCTGTACCAATTGAAATATATACACTCTGCCATAGTGTTTTGTTTTTATTTTGAAAAAAAGTGGTGCAAGAATTTTTTAATTTTCTTCTACCTTCCTGCTTGTCCCTTGCTTTTGTTCTCAGTGTCATATTGCCATTTCGACTCATAAAATTGTGAATCTTTATGTATATATATCTTGGTTTTATTTGTGGTATATATTTAATTGATTAACCAAAATTTTTGTCAAATTATTAGGATCCTCTAGCTGAAAAAGTTACTGAGAAAGAGAAAGAGGCTGATCCTCCTCCAAATGCAGAAGAGACTAAGAATTCAGGCACATCGCCTGAGGCCATCATGAACCCAAAAACACCTTCCATAGACGAAGAAACTGCAAAATCAAAAAGTACCAAGTCAGAGAAGGAACAAAGCGATGTAGCCAACTCACAAGAGAAAACCCTGAAGAAGCCAGATAAAATACTTCCATGTCCTCGCTGCAATAGCATGGACACTAAATTCTGTTACTATAATAATTACAATGTCAATCAGCCACGTTATTTCTGCAAAGCCTGTCAAAGATACTGGACCGCAGGTGGTACCATGAGGAATGTACCAGTGGGAGCAGGACGACGAAAGAACAAGAACCCTGCCTCACATTATCACCATATCACCATCTCTGAGGCTCTTCAAGCAGCTAGAATTGATACTCCTAATGGAACTCATCTTCCCACATTAAAAAGCAATGGTAGAGTCCTCAGCTTTGGATTAGATCCACCAATATGTGATTCCATGGCATCTGTCCTGAATCTTGCTGAGAAAAAGGTTCTTAATGGCACACGAAATGGGTTTCATGGCCTTGAGGATCAAAGAATTCCCCTTCCTTGCAAAAGTGGGGGAAATGGTGATGACTGCTTAAATGCATCTTCCATTACGGTTTCAAATTCCATGGGAGAAAGTGGCAAAAGTACCTCCCAAGAACCTTTAAATAATGGTCTCCTTCCTCAAGTTCCCTGCCTTCCTAGTGTTCCTTGGCCTTATACCTGGAATTCTCCAATTCCCCCACCTGCTTTGTGTCCTACAGGATTTCCCTTGCCATTCTTTCCTGCTGCCTTTTGGAATTGCGGCGTGCCAGGGAATTGGAATATGCCCTGGTTTTCTCATTCCTCTGCTTCAACCCCAAAGTCTGCAAGCTCTGATCCAAATTCTCCGACTCTGGGGAAGCACTCGAGGGATGGTGACATGATTAAACAAGACTATTTGCACAAAGAACCATCAAATCAGAGAAACGGGTGTGTTTTGGTTCCCAAAACATTAAGAATTGACGACCCAAGTGAAGCTGCAAAGAGTTCTATATGGGCAACTCTAGGAATTAAGAATGAATCAGCCAGTGGGGGAGGTATGTTTAAGGCCTTCCAATCAAAGAACGAAAAGAATCATGTTGTTGAAACCTCTCCGGTGTTGCTAGCTAACCCTGCAGCTTTGTCTAGATCCCTTAATTTTCATGAGAACTCCTGAATTAGCAGTTAGTCACTTCTTCTCGAGTGAGCAAGAGGAGACGGTGACCATCTTTCAGTAATGGGCATTAGTCAACCTCATTGAACTTGGAAAGAAGCGAAGGGTGGTAGGCTCTGAATTCCTTAGCATAAGTGGGGGAACTAATCTATGAGGAGTTTTAGTAGGATGGGAGTTAATTTTGTGTTTCTTTTCCTTTGACTCTATGAATAGGTGCCTTTCCATGTGCTTAGTTTGCTGAGTTTGAGTCCATGTACATATAAATATATGTGAAATACTGGTTAGAGATGGAAAAGATCTTTTCTATGTATAAACTCCAGAAAAACTGTATTTTCTTAGGAAATGGGAAAATGGGTCTTCCTATTGTTGTACATGTTTTGGTTCTTCGTAGAAAAATGGATACTTTTCTTTGTGAATAGTTCCCTCCCTCCCTCCCTCCCTCCCTCAGTATCTGAAGTTCTGAACAACCTAGAGGCGGTATCTGCTTTTTGAAAAGACGAAATAAAAACATACAGAACGAGGAATATATCCACAAATAATACGACGTTAAAGCAGTGGACAGTGGATACTCTTGTCATACTCACACATGTCGTGTGCTTTGTAATAATGCCAAATAATCAGTAGGTTTCTGAATTTAAAATAAAAAAAGAGTATATTTTTTGGGGTTGCTATATCCTACTAAGTTATTCCCATATGGCATGGCAATAAAAGGGTGGCATTGTGGGGCTAAAGTGGAATTGAAAATCTTTCATTCAGGTAGGCTTTGGGAACTTTGAGTTAAGAGGATAAACTTGCATATAAAAAGTGCCAAGTAGCTCTCCTTTACTGCATCGAAGGATCTAAATTACTTTTGCATAAAAGCTGGACGGCTATAATAAATTTCATTAATTTTTCTTGCTTTTGTTCTTTTTCGCCTTTTTTTTCTTCTCTTTTTAGAAAATTTTAAAACAGAATACACTTAAAACTAATTTAACATATTTATTATAGAAAAAATTAATAATCACTTAGAGAAATTATTCAATTTAACTTTTAAATTAAATAATCACATTGAATAATTATTTAACTTTTAAATATAATAAATTCTATTAATTGTTATCTAATTATAAGTTATGACAAATAAATAGATAGACAATAAAAGAAAAGCCCTTATTTCTCAAAGTCTCACCTGTTGGCTTGTTGCAGCCTTGCAGGGGAAAGATCTACGTACTCACATAAGATATACATTCACAGTCGCAGATACCCATTATAAAATCCAGACTGATACAAATATTGGGTTACAAACCAATATGATCAAGATCATCCACGAGAAAATGAGCTTTACTTTAATGAACTATACTATGATTTTAAACTCAGTATATTCCTTTGTAATTGAACACAATCTAATACCACAACTGATCAACTTAGATTGCTTTATTGAGTAAGTGAAAAATGACAAGGTTAAAAGTAAAGAATAGAGAAGCTAATTTTCAACTAAAATTAATTTAGATTGAAAATAAATATATTTGATTTGTTTTTATCTTTTAATGTTTTTATTATATTAAATAAGTATAAAATTATTTTTAATTCAAATTTTCTACCTTATTAGGTCACGCCTACTCAATTAAGTATGTCTTAAATGTTTATGTGTAATAAATATTTCTCTATCTTTAATAAGATAAAGGGAGAATGACCCTCTCATTCAGCGTGCGTGAGGGAAAGTTGGACAAATTGAATCTTTTTAAAAATTAATCAAGTATTCAATTAATTTAATTAATAATTTATATATAATTAATCACTTATCAAGTATTAAAATGAAGATAAATTATTGGTTAACCATATGTAAATTATTGGTTAAATTAATTGAATATTTGATTAATTTTTAAAATGAACCAATTTGTTCAACTTTTCCCTCACGCCAAATGTAAGGGTCATTCTCCCTAAGATAAACGCTGATTTATTATTGTAACTGATGACCAGTACTACTTTCACATTAGAAAGATCAACCTTTTTTAGTGTGTTTGAAATGTTAAAATATAGGATTTGATTTAATTTACAAATCAAATTTTGTGTTTGCAATGTTAAAAAATAGTAATTGATTTGATTTTGAAATTCTTTTTATTTAAGTTGTGTGTATTTAAAAATTCACTCAAATTTTGTTAGATTTCAGTGGATTTGATTTAATTTTAAATTTAATTATTTAAATTGACTATTTTATCTTTACTAACCTTTTGATTTTATCTCACTAACCTAACAATATCATTCACAATGATATAAAGTAAAAAAAATAAAAAAATAAAAAAATTAAAATCAATTTCTGTTTTAATGAGTTCCAAACATAAGAATTGATTTGTAAATCAATTTAAATCTAATTTTTTTATAATGAATTCTAAACATAAAATTTAATTCTTAAATCAATTCAATTCAATTTTATTTTTAATTAATTTCAAACACAACCTTTCAAATCTAGTGTCAAAAACGCGGAATTGTTCTCTTATCTCTCTTGTGAATTTTTGGAATCCCCTTTTTTAAGAAAACTTTTAGATAGATATTATGTATTAAATAATTCCCATATTCATTTAATAAAAATTAATAATTAATTTAATATTTTTTAATTTTTCCAATCAAGTAAAATTTATTAAATCAATTATATATTTTTATTAATTTAATGTAAAAATTAGAATAAAACTATATTTTAGTCCCTCAATTTGATTCAATTATCAATTTTGTCCCTGATATTTTAATTTTTTCAATTTAGTGCCTGACATTTATAAACTCACTTCAATTTGATCCATCCGTCTGTGTGTTTCTTATTTAGTGAATGAAAATGATGATGTGTCACCGTTAAAGGTAATGTAACATCTTTATTTTGCTAGCATGACACTGAGTTAGTAGCTAACTGAATTCTTTCACAAAAAAATAACTTTATTAATTAGCATTTAACTCTTCATGGATGAAAATGATGCCCTTTTTTTTTGTAAAATAATCCAGTTAGTTACTAACTCAATGTCAAGTTGGTAAAATTAGGATGTCATATACCTTTAATAGTGACACATCATCATTTTCATTCAATAAATAAGATAGAGAGACTAAATTGAAGTGAGTTTATATTTGTTAGGGTTTAAATTAAAAAAATTAAAATATCAAGAACGAAATTAATAATTGAATCAAATGCTAAGGACCAAAATAGAGGTTTACTCTAAAAATTAATTATACATCACATTTACTCAAAAATGTCTCTGATTTGTAATAAGATGTTACTTCTTAAATGTTGGAACCAAAGAACCTTATGAAATTAAGTTTGGAACCATACTAATTAAATAATCATTACCCCATAAAGTTTTGAAGATAACAAAAGTTTCAATTTAGATTGAATAAGTAAAAAACTCATGTAACTTGTTTCGTAACTATTTCAAGAAGAAAAGTGTTAACAAACAGTTACTTACATGTGCGTCCACTCTCACTTGAGCGAAAAGAAACTTAGTATGCGTCCAAAATCCTTTTAAACTATTTCACAAGTTTTATTATTGGATCGTCCAATGTTTTTCTTACTAAGCTCAGGTTGAAAGTATTTGTCAAATGCCAAATTTCAAATGTGAAGAAACTGTTCATCATTAAATGCTGAGAAGGATTCTGACAGCGCACGCTTCAAAAGAAGTCAACTGAGCCGGTTAACTGACATCGCTAACAACTACAAAGACCTACGAATAAGGAACTTTCTGCATGCTCAGACAAGTCAGGAGTAAGCTATCATTTTCCTGGACATTCCTGATACTCAAAGTGTCTTTTCAGAAGGAGCCTCTACACGCTTTCTTCTTAGGTATTTAATACTACTCAGAACGGTAATAAATGTTTCCGTTGGACGAAGAAGCTTATGAAGACTGCTCAAATTGCTCTCACCTATAAATACAATTGTCTTTGAAGAAGAAAGTAACATCTATCTAAGTAAATCAAAAGTGAAAAAGGATTAAAGTTTTCATTATTCGTAGTATTCTCACTCTTGTAAAGAGATTAAGTCTTGAGATTTATTTTCTATCCTCACTTGTAGTGAGTCAAAAACTCAAGCAATTCTATACCTTTTTCTTTATTCAACTTGATTTTAAGCTTGAAGAGGCTGTGTACAAAAGAATACTTGGATTGTAAAACATAAAGAGGTTGAGAATACTTGTATACCTGAAGAGGTGAATAATATTTGTAATCTTGTAAAAGGTTAGTGAAAAATCCTTTTAGTTGAAGGGACTAGAAGTAACTCTCGGTTTGTGAGAGTGAACCAGGATAAATATTTGGTGTAAGCTTCTTCTCCCTACTTGTGTGTTTTATTTATTCACTAACCTCTAAGGAATGCCATTGTGTTTTTAACAAAGTTTTTAAAGTTATTTTTTAGAACTTCTTAACTGCGTCCAAAAGAAAATTTTTACAAACTTTTTAAAGTCCAATAGGACTGAGAAACCTTTATTTGGTATCTTGTAACCTTCTTGATTCTTCTTATTCAAACTGTTAGCTGAAGAAAAACTTTCAAATTCATTTAAAAGAGTTAAGAAACACAATTGAATCTCCCTTATTGTGTTTCACTTGATTATTTCATTAAATTCCTTATACGGCAATTTGGTGGGTACATCAAAATCAGCCCAACATGGGTCCTTAATCAATCGACAATCACGCACAAGAAAACAATTCAGATATTTTCTCAAATTCAATCTAAATACCAGCCACACTTGGTGTATAAGATGAGTTGGGATGGGACCCTAAATGCTAAAAAAATGACATTGATATCCTCTTCCTCATGGCACCCTACTTTTGACTTTTCCCTCCTTTTTCCTTTCTGCCCTTTCCCTTTCCTCCATATGCCTATATGCCTATGCCAAATTTCAGTTATTAGGGGAATTAATTAAATGTAGTTCGTTGGAAGTAAGCATCATCATCAATTTCTAGCCATGACTAATTAAAATGGCTCTCTGCAACTTCATCATCTCTTAGCCTCTTCCATTCCAAACTACTGTACCCACATTTTCAGGATATTCTGCAGTTTTCATTTACCATTTTTTGGGACCATGAGTCGAGATTTGAGAAGGACACTTAAATTGTCTTGATTGATATTTGGTGATTGTATCTCAATCCCCTAAAATTTTGGCCACCAACAGCCACACATTGGTTACTCATTCACGCGAAAAGTCCTGACCAAACTAGCAACCAAGATAGAAAGAGGTTAGCCAAGCTGCCAAATTCCATCACCAAAATTTTAGTTTACTAATAATGGGTTTTAGCCAGTTTAACACGACAATCTCAGCTTCTGTTCAACAAGAAAGAAAAAAGGGAAACGACTATAGAAAGCAATGTCTTAATCACTCGGAATTGGATCATGACAAATTATGGGAAAATTGCTTCCCATGACGAAAGTACTTCATGCTTTAAACCACCCATTTGCAATTGGTTCAATGCAGTTGGTCCCTCGAGTTCTATTGTCTTAAAGTGCTTAACACTCTTTAGTATTAGACTTGAAAAATACAGTTGGTCAGCCATTTTCACCTCTCCTTTCATCATCAGCATTATTATTATTATAATGAAAAAGAGAAAGCCACAGTCACTTGGTCAGGACGCAGTTTTAGGAAGTATAGCCACTTATAAAGTTGACTTACTAGGAAAGTAATTCTAGAATCATTGCTGCTAGTATCGGTCTTTCCAATACTCCTTCCAATAAATTCTAAACAAATCCAATGTAAACTTTAATGGACTGGGAGTCAATTTCCCACTAACACCTGTCACTTAATCAGTTAATCTAGTTTATAAAGTGATATTGGAGATAAAATATAGTGGAGAACCACATTGTTATTTTGATTCAATTTGCTTACTACCCATTATATTAACTTCATAGTTAGAATTGTCAACGAAATTGACTTACCTACTCAACTTTCCACTTATGACAACTACATAATTTATGTTGAATTCAGGGATCTAAATTAGTAAGTGATTTATAATTTCATTATAAAATTTTTATTAAAATGAGTAGTTTGTGGAGAGCTCCTCCTTCACACTAAACTTTTTTAAACCTAAAAAATAAAAAAAGAACTTGATAGTTAAAACTTGGAAGCAAATTTATTTATCTCAATATCTCCGTCCTCTTTCCCAGAGGAATTGTGTGACACATGAAGTCAACCATTCAGCACTAATTTTCAGTGAAACATCTCTCTGCGAGGTAAGAAACAAAAAATATTAAGGTTCCATGCCCTTAATATCCAATTATGATTTATTTAAGTACTAAGAAAGTTAAAAAGCTTACTCTTTAGTTTTTCGTTCATAACATTAATAAAGTCAGACGTATTTTGGTTGCTTTTTATTCAAGGGATGGCAAGGCAAGAACTTGCACTGCTGTACATTGCCCGAGCGAGGAAAAAGTAAGGCGTGTCACTATAAAGAAAAATGCATTTGAAAAATTGTTCGTTGGAAAGGCATATTGAAGAAAGTGTGGCCGTTAAAGCATTGCTTTTTGAGAAAAAAAGGCAACAAAAAAGAATGGGAGGTAACCTTTTTTCCTCACTAAATCATGGGACTAACCGACTAAGAGTCTAAGAGACTACGACTGATTTTATTCAAATCAGACAAAAATCACAGATTCACATTGATGCAAAAGCAAAAGGTTGAGTACAGTGAAGCACTGTCAAGCAAAAAGAGACAATAGTCCGGGGGAAATAAAAGATCCCCAGAGTAAAATTCAAGTAATAAAAGTTGTACCCTACAATTGCCTATTGAATTATGACAATGTTGCATGGATACAAATTTATTTTCCATATGAGCAGTAAATTTTGAAATTTGGTTTCATTTGCTCTTCTCTCGTCAGAGAGAGAGAGTGAAAGAAAGAAACATTTTGATTTCAATTGCCCTAATAATTTTTTTAAAATGTAATTAATAGATTAAATTATTTTAACACCCTCCGGCCTCCGCAGTCCGGCAATGACACTGAGAAATTGCATCAAACTTGTATAAAAATATTTATTTACTTTTATATATACTTATAAAAAGAGTATCAACCGATAGTGTAACATACTTACACTAATATAATAATTTTATAATAAAATAATGATACAAAATAATGATATCTTTTTTATATGTAATAATACTTTACTTTTTTTTTGGTACATATACTTTACTTTTTTTTAATCCTTTTGTTGCCATAAAATTACTTTTAACTATATTATTAAAATTACCAACTAATTATAATATAAAATTAAATTTCAATATTTAATTGAGTTTTCTATCAAACTACTAATTATGAAATGTAATGTTTAGATCAAACTGTACGTATCATATTGAAGTTTTACGGAAGGAGAGAGTGAGAGAGTGAGCGTAGCTACTCTTCTACAACACTATATATCAATATGCTTTACAGATGACAAGGTCATCGTTTTCTTTGCAGTTTCAACTTGTCTGTGCGCAAATGGAGCCTCAACAGATTTGTGAGGATGAATAGCTACAAGGTCATCGTTTAACCCCCATCTGGGAATCAACCATACAAGAAGTTAATATGTAAAATTGTTCATTGGATTCTACAACCCCCGGAATCTGGTCCATGCCGGACATTGCCATAGGCTGACAGTTCCAGAAGATCCATATCACGACCTGTAATGCATCCAGTACTTCATCAACAAAGTTCCAATTACTACTATAGCTAATATAATCATTATAGATGTTCAAGGGTTTTAGAAGGGTCATGAGTACCTGAAACCCTGCAATAAGAACTCTTCTGGATAAGTTCAGCTTTGGAGATCTCTGTTCGATTACCCTTTGATCGATTAACTGTTGCCTGCAAAAACACGGAAAGAAGCTTTTATCAAATGAATGCAAAGTAAATCAATAGGGACACACAGTAAATCACTATTTATTTTTGCTCCGAAAAGAAAGCTTGTATCATAATTTTACTACTTGCATTCAAACTATACTGGAACTAGGAGTGAACTTCTTAGTAGAAAAACTAAACTACATGCAAGCTGACATGAACAAGCCGATTCGAAGAGGGAAATTATGTCAAAACCTTATAAGATTAATGGCAATCCTTGTCCGACTCATCCCTAGAAAGTTAGAAAGCCATATAGAAATAGTGTAATGGAAGAGACAGAGAAATGTCAGATGATTTTAGTTATCTAAATGCTTGTATCCAATAGAGCAAAGGGGTCATTTTTTTGGGAACCATCTGAATATATGCCATCACTATCAATCCAACATCACTAACTGCATTTTGATAGCCATAGCAAAAAGCCTGTTTTGCCCTACTTCTATATGGCTTTGGTAAAGGTATACATCCAAGTATCTGATTTGTTTAATGTCCAAAATCTAGGTCTAGGGCACGGGAACTGCATCAGAAAGGCAACATATACCAGATACAGTAAAGTGGTTCATAATATAAACATACACACAAAAATACATGAATGAAATCCCTTGACACACTGCTTAAAAGTGGTTCCTTTATAGTAGAGAACTTCATTTTGAAATTCAAAATAGATAAGTCATAATACAAAAAAAGAATAAGAAAAGCTGCTCAAGAATGATTCGTTAACATGGGAATGATTATGAACTTACTACTGTGAAAAAAATGCTTATAACAAGTTTACGGGTATCATTGTAGTATAACAGGATAAGGCTCTCAGTTGAAATATGTCCGGATTTAATGAATAATGTTTACAGGATTTTTAAAAAAGGCACCTTGTAAAGCACATCATCTAATAAATCGTATTACAAGCGCCCCCTGTCCACCCCCTCCCCCAGCTGGCTGGGTTTTTACTCCAAATGGAAACAGAGAAATTGAGAAACCTTACCTGTAACACTTGACAGTTTTCCAGTGTGCTTTTACCCCCCTGTAGTTCACAAAAATTAAACCAGATCAGTAAATGAGTTGGTAACTGAATGATGTCAAGAGATGGCCTCTTGCTGACATGCAGGGTATGTTTGGATGTTAGGAAGGTAAGGGAAGAAATCAAAGGAAAAAGGAAGAGGAGGGAATGGAAGAAGATTGAGAGGGAGAGATAAAAAGAGGGGGGGGGGGGTACTTAAGTAATGATTTTCCTTTCTTTTATTTGGATGTTTAAAATCATCCAAAATTGATGGAACTTTAAAATGTTCATAAAAATGAATAGGATGTGGGTTTGGAGGATCACATAAAAATCCCTCATTTTCTTCCCCTTCTTTTACAAAACTTCCAAACAAGAGGATGGTTTAACTAAAAACTTCCCTTCCCCTCTCTTCTCTTCCCTTCTGCCCCATCGAAACATAGCCGCAGATATCTCAGAAGTTAAAATCTACTGCCATCTACAGAAAATGATAAATCCTCAAAATGCAGCATGGCCTCAACAAGGGCAACTATTGTCATTCATCGAAAGAAGCCAACAGCAATTTCCATTAAAGTTGCTTCTCCATTAATGTGAGGATATGTAATATATGAATCATGCAGATGAAAGTGCAGGATATGTTCTTCTCCTAACACAGTTTGGTCATAGTTTGAACTTGTCTCTTTGGAGAATGATTCCTCTATCCCTCATGTGAAAATTAAGTCAGAAAAGGAACACAAAAAAGGAAGAAATTGAAATAGACTTCATGCAGACCTGGTTTTGGAACATACTAACAGTGTTTTCAATGGCTCTTTCCTGGAAACTGTAGACAAAGTGAATTTCAGATTTATGTAATTCTTTTCATGTTTCTCTTTTTGATTGTCTACATAGTATATTATTTGTGCATATAAGTTTCAGTTTCATTTTGAGTGCCTTTAAAATGTTACATACCAATTCAAAGAATTTGTTCACAAGAAATACAATTCGGATTGACAATATAAATTAAATTAAAACTGGCAACACAAAAGGGAACAGTTACACTGACTGAGTTCTGTTACACCAGATTCTTAGTCTTCTTAGGCCTTATACTTATCTGTGTAAAAACTATAAAAGAAACATTTATCTATTCATAGAAAAACACATACAAAATAGAAATAATTAGGCAGGTCCAGAATTCTGAACAGGAAAATTTCAAAGTAAAAGTGATTGCAAGTTTAAAAGAAATGCATACGTATATTCTAATATATCATGATTATCACCCATTCCCAAATAATCATGTCACTGAAATGTCTTTTCATATAATTAAAAGAGGGAATGAGACTTGCAAATTTGGTATAGCATGTTGGATTACTAGTCAACACTGTAATTAATAGGCTAATACATTTAGCACATGTTAATTGTGTAGTCAAACGTCATTATTATAGTTTAGTTATTTCCTAGGCTTGCATAGGCTATTAATAAGTCCTTTGAGTGGTCCTAGGATGATTGTAATCACCCTATAAATAGGGTTTGGTGTTCAGCCTAGTAACATACAATTGATACAATTTATATACACACTTTCTCCCTAATATTCTCTGTTTCAACATAGCAGTTGGCTGAAAGCTTTGAGTAATTAAATAATTGATATTAAGAGCATTTCACTAACAACAATTCATCTTATATGGAAATGAGCAATGTAGCTCCTGCCTAGCACAATATTCAATTGTCAAGCACCATGTAAAAAGAAATAGTGTTGGGACTTGGGAGGTAGTAACTTTTTGATAAATAATTGCATGTTCACTAAGCTGTCAAGTGTCAAGGACATGATAGGGTGCCAAGAGAAGTCCGGTGGAAAGCGCTAGAGAAGAAAAGAGTTGTGTTACTTATATATAAGCTATCAAGGATATGTATGGGGGAGTTAATACTTGTGTGCGACTCCAAGATGGGGTCACAGATGATTTCCTTATAACTATAGGCTTCCACCAAGGGTCAGCTTTGAACCCTTATCTTTTTTCCTTGGTTTTGGATGTACTAACCATGCATATTCAGGAACCAGTACCCCAATGCATGTTTTTTGCGAATGACATAATCCTAGTAGATGAACCAAGGGAGGAAATAAATGGTAAACTATAGCTGTGGAGAGAAGCTTTGGAATCCTATGGTTTTAAGTTAAGTAGAAGCAAAACAGTGTATATGGAATGCAAGTTTAGCAAGACACGAGCTAGCTCTAACTTAGAGGTGAAAATCGGATATCATACCTTACCACAGGTTACTTGGTTTGAGTTTCTTAGATCTATGATACAAAATGATGAAGAGATTATGGGAGATGTAACTTTTATGATTCAAGCTGGGTGGACGAAATGGAGAAACGCTTCAGGAGTTATCTGTTACAGCAAGGTGCCTCTCAAGCTCAAAGGAAAGTTATACCGTACAATTATAAGACCAACGATGCTTTATGGTACCAAATGTTGGGCAGTAAAGTGCCAACATGAGCATAAGTTAAGTGTGGCGGAGATGAGGATGTTACGGTGGATGAGTGGATAGACAAGAAAAGACAAGATCCGGAATGATATTTGAGAGAAAGTTGGAGTAGCACCTATTGAGGTAAAATAAGAGAATCCCAATTAAGATGCTTTGGTCATGTGAGGAGAAGGCCAATAAATGTGCTGGTGAGAAGAGTTGATCAAATGGAGGATAATCAAATAAATAGAAGAAGAGGAAGACCGAGGAAAACCTAAGCGAAACCATTAAAAAAGACCTTGATCTAAATGACCTTTTTGAAAATATGTTTTTTGACAAAACGCAATGGAGTCGTTCGATAGATGTAGCCGAACCCACCTAGTGCCTAGTGGGTAAAGACTTTTTGTTGTTGTTGTTCACTACGCAAGTCTTGTGAGTATCAAATGCTTCATTTTTGTACAGTTTTGCTCTGTTTTTCAACTTTCAAGCATTAGACAATACTGAAGTAATATATAGTATCTCATATTGAAGGCCCCTCCACATCATGTTGGGTTCAGATTTCATCTCTTTGAACCTACAATGCATTGCCTCCAGATTTTTCCATAATTCTAGTCTCCTTGCACCTATTTTGGAAATTGATTTAATTAATCTGTCAATTTATCTTCAACAACCTGACTGGCTGGTTCCAATAAATATAAACAATCTGGATAGAAAGCATGCTGACAACATTGTCCCACAAGCACAAACCCTTCTTCCAATCACACATCTTTCTCACTAGAGGTGTGGGAAGAAGCATATCTCTAGGTATTGGCACATACTCCACAGTTCACACAGTCACTTGATAGTAAGTCACATTTAAATTCTCTGACCTCGCTATATTTGTTCCTGGATCAATTCCTTTCGGAATATGTTTTGATCTGTTAAGTTCATTGGTTCATACCAATCTGGGCACTAGATCAAACTGATGCTGCAGCATTCTAATATTGGAAAGTATTGAAGTTATTTTGCGGATCAGCAAAGTCTTCTAACCATTTTTTATTGACATGGCATACATCAAACTCAGACATGTAGGTTTATTTACAGGGAAACAACTGTTTTATATTAATCCAATGTATCAAACAAGCACAGGAAGTAATTGCTTATTACAGGAAGCATGTCCAGAATGGATCTTTTAAATCAATTTGGCAGCACCATCAACAATCGCCAAAAATAAATACAGTTTCATTGCGGGTAAACGGATTTAAATCATACTTGTGATATCACATTCTGAATACCTTCGCTAGGAGACTAGGGATAGCCATAGACCACGCTAAACATACCGAAATTAAAAATAAATAAAAATAAAATACCTTAGAGTATGGGAGAATGTGATCGAAATCATGACAGAGGCAACCGGGGCAACCTACGAGCTTCCTAAAGACAGTGTTGCCGAGGGCGTCTCTGCGCCAGCGATCGGGGTCTCGTCCTCTGATCTTGTCGGCCTTTTCCCAGCATTGCTGTTTGACACTGTGGGGGAAGCTTCGAGGGTTAGGGTTAGGGTTAGAATTAGCGTAGTCCTGATCCTGAGAGATTTGGAGATCTTCAAATAGAGAGGTAGTAGAGGCTGAGGAGCTGAGTCTTGATGAACCAGACAACCTAGACGAACTGGTTTTTGATCGGTCCCTGACCGGTGATGTGGGGCTTCTTCTTCTCCTTTCTTCTCTACTACTCGAAGCAGCAGCAGCAGAAGGCCTCATTGGAGCAACTGGTCCTATCGGATAACCATTTCACTTGAACTTTACTTTGCTGGAAAACATATTGCCACGTCTTTTTATCCCCTAAGCAAATTGTTTTCTTTAGAAATATTATTAATTAGTTTAAAGAATAACCTCCTGCGTTAACTTATTTTATATAATTTTTTTAAAAAGCTTTTTTTTCTTCCAGTTATATTAGATATGGAAACAATTGGATAGCTGAAGAGGAAAGGCGCATGTATATATCAATCGAACTACAAAACTTGTTAGAAAAAAAAATTGTAATTAAAAGTTTTGTATCCAATCTTCATGATAAGGTTTTCCTATAAATCTCAATGTACTGTTAACGATTTTAAATTTAATTTTGATTTATTATTATTATAAAGAAATTAATATTTATGTGATTTAATTATCTAATTATATTTTAACATATCATTAAAATAGTTTAACTTCTTTATTATTTTTACATAAAGTGATATCAAACTTTTTATTAGTGAGTTAGCAATAGTTATATATATTTTTAAGGCAATAGGTCTTTTTTTTTTTTTACTAAAAAAGATATTTATTCATTCAAATTGGTAAAATACATCGAGAATAATACAAATTTAACATCGCTAAAAACAGAAAAAGATGAATTTATGAACAAACTCACAACACCCAAGTTAATAGCATAATACGGCAAAATGCCTACAAATGTGACAAAAGCATAGTAATCGGAATACCCATGCCTCCGAATCTGTAACGTTGACGCCCAACTCTTGATTAAATCTGTAATGGATCAAAGCAAGATATCTAAACCAAACGAATACTGTAACAAGACGGAAAATCAAACGACGCCACAACAAGACAACGAATAAAACACTACTGCACTTAGACGACGAAAATATGAAAAAACACGAAAGAAAACTCATATCTATATGAAAAACCACTTATTTAGATAAAATGAGAGAAAAAATGATGTAGAAAGGTGATTGTAAGCCAAAAAAATAACCCAAATCACACCCCTCCAATAAATGAAAAAAGAGAAAAAGATGAATAAATGAAAAGTTGAAAATACGACTAACTTTCTAAACTTTTACAACATTGCTACATCAAATGGCAATAGGTCTTTTAAGATAATGAAAACAAACAAAAGTCTTATTTCTGGTGTCAACTGAAACCTTTATTATTTCTAAATTACTTATGGTAGTGATTCTCCCTTTAAGCATTTTAGCATTCCTTCTTTTAATTTGAAGAATTATTGCTCCTAACCTAACGTCTCTCAAACATTTGAATTTGTCTTTTTTATCTATAAATGGAGTTGTTTAATTAATGATCATAACAGAGTTTAGTTGGGGTTTCAAATTGAAATAGGTGGTTCGCTGCTATTTAAATACCAATATAAGTATATAAGAATGATTTGCATTCCCAGCACGTATCTTGCAATTTGAGTATGTTTTCTTCCCAATTTTATATTCTATTTTTTCAATTACACGTTCAATTATTTCCGATAAATATGTTGATTAAGGGTGTTTTTTATTTATTATGAAAACCATAAATTAATAAAATACTTAACAATGCATTACAATACAGATACGTACTCAGAGAAAAGTGTAAAGTATCGTGACAACTCCCCTTTGGTACATATAGTTCAATAAATTTTTTGCCTTTTCGTACATATAGTTCAATCATTTTTTTTTTCTTTTCACAACAATAGTTGAGAGGTTTGATAATTTGGATTATATCACTTACGAGAAGCAGATATGGAGATCCAAGTTAGAGTAGTGAGATTGTATTCTACATTTTAATTCACATGATGTGTGGGGAACACCATGGAAAATAGTCTTGCAAGATTAACAAGTAATTGACATAACTAATTTTAAAAATTGAGTTAGGGAGAAGTCATGCAACAGCGAAGAGGATTTTTGTTGAAAGTTTCATCATTTAGAATTGGAAAAGGTTTATAATATCCCACAATTTAGAGTGGTTTGTATGGAACTACAAGGCATGCTTTTAGGACTCCCAATTTTTTACCTTTATTTGTGTGATAGAGGATGTTTAGGGGATAATAAATCATGACTTTATGTTCAACAAATTTGTGAATATTATTTTGAAGGTGGTTTATGAATTTAATTTTAAAAGTCACCCAGTCCTAGGAGGGGTTAGTTTAATTTCTACTACCTTGTCGAAGTCTTGGTTAACATTAATATTTATGGCATGCTATACTTTGAAATGAAATAATTTTTTCTTTTCTTAATTTTTTAAAAAAAAAAGAAAAACCCTGATCAATTTTAAAAATATCCAATGATGTGTTAACTTAGCTTAACACGTCATTAAAAGAGTTAGACTTTTTCAATAATTGTTGTGATAGTTAAATTAATAAATCAAAATTGAATTTAATAATTTAATACAGTAAGTTAATGTTAATTACGTGTGTCCCAAAACTTGCTTGCAGCCCAATCCAACATTAACGTTTAGGAAACACGCGTATTCTAGTAAATATATATAGTAACCCTGAATGAATTAGGAATCCTAAACTAGTACTATGTTCTTGTTATTTCGAATCCTAAACAATGTCTAACTAGGCTTAGAACAACCACTATATAACAGTATCTCAACACATTGATATTTGATAGCAGAATACACCATATTAACCCAGCTTCAGATTAGAATCTCTCTGATTTTATTCTGGTTGCTGTTCAAGATGAACCCAATCAATCTTGTAGCTTCGAATTGCATAGCATGGCAACCTCCTAGCTTCACACCCCAAGATGGCACCTTTCCAAACCCTGCGTTCTTCATTGAAATCAGTTTGCACTTTGTAGCATTGGACCCAGAACATAGCTATACTGATATCCTGCCATTCTGGGAGGAAAGAAAATCACTCACCGACTCTGCAACATCATGGTCGGCTATGTCTCGTAGGTTGTCACAGTTAGGTGTTCCTTGCCAGTTTCACCCAATGATGATTGAAGAAATTTTAACTCTTGCCCGCCAAATTGCAAGCGACCCTGGGAACCTGACCCTAAAGACCCTCCCAATAAAGGCGTCACTCACTCTCATTGAAGAAAGACCGATACAATTTGAATTTATGGAAGAAGAAGAAGCAGAAGAAGTCAGGTCCTTGGAACAGGTTGGTTCAGGTAAGATATCATCCATTGAGAAACTGGAGAAGTACAAACTTGATGAAGGTGCAGAAATTCAATGTGTTATATGTCGGGAAGAAATTTCAGTTGGGTCAGAAGCTACTAGGCTGCCTTGCTCTCATCTTCATGGGTTTCATGGAGATTGTATTATGAAGTGGCTAAGGTGCAGCACTGTATGTCCCCTCTGCCGTAAACAGGTGCTTCTGAATTAAGTTGCAACAACAAATCAAGGCTTCTTTCCTTCTTGATCTTCTTTTTTCAATTAGCCCGCCCCATCCTTGTTTTGTAAATTGTTGTGATCGATTCCATTTATACAATGTTCATTCTTCAACATATTGCACTTGAACTAATTAAAGATTGAGCAAAAGTATTTGAATTAAACATTATTATAACATAAATTTACTTAAATTTTTATTAAAAAAATTACAAACAATGAGTCAAAATATAATGTTAAATTTTAGGTAAAGAAAAATTATTTTCTTTTATTTGAGTAAATACTTATTTTGGTCCTCCAAATATATATGTGACATTACATTGGTCCTCCATTTACATCAAATTGATCATTTAATAATAATTAATGATATCAATTTAATCATTTAATGATTAATTTGATGTCATTTTAAGGACCAATTTGATGACAATGATGTGACATTTAAAGACCAAATTGATGTCGCATATATCATTAAATGATCAATTTAATGTATTTATAAATGAAAAATCAATGTGATATTGATAATATTTTAGAGGATTAAAATAAGATTTATTTTTTTTTTAATTTCAAATAAGATAGATGCATTTATGTGAGGAAGAAGACATATGTTAAAATGCAGGTGAAATAACTTATTTGGGATTCAGTTTCAGATCAATACAATATCTAAAAGACTTGGTATTACTTGAACTAAAGCTCTTTGATACTTTACTATTTTCTTTGTCATAAAATATTCATATTATTTACCGGTTGAGTATAGTTTAATTGGTATATTCTTTAGTGTTTTTTTAGGCAGTTGTGCTTATGTGCCACATTTGCATTTTTCATTTCCCTCAAGTCCAATAGAGCATATGTTAAAAAAAATTCATATTTAGTTTGTCTTGAGTTTGTGAAGTTAAGAAAAGAGTAAACTTAAACTATTTGTACAAAACACGTGTAAAATAAAATAAAAAAAGATATTTTTTCTAACATAAAAATTTAATTTAATTTTTTTTACAAGATTTTTTATAAAATAATAAACTGAACATATTTAAAATAATAGCTATAAATAAAAATACCATTTTAAATAAAAAAAATATAAACAGCATCTTAATTACTAATAATTTAAAATCCTTTTTTTAAAATTTAAATACACGAGAAATAATCTTCTCTTTCTAAAGTCCTTTTGAGCATATATAGTGTGCAGTCTCAAATTGAGATAAAGAATTATAGTTCTGATAAAGTAATAAGTTTTTTTGATGGATCTAATAAGTAATAAGTTATTCATCAAACATGTGACAGAATTATTAAGAGGGGAAAAAAATGACAGACATGAGATGAAAGTTTGTTTTCGAAGGTAAAAGTTGTCCTGCTCTTTCGATATGTCCACAGAACAAAACGTGGCAAACAGAAGCTGAATGGAACAGAGAGAGAGAGAGGTTTTGCGTTTGTTGGTAGAGAAGCTCTTTGCAAACGCTGCCAACAATTGGGGTCTCAGAATCTCACCGTCCATTTTCAAATATCGTAAACAAATTATCAGCTTGGCTGGTTCCCCAAATTTTATCGACCGAAATCACAGCTACACCCGTCGTCCTGCAAAATCCGTTAACTTACCTGATAGATATCCATCTCTCTCTACTCTGAATCTATTCCCACTTTCTCCTTCATCCCCCAAAATTGCTTCTTTTCTTCGCTTAATTCTTCACTTACCTCACACCTTCCTCTGTTTTCAAAATCTCTGTTTATTTTTCTTTCTTGTCTCGTTGAGGTGTTTCAAATTTTGATTTGTTCATATAAATGGGGTGGCATTGAAAAGACTTATACAACGTCTTCAGTATCTCAACAAGGTTCATTTTCTGCAGCTGGGTGTCAAGCAATTTGGATTTCCCGTTGTTTTATTAATATCTTGGAATATAGTATTGTGGGTATATATCAATTTTTATATGATATGTGGGCTGGTCATGGGCTCTTTGTAGCAATAGAGAAACTCAATTTCTTTGTATCGGCCATAAACTTGTAAATTGTAATGTCCTCCGATACTCCACTAGCGGTTTTAAACACACTTGCACTCTTGAGGGCTTGGATTGGAATAGAAGTTTTGTTTTCTCATATGGTTATCCATTGCTTCTGGGAGGCACATAATTGTGTAATTTAAGTGAGTTGATATATTGTTTCAAATGTATTCATCAATTTTTTTTAAAGTAATCATGTTTCTTTTCATTGTTTGTGGACAATGGGATGATTTATATGATACTTAAAAATGTGTTTACTCCTAAATATGCAGGATGGGTAGAGTTAAACTAAAGATAAAGAAATTGGAGAGCACAAGCAACCGTCAGGTCACTTATTCGAAGCGGAAAAGTGGAATATTAAAGAAAGCAAAAGAGTTATCAATATTATGTGATATAGATATTGCACTTCTCATGTTTTCTCCAACAGGAAGGCCTACGTTACTTCAAGGAGATCGCAGGTAATGATAATGATAAGTGATTATGTGTCGCACTTAGAGGGAATTTGTTGGTACTGAGTTGAACATTTATGCCTTCGACTTTGAGGAAGTACAAACCAGAAACCCTGTTATGATTTGCATGCCTTTCTACAAGACAATGATGATTGGTGCACTGAGCATTGTTTGACATATAACTTACAGCCAACTTTAATGGTTTCTTGTGTTAAAATTATGTCGTAGAGTAGGCTTTTATTGTTCCAAGAGCATAGACAATCTTTGCTGTGGGTGCAACTCATTTTGTTAGAAGGATGACGAGATATTGTTTTTATACATCTCTCATGACTCGTGCATGTGGTTATATTTAAGTATTATTTCAGGAACAAGGAAATCTGCTCACGAGCAAAAACTTTTGTGACTTGCTTATTTGTAACTTCTATATGATAATCATGAAGTGAACATTGTAGGAGAGAAAAAAGGTATATATGAAATTATCAATTTTATATCTTGCAGATTTGAGTCCATATGTTACTGTATTTCTTTTATAGGGTGAATTTAGAATAAGACTGTTGTTTTTAAATTTTTGGGGAATCAAGGACATGGAAGTTCATTTTGTTTCAATTATGATTATTCAGTTTATAATATTACAGCCAGAGTCCATCCATGTTTGGAATTCTTCCTCTTAAGGCCTAGTTGAATTAAATTTGGTTGTTAGATCATGCAATGTGTTGGAATAGCTCATACCTAGATCATTGCATTGAATCTTCACTGTTATCTTCTTAATACTATGGGGTTATGGAGCATGAATGTATAATTCGTAGGTTGAAATTTTTTTTACAGTTTGATAACATCTATTCATAAGCATAACCTTATCCATCAAGGACTATTGGACAAGCTGTGTTTTTGGTTACTTGTAAATAGGGGTGCCCATGGTCCATTCTGTGGTTCATAAATTTCAAAAACAGAACCATATAACCATTCACGGTTTAGTTCAGTTCCAAACCAAGGTTTATTCGTGTTTTAAGTATAGCAAGTACCCTGTCAATGCTTAACTTAATACATACAAAATTTCTTGTCCAATAGCAATAGTAAATTAAAATAAAGACAAAAACAAGTGCAATAATCAAATAGTAGAAAAAGCAAAATAACAAGTCAACAACTCCAATATTATATGTGAAATATATTTATACACAGTTTAGTTCAGTTTAATCTCCCAAATGGTGCAAAAAGAAACTGAAACAAACTGCAGTTTAACTGGTTTACCATGTTTAGTTTGGTTTTTTTAACACCCCTACTATCAAATTCAATGTTCCCGTTCATAATTTATTTTTCTTTCAAGCCAGAAACTCTCTTGGAAGTTGGAACAGATGTATTGATTTCTTTTCTTCATAAATGTGGAAGAGGCCAACTTCCTTGAATCTTGTGTATTTGTAGGAGATTAATATAAAATTCATCCTTAAAATGTCTAAATGTCAAAAGAAAAGATTAAATCCATGTCAGGTTTTCAATAATGCTGCATATTGGTTATTATTTTCAGCAATATTGAGGAGGTCATTGCTAAATTTTCTCAACTTAGTCCACAAGAAAGGGCCAAAAGGTTTGCCAAAATTCTGCTGAAGTTTTATGGTTTTATTTTTCATTTGTTGATGATAAACGAGCTAATCTTTTTTCTCATTTTAATTGAACAGGAAATTGGAAAGCCTTGAAGTAAGATGACTCTGTTCTTCTCACATATGCCTTTTGCATATTCTGCTTTTGTTGCATCAAGTGAATATTGATGTTGTCTCAACTTCTGGTGATGCTTAAAATTCTGGTTTTTTTAAAATATAGGCACTGAAGAAAACCTTCAAGAAGTTGGATCATGATGTAAAAGTACAAGATTTCTTAGGTTCAAGGTTGGTGATTGTGATAGTCAAATTGTGAACTTTTTTTTTTTTGGTAAGAGATTTTAAAGGGTCTGAGTTTTCCTCTTTCCATCTTGCAGCAGTCAATCAGTGGAGGTACAATTTGTTCATAAACATCATGACGGTTAATTATAATTTAAGAATCTCAAGTTGGTAGCTAAAAATCCAATATGATCTGAGCTGAATTTCCACGTGCAGGAATTAACTCATCAAGTGAGGGTTCTACAAGCTCAGCTTACAGAAGTACATCAGAGACTGAGGTGCACCTTTGGAGCTTTTGGTTGTTAAAGTATTGCTTTTTCTTTTTGGTGTTATTTTAATCTCTCGTCTTATAAAATTGAACTATTATTCATTTGGCCTCAGCCTTCTAGGTTCAGTGCTCTGCAACCATTGAGTTATTTTTACCCTATATGACATATGTATCTTTTCCTTGTACATTTGAATTTTGGCATATTCCTTTCTGCCCTAGCACGATTACCACATATCCTCATTCACATGTAATCAAATTTATTGCATATTATGTGACATTTCCCAGGCATATAAAACATGTCTTGAATGAATATAAGTTTATTTTAGAGACTTTTATATGCTTGGTGCTAGTTAAGGCCATTATAGATGTTTTTGGAATCTGTTGGACAGTTGAGTTTTCTCCGTGTAAAGTGATTTATTAAAGAAATTATATGATATTTACATCTTAAGAAGAGATAAAAAGAGAACTATTGTACTACAAAGGGTTGTTCTGCCCCCCTCTCCCCCCCCCCCCCCCAAAAAAAATTGAGAACTTTATTCGTCCTATTGGTTATCTGCTCTGTTTCAGAATCTGAAGTGTAGAGCTTTTCTCTATATATATTCTTACTTGCTTTTAGTTGCATCCAATTTTCACGACCTCCTTCTATGGCTATTGGTCAAGTAATTTATGTATTCCTGCAGCATAATCTCCATATGTCAGGAATCGCAGCTTTGTTTCATTTATATTATAAAATTTGCATCCGATGTTTGTTACATTTTTTGGACCAACAACCACGTTGCTTTAAGGCATGTGAGCATTGAAACCTTATGCAGACAATTACATGCTTAATTTTTCACTTCTATGTGCACTAATGTCTTTCTTGGTATGGCAAAAAAAATGTCTTTGTGGGAACTTGGGTTTTCCTATGCAAAATGAAGCCAGTACAATTGATATCTGGCTGTTATGTTTTGCTAGTAGTATATGTGTGACCAGAATATTATAAGTTGGTGAATAGTCTTACAAATGGGAGGGAGCTGTGATCATATGCATTATATACAATGCAGTTTATAATTAACGGATGAGAAAAATCCACCCAAAGCCACCTTTTGTATCATACATTCTATCATTCATAAATTTGTATTATACGTAAGTTTTTGTCACAACTTAGACTCTATTTAGGATTTCAATGCATATGTAAATCATTATACCAGTTGACTTTTCTTAAATGTCCAGATTTCACTGTTGTATAAACAGTTTCAATTGGACAGGAGTTAATTTGAACAGTTCATGTACATTAAATTTCACCGAACTTTTACCCTGACTTTCCGTTTACCAGCATTCACAACACCTACATAATACTATATAAAACTCATGCAAGTACTGGGGGTGATGAAAGCCTGAGTGGTCATCATGGACTAATCTTGTGTTACATTTGCATTTTTTCAGCTATTGGACTAACCTAGAGAAGATCAATAATTTAGAACATCTTAGGCAAATGGAAAACTCACTCAGGGAATCAATCAATCGCGTGTGTCTACAGAAGGTATAATTTTGTTTCATGTAGACTAGCCATATCGTTCTGTCATCTTCAAGTGCCTGATATACGCGGTCCATTAAATAATTATTGAAATATTAGGTTGGTAACATGCCTTAGAGGATCCATGCTATTAAAAGAGTTATGAATTATCGTATGATGTATCTTGACAAATTGTTTTCATTGGCAGGAAAATTTAGGAAAACACCAACTAATTTCACTTGAATGTTCTAGCCAGGTAGTAAATGCTTTACTCTCCTTCTCTCAATATCTCTTTTCCTTTTCTTCAGGATTAATCTTATTAGGGATAGTGTTGCTTCATAGTTACAGGAAGGGATGACTTTGCCCTTGATGATGGCTGGGCTGCAAGAATCCCAACCCCTGTCCTGGCTTTTGAATAATGATAACCATCAGTTGATGTTACCCAGTGAACCAAAATTTCTGCCATTTAGGTGGGTTAACTGCTATTAAGCGTCTTGCATTCTCAGTTTTGCATAGCTTTGTGCTACTTTGGTGCTAACAGAAGTTGAATTGATTCTTTCCTTGAAAGCTCTACTTTTTTAACCAGCTATTAGCTATGCTTTATAATTAATATGTTTCATTAGACTAATGATTTATCAAATTTTCTTCTTAAAACTGATAGGTGTTGCCTTGTGTTTCAATTTGTAATCTAATTACTGACTCAATTGTATAACATACAGTGATAATACCAATAGAGATGCTGAGTGCTCCGCTGACATTTCACTCCCAGGCTATTCTGGTTATTTTGGCAGTAGCAAACTTGAGGTTGGTGGCTCTCCCCAAGTCGCTACTTTGAGTCAGGGAAGTGATGCCTTGAACGAGTTAAATGGAACTGCTTGCTTAAATGTTCAATGTTGTGAGCAGTTTGCATACCCTCCTCCTCCCCCAGATAATGAGGAAGTAAAGCATCACCCAACAATCAACAGTAAACCAAACCCTTTGGATTACCAAGTTCATAACAGCTTTGATCTGCCCAGATCACTGTTTGAAACTGGAAATCAGTTCTGGAATTCTTCTACTGGGCCTTGTGGCATTGCCATGTATAATGAGAATGGCTACCATAGGGTAAGCAGTGCTTTTCTATTTGATTAGTTCATAGTCCACGGTAGATTTTGAATTTGCTAAAATTGCTCAAAAGGGGGTTGGGAGCAGGAGACATTCACCATGTTCACATTTTTTATGCTGGCTTTTGGTCTCTAGTTTTCTAGTAACCAAGTTGCCTTTGTTTGGTTTCTAATTTCCTGTATTTTGCAGTAACTGATTGGCTTTTACCGGCCATGTTAACTTTTGTCAATTGAGAAGGATGTTAACTGAAAGGACGTGACCAATGCTTGCAAATGAGTATCTCCACAAAAACCAGATTAGGTTTCCTCTCCGCCTATGGGATCAAATGTGTTAGCTGTATATATTGTATTGTATGACTTATAGGATGCAGTTTGGCCACATACAAATATTTCAGTTATCTTGACTGGCTTGTTTACTGGTAGATTTTTGGAATTGATTCAGTGATCCAAGCTGTAAATTTGAATTTTTTTAGAAAATGAAATTGATTTTACATATTTTGGGACTCTTAAGTGTAGTTGTATTAGAAAATTATTTCTTGAAGTAAAATGTTTAATTGCTAAGCAATGAGCTTGAAACTAAATAATAATAATAATAATAAAAAAAAAAAAACCATCGTAGTTCCGCTGTACATGAAAATAGTCGGTTCTTTACAATCATGCCCAAATCTCTCAAAATTCATCCACTCAGGGTTACAAGGGAACGACAAAAGGTTTTCATGTCATTGGTTACAAACCTAGTTGCCACTCAGTGTTTGGACGATGGTGTTGTGCCATGGGTCTGAGATATGCTGCAAGAGGTTGTCAAATGGTCCTTTGCCTGTCACGTTGTGCTGAACCAGAAATCCCAAGAATGCCAACATTGCCAGTCTCCCTATATACATAGATATAATATAAACATACAAGGTTAACTCAATTTCAGAAAGAAAAACTCTTGTGCAATACATATCTAGCAGGGAGGATAAAACATTTACCATTGGCAATTTCCTTCTCTTTAGCCTGCAGTGTTGGTGCAAAATTCAGGGGGTTAAAAATGCCACCAGGGTATCCAACCTCATTTGGGGGCAAGCTGTATTGCTTAAAGATGGGATCTTGGTTGACACTTCCAGGGTTCTTGATGTCCTGCCATCTTCTGATTTCGACGTAATGGAACAAAATGAACTCAATCACAAATAGGGTCGACGATGATGCGAAGTATTCTTCTTTCCCAGCATCGTACCATTTAGGGGCATTGATGATTCCAATTTTGGTGAGGACTTCTGGAAGCAACATTCCTGCAACACCCAACATGGCCCAACGTCCATTGACAAGCTCAGCTTGAACAAACCACCTCAAGTTCTCTGGATCCTCAGCAAGCCCCAGAGGATCAAATCCATTGTCACCAGCAAGACTAATTATTGCATAAAACACAAATATCAACAAGTTAATAATTATAGCCAATGGATTTTTCTAAGTTTCAGTCTTCACAAAACCAATTCCAAACTAGTTACTTTCATGGATATTTATTATATACCTGCCATTGAGGTAAGCTGGGGAGGCTAAGCCTGGTAGCCACTCTCCTTTCTTGGCTTGAACCTTGAAAGAGGTAGATGAAGGAGAAGACCCCATTGGTCTAACACTAACAGCCACTTCCCTGTTCAGTTTACCAGAAGAGCCGGTGAGGAACCTCGATTTAGAGGTACATGGCCGGAAAACGGTGGCAGAAGCCTGTGTGGTAACGGTGGCCATGTTTGGTAATGGTAGCAACTAGCAAGTGGTGGCTGTCAGTGGAACATGAAAATGTGGTTGCTGGTTTTGTGCATGTGGTTTCATTTCGTAATCATTTCCTTTCATATGCTTTCTTGTGGTTCTTGTGCCTTGTGTCTGATCGAGGTCGACCGTTGGTTCGCGTGATATTTGGGATCGGACGGTCCACATGCATTTTGGCTTATCCTTTTGTCTCGCTGTTATAATGTTATGGTATATCCACAAATCTACTTCTTCATTGTTGTTGGCTGGGGAAAGATAATGTGGGGTCACAACATGCCACGTCGGAATATCTTTTAAAGGTAAATTCACACAAGTAGGACTTCATCCAATCATTGCTAGACACCTGGCTGGGTCGCCATTCCATTCTAGCTAAGATATCCGCTTTTCCAAAGTTCCAAACCGTGATAGTCATGTTTGCCAAAGCCTATTTAGGATTTACACAACAATAAAGATAGAAATGCTACGCCATTGATTCGATGTATTTTGAGGGAACATTTTGGGTACTTGCTTCTGATTACTTGATAGTATTAATGATTATTTAAAAAGAATTCAATTCATATTTTAATAAGAATTTAATTTCTATTCACTGTCAGTTTAAATTTTTTTATACTGTCATCCAATTATGTGTTGTCAAATTATTAAAAGAGTTGACTATCACAACCACTACTTAGAAAGTCTAACTATTTTAATGATGTGTCAACACATGATTGAATGACAGTGTAAAAAAACTTTACACTGATAGTTGATAAAAATTAAATTCCTTTAATAATAAATACTTTAAGAAGTATTACAATAAACTCTTTATTGTTTTATTTGAAACGTCTTACCCTATTCTACAAAACAATTAAAAGAATTGTTTTCAGAAAAAAATTTGTTTTGTGCAGACTCTTTACTTGTGTTTATTTTTTATGGAATAAATTCTAATTCATAAAAAAAATTGAGTAAAATTTGAAAGAATTATCTGTCACTAAATAAATACTAATACTCTTAATTCAACTTTTTTTATTAAAAAAACAAACAAACAAACCAACTACACCACTAACATGTAAATTTCAAAATAAATTAAAAAACCAAAACCTTGCAAAAGTTTTCATTGTTTAAACTTTAAACCCCTCGAAGTTTTTCACGTTATTGTAGGATGAACAAGTTCTTCAAATTTTTTTGAAATCTAGGATTTTACATGCAATTTTTTTTATAAAAAAATTTGAGCTTGGCCCGTAAAACAATGGTGTTTCTAAAGTCTAAGTACGTGTTTAAATTAACTTTGAAAAATTGATTATGTATATAATTGATTTTAAAAAAAATCGATTATAAGAAAATTAATTTATGTTTGGATATGTTAATTCATAATCGATTTTATAATAAGGAGTTTTATTTGGATTGTACAAAAAAAATCATTTTTATGTATTAAATTATCAAAAGATGTATAAAATGTTTTAAAAAGTTATTTGATTGAGGGCAAATAAGTATTTATCTCTTAAAACTTTTAAATCAAATAATTAAAAGATTAAAATAACAACTTTTTTAAAAAAATTGTTTTTAGTTATAAAAAAATAATTTTAATCTATAATTAATTTTACACACTTTAAATAAACACGATAAATTTTAGATAAAACAATTTTTTTATTAAAAAAAACTGTTTTGAGAAAGAATTAATCTTTACCAAACATATTCTAACTCCAACTCCAACTCCGCCGCTGCTAGAGCACACTGAATGCTTCTAATATTTCAACAACTGCTCTTCTTGTCTTATGTTTCTAATAAAAAAAAATCCCTTCTTTTTTTTTATTTTAAATCTTGTAAAAATGGAAACATATATCACGTGCTTTTCCCTGTATAGAGCGACCCCTTCTTATATGTCATATAAAAAAAGATATCTTCTTATATTATTTTGAGCAATTGAATATGCTCCTTGACATAAAACGCTCACATTATATTAACATTAGCAATAACAAAACTAGATAGAGCTTGTGTAATATGGAGAACACCTCTCACTAGTCACTATATTGTATACTTAATAATAGTTCATAAGGGGATTGTTTCCTTTGAACTTATTTTCACAATGTTTTTGTTTTTGTTTTTGTTTTCTTTTTGAAACTTGCTTGTTTTAGGTCCGGCAACATGGTCACAGTCACCGGCCAGTGCTTGCTCAGGCTGTTGGGGGATGGGCAAACCATAATGTTTGACTGCAGCAAGGAAAAGGCAGTTTTCTCACCCAAAAATGGAATCAATCACAGAACAGGGTAAGGGCAAGGGCTGACTCGCTCTATTCATCCATGTCTTGCATTTATTCTTACACACACAATCAGCTACTTAAGTTGAATACAATGACATACGGAAGCAAAAATGCTTCTTCTTTTCTTTTCTAATCTATTCTTTTATGCTAAGCTACCAACAAATACCATGCTTTTCATTTTCGATTTGTGCATGATACATAACAAAATTAAAAATTTGACAAATGTTACAATAAAGAAAGACTGGCGGGTGGTAAACTCGTACCACTGCCATCTAAACTGTCTCTGCCTTTTTCAATAAAGAGCAGAACAGAATTCTTCACAACACAATTTAAATGACCAGGACCATCTTAAAATAAGCCCCTCATTCGCTCTTAATAACTCACTCCTATATCATGTTACTCTTCTATAATACTACACTAGTGCTATACTACTAATCATAACTAATATAGTAACTTTAAGTACCAGCACTTCCAATGACTAATTGTAGAGGGTTTATGTTCTTCTGTGTTCCTTAAGGAAATTGCTGGCCTGTGAAGGTCTGGCCAAAGGACCAGCCGGCAGGGGCAACATTGTAAGAGACCGAGGTGCGCCCGTCGCTAGCGGTAACCTTAAAGGAGAGGCTTTGTCCATTGAGGTAAGCGTTGCTTTGCCAGTTCTGACCCCAGTTCCTGGACATTGGTTGCCAATTAGTTCTTGAACCTTTGATGGAAACTGCATGAACATCACCAGCACCACCAACGTTGGTGATTAGGACTAGGTTGAAGTAAGAATGGCCATTGATGGTGAATCTGACGCCTCCTCTCTTTTGGCATGGGACCCTACGTTATCACACAATAAAAAGGAGAATCAAATGCTTGGTCAAAACAAGGACAACCCAGGCAAAGTAAGGTATCAATATTAAAAGGGGTGTGGACTGTTGAGTGTCCATCTTGGAGAGGAATAGATTCCTACAAATCACGAGAACATCAACATGGCAAATATATATGGTCATGTATTCTAAAAAATGAAGATTCTTTTGAGAATAAGAATCTAAGAATCCTCAGATCAAGTCAACTGTTTTGGATGGAAAAACCCTGAAGGCTGGACCAGAGAATTCCCTCTCCCAACTCGCCTTCAATACTTCACCTCACCAACTTTTCAGAGACATGCTTGGATAGGAAATACCTAAATAGTAGTGTGCTGAGATGTGTCTTATAATAAGTTGCACAAGAATTCTATACTATACTCTTATATCACAAAGATAGGTATTACTTATGTAAGAAAAATCTTTTAACAAGAAGGACAAGAAAGAGTAACGCTCTGGTCACACATATGAAATAAAAATCATATCAATAATCTGCAGATGATAACTGTAAATGTGTATAATTATATGATTGTGAACCTAACGTTAATAAAATGCCTTAAAAAACAAATCCGCCAAAAAAAATGTCTTAAAAAACCTTAATGAGAACAATGGAAAAAATACCTGTGAACGGTGCCTAGATGTGTCAAAAATAACAATTACCAGATTTTGTTTTATTAGGCATTAAATGACTAGAGGAGTGCAGACATAATCTTAAATCATTTTATAAAATTTTATAACATATCCTGAAAAGATTAGGAAAAGACCTTGAATAAAATAGTTAAGACAAAGTCAACTACCTTCTGTAAGCAACGGGTACTATGCCAGCTCTGAATTGAGCTATTTGTTGGAAGACAGGCTGAGAGAGATCAAAATGGTGAAGGGGAGGGTTGCACCAACCACCTGCATTATTTGGGAGGGCGTTGTTTGGTGGGCAGAAATTGGTGGCAGTGACCACAATTGAGCCCGGTAGGCACCACCTTTGGTCATTAACACACTTAATCTCGAAACAAGACCCACAGCTCAAACCATTGTTGAACAAGGCCGTGCTCAAAGCAGCCGTGTCAGTGCCATAGCCTTGACTATACAGGTTTCCATATCCACAAGCTCCACCTGCAACAAAGCCCAAAATGGACAGTGTTGTTATTCCCACATCACTTTTGTGGTGTAAAGAATTACACCATTTCAACTCTTGTACATGAGACTCGTCATGTATGGGGCTCTATGCAAGGATCAATGGCGGAACTTGAGAAAAAATATGACTAAACACTCATTTTAGCCCTCGTCTTGTAATAATTTTTGACATTAAATTATTAATATTAAATAAAAATAATATTAAATGATTAATTTGATATCAAAAATTGAGATTTAAAGAATGTATTTATTATTAGATGATCTAATTGATAACAATTGTATATTTAAATAATCAAAATAGGGTTTACTCAAGAAAAAAAATATTGAGGTGCCGAAATAATGTTCTATATGTTTATACTTGAAAAAAAGTATATATATCAAAAATTTAAAGTAAATCATTAACTATCCTAAGAGAAATCATGTTTACACCAAAAAAAATATAGAGATTAAGGGTATGCTTGTTCGAAAATGTGAAAAATTGGAAGAGGAGATAAGTAATTTGATTTCACTAATTGTTGCTTGACAAAAAGTAAAAAAGTCACTTACGATTCAATTCTGTAGTATTAGAATGGCTTAAATTTATAAGGTCGTGTTTGAACGAGTGTTTAAATGAATTGAATTATATTTTCAATCATCTTACACTTAAGCTCTTGGTACACTCTTAAAAATAGGATGAAAAAGTCATGGATGAGTGTTCAATTTCACATAAAACTCATCCCTAAATTTTTGAACTCATTAACCTCATTTTAAGGGTGTACCAACTGACCGTAAGTGTGAAACGATTTTCATTTTAAATTTTTAACACATTTTATTTTAATTATATTTGAGGGTCAAATAATTTGTATTCTTCCATATCTTTATTCTTTAAGAATTTCAAACAATTTTTTGGGAGCTATGTTTCTCTCTATTATCATGAAATTGAGCCAATTTTTATTTTAAAAAAGTATAAAATATAATAGAAAAGATGTGATCATGTGAACGAATAATTTTTTTTAGCAAATGAGTCAGACTTAAACCTACTTATTGTGTGCCATTAACAGTAAATTGTCACTTACCCATTGTGCCAGTGGCATCACCCCCTCCATAGAAGGTTGCATGAGCATCCATCCAACCATCACCGTACGCATAAACACATGATCCCACGGAGAGAAACCCCACCAAGAGAAGCCCCAAAGGCGCCATCTTTCCTGCAGATAGTAGTGAGTCTTCTGCAATATAATTACTAGCTCCCAAGTTTAAACAGAGTAGCACCTTAATAGAGATAGAGGAAGAGAAACAGAGAGGTTGTGAGGAAAAGAAGAGGCGCATAGGTGGGGAATAAATAGATGCTGCGGGCTCGCAAAGAGGGCTTTTGCTTAGCCAACGTAATATCAACTAACTGACACAATTGTGAGGTGTGGGGACCCTAAACCGCCGAGTGTAGCTGTTTTATTTTTGTGCAGGGACAGGTCATTTTTCCTGAAACCACGTGGTTTTGAGCCCTTTCCGTGTGTGTTTGTACCCAAAACTCAAATAGAGTTTGAGTTTGCTGATGTGCAAGTAAAAACCGTCGTTGCCACAAGAGGGCAACGAGCCAAGGACAGATTTCCTTTACAGGTCACTAGTTACCAATGGTAAGTTACCATTGCTTGTCGACCGTCAACTAGCCCTTGCTGCTATCATAGTTGTCTTCTCGCTTGCTATATTTGGTCAAATTTTTACCAAAGTGAGAGAATTTAGACTTTTTTTTGAAACATTTAGACCACACATGCAGGTCAGAGCATATGGCAAATATAAAAAGTAGATTACATGTTTTCCAAGATAAATAATGAAACAAAAGATTCTTAGTTAACTGTTTGAAATTAAAGTATTGAAATCGAGAAAACGACCATAACCTCTCTTAATCAAAGCAAAAAAATATTTAATTAACCACGCCAACCGAAAGAGCTCTTAAAATAAACTTTCCGAATGCATGAGCGCTGATATTATATACGCAATCTGCTTTATCTCATTATTATTGAATATTGACATCCATAGTGTTTTACCAGAAGGTGGGAGAGCGCGTATTGAGCTAAGTAAATTTGATTGTGGTATAAAAGAAACAATTAATACCTCTCACCAAACAGGGCTCCGTCCAAAAGCACATTCAAAGTTCAAACCAGCCAACTTCTGGGTCTTCCATTTTTACATTCACATTGTGATTGTGTTACTAGCAACGATTGAATTTCACTCATATTAATTTATTGCGTTAGGCTTGAGTTGTACACACAGAAAACCACAACCACCTCTTCACAACTCAATCAATGTTATAGCATGGTAGGTTGCAAGCTTACAAAAACAGTTCCCTGCTTTCAGACATTAAAAAAATGAAAAAGAAGGAGGAGTAGGAGAACTGAGATAGGGTACGTAACACAGCACGTGGGTGAGGCGGTGGGTGATGTTCGTTCGGTCATGTCGTGAAGTAACATTGGGAGGACCAAGAACAGCCCAATCTCATTTATTATACTTGCATTTCATTCAATGCCAATTGGTTCTTTGAAAAGCTGAAATCACAAACTAGGAATTAAAGTTGAAGTGGCATGTGGAAAATATTCGTAACTAGTTTATTATTCAAAAAGCCGAAAACAATTCCTTAGCCATATGACTGGTACTTTTTCGTTATGGTTTATAATATGGTCCATATTTCATAGTCTATATCTTCCACTTGAGTTCATAAACTTTCTAGCTCCACGGTGAAAATTTCAATTGTTTCTTACTCTCTTCTGCGATTCTCTTCTGATGAGAGTTGTCAAATCGTGAATCGAATTTTGAAAAGCCTATGTTTTAAGTCGTGAATCGCAATCGTTTTAGGATTTATGATCAATTATGAAACATAATATAAAATATTTTTTTTACATAATGAAGCATTAAAAATCTAAATATTAACATTTTAAAGTCATTTATCTCAATATTGACCTTGAAACTTTTATTTTGTTTTTTTTTTCATATATGACCCATTATACACCGATTAACTAACACAACAGACAACAAATGAAAACAAATAAATAAAAAATACCAACAGAAGCTTTTTATTTTTGGTTCATTAGGAATCGAACCTACAACATCTACCCAAACCCCCTCCCACCCCAACCACTAGAGCTAGACTTAGGTGGCGCAAAAGCTAAAAGATGGTGCGGTGAATCTTAGAACATGCAGTGGACCAGCAAGCAAAGAAGACAACACACGGGTTCAATGGGGGGAGAGGTAAAGGGCGGGAGAACAAAGGGAAATAGGGCAACTTTCTGTAATAGTGGCAGGGAGGAGAAGTTTCGACACTTTCCCTCCCTTTTCTTAAAATAATTTGCAAGAAAAAAAAATTAAAAAAAAAGTTTTTTCAACCCGGGTCGCACAAAACCCGACCTAGATCTTCGCATGACCCATTTTGTGTGAGAATCGCTTGGGTCGCTGCTATCTTGCGATTCCGACAATTCAATGACGATTTGGCAACCAAACAATTCTATTTTGCGATATGTGTCGTTGGGCTTCAGAATCGCATCGAATTGCAATTCATGCGATACTACACTGCTGCTTGTATTTACGACCATTCTTCTTGTTATGAGTATTCAATTGACCAATATCAGATATATTAGTATAGATTTTTCTCTTTGATAGCTTGGTCGCTACTCTTCTTGGGTATAAAGAACAAGACGATGACATAGTTCCTACTCTTATAATTGGGTGTAGAGAACAAACGATCGATGACATAGTTCTGAAAGTATTAAAATGTTGACAAGATAAAGTATGTTCCTTATTTATAAAGATACAATTTGGAAAAAAAAATTAACATTTTTGTTGATAACAAAGATAAAATGCTTGTTACAAACTATAAAAGTGCTTTCTTTCTGATTTCTAAATATCAGAATGTTGAACCGTGAAAGAAGTTCACATTTCCTTTGGTTGAATGAAATCGTATCAGCTCTTCTTCTTAAGGTAAAAAATTGAAATTAAAAACTAATACCAAAACAAAACTTAAGAGACCAAAAAATAAAAATGTATAGCCGACTTACTATAATAAGAGTAAAAATAAAAAGGGAAGGAAATGTATGAGAAGAAGAATGCCGATGCAATTGAGCAATATGGATTATTCTAAATATTGGATTTGGATCCTCTAAAATAAGGAATATATTTTAAATAGTGAATTGCAAAATAATAACTATTGATGAGAAAATTAAAAGATACACTTTAAAAAGTAAAGTGTAAAATAATAACTATTTATAAGAAATGTAAGTCATTTATTACATCCCCAATGCCTATTAAGCTAAGTAACATTATAATTTACTTATTAAATTGACAACGGCATAAGTTGTAGTGGCAAAACCACATTTGACCATTTGGAGAAATTTTTATTTAATATGAAAGTAATACACCATTCAATTAAAATATAGCTCATGACTTAAAACTTTTTTTTTGACAGAGCTCATGACTTAAAACTTAAATCTGTACCATCATTAATTGTATACCACTTTATAATAAAATGCAAGTCATTTATTACATTATTTTCATAGTATATAATCATAGTATATAAAAATTACTAAAAACAATGACCACGTGTTTTTCATTAATGCCTAATCGTTTCAGTCTTAGTGGTGCAGGGTTTTGAAACTATTCCAACCAATAAATTTGTAATTTAATTGGCAATAATAAACACTACAAGAATTTCACAGATTAGCTAGGGAAAAATCGGTAGCTAATCCCTAGCTAATCTGTAGCTAAAAAGTGTAGCTACGGATTAGCTAGGGATTAGCTACCGATTTTTCCCTAGCATAATCTGGGTAGCTAATTTGCTATGGAAATTTTTAGTAGCTAATCCGTAGCTAAAATAAGATAGCTACAGAAATTCCATAGCTAATTCATAGCTAAAATTCTTTGAAAAAATGCTTCAAATTCCCTAGCTATTTAGCTATGGAAAATCCCTAACTAATCCCTAGCTAATTTGCGGTTAAATTTTTTTCATTCCTTAGTTAATCCCTAGCTAATCCGTAGCTAAATTTTAATTAAATCCTAGCCAATTCATAGCTAATATGTAGCTAATTCATAGCTTATTTTTTCACTCCCTAGTTAATCCCTAGCTAATCTCTAGTTAATTCGCAATTAATTTTTTCATTTCTTAATTAATCCCTAGCTAGTCCGTAGTTTATCTATAGTTAACCTATAGTAGTTAATCCCTAACTAATTGTAAAAGAATAAAAAATAATAATTTTATTTATTATGATTTACCAAATTAAACATGCATAAAAATATTTGAAACATACACATCCAGCCAGTAAATTATGCAAAATAATGAAATGTCATAATTGTATTAGTAACTTCCAAATTTATATAATAAGTTTAAACAAGTTCTACAAAAAAAAAGAAGGAAAAACACAAGTAATCAATCTAAGTCTACGCCATCAACTTCACCATCCCCGTGATCCCCTTCATTTGCTTCGCTTTGCGATGTTGCCTGTGACGCAAAAAGTTTGACTCGGAAGTTAGGGATCTAGGATAAAGATAACCAATTACCAAAACCAAAAAACAAGGAATGAAATTTTAATACTGACCTTAGCGGAATGTTTTGCAAGAGCTCCATTAAAGGCAACCATACCCTCACAAACAAGTCATTTTTTCCCTCGCCTGGTGCCTAATGGGGAGAATCTATTAACTACATGCATGCAAGTAAATTCAGAAAATTCATTGCATTGCACAACATAAAATGCTAAAAAAAAATTTAAAAAAATTCTGAGCTTGGCCAATGGCCAGAGAATAAATTCTATACTTTTTTTGGAGGGGGCTTATTTTACTCTTTTTTATGGAATTATTATTTACTTCCCTAACCAAGGTGTGATAATTTCCCTTTTGATACGAATTTGTTCTTCACGCACTGAAAATCATATGGATGCTAGAGAATTAGGGGTGTACCCCATAACCAAAGTTCAGAGTCCCATGCTGACTCCTTTTGCATGATGAATACAAATGTAATTCAGAAAAGTTGAAATAATTGTACCCAAAAAAAAAAAGGAGTTGAAATGAAATCATTTATGAAGTAAAGAAATGGTTTACCAGAATGTATAAGAACTCTATATATAACCTGCTTTATCAGTAGGGAACATCACAGAACAATCTGCTATGAGAAGTGAGGGGGTGGCACTCTAGCATAAACTCTTCTTTCTTTAAGGGAAGTCTTTCTAAAAACTACTCTTGATAATGATTAATATTATCCTATATTAGTTAATATTTGATAGATACAACATTGCTTCTAAGCTTGGATGGTATATTAAAAAAAACGATTGAGAAGAGAAAGGATTAGTGAAGCAACCAAATAGAACCACTACAAAAACCACTAGCAAATTAATCCAATCATGCATAGACTTACCATATAACTCCTGTAAATTTCTACTTCTGTATAAAATGCATAAAAAAAATTATATTGTCATCCTCAAATCTCCTAAAACTAGTCCTGAACACTACCACCCTGTTTTTGGCAACTATATTGGACAACATTAACCTCCAGAAAAAAAGAAGTGAAATACTTGTTGGCTTATGAGGTCAAACATTGGTAAAATGACAGGCCTCTAGGTTCCAAATCCAATAGTGCAAAACGAAGATAAGTGCCATTTTGTATTTTGCAAAAATATAAGTTCCAAATGCAAGCTTTTTACCTAAATGTTTTTACCGAAGTGCTTGAGCAATGGAGTTCCTATCAAATATAAAGCATGTACCATTTAAGGAGCCCAATAAATAGGTTGAGACTAAGATAAGCGGCGTACCAATAGGCTTAACATGTCTCCAATAGCTTTCAGATTAGGGGTGCACAAGAGGATGCCTATATACCTCCAAAGTTAATGCAAGCATAATCCTGTCAATAAATTAATTACAATGGAACAAAACTGCCTTAATTATTTAATTTGCTCAACCAAATTTGTCAATTCATTTATCTCATTTATCTAATAGTTCCATGCCACATAGTCAACCATGAGGTGTGCTTGTAATGTAGGGCTCCAAATTATATTAAAAGTATCTTATGATAAAGGTTAAACTAATGCCTAAGTAAGAATTAGTAACACACATAAAAGTGTGAAACTAACTTATATAACCTTACCAAAAAAGTTTCATGCCCCATAGCTATAGAGAACTTTTTAGCTCGAGATCAAGGTCTTGCAATGAATGCCTCAATTGAGAGAAGAGAATGGACGGGATTATGGTTAAAAATCTATAATTGGATCAAATTATCCACCATCTTATTTTTATTTTTACAAAAATTTATGGATGGATTGAGCAATAATAATATCAGTTTAAAGTGAAAGAAAATGGATCTAACTAGAGGTTGATAGGGTAGAAGTATTAAAAAAACTCAATTTTAAGACATTAGCAGAAAAATTTAATATAAAAATTATAAGCTCAAATAAATAAATTTATTTTTATTGAAATTAATTAATTGACTCCCATGTAGTTATTTAATAATTTGTGTCATCCACGTTAATAGACAAAATAAAAATAAAAATAATCTCATTTAAATATAGTTAAATAATTAATATATTATACACATCTATTACAACTCAAACTATATTTTCGTTACTGATTATTTTCTTTATTATTACTTCCAACTTATAAATGCAAAAGCTCATGGCATTTGTGTAATAATGAGTAATAATAACGTAAGCTAACTTTAGTCTTTTCATCATTCACATACCTCTTTTTTTAGTTTTTCTTTATTTATTTATATTATTAGATTTATTTTTTTAATGGGTAGTTCTACAGAATCTAGAGCTAAGTAGTTATTCCAAAACTTGGGTTTCAGGTAACAGAGTATAGCAAAATGATAACAACCACAACCCAAGAAAACCCAAGCGTCCACCAAGGCCCTAGGCAATTGGCGAAGAAAACAATAAAAAGATAATACAAATATAATATAGAAAAAAGGGTCTAATTTGATAAGGGAAATTTTGCACGTTACATAAATACCCATCACAAATTTCTCAATTATATGGTTACCACTTTGCAAAAGTTTCAAACTCGATGCAAGTGGTGTAGCAGAAAGATCAACTACAGCATAATGGATTATAATAATGATAATTAAAAAGGGCCACTTTTTATCAAATTTGACATACATAAAATAGAAATCAAGAAGCTGAAATCATAAGGGGAAAGGGAAAGTAATCAGAAACGAAGTTGGGCACAATAAAAATCAAACCTTTTCTGATCAAAATCATCATAGCATGATTAAGCAAATAGTAACAGCAGAAAACAAGGTATCAGAGCTATGAATATGATCATTACCACTGTAGCTAGAATAGAGGAACAAAGGTTATATCTTTGTTTTCTTTTTTCTTTTTCCAACAGAGGTTTGGTTGTGCTTCTCTGCTATTGGGAACGTGAGGAGGAGAAGGTCTAAATATGGAAAAGAGGGGAAGAAAAAGGAAGGAAGCAAGGAAGGAATAGGAAGAGGGAGAAAGACGGTAACCAACGTGTATGATGACATGTGTAATACGATCAAAGGTTAGTTTGACTCATTATACCAACAAAAGCCAAGTTAAATATAGAATATGAAGATATAGCAATTACTGCAAGTCCTTTTTGTAGAAAGAGAAAAGAACATTCTTATAATAATTTTTCTTATGCAAGTCCGAACTGCTACTAAAGAAAGAAAAAAATTTCCTCTTGGATATTGATTTGGATACCTTCATATAGAAATTTGTAAGCTTTACAACACAGTACTATAGCTAGTACATGGAGATAATTTTCTATAAGAAAATATAATTCTTTATAGATTAAAATTTTAGTGCCTGAGTACTAAATAGTATATAGTATATTCCCAGTGCTGTAGCATTAAACTTATTGTCATTTAGCTCAGAGCATTATATAGTATATTCCCAGGAAGATGAAATGTTGAAGTACAAAATAATGAAAGAAACCAAATGTTTGAGTTATCACACAACCGAATGCAAGAAGACATCTTGGCATGCAAAATACACTGCATTCTTTATTGAATGGTATAAATCTATTTGAATAGCATGTTCCAGAAAAATTAGAGAGCTATATTCATCAACATATTCTGCAGGACTGCAAGAATAAGCAAGGCAACTTACAAGTTAATCCTTTGGCTTACTTGCTTTGTCCTTGTTTCTGTTCCCATATATCAAACCCGTTACCTGTAAATCAAATTAAAAACTAAGTCGTAGACTAGCTAAAAGTACACGAAAGGCATCACATTAATTTGAGTACTTATAAACATATTAGAAATCACTACTAAAATCTCAAAACATAACTAAATTGACATGAATTTAAACATTATACAATTGAGACACCTAATTTTACAAATGGTATTAAGTAAACTGAAGCAAGCAAGAAGGGAACTTAATTTATAAAACACATTCAACAGCTTCATAGATTTCATACCTTATTTGCAATTGGAGCGTGTGCAAGGTAAGGTTTTTCATTGCGTAGATGATGGAAACCATAAGCTACGTGGGCATCCATTTCTGTAAAATATAACATGAAACTCAAAGAATGCTCACAAATACATATTAGAGATTCATTTAAGGAATCTGAAAAGGTTTCTATACCAAATCAACACCCAAAGCCAAGAAACTCATAACATTTTGAGTCTCTTTATTACACACACACACAAATAAGTATTACAGCTTATTGTCCTGGTTCATGCCAGATACCTATAGTCAAGAAGGATGTAAGTTTGTGTGTACACGTACCTGTAATCATCATGCTTCTCGAAGAACATTTGCCATAAACAAGCAAGTTAAATTGCTGATCTAAAATAGATGAATGTTAGCATACACTTGTGGACTCAACTCTCAAATTAATTTGGGTGGACAATAGACTAAGACAAGTGAGCTTGAAACAGGGATCAACTATGAATGACACAAAGATAATAAAATAATAATTTACTGCATATATATATATATATATATAAAGAATGTGGTGCGTGGTGTACGCTGTGCATGTGTGTGTAAGTATTACTCATGAGCTTGCCAAGTGAATTACCATCTCAACCAGTTAACAAGATAATACAGAAATAATAATTTACTGCACAATAGATAACATAAAAGACTAAATAATAATTTTCAACATCCTTTCCATTGAGTTTTGATACCTATCCATCAATCCAAGATACCTCAGGGTCTTTAATCCAAACATGAGAACCCACAATAATATATTTGACGATAGAGATAAACAAATCTCATAGAGGTTCTAACTAAATATTTTTAAATTATCTTATGTGCAAGATAAGCTGACAAAAAGTTTATATATTTTTGTCCCATGAATGGACAAAGATTAATAATTCTAAACTAAACTAAAATAAATCATGAATTGATGCAAGTTTCTTCCTAATAATCAGACCTGTGATACCTACCACATAGCAGAATGTTTTGCCACAAAATATCATGAATAGTAGCGTAACAACCAACCAAATACCACATAGCACAAAAGTAAGATTATCATAAGACGAAATCGAAGAACTTACCCGGAATTGGAAGAAAGATCGAATTTCAAAACGAAAACTTTGAAAAGGGGAAAATGTCCTCTCTCCATTTTTTATTCCTTCGTCTGCATCAAACCATGGACTCAACTTCAAATTTTTACCAGAAATCCAACAAAAATCAAGCAATCAGAAAAAAAAAAAAACCAACATAGAAATTGAATGTTTAAGGCGATGAAATGGAGAAGATAGAGAGTGCAAGAAAGCATAGAGAAAAAGGGTTAGGGTTCTTACCTTAGACAAAGTAGTGGATTGTGCAAAATGGTGGAGAGAGTTTCGATTCTAGATATATATAGACGAAGGTTTTGCATCTCCCAAATTCTTTCATAAGGTCTCGCAGGTTGGGAATTGGAATCAGGTGAGGGTAATAAATTTGAATTAAAACATTTAACTAGGGATTAGCGTGAGGATAAATCCCTAGCTAAATAAAAAGCTTTAAAAGTGTTTCAGCGAGGGAATAATCTCTAGTGAATTGACTTAGCTACAAAAATTTATTTAACTAGGGAAATTCAGTAGCTAAGTTACAGCTAATCTCTTATTATTCATTTGATATTATTATTTTTTTCATTTTATTATTTTAGCGAGGGATTATTTTTCCCTATCTAATCTGTAGCTAATTAGCTACGGATTAGCTACAGAAAATTTCCCTAGCTAAATTTTGTAGTTAATTTATAAAATTCTTGTAGTGAAATGTTGATGTTGAAAATTCGATCCTCCATTCAATTACTTTTCTCCTTACCAGGAACTTACACTTCTAATGTAACAAAAGAAAAAAAAATAAACTTTTTCATTTTTAATAGTACCGAAAAATCCACCTTGCATGGCAATTTAGAAACAACGTAGATGAGCAAAGAGACGAGTCCTATCTAGCTAGCTCCTATATATGTGCATGTGATACAAATATAGATGGAAAAAGAGACAACCCCTCATTTTTATGGACGGTCGACAACACAAAACCCACCTCAAACAAGATAAAGTCTGGAATCACTTTGACTCATCAAGAATCAAAGTCTGAGTAGATCTCCACCGTCACTTTAATTCTTCATGCACCTCTTCCTTGTTTTAATTACTTTGGTAAAGCATCACTATATATACGTCTTTCTCTTTACTTTGGCTAGAAGAAAAGAATCATCATATACTGATATACATATATCACCATATCTTTTAGTAATGCTAGCTAACCTAGCGGTGCTCCTTGTTTTATTCTAATGAAACACAAGCAAACACTATCTTAATCATAAATAAATATCTATAGTACTTAGTATTTATACAAAACTAGCAGTGACACTTGCATATAGCGAGTGTGAATAGAAGTGGAATAAATATTAAGATAGATATATAAAGAGGGAAAGAGGAAATGTTGAATTTATTTTTAAAAATATTTTTATTTATTTTAAAATTAAATAAAAGACAATGAGAGGATTTGAAAGAAACATACATATAAAACAGGCATTAATCGATCTCAATCTATCTGCCATCAACAAAATAGACTAATCTGCAAATCGCTGCATCATTGTTTTTCTCTTCTAATTAAGTATCCCGTGCTTGGAGTAGTGCCAGCACCATGCCATGATTGTTCACTTTCAACGTGTTTATCAACAAAGATCGGTAAATCAAACTACGAAAGCTACCTTTGCTCCCTTTATCTATAATGACAAAATATTTGGCAAACTAAGAGGCACTAGTGTATATGCTGATAGCAAAATCGCAACATAAAAGATGTATGTGTCTAGTTATATACTCGCTTTCTTGTCAATAGATGTCACAAACAGTGGCTCATCATAGCTAGTGAAAAGTAACGTTTTCCGAGTCATCGTCGTTATCAAAATATATGTATGTAAAAACGGCGGGACGCTTGTATGTCTTGCAAGACATTTTTTTTTTGGTAGATAATATGTTTTTAGAGAAAAGTATTTTATTTTAGTTTATAAATTAAATTAATTAATATTTTTCATATTATTTTGATACTTTATATTAATAATTAAATTAATTTAACTCACAAAATAAAATTAAATATTTTCCTTTTAAGTTACACAAAAATATTTTTCTCTCCATTATTATTGTTATTTTTTAATTTCGAAGGAGACGAAGCCCAAGGAAAGACAAAGAAACCTAGCTTACAAAACTGGGTCATGACGCCCAGTGACATCATCAAAGTCAGTAAAGCAAGCTTAGTAGGAGGGTTCTGCGGCTCATGCAAACCAAAGTCTGGACGAGACAAACTGAAATTAGCCAACCAATCAGCACATCTATTGTCCTTCCTAAAGGTATGAGAGAACCACAGCCCATCCAGACGACGAATGTAGCCTTTATTCCAAAACCAATCTGCGCCTCTAAGGATCCCTCCACGCCCTGCCTCACCTAGATTGCCCCTAGAACCACCATCCCTGTTCCCCCCCCCCCCCCTCCCCCGGGGGGGGGGGGGGAAGAGATCCGTTTGTTATCAAACTATTGTTTCTAACCCATTTTGTGATCTTTAATTTTCTATATATGAATTATCACAAATCAAGCATAAATTATATGTTAGTTGGCTAATTGATAAATTTTATGTAATAGCTACAAAGATTTGACATTAAATCTCTCCATTCATAAGGGATATAGGAGCCTTTTAGAGAAGTGAAAGGTTTTCAGTAATTTGTTGTGTAACCTATACTCATAGTTGTATAATTCGGATTGGAAACCTGATGACTTGAGTCCTTAACCAATCCAGTTGAACATGCTAACCCTTTTTTTGGTTAAACCGATTAAAATTTGGTGAATTAGGTAAAAATTAGAAGGAAAGAAAAAAAAGACCGCTTGAAACTGGGTAAATACTGAAAGAAAGAAAAAATTCTATCAAACGGGAAAAGAAAAAACTGGTGAGATTATGTAATTTTTTTAAATGGGCCCAGTGGTGCTAGTTTAGTAGGCTTGTATTTCGTTGAATTCACATATGGGCTTGCATTGGAAAGTGTGATGCATTTAAGTAATCACTGGACCTGAACCGTTGAGTGGTATACTTACAAGCAACCCAATTCATTAAGTACCCAATTTCTACTCCCATTACGGTTATACCCAGACCTTCATCCAAACAAGAATTTTTTAATGTGAATATTCATCTAAACCGGACTATCATCTATTTTGAGTAGTCTAAGCTACAATATCACAATTATTTATTTATTTATTTTAATGTGGCATTGATTATTCACAATCATCTATTTTGAGTAGGATAAGTCTACAATATGACTTTTTTTTTTAATGACGTTGATACAATATGTGAGTTGGCTATGTGTCTACCGTTTAATAAAGATTTATTTAAACTTAACTGTTGCAACTTATTAGTATAAAAAGTTGTTACAATTTAAACAGAATCAGCATTCTAGCCTGATCCTGAGCTAAAAATATTGTCTGGTTAAATGTATCAATCCTAATTTGACAGCCCTAAATATAAGACTTTTACGTATAAAAAGTATTAAAAATAAATAAATTTAATAGTTATTTCATCGAATAATTCACTGAACAGGTGTTTTCGAAGTAATTTAGAATGATCCGTAATCTAACACCATGGGCTTTGAGCCCAAAAAAACAATACCCACATATCAACGGTCACGATTTCATGCCTCTGTGTATGAGAACAATAAGTCTCAGATACCCTAATTTCTCTGATTGTCGCTCTCTCTATATATAAAGTTGATAATCTGAAACCCTAATTTCCACAGAAGAATCTAAAGCCGTCAAGGGTTTTTCCTCTTCTGACGAGGTTCGCTAGCGATTCGACTTTTCTTTTTCTCTCCCAAGTTTTTTTTTTCACATTTGTTATTCCCTTCGGTTGTGCCTATGATGGGTTTAAATATACTCCGAGATTTATTTCAATGACATCAATTTTGACCTGAGGCACTGACTTTATCTCCATTTTTTTTATTAGTTCAAAAGCATATGAAAATGCTGAAAGGGTTTTGCTTGAGCTTGAATAGAAGCCCCATAGATTGAACTGATATTAATTTTTAATTGCTAATTCATATCATCTGACATAGAATGTTTGAAATTCATATGCTGCATCTGGGCTCAAGCTTTTTTCTTTTCATGATTATTATGGATTTTCCTTTATTTTCCTGCTTGAGTTGTAATTGCAATGTCTGGGTTCTCGTTTAGTGCAATTTTGTTTTTGTAACATATGCTTAGCCCTTATCTGTTTTCTACTGCAAAATCCATGCTTCTAGCTTGCAATTGCATTTCTTATACGCAAATGATGATAACATAGACAGGGACATCTGCACTCCAAAGGAGATTGATGACTTCGTCTAATGGGAATCTCTTTGATGCGTTCTTACAAATTCAATCTGTTTGTGATCTTTTTTTTTTTTACTATTATGTGTTATTTAGAGTTCAGACATAATTAGTTCACATAATAACTCCCGCGTTCTTTTCTGGAATGATTGTTTGGGTGTGGCTTGTAGAAATCCTTGTTATCTACTGTTTCACTTTTTGTACCGTGATTAAAACCGTCACTAGGCGCCTTATTTGATAGGGTAATGTTACTTGCTCACTACTTTTGTATGCCTCTATCTATATGCTTACTAATTAGTTGTAACTCTTATAATTATATGTTTATACCTTTTAAACTATGATGTCAAATTTGTAATGTTATTTGGCACGTATTAACATGGGTTACTAGTCAGCATGACATTTATTACTAGCCAGTATAGTGTATAGAGAGGTGTAAAAGAAGTGCAAGGAAACATTAGTGTGTAAATAGCATTCATCTATTGATAGATACTTGGAGATCAGTTTTTTAATTCGTTTGTGTTTTGTCTGTGATTAGATTTTTCTGCTATTATACTGTGTGCAAGTGACCATAACTTAGACAGAAACATCAGCACTCCTACTAAGAGAATGATGATTTGTCTTTGGGAATATCTCTCCGATTCATAATTAATTTCCGATTTTGATATTCTGAATTCACAATGATCTAATGACTTTGATTTCTTCTGATAACATGAATTTTGTTGCCTTTTGTTTCCTTTCCTTGTTTCTTCTGAAGAACAGAATGTTAAAAAGCAACTTCCCAAATAGTACTTGACCTGCAGAGATGCTTTACATGATATGGCCAATGAAGTACTCAATTGCACGTATTATCAGATGAGTTTCTGATGATATCTTAATTGTCACTGCCTCTGAGGCCATACCTTATCGTGAATATATTGTCTCTGTTTTGATGTTTGATCTGCATGTCTCTGTTATCTTTTTCTGTTGGAAGACATGGACAAGTCATGTTTCATATCCCTAATTTCTCTATGTGAGATGGTTATGATTGGGAAGTCTTTTTTGTCATTTTCTTCTTTGGAGATAATTTTGCTAGGTTTGATTTTTATTTGTGTATTCTGACATGCTTAATTGATCTTTTATAAAAAAAAAAATTTCTTTGTTGTAAATTATGTGAACAATATAATTTTTGTTTTTTTTTGTTATCGCCTATAGGTTCAAATTTGAAAGAGGCCTTATCAAGGTATGAAATTTACTTCTCCCTTGTTCTTTTTAAGTAGCATTTGAAAAGAAAAAACAGTAGCTTCTGAAGCTAATAAAGATGTGCCAGTATCAAATATCATACAAGCCTGATGATTGTCACTAAGAACGGAGATTTGAAGGTTGCTTTTGTTGAAGCCTGACCATCTTTGGGCTCCAAAAGCATCTTATGTAATAAATCGTTCTATATTGGTATGATGAAGGCTTGTAATGTGTTGGATATACTACATTCAGGGTCTTAACTGACTGATACTGCGACACCTAATGGATTTACCTTGTTCTACAACCACGTTGCTGTGATGGTCTGCTATATTCATCTATAAATTCTTATCTACTTACACAGGTAAAAGAATTTTGTGGCAGATGTTTTTCTGCAGGCTTGCCCACAGAATGCAAAGCTCCATTTGGAGGTCTCCGGTACCTCGCAATAGTTTAGGACTCTTGGTAGAAGCTGATGTAATGTGAACTAGTTACCCACGTAGGATATCTCTCATGTCCAACTCTACATTATGAACTTAATACGTATCAAATTAATTTATTTTGACAAAAAAAACTTGTGATTTGTGAAGCCCTTATGAATAATGGAATAAGGGATGTAGAAGTGTATAATATTTTATAACAATTTGGGATAGGACCTTGGAATGTCAAAATTAATTCACTATTGCCAATTAGGGTTAGCTCATTTTGTAGGTACGTTGGAACGGAGCAACCTTTTATTGATACTCTTTAGCAAAAAATTGTTCAGAATTTATCGTGCTGTCAACTGAAATTGATGATGATATTGCGTTGCGATTTAATTTACGGCTCATGAATACAATATAAAGTAGACGCATTTTATATATTTCTAAATAATGTTATTGGTGAGGGTGTCATCATGGAGTACGTTGGAAAAAAAATTGATTTCTACACCCCCTCCGGTGAGACAAATGTAAGTGAGGATATATGATTCAGATCATATGTAGTTGACTAATTCTAATGTGTTGTACCAAATCAAAAAAACGTGATGTTCGTGTTATAGTTGTATAACTCGGAACTGGTTGAAAGTTGGGTGGTTGGGCTAATGATTCGATGGATGGTACAACGGTCAAATTAAAAATTCTATTATAGAAAGAAAAAATTATATATACATATATATATATATATATAAACATGTCATATAAGAAAAATTACTTTATACATTTAAGAGTATAAATTTAATATTTTACAATTTAATATAAATTTAAATTCTTATATTATTAATTTTTTTAATAGTATATAATTAAATTAATATAAGTAATAGATTATTTAAGAGTTGCTATAAATTTAATGTGTTAAAGTTACATATTAAACAAAAATAAGTTGTAAGATGATTATGAATTAAAGAAAAAAGATGGCAATGCTTTATTTAAAAAAAAAACATTCCCGCAAAAAGAAAGTATACATTAACCCAATTCATCTGGTCGAATCACTCAGATTTTTTTGAGTTAGTCAAAAAACTCATAAAACTTAAACTGGACTGGTCAATAAGTCAAGTCACTAACTTTTCGGTCTAATTGGCTGGGCCGGGCCAGACCGCTTCATACAACTATGGTCCGTGCAACCCTACCAGACCCAGGTTTGTTGATTTGATCGTGAAAACTGGCAAGCATAAACCGTATTGAACGTGCGTTCACCAACTTGTCTTTGCGCCATTTGCGTGATTGGGTTCACAAATGACAAATCACAATCACCAGGCTCTGCTTAAAATCATAAACAGATAAGGAAGTCATTTAATGTTTCATCCACAACACATATCACAGTTTTTATTATTAGTTATTATATTTATTTTAAATTTACATAAAATTATATTAATAAATTTTTATATAGAATCACATAACATTATATGTCCAAACGAAATGATGCGAGTTAGATGCAACATGAACAAAGAAATAAATAGAATTAGAGTTTAATTTTAATTCACTGTCAGTGTAAAAAAAAATTATACTGTTATTCAATCATGTGTTACTAAATTATTAGAAGAGTTTGACTATCATAACAATCACCTAGAAGCCTGACTCTTTTAATAATGTGTCAATACCTAATTAAATAATAATATAAAAAAATTTATACTAACAATAAATTAAAATTAAATTGATAGAATTAATAATTAGCTTCAGCATTTCAATTCTTTCCACTTATATCTGATCTTATCTATACGTACGTAGGTAGTAGTTTAGTATTGACATTATTTCGCTGGGACCCATGTTGAGTAGGACTCTTCAGTAATCCACGTCAGTGCCACGGGTGAAAGTTGTTGCCGAGTAAAGTCTGGTGTCATTACTCTCCAAACCAAAGTTATCTAAATCGGACCGGATTCAGTCGGTCGAAGTGTGATTTGATTTCTTTTTAAATTATAATTTAATGTCAAAATTAAATTTGTAATTGAACCAAATTGAATTAGTTAAAACTGGATAAAATTGGTCAAAACTAATCAAAATCAGTTGAACTGATTATATATATATATATATTTTTCAATCACTTGAATATTTAATTAAGAGTGATATGAGACTTAAAAATTGAGACCTTAAAACCTTATTATGCATTTTATTATTAATAATGTATGTTATAAATTATGTATATATATATATTTATTTAATATGTAATTATGACATCATCTAATTCAACTAAACAGTTAAACCGATTAAACTTAAACTGAAAGCTTTTCTAATACATTATCCAGTCCGACTTTCACAACATTGCTCCAAACATATTAGATATTACACATACTTACACACCCGTGAACCATCTCTTTTAGGTTACTTAATTATTTTGGCACTATGGAGATAATTCATTATCATAATTTCAGTTTTAATTTTTTAATTAAATTTGCAGTTACTTCAATCACCTACACTATCAACGTTCACAGTTATAATGCAATCAGCAGCCATGCTTTAAATGCAATTAAAAATGTTTAGGTTTGTTGGTCTCTGTGTCCCCTATCATTTTCTTTTCATTTTTCAAATCCACCATAAAAGCACAGCGGAAAATAGTAGCCCCCTTAGCTCGAGATAAGCTAGAAGCTGACAAAAACACACCATAAAGCACGGAGGTGGGCTAATTCAAGATCGGTCGATAGGTATAAGGCTTTTACAGTCTTATTAGCATTTTGTCAAATATTATGCTGAGAACATTTTTGAAGAGAGGGTTCCCAAATTAATTTGAGTCTGATTCAATTAACAATTCAAATTTGATCCATTTTAGTGTAGATTTTTTTAATATATTGTGATATCATTAAAAGAGTTAAGGATTTGACAATAAATATTTAAAAAATAGTGTAAAAAAATTTTACACGACAATAGATAAAAAATTAAATCCTTTAATTAATGTTGTTATTTAAATTCAGGAAGTTGAAATAAATTTAGCAACATCCCTCATATTATAAGTTGGGTGGTAGATTCTCTATGAAGTTAATGAGCTGATTTCCTTGTCAAAGTGTGGAGCATCTTAATATTAAAAATTCATTTTTTTTAAGTTTATACAAACAAGCATTTTTTTTTGTGTAGCATTTCTGGTGTGGCCTTTTTTTGAAGCTCTAGCTTTTTTTTTTTGTTTTTGAAGAATGACTCATTAATTCAACTTGAGTAAAAAATGCTTTATTTTGATTTGGTTATTAAATTAATTAAATTAATTAAATATTAAATTAATTTAATTAATAATTTATCTTTATTTTAATATTTAATATGTGATTAACTATAAGTAAATTATTAATTAATTAAATTTAATACTTGATTAATATAATATAATCTACAAATCAAAATAAATTTTTTTCACACGCCAGCTAAGCCTATATGATATTTTATTCTGATTTCTAATAAACATTTTTATTTTATAGTATTTAGTTATGGTTTTGACATTTCAGTACCCCAACTGGCTAATGCCAAATTCACATAAATATACAAAATCTGAAAAATTATTTTGACAGTTTTATAACCGGTACAAAAAATTATAAAGTTCACGAGAAAATGAGTGTATTATTTTAAAGTTTAATCTTGATCTATTAAAGTTTCTTTACACTGTCATTTAATCATAAAATGTCAATTCATTAAAAGAGTTTGACTATTATAATAATTACCTCAAAAGTCTAATACTTTTAATGATGTGTCAGTACATGATTGGATGACAGTGTAAAATTTTTTTACGCTGACAGTGAATTAAAATTAAATTTATTATTTTAATGATCACAAACCTATATAAATATGTAATATTTGCAAAGTTTACATATAATTTACATCAACAAAATTTTAATTATAAATAATAATTAAAAAATATATCTGAAATTTTATTGATGCACAATGTATAGAATTATATAAATCCTCATTAAGACACAAGCATCATGAGATTTTATTTGTATATATACTAATCACTAAATTAATACACTTTTACACAACTTTAAGCTTTGCTTAACCAAATTTGCTTGTAAACTTTGAAATTCTCATCCTGCAAATATCAAACCTATACTTCGTTTTCAATAGTATATAATAAGTTTATAGGATCTCGCCGAAAAAAAAAAGGTTAGTCTTATGGTGGTCCCATTTCAACTGTGTTTCTCATTCAATGAATTGAATTATCATCTTTTTTTCCGCTTTGAGAAGCAACTTATCTTTAAGAAGATCGTAGAATCTTTGCATAACAACAAATATAAACTATATGGCAGTTAGTTTATTCACACATTCAATTTGGTCACAAAAACATATCCCGACACAAGGGGTTAGTGTGTGTGTGTGTTTGTAGAAATAGACAAGGGATCATGGCTGCGCGAGTAATATTACTCAACCACCAGGAGGGGATTTGGATCCACTTTACTTCAAATTATATGCTGATACCAGGGGAGAAGAAATAATCCCAGTATTACTTGCTAAACATTGGGGGCTCAATTTTCTTTTTTTTTTATTTTACAAAAATAAAGTTGCAATCCCCCATCATACCCTCCCTATAAAATATAGAATTTACAACAAAAACCTCAAAAAAAGAAAAAATGGAACGGAGCTGCCTTACTCCGTAATAATCGTCATCTTCTGATAAAAATGCCCAATTTGAATGTTTAAAGGATCAGCATATAACCTCCTGCATATGTTCCCTAATACTATTACTTGCCTTGCTCCAAACACCAGAAAAATCATGGCCTTCTAGAACCAAATCCTCCATTTTCTCTACCTTTGGGTATAGTAATGGAGAAATTACTGATATTTCACCAATTGACGCCAAAGTTTTCAGCTCGGATTCATCCAAACCTTTTGCTCGGCCTAAACTACAGCGTTCATTCCCATGCTTCGCTAAGGCATCCTTAAATTTCTTGATCTGTAGTATAACATATGCATCAATATAAGTTAGGATTTAAGAAAGACATAACCCACCAAAGCAGAGATTCTAAGGAATAAGATTGTATCAATCAGATTCTTACAGTAGCATTGGTACAACTAAAGCTACAAACTCGGCCCTCTGCTCCTCTGTAGAATCTGAAGAATGGTAGCACATGAATGTGCAGACTGTGACACGTGGTTTTCAGCTCTTCGAAATTAACTTGAAGAAAGATTGCATTTGGGTACAATTCCGCAATTTTACATATCTGATCACAGAAAACTTGGTTAAATATTGTTGCCCAAATAACAAATTTGCAGATTAAGATTATTTCAATTCAATGAGAAAGGAACAGGATTTCCTTATTCAATGGTAAAGCTTTTCTATTTCCAAACAACAAAAGCATACCTTGGGATGGAGTGCTTTGCAGCCTCCACAACCAGGGGAATAGAAGTCCACCACAACCAATGCATCACCAGCATTAATCAAAAAATGGACCAGTTCTTGAGCTGAATGGATCTTAATCATATTAGGCTTCAGGGTCTTCTCCCACCACCTCAAAGCACGGCCAAGGCAAATTGTTGCCTGTGCCTGAAACACAATATTGAATGTTAAGGAAAAAGAATAAGCTAGTTTTGAAGCGAAACGCTAAAACCCAGACAGCATTGATTGACATACACGAATAGAGACATTGCTGGAGGTTTTCGACCTGTAATCCCCTGAACCCTTTTCATCTGAAAGGGCGATGGGTTTTTGTCAAATTATATAATGAATAATAATGCAAATGCACATGAGCAGCAGGCACGTGGTCACACGTGTATAACGGGCAAAAGGAATGAGTCATTGAGAATGCCAACTCAGCAGGGGCAGCAACCAACTCTTCATCCAGAACCATCTATTCCTTCCTCTCCCGCGAATTGTAGCTGAATAAGATACAGTGGAATGATTCCTAGAATAGCTATTTTACACCTTTCTTTTGCATATAAATACAATGCATCTTGCTGATGTATTTTTCATAATTTTTGACATTAATACAATTCTCCACATTGTTTCCTTTTCTGTGTCTCATTTCTCTCTTTTTTGCATATCTTTGTTTCTTTGTAAACCTTAAGATGGTATCAGAGAGCGTCTAGCTCTCTGCCTTGCACAACTCTGATGGTACGTGGCGGTGGTTCCAGCAACAACAACAATGGCGGTGGTCCCTTAGACCCATCGCAAGATCCCTCTAGTCCATATTATGTCCACGCAGGAGATGGTCCTTCGTCTGTAGTGGTCACTCCTGTGCTGAATGGCTCGAACTATCATGCGTGGGCTCGATCTATGAGACGCGCCTTGGGTGCTAAGAACAAGTTTGAGTTTGTTGATGGCAGTATACCTGTTCCTAATAGTTTTGATCCGAGTTACAAGGCTTGGTGTCGTTGCAACATGATCATTCATTCATGGATTGTAAACTCAGTAGCAGAATCTATTGGCCAGAGCATAGTTTTCTTGGAGAATGCTGTTGATGTATGGAACGATTTGAGGGAGAGATTCTCCCAAGGAGACCTTATTAGAATTTCTGAGCTCCAACAAGAGATCTATGGCCTCAGACAAGGTTCCCTCTTTGTCACTGAATTTTACTCTGAATTAAAGATACTTTGGGAAGAACTTGAAACATATATGCCTATTCCATGTTGTGCCTGTCCTGTTAAATGTACTTGTGCTGCAATGAGAAATGCTAGGCAATTCCATACTCTTAATTATGCCATAAGATTCTTAACCGGCTTGAATGATAATTTTTCAGTAGTAAAGTCTCAGATTCTGCTAATGGATCCACTACCTAGCATGAATCGCATTTTTTCTATGGCCATTCAACATGAAAGACAAGGAAACTTTACTGTTAGTGATGATTCAAAAGCCCTTATAAATGCTGTTGACTATAAAAGGCCACAAGGAAGAGGAAAAAGTTTTGTGCAAAATTCTGGATCAAAAAAAGTGTGTACTCATTGTGGTAGGACAGACACACAAAGGAGACTTGCTATAGAAAGCATGGATTTCCTCCACACTATCGAAAGGAAATGCCTCAATGGCAAAACAAGATTGCAATAATGCAAATAGAATTGAAAGAAGATCTCTCCAAATGGAGACATGCATACACGCCCTCCTCCTAGCTTCACTCACGAGCAATATGAGAAGTTACTCAATCTGATTCAAACTTCTAGTATTAACCAGCATTCAACTAGCACAGCTAACCAGATTAGCACAACCACTCAGTTTGGTCATTCACCGGCTGAAAAGACAAATCAAGTAACATCAACATTTCTTTTTCTTTTAATAGTTTTTCCCTTGGCTCTTGGATCATAGATTCAGGTGCTAGTGATCATATATGTGCCTCATTAAAGAGTTTTCAGACCTTTGATGAAATAAAACCGATTAGCATAAGGTTACCTAATGGTCAGTTTTCAATTGCAAAACATGCTGGTACTGTCACACTTTCCCCTGGTTTCTCCATTACAAATGTACTGTATGTACCTAACTTTTCCCTGAATTTGATTTCAGTGTCAAAATTGTGTTCTACCTTAAATTGTGCTGTCTCCTTTAATGATTCAATCTGTCTTATCCAGGACCAGAAATCTCAGAGGACGATTGGTTCTGCTAAAAGGTTTGAAGGGCTATATCACTTAGTGTTTGATGACAAGCATGCCTCTTGTTCCAATGTTCAAGCAGCTGAGATTCAATTTCTACCCGAAGGTGCCTTATGGCACTTTAGACTAGGACACCTGTCCATTTCTAAGATGATTTCTATTAATTCAGAATTTCCTTTTATTGTTGTTGATCCAAAGGCTGTTTGTGATGTATGCCATTATGCTAGACACAAGAAATTGCCATACAATACTAGTTTAAACAAAGCTAATTCACCTTATGAATTGCTTCATTTTGATATATGGGGACCACTTGCTATACATTCTATCCATGGTCACTCTTATTTCTTAATCAAGGGGTTGATGATTTCAGCTGCTTTACATGGATTATTTTATTAAAATCTAAAATGAAGTAAGTGCAAAGATGTGCAAAACTTTATCAAACTGATTGAAAATCAATATAATGCAAGAATTAAGACTATAAGGACTGATAATGGTCCTGAATTTACAATGCCACAATTTTATGCCTCAAAGGGCATAGTCCATCAAACAAGTTGTGTGGAATCCCCACAACAAAATGGAAGAGTTGAAAGGAAGCATCAACATGTTCTCAATGTAGGAAGGGCACTTCTTTTTCAATCAAAACTGCCAAAACAATTTTGGTCCTATGCCATTCTTCATGCTACTTACATAATAAATAGAGTACCTAGTACTCTTCTTGGAAACAAATCACCTTATTTTCTATTACACAAACACACACCTAACTTACATGATTTGAAGGTTTTTGGTTCCTTATGCTATGCATCTACACTTCAGTCGCACAGAACCAAACTTGCATCTAGAGCTAGGAAATGTATTTTTCTTGGTTATAAACATGGTGTGAAAGGGTCTGTCTTGTTGGATCTCAGCAATAGGGAAATCTTTATTTCTAGAAACGTCACTTATCATGAACATATACTGCCATATAAGCCTTCCTCACCCTTATCCACTTGGACCTATCATTCCGCACCATCTCTTCAGCACCAAAATGATGTTCCACCACTCATACCTCAGCCTACACCACCTGCTGTTCCCCATACAAAACCTGCAGAAACTGGAATCTCTGACTCAGTACCTAGCTTGACCCCTACTGATCCAGATATGACAAAGACAGCTATTGAACATATAAGGAAATCACAAAGGCAGCGACGTCCACCACAACATCTTGGTGACTATGTGTAGCCTTCAAGCCTCGAGATACAATTGCCTCAGGTATTTCCTATCCCATCTCATCTTTTCATTCCTTTTCAAATTTGTCACCTTCACATCATGCTTATTCCCTAGCAGTTACACACACTTCTGAACCACACACATATCTGGAAGCTAGTAAGCATGAATGTTGGAATAATGCCATGAAGTTTGAATTGGATGCCCTTGAAAAGGAACTGACATGGATACTAGTTGATCTACCGTAAAAATGTGAAACCAATTGGTAACAAGTGGGTCTACAAAGTAAAATACAGAGCGTGATGGCTCTATAGAGAGATATAAGGCTAGGTTGGTGGCCAAGGGCTACAACCAAGTGGGAGGGCCTAGACTTCTTTGACACTTTTTCCCGGTAAGGCCAAAACTCACCACAAGAAGAACTCACGGCTCTAGCTTTCTCATTACGCTTGGCATCTACATCAACTAGATGTCAACAATGCCTTTTGCACTGAGACTTACATGAGGATGTCTACATGACTATTCCACAAGGTGTCAAGTGCTCCAAACCCAACCAAGTTTGTAAATTACTCAAGTCTTTGTATGGTCTCAAAGTGCAGTAAGCGAAAAATGGTATGAAAAGCTCACTTCATTGTTATTAAGCCAAGGTTACCGGCAATCCAATGCCGATCACTCCTTGTTCACTTTCCAAAATGGCAAAGACTTTCACGCCCTCTCTCATTTACGTGGATGATGTGATTTTAGCAGAAATTCCATTGCTGAATTTACTAGAATAAAAGGCATTCTGACTCCAATTTCAAAATCAAGGACCTAGGAATATTGAAATACTTCCTTGGATTGAAGTAGCACACTCCAAGTTAGGAATCTCAAGATGTCGAGAGAAAGTATTGCTTGGATTTGCTACATGAACTGGGTTTGCTCTAGTCCAAGCCCCGCTACGACACCACTTGATCATTCCATTAAACCGCATCAAGATGAAGTGAAGCCATATGATGATGTTGCATCTTATAGAAGATTATTTGGGAAGCTCCTTTACTTGAACACCACCAGTGCCCGATATCACCTTTGCTACTCAACAACTTAGTCAATTTCTCAAGAAGCCTACTATGACACACTATAATGTTTATGGGTAGTTAGGTTCCTTAAAATGTACCCTGGCCGAGGCTTGTTCTTTCCAAGGAAATCGAAGTCCAAATTTCTTAGGATTCTCCTAAGGCCGATTGGGACTGCCTTGACTTAGAAGGTCCATTTCGGATATTGCTTCTTCTTCTTAGGTTCCTCTTTGATTTCTTGGAGAGCCAAGAAGCAACAAACGCTTCCGATCTTCCTCCTCGAGGTCAATACAGGGCACTTTCATCATTGTGAACTGCAATGGTTACTTTATCTCTTACATGATTTACACATTACTTGCTCAAGAGCACCAGTGCTATATTGTGACAACCAAAGTGCTTTACACATAGCTGCGAACCCTGTTTTTCATGAAAGGACTAAGCACTTGGAGATAGATTGTCATTTTGTTCGAAACAAGATCCAAGATGGTGTCCTTCGCTTGCTGCCAATCCCATCAAAAGAGCAACTGGCTGACTTCTTTACCAAAGCATTGCCTCCTCTATCTTTCACTTCATTCATTTCCAAACTGGGCATGATTGACATCTACCATGCTCCAGCTTGCGGGGGGATGTCAAATTATATAATGAATAATAATGCAAATGCACATGAGCAGCAGGCACGTGGTCACACGTGTATAACGGGCAAAAGGAATGAGTCATTAAGAATGCCAACTCAGCAGGGGCAGCAACCAACTCTTCATCCAGAACCATCTATTCCTTCCTCTCCCGCGAATTGTAGCTGAATAAGATACAGTGGAATGATTCCTAGAATAGCTATTTTACACCTTTCTTTTGCATATAAATACAATGCATCTTGCTGATGTATTTTTCATAATTTTTGACATTAATACAATTCTCCACATTGTTTCCTTTTCTGTGTCTCATTTCTCTCTTTTTTGCATATCTTTGTTTCTTTGTAAACCTTAAGAGTTTTCCCATGAAATCAATACTCGAAACAGAACAGGCCCTTGATGTTGCTTCTCCAGGCCTTGAGAAACTGATGGAGGGACACAGGCCCAAAACCCCTTTAGATTTAGAGCTAAGCATATTATCGTTCAATCCAGGAACGCAGAAAACACTTTTCAAGGAACAAGCCATGATTAATCAAAACTCAAAACCAGATATCTTACAGAGCTGAGATCAAGAGATGGAATGTCTATAGCTATATGCCTATATCCAAAAATACTCGTTTCAGCTCTTGGATCAAAACCCAGCTTTTTGGATACGATTCCAGCTTTGTAAAACGCCAAGAAGATTTAAAGGCTTTTGATACAGAAAACCAACAAAGGCCCTGTCCTACTGTTCAACCAATGAAAAGTGCAAGCTTTGTTTCAAATTATGCTGGAGGGGTACGAGTATATGATGACATATGATATATAAATATGTTAATTTTAAAAAAAAAATTAAAATACAGGTATGAAAATATATATTGAATAAAATAAAATAATATTTATAGATGTGAAAAAATAAACTTTAAAATTAGTAAAATATTTCATCACTTTATTATGATTTTGAGGATTGCAATATTGTAAGTCTATGTTTGTTTTGAAATAAATAAGTAAGAGAGAGTTAGAGAAGAGAAAAGATGAAGAAAAATGACACATCTCTCTTATTTAGTTGATGAGAAATATAAAAAGACAAAAAATTAGTGGGCCATAACTTTTTCATTTTTTTCCTAAAGTGAAAAGAAAGGGAGAAGAAATGAGTAAAGGTGGAATACTTGCCTATTATACTATTCTTTTTGTTATTTTATAAATAAATAAATATGGACAAATATGTATTTACAACAGAATTTATTTTTTTTTCTTTCTTACTTTTTTCAATCCAAACAACTTAAAAATCTATTCATTTTCTACTCTACTTCTATTCTCCTTACTCCATTCCACTTTACTTCTCTCATCTCTACTTCTTTTTTAATTCAAACAAAGTCTATAAGTGAAAATATGTTTTGAAAAAAATAACTGATAAGAAAGAGGTTTAAATTCGTATACCAAACTTTTCAACTAATAATATCTTAAAGACAATAAATATTTAAAAAAAACAAACAAATAAGGATACAACAAATATATAAATATAATAATATTATATGAATATCAATATCAAATACAAATACAATATAGACATACATACGTCACTAATTTTAAAGTATTTTTCTATTATAGATTTCAAGAAACAAAACATGTTCTTTTATGAACGACATGATGGCACATAGAGATTGTGGCTTCCAAACTCCAGCACAGAAGTGGATATTGGCAGGTGGGGTCTCTTCCAATTTGGATTTAACTTTATCCATTTTTTAGTAAACAAAATAAATAAATAACTTTATTCATTTTCATTTCCGGGCAAAAATTACTAGAAAAGAAAACGTTATCCACATCCACGATATCTTTTGCATTTATTAAGGGTAATTAAAACCACGGAACTTGAGCATTGGCTGCATTGTGTCTGTTTAGCTGCCCCATCACCATGTGTGAGTCTCTTAAGTGGATGATTAGAAGGTTATTATATGACAGGGGTTTCTTGGTTAGGGTTGAGTTCTCCCATCCCCGTGTGGTGCCATGCAAAATGGCATACCATCACTGACTTTGCTAGCCACTTCGATAAAAAAAAATTCTTACATATGAGAGTATTATTATATAAATTCATTAAAAACATAACATATGACACAATAAAATAATACATGTCATTAAATTAAATTTAAATTAATTATAAACAATTAAGAAACTATTAAAATTATTACTTTCAAAATATATAAGGAAACGATTTGATGACAGAGAGAGAGAGATATATATATATATATACAGAGAGAGAGAGAGAGAGAGAGAGATTGTGGCTTCCAAACTCCAGCAAAGTGGACATTGGCAGTTGGGGGTCTCTTCCAATTTGGATTGAACTTTATCCTCTCTTTTTTTTTTTGTAAACAGAAAATAAATAAATTTATTCATTTTCATTTCCGATAAAAAATTTACTAAAAAAGAAAGGGTTTTACTATTATTAAAGATAGTAAAATAAAATTGATATATGTGATAGTTATTATTAAAAAAAAATTGTAATGTGAAAGAGCAACTCGAGCACGTATCCGCTCCAATGTGTGACAGCATCGCTTGAAAAGAAAGCATTATCCACATCCACGATATCTTTTGCATTTATTAAGGATAATTAAAACCATTAGATCTTGAGCAGCGGCTGCATTGTGTCTGTTCAGTTGCCCCATCCGCATGTCAGTGTCTTTTTAAGGATTACTTTGGGATGGAAGTGCTTGAAAAGAAAAAAAAAGTGAGGAGTAATTTTTATTTTTAAATTAAAAAAATTAAATTATTAGATGATATTTTTTATTTTTTATTTAAAATTTTTTCAAATAATAAAAATATTTACGTAAAATGATTTTTTTTCTCGTACAAACTTCTTTTATACAAACATAGGATAAAGCACATGATTACAAGGTTATTATATGACAGGGATTTCTTGGCTAGGGTTGAGTTGTCCCGTCCGCATGTGTGAAGGGTCAACTGATGCCAAGCTATACGGCATAGCAGCCTTTGTTAGCCCTTTCGGCAAGAAATTTTTAATACGAGAGTATTATATTAATTTATTAAAAATATAATGCATAATATAATATAACAATACATGTCATTCAATTAAATTTAAATAATATTTAAAGAATTAAAAATATTACTTTCAAAACATATAAATATTTTCCCTTCAACATAAGATTTCTCGTGAACAAAGTAATCAACTCTAAAATGAGAAAAATAAAACGCACTTGAATGTGGTATGTTTCCACAACGAACTAATATCAAACTCACCTTATTCTTTATAGAATGCGGTGTTTTTCCATAACTAAAGATAGCCAATTGAATGAAACCAAAAAATAAAAGATACAAATGATAACCAATTGAATAAGATTAGAGCACGTCTAATACATAGAATAAATTTTGGCAAAACAAGATTGAGATGATTACGGTTATCTCAAGAATATAATGGAATTTCCTCTCATTCCATGTTGTTCTAAAATTTGTTACGTAAATTGGGTGTTGGATAATCATTAATCCATTCATAACTATTTTGCTGGTCCTTCAACTAGTGTACCTTTGCAAATTTCAGATGGGGAAGATGGTTTTCTTCGTGAGGACATCGTAGTTAAAGTGCAAATTCACGTGATTTTTTTAGAATTCCACATAACGCAAACGAAAAGGTGGTGGACATCGTGGTTGTATATAATTGGAGCTATTTTATTTTGTTCAACCGAAAAAACCTTTTTGGGAATTTAATTCAATTTTATTTTAGTAATTTGTGTTTTCTTAATTCTAAACCTTTTTTAAAGACCATAAGGTGACTCATAACTTTTTAGTGTAGGACTAATTCGAGTTCATATGTCGTTTTAATCGTAGTTATAAGTTTTTTTTAATAAGTTTTAAACTTTTGTATTAAAAATAAAATTCACACATATTAAATTTAGTTCACCAATTGAGACACGTCTCGTTGTTTACTGAAATTTAAACTTAGATTGAGATGCTTATGCAGAATAGTCTCACTTAATAAAAACTAATCTGAAACTAATGAGTCGGCAATATCAAATGATAGTATAATAATCAGTAACTACTACTTTGACCCGTGCGCATATTTATATTTGTAATTAATTTTTTGAAATAGAATAAATAAATATTTATGTAATGATAGGTTAAATTATGAATTAAATATGTGCGGGTACTTGCATATTAGTTTAAGTTTGGTTCATTGTCAATGTAATATTTTTTATATTATTATCTAATAATATGTTATCACATTATTAAAAAAGTTAAAATATTTATATAATTGTAGTGATAGTCAAGGTTTTTTTTATAATTTCACAATACATAATGAGATGATATTGTAAAAGAAATTATGCTAATAGTGGATCAAAATTAAATCCATTAATATTTATAGTTAATATTTATTAATAGAATTTTTAAACATTTTTGTAATGATAGGTTAGTTTATGAATTTAATATGGAGGCAATAATTTTTATTTTATTTTTTACTTTGGTAGGAATTTATTTTAAAATTTATTTGTATATGTTTTTCTTTATAATTGTGTGACTTTAATTGAATATTTTTATATGTCATTTGACTTCATAGGTTATCCTTCTGTGATTATATAACGCATAAAATAAAAAATATAAAGGGCCAAATATAAGTTAGTGAGGGTGATATTCATAAAAATTATTATGAACAGTTTATGTTGTCACCCTTTTTCCACATAAATATAAATCATTAACTCAATATTAAAAGTCTTCACTCTTCACTAAAAATCTTGACATTATGTGGTTTTAGATGACTTGTAAGAGTAAAAAAAAATTAAATTTGTTTTTTAGAAATAACACGTGATATTAAATTATTTGCGAGAGCTTATTTTAATATGAATTAATTTTAATTTATTTTTAATGTAAAAAAATTATATTATCATTTAATTATATGCTGACATATTATTAAAATAATTAAACTTTCTAAGTAGTTGTTATGATAGTCAAATTCTTTTAATAATTTAGTAATATATGATTAGAAGACAATATAAATTTTTTTTACATTAAAAGTGAATCAAAATTAAAATCTTTTAATATATTGTATATAATATAGATATAGATTGTCATCTTCCTTTCAATCAATACTAACGAATTTCGATGCCTTTGTTGGTTTTTATATGCAAAATATATTGTTTTATTGGTAATTATTAATCTCATTAAGGCATTCACCAAAAAAAAATATCATTAAGGCAGAGGGTTATAGCTTGCTAATAGGAATCAATGAAAGAATAATTAGCAAATATAATATATTTACCCTCTTCTAATTTTTAATAGAGTAAATAAGAATTTCTCTCTCTCATCCATAAATACATACATGAATCAATTTTTTTTAATATACAATAATAGCTATTTTGACACTAACTCTATACCAAAACGAACAAAAATGGCACACTGAATTGTGAATGGCATTATGCTGGCCAGAAATGGCCAAAAAACAAAACAAAAACCGCAGGCACTTCCAACAATGTAAAGCACACCTTATCATCTTACCCATATCAACTTTGGCAACAAAAGAGAGATACTTTGGATTTCTTCCTGTTTTTAATCTTTTTTCGGAGGAGGTGCATGTGCCCTGATATTTTAGAAGAATAATTTTATATCTTACTAATGAATCAGTTTAATAACCTTTTCAACTGTATAAAGAAATAAAAGTATTAAATACTTTTTAAAATTTCAAGAGGATGTGTTGCTCATTTTAAAAGGAAAGTGGTCTAAGCTGTGAGTGTCAGAGGACCTGAGCTTGAAAGGCATATTGCTCTTGAACTTAAATTCCTTTAAGGTGTGTTCAATCTTTTTACCAGATTCTCTACTCTTATGTTATGGGATAGGATAGGATATAATTTCTTTCGTATTAAGATATACGTGGGGTGGGGCTGACCAGTGCTGATCAGGGATATGTAGTGCAGAAGCAGAGCTTCAGCCTAGCCCCCGGAATGGAAAAGATCCTCTTTTTGATAACGAAAAGAAATGGATAAGCAAAGAGTGGTGCATGCAAACTTATCAATTATGCTGAGCATTAAAAAAACGTATTTATTTTTAAGAATTAAGTGTAAAGTGAATAATCATTAATAATTTTTTTAGCATATTTAAGTTTTTATAAAATACAAGCCTTTAAAATCAATTCAACTTTTTATTTATTTTATTAGCAACTACCTTACATTTTATTTTTTTAATGTGCTATGTATTTTTAGAGTAACCTGATAATTGGAAACTGATTTAATATTTATTATATTATTTTTTGTCAGGTATTATTTATAATTATGGTTAAATTAATCTACTAGTCATTATATATATTTTAAAAAAAATTAAATAAGTCTCTTTATTTTTAAAACTATAAATGGATTTTTATAATTTTAAAAAAATAAATAATAGAATACTAGATTCGGCCTACCATTAGAGCCTTATAAAGATCCAACTAAACATATTTTTAATTTTATAAGGATCTATTTATAATTTTTAAATTATAAAAGACCTATTTTAAAATCCTCAAAAAATACATCAATTTGCAAATTAATTTGGAGTTTAATTTCTATCCACTATCAGTATAAATTTTTTTTACACTGTCATCAAATCATGTGTTGCCAAATCATTAAAAGTGTTAACTATCACAATCACTACTTAAAAAATCTAACTATTTTAATGATGTGTCAATATATGATTGAATGATATTGTAAAAAAAAATTTACATTGACAATGGATAAAAATTAAATTCATTAATTTAACCTACAATTATTATTCTTACATAAAACTTTATAAATATCAAAAGAATACTAAATGGAGATTATTTATTATCTAGGAACAGCTAACAACTTTAATTTTCCCTCTCACAGAAAACTTGTGACAATGTTAAAGCCTTTATGATCATTAAAGATACAGGCTTTTGACTTTGAGCATAAATGAATATATTTTGGTATGACGAACGTATTAATGAGAATCTGTGAAAGAAGGGCTGACGGGAGCTGTATTTGAAACTTACAAGCATTCTTTATTGCGCCATCACTAAGATGCCAAATTGATGGGGCCGCCATTACTAGTAACTACTTTAAGGTATAAGAGAATTGTTATGTTATTTTGATGAATTTAATATTTAAAGTAAGTTATTAATTATTTATTGATTATTAATTTTAAAATAAATATTTAAAAGTTTTTTAAATATAAATAATAATTAATAAATATTTAATAACTCATCTTAAATATTAAATCTTAAAAAAAAAAATACTAAAATAATCTCCAACGTATAATTTTGGTTATAGGTTCATCCGGCCTATTAGCTCAGTTGGTTAGAGCGTCGTGCTAATAACGCGAAGGTCTCAGGTCATGGGCCATATAGTTTTTGAAATTTAATGTTTTGTATGAGCAAGATATAAATAATCTGAATGTATTATGTGAATGAATTTTATTTCTTTTAGTTGCATAGTTACAAAGTTGTGTTTTGTGTGATGAGCAACTAATATGTATTTTCTTCTTACGGACCAAACTGTAAAATTAATCTTATTTAAGGTCTGATATAAATCTGGATGTATTATGTGAATAATTTTTGTTTTCTTTTAGTTGCATAGTTACAGAGTTGTTAGTTTACACCTAGATCTTCATATTACATATGGTTTTATTTTAAAGGTAGTGACTGACCTGGATGTTGTTGGCCAGCCAAGATTTGCAGGAATTTTGTGGGTTCATGTGAGGCTTTCTGTAGTTCATCTTTGTTGCTCTACGGAACTTTAAGTCTCCACTATTTGCTTCAATATGAATGATGTCATGTTGGGAAATCATTTGTATACTTGGGAAATATGCAAGGAAGAAAATGCATTCTGAAGCTACATTCCTGCATTAGGGAGCAAAAGGCACAATTTCAATTTCAGCCCCTTTTGCTTTTACTTTCTCCTTTTGTCGTCATTCTGACGTTGAGAAGTGATTAAAAATCTATCTCTTTCAATAGTGGAATAGATGGCTCAAATGCTATCAATATAATGGTAATGGGAATTTATAACTTCTGAATTTGGTTGCAATAACCCTCGGGACTGTTAAATACACTTCCATATCTTGACATATAGTTAAGCATCAATTTCTTCAATTTCAATGCACATGCTTTCCTTTTTAACAAATGTGACAAGGCAAATTATAAGCCAAACCATACAGAGTTCTCCTCTTGGATGTATTGCTAGTGTGCTAGGTTCTTTCAGGATTGAACTTCAGTGAAGAATTGGTGGTTTTGCTTTAATTGTCATTATCGGTTGAAACTTCAAAATTGGAGTGTGATTCCAGCGAATACCATGATATTATGATAACTTATCTCTTCCACTCTCCCGATGCATGCAGCATATAATGAATTTAAAAGGGCCAAACTAAATTGGGTTCATATTTGGCATTGGCAAGCCGAACTAGTTGTGGGGAATTTGGGCTACCACATGCTAGTTGGGTTGGCCCTCCCTCATATTATATGGCCCTAACATGGGCTTTAACATTTCTGTATAAATAATAATATGATAAATAATATTTTTGCTGTCGAGGACCACGGCTACTATTTAATTATTGGCAAGTTGTTTATCTGAACCACTGAATGCTGTAGCCTACTATTCCCGAGCTCTCGACTAATGGAAGAAGAAGCAAACTTTAGTGCTCAGCTAAAAGCGATCCGAAATCAACTATCAGTTAATTTTTTTGATCTTCCGTAAGTATAAAATTATTATTTTAAATTATTATCTAATTATGTATTATTAAATTATTAAAGTAATTTAATAATCACAATAATTATTTAAAAAATATAACTCTTTTAGTATATATCAGCACATAATTAAATGGTAATATACTTTTTTTATATTAATAATAAATTAAAATTAAATCATGAAAGTATACCTGGGGTTGGACCACTCCCTCCATACTCCCTCCATATGTTATTCGTTAAGAATATATTACTGTCGATTGTCAATTGCTGTTGGGCTGGACAGTGGACACTCAAATTGGCTGACCAATGAATTATTCCCAAATCTCTACCGTGTTAAGATTAGGTGTAAAATCCCCATATTACTGGTTCATATACAATGCCTTGAAGTCATATAGTCCTTTTCATGATTGCAAGTCGCACATATACCCTACCCTTATCAATTATTAGGGAATGTTACCTTTAATCTAAAGGCTATGTACACAAAATAGGCGGTTTAAAAAACTAGGACAGATTTAGATTTAAAAAAATTATTAAATAAATATTTTAGGTTTTGTTTAATCCCGAGGTAACATGAATCATCCAATAATTCCAGTACTTAGTGGGAAAGGTTGTTACATATAATATAAGATAATTGGTTTGAATGGATGGTGAACACTGAAGGGAAGTTGTGGCATCTTCTGCATGCGTTTTACTTTAATGCATGCACACAAGTAGAGAAATGTGAATCTAATTATAAAAATAGCATGCTAATCAGTGTGCCTAACCCAAGCCCGTAAGCCAATCAATTTACTGGGCAGATCCTCCTTTCTGGTGAAAATGACAAAGGAGGAGCAAAAGGCATTTTTCTATTACCATGATCTGCTTGGCTGTTTCATGAAATGTAATTATCTTTGTTTTTCTCTGGGGAACTGATTAAAGTGTTCTAAGATTCACTTTTGACTCATACATATTTCCAACACCTAACAGTCTTTGTTTTCGTCATTGAAGATTTTAATTATAAAATTCATAATAAGCTTGTTTGATCAAACACAACAAAACCATTATCCTAATTTCCTTTTCACAAGCAAAAAATTGACATATGGATATTCATATTTTACTGTGCATGTTATACTAATTTTTAATTTTAATTTTTTGGTGAAATGTTATACTATTTCTACTAATTAATGAGAAGCTAATATGTGCCTTTTTTTTTTCTTGTTTTGTTTATTATCTTATGTGTTCCCAATAGCGTTTTCCAATATTATCTAGCTGCAAGCAATAACTTTTTCAGTATATATTCTTTTTCTTTCTCCCTAAATTGACACATACAGTTCATTGAAATTTATATCAATATTTTACAAATATTTGATACAGCACACTCATTTTTAGGCCTTCTTAGTCGAACAAAAACAACTGTACTGAACGAAATCAATCAAAACGGACTAAAAACTAATCATAATTTTGTGAAAAGTTTTAGTTAAAATAGTTTTGTTTTTTTTTAAAAAAGACCTGTGAGCTAAATTGAATCGAACAATAAATATTAAAATATAATTTAATTTTATATCTATGTATTGTAATTTATTTATAATTGTGTAAAATAAAAAAAAATCCCTTAAAGCTGCGTCAATTTTTTCTCCTCAGTTACCCAAATCCATAGTTCCCAATCCCATTTCCCAGTCCCTCCTTGGCTCCTTCTCATCTTAGATTCTCCATCATCCAAGTCCCTCCCATTCGATAGCTCTACCCAGTCTATCGCTAAGGTTTCTTCAATTATTAATATTCTGTGTTAAAAGAAATTGGTATATTAATAGGAAAACGCAATAGTCATAATCATATTGGTGATATACTTATTTAATTTATTTAATTTGCTGCAAATCTGATATACATATAGTGATGTTAAAAGAGTCCACAAGTGCCATATAATTAAGGACTTAAGGAGACAACACGAGAAACCAATCGGATCAAATAGGAATATTCCTTATCCTTAGTTAGTTGGTTGCGTGCAAGCTGCCACTCCCTCTATATCATAGTTTATTATATATCTTCTTATACTAAAGCGCATTTGTTAGACACACATGAAGTACCAGTATCCATTCCTCCGAGTACCTTTTTGTAAGTTAATAAAAAGTATTGTCGCATATTTAGTATTATAATCAATACTCATTGTATTATTTCCATTTGTTGGGGTTTACATGCATGTAGGTATGTATAAAATTAAATCATTTTTAATCTATATATATGATCAAACATATATTCATGTTATAATTTTGTGAAAAACAAAATTTTTATCAAATGATATTTATTTAAAAACAAAAAGAGTGTGTATTTATGTATGTGTGTTTTCTTCTCATTTAAGATTAATTGTTAAGAGATTAAATTAATGTTGTTAAAATCGGACCGAATAATGAATTTGTGAGAGTTTTTAATTCAGGTTTAACTAATTAAATCAGCTGATGAACCAGATGATCTTATAAAAATAATTTATATGCAACAATAGAAAATATATAAAAATATTTATGAAATGTGAAAAATAATAATTTTAAAAAAATTTAATAATCAATATATTGAATTAGATGAAGCAAGCAATTCAATTAAATTTTAACCGATTTTAACTGATTTAAAGTGGTCTTACTTTGAATTTATTTATAAAATTGAACCATAACCCTTAAGTGTCTAGTTTATGGTCAGACCGATCAAACTATTTGGTTTGGTATGATTATGACAACATTAGATTAAACATATACTTCTAGGATTAATTTACATTTCGCATGAAACAATCACTAGTATATAAAACTCTAAATTTAGATTTGTTTTCATTTAAAAATTCAGACCCAAGACAGTTATTAACAGCTATGCACATCAATCAATAGATGTTAGTTTAGATGGTTAGATATATTGCTTCTCATCTTAATGTTGTTAGTTCGAATAGACAACGAGAAATTAAAATTATAGATAAACTAAATTTGACAAAAAGTATAGTTAAAAAAATTTCTTACCATAATAAAAAATATATAAAACTCCACAATCCTTCAAAAGTACAACCTTCATAAGCTATCTTAAATAGACAAATTAATATGCAAATTTTCTTATAAAACGTAGCGGACCCCAATATGATCCTTATTTTTTTCATGGATAATTGCCGGGATGATTTGGGGCTGTGGGACGCATTCAGGCATTTTTGTTCGTAAAAATTCCTCTATTACTTTGCTAAAGGCTCTAGCTTTTTTTTTTCCCTTTACTTAAATAAAAAATATTAAAATATAAATTCTTCAACTATAAACTTCTGGTAAATTACTCTCTGAAAATTTAATTTTGATAATTTACCCGTTTGAATTTTAATTATTTATCAATTCACTATTTTCCCCCCCAAAAGTTTGATTATAATTGGAACCTAAGTTCCACACGACTTTACTTCTTAATGTTATGAAGTGTTTGGATGAAAAATAAATAAATAAATATAATAACATGTTTGACGTCGTTTACAATGTAAAGAATGATTGATAAATATAGCAATTGCTAAATTATTAAAGATCAAGCCTATAATTTGCTAAAATTAGAACTTCATAAGGTAATTTGCAAAATGTCTAAATATCAAATGGGTAATTAACAATTTGACCTAAAAAAGAGTACATAAAGGTTGTATATCTTGCCCAAACTTTCTTTTATTAGTTTATACATAATTATATCTTTTGCAATTATAGTTTGATTAAGTAGAACACGTATTTTAGAAGAAAAAATAAATAAAAACAGGTACACATATGCCCAAACTTTCTCCTTCGTGCGTTCTGATGGGACTGCGCATTGCAAACTGTACACTGTACACAAAAGTGTACTGATTTGGAATGATCACTGCTCAGCACAGTTTCAATTTTCAAGCTAGAATATTGGACATGATCAAACAATTTTGAGAAAATGATGTGAACAGTAACTTTTGTTTAATTTATTTTAAAATTTATTAATTTAATTAATAATATATATATAAATTAATATTTTATTTTTATTTTAATATTTAATATATAATTAAATATATATAAATTATTATTTTAATTAATTAATTAATTTTTAAAATGAACAAAATAAAATTTACTATTCATCAAACTAATACACAGGATCATTTTCCTTTTTTTCTTGGTTCGCAAATTGACTACCTTAATCCGCGAATCTGTCTTTGTTTTTTTAAATTCGCGAACTGTCAACAGATTCAATTCACACACGCTTTAGATCGTGATGCGCGATTCCTTTTAAAAGAAACTGGTGATATAGGTTGTGGCCTATGCCATACAGGGTTTTGATATGTACTATAATAATAATTGGATAGTGAATTCGGTGTTGGTAAAAAAAAAACACTTCTGATTATCTTAAAGGAAACAAACACTATACATTCTGACTAATATTATCTTAATACAGTTTTTAGCAGGTATGTCTTGAACATGGGTGACTAATTAGGTGAGTTGTAGCCTGCTTGTTGGCTTGTTTTTCTCAACTAGAAATGAGTGGGCTAACTAGAAGCCTCCAATTGAACTACAAGTATCATAGGATAAACTAAAAAAATAATGCCAAAAAATTGTGTGTTTTACAATTTATTTTTATTCTTAATTAGTAAAATAAATACACCTAGAACATTTTTATATCAAGTCAACACCCAAAAATATAATAAATCAGATCACAAACTAGAGCCAAATTGTCAGCCATAGAGGAATGGTTTTAATAACAGCGTGATCACTGTACTGTAAGGACACATACTATTGGGTCCCTCTCATAAACCAACAACTTTAATTTATTCTTATTCATATTCACAATTCTCACATTCCAATCGTTACCTCCCAAAGTTAGGCAGCACAATGAAATGATCCATCATTCTTTCAATGGTTTCAAAGAGGAAAGCTGCTAATCGAAGATTTCCACATAACATGCTCCTCTATCAAATCTCCATGACCCTTGCCTAACTCCAGAATATATATATATATATATATATAATAATATGATCGTGTCTACTGTCTTCGTTTCCTCATGTCGGAGCAGGTGAAACAGGGCCCACCTCATCACCAGTGCCTCGCCTCATTTTAAATCAAATGGTCCAACAATCGATTTGGGTGGATCAATCTTAAATGTAATCTAATCTAACCAATGTGGGTTTGCCAAGTGCGGTGGCAATGTGGCCTGTGATTGGAAATTTTTTAATATATTATAAGAGTATTATTTTCATTAATTTTTTAATTTTCAGGTTTAATTTTATTTTAAAATATATATATTTTAATTTTAATTCAATAACATATATATCTAAATTTCTCTTATGTGATTGGTTGTGGCGGCGATGTCAATTCGGAGGCTTACGTGGCAGATGTGGATGTTGTTGACCACGGAGGTGGATTGTGCTTGTGCACGCTCTGATTTGATTGCAATTGCATATTTCCATTGGCAACTCAGAGAGGTTAGGTTACCCTGACGGATGAAACTCCTGCGACGCGTGTCCACTTGTAACAGGATTTGTTTCTCCATTGGGAAAGCCTACTTTGGTCAAACTGTTAGGAACGTGTTTGGTTGGCTGAATCTGAAATGATTTTGTATTGGATTCTCCTACTGTGGTATACAGATGCTCAGTCCCAGGATCAATTAAGTGTATAGGTTCTTATACACAATTAAATAACATCAAATATATAGACAGTTGATCGTAAGGCTGTAAGCTCGACCATTCGTTTAGCAGCACTACCCATTTTTATCGAAGGAAATGAAAATGAGAATAGAGTGAAGTTTATTTTCATATTTTGATAGTTTGTTTAATATGAATAAGAATTGAATGAATTTATTCGATTCTTAATGTTTAATATATTAAAATTAATTTTAAAAAATATGATTGAAATAAAATTACTTAAATGAAATGAAATGATGATTTATTCACTTTTATTTATAATATATTAGTAAAATACATTATTGTAATTAAAGGAATGTTCGTTCTTTTGATATTGAACTTTATTATTGTTAATTACCCAACAAAATATAGGAGCTATTGACTTATTGTCATCAACCAAACATAAGAATGACTTTATTATCATTCTCGTTCTTTTTTTTTTTTTTTTATCTCATTCCATTCCTTTCGTCCTAATAAATCCTTAGTTCAAATGTCAGATCATTCCATAATCAGATATTCAGATGATAAGTGGGGGAAAAATGTAGCCATAATGTGAAGACATGTTGCTAGCTGCAATGGCCAACATGTAATGTGAACCTCCCCAAAACTAATTAACCTTTGGGCATAAAACTCTTGGATGCCTTTTGAAGAGTTGAAGTTTTTTTTTTTTTTTTGGGTGTGTGTGGGGGAGGTGAAAAGAAAAGTCACATCTGAAGAGTTAAAGTGTGAATTAATGTATCATATATATCATATACTTTGAAGCAAAAGAAAAAAAGATCATATATTTGGTGGAGATTTATGATTTGAATAGCATTTATTCGTTAACTTAATGTTGATCGTAGCTAAGGTGATCTATCATCTGTGAGCCATCAAGGGCAACATTAAAGTTAAAGTTTTGATTATAGCAAAATGTTCATTGTTTCATGATTCATCTAGTATGGAAAAATCTCTCCCTTCCCTATAATTGAAGCAAATATATATATGTGCGTGTGTTATTTTTTTTAAAGACCACGAGATATATTTACACTATTTAAATGTGAAATTAATCTTAATTTGAATATTAATTTTGTCTTAATTATAAGATGCTTTGGTGGTATTTGGATACCTATACTATAAGTAAAGTCAATTTACATGTTAATTTGTCAATTAAACCAAACCTCATGCTTAAAATTTACCTTTTTTAAGTTTATTGGTCCCCACCACCTAAAAAGTAAAAGAAAAAAAATGGCTCCATATGAGCTTATTGCATGAGAAAACATACAACTTTCAATTTTTTTTAAAATGTTAAAATTAACTTAACAGAAAATAAGTACAGAAATCACACAAAAACAATTTATTACCAACGAAAATGTATCTCGTTTCATATTTTATAGATGTTAACTTATAAAAACTAAAATTAATAATATTTTATTGTGCAATAAAAACATATAAAAGAAAAGTTTTTCGTTTTTGTTTGTTTTGTTATTCAACGGATTCAAGAATATAAAAACAAAAAACGAAAATTTATTTAAGGCTACACCTATTCTGTCACGAAGAAGTAAATGATATAAATCATGAAGAGGATCCAATCACTCAACACAAGCAATGGACTGATTAGCTCCCATTTTAGTGAAAAAAATATACTCATTAATTAATTTCTTTAAGGTGCACACGACATAAATACTTACAATACCACTTTTAAACAATTTATTAAATAACAAGCTTATCCAAAATGTTGAGTATTAAACGCTTTTCTCTATTATAAGGCCACAGGCCAACTTCGTATACAAAAGTCCTTATCTTTTCTTTTATTTTGGAAATGAAAGTTCAAATCGTTATATTTGTCTGTGCTCATGTTTAAAACTCTGAAGTGAGAAGTGCCGACACTTTGGAGATGGTCCCTCTGGCCTTTCCTTTTGGCCATATTTCCCTCCAAAAATTATTTTCTTTCGTTGATAAAAACAAATATTATTATATTTTTTCAGACTCTCTCTGTATAGTATATACTATTCTATAAAACAGTCAAAAACTACTAAACTACTAGCAGCCATATTTTTGCCTAACGCTCCTTATACAGATGTTGCAGTTATAATCAATGTACAATTTTATAAATGATTTTATTTAAACATTGCTTTCAGTATTAAAATAATGTTACTTATACAATTTATTTAATCATAAAGATGCATAAAATAATGTAACTTCATTTAAGTAATAAAAATAAAACTACTTTAACTAATATTACATTAATAATTATGCATGTTTTGTGTGTGTGTGTGTGTGTTGCATAAGGTAACATTATTCGAGGCATAAAGTGAAATTCACAAAAAAATTCAAATTAAAAAACTGTCAATCAAAATCAGGTACGTAAGGAGTGTTCTGAAAAGCAATCGCAGTTTTGGAACTCGGCACTATTTCATATTCTTGTTCTTGTGGAAAATACAACTCCCTTTTTTATTTTGACTTTGTTAAAATATAATTGAGAAACGTAAAAGGTAATTTTATAACACAAAAAAAAATGCAGGTCAAGTTGTCATAAATCTTTGCTTTATAGACTAGACAAATTAGCTTATGAAAGACCAACGAATTTGCCCATCATTTTGCAACCACCACAATGAGTATACATTCATTGTACATCACCAATGTTACTTTGACTATATTTAATTCTATTTAATTTTGTTTCAGTTATATTATTAGGCGATCATAAAATATTAACCATTTTAAGATTGTTTTTTTGTGAACTAAAAGTATTATTTAATCATAATTAGAGATTAATTCTTTTTTAGATGAAGAGATCATTAAAGTAAGTATAATTTTTTCTAATAAAATATTTTTTATACATATAACTTGATTTCGAACATATAATAATATAGTTAAAAGACTCAGCTATTTATTAATTGTATCAGTATTGGTTGATGATTTTAAGAAATTGTTAAAAATAAAAAATGTTAGTTATTAAAATGATGTATTTTTTATTATTGATAGTACAAAATTTTCATACTTAAGGTATCATTTGGGTTGATTGAATGATCTTGATAGAAATTAGAATAAGACTGGAATTATCATTTTCCTTAGTATGGTAAAAAATAAAATAATCATTTTATTCAACTCCAAAGTTTGGCATTAAGGAAATAATAATAATAATAACACCTTTACATAGTAGTAACGGTTATGATGGTGGATTAATATGTGGAGGTAATAAAAGTGATGAAGATGGCAACAGAGTGGTCCCAATAGTAAAAGTGACGCGGTGGAGTGATAATAGTGAATGTGATAACGATAATAACAATTAATGGATAGGCTAATGGTGTTAGAGTGAGAATACTGCTAATGGTGTTAGAGTGAGAATACTTTGTCATTTAAAAAAAAATGCAATGTGTAAATTAATTTATCACTCCATAAATAAAATGATCATATATATTTTTAATAGTTTAATTTTGATCCACCGTCAATGTAAAAAAATTTTATATTGTCATCCAATCGTATGTTGTCAAATTATTAAAATAGTTTGACTATTACAATAACCACATAAAAAATCTAACTCTTTTAATAATGTATCAGTACAAAATTAGATAACAGTGTAAAAAAACAGACTATGAATTGAAATTAAATTCTATTTTTATTTTAAAGTTATAATGAGATATAGATGTTTAAACTTATAACTTTCAGTAACTTATCTAAATCCTTAATTATTAAATGTACTTTTACTCAATTCCCATTCTCTCCGGTCTCTACTAATAAACCAAATGTCAACACTAAATTAAATGTGAACTCTTTCATTATTCACGTCTCTTCAATTTTTTTTGTTTTATACTATTAAACCAAAGTGGTACGTTATTCTTGAAAACATGTCGAGAAGCCCTCTAGGAGAGTTATTCTGATCGGAAAGTAATAAGAAAAAAGTTGTGTTTTAAATTGCTGATTACGAATTAGTTATATAAGAGTTCAAAATGTTTAATTTGTGAGAATATTGCAAAACTTCACTTGACTTAAAAAATTAATTAGAATGGTTAAAAAAAATTATATCTATACTTAAATTATTTTCGCAATCAATGTTCTGATATTATGGCAAAAGATGGTGTTAAAATGATAATAATTTGCTGATCTGGGATTTCCACCCTCTAAGATTTAAGTACGGCTTATTCATTTATCAAGGTTGTGTATTACGAGTTTACAACTTCAATGCTAAGTACATAAACATTGACTCGAAAAATTGAATTTGCCTGGCCTTGCAATTATGGATTTTTCAGTTTTTCAGTTTAAAAAAACTCTGCAACGTCGGTTTCGGAAAGTTTTAAAAAAAGGCAGTTATACTCATTTTGCTCCTTTTTTTTGTCGTTTTGCTCCAATAAATATTGAATGCCATATTGTAATTTCAAATACAATAAATTGATATAACTGATTCTCGAAAGGAAGATGCAGAACGTTGCATTCAAAGAGCTGGGATAACTTGCAGGGAAAAAAGAATATTAGCTTCCCGAATACTTATATATATATATATAAAGAAAAATAAATTAAAAAAATAAAAAGGGAGATATTCTTCATTTTTGAGAAAATTTTAATTTTTTGGTTAAAAAAGAAATACATATTAACAACACCAGTTTATTCTAATTCATTCTTTCTCTTCTGATGTTGAGAAAAAGAGAAACTTAATTTAATATTGCATCTTGAGTTGAGATGCACCAATTTGCATCAAAAGTCTTGTTGGCCCCTTTAAGACTCAGTGATTCGTGTTAACTATTTAAAAATTCCCAATACGATTAACTTTGAATATTTATTTAAGTAATGTTTTTATAAAAACAAAACTATTATAGAACTTGAGGGAGTAGAGCATGTTTAGTTCCCAAATCATAGTTTGAGGTAAAAGTTATTCAGAGTTTTAAAAGCTAAATCAAACATCCAATTATCTAATTCGGGTTCTCTAGATACTCATAAAATAATGAATTCTATTAGTGGAGTTTATACCGCTAGAACAAATTATTTTGTGAGTATTTGATGCATAGGAGTTATGGCGCTCTTATAATCGTGTGGGACCACTTATTTTATGAATATATGTTGTATCTGAGCTTCAGTGCTCTTATAATAATAGTGAATTTTACAAAGTAACCACCCACGAGATTAACTTGGAATATTTATTCAATTAATGTTTTCATAAAAAAAAATTATAGAACTCGAAAGGATAGAGCATGTTTGGTTCTCATATCATAGTTTAAGCAAAAACTTATTCAAAGTTTCAAAATTAAATCAAACATTCATTGTGTAACTCAAGTTTTCTAGATATTCATAAAATAATGAATTCTACTTGAGGGTTTGCACGACCAAAACCTAGGGGAATGTTATGGCATCCATGCAAAATTATGGGTATCAGAATCATGTTGATGTGGGTAAATTAAATAAATTAAGGTGGCATTCTTTTGCAAAATAAAATTTCTTTCTTCCTCATATTGTTGAAATAGAATAAACATAAAAGAAATTCAAGGTATCAATGCCTATACAAGTTAGTTTTAAATCATATATAGAAATGCATAATTTATTTTGTTATAAGTCATATTTCCTCTTGTATAATACGCAATGAGAATAGATCATAATAATCGATTTTTAGTTAATCGGCAAGATTAAAAAAGTCAATTCAAATGTAATATTTGTTTAGAAAATATTAAATATTTTTAATAATTATATTATAATATATACATATTATTATAAATATAAATTATTTATAAATATAAATTCTATTTTTTTATTAATTATAATTAGAAATAAAAAATTTCTCAAATTTGTAAACATATACCTTACGGGACTTATAGTCTCACAAGGGATCAAAGTGTAATAAAAAAATTGCTAATGCTACCTTACGAGACTCAGTCCTACAAAGGGCCAAAGTGTAATAAAATTTTTATTAATGCTACTTTATAGGACTTATAGTCCCGCAAAGGTAAAAAGTGTAATATAAAATTTGTTAGCGGCAAAATAAAAATAAATAAAATTTAAATTTTTTTAAAAATTGTGTGAAAAAGCATTTGTGAATTTAAAATTAAAATTAAAATTATTAAAAAAAACTCTATCTGTAGATGAAGCAAGCCAAAGCTTCCTTAACCGTCGACGACGTGGCATGACACTTCTCACAATTACAACGAATGTTAAATTGACAATCAGAAAGTTGAATAACAATTGGAAAAGAATCCCACGGCCAATACCACAATCGGCTTCTTCAACCACCACTAAGGTGTTCACATTCAAAAGTCCAATCCCAAAGCTTATGTTCTAAAACAACCAACGTTCTCATGGATATTGACCATCCACCTCTAATTCTGCCACAAAGTAAACGATACCTCTAATTATGCTTCTTTCTCGATTTCTCCCAAGAAGGTTGATGGTCCTAGGAAAGGTGATTCAAGAGACAACAACAAAAAGAAATACATTTTTAAAAGCTTAGGAAAAGACAAAAAACAAAGACAATGAATAATAGGAAATGAAAAGGGAACAATAATAAAAACTAGATTCTATATATATAAATATTAGGTTCATCCTCAAAGATAATAAACAATAGGAAAAGGAAATAGAACAATAATGAAAACTGATTTTTTAAAAAATATTAGGGTTCATCGGAAATGATGAACAGTGAGAAAAGGACATGAACGAGAACGAAAAGAACGAAAAGAACGAAAACCATATTATGTTTTTTTTTTTAAAAAAAATACAAGGGTGCAAATTCCATTTCTTTAAGGATTATTTTGCAAAAGTAATTAATAAACACTTTACATGTCATGTGGAATCATTCACTTTATATATCATATCATTATTCCAAACGACTATTTATTATTCGTCCACATAAGCATGAGTTTTGAAACCCAAACTTGTGCTTGGGTTCCTTAGAAATGGCCTCGAAACCTATGATTTTGTAAGTGTCCCATGCATCCAAGCTACGACGCTTTTATAATCGTGTGGTATCCTAGTTGCGGTGCTCTTATAATAATAGTGATTTTTACAAAGTAGCTACCCACACGATTAACTTGAAATATTTATTCAATTCATGGTTTTGAAAATACAAAAATTATTACAAAAATCGAAAGAATAGATTATGTTTGGTTCCTGTTACGCTAAAATCGCACTTAAGGGCAAGTGCACCCTGTCGCACAAGTAATAAAGGAGTATTTGGGACTCCAAGTATCGAACCCACAAGGATTGTTGGCAATTACTAAGTTAATTAATCCCTTATGTTATCTAGACAATGAAATTCGAATGAGAAAGGAAAAACTATCAAGCAATTAGGAGAAAGTGAGGAAATCAAATATTATCAAGCAAAGATTCAATTGTGGAAAGCCTAGGGTGTCTGGTTTCACTTATGTCAAAACTCATAAAATTACCCAATTCCTCAATAATATGTGTTCCGATTGATTGCCAATCACCTGCTCTAATGCTATTAATACCCAATGGTCATGCAATATTAATATTCTTTTTCTCAATCTGAAACCCCCAATGGTCATGCAAGGCAAACAGTTAAGAAAAGCATAAAGAACCAGCAGATTTGTTAATTAAATAACTGATTGAAAACAAAGGATTGAGTTTGGTCCACACAACCCTGAATCCGATTAATCCTAGAGTTCCGTTAACTAATTGTGGTACGATTCGCCGATCCAATCAATTAACTTTTTTAAAGGGTGCGCAAACCTTATTGGAAAACAAAGCACTAGGAAAAATCCAATCAATTGGGGAAACACAAAATTATTTAGAATTAGGAAAACATTATAAGAGTTTGAACATAAGATCCACCATAACCCTAGTTATGGATTTAGCTACGCATAGTCAAAGAGAACAAAGCATAAACTAAAACCAAATTCAAATCCATAAAAGAACAATAGAAAAACTAAAACAGGAAACCCCCTTGCAGTGAAACGGGTCCTTCACAAACAATTGGGAGAGCGGTCCTTCACTTGATAGCTTCAAAAACCTCTCAAGCTCCGCTACAACTCTCTAATCAAGCAAAGGGCTATAGCTACTTTCTTTCTCTGAATGCCGGATACGTTTCCTTGCGCTGCCACTCCTCCTTTATAATATTTTAGTGGCCCAACAATTCTACAATCTTTTCTTCTAGGGTTTCCTAATTGTGCACAAATTCATTTAATGTGCAATTCTTGGATAACAGAGAAAGTAGATTGCTTTCCCACTTTGAGTATTCTTAATTAATGTGAGATAAGAGGGAAAATCTTCCAAGAATAAAAATAGGAAACTTCCACAACTGGATTGATGATATCTTTATAGGATCTTGCCAAAATCTTTCATAATTATGATGATGATATCTTTGTATCTTTCCCAAGATTGCTTCCATTTTAACACTTTAAAGCTTGATTCTTATAAATCTTCAACCTGCAATATTCAAAGGAAATTGGGTAAGTTTCCCTCATAAAATCATCAAATAAATACCAAATCAAACTCAATTTCCCAGCACTTAAGTATATAAAATGGCAGTTTTATCAACCTTCCCACACTTAAAGATTGCTTGTCCTCAAGCAATAATCCTGACCCAAAAGAATAGGGAAATCAAATAATAAATCGACCAAGGATTCCAACCATACCAATCAAAAAAATGACAAACAAATCAATCTCAACAGATAAGAGAGTAACCCGAGTCGATTGATTAGAGGCTTTAGGTTCCCCAAAAAATCAAATCTTCCACTGGATAGGGTCACTCTTCTCCCATCTCTCAATGTGTATGAGGGTAAAGACTTAACACTCAATTTCCCTGAAGAAAGCACATTACCATAGGCTTGATAATAAACCAAATCTCCACTAAGGAGACCACATGCATGCATAAATCAAGAGGTCTTTCCATTGGTTGTAACTTGGTCATGGGTCAGATGACGTAAAGGTAAGGTAAAGAAAGAAAGGATAAACACAAAGGGCTTAATCAAAATTTGCATTAAACAAAGTACCCTTTTAGAACAAAGATGGAGTAACAAAATTCCATTCCTACCTTACAAGCATTCATCATAAATTCCTTTTCTCTCATCACTTGACTTTTCCTTTTTCCATTCTTTTCTTTTTATTTTTCAAACCTTGTTCAACAATTTTTTTTTTCTTCTCTGTTTTTTTTTTTCATCATTCTGACAATTGTCATTTTGATTTGAATTTTTTTTTCTTCTTTTTTGTTTTTCAACACGATTGAAGGAAAAGGCAAAGATCTGCTAGCAACACAATTATTTTCTTTCCAAACCAAATTTCCAACTAATTGCTCCATCCTTTTTCCAAAAGGTTACCTGCATATGCTTGAATTAAAGACAAGGGTACCAAGGAATATCAATATTCATAAAGCTCAAAATGGGCAACTAGTGGATAAGCAAATCGGAAGGCATTGAATAATACCTAAAGTGCCTCAATCATATTTAAGCATGCATGCGATCCAAATTCGCCTTGAAATGGTTACAAAGCAAGTTCTAGAATGCACAATCTTAGGGGAAAATCACTCAAACAAAGAAAGGGATAATACAATATCAAGCACAAATCCCTGTAATGGTCCAATTCTCACCTTTAGAAGCTCAATTCAGTGGAAAGATTTTCAAAAAGGGAACTTTATGCTAATTTTACGACTTTCTCGAGGATTAACCCTTAAATCAATTTCAATCAAATGTTTATCAAAAAAAAAAATCTTTAAATTGGGATCCTTGACGAGAAATTGTTAATTCCCAAAATAAATGGAGTCGGACTCATTACTTAAAGACAAACTTTGAGTATCAGGTTCAAGCAATCATATGCAAACGAGATATATTCAATGAATGAGCATGCATTTAATTAGTTGAAGACTTGGCAAACTTTGAACCCCTTCCCACATTTAGAGACCAACATTGTCCCCAATGTAGAAAATAAATAAAATAAAAAAGATAATGAAGGGAGAGGGATGAAAAGAGCAACTTCTGGTAGGCGACTAACGACAGTATTAGAGTGCATCGTGACTTGCGACTTAGCGAGTTTTAAGTTTAAAAAAAGAAAAAGAAAAAGAACAAAACACACAAGAGATAACAAAAAGGGAAAGAAACACGGGTTGCCTCTGCAGCGCTTGTTTAACGTCGCGAGCACTTTGACGGTTAGGCCCCCGAGGGCTTATTCCAAGAGCATAGTTTGGCGTGCAGCACCATCCTCATAATGCTTAGCTCTCTGTCCATTAATTTTGAAAGTCTCATGATCATCTCTCATAACTTCAAGGACGCCATATGGGAAGACTTTGACAACTTCATAAGGGCCAATCCATCTTGACTTCAGTTTTCCTGGAAACAAGCAGTCGTGAGTTAAAGATTAAAACTTTATCACCCACGAGAAGAAAACTCACGCTTTTGAATATGTTTGTCATGCCATCTTTTGTGCGCTCCTTGTATAACTTGGCATTTTCATATGCCTCTGAAACGAAAATTCATCCATCTCATTAGTATGTAATAAGCGTCTTTCACTGCCTTAAGTTGCATATCAAAGTTCAAAAATTTCAAAGCCCGATAGCTTTATGCTCTAACTCAACAGGTAAGTGACATGCTTTTCCATAAACCAACCTATAAGGGGACATGCCAATGGGAGTTTTGAATGCAGTCCTATATGCCCACAATGCATCATCAAGTTTCAAAGACCAATCTTTCCTAGAACTATTAACTGTTCTTTCCAAAATCTTCTTTAACTCCCTATTGGAAACCTCGACTTGCCTAGTTTGTGGATGGTAAGGCGTGGCCACCTTATGGGTGACACCATATTTAGACAAAAGATTTTCAAATTGTTTATTACAAAAATGGTGCCACCATCACTAATAATTGCTCTAGGAGTGCCAAACCTGGTAAAAATATTTTCTTTAAAAACTTGACAACTCCTTTAGCATCATTTGTAGGTAAAGCCACGGCTTCCACCCAGCTTTGAAACATAATCTCGCCAGAATATATGCATTAGAAAAGATTTAGGAAAAGGCCCCATGAAGTCAATGCCCCAAACATCAAATAATTCACAGGAACAAGAATATTATTTAAAGGCATATCATGCTTCCTAGAAATATTACCACTCCTTTGACATCTATCACAAGATTTAACAAAATTAAAAGCATCTTTAAAAGAGTGGGCCGATAAAATCAGTTGTAACACCTTTTGGGCAGAATTTGTCCTATTAGGGCCAAAGTGCCCACCAACCTCTCTAGAATGACAATGCTCCAAAATAGCATGAGTTTCAACCTCGGGAATGCATCTTCGATTATTTTATCACCACATACCTTAAGCAGGTAAGGTTAACACAAATAATGCTTAATATCGAGACAAAAATCTCTTCTGTTTGAGCATATGAAATATTAGGGGGAAGGATATCACTGCCAAGTAGTTAACAAAATCGGCATACCAAGGGCATTGTGCAATGGCAAACAATTGCTCATCGGGAAAAGTCTCTTTGATTTACGCTGATTGGTGGCACGACGGAGAAGTCTACCCTTGACAAATGAGTCGGCTACTAAGTTCTCTACGCCTTTTTTGTCTCTTATCTCTACATCAAACTCTTGCAGTAAGAGTATCCATCTAATCAATCACGGGTTTGGCATCTGTTTGGCAAGCAAATGTCTAATAGCGAGAATGGTCGTGTACACAATAACCTTAGACATAACCAAATAAGGACGAAATTTATCAAATGCAAAAACCATGCCAATAGTTCTTTTTGTGGTGGTATAATTCTTTGGGCATCATCAAGAGTCTTCTTTGGCATAATAAATGGTCACGAAAATTTTTATTCCTACGTTGACCCAAAACTACACCTATAGCCATGTCACTAGCATCACACATAAGCTCAAAAGGTAATGACCAATCGGGAGCGACAACAGGTGCATCAATTAATTTAGCCTTCAAAGTTTTAAAGGCTTCCATGCAAGCATCGAGAGAATTCAAAGGTGTATCCTTAAGCAATAAATTAGAAAGAGGTTTTGCAATTTTTGAAAAATCTTTAATAAACCTCCTATAAAACCCAGCATGCCCCAAAAAGCTCCTAATAGATTTAACGAGAATTAGGAAAGGAAGTTTAGCAATTACCTCGAACCTTTGCAGGATCAACCTCATGCCCTTATGAGAAACCTTATGCCCAAAACAATGCATTCGATTACCATAAATTGACATTTTCCCAATTAAGCACTAAATTGGTTTCTTTACACCTTTTCAAAACCAACCCCAAATTATGCAAACAACCATCAAATGAGGACCCATAAACAGAAAAATCATCCATGAAAATTTCAATGCAATCCTCTAATAAATCGAGAAAATATGGCCATCATGCATCTTTGAAAGGTGGCGGGAGCATTACATAAACCAAAGGGCATCCGTCTATATGCAAAAGGTACCATATGGGCAAGTAAAAGTGGTTTTTCTTGATCTTCAAAAGCCACAGTATTTGCATATAGCCGGAATAACCATCCAAACAACAATAAAATTCATGACGGACAATTTTTCAATCATTTGATCGATAAAGGGAAGGAAATGATCTTTCCTAGTGGCCTCATTTAACTTTCTATAATCAATGCACATACGCCACCTGTTACCTTCCTCACGACAATGAGTTCTTCCGGTCATTTTCCATAGTGTAGTGCCCCCTTTTTAGGAACAACTGCACGAGGGCTCACCCAAGGACTATCGAAATAGGATAAATAATACCGCATCAAGTAGTTTAATTACCTCTTTCTTTACCACCTCTTCAAGTTTGGGTTAAGCGCTTCTTTGGGGTTGCACCTTGGGCTTATTATCAGCCTCCAAATGTATCCTGTGAGTGCAAATCGAAGGTGATACCCTTTATGTCATGGATTGTCCATCCAAATGCCTCTTTATTATCCCTTAACACCCTCAAAAGTTTCTCCTCCATAGGACTGTCAAAGATGAAGAAATTACTACGGGTAAAGATGAAGGAGGAGATAAAAACGCATATTTAAGATTAGAAGGGAGAGGTTTAAGCTCAAGTGCAAGGGGCTCTTCAATTGAAGGCTTTGGCTTTTGTGAATTAAACCCTTCTAGAACCTCCAATTGTCTCGTCCCTTTCCACCTTTCTTGTACCATTCACACTCCAATGCCATTATGTCATCTATCACCTCTTCGGACTCCATCGAGTTCATCCCTGTCAAAAATTAAAATTTTCTCAAGGGGATCTGAATTAATTGTTCTTGAAAGTGAGAAGATATCAATGCGGTAGTATTATCCAAAGAATTAATAAAATTACAGGAATGAAAGCGAGAAGGAATTTTCAAAGAATCAAAAACTTTAAAAACAACTTCCTCGTCATCAAGCCTCAAAGTAAGCTTCCCTGCTTGAACATCAATAATGGTTTTGCGGTGGCCAAAAAGTGCACGCAAAATTATGGGAACCTCTTCATCTTCCTCCATATCAAGTACTATAAAGTCGGCGGGGAAGATAAACTTGTCAACCTTGACTAGAACATCCTCCACTATACCCACAGGGGTAAGTGATGGACCTATCGACAAGTTACCTTGAAGCGATTAGTGGGTTTAGGCTCTTGCATACCTAACCTGCGAAAAAGCAGGATAAAGGCATCAAATTAATGCTCGCTAAATCACATAAAGCTTTTTCAAAATAAGAAGGACCAATAAAGCAAGGAATAGTAAAACTCCCTGGATCTTTAAGCTTAGGTGGTAACTTCTTCAGGAGGATGGCAGAACACTCCTCATTAAGCCTTACCGTTTCAAACTCCTCTAATTTCTTTTTATTACTCAATATCTCCTTGAGGAACTTTACATATTTAGGCATTTGTGCAATAGCTTCCACAAAAGGGATATTTATCTGCAGCTGCTTTAACAAATTCAAGAACTTGGTAAATTGTGGGTCATGTTGGCTAGCCTTCAACCTCTGAGGAAAAGGAATTTTCAGCTTTTGAGTATGAATTGGAGCTTCTTTTTCTAAGACTTCCTTCACCACATTGTCAGCTTTCTCATCTTCTTTTGGGCTCCCATCAATAGGAATCCTTTTTCCCTCCTCTAATCTTTCATCTTTCTTACCATGAGGGCCTTTGACTTCTTTACTGCTTCTAAGGGTAATTACCTCAACCTGCTCCTTTGGATTTGGCTCTGATTGACTAGGTGAGGTCCCTTGAGCTCTCTGAGTCATCAATGTCGCAAGAGTAGAGATTTGATTTTCCAATGTCTTGATCCTATCATCAGTTTTCTCCATGAATTGCATCATAGTATCATGGAGATTGAAACTGCTTTTCTTCTTGCTGCCGCCTTGGTTTTGCAAATGAAGCGGCCTATAGACATACGATTTTGGCTTTTCTGTTGACCTCCCCAGGAAAAATTGGGGTGATTTCTCCAACCAGGATTATAAGTGTTGGAATATGGATCATTCTGCCCCCAGTTAGAGTTACCCAAATAGTTGGCCTCCTCAGCTGATTCAACAATGCGATTACCCACCTGACAATTCTTGCTTTCATGCCCGGAAGTAAATGCGCATAAGATCACAAAGAGATGGAGAGGCAGGTGTGAATTGTGATTGTGCTGCATCGTGTTTCCAATTTCTTTGTAATGACATCCAATTTGAGATCCAATGCATTTGACTCCACGATATACCCTAGGTTGTCTCTTGACCACATGCTGTCACGATTTCCATGATAACTAGAAGTCATTTGCTCTATCAACTCATGGCTTCTTGTGGCGCTTGCGCCAAATACTACCCCCTGTTGCTTTGCATCAATCATGGCCTTATTAGAAGAAGATAGCCCATCATAAAAGGATTGAACCAATTGCCACATAGGAAAGCCATGATGAGGACACTTTTGACAATTCTGGAATCGTTCCCATGCTTCATACAAAGATTCCATTTCCACACGCACAAAAGTAGATATGTCATTACGTAATTTAGTGATTTAGCTTGAGTGGAAAATATTTATCTAAAAATTTAATTGAAAGGCTGATCCCGGTAGTAATGGATCGGAAAGACTTTAGCCATAGTTTGGCCTTGTCGCGCAATGAAAAAGGGAATAGGCGCAACCTAATGGCATCATTGGAGACCCCATTATATTTTATAGTGTCACAAATCTCCAAAAATTCATTTAAATGCAAATGAGGGTCATCACTTGGTGACCCACTAAACTGAATGGAAGATTGCAACATAGAGATCAAGGCTGGCTTAATCTCAAAGTTATTAGCCTCTCTGATGGCTAGTAATACTCCTGTCAGTTGTTGCCATAGGCGAGGCAAAGAAGTCCAGCATAGTCCTCTGGTCTTCTTCAGACATGGTTTTTCTTTGTCTTTTAGTCCTGCAAAGAGTTCTATCAATTTCAGGGTCAAACTACAAAACAGGATTATGAGAGCACGTTAGCATAAAAAAAAATAATAATAAAATAAAATAAAAATTGGCGTCTAAATTAACTAGGAATTAATTTCCCTAATATCACCAAAAACAATCCCCGGCAACGGCGCCAAAAACTTATTACGCTAAAATCGCACTTAGGGCAAGTGCACCACTGTCGCACAAGTAATAAAAGGAGTATTTGGGACTCCAAGTATCGAACCCACAAGGATTGTTGGCAATTACTAAGTTAATTAATCCCTTATGTTATCTAGACAATGAAATTCGAATGAGAAAGGAAAAACTATCAAGCAATTAGGAGAAAGTGAGGAAATCAAATATTATCAAGCAAAGATTCAATTGTGGAAAGCCTAGGGTGTCTGGTTTCACTTATGTCAAAACTCATAAAATTACCCAATTCCTCGAATAATATGTGTTAGATTGATTGCCAATCACTGCTCTAATGCTATTAATACCCAATGGTCATGCAATATTAATATTCTTTTCTCAATGAAACCCCCAATGGTCATGCAAGGCAAGCAGTTAAGAAAAGCATAAAGAACCCGCAGATTTGTTAATTAAATAAGCGATTGAAAACAAAGGATTGAGTTTGGTCACACAACCACGAATCCGATTAATCCTAGAGTTCCGTTAACTAATTGTGAGTACGATGCGATCAATCAATTAACTTTTTAAAAGTGCGCCAAACCTTATTGGAAAACAAAGCACTAGGAAAAATCCAATCCAATTGGGAAACACAAAATTATTTAGAATTAGGAAAACATTATAAGAGTTTGAACATAAGATCCACCATAACCCTAGTTATGGATTTAGCTACGCATAGTCAAAGAGAACAAAGCATAAACTAAAACCAAATTCAAATCCATAAAAGAACAATAGAAAAACTAAAACTAGGAAACCCCCTTGCGGTGAAACGGTCCTTCACAAACAATTGGGGAGACGGTCCTTCACTGATAGCTTCAAAAACCTCTCGAAGCTCCGCTACAACTCTCTAATCAAGCAAAGGGCTATAGCTACTTTCTTTCTGCGAATGTAGAGGATACGTTTTCCTTGCTTGTGCCACTCCTCCTTTATAATATTTTAGTGGCCCAACAATTCTACAATCTTTTCTTCTAGGGTTTCCTAATTGTGCACAAATTCATTTAATGTGCAATTCTTGGATAACAGAGAAAGTAGATTGCTTTCCCACTTTGAGTATTCTTAATTAATGTGAGATAAGAGGGAAAATCTTCCAAGAATAAAAATAGGAAACTTCCACAACTGGATTGATGATATCTTTATAGGATCTTGCCAAAATCTTTCATAATTATGATGATGATATCTTTGTATCTTTCCCAAGATTGCTTCCATTTTAACACTTTAAAGCTTGATTCTTATAAATCTTCAACCTGCAATATTCAAAGGAAATTGGGTAAGTTTCCCTCATAAAATCATCAAATAAATACCAAATCAAACTCAATTTCCCAGCACTTAAGTATATAAAATGGCAGTTTATCAGTTCCCAAACTATAATTTGAGCAAAAACTTATTCAAAGTTTCAAATACTAAATCAAACATCCACCGTGTAACTTTAGTTCTCCATATACTAATAAAATAACAAATTCTACTAGTGGGATCTACACGATTAAAACTAATGTTGTTAAGCAAGGCAGCCTGACCCATTTATGCACGCTCGCAATGGATCTCGAATTAAACGAGATGGGGTTAAAATTATCTGCGTTTAAATTGGTTAAATATTAATTAGCACAATTCGCCTCGTATCAACTTGTGGGCTTAAACGAGTGCGAAACTTTTTTTTTTTAACTTGTAAATTTTGAAATAAATTTAAATTTAGTAATCTCAAATCAAATATTATATTACATAGATTTAGTATTAAATACTTTCATATCATCTAAAGGACCAAGTAAGAATTTAAACAAATAAATAACATAAATTTATAGAATTTAACGAATATGTTTATATATAAATTGTATCACTACTAACTTGTACTATATAGTATGTATAGTTTATATTTTTACGTAAAAAATATTTAATTAAATTTTAAATTAAAAAAATAATTTAAAAAAATTATACAAATTTTGTTAGTTAACTCGTTTAACTTACAAGTTAAACAAGTTTATATAAAATTATTCTTATTTTTATGAATCATTAATTTTAAAATTTAACTGAAATAATTTATGTAAATAAATAAATTGACTTGACAAATTTAACTCGTTAAATAAAACCTATTATTTTGTGAGTGTTCGATACATCCGAGTTACGACACTCTTATAATCGTGTAGGACCCATTAGTATATGTTGCATCCGAGCAGCGGTGCTCTTAAAAAATATAATAATGATTCTTGCACACTATTTTTTTCACATTATTTTTATACTTGGTTAATGATAAGTAAATTTTAGGTTAATACAGTATATTATTTAATTAATGAGTTTTGGTAACCAATCACTTACAAACTAGTAAAACCCATTAATCAAATGATATATTGTATTGATCAAACATTTATACATCGTTAACTAAGTATAATAATAATGTGAAAAAAATGATATGCTTATATCATTGCTTTAAAAAAAATAACGAGTATTAGAAAGTAACGACCCCCCAGGATCATCATAATTACATGCATGATATTTGGGTATGGTGTTTGGAGTCAGAACAATTTAGCTTAGAAGGATAAAATTATTATCTCAGAAAAGTTGAGGTGGGCTTAGGCTATAAACAACCCACCAGGTTGCCTTACATCCCACGTTTCTTTCTCTCCAAACACCAGTATTTAGGGGCTTCTTTTTCTCTCTGCTTTGTTTTTCTCCTCATGTTAACATCTCCATCCTCCACTCCAGTTTCACTTTTCAGTTCCCTGATTTTCATCCCTATCCTTCTCTTTTCTCTCCCACCCTGTGGATTTTCCTCTGGTTTCTCTTTTAAACCTCAGTAACAGGTTGTCTATATAAATTCTTCTGGATTCAGTTTCTTTGAAAAAGATTCCTGAGCCTAGGGAATCGAAGCTGTTTCATTAAGAAACCCTTCGAGTTTTAAAGGTTTTAGAGGTCTTGATATTGAAAACGAGGGTGATCCTTTTAGAATTCTTAGCTCCTTGATCGTAATTCCATCCTGTGAATCTTCTGATACAGAGGTTTCAGACTTTCAGCTAAGAAGACAAGAGGGTTTTAGCGAACCTGGAAATGGAAAACATTTCAGTCCTATGTAAGGAAGAGGATCAGATGGATTTGCCACCTGGATTTCGGTTTCACCCAACTGATGAAGAGCTTATAAGTCATTACCTATACAACAAGGTCATTGATACCACCTTCTCTGCCAGGGCCATTGGAGATGTGGACTTGAACAGGTGTGAGCCTTGGGATTTGCCAAGTAAGTATAAGCAATCAAATTTGCAGACCCACTTTGTTTTTGGCTTTTCAGCTTTGCTATATATTCGTTTTCTTTTACGCTCGTCAGAGATTAGAACTTTGTCTGCAATTTTGGATGTAGAGAAAGCGAAAATGGGAGAAAAAGAGTGGTACTTCTTCTGCTTGAGAGACAGAAAATACCCAACTGGTTTGAGGACCAACAGGGCTACTGAAGCAGGATACTGGAAGGCCACAGGGAAAGATAGGGAGATTTACAGAGGAAAATCGCTGGTTGGAATGAAGAAAACTCTGGTTTTCTACAAAGGCAGGGCACCCAAAGGAGACAAAAGCAACTGGGTCATGCATGAATACAGACTTGAGGGTAAATTCTCCGTTCACAACCTCCCTAAAACCGCCAAGGTATTGGCCTGACCCTGTTTCCTCTCTGTTCTCAAGTTGATTCTTTTTCTCTCATGTTTGTTGGTTTGTAATTGGAGCTGATGGATTTTGATCCTGTGTTGCAGACCGAGTGGGTTGTAAGCAGGGTGTTTCAAAAGGGTTCAGCTGGAAAGAAAACCCATATTTCTGGGATAATGAGGTTGGATTCTTTTGAAAATGAATTGGGTGTTTCTGGTCTACCACCTTTGACAGATTCCTCGCTTTCCATTGGCAAGACCAAAGCACTGACTGAATCGGCTTACGTGCCCTGCTTCTCCAATCCAATTGATGTTCAAAGAAACCAAGTAGGGATCTTTGATTCCTTCAGCAACTCCATTTATGGGGCTTCTTCAAATCCATTAGACATTCTTCCAAGAATGCCACTCTCTGGTTCATTTTACTCCACTCAAGGCGTTCAGGCTCCAGCAAATTTGCCATTACCCGGTTCTGTTTACAGTATGCAGGACCAGACAATCCTGAGAGCCTTATTTGAAAACAATGGATCAAACTTGATGAATAGTTTCAAAACAGAGAGGGAAATCGTCAGTGTCTCACAGGAAACAGGTCTGACTGCTGATATGAACGCCGAAACCTCTTCGGTCGTATCAAATTTTGATATGGGTAGGAGGCCCTTTGACAATCAGCAGCACCCACCTGCTTCTGCTGCAGCAGTGGACCTTGATAGTTTGTGGAATTACTGAATTAAAATAAAGAAGCATTAGAAAGAAAACCAACTATTGAGCTAAAAAGAAGAGGGGAAAGAAGAGCCTCAGTTACAATTTATTGTCTGGGATTGATGGTGTTGTCTCGCTGTATAGCTTTTATCTAAAATATGTACTGAAGCATTCTGTAAGAAATCTTGTGAAATTAAGCTGTTTTTGTCCTTTCATACCTTAGGCTTGTGGCTGGCATAGGCATGATTATTGTGCATCAACTTGGATTAAAAATCATACTAGAATGAGACTCATTAGGTACCTTACCTAGTAATCTTACTTTTCTGGATTGTATCAGTACAGTCCAGCTAATACTGGGAGCATGATCTTGATTCTGGTAATATTTGAATTGCATTTTTAATTTTAAATTGTGGGGACTCAATCAATCAAGTACAGTTACCATTTAAAATCCTCAATGCTCTCCCTCTTGGAGACACGTGCACGCGCATACTTTGACGTAAACAAATATTAACAAACTTATCTCCATTTAAAGACAATGAAGCTCCCCGAACAAATCAGAACTCTGAAGTTCTTTTCTCCCCTTTCTCTTTCTGATATGTGCGCGTGTATGAATGAAAAGACAGTATGCTTCATTGTCAAACACATAAAATTCAAACATTTATATCTAAGAAATCTGAGGACATCGCTCTAGACTCTATTAGTGTTGAAATTTCACACCATTCTCTGGTTTATATCTTTCAAAGTGTTTTGTATAATTAATCTGAAGCATGACAACAACAGGTATCCATCCCTACTCCACTAGCTAGCAGCTTCTCATAATTGATGTTGTTTACCACGAAGAAAGAGTTTTCAGAATAAATGTGATGTGTGTAGCTTTCTAGTCAAGACACAAGTCAAGCGAGAACAAATAATTTGTGCAAGTGCAGTCACCAACATATTGAATATGACATATAATAAAATGCAAGTAGGACCAGTTGCAAGCCAACTCCAACAGAAAATCAGAGAGTAGAGATAAAAGAGAACAATAATATGGTCTAATTTATTTTCTTTTACTCTCTCTAATGTCTTTTATTTGACGTACTTATGATTTTTAATCCAATTACATCCCATTGAGCCATAATCAAATAACAGTTGTCGACTAAATATTTTGAGATATAAATAAATAATAAAAGCAGTTAAAACTTCTTTTATACAAACATGAGATGCTATATTTTAGATATACAATTAATTTCCACTGAGACGTCACAAGATGCTTTGAACTCTTATAATATTGATAAAATATACTCACATAAAACTTAATTTGTTAATTAAATTATTACTAATGGTTAAAAAATCTCAATTTTTTCTTTTTTTTTTCGGTGGAGTTCCCCCCCCCCCCCCAAATCAGGAAATATACAGTGGTTTTGTCTGTATCTCTGATCATTTATTGTTTCATTCATCCATTCATTTGAATATGTCAAATCATTCATTTCCCATTTCATGATGCATGCATTCCGTTTTGAAGCTGAAATGGCATGACATGAGAACATTGATCCTCTTTTTCTTATTTTGTCCAAAAATACAATATACGTATCTCCTTTGTACCATGTGGTGTTTATATTTATGGCACATGATAAATCCTCTCAGAAGTCCACCAATTTGAGTCCTGCACGTCTTGATCCTTAATTATAAGAAAACACTGGCAATTTGTCTTTTAACTTTTTTTTTGCTCAACTGACTCTTAGTTTGATGGCAAATAAATACGTAAAAAAAAATACCTCCCTGATTATAATATTTCATTTTCTTCATGATATAATGCCACCAATCCAATGCCACCTTTCTTTCTGAAGTTTTTTAGGTCCCCTCCTATATGGGCCTATGAGGTGTTTAATTTTATTTAGGATATTATACTGTGGGAATGAGATAGAAATAAAAAATTAACTTTCCTGGTCGTATTAGAAGTTCTGTGACTCTATCCTTTGATTGTTGCAATTATGGTATAAGTTTAGAAACCCCAACTACCTTATCATCATCAGATTAGTGGCCTAGGGGCTTTCTGGGTTTTAAAATTGGAGTATTAAAATATGATTAGGTTGATAAAGGTAAAACTTTCGCTTTCAATCAGAGTAATTTGAGTAATATGAAAACTAAACAACGAGAGTAAAGTCTTCAAGCTGGTAGCGCTTTTGTACACATTGGAGGCTCTTAGAAAGTGACACCTATTTGTATTGAATGCATTCTACATATCAATTAAAAGATAGAATTAGCAATGTAGCGTAGCATATATATATATATATATTTGGATTTAATTTTAATTCATTATCAGTGTAAAATTTTTTTTACACTATCATTCAATTATATATTGACACATCATTAAAAGAGTTAGACTTTTTAAGTAGTTGTCGTGATAGTCAAGCTCTTTTAATGATTTGGTAACACATAATTAGATAACAGTATAAATTTTTTTTACACTAATATTGAATTAAAATTAAACATATATATATATATATATGTATGTATGTATGTATATATAGTAAAGAAAGGCATGCAAAGTTCAACATGAACTTTCTTTCATCCTCTAATGGTTATAACTATTCACTGATTTGGAGTCGATTTTTATCACATCCGCCACTCACCAATTAATCCCCCTTATCATGAATATCAATTTTCGAAAGATTCCAAATACAAAACCCAATAAAATTCTTCATAATTCAAGCTCAAATTATGGCCGTATATTAGAGACAACGGAACCATGTAATTAAGCAGGAGAGTACTGATGTTTATTACCATCGTTGTGATGTTTCAAGCATAATTATAAAATTTGGATCCGTCATTGACTTGACTGAAATATTAGGTTAATTAATTATTAATTTAATTAGTGAATCACCTGTCAAATCACATAACATATATATATATATTATAAATGTTTAATATAAATAAAAAAGAACAACCCAAAAGCTCAACTACTCTGCTAATCCAAACACTCCATAATCATAGGCATTTATATAGACAAAATAAAATAAGATTAAAAATTTGAAACTCACGAAAGTTGAATAAAATGAATAAAAAATTCAAAAGGATACAATGAAAGCTTCAGGCAAGTACAATTATTTTGAAGTAAACCTGCAGAAAAATCACAAAGTCAAAAACCCTTACCTAACCGATCAAAAGAATCGTACGAATACTCTTTGGGCTTCGGGGGTTTTTGTACTGGTGTAGAGTTGGGAAAGAGGGTTGATGAATTTTACGAAGAAGAGACTTACCTTATGAAGCTGAAATGCTGAAACTAGCCGTCCTCCGTCGTCAGTGATGAAGCTTGCTGGGAAACAAGCTGGTTGATGAGAAAATGAAGCACGCGGGAACAAGTGTTCAATGAAGTGGGGGCTGCGAGCAAGGGCTTCCCGTTTTCACGATTTGGGTTTGGAGATTTAAGTATTATTTGGGTGCAGGAGTTCAAAGAAAAATAAAATGGGAGATAATTTTTTATTTTAAAATATTCTCTTTATTTAATAATATTTTAAAAAGAAAGTCATAAAATAAAAAATTAACATATTCTTTTAATTATAATTTTTTTTTAATTTTTATAAATATTTTTAATTTAAAAATAATTTTTTTTTTCCCTTGAACTCCTCCCATTCAAATAAATCCAAATAAACATAAAGGTAAAATTAGGGAGGGAGGTGAGGGAATAGGGTTGGGTTGCGATGTTTCACTGTTTCAGCGTTAATTAATTGATTATTTTTTATTTGACTAACTCCGCCGGTTCATATAAAATCAGCTGAGTCACTGATTTTGGAATTAAACTGACCGAATCAGACCGATTTTATTACATATATATGGCTCGTACCGATTAAGAGATTGATTCACCGGTTTATTGGTCCAACGAACTAGTGGAGCCGAATTGAATAATACTGGTTTCAAGTGCTAATAATTTAAAGGGTATGAAAAGGGTGATTTTACGAGACGAGATTTACGTGTAATGGCGTCGCAGTCTTCGGTAGTGTGTCCCACAATGCGTGATGTCAGATTCAGGAGAAAGTTAGGCCTTTTTAACGGTCGACACCTAAGTATATGAAGGCCCCACCTATGATTCCACAAGCGGTTCGGTTTTTTCTACCCTCGTCAACAATGCGACTTTTTGGCCCCCCACCTCTTGCCACGTGTCCCAAGGTCTGCGTCATCATGTGCAAAGTGCAAACTCACTGAGCGTGTGGCTCCCAAGTCCAAAAAACAGGCAAAAATGCATTTCCCAACTGGTGTTTCTGGCCTTCCCTCATGGCCCACCGGGCCCCTAATTATTGTTTACTCCATGAGAACTCTTCTAAGCCTCAACTCACAGAAATATTCTTAACCCATATTTTATTTAATATTTAAAAAACTTACTAATAAAATAAACATGAAAAAAAACAATGATACATTTAAAAATTTAAAATTAGATGTATAAAAATTAAATAAAAATTTATTCTTTTAATATTATTAGTTTATTTCTAATTTCATGCAAAATTACATCAATTTATTATTACACATATTCAATGATTGTTTTGTGACATTTGTACAAAGCAAGTTCCAAGCTCTACAATATTCATAAGTCACATTTAATTAATGTTTTAACATTTTTAGATAAAATAAGTGTAAACATAAAAAACATGGTACATAAAAAATTCATAAAAAATAATGTCTGAAAAATAAAAATAAACTTTGTTTATTTTTCATCTAAAAATGTAAGTTTTGAAGTAAAACCACATCGTTTTGACATCATTATAAGCATTTTTTTGTTAAAGGAGTTATTGTAAAATGAATAAAGAGATGAAATTATTAAAGATTTGAAGCTCGAGAGAGGAACCAATGAAATTAATCATTAAAAAACAAAATTAATAAAATATATATATCTTTGAAGGATAAAAAATAATTTTTCTCTAATGATAATTAAAAGAAGAAAAACTATATAAAAAGAATAATTTATCTAGCAGCACCAAATCAATAATATGCCTTTAAAATCCTACAAGATAAAATGTAGCAAAAATTGACATAAGAATACTCATACAATGAAAAAAAAAACGAGTATAAGAATAAAGGGCCATACGAAAAGACGTTCATGACTATACGTACACATCATCTTTGCCACGTGTCGTTAAGCACTCTATTGATTTTCATTATAATTAGGTAATGCCAATTATTTCACAGGCTTGAGACCACTTAATTTGGTCTGCTATACATGTACTTCCAAGATGGTATCCATAAAAAGTAAGAGAGAAAATATTTAAAAAGAGAAAAGAGAAAACAATCAACAGAAATTGAGATATTGAATAAGATTTTTTTGTGTAAAGTATAATCAAGCTTAATCCAAATCAAGTGTGGGAATGGTCAATCTTATCCTCATTTCTTTGGCCCATTGGCCATACAAAATGATTGTGGTGTGCTGTGAGAGTGAGACATTTTGGAGCAAATGTCCATTTTTCTGTAACAAGCAAATATATGGTTAGTTAATCCATTCCGTTTATGCATAAACTAATAGTAAAAAAGATCCCAATCACCAAAGTGACACGCATTCATCCGAGCCCATGCCCCTCATCATGTCAATGGCAATAAGGAGGCATATTATTGGCTTTGAGGAAAAGTGAGGTTACCTTATCTGAAATGGGTGAAGAGGAATATGTCTTGGAGAATGGTGTTTTGATTTATAAAAGATGATAAAAGTTATAACCATACCTTGGGAAATCCAATTGGGGCTGGAATTGAACCAAATTTGCTGGACATTTTGTTCGGGAAGGGAATGGTACCTGATATGTGGACTCTTTGAGTTTGTGATATGTGACAAATCTTTGATGGTAAAAAATTAATCTGGTTACATTTGTCCATAGTCCGGTAAATTAATGCCAAAGTTTTCTTCCACTAAGGCACTAATCCAAGACGGTCAACTTTGGGAGGAATTGGTGCCATGACTGCCATCTCCATCGCTAAGATTATCACCTAAAAAATTGTGAGGTAAGCTACGCTCACTTGCATTTGATCAAAAGTGTTTCTTTAGTAAATATATGAGATTTTAACTTTTTCAAAGGATCTAATAAATTTTAACTAATATAATAGTAGGAGAGAATCAAATATCTTTATCATAGATGTCAACACGTATTGGTCTAATAAATATTTAAAATAACCTTTAATTTTGGTTATTTAAAGGTCATTTTTCAAAATGTTTATACTTAATTGGAAACAAACATTTTATAAGGTTGTTTATCAATCCTTAATTCAATGAATCGAGATAACAAAAACATAATGTTGAATACAATTGTAGAATCAAAACAGCATCTACCTAATATCCAAATATAACCTAAAAGTATACAACCATACATGTTATTTTCATTTACTGGCACACATTTTAGCAATGTTAAGAGTATTTGAATTGTTAAAAAAATGGGATTTGATTCGATTTATAATTAAATTTTGTGTTTAGAATGTTAAAAAATAAGAATTGATTTGATTTTGAAATTCTTTTTATTTAAGTTGTGTGTATTTAAAAATTCACTCAAATTTGATTGAATTTGAATAATTTTAATTTTAATTTTAATTATTTAGATTGACTATTTTATGCTTATTAACTTTTTGATTTTATTTTCCTAACTTAACAATTTCATTCACATTATATATATAAGGTTAAAAAAATAAAATAATAAAATATAATATAATCAATAAATTTTTTAATGAGTTCTAAACATAAGAATTGATTTCTAAATCAATTCAAATTCAATTTTTATAATAAGTTTCAAATATAAAATTTAATTTTTAAATCAATTCAATTCAAACCAATGTTAAGAGTGATTAGTTTATTCATTTTTTTTTGCAAAAAAGTACAATATTATTCTCCAATATGTGGATGGTATTATAGTTTCTATTGGAATGCAATATGTAAACACGCGTAACAATGTATGCAATTGCTTACTTTCTTGGCAATTTCCTAAGCTCCCCTTTCAATCTAATTTGACTTGGATTGGAAATGATTCGAAATACAATGGAGAAATGCCTCCCAAGTTTGTGATTTCTCAACTTTTTGTAAACATGAGATTAAGATATATATTCTTTAATGATGACGACCCTTTATGTTGAATTTGATTCTCCATTACTCTCCCATTGTGGTATGTATATTCCCACTAACATGTGGTAAGAATAAGATGATCGTACAAATGACAGAAAAAGCTTATTGTGCTGTGTTGTTAGTGAGCTATTGTTAATGATGAGTCCCCTGTGTGTGAATGGGAAAATGCTGGCTGGCTCATTTAAGAGATTTAGTTTGGATAATTGCGTATTTGGAGCAGTAATAGGATAATCCTTTCGGCTTTTGATGTCAAACGTTGGGCTTAAATTGAAGCCCCAAAAATATGACACTATCCTCCAGCATAGCAAAGGACAAACCAAAATCTTGAAGCAAATTTATAGTATTATAGAAGAAATTTTGATTTTCTTTAAAGTAAATTTTGGTTTTTACTATAACAAAAAATAAGAATAAAATATAATTACAAACTAACAGAGGTTACTACTTACATTTACTCATACTTTTAATTTTTTTCAATTATTTTTATATATAATTTAAAAGAGTTTATATTTAGAATTTGTTTTTTTAAAAAATCCTATTGTTCAATTTTCTTGTTAAACAGTTGTCTCTATAAAAGAAAATGTATATATATATATATAGAAGAACAAAACAAACCACTCTGGTAGAGTTGCAGTTGTAGACAAGAAAGACTCGACCTCTTTTTTCAAAACTATACATAACAAACTACATTACACAAATCTGAATAAGATGATAGTGTCATTGAGACCAACCTCAATCATTTGAATAAGTAATGGATTTTTCTTTCCACCTTAAATATGAGGAGCAAGGAGGCAACTAACCGTATATGATCATATGGTATAAGGTTAATCACAATATAATAATATTGTTTTCATCATTTCATGATTGCATAGTAGCATAATATTATATGGCGGAAAAAGAAATATATCAATAATAAATAATATAGAGGGAACGTAAATTTGTTGGGCCTATGTTGTCTATTCCGTACAGTATAGCCCAATGGATACTCTCTATAGTCCAGTTATCGATATCCATCCATCTTGTGATTCTCGTTCACTTCACGCACGGACAACGCAATCACGTCTGAGTTTGAGGCTTGCGGTTAGAGTCTAGAGAGGTGAATCGTTAGTTATTTGTCAGTTCATCAGAGTTACAGAGGCTTAGATTTGTTGTTTGCGGCTTTTTCAGTTTCTCACTTCACTTTGTTCATTTTGTGTGCTTATTCAACTGCTTGCTTGGGTTTCCTTGCAACACTCTGCGTTCTATTCTATGGGCGTTTTAGTTTTCCCTTCCCTTCCACATTTCTATAATTCTGTCAAATTTTAATCATGAATTACTTTAATTTTTGATCAAAGGGTGGGAGAAAAACTATGTACAATCTTTGCACACGAAAATTATATTGGTATTGTCAGAAACCTAAGAACCTTTGTTTTTAGGACAGCTAGATGATTATCGGTTGGTCTTGGTTATTGGTTAGAGTGAAAATGACAAGTGTAAAGTTTAGAGGGCGTTCGAAATGTTTTTTTTTGGTATATATATATTTATTATAATTTAAAAATATTACATTGTTTTTATTTTATTTTTTATTTTGTTATTTTTATTATTTTCTTCACAAAAAATAAAAAGCATAAAATAAAATAAAAATAAGGTAACATTTTTTTGTAATTATATTAAAAATATATCTAACTAAAACTGAAAATAAAAACCAAGTTATTTTCACTCCAACCAAGCATATGTCTTAGTGTGTATGTGTATCTTTGCTTGATAGATATTGCTAGATTCATTTCCTTTAAGCATATGACGAGCAATGGGTTTGTCTCATGTCCTTGAATCGATTTCTTTCTATTCATTTCAAAAGGATTCAGAAGGAAGTAGGAGAATAAAATTTTATGGCTATGTGCTCTATTTATTGGCTTATGGTGTTTATGGACGCTGCTCAATGCCAGAGTCTTTAGTTGGAAGTTCCTACCACCTCATCTTTGTAGGGTAGAGTTGTTTTCTAGGCTTGATGTGGGTGTCAGCTCATGGACTCGTTAAGGGGGTTTTTGCTTTCAGACTGTGTTGCATAGGTACAGCTATGGTACCAATATCCGATACAGATATGGGTACGAGATACAACATTTTTAAAAAAATTAAGGTACAGGTACGTTAGTATAATTTAATATATATATATATTTTAAATTATACTAAGGTACGTGTACCTTTTATATATATATATATATATAAGATTATAATATATATATATATATATATATATATAAGATTAGAAGATTTATAGGTATCATATAACATAAAAGAGCTTAAGTTGTTCACATGACAGTATAAAATATCACATAAAGAAATTATACGTGTTCAACAATATAAAATCTAAGCATGAATATAAAAATTATAATCTAACAGTCTCAATATCATTATTTCCTTGCCTATCATCAGTAAAAAGAACAGCTTCTAAGTCTGACTCATTAAAAGAAAGATCAGCCATACTCGACCAGTCGTATCCGATTCATACCCGAACCGAATCCTGCCGTACCAGAAAAGCATGCTCAATATAAATTTCAAAAACAAAAAAAATAAGTACGTGCTCGGTACGTACCCCGGAGAACCCAAGCCGTACTCGTACCCAATACATACCTGGTACGGATACTTCTTCAAAAATGAAATACCCATGCTTAAGAGCTTTCGGATTTACAAAGGGATTGAAGAGCTTTCTTTATTGAGCTAATGTACTGTTGTTTTGTTTGTTCTTTTCTGGTTGCTATAGGAGGATTTCTTACCTTCCTTTTTGTCCTTCTTTCTCTTCATATATTCTTTTATCCAAAAAACATTCCAGTATGCATATGAGACAATCTGTAATCCCACGGGAATTTCTAGAATTATATTTTTACTGCATTTTGGTTGTTTGTATCATCCTTGTGTAAATTTGCTTATAATTAGTTTCCGTTTATCACTTTATTTTTACTGGTTCACTTATTCAGTGTAAATAAATAAGTTGAGAGCCATGGGAAAGGACTCAAAGCCAAAGGAGTCAGGAGGGAAGGGAAAGGGGAAACAGGCAGCAAGTGGAAGTGATGAGAATGCTTCGAAGGGCAAAGGAAAAGGTGGGAAAGGTGCAGATGGACTTGGTACCTGTATTGGACAGAACAGATCAAGTAAATGATATTAGATAAGCTTCTATTATATTCTGTTGTGTAATCTTATCAGTTAGCCATGTTAGTTATGATAACTGTTTGTATAATTGCTCAAATGTGCTCCATCGGGTCCTTCTTTACTCCGCTATATAAGGACTCTTCCTTTTGTATTCTATATAATTTTTCTATCAATAATATTCAGACATTATTCAGTTTTCATTTCTTCTCTGATATTATGGTATCAGAGCTCTTTTAGCTTCCGCAACTCCTTTCAATTTTCTTCTTCTTTGCCATCAATGGCAGACTCTGCATCAACAACTGATTCAGAAGTTCCACCACCTCAACCAAACAATGCCACGCCTAATTCCAATTCTTTAATTGACCCATCTCAAAATCCCACCAGTCCCTACTATCTCCACCCAGGAGAAAACCCAGAGTCGTGCTTGTATCTCCACCACTCAATGGTGAGAACTTCCATTCTTGGAGCAGGGCTATGAAGCGCGCACTGCTGTCCAAGAATAAACACAAATTCGTTGATGGCACTCTTTCTGCTCCCAGCAAAGATGACCCTCTCTATGATTCTTGGGAGCGCTGCAACAACATAGTCATATCCTGGCTCAATCGCAGCCTCACCACACATATTCAACAAAGCACCATATACATTGATAATGCACGGGATCTTTGGCTGGACCTTCAAGATCGATATTCCAAGGGTAACCATTTCCGCATTTCTGATATTTTACAAGAACTCCACTCAATAAAACAAGGTGATAGAACTGTTTCAACCTTCTTTACTGATCTGAAATCTCTTTGGGAGGAATTGGAATCTTTAAGGCCAACCCCTTCTTGTTCTTGCAATACTCCTTGTCCTTGCCATCTTACAAAATGTATGAAACAATACAAGGACAATGAATATGTCATTTGCTTTTTAAAGGGCTTGAATGACAGTTTTAACACTGTCAAGACTCAAATTCTTTTACTTGAGCCACTTCCTCCTATTAACAAGGTCTTCTCATTAGTTACTCAGCAAGAAAGGAATTCTTCTGGTTCCAATCTTGTTGAATCCACTGCTTTGGCTGTTGCCAATGATAATAGTACTTGGAAACAGCAACCAAGATCTTCTGGATCACAAGGCAGAGGCACTACTTACCAAGGAGGGAGAGGCCGTGGAAGATCTAATGGCAAACAATGTACTTTTTGTGGAAGGCCTCACCATACTATTGAAACTTGCTACTTCAAACATGGCTTTCCACCTGGTTATAGAGCCAGGCTTTCTAATAATTCTGTGAATGCTACAACTGCTGAACCTGCCACAAATGACAATTCTGCCAACCAGAATTCAAATACAAGTCCTACTCTTCAGCTCAGCCATGATGATTACAAACACCTGCTGACTTTACTCCAGAATTCAAAATCCGATGCATCTACATCCACTAATCCAGTGAGTAATAATACTACCAATGATGCTTCTAGCAAGCACATGATTTCTCACATCACTCAATCAGGTAATGCATCTTCTAAACTCATTACTTGGATTTTAGACACTGGTTCTACTGTGCATGTATGTCATCATCTACCTTTTTTTTCTACTTACAAATCCATTTCACCAATCTCTATTAATCTCCCTAATGGTAACACTATTCTTGCCAAACATTCGGGCACTATTATTCTTTCTGAACAATTACACCTATTTGATGTTCTATATATACCAGATTTCAAATTTAATTTAATATCTGTTCAGAAACTTGCTAATTCTCTACATTGCAAACTTATATTTACTCCTAATTCTTGCCTTATACAGGACCTCCCTTCACAGAGGATGATTGGTTGTGCTGATGTTTGCAATGGCCTCTACATTCTGAATCATCCTAGTGCCTCTCATAATTGTGATGTCAATTCTGTAAATTCTGTTGCTAGTACACAATTTGATATTTGGCACTATAGGTTAGGACATCCTTCTATTCCTGTTATTCACCAACTTTGTAATAAATTTCCTTACATCAAATTCAATAAGAATCTCCTTTGTGATTCATGTCATATGGCAAAACAAACTAGACTTTCTTTTCCCAACAGCACTACCATGTCTTTGAAACCTTTTGATTTGGTCCATATGGATATTTGGGGACCCCTAAATATAGTTTCTTTTCAAGGTTATCAATATTTCCTCACTATAGTTGATGACTTTAGTAGACATACTTGGTTATATCTTCTAAAGACCAAATCTGATACTAGGCCTAGTATTTTGAAGTTCATTAATTTTGTTTCCACACAATTCAATTGTAAAATCAAAGTTATAAGGTCTGATAATGGATCCGAATTTAATATGCAACCCTTTTATGATGAGCATGGCATTATCCATCAAACATCATGTGTGGAAACTCCACAACAAAATTCCAAGGTGGAAAGAAAGCATAGGCATATTTTAGATGTTACCCGTGCTCTTTTATTTCATTCAAACTTACCAAAACTCTTTTGGTCTTATGCTGTCTGTCATGCTATCTACATTATAAATAGATTGCCTACCCCTGTCCTTACTAACAAATCCCCTTTTGAAATGTTGCATGATAATTCTCCCACTTTCCTTGATTTAAAGGTCTTTGGTTGTTTGGCATATGCATCCACTCTCACACAACATAGAACTAAGCTTGACAGTAGAGCTAAGAAATGCATATTCCTTGGTTATAAACCAGGAACTAAAGGATATATTCTATTTGATTTGCATTCTAGGTCTGTTTTTATTTCCAGACATGCCATTTTCTATGAGAATGTTTTTCCTTATTCTGATTCTGTCTTGAATAAAAATCATGAAACTGACCCTGTGTCCCAAGACTTAGTCATACATGAACCCGAAAATACACCTATGTTGTTTGATATACCTGTACACCATATTCCTCCAGTTTCTCCTACTGCTTCCATTGAAAATCATACTCATAATTGTGAACCTGAAATGCAACTTAGAAGATCTAATAGAATAAAAAAAACCCCTGCCTACTTACATGATTTTCATTGTAACATTGCAAACTCAGCACCAATCACTCAATTATCAGGTGTTACCTATCCCCTATCTTCTTATTTGGATTATTCTAACCTTTCCTCTGCTCATAGACATTATACATTAACTATTTCTTCTATAGTTGAACCAAAGACATATAAACAGGCCATCAAATCTGCACAATGGATTGAAGCTATGCAATCAGAACTTCAAGCACTCACTCATAATGACACTTGGGACATCATTCCGCTACCTACTGGGAAGAAACCTATTGGCTGTAAATGGGTTTACAAAATAAAATTCAAGGCAGATGGGACTATTGAAAGATATAAAGCACGACTTGTGGCAAGAGGGTTTAACCATGTATGCATAAGGCATTACTTTGATACTTATTCACCTGTTGCCAAAGTTACTACCATTAGACTTCTTCTAGCCATTGCAGCAGCAAAACATTGGCACCTACACCAATTAGATGTCCACAATGCCTTTCTCCATGGTAATCTAGATGAAGAAGTATACATGGAGCTTCCTCAAGGCATCATTTCTACACAACCTAATCAAGTTTGCAAACTCAAGAAATCCATTTATGGTTTGAAACAATCCAGTCGACAATGGTTTGCAAAGTTATCATCTTCCTTACTTTCACAGGGATATACTCAATCCAACTCTGACCACTCTTTGTTTCTTAAACATAATAATCATTCTTTTACTGCATTATTAGTTTATGTTGATGATTTAATCCTTGCAGGAAATGACCTTCATGAAATCAATACTGTCAAGGAATTCCTTAATCACACATTCAGAATAAAAGACCTTGGAAATCTTAAATATTTCCTTGGTTTGGAGATTGCAAGATCAAAATCTGGTATCCACATATGTCAGCGAAAGTATGCTTTAGACATATTATCTGACATGGGTCTCCTAGCTTCAAAACCAGCAACAACTCCTATGCAAAAAGACATCAAATTGAAGAAGGATGGAGGCCAACTTCTTGAAGATGCTGCTGCCTATAGAAGACTCATTGGAAGGTTGTTGTATCTCACAACAACAAGACCAGATATCAGCTTTTCAAGGTTACACCAACTCAGCCAATTTATGAGCTGTCCTACCTCTCTTCATCAACAAGCTGCTATTCGGGTATTAAGATATATCAAATCTACTCCTGCTCATGGCCTATTCTACTCTGTACACTCAGATCTTCAGCTAAAGGCATTTTCAGACTCAGATTGGGCAAGTTGTATTGACACACGAAAGTCTACGACAGGGTACTGTATCTTTCTTGGGGAATCATTAATATCCTGGCGCTCAAAGAAGCAAACTACAGTCTCTAAATCATCTTCAGAAGCTGAATATAGGGCCCTAGCTTCTACTGTTTGTGAACTCCAGTGGCTAACCTATCTTTTACAAGAATTCAAGCTTCCTTTTGTCACCCCAGCCATGCTATATTGTGATAGCCAATCTGCCCAATATATTGCAGCCAATCCTACATTCCATGAGAGGACAAAACATATTGAAATTGATTGCCACATTGTGAGAGAAAAGCTACAATCCAAACTTTTTCATCTTCTCCCTATATCCACCATTGATCAACTAGCTGACATTTTAACTAAACCTCTTGATCCTATTCCCTTTAACCGATTACTTTCCAAGCTGCGAGTGAAAACAATCCACTCATCAGCTTGTGGGGGGGTATTGGACAGAACAGATCAAGTAAATGATATTAGATAAGCTTCTATTATATTCTGTTGTGTAATCTTATCAGTTAGCCATGTTAGTTATGATAACTGTTTGTATAATTGCTCAAATGTGCTCCATCGGGTCCTTCTTTACTCCGCTATATAAGGACTCTTCCTTTTGTATTCTATATAATTTTTCTATCAATAATATTCAGACATTATTCAGTTTTCATTTCTTCTCTGATATTAACCTGCACCTTTGTCAAAGGTAGAAAATTTTCCCTATCCATGGGTACCTTTGTAACCATAGGATCAGTTTCTTTCATTGTTCTTATCTTAGAACAACATTTATTTTTGGGTTTTTTATTCGATGCAGCAAGGCATATCTTATGTGAGAAGCAAGGTAAGATCAATGAGGCATACAAAAAGCTGCAGGATGGTTGGCTTGGCGATGGAGATAAGGTCCCACCAGCGGAGTTTGCGAAGGTAATTTTCTTTTGGAGGTTATACATGGATATTTGTTCTTGTTTCTTTTCTAAATTCTCATTTGGGTTTCTATTTACCTTAATCGTAGTGGGGCTTAGAATCTTAATTTGAGTTCTGGCATAGTTCATAATGTTTATAAAAAGTAAATACCATAATTAGTTTCTTTTTCCCCTTTTGTCAGTAATGTGAAGTCAATTAATGGCAGTTTGTTGGAGATAAGGAGAAATAAGAAGATATTAATTTAAAATTGGTCTACTGGTTATATGTTTATGCGGACCATTGGTTGTTAAAATAGGCATAGTTCTCCTCCCCCTTGGGAAGAAAAAGAAAAACAAAATAAGACAAATATTTAGTCTTTTCAATTATTTATCATCAATGACATTTCACTGTCTTCACAGTTAGCCCAAGAGTATTCAGAATGTCCATCGGCAAAGAAGGGTGGAGACCTTGGATGGTTTCCACGAGGAAAGATGGCTGGGCCATTTCAGGATGTTGCCTTCAGCACACCTATTGGAGCAACTAGTGCCCCTTTCAAGTCAACGTATCTCTCCCACTCTGTCTAATTTTCATTATCCTGATTCCTAATCCTACTAGCATTAACACCTGTGCTCTTTCTCTTCTCCAGTTCTCCATTTAGGCAGACCTGCTAACATTAGTTCTGATTCTTTCGATGATGATGCAGGCATGGGTACCATATTATCTTATGTGAAGGAAGAAAGAACTGATCCCTGCACAAGAATGAAGCTGAATTTCAGAGGATTTAGAGCACTTAACTATTATGTGGTTAAATGATTGGATGTAGCTTCCTCTCGGTTCGAGATTGTGGTTTATAATTTGTACCTAACGTTTACCGGATATATACTGTTCTTGCTTTCTAATACTTCAAGAATTGAGAACATATATGCGTATGTGGATGTGAATGGTTTCGCTACATTTGGCATAAGAAAATAGACGAACAATCATCGAAGAAAAGTAGGGATGAGACTTCCAGTACCCCCTTTGGAATTGGTTTGCCATACGATTAAGACCAAGTGTTATCAGGTCCACAGATAAGTAAATTTATGTTGATGTTCTTAATCTAAGATCAGCTGAGACAAAATTTCTGAAGGAATAACCAATAAATAGACATGCTTAGAAGTTATTATAAGAAGAGAATGGAAACAGGCTAATGTTATAATTCCGATAAGATCGATTGATGAAATCAATTTAAATTTAGTCCATAGTGACTTTATAAAAAAATGATCGTGGTTGCGAGGGAACATTATTTTCCACCAGCTGAAGTCAACAAATATATATGTATAAGGAATTACTCATTCTATAGTACAACAAAATTTGCAACACTTTTAAGCGAGTTTTGGCATACATGATACATGGCATTGATCATAGCTAGCTAACCATAATTGTCTACAAGCTTAAGACCCCAGCTCATATCCTCACAGTGCCTTACATGTGGAACAAGTGCACCTGTGTCAGTTCCTCTCTTAGCCTTGCAGTCATAGAAGGGAGGAGCATGGAAACAAGGCTCCATTGACATGGCACGATGACAAGGAGGGTGAGGGGCTGTTCGATTCTCAGGTTTGTAGAGTATCCATGGTTTTAAACCTCCAAGCCCCTGAGCCACATAGCCAAAAGTAGACCATGAGCTAGTAATCAACACGTCAGTTAAGCTTAGAAGATACATTTCTGCCCAAGCTTTTTGGTTGTGCATCTGCTTCTCTGTTTGTTGATATTCTTCATGGCTTGGCTGGTAAATGCCAACCACTTCTCCTGTCACAGTAGGATATTCCCAATATATGTCTCTTACCTTTTCAAAATAACCAGAGCTTAGGGATGTCATCAGTACCGCTTTTGACTTTGGCATTCCTGATGAACTAATAATATCCTGCTGGCGGTTAACATCAGGCAAAAGATTCTCCTTCGAAGTACAAGCTAAGATCTGATCCAATACATGTTGAAATGGACCGGTTCCAGTGTCGAACACTCTAATCTGGATACCTACTCTTTCATCAACTTTAGCTAAATAAGCTTGATAATATCTGACAACAAGTCCCCATACATTGTTTGTGGGGTGGAACAGATATCTACCCAAGAAATGGAACACTGTTTCCTTCTTTGGGAAGAGATCATTCAGTTCCTGCTCAAAAGATGGCATCAAGAATAGAGACGGGATAAAGTAATTATCTGTTTTCATCATTAACCAAGGTACTTTCTGGAGAAAATGTTGTTCTTCATCACAGAAGAAAAGCTTATCATGATCATCATAATTATGGGCTAGATGAAGGTAGACAAAAGATGGCACCTTGGAATTTGCAATTGATTTATTTTTCAGCAATTTCCCATAACATTGAGCAGATTTCTGATTGAAATTAGGTAATCGACTGTTAAGAGGAAAATCAGGAGGGAGAAACCAGGAAACTTCTGGAAATGGTTCACAAAAGAGATCAATCATATCCACTCCAGGATCAACCAGCAGAACACGGTTTGTGAGGAGAGCATAAAGAAATGCAGAAGCTAGGGTCAATATCCTATTCCCTAACCCACTAAATGAAATCCATACCACATACTTGCAAGATGAGGACTCGGTAAAATGACCAGACCTGAGTTCTTTCACTGTTTTGTTATAGGATCCAGTATAAGGTCCACATTCTTTGTGTTGAGCTTCATATTTTTTTAATCTAGAAATGAGGTAAGAAGAAGGTTTTCCTGATAGTCCCTTGTGATACATGACTGACTGATACCTGCTGAGACAAGATCTTTCATCAAATCCAGCAGCTAGAAGGCCACCAAGCAGTTTATCTTTTAGCAACTCAACAGAATCAGAGGCATCATTGTTCAAACCTACAAGTCAGAGAAGATGAAATTCCATTACTTAACCATGAGTTGCCAGGAAAAGCAAATATCTATCTCAACAAAGAAATTTTTTGGAGTTTGGACATGGGCAAATCAGTTCATTCATATAACAAAAATGAAAAACAGGAATCAGTGGCTGTCGAGACTTCTGGAGAAGGAAGGGGGGAGTGAAGAAGAAAGTTCCCAAATTGGCAATGCAACTTTTTTTTAAAAAAAAAAAATAATCCAAAATCTTGAAGTCTGATTCAGATTCACAAGGCAACTTCCAAAATCAAGTAAAACACATACATAAATTGGCAATGCAAGTTTGAAAATAACCAAATACCTTGACTTTCTTTCACTTCAAAGACAGTAGTTGTTGTTGTTGCTGATGCTTGGCCCACACCATCAGAGGGCGGGTCTCGAAGAACCACCGACACTGAGAAGAGTACAGAGAAGAGCATCAAACAAACCACGAAGAATCCCATCAAACGCATCAAACTGAGCGCACATATTCTGTTGGCATCCTTCAAAACGCAGTGAGTGTTTTGTGGATCACCTTCGGGATTCCTAATGAGCCTCTTCATCGTATCCACAAACCCTCATCTGGGCCTGGGTATGGTCATCCACCCACCATACTTCCAGTTTGCAGTGTTAGGGGTTTCTTGGTTCAGCCAAAGGCAGTGACGGTGCTGTGGTGGGCCTGGTGGCGACCGACACTAGGGTGCTGTGATTAATCATTAGTCATTACAACGTCGTTGAGGATTCCTTCAAAACACAACTCATTGGTGAATGACAATGTATAGGTATTTTGTTTTTTGTTATCCAGTTTTTCAAAATTAATATGAAGATTAATTATGATACGTGAGAGAAATAACCTATCTCAAAAAAATTCAGTCAGTATTAGATTTATATTTTAAGTAAATTTATATTATAATCTAAAAGATTAAGTTTGTGTTAGTTTTTTTTTTATTTTAAATTTATCGCATCAATTTTTATTAACACAAATTCGTTTTTATGTTTTTTTTTAATTTCTTTTGTACCAAAAAAGGAAGTTATAATCTTAAAAGTGTTGAATTTTTGCATTTGTACAAAGCAGTTAAATTATAAACAAAAATGCGTGTAATTATTTTGGGGTAATTAAACGTAAAAGCACCTTTGATATAAACTCAATTTTTGTAAGGTTTTACTTTTTTATAAAATTAAATTAAATTTAAAAAATACTTTATATATGTGTACACACACATATATATATATATATATATATAATTTAAGAGTGTTCATAACCAAATCAAACTGATTAAAACTAAAAAAATTGAATCAAAAACCAATTAATTTTGATTTTGTTTGATTTTCTTAAAAAGAAAACGGATTAATTTGGTTTAATTTTCGATTTTTATTTATAAAATTGAACCAAATCAAATTTATATAATTATTTACATATTTTTTTATAATTTACATACTTATAAATGATTATATTTAAATTTCTTTTTATTTTTATAAATATTTTAAAGTTAATTTATTGTTTATAATTATGTAATAATATTTTTATTAAAACTTTATATTAACTTTTTTTAATTGGTTCAGAAAAAAAGAATAATGTAAAGTTGCGTATGAATTTTTTAAAAAAAATGTATAGTTAAAAATCGATTGGACCGAAACAAACCGAACTATTCATAATGGTTTGGTTCTCTAATTAAAAAAAACGATTGACTCTCAATATAAAAAATCAATTGATTTTGTTTGAATAACTTTTTTTTTTAAAATCGAACCAATCTAAATTATGAATACTCTTAATATATATATATATATATATATATTTAGTTATGAATATATATATATATATATATATTAATAACTAAATCTATGTACACCAAATTTTCAAGTGATCAAAAGATGTATTTGCTTGTATTTTTTAATGAAGTAAAAATAAATTGTGTTCATAATATATTAGGCTATGTTTGTTTGAGATTTAAAGAAAACGTAAACTCTTGTTTACACATCTTTCAATGCACTTTCTAACTCCTTTTTTTATTTTATTTTATTGAATCTGGTTTTTTCCTCCTTTAGCTATATGTACGTTTACGTTGGTCAAAATGTCAAACAAACATATTAGTTGTTAGTTAATATACTATTACGATATTGATATTTTACCAATCCTATACTTGAATGTTGGGATGACAATTTCTCGCATCCTATGCATACTTGTGGGTAATACTTGTTGGGAAATAGGAATTTAATACCCATTTATTAAATAGGGCGGGGGAGGGGGTTGTTTCCTCCATACCCGTGGCCCCATGAGTACTTGATATATAATTTTAAGTATTTAAAATTATATTATTGTGATGTTTATATATATGTTTTTTAAGAAAATTATATTGTTATTTTGATTTTAAATATTTAAAGTTGTTGAATTAAATTAGTATGTAGTGGATAAATTATGAGAAATTATGATATTAAAATTTATTTAATTTATTATTCTTTTTTTTAAAAATTTTTCTCATTCTTTTTTTAATTTTAATGATTTTATGAATACCCATAAATATCCGTGGATATCCATCTACCTGCAAGAGAATAAAAAATAGGTACCCACATAAGTACGGGACGGGGTACTGAGGGCTACAACTCGCGCCCGTCCTGCCCCATTGCCATCCCTACTTGAATGGATAGTTGAATATTTTACTGGCATAGGCTACCATGCACTTGTGCATAATGGGAGAATTAGTCTCAAATCCTCGAATATGAACAATATAAGGAGACTCATTTTTTTGTATTAATTTTTTTTAAAATGTTTCTCTCATTCACGTTTGACGAATAGAATTAGATATTTCAATTATAGTTATCTTATTTGATGTTTACAATAGATTTTAAATTCTAATTTTAAGTAATAATTTTATATAATTGATAAGTAACTAATTTACATTATTTTTAATTCGTAACTTAGATCTTAAAAATTACAATTTTAAACATTACATATTTTTTAGAATATAAAAAAATTAAAAATAATGTTTCATAGTACTTGTTTACTCCGGCCACCACATGTTTCATATTTCAATGCAGACTGATAAGAACAAGCAAAGGTTAAAGCATGTATGTTAGATTTGTGAAAATGAACTTGATTCATTGAATGAGGGATGAATCCCTATTTATACAAGTACTGTCACAAAGGCTAACAGAACTGAAAAAGAAAAGAATTAGTCTAACACAACAGAATTAGTTGTAACTAACTAAGCTAATTGCGCATAATAAATTGACAGCTAATCTAGCTACAATAATAACCAATAAATGAGCTATACAATAAAAAAATATTGGCTATTCTAACAGCCCCCCTCAAGCTGGATCATGGATATCAACCATATTCAGCTTGGAAAGAAGAGTAGAAAAGCTAGGAAATGGAAGAGCCTTGGTGTGAATATCAGCCAATTGGTCCTTTGAAGCAATAGGCATGAGATGAATGGTGCCATTTTGAACTTTCTCTCGAATAAGATGACAGTCAATCTCTATGTGCTTTGTCCTTTCATGAAAGGTTGGATTTTGAGCAATTTTGATGGCCGATTGATTGTCACAATACAAGTAAATTGGGAGAGATGCAATATGATGCAAATCGATTAGGGAGATCTGCTGACCGCCGAACTTCACATGCAGTATTTGTGAGTGCTCTATACTCAGCTTCACTTGAACTTCTGGAAATTGTAGGTTGCTTCTTGGACTTCCATGAAATTAATGAAGGACCAAGAAATACCACGTAAACCCTTGATTATAGATTTTTCGTGTCCTATTGTCAGGACAAGTACCACCAGAATCAAGGCAAAGCTGATGAGCTTGAGATCATTAGTGGAAGAGAGAAGAAAATGCCTTTCCCTGGGCTGACCCTTGATATCTAGAAGTATGTGAAGTGCGGCATCATAATGAGATTGATGAGGAGATGCAAGGTATTGGTGAGTTTATGCACGGAAAAACACAACCGGGCCGTGTGTTTGTAAGGTAAATAAGCCTCAACGATGAGTCTCCTATAGCTTGTTGGATCGGGCGTGAGACGTGAGAAACCTCGGGTTTAAAATTAGAAACCATGGGGACCGAGGCTGGTTTGCAGCCCAAAAGACCAGCATCATCTAACAATTCTAGTGCATATTTTCTTTGAGACAGCACTATGCCTGATCTAGAGCGAGCCACTTCCAGGCCTAAAAAGAATTTAAGGGATCCGAGATCCTTAATTTTGAATTTCTGATCCAGAAAATCTTTAACAGCCACAATTTCATCCAAATTGTTCCCAGTTAAGACTATGTCATCCACATAAACCAAGAGAATAGTGATCAATTGGTCTTGGGTCTTAACAAACATGGAATGATCAGAGGAAGACTGGTGGTAACCCAAAAACAGAAGTGCAGCAGTAAGTTTGGCATTCCACTGCCTACTTGCTTGCTTCCAAAGTAAAGGGACTTTTGAAGCTTGCACACTAAACCTTCTTTAGGAGTTTTGAAACCAGGTGGGGTTTGTCATGTAGACATCTTCAATTAGATCACCATGTAAAAATGCGTTGTTTACATCAAGTTGATGTAAAAACCAATTTTTTATTGCCGAAGGCAAGAACTAATAGAACCGTGGTAAGTTTAACAGCGGTGAGAAAAGTCTCACCGTAATCAACACCTTCAAGTTGTGTATATCCCTTGGCAACCAAACGAGCCTTATACCTCTCTATACTTCCATCTGCTTTCCTCTTGATCTTATAAACCCATTTAGAACCAATAGGCTTCTTACCAAAAGGCAAGGCAGTAAGAATCCATGTTTTGTTACTCTCCAAGGCTGCAATTTCTTTGTCCATAGCATCTCTCCAACAAGCATGTTTCACAGCTTGAGTATATGTCCGAGGCTCAGGGACAGTTGACAAAGAAAGTAAATATGCAGTGTGAGGAGAAGATAAATGAGTAAAAGAGGTAAAATCTGTGAGGGGATAAGGTGTACCTGAAGTATGATGTGCACTGCTCATAGAATTAAGGACATTACATTTGTAGTCACTTAGATATTTAGGAGTAGTTTTGATTCTAGTTGAAATTTCACGACGGTGCGGTATGGGCTTGAAAGACAAAGAGGGAGAAAGGAGAAGGAGAGGCTGACACAGAGTTATCATCAATAGAGGATGATATGTCAAGTGGTACCTCTGTGTCAGAGGAGTTAGACTCGGGCAAAGAAGAAGAAGCCGGACCAAAATTAGTGTTGATATCCGAATTAATATCAGGTTGGAAGATGAAGTTGAAAAGCAGAATCAATTTGAAGGAAGGTGTATTTTCATGATAAGGAAAAATAGTCTCATAGAAAATGACATGCCTAGATACAAATAATTCTCTAGTATGCAAATCAAAGAGTAAGAAACCCTTGGTACCAAAAGAATGACCAAGATATATGCATTTCTTGGCTCTAGGCTGAAACTTAGTTCTATGAGCTTGAAGAGTTGAAGCAAAGCAAAGAGTACCAAAGACTCTAAGATTACTCAAGTCAGGATGATCATTGTAAACATGAAAATGAGGAGAATGATTGTGTAAGAGTGGGGTAGGCAATGATTAATGATGTGGACGGCATGTGTTCTTGAAAAGACCAAAAACATATAGGTAGGTGGGATTGAAACATTAGGGATCTAGCGACGTTAAGAATGTGTTGATGCTTTCTTTCAACTACACCATTTTGTTGAGGTGACTCAACACATGATGTTTGATGAATGATGCCTTTGGTTTTGAAAAAGGAAGGCATGGCAAACTCAAGACCATTATCACTCCTAATGATTTTAATTACTTTATGAAATTGAGTTTCAATTAAAGCAATAAAATCAATAAGGTGTTGTCTTGTTTCAGCTTTAGTTTTCATGAGTTTAAGCCAAGTGTACTTAGATTTCTCATCAATTATGGTAAGAAAGTATTTGTGACCTTGAATGGAAGGGGTGGCATAAGGCCCCCAAATGTCAACATGTATTAAATCAAATGTAGATTCAATTAATGTTGTCTTTGGAATGAAAAGATAAACGCTTTTGTTTGGACAAATGACAAGTATCACATGGTTTATTGATGTATGTGGGAATGTTACAATGGAATTGTTGCAGAATTTTGTAACAAGAGAAGGAAGGGTGACCTAGTCTATAGTGCCACACATCAGAAGTGGAAATATGACTATTAGAGATGTTTACATTGTGTAATTGGCTTGACTCGGGAGTAAAATGGTCAAGAAGAATCAAATAGTAAAGACCTTTAAATTCCTTAGCAGTACCAATCATCTTGGCATGAATTCATCCGCAAAAACACAGATTATGGGTGAATACAGCTCTACAATCAAGAGCTTTGGTGAGTTTGGTATGAAATGATATTCACGAGGAGAAGTGTTCAACATAAAGAACATTGTGCAATATCAAAGAATCGGTTAGAACAATGGTGCCCTTGTATAAAAGCCACAACAGTTTTGCCATTTGGCAAAGAACGAGAGGTTTAATGGATTGAAAAGAGGAAAACCAGTGTAATGAGCAGTAAAATGATGTAGCACCCGAGAATCTAAAAGCCAAGGGGCTTTACGAAGATGGTTGAGAGGATATGTTGTGAGAGGCGACTAAATTTCTTGAGCTCACGGCGATGAAGCTCGCATTAGGAAGCAGAGCAATCAAACTAGCAAGTTTAGGCTGTGGAGAGACTAGAAAAGGCCTCGAGAAGCAGGAGGAGTCAAGTTCTTGAGATGAGGAAGCAGGAAGCGAGATATTTGATTAACGAAGCCTTCTTAGATTTCCAACCGGGAGGAAGACCATGCTTTGCAAGCAAGTATCAAGCTGTATGGTTGTTTTACGCCTGAGTGTGTGCGGTCGGATTGGCCTTGTTTGTAGTATCCTCTTCCACGACCTTGAGACGAAGGTGCCGAACAGCTAACACGGTAGGAGGATTGGGAAGAATTGCCAAATTCATATGCCTTTCTTGCTGTATGATAATGGAGAAAACCTTGTCTAGAGAAGGCATGGGATCAAGCATAAGGATTTGAGATCTAGCCGGATTGTAAGGATCATTAAGACCCTGAAGGAAGCATAAGACATCGGTGTCACGATATTTCTGCATAGCCACAAGCGACTTGCAAGAACCAAATAGTGGTGAAGAATCACGAAGGGATTGGCACGAAATTGCAAAGTTCGTCCCAAAGGATCTTGACCTTGGTGAAGTAATTCGTGATCGAGAGATCACCTTGCCGTAAAGAATAAAGATCAGAATGCAATTGCAGAATCCGAATGTAGTCACCTTGAGAAAATCGATTACGCAGGGCATTCCACACATCAGAGGCTTGTGTGAGCCAGATGACGCCAGTTGCTGCGATTTACGGTGTCGCAGAATGATTGATCAAGATCGAATCAAGTTGTTCTGAGCGTTTCAGTGAGCAAAATTGGGATCGGAATCGATAGGTTTCTGAATTGTACCATCGATAAACCCTAATTTGTTCTTCATTTCGAACACCATGGTCATTGCTTGTGCCCAGCCATGGTAATTCGATCCATCGAGCACTGCTGTAACGATCTTGTTCGAAGGATTTTCATTAGAATGTATGAAATAGGGATTGGAGAAATCTTGAACAGAAGAAACGGTGGAGGTCGCCACGGTTGAAGAAGCGAAGATGCGGAAGGCGAGAGAAGCCATTGAAAAAGTTGCAAAAAAAGTGCAAGAAAACTTCGAGAGATCCAGCGGAGCAAGGCGAAAAATGAAGACAAGCGTAAGAGAGAGAGTTCATCACAGAGCAATTAACAAGCGATACCATGTTAGATTTGTGAAAATGAACTTGATTCATTGAATGAGGATGAATCCCTTATTTATACAGAAATCTTGTCACAAAGGCTAACAGAACTGAAAAAGAAAAGAATTAGTCTAACACAACAGAATTAGTTGTAACTAACTAAGCTAATTGCGCATAATAAATTGACAGCTAATCTAGCTACAATAATAACCAATAAATGAGCTATACAATAAAAAAATATTGGCTATTCTAACAATGTATCTAAGATATCTGCTCACTTTCTGGTTCAAGCAGGCTGATAAGTTAATTTGCATTATTATTCATGTATATTTTGCCTGAAATAGGTGAAACTATCGTGTAATGATTATCTCCATTAAAGAAGTCAGAAATCCATTTATTATTTTCTTTTTATAACTAAGGATTCAATGGTAGCCAGAAGCTCAGGGTTGAGATTTAAAATGGAAAATATAGGAAATTCCAGCTAAATTGATGTTTTCAAGTACTGATAGACAGGTGTTATATGGAAAAAAACTGGCCGGAGTTGTAAATGTTAGCATGCATGAGGCAAGTCTGTAGAGGATCTTGCAGCATATTGGATTTAAACATCCATGATTTATTGGTGAGCCTTGAAAGTATAATGTTCCCAGCGAGAAGTCAAGAACATTGGGTAATTGAAGTATCTAAGAAGTGTTCATGCTGCTCATTTTTTTTGGACCATGCTTTTATGATTTCTTACGGCTTCCCAAACAAGTGGTTAGGTTTCTCATGTAAAATTGTTCTGGTTGAACTTCAGCAACTCTGGGTCGTTTGTTCACTGGAGCCAAAGTTTTTTAATATATATCGGGAGTTGCTATGGTACCCTGATGGGTTTGGTACCTAGGGTGAGTTGTCAATTATCTATTGATTGTTGGTTTCACAATAAATGCTTAAAAGTCTATTAAATATAAATAACAACTCATGAATGTTTAACAACTTACCCTGGGTACCGGTACCTTGAGAAAAAAGTTGAGTACCGAAGTAATGTCCATATATATCTCCATTGTTCACTGAAAAATTTACGTTCAATGCAGTTCATTAAATTTTACAGGTTTGAGTTTATTATTGCATGCCAATGCATTAACCATTGTAGTCCCTTAATGCTTTGATTCTAATTGCGTGTTGTGTTTTTTTGTCTTGCAGACTGTTATATTTCACAACTTCAGCTGCAAAACCACTAGAATTTAGTAGAAACTCAATGCAATAACAAACGCATGAAAAGAACTGAGGATACTGGATGGTCCTATTGGTACTAAATATTTTAAGTTCTTATCTGCAAAGTTCACCTATGAGATCTATTATTTTTCGAAGTTATAATGTTAATATCACAAGTCACCCCTCCAACTTAAAGGCATGTCATCCAAAATAGTTCTTATCTGTAATCGCAGTGCTTGCAATTGAAAAATTCATAAAGCAATTGCTCAAAGTACCGTCTTTCTCATTTTTTATTTATAGCAACGTATAAGTTGGAAAAATTCATGAAAAATACAAACAATGAGAACTCTTACTACATTTGAATGCAAAATGATTGAGAACATGCAAAATGATTGAGAACATGCGACTTTCTCATTGTGTTGTCAATTTAGAGTTATCTAAAAGAATGTTGAAATTAAAATTTCCTTATACAACTATGTCATTTTAAAAATTGTGTTAGTAATATTAAGAGTACATTATTTCACAATAGAGCCAGTTACAATAACGAAATATACAATCCTACATTAAAGGTAACCTGTGCAAATAAAAATCAAAACACATTCTCTAATTAAATAAAATTTTAAACGATTTTATGTGTGTTTAAATTAAATTTTACAAGTTTGATTTTAATTAGTCAGAAGTGAATTTGGGTGAAGTGGCTTATGTTTAGAAATATTTATCTAAAAATTATTTTTGTTAAATAAATGTTATTTGGATAATGTTGATAAAAATCACTTTTAAATATGTAATTATTAAAAAAGTATGAATTATTTAAATTAAATTGTTAATAAATTGATGTTAAAAAGATTGATTATAAATAAATTTATAATTAAAGAAATTATTTTAAAATTTAAATTTTTTTGAGGTATTGTAAAATAAAATCACTTTGAGTATAATTATAATAATATTTTAAAAAAATATTAAGTTATATTATTTAAATATTATTAAAATAGTGATATAGTATTAAATTACAAAAGTAATTTTGTCAATATACACACAAATAAATTTTTTTTCACTATAAAAATAATAAAATATTACTTTTATCTAAATCACATTTCAAATAAACATCTCGTTATCTTTTTTCTATTGAATTTTTTTTTTCAAATATGTCAACATGCCCGTTTGAGATTGTAAACGGGAGACCCAAGCACAACCTTTGTTAATCTGCCCGCGCGTTGTGCGGGTGTATATCTAGTTCTTTTAACATCAAAACAACTAATATGGTTATTTTCTTTCATTTTTAACCATAATTAACATAAATTAATTCTTTGGATATGTGGAATGGTTTGGTTGGCTGGTGGTGACGTGGAATAGGCTATAGTACTATTCAAGAGAGCTGCTATGTTATGCTTGAGCCCCAATTTTTTTAATTTTTTTTAATGTAGTTTTATTTTAAATAGTAAAAATATTTAATTTAGCGCCTTACAATGTTATTTATTTATCTGGCTGCCTAGTTAAACCAGTCTAGCTTCGCCACTGGTACTATCTTTAAATCTGTTTAACTAATAGCTGTTTGAATATTTACATGTTCTTTCACTGATAAGGATTTTCGCAGTATTTCATTCCATCATATCACTTCTGGTGTCATTAACTACTGAAGTTTTTCAATTCTGTCTTACTTCAAATGTCTCCTAGAACACCATAGAGCCACTCCATCAATAATCAACAACTTTGCCCTTTCCTCTATTGAAATTCCACTTTTCTGTTAGTCAAGAAGGAGATGTAAATAAGAACCCCGTCCCCTTCAGTATTTTCAAGGTTTCTTAGGTTGAAAAACTTTCACTATCAAAAATTAAATTATGAACGAGCTGATGGTATAAAATTTTAGTCTTCACTACCTTTCATATGGTTTAATAAAGGATGAAAAATGATACTTACAAAAATAAATTTCTCATAAAATCTTATATAAATCATTAAATAAAATTTGAGTTTTACTATATATTTTTTTAGATGGTGCAAATAAATTCAACCAAGAAACCCAAAATGCCCTCGCTCTGTCTGTCTCTGCTTTTTTTTTTTTTCCTGTGTGCGTGTCTTGGTCTCCCTTTCTTACAGGTCAGCAACATGGTGCGGCAGCGCCAACCATTGCAGATAAGCAAATCCCCACCAAAATCCCAAGCCAACACGTGTCATCCACACGATTTCCCCCCCTTAATTTATTTTCCTTATTACATTATTGCATTCACAATTCACACCATATGCTCGCTGCTGAAGGATTGCTGAGAGAGATCACAAAGGAAGGAGAAGCGAAAAGGTGGAAAGTTGAAGCAGAAGAAGATGGCTACAACTTCATTGTGTTCATCAACCCTCCAATCCCAAATCAATGGATATGGATTGGTTGGGGGACTCAACCCTCACAAAACCTCTCTTTTCCAACCCCCTTCCCTCACTTTCTCCAGGTATTTCTTCCTTCCATTTGTTCTTGTTGCAACGAGTCGAGTGGGGTTCATAGTTTATTGATTTCTGTGTATTTTGGGAAGCAAATTTATTGCTCGGAATCGAAAGAGACCCAAAACTGAAAACTTTCATGAGTTTCACTGTAGAAATCTTGAGTTTTGGATTGAAATTCGAACCCATCTTCATCCTGGTTGCAACTATTAGTTAGGATAGTTCTGGAACCCCTTTTTTTATGGTGGGTGTCTGTGGAGTGGAGGTAACTTGTTCTGGGTAAGGATATTGCCACTTATTCAAATTAAAAGGAGACAGAAAAAAAAAGACCTTTGGGTATATTTACAAGAACAATGAAGTATAGCATTCATAATTCTAGGATTGTTCAACTTCTACCTATGGCGCTTCATTTGTAAAATTGTAAAGCACCTATGTTATCCCTTTTGCTGTTGTTGTTATAATTAAATGTTGGTTTGACATTTAACCAAGAAACTCCCATATACTACTGGTATCTGATCTTATTTAGGAACCTAGTTTCTGCAAAGTGCCGTGACTATTAAAGTTGTATGATTTACTTTATATCACCATGCATGCATTGTCAGTGTCACCTTCTTATCCCGGTTGGATACATGTTATCTTCATTTGAGAGGATAGTAACAACTTTTTATGCTGTTTTAGAACTCAGATGGTTCTGTTGCTTTGCACCCATGCCATTTGTTTTGACATTGGCTAAAGAAAACGCCATTGCAAATGCATGAGGTTTGGGGATTCCATTCATATGCTAAAGAAAATGTTAGATTCATAGCATCATTCTATAAGCCAACATTTCCATGTATTTGTTTGTGGCTTTATGTTCTTGCCAAGTTCTGAAACTACTTTCCGTAAGGTCAATACATATTCATGCAGTGCATGTGTATGCTAGCGTATAAAGGCACTATGCACATAGGACTTCTTTCATTATTGCATATTTTTTGTTACATATGGCTTGTGGTATTTGAAAGGATACTGTAGTCTGCTTTAATATCCTTTATTTACTTGCTATTTTGTGAATTCAGGAGGAAAATCTCAACCATGGTGAAGGCTTCATCTCGTGTTGACAAGTTTTCAAAAAGTGATGTCATTGTTTCTCCATCTATTCTTTCTGCAAACTTTGCAAAATTGGGAGAGCAGGTTCTATAATATGTTTATACATTCTGTAATCAGTATCCAATTTTTTGTTTTTGCTACTACACAGCAAGGACATTGGTCCAAATTGTTTATAATGTATAATATATTCATAATCATCTTATCAAGTTTGCTAATTGCTAGTAAATCTGTCTTTTGTTAGCAAGTCACTATTAGCATGTTTTCTGATTTTCAGCAATCATGATTGTTGGAGTTTGGGTCCTTATCTTGTCTAGGTGAAAGCAGTGGAGTTGGCAGGTTGTGATTGGATTCATGTTGATGTAATGGATGGTCGCTTTGTTCCAAATATTACAATTGGACCTCTTGTGGTTGATGCATTGCGCCCTGTGACAGATCTTCCTTTGGATGTGCACTTGGTATTCATCTTTATACATATATTAAATTAAGCTGATATTGAATGTACTCTTTCTGACGCTTGTTAAAGCACTGTAGATGATTGTAGAACCTGACCAGCGGGTTCCAGATTTTATCAAGGCAGGGGCTGACATAGTCAGTGTTCATTGTGAGCAATCTTCCACCATCCATTTGCATCGTACAATTAATCAAGTAAGGTTTCCTCCTGATCTATCTAACTCTTGAGCAATATTGCTGCAACTGAAAGTTGAAACCAAGGGGACTAACTAGATTAAAACTATTTTTTTGTAAAATTAGAGGGGCCAACCATATATTTAAGCCATTATATAACTATCACATACAATTTCAGAATCTTCTTGTCAAGGACGCAGTAATCATCACATATAATATTGGTGCATGAGATGAAAGTATAAGATTTAACAGTGAAGGAATGTCTTGGCTGCTATTAACGTTAGTCAGGATATCTATACTTACTACTTCCTATACTTATTTCGTGATGTGGATGGAGAGAGTTAATAAAAGCAGTCTGAGGGTTGCAATTTCTTTTGGTATTTAAGATATCAACCTTCCTGATCTATATTATTATCCTTCTTAAAGTTGGCAATCTTGAAACACTCTTTTACAAGAAGCATTTGAGCCTGGAAAGTGTTTATAATCTTGTGAAGAAACATAGCTGTATGTAATACCAGGGAAAATCTTAAACCTGAATTGACCTTCGAATGAACCTAGCATTTTCTAAAGCTTTGTTGAAGATAGTAGAAAATCTTTTGCCGTTACATGGTCTCACAATTTTATTCTTGGGATGAACACATGATGGTAAAATTGTTTAACGTTTCTCTTCTTTATCTTTTTCTTGGTTGATTTGGGTTAGTAATCACCTATTATTTAGGTTATGGTAAAATGCAGTAGAAGGCATTGGTCTCCTTATGTAGGTGGCCAGAGCCATATGAAGTTGCCTTCTTACTATTCCTGATGAGGTATGCTTTGCCTCTTCATGTCAATTAAGTGTCTAAATAAATAACTGGAGTTCAGCAGCCTTAAAAGCAGTCATCTATGGCACTGGAATCTAGAAATTATTCCTTGCAAACCTGTTTTCCAGTTTTAGTTTCTTAGTTGTTTAATATATCTGTCTACATTCTCTTGATTTAGGTGAAAAGCCTGGGAGCTAAAGCTGGAGTTGTCCTAAACCCTGGTACCCCACTAAGTGCAATAGAATATGTCCTTGATGGTGAGCCCATGCTGTTTTCCCCCCTTTTTCTGTCTCCATTTCGTTTCATTATATAATAAGAACATTAATGATGTTATTTATGACTTTGGTTACATGTATGCTTTATATGGCTTACTAAGCTTTAGCCATGAACCAATACCAGCCTTAACTATGAACTTGGTTCAGAACAAAAAAGTTACTGAAGCTGTCGGAAAACTAAGAGTTCCATTATTGAACAAATCATTGTGTTAATATTTAGTTTTTTGGATAGAAGAGTATAATTTGAGCTATCATAGGGACATAATAGGAAACTGTTTTTTCCGTGTTCTGACACTACTTGTAAAAGGAAAAGTTATACTTTATAAACAGAATACAAAGATTTATTCTGCATTTTATTATCAATACAGGACATATTAGTTCAGTAATTTAGGTTGTTACATACTTTCAGTTTACTTTCAAATTTGGAATTTACACAAAACATTTGTTTTCGGGTGAATTACACTTGACTTTTTGTGGTTTTTTTAAAGCACGACACTTTGTTTATTTATTTTCATATATGCCTCCACTAAATGGTCCATGAAAGTTAATGTCAAAGACCAACACTCCCAAAAGTTTAAGCTGTTAGGTGGAGGCTTATGAATGGTTCATATCTCTAGCACACTCCTTCATGCAAGAGCCCTTTGAGCTTGAAGCCTGGACAATGCACAAGTCTACTCTATCTTGTGCTGAAATTCCACTTAATTATGAAAAATAGGGGCGGCAAGGATCGAACTCCTGACTACTTGGTCATGGAGGCTTTGATACCATGTCAAGGACCAACTCTCTCAAAAGCTTAAGCTGTTTCGTGGAGGCTCATGAATGATTTATATCTCTAACAGTTAACAAAGTTTACAAGATCAAGCAACTGAAGAATATAGAGTTTTAGTTACACAACAGGAGATCAAGGAAAGATGGAAAAGTTATTTTCACAAGTTATTAAATGAAGAATATAGAACAAGTGGAAACTCTGAGATTGTGAAAACTAGTGAGGAAGACCAAAATTTTACCTTTTATCGTAGGATTCGAGAATTTGAGGTAAGGGAAGCACTAAAGAGAATAGACAATGGGAGGGCGGTTGGACCAGATGATATTCCCATTGAAGTTTGGAAGTGTTTAGGGGAGAAATGCATAACCTAGCTAACTAAGCTGTTTAATGAGATTTTGAGGTCTAAAAGAATGCCAGATGCGTGGAGAAGAAGCACTTTGGTCCCTATCTACAAGAATAAAGGAGATATATAAAATTGTGCTAATTATTGAGGGATAAAGCTCATGAGCCACACTATGAAACTATGGGAAAGAGTAATAGAACGGAGATTAAGACAAGAGACTCACATTTCGGAGAATCAATTTGGTTTTATACCAGGGAGGTCAACCATGGAGGCAATATACCTTATGCGAGGGGTGATGGAAAGGTACCGAAAGAAACAAAAAGACCTCCACATGGTGTTTATTGATCTGGAAAAGGCTTATGATAGGGTGCTAAGAGAAGTTCTTTGGAAAGCACTAGAGAAGAAAGGAGTTCGTGTTGCTTATATTCGAGCTATTAAGGATACGTATGAGAGGGTCACGACTTGTGTGCGAATAGATGGCGGGGTCACAGAAGATTTTCCGGTTACTGTAGGATTACACCAAGGGTCAACTTTGAGTCCATATCTTTTCACCTTGATTTTGGACGTACTTAGTGGACACATCCAAGATCCAGTGCCTTAATGCATGATTTTCGCAGACGACATAGTCCTGGTGGAAGAGTCGAGACAAGGAATAAATGATAAAATAGAGCTATGGAGAGAAGCTTTAGAATCACATGGGTTTCGACTAAGTAGGAGTAAAACAGAATATATGGAATGTAAGTTTAACAGAAGGCGATCTAACTCTGACTTGGAAGTGAAAATTAGTGATCATATTATTCCACAAGTTGAACGGTTTAGGTATCTTGGATTTATTATACAAAATGACGGAGAGATTACAGGAGATGTAACTCATAGGATTCAAGCTGGGTGAACAAAATGGAGAAATGCTTCGGGTGTTATTTGTGACCGCAAGATACCTCTCAAGCTAAAGGGAAAATTTTATAGAACAGCTATAAGACCGGCAATGCTTTATGGTACCGAATGTTGGACGGTAAAATGTCAACATGAGCATAAGTTAAGGGTTGCAGAGATGAGAATGTTGCGCTAGATGAGTGGACATATAAGAAGAGATAGAATTAGGAATGAGTGCATTCGAAAGAAAGTTGGAGTAGCACCCATTGATGAAAAGATAACAGAGTCTCGCCTAAGATGGTTTGGTCATGTGAGGAGAAGACCAATAGAAGCCCCGGTGAGAAGAATTGATAAGTTGGAGGATAGTCCCTTAAAGAGAGGTAGAGATAGACCACTGACAACACTAAGGGATATCATTAAAAAAGATCTTGAAATAAATGGTCTATTTGAAAGTATGGTCTATGACAGAGCACAATGGCGTCGTTTGATCCATGTAGCCGACCCCACCTAGTGGGAAAAGGCTTTTGTTGTTGTTGTTGTTGTTTTAAGTAGTTTAAACTTTCATTCCATTAGTATGATATATTTCTACACTGTTTTCTAATTAGCTTCCTGTTAGATTTGGTGTGCATGTGATTTGAGGGAATTTTTTTTATATGGACAAAGTTGATGAAAGTCAAGGGGCTAATTTCTTGTTTTAAAACTTTACATCTGATTTGGGGTAAGGGGTAAGATTCAGCGTCTAACCTCTATTTGGTATAAAGCACACGGTCTTTTTAAAGGGCTTTCCCTTGCAAATTTGACTAGGGATTTGGCAGCTTTGCTCTTTTGATGTTTTCCTTTTATTTTTGTTGTCTTGTGTCTTACACTTTTGTCTTTGAGGATTCTTTATCCTCCAATCCTTTTGTAACTCTTTCTCTCCGTCTCAATGAAATTTTTTTATAAAAAAAAAACTTTGGTGCTAAAATAAATTTAGCAAAGTAGAGTAAGAGGAGTGTAATATTTATTTTTCTTGTTCTTTATTTATTTTAACTACTCATGAGAAATGCATGTACTTTTTCCCCTAATTACCGAAGTAAAAAAGAGAGCAAAACAACTTCTTTCACAATGTATTGAAGTTTATACAATTAGATTTTTTTAAGTTGTTATAAAATAAAAGTTGATAATCTTGTTATCGTGTTGGCAGCGGTTGATTTGGTCTTAATTATGTCCGTAAACCCTGGCTTTGGTGGCCAGAGTTTTATTGAGAGTCAAGTAAAGAAAATTTCTGATTTGAGAAGATTGTGCGTGGAGAAGGTATGATGCAAGCATATGTGCGTGTATTATTTTGTTTGTTTCAACTTTTATGTCTTATATAAAATCTAAATGCATTCTCTCTCTCTCTCTCTTAAGGGAGTGAATCCATGGATTGAAGTGGATGGTGGAGTTGGTCCAGCAAATGCTTACAAGGTACCCTATACATAATCATACTGTCTTCCGTCCATTTATAATTTAGAATGATCTGTAACAAGTCTTCTTCTACATGCTGAACACAATCTGATTAAGGCTCAATGATTACCTTTTTTGGGAGGAGGACCACAACATTAAAAATTGGGAAACAACTGCTTGTGGCATGTGTATCTTGTCAAGCTCTTCAACTTTATATCTAAGAGTTCTAATATACTGTATTTTGGATAAATGCTCCATTTTTTGGTTAGAAAAAGGAATTACAAATAAATAATTAGGGGAAAGCGCATACTTGTTTATTCATTGAATTAGATTATTAGAATGCATTCTACAAGGCATAGCAAGCAAGCCATATGATCCGTTTGAGTTGCAAGGTCCAATTTTTAGTATAATTTTGTTTGGCAGGTGATTGAAGCTGGAGCTAATGCTCTCGTTGCTGGTTCTGCTGTGTTTGGAGCTAAAGATTACGCTGAAGGTACAACAAAGATTAAACCTGTGATAGTGAGATTTGGCATATATATTGCAATGCATGGAAATTCAATGTGATTTTGATATATTGTCATGGCTTCAACTTCTTGTAGCTATAAGAGGAATCAAAACCAGCAGAAGACCTGAACCAGTTGCTGTGTGAAATGCCTCCATGGTATCCTGTTCATTTTATGCTCCATTGTAAGCTGTATTTTCACCCTATAGAGGTTTCTCCATTAGATTTTAACTTATCATTTTCCTGATTGGGTGGTTGAACATCAAAATTTGGCCGCCAGTATAAGAAATAATCAAGTAAAATAATGGCAGACATTGCTTATGAGCCAGTTTTCAATATGGAAATTATTATATAATAATGTAATACTCATGACTCAGTTATCGCATTTATCTGAATGATAAATACTCAATCCTATTAGAAATTAGACTTTTGGTCGTGTGAAAAATGCTCAGTTGGAAACACAATGTAGAAGGTATTGTCCTGAGCATGATCTCGGTATTATTCTCACTACTGGTTTTACTCTATTTGAACTTGGCAGACAATATTCGTGAATAAGCAGGCCTATTGGGCATCTCTTATATTGCCTGGCTTGCTGTCACCACCGGCAATTGCTCCTGTCTGGAATTACTTATAGGAAATCAGTCCAAGTAAGGCTGCTGCTGTGACGCGTTGTTTGTGTATAATCTGTTAGTGTCGGAAAACAAGTTTAATTCAAGATAAACCCCTCTACTCTGTATCAACTTGTAACTTGTCAGTTGTCACCCCCCATCCCCTCAAACCAAATATTGTAAAGCAATTGTGCTTTCGAACAATACAAGGTTTGAAGAAAACCAGTTAAAATCATTATATGCTTTTATTCAGAGTTGATGCCATCTTGTTTCATCCCCAGCTCTAACAGTGTCAATTAGACATTCCTTGTCTGTAGCTCTTCTATATCCTAGTCGGGATTCAAATATGTGTGTATACATGCATCGAGGAAAGGACCCCTCGAAAGACGAACAATAACCAATTTACTTTTAAATTTTTATTTAGAGTGCGTGATTTTTCACACTTTGAGATAAGCGGCAAATTATTAATGTAGAAAAGAAATCTGACTGCTCTACTGCGGAGTTCTTGTCTTAACCAACAGATTATCTATTGCGCAACATGCAGATATAATCGTACGTTGCATCGATGGCTATTTATTATTCCACTTTATACTCTTTGACCATCCAACACCAGAAATTCTCCCATCCTGTGCTAAAGTATCAGAACAAAACTAATGGTTGTAGACCCTGTTCAGATAGCTGCACATTTCCTGACCGATGGCGTCATGTTTAGAGAATGGTGATTGCACCCCACCCTAATGCCATATCTATATCATGTTAAGCTAGAATTTAAGATCATTTCATCAACGAATTCATGAAGTGTGGCCTCAAGAAGGTAGTTTGATAAATCTATCAAGTTATATATGGGCGTCTATCAGGGTAGTATGCCAACAGCATCATCCATCACATTTGTTAAATACTTTTTCAAAACCAAATTGTCTTGTTCTTTTTCGTTAGACTTGGATTCCAATATTTGAAGATTCAGCAAATTGTACATTGAACTTACATATAATATAATTACATTACAGAATGGTACAAAGTCCTGGAATCATAATGCCTGATTTGAATTCGGACAGTAGGGACATCCAATAATACTAACGGTCAATTGTACAAAATGCCTCCCCCACTTTTTGGAAATAACCGTTTCCATGTAAAGAAACAAATAATACAACATAGCATCAGCCCTAAAATATAATCTCAAAATGCCCAGGGAGCAAACTACACACCCTGTCTGCAGACAGGACATGAATCATTCTTGACAAGCCATTTGTCCACACAAATCAAGTGGAATGTATGGTGACAGCGAGGTAAGCTTCTTGCAATTGCTCCAACTTCAATATCCTGTAACTTTTACTTATCAATGTTACGATCATTACATTACCAGTTTCAATCAAAATTCAAATGAAGAAGATAATGAAGAATTATGGGAAGTACTGGTGCAAGCAAATGCATCTTTGCGGTCATTAAAGCTCATGAGTATCACAAGCAAAACTCCTATTAAGTGAATTCAGCGTATAATGTTGATAAGCACTGGGATTCAACACGTAATGGTTTTATCTTAGTATTTCTGGTGCACTGGTAAAACTCGAGCAATCCTCCTCGTTATTATCTTACAAATATTCTTTGTTCTTTGTAATTATTTCCACACTGCAATCAAAATAAGCTAAAAAAAGGATTTTTAGGACATCCAGATATCTTCAAAAAGAATAATCACCTGCAAACATATTGCACAGCAGATATTCTCTGCCTTCATGTCCTTCAAGATCACATGGTGTGGTAACTTCTTCAATGAATCCCCTGACAATCCACTGGATACCACTAAGCTATGACCATCATGAACCTCATCATAGCCTGTATTAGCAATGCCAACCTGCTCAAACTAAAATAAATGATCATATATTAAAAACTAGATATTCTTATACATACTACAAGATCAAAAATTTCCAGTAGAGATGACTTGTAAACACTAAACTAAGATAGCATACAGAAGAATCTGACACAGTAAATATTTATAAAAGTTGATTTTAGTTGCACGTATCTAAATCTTACAAAATATGGCTTGTTAAAAATCAAAATCAAAATCAAAATGTTCCGCAAATGGGGTTCCAAGAATCAACAAGAGTGAAACAGAATAATTAGGAGAGAGTATAAAAAGACAAAAAAATAGGCACATGTAATCATTAACATACAAAAGCAATTGGTTTATTGGATTCTCATTACCTCTTTTTATATGCATATGTATCATATATGATATAGGATAAGAAAACATATTGTTAAAAAACATAAAAAGATTAAAGATAATCCTGTGCACATGCAGTATCGGTGGCAGTGGATATCATATATAGTTGGCAAAGTCCACGGTGCACCCCACACAACTTGGGTGCACCAATCTCTGACAGCAATGCATTAGAACAGCATATGTGTGTACAAATGGGTCCCATAAATTATCACTTACAGTTAAAGGTTAGTTTCCAGTTTGTGAAAATTGTCTCGAGTAGCCTACATAAAATTAAAATACCCCAGCCTCATTCACTTGGTGGAAGATGTCGTTTATGAAAAGGGAACTCTGATAAGAAAACCTCACGAGGCAGGGGGAACTTATGTGTTAATGGCAGATCGTGAAGGAAGAGAGAGGAGAGAAAATTTGGCAGTGGTGTCTTGGTTGCCGAAGACAAACCCCAGCAGCCACTAGCCAAATCGGTCCAATCTACTCACATATTAAAGGGCTTACCTTGGACTCTTCCATTAGTGATATGCACTGAAACTTATTAAATAACTAGAAGCTCAATCACATCCAAATCCTTATCTTGTTATAATAATCCTAAAAGCTTTTAACTTTCTAGGCCACTTGAACCTCAAAAATCTCCCAAAACCAAGGGTTTTGAAGTTGAATAGTTTCATCTTCTGGTACCAGAGTCTTCAAGAACTTGGATTGGGAATCATAGGATTCATATTGAGAGAAGATTTCACCTTTGATGGCACTGGAGCATCATTGGCAGTGGCTAGCCAAGTAGACGATGTCCAATTAAGGACCAATAATCCAGACAGTAACACAAATAAAAAATTTAGATTGGAATGAACAAATTAAATATCTGTGAAAAAGAAGAATAAGGAAGATAATGGGACTCAAGATTTCTGAATGTACTTCATTGATCTAACACTCAGCTGAGTGATTGAATTTATACACAATACGATTACAAAGATAATAAATGCAACTACAATTTACAAGAGTAATTAAGAGATCACTATTTCCTAGGATGCATTGAACCTATTCTACTTATTATACAAAGAATCTGGCCTATTTGGAAAGTGGAATATTAATATGCTACTATTTCCAACAATATCCCACAATGTTGATTGAGAAATTCCTAGGCATAGTATCCTTCCCCTTCTAACTTGGCTTAAGAATTTTTGGAGAAATTAAAACAATCCTTCAAAGGATGATTGAATTAACCATGGTACCAAAAGTTGATTTGGTTAATATACCTTTAAAAAATGATTTCCTTTATGGAAACAAGATCTGGGATGTCATATCTTTGTGGTTTTTGCCTTACTATGAGCTGTATTCATTTGATAACTACTCAAATATATCTTCAGGTTCCACAAATTCTGATTTGTGTTTTTGTTATTTTGAGGTTTTTGACTAATTAAATAGCTTTTTCTAATGAGTGAAAGTTTAGGGGGAGGAGAGGTTGCCCCATTCAGGGGATTGCCACAAACCTCAGCAAGGGCTTACAGTGGTACATACAGATGACCTACCAATGAAGGATCACTAGCAGGAATCAAACTCAAGACCTTTGGTCTCAGCTTGATCCTACCAGTTGAGCCAACCCTCATCGGCGGCTAATTACATAGTTAATACTACCTTTGTTTAATTTTGGATTTCAAATATGATATAGGTTACATGAGCTGGCTGTTCAACCACCACAAGCTGATCAAACTGAGGAAAAACCAATTTCAGGACTTTGAAATTGGTGAATTGAAAGAAAAAGGCTAATTTCCAATGAAGATGCTCATGGAAATAGCAAAGAGAAGGAAAAACAGAGAGCTTGCGTTTTGCAGGTTTTCATACTGGCAGTAGGAATGGGGAAAATAAATAAAAAAAGTGGCACTACTGGTAGGTCTTACAAGCAAAGTCAGAAACCAGTTATAAGTCCGTGAGTTGCCCATCTCAAATTGGCCACATCCAACTGCTCTTGATATAGCCAACTCATAGATTGCACTGATGCACACACACAACACCCACACAAGTTGTGTGGGTGCACAGGTGCACCATATATTATTATATACATGTGGGAAGAGAGAAAGAGAGGAAAATTACCTGCAAATTGTAAGCAGTTAAAATAGCAGGTGTAATTGATTCTTCTACAAGCCTCCCACGAACAAGTTCCTCTATGAAATCTGCCTGGATTTAAATGGTAGAGAATTGGTTTAAAACTGCAAATCAAGACTGCCACTCAGAAAGGACACTCTAATCTAATATGCTACTTAATGAACAGGCAAGCACAAACAAATACAATGCATAAATATCTCCCACATAGAGCCATTTCAAACTTAAAGGTAGCCATGTTGTGCCTCTTAATTTTGCAAGTTACAAATCATTTTACTCATCAACAATAAAGAGACCAAGGAAAATCAAGAGCAAAATGACTGACAACCATAGATGACGCGCCCCGTGAACCAGTTTGCTCCATACACCAGTAGGCACGGGAAGCTTCCAACACCTCCACTGAGAGTATAGCCCCAGCAATGGCACCCAATGAAGCTCCACGGAGAAAACCACTCTTAGAAGCCTTAGCTGCTAAAACACCAGCGATAGCTCCTGTGAGGGCTCCAGCTGCAGTTGAAAAACATAAGATATGAGACCAATAAAAGCAAACCTCACAGCCTGAGCAACACTTTAAGAGTGGCTACTGTCTAGGTAAACATTCAACACCCCTAAAATTCACCAACTTTAATAAAAGAAAGCATCAACACCAAAAATTGTATCAAACTAACCATAAATTTCACTACCATCAATTCAAGTTAAAAAATCCAACTGTTCAGAGTAAAAAAAACCAATATAATTTTGACTTTTGCACACAATTTACTCCTCCTGTTTAAGCTTGAAAAATAAAAAAAGCAGATTCTTTTCGGATTCAAAAGCAAATCTAATGGAAGTCTCTAACTTTTGGGGGCACCCAAAATCGTAAAGATGCTGAACCCCATAATTTATTCACGTCCCACTAATCAAAATATCAATTTTGAATGAAAGAAAAAAAAAACATGTTTGTTACCAATGGCGAAACATCCCGTGAGAGCTCCAGAAATGGCGTACAATATGAATTTCGATACAGAGCGAAATCCCCCATCTCCTTCAATCCCTTCAGTTTCCATGATGCCCAAAATATGGAATCTGCGTGTCCGAGCGTGGAGTCAGAGTGGCGCAAATTGCAAGCGTTGTTGGGCCATACCAGGATGCAGGAGCTGTGACAAGCTTTGTGTTGTGAAGAGGGCAAAAGCTGGTAGATGGAATGGAAACCCTAGGTGATGATTGAAAGGATAAGAGGAGCCTAGATTTTGGGGGCAACCCTGCACTGTCAGCAATGGAAAATGAAAGCTAAGATGTAGGGGGTCGTTTGGGATAACTAAAAAGTTTTGGACTTTAACGGGTAAAGTACAGAGACACAGAGATGCTATTGCGATTTGCTAGGACAGGACTTGGTGAAGTTAAAAAACAAGAGATATGGAGGTTAAGAAAGTCAAGTCAATCACATTGGTGGTTCGTTTGGTCCAACAAAAAACACCAAATTTTGTAACTGTCTTTAGCTCAACATGATACCTCCTGCTCTTAAAGACGAGGTTACAGGGGGTTGCTGTTGTGTTGTGGAGTTCATCTTCTCATACGTCATTTTCCAATTCCTCCAATTAAATCCCAGTAATGGTCTCCCTGATTTAGAAAAAAAAAAAAAACCAAAAATTGTATTTCTTAGAGCTAATCATGTCATGTTCTACAACACGGAAGTTTCTCAACTCCAAAGTTGAAATAAATAACTAAATAAGTGCTATGGTTTAAATTCTATTCTGTTTTTTGTTTACAACTAAGAATGGGATGGGAGGGGAAAAAAAGAACAAAAAATACACGGCTTTGCAGATTTTGCTTGTAAATTTAAATGGCACTTTATGGGTACCGTACTCTGATTGGCTAACTACATGGCCTTGGCAAAGTACCCATAAGCTTTCATGCTTCTGATCAAATGCTCAAGAACATCATATATCTCTGTTTTTAAAGGATGATTATCATCTGCAGTCACAAATTCACGAGCCCCGCCTCCCACCTTAATTGAGCTGCAACCAGGAGCTCTTGACTGTTTTATCTGTTTCCTATCAAATAACAATCATCTTCTTATACCACCACATGCCTTTATTGGCGTTAATAGTGTCCGTGTCACCCACATAGTCAGGGTAAAAGTTATATGTTATTGTCGCCATGGAGGCTGCATGCCCCCATCAAGTTTAGCCAGATTACCACATTTGGAGGCACATGCATCTCAATAATGAAGTCATAGGCATATCTCAGATGCCCAGCTCTGCAGAAAAGATCCACTATGCAGCCAAAGTGAGGCTCTCTGGGCTGTATGCCATAATATTCAGTCATGCTTTGGAAATAGTGCTTCCCTTCCTCAACCAAACCTGCATGGCTGCAAGCCATTAAAACTCCTGTGAACGTTACATCATTCGGTGCTATGTCGATTCTGGTTTTTCTTGTCCCTCCTTGTGTTCATTTCTCAGAAAAGTTAAAACTTCTTGTGCTTGCCCATGCCCATGCCCATGCAGTGCATGCCCCACAGTCATGGATGTCCAAGTTTTGACATCTATGTTTCTTGATGATGTCCCCACATTTAGCATACATGTTTATGAGAGCATTATTCAGACACAAATCTCTTTTTATAGCCCTTGTTTACGCTGAACAAAAGCACGGATCCATTCGCTCATTTCGAGCGCCCCAATATCAGCACAGGCAGACAGAGCAATAGCTACTGTATCAGTCTGAACATTTGTAAGGCTTTGCCGGGTTTCTGATTGTCAACAAAGGCAGAAATCAAAGATATAACATTTTTAGAGGGTATTTCGTCAAACACTTATGTGTCACACACATTCCCCCATTTAGCATATCTTTTCTCTATGGGTGTTCTTATCCATATTTTTATGATGAGGTCATGCAATTGTTTTCCTTGGATGCCGGAATGCTTCTGATTGCAGGCTTTGTATGGCAGTTGAATTCGAAGTACTTCTTTAGGTTAGTATCAGAAATGCAGTGCCAATCTGCCTTTCTCATGTCACAAACTAACAGAATGGGAAAACAAGTCCCCTTCATTTCCTGATAAGCTTTAATGGTCTTAGTAGTAATGCTACAGGCGTGAAGGGAACTGATTCATGCCCCAGCAAATGCTCAAGTGCCAAATAAGCATGATACATGCTGAGGGAATAACTAAGTGAACATCCTTTGTTAGGAAATCCTCTGCAGATATATTTAGCACGAGCAGCATATTTCGTGTTTTAACTAAAGATCTTTTGCCAAAAATCCGTTGTCAATATATTTAGCACAAACAGCATACTTAGGGCTCAAGTATCTTGCTGTCTAGTAGTCACTACCGAGAACTGAACTTCAGATGTTCTAATCGTTCATCACAAAATTGTGACAATGCTGACATGCACCTTCTGATTTAGAACACAATACCATATTCCTTTAAATGCTCAGAACTCGAGAGCTGATTTCAGATCTACACACTCTTGATAGCCACTAGAAACACACGATTTTATAGACGTATTTGGTATGACACTCGTCTTTTGCATGTCTGCATGCAGCATAATCACATCAAGCATGTGCTTGAATTGGAAATGCGCCTGCAACATGATAACAAAAACTAGCATGTCTGGTTGTATACCATGATGTCTCATATTTGCAAAAGCCTCAGTGGCCATCTGTCCATCATTACACAAACCCTGAAATAAAATGGCATACATAAATCACATTGTTTGGGGAACAAAAGCTGTTATCCAACTTATCCATTTTCTATCCAGGGTAACCAGCTCCACTTTTCTCCAAGAATAGTTTGATTGCATTGTCCTTCCATATTTAAAATGGCCATTAATTAGACAACTAACTGTAGACACATGGGGTGTGATTCCTGCATCTAGCATCTCCTTGTGCAGCCTGAAAGCCTCTTTTGTGTTTCCATCCTTGCAGTGCCCATCGATTAAAAGCTAACTATTTATAAAAAAAGTAATATCATATAATTTATTGATAATATAAAATTATAATTAAATTAAATTAAATTCTTAAAATTAATTTATTTTTGGCTGTGGACACAGTTCTACTTGTACTAAGAGCATAAGTTGTGTTCTCCTACGTTTCTGATCTCAACAACAAATTTCGATGTTGATTGAAGGATGGGTTCCCGCGAGGGGCAACAGAGCTGTTCAACAGCAAGTGTTCTCCCTATTGCAGAGCTGCAACAGCGTAAGGAATCTCATTGAAATTCACAGCCAAGTAGTCCTCAACGGCCTGTCTCAGAAGAATTGCATTCTTGCCAAGCTTCTGTTCTTCTATGTAGCCTCTGGTCGTCTCCAACATGCACAGAAAATCTTCGCAAAAATCGATAACCCAAGTACCACCGTTTGGAACCAGATGATTAGAGGCTATGCCCGCAGCGAAATGCCTTGCAAATCGGTGGAAATTTACAATCGGATGGCATCAGCTGAGCCTGAGGCTGAGCCTGATGGGTTCACATACTCGTTTCTTTTGAGTGCCTGTGCGCGGGGTGGGTTGATGAGAGAAGGGGAACAGGTTCATGGGAGAGTTTTGGTAAAAGGGTATTGCTCCAATGTGTTTGTGGAGACAAATTTGATCAATTGCTATGCGAGGCGCGGTGGTGTTGAGCAAGCACGCCGTGTGTTTGATCATATGCGCCACAGAAGCGTTGTGAGCTGGAATTCTATACTCGCCGGGTATATTAGATGCGTTGATTTTGATGGGGCACGAAGGGTTTTTGACGAGATGCCTCATAGGAATGTTGTGTCTTGGACCACCATGATTGCTGGGTGTGCTCAAAATGGCAAGTCCAAACAAGCTTTATTGTTGTTTGGTGAGATGAGGAGATTCCGTGTGGAATTGGATCAGGTGGCATTGGTGGCAGCGTTATCAGCATGTGCGGAGTTAGGGGACTTGAAGTTGGGAAGGTGGATCCATTGGTATATTCAAGAGAGATTGGTTTTAAGGAACCAGCAACCCACTGTGCGCTTGAGCAATGCACTCATACACATGTACTCCAGCTGTGGAATCATTGATGAAGCTTATAAAGTATTTACTAAGATGCCACAGAAAAGCACTGTATCTTGGACTAGCATCATCATGGCTTTTGCGAAACAGGGCCTTGGGAAGGAGGCCCTTAATCTGTTTAAGATGATGCTTAGTGTGGGAGTAAATGAAGTGAGACCTGATGAAATAACCTTCATTGGAGTTCTTTGTGCTTGCAGCCATGCAGGATTTGTAGACGAAGGACGCCAAATTTTTGCATCCATGAACCAAACTTGGGGAATCTGCCCAAGGATTGAACACTATGGATGCATGGTTGACCTCTTGAGCCGTGCTGGTTTCTTAGATGAAGCACGTGGACTAATTGAAACTATGCCTTTAAAGCCAAATGATGCACTATGGGGTGCCCTTCTTGGTGGTTGTCGAATACACAAGAATTCAGAGCTAGCATCACGAGTGGCAAACAAATTAGTAGCTGAGCTCAACACTGATCAAGCTGCAGGCTATCTTGTGCTCTTGTCAAACATATATGCTTTTGCCAAAAGATGGCAGGATGTCATTACTGTGAGACAGAAAATGATTGAGATGGGTGTTAAAAAGCCTCCAGGCCGAAGTTGGATCCAAATTAATGGAGCTGTCCATAATTTTGTGGCGGGTGACATGACTCATAAGCATTCATCTTTTATCTATGAAATCCTTTATGAGATCTCCAAGCAATCTCATCAGGACGGCTATGAACCCGACATAACAGAGGTCTTCTTGGATGTTGAGGGATAGGAAATGTAGGGAGAAGAACATAATTTTTGCCTCGTGCATTCTGGTTTTACAATTATCTTTGCTAGTGCCGGTTCTAGTTGCATACGTTGATTCTATACCATGATTCTGATTAAACAAACATTCTGAGGAGAAAGGTTTGTATCATTTTGCCACAAGTGTTCCTTCTCTCTTGAGGTGTCTACGAAAACGATGCAGAATTCTTGCAGGCACTACAGAAACGTTGACACTGACAGTTAATTAAGATAGGACAAACGTGAACATATCACATTTCTCTTTAGAAAGGCTTGTAACAACTGAAAAAGTTATTGTAATTAGTCCATTATTAATAGATGAGCCATTCTTTCTACTGTCTGGTTTCTTTTTTCAACATTCTTTCCTGTTGTACTGGCAGTTAGGGCCTCTTCCTTGTTACCACATCTTTAGTTTTAGTTTGAATTCTGTTGTATATATGATATAAGGTGTGAGATATCCAAGATTCACCGTTTGTGAGTGGCATCCTTTGTGGATTGTGGTCCATGCTTTCTTTTGGGATGTCTAGCCTTGGGTTCCAAATGCATGTTGCGGTTAGCTTGGTGTAAGCTTCAAGGGCAGATCGTTCTTACAAGCTCAACCCCTTCCTCTACCTTGCCCACAGTCCTTACTGATATTTCTTGGTGGTTCTGTTTGGGAATGTCTTAGGCTGGTTTATGGTGTGCTAAAGTTTCAAGCAAAGCTGTTAAGGTAAGATCCCATTTTCCTTTGACAGGGTTGATTTTTGGTTGGTTTTGGCCGAAGTAAATATGAGTTGGGAGGGGGTATGTTATTCGATTCTATTTTGAGCTCTATCTTGAGGCAATTGTACTTGAGTTTGACGTTGATTTGGTGCTGATATGAAGGTCCATAAGTGAACCTCTAGAGGCTCAAGAAGAAATTTCACTAAGACCCAAGAAGGACTTAGATTTATGGACTCCAAGGGCTGGAAATTTTAAAGACAAAGAACCCTATTTTGGCTCTTTAGGGAAAAAGTCTTGAAATAAACCTATCAATGGTTCGAGAAGTTGATTAGAAGCTGATGTACTTATATTGTTATGCTTAATGTGTTAAAGATATGGAATTAAATCTGCTCCTTGATATATATGACAATAAGTGTAACGCTACTGAAATGTGTTTCCATTGCAAAGTACTCCATTTGATGTTTGTTTATGACAGCTCATAAATCATCATTAAACGTATCACTATTATCTCATCTCCCGTCAAAGATATTTTTTATGCTTAATTGTCTTTTCCTTTCCCTCATGTTGATTACTTTCCTATATATAAAATTCTGAGCACCACATCTGCCCAGGCTGCTTCATAATAAAGCAAAGTATAACTATCCGTGACATCCATTTATTGAAACCTACAATTGCCTTGGATGCAATCAAAGGTTCTCTGAAAACCTAGTGTGCATGGTCAAGCTCAGTTGCTCCAGCCCCCAAGTTTACTGCAGGTATTGCTTCCTATATTGGTATTATATCGATACTCATATTTTTTGTTTTTGGTATTGGTATCTGGAATAAATTGTTAAGCATTTATTTATTGTAATTTATATTAATAAATTTTTAAATATTTATTATAAAATTAATAATTAATAAATAAATAATTAATAATTTACTTTAAATATCATACCCATCAAACACACTCTCTAGAATGGGATACCAAAAGTGCACCTTCATCCAACGTCATGAGTGGGTTTGTAATAACTTGATCATGGGCTGGCAATGAACCTGTCTCAGCCCACTAAGAAAACCACTCGTACTAAGCAATCTAAATCCTAAAACAACAGCACAGCACTCTCGTCCTTATAAAAAGGATCACTCTTGGCGCGTTAAATGTTCAAGTAGACATCAATCGAAGTTATCAAACAGTGTTCACGTTCGCACTTTGACAGCCTTGAATTTTCTTTCTCCTCGATGGGTCCGACTGAAGATCGATCCGAAATTGTGTTCTTCGACGTGGAGACCACCGTCCCGACCCGACCCGGCCAGGGTTTTGCCATTCTGGAGTTTGGAGCCATATTAGTGTGCCCGAGGAAGCTGACGGAGCTCCGAAACTACTCCACCTTGGTCCGACCCGCCGATCTCTCTCTCATCTCGCCCTTGTCCGAGCGCTGCAATGGCATTACCGGTGACGCTGTTGCCTCGGCTCCTACTTTCGCCGACATCGCCCATGCCGTTTTTGACCTTCTACACGGTTTGTTTTTCCCTTTCTATCACTAACACTATTTCACTCTAGTTCTTCTAAATTTATATTTTTTGTGAGTGGTAGTAACCATGATGAATTGAATTGAACCAAAAAGTTTGGTTTTTTATGTTGTTTGGTCATGATTTGTGCCGAATTTTCCCTTTCTTTCTTCTTTTCTTTTCCCTGAATTTTGTGTAGGACGGATTTGGGCGGGTCACAATATCTTAAGATTTGATTGTATTCGGATCAGAGATGCATTTGCTGAGATTAATCAGCCAGCACCAGAACCCAAGGGTGCTATTGACTCATTAGTTTTGTTAACTCAAAAGTTTGGAAGAAGAGCTGGTGACATGAAGGTACCATTTATACGTTTGTATTTTCTATCATTTAACTGCGATTTTGCAATTTATGCTCCATCCTTCTTCCTATTCCTTGAGTTGGGAGAGGGCTGATAGATAAATACAAGAACATGGAATAATTCAAGCAATTACAAAGTGCTTTTGTTTGCATCTCGCTGGGGCCTTTTAGTCCACTCAATCAGTTGTATACAAGTCCTTATATGCCCTTCTTTCCTTGTTTGGTACCCTTAGGTATGGTACCAATTGTGAGTTGTCAAATATTTATTGATAGTTAATTTCACAATTAATGTTAATTGTTTAATAGTCTATTAAATATAATCACCAGCCAATAAATGCTTCATAACTCACCCGGTACTCAGGAAAAAATATGGGTACCGAAGTAATCCCCTTCCTTGTTATACCATTTAAATTCAAACCGGTTCTCCTTTCAGTTAATGCAAAACTTGAGATGAAGATGTCTCTATGTGATCATGCTTTAGCCCTCTCCCAGAAAAAAGAAAAAGAAGAAGAAAAGAATGCTGTTGTTAGTTTATTTAAGTTTCAAGTCATGACATATCCGTATATTCACTGCAGATGGCTACTCTTGCAACATATTTTGGGCTTGGACGGCAGACACATAGGTAAATGTACTAATGCAAGGAGTTATATGTCATGCCTTCTTGTGAGTCTGCTATAGTAAGTTTCTTTTTGCTAATTTTTTCTGTAACAAATCTTCAGGAGCTTAGATGATGTTCGGATGAATCTTGAAGTCCTCAAATACTGTGCTACAGTTCTATTCTTGGTAATTTTGTTATTCAAAAGACTTCATTATGTTTTTGTTCTAGAACAACTCAACCATTGCTATAACAACAATTATTATTAAAGTATTTATTACATCGAGTATCTCTACATGATGCATGTTGTTAGAATGCAATTGTGTTCCTCTCATTTTGGTAATATATAACATTATATAGCAGCTAGCGATAGATGCTCTAATAATACTTGGCTAGTATTGTACACTTTGGCCAATCTTCTGAACATGATGATTCTCTTCCTTGGTTTATTCTCATTGAATACTGAATTAAATTGTAATTCTTTAATACCTGGATGCATTTTCTGTTTTAATAAATTATTTAGTTTTATTAATTTGTGAGATCAACAGAGCATATATCTTTGTTTTGTGCATTTTCGGTTTAATCACTATACTGTCTTCACATAAAATTCATATACAGCAAAAGACTCATATTCATTAAAATTCCTGTGTCATGTCTGTCTACTAATATATATATATATATATATATATATATATATAGATTTTGGTAAGAATTTATCTACAATTTACATTGGCAAGATTACCCCATATGTGGCTGAAAATCAGATTTTACTGTAAAGCTTCAGTGGATTACTGGGAAAATGTTTGATCGAGGAACCTTATTACTTGGGCTACCTTCTGAATAATCAAAAAGCAAATTTGAGAAACATAATCTGGCATTTCTTAGTGTTTTTTTTTTAAATGATTTTTTACTCCTCGGTTGTTGGTTAGCTTTATATAATCTTTAACATATATGAATTTCAAAGCTTTCCTCCCTGATATTATTATGTATTTTACAACATTAGTTGTGAGCTTGTCATAAAAATAATGATAATCTCTCTGTCCTTACAGGAGTCAAGTCTCCCAGATATATTCACTGCAAATAGTTGGGTTTCTCCAAATGCTACTACAAGAAGTCGTAGTAATGGAAAATCTCACTCAGATGGAGGTTCAATAAATCTGAAAAAGGATTCTGTGTTGTTATCATCTCCTGCAATTGAAACCGGAGAAGAAAATCATCCAATACTTTCTCTTGCAATGGGCAATGCAAAGGGGGACGTCCCAAATATTGCACATCCTAATATAGTTCATCCAGATGTTTTTGACTTACGTTCTCTTTGTGATGAAATAAAAAAAGAATCCATTCAGTCAGATGTCACCATGGATGAAAAACCAATGCAAGAGTCACCTGAGATGTCTTCCTCACCTTCTGTGACTCAGGCTTGCAGCAGCTCTATTGTTGTTTTAGATCCTGATGAAATATGTATTCCTTCTATTGATGCATCTCTTGTTCCATTTTATCGTGGCAGTCAAAGGATAGAATTACTGCACAATGGTTTTCCCTTTCAGCTTTGTTGTACTAATTTGAAAGTACGGTTTGGAATAAGCACAAAGTTTGTTGATCATGCTGGCCGGCCACGGTTGAGTTTTGTGGTTGATCCGTCACCAAGTTTATGCACGGTTCTTGATGCATGTGACAGTATTGCACAGAGGTTATCCTTGGATTCTGGTAGTAGCTCTGATTGGCGGCCGGTTGTTATCAGAAAAGATGGCTTCTTCAACTATCCTACTGTGAGATTGCAGTAAGTTCTTGTCCTGTATACATACACATGCATACATATATTTTATCTGATCAATGGAAATGACTATCTCACTTCAGCATGTATAATAGAAGATGAAATTCTTTTCAAAGAGACTGGGCATTCAGTTTCACACATTGGCCCACCATGCTCCCGGCGTCTCCAATATTTTGTCCATTTTCCTGCTTTTTTTAAATCATAAGAAATCACTGAACCAATTTATGCGTTTATTGTTTTTGTGCTTCATATAGTTAAAGAAGAGATGACATTTTAGAATTTTTACCAGTCAAAATCATGAAGATAATTGTAGGGGTAACTTTAAGAATTCCATTAACATAATATAGAAATTATTCCAAATTTTTTTGCTACGGTGATCCTCATTGGGAAACAATTGAGTTTGTAGCTTGACATCAAGCCTTATCAGATATCTCTTAAGAAGAATTTCACTCATTTTTGTAACATTTACATTGCAGTATACCTACAGCAGTATGCGAGAACATTGCCATCTATGCTACAGAGATATATCAAAGAGAATCATCTGGCACTGTGCAAAGACTTCTCTTCAGTAAGTTCGATGCTGCAGAACTTGGTTCCTTTTTCATGCCGGGGACATTTGTCGATGCATTCTTCTCCTTAGATCCGTATGACTATCAGCAGAATGCTGGGATTAAATTAGTTGCCAACAAATTGATCATTCATTGCAAGGAGAAGGAAAATGAGATTTAAGTGTAGGTTAGGTGCTACGTACAAGTGGGCAGACTAAGTTATCATCAATTGATACGATTAGGATGGATAGATTAAATATTGGTTGTCTTGTAAAGTTGGTTCCATTTCATGCTTGTAGTTTTACTGATGTTCACACATTGAAATTTTATGGTTACACATGGGTTTGTCCTCAACTCCATCTAGAACTACAAGGATAACTTCCCTCACCTGTGGCAAAAAAAGTAAATGAGAAAAAATATATATAAACTTCCCTTCCTTGCCCTTTGTCCAATTTTTAATATGACATATCTGAATAACCTTCCATTTGGAAACAAGGTAATTATCTTAAGAGTTTAATTTTGATCTACTGTCAGTGTAAAGTTTCTTTACATTGTCATCTAATCATGAGTTACCAAATCATTAAAAGAATTTGACTATCACAACAACTACTTAGAAAGTTTAACTCTTTTAATGATGTGTCAGCACATGATTGGATGACAGTGTAAAGAAATTCTACACTGACAGTGGATTGAAATTAAATTCTCATTTTAAAGAAACTTGCCCCATTATATTAGAATGTTTAAAAACAAATTCATATAAGAAATTATATACTAATTCAAATAAGGTGGGTGGATTTTGTGAATAAAAGAGGATAGTGATAGTCGTTGCATAAATGGTCATCATCTTGAACCGCAGATTCTTCATATTGAGAACGGGTTGATAAACCGAATGGTTCTTGGAATATTGTTGGTCTTAGCTTTAATTGTCTTCGGCTATGGTCTCAGGGAAGTAACAATTGCCTTTGAAGTCAGCCTTGCAATTAGCAAGTAACAACAGAGTTCATTAGCTGTTTGTGCCTCGCTTTACAATTAGGTGGTCGAATTACTAATGGGGCTCTTACTTTTCAAACATGAGGATTTTGGGTGAAGTTATAGTATTACTTATCGATTGAATGAAGGACATACCTTGTGCAGGCAACCCCAAGTACAACATAATGCACCGGTTAACAGATATAGTTCTTCTCTTCTCGAGGGGGCTTTTGGAATGTTCATCTCTCATGTCATATCTGCAAGTGCTAGTTTGTTTTGGCTCCTACCCAGCATCGTGCATGAATAGCTTCAGCCATGTCCCTTTGCCAAAGGAATCATATATTAGCTCACAAACTGTCCAAATACTCCAATTCTTTCCAGGCTCCAGTGTGTCCCTTTCATTGCATCAACATCCCAGACAGGAAAAAACCAATAAACAGCCTTCAACCGGGGATTTACTCTGACCAAATAAACAAGAGGTACGTTAAAAAATGACGAAAGGAAGACAAAAAAAAAAGTACCCTTCACATTTAAGGAAGGAAAATCTTGGTAATTAAATGTACCATCAAACTAGTGGATTGATATGTAACCTCCATTTGCAACTGTGCTCAAAGGGACTAGTCTCACGGTGATAATAACGTGGTAGTATACTGGTAAACCAAAAAAGTATTTAGCAAACCATAGTGGGTCTTTCGACCACTATTGCGATCATTAAGATGACTTCCCTCTTTGCATTTGCCTACCAAGGTAGATTAAAAGATCAGGAATGGACAGGACCACAACGGCTTACACTACATAATTAACACAACTGGTGCCGTTAGAAGACCAAATATTACCATTGCCACGCCTGAAAAGTATTAATATTTTGACGAGGGAATCCGACTAAAAGGAAAGGATTATGGATTTCAGTTTCAAAACAGTTCAATCAATATGCATGTTGGAGAATTTTTTTGTTCTCCTCTTTTTATGCCTCGTTTAGCTGACGGAATTAATCTTGGAGTTCAAATTAAACCTCCTAATTCTAATTATCTTATTTAGTGTATATATTAAAATTAAAATTTTAATTTTGAGTCAAATTCTATGGAATTAAAAAATAACTAGTTTATATTACTCTCAATTCTTAACTTAAATCTTAAAAATTCTAATTCTAAGCACTAAGTTTTTTTATTTTTTGAATATTAAAAGGTAAAAGTTAAAAACCATCCGATAACCATTGCCGCTCGTAACACTAACATAGTTTGGCAACGTCGTTGCCGGCATGCTCTGGCAACGTCGTCGCCAGCATGCTCTAACCATGTTGTCTATTGCACCTTCAACGTGCTAGTCACGCTTCCTTCGATCACTGGTGTCAGCGTCCTACAATCACCTCTGTCATCGTCAATGACGTCCTTTAGTTTGACATCCATTGCGAATGTTGTAATACAACAACACAAGTTTTATTGAATTTTTTGTATAATTTTAAATTATTATTTATTAATTTAAATTTATTTATTATATCTTTATAAATTCTTGATAAATTATTCAAATAATAAAATTCCATGTCAATTCAGAATTACAATTCTAAAGTCTCAATTCTTTAATTGTCTCAAACATAAAAATTAAGATTTTTGTCAATTCTAATTCTAACAGAAATTGAATTGAAATTAGAATTCTAAACTATATTTCAAATTATGTCATTTAAACGGACCCTTAGAGTAAACACTTATTCTAGACTTATAAAATACAAGTATCATTAAATTATTCATTTAATAATTTTTTTATATCAAATTAGTCTTTTTTTGGAATATCAATTTGATATAAAAAAAAAATTGAAGACCAATTTGATGTCAAATTTTAACATAGAATGACTATTTTAATATATTTATCATTGAAGAACTTAATTGATTACACTTGTATTTTTAGATAACCAAAATAAATATTTACTCTTTCTTTTATGAGTAACACTATGTAACTGATTGTTTATATTCATTATCGTATTATGGGTGATAACATATGATAAATCTACAACACCTGTAGATTTATAGAGTTAAATTGTAGTCAAGTTGTAAATAATTGCTTAGAATTAAACGACTTTTGTTTAGAATTGATACATTGAGTTTAGAATCTTTAGTTTTGTTTGGGAATAAATACTTTTAAAAGTTGTAAATTTGTATAGGAAAAAGGCCCCAGAGCTTAGCGCTAGGAAGCCAAAGCTCAGCATTCATATTCTGAGTTGCCAGAGCTCAGTGCTGGGATTCTAAGCTGAGCGCCCAAAATGATATTTGCTTCTGAGTTGCCAGAGCTTAACGTCAAGAATCCAAGCTGAGCGCCCAAAATGGCATTTGCTTCTATGTTGCTAGAGCTGAACGCCCAAAACTATTGTTGGCTTCTGACTTGCCAAAGCTCAGTGCCCAAATTTCTTGAAGCTGCTGGAAAGTTGCGCTGAGGGCTGGAAAGTCTATGTTGAGCGCTGGGATCATTTATAAATAAATGATCTGATTCAATTATTGGGGATCACAATTCAAATATGGACATACCTCTTGAAGACCATTGGAGACTCAAGCTATTGAGAACAATTCTTGAAGATCTAATGCCTCTGCTATCTTGGTTAATTCTTTCATTTTTGTTAATTCTCTTACTATGAGTAGCTAAATTCTCTTTGTTGAGATTAGATGTAGCTAATTATAAACTCTAATGTAATTGATTTGATCTTTTAATATAGTTTCTACTTCATTATGAGTGATTGATCTCTTTTCTTAATGCTAGTTGTGGTTTGATCATCCATAATTTGATTTTTGAGTTGATAAATAATTGAAAAATTGATATTAACTTTAGATCTGAAATCAATCACCTATTGAATCTTGAATCTAAGAATAGATCTTGATTTAGTAGTAATCTTGGAATCTTTTTTCATAATGCAAATTCACTAATTAATTCACTTAGGGTATTAGGGATTAATTAGGAAATTTAGGCTTATTTTACCTAAGGAATTATGATTTGAATAATCTAGATAATTGATTTTCATAATTGAAGTATGGAAGTATGTTAATGATCATTTCGCTGCATTTAGAGGGAAGAATTAGTGAACCTAATCTCAATATCTCATTATATTGGAAGTAAATTTCATTTGTGCTTGCTAATTGTTTGATAAAATTACAAAAAGAACTTGTTCATTTGGTTTTAGTTCATTTTAATTCTAGTTTTGTTATTTGATTGTTTGAACTCCCTTGCTTCCAAATTTTATGCTTAGATAGTAATTAAATTTATTTGTTAGTAATTGTACTTAGTCATCGTTGGGAACGATAACTCACTCACATTTTATTACTTGTACGATTTGGTACACTTGTCAAATTTCACTAATAACATACACGAAATTTGATGTTTAATCGACAACTTTTGAAGTTTAGAAGTTCAGAAGTTCAGTAAAGGGATATGACCGTACATTGTGTTAGGCAATTCGAAATGCAAAAAGATTGGGTGTCGTGTGTATTTTGATTGGCCACATTTCTGGTTGGCTTGCCATAATGCATTATGGACATATAATGATCCCTGCTATGTGTTTGAACTCGTGCTGCTTGTGTTGCATTAGATCGATTAACGTAACCCGATTAACATTTACAAAAAGCAAAGACAAACCTTGCTTTGTTATAGCAATGCTGAAATTTTTGAAGTTGCTTCCACAGGTGCTGTTGTTAGGGTACTGTAGTGCAATCACGTATTATTCTTTCTTATCTGGAAATTAAAACAGCTCTTCAAGCATTGCCACTTGGAGTGTAACTCAAGTGGTAAAGAAGCGGTGGAGTTAATTACCAAGTATAGACAAATATAGCTGCTGAAGCAATCCGAATTTATAGAAAAAAAAGGAACTTTACTGTAAATCAAATCACACTCAAGCTCGAGCATCGGTGCATGTTCTGCTAATGACTTTCAGGTATTTGCGTTCGTCATTATATACACCACTTCAGCTGCATCTAGAGCTGATTAATATGCTGAATGGATAAGGATCATAGATTGACACCCAATGAACTGCAGTTGGACCATCAAGGGACAGAGGAATGAAAGGGTTGAAGTACATCAACAGACACAAATGATCTTCCTATTCTTTGTATCTGAGGTCATATTTATTCAGTATTTAATGGTTCCTTAAATCTAACATTACGGAGTCTTATCTTATTATTCAGGGGTTTATGGTTCTGTTCATAGAAATCTTCTTTATCCTTCACTTTTGTTTAATCCTGTCAGCCCAGGATAAACACTCTCTGGTTCACAAGTTTTTCTACTTTGGTGCAGCTGGTTATTGTTGGAGCTATTGAGGGCTAAAAGTCAGGTTATCAAACAAGAGTAAGAAGCATTAACTTGTTTATGAAACAAGGAATCTTGGAGCACAACAAAATAACAGATTATATATCACCAGAGGCATACTTCGCCCTGGTATGTGTTTTAGATGTCATCGCTCACAGAAGTACACTTTAAACAAATTTCATTCATCCATCTATTCATTGGTAGCCCAACAAGTAGTTAATAATAGGTCTCCTAACTTTGGACACATCAACTGCTTCTATAGCTGAGCTAGCTGGGTTAGCTGGGCTTATGAGAAAGGAGGGAGGGAGGAGAACAAATAGAAGAATTGAAGTTTAAATCAGCAATCAGGTGACGTTTGGAGTTCAGGAAAAGGATATGCACATGTAACAATGCAGGGCACGCCTGTGCTAGATATGTTCCCTTGATGTTCACAGACCAATTCAATCTAATAGATTTTCAGTATTATTAGTTCTAGGACAACATGATCGCATATTTCTTCATTTAGAGATTACAAATTGAAGTTGACAACATTATAGCATCAATTAGTTTCAGTTAATCATATGTTTGAATTGAAGGATACATCTCCTGCTAATGACATGATTTTCTTATGTTTAACATTTCCCCTTAAATATGTTCTCTGCCCACATCTCTGTTACTTTGGTCTGAGCGTTTCAGTGCTATTCTGTTGAACAAGATAATGCATAGAGGCTCCTTGGAGAGAGTTGGAGGGTCCAGACAACTTGTTTTTATGGTCAATAAACCTAACAATTTTTTGGGTGTACATATAAACTAAACAATTTAGTTTACCAAAAACTCGTGGCTTGTGAGTCAACCATATAATATGGATGCTATGCTTTTTTTCTTCTTTTATATTTGGATAGCTTATTAGCTTAAAAAGTTTCAGTTTCACTGATAAAAAAGAGAAGGGTTACGTCAATTCGCGCTGCTGAATAGGTGTCAGCTAACATATCTTTCAGCCAACATTTTTTAAAATAGAAGCTAAATTTCCCTCAACTGAATCTAATAAAATGGCAAAAAAATAAAAATAAAAATAAAAATCCAATAACGTATCTACTCTATTTGGTTTTCTTTTTTAGGGTATTTTGGATAGAAACAAAATTTATTTTTTTTTTAGAAAAAAACCTAGGCTATATATAACTTCGCGATTGTTTTTCTTACATACAAATGCTAACCTCAAGGGGAAAAAATATATAAATCCCTTAACTATTTTAGTTCGTACTTAACCAAATAATGTTTAAAACATATATATCTAAGAACATATTTTTGATACTAAATATCTTATAATTTATAATTTATATATTTAGTATGCCAATTAAAAATAAATTTAAAGAATTCAAAAATACAAAAAATTAAGTTTTCTAGATATAACATTTTTTTTCATAATTTTATAATTCAAATACGTGCATATAATATAAAATATTGGATGAACGTACTTGTATATTACAAAAAAGAACACAATTAAACATGAAATATGATTTAATTGATAAATTAAAATTTATGTGGATATATTTTATTTATGATGCAAGAATTGAAATTTATTAAAAATATTTTGTGATAAGGACAAGTTAATGTCCTAACAAAGATTAGTACCACACTTAAAACATATAAAGAGACATCATGATCTCAAAAAGAAAAATACACATTTCAAATGCTAGCCTAACTTACACAACTCAATTAGTGCCTTGGCTTATCTAATATCTAATATAAAAGAACATATCAAAGTATTTTTTAAAATTACATTAGAGATGCATATAGCTTGACAGGGGAAAGAAAAAATGACTGGATGGAGATCAAACTTTCAAGATATATTTATCTACGAAGAACCATTTTTAAAGAAAAATAAAAGATAGATATTAATATCAGGAGATTTTTAATGAAAATCTTCTTAGAATGGCATGACAGGTGTCAAAACTTGTTGTCCAAGACTTTCGAAAGCCAAAAATTAGGTTGAGAAGGGGAGAGAAGAGGGCGGCTAAGACCTATTTGGGGAAGTTAAACTAGGTGCCCATTTAATCATTCGTAGTGATGGGATTTGGGATATTTTTGGTCACATTATTTGATCTCCGAGTGACGTGGCCTTCTCTCTATCTCTACCAAACTATCCAGTCCGCAACCCACAGCCACACCCACTCATACATACTATTACTACTATCCCACTCTTTTCTTTTTTATTTCACTTTTTTCTCTCTCATCTCCTTCTCTTTCCACGTCATGCCTTTTTGCTATCCTACGCCCATGTCCACAAAGCCAATCTCAGCCCTCTCCTTCCTCTTTCCCGGCGCACGTTAGTCCCTAGCAGTAAAGCCTTTGTTAATTGATTGCAATTTGTGCGGTTTTTTGCAATCACGAGCACAAAGCAAGCTTCAGTTCACGATGCTTTTTACAGTTCCCGTTTTCTTCTGCTAATCAGGGTCGCTGACTCCCGGTGCCCAAAAAGATCTTCTAACGTGCTCCGTCTCTCGCTATCCAAGCCCAGCCGTTGGATTTTCCTTGGCTCCATCCGTTCTGTGATCTCCACCGTCTGATCTACCGTCAACGTTGTCGTTTCAGTGTTCTTGGTGTTCAAATAATAGAATCTCACGTCTCGCGGTTGCCGTTTTTGGGATAGGAGGTGGTGGGTGGGGTTAACGTGCGCAAATAGCGTGGCCAGCCTGCAGGGGGTATATGGGGAGATGGGTTTTGATCCATGGATGGTTTTGCTAATCGTGGTGCTAGTAGTCCCAATTGGGGCTGTAGGTAGAAGAAGATTTTCTATGGAGGTTCTTTAGTATTTGGGTTTTTGATGTGTGGAGGAAAGTGGACAACTTGAATACTGCTTTTGGGGCTGTGCTTTCATGGGGGGTTTGTGTTTTTGGATGAGTGGGTTCTGAGGTTTTGCTTTTGAGTTTGAGATTTTTTTTTTTGGTGAGTGGTTATTGCGATGGAGACTGAGACTGAGGAACTTAATTTGAAGAAAGACACGAATTGTGCTGGAAATAATAGTAGGAGTGGTGATGGGTTCATTGACAGAAGCAAAGTAAGGATTTTGTTGTGCGATAACGATTCCAAGAGTTCGGAAGAGATTTCCACGCTTCTTTTGAGATGCTCCTATCAGGGTATGAACTCTCTCTCTCTCTGTTTTTTTCCCCTTTTGAAATTGAAACTTAAATTTCATGAAGCCAAATTGCTGTCTTCTTGTTGTTGTCGAGTTACTTCTGTGGTTCCGAGTGACAACCTATCATTTTGAAACTCAATTTGTGTTCTCTATCCAAATATTTGTACTCATTGGCTGATGCAATTTATCATTTTTTGCTTTTTCACATTTGAGGCCCATTTGTTCAACATGTACATGAAAGATAATGCCAAGAGGAATGTTTAGCTGCCATCAGCTAGACTTAATTAAGATCGTGCGAGGGAGTTGCTTGCTGCAACTTTTAGAAACATGAGTAGTGTAGATTTTCCTCTGGTGTTTTTGGTTTTGAGGTTAAATGTGGTGATTTCATTGAATGCTTTCTGATTCCTGGTGTGGGATGCAGTTTGGCTTGTATGATTTAAAGTTTATGCAATTCCTGGCTGAGATATGTAGACTCTGGATTTTTTATGCTTCACAGTTACTTCAGTAAGGTCAGCAAGGCAGGTAATTGATGCACTGAATGCAGAGGGGCAATATATAGATCTCATACTAGCTGAAGTTGACCTTCCAATGAAGAAGGGCATGAAGATGTTGAAGTACATAGCACGGGACAAAGAATTGTGCCGAATTCCTGTTATAAGTAAGCTTTGGTTCTTTATTTATCTAAGAAACCTGTAAGACTCTTCATTTTGGAAAAATTATATTCTGTTCCTCATCAATATTTTTGAATTTCTTTTGTTTTAATAAGTGATGTCTGCACAAGATGAGGTATCCACTGTTGTTAAGTGCTTGAGACTTGGAGCAGCAGACTATCTTGTAAAGCCTTTACGCACTAATGAACTATTAAATTTGTGGACGCACATGTGGAGAAGGAGACGCATGGTATGTATTGCCCAACTTCATATTTAAGAATGTTCCCCATTTTGCGTTTATTCATACTATTATTAGTTTTCCACCTACTGTCCTTAAACTTTGGGCAATATGAAATGAATGCTGAGGACTAACTTAACTGTGGACTTTAAGCACCTCTATTTTGTGCTGTCAACTTCCATAGTTGCAGTGTTTTGAAAAGCCATCACAACCGTTAAATTGAGAAAATTAGTCTTTCGAGATTTAAAGCTTGAATAACAAGTGAATAACCTTTAATTAATGTTTTAAGATTAAGATATAATACATAAGACTTAATTTTAATATAGTTAAATGAGTAAAATATATGTATAGTATTTTGCACGTTTCTTGGTAAGCTTTTGAGATTGATCTGATCAATCCACAAGTCAGTTTCTGAATTTTCTGGTTGAGCTAGTTGGTTCTTACAAGTCATTTTTTTTGGTAAAACTCAAAACTATTTGGCTAGCGATGCTTAAGATTCTGTGGAAGCCACTTCACATACCAATTATCAGGCTGCCTCCTTCTGTGTGCAGTCAAACAGCTATCTGACACAATGTTATGGCCGAAAGTCACATGTTTGTGTGGTGGGGGGGTTGGTTCAAGCTACTACAAAAAGCATTTGTATCAACTTTAAAATAAGTGATACTAAACATTGCATGCCTGAAAATATTTGTAAATTAGTTGTTGACTATACTGTTAGATAAGTTAAAATTGAATCAAAATGTTCCTGAAAGTATGAACTTGATGACCGTTGCCATCAAACAGACATCTATTAGTAGTTTCATTTCTTATGAAATTTTGTTACATGACTACGTCATATGTGAATAATGTGGAAAATGGGAAGGAATCCACTATGATTTAACAGGAGATTTCATGTGCAATCACAACTTTACATGGAACAACCATAAATGGAATATAGAATGTTGGGGTAGCATCTCCCCTTTACACTAGCTCAATTATTCTCTTTGCATATGACATTTTTCTCTAGATTTTTCAATGCACAGCTTAGATATTTTCAAATTGACATTAAAACATGTGTTTTATATCTATGCTGGCAGCTTGGACTTGTAGAGAACAACATCTTGAATTATGAGTTTGATCTGGTAGCATCAGACCCTAGTGATGCCAATACGAACAGTACCACCTTGTTCTCTGATGACACGGATGACAAGTCCAAGAGAAGCACTCATCCAGAGACAGGAATATCAATCCAACAAGAACAAGAGGTGAATGTTAAAATAGAATCCAGTACTTCAGTAATAAAAGAATGAAAGTAAGCAATGGGTACGACATGATCATAAATTATTGAGCTTGTGCACCATGGTGAACTTTGAAATTGAATTGATTATGCAAAGAAATGGTGATTTTTTTAATCAACTTTTGGCTTATTGTGCAAATTATTCTACCTTTCAGAATGTAGACTTTGACATTGACATGCTTCTTAGTTTTAATATTGCCTTCCATATGAAAAGGGGACATCAATTCTGAAGGTACTATATAGATTGCATTGTAAACCCTCAGAAGTCATAGGTACTGTAAAATATTGAGTAAATGTAAATGAACTGTAGCTCATTTTTAAAGGAAATCTTAAACTACATTTCAGAATTCAGATGTGGTTCATAAATAAATTAATATCCTAAATAAATTTTAAACATCATGGGCATGGAAACCATAAACAAAATTATAAGGAAGTTGCAAAGTAATACTTTGAAAAATGCTATTTTCACAAAAATTGAACACACATGGAAAAAGAAGGGAAATGAATGGAGAAGTGGAAGAGTTATCACTTACCTTATTTGGTATCATCCAATGGAGAAGAAGGGATGCTTCCCTTCCTTTGTTTGGTTTCATTAGGGAAAAGAATGGAAATGTATGTAAATAAATGTCAAATTACTTTATTACCCTTCATCTAATAAAGTGGGTAAATTTGGTAGTGGATAAAGTGAGAATTTGGTTTCCTTTCCCTCCCAATACCTCCAGAAAGGGAGGGAAGGAAAAAATGTGGGGCTCATGGAAAAGAAAGGAAGATGAATCTCCTCCTTCCCACCCTTAAGTTGATACCAAATAAGGGAAGAGGTATCCCTTCCTTTCCTTTCCACCCATTTTATGGATACCAAACATACCATAAAAGTCACAACTATGTATAGAGCCATTGGATTACATATGGGTGTGTGCAAAAAAGTGTTGATGTGATCCTTGCGTAGATCCGCAGGTAATCCAGTAGTACAGAAGTGGGTGAGTTTTTTGCACGAGTAAATAGGTGTAGATCTAGCATCACTCTTACTTTTTTAGGCCAGCTACCGGTGTTTAAGATATGAGCTGGCAGATTTGCTGCGAATAACTGCAGATAAGATATTTGTTATCAGTATCACATGTTACGTGATCATTTATGTGTATATCATTTACCTTTTCAGGCTACTATTGCCATAGCTGCGGCTGTTGTTGAGGAGCTTCCAGATGATCATGCATCAGAATATCGGCCTGACGTGCCCGGAATTAGTGACCGCCGAACAGGTGTGCTCCACCTCTTCCTTCAACTGCTATTTTCCAAGATCTGAAATTATATAATAATTTTCAGCATTATCAATGTTGAAGTTATACAGTGTAATGTCTAACTTGTTACTTATGATTGTATTGGACAACTTGTTTGAATACCATAAAATGACACAAATAATTATAAATTTTGGGTTTTCCTATCTTTCCTTACCTTCTTTTAGCCAATTTTGGTCTATATATTTTCTCTCCAATTTCAAGCAAATTAAATAAGTACATTTGTTCATGCTTTAGTATTATTTGTTACACAGGTGCTCAGGAGCAGCATCCATCATGCAACAGAATTACTTATGGTAGTTTGCACATCATATTCTGCCTTCTATAGCTCCATAGTTTTAATTCTGCAAATGACTTCAGTCTAAAAGGGATATTTTGACTTATGTAAGTACCCCTTTTCAGTTTTACTATTTTCTGTCTGATTTTGCCATAATTTTGTAGGACATTTTTCATCTGGTCCAAAGAAGAGTGAACTAAGGATTGGAGAGTCATCATCAGCCTTCTTCACTTATGTTAAAGCAACAACGCCAAAGAGCAACTTTGAAGGGATTGCTCATGTTGACAATAACACTACTACACGTCTGAGGATGGAAGATATGCATCAAGCATGTGCCCAAAAGGGGGTTAATGACCTTCAAATACATGAAAATGGAGAGACGTTTGAAAGCCATTCACAAGATGACTTGCCCAGCAGCAATAGTATTCCTGATTCTTTCTCTATTGAGAGGTCTTGTACTCCACCTGCATCAATGGAAGTTTCACAGCAAAAGCACTACAAGGAAGAACATTTACCTCAGGGCATGATGCATCCAAGAAATGGAAGTCGTGGTTCTGAGCTTGAAGGATTTGGCATGCCTGCCCAACATGCTTATCCATATTATATTTCTGGAGTTGCTAATCATGTTATGATGCCATCATCAGCACAACTGTATCAAAAGAATATCCAGGACCTGCAGAGTCATTCTAGTTCATCTATGATTGCACAGTACAATCATCTTCCCCATTGTCCTCCTCATGCAACTGGGATGACATCCTTCCCGTATTATCCTATGAATGTATGCTTACAACCTGGTCAGGTTTCTACAGCTCAGTCATGGCCATCATTTGGAAGTTCAATTTCATCCGAAGTAAAATTAAGTAAAGTTGATAGGAGAGAAGCAGCATTGATGAAGTTTAGACAGAAAAGAAAAGAGCGCTGCTTTGATAAGAAAATTAGGTATGTCAATCGGAAACGACTTGCTGAAAGGCGGCCTCGTGTGAGGGGACAGTTTGTCAGAAAGTTGAATGGTGCTAATGTGGATCTTAATGGACAACCTGCTTCCACTGACTATGATGAAGATGACGAAGAGGATGAAGACAACCATGTAGCAAGAGATTCCTCTCCCGAGGATGCTTGAGAATGTCAAATTGCTTCTCTGACCAAAGGGTGAAGGGTTAATCAATTCCTTCCTGCACTAATATTGTCCTGTCGAGGACCTGCCACTGTTCCTTGCTTTGATGGAAATTTGTTGCGTCAGCATTACTTGATGAGCATGTGCCCTCGATATGTCAGGGATGCTGATCCAATGTGCACCCTCATCATTTGGAGTTCAAACGAACTCTTGGTTGGTCTTTCCATCCCACTGAGCTCTTCCAAAAGGTATACCTCCTGCTGGTTGTGTCCAATGCGGTTGAAAGTATCACGCTTTTGTTTAATTGAAACTGTTTGAAGCTGGTTGTTGTTGCTTATGTTTATGAAGAAAATGTCAGACACCTTAATATTGTTCCATTGAAGTGAGTTATATAACTTATATTGTCTGAAATTTCACAACCAGCTAAAGCCTTGTCCCTCTCTAATTTTCTATGTACAAAATGTTGTGTTATTAAACTAATTCCTGGATTCAATGCTATTATTTTATTTTATTTTCGGTTTGGGGGAATCAAAGATTAAAACTTCTGAAGTCTTGATTTGAATACTGCTGAGACAATGTTACTATCGGAGAGGATCCAAAATGAACATTTGAATAAGGGGTTTTATACTATTAAGGGTCAGGTTGGCGGTGTCAGGGCTTTTGGATCGCAGAATAGTTTTTCATACATGGGAATCCATACATGAAAATGCTGGATTTTTATGTTTGGTATAAGATTTCAAAAAATATTCATGTAAAAGTGGTTTTTGGGAATCATTTTAGCTCGACATTCTTATACTTTTATTTTCATGGGGAGAAGTGGGTGTGTTACATTCTCGCACATGGAATATTTTGCAATGTGAAATGTCTAAAATGTCGATTCTTTAATTGCCACATTATGATTGTTAGTCTTATGGGATGCTAGCGATCATCTTATAAACTCATTGTGCGTATGGGTGCATATCAAAGGTGCTTGACAGTCTAGTTTATTGGTGTGCCACGTGTATATTGCAAAGTCCCTCAAGCCTACTTGCAACACGTATAAATGAGGGGTTATGTGTTGTAACAATAAGATAATAAAGTTGTGTCCTAACTAATAGCTATAGTTTTTGGTTTAGTGATAAGAGTTTAATCCAACAATGATTAACTATTGTTATGTCATTGTTGATTTCTCAACAGCCGTTGTGAACCACCACCAATCACTGTCCCTCGTTGTCAAAACTTGGTCATCCTCCATCGTCTACCACCGATTGTTAGAATCCAGTCACTTTTTGCCTCGATTGGTAGTAGACAGCGGCAAGAGTTATTCCTAAGAATATTTTAGTTAATCAAATGTAGTAATCATCATTTTCGAGAAGAGTTTAATTTTGATCTACTGTCAATGTAAAGTTTTTTTATACTGTCATTTAATCATATATTGACACATCATTAAAAGAGTTTGACTATCATAGTAATTACCTAGAAAGTCTGACTCTTTAATGATGTGTTAAAATATTATTGGATGACAGTGTAAAATTTTTTTACACTGATAGTTAATTAAAATTAAATTCTTTCGAGAATATCATTCTTGAGAATACTAATATTTTTTTAAAAAAACTTGAACTAAACATTATGGAATTTGGCCACTTTTTGTTGCGGTTGATAGTAGATGGTGACCAGAGTTATTTTCGAGAATATTGTGGTCAATTAAATATAGTAATTATCATTTTAGAAAATACCATTATTGAGAATACCAATATTTGTTTTCAAAACTTGAATCAAACACTATCTATATGAAAACTGCTTTCCAGAAATTTTCAAGTGTCAAAAGCCTAACTCTAAATGTGAAAAATTTCAACAAAATTTATGTAACCTGTTTGGTTTAGATTTTTCCAAACACAAATTTACTTCTACGAACTTCCCAACACACTACACTTCCAACCCAACGCTTATAAAAAGGAAAAAGATTATCCTTTTCCTTAACGCGAGTTGGGGTTCCTAGTACAAATAGGTCATTAGACATTTTTTCTTTCCTCTTTTTTTTGGCATACTAACGGGTTTCCTAATACACTTTGTAGATACAAGTACAAAACATCATATAATTAAGAGTAAATATTCAATTTGATCATTCAAAGATATATGTGACATTAGTTTAGTCTTCTAATTATTTTTTATAACAAATTTGAGTATTTACTTTATAATTAATTGAGCGATGAGACACGAAAGAGGAAATGTTGCATGCTAATATTCTCGTATGCTTGAAATCTTGAATGAAAGAATTTTACATGTAATAGAAACAGGTGAGAACTACGGCACATTCTAATTTCTCATTTGGTCGAAAGAAAGAATTTTAGATGATATAAGAGAAACAGGTGAGAACTACTGCACCCACAACTCTTCAAAAAAAATGTCACATTGTTGGGAAGCATACACATCAATCTTAGATAACTAAGAGCCATATAACAAGCAAAGACAGCAGCATGCTAATGAGTCAGCTTAAAATATAGGATAATATAATTGAAATGATCAGAGCTGTGATCAATGAGCCAACAATCCATTTGTTCCTGCTCATCCTTCGTGACTTAGCTGCCAAAATCTTCTTGCAATTTACTAATGTTATCATCCACTCCATGGAGCTGCATAGTGAAGAAATTATTTTAAATTAGACTAAGGTATTGGGAAAACCAGATCTGACAAGCCGAAGATCAAATTGATTCCAAGTGCTTATATATATCTGCTAGTTGAGAAGATTCCTGAGTATCAAATGCTAAATCATAAGAGAGCCAATACATTATTACAAAGTGGAAATACGAACTGGTAAGTGATGAGACTTAACCGTCTTGTGGGCATGGAGTAGAGATTGGCGTTATTGATTCAAATCTCGGAGGATAGAGACACTAAGGGGGTGATTGACTAAGTGGGTATCATTTTAGAAATATTTTATCAAATTAGTGTTGTTTTCAAACTATTTATTGATATGGGATTGTTTTTGTCATGTCATATTTTTTTATTATTTTTATTTTACACATGTGGCACTTGCGCCAAGTGGATTAGCGATGAAGGTGACACGTGGTTTCGTTTAGCCGCAGTTTTTTTACAAAAACTGCGGCTAAACGACCTTTTTTTTAAAAAAAATAATTTGTTTCCTCTTTCTTTTAAAAGTGAGAGGGTGAGGAATTGAACTCACATATCTTTTGTGCATGCTAACTTTACCACTACACCAAATGACTTTTTGAGATTTAAATGTAAATTATCATATATATATTAATTATACTTAAATGATATTTGTATCAATGTTACCTTAAATAATTACTTAAACTTTTCAAATTTGCATATAACTTGGGCCGTCAAAACGGTCCAACATCGTCGAGTCAGCTTATTTACCCGAATAAATTATGTGAGTCGGGCTTCAAGATTAATGACTCGTAAAAACGAGGATAATTTTGGATCGACTTATTTAACATGCGAGTTAAACGGGCTAACTCGCAAGCCGTCCACGTAATATGCGGGCACCCTGCGAGTCCTGCAAGTTGGCTCGTTTAACTTGCGGGGTCGATTTAAAATTATTCCTATTTTTACGGGTCATTAATTTTGAATCTCGACTTATATAATTTATACGGGTAAACGGGCCGATCTGACGAGGTTGAACCGTTTTGACGCCTCAAATTATATGCAAATTTGAAAATTTTAGGGGTAACATCAATACAAATATCATTTACGAATAATTAATATATATATTATAATTTACATTTATAGGCCAAAAAACTTAATTGGTGTAGTGGTAAAGCTAGCACTCATCAAAGGTAATTGGGTTCAATTCCTCACCATGTCACTTTTAAAAGAAAGAGGAATCGAAATAATAATAAAAAAGTCGTTTAGCCGCAGTTTGTTTTTGTAAAAACTACGGCTAAACGACACCACGTGTCAACTTCACATCACTTGCACTAGTCCACTTGGCACAAGTGCCACGTGTCACACCACTTGTGCCAAATGAACTAGCATAAGTGCCACATGTGTAAAAAATAAAAAAATGACATGGCAAAAACAACCCCATATCAGTAAATAGTTTGAAAACAATACCAATTTAATAAAATGTTTCTAAAATGACACCCACTTAGTCAATTACCCGACGCCAAGCTCCTATGTCTCCGGCATTTTTCTTCAGCTCTCCTTGATTCTATTAGTGGATTGACTTAATCCCAGTTGACCTCAATAGTCTTCCTCTTTGATCATTTGATACCTGCCATATCATCCATAAGTGGCCACGAGGATGCATAATAAATGAAAAGAGGCTGAAAAATTCACTACATCTATCCATGTACTATATATAAGTAGTATAGCATTAAGATGCAAGTGAAATTGCAAATGTCATAGAACCCCAAGTGAACTTCTGCCCATTTAAATGTTTTTAATGATTTAAGAATGTAGCATGCATTACTCGCTTTGAGGCCCATATACTGGCCTGCCTGGGCTTGAAGACAATTCCTGACCCACTACGAACCGACCTTGGGAGCAATAGAAATTGCCAGCCAATCCTGATCTCAGGTCTCCCAACCACTATCTTCTTTCGATCTTACATACCATAAGCTAACAGTTCAAAAAGAATAACATTGACACCTATTAATACCGGAGGGAGGGTGGAAAAGAGAGATACCTCTAGTGTATCAGCCCTTCCTCTTCCTGACCCCAGCAACTCATCTGAGCAGCCAAGAAACTAGCTTAAGCCTTTTCAACAAATTTGCACCCATCAGTTCCAATATGCATGACATAAAATTCAAGAGAAGTATTTAATATCTTAGGGTAATCTAGTAGTTATAGAAGGTAAAAGTTGCACTATGCCATGCATTTCAAAGGTTGAAATCCTAATCAAGCAAGTGCACGCACAAGGTTAAAGCAAAGAACAATCTCACAAAAAACAATTGAGGATAAACTTTGGTGCCAAAAAAATATCCATAGGAAGAAAACAAAAATAAAATTAATAATGTTATTTTTCCTAAGGACATAAAAAAAAAAGGGTTAGGCAATAGTAGTTAACTCTAGATGAAATTGAGCAAACAGTCAATGGAGTACTACTAAATGCTAAATTTATGATTCACAAGAAAATACTACAATGAAAAAAATGAAACCATATCATCTTCTTCATCCCACTGTCACTATTTGCTCCAGTTTATACAATCACAATTGACACAATCAAAGAATACAAATAATTTCACCAAAAAAAAAATACAAGTAATTTTCATTGTTCAAGTTAAGAATAAACTGCTAATGACCAATAGCATTCAATATTATAATTAACTAATGAGTTATTTGGCTAATTTAGTTCTATTTACAAGCTTTATTTGCCAACTCGTCATTAACTTTTTTTTTATTTCTCAGGGTATCTTCGCGTACGACTGTAAGAACTAATGTACGGAGATCCATTTAAAGGGTTGACCTCTCCCAATAAATGTTTTTCTATACACATAAGTCAAGAATTGAACCTCTAATTACATGTTTAAGGAACTCAAATATCTACCACTTATATCACACAATATTGGTCAAACTCGTCCTTAACTAACTAAACTAACTATATTACTCAGTCATATCACTATTCAGTGATCATATGGTGTATTTTGCCAACCTTATTTTACATATGATCATTATATTTACAATGCTAAATACAACTAACGCAAAAAAAAAAAATCCTCCGACACCCTTCATGTTTTTATTATTTTTCCACTATTAAAACAAGGATAAATCATTAAACTTAACAAAATAGGGCAGCAACAAAGAGAATTAAAAATTGAATTCGTATTTGAATTAGTTTATTTTATTCAAAAAAAATGTTTGTTTTTTTTTTTTAATACTTTTGCACTTTTTAATACAAAATAAGTTAATTCGAGCAGTGGACGTTGCTGGGAAAGATTCGTCCATAGCTCGCTCACAGCATTGAAGCTCGTACCCTTTAAATACCTGACTCATCGTTCCCAATTTCTGGCCCACCTTTTCAATCCATCAGATAGAACAATCCCAAGATCCCAAAAGCTTAGCTTCCAAGTCTAAGTTTTTCGCAAAAAAAAAAAAAAATCAAATTTTAGAAAAATTTGGAGCAATTTAATACAAGTGGTTCGTACCCAATCCCTAGAAAGTTTGGCTTTTGAGGATCTGATGGTAGTATCTTGCAAAAATGGCGAGCAGAATAGAAAACAAATAGATAGAAAGTAAGCAAGTACTTTACTTTCCATGTTAACAAGCAGTTGAGTTGGGGTTGATTATCATGCAACCGTGTTTCTGAAGATTTGAAGTTTCAGGTGATGCACATAACCTGTTTGATGAATTTCTCAAATGAAATTCTTCTTGCTGAACTCTGCGTGGAAACGCTTATGGCTTCAAAATATGAGTACCCAGAATTTCCAACAACTTTCAGTCTCCCTCTACTCCACATTGCCCCAAATATCTACACTTCCCCAGTTGCAAGAGCTCTGCAGCATTGTCAAGAGCAATGTTGGTGGACTAGATGATCTGGAGTTAAGTCTAAATAAGTTAAGGGCTTCTTTAACTTCATCTCTTGTAGCTCAGGCTATTGATTCTAGTAAGCATGAGGCACACACTAGAAGACTGCTCAGGTTCTTCTTATGGTCTAGTAAGAATTTGAGTTATAATTTAGAAGACAAGGATTATAACTATGCTCTTCGAGTTTTTGCTGAAAAGAAAGACTACACGGCAATGGATATCTTGATTGGAGATCTCAAGAAGGAGGGTCGAGTCATGGATACCCAGACTTTTGGTCTTATAGCTGAGACTTTGGTTAAACTGGGGAAAGAAGATGAGGCATTGGGTATTTTCAAGAACTTAGACAAGTATAAGTGCTCTATAGATGAGTTTACAGTTACTGCTATCATTAATGCTCTTTGCTCCAAAGGGCATGCTAAGAGGGCTGAAGGGGTAGTTTGGCATCACAAAGACAAGATTACAGGCTCAATGCCTTGTATATATAGAAGTCTTATTCATGGGTGGTCTGTGCAGAGGAATGTGAAGGAAGCTAGGAGAATTATTCAAGAGATGAAATCAGATGGGGTTATCCCAGATTTATTTTGTTACAACACGTTTCTCAGGTGCCTTTGTGAGCGGAATCTTAGACACAATCCTTCAGGACTTGTGCCTGAAGCTTTAAATGTGATGGTGGAGATGAGGTCTTACAAGGTTTTCCCAACCTCAATCAGTTACAACATATTGATTTCTTGTCTAGGGAAGACCAGAAGAGTTAAGGAATCTTGTCAAATACTTGAAACAATGAAAAATTCTGGTTGTGCTCCGGATTGGATCAGCTATTATCTTGTGGCAAGGGTGTTGTTTCTGAGCGGAAGATTTGGTAAAGGGAAAGAGATAGTGGATCAAATGATTGGAAAAGGTTTGGTACCAAACCATAAGTTTTACTACAGTTTGATTGGTATTCTCTGTGGGGTTGAAAGGGTAAATTATGCTCTTGAACTGTTTGAGAAAATGAAGAGAAGCTCATTGGGTGGTTATGGACCAGTTTATGATGTGCTCATTCCAAAGCTTTGTAGAGGAGGGGATTTTGAAAAGGGAAGAGAGCTTTGGGATGAAGCCACGTGTATGGGCATCACTCTTCAGTGCTCAAGGGATGTTTTGGATCCTTCAATAACAGAAGTTTTCAAACCTAGAAAGCCAGAAAAAATTAGCCTTGTGGACAGCTCAATAACCAAGTCTCCACAGAAAGTTACAAAATTTGTAGGGAAAATGAAGAAGAAGAAAAAATCCGCTGCAATGAAGAAGAAAAAGAAGAAAAACAAGTAAATAAATCTGCAGCAACTTAATTTGTATGAAGTTATGTTGACCTTGTTCCAGCTCTCTTCTGCCATTTTCCTCTAATAAACAATTTATTATTGCTGCTAGCTTATCATAGGTTAACATTGTATTACTGCAGGTTTGTGCCTATTAACTATATGCTCATTTTGTCGTTGGATTCATCTTACATGATAAATATTTATCATCTCTCAGTTCAACTACCTCTTATTCTGTGTTAGTTCAAGTTCATTTTTTTATTAACAGTACCACAGAATGGAGTTTCTGAGAGAGCCAGAGCAAGATCTTGAAACTCCGCACATGGGGCATGGCACATGCGCATGTTAAGGAGAGACAAGAAACAACGACAAGGTGCGAAGATGGAGATATTGTGGGGCCCCTTCGGCTGTTGAGCATTTTGATTTCTCACCCACGTTGCCGCTTGCCATTTTGCCAATGTGGAAGTGGAGTCCACGCGCTTCCTAACGGCCTGCTGATGTATATGATTCTTCGTAGAAGATGCTATCTAGGACTAGGACTTCTTAGGATTGAAGAACTGAACAACGCGTTGAAAATTGGAGATGGATGGGGGCGTAGTTGATGACTTGATGTTGTAAATCAACTCAACTGCGAAGTGCATAACAGACCAGAGACAACCAAGGACCCATTGCCAGAACGACCAAAGCTGGATTGTGCGTTGATTAGAAGTGCATAACCAAAGCGAAAACTTATTTTTAGTTTTTAACTATTTTTTTCTCCCTAATACAAACTTATATTTATATACACTATTATTATTATTTTAATAATTTAGCATATCTGTCAATGTTTTTAAATTGATTTATTCTCTTGTATGTCAAGGGTGAAAGAAAATCAAACCGTATGTTTATGTCTTGGGTTAGCTTTTCTCAGTAGTCATACGTCTATTTAAAACTTGTTTGTCTCGTCTTTTAACTTACCGATTAAAGTAGTGTCTTGACTTTTCTTTTTGCTAAATGAAATATCATCGATATAAAAATCATTTTCACATTGGAAAAATTACAAGAAATAGGGCCTAGTCTTTGGTCAATCAATTTATTCAGTGATTTTATTTCAAACATAAAAGGATATATTTTTGTTTTCTTTGAGCATAAGTAGGAAGTTTTTTTTTTTTTTTAAAAAAAGAGAGATAAACTTAAGGTAAAAAAAAAAATCTTAACCTGATCATTATTTCTATATATTTGACACTTTTTATGTATATCAACTAACAAAACAAATAATGCTTATCTTTTTATTTTTTGAAGTTAAATACTGCTTATCTTTAAATATTTATTAAAGTTTAAATTTGATTTATTTATATTATTATATTTAATAATGTGTTAGTATATTATTAAAAGAGTTTAATTTTTTTTAATAAATATTATAATAGTTAAATTTTTCTAAAATTTTAATAATATATAATTAAATAATAATATAAAGAAATAATGAAAAAAAGTTAAACCCTATTTATTAACATCAATCAGTTAGAACTGTATTTAACTATTTATAAATGTTAATTATCCATGACTAACAAAACACGTCTTTCTCCCTTTCCGGTTTGCCCTTCCCTGTCTAAATGCATCCACCCTATACCATTTGTTCTTTCTAAGCCTCCTATGATTCTCACTCCATCTCCATCTCCATGTACAACAAACTCTTCTTCCCACCATCCCTGCTCTCCTTCTCATAGGGTTTACAGTAACACTCTCCATGCACATGCACAACAAATAAATATTCATTCACAGTTAATAAACAGAAATATCCCTCTTCTTCTTCTTCCTCCTCCTAAAATTATGCATTTCATAAACGACCCTTCTTCTTCTTCTTCTGTCTATTGATTTGATTCACACACACTCTTTGCTTATTAGTCTAATTCCACACACACCATACACAGAAAAAGTGAGAGAGAGAGATAGAGATGGGGGAAGAGAATCTCTTAGCTCACAAGAGAAGCACCAGTGCTGGGTTACCCACCTCCACCGTTCCCAACGGCAGAGGCCGCGCAACCGCCACCTTACCCCGCGGCCGGCAGATCCAGAAGACCTTCAACAACATCAAGATCACCATCCTCTGCGGCTTCGTGACCATCCTTGTGCTCCGCGGCACCATCGGTGTCAACCTCGGAACCTCGGATTCCGACGCTGTCAACCAAAACCTCATCGAAGAGACCAACCGAATCCTCCAAGAGATCAGATCCGACGCCGATCCAGAAGACCCGACCGAGACCCAGTTGAACTTGAACCCCAACATCACCTACGCTCTCGGCCCCAAGATCACCAACTGGGATCGTGAGCGCAAGGCCTGGCTCCATCAGAATCCTGAGTACCCCAATTACATCAAAGGGAAAGCTCGAATCTTGCTCCTCACTGGGTCCCCCCCGAAACCTTGTGATAACCCAATTGGGGATCATTATTTGTTGAAGTCCATCAAGAACAAGATTGATTATTGTAGATTACATGGGATCGAAATTGTGTATAATTTGGCTCATTTGGATATGGAGCTTGCTGGGTATTGGGCCAAATTGCCTATGATTCGTCGCTTGATGTTGTCACACCCTGAGGTGGAGTGGATTTGGTGGATGGATAGTGATGCTTTTTTTACTGATATGGTCTTTGAGCTTCCCTTATCTAAGTATGATGAGTATAATTTGGTTCTTCATGGGTACCCTGATTTGTTGTTTGAGCAGAAGTCTTGGATTGCTGTCAATACTGGGAGCTTTTTGTTTCGGAATTGCCAGTGGTCTTTGGATTTGCTTGATGATTGGGCTCCAATGGGTCCCAAGGGTCCCGTTCGTGAAGAGGCTGGGAAGATTTTGACTGCTAACCTGAAGGGGAGACCGGCATTTGAGGCTGATGATCAGTCTGCTTTGATATATTTGTTGCTGTCGAAGAAGGAACAATGGATGGATAAGGTGTTTCTTGAAAATTCATACTATTTGCATGGTTATTGGGCTGGGTTGGTGGATCGATATGAAGAGATGATTGAGAAGTATCATCCGGGATTAGGTGATGAGAGGTGGCCTTTTGTCACACATTTTGTGGGTTGTAAGCCTTGTGGAAGCTATGGAGATTATCCGGTTGAGAGATGCCTCAGTAGCATGGAGAGGGCTTTCAATTTTGCAGATAATCAGGTCCTCAAACTCTATGGCTTTAGCCATCGCGGTCTATTAAGCCCTAAAATCAAGAGAATCAGAAATGAGACAGTTACTCCTTTGGAGTTTGTAGACCAGTTTGATATTCGGAGACATTCTTCAGAGGGCAGTGAATCAAAAAGCTAGTGAGAAAAATATGTTTAATGGTGATATTATAGGCGGTAATTAGAAGTGGAATTTGATTTGGTGACACTTCCCATGTAACTTATCTTGTTCTGTTGTCTTGGTACTTCTTTGGAAACGTTAGGATAGAATTCTTTCATAAGTTATCTTCTTTCTGCCATGTTTGAGCAATCAGCAAACAAATTTAATTGACTGATCTGCTGTATACTGAGCTTCCTATGTATTCTTTCTTTTGGGGCATGAATTCATGATCTTAATATACGTCCATTTCCTCTTGAATTTGTTGTAAGTTGTAACATGAGGTGACCATCAGTTTTTGTTGCTGTTAGATTTGACCTGCACACCTCAAACTATGCATGTTTCCAAGAGAAGGCAGAGGAAAGAAAGGTGTGATTTTCCACAAAGCCAATGTGAAATAGTCAGCTGAAATTAATATTTGGAAGTAAACCCTTTTGATATATGGCATACAATTTCGACTTCAGGACACTGTTTTTTGGATTCACATTAATAACTGTGAATCCAGGATGCTAGAGTGCTTTGACATGTAACGGGAGGATAAATATCTATTCCAAGCAGCAACCTTTAACTGCAGCACTATTTTGTCTAAAAAGTATTCATAGGGACAGCTACAGCAAGATGATTTTTGGAAATCATGCTTCACGAGGCTCTGCTTTGTTGCATAATACTGAATTTTAGAGTTTTCCACGTTTGCATATTTCTTTGTCAGATGCTACAGCTTTCATGCCGAGTATGCATTTATGTACTCTTCATACTTTTGCATGTAACTAATAAGAATCATTTTTTGAATTATCTTGAAAAATTGTTTCCATTCAAATTTTATTTGCTTCACGGTTTCTTCAAAGCATCACATATAATGTAGCTTAAGAAAAGAAACATTATGGGGCAGTTTGACTAGTAACTTTTGATTTAGTTCAGAGTTGCAAGAGAAATGTTTAAGAACCCTGCAAATACTCTTTCTAGTCCTGATGGTAATTCTTGATTTAGTTCAGAGAAGCTTTAAGAGTTTCCTACCCGCCTATGCCTTATCATCTTTCATTGGTAACCCCCTTAATTATCATGTCTCGTATATATCAATTGTATAATTATGAAATCACTAGGAGTGCACATTGGTAACCCCTTAATTATAATGTCTCTTATAATTGGGTAGTTATAGATTTACTAGAGTGGATCATGAGAGATTTCAATAATGTGCAAGAGGTGCTAAATTCATTGTACCAGTAAATAATTGTCCGGTCATGGTTTTGCTTTTTGCGTGGTCATGGCACGTTTGCTGGTTATATCATGCATAAATTATTGACTTGGGAGTTTTTGTTTTTTGTATGAGGGGCTGTCACATGGGCATAGTATAGTTCTGGTGATTTAAGTGAAGACTAAAATATAGCTGGGCCAATTTACAAATTACAACACAACTAACAAGGAACTAATTCAGCCTCCAAAAGACTTACAAGAGGAGGCGAGTGCACAACAGAAATAACGATGCAACTAACAGAATTTGTGGCTGATATTTATCATGATCATAAATCCTCTTGAGGGAACACCGTCTTAGATTTAAAAAATTCTTATGTCTAAGTCATCCTCTATGAAGAAAAATGGACTTGCACCCTTTTAGGTAATATGTAATTGCTTCCTCACAACTTCCTAAACCATAAGGGGAAGATATTTAAATTACTATTAAGGCAGTGTCAATTAACTTTCATAAATGGTAGAGGAATTGCTGCTTATTCATTACACAACGGGAGTTGCTATCATATCCTTATGGGTTTGGTACGCGAAATTAGTTGTCAAGTATTTATTGACTATTAGTTTCATAATAAATATTTAAAAGTCTATTAAATATAATCAACAACTAATGAATGTCACTATGTCATTAAAAACACACTTGCTTCACTATGTCATTAAAAACACACTTGCTTATTTGGCGAGATGACCATCATTAGTTGGAACCGAGTCTAAATAACAGAAAATTAATGCTACTGAGAATAGACTGGTCATTTAAGTTAAGATCATGGCATTGCACAAACCCAACATGCGTGCTAAATATCTGAGCACGAAGAACCTAGTTAACTAACCATGAGTACAGTGAGAGTGCTCTGCTGGCTTTCCTGCATAAATTCTGTGGTTTCCTGCTGAACTACATTCATGAATCATGAGGATTTGAGGGCCATTAGTCTTGCCAGATTAATAATATAACCCCAAAGCTGGCAGTGCATTCGTCTCCCATTTCCTTTGATTAGGTTTGAGATGCCACTTCCGGGTACAATGTTCAATCAGTCTGCTATAGCAGGAATATGTGTTAAGAATCACAATTAATTCCCAATGTACAACCTGACTAGCACCTGCACAAGCCATGCAAAATCTACATGTAAGTATTGGTATTTCAAAATGAAAAAAAGAAAAGAATATAGCAGGTCTATGTTAAAGTTCTTAATCAGTGCTCCTTACAAATGTCACTTACAATAGCTACCATATACACAACCCTTAGCCAATCATTCCACCAATTTTGCTGCCAAAGCTTTGTGACGAGCTATAAGTATTTCATTCATTTGTGCAATCTGGTGTAAGAGTTGAGCAATTCTCTGGAAACAACAGAACCAGAAGTTAGTGAACGACCACCATAGCAAAGGAGGAAACTGCTAAAGAATGTATGCCTTCAAGTGAATGAATCAATAGGAATCAGACAGAGACAGACAAGATTGTATAGAGGGTCATTCATGCCTTCACAAAACAAAAAGTAGTTTTTTCCTCTTTGTTTTTAAAATTCAAAGGCTACACAATGTTAGCTTATTCTTTCGTATAAAGTTCATCCTATCCACTTGCAATGAGATTGAACCGATAACCTTTTACATGGGAGCACCAATGCTCAACGGGTTTCCTCTAAGGTACAAAGCAATGATATGATTCATGCAAGAGAATACCACATATGCAAACTGATAGGATAGGACACTAATATTCACAACACAAGGATGCATCACCTAGCAATCCAGCACACCAACCTATTTGACGCCTTGTCTCATTCAGTCTTCTTGTTTAGGCTTAGCATCCACTAATTAACTAATATCAAACTATAAATTAAACAAGATGGTATTTTAATAATCAAGGCTGAGGCTAAAACCAAGTTCTCACAATGCAAATTTGTCCACTAATTAAGTTTCGTAATTGTTTGTGATATATAATCTTCCGCAAACATCCAAACTTAAAATCAAATAAATTCAACTTGAGCATTCCAACGAACACATGAAATGCTGCAAGAAAACGATGAAATTGAACGAACCCCATCTTTCTCTTGAATGATGTTCATCAGATGATTATCATGCCGCGTCAGCATCCTCCTCCTCTTCCTCTGCATCAACCAACACCAAACCCGCATGGTGATCCAGCACGACATTACCACAGGCCCAATTGACCAAATGGCCCCTCTGTTGGCAGCATAATTCCGGAACGAGGAAACCATGGCAAAAAGCTTCGAACGTAAGATCTGGAGGCCGATACTCATCCACCCAATAAATTCGCCGCCTTTCTGGACCTGGGAATCGAACGTTGATGACGAAGATAGGCCCCAAGCATCAGTATCGGAAAGCGAAAACGAAGACGCTGAAGAAGATGACGAGGACGAGGAAGTGGACGAGGACGAAGGTGATTCTGGGATGTGGTGGTGTTGATGGGTGTGTGAAAATATTTGGAGGTTTTCATGGTTACTTGGGGGGAACACGGAGGAGGAGTCATTGTTGTCTCGTATAACCACCATTGTCGATGAAGGGAGGGGTTCGAGATTCGAAGATTGGGTTTGTTGGGAATTCTGTGAAGCATTTTTGGGAGGAAGAGAAAGATGATGATCCACCATTTTTATAGGAACATCATTCGAAAGGCATTGTCGGAAGCAGCGGCAACCATCTCTTTCTCAGTTCTCTTTCTCTTTCTCACCTGAGACTCAGACGCACCTTCTCTTCTCTGGCTTTCTTTTTCTGAAAGAATATAATATAGGAAATAGGCTTTGCTTGGTCCAATGGGCTTCTTTGATGAAGCCCAATATTCTTTGTCGGGTAGTATTAGCTTAGTAAAGCAAAAGCAATATAATTGAAAATAATATATATAGGAGGTTTCTTTAGTAATTTTACCTTTTGTTAAACTATCATAATCCTTTAATAATTAGGGTTAATATTTGTTGATGTGTCTCATTTTTTAAATATAAATACATAAAATTATTTTTGTATTTATATTATAATTAAATGAGATGTATGGTTAAATATTATGTACTAATTATTAAGGATATTAATATCCTTATAAAATAAAAATAAAGAATATTAAAAAAATCTCTAACATTTATAATATAAATAATGAAAAAAACATGAAAACAAAGAGTAAGACTAGCTTGCTTTTTCTTTTTTCTTTTTTTGGTGAAAAAATTTAAGACGCCTATCTCATTTTAAAGTCATGTCATAAGCATCAACGATGAGAGCATACAATAACTAACAAATCGCTTACAAATGAAAATTGCTTGCAACAAAAATTAAACTTATATTTTTCAAACAAATGCTTCGATCCTTCCAAATTGAACCAACCTTTGGCCCCAGCACGTATCTTTTTAAACTCTGATCTGCCAGCCTGCACAAAGTCATCAGATTAATTTGGCACTAAGCAGATCCCCACTGCAAATAAAAGGAAAGAACCCTATCTTACTCAAGTATCCAAAAGATATATGGTATTGCCCAGTTTAAGTATGAAGACAAAAAGCTTGCCTGCACTTTGTGAATGGTCTACTTCTTTCTTTACTTTAAAAGAGATATACAGTCTTTTTGTTCAAATGGAAGGCAGATTTGATATAATATCAAATGCTAATCAACCAAATCTTGATAGCCATCATAAGCTAATTTCAAGTTCCCATAGGCCATGAAATTAATTAGTAAGTGTAAGGGGAACATAAGCTTAATTAGATGTCTTATATGTTGTATTTTATGGTTTGCTTCCAAACTTGCTTCTTATAACTTTCCGTGGCGCTTATAAAACATAAGCTACCTCGCTTGGAAAATAGCAATATTCTTTATAAAAAGTCCTACTTAAATTGGTAATATAGTATTTGGACTAGAGTCTGAATTGTGGGCTTATTTATATCATATACATAGGTTTACCTTTCACATATAGCAACACCCTAATTGACATGTAGTGGACTCATCCACTTTAAAATTTCTGGTTGAATTGAGCCATTTCTTCATGTTTAACACCTTTTATTCGACCCTCTCTTTTTGCTTCAATATCACATTCTCTTCAACTTATCTCTTATGCTCTTCATTGTCTTTCTTTCTCTCCTCTAGTTCAACTTTTGTTGAGCTCCCTCCTTCTGATGATACTTTTCATCTTCGCGCAAGAGAAAGAATTGTGGCTGATCGACTGCTAGAGTTTGTGAGTATACATATTGTTCGAGCATCTCACATTTAATTTTAGAGGGCTAACCGTACGTCAAGAGAAACTGATTGCCTAACAGCAAAAATACTAACGACAATAGAAATTAATCTTAAAGTCAACACAATTTGTGATAAATTCATTCTTAATCTCTCCTGCATGTTTTTCCTATTTAGTATTTACTTAGGATATAGTTTGTTAAAAAAAAAAAAAGTAGCCAAAGCATTTAAAATTCCCAAAATGTTTCCAATATTTTATTTTCAAAATTCCTAAATGAGAAATACTAGTTGCTAAAAAGATTTCATTAAATTACAATAGCTCATAGACAATTCACAAGGGGAGACAACAGCGCGTAACACATTCAATAATGTCAAGCATTATGTTAATACAAAAGAATATATTTAAATGGACTTGAAAAATTGCAAATTGTCAGCTTGTGCCTCATAGGCGCTGTTGATCTTGCATAAGGTTTGAGCCTTTGAGGAGCTTTGAAGGAGAAAAGGACGCGTGAGTTTATATGGATGACCAAAGTACGTACCACAATGACCCCTTTGTGCCAAACGGCAAGCACAACTACACAAGCAGACAAAGACACAAATTTTCTAACTTTCTATGCCCTTATTTATCTGGTACTACTAATGCCTATCCATTAATTCTTCCCTTTTGCATGCCCATCCCTCACCCAGAATCAAAGACGACGACCGTGACAAAAACACCAAACTTGGAAACAAAACTGTGGACATTACCAAACGAACGTGGCCTTATTAGCACAAAGTATAACTGATATATATACACACATTGGCTGCTCCATACACTCCCAGTCAAGATGGCTCTACGATACTTCATAGTTCATAGCCAATGCCATGCGATGTCTCCTATACTCACTAACTAATGAAGCTTTTGGGATGCTTCGTTCTTTTTTGCAAATATAATAATTAAACGATAAAGAAATTTTCTTAATTGGTTCATTAAAATTTTAATCGATTCCCTTTCCACGTCATAATTACTTAATTTTTTTTATTACACGTAATATTTAATATATTATTATCTCATTTAAAAAATAAAAAAAAAGTTGTCCCACTCGTCCCTCCCTCCCTCCCTCCCTCCCCATATATATATCTAGTTTCATTTCATTCAATTGACGGAAGACGTAGCATAGAGTGTTTGAAAGGAAGAAGCGAGGGGTGAAGACGAGGCTCGTAATTGCTCATTGGTGTTCGGCCAGAACAGAACCGAACCTTCAAAATCAAATTCTGAGTCTACACTTCGTGTTAGTGTTGGGCATTCATGGAAGAGGACGCAACAGAACAATGGCCACTCGCTTCTTTGGGAATGGAGGCCGAACTGCCTCCCTCTTCTTCCGCTGTCCTCACCAATGAAGCTCTTGAAGAAGTCGAGGACTACGTTCTGGTCTCTTTCTCTTTCACCTCTTTTCCAAACGTTGCTTTATTTTCACCTGCAAGAACCCATATTCATCAACTCTAGAATTCTTTTTCCTTCCTTCAAATATGGAGCCATATTTGAAAACTGTGCTTTTTCTTTTTTGGGGTCCTTTTAGTCTTTTCGTTTCTTTTTATTATTTATATAGGGGTTTGGATTATTGGTGATCTTGTTAGCTTTCTTTCCTTTTCTCTTTTAACTCTTAATTGGACAGGAAATGACAGCTCAAATGTGATTCACAATCTTTCTGTGATGGTTTTCTACATCAGGAATGATGGCTTTCCAGATATGCAACTTCAAGATTGAAAGAATATAAATTTTCTTAATATGAATGGCTCAATTTTATGATTCCAAAATGTTGATTCCTTGTGTCAGTTTATTTTCCTTGCCTAAAAACAGTGAGAGTTGAGAGAATATACCTTGTCCACTAAGCAATGGGAAAGTTTCCATCTTTATTTATCATGAAAATAATGGTCACGTTAGAACATTTTTGTGTCTTGGGTGGTGCCTCTTTTCTTAGTTCGAGTCCCAAGTTCTGAGAGCAATATCATATAGAGCATAGTTTTTTTATCATCTTGTCCACTTGCATATCGAATATTCAAAATAGATTTTGTAAATTTCTAGTTCTAACAAATCAAAGTTTTCATTGAGAATTTAACATAGTAATGGGAAGACTGAACTTTGGTTGGATTCCAGAAAAATGAACCAGAAGATTTGTCAGGGGACATAGTTCATCATGTTTTCGACATTGTGCAAGATGGCAATGTGGCATTTCGAGAGAACCAAGTGGTAAAGGTATTATTTAATCTTTCAGTGTGCCAATATTCTTTTTGTTGTTTTCTAAGATTGCTCTTTGCAATGCAGGCTATTTATATATGGTGATTGCTTGCCAATTGCCATTCTTCTTTCTTTCTCTATAGTGAAACAGAGGTGAACAACTGAAAAGAAAACTGAAAATAGAAAAATGGAATATTAGAATGGTTTTCGTTAAACGATTTTGTCATGCAAGATTAAGCTTTCTTAAAATATGAAATGGAATTTGGACAGTCCGAGTCAGAATGTCGATTTATTATATATAACTTTTTTGGAAGAATGGATTTTGTTACACACCAGTATTGTTATGGATGCTGCAACATGTAGTGGAAACTTATTGTAAATTCTTAAATTCTTGTCTTTACTTAATCATTTTATCCAAAAAAAAGAGTCTTCCCCTTTAATTAATCAGTGTCCTGATATGTCAGTCATTCTCAGTTTTGTAGTTAACAAGTTAACAAAGTAGATAATGTTGTTCCAATTAAATATTATAGAGACATATACTCTTTTAGCTAAAATTTGTGTTCATTTTTAACAACAGTCATGTTATGTCTTCAGTACTTTATTTTTTGATTAGCAACTTTGATAGAGCTTGATTCACGTGTCTTTTTCTGGCCTGTTTTCTGGAAGTCAAATGTAATGGTGTTGGTTACAGCCTCTACATTATATAAGTAGTGCGCCATCTTGACAAACCATTGATTTGGTGCTTCATTGCATGCTTTGTGTGGGGGACACAATGTGCCGTTAGTTTGAACAATATGTCGTGCCCTAGACTTATATGACATTTTTTTTTCAAGTCTTATTTTTCCACTTATTACATGCATTCTTCCTGAAAATATTTCACCCGTCATATTTGGAAGAGGGATACAGTTCTCATGTATAATAGCCTTATTGTGGAAGATTATAAATATACATTTGTGACGAACATAATGGATGATATTAGGAATTATTTAATATTTACACAAAGAATTTTAATGCTATATACTGTCTTTCCAGTGTTGACCTTTGAGGTTATTTCTTCAGGCGATTTTCTTTTACTCAAAAGCCAATTTCTTAAAATCTGGTGATCCGATTATCCTCAGCAATCGAAGTGCAGCTTATATTAGGTTAAGCATAGTTCAACAATTTTCTTTTGAATTACTTATTACAAACTCTTTTCATCATCTTCTGAATAATTTTGCTTCAATTTTGTAAACTTCGGTGATCTCGCGGCAATCATGATATTTTTCAATCAGGATTAGCCTATATTTAAAGCACAGATCTCCATCAGAATCAGAAAAGAAACCGGTGATTGGGCTTGATGCTACAACACTTGCCGAAGTATGTTCTATTGCATCATCTATATCATGCTGAAATATAATCTTCTTTCTAAACCGATTTATACTTACTAATTTAATTGTTGACAATCCTTTCAGCTTGGTTTGAAGGATGCTGAGAAGCTTGTTGACCTCCGAAGTAATTCAGTAAAACCATACCTTTTAAAGGCCAATGCTCTTTTTCTGGTAAGAGTCTCCTAGTTGGTTAATCTCACTTGTAGTTTATGGTAACCCCTGCTCCTTATTTATTTATTTTCAAGGTAAATGTGTGGATGCGTGCTTCTATTTATCCGTAAATATGGGGTTTGTGGTGTGTGCATGTGTAATGTACATTTTGTTAGGTGATTTACATGTTTTTTTTTCCTTTTTTAAGGTTACTTAACCTTTTTTAAGGTTACTTAACCTTTTTTATGGATTATTTTTTACAATTGTGTCACTAGTTGAGACTTGAGAGGGCATTCATCCGATTGACAGTCTTTAGCTACTTAACTAGGCACTCTTGAATGAATTGGAAGTGTGGAGTTGGACATGAGTGCTTTATGGTTATTCAAGAGAATAAGTAATGGACAATGGAAAAATTGTTTGTTATTGCCAGTTACTATTAAATAGAAAACATCATTAACAGTGTGGTTAATTCTCCGCAGAACCGACGAGAAAGCAGTAAAATGAAAATTATTTGGATGTTTTATTTAATACACCAATTGTGATTCTAAAGAAGCCTCTTTACATTTATATCATATAATGTGCTCTTGTTATTATCTGGATCTTCTATGTTTACATTATGCAGAGTGTCATACTTGATAATTTCAATTAAGTTTGAGGAAACATTTTCCTTCATAGTAGTGAGTTTGAAGATGCAGAATATGCATAGTATTTAGAGATTGTCTAAAGCCAGATGTCTCAAGGGATCTTTCTTGTGTTGGATTGTAAATGTTTTATGACACAAAAAATTGGTTCACCTTGTGTCTTTGCCCACGGTCAATTGTATATCCTTCGACTCCTGGCATTATGTGTGGAAACAAGTCGCCTAAGAATTGCTTCTATGGCTCAATTTTCTATTATGATCATGTCTATATTGAACTGAACTTGACATGACATTATTTTAACTGACAGATGGAGAAATATGAAAAGGCCCGGGATGTTATTTTTTCAGGCCTTCAAGTTGATTCATTTAGGTACTACAGATTGGAATTCTTCTCTCTTCTGTTTTATTATTTCGATTCTGTTTATCCCTTTTGGAAATGTTGATGGAACTAAATAATATAGAGCCTTTTGCAATAGCCATTTACTGTGTTTATCCCATCTGAGTGCTTTCTCACTCCTTTCTGATATCATGTAGTAATTCTCTCTGGGGTTCTCTTGAACACTTGGAAAGTGCGTCAGCTAGTTCCATAAGGATGAGTACACGCGGACAACCAGAGCGCAATGATGACTTTGATTGCACAGTTTGCCTGAAGTTACTGTATGAACCTGTTACAACCCCTTGTGGACATTCTTTTTGCCGTTCATGTCTACTTCGGTCAATGGATGGTGGTTGGTACTTGGTACTTGCTCTTGTTGATTATATTTTTCATGGGAACCCATATATTCTATATTATGTTGATCGTTATCCTAATCTGTTAGGAAACAAATGCCCATTGTGCAGGACAGTTCTGTTTATTACTCCTACAATGTGTTTCATCAGGTGAGTTGTCTATCCGATGTCACATTGTAATATAGGAAGCCACGGAAAAGCTTTGAATCACTGTCTTTGTTATCCTCATTGTAGTTGGTAGTAGGATAGCTACTCAATGGTTCAAATTGTAGTATGTTGTAGGCCCATTTACCAAACGCGTGGCAGTAACAAGTTACTTTCTTGAGCAAAAATTTCACCCTGATAGCTATACTAGGCATATCTTATAGGCTCATGAGGACATGTATCCCTGAATTCAGTTTAATATTAGATGTTGTGACCAATTAAAAGTTCTGATAGATTTGATGCACAGTTCCTTTTTTTTTTTTTTTAATTTATGTTCCTGTGGACTGTTTCTAGTGTGACATTGAAGAACATCATACAAAAGAGCTTTTCTGAGGAATATGCTGAGAGGAAGCAAGAGCAGGACAATTTGACCAACCTTGGCGTAGATTTGCTTCCGCTTTTTGTCTTGACTGTTGTCGTCCCATGTCAAAAATTTGCACTCCCGATATGTGAACCGCGGTATAAACTTATGGTGAGTTGGTCAATGGTTGCTGATAGTCACTAGAAAATTTTAAATTTGTAAATAATTTGAATGTGCGTGTTGATGATTAGTTTTTCTGCGACTCGTCTTTAAGAAAATGTAGGATCTTTTTTATTTAGGATTAGGGAGGTCCTTTAACACCTCCAACGAGATGCAAGATAGTGCCATCTAGTATAAAAAAAAAAAAAAAAAAAGATAGTGTCATCTATCAAATGTTGGTTAGTGGCAGAACCATGATTAACATTACAGGGAGCAGGTTTATACAAATTAAAATATTTGATTAATTGTAAATGTTAAGAAAAATACATACTATTATTTTAAATAATTCATTAGATATTATATGCAAAAAATGTATAGTTATTAATAATAATTTATAAGGAAATGTAACATGTTATAACATAAATACTGAAAACATTCTTATTCATGTACAATCATATATCATGAAAAATATTTTTTGTTTCTATAAAGTGTTATAATTATGTAGCGAATTAAAAGATTCATATTAACCACTGATAACTACGGAACACTTCACAAGATTTAAAAAAAAAAACAAATCTGAAAACAAATAGAGCCAAATCTGAAAATGCAGTAGCACTTGTATCGTTTATTCAATTTTTATATCTTACTTATATTGGCAAAAAAAAAATTTAAAAATTAAATAAATAAATGGTCAGACTGTCATCGTAGCTCTGAATCTGATTTCATTTTACTTGTATTTTATTTATTTATTGTTTTTTGAATAAAAAAAACAGGTGAGAAGAATAATGGAAGGAAATCATCGGATGGGAATGGTAGATTATTGTCACTGGTCCTTTTCTTTTCCTTTTGCAACATGTATATAATCGGACTAACCAAATCTATCTGGCCTTTCGATTAATCCTGTAAAACAGGTTATGAGTGATTATACGACAGATTCCTTAGCCTGCGAAGTGGAAATCATCGAGTAGGTATCCTTTTCCACAAAACCCTTATCCTTTTCATGTATGCCACATGCTTCGAATAAATGATATTTCTATTTCATGTGTAGTTGGGTGCCACTTCCAAATGGTCATTATGATATAGAGGTGAGAATATAACTGTCATTTCTCTCTCTCTCTCTCTCTCTCTCTCTATATATATATATATATATTTTGCCTCTCCTGGTTTGGTGTCACTGTCAATGATCGAAGGATACTTCTGATTCTATTAAATTATACTTTCTTTTTCTGAAGTTTTAATAATATATTTCAATTTCTAAGAAAGTAAAGACTGTGCAGATTGTAAGTCAAAGGAGATTTCGCATCATCAAATGCTTTAATCAAGATGGGTGAGTCACTGGGTGTTATGTTTAACCAATTCTCTTGTTTTTCTTTTAAGGCAATATGGCTTTATGCCTTCTTATTGTTTTATGCAGGTATGTGGTTGCAGAGGTTGAATGGATACAGGATATTATGCCATCGGAAGGGACTAGAGAGAGAGAGGATGTAAGTTCACTTTGTTTATAAGCTTTCTCTTATGTTGGATAACATACTAGTTTATATGATTTTCAAATATATGCTTGAACCATTATGGGTTTCTTAGGAGATAGGACTGGTAAGTTTAAGTAAAGAATCTTACAATGTTACTAGGGTGTTAAAGTTTTCTTTAATAATATGCTGTCTCTAATTTCATTGACTTTGGTATATACCAGGTAGATGTATACTGCTTAACATCAACACGCAAGAAATCTGATGTTTACTGTGACCAAAATATGAAATAGAAGAACATTAAAAAATTGTTGAGTTCTGATTGTTCTCAAAATTTAAAATCCTCGATGCTTATTTTAAATGTTATACTATAAGTATGATGAACCTGGATATTGAAAGCACTATTGTAACAAATTTCCTTCTTTATAACTTATTTTTATGTTGTTACAGTTACAGAAAGTGACATATAATGCAGCTAAATATGCTCGATCATGGATAAGAAGAGCTAAAGAATCCGCAGGACAAGGTAATATTTAAACTATAATTAAGAATGTTTACCTAGGGCTTCCTTGTACATTTCGTGTTGAGTGAAAAATGGAATTTATTGGTCATCTCTTCTTTATCCAAAAAAATGATGAAAATTTATTTCCAGCGATATAATAGGATTTTTTTAGTAATTCTGACTGCAATATAGTTTGCAGTTTCACATTTGACTAAGGGGATAACCAAGATTAATTTTCTCCTTTGCACCTTTACAAATGACAATGGACTGCAGCAATAGTAATACTAAACTACAGAATTCTTATACAGATGAAAGAAGACGTGAGAGACTCGTACATTTGGAAGCAATGATGCCCAGCTTACGAGATCCTGAGCGCTTCAGTTTTTGGGTGACTGCGCATATCTATGACTTGACATTAGCTTTTTTCCATTTTTTGTTTTGTTTTTGGTATAAAGCTTTTTCCATTTTTATTGCTACCTACTAATGTAGGCTTCATTGCAGCTGGCTACCCTATCCAGTCTAATTCGTTTGGAAATATTGGATCTCCTACGCATAACAGATACCAAACAGGTATAAAGCCACTTCTTTTCGAAAATAGGAATAAATCAGAAGAGGGGATGGTAATTGGTAAATTCGATCTTCTGATATTCCATGTGCCATAGCTAAAATGGTTTTACTCTGTACCTTCAATCTATGGATAGGTACTTCCGTAGTTATTTTGGAATATTTTGTCTCTTATCCTATAAAATCATTTCTTTCCATGTTTCTTTGCAGAGGATTAAACTTGGCCTGAAATATCTCCGAGAACATGAACAAGGCCGCAGGTCCGAACAAAACTACTAATACCATTATTATAGCAGTTGAATATTTTGATGATGATAAATACATCTACAAGTTGGTCAATATTCTTTGGCCTCATAAATGGCATTGATGAGGTCTTTTTTTTTTTTTGGATAAATAATGAGGTCTTTTTTTTTTTTGGATAAATAATGAGGTCTTTTTTTTTGTGACGTGGTTGTTGTACCCAGTTTTCTCTTGTAAATTTCAAAAATGTACAGGCACTTTTTGCTTTTTATTTGATTTACGGAATTAAATCTTTTGTTTTTTTTTTTGTCTTAATTAAATAATGACAATTTAGTACAAATTTTTTTTCTACCTTAATTGATAATAATTTTTCTTTTAATTGTTATTTTTTTTTTGTTAAATTATTAATATTTAATTAAATAGGTAGTGAAAGAAATAAAAAAATAAGATAATAGATTTGAATTCGATATGGTTACTACATACATAAAAAAAAAAAAAAAGGAAGTAGCCCATAAATTTTTCACCTCGGGGGATTGTTACGTTTCGATGCAATCATCCAAAGATAAACATATTATACTAATCAACCCTCAGTGATAAAAGTAAAAATTTTCGTAAAAGCACTCTTAAAAGTTCGTTTGGTATATTTTTTAAATTATAAGAAGTTATTGTTGCTTCATTTAAAATTTACTATTTTAGGGCTTTTTCATTTCAACTCTACCTTGATATTAATATGTAAAGGTCATATGTTATGTTGTATATGATTATCCATGAGGAAAAGGAAACAGAACGAAAATATGACCAAAAAATATAAGATGAGCGCCGAAGGGTCCAAGGATGCATGGCCAACTATGAAAGCCATTGGCTGTTATGCAGTTTGCACTTGTTCATTGATCTAAAGTATTTTAGGACAAACATACTTAGTGACATTGTAGGGTCGAACGCATAGCTCGCTCTCATTCATCATTCATTTACCAATTCTATCTCATCAACAAAACCCCCTCCAACATGCAAGCAAGCCTGCGCGTTTTCTTTCCCCCTTACTACTCCCTTCCAACAAACTCCTTTGTTCTTCTTTCTCTTCTGTTTCTCCAACTGCTGCCCCATGCTTGATCCTACACTGTACATTCCTCCGAAACCCGCGTTCAGTTTCTTCTTCAATACCCTCTAAGAACATCCTCTTATTGATGTCCATCTTCATGTCCACTCCTCCACCACCCTCATTGCCATTGCCACCACCACCACCAGTTGCTACATTAACCTCAAAGGCAAAACAAAATGGGAGGAGAGAATCTAGGGTCGGTGAAGCCTCCATCTGTCTCCTCCCTTTTCTTGCTTTTCCTCTTCCTCTTTAGCCTCGCCAATGGTGCTTCCACCAGTGACTCTTCTTTCTCACCTCCTGTTAATTATCTCATCGATTGTGGGTCCTCCAACAGGACTCAGCTCAAAGATGGTCGAACCTTCAAATCTGATCGTGATACCACTTCTCTCCTATCCACCTCAGAAGATGTTCAAGCTTCAGTTGACTCCATTAATATAAATGTCTCTTCCTCTGTGCCTCCTTCATCAGTGCCTTTGTATCAAAGTGCCAGAATTTTCCGAGAGGAATCTACATACACCTTTTACATATCCAAAACTGGTAGACTTTGGCTTCGCCTTTACTTCTTCCCTCTTCCTCACCCTTCCTATAATTTAACAAGTGCTGTTTTCTCTGTCCAAACTGATCACTTTGTGCTCTTGCATGAGTTCTCTGTGAGGAACAATGATACACTCGTTTTCAAGGAATACCTTGTTAATGTTTCTGACAGTAGATTCTCCCTCCAATTTAAGCCCAAGAAAAACTCCCTTGCATTCATCAATGCCATTGAGGTTGTCTCAGCCCCTGACCCTCTTATCTCCGATTCAGCAACTGCAGTTTCCCCACTGGGAGAATTCAAAGGGTTATTGAAATCTGCTCTCCAAGTATCTTACAGAGTCAATGTCGGGGGTCCAACCATAACTCCTGACATGGATACCTTGTCAAGAACATGGGAACCTGATAGCTCATATAATGTCTTCCCACAGGGCTCTGAGAATGTTGCTGTCTCCAACAAAAGCATCAAATACCCACAAACTGGGGCTACTACACCTTTGATTGCTCCTAACTTGGTTTATGCAACGGCTGCACATATGAAGGATCCTAGAGTAATGCAACCCAATTTCAATCTCAGTTGGATGATGAATGTGGAAAAGAGCTACTCCTATTTGATAAGAATGCATTTCTGTGACATTGTGAGCAAGATCCTTAATCAATTGTACTTCAATGTATACATCAACGGGATGGTAGGTGTATCAGCTTTAGACCTATCATCGCAAACCAAAGCTCTAGCCACTGCGTTTTACCAAGACTTCGTGCTTAGTGCGTCTGCTATCACAAACGGTTCCATCTTGGTTGAGGTAGGCCCGGCTAACCTTCAGCAGGGCACGGCCAGCGCAATTTTGAATGGAATTGAAGTGATGAAGATGAGCAACTCAGCGGATAGCTTGGATGGTTTGTTCTCTGTTGATGGGACATACAAAGGACCAAGTTCAACAACCAAGGCAATGAGAATTGCTGCTGGTGTTGGCTTGGGATTGGCTGTGACGGCAATGCTGTTGCTAGGAGTTATTTGTATCCGGTGGAAAATGAGACCTCAAGGCTGGGAAGAGTGGCACAGCTTCTCATCATGGCTCCTCCCCCTCCATTCTAGAGGTAAAAAAACTTGTTTATTTTCATGCAAAACCAGCTCTCGAAGCTCAAGCACATTCGGTTCCCGCAAGAGCAAGAATAATGGTCACTCTCACTCTGATTACCACTCCCCAAGAGGGCCTGAACGGTTCTTCCCCTTCAGTGAATTGCAACAAGCCACACAAAATTTTGATGAAAAGGGAGTGATTGGTGTTGGTGGTTTTGGGAAAGTGTATCTTGGAACGTTGGAAGATGGAACAAAGGTAGCTATAAAACGAGGAAACCCAAGTTCAGAGCAAGGTATCAATGAGTTCAGAACAGAATTAGACATGCTTTCTAAGCTCCGCCATCGCCACCTAGTCTCGTTGATGGGATTCTGTGATGAAAAATCAGAGATGGTTCTTGTATATGAGTATATGGCTAATGGCCCCTTTCGTTCCCACCTTTATGGCTCCAACCTCCCTCCTTTGTCATGGAAACGGAGGCTTGAGATATGCATTGGTGCTGCTCGTGGGCTGCACTATCTCCATACTGGTGCAGCTCAAAGTATCATACATCGTGATGTGAAGACAACAAATATCCTATTGGACGAGAACTATGTTGCCAAAGTTTCTGACTTTGGCTTGTCAAAAGCTGTTCCGGAGAAAGCCCAAGTGAGCACAGCTGTGAAGGGTAGTTTTGGGTACCTCGACCCTGAGTATTTCAGGAGCCAACAGCTAACCCAGAAATCTGATATATACTCTTTTGGGGTAGTCCTTATTGAGGTACTGTGTGCGAGGCCAGTCATTAGCCCAACACTGCCAAGGGAGCAGGTCAACTTAGCCGATTGGGCAATGCAGCAGCACAGAAGAGGCATGCTTCATAAGATAATTGATCCACGTATTGTAGACACTATAAGCCCCGAATCGCTCAAGAAGTTTGTGGAAGCTGCAGAGAAATGCCTAGCAGATCATGGGGTTGATAGGCCTAGCATGGGAGATGTGTTATGGCACTTAGAATATGCTTTGCAACTGCAGGAAGCTGCCTCACACATTGATGCACCTGAAGATAAAAGCGCAAATTTAATTGCTTTTCAACATCCAAACGAAAATGACAATAAAGCAGATCACTCAGGTGCTCACGCAAGTGATGCGTCTGATATCACGGATGTTGATTCTGCTTTGTTTTCTCAGATAGCCAACTTTCAGGGAAGGTAGAGTTAGATAGGAATTGCAAAGGTTCAAGGGCAAAGTAGTCTTGGGCACCCCTTGTTGGGCCCCAAAGGATTTGGATTTGTTGTACTAGTCCTCCTTGCTACAAATCTTCAGTTCAAAAGTTTATAGAAGTGATCTGGAGCAATCTCTTGATATCTGATAGTGATGGAACATACAAGCTAAATTGGAGTAATTATAGTTTGACGTATAAGAAGGACCTGATTTTCTTTTTCTCCCTATTATCTTTTATCGTAATTGATCAGTGATAAAATTCAATACGGTATGGAAAATTATGTATCTCTAGTTTATTCTGTGCTTGTTACTTACTTTAGCAAAAAGTTTACAGGAAAATAAGTACTTTACCTTATGCTGTGCCTCTAGATTTGAGTTTTTATTATTGTCTCTAACCTAAAGTATTGCATCCTTCCCACTTGAGTTACATTACAGATGTGCTTCCGATTTAAACCCGCAACGGCCAGTTATTTGGATATGGAAATATGTTCATAGTCACTTGTCAATGGGTGATATATTTTAGAATTAACATATATTTTGATTCTTCAAAGATGTCGTTAATTTGGTCTTAATGATAAATATATTAAAATAATCTTTTCATATTAATTGTTGACATCAAATTATTCTTTTAGTATCATTTTTTAAATTAAATTGGTTATTTTAAAATTATTATTGAATGACCAATTTAATTTTAAAAATTAACATCAAATAATTATTTTAGTATATTAACCATATTGATTACATTTATATCTTTGCATATATGTTTCTAAAATTTATATGGAAACTATAGTGAGGGCCCAAGTGCAATTAAAATCCAGATATCCTTACATGTTTAATACCTACATGAGGGACCAGAGACATATCCAATTAACGAGCGAATGGTATTTCTATCCAAAGAATAAAAATAGTATGGTATTTCAAAAGGTGAAAATCTATAGAGAAGTAACCTACATTTCAAAAGGTATTACTTTGTGATGTTGTCGTTTGGTAATGGCATCCAGCTCTTATGATAGAGAATTATTATGTAATCTGAAGAGCACGAAATATTGCTACTTAATACCTTTTAGTAAAAAAAAAAAAAACAATTGATATCTGTGTCTATATACATATATAATGATTTTAACATTATTAATATTTTGGAAAATTTAAATCAAATATCATGATAAAAAAGGAGAATTAAATTATATTGAATATGTTTACAATAATTTTTAAAAAGAAATTGGGAGTTCAACATAAAAATTAAATCTTAAAATTAAATCTATTTAGAGGTAATACCTAATTAGAAGAATAAGAATTAAAATTTTAAATCCAATATAAAATTTTTATAAATAGAATAATGATAAAACTTCTAAGTATAACTAACTCTTTTATTTAAATTCAGACCCATCGATTCTCTACTGCTCATATCATAGTCAGTAATTTTAGGTTATATATCATGAGAACTCTAAGTGGGTAATATTGTGATGGCCCAATTCAATGCCATTGATTTAGCCCTTTGAGAACAGGCCGTTAAATGGATCTAGCCTATTTCCTACTAAATTGGTAAGAGAGTCTAGTATTTTCTCAAGAGTCACTCTCTTGAAGTTAAACGAAAAGGACTATAGTAAAAAAAAAAGTTAACATTATGATCATCCTGTGCTAATTCGAATTGGCCAATTTATTTTTAGTAAAATGGCAAGCAGGGTTCAAGAGTGGGGGGAGAAGTACTCATCAATCACGATCGCCTTCCCCACAAAAAGAAGAATTTGGTGCACTATGGAGTAGGAGTTAGGATTTGGTCAGCTTACGTAATCAATTGACATGATAGAAGTATAAAGCAAAATAACTAGATACACCTTATCCTCTAACTTTCAAGGTTTTTAGATATTTTTCAAAAAAAATTAAATGTTTTTTCCTCTTTGTAATATAATGATGTGGTATATATATATATATATACACTAACGTCTTAACACACACTTGAGTGGGTGTCATTATTTATTTTACAGATAATGAAAAGAAAATAATCAATTTAAAAAGAAAAATTGGTGAAAATTTTAAATTTTTTAATAATTAGTCATTAGTTATAATTTTATTCATTTCTTTATTCTTATGTCATAAAAACTAGAAGAGAGAAGTTTTACAGTTTTATGAAGAATTATAAGTTCTATTTCGCGGATTGAACTTAAAATTGAATGTTTGAATTATAATCGAATCTTTTAATTATATTTATTTTATTTGGTGTATATGATAGATTTAAAATTTTAATTTTAAGTAACAATTTCATAAAATTAAAAAATAACTATTTTATAATAATTTTTTTTTTTTGCTGCCGACTTATTTCGGTAACTATTGTTGCTTGCGTATCCTAGCATCACTATTAGCATTCATCACAACACTTCGGCATCGGCTGAGCTTTTCACAAAGTTTTTTTTAAAAAAATTTATATTATATATTCAACCATGATTAGATGCAAAGATGCATGCTTTTGTAATGGAATTATTAGTTTCAATGGGTAGTTTTTATTTAGCTATCTTTTTTCTTTCTTTCTTATTTTAATCATGTATAATAGTATTAATATTTCATTGGTTTACAAGAAGCGGAATAGATTTCTGTACAGTATAACCATAGTTATAAAAACCGGACCGGTAGTCGACTCGGTCAGGGTACTGGGTCACTGGTTCAACCAGTGGGTCACTGGTCGAACCGCATAAAATTAAATAAATATTTAAATACATATATATATATATATAAATACACACTACATATGATGATATTTATCATTATAAATAACTAAAATATATTTATTTTGAAAAAAATATGACTACCATGGTATAGATCTCAAAAAGTTATATAAAATAGACATATAATTAGTCTAAATCGGACAAACGAGTCAAAAGTTATGAATTTTCAAAGTTTAAAAGTTTTTTTTTTAATTTAGTGACCCGGCCGGTTCCGGTTCAACCAACCGGGTCACCGGTTTTCATTCAAAATCGGCCGGGTCGGACCGGTTCTGAGACATACCCGATCCAACTAGTCACCCGGACCGGTCATTTGACCGGTTTACCGGTCCACCAGCCGGACCGGCCGGTCCGGTCCGGTTTTAATTACACTGAGTATAACAATACTTTCATTAATTCTTTTCCTTTTTTGATTGAAAAAAAAATAATAGTATTTTTTTCACAATCATTTAAGAGAATTCACGAATGATGAAGTTTTAACATAAAAATAAAAAATAAAAAAATCAATTTTGTTGGTCATATAATTATATTGTCATTTATTTTTACCATGACTAATGGTTTTGTGATAGTTGTATCCATCTTTTTTATAACCAACGGTTCAGATTATGATTGATTAAAAGATCATAATAAAAATAACATCAAATTATATATGCAAATAGGGACCACATTATAAGTGATAAGGTTATAAGTTACCAAATCATGTTATAATGTTCTAAACTTTTAAATATTGGAACTTGTCTTAATTTTTTTGTCCCTCCAAAATTTTAGGTCAAGTTCAGTTACTGTACTTCGGCAACATCACCACCCAATGACGTTTTTTGACCACTATCTATGACAGTGTCTTTTGCCAATTGTTACAACGACATGCTTCAGGTACCAGACACATTTGGCCATCATATTAGTTTAAGAGTTTAATTTCAATCTACTGTCAGTGTAAAATTTTTTAACACTGTCATCTAATCATGTGTTACCAAATCATTAAAAGAGTTAGACTTTCTATGCAGTTGTTGTGATAGTCAAACTCTTTTTATGGTTTGGCAATACATGATTAGATGACAGTGTAAAAAACTTTACACTCACAGTGAATAAAAATTAAACTCTTAGTTTAAAATTATAAATTTATATATCAATTGTTTCCTTTGTCCTAAAAAAAAAATTTAATATTTTTAGTCAAATTCTATTCAATCTCAATTGTAGTCTGTCATCTAAACCGATAGTTTATATATATCAAATGGTAATAGTAACGGGAATGGGGTTTCATATAATAAGCTAATTGACAATAAATGGAACATTTCTAGTGGCGTTATGTAGCAGTAATGTTAATAATGCATTATTTTATTTTATTTGTTTTCCAAATATACCAACGCCACTAAAATGTATGCCAAAATGTCCGAAACATGACGAAATTTCTCGATGTCAAAGTTTTAATATTGGAAGAGATATTGTTACTTGTTAGGGCATCCCACAATCATACTCAAAATGTTATTCCATTTTTTGAACAACACGAAGGTTTGTTAGAGTATAGTCAATATACATTTCAAGTAGGATTGAGTGGCTAGGAGTAAAAATAAAAAGACGAATTTTTATAAAATAAAAAAACCACAAATGTACATAGACTTCTATATTCTGTATTTCTTCTATTGTTTTTTTTCTAACCATCTTAATTTTATTTCAATAAGCATACTTTATACATTATTAATTTGTTTAAATTTTTAAGTGTAGGTTACACAATAGAAAGTAACTCTTTCTTTTTTAAAATAGTAATGATACGTATACACTATTTTTTTTACACTTGGTTAATAATGAGTAAATATTTAGTTAATACAATATATCATTTGTTTAATGAGTTTTATTAGCTTGTAAGTGATTGGTTACTAAAACTCATTAGTCAAACAATATATTGTATTAACCAAAAATTTACTCATCGTTAACCAAGTGTAAAAGTGGTATAAAAAAAATGATATACAAGAATCATTATTATTTTTTAAAAGAGAAAAAAAACACTCTTAAATTCTTGCATCTTTTACCGAAAAAAAAAGGTTATTAATTGAGTCAACTAATAGCTTCTAGCTTTAAAAAAAAATTTGATCAATCTCTATACATATAACCTAGTGCAGATTAATTTTTAGAAAAACATGATATTAGCTTGATTAAGCACCAAAAAAGCTGAGCTTGATTAAATCAATTTTAACCATAAAAAAGAAGAGGAACCGACACTATTGTTTATAGTTATTGCTTTTTCATAATGCACCTAACTCTTTTTTGTCTTCTTACGTTTTTCCTTGTTCCTTCTCCTTCACAGAAGAAAGAAACCCCGAGTCCCTAAACCTTCCATGTCTACTATTTTGTATTCAATCACCTAATTACAATTAAATTTTAGTTAGAATGTCAACAAATGTGTTGACATCTCACCAAGGGAAGCAAGTGCAACGAAACTAAAATACTTAATTTGTTTTAATTAGATAATATTCCCTCTGTCTAACAACAGAATCAAATCAAATTAGATAAGGCCTCATCCCCAATGGAAAACCCTCAAACTGATTACCTGGTCAAACTATTTCTGCTCACCAACAGAATGACTACTTACACCAGAATCACCCTGTTTTGTCCCTCATTCATTGGCCACCACTGCCTCAGCTCAGATTAGAGTTCAACCCCTAATGTGAATCCATTGATATCCTAATCCTATAGCCTTTGGCTCCACGGCTACCCCACCCTTGTGTGGCATTTTAATTTGACATTAATTATTAGTAATGCGTGATATGCATGTGATTTGATGTTAAATTGACGGTCTGGATTTATGGTAATCGTGTAATGAAGGGACCCTTTTTTTCTAATAACTGTTGATGGAAGTAGAAGCCAAACCCCTTTTTTTATATACCTTTTTTTTCTATATATTATTTCTACTATATCTTGCAAGCTACGTATTATTCACTTATACCATGTGAAAAGTACCAAAACTGGGGTCCTGGTCCTTCCTTCGGCATCATGCATCACAAATTACTACTTTATAACGACTTCATTCTATATTACGGAAACTTCAATTAAATTCTATTTTCCTTCTTCGTCAAGGTGTAGTTTTCCTTTTTTATTTTGCACTCATGTCGTAAACTGTTTTTAAAATTTTTCAAATGACACTTTACTTTCAAGTATAATGGGGCCAACATTGAATGCTTCATTTTTGTCATGATTTATAATATATTTATTGGACTTGCAAAAGGGTTGTAGCCAGCAATAATAAGCTACTGAACTAATAATGTGCATTTTAAGCAATCTAAAAAGAGAAGAGACCTCTCATCATCAAGACAAAGACCAAAAGCCCAGCCATACCAAATTACTAGTTGGCTTATTGCTAATATATTAAAAGAAGAATAATAATTTAGTGTGGCTTGTAATTAATTAAGTATTAAACTAATTTAATTAATATTTTATTTATAATTAATCACATATTAAATATTAAAATAAAAATAAATTATTAATTAATTATAAATAAATTATTAATTTAATTAATTTAATATTTAGTTAATTTAATGGCCTAATCAAAATGAAACATTTTTTATTCAAATTTAACTAATGGTCATTCTCCGAGTATTAAAGTAAATCGTGACACCAAAGGAAAAGTTGCTTTGCCTGTGCCCTCTTAAACCAGCTAAGCTGGTGGGGATTCGTAGAACACAAAGAAAAACCCACGGTGTGTCCAAAACGATGGTAAAAACAAAGTCCAAACAATTCCACCTTAGCAGTCGTTACTTTCATCTTGTTGGCCTATCCTTTCATCCAAAACACCAACCCCTTAAAACTCTCTAACTAACCTACCAGCCCCAAAAGAAAGAGCTAACCCATTTAAGAAAAGACTTGGGACAGACAAGGAAACACCAACACCTTGCTTGTACACTTCAGTATTATAGTCTATATTGGTGAGAATTGAGAATCCACCCAATTCATCTCCCACTCCCTCTCCCTCCAGTGGCAACGAAAAATATCAACTCCAATGGAAGTTTCAGGCAAGATTCTCAGAAGATCAATTCATAGTTTTCTTCAAAACTATCATTATTTCACCTCAACCGCAGCTTTTATTGCTTTTCCTTTCTCTGCTACAATACTCCTCTCACAAGCTCTAGTCCCTGCCCCTTCATCCCTCCTGCCTCAAATATACAGTCGCCTGAGGACTCTGTTTGATGCTGCAGGCTTTCCTTCATCGTCACAATTGTTTAGTATTCTTAACCTTAAGGTTTCTCAAACAATCACTTCTTCAATCTTCACCCTTCCTTTCACCCTCACCTTTCTCCTCATTGCAAAAGCATCCATAATACAGGCTCTCAATCAACATAAACCAACTTTGCCACCTTCTTTCAGTTCAATAATATCCCTTTACAAGCCACTCCTCCACACCTATATCTGCAACTCTTTGTTGATTCTCTCAGCAAATGCAACTGCTTTTTGTCTCCTATTTTTGGTCTTCAGCTGCATTCAAGGACTTGGCTACTCTTCCCCCAGTTGCCTCCTCTTCCTGTCAGCAGCTGGGGCAGTTCTCTTTTCTGTGATCCTTGCCAACGCACTTGTCATATGCAATATGGCGCTGGCTCTATCTGGTATGGAGGGACTTGGAGGATACCTGGCAATTCTGAAAGCTTGTTTTCTGATAAGGGGAAGGACATCGATGGCTTTGTTCCTGGCACTGCCTGTCAATGTGGCCCTGGCTGCCATTGAGGCCTTGTTCCAATTCCGGGTTGTAAGGGCCTATCATATTGGTGCAAAGGCAGGGCCTTCTGTGGCTTTAGAGGGGATTTTCATTGCTTACTTGTACTCCATCTTCATCATCCTTGACACAATCGTGAGCTGCATGTTTTACAAAAGCTTTAAGATGGGATCCTGGGTTGATCAGGAGGACAAACATTTGTTGAGGATTGAATTTGCAGAGGAGGACAATTATGGTTACATGGGCACGAAGAATTTCGAAGAACTACCGTAAGTAACATAAGGTAGCAAGTAATTAATTTGGTAAGGCTTTTCTTCATATTTCATAAAGGAGAAGGAGATACCAGTTATTTTTAACAAGTATAGCAGGTATTTGCAAAATTCATTCATGTTGCTCGAAGGAAATCAAGCAACTTTGAAGACATAAAGATTTTCAACAGAGGAACTGAAGCTCAGCTATGTGCAAAAACAGGAAGCTAGAGATTAGTTCACCATTTTATTTAAATGTCTTTCTGTTATATTCTTCAACTCTGTCTTCTTTTGATTTCATCACTTTTTACCTTGTAGATTGGCAACCTTTTACAGTGTGAATAATACGAAGGCTTCCCATTAATTGCATTTTGGACTTTGTAGTTAGACGAATACTAGCATCCTAACGTTTCACAAAAAGAAAAGGGAGGGGGGGGGGTGTGAGAGACAGTTTCTTCTAATGTAGCCTTGCTAAGGAGCCGCTGCCAGTACAATTTCTTTCTTCCAATCCCCTGTGAAAAGCAAACTAGAGGCAGTGGTTTACCGGTTTGCTTTTAGGCAAATAAATAAATAAATGACTTCGCGGACCTAAGGAAGAATATGGTTATTTTGCAGTAGTACAAGGCACTTAATTTACTTTGAAAAGTGTCAAAACCAATGAATGATAAGGTGTTAGTATAATATGATCCGGATCCATGGGATCATTGAACAGAAATAAATTCTCAGCGGTCGTGAATTGTGGGCTCAATACCAAGGAACTCATATTTAATTGCAGAAAAGCTGAACTATTACTATGCGGTTCAACTGGATTTGTGTTTGAAGTTGAACCACACCTTATAGAATGCCATCAGGTCCAGAATATTAACAACTGGTTTATCAGTGAGATAGTTCAAGACTTCGAGTTGAGAAAGGTAAAACAGTGAAATGCTGTCCCCTTGGTATGTTCCTTAATACAATGGAAACATGTAAATTAGGATGGCGAAGAAGTAAACCCCCCATCCCTTCCATCTCAGGCCCCAATGAGACATCACAGTAATGAAATGAAAAACATAATTCAGCAATTGGATTTGACAAACTAGTTTTTAATGACTGTGTCAGAGGCTGTTGTACTATAATTCAATCAAACAATTCTGAATGACCGCACCAAATGAAATATCAGCAGGTATGATAGATGGTGTTACGGTTGGAAAATGTCTCTCAGCGGATGCAAATAAAGATGCAACCAGTAAGGTACACTTCCGGACAGCACCATTAAATAGCTGCACTACCTCTGAAATTGCAGTGTCTTTATACTGCTAAAATGTGTTCACATATAATCCAGTGTGCCAAATTTCATGAGCTGGGACAGCTGAATGTAATAAGAACCTTTTACACTTCACTAATACGTATTGTATTTCACATGAAAAATGAACCTAGCGTTCCTAACTCGGGCTGCTCTCCGCTTATATTACAGTTACAATACAGAGACCTGATTTCTATTATATCTTAATCTGGCAGCTATACAACATTTTCTTGAGGGCATCCTACCAAAATCTCTATCAAAAGGGAAAGAAAGAAACTAATTTCTATGTTACATGAGAAAGAATTGGATCCTAAAGGAGAGGGTTAGAGCTTTGTACAAGGTTTCATGGTACTACTGTTGACTTTGGTGCTTTACAATTCAAAAAGCATCTGCTCTGGTGCCAGAAAAAATATGCCAAATGAATGATGCAAGCCAATGCCAGTTCGTCTGCAACAGAAAACATGCTCTACTACAAAATTTCTTCTTGAATCAACGTGAGAGGGACCAGATGCATCATTTTCATAGCATTCAGATGCAGATGGCATCTCAAGCAATCACAGTAAGCATCCATTCTGCGTCTAAATTTGGAATTTCCAGAGTATTCGGACATGGAAGATCAATTGGCCATATGAATCTGATTCAACAACAACCCATCAAAGAATCAACTCCTAAGCCTGTTGTGTGTTCAAAGGTCCGCAGGTGGCAGGGATTTGCTATTCCACCTCAATAGATCAGCTTGAAAGACTAGTTGTCACATCATTATCATGGAAAAGGAGGCTTCTTAACTGGGCCTCAGAAGCAGTCCCCTTACTACCACGGGTAGATCTCTGCTCTTTGGCAAGAGCATGATGTCGGTGCAAAGAAGCAGACAACCCAGTCTTTAACTATCTTTTGCACTCTTCCTTGTCAAGTTAATGCCCTTAGCCTTCTCCATTTCAGCCTCTTTCTCAGCTTTCTTCTTCTCTAACTCTGCTTGTTTGCAATTCTCTTCATGTGCTTTCCGAAACAACCTTATAAAATTTAAGAGAGTTGCAGTAACTGTAATCATCAAACCAGCAACAATAAGAAGTTAGCTTGAGCATTATAGAACAGATAAAAGAACATATCACTACTTTTTCCAAACATCACAACAGAAACACACAAGGATGATGAAACTTCATTCAGTTTAGTCCTCCAATTGATTTCCCCCCTCTATTTATCTTACTATTCCTTAACTATTCTGTCATCTTCCTTTCTTTCGCTGCAGTGCTTACACAAGGATCAAAGTACGACAGGCATTTCTATCAATTCAGTAACTTATTACTACACCTATCACTTTACAGAAAGCTTTGAAGTAGCTTGATGCAGATTCCAAACATAAAAAAGGGTACAATAACCCCTAGACAAGAAAACCATACTTCTAAATTAGCCTCATTTCTAGAAAATACACACTTGTCCCAACCATAAATGCAACAACAGGTCATGAAAATGTATTTTCTCCTGAAACATCATTTAAATGAAGTTAATGAACTATAATCTGATAAAATTGAGAGCACCAGTAGAAAGACAATAGCCATATGTCATACCAACATGAATAAGTATTAATCCTCAACTTACCTTGCTCAAACGGGCAACGGGTAGGATCCTCACCAAAATATAGTGCAAGTGCATCTGCATTTCTACCCTGTCCATAGACAAATTAAAAAATCTGTATATCTCTTTATATTGGTGCATGATGTGCCAAAAAGATGGTTAAGCATATTACCACCACAGAATATAGGTTTGTTACAGATGCCACCTCGGACTCAGCTACAGCTATGAATTCTTTCAATGTCTGAAAAGAATATAAAAATGAGTCAAATGCACTGAAAATATAAACCAGATAACAAACCATATAAAGTAGAGTTAGATTCATCCGAGTAATATGATGGAAAACTTGTTCACTGCTAAAAAGAAAATTAAATCCCCCCTTAATTTCCATTTGACACATAATCAATGTTTATGCAATACTACAGAAACAAATGTAGATTAATATTTCTTCTGTCATCACCAATGTTCAATAACAAAGGGCTAATAGCTACACTCTTCCATAGCATATTGCCATTAGAATTTGGGTGAAGCTGGTAAGAAACCGTGCTGACATGTCATGAAAAGTTTAGACAGGCAAACAACTTTTAACCAATGTGAAAATAGGTCAAAAATAAGAATTTGGAATTGTTGAGATATTTAATTTATTATGTGTTTAGGAAAGTCATCTTGCTTAAATAAGCAATTACTTGTAGTGCACCCAAAGTAAAGGAGTGTCTTTTCATAGTTATAGTTTTAGCATAAAAAGAGGTTTAAGTCAGTGTTATGGAACACAATTGAACACAATTTTCCTGCATCATGAACTTGAATTAATTGATGATGATAATAATCATATCATAACTACACTGTCAATTACATTCATGATGCAGGAAAACCATTATTATGAATTCATTTTAAAAATTGAACTTTCTTTGTCATTTATTATATTTTTTTCCTGATATAACAAAGAATCAAGAGCCTGGCATAAAAATGCTAAACACCTTACGGAAAACTTCAGACACAGGCCCATCATTTTCAGATGCAGCAAGCTCCTGTTTAACCTTTTCTAATCCCTTGATGATTGCCTGCATCTCTTCTGCTAATGACTTCAATTGTATCTGCAAGAAGGGGAAATTTCAATCAATACACATTGTAATCCCATTACCTAATACTGAAAGTTTGATAGTGCCAACAGCATTTTCTTTTGGCTAAAATGCAAATAACCCCTTTAATGTTGACCCTTGAATAAATTCAGGCGTTTCAGTTATAGCAACTAACCTGCTTTTTCAACACCTAGAAAATAGCCCCTTCCATCCATTAAGAAGTGAAAGAAAGCGACAAATGTGGGTCAAATGAATAGGGATTTTGGTGGAACTTGATTCAACAAGTGTGCTCCTAGGTGAAGTTTCTCTTGATTTTGTGATTATAGGCAATTGTATTTTCAGTTAAGGTTTCTAAATTTGTGCACTTTTGAATGAAAGGGGATATTTCCCACATAAATTCTAAGTGGATTAATTGAGATATTTGCCAAAGGGCCAAAGTTAATTTGTATTTTGGCCTTTTCTGTGCGGTTTAAATGCATTTTCCCACTCTAATTTAATAGTCCAATTGCACTTTCCCCCATAATTTACAATATTAAGTAAATTCCCACCTAATTTAACATCGTGTTTTTGCAAAGTCCCATGTGATTTTTTGGCAGGTAAAGGACTCAAAAAGACCTTGTGACTATGCCAAAGTGGTGAGCTTTTTGTCTCCTAGGGTGAGCTTTGATGATGATTGAAATAGGTAAATTGGTCTTTTTTGAGTCATTTTCCTCCCTCAAAGTCGCACGTGCTTCTAAAACTATGAGAGTTAACTCTTAATTTGGATGAAAGGTGGGCCATTGCAAGAAGTCATTAGAACAGGAGGGAATGTGCACACATTTACAAATAAGTGGGAAAAGTGAAATTGGACCAATAAAGCAGGGTAGCAAGGTGCAGTTGACCTTTGTTTCTTGGATATAAAGCACCAAAAATAAACCATCACCTTGGTGGCAGCTTCCAGGCTAACAAGGTCTAGGTGAAAATCAATGAGTCCATGCGACTTTTCAGCTAGGACCTGTAGCCAAAATAGGAAAACAAGAAAAGGTAAGTGACCAAATAATATCTTCATTTATTGCAATTGAGACTTATACCTTGCAAAGATAATGCATCAGTGTCATCTTATTGTTAGAAGCACGAGTGTCAGTGAGTTTTAAAAGACTATCCAACTTGAATCCAATTGCAGATCCTGCATAAAATGGAAACACTTGATACCAATAGTTTACCCATAAACTGAACATTTTACATGAGGTCAGATCTAACAGAATCACATAAAAGTTTGACTGCTAACACGTAGGAAGGGCCGGTAATCATCTAACTTTTAAAACTAGAAAGAGCTAGCACTATATATGTCTACTATGCCCATAAATGGATGATGATAAGGACAATGCCACAACCAAAAAAGACTTACCCCTTGCTGTTCCTTGATTCAATGTATTACCCAAATAAAGAATTTTCTTCATGATCTCCTTCAGTTTGACAGATTTTCGGACCTATTACCATCAAAAAATGCACAAGGTCAAAGGAATACGAGAAAATAATGTTTGTTATTTTCATAAGCAAAGTACCTCTTCACAGGCAGAGTTCACAGTGTTTAAACTCTTCTTAAATTCTGTAACCTGCAAAAAGAGGAAAGCATGATAACTGAAGCAAGAAGACCAAATCCACAAAACATTCAGAAAAATATTACGGACACCACCAAACCTGAGACCCAAACTGAATCTTGAAAGAGAAGACCCTTAATTTTGACTCCACCCGTGGCACTTTCATCAGCTCCAAAAAAAACTGATACATAACCAAACATATATATCAAATAGATTCTTGAATTAACAAAGAACAAAAGAATTGGTCTATAACCCAACATCTAGAAGGAAAGGTGTAGATTTATAAAAGCTAAATAACTTTATCTTCCACAAGCAACCAGGCGCCAGCAACCAAACTGTCATTGTATTAGTACGTAGACTTCGAATTCATATACATTGCCTTTGTGATGAACTTGATTCCTCACAAACAATTTTACCTATCTTTAATCAAATGTTAGATTCACTACCAAAATTAAAGCCTCATTTAATTGCAGCGTGTAGTGCTTCAATTTCTGGAGCTAACTATTTATACCCACAGTTCTGAAATTATTAAATATCAATTGACTTTCCATCAATTGTTTTCTTAAAAAGATTTTGATCCTCTCATTTTAGGAGCTGGCTACCTCATTTCTTCATCATTCCTCTCACCTCCCTTCGAGATTTTAGTGCAAGCAATGATGGCCAAACAAATCAACTGTACCAGATAGTTTTATCTTTATTATACACTAGTATATGCCTCTGTGAATTTCACATGAATTTTTTCAGTGTTTTCTTGTATTATTTTATTCATATAACTCTATTGGTGTTTCATTTTTCTTATAACACCACTTGTTGATCCTAATTTTTTAGGTAAAAAAAAAAGTGTGTATCAATGGTATGAGCCTCATTACAATTTAACACAAACCCATAAAATCGTACCATAAATTAATTATTTCTCATGGTCAGAGTTATTATTATTATAACCTTATGAATTTGATACGAAAATTTTGGAATGAATGAATGAGATTATATTAATTGCATTCTTTATTCTTGTTTAGTGCATATTGATCAACGTGTTTTTTTCTTCTCAAAAGAAAAAATTAAAATATCCAAAAAGTAAGTAACGCAGAGAAGAGAAGAAAAAACAAACACAAAAGGAATGATAAAAGATAATGGCAGAAGTGAAGCAGAAGAGAAGAGAAGCTGATAGTCGTAGATATAGCTGAAAAGGATGGAGCGGCACCTTTCCTACTACTTCTGCCTCTTCCTTTTCTAACTTGCAACCAGATCATTTCCTTTCCTTAACATAAGTGTTGATTCAAACGACAGAGGCAGAAGATGAAGAGTTTTTCAATTTCATCCCTTTGAGAGAGAAAGAAGCGAGAGAGACCCTTGCTTGAACAGAAGTGGCTAAGAGAGATGAGAGAGACGCATGCTTAAACGGAAAGGGGGAAAAAAAAAGAGTGATGAGTCTAAGAAGAAAGCAGCAGTGAGAGATCAAGATCGACTGCACGTAGACCTACAAAGTACGCTATATTTCCCTCCGCGCTGCTTCCCATCAAGAATCACTTGGTGTAATCTGCGTCGTCCCTCATCCACGGGTCGGATCCGCTGGGATCCGGCAGCTGGTTCTGGACCCAGTTGACGGCATCTGCAGCATCGTCGTACGCCTCCAGGAGACGGTGCTCCGGTGAGAGGCGGTAGTCAAAGGAGACGACGATTGCAGGAAGGCGCGCTTCCAGTGTGCCACAGGAGTGGTGGAAGATGAGGGAGGAAGGGTGGTAGAGGATGAAGCCGCCGTCGTGGAAGTAGATGAGGACGGGGAGCTTGGAGGAGGGAGAAGGGGGAGGAAGAGGCAGAGGGAGGTTTTGGTGAGAGATTGAGTGGGAGAAAGAGGTTTTAATTCGCTTCTCAAATCAGAGTATGAGTATTTTATCCTATCACGAATACAGGCATGAATCAGTTATGAATATGCCACAAAAAGCATTCTATATGCTCACATTTTTCTGTTAATAACTATCATATATAAGACTATGATTAAAATAAATCATTGCAGACCTGTTCACACTTCCCCAAATTTTCCTTGTCACCAGCGTATCCCTAAATAATCATAACCAAGAGGAATCAAAATAAGAAAAGCAAACAAATCAGAGTAAAAGGGTCCATTTCAGTGTAACAGAAGATGCCAGAAACAAGAACCCTTGATTGCTGAAACAAGATGAAAGAAGTATGTGTAAATTTGTTAAGCTTCACCTTCAAAAGTTCCATCTCCTCTTTGGTAGGACAAAACTTAATGAGATTTTCCACCTGATCGACATCTAAGACTGAATCATCCATAGCCAGTACTGCAGCCTGAGAATATCCATTTCAACATGTTAGACAATACTTACCATTGATAGTTACAGGTGGAGATTTCAGAAGTTTGTAGCAGATAGCCAGATATGATATGGCAAAAGATTGTTACTGGGAATATCTACTATCAGTGGCCTTTAGTATTAACTACCCACACACAAAGGATGTTTCAAGAACCATCCTGAATGCAAATAAAAATAAGAATTTTCACTGCAATGCTTCTTGCAAAAGAATACTGTTTTTCATTATAAAATGCTTTAACTTAAATAATCCAGCTTGCATAATTATAAAAAATTGCACACATGTATTAAGAAATTTCAAAGTATCAGCTTACCATCATATCAGGAAGTGGCATCTTAACCTTTGTGAGCATAATTTCAGTATTATTGGCCCTCCTTAGGTCAATCTACAATCAATAATACAACTATACAAGTTATTGATAAATTATTAGGGAAGTACCAAATAAACATCAAGTAAAGGAGTTTTGAATTAATATTGGCTTTAAGCACTAACAGCCAAAAAGCTGCACCAATATGCACCTAACAATTCATTAAATTTGGAGTATCAGAATTTTAATTTCCGGAACATGAAAGAGACAGTGAAGGGATAATAACAGAAAAATAAAGTTTGTTCTAAGAGATATAATCAGTACAGTTATCAACGCTTAATGCTTTATGCATCAAGGTGTACAGGATATTTTTCTTGACATAATAAAACTAAAGAAAAGTATACATTTGCTTCCTCCACAAATTAAGAGGAAGTACCTAATCATTCAAGTTAAGTCACAATGAAGATGACTTCTTTTAATGAACAAATTACCAAGTATACAAATCAATGGCATTAAATTCCAAATTTAATATAAAAGCAGCCTTGAACTTTAGCAACCTTTGTGAAGTAAAACTACAAATCATTTTCTAGAAGGAAAGACTAAGAAGTGAAAACCATCACATCACCTTGCACACAAGCTTTATTTCAAAAATCAAATTTAAAGAATATTCAAATAGAAGAATACCAAGTGAACTTTGTCAGTTTTAGATCCAACAGATTTGCGACGCCCTCCAGATTTACCACCTGAATCAGCAGGTTTTTGAACATTTGCAGAGAAAAGCTTCTCTAGCTCTGAAACATCAAACTCTGGTGCACTAAGATAGAATGTAAAACCAGTCATTACAAAAGGTAAGGCTATAGAAAGCAGGAAGGAAAGTGTATAATTATACAAAATTGAAATGATTCAGACAAACAAATGCTATAGACAAGTCAAATTACATTTGAGGTTCTCCATGTCTCTGTAATTCTTCCCATAAACTTCCTTGCAATGCCCTTGTTACCTTACTCCAATGCAGAGGCTTTAAGGAGGATCGTCGGGGTGCCATTGCACCAGCTCCTGTGGGACGTGCAAATCCACGCCCTCTCCCTCTTGGATCAGCTCCAACATTTGCACCTTTGGAACCTAAGGGTGGAGGTGGTGGAGGTGCACCACCAGGAAGTCTAGGAGGAGGAGGAACACTAGGAGCTCCAGGAGGTGGCGGAGGAGGTGGAGCTCCATGCATTGGAGGAGGTGGTGGTGGTGGTGCTCCATGAATTGGTGGAGGCGGGGGAGGTGGGGCTCTAGACATTGGAGGAGGTGGAGGTGGAGGTGGGGCTCCTCTTGATGGAGGAAGAGGTGGCGGTGGAGGAGGTGGGGGCAGTGGAACTCTACTAAAAGGAGGTGGTGGTGGTGGTGGTGGTGGTGGTGGTGGTGGTGGTGGAGCTTTACTAAAAGGTGGTGGTGGCGGTGGCGGTGGCGGTGGGGGAGCTCTACTAAAAGGAGGTGGAGGTGGAGGTGGAGGTGGCGGTGGAGCTCTACTAAAAGGAAGGGGAGGTGGGGGAAGTGGAGCTTTACTAACAGTAGATGGAGGTTGCAGTGCTGGAGCATTACTAAAAAGAGGTACAAGTGGGGGTGGTGGAGCTCTACTTAAAGGAGATGGAGGTAAGGGAGGCGTCGGTGGCGAAACACCACTTGAAGGAAATGGTGCTTCATGTGATGCAGTTGGAGGTGGTGGGGGAGGAAGGGGTGTAGCCCTATGTGTGGAAGACGTTAGAGGAGGGGGAGGCGGAGGATGAGGAATGGATGGAACTCCGTACTTTGGAGGAGGTTCTGGTGGTGGAGGAGGAGGAGGACGTGGAGGTGCAACTGTACTAAGCACTTCATAAACTTTTGATGTAATTTCATTGCTTGCAAAGGGAAGAGGAGGTGGAGAAGGAGGTAAAGAACCACTAGTCTCTCCAACTATGGAAACTGATGAATACACGGACTTCCAAGGGGGTGGAGGAGGTAAGAAGCTTCCTTTATTTTGCTTAGCATATGGAGGTGGAGGTGGAGGTGGAGGCGGAGGTGGAGGTGGAGGGTAAGTAGGAGAAGTTGGCTGCAAATTCACCCCTACTTTTTGTCTAGTAAATGATGTTAGTGCAGCGGATACCTTTCCACCCAAAGAGGAAGATGAAGATACTAGCAGAGACGAAGGGACTCGAGGTGATACATCATCCTGTAATGATAAGGGTTCAAAAACATGTAAAGAAGAGTTTCTAGCATGATGTGGAGGTGGAGGTGGAGGTGAAGGTGGAGGGGGAGGGGGAGGGGGAGGAGGTCGTAGCACTTGCTCTGAGATCAGTGGTGGTGCTTGAGTAGATGACTGAAGAGATGTCTCTTTAACTGACAGTAATGATGATGGTGGGCAGTTTGCGTCTATTTCTGCTATGTAGTCTGATGATTTTGAAGTTTCCACCTTACGACTTCTCAGATCATTTTTCATGTCAATAGAAACAACTGCTGCATTGACAACAGGAGCAGAAGCAGACCTTACTTTGACATCTTCCATTTTCTCCTTTGGCGTGGTAACACTTGACAGTGCAGCTGGTGCACTATTATACCTTGAAGGTGGATATGAGACATGCAATGAATTTGTGTAAGAACCCTTGTTAGGAGGAATCCACCTAGTTACTGCATTCGGCTTTGCTTGTTTTGCCTGAACACCTTGTGGTTCTTGCTGTTTAATTTTTTGCTTTGCTGCAACTGTATCTCCCACTAGCTTTGAGTTTGATGGAAGTTGTTTCTTTGTAGCAGAGGGGAGTAGTTTACCAGATTTTTGTCTAGAAAGATCAGGCATCTGCTGCCCTGCCTTGGACTCTAATTCCTTTTCTGTTGCCTTGTTATCTTCATCATATATGTTTTGCATAACTTTCAATTCCCAGTGTACATCCACAGTGACTTCCTTTGCTTCCATAGTTTTCATCATATCAGAAGTGACTGCAGTGGAAGTTGACTTAATTTCTCCATCATCCACAGCAATGTCCTTCACTGCAAGAGGATCTGAATCCACCCTCTCATCGAGCTTGTACTTCACATCATCAACAGAGATGTCTTTCACCGCATTAATACCAGAATCCATCCTTCCAACCTGTTTGTGAATCCCATCATCTGGCGTACAATCCTGAAAAGTATGTGGATCCAACTCCTCCTTCCAAACCTCTTTATGATTTTCATCATCTACTGCATTGTCATGAAAAGCATGAGAATCATACTCCCCCTTACCTTCCTGTGCATCAATTACATTGCTGAAGATCTCTTCCACTTCATAGAATTCCTCAGGCGAAGCACTTTCCGTCTCAGCACTTTCCGTCTCATTTGCATCTTCACTCACCGTGACTGTGGTTTGATTAGGTATAACAGCATCAGCGTCCAAAAAAAGCACCTGATACAGATATGAGTATGTGTTCAACTCCGACTGCTTCAGAAAATGGCTTTCACGGAAGAATAACAATAATTTACCTCTGCTTTAAAGTCCTTGGGAAATTGATCCTTTGCATCCCACAAAATATCAATTTCATCACGGCTCAGCATCAATATATTTGACCGCACAAATGCAGTATGGAACATAACTCTAAACATCATCTCCTCATGAATAAAATCTTCATTTAAATGTATGCACTCAAGAACAACATCCCCTTGAACACGACAATGGATATCTATTTTCACGAGCATACATTCTGCCTGTGATTAAAATTTATTAAGAGGACATTCTATCTAATTAATTCACAATTCAGTATCAATAGTGAATTTATACAGCACCTGTAGGTAATGGCGAACATGCTTTTTGGTTATTGAAGTTGAAAATAGAAGCTTTGAACTTCTATTGGCAGGTTTTGAAGGGTCCTGACCATAAACACGTACAACAGGCCTGCAACCTTTTCCATCATCAAATAATGGAAGGACTCTAAGAATCAGACAATCCAAATACAAGGGTGTTTCTGATGGAGGCCACTCAGAACCCAAATTTCTCCTGGCAATATACTGAAGATATCTGAACTGAGAAGGCTGTGGGTTCAAAGGAGATAAAAGGTGGAGAAGTTCTCTGGGAGCTTGCTTGTAGACCATTTCAAGAGTCTTCTGCTCCCCATTGTACTGTTTCCGGTATAATAGAAGACCTGCTAGCATAAATGCCAGTACGGGCCAACCTCCCTTTTCACAGTGCATCAAAAGCACATTTTGTTGCCCCTCCAAAGACAACCAGCTTTCACTTGATCGAAGGAAGTGATGGATCATCTCCAAAGGCAGAAGGGGACAACCCTCAAATTGCCGAGGGTACTCCATGACTGTCATGTCATACTGAGATAATATGTCTGAAATTTGGCTACGCCTCTCCCCTTCTCTGAAGTTGAACACCATGAAAGAAGCATCTGGAAAGTGATCCTGTAGCTGAGCTACAATTCCCCCCGTATAAACTCTGTACTCATCTTCTTCCATGACATCCGTGGAGAAGCAACAATCAAAAACTGCAATAAGGCATTAACAGAGAAGAACGGTCAAATATTATGCTAAAGACACTTTTTAATAAAGAAGTTAGAAAACTTATTCTCAACTTCAATATCTGTGTTTTCATTTTAATAAAGAAGTTAGAAAAACTAAAGACACTAAGCGCAATGGAGATGAATTTGTTACACAGAAGTTTAAGAAGATCAAGCATAGACAATTACCATCTTTACTACAACGTATAAAAAAAAAAAAAAAGCAACTGTTGCAAGCCATAAATATAATGTCTTAAAGGACAACAGTCTCAGTTAAAAAAATCTTCCATAGTTCTTCAACTAGCAATCCTCAATTGATGAATGACCACTGTGACTCAGATACTGCTTTGTTTTTCTCTGTTATGATACACAGGAGTATTTCCTAGTAGAAGCAGCAAGAGAGAAAAGAAAAAGTTGAAGTTCAAAAAAGTCGACATTGTTGTAACACATTACGAAAGGCATTGTTCCAAAATGATATTAAAGTTTAATAATTTGGCCTCTAAACGTTAAATGAATCCTAAAAGCTACAAATTCAGCAGTCCCGTAACTTCATATAGAGGTGAAAAAGCAATGGCTCAAATGCTTCCGGTTTTGCAATTGGTCATGCATTCATGAGTTCAATTAAGCCAAATAAATAAATAAAAGAATTAAAAAAAAACATTTAGGAAAAAGTAAAGAGAGACGAAAATAGAAAGGAAGCATACCATAAACTCTCTCGGAGATCTCCAGAAGCCGATCCGGTGGCTTCCGGTAGAAGAACCTTCTGAACAGCGCCATCTGATGGCGCTGTTTCTACCCCGATCGGATCCAAACCGGTAATTGGATTGGGCACCACAAAGATCAAAACTTTGTGTCCTAAAAAAGTGGCGCAGCAGATCTTGCAATGACCCAATTCGATCAAAGCCCAATAGAACCCAGAAATGCTCACTTCAGAGGGATAGAGCAAAAGCACAAGTGGAATTCAGGAAGAGGCAGCAAGCTGGTGATCCAATGGAAAGCTGAACAACCAGAGATGGAGAAGGTGGAAAATAGATACAATAGTCAAAGAATTGAATTCCAAAAAGGGAAGGGGAAGATAAAATAAAATAAAAAAATAAAAAAAGAGAATGAGAGGTAGAATTGTAGAAGGAAAAATTGAAGTGAAGTAGGAGTACGTGTATGAAATAAAATTCAAAAAGGTAAATTATTTTTCTGACAAAAAAGGAAGTGAATTTGGAAGAAAATATGGATGGATTATTAGAAAGAAAAGGAAGAGAATGGGATGGGATTGAAGATAGAGAGGGGGGAAGGGGAAGAAAGAAGCGTAGTGGACTGAAAAGGAGAATACTCCTTAGAGCTTAGAAGTTAGACCTGTCTCTCTCTCTGTCTCGATGTCTCTCTCTGTCTGCAACGACAACAAATTTTGGGCAGGCTAGCGAGCTGGGGTTGATGGTACAAATTCTACGTGGTTCGCAACGTGGCAAATACCATGAACATTATATAGAGAAGGAGAGTTTAATTTTTGTCCACTGTTTATTGTTACAGTGTAAAAAAATTTTACATTATCATCTAATTATATATTATTAAATTATTAAAAAAATTTAACTATCACAATAATTATTTAAAAAATTTAACTCTTTTAATGATGTGTCAATACATGATTGGATGACAGTATAAAAAAACTTTACACTAACAATGAATTGAAATTAAATTTAAAAAAAATTTATGGTGAAATTCAATAATATGTTAATAGATTATTAAAATAATTAAATTTTTTAAATAATTATTACATAGTTAAATTTATTTAATAATTTTTAAAAATATAATTAGATGACATATAGTATAAAAAAATTTATATTGATAGCAAATTAAAAACAATTTATATATATATGGTTTAAATAAATTTTTGGTCTTTATAGTTTACACTTATTTTGATTTTAGTTCTTATACTTTTTTTCTTTGTAAACTAATCCTCGTACTTACAATCGTTTGTAAAATAGTCCTTACTATTAGTTTCGGTTATAACACCATTAGTTTATAGTCTTTATAGTTTTTTATTTTTTTTAATTTTGCTTCCTATAATTTTTTAATTTAGTTCCTATAATTTTTTTTTATTTTTAATTTGATTTCTCACATCATAACGAGTCTAACGGTAGTGACCATTTTACAAACGATTGTAAGTATAAGACTGATTTACAATGAAAAAAAAGTATATGAACTAAAATCAAAATAAGTATAAACTATATGATCAAAAGTTTAAAATTTTAATTTTGATTTATTATAAGTATAAAGAAACTTTACACTATTATCTAATAATGTGTTGGTACATTATTAAAAAAGTTTAAAAAAAATAAGTACTTATTATGATAGTCAAATAAGAGTGAATCAAAATAAAATTCTATTATTAAAAGAGTTAGATAGTTGTTATAAAAGTTAAATTATTTTAATAATTTAATAATACATGATTAGATGATAATATAAAAAAGTTATTTTTTAAAATATACGTTGAAGAAATTATAGTTAAAGTGTTAATTTGAAAATTTTCTCAAAAAATATCCTTATCATATAATCTAAAAAGATATGCTCATTTTAAGAGAATGTTTTTATAATGAATTATTGAAATTTTTGTTTTTATAACCTAAAATGAATTATTGACCTTGTCAATTAGAACTATCATTTTCTTTAACTTTAATCATAATGTATTTTATTTTTTAGTACTACTATAAATAGGGTATAGATAATGAAAGATTACATATATAAAGAACATAAAAAAAATTAAGTAGGCACTACTTATTATAAATATTTTATTTAACATTAAACATATGTAAATATGTATAAATTATGTTATAAATATCTTTTAAAATATATTTACACATGTTAATTATTAAATAGAATATTTATATAAACATTTTATACTTACAAATTTATGGACAACATAATACGCATTGAATGATGTAATATAAGGATAATCTTATGCGGATGTATAGAGTATAAAATAATAATAATAATAATAAAAAGAGAACTATGTGAGTGTGAATAACGGGGTAAGGTCAGCGTCTCATATGCATGTGCCACCCTCTTTTTGCAGTTAACTGAAAATTTTAAAGATTGAGGTTACCAAGGGAAGTGGAAACGGTAGATGGAAAGAGCAAGAGAGAGGATAACACACAAACACTTCAATTTCGATTTAACAGTTGGGCTTCTATGGCATGAGGCATCCATGATTTAGGGTTTTGTTAGGTTCATTAAATGGTTTTTTGTTTTTTTTAAATCTGTCAATCAAATATCTTTCTTCTTATTAACAATAGTTTGTTTAAATGATAAGCTTGAATTGCATTGAAATTATGAATATCTTGATCTTAAAATAGGACAACCTAGCCCTTTCTCAAGAAAACATTCCTTGACCACATGTGGTAACACCAACAAGTAAGAGTTTAATAACTGGAAAAAAAAAAGTAACTTAAAAAAATTATTAAAGAATATTCTTTGAATGTTAAAATTATGTAATTGAATTTTGATTCTTATATCAAAATCCAAAAAATGTTTGTGATTATCCCAAAATTAATGAAATAAAAGATACAATAGAGCTATGGCAATTATTGTATGAGGCATAATTATAAAAACAAGACTAGACCAATTGATGGACCAGAGAACTGGTCAAGTAACTGGTCCGGATGATTAGTTTGATTGGGTATGTTTCAGACCCGGTCCGACCTTGTCTGACTCAACTAATTTTGACTGTAAATCGGTAACCTACCCTATAAAACTAGTGAATCGGCCGTGTCATTAAATTAAAAAAAATTCTTAAACTTTGGAAAGTCATAATTTTTGACTCATTTTGTTCGAATTAGACTAATTATATGTCCATTTCATATAACTTCTCGAGATCTATACCATATTTGTCGTAATTTTAAAAAAATATTATTTTATGAGTTATGAGCATTTTAATAAAAATATTAAGGTTTTTTTAATTAAGGGTTAAACTTTTCTTTCTTTAAAAGTCATCATTTATTTCAAAATAAAAATATTTTAGTTGACTATAATGATAAATATCATCATATGTAATGTGTGTGTATATATATATATATATGTATTTAAATATTTATTTAATTTTATGTAATTCAACTAGTGACTCACTGGTTGAACCAGTGACCTATTAACTTAGTACCTTAACCGAGTCGACTACCGATCCAAATTTAATAACTATGGTATGAGGTCTACCCAATGCTAAATGCAAATGAGCATAATAGAGCAATATGGATATCATGAGCTATCCTGTAATAAACCTATTTGTTGCATGAACTTGTAGATTTCATCTTTACAAACTCATTGTAACTCAACGTCTGTTTGGATAAGACATTGCATAAACTCATTTTTATAAACTTGATTTTGTTGAAAATTTAGGTTTATAATAAAGTGATTTATGTTATGAAATGTTTATGTAAAATTAAAATTTCATAGAATTAATGTTATTTGAATAATATTAATAAAAATTAAAGTAAACACCTATTTTAATTTTCAAAAGATTTAAGTTTCATTAACTTGGTCATTTAATAAATTTTTTTTATAAAATTAGTCTTTTTGAACAACCAATTGAATGTAAAAAAATTAACATTAAATGATGAATTTGATGTAAAAAATTAATATTATTTGACCATTTTAATGTATTCATCATTAAGAGACTTAACTAATGACACTTGTATTTTTAGTTGACTAAAATAAGTATTGACTCTAAAAATTATATTTGAATGTGTAATTATTAAAAAAAGTGTGAATTAATTTTTGGATAAATTGTAAGTAAGTTGATGTAAAAAAATTAACAATAAAATATATTATTTTAAAAATTGAAGATTATCTAATTATTATAAATAAATTTATTTTTTGGAATGTAATTACAATATTTTTTTAATTATTAAATTTCACTTAGTTAAAATGTTGTTAAAATAATAATGTAATATCAGATGATGAGGTTGTTTTCATCAATACATATATAACTGAAATTTTTTCATCATAAAGGATGAGGTTATTTCCATCCATACATATATAACTGAGATTTTTTCATCTTAGGATTGAGTGTTAGTTTAAAGTGTGCACACTTTTAATCAAGCTAAGATTAGTATTAAAATAAATATTTAACCCTTTAATATTATTATTCTCTACTTAATTTTAGCATTAAATACCGATATCATTTCATCATTTAATATTTTTGAAATAATCTAAAAATAATAAAAATTATCAATTTTTTTATTTACTTTCTTTATTTTTCCTATTTTTTATTTATCAGATTCTCTCTTCATTTTCTTTTTCTTTTTCCCATTTTCTTCTTTATTTTTTTTTCTCCTTATCACTTTCAAATTAAAAAAAAAATTATTTATACATACTATAACATGTTAATTGTAGTATATGGTTTGCTTTGCCCATAGTCTGCACAAAGTTAATTATATTAGTACTATAACATGTTTTAATATTGTAAAAAGACTTGGTCAGTATATTATAAAAAATTGTATAAACAGTTTGTATTAACTTTTTTAAAAATATAAGTATTTTTTTGAAATAATAAAAATATTTATTTTAAAAATTAAAAAATTTAAGCTTTTAAAAAAATACTTTATATGTAACAAAAATGTACATAAAATATTTTTTTAAAGCTTAAACTATTTAACTTTTAAAAAAATATTTTTATTATTTTACAAAAAATACTTTTATTTTTTAAAAAAATTAATACGTCCAAAAAATATGTAATATTAAAAGTATTTAAAAAAATAAAATAGTAGACATTACCATTAATAAATATCTCTCTAGTGTTTGAGCAGGAGAGATGCTGTGCAAAGGGAGAGAGAGAGAGAGTGGGGGAGTTGCGTTGTCGTTTAGGTTTGGCAATCCCGAAAAGTCTAGAATAGAAACATTGGGTCCAAAGATGCAGCTCTTTTCCCTTAGCATAGTAGCATTAGCAATCCCAACTTGACTTCACTGGATAAGACATAAGACATGCACGTTCATTTTGTACAAACACCTATCAACTTCAACTTTTCTCAGCTCCCTTGTCCCGACAATTATTATCAAACAAAAACACAAAACAAAGAAAATTCAAACCATCTTATTTTTGCACAGCAAATAATTTTCTACAATAAATTCAAACTTTTCAATTTTGTTATACAACTTACAACAATTAATCTTAAGAAGAAAAATAATAGAGAGATAAACAAATTTTAATTTTATGTAAATTTAAAGAAATATCAAATTTTATAATAAAGAAATTATATGCTTATTTTTGTTGTTCGTTAATTTTATTTTAGAACAAGCAATATTACTTAGCTCATTTTATGATATTTAGATCAATAAATCAGCACAATTGCACGTGGATGTATAAAAATAAGTGTTTATGTCACTCCTATTCTCAATTAAAAGAAAATTTTTTATTTTTACACTATATCCTTTTGTCGCTTTCATTGAATTTGGATTTTTTAAAATAAAATATACTCTATTTATTTCTCTAATAAATGTCCACAGTTAGTATGATTTAATAACTATGTATTAAACACTGTCAAAAAAAATAACAATGTATTATATTTTTAATAGTTATTTCATATAATATAATAATATTTTTTAAATCATGTGTGGATAAACTCGATTTACAAGCTAGATAGATAATCAGTAATTTATTCCTTTTTTTCATCATCACGTGTACTATTACTTTTAATTATTATTTAGTGTATATCATTTTCAATTGGGACTTGGGATGAGATAGACATTGACAGTACAAGGAGTTGTCTTTTAGCCGTTGGATTTAGGGACTGCATCATTGCCCACACGCTTCAGTGGTCAGCATCCGTGACTTATCCCGTGGTACTTACAGGACGCACAGCCAATAGGAATGCGCTGAGAAATAAGATGATTATATTAACACAAATTTACAACTCACGTATTTTTCACAATTGTAAGCCATTAAATAATATTTTGATTTCACTATAAAATTTTTAAATAATTTAAATTGTATACAATACTCGTCAAATTTTATACAAATATCATTTTTCATTACAATAATTTGTTTTTCCATTTTGGCCATGAGAAGTTAAGGTAATTTAACCAATGACATTCTTTATCTCAATATAATAAATTATAACTACTTATGTATGATATTGCATTTAGTAAAATAAAAATAATTGGAATTCTTGAATAAATACAGTCACTTGAATATAAGCACAGTTAATTCATATAAAATATCTCTTTCGTATTAATTAATTAATTAAAATGTTTGCAAGTCTCTATTAGAAAGGAGAATTGTTATTGTACCCTAATCTTTTTTTTAGATATGGATATTCTTAATAATTTGTAAAACATTTATTAAATGTTATTTTTGATAATAATTATTTAGAGTTCATAAAATATAATTAGCCACTAACAAATGTTTGACAACTATTCAGATGTTAATATATATATATATATATAAATAAATATCAAACTAATCCCCTTAATCAAGATTTTTAGTCCATATGTTTTTATTATGCATTCATTTTAGTTCATATTATTTTGGTTACAAAGGAAGTTTGACCTAATGTGCAGACGAAGAAGGTAGGCTAAAGTAAAGAGAAAATAACTTCAATAAGGATCAGATTTGGTCCCATAATCGCCACTTGAGGCCTTAAATTGAGGCTCTTGGACTAATTCATACTTTCTTAATTTGTTCATTTTAATCATTCAATTTAATTAAAAATTATATTCAATGTTGCCCTTATAGTAAAATCCAACTAAATTCTTTTGTTATATATGACTTGTCATGTTAATTTTTCTATCGACTATTTTTACATCAATAATTATTTGATCTGTCACTATTTAATAAAATAATATTGATGCAAGATTACCATAAGGACAACATTGAATATAAATGATAAATTAAGGAATTAAAATGAACAAGTTGAAAAAATAATGATTTAAACAAACACAGGCTAAAAATATATGTATAAAAAATTAATTGAGCCTAAAATAAAAGATCTCAGAGCTTAAATAGGGGTGGTTTTGAGTGATATTATTGACATTTTTTTTTACAAATTATGTGTAAATTTTGATGTGGTTGTGGCTATGCGTGAGGGTGATTCAGTTGATCGTGCGGTTGTCCAAGAAGGCAAACATGGCTCATCCTCATACACACTAGAAATAGGCCTCTACTCTCTCTAGTGTGGAGAATCCATGCTAAAGTCAGTGAAATGTTCCATGACGAGAGAAAGTAAGCAAATGATAGGGGCAACATGAATAATTACTTATTTTAATAAGTTATTAAAGTTAATTAATACTTAATTAATTATACATAATTTACTTAAAATAATTAAGAATATTAATACCACCAATTATAAATCATAAGAAGAAGAAAAAACATCCTTAACTTTTTTACACGCTACTAATAAATGAAGGGTTGAGAGGTGTGGGTTGGCGTGTGGGTCTGCTCATTGCATCTCTCACCGCGAAAGGAAGGCACCAATCGCTGCGTGAATGCGTGATCTTCTGTTTCTGACGTTTGTGCCGCCTTAGGTTCGGAAGAATGGAAGATAATGTGTCAATAGGAAAGGACACACAGCTCAAGTATCTGAGTACGTGGAAGTATGTGACTATTGAAGCTCTCCCATAATCTTATACATGTTTGCAACTAGATAATGCTTTTTTAAATTTTAACACTTTAAAAAAAAAATGTAAGATCCTTTAAAAAAAAAATGTAAGAATGATTATTATTGATGACAAATTTTATGATTTAAATTTTGAAAATACTTAAGTACGTAAGTGTTTGGTGCTTTCCCCCCCTGTAATAAGTGTTTAATACTTTGTTAGTAATATTTGTTGGAACAAAATTATTGTAGAATAAAAACAAATAAAAATTATAAAACACACAAAAGTAACGTGGTTCAGTTATTTGCTTAAGTTCACCCAATCAAATTCTTTACTAATCAAATCAAATAACAAGCATTCTAAGTCTCACTTTTACAAAATAAAATCTCAATTACACCCAATTTTTATTCACAATAATTTTCTCACGCATAAATAAATATTTTAAAGACAATGTGCCACTCAACTTAATTTTTCTAGTCATAGTCAAACACATAGGTCCAACAAATATTTCCTTTTTCTATTTGGAGTTTCATGTGTCCAATCAACATTTCATTTTTCTATTTGGAATTCTATGAGTCCAACCAATCATTCTACAATTTAAGTAAAAATAAATAAATAATAAGTAATAAATAATGAAAGTATGAAAATTTATTTATTTTAATATGGATTTTTTTAAATAAAAAGATTAGTGAAATGTAAGAACTCTTTTAAGAAAAAGAATATGAAAGAAGTGTGAATTAAAAATATTAAAATATTTTTTTTAAAAAACCACATATATTTCAAATTAAATTCTTAAAAATTAATTGATTTGTAGGTGAGTACATAATTAGTTGAATTATAATTCATAGTCTAATACTTTCAAGATTAAAGCCCAAAGTTTAGTTTATTTCAAATATTACCCAATATCCTATCAGTTACACCTTTTCAAGGAATTATTCTAGGCAAACTCATTATTTTCTGAAAAAATTATTATCTTTCCTCACTTTTCATTACTTCATGATCAGAATAATAGAATTTTTTTAAGTAATATTAAACATATTTACACTCTCCCACTACTCACATATATATTTACTTAATAACATTCTAAATTTACTGTAAATCTTTTTAAATGATTAAATTTTATACATATACCTATGTGCATTTCTCTTTTTGTTTTGGACTAAAATGCCGCAGGGTTAGGACTTGGGAAGAGGGGGGGGGGGGGAGTGGAGGCTAAGAATTCTTTCACTTTGTTGGTAGATTGTAATGACACACTTCACTTCATGCGAGGTAAAACAAATAATTTGCGATATCACGTGTACCGCAGGTGTCGTGCATTAGGGAATAAGAAAGCAAGCCAGTAAATATATGTATAGTGAGAGTGTTTGTGTTTGTGTTTGTGGAAAATCATGTGGTGACCAATTTAATCACAGGGTTGCTCAGCAATCCCCATTGAATGTCTCTTGCAATCAAAGGTACCTTATGGTCCAAGGAATCACAGGCCTGTCTCCATTCCCCCTGTAGCTCTGTACATTGCCATGTGATATTTGGTCAACACTGGAGAAAAGTCAGCAAAATCAACCGTGAGATGATGCTTATGTCAAGTGGGGTCCACGAAATTAATGATAGTAACCACTCTGTGCTGTGCAACACTGTCTGAGGAAGCATATATGATCCAATGGGGAGGATGATGGGAGTACGTAGGAGAGTTTGGGATTCTGGATTCGCATGTGAAGATCGAAGTGAACTTTCCAGTTCCCAACACTTTCAGAGAAACACCCAACAGTGTCTCCTTTATGGACCTCCTTTTTTTTTTTTTTTTTTACATTCCTTTATGGACCTCTTTAATCATATCATGAAAAAGTTATAAATTTTAACCAAAAATGTTATAAATTGAGTTATTTAATATGCTACTTTTTATAATTTTTTTAATCTAAATTTGTATAAAAATAGAAAATACTAAAATTTCTAATATCTCGATTCATATCATACAGATTTTTTTGCTTTGCACTTTTGTGGTGGAAAATATTCCACGTGAAAGCAAAAGCCCCTCTTATATTTGTCTGATCGATTATGTTATGGTATGAGACATCAATTTAGCTACAATGGAGTGATCAGGCTGTGGCCCAATCATATAGCGGTTAAAAACAATTATCTGCCTCTTGACTGATATGGATTATCAATGATAAGAAGTATGTATAGATCAATGTCCTTTTATTTAGGGTTGAAGCCAACTAAGGAGAATTGAAAGAGATATGCTATGAAACAATGATATTCTCAGACTGCTACTTTATATTACTTTTATATTTTTTAGGATAGGTATCAACTTATACTTATCTAACTAGTTATTATTATTAATCGACCAAAAAAAAATATAGTTATTATTATTTTGTGTTGATGAGTTTTTATCATTGTTTAGAAGTTTAATTATTAACACATTTCAAAAGTTATTATCAACACATATAGTAAATAGCTAGTAAAATAAATATAAGTTACTACCTAGTTACCTATTGTAAGAAAAGGTAAATGAAAGTGATGCCATCCTATGATATGTTGTCCATAAATTGTGTTTTTCCTTTAAAATAGTGCTTAAAGTTTTAAAAAAATATCGAAGTTTCAAATTTTTAATACTGATTATTTAATTCAGTGATTTCATTAAATTTGCTTTCTTGGTTTGTATAGGAAGATTAACATTTCTTTTTTAAATTGCAAGATGGACAGGCAGCTGGTAGTTGCTTTATAATTCATGTATGGGCTACTGCATCAACGTGCTGAAGACCAAAAGTTAAGAGTCTTAAGACTAACCATTTTAGATCATTAATAAAATTAGGTTTAGCCTATAACTAACTATTTTTAGAAGATTAACTTATAAAACCAGTACGTTGTCTCCTTCAAAACGAAGGTGACAAACCCTCACCAAGAAAAAAAAAAAAAAGAAAGTGAAAAATTTAATGATGAGTTTACACGAAAATTGTATAATTTAAAATTTAAAATTTAAAATTTATCGGATTGGTTATGTAATAATGGAAAGCATATCCCATAATAACAAGAAGGGAGTTCAAGCAATGAAGAAAAATCTAATTAAGGTTGAAAGCCCAGAATCCCATACAAATTACAATACAAGGGCTCCAAGTGATATTTTTTTTTCCCAGTGACAGTGGCATCTATGCCCACTGGTCCCTCTCTCACTTTCATCATCACAGTGATGTACCCATCTGTAAAACTGACAACTACAAAGATACACAATCATTCCAAGGTTTTGCCTCTATCCGTTTGCCTTAATACTCTATAACTTTGTGGACAAAATAATAATAATCTCATATACCTAAGAAAATGCATATCTGATATTTTGTCCAATTCTAATGTCCTCTTTCACCGATGTTAGCTCATTAATGACCATTTTGATTGACAATGACGAAGTTGGAACCAATTCCTTGTACATTATGCGCATCATCTTCCAGCATATTTTCCCTGCATGCCTCTATTTGGATTTTGGATCACCACGACAAAAGCCTAAAACAAGGGTTAGCAGGTTCTAGTCCAGGGCTAGGTTGTGGTTGCTTGTGGTTATCGTAATTAGAATTTATGATTTTCTTTACTCAAATTTATATCCATTCCAACCACTTAGGCTACAATTAAACGATAGTGGTGGTTGCTAGGCAGAATAAAGCAAACTTATGCTCATATAGCAAAGATTGGACCTTATGGCGAAGTAATTCAGAGATGTTTTAGGTGCTAGACATTTATCCTAATTTCATGATTGTGTTTAGAATTGAAAAAATGGGATCTGAATTTATTTGTAAATTAAATTATACATGGAATGTTGAAAAAAAAGAAATGATTTAATTTTTTAAATTTGTTTAATTGTTTAGATTTAAAAATTTTGTCAAATTTGATGAGATTTGTTAAGATTTGATTTAATTTTAATTATTTATATTGACTATTTTACTTTTACTAAGTTTTTTATTTATTTTACTTCAATAACTTAACTAATAATTTACAATGATATAAGGATAAAATAATAAAATAAAATAAAATCAGTTCTTTTTTTAATGAGTTCTAAATATAAGAATTGATTTTCAAACCAATTTAAATTTAATTTTTTATAATAATTTCCAACTATAATTTTTTTAAAAAAATTAAATCAATTCACTTTTATTTTTAATTAATTTCAAACACAAATTATGACAAATGAGTTCAATGGAATTCCAATGTGTTTCTGCTCATCACGATCAATTCAAGTAGACATTATGTTAAATAAGGTGCATTACGAGAAAATTTTAATATACACAAATGGTTTCTAAACTTGAGATAAAATTAGAGAAGTATTTTTTCATAAATTTTGTGCCCTAATTTTTTTTTAAAAATAAATGCAGGGTAACTCAGATTCTGTCTACTTTAATTGACATCACTTTTATCAACCAGTCATGTTATGCACCTGTTTCCTCCATAGGGGAGACTTATTAATATTGAATTTTGTCGTACCTCAAACATTTTTAAGGTGTAAGCGTCTCCACCTCATGGGTTCACATTCAATTCCGAATATTGCAAAATATATATGCCCCTCTATATGATATTTAAGAAGAATTTTGTCAAAAAAGAAACAGATTATTATGCAAAGATATAATAGTGTAACTCAAGGAGTTGGTATGGTAGGTAAGGAGGTGTGTACCTTACTTTTACTATTTAAGTTTGAATATTGTGACAATAATTAGAATAGTTAATTCTTTTAAATATGTAAATATTCATCAAAAAATATTTTTATTATACAACTAAAAATATAAAGTAAATATTTATTTTAGTCTTTTAAAAATGTAAGTATCATTAGTTAAAACATCTAATTAATAATGAATATATTAAAATTATCTATAAATGTCAAATTTTGACATTAAATTAGTCATTTGCTTAGTCTTTTAATATTATTTTTTATATTAAATTGATAATTTAGAAGAACTAATTTCTTATTAAAAATTATTAAATGATCAAAATGATGACATATATTTTTAGAGAATCAAAATGTATGTGCACTCAAAATTATATATAATAATAGTATAAAATGTGGGAGGTTTTTTTTATTCCTCCCATGTATATTAGAAATGGTTTTAACTTTCATGTCCTAGATCCCAAACGATTTCTCTAATACTACTCATTCCTTCATAGTAGAAGAGGTTTTAACTTTCATGTCCTAGATCCCAAACTCATGTCTTATTAAATTAGTTGGCCACTAATTTGCATTGGTCATAGTAGAAGAGGCTTAGTTACCTTAAGTATTTTATTTTGAGTTTTATCATTGGGATAATATGTATAGAAAAAATATAGTTTGGAGAGGTTCCCACTTCATACATTTGACCGTACTTTATGAAATTAGTCTCTCACTTCTAGACATAGAAATACTTAGTTTACACCAAAAGTTGGTTGGACTTAAAAGTTAAGGAGGTATATCTTTTTGTTTTTGACTATTTGGATTCAAACTTTGATTCAGCGTATAAGAAAATTAATATTCCTAAATATACCTAGTTGATGTGGGAGACACTATAAGAATTTTGAGGAAGAGACTCGTGAGGCGTTGGGAGGGAAGAGAAGATCCAAATCCAACTGTGAGGCAGGCACTTGGGCTACTGTCTTAGTAAGTTGTTCGTTGTTTTCGGCTGAAACTGAAACGAATGGATGCATAGAACTTTGGTTGGCCCGAGCCTTGGAGAACCATAAAGGCTCAGTATATTCTTGTTCTTTTTCTTCAATTATTGTCTTATATTTTCTTTTATTGTAATAACAATAAAACATATGAAGTTTAATATTGTGTCTGTTATAATTTGTATATACTATTTATTTTTTAGATAGTGTTGTTGTAATGCATATAATAGTATTTACATAGAACAGAATAAATATAATAAACACTAAATATTAAACTTGGTATGTGAATCACCTCTCAAGCCTTAAGACGGGAACATGATTGTTGAGCCAAAAGCCCACGATCATGTAAAGTATCTGTACATCTGTATATCTATATTTAGATTTTTAAAACAAATTAAATTATGTTTAAAAATTATAAATTTCATACGAAAATTTCAATACTTGAAACTGCAATCCAAAAAAAAATTTCATAAAATTCCCATTTTCGTTATGTGTCTCCATTTTTATTATCAGTCTTATATTTCATCATTTTCAACATGTCTTTGTAAGAGTGTTTCCTTTTATGATTAACATACCAAAACTAAATAGTATTGTTAATTGACTATCAAGTAGACTTTTTGTGTGGGTACAAAGTGAACTTTCAATTAAACGAAAAGCAAAAGCTAAGCATTCATTAAAATGTAATTTTTCATATATTAATAAAATCCTCACGGCTTATAATTGTATAAAATTTTGGATTCCCTCAAATGTTATCACTTTTTACATAAAAACTCAAAAGTAGATAAAAGAAGCTCAGAATATTTTAGTTTAACAAAACTTCCTGCTAACAACAGTTTGTATACATCAGTGCAATGGCATGTCCCAGCTTATTAAGTATTAACTATATTAGCATTGTAGGATGTTGAGCGTGCTTGGAATGAATATAGTGATTATTCAGAAAAGCAATTACCTGCTATCTCAACAAGGATGAAAACTGAAAGGTGATATTTTTGAACTGTGGACCAACAAATGAAGCAGTAGAAATTTGGAGATTATGGCATTATGCAAAAATGGGCTCCTTGCTTACTAGGAAGCTCCTTTCCTTGATAGAGAAATTACTATATCTGGTTCTTCTGAAGCCAAAAAAAACAGGGGAAAATGGTGACTAGACTATATATCTTAAAGCCAGTCACGACAGATCAAATATATATACATTGCTGGATGAGACTTGCAAGTAGATAACGATTAGCAAAGGCAAGAGGGAGGAGTTTAGATCATACATAAATAAATTCTTATCTATATAATTGACCAAAAATAGAGAACCCACAGTAAAAAACCTTTCTTTTCTTTTCCCTGACATTCAGATTTCTATAAAATGAAACCTGAAAGGGCTACATTCCTCATCGTTTTGAGTTTCCCAGCTTCTAGGTAGCAACTCATGCTGCTGGATACCATGTCTTTGTACGATCCTGATGTTCATTTGTTGCTTTCATCATTCTCACAGCAGTGCGCTTGGAGAATGGAAATGCTCTTCTCAGAAGGACTTCTTATATCATTTTGATCTGATGTTTGACGTCTGTATCCTTTGTGAATAAAAATCCTTGCAATTACTTCCCATGCTTCTTACCTGCAATCCAGGGATCACACATTAAAAAGAAATGTCATGCTAACATTCTTCTTTAGAGTGGTTTCATTAATGGCTCCTGAACTGATTAGCTTTGGAGTAGCATAGTTCCTTTTTTAATGATTTCAAGAAGTTTAAGAACAAAAACGAGGGAGAAAAGATAGGACAGTAACACAACCAATTGCTTCTTTTTAATGTAACTGTCTACTTGATATTTCTGTTATACCTCTCTGAAACCATGATCTTCGGACAGTGCACCGGATGTGACGCTCATGTCTTTCTAAGAGCTCGTCAACTGTGTGCATTTGAGATAGTAGGGGTCCTGAAAAATCAACCTTTTCTCCTTGATCCTGATAACTCTGTAAGGAGTGAAATAAATAAATAAGAATCATGTCTAGGCAAGGAAGGACACATAAATTGCATAGTTTGGCTTCTGATCTAAGAAGCAAAGTAAGGTAAACTAATTACTACCAAAAAGAAAATAATGTAAAAACAATATATGATTATCTATAAGCTTCAAATGGGTCCCTAGTCTCTGCTATTGGCCTAAACCTATGACAAAGAAATTTTTTTTTTGAAGAAATCAATTACTTTATCGAAGTAGGATATTAGTTAATTGAATTATCACCTAAGGCAGAAATTAAGTTTTTTACAATTCACTTGTCTCAAACAATGCCAATATTTCAACAAAATTTGAATTTCCTCTTTGCATTTTAAAAATCAAAATAATTCCCTATATCATCACAAGTTCCAAATTTTCTCTTTCAAATAGCATCCCATATCAATCTCCATATATGGAAACAGAATAATATTTAGAAAGAGGCATAGCTTCATCTCTCAGTAGATGATATCTCATGTTTATTACCATATCAATGAATCAGGCAAACTTACAAACTTACCAGGTTACTTCTCTTGGATAATGAATCTTCTTTATGATAAAGAGCCATAGACAGTTCTTGTGAGTGGTATTCATCAGAAGTATCAAATGAATCTGGGCGGTCAAACTTACTCCATTGATTTTGCATTGCAAGCTTAGAAATTTCAAGTAGGTCATGGCCCCTAGAGTTGGTGCGTCCCCCACAAAATTCCTTATTTTCATGGTTTCTGGAGTCAGAATTATTCCTTGAATTTACTGTAGAAGTTTCTAATGAATTAAATATATGTCCTCTTGAAATAGATCTACAATGGGATCTCATTGAAGTGTCATCTTTACGCCTTTTAGCCCATGCAAAGCCACTTGATTTTGAAACTTGTAATGGTCCAGGAAAGGGAATATCTACTTGAGATGCATTCTTCATATAGGAAGCATCTTCTGGTTTACCAGGAGATGACTTTGGTGCCTCCTCACCTATGTTAGTGTTCTCTTCTTTAAGGATGTGGACAGATGTACCACCGACCTTTTGGGAAGTTTGAGTTTGACTTGTCAAATCCTGTAAGAGAAGAATAAGATGTTAGCGCGAATTATTTTTTGGTAATTAGACCATTCCTGTAAATCAGTATGCATGCACATAAGAAGAAACACAATGATGCAAGAAGATAGAAAGCAAGATAGACCTCTGCTGGGGCTAATTTACTGAGTCCTAGTGGCTTTCTTGATGGTTTTCTTGTTTCAGGTCCACAAACTCGTCCACCAGTCTTTTTCCTGAAAGTTCATCACAATATGACTTCATGAAAAGACTACAAGTAATACCTGAAGATGGAAATTTTAAAGAATAAATTTTGTTCATTGTGCTCAATAATGTTGAAAGGTTCACGACTTTTTTTCCATTTTACAACCTTAAAGAGTCAGTTTGGTACCCTTAATATTTGGAGTGATAAATGCAGGGATGGGTTTTTCATACAATTTTTCATATAAAGCTTATCCTTGACTTTTTCACCCTTGTTGAAGGGGAACACCAAACTGACACTTAAAGATAAATCTCAACAAAACAATCCACTTCCAAAACCAGAGAGAGAGAGAGAGAGAGAGAAGAGAGATGGTTGATGTAAAACAGTATCGAGTATTCCAGTCTCCCTTGCAACTGGAATTAGTCCTTTTAATATGTTCATGTTTTTTTGACAAAAGCAACAAGATTTGTTTTTCCCATCTTCTGAAAACATATAGTTCTAGTCTCAATAGTTGACTTCCTTTCAATCAATTCATTGTTAATTTACTGCACAAGTATGTTTATTTCAAATGACTTTTGGAAGACAAAGAACCAATCCTAATCTCCCTGGCATTCAGATGCCAAAACGTAGACCCCAATCAAGTTTTTAAATAACAAAATAAAAATCAGTTTTCTAATGGATCATCTTATGAAATCCAAGTATGGTAGTAGACTCAACCAAGTGAATTGCACATGCAGATATTCTCTTTGGTTTGACCATACCAGATAAGAGGTAATCCAGTGCTAGAGACACCAGTTGATATGTCACAATCTTAACCTTTCTTTTCCAATAACTCTGCATAAAATAGACAGTGAAGATGATTTTCACCTTTTTGATTCCTCCTGGTGTTTTGCATCAATCTCCTTGCTAGGTGGGTATATTGGCAAGCTTGATGGGTCACATGCATAAGGTTTTGTTTTGAAATACTGAAAGTGTTGAGATTGTTGTATCAGAAGACTAGAAGAAGAGTCCAAAATCATATATCAATGCTTCACATAGTCATAAAGTTTGCAGATGCATGATGGACGGATTTGTGCCTAGGACTAATATCAGGAGGAAAAAAACGTGTGGATAAAAAAACATTGCTAAAAAAGTATTATCAAATTCAAAATGGACAAAGGCAATCAAGAGATAATTCAATACAGTAATTTGTTTTTCTGAGTATTTCCAATTGATCACTGAAAAATGAACCTTTCACCTTTCAGTAATTTTCAACAAATGCAAAACTAACACCTGTAAATTGACCTACCTCCAATGAGAGAGCAGATGAGGCAGTCCCACGTTTGTATGGTTCGACAGAAAGAAGAGTTTGTAGCAGATTTACACTAGTTGCAGGCAAATCTTTAAATGTCTCTTGGAGGCAACTATCATATGGTTGCTGTGGCTTAAACAAAGTTGCATGAGGAAGTCTGGTCTTTTTCCAGTATTCATCAGGTGGGGAGCCACAAAGCTTGAAGATTTTGTGCAATTGTTCAACCTGCACGTATAACAAAAATGAATTTAGAAGAGTTTCAAAAGAACAGTTAAAACGTAATATGGGATTTGTCATTTCCAGTTGATTCGTTTACTATCCATAAGCTGGTTAACATTCATGTAACTTTTAAGAAGTGATGCTGATGAGATTGAATCACTGCCTTCAATAAACAAAAGTAAGTGGCTTTCACATTCTTTGGTCTGATTCCATTCTCTACTGTATCCATGCCATAAAATAGTTAATCAATTTCAAATAGACCTATAGATAGATTGCGACAAAACCTCGTGCAATAGGTACGGGACCAAAATTTATACTGTTCAATTGTTTGCTGCAACTACATTGAATTAATTTTGAAATTTACAATGCAACTCAGATATAGTAATATAACAGAAATGGCGAATAAAAGCTCAAATCAGTTTGTAGGCATGACATATATTTAGGCTTGTCAATTTCTTAGAGAGGGAGAACAAAGAGTTGAGACTGATATACAGGTAAAATGCAGTGTAAGCCTTCTCTAAAAGAGCATGTGGTAAGGATGGCACAAACCACAGGCCACCGAAGCATCTGACCAAATTCTTATACATTAGCGAATATAATGAAAGCTTGTAATAGAGAAGTCTTTATATTAGGTTTGCTATTAGTCTAATAAGATCTATTCAACTTCCGGACTTAACACTAATATGCATCATCAGAGGGGAATCTGATTCTGAACACAAAATATTAAATGGGGAAGGAAAAAAGTCCATACATTTTGGAAAGGTTACTACCTCTGTTCTCCCCTGAAGTATAGGCTTCCCAACAAGTAGCTCTGCAAATACGCAGCCAACACTCCAGAGATCCACAGATGGACCATAATCTGTTGAACCGAGCAGAAGTTCTGGAGGACGGTACCATAAGGTGACAACACGACTGGTGAGGGGCTGCTTGCGCCCAGAATTGGAGAAGTTTGCCAATCCAAAATCTGCCACCTTTAATATCCCTTCATTATTCACCAGAAGATTTGATCCTTTGATGTCCCGGTGCATTACGCCCCGTGAGTGACAATGCTCAAGACCAGATAACAACTGTTTCATGTAGCATTTAATCTGCACAACAAAATAATTTCATCCATTTGATAAAGAAATAATCAAGACTAATAGCATCACTACAATTTTATCTCTTTTTTGTTTGCCTGAAATGTTCCAGTTATGATACCCACTTTTTCCCCCCCATTTAGAACTTGGTAACACAGAAGCCCGCCGTTATCACAAACAAGAAGTTTGGATGATCTAATCCCAATCAAAGCAAAGCAACAAACATGCAATATTCATCATGGGAAAGTTAAAATACCTGTGATTCACTAAACGTGATTTCTGGTCTAGACAAGAGCCCTGTAATGTCATGCTGCATGTACTCAAACACAAGGTATATGCTACACGACAATCTGGAAGTAATCAAACCCTCCAGTTTAATGATGTTTGGATGATCAAGCCTTCTAAGAATCAATATTTCTCGTGCCATAAACCTAACACTTTCAGGCTCAAAATTGTCAAACCGCACCTTCTTCAGAGCCACTATCTTCCCTGTCTCAAGGTCCCGCGCTCGGAAAACACTGCTGTATGTACCCTGCCCAATCTATTCATGCAGTTTGCAATTAAAAATGCCAATTGTCAGAGTGTCTTAGTAGAAAAAGCAGCATTTCATAGACAACTCAGAAAACCAATCAGGTAATAAATAATACTAAAACAAGTAAATTCAATAACAAGATTGAGAAATAAATATAAATCCTTGACTATTATCTCCCAATGGAATCAACTACAAGACAGAAACTTGAGAATAAATTTTCACTTCAGAATGCAACCCAGTTAATTAAATCATTAAAATAAAAATAAAAAAAAGAACTTGGAAAGGTTATTAATATTACGAACCTTGTCGAGTTTCTCAAATGCATCAGCTCGGAGAGGGACCCAACCATGAATGGCTTCACAGGCGACGGCGCTAAGCCAAGCAGGCCAACCCGCTGCCACTTGCTCCCCCTCCACATACTTTTGTAGATTCCCCAATCTGAAGCTCAAAGACTCACTTCCCCCATTTGAACTCGTCCTCCGCGACTCACCCACTGACTCAGTAGTAGTCTTCTTCTTCTTCTTCTTCGACTCAACCGAGTGGTCGATAGCAGGCGTCACAGACACTGACCGCTTCGAACTCACGCAGCCCATGCCTCACCTCACCTCACCTCACCTCATTTGGAAACTGCAGAACATCAGCATCAGCAACCATTTAAGAGCTTTTGTTCCTTCATTCCTGCGGCAATTGCGGGAGGTGGTGGATGTTGGATTTTAATGAGGCTCGCAAAAACAGAACAGCGAAATCAGCGGAAGGATTGTATTTTCCCTTTTGAATGACAACAAACGAAAATGCAAAATGCTGAGAGTGAAGTGTGCTTTTTTTTTTTGTTTTCCGACCTTTGTATTCTCTGCTTTTGTTTGCATTATTATTATAGGATAGCTTTGTTTGTGTGTTGTGTACCATTGCTAAATGGCAAAACAAGCAAAGCAAGGAAAACTGCATGGGATTGGGAGTAATTCAAGAGCGCGTGTGGCATGTGAGGCTTTCAGTCATGTCATAATAATCAATCAGTGCTTCCACACTGGTAATTGGCATTCTTTGAATTTAAGTTTCGAAGATGTTTTTGTTCATACTTCATGCACCACTTCCCTTACGTGGGGACAGGACAAGGAGTTATGGTGTAAAGAAAAACAATAAAGGGGGGGACTTTAATATGCTATTGGGTAATTAGATTTTAAAAATGATTTAAATTTGTAATGATACATGTAAAATTTTCTCACTGTACTGTGTTTACAGTTCTCCCACCAGTGACATTTCATCTTTACTTTCACAACTGTAATAGACTTATGGTCCACGCTAAGGTTAAAATAATAATGGGGCAAGCACCTCTGTCCTATAGAATTCTTCATGGTTTGACACTCTGGAAATTGAAAGATAATGGTCTATCTATCTTCCTTGATGTTAATATTGACCACATTTCTCACTTTCTTAGAGATAACGCTTTGGAATGTTGGACTTTGGATATTTCAGAATTGGTATAAAGTGTATTGATTAGGGTAGGGCTAACGCGCACCGAGTTTGGGACCATTTTTATATTACTGAGGAAATTAGCTGAAATGCTCCCATTTGAATTTGATGATAAACTGTAAAAACACATAGGCCCTAACTACTACCACTTCCATGGACCTCCGCACCCTTGCTCTTTCTGCCATTGAAAATTTAATATAAAACAACAATGAGCATTGAAAGCTAATTCTCTCCCATTTTATTTGTTGGTTTCTTTGAGTTTAATGCTATAGAGAGACTTCCTTTTCTCCAAGACTACTATTGATCTGTTTCATTCTTTTCCTCTTTTTCTTTTGGCTTCTTTTTTAGGAAAATGGTTTTTTTTTCCTTGTACTAAAATCATCATTATTCACACTGACCAATTCATACACGAAGAAAACTTGGGCTTTAATGAAAAAAATTATTTGGCTAACAGCTAACCAGAAGAATGTTAATGCATTCAAGAATTTAGTACAATGAATGCCTTTTTGGAAACTTTAGAAATGATTAAGCTTGGTGTATTCATAGTGACTCGAGTAAAAGAAGGATAGCATGATGTGATGCCTAAATCCCTGCTATGCCCACCTTATTTTCAGTATGCTGTTTCTCCAGTAACCTAAGAAAGAGGAAAAAGTTTGTGTAGCCCCGCTATCTTTTTTTTTTCTCAGTGAAAAAACGAAGGGAGATTTAAATGCTGCAAGCCTCCAAGTCCAACAATTTTATTCACCATTATCATTACAAATACACATATATATATATATATATATATATATAGTTTACTGGCACTCTGGAATCCTAGAGTAACAGTTAGGAAAAAGTAGAACAAGTGAATAGTTTTTCCTTTTTTTTTTTAAGTCTTGTTATTCACCTAAATCATGGTTTGTGCAGGTATACAGATTAAAGTCTTTTAATAATTCTGTCGATCCCTCTTTCCCTCAAGGTACTGGGGCAGACCCTAGTCGGAAATCAAAGTTTGAATAAATAAAGCTCAGAGTTGGGAGTTTGGGGGTTGTAATGTATAGAGAGCCAAGTTCACCCCTAAGGCCTGAGTAACTGGGATGTATTAATACTTTTGAGTTAAGCTGCAGTCCTGCAAATTAGCAACAGAAATGTGAGGAAATAAAAGCAATATAACCGAGAGCAAACTCAAATTGTGATTTTCATGTTTCAAATTTCCACTAACAATTCAGATGCATCCATATTAATCCTGCACTAAAATTGAATTTGATAAATAAATGGAAAATAAATAATATCTAAACGAAAGAAGATTGTAATGCGAGAATCGAACAGGATACATTTTTTTCCATCATTATAAAGTTATAGGTTTCCTTTTATCAGTTCTACATGTGGTGTGTCTGTGTCATCAGATATTCACTCTGATAGTAAGCCTCTTTAACAATCCCTTCTCCACCCCTTCCCCCCCCAAGAAAAAAAAAAGATGACTCTGATAATAAGCCATAATTGCTGCCTCGTGCCTCCCGTGATGTAATCAAGATCTTCCTCAAAGCATGGGGGAGCACCCAAAAGTAATCATATATATGAACAACACAAAAGTTATAACTAATAAATAAATCTATAGATGAAACCCTTAGATTAAACAAAAGAAAAAAGCTATAGATAAAGCATTTTGTAAACGTAACACTTTTAAGCGGGGAAAAAAGCAATAAAAAGTGGTAAATCGCAATGCTAAAACAGGCAAAAGTTTTATCTTTTAAAAGCGTGCACCCATATTTCTCTTTAAAGTTTCAATACAGTTTATAATTCCATTATAAGAAAAAGCATAATGGGCTGGCTGTAATTTACTAAAGTCCACAATTTTTTTTATGCCTATAGTCTTAAAATTTAGGTTTGGGTTTAACTTAACCATAAAAGCTATCTCATCGAGTGAGAGTTGTCTTCCACTTATGATCATTATTCAGGCCATATCACTATTCAATATAGAGCTCTCAATACCTTCTCATGCCCAGAACTAGACATCTAGAACGTGAAGTTTACAGGATTAGATATTTGCGAGTGGCCTAACGGATCTCATATATGCTCTGATACCATATTAAAATTTGAATTTGGACCTAACTCAACCTCAAAACTAATTCATAAAGTAAGGGTTACCCCCACTTATAACTACTATTCAGATCATATCACTATCTAATGTAAGACTCTCAATGTAGAAAATTATTATTATTTTTTTATTTGTTATGAATTTGTTAAGACTTCAGAGTTCAGACATTTTGACAAAGTTGGCGTGACAATGACAACAAACCCGATTAGTGCCCTTAGTGGGTCTTATGTATCAATATAGTGTGTTTTAAATTGCAGCTTGAGAAAAATGACAAGAAACAGAGAAGAAAAGCGTGTGCGCCTAATCATGATTAAACTAATAAAATTAATTTCCCAAGAAGGAAACAACTCAAATAAGTGAGTAAATGTGATGTTGAACAAAACATGTGAATTGAATTCTTGTGATTAATTTTTCAATTCATTTGATACTTGGTGGGGAAAGCTTATCCCTCTTCTCCATAAATAGAGATGTAAACGAAACCGAAAACCAGCAGTAGTAATTAAAAAGAATAAAGATAGTAATCAAATGAAGAACAAAAGGAGGTGGGTGTGGTAGGTCAAAGGTCGGTCACATGATGTCAATATCCAAATTTGTCAAAGCTCCATTACTAAACACATTAAAACAAGTGGGGATCAATGTCAGGATTTGCTTTATAAATTATAACTATGGTTTTAGTTGGTGGAAGCATTGACATATCCTCAGGAAGGACATAGTTGGGAGAACCTACTATGTATGCTTAGTGAAACTAAAAACAGGCATCCACACACACTGGACCTCAAAGGAGCCATAACACAACAACATTTCGTTTTTTGGTTTTTATTTCTCAAACAGGTCATGTAATATGTTTTTGTTGATGCTGGTTAGCACGTAGAATAGTACTCAACTCAATGGAGCTAGTGGGTATTAGTTATTCATCGTCTCCCTATAAAAATTGTGCCTTGTCTCTTGTTAGAACTTTTGTCAATGGAGTATAATATGGAATTCTGAAGACAAATGATTTGTCTTTGTCAACTTGGGTTGTCATTATTATTATTTACATACTCATTATTTGATTCTCTACTATAAATAAATTACTGCCATTTAAAACATATGATTTTTACTTAAATATATTATTTTTAAATTTTAGAACTTATGGATGGCAAACTATATTTCCCCGAAGGAAGAGTTAACATGTTACGGGGATCAACTACTGTCTCTATCCTTCTCAAATTGTTTGTCCAAAGAGTCCAAGATGGCATGGAATAGTAGAGGAGACCAACTTGGGTAGTTATCATTCCTTTTTGTTAAGTACTACCAACTTAGTTATCGAAACATAATTGAAGCACTTATTCCTCATGAGAATGAGAAGGGTAGGGTTGTAGTCCTAATCAATTGTACTATTGTTGTAGTTGCCCTAAACATGTTGCTAAACACAAGTTTACGGAACTAATACTAATAAACAAATGGGCACAACCTCAAATTCAATTCAAGTCCACTTTTCTTTCTTTAAGACGGATTCTATGTCAATCCAAATCGATATGCTAGCGGCTAAAGGGCTATAGTTCATACTTCATTGGTGTTGACTGCAATGCAATCCGATCACTAAAGACATGCTAATACACATTACACCTTTGGGTCAAAGATTTTGGTATAAAACATCTAAATGTGGCGTTTTGCTTTACATTATATCAATGGCAACTGCCAAAAGATTAATGGTAATAAAATAGATGTGAAAAGGGTGTTCAAATATCATTTCTCAGAAAATTAAGACGTACTGGATCACAGAGGATGAGATGTAAACTAGACATCCTTAAGAGCTTGAAATGGGAGAGGGGGGAGAAGCTTGTTTTGTATCTTGTAAAGTTGTTTGCTCCAACTATGGTTCATCCTCCTATGGCAACTTGCACGCAGCTGTGTTGTCTTTTGACTTGAATTTCCCAAGCGTTTCAGCAACAGTTCTGCAACGACACTGGTTTCCTGGCCGGATCACATCGCCATAAACAGCCATCTCAATTATATCGAGCTCCTTATCTGCTATTTGCTCAAAACTATAAGATTATGTTATAAGAAACATGACAGAGATCATGAATTGGGAGAAATTTGAGCAATATCACAAACTAATTGTATCGTAACTAGTAGATATATGACTTAAACATACAAGTCAATTATGGGTCACCTCTCAGCATCTAACAGAACAAGATCCTAGCTTTTGCAACGAAATTCTTCAAACTGGACACAGTGAACATAATTGCCATTCTAATGAAAGTAGGGGAGAGTGGCTGCTAATCAATCCCCTAAACATCTAAAAAAAGATTGCCAGACAATATTGGAGATCCTCAAGATCGGGGTCATCAATTTACAGTAACTAGAACATGTTCTCCTCAATGGATTCAATTTAAATGAAGCATTGGCTTTAAATATAGCTTGCCTGGATCTATATGAACATTTCTGGCCAAAAAATAACATCTATCCATGACCATATTCACATGCAGCACTTAAAGTCAAGAGGAAATGAGATAGGATAGAAACCTATATGTCCTCATTATCAGCCCGTCTTTGATCCTTTCTCATGATTACTAGTAAGTAGTTACTTTCTGAGTTACATGGCTGCATGTTATATGAAACAAGAACTCAGCAGTAAATAAATTGACCCCTCCCCAAACTTCATACAAAGCCAGTGTAAATCCGCAAAGGCAACCAAGAAAAGCATAAATGGAATAGAGAATTTCAGATAATATTTTCATTTATTACTTAGAAAGGTAGATTGGTCTATAATTCAGAATTCTTTTAAACTACAGGAAACAAAGAAAATAGTGGCAAGGGCATTTCAAGAATGCAAGTGAAAGTATCTAAACCTGCAATTGAAGCACATGAATTTGTAAAGCATTTAGTAAATCCATCCCATACGAGCAAGGAAGAAAAACATAAAAATATTTTGCAAATGTTTTCAATAGATGCAATCTATAAACTGCATAAACATGCAATTGAAATAAATTATGATCATTATCTATAACATTTTGGATTTAGGGTTACCCAACAAAGAGGCTCCAGGTTCTAAACTTATTAAGAAAAGGTGGGCTGGGGTTGTTCCCCCATGATGAACAGGGTTGAATCAAGGACTCCCTAAAGCTAAGGATAGGTAAAATGCATAATAGGTGAAAGGACAAAATTTCAAAGCAAATAAAGACCAATAAAGAAGCATGCATACCAGTAAAATTAACGTCACAAGAGTAGCCTTTCAATTGATCCGAATCAATCTGATATTTGTCTGATTTGAATCTGTTCACTCTTGATTGAAGTATTTGACAATTATCTGCTGTGGATTCTCCACCTACAACACAACCTCACATCTCAAATAGATTAATTAACAAATTACCAAATATCAATCAGTCTTGTATGTTCAATTGATGATAAATTTTAAAGTAAAAAACACAAGCTTTTATTCTATGTCTCATCTTAACAAGAATTTTAGAAAGGGGAGAAAGAAAGAAAGAACTATCTCACAATGAATAACAGGGTATAACAGAAGGATGGCTTCTGTTTACTAAGGGTATGTTTGGATGGAAGAGTTTGTGTAGTTGGTGTACTAAACCAAGGAGTTAGTTTAGTATTTAAGGAGGTGCGCACCTTACTTTGACTACTCATGTTCAAATCTTGGGCCAGCTCCTAAGCGTGTGTTTGGAATGTTAAAAAATGGGAATTGATTTGATTTACAAATCAAATTTTTTGTTTGGAATGTTAAAAAATAGGAATTGATTTGATTTTGAAATCCTTTTGATTTAAGTTGTGTGTATTTAGAAATCCAATCAAATTTGGTTGGATTTGATTTGATTTTAAATTTAATTATTTAGATTGACTATTTTACCCTTCCTAACTTTTTGATTTTACCTAACTAACTTAACAATATCATTCACAATTATATAAGGTTAAAAAAGTAAAATAATCAAATCAATTCCATTTTTAATGAGTTCCAAACATAAGAATTGATTTCCAAATCAATTCAAATCTAATTTTTATAATGAGTTCAAAACATAAAATTTGATTTTTAAATCAAATCAAATCAGTTCAATTCAAATCAAATCAAATCCATTTTTAATTAATTCCAAACACAACCTAAGGGAATTAATTAATTCTTCTAAATGTGCTCTTAAGATTGCTCGGGAAGAGACTTAGTTTCAAATAACGTGAAAGCTAACTGAAGATACCTTGTGTATATCATAAATGGTTTTAATTTTCAAGTCCCATGTCCCAAACGATTTCTATAATACAACTCATTCCTGCAGCAGCGTGCCTCATTAAATGATTGGCCTAATGGATAAGGAGGTATATTATCTGTTTTTGGCTACTTGGATTCAAACTTTGATCTAGCATATAAGAGAATTAATCTTCTTAAATGTACTTGGTTGACGTGGGATACACCTTTAAGATTTTTGAGAAAGAGTCTTAGTCTCAATTGATGTATTACCCCTCCCCTGCCCTCCAAACTCCTCCATCCAATTCCAAACATTGCACAAAAGATGAACCATTCAAAAGAACAACTTTTCATGAAATCAAATAGTTCCATGTATTTTCCGACAACAACTTAAGATCATAGTCCTCAATTCTTTTTCATTGACAATTCATGATTCATCCGGTTTTATTTATTTTTTTCTCACTGAACACAATTCTTTGCGGGTGATTTGTAATCAACTCAGACTCAGGTCCAATTTTTTTGTCATCTATAACTAAATCCTTTCTAAAACAAAATGGAATCAATTGCATTCAGAGCAATATCTTCCGTTACTATCTGACAATGACAAGTCACTTATTATTTTCTACACATTGTCATTCTACACTCCATCCGATTGTCCATCAGTAACAATAGTGAACCAAACCATCTTAGTCAGATGGAGAATTCTTGTCCCAAAATGGGATCCTTCATTTATGTTATGCCTAATCTTCCTTCATGTTGCCTATCTTAAACCTAAAGTTCTTAATTCATCCATTTTCAATGGCCTAAAAGAAACTTCCCATTAGCCCATGATGTTGTCAGTCGTCTGATCTGATATTAACTACTTCTGATATGAGTAATCGGATTATATGTTTTTTTTTCTATATAGAAGTTTGTATCAGTTGCCACGTAAAATACCAGTTCCCTGCTTATCCACGATCCGATACAGTAATCAAATCAATTCAAAAAGTTGAAATTACATCCATTTCACTAGTATTTAACTCTATCTTCAGTTCAGTTATACTTGTATTGTACATCCCCCAAATATGATGACACTATAAAATGGAGGTCAAGCTCAAGAGAAGAAGGCACATTTTCCAAAAGCACCCAGAAAAATAAAAAAGAGAAGGAGACCCAGAAGAAATGAATGGGTTAATAATAATATGAAATTGAAGGGAAAATGAAGGGAGAAAAATGGAACCTTTGGAAAATGGAACGATGTGATCGTATTCATAGCAGAGGCAACCCAGACAATTGAAGAAACGCTTGCAGACAACGTTACCGGCAGCGTCTTTGCGCCACCTCTCTGGATGACGGCCGGCCACGATATCAGCCTTCGCCCAACACATGCTCTTCGCCTTTGAGTCGAACGATCTTGCTCTGTTCTCGCCGCTACCATCGCCGCCCCCGCGAGAACGATGTGGCGAGGTGCTCATCCCTCCTCTGCTCACTTTCTCTCTTTCTCACTCTCACTGTTAGGACTAGGAGAGAGAAAAATAGTGCAGGGAAATGATACGAATAACGGTGCAGGAGGAGTACTTAATAACATAATAGGTAGGTAATGGTAAAAAGAGAAAGAGAAAAAAATAAAATTAATAGACTTTATATAAATATTGAAAAGTTTTATTATCATAAAATTTGTATGTTTTTTAATGAGTAACATGAAAGGATATACGCCACCCTAAAATCATGCTGTCAATGAAAATGTTTATATAACATTGTAGTAATATGTTTGGCAATTTTAATATTAAAAGGTTAAAATATAATTTTTGATATTAATAGTTTATATTTATTTTTCATATAGTTATTCTATTTTTTTATAAATCAGTTTTCAAATTTAAAATTATTAATAAAATGGTTCCTGCTGTTAAGTATTGATTATGACGTTGTTAATTTATAATTTTATACAAAAAATAGATGCTGAGATGACATTATTTTTTTCTACTTTATTGTTCCTAACATTAGTATGATGACCAAATTAAAAGCAAAAAGAAATTATAGGGACTAAATAAAAATAATATAGCAATTAAATTAAAAATAAGATAGAAACTAAATTAAAAATAAGAACAAATTATAAGAACCAAATGTATAATATTCTTTAAGAACATTTTAGCTTAACCATTTTTCTTTTCTAATGTGTAACTTTATATTTAGCAAGCATTATATCCCTAACCACAATCTTACCACTATAGTTTTTCATGTTAGCATAATAGCTTTTAAAGAGAATATTTTCAACAAACGAATATTTTTGCTTAAAAATTAGTAATATTTTATTAATATTATTATTATACATAAAAGTATCATTAAGTCAGCTTTCGTATCTTAGTCCCTCCTAGATGATTTTAAAAATACATATCCACATTGGCACGAGGCATTTAAGGGAATTAATTAGTCCAATGTTCAAATTCGAATAGTTAAAGTAAGAAGCACACATTGTTATACCTTAACCAATAGGTCAACTACATTGAGTTAAAATTAAGGTTTCGTTTACCAGATGAAATTGATCTTGAAATTAGAATTGAATCTCCTAATTCCAAATATCTTATTTGGTATGTATATTAGAATTAGAATTATAATTTTAAATCTAATTATTGAAATTAAAAAATAACTAATTTATACTACTATTAATTCTTAGTTTAAACCTTAAAAATTTTAATTTCAAGTATTAAGATTTTTTACTTTTTAAATATTAAAAAATAAAAGTTAAAAACTATTGAACAATTATTGCTGCTTACAACAGTAATATAGTCCGATAACTTCGTTGTCGGTGTACTCTAACCACGTTGTTATCCATAGCGCCTCCAATTTGCTAGCCACCAACGGCTCCCTATCACTATCATCGTTGTGCGTATAATTATCAAATCATCATGCTTTCTCTTATTACTAACACTAACAGTAGCATCCTTCACTTTCTCCATCATGAATGGCGTCCTTCCCCACTTTTCTTTCCGCTAATACGCATTTAATTCGTTGATCTGTTTAGTGCATCTTTATTTCCTTTTCCTGTACTCCGTTTGCGTTAAGCGAAATGTAAAACAGGCGGTTATTGTTGCCCAATTATTGTCATTTGGGTTTTATTTTTTATTAACCCATACGTTTTTTAGTACTTCGGCTTTTTCTTAGGGCTTCATGGAGGATTTTGAACAAAATTCAAGTTTTGTTAGTTGGGCACTTTGAAGTGTGATGTGAAGTTCGATTTAACCCATTATCGAGTTACATTTTTCAACGATTTTGCACACCTCAGCCCTTGATCGGGTTTAACAATCTCGAGGAAGTCATTATTATTATGGGGACCTTCTTCTGTGCTGTAACCCCATTCTACAAATAAACGACATTTTTTTTAGTAAGAAATAAGAATCATGAAAATATACGCTGAATTGATCAGGACCACAAAGTATTTTTAATAAAATTCGAACCGTTATTTCAAAAAGGAGAACTGGATTATAATGGAACAAACTTAAAAAAGTGCGTATTATAAGATTTATTCAACAAGTGTATCTACTTTTGTGTTTGAATTTACATATTAAGTCTAAGGCTACAAAATATTGATTTTGAATCTGTGGATATGGCTTGGAAATAATACTGAAAGCTGGGAGAATACTATTAAAGTTGGTTTGGAAAAAATTATTTTTATTTAATTCTTGAATAAAATTAATTAAATATTTAATTAATTTAATTAATAATTATTAACTAAATTAATTAAGCATTTAATTAATTTTATTCAAAGATTGATAATTTTCTCCCAACCAAACTGGATCATTTTCCCATTCTTTTTCTATAATTTAAAAGTCCGAGCAGTGTAGAAAAGAGTTCAGACTAGGGCCCATTCAATATACGTACTTGTATCATAAATTCGCACGAAGAATGACACACGTAGAGGACATTTGATATATGTACTTGTATCTGTTTCTTTTCTGGTTCACATACGTTTGCCTTTACCAAATATGTTATTGCCCATATAAAAACCAAATATTAACTCCATATGCAAAACTATAAAATAAACGAACTCACTTATGAAAGCTTCGAGTGTGCTGTATACACTACAAATCAGAGTTACGTTTATACACGATACTAGGAATCTTGCGATCAGATAGTTTCGTCGTCAAATAATTGGTTAATTTATTTGCATCTAGGTTATAACGGTGATAAATGCTTGTCATTTGCCTTTCGTCAGACCAAACTGCTATTTTATATTATTATTACGTTATCATCACTGCAACCAAAATAAAGATAACTTCTCATAATAGACTCCTCCTTTATATGAGAAAGTCGGAGGAAAACAGAGAAAAACAGAAAAATGTGATAATAGTTTATGTCACCACACCCATAAACACCATTGGCAACACTACTCTGACTAGAGTTTATAAGCCCGGTCTTGAACAAAACGCTATAAAGGCTTACAAAAATATCTTAGCTTAAATGGAAACAACAAACTGCCAGCAATTGAAACTAGTTCTTTGGCCCAATATCCTTCAGGGCACAGATCTGTTCCTCACCCATAGCAGACATGACAGAAACAACAAGGTCCTTGCCCTCAGCAAATCCATCCTTAATCTGCAGAGATCAATAAATGATATGAAAAGAACAATCAATAAACAGATGAACAGAATAGAGCTATTGCCACCATTTTAACATAGAAAAAACAAAAGATTTCTACAAACCTGAGAGAGCAGACTATCATCAGTAGGAAGCTTCAGGTCATCCTTGGTGTTCCCATTTTCAGTAAGCAGGCTCACCTACAACATCATTTCATAACAGCAAGCAGACACAATCAGAAAATAGAATCAAAACTAATGGGTCAATGTCAATGAATCAAAGGAATTGTTAACAGAAATAGCAAACTCACAAATCCATCCTCAGAAATATCAATGAGCTGGTAGTCAGTACGATTCACATGGGGAACCTGACAAGAAAAATAACAACACAGCAAATGTTCTAGGTAAAAGTATTACGAAGAAAGAAATCATAGAACTGAATCAAATCAGAACATAAATAAGTGCATACATCACAGTTGTGGGAAGAGGGCACAATATCTTCAAGCTTCTTGCCAGTGAAAATATCAATCCCAACAAAGTGGCACTTAGCGTGACCATGCTTACCAGTCTTGGAAGTTGAAACTTCAACAACCTGTCCACGAAGAACCCCATTTATATGTATCAAGAGAATTAACAGAAGCAACAAATCAGCATCTATAAATACAAAAAATTTCAGAATCGATGTTTATAGAAGATAACACAACACACAACAATCAAATACGCAGGCACAATCAGAAGACCAAAATAAGGTCCTCAAAATAGAGTCTTCGAAATCTAATCATATAAATGAACCATAAACAATGAGTATAGATCTAGAAGGCCAAATCAAATCATCCAATCCAACGCATGCTTACCAAACTAAATCACATTAAAAATAAAAAAATTAGAAATCGGATTAAATCATAAGAGTCCTTCAAATCGATTTATCATTTGCGATGATTGAAATGGAGGGATCGAAAAAGAGAAAGAGGGACCTTGCAGGGGCGGGCCTTGATGACGATGTAACCGTTCTTGCGGATGGTGCCGGCTTGCTGAGGGTACGTCTTGGAGGCTCCGGCATCGGCCTTTGACTCGAAGTGGTGTTCCTCGTCCGACATGGCTCCACTCGACTCGTTACGAACTCACCGATTCAACTCGACTGATTCAGGAGTGGCGGAGAAGACGAAGACCAGATAGTCACCGATATTTATATTCTTTTTGTATATATTCCTTCCCAGTCCCACTTAGCTAAGTGAACCAACCCATCTAGGGTTTCATTTTTCATTTTCTGCCTATCTTGTTGCGCGTTTCAGACCGTTCGATTCTGTGTCTCCCTCACCGTTGGATCTCTATTTCAAGATAAAATAAACAAATAACTGCGTCAGCTGGACGCTAACACTGGGCTTGGGCCCATAACAAATAAATGCTGCATAGCGATGAATAACCAGCCCAACAAGAATCCCTCTTTTCTTAGCTTAAGAGTAGAATATCACTTATAATACACTTTAATTATTTATGGAACCTTATATCATTATTCCACATCAATTCATACATTTCAAAAGCTAATACCTTCACCTTCCCCTTCATATAAATTGATAAGATCCCTCAACAACTAATTTGATTACTTAACAGTCTCAAAAGCTAAATCGAATTTAAAAAAACGTACTTCAGACTCAAACATTGAAAAGTGCAATTAAACAAGGGAAATTATATGATTTTTTCTTATTAATTAAATTTTTGTACTTTGGATTTATATCTAGCATGATTCTTTGGAAATTTTGCAACTTGTATTAGCAAACAATAAAATTGCAGGGCATATCAAATTAATTTATTCACTGCTTGTATATGAATTTAATTATTCAATGCAAGATTCAAATTGCAACACTGTTAGCACCACATGAGCATAAGAAGTGGGATTTAAATTTTTAATGGGTTTGGCTTTATTTTTCTAAATTGAATAAAGTTGTTTTCTAATGTGCTAGATTTATTGATGGGTCATGCAGAAAATGGTAGGCAACATCTTGCAAAAAGAATATTTCTAGCAAAGGGTTTTGTAATTAAGATTTCCAACTTCATGGTCTTTGAAGAGAGTTTCCATGATGGAGGGTGTGGTTGCTTTTGGCTCATGGTTACTATGCTAGAGTTGGGGACTTCATGTGAGTTCAATGGTTATGTGAGGAGAATTGGTTTGGCAACGTTGCAAGAGAACTTCTCTTCAACGCACTACCAAATTCACAAATCAGTCTTAATGCATCACTTATAACATTCTCTTTAATCTATCTAGCAACCCTAAGTAATTCTAACTCAACAATTGTCACCAGTCCAAACATACTTACCCATTCAGTCAATCATGATTATCAAAATCACCTGTTTTTCAATAATAAAATAGAGTTCTTAAGAGATTATCTTCAAACAAAAACTCCAAAAACAATTATGTGTTGTGTGCGTGACTGTAGCTCTTAAAAGAACGTTTTTAACGAGAACTATACTACAAGAAATTTAATGGCCAAAAAAAATATTTTAAAAAAATAAGTTGAAAAAGACCAATCTTCAAAAAGATAATGTGTATTTTCCTTTATTATTATTGGGTGTCGATTATATTCAAAAGAAGCACTCATGGGATGAGTGAGTTTTTATTATTATTTAATTTTCTTTTGTTAAATTGTACTTACTTAAGTAGCTCGAAAATTATTTATTTGCACCAAGAAAATTCATTCACTTTCTAGTTTTACGTGAAAGAAATAAAATGTTTACTAGTTAATATAAATTGCTTGGACTTTGTGAAATCATTTCATATTAAGAATTAAAAATAAAATATTTAATTTTATTGGGAAAGTATAAAACAGTATTACTATCAATAAAAAAGAAAGTAATTATACTAGTACAACTATTATACTTTTAACTATGCACTATATTTTAACATTAGCATTTACCATATCAAACCTTTGCAATCAATAATTGATTTATAGGTGGTATTTTTCTTGATCTTTATTGACGGATATAGATATGCGATAGTACCTCCCTAGAAAAGAATGATAGTTACTTTCTAATAAATATAAATGCAGACCTGTCATGGTAGTTTATAAAGTGGGTAAGATAAGCTAAATAAAATTCGAGCAAAAGTTTTATCCTCTTATCTATTAATTAGGTCATTTTAAAAAGAATTTAATTTTAATCTCAGTATGAAAAATTTTTATACTATCATTTAATCATGTACTGACACAACATTAAAAGTGTTAGGCTTTTGAGGTAGTTGTTATAATAGCCAAACTCTTTTAATGAGTTAACAATACATAATTAGATGATAATGTAAAAAATTTTTACACTGATAATGGATCAAAATTAAACTCTTTTAAAAATGTTTATTTAATATATATGATTTTATTATATTATTTCTAATGTGATATAATAAAAAAGATATAAAGCTTCTAAAAGTTGGAACTCCATAAAGTCATTATAACTTATTATGTCTACATAAGGTGCACCACTATTGAAACGGAGGCATTAGTCCACTATCTTAAAAAGTATCACAAATGTATATGCATGTATCATTGCTTATTTAGTGGTCGAGAGCTCCTTTCTATAATTTTCGAAGTAAAATCATTAGAGGAGAATTCGGGAAGCACAATTAGAGCTAACATACTAATCGCCACAAAAACAACATTGAAATTGCAAACCCAGAACTAGCACTTCTTAACATCACAATGTCAATAACTTCACTCCTCTAAACTTGCACAAAAAAGGAAAAGAATTATGTTATTGAACAAGGCTATGCATATCATGACCCAATTGAAGCATGATACAAACTACCTCAGAATTCTTCCACCTTAATGGCTTCACGAGGCATTTCATAGGCATCTTTGGGCCTTGATTTCTTCACACCAGCAGTAGCGAACCATACTTTGTCAGACTTGTAGCTCTCAACAGCAACACCGGTGACCTTGATCCACACCAGAACCTTGGTTTTCATTCCATCTATAACAGTGAGCTTCCCCTTTGACAACGTCCCTTTGACACGATTTGCATATCTCACAATGGATGAGTCCTTGAAGCACACCTCACAGGGGGAGGGCAAGTACACTATCAGCTTTCCCTTTGATTCATCAAACTCGTAGCATGTTATGTTGCGGGGGAACAGACCTGGAGGAAGGTTGTGCTCTCGAAGGAGATCTGGTAAGGCTTTCAGAGATTTACCTATTAGAAAACAGAGCAAAAGGTTGTGTCAAATGTTCTTCTAATTGTTATTATTTATCATTTATCATTATTATTTATTCCACCCTATCCCCCAACCTCGGTTTTGAAAAGGGTAATGTTAGAGAACATTTTTTTAGAAATACAAAAATTACAATTATTGTGTAGAGCTAGTAACTTACATGTGGATCTGTGCAGAAAAATATTAATATGAATCTAATAATGTAAAAAGAAAGTGTAAATTTTTATTTATCTTACTTTTGTATATTTAGTAGTACTAGCTTTTTAGAAATGTTCTGTCCTTCATCTGTAGTGATATCAGAAATTATGTCACTAAATTATTGCTAATTTACAATTATGTAAGCCTTGGGTAGAGTTGAGAGGAAAAAAGAAAGCAGTTATTTCAAGTTTTCAATCCAAGAATCATGATGGCACCAAATGAACAGGTCCAAATAATGAGTAATTTGGGAGCATAACAACCAGCCACCAGCCGCATAGCTTTACAAGATAAGGAAAGATTAGGAAGACTAATCTTTTTTTTTTTTGACAGAAGGTAGACTAATCTTTTAAGAAATACCAAAACCGTCTAATAAGTAAAAGGGGTAAATGAAATTGAAAAGACAACTCTAGACTTTTCTCAAGAGCAAAATATTTATTAGGTTGTGTGACTGACATGCGATTTTGAAATGGAAAGGTAAACTTCCTTTCATATTGACAAATCTAAGTAACTCTACTCTGGCTTAACCCGTGATGTGTCCACTGAATAAACTCTGGCTTAACCCATGATGTGTCCCCTGAATAAACTCTGGCTTTTTTCCTCAATTGTTGCAGTGGTAGCCAAAAACACTTGTCTTAATTATTGACAAATCTCCTCAGCATAATTATGAATCTCAACAATTAAAACTTAGATTAAACGTTATAAAGCAATTCAAGCAGGAATAAGTCATAACATGTTCATACTCGAACCACAAGTGCAAAATGTTATTAAAATATTAAGTACCTTTCAGCTTGTTGATGAAAAGTTTTGCCTTCTCTTCAACATTATTTGAGAAAGACTGAAATTGCAAGCTCTGTATAAGCATTCTTGTAACATAAAATATTAAAAATTTTACACCACAACAATCAATATACATAAACAGGAAGAACAAAGGCTAAGAGATACTCTTCTGAATTGCAATTTTTTTGTTCTCTAATACCTTCTTCATCAACAAACTCTATCAAGTTGGTTCATTGTTCACAATGATTTTTTTTATTTTCTTGAAGCTCTAGGCATCAAATTTCTGAAGTTTGTCACTCTGAACAAAATTTTGAAATAGGAAAAAAACAAACTCCTCTCTTATTCTCATATGATTAGCTTTGCGAGATCGTTCAGAAAGTAATATGATAGGAAGATTCATCCTGCAGGCACCTTTGGGAAATTGGGATGATATCAATTAGAAATATAGATGAAGTAGATTAAATCATTTATTCTCAGAAGAATGAATAGACCCAAGTTTGTTTCCAAGTCACCAATTAACTACTAGTTTTCAGTTTTCAAATGTAGCTAGTTCTGTCCCACACTTTCATCTATCATTTTCTGGGTTTTCACCCCCACTTCGATGAAGATTCTCAGATCTTGCCTGAGATAAGACATACAAAAAATAAAGAGCATTTACCAATAAGGTAAACATCACAAATGCAAGAACAATGGGGGGAAGAGGCTACAGAAAGAGGTACGTAATAGCCTAATCTCTATATCATAATTTTTTAAGTCATGGCTCTCAAACATTCAGGTTCAAAAGCTATGCGAGTCCAGAAAGAGTAGTTGCAAGTAAAGTGTATCAAATCTTGTAGTTCTAGCATTTTTTCATAAAGTCATTTACCCAGAAAAGATATAACTCATGCAATCAGAAAATCAAGATTTGAAGGTGGCCTAAGCAAATGAAAATTCAGACACACTAAGAAAAGAGTCACAGACACAGAGAGACATACAGATAGGTCGTCGGTTATGTTGGAAATCTCTTCCTTGGCTTTCTTGGAGATCCAAAAGCTCCCCAGTTTAGTGAGAGCTTTGTCCATTTGCCTTCTCCTTTACCAGTTCTCAATTTCTCACCATGCTACAACTGTTGTGATTAAAAAATGAACTTTCAAATAAAATTCCAGATAAAAGTAAAACAAGAAATGGAAAGCCAAAATCACTGAGTGAAAACGGCACTGTATAAGGATATACTCCTTAGTTTCATATTTAATTAGAATCGTAATTTGTAAATGCTAATTTATGTGAACATTGCCTTACCACAACACTGAAAAAAAATGAAGATATATAATTTTGGTCTATTATTATAGTTAGCTACTTAGCTTGCCACTTTCTTTGAAGTTATGATTACAACTGTTGTAGGTCGGTGATGCTTCACATTCAATCGCGCCTTAATGTGAGATGTGAGCTTCATTATGCCATGAAACATGACAAACAATGACAGCACGCCTTATATGTAATCAATATTTTAAAAATATTACACAACATCAAAAGCAAATATCATATAAAAAGATTCAGTAAATAACTAGTATTTATAACGTTATAATTATATAGAAAAATGATTTACAAGCTCCTTTATGAAAAATAATGTTATTAATTAAAATAAATTTATGATAGCAATCACAAATTCAAATATCATCATTTGAATCAAAATCCTGCGGACTCCCCAAAACTTTAAAATTAAACACGTGTCCCTAGGCTAAAAGCATTATATCAAGATCAACTCAACCAGGATGAATGAAGTGTACTTTACATTAACAAAAGTAATGTTCTTTGTGGAGTTCTTTTATCTATTGGCTAAATAAACGAACATTTGCATTTTGTTTTGGTAAAAGGAAAAAGAAAATAAAAACATCTTGTTAGTTAAGTAAATTATTAAGCTATAAATGTATATTTATTATGACCGGTGAAGAAGCAGGATGAAGGAAGGTGGCACTTTTTGTGTGTTGCTCTAGTTTTGTTGAGTCACAAAAATCAAAATAATTAGTTTCCTTCTTGACCAAAATAATAACTGGTATTAATTGATAACTATTTTTTTTTTAATTTTTATTGTGTTAAATTCATCTCTATACTCTTAGATAAGGTCAGAGTTTGATATTAAGTTAAGCTTTTGATAAAATATTGAAATTTATATTATTTTATTTTACCATTGTATTGAAAATATTTTTAAATAAGAGTTGCTATGGTATTTTTATGAGTATAGTATCTAAAGAGAGTTGTCAAATATTTATTAACTGTTAGTTTTATAATAAATATTTACTAATCTATTAAATACTCTTGAGTATTAGAATTATATATATATATATATTTATATATATATATTTATATATATATATAGGTAGGGATTCACTTCCTCCACATGTAAGTCTTGGCACATTTACATCATTTAATAACTTTCTTATAAACATTAAATTTCATCAATATAATTGTTGAATTAAAAGTTCTCATAAAATAGATCAAGCCTATAAAATTTCTTAAAATTAAAAAACTATTTAATACTTTATTGTATTACTTTATTTTAACGTATAATAAAATTTTAAATATAAGTAAATTGTTTACTATTAAATTAGATACCTATGATCTATGAATGTCCAATTTATCTAAAATTTGATATGAATGATCATTAAGATAATATCTTATGATTCAGTAGTTGGATTAGTTAAATTCACATTTTACAAAAAGTTATTGAGCGATATAAGTGTATACGATAAGTAGATCCTCACTCATAAATATATATATATATATATATATATATATATATATTAAAATACATGTTTTTTAAATCCAAAAGTGCAGCTATTAGGTGTAATCCTCGGGAGATATACATACACATACAAATCCTCTCCGTTTATGAGGAATTCTTAGGTACTCTAATATTTGCATGGAAATAAAGAAATTCAGAGAGCGACTGTGTTCCATAGAGCCCACCCCAATGGTTTTTTCCTTCCCCCTCGATCACTCCGATGTAGAACCTAACGAATATTACTGCGACGGCCTCTGTGCTCATGCTCCATGACAAAGTTCACAGCATCGTGTTCTCCGCAAAGCAAAACCCATTAATACAACTTCCTAACCAATGTTCCTTCATGCCAAATTTCATCTTTTTTGTCTTCGTTCATCCTATTCTCTCTGCTTTCTTCTCCCCATTTTCCTGGCAACCTGCTCTCTCTGATGTTTTGGCCATTGGAGTGCTGAGTAAAAACAAAAGTGCGAGAGAAAGAGAAGAGGTATTTGTCATGATTCTGGGCATTGTCAATTTTTATAGCTAGTAGCCCCTGGTAAATGTTTAATAAGTTGGATTTAGTTCATTATTTTTTACAATGGGACCTTACATTCTTCGTGGTGACATATCTTTTGTTTGATATATGCTATGGATATTTTTACACGTCTGTATATGAAATATAGACATATGATTACGTTCTTTTTCCTTCCTTTTTATGAGTTCATATTTATTTTCCTGATTGTTGATTAACCCTGCTAAAACTCTGTTGAGCGGTTCTATATTGGATGCTCTCTTTACCATTCCTTTATGGAATGGGTGTGTGTCTATATGTGTGCAGCATATGTGTCTATTTTAATATCAACTTTTGTGTTATTTTTCCAATGTTACAGATTATTTCTTGGAGATTTTGGGGTTTTGACTTTCTTGGGACACTGGTGGACCATATATTTGTATTGCAAAATTATGGGTGAGATTGATACTAAACCAATTGAACCGGTTCAGACTGCCCTCTCCTTGTTTGGAGATAAAGGTCATCAGAAGAAGCCTACTAGGAGTAAGGTAAGATAAGTAAGGAATAGAGTCACTGAGAACTTTTCATGTTTTATGGATGTTGGAGTTGTATCATGAGTCAGCCGCCTATACATTTGATTTAACATTATGATGTTCAGTTATTAGTATCGCTCATTCAGGTAGATTTGATCCATTTAAGGTTCAGAATTGAAAATTTGTCTCCCCCGTGCACTCTGATATGAAATGATTAATTGAATGCTGTTTATGCATGCATGAATATCTGTGTAGCTAATGGTCATTAGAGGTCGATATCTGATTTCATGATTTTCCTGTCATTATTTTGCTTTATTTGTTCGCCAGCATGATTCCGAGAAAGAGCTTGAGGACTTGTCAAAGGAATTGGCCAAATGCAAGGTACAATTGGAAGCAAAGCATGCTGCACAGATGCAAGCACTTCTTAAGCTGGAACACAACCAAAAGATGACTCGTGAATTGTCTACCCTGCTGAAAAAGTCTGATATTGAAAGAATCAAGTACATGGATGAATGTACAGAGGGCAGAGCTCGCATAGATGAGCTTGAATCCAAGATGAAAGAGATGGCTGATCAGAACTTGGAAACTGCAAAGGTCCGGGACCAGCTTTCACATGTTTTAAGTGAATTGAAGGCCACACAAAGGGAGCTGCTGAACAAAGAAACAGATCTTGTTGCTGCTAGAGATTCAGAATTGAACGCCTTGACAAATGCAGAACAGTTGGAAATTGCCTTTAACATTGATAAGGAACAGAAAGAAGAACTCCTGCAGCAAGTGAAGGAGCTTAAAGAAGTCATTCATAGGTCAAAACTTGCAGCCATTAAAGCCGAGAAAGAGAAGTTGGCTATACTGTCTGAGAAAGACGAAAAGATTGAGTTAGCTACAAAAGCTACTGTTCAAGCACAACAGCTGGAAGATATGAGAAAGCAAATAGAAACGCTAGAGGGATTACAAAATCAGTCAATGGCAAAGTCTATACTGGTTGATTCTCTTCAGTTGGAACTCAGTCAAGCTAATGAACTGCTCATTTTATCAAAGGAATCTGCTTCTAATGCCATAAACGACTCAGACCAGTTTCACACTGACATGGAACAAAAGGAAAGAAAGATCATGGATCAATCTGTCTACATAGAGGCATTAGAAATGGAATTGAATCAGTTAAAACAAGGGCTTATGAGTGCAAAGGAAGAAATAAATGGTTTGAATATTACTATTGAATCAATCACAGGTGAGTTACAGAAGGCAAACGCAGAGCTGAACATGAATAAGGAGAGAGAGACTGAAGCACAGGTCGAGATTGCATTGCTAAAATCTCAGCTTCACGAAGGTAGGTCAATATTTGCAGGGGTTGAGGCATTTGAAGAGAGAGAGAAGAGTGTTACGTCTGGATTGTATCCTGCAGTTGAGCAGCTTTCTGTAGAGGCAGAAGAAGTAAAAAAGGAGAAGCATAGATTACAACAAAGAGAACATAGAATGGCTGACATCCAACCTGAGAATCCTTCTCAGGAGATAGAAGTTTCCCAAACTGATCATTCAAAGGCAGAAGCTGAAGAGAGAAATAATGAGAATAATAATGACCATATCACAATCTCTTTGGAAGACTACAAATACTTGGTTAGAGAGGCTGAGAAGGCAAATGAAGTTCAAGCATATGTAGTGGAAGTTGGAAGCCAGTCAGAGTTAGCATTCTTGAAAAAGAAGCTGGAAGTTGCATCAGGGAAAATTGCGGAGCTCAGGGCTCGCTCAGAACAGGCCCTCAGCAGGGCTGAGTTGGCTGAGAAAGCTAAAGCAGCACTAGAGGATAAAATAAGGAGACACAGGGAACATAGGCAAAGAAGGAGCGCTGCTCTAGTTGCGCTTGGGGAGGAATCTACGCCTAAACCATTTAGTCCTTCCACATCGGATGGAACACCTAGATCATACCAGCCATTAGGTAAAGTTCTCAATATGAAGTTGTAAGAGTCTCTCTGATATGTTTTACTTTACTTAATGTGACTATGTGAGTAGTCATTTACAATTAGTTTTAGTATTCCTGCAATATTATTGTATCTAGCAATAGGATCAGCGGTTTGGTCCATTTTGTATATTGCATTTATCTGTATCTTATCAGCATACAGTACGTGTTTAAGAAGTTATGGATGAACGATAATACCTGATTGGTGGTCGTGACTCTTTTCAACTTAAGCCCGTCTTCTTACACATTGGAAGATGCATTGGCTTGGTGATTCTCAAAGATTATATGCTGTTAAGAAGGAGTCTAACACACAATGGGTGGTATCAATACCACTGATTATTTTAACCAAATTTAAGTGTAATTAACTATATGTTATTATACTTTAACCTATTAAAAAAGTGGTTAATAAAACAATTTTACAAATAACTATCGAAATCAAGTATTTATTAATTGAATTAATCAGTTCTATTCTATGCTAACCACTTATACTTAGTGATGAAAATATACTCAAATTTGATTATGTATACATCATTTTGGTTAAAGTGTAAGATTATATAGATACAAATTTTGGTTAATCAGTTATATTCTTTTTTATTTCTATATACTTCAATTCAAACATGTGTCCTAAAGGGCTTCTGCGGTCATGAAGCCCAATTGCTTCATATATATGGTTTGAAAAAAACTTGGTTGGCCCAATACAAAAGAAAAACTTGGGTTGGCCTGAACCCATTTGTAGGGCTAAGCCTTAATTTACAAGCTAGGATGGCCCACTGAATGTCAAAGCTTAAAACCCGCATTCTTTAAATATCATCCATAGAAAATAAAAACATTATGAAAAAATGAAACAGTTGCGCAGTGAAATGATCTTTTTTTTGGTACTTATCTGTTTATAATATTTGTGCGTGAGACAAATCTCGTTTAATATAAGTGTTTTTTCATGGACTGGAACATATAACATTTCCTTCAACCGTTCAGCTAAATTTTACTTTTACTTACAACTTGAGTCATTTCTTTTGAATCTATAAATGCTTTCTTTTTATTTTTTTAAGTATATTAAAACTCATTACGACAAATTATGAACTGAACCTAGGATCTCGTCTAATTTTCGCACCCTCGATAGCCGTTTGAGCTAAGTGCAAGTCTTTAGTTTCGAGGTTGAGATATTTCACTCATATAACACTCTGTCCAAAGGAAGAAAAAAAGACATTTTTCATTCTGTCTCATTAAATTTATATTTGGTCATAGTATTCATCAACAATATTCTCAATATGTGGCTTCAAATTGGTCTACTCAACTAGGCCTACCTACCACCAGTTCACCTTCACCACCATTTTTGCTCCTTCAAAATCAGTACTAGTACAAGCAAAAGAAAAATAAATACAATATATTTTATTTTCCATGGATCTTTAAGAAATTCTTTAATCACCATAATTATGTTTAGCAAGTCAGACACACCACTTCTATTCACAGTCTTTGGTCCCCATTTGACAGGGAAAGGCAAATATTCCTTCCAGCCCGGCAAGTTAATGGGTGGCATAAACAAAATGGATTTGTGGTTTTCAACTTCCAGAAGCGTGTGCTGGTCAATTGCTAAAAATAGACCAATTTATGCACTCATCTGGGTCTTGTCCTGGAAAACACTATGAGATTTCACTTCACTGTAGATTGTCTCAGAAAGAAAAAAATAAAGGGGGGGGGGGTGGAATCTTGGAAGTCTATTTGTCTGTTAACATACTATTATGTCCAAATACTTATTATAATCTTTTTTCAAACTCATTTCTTGTTGGAAACACTCATTTGGTCTATATGCTTGGTTTTGGAACGGAAATAAAAGGGTGGGGGGGGGGGGGGATACTATTACACGTTATACTGAGGGACAAGCAGATTTTGTTTCATTTGCAAGGTCAAGAATTTAATTTATTAAATATTACACTACACGTGTTGGGATAAGAGTTATGTTCCAAACTTCCAATCAAAGGCATCTGTTTTGGAATAATTCAACCTCACAGGTACACTTTTTCTCCAGGGAACCCAGTTGGACTAAATTTTTGTGCACGTGAGCCAACCAAGACTGTATTGTATGAAAGAACAAAAGTAAGAAACAACGACGATGTACCAATCTAACGTGAATTTTGACCAGAAATGTCTTTTTGAAAATCTTCAAGAGTAGAGTGCAGGTTACTTATTCTTTTAAAAAAATTAAAGAGAAAAAATAAAGAAACTCTGCTATAAGAACTATTGATAACGTGAAATTGCTGTCAAAATTGTAAACACGTGATTCACTTATCTATTAAGCAAGATTGTGTGCACAAATCTATTTGAGATCATGCGATGGTCCACAGCTTGTGGTTTGGTACTAAAGTTGGGTTAGGCACATAATGGTTGACCTGCTTTGAGGTTAACGAATCAAATTTTTGCTTCCCTGAACCAATTGAAAATTCACACTTGTTTGTGATGAAGTAGGTGTTTAAATATTTGTGTATTTAACATAAGGGAGAGAAAAACAAAAGAGCTAAATGCTATGTCTGGATTGTTATGGCAGTTACTTCACATCATTAAGATAATTGGAGGGTTAGGGTTAGGAGTGCACATCATCTATTAGGTCAATGGATGTGTGTCTTATGGTTTTGAGTTAAAATCAGAAATTCTTTAATCATGATGAGGACAAAATTGATCATGTAGCAAAAATTAATTTAGCTTTTATGAATTATGACAAGTTGGGTGGTTTGATGAGGGTCACTTTTGTGTAATATTTTATTAAAATTAAGAATATTTATATCAAATTAGTCATTTAATATTATTTTTTAATATCAAATTAGTCTTTTAATATTAATTTTTTCATTAAATTAGTCTTTTAAAAGAACTAATTTGATGTAAAAAATTATTAGATGATCAAACTGATGAGACTTTTATTTTTGGAATACTAAAATATGTATTTACTCTAAAATTAAAGTAAAAGAAAAAGAAAAACAAATGACTAGAAAAAATTAACTAAAAGAAGAGAGAAGGGAGGGGGGTTTCATTATAATTTAATCATCACTTGTTTAATTGACTGGCTTATGATATTCTCTTAATTGGTATTACTATCTGGCTGGTCAATTTGGTATCATTTTAATATTAAGTGATTGATTCGAATCAATACAATGACTTTGATCTTTCTTTTTTGTGCAAAAGGATTAGTTTGACACGCATTTTTTCCTTTTATTAAAAATAATCACACACTAAATGTGAGTAAAATTTTAAAAGATTGAATAAATATAAAATGAGAAAAATACAAAATAAAACATGAGAAAAAAATAGAAAAGAAATATAGGGTGTAATTGTCTTAAATATAAATAACATAAAGATCATTAATTCATTATGTTGGTCTTGCTTCAAGTTCGATTTGGTGTCTCTGTTTTTAATAATATCAAATTATTATTTTCAAATTTTTGGTAGAAAATTATTTTTAATTTAATTTTGGTATATCTCACGATCAAATTTTTTTTATAATATAAAATAAAATAAAAAATATTTTCCTTTGTTCGAAAAAAATTGCTCCCATAGTCTAGTTAACTAGCTGTAAAATGATGGCATAACATATGTGTTTTCGATAATTATTTTAACATGGAAGAAAACAATACACATATTTTGTTCCAAAAACAAGTAAAAAACTACACATATTTACGTCACATATGTCTTTCTTTCTCCTAATTTATATATTTTAAAAATGTTTTGAAAATTTGGAAATTAGACTTCTGAAATTCGAGTACTATCTTGGCCAACAAAACATGACTTAGACGCGTCTTGTATTTGACAAAAATAATACTATAATAGCAAAGCTGCAGCATCATCAAGTTGATAATAAACTGCCAACAATAATTAGAGAGGAACTTAAAGTGACTAATTTAAAGCTAGAAGGGCTATGCAATTAAATTCAAGTGTTAAATTAAAATTTAAAACGATACATGATTAGAATTTTTTTTTTTATCTAAACAGAAATTACAATTATATTCATCTTAGCCTAATTCTGTAACAAGTATTTGGTGGAATCATATCAACTGATCGAATTTTGATTATAGATACCTTTCTTTTAAATTTGGAGAGATTCTCATAAATTGTGTTCAAGATTTGGAATTGTGTTAGTTATTCCTACAATTTACTTTATCGTAGTTTGACTCAAAATTATTTTACTCTCAATGGTTTAAAAAGTAACATTTTATCCCTTTATGATTTGTTATGTTATCACATAATCACTATGATTTTTTTATATATGTTCTTTTAATGAAAAACATGTGTTAGAGTTATGAAAAAAAAACTACATAAATGGGTTAAAAACTTTACAAATAACATGAAACATTCAATTACTAAAAAAATAGAGGAAAATAATCAAATCTTACATAAAAAAGAGAATAAATAAATTATCAATGATTTTTTCAAGTTACAAAATAACAATACTTTAATTTTGTTATAAAACATATGAGTGATATGCAAACAGATTTCTAAATTTTAACATGTATTTTTTGTTAAAAAAATGGATGGAAAAAAAAAAGCACATGATGGATAAGTGATAACAAAGCAAACCACAAGAAGGTAAAACGTTACTTTTTAAACCACAAGAAAGCAAAATAATTTTAAGTCAAACCATATGAGATAAACTACAATTTACCCTTATATATATAAAATTGGAGTGTTTTCTATCAACAAGGGTTGTGTGTGGTAATAAGCAAGTTGCACTTTCAAGTAATGATGAAAGTTTGAATCTTAGAGTCCGACAATACCCGAATGAGATTAGTCTCATAGTATTAATAACTCGTGAATATATCTTGAAAAACAAAAAATTGAAACGTTTTATCATGATAGTCTACTCATAATCTTATTATTACCAACATACATATTCTAAATTCAAATACAAGTTATGATTAGCTTGAACGGATTTGCTATATAGATATGTGTCTCGGTGTATGTAATGTGATCTAATCCAAGAAAAAAACTAATTCTTTTAATAAAACCATACTACCGGTACATGGAAGAGTTTCCCATGATTTCGGTTCTAAATTTGTAAGTTTTTGCTGATTGTTGAATATATCCTCCAGTTATTATATGTTATTGGTTGTATATAAACAATTTAATTTTTTCTATATATATATATATATGAATGTAGATATAAATTTATGAAGTAATATATCTTATATATCACAAAAATAAAATTAAAAAAGGGCATACTTAAAGGGATAATTTATAAATTTATCTGTTCACATATATAGCTAATTGAATTTCAGAATTGAACTACCTACTTTTAATCTTTTTCCACCCAACTACGTGAGAGAACAAATAGTTAATCAGTTTACAAATATATAAACAACAAGTAGTTTGATTGCTTTTATTTTTTGTCAAAAAAAATGGGCAAGGTGATCTCAACAGAAGCATCATAATGATAAGAACAATCCAACAAATCAAGACCTAGCAATCCCACATACATAATATCGGATTTCATATAATTATTGACAAGCATTTTGCATAGATATTAGATGGGAGTTGTTATAATATCTTGATGTATTTGATATTTAAGATGAGTTGTCAATTATTTATTAATTATTGATTTTATAATAAATATTTAAAATTTTATTAAATATAAATAATAATTAATAAATATTTAATAATTTACTTTTAATATTAATATCTTAAAAAATATATCAAAATAATCTCATATTACATAGCCTTCGCTCATTCATTGCTGCATGTAATAAACTTTGCCGTAAAGCAAATCCAAGGATGAGACGGAGGCCGGCACGTGTGTCGTTACCTACCAACCATCGATTGGTATTAATGGTCTTGTTCAACGATGGCTACATTGTCAAATCTGAATTTCATTAACCTCTTGAAAAGTGATACCGAAAATGACCAATTTATTTATTAAAAGCAATGATTCCTTGGATCACACCCACAGGGAGGAGAGATTCTCCTGTTAGCTTAGAGCCTTAGACACAAAACAATATAAAAGAAGTAATCCAACAACTCTGAAGGAGACATCAAAATAAGTTCCTTCCACCATTTAACACAAAAATTAATTAATTAACAAAATAAGTTCCTTCCACCATTTAACACAAAAATTAATTAATTAACAAAATAAGTTCATTCCACCATTTAACACAAAAATTAATTAATTATTAGCATAAAATTATTTTATTTTATTTTATTTATTTCTATTATTAAAAGTATTTGATTATAATAATATTTATTTAAAGATTTAATTTTTTTAATAATTTAATTGTACATAAATAAATTATAATATAATTTTTTATACTGAAAATAAATTAAAATTAAACTTAAAAAAAACCCACAAAAGATAATAGGAATAAGCATCATATGGAAGCTTATTATCCATTTGAATTCCACTTCCACTTTTTGTAAAAAGTATTACATAATTTTTTTAAAAGGAAATCTAAGCTCAACATTTGGGTTATTCTAAAACATAGATGGTTTTGCCCTTGCAAGAACGCAATGCCCACTGCTTATTTTATAATGAACCATTTGTATGTGCAACGTGTATCAAAGAATTTAGATTGAAAAAAAGAAAAAAGGAAACGTTAACGTCAAGATCAATTTTCTTACTCGAATTCAAAAAATTCCCGTGGATAACTTTGCAGCTCAGAAAAAGTAAGAAGAAGAAAGAGAGGATGGTGTACATAAAACTAAAATAAAATAAAAAGTTGTTTCTTGAATAATGTTGTTGTCACAACCGTACATAATTAATAGGGAAATTAATGTTAAATATGGTTAATAAGGTATATTTAATTTTAAGAGGTATAAAGAATTAAAATCATTAAAAAGAATTATTCAAAATTTATTTAAATAGAGGGATCATAAGATCTCATTTAATGAAAAAAATACCCTTAATGAATTTTTTTTTATCTTCTTATCTATCTCATATCTTATCTTTTTAAAAGTTTTCTCATTTTTTTTTTTTCTTCTTTTTTCTTGTGGTGTCCTGTGTCTCTTTAATTATTTTCATTTTCTCTTTGTTCAATTATGAACAATTCAAAATCAATTTAGAAAACACTAGTAAATTTTTAAATCTTTATGTTTCCATTATATTCTTTACTTTTAGTTTAATAAGTTCTTAAATTTTAGTTATTTTTGTCCATAAGTATGATTGACACCATTTTCATACCAAAAAAGTGTACAAAAATGATAAACGGTCAAGTTCGTATTGTGTAAAGAATTGAGTATTTGATATTTGTTATTTGTTGTCAATGTTACCACTCATCTCTAATTAATCAATACTAGTCACTGGATTATTATCACATAAATTGTTATTGCTTATCTTTGAGTGATCAATTAGATATATAATTAATTATTTTTTTATTGAATAATCAAGTATTCTTATAAAGTGATTAATATAATAATAAATAAAATTATAAATTTATAAAACTTTAGAGTATACTATACGAATAATTATTTTTTTTATTAAGTGGTCATGTATTCTCACAAAGTGACTAACAATTATAAATAAAATTTTAAATTTATAAGAAGTTAAGAAGAAAATATGTAGATGCTTAATTCTTTTTATTGAATGGTCAACTGTTCTCACAGAATGACTAACAATAATAAATGAAATTCTAAATTTACAAAAAAAATTGGATGACCATATGCAAATGACTATTTTTTTTTATTGAGTGATCAAGTGTTTTCACGGAACAAAAGATATCTAATCATAATAAGGGTATTTCTGTCCATTAAATAAAATATAATGGTCTCTCTTAAAATAAATTTTGAATAATCATTCTTAATACTTTTAACTTTTCATGTGCTTAAGATTAAATATATTTTTTTAGCCGTCCTTAACATTAATTATCCCTAATTAATACTTGCCACTTCATTTTGAATTTAAGTGGCTATTTTTATATATTTTTTGGTTAGAGGTTATGTTTAATTTTTTAAAATTAATTATCTAATTTAGTTCTCCAAAAATACACAAGACATCAATTTAATCTTTTAATTATTTTTTATATCAAATTAATCATTTTTAATCCTTTTTTGAAGAACCAAATGACTTTGGAAGATCAATTTGATGTAAAAAAATAATATTAGAGAATTATTTTGATGTAAAAAATAATTGAAAGGTTAAATTGATATCCCATATGTATTTAGAGGATTAATTTGAATGTTAACTCTTTTTTTAAATAAATGAATGAAACAATATGTACTAGTTGTATAAGTTATTATAATTTATAAAGGTGATGTTTTGCATCTCTTCTAATCTCTTGAAATGATAAAGATTGCATGGTTATCTGTATCTTGCTTGAGCTTACTTATATCAATTTCCAACATAATATTTGGTGAAACAGATTAATAAAACACTGATAACCATATGAAATTTGAAGAGTACGTACAACCCAAAATCCAAAGAAATAGTGGTTACCCCTGCTAATTTGCCCAATCTTATTCTAAAACAAACTTTGAAAGAGTAGTAGGAAGAAACATTATTTAAATATAAATGAAATTAAAGGTAAAGATTAAATTAATTACGAATTTAAGAAGAATATTGAAAGAAAATGGATGCTGCTATCCAGTAACGTATTATTTAAGAAGTATTTAAAATTTTTTAATAACTTTTCTTACTTATTTAATAAATAAAATATTTAATATTTTTTTAATTTTTTAAAATACTTCTTCTGATCCATTTAAGTGTTAATTTGGAAAAAAAAAGTAGTTCATTATATATAACATTCTTACATATTAATAAAAAATTAATTATTATTTTTTCAGCTGTCATTATATTCTAAGATCTCTCAAGTGGAGTAATTAATTAATAGATATTAAATAAGAATAGTTTAGTAAAAGGTTTTCATAATTAAGGTTTGATTTTATGTTTCTTACTTTTGTGTCTTCTACTAAAATGATACTTAAAATAAATCGAAAGAAATATTAAATACATTATTTTTATTTTTAATATTTTTAATTATTTAATAGGTACATTGAGGGCATTAGCAAATGCCATAAAATATTATAACTGAATTTGCAATTATGTTTATTTTTGCGCACCCTGTTTATACTTTATATTTATTATATAAAAAATAATTTCGATCATTCTAATGTTGTTCTCGTCAATTATTGCGTTGGTCCAATTTTTGTTTTCAAACCTAGGGGGCATGGAAATGCAATCAAAAACCATCTGCGTGTCAAATCTTTAATTATATATTGCTTTGACTTGTCTTAATCCACTTGGCCCAACGCACGGGCACGAAGCCATTGTCCTCTTGTTGAAAGTGCATTTGAATTTTGTCTTTCTCACTTCTTTCTGTTTTTGTGCTTGTCTCTGTCCTTTTGACAGCATGTTTTTTCAGTAAAAGAAAACATATTTGTTTGGTTATTGTAAAATTATAATTATAATTTATTATTATTATTACCACTCTTTAATTTGGATTTAAATGTAACCTTTTATTCTCACCACCATAAGTCATACTAAAATACTAACCTCTAATTTTATTTCTAATTTGAATTGCGCTCTGTTGGGCTTAGCCCCATTTTCTCAGGAAAAAAAAATTGAATTGCAATCATGTGCACACGAGTGAAAGCAACTTTTTTTTTTTAAAAAAATTGAATATATTCCTTTTTTTTTTTTTTACTTTATGGTGTTAGCGGGAAACATAAAATAAAAATAAAACTCTCATGTGTTGTTATTATATAGTTATTTAAATTTAAATTTATTCATACATGATAGGAAGAAACCAAACACTAAAGTCAAGGTTTAGCATTATAGTATAGAATAATTTGATTATTTGTATAAATAATTTTAAAATTATGGTGACCATAATAATTTTTTATATATTAAAGTATGTTTATTATACATCAGCACAATAAAATCAGAACTTAACTTTGAATTATATATACTTTTTAATTCTTTGTGCATCCAAATATGAAATTTAAAATTTTGAACTAATATCAAAAGTTAAAATTAAAATTCGAAATATGAACTCCTTTTTTGGTTTACATGGAAATGGAATGTATAGTCTCTTCTTTAACTCCACCTCATTCTTACCACTTGAATTATGACAAAGTAAAGTTAAATATGAATAGGAGAAATTATAATAAAATCTTATAAAACTAGATGAAGAAAAGGTTTATGTAATTTGTTGCTACATGAAGGTGAATATAATTTACCCCAACCCCTGTTGAAATACATGCAAGATATTATTCATTGCATTACCAAAATTGGCCTGGTACGAGGTTCCTTTCTCTCTACTTGTATTTGTTCATATTCACTTGCCTTTTATGAATTGAGAGATTCTTTTGATTTTATGAGGATAAAGATATTTTAATAATTAGTTATTAATATTTAATTATGTGTCTTATTTATATGAAATATAAATATAATATTTATATTTTGAAGTTGTTATGATATCTTTATGAGTTTGATATTTACAGTGAGTTATTAAATATTTATTAACTGTTAATTTTACAATAAATATTTAAAAGTCTAGTAAATATAATTAATAATCAATAAATATTTAATAACGCATATTGAGTAGTGGTACAAGAAAAAAAATAAATACCATAATAATATCCTTTATATTTATATGTGACATATGATCACATATTAACTACTGATTATAAAATAGCAATGATACCTTTACAAAAAAAAAGTACAAAAGAACCTGAATTTTGATCACTATCCAAAATTCAAATTGCACATTTAGTGACATTTACACCATTGACATTCCCCTAAGTTTGAATTGGAGTTTAAAAATTTAAAATTATAATTTAAGTAAAAATAATAAAAGATAAATTTTTGCTCAAATCATAATTTAGGAGATTTCAAACCCCAATCCAAACATGTTATTAATCATTTGATCCAACTTGTTGTGCAGAATCTAAAACCACGGGTGTTCTTAGCAACTCCCTAACCTTAATCCTCTGTAAATCCTATCCAAAATTTCCACGAAATTCACAAAAAGCATCTACTCAACCAAGAAAATGGCCATGTCATTTTCTTCCTCGTTTAACCATGATACCCTTTGATCATACACAACCTAATCTACCCAACATTTATGAAAATTTGCACAAACCGTGTTTGTCTACTGCGGCTAAGAGTTCAATCTTCGCGTCTTTGGGTCAAACCCGTGCGAGCCAATTTTCGCCGAACCGGTCAGCAAGGGCGGCTCGACCGCCCCCTTCGCTCCAAGTACCTTGTGAGCTTCTTTGTCCCGTGAGCTGTGACTCTGAATTTCATCAATAAACAAACGCCCCAAAGTAGAAACATACAAACTGATTTCACAGTCATCGACACACAACATCAAGCAAACTTCTTTTTTTGTTTTTGATAATAATAGCAATGGTTCATTTATTATAATAACTCTTCAACAAATCAGCAAAAAGGGAAGAAAAAAAAAAACAATGAAAAGGAAGCATCCTGTTCCAAGTTCCATTTTGTCTGCCTGCTTGTACTGCACTCCAACACAGATCTCAATGGGTTCAAGTTCCTTAGATTTTTGAGCCCTTTAGAGATTCACTCTTATTTTATTCTGTGAATCGTCAGTATAGGAGTTTCGCTCAATAAAGAAAAACAAGTAGCAGATAAAGAAAGAGAAGAAGTAAAAGGAGAAGGAGAAGGAAGGAAGGAAGGACTAAATGTCAGGGCAGGTAACAGGTTCCTGGGGCTTCCTATTAGTCTTTTTCTTGACCCTTTTTTCAGGTACTAACTCAAAACTCTGTGTTTAAATTCCTCATAATATGAATAATTCGTTTATGGATACTGATTGAAGTGAACCTCTCGTATTTGCTGTATTCCTTGATAAAATCAATAATCATTATCAACCTCGTGGGTGTTTTCAGATTCTCTAAACGGTTTTTGGGTATTATTTTATTCTCTGTTTCCGAGGTTGATTGGGTTATAGTACCAAGTTGTCTTTCGCGTTTACCGAGGCAATTATGTTTTGTGTTGTTGATTTTACAGGTAAAATTGTTGCGGGGGATTCTTTGGACACAGACAAACAAGTTCTGCTGAAGCTGAAATCGTACCTCGACAATCAAACTCTTGCAGACCGAGGAAGATACATATATTGGAACACGACCAGCTCGAATCCTTGTGAATGGTCAGGAATCTCGTGCAGTCTTCTCAACCGGACGACGAGGAGGGTGGTTGGCATACAACTGTCTGACAGTTACATCACCGGCAAGATATTTCAGAACTTCTCGCAGCTCACTGAGCTCACACACCTTGATCTCTCTCAGAACACGCTCTCTGGTGAGATTCCAGAGGACTTGAGGCGATGCCAGAAACTCGTGCATCTCAATCTCTCCAATAATATTCTTGCGGAAGGGCTGAATTTGACTGGTTTGACAAGCTTGCAAACACTGGACTTGTCGGTTAATAGAATTCATGGGGAAATTGGGTTGAATTTCCCTGCCATTTGTGACAATTTAGTCACTTTAAATATCTCGGGTAATAACTTAACTGGTAGGATTGATAACTGCTTTAATCAATGTCCCAAGTTGCAGTATTTGGATTTGAGCACCAACAATCTGAGTGGGGGCATATGGATGGGATTTGCGAAGCTGAGAGAGTTTTCGGTTGCCGAGAACCATCTCAGTGGGACTATTCCTTCGCAAGCTTTTCCTTGGAATTGTAGCCTTGAAGAACTAGACCTTTCAGAAAATGGGTTTGTTGGTAAGGCCCCGAAGGAGGTTGCTAACTGCAAGAATTTGAGAATTCTGAATCTTTCTAGTAACAATTTTACCGGTGGCATTCCCGTTGAAATGGGATCCATTTCGGGCCTCAAAGCATTGTACTTGGGGAACAACAGCTTTTCAAGAGATATTCCAGAGACCCTTTTGAACTTGACCAATTTGGTTTTCTTGGATTTGAGCAGAAATCGATTTGGTGGAGAGATACAAGAGATATTTGGGAAATTTAAGCAAGTGAGCTTTCTTCTATTGCACTCAAATTCTTATATTGGAGGATTGATTTCATCAGGAATTCTTACTTTGCCAAACATTTCCCGGTTAGACCTAAGCTTCAACAATTTTTCAGGTCCAGTACCTGTTGAAATCTCTCAAATGTCAAGTCTGAAGTTCTTAATGTTAGCCTACAACCGGTTCAATGGACCTATTCCACCCGAATTTGGAAATATGCCTCGCCTGCAAGCACTTGACCTGGCCTTCAACAATTTAAATGGGGCAATCCCACCAAGCCTTGGAAACTTGAGTTCTCTTTTATGGTTAATGCTTGCAGATAATTCATTAACTGGAGAAATCCCGCGAGAGTTGGGAAACTGTACAAGCTTGTTATGGTTAAACCTTGCAAACAATAAGCTCTCTGGAAAGTTACCTTCTGAATTGACAAAAATTGGAAGGAATGCCATGACAACATTTGAATCAAATCGGGAAAATGATCGAATGATTGCTGGCTCTGGTGAATGTTTAGCAATGAAGAGATGGATACCTGCAGATTACCCTCCATTCAGCTTTGTGTATACCATCTTAACAAGGAAGAATTGTAGAAGCCTTTGGGACAGATTGCTCAAAGGATATGGAGTTTTCCCGTTTTGCACACCTGGGTCCTCCTTTCGCTTACCCCAGATATCCGGGTATGTTCAGCTAAGTGGGAACCAGCTCAGTGGTGAAATTCCTTCAGAAATTGGGACGATGCTGAACTTCAGTATGTTGCACTTGGGGTTCAACAATTTCTCTGGGAAATTCCCTCCAGAGATGGGAAGTTTGTCACTTGTAGTCTTGAACATGACCAGAAACAAGTTTTCAGGTGAAATTCCCTGGGAAATTGGCAACTTGAAATGTATGCAGAATCTGGATTTGTCTAACAACAATTTTTCAGGGATGTTTCCTACAAGTTTGAACAACTTGGCTGAGCTTAACAAGTTCAACATCTCATACAATCCCTTGATATCTGGCGTAGTCCCACCAATCGGACAATTAGTTACTTTCGAGAAAGATTCATATTTGGGCGACCCCCTCTTGATCCTCCCGAAGTTCATTAATAACATCACAAATGATAAAAATACGACCTTTCACAAAGACCAGAAAAAACCATCAAAATTGTCTCTGTTTTTGGTGCTTTTAGCTATAACACTGGCTTTCTTGGTATTTGGACTTCTTTCTATTATAGTCTGTGTATTGGTGAAAAGCCCATCAGAGGAACCAGGATACCTCTTGCGGGATACAAAACAGTGGCATGAATCCAGCAGCTCCGGATCATCACCATGGTTGCCTAATACAGTTAAGGTCATCCGCTTGAACAAGACAGCTTTTACACATGCTGACATTTTGAAAGCAACCGGCAGCTTCTCAGAGGACAGAATTATAGGAAAAGGGGGATTTGGAACAGTGTACAGGGGAGTGTTTCCAGATGGGAGAGAAGTGGCAGTGAAGAAGCTCCAAAGGGAAGGAATTGAAGGTGAAAAGGAATTCCGAGCTGAAATGGAGGTTCTGAGTGGTCATGGGTTTGGTTGGCCTCATCCAAACTTGGTCACACTCTACGGGTGGAGCCTAAATGATTCAGAGAAGATACTGGTTTATGAGTACATAGAAGGTGGAAGCTTGGAGGATCTAGTGACTGATAGAACACGTTTGACATGGAGGAGGCGCCTAGAAGTGGCAATTGATGTAGCTCGGGCACTAGTCTATTTACACCACGAATGCTACCCTTCTATTGTGCATAGAGATGTGAAGGCTAGCAATGTGTTGCTAGACAAGGATGGGAAGGCCAAAGTTACAGATTTTGGACTTGCTAGAGTCGTTGATGCTGGGGATAGCCATGTGAGCACGATGGTGGCTGGCACAGTGGGTTACGTTGCACCGGAATATGGACAGACATGGCAAGCCACCACAAAAGGGGATGTGTACAGTTTTGGGGTGCTGGTTATGGAGCTAGCAACGGGGAGGCGAGCAGTGGATGGAGGGGAAGAGTGCTTGGTGGAATGGGCTAGGCGTGTCATGGGTTATGGACGACATCATGGGCTAAGCCGCTCTGTACCAGTTTTGTTGATGGGCTCTGGGCTAGTTGAGGGGGCAGAGGAGATGGGTGAACTGCTACGAATTGGGGTAAGGTGCACTGCTGAGGCACCCCAGGCTCGGCCGAACATGAAGGAGGTTCTAGCTATGCTGATTAAGATATCTAACCCCAAGGGAGACTCAAGTTATGAACACCTTGTTTAGTCATTTGTTTTTAGGAAATTAAAGGATCTGGGGAAAAAATGTGCTTAGTGTAAGTTGTAATATAGTTTGCATAGAAAAACATGTCATGCACAGTTGATTCTTCTCTTGTATACAGAAACTTCATTCATTATGTTGAGGAAGTTGCTCAATTTTGTTGTGTTACACTGATTCCTCCTAGTAATTTTGCTTTTGCTTTCGCCTTTTGATGAATATTCAGCACGTCAGTTCTTTTGTCTTAATTTGCATAGAAAGATATATATATATATATATATATATATATATATATTTAATCTATGCATGTAAAATGGAGCAAGAGAGAAAGTGAACGACCTCAAGAGTACCCAAAGAACAAAGTAGTTTTTTTGTGCAAATTATGGACATACCATAATGCCTGGGCAGTAGCTTGGTAATGATTTTTAATTTTATTGTAACCCTAAGCTGGCAGCTATTCACCTTTCCCCCAACAGAATCATACACCCTATTTCACATACTGTGTGCTACATCACATGTTGCTATAGTTGGTGCTGATTGGTAAAAGGTTAAATCATCATGTATCACCTTGTGCATGTTTGTGAAGATCGTGCAATGTTGCATAACCAATTTCTATATACTTCTCTTCTTACTTGTTAATAGTGCTTCCAAAGTTCCAATATTGAATAACTACCAGACATTCTGATTTGCCGTCTTCTGTATTTTTTTCCTTCATAAACTTTTCTATTTTCTTTTTGTTTGCAAATTTTATTTTTATATTCTGTGAACCACGATGCTCAAATTAGCTCCAGTCTTCAGCTTCAAATTCAAGCATTTATCCCCATCTAAGTCCAAGTCCTAGTCTATCAGGAATTAAGAGACAAGCACCAATACTCAGCCTTGAACACCCACCACTTCAACAGGCTGAGCCAATTATTGAATGTCATGTGTACAAGAAACAGAGAGAGAGTTTATTTTGCTCAGCATGCCAAGTTCATGCTCAATTGTTAAAACTTATAAGCAACATGTTGCATGTGAGAGGCCATAAACAAAGGGCTCAACTGCAGGAGTTGAACTCTGGTAGAAAAGATAATACCAAGATTGCTGAAGAAGACAACCAGCGACGGAGGGATAAAATATGTCAAATTTGGCGCATGAACATAGATTCACTCAAACAGCACTTGAATGGCCAAAAGCACAAATTTCAGCTACAAAAGCTGCAATGCAGTAAGAAATTTGGTGGAGAAATAGCAGAGCACTAGAGCAGTGAAAATTTTGTCAACTATGTAATATTTGGTACACCAATGAGGATTCGTTTCAGATGCACCTAAGGGGCAAACGACATCTTGATCAACTTATGCCGTTAAGCAGAGAAAGAGTTGAAGGCTCTCTCTTCTCCAAATAGTTTTTAAGGGTAGAAAGCACACAAAATCTTTAATACAGACCTTATGACATTTTGGTATTAAAAAACAAGTATTTAAAAAAATTGCATTTCTAGAAGAATATGGCAGCAATGAATATAGATGTCCATGGTGATATTGTAAGCTACAATGATGTACCTATAGGCTATAGTTCTAAAATGCAAATACTTGATTTAGACTTACTGTTTTGAATCCGTAGTTTTTGGGATGTATCTGGATGACCTTTCTGTATAAGGGTGAATCAAAATTTGGAAAGTTTTCTCTTCGTATTGGCTCAGACGATCAGATATCCTATGCAACAGCAGCTACTGACGTACTCATTAACTTCCTAAGAAGTATGTATTGGTATTGTAGTAGTCTCATGGCAGGAACATGTTTTGTGGTGTGGTTGAGGAGGGAAGTGGTGAGGTTATTATGAAAGGTAAGACAGAAAAGCAGCCATAGCTATCAACAGAGCAGCCTAGTCAATTAGTAAGATTTCTAACAAATAATGAAGCATTTTGCAGATGAGGGGAATGACTTCAGTATGGTTTTATAAAAGCATCTTGCAATGAAATTTGTTGTGTTTACCCAGGATAGAGCAAGTAATTTCCAATGACACATTCGGAACTTAAAGCTAATGAGGCGAAATGAGTAGCAACAGGAAATATGAAAATGACATAGTAACAGATGTGTACAATGCGAGAATGGTGTTCCTGGCCTCCTGGGCCTATAGGCTTCTCTTACTGGCAAACAGAGTTCAGACAGAATTATTTAGCTCGTTCTTATCTAGAAATATAAAACGGACATGATATAAATAAGGACCGATAGTGGTCCGATACCAAGACATACTTTGTCGTAGCTGTGGTATAATTTGAAAATTATTAGAAGAATATATAAGATTGCTTAATTTTCATATACAGGAATACAACATTCTCTGATTCCTCGTGATTGTCTAAAGTTAACCAGAAAAGTTCCACATGCTTCCATCCTAACCGTAGTAAATTGGATTGTTTGAGAAAATGATGGGGGTAGAGAATATACATTTCGGCACAGGCACAAACACCTAGGTGCATGCCAACATGCAAAGCATATGCGCATGAGCACTCTCCCTCATTTTCCACAAGCAAAATTGGTCTCTTTTGTCACCGTCTATACATCCTTCCAAAATTTCTAGATTAGACCTACTCCTATAGGCTATAGGCTATAGCTATATAAAGCACAAATGACATCCTAATCTGCAAACTCGACAACCCCTCGTGATGAATTTTATACGTGTTTCCAGGATAGGCTAGATGTTGCAAATATCCCCTATAGGAATCGCAATTTCTGGGATACATGAGCCGTGTCATTAGCTGGTGATGTTTGTTTGTCTATATTTAACCCATGCGTGAAAGAAAAGATATAGGGAGGGTACTTTGTGGTTCATCGAATGTGAAACTTTTCTAACCTTATCAACTTGACAAAAAGATAAATCCAAATTGGACAGGAACAAAGCTAGATTCTTATAATAAAAAAATAACACGATTGTTAGATTCTACAGAGATGTTACATATATAGGTGAGGGTGATATGCAATTAGGGTATTAGAACCAATTGCTGTCCATACTCCGGCTAAAACTTTTCAGTGTGTGTAAGTGATTTCAAGTCATGGATGGAAAGATGGAGGCATATTTGCCATACCTCACATGATTACTGTCCTACAGAACGAACACTCGAGTGCTCCTCCACTATAACAATTAGTGCATATATTAGTTAGAAATAGAGGGAACAAAAGAAATAATAATCCTTTCAAATCTTTCTCCCTCCCTTTCTTCCTTTCTGTGTCTTACAGCCCCACTCCCATGTTATCTATAAATTAGACATGCACAAGTCTTTGGATGAAACATAAATAAGAGAAAATAGCTGAGGAGATGGAGTACTCTTATGGGTTTCCTAGAACACCAAGAGATGTTTCTCTTCAGGAACTTAGCAAAAGGCTTGCTGAGTTTGCTGAAGTGAGAGGATGGGATCAATATCACAGTCCTAGAAATCTTCTGTTAGCTCTTGTAAGTCCCATATGCCTAAACTGATATTGAAAATTTATTTATTTTTAATGCTTTATTCCTTCTCCTAATGAACACTTTGTACTGCTTTATGCAGGTTGGAGAGGTGGGAGAACTATCTGAGATATTCCAGTGGAAAGGAGAAGTTGCAAAAGGATTACCCAATTGGACTTCTGATGATAAGGAGCACTTGGGGGAAGAGCTTTCAGATGTTTTGCTGTATCTAGTACGTCTTGCTGATGTTTGTGGTCTAGATCTTGGACAAGCAGCTCTGACAAAAATGGTCAAGAATGCTCAGAAATACCCAATTACTGACCACACAGCCACTTCCACCTGCAACTAGCTATGAATTTCCCCTGCCTTTTTTCTTCACGTTCTAGTGTGATACTTACTAGGCAAAAAAAATTGCATCAGTCTGCCTTTCCTTTTCGCTTTTAGTTTTGAAACTGAGTCCACTGCTACTTCACCCTTGTGCCTTGGGCCGTGTAAGACCAAGCCGTTGAAGAAGCAACAAATATTTGATAAATTCTGTTATCTGATGTGTTGTTCTGCGATATCATTAGCATCATGATCATTCGTGTCGTGTTCTATATTAGAAAACCCGTAAAGCTTGTAAAGCTGATGCCTGGGAATTCTTTAGAACCTCTTAAAGCTGGATATGATAGCTTGAAGATCATGCTTTTGCAAGGTGGATTTTGCCTTCGTTTTTTCCTATATTTGGTTTGGTTTGATGACCAGCGCAACACATGAAAAATAAACGTCATTAATATCTACAACAAGAAGAGCACTCTTATTCATACCAAAAAAAATTTTAAAACTCTTATTAAGAGGTTTATTTTGAGTAATTTTTGTTCATTACACTCGACGGCTTCAATTATTTCAAGTTAATATAATCATTTTATTTAATTATACTACTATATGTCACAATTTGTTTGATCCGAATGCAGAGCACTGAGTATATTAGATCCTAATTACAATGAGTGGGTGGATATGCAAATTTAACTTAAAGTTTAGGAGTTTTAATCTCATTATAAGCATTTTATGGCTAAGGTCGTGCTATCAAATGTCTAAATAAGAATTAGTCTCACACATAAAATGTGTAACTAAGGACATCTTGTGAGAGACTAAAAAAAATATTTTTTGATGTGAAACTAATTTCGTTTTGAGTACTAAAATTGTTCATTTCCACAATTTTTTTTTCAAACTTAAAATTGCTTCAGATTTAAGTCACTTATTTTGGGTATTATACTCAATGATTTAGAAAACTATTAGTCAGGTAAATTTATATAAATTTGAACTAATTTTAAAATATATTTAATTTGTTTAAAATTTAATTTTGAAATAATTAAATACTATTTTTTTTATTAAACTGTACTTTATCTTTTTTTTAATTTTATATAAATTAAAAAGATAAAAAGAGAGACAGAAAATTTTATTAAAATATAAAGTGTTTAGTTTAAAACTGAATTTTCATTGGATTTCTTTTAAACTAATTAACTTAAAAATTAAATTAAATAATAACTAGTTTTCAAGTTTTATGTAATTATTAAATACTTAAGATTTAAAAGTTGGTTCCATTGTGTAAAACTATGTATATGATTTTTCATGATTAACAAACACTCATTAAAATTAATATAAATAATTCATATTCAATTATACTGTCATGTATCATAATTTGTATGAATATTATATTTAAAATAGAAGGAAGCTCTACACCGATTACCAAAAAAATTATTAATTCCAGTACGCTTATTTATTATTTTAAATGAGCTTTTAAGAACCGAGTCACTTGTATTTTACATTTTATGCACAATAACAAGAATGTGGTTATAAAACACATCAATAACTTATGGACTATGAGATTATCCTCTTTAGTCCTTACAAGCAACTTCTCTCACTAAAGGCAATTATTTCCTTATAATTGTAGCCATTATTAATATAAATTATAGTATAACGAGAGGTAGTTATTTTTATTTAAAAAATTTTCCATATTTTTTTATTGTATAAATTTGTAGTTAGGAAATTTTAAATTAGACATTGAGAAACTCATCAAACTGTAAAGGTGAGTATATCAGTCAAATTATTAACAATGTCTTCAGACTCTAAAAAAATTGATTAATAGAGTGAACTTAGAAAATACAATATTTTTGCACCAAAAAAATTAAATTAAATATTTAAATTATGGAAAGAAAATCTGATATGATAATCTTTCTTTTCAAAATTTAAAATTAAATATAAATTAATTTTAAACTATAATATATAAAATATTATTTAAGACATTCTTAGAAATAAGATGGAGTATGAATGGTAAATTTTTGTAATTAATTTTAATAGTGATTTTACCCTTTATTTTTCATAATAAAAACAATTTTAATATTTTAAAAAAGATATCTAAGTAGGAAAATTTTCTTTCCATAATAAATAAATATATCATTATAGAGTTACTGATGGACAGCGTTATCTGTTTGAACTTTGAAGAAGTGGCTACTTTAAATTTGATGAGCGAAAAGGTCCCATCCCTTTCCAACGTTGAAGCACTAGCCGGAAGGCCACACTTGTTGTGAATAATTGGGTAATGCTCAGCTCAAATGGGGCACTTCTGCACTGCACTTGATTCCTCTACATACTAATTGATTGTACTTAGGACTTCCAAAACTTACCAATTATTGTAATGTCTATTGCAAACCCAAGTAATTAATATATATATATATATATATTGTTCTGTCTATTGCAAACCCAAGTAATTAATATATATATATATATAATTAATGTTAATTATAATCAACGCACACGTGCTTTTGATTAACTAAAACAAAATCATACCCCCACCACCATAATTGTCTTTGCGTGTCCTTTGTTATTACCACTAAATAGGAGCACCAAAAAAAAAAAAGGAAAGGAAGGAGATGGAAAGCAAATGAGTTTCGAGAAGGATTAAGAAAAATAAGAAAGTAAAGAGAAAATTGAATATTATAGTCAAATAATGTTTATTATAATTTTATATTCACATTTACATTCATGATTTTTCTTTTTACAAATGAAGTTTGAAGATTTGATAAGGGGAAGGAAATGATGATATTGAGTAATCTTCGAAGGAAATGATGTCAATTGAGTTACGGTTATTGAGATCATAATTTTATTTGAGTGAATAAAATATAATAATTTTTAAAAAATATTCTAATAAAAGGTGAATATAAAAAATTAATTTCTAATCTTTTTGGTATTAAGATATAGTATTGTTGTTACCACCAATGTCTTCATCAATCATCTTATTTCGACGTGGAAAAAAAGAAAAAACACAATTCATTTATGCTTTTAATTTCCTTAATTACTTGGATGAGTTAAGGCATTATCTACTTGAACTTAAATCAGTACTGAATTTCCAGTAATTTAATTTCGGGATCAGGAAAACTGAGAACACCACCTCTTCCTTGCTCAAAAGTCAAAATAGAAGAAGAGAAAGAACGAGTTAAGGACGCAAAATAGAAAAATACAACCTATGCTTAAGGAAGCAACTATTTATTTTATTGTTACAAAATTGGCATACTTTATCAATTGTAATGATAAGTTAACATGAGTTAGTTTAGATAGTAAAGATGAAAACACTTTGTAAGATTTAGATTTGATTCTTGCTGCGACAATTTTTCTTAGCATGTAATTTATAAGTACTATTATAAGTCTTTATGGAAGCATGTGACATGTCTTTAACTTTATAATAAAATAACATCTCTTCTTTCAAAACTTTCATGGAAAAAAAAAATCAATTGTAATGATAATGCAAATATTCATTGTGGAATAATTCAAGTTACATTATTCAGCACTTTTGCTCGTACCATACATCCAACGTATTGTCAGACTCGAAATTTATAAGATTGAACTCCCATTAACTTTTATATTACACAATCCTAATTCCTTTTATAACACAAAATACCAAACTTATCTTAGACACTAATTCCTAAAGAAACTATAGCCTGTTATATTGGACTCCAATAACTCGACCAATTGTCCAACCGGACAGTAGATGGATTCAACGTATCCCGAGAACAAATCTCAAGCCTCTTGGGCTCAAGGCCCATAAGACCGCATCATACACTGTTTTACCACAATGTTTCGTTTTCTTTCTTGCTCTTTTGCTTGGTGACTCTGTCTCTGTCAAGTCATCGTGACTTCACTTTAAAATTTTCAAAATTATCTGATTATACGAACAAATATAATAGTTTCATATTCTACATATGTTAAAATAATTAGGGAAAATAGAACAAAATTAAAGAGAATAATGTATCAGATATGATAATAAAGACACGATTTGGAAAGGGAAAAAGATATATCAGGAAACGCTTCTCATTTTTGATTGAAAAGCAAAGGGTGGGAAGGAATCTGATCATGTCGATCATATCATATTCCTATTTGTGTTGGTTTACTGTTGCAAGATATTTATACATCGCATCGCTATGCATCATATCATACTAAACTTCAGAGGTAAATCTTTATATATAGTCAGATTTTTTTTTTCATTATTCAACTAAAAATCATTAACATGTACAACATAATGTGTGAATTTATGTCTACGAATCAAAATAAAGTTGTGTTGAGATTTGGGTATTATAATACTTTATTTGGTTTTAATGCTACTTATTTAATAATTATGTTGGCCGGCGTTTGCCCATAGCTTCATGCATGATCATGTATTCTCAACTTTATTTAATTTTGGGATAAATAGTCCTTAAAACGATTTACTAAAAGATTCTTAAACAACCTGTTTAACAATTTATTACAAATCTAACTTTATTTTTACGTGTTTAATCAATTTACTTCAAAATTATCCATATGTCGCGAATCCTAATAATCCAAAATATAAATTAATGTGTACATATAAAAAACTGTCAAAAATTAGTTTTTCTTTTTAGTACATCTGTGATCAAAATTTAATTTTAGGCTTGTTTGTTTTACCATTTAGCATGATCGCCAATAGACATTTAAAAGAATGTTTAATGTATATGTTAAAAGTAAACGCTTGATAGCGGTAGATAAAAGTTACAACAAACAAGTCATAGGTTAGGATAGGTTAAGTTTGACTTGATTTTGACTTTTAATTTGGTAAAAAGAAAATAGTTTAATCCTAGATCAGAACAAACTCAATCTTAGTAGGATTTGTAATTAACTGGTTTGATCTGAAATTTAACAAAATTTAAATGATAATGTAGTTGTATGTATAATAATATTAAATTATGTGATATATTTAAAAGTTCACAATGTATGTTAATAATTCTATGATTATTAAACTCTGAATAAATATTTATAATTAAATATATATTTATAAAAATAATGTTTAATATACATATCTTAAATTGTCTAAGTTAAAAAATATATATATATATTTATATACTTTACACCGAGTTAGTGACATTTGTTTTATGATGCAAAATAGTGCTTTTATTCATATTCAGGTTCTATTTAAATTACCATATTTTACTTAAATTACATGGTTAAAAACTTGAAATGAGTTAAAAAACTGAAGTTTAAAATTTATTTTTTTAAGCAAAAAAGTAGAAATCTAATTTAAAAATTCTTAGAAATAAACCGTAATAATTTACAATTTATGGCTGCAATTTTGAGAAAACATTAAAATTTAAAGACGTTTGGATAAACTTAAATTGTGAAAAGGATAATTCCGAAAAACAATGTCCCACCTAAAAGGCTGGAAAGGACAGAGAACATGGAAAAGGAGCCATTTTGTACGCATCCTCTAATCCAAGTTTTTTAGTTATTTTTAAATGACAAGTTTGCCATTTATTTTTAATTATATTAAAAACAAAATTATGGGTTTTTTTTTTCTTGTGTTAAAACGTGAGCAGAAAATAGAATAATACGATACATTTAATATTTTAAAAATTTAGCTTGAGATTTATTATTTTTTAAATGCAATTCGACCCTATCCTATTACAGCTTGGATCATAATCCGAATAAAAACTCAAATCGGGTTTGTAGGTTTTGACCCAAGTTTTGAATAGCCTTCATCGCATATATGACAAAGGCTGCTATCACCTGTCAGCACACCGTTAAAGATACGCTTGTCAAATTCTAATGGATAATCGGTAGTTACGCTAAAATTTCAATAGATACGGTGACTTGTTAAGCTAGTTGATAATGTTCTAACACCCATATTAGTATATGAGTGCCCCTGATGCAAAGTGAAATTTTTGAACCCATAGTTATGACTTATGAGCCTTATAAGTTTAAAATAAGTTGGTTTTTCAAAACCAAAATAACGATGGATGACTTATATAAAAGAATTGAATTAATTATCATAATTAAATTCGTTTAATAAATTTTAATATATAATTAAATGATAATATAAAAAAAGTTTTATAATAACTATATTAATTTTTTTTATATAGTAACAATCAAATTCAAATTTATGATTTTTTGTAAATTATTCAATCATTTTACTACTAACCCAATTATTATAGCTTATGTTTTATTAAAATTAAATTCTATATAAATTTTAACTAGTACATATTATAAAAGGAATGATAAGACTGAATTAACTTCTCAACAGTGATATTTTAGCTTGTAATACTCATTAATAGGTTGATTACAATGGTTCACCTTCCATTAATTATGCTGCTTCCCAATTGTTTAGCTGATTTCATGAGGGCAAAAAAGTACTTAACTTTTTTTTCTTCTTTTTTCTGTAGACAATGTGCTTGTAATAATGGTGAAGTATAGCGCAATTTATGTTACTGGAGTTGAAGTTCACAAAATTTACATGCTGGATGCTTCAAAAATAGGATAGGGACCCCACTGCTGATTGCTGTACTTGGGAACTAATAAAAAAACAGTAGAGGATACAACAAACCCAATTAAAAATTAAATTGGAAAGATCAAGGTAGTTTAAAAGGTCGTTTCTGATTCTTGTTGCAGTAATTGGGGGTGTAGACTGTGTATTGTTGTCTGATTTTGATTTTGGAATTCTTCTTCTTTTGCTGTGAAATTAAATTAATACTAATACTAATACTAATGCTTTTGTTTTAATTTTTTAAAATCCAGAAAGCAAATATGGTGGAGAGAATCTAGAGGGTGTAACCAAGACATGCATATTTTCTCATGCTGTTAAAAGAAAATCTAAAAATCCAAAAACAAACATAAATGAGAAAGAGACGAGGATGTTGACAATTTTAATGTCCCTTCTCATGTAAGTTTCGTTTGGTTCCGTGGATTTCATTTTTGGGATCTTTCTCTCTCTATCTCTCTCTCTCTCTTTCTGAAATCTTCATTGGGAGAATGGCCCAGCACTGCAGATCCAAATCCCCATTTTATCTGCTTTTCATGGTTTCCCAGAAGAAAAACACCACTTTTTGATTTATGAGCTCGTCTGGGTTTTGGTTCGAGATATATGGGTTTCTTCTGGTTTTGTTTTTCTGCTTTGTTCTGCAATATAACAAGTGTCGACGCACAATGAGTGATTCCATTTTTTGGGTTTTGGAGGGGTGCCAGGCTCCACTTTTCTTCATCGGGTGAGTTCAATTTGTTTCTGTTCATGTCATGCAGCATGTTCAACATTTTCCTAATGATTTTTTTCCTTAATTTTCATTTTTTCCCCTCTCTATACTCCACTGGTTTTTTTTCATTCCCCAAGTGATCAGTTTGGAAGGACGGTTTCGATTTGTATGTATAATCAGTGATTAATGTATTTGGGCTTTTTTTTTTCTACGCTCGTTTTGCAAGAGTACTCTGGGGGATGCTTTTGATTTGTGTGGTGATTAATGTAATGCTTCAGTATTATACTTCTTCTTCATCTTTCAATTTTGTGAAATTTGTTTGGATTATCTGAAAAATCTGGTCTATGAATGCGATATATATATATATATTTCTTCCAGTTATTTTTTTGGGACATCAAATGATTTTGATTGAACTTCTTTCATTTTCTGGCAAGAAGAGCATATTGCTAGGTCCTTTTCTTAATTTTGGAGGATAAGTACTAGCTTTTATTTTATTTTTCCCCCTTGGCTTGATTGTTGTGATGGATTTGATACTCATGTCTTGGGCATCTGATTCTTATTGCAAAAGATGATTTGCTCATGAGATTTGTCTCACGGAGAATTTTTCTGGTGGTTTGATAGCATTTTGCCTAATTCTTTCCACAGCGAATTCTTTCCTCTTCCGGTCTTCCCTTCTCCTTCCCCTCTTTTTTTCCCCCCTTTCACCAGTCCCCACAAATAGAATTATAGGATTTGGACTTCAGTGCTCATTCGACTGCTGAGAAAATTCTTTTGATCTCCCTCCGCGCTTCTGTTTTATGGCTGTAATTTATGCTGTGGTTACCATAATACCATTTTGAACCTAGTGTATACAAGTCTTCTGTCCCGGATCAATGATACTTGCGATTTTGGAGTTAATTATATTCTAGGTAGCAGATAGTATACACTCCTTCTGTAGATACTCATTTTTAGTGTAAATTTTGTGCCAAAAGCATTTTGACTCCTAACTAATAGGTACAAATCTCCTTTTCTCAAAAATTCATGCATCATCACAATTCACCTTCTTGAGTGATCCATTACTTTAAAGCTTACAATGAGAAGGAGCATGTCACTTTAGTAGTTTGTGTTAAGCAGCCTCAACATGAAATGCATAGGAGGGGCAATTTGTATTCCTATCTGTGGCCTTTATATAAGACACACCAAATCTAGTTTAGAAGGAGCCATCTTTCAGCGAATGCCTCTTTTTTCATTCGTAAATTTCTTATGTTTTCCTTTTGATGGCTATAGAATTACATAACTAGCCTGCCCTCTTAACATTGGATGCATTGACCTCCTTTCTTTGTGAAGGAAGCTGTGGACTCCTTTCTCTTTTCTTCAAATATATTGATGGATGATGATGTCTGGTGATCTCTAATCTGTAGACTATATGCATTATACATTCTATGTTAGACAAAATTTGTGCAACGTATATGCCTTAGGAGTTATGATATTAAAATTGTAAAATCATGTAGAAAAAGCTTGACGGATGGTTGAAGTTGGTTTGTTGCAGATCGTTGTTCTCTCTCTCTCTCTCTCTCTGTTGTCATACAGATTGACTCACGTTTCCATTTTTCCAAAGTCCTGTTGCTTTCGAGGGTATTTGATTGCTATGAGGTCATTTGGAAATGTCATGATGTACGATTATGCTGTGTTTGCAAATTTTATTTTTTAATTTAACTGTAGGATGATGTAGGTCCTGTCTCCAGGATACATAAACCATCCGATTAAATATATTAATTCTATTTTTGGGTTTATATATACGTTACCTGGAAAAATCACTTCAGCTATTAGCCGACAATCTTGTACTTCCAGTGAAAAACCTAAAAAATCAAAGTTAAAAGGGTGCCGTTCTTTTTGGGATTTCAAAAGAGTTTCTTTTCTTCTTTTAATATAAAAAATTAACTTACTTTTGTTTTGGGTGCAGGTTTTCCTTCCTTTGGAACTGAGGGTGCTATGTTATATCTTGTTTAATTGAAACCTCTACATTATCATTTATGGCATTATTGGGAATGGGTGCAAATGTGCAATGCAATGGCTATTTTCCGGGATATCATTCCACAAGGGATCTCATCTTTGACTCTGAAGGCAGCACATGGACCACATCTAATGTTAACAGTGAACTAAAGAATGACTGCTACCACATTGGTTCCTTGCCAGTATCATCACCCTGTCACCTTTTAGGCTACAACAAGGAATTTCTGAAACAGACAATACTCAAGCACGAAGCCATATTTAGGGACCAAGTATGTTAACTTCATGATTTCTAATCTTAGATTCTCCCTCTGTGTTTTTTGTCTTGCTCATTTCTGCACACAACTGACAAGACGAACTTTTTTTTTTGTTTTATTCAAAAATATGTTTGATAGTGTAAAGCAGACAACTTCTTCATGTGAAAGTATTAGTCATTAGCTAGGCAAATTAGTAATTTACCCAAGCATTCATATTTTAGTCTTTGTCAAACGCGAGATTAAAATGTTTTAAGATCTGCTGGTTGCTGAGATTTTGAAGTTGTGTAAGACTAGACTCTATGATGCATTGAAATGATAGAGAAGAGTTCTCATTGCAATCTTTTAGGGTCTGAGGTAATTGCTTTTAGAAGAAATGGACAAAGTGGATTTTGAGTTAGAAATTTAATGTTCATAAATGAATAAAATGTATAAAAAACTACAATTGTATATGTTCAAGTAATGATTATTTAGGTATAAAAAGTAAGGAGCAAAAAAGGGAACCTTATTTAGTCCAATCAAAATCATTTTGAAAAATGCTACAATTTTCATTTCATCCAAAATAACGCATGATTATGGTAGTTTGTTATTTCTGGCAATGTGTTTCTCCATTATTCTTGGATACTCATTGAGTTCTTAACTATTTTTTATGTCTCTGGACTGTGCATTGCTATTCAGATTCATGAGCTCCACCGCGTTTACCAGAAACAGAGGCAATTAATGGATGAAATTAAAAGGAATGAATTATATAAACGTAATTTAAGGTTGGAGGCATCATGTTCAAGCTCCTCTTTTTCTTCTAAAAACGCCCAAAAGATATGTTTCCCACCAAACCTGCCTTGGTCAACTGGTCAATCGTCTATTTTAGTTGCTGAAAGCATCCAGTTGCCATTGGCTTCTATGCAAGAAAAGAGCATGCAAATATTCCCTGCTCCTGCTCCAACTGCAACTGAAGGATCTTTAAAAGATTCTAAACTATCGGAGTCCAAGTACAAAAAAGTTGGGAAAAAAATATTGGATCTTCAACTTCCTGCTGATGAGTACATTGATAGTGAAGAAGGTGAATCTTTGGAAAATGAAAGGGTTAGTGAAGTGCCCCAGGTGTCAGTTTATACCTTAAATGGAATTTTTGATTGTAAGAGTAACGAGAAACCATATGGACCTAATTCTAGTGGTTTTGCTGACTTAAATATACCATTTAAGCTAGAAGAAGAGGCAGCCGTGAAGTCTGATGATTTGGGGGATCCTACACATTGCAGGAACAATCCTTTACATGATCTGTCCAGGAGAACAAAATTGGGCTCTCATAGTTTGCCCAATGATGCCATCCAGAATTTGAACAAGACACAGGATCTTGAAGCTCGCTCAGATGACCCACTAACTGACCAGGAGAAGAAACATGAACGGCTGTGCTCAGGTAATAGTGCCAGTAAGAACTTACCCCCAAGGTTATATTGAAGTTATTATACTCTTTTATCTTCAGATTTGTGAACTGCTAAATATTGTCAGTTTATATAGGAAATACATGTCTTGTACAATTATACCTCTGACTATATGATGAATCCTTCATTTTTCAGGGCAAAGTGGTGGTGTATTGCATTCTTTTGCTGAAGTTATTGATACAGAAAAGCAATCTGTTTCAGTTGAATCATTAAGTAAGAATCTGGAACAAGTTAGTGACCTTCCATGTTTTCATTCATTACATCAGATTAATCGAGGAACTTGGAATGAGAGAAAATTTTCTAGCAGTGAGAACTCTGCAGGAACTCAAGGTCCCACCAGTGATGGCTTGTTTGGACCAAGCAGTGCTTCACGCACATGTGCTCCATATCAGCTTGTTTCTGGGGTTCATATGATAAGTTCTGGGGTTTCGCCAGCAGAGTCCTGGAAAACACCTGTATCTAACTTTGGTCAAAGCCCGATAGCAGTTCAAGCACTCTCTTGTTTTAGCACTTCTGCATCGTTGGGTCAAAGTTCTAAATCATTGATGGGAATGTCTGGGTTCTCTCGAGATGAGCTTTACAAAAGATCTGGCCCCAATTTAGATAGCCAAAACTTTCTTCTGAGAAGCAGCTTTTGCAATAGGTCCAAGCTGTTGGATCTTCCATCAATTAGTACTAATGATCCAAACGGCTGTGACAGCCATGGTTCATCAGCTAGCCATGAGCTTAGGAAGTATTTTAAGGGTTCTGAAGATGTGGGGACTCCCAAGAACATAAACCTGAATATTACGCCTACTGGTTATTCTGATACAACAGCATTTCAAAGCATTCAGATTACAGGTGAAGAAAATAAATTTCAGGATTCAAGAAGAGGGTTGCCTTGGCTTAAAGAAAAGCCAGTACCCAAAGGAAAACCCAATGAAGAAAGTAACCAGATTGAATCTGTCCTTTTAAAACCTTATAATTCAGGAGGTATACAGGGCTTGAAGTTAAATAAGATTGAGGAAAGTGACTTGAGTAGGGAGAAGACTGTTGTGTTTCACATTAATGGAAGGCCTCGTACGTCCTCTGATTTGCATTCTTTTCATGTCTTCCCCTCTGAAGTCTCCCAGAACCGATCCAAAAATCATAGGATTGAAGAAATTGAGAAAGGCTGCATATCTGACGTAAATTCACCTTGTAATCATGTGCCTGACTTGGGGGAACAGATACCTGCTGGTGGGCATTTGATGAAAAATGGGCAGAGAAAACATGAACCTTTGGCTGGTATTATTGACCTAAATTCATGCATGCATGAGGATGAGAATATGCCAATGGATGTTGATTTCCAGGCACCTGCCAGTCCAGAAAACAAGGAATGTTCTCCGCCCAGAGGAGAATCTGATGAAAACCAGCTTGAGATGCCCTTTCAATTGGCAGGACAAGAGGATCCAGAAGAGCAAGTGGAACAAGTCAGAATTGCAGCAGAGGCTTTGGTTTCCATATCCGGATTTGTGGCCCATAATGGTCTCCAAATGACAAATTGTTCATCATCTGAATCTTTTGTGAGTAGTCCTCTTCACTGGTTTGCTGGAATTGTTTCCAGAACAGTGGATCATCCAGAGAATGAGATTAAGGCAGATTTCAGTGGTAAGGCTAATGATCGTGAGGAGTTTCTGCCTGCTGACATGGATTACTTTGAGTTCATGACCTTAAAGTTGACTGAGTCAAAGGTCCTAGATTGCTGCTGTAAGAGTAGTGGCCAAACTGAGCAAGAAGGTGAATTTACTTCACAAACTCAGCCAAGGAAGGGCCGGACAAATAGGGGGAGGTGGTGGAAGGACTTTCAAAGTGAAATCCTCCCAAGCCTTGCTTCTTTGTCAAGATACGAGGTGACTGAGGATCTTCAGACCATAGGTGGTCTTGTAGAAGCTGCTGGTACTCACTCAGAAACTGGTTCTCTAAGAAGTGCTGGTAGAAATGCATTGGCTAGGGGAAGGAGACGGCCCTGTACTTCAGCTTCTAACATCACAGACATGCTGTTGAAACAGCTAACTAGTAACACTGAATTGGGCATTGAGAAAAGGGGCTTAATAAGTTGGGAAAAGACATGTAGAAAGCGAAGGGGGCAGAGATTTCCCACCACTAATCCCCAGTTTATTTTTAGCCAAGTATATAACTAATTCTAAGACTATGTTCATGGACTTGGATGGGGATTTTATGAACTATAGGATGGTCTTGTAAATGTCTTTATAGACAATAATATGAGTATGGTAACAGACGGATAGAAAAAGAACACTAATGTATATCCTGGTTGTTTCTTGGAATTGAATATATTCTCTCCTCCCATGGAGGAGATGTTATAGCTCTAATCTCATTGTTTGCTTGTTGGACATCGGATCCAGTAGCTTACCCAAGGGAAGTACATTTCTGCCTTTTTATTGCCAAGCATAGATAAAGAAACAACCAAAGCTATCTTTTAGAGTTAGCTGTGTTCAATAAAAAAAGGAAAATTTAATGCTAAAATTTTTAGTGAAAAAAAAATTAAGTACTGAATTTGTAAGTTTAGAGGGCTTTTCATTTTAAGTGCTGAATGAATTAAAAAAATATAATGCTAAAATAATAATAATTATTTAATGACTTAAATAAGAACATGTTTGCTGCTGACTGTCTGTATTAAATGACTTCTCAGGTACATAATATTTTTTTTATTTAATTCTACTTTTATTAAATATCAAACAAATGTCACTAAGTTATTTTTAGTGTTAAAACATATCATTTTCAAAACTGAAGTAAATTTTCAAACAGCTTAAAGCTATGTTATACTATTTAATTAAAGAAAAATCATTATTTTAAAGAATTAGAGTATGGTTGTTCCATTATGACTATTTTCATTTGAATAATCAAATTTACAGAAAAAAGCATACGTGTTTTCTTTTAAAAAAACAAATTTTCAATAATGTAATAAGCAAATTTTTATTTATCTCTTTTATTAATTCTTCGAAGTAACTCTTGGTGACATTTTATCAAGGAAATTTTATTTATGCAAATGTTTTCAAATTCTACATAAAAATAGAAATTCATAGACATTTATCTAGTAGTTTGTGAAAAATGTATAAATATTTATTATTTCAATCCATAAAAACTTGTCTTTAGCAATTGTTTGTTCTTGATGCTTTGACAAACTTTATTTCAAATTGTTACTTATCTTTTTATATATTACATTTATCTGCTACTTGAGTAATAGTTTAGTGGTAACCTGACTCGCATCAAAGGCGGGGAGTTAGGTTTGGTTTTCCTCTCCCAACTAATAATATGCTAGTTTCCTACTAAAATATATATTAGACTTATCGAAATTTAAGGATGTCAAATTGTGTTAATAGATGAAATACATTAGTTTGTTCTTGACAAACACCCACCATCTGTCACGGCACAATTAAGTTAAAAAAAATGCAATGAACAGAGAGAACGAAAGGGATGTTACCTTACAGTCTTCGTCGCAATCCAACACGCCAGGTGCTCTTAAAATTAAACATTTGTTCTTAATTATGTCTGAGACTCAAATCCTAAGGGCGGGGGGTAATAATTAGAGATGGATGAATTATATTTGAGGCGAGATTAGGGAGAAATTACATCTAGTAACGTGACCACATTTCTGTTAATATTTTAAATAGAAGATTAACATATGAATTACTGCACACAGTTTGGTGAGTCCAAGGAATTGTGTTGGCGAGTTTCAAAATATAAAGAGTTTTAAACATGACTATTGACATAATTCCTTGCATTTTAACCTTAATTTTAAATTAAATTAAGGTAAGCATAGTATGACATATAACTCGATCTTAATTTTAATCAAATAACAATCATATTAAATATATATTTAACTTGACTGTTTAACTTGTTCAATAAGCAAAGAAGATGTACGACTTAAATTCAACATGTTTGTTACTCTTAATTGTTTTTGTTTTTGTTTGAGTATCCCAACATTTTTTAGATATGAAACTAATCTTGTTCAGAATACTTAAGTTGTTACTCTTCGTAAATGTTTTCTCGCATGTTTAAACTCTTGACATTATAATCGTTAAGCTTAAACTTGTTTACCACTTAAACCATCACTTGTGAATACTCGTACCTAATCTAATATGCCATAAACTAGTTATGTGATGGGGGTAGGGGAGCTAGCCCACCAAACTAGTGGTTAACAAAATAAATTATTGAAAACTTTAATTGATTATTTTAAAAATTATTTCTTAAATAAATAATAAAAACCATAATTAATTGTCTGGTTAAATGGACACATATGCATAATGCACCTTAGGCCACCAATTTTGTTTGCTTCTTAACCAAAAACATTTTTCTTTTGATCTTTGACTGGCTCAATAGTTTACTTGTCCCTAACCCTCCGAAGGCCTTAAATAGCATGGGGTTAAGTGGCCAAAAAGCTACTAATTTTAAAGTCTTTAATTTATCATTTTAAACAATAAGTAAATAAATTAATAAATTCAACTGATTTAATCAAAATTTTAATAAGAGAACAAAAAAAAATAGTAGACTAGGAATTATTGAAAAACTTTAAACGATTATATTTAAAATTATTTATTAAATAAATAATAAAAATATTAATAAAAATAAAAACCATGATCAATTGTCTGGTTATATGGACACGTATGCATAATGCACATTAGCCCACCAATTTTGTTTGTTTCTTAACCTAAAATCTTTTTCTTTTGCATTTTGATTGGCTCAATGGTTTACTTGTCCCAACTCTTAACAGAGTAGGCTTTATATATGCATGGGTTGCGCTGTCAAGATGAGCTAATTTACATAAGTTGGAGCTTAAGTGAGTTAAGACCAGTTGACTCACTTTTGTAGTGAGTTAAAAATTGATTAATTTTGCTTATTTTGAGTGAGTTAATGAGTAAAATGAATTAATTTATTAGAAAATAAAAAAGTTTAAAAAATTATAGAAAATAAGAAAAAGATATTAAATAAATTTTAAATTATAAAATAATCATCAAATTTAAGTTACACCACCAACAAAATGTCTAAAATTATATAATAATTATCAATCTTAAATTATATCATAATTTATAAGTTATAATTACTAATATAAATATAAGAATTAGGTTAGTAGATTAATAAAAAAAATTTAAAAAGAATTAAACATTAAACGTGTCAACTCGCTTATCCCACAAGTTAAATGAGCCAAATAAAAAATAACCCATTTTTTTATAAATTGAAATTTAAGTAACAATTTATCATTTTGATGAGTTTAGTTGGGTTAACTCACATAGTTGCGACCCATAGTCATCGTTATATACACAGGGTTAAGTGGCCAAAATGTTACTAATTTTGAAGTCTTTAATCTATCATTTTAAACAATAAATTAATTAATAAAATCAAGTCATTTTACATGATGTTACGTGTTTGTTTGTCTCCTCAACTGTTTGATGAAATTCCCTAGTGAACTTTTTTCTGTGGACTGGGGAGTGTACCTATGACCGGTTAGCCCCACAAATTATTTTTAAAAAAATGCATCAAAGATAGAAGAATATCACGAGTCACAAAGAAGATTTATTCTTTTAACTTTCAATCATAGAAATACAAGTAATTAATTTGAGTGGTCCAAAGGTTTTACAGAGGAGAATCTTCAACTCCTAGTTGAGTGAAATAAGGACTTTGGAGGGCCTCTTGAAGCAGCTCATCATCATCCCACGAATCGCGATATGTATCTAAGTTGGCAAAAGAGTTTATTAAGGCTGATATGCAGAGCACTTTTCTCCATTCTTCTAACTTTGGGAGTCCTACATTCTCTCCGTATTTGTCACAATACTGCAAAACAAACCAAAATGTTATGTCACGAAAACACATCTTGCATGCGGTGCAACAAACATTGCATTCTTTTGCAGATACCAACCCACAAATAAACTTACTTGGTCACCAAGATGCCAATTTTGACCCATTCTCAGTTTATTAGAACAGGGGGATGCTTTCCTCGTGATTTTTTTTTCTTTGAAGTAACAGAAGTTTAATGTATTTCTTACCTCAAAGTTTCCAATGTCATGGGTGTAGTGCTTAGGAATGCCTTCTAGTTCTCTTAAATGATAGAACTCCTTGATGGATTCCATCATTTCCTCCCATGATGGCAAAGCTTTTTTCCCAGAAAGCAGTTGAGCTATCCATTTTGCTTGGGACTCAAAGAAAGGGAGCCCTAGGATCTGCACCCTCGCATTAACCAATAATACTACTGTTATATTGTACATACATTTATGAAATATTACCACCATTACAACTAAAATAATATTATGTCTATGTGGAAAAAAAAAAGTGTCCTAAAACGAATTTGAATTACAGAATTCAGGGTAATTACCTTTCTAGGGATGCCCATAAAAGAAAGAGATGGAGCAAGTGATGGGGGGAAAGTGTGCTCATACAATGGACCCACTCTGTTATCATCCACAACCACCGTTCCTTTGGTGTCAAGAAAGGGGAATCCATAGGAGTACCTACACATTACGAATTGAAACCCTTCAATTATTAGGATTCACAACTGATTAACTCTAAATGGAAACGCCAGGACATGTTTGGACAAAGGGTCCCTCACTAAGATCTCCAAGCCTAAGGTCATAATTATCCAATCACAATCTTTTTTTAACCTCTAGTTAGAAACGGTGAAATTGACTAAGATTGATTTTACAATTTATATACTGCTTATATGTACAAGTCATGGCAATCAATAAATATGTTATCACATATACGTGTTTAACAGTCTTAGGAGTTGACCTACTGGTTAAGGAGGTGTACTCTTTGCCTTGAGTATACAGGTTTGAACTTTGAATCAGCATTTAATTAATTCTCTTAAATGTACCATGTTGACACGGGAGTGCTCCCTTAAAAATCATCCATATAGGAACTTAGTTTTAGTTGACATAAAAGGTGATCTTAGTGTATAAAAAAAATATAGGTGTTTAATCAATCTTTTGCCAGCTTGATTTTCTGGTCAGATGGGATGTTATTACCCAGTGCAGTACAAAATAGTGTCTGCGAGAATGCAAGAACCATCCGTGAATATGACCTGTCCATCCTCTTGAAGGGTGTCTATCTGCACAATGTACCAAGTGCTGTGAAGCTAGCAAAAATAGTATTGAATTAAGTTTTTTTTTTCTTTGGATTAGAACTTAAAGATTTAGAAGTAATACCTGTGGATGAAGGCGAAAGTTCTCGTGTTTGGATATGAATTTAGATAAACCCTCAGTAATATTAAGAGATTTGGAACTGAGGTGGACTTCCTTCGCTACTTTCACAAGCTCTATTGATATTTCTTGCCCACTATAGGAATTTCCAACCACCACCACAATCTGTAGAAAAGTTCTCAATTAAGTTTGAGGAGTGCTTATTTAGAGAGAAAATGAGGGAACATTTTAAAATATGAAAACTAAACAATTTTCTCACTGTTTAGCTAATATGGCCGTTTATATTAGCTTTTTTAGGAGAGAATGCTTTTTTGAAGTAATAAAAATGTTTTTTTTTAAAGCTAAAGAGTTCAAGCTTTTAAAAAAAGTAATTCATGTGTAACAAAAAAGCACATGAATTGCTTTTTTTAAGAGTTTGAATTCTTTAACTTCTAAAAAAATATTTTTATTACTTGAAAAAAGCACTTCTACTCCAAAAAAAAACTAATACAAACGGGCTCTATATGTGCTTGCTTCTTAAGCTTTCACAGAACGTGTATATATGGCCATCTGTTATATATAAATCTCGTAATATTTGAAAAAAAATAGAGATTATTTGGGTCATATACCTCGTTGTGGAATGGTTCTGGAGACCTGTAGATGTGACTATGCATTTGTTTTCTTTTCCATGTGTCCATTCCTGAGCATCAAAGTAAGGAACAAAAATAGTTTATGCATGAGCTTGAAATGTATAACTGCATAATATTCATATCCTTTTCTCTTGCATAAAATAAATGGATGAGTGGATTCAGGGAGCCTAAAACCACTTTTCCCTTTCAGAATCCTAATGTGTGTGTGTGAGTAAGAGATAAAGACCCAGAGACTAGTAGACATCCACCTACCATCAATGGAGGGTAATCTAGGTTGAGAGTAATGGCCAGTGGCCACAACCACTGCATCAAACACTTCTTCCACCACCTTCCCACTCCTCTTCTCTTTGCTTCTAAGAACCCATTTCAAATCATTACTACAGACACCATTATTCAATGGTCCCACATAATCCACCCTTGTATTGAACCTTATCATCTCTCTCAACCCAAACCATTCACAAAAATCCTTTAGGTACAAAAGGAGCTCTCTATGGCTAGGAAACCTCCTGATGTCTCTACCTTTCTTGACCAAAAATGGAAAATCAGTGAACCCCATGACCTCCCGGGGAGACATGAGCCTTAAAGATTCATAGATACTGCTATGCACCTTTAGAAAAGGGTTTCTTCCCAAAGGATCCTCCCCTTCTACATTTGAGTCATATAGCCATTGACCTCCAACATCATGCTTCTGCTCTAATACAACCACCTTATGACCTTCTTTTCTCAGCTCCCTCGCTGCCACTAGCCCTGATGGTCCAGCTCCAATTACACAGACAATCTTGGATTGGTTTATCACGGAAACCATGACTGCTGAACCAAGTTGCGGGATAGTGTGAGGAAAGGGATGGATCATATAGGTGATAACTATTGAGATGGCAAGTGGCTTTTGTAAGTGGAGAAATGTGTTGGGGGTGATGGGGGGTTTTTATAGTTGAATGTCTCACGTTGGCAAAAGGAAATAATAATTTGGGGGATAGTGATGGTTTTGCTGGATGGGTGACACACATGACCATGTAAAATCAATGCGTTGAGATCTGTCTTTTTTTTTTGGCCAATCGTTGAGATGTGTACCTACTTTCACGTTTAGACTTTAAATAGTGAAGAGTTGTTATGATACTCGATGAGTTTAGTATTTATGATGAATGTCAATCATTTATTGTTAGTTTTATAATAAATATTTGAAAGTTTATTAAATATAAATAATAACTAATAAATACTTAATAACTCATTCTAGATATTGGAACTTTAAAAAAAAAAAGGACACCGGAGTAATTCCCTCAATAATATCACTTGGACTCTTTTATCTTTATGTTGAATATTTCTTATTATAGCTATATTGATTAATTAACAATTTCACACACTACAAATTTTATACTATTTTTATACTTGATTAATGATAAATAAATTATTAATTAATATAGTATATTGTTTAGTTAATAGATTTCGTAATTGATTACTTATAAGTTGATAATCGATTATCAAATCCATTAGTCAAACGATACGATATATTAATTAATAATTTGTTCATCGTTAACCAAATGTAAAAATGATGTAAAATTTATTCTGCAAGTATCTTTTCCTATTGATGAATAGGCAAATCAATCGATAGAAGTTGAAATTATTAACCATTATTAGTGTTTACTGCTTTGCTTCTTTTCTCTTTTACTATCTTTTCTTTCGTTTTGTATGGACTGAGTCTCTGACCTGCATGCATGGGTTTGGCACCTTATGATGATCTTCCACTCAGGACCTAACCATTAGGACAGCCGGATTTACATATACCAAATCACCCTTTATAACTTATCTTTTAAGGTATGGCCAAAGATAAAAAATAGTAAATAAATAAATCTCCCTTCTAGTTTTGAACATTACTTACAATAATCTTCTTACTATTTATTGTCATATTCATATTAAATAGGCATTTTCTGTTGTCAAACAGCATTAATTTTAATATATAATTACTATATTACTTCTATATATAATCTCATTTAAGACGTGGTCAAATGAGAAAAAAATTCTATTAATTTAATTTATAAAAAACATTTAGATACGGATAAAATTTAAAAAGAGATCAATTATACTAAAAAATTATTATTGTTATCTATTTTACAGTTTTTAAAATAAAAGTAATGTGATACTTTAGGTTATTTAACCCTAAATTATAGCTAACGTGAATTGACTCTTTTAGTTGAAGAATTTGGATAAGACTCTATAATTACCATGTGTATGAGTTTGAATTCCTCATTAAGAGAAAAATTCTTGTCATTTAGTATAATACTAATAATCCCTTCATTTTTTTAGGTAGGGAAAGAGGAATAATATGAAATTGTATTGATATTGTGTGTTTTAAAATACAAAGTTTAATCTCACTAATACAATAAGATTCATAACTCTATTAAATAAAAAAATATAATAAAATTATGAAACAACTCTTAAAATTATTTATTCAATTACAGGATTAATTGGTTCCACGTATAATATATTCTAAAGATATTTTAAGATATTTTAAAAATATTTTTTAGATATTCAAACACTAATATAACAAGTGATTTATTATTATTATTATTATTATATATATATATATATATATATATATAACAAGTGATTTTGGACAGAAAATTGACTTAAAAAAGGCTAATTTATCTCTAAGTCATCACCGAAACTCATTAGACTACACAAACTCATCATTTTTGGCATAATTAGAAGATCTTCTTATTTCGTCAAGATGTATCTTGAAGTTGAGACATAATTCTCATAACTGTAAGATTTAATTTTTTTGGGGGTACAAGGTAAGATTTAAATTTAAATTTAAATTTGAGAAACAAGAGACAATATTAAAAAGCATATTAAATTTAAAAATAAATTGCTTAATTTTATAAATTAGGAAAAGCGCAATTTCACTAATAAAAGAAAATGTCAAGTGTCTGTAAAATTGACTTGGATAATAAGTCATGCAATTATTGAAACAACAGTCATCGTATAAATACTTATAACCACAACTTATATAAGCTATAATTTTTCTTTTAACGTGAAATTATTGCAAGCTATTTAAACGGCACGAAAATTGCAGTATCAAGCTCTATGGGCTATGGGTATGGCTTGGAAACCCCACAATCACAATAGGCATGCCTCGCCTTCAAGTTAAGGGAACATGAACAATCATGAAACAGTTAGCATGCATCTTCATAATTACTTAGTTTCTGAATGCATTTTGATCTTCCATTGCAGTCAAACTGAACCCCCTCCTCCCAACTGCCTTCTACCTTTACTTTTCTAACTATATTAATATAGTACCGTTTGTTCCATTTGCATTCATATGCTACGGAAGCGAGAAATTAATAACGATCATATTCATATAAGGAATACAAGGAAGGTTTCAAAAAATTTATCTTCAAAATTTGGATTATTTTCTTTAGAAAAAAAGCTACACAGCACGCCTCACCTGTTATGCCTGTTCAATGCACACTCGATTTTATAGCGAAATTATATTTCTTTATCCTCTAATAATGCTTTGAGTAAGTTGTGTTGTTTTTCATCTATCATGCCTTTTTTTGAAATTAAAGAATATGAGCTCAATTTTAATTAGCAAAAATGACAGGCTGCTAATAACCCATAGACAATAGACATATATAGTACATAATTAATTAAGTATTTAATTTTCATTTATTATTCATCCAATATTTTTTTATACCATCATTTAATTATGTATTGTTATATTACTAAAAGAGTATGATTATAATAGTAAAAATTAATTTTTTTAATAATATGATAATTCGTAGTATAAAAGATTTTTATGCACAAGGATTTAAAACTAAACTCATTAATTACTTAATACACTCGTTCTGTGCGTGGGAAACTTTCAAGACTACATATACGACGTAAAGGAGAAATTAACGCTCGTATAAGAAATAGAAGGAAGGTTACAAAAATTTTATTATTTGATTCTCCGCTACCATATAATGAATGCTTTGAGTAGGGTGTAAGCTATATTTTTTATGTTGTATTTGAAGTTAAAGGATAATAGTCCAATTTTAAATTGTATTTTTATTACCGAAAGAAATAGGCTGCCATGCCAATTTTAACCCATAGGCATGGACATGATTAATTAATTAATTATTTTAATTTTAATTTACTGTATGTAAAGTTTCTTTACACTCTTATTTAATCATTTATATCATTAAAATAGTTAGACTTTTAAAGTAATTGTTATAATAGTTAAACCTTTTTAATAATTTAATAATACATAATTTGATAACAATATAAAGAAACTTTATACTAATAATAAATCATAACTTAACTCTTAATTAATCCCTCGTTTTATGCATGGGAATCTTTCAAGACAAATCACTTTATTCAAGAATCAAGATAGTCATTTTAAGTATATATATAAATAACTCTCTCTCTCTCTCTAATTATTTTCTCAGTGTTCTATTTATCTTTTTGGGATAGAAGATGTATGATTTACAGCTTTGATTGGGTATGCTGTTAGTGTGTCATTATACAATGGCCCTAGGTTGTCTTAAGTAATTTAATAATTAAGGACATATATAGTTTATTACTACGTTCATATGTGGATTCATATGTGGATTTTGTGGCTATAATTGGACATTTTTTTATTTATTGGATGAATTTCTTTTTCCGATTAAACATATTTGATGAAATTTGCACTCTTATAGATTATGGCAGACATTGCTTTCTTTTCATTGTATATAATATAACTTTAAAGTTTTCCTTTTGGGTAGTTGAGTGTTGAAAGGTTCACCGATTATATTTAAGGATAGAAATTATCTTAAGAAACATGAGGAAAAAAAAAGGCGATCAGAAACTGCAAATGCTGCAAAAAACATGTCTAGAAAATGCTAAAACAAAATTAAATAATAACAGATTATATGAATCTTATAACACCAAATTTAAAGCTTCCTACTTGTTGAATTCTTCAAAATTGATCTGGGAGTCCATGGAGCCTTGGAGAGAGAACCCCTCTCATTTCTTATATACTTTATGAAGCTTTTAGTTTCAATGGAGCTACCATAATATATATAGGATAAGAGCATGAACCTCTTTTATATCTTATGATACGGGTTAACATACTCATCATAAAAAACTCAAATACAAAGCAACATCACCATAATCCATGATATGTTTAAGTGCTTATATCCCTAATAACAATGTGATTAGTATGGGATAAACCAATAAATGCTCCACATTATTTGACATTTAATTAATTCTAATTTTAATAAATGTGTCTATGCTAAATTAAAAAATCCAACAGAAAATTCATCTATGACTTAAGTTGTCTTATGAAATCCTCGTCATGTTTCTATTTTTTGATATTATTTATTTTTCTTTATGGGCTTCAAGGAAGTCTCAGTGAGAAGCTTTGACTTCGTCAAGTACCCTCCTAGAAGAGATAGCACTAGCATATGAACATAAACCAAAATAAGTAATAACTACAAGGTTTCTAAAATAAAATTGGATGAGAAGTATGCAATGATTTTGTAACACCGTCTCAAGTCTTGGGGAATTAATCATTGACCCTCATGAATTTAACATTGCTTTTATTACTATATTTTTATCACACCAATGCACCATATACTTTGATCTGCTCAAACAGACAGTATCAATAATTTTTTGGTCTCTTTACTATCTTTCATTTGCAACACTAAAATTAATCCAATATCAACAGGGCAAATTTTGTAGCATGCTTGATCATAATTCATAACTCAATCTGGTCGAGCAATCTAAATTGAAGTTTTCATCTGCATTTTCCTCTTCCACTGCCCGAAACCATAGTTGGTAGGGAAATAAATTTCATTTTCTTAAAAAAGGAGAGAAAATTGGCAAAGATGTTATGTCTGGAGATATATTCCTCACAATTTGCATGGTCTCTCTAATGTTTTAATGGAGAATGTATCTAATTGAAGTGCAAACTATCTATATAATTTTGTTGAAGACAACTTGAATTGCTCTGTCGTTTGAAAACTACTCATTCATAATTTCTAATGAATATCATATTGTAATTGAACACTTTCTGGTATATGTAGGCTTGAAAGAACGATGAGAGTGAGATAGTTCTCTCTACTACAAATATCTTCAGACGTAAGACTGATCGATTGGATTGAAGAGTTCCCTGTAATTGAATTTCTACACTTCTACAACTGTATGAGAATAAAATCAAAATTTCCTTTAAGTGGAATATTGTGATTTGACAATCAACACATAGACTTAGCAATTTAACCGGTTGGTCATTTAAAGTAGGCAGCCATTAACATCAAAGATATTGTAATCCGATTCTTTATCATCTGTGATTGCAGTGTAATCATGTACATTACCCCTTTGGAAACAGTTAAAACAGTTTTACCGCAGCCGCATACACAATCGCACAAGCTGCAATTGCTGTAAATACACTGCTTCCTTGAGAAATGAGAATGATTAATTGGAAGCACGAGAAATACATTTTTTCCTTTACGCTTTGTATATCCTACTGAAAGAAATGTATGCTTTTAATCTTTTGTCAAAATGTATAACATCCTGATGGTCGCAATATGAAAAAGTTATGTATATGAACTTTAGCCATAGGGTAATTATTTGCTTACATATATTCTGTGCCTCTGATACCCCTGATATATTGATTTAAAGCAAAATCATTAAAGCGTGTTTATCAATTACATTATAAATTAAGCATGATGAAGCTTAGGTTAAGTTAGAAGCTACTAAGCTAGTCATGAATCATTTGGTCTAAATTCCAAGTCTGTTGGTTTTGTTTTACCTTCCACTTTTCATCCTGGTAAGATTTGGTTCACAAATCTGGTAATGTCACCGCAAAATTTTGCTCCTTTACAAGTGATATGGATCAGCAACTCTTTAGATTCATCTAAGAACCCTAACCAACATGGGTTCGGTTTTGTTGGATTCTAGAAACAGCGAATAATAAAACTCTAATAGCCGTGTGTGATCTTTTCCCCATCAAAATTGAAGGTCGCATCCACAGAATGGGAAGATACAATTATTATTTTTTCCAAACAGAGAGTAATGCTGCTTAGTGTTTACACTGTTCTTCTTCATAGATTATGCACAAATTATTAATGTAAATACATTTAGGTTTAACATTAAAAATTCGGATGTGAATCTTAAACTCTAGAGGCCTAGAGCTCTCCTAATTCAAATCACTATATTTAATTACTGGATATGATTTTGACATATCTTTAGTTTTCGGATTATAGAAATATTAATTTGATTTTCATTCTAAGCTCAAAATAGCTTACATGATTTTTTAAAAGTTATTTTAATAAGCTTATCTATACATGATTAAAATATTTTATAAGTACTTATTGTCATAAATAAACTTAAATAAGCCATAAATTCTTCTATAAACTTAGTTTTAAAAAATTATATAGACTAAGTTAATAAAAAAATTAACACATCATTATTTTTCAATAAAAAAAATGCATAAATTTCTATAAACTATTTTACATTTAAAATAATAATGTGTCTAGTTTGAACTCAAAGTAAGAGAAGATAAAACACAGTTATTACTGAGTAACGACTAAACCATAGCAATGATGGCAACTACTCTCATTCTTTATCTAATCTAAAGATTCTCCCTCATGGACGATTTACTTATAAACTAATAAGCATCCACTTTATCAGCATCAACTTAAAAGCAAACACATAAGTTTGTGCAGTTTAACTACGAGGGGGAAAAAAAGTTTAGCAGCATTACTCTAACATAAATGGTTAAACGTCGCCATCTGATAGGACAATCAAACTGATAATTTTTTTTTAATTTTATTTTGGCATTATTAATGGTTGAATTTGATCAAAATTTTCTCAATTTCACCCCTAAGCAACCAAAAGCACCCTCCTGGACCATGATCTTGGTCCAGTTGTAACTATTGTGTCATAAGAATAGTTGGGCTTACCCGAGTCCAATCTTGTACTTGGCCAGTTTGCAATGAGCATGTACCTTTCTCTCCTGCACCCTTCGATGGTGATTGGGGATGGACTGGTGTTCATACGGTTAGCAAAAGCCCCCTTCAGCGGTCTGCCTAAAAGTTCACCAACTTCAGCTCCCATATTGCCATCCCTTGAGTTAAATTAATGAATTATTTCAATGTAAGGCATTAGGGAGGGTGAGTGTAGGGTAAAGTTTAGGTAAAGCGACTTAGGTGAAATTTAATTCTGAAATCAAGTAATCCCTGCCCTAAAGCCTTTGAAACTACCGCTCTAGTGTATAATTTGTATTCTTTATATTTCCTCATATCCATATACAAAAATTGTTACTCTTTATATATAACACCACAAGCTACTCCATAACCTTGAGTTAAAATAGGGTGACCATTGAATCATTGATTAGCAATGGCTTGGCAGCATTCTTGCCATCTAAAGTCAAAGCCAAGACCATAGTTCTAATTTTTGGATGCCTACTGATTACAATGCGTCATAAGCAATAATAAGGACAATTTTACATAAAGTAAAGAACATGCGCTGACAATAATAGCCCTTCAACCCAATAATAGTGTTGAGTAGGCCAAAAAAGTGAGGATTGCAGTATTGAAAAAGAAAACACACTAATGCCGTAAGGGAGGAGGCAGAGAGGTGGATTTTAACAAACAACCACAATAACTAGCACTGTAGTACACGTAAAAATCAGCACAGGAACGAGGTGGGTTTTAACAATGGATTATATTATAATGGCATCCATGCCTAGTGGATCATAGATCAAGAACAACAACCTCGTAATACTCAGCCTTTGACACAGTATTTCTTAGAGATAAACCTCCCAAAATTGCTCAGCCTTCTAAGACAAAAGCATAACAAAATTGAAAAACGAAGTATATTAGAATGTCATCCATGCCTCATTGATATATCAAGAACAACAGCATCGTACTCAGCCTTTGACACTTATATAGTGATAAATCTCCCAAATTAAAAGCGCTCTCCACCAAGGAGGATGAGCACCAGCTCCAGAAATGTTTTGTTGTACTCCATATTTAATTTGTTTGCCCTCACTAATATCTTCCATTACTTCAATTCAACATCAAAATATATATATATATATATATATATATATATATATATATATAGGTTGAAGATTCACTTACATCATGTGTAAGTCTTGACATGTTTATACTGTTTAATAACTTATTGTAAATGTTAATTTTATTGATCCTATTGTTGAATTAAAAATTCTCATAAGATAAATTAAATTCACATTTTAATAATTAAAAAAATATTTAATATTTCATCGTATTACTTTGTTTTAACATATAATATATATATATATATATATATATATAGAGGTGGCTCAATTTAAGCTGCATTAGTTTTTAGATATTAGAAATACTCCCATCGTAAATCACGAATGATAGATTTCCAAGTATAGTTGATATTTATATTTCTTAGACGCTTCGCACAAGCCACAATTTAGATGTTACAATTATTTATTTCCATGTCAAGCAATTGAGAGGAGGAGGATATTATTTTTAATTTAATATGTTTTTCCATATAAGAAATTTGTCAAATTTCCCCTTTTTAATTTTTTTAAGTGAATAAGAAATTTGGTTATGCATCGATTGTATTTAAATTTTATAGATATCCTAGAACCATTTTCTATTCCTGGCATCCACCACGACCATTAAAATAGTATAAGGAGTTTTAATTTAGAGAGATTCTAAGATACTATCAAAGTAAAATATTTTTTTTATTCTGTGTCATTTAATATTAATCATATATTAACTTAATTTGTGGGTCATTGTCCACTTAAATAAATTTTTTTTAAAAATAACAATGACCCACAAAACCGATATAGCTCACATTAAATGACAGAAGAGAAACGTTTTACTTTAGGAGAGTGCCTAAAAAATTTTCTTTAATTCATTGCATAGTAGTAAGGATTTCAAAAAATTTATTCTTGGAAAGGATCATACAAGAAACATAATAAGATCATATGAGCTATCCAATCCAAGTAATAATAACAAAAGAAATTAAAGACAATAATAATTTTAAAAAATAACAATATTATTAACAACAAGAACAATAACTGCAACAATTACAACTATAATAATATAATAATGAATTAAATGATGATAATGATTTGAAAATTGATTAGAAAAATGTGTTTAGAAATTATAAAATAAAGTATAATGTCATTTGATTCCCACTAAGAATAAAAGGATAAATGACATTTACATGAAAAATGATAAATGATATACAAGTAATTAATTTTAAAAGAAAAAGTTTAAGAGTTTAATTTTGATCCACCGTCAGTGTAAAGTTTTTATACATTGTCATCTAATCATGTGTTGCCAAATCATTAAAAGAGTTTGACTATCACAACAATCACCTAAAAAGTCTAACGCTTTTAATATGTGTCAGTATATGATTAAATGATAATATGATTAAATGACAGTGTAAAGAAACTTTACACAATAGATTGAAATTAAATTCAAAGTTTAAAGGTCATGTTCCTAGCTACTACTAGATGAAGTGTCGTCACACTATATTTTCACACTTGTGGTCAGCACTTGATTAAAAATTTAAAAGTGACATTACCTCTCTGGATGATATGATTACAACACCGAAGTTAGGATAACCCCACATATTTGTTGTGCAGCGCAGGCAGAGAGAAATCTCGTGTGTGATTATGAATTATTATTGTTCTAATTACTTGTGGCTTTTTCCTGTGTGACTATTCTATGATTATTAGATGTTGAAATTTAAATAAGGAGAAATTCCTTAATTTATAGGTAAACACATAATCAATTGAATATTACTCGTTGTAATGTATTACGAATATAACTTAATATAGTGGTTTTCAATAAATACTATAAAATTTTAGTACAGTTAAAATATAAGTGAAATACACAAATCTACTTTATGAATTAATAAAAGACAAAGCCTCTGTTGTCACATGGTGAAGGTTCGAGTGTTAAAACTAAGACTAACTACGGAAATGAAGAACAAAATGAAAAATATAGAGAATGGGTGGAATGAAGATGATACAGACAAGATAGACAAGTTAAGATTTTAGATAGAAGAGAACGAGACTCTAAATATAGAGAATGAATGTTGACGGGAAAGGTATAGAGAAATTAGTATATACTTTCAGGGAAATATACTTAATAGATTAAATCTTATTATGAAGTATGTTATATTTTGATTAATTAAGTGTGTCATGATAAGAGTAGAAAAGAATTTCTGGCATGAACATGGCAATGGAATGGAGTTTATACTTTATAGGGAAAAGTTGGTTGCAAAAAGGAGGGAAAGAAAAAGGGGTTAGGATGTTGACGTGCCATCTTCCCTGGTCCAATCCAATGTGGCGACGTAATCATATTGCATGGTTGGGGCTTCGGGGGTTGGGTTGGTTTGCTTGACAGAGAGTGTTTTGTTATTCTTGGTGTTGGTGGTGGGACTCTCTTTCTCTGGAAGGTTACTTTCTCGCAACAAACGCGCATTGGCTCGAAAGAAACGCCACCTCAACCAAAACAACACCCTTTTTGAGTTTGCATCCAACCATTCCTGACACAGAATTGCAGACTCCTTTGTTGGGTTCTTTCTTGCATGCTTTCTTTTTAAGAAAGAAACCACAGAAAGAAGGTATGCTCTTTACGCATGCATTTTCTTCTATTTGTTTGCCACTTCTTTTTTGTCAAAAACACCGTTGTTTCTGCTGACAATTTACGAATGACCGTGTCGGGGTTGCTGTTTTATTTATTTATTTATTTATTTTTCTCGTTAAACGAATACAATGATATCAATGACCAACGCGATTTGATTAATGATATGTGATTATTAGAATCTTGAATTTCATGGGGTTGTTTCAAGGGATTGTTCTCTCCTGTGATCAGATCATAACTGCGATCTCTGTAGAGATAATTTTGTTCAGTTGTGAATTTAATTTTGATTTTCTTTCTTTACTCATCTATCCCTGCTGATTTGTTGGTTTTTGGTCTGAAATCTGAATCAATTTGTGGTGATATGGAGCTACTTTAGTAGCATAGCACCCCATGTGTTTTTTTTTTTTTCTTGAAATCAAAGTTGGTGTTGGTATATGTTGAAACCAGACCTCGCTGCCTTCATATGAATGATTCTGTGGCCTAGTTTGGAATTTCCTGCAAAAGTTATGTTTCTCTTTGAAGTTGTCCAATAATGAAATCAAATTTGTAATTGGTTGTGTCATCAACTGTTAAATTTATTTCACATAATTTTATGGTGTAAAATTTATTGTTGCACTGCAAAAAAAAATTAATATTGTGTGCAGTTTCCTAGTCATGGAATTAAATGATGGACAAAAGTAGTAATTGATGTAAAACCGTGTTGAGGATATTATCCATCTCGTGGTAGTGTTGGTAAAATCCTTCAGGTTTTGTGTCACTAATGTTTGTTTCAAATGCAAGTTCAGTCAGACATATATGTGAATCTGTCTCATAAATTCACTTTATCTCAGAGAAAGCAGATTTTACAAAATGAGCCAGCGAATGTCACTATCTTCCTGTTCTTTTATTAGAATAACATACTTGATAGTCTCTTTGCCCCTATTTTTCCATATAAAATCTACATTAATGGGAAGCTAATACATATCTACCCGTCTATTTACGTGGATCAAAATGTGTCTGTGACTCTGTGTGCGGGTAGGCAACTAGGCATACTAGTATGTGTAAAGTAATGCACGTAATTGGAAAGATTTTAATTATTTTCATTCATTTTATTTGGCTATTGTCCCTTCAAGCAAGCCATTATCCTGTGATTTTTATTATTGCTTTCTAGTTTTCAGGTTTGACAAGTGGTGCTCAATAAATGGATCCAATTCTTGATGGGGACTAAACATGGTATTTGTTGCACATTCAAGTTGTGAATTCTCCTCTTTGAACCGTTTTCATGTCACTGAACAACTAGTGTTAACTTTCAATAGAAACTAGCTTTACGCCCCTCCCTACCCATACATAGCTCTGACTCAGGTTCTGAAATTAGAAGCTTTGCACCATGCCAATGAATTAGATTCCAAAAAAAAAAAAGTTGTACATATCTTATGTTGCTTTGGGCAGCATCCTCCCCTCCTCTCTCTCTCTCTCTCTCTCTCTCTCTCTCTCGACTCTACATCTCTGAAAAGATTCTTATCTGTTGCAGGGGACTCTGAACTTGTTGCTTCATCTTTGATCAGTGATGGCGGAGGAAAGTATTATTAGCCGGGTGGAATCTGAGAAAGTTGAGCCTGAAGATGGTGATGAGAAAGCAAATCCTGTTGAGAGATTAGTTATCACAAAAGGTCCACATAAGATTCTTCCGCGTTATCTTAGTGGTCCAAAGGGTTCCTGCCACGATTTTTGCAAATATGGCATCCAACATGCAGTTGAAGCTAAACCGTGGAGTACAGCACAAAAAAGAGTTACCACAAGGGAAAGGAAAACCAAAGTTCCGGAAGAAACGGCAACATCTTTGGCAGGGACGAAATCAAGAATCAGTTCAAAGCCTTCTCTAACTTCAAAAATTGGAAAGGCCAATTGTCCTGGTGACACCAAGGAAGAAGTAACTCTATCATTAACAAATGAAAAAACAGCCACTTCAGAGAAAAAGTCACCATCCTTTGAGGAAACAGATGTTTCCATGGAACATGGTCGACATACTAACAGTGACCTAAGACAAACACGATCAGAGCCATCTTCTCTCCCAGTGCAGGAATGTTCAAAAAGTCAAACAAAAAGGGGAGTAGTCAAAAGCAAAAGTCCTTTTAGTTCAAGCAGCAGAAAGGAAACCGAAAGCAAAAGCAAAGAGACAAGGACATCTTCAATTGGAGGCAAGGGAAAATCAATGCCACCAAGTATTCCCTTGTCTTCAAAACATAATGTCAAGAAACCTTCAAGCTTAAGTGCTAAGACTGCCAAGAACTTGACAGGAGTCTCTAATCTGAAATATCATAAGAATGTTGAAGAAGTCAAACCTGAAGTTGAACTAGCGAGCAATGACAACTTTCCAGACAAAATTTTGCACGTCATTGAACCTACCTCTGCAAATTTATCTGTGGAACCTACTATGGCTTGTGAAACAACTAAGATATCTTCAGCCTCACCTTCACCATCAGAGGACAAAAGCTTGAAGCGGACCAGTAAGAAAATTGGCAAGTCTGGGTTGTCTGCGTCTTCAAGGAAGGGCCTTAGACATGGAATGAGTCCAACTATATCTGTGGCACCCTCTCATCTATCCTCTGGGAACAAAAGCAAGATACATATGCAGCACAAAACGCATAGTGTTTCACGATCACCATCAGCATCATCTATTTCCTCATCCAACTCTTCCCATGGAAAAAAAAATGGTGCTACTTCCAAGTCCAACAAAAGAGAACATGGTTATCAAGGTGAAAATGTGAAGGTGGGTTACAAAATCAGGCCAAAAAGGAGCACAATAGTTGGGACAACAGATAAAGTCATTCCAGCCCGGAAGTTGGCTTTTAGGAGAGGAAAGGTGATTGAGCTTCAGCCTCAGATCAACATTCCAAGGAGACTCAAATTCAGGCCAGCACGCCTGCTTGGTGATGACTTCCAAAGAGATATAAATAATACTAGAAAAAGGGTCATTACGAGGAATGAAGTTGATGACAGTGAGTTAAATGAAGCAAATATCAAATCTGAAAAAGTTGTGTCCACACTCCAAATTGTGGAAGGAAGTAAAAAGAGAAGCGTTGGGAGGAAGGTTGGGAATGGAAGCAAGACAGATGGTTCAAAATCAGTATCCGAGAAAGTCGTTTTGAAACATCAAAATGTGGAAGGGAAGAAAGTAAACCAAGGTCTGTATAATAATGTGATTGAAGAGACCGCAAGCATGCTTGCTGAGCTCAGGAAGAGCAAGGTCAAGGCTCTAGTTGGTGCATTTGAAACGGTAATATCTCTTGATTCTCCTCGAGAGGCCACACCCGCGGAAGTAAGCACAGCTTGTTGAGTTAACCTCAGGTCTGTTACATATTGAACATCTAACTGTTGTGTATATAATAATAATTATACATGGGAGAAAAATACAAGAGAACGAAGACTTGGTTCTGAAAGTGTCTTGTCATAAGCTTTCTGAAACTGCAACTGTTTGTGGCTTGGATTTATTAGGCTCAGATTGTTAATGTTGTTTCCTGTATTTCCCTTTATGTCATTTAAGATTTGGTGAATGAGGCGATTTCACTGGTATATGTGTATTAGTCGTTACTGATACCAGCCTCTTTGCTTTCAATTATTTGGATACATTTTCTATGGTATCTTTATTATGATACTCTTATATAAGTTATATTATTCACCATTAGATTTTGCATTAATCTACAGAATTGTCCTTTATGTTGTTGTGTAACTGGTGGAGATTTCATGCACAAACATTGCATGCCGTTAGAGATTGTGTATTTGTTTATGATTCTTGGTTGGGCTTGGTTCACTCTCATCATTGGGACCTCCTCCTCTCGTTCGCTTGGTTTACAATTTCTGACAAAAAAAAATTAGATTGGAAATTAACTAAGCCAGTGATTAATAATGTCCATGAAATGGTAAATGCGTTAATTGTGTATCAACTTTTTTTTGGTGAAGAATTGTGTATAAACTTAATTAACTATTTGTTTGATTACTTGTTCCCAAATGATATGTTTTTATCAAAATTCCTAATTTGTAATTCTGCCAAAAAGTTTCCTTCTGGAGTTTAGCACTTCATCATGCCAAAAAATATATAACAATCTATGGGCTATTCCTCTTGTGGGCTTGGCTGAACCGACCTTGAATATTTTTCTCATGCCATCCTCTCTCTCTCTCTTTGGGCTTAGAATTGATAAAGGCCCGCAAGGGCAACATTTGGTATCTTGTTCTTGGACTAACTGTATGCCTGTATGTCCACCAAATCTTATTAGCCTTAATATTTGTTTATTGTGGGTTCATTTGGCAATGTCCTTCTCGTGTTCCTAAAGCAACAACCATCCGAAGATGTAAGAAGAACCGTATAGGCTTTATTGGATCCCTTGTCATATACTTGACAAGAAGCAGGATCTGGGTTGTGTGCTGATTCACTCTCAGATTGAATGTGTGCCTTGCAATTCAGAGTAGAGAGTGCTGAGTGAGTTGAGTCACTCTCATATTGAAGTGCCATTCTCAATATGCACCAGTAGCTACCAGCCTGTGACAATGAATGTTCCTCAATTCAACTGATCCCTGAATTTTTCACCCACATTTTTAAAAGTGTACCAAACCGACTATTAGGGAGAGGAAGTGAGGAGGAGGGAAAAGAACTAGCAAAATGGCAAATAGGCAAATACCAAAAAGAAAACCCGGTGATCCAAATGAAAGAAAAATACCTAATGGCAGTGTAAAGTTGTAAACTACCCAAAATCAAAACGAAACCTTAAAATGGCCTGGATATGATTGATACAGTTCATCATGAAAAAGGTAGGAGAGCACAGCATAACGAGAAATAAGACATGCCAAGACAAGGAACCAATATAAATTTGACAATAACTTCCTTGAAATCGAAGTTATCAAACGACTAGAAACAACAGAAAGAAATTAAAGGTTATCAAATTACATTTTTGTTTACTAGTAATGTTTATTTGTACACTTCATTTATACACTTTTCTCTACACCTCATTGTATTATCAAATGCTATTGAAATTATTATCAATTATTTTACAAAAGTTATTATTCAAATTCAGTAATAGTTTTTGCTCATAAATATCTTTATTTGGATGATAATTTTTGCAGAACAATTGATAACAACTCCAATAACATTTAATAACACCAAAATAGTAGGGAAGGTGTAGAAATGAGATTTACGAACATCATTTTTGTTTACTTACACCGTAATAATAAAAGGAAATAGTTTGTCTAAAGTAGAAACAAAGCCATTATATGTAGAAACTAACTTAAATCCAAGGGCAATAATGGATGAAGAAAAGATTGAAGATATCAAGTCTCGAGCATACATGGGGACAAGAACGGTGGTGGAAGTGTCAGGGTGATTCTGCGAGTTGTGCACGTGACAGAATCTGCCCCCCTCTTCCCTTGGACGTGTTATTGCCTTTGTTGGTTCAGATTCCAATTTCGCAAGATGATTCCTCTCTCTACTTACACTGTAATGAACAGTAGCTTTGAGTTGGGATTTTCCTTCTTTTATTCTTTCAATCATTGGGTCCCTCTTTGATGTGGCGTTGAGTTGAAAAAGATTTTACAGAGAACATGTGGTGGCTAAAAGGACCTTGAGAGGGAATTGGATATGCTTGTCTCCAGTAAATATTTGCACTTGTGTCCCATACACAATTAAAATAAGAAACTAAACAACCAGAGAAAATATGGCTAGACTCTCTCTCTAGTGCTATTCACGAATTATTGGTCTCATTTGATTTAACCCAACTACTTTATTGTTCTGATACAAATTTAATCTCTGTGAATACGTGCAATCACCTGTAGAGCTCCTCTTAGTATCCATCTATTTAGTTATTTTATTAAGTAAATAATACTTGCAGCTGCAGGTAGGAATGGAGATTAATAGGTAAAGGTAGTCTTTCGCCTTAGCAATAATTGTTGGCAACCTTATCATTAGCAGATTTTTCTGACTTTAGGACCTTACATTTTATACCCCCCCTCCCCTCCAAAACACACTCACAAAAAGGTTTATTCCCTGTATTATATTCTTGTTTGATTCATCTGAATATGGAGTATATATATGGCTGAAAGAGTTCTGTGATTATTTTGAGGATCTACTTCTTGTTGATTTTGAGTAATGGGATTAATTCATGTAAGGATTCCATCAAGCAGGCTTTCCTGAAAGTGGGCACTTGTATCCTGTCTTGGGCCAACTGTTACGCGGATAACATCACCAAGGTCAAATATATAGCCGTTGGTCTTAAATTACTGCAGTATCTGCAGGTCGCTTTAATTATTATTTTTTTAAAAAAATTACTATCATCTTAAGTTTTAGATCCGATGACAAGATAGGAATATGAAGATATAATGTATTAGTAGGAAAAAAAAAGTTATATTACGATGCACATGATGACTTGAATGCCCTTGAAAGGTTATAAGTTGCCACTTAATCAGATATGACCATTTTTATTCCAATGATACATGCCTTACAACCAGAACATTTTGAGTAGGTTATCATTACATTAGATATGAAATTTGAACACCTGTAATATTATATGAACAGTTTGAGCAGCAAAGTATAATGTCATCTCATCTGTATAAAATAAATCTTAGTTATGTATGTTGTAATTAGATTTCCGAAGCCAGGTTAGAGAAGAAATAGTTCGAACCAGCATTATGTTCTCGCTGTTTTGTTTCCAGGGTCAGATACTTGGGTCCAAGACTTGATCCTACTAAGAATTGAAGCACAAACATTTCACGGGGACCTTGCCTGTTTTTCGGATTTTGTTTGCTTTTTCTCTGGCCTCAGACTCTTCTTTTCTTCTTTTGTCTTCCAACTGTGCTCTAGATCCTTGTGCTATCATATCTACCCTTGCTCTCTTATTCTGATAATTTTGCATTTCCTTTGCTCTTCTGTGCTCCAATGCTCTCTGTAGTTCCACCAGCAATGAGATTATGTTCACAAATTTAAAAAATAGAACTCCTAGAAATGAGGCAAACCTTTTTCCTTTCCGCCTGGAGTTTGGCCTGAATCTTTTTCACACACTCCCAAGAAAGAATTTTGGACTTTATCTTCTCATACCTGAAAATTTTTCTTACAATGATAAGAAGAAACTAAATCCAGATTCATTCATTATATCCATTTAACAACTATATTACAGAATAGATAATATTTTTCAAGAAGAAAGCCATCGTTAAATGAGCTGCTCAAGCAATTAGCATTACCGCTTTTGAATCTTTTCTATCTTGGACTTTTCCCAAATTTCTGGTCTGGTTTTGACATTTTTGTGTTGTATTGAAATCCCTTCCTGCTTTTGATACCCTGCTGTTGAGGATACAGGCCGTGGAGAGGATATTCCGCTTGGACGTCCAACAGGAAAAGCATTTTCTGCTGTCCTATGGTCTTGTCCAAATGACCTTTTCATTGAAGTTTCCCCTGGTGCATCATTATAACATAACAATTCTTCATAACTGCTAGTTAAGAAACTTGAGCATGGATATGCTATCTGGAAATGTTCTAGTTACCATAGCTTGGCCACCTAGATATGTTATCCTCTTTTCTTCTCATAGTTTGGGTCCGTGAAGATTTAGGGGCCTCTCTCATCTTTTGCAAATTACGTAACTCCGCTTCTTCTAGTGAATGTATGGAAAATACAGCAGCTGCAACTGAAGTTGCATGCTCATCATCTGTTATATCGTTATCATGAAAAGTTGTCCTTTGGAGCCAGTTCCACGCCTTGTCATTTCTACTGCCACTGGATCCATTATGTTTTTGTGATTGTTGATCAGAAAATGACACTCTAGTATAAAAGGCCAGTGACTTTTCATTAATAATCAGTGATCAAAAGGATGCGTTATAAAAGAAACAGTTCGCAACCAAGTTGCGGTAAGAAACAGTTCAAAATGAGACTAGCATGCAGAAAATCTCAAATAAGATGAATATCAATGGCATCACAATTTACAGTTTGGAAACCAGGTACCTTCTTTGATGGAGCCTATTTTCCATTCTTTGAAAGTGAAATCTGTGTTGAAAATTTTATGTCGGAACTTCTCCTAATTTCCAATCTCTTTGATTGTGAAGATGAACTAAGAGAGCAGGTCCTATATAAAGAATAACAGGACATGTAGACAAGCAAGGTGAAATATGCTTTACAAGCAGCCTCTAGAGGATGCAAAGGATCTTTTTTGTGTTTCTGTAAATTACACCCACATGCACATAAACCTCTATTGTCAACTTGTTAGCATTTTTAGTTGCATGCTTGCTTTCTGGCTTTCTGCCTATAAAGACATCAACTTAACTTCGGCACAAAATCAACTTTTTAATTTTTTATACACTGGATGATCAGAACAAAACCTCCGCCCATATTCTGCAGCTATTCGTTATTCCCTCGTAATGGAAGGGTATAATGGCACGTTATCTTGTCAATAAGTCCAGACGCATACAAACAACCTAGCTCGTAAGGTACTCTTTACTTCTTTTCTTTTAATCTCTGCCGTCAAAATAGTAAAACTTTCTAAATATTTTTATATCAACTTTTGAATCTATAAAATGTATTGTAAAATTCACTTATATCTTAGAGAGAGGAGCATTTTATTCGTCTCCTCCTTAAATCATTAAAACCTGCATTAGAGAGAGGGGCACCTGTGCAAAACTTTTTTTATCAAAACATATTTGCAAAACTTATAAATTTTCTGAAATAATATTTATGTCATAAACAAATTGGAAATCACAAGAAGTTTGCAGGAACCTGGAGAACACAAATCCCTTGGGAACTTCAGTTAGTTCATGTCCCATGAGAAAGCACCTAGTGAGGAGAAATTCTTTCATAGATTTAGTCAACAAAATTGTGTAGACTGAACCAATGAAAAAACTAATTTCTCCACATATGGGATTATATTGCCTCCACACCACCATAACAGCTACAATTACAGCTATGGTATAGCTAATGATAGCTATTGTCAGCAGCCACTGTTATATATTAAAAAATCTAGTTTGTTGAACTTGTAATTAACTCAATGCTCAACCCGTACTATATAAATTTTCCAAACGGCTCAATATTTTTGGCATTAAGTAGCCAAGAGACGAGCTTTGGTGTATAACTTGGACAAGTTAATCTTCAGAGCTACGTCAGCTTTTTTGGATGTTCATGTGGCTGTAGTGGCAATGTGCAACATTTTTAAAGAAACAGCCTCAGTTAGGCATGCGTGCAGATCATTAGATTTATCTATCAAAATGAGTTTACAATGTTTAAACTCATACTTCATCAACCCCATTGGCAATTTCCGCCGAAAAGAACTGCTCTACTTTATCAATGAAGCTGTGAGGAAATCTACAGTGCAACATTAAAGGTGAGGTCTCTGTAATAGATAGGTTGTGCTTAGGAGCCGCTTCTTCACAATTCTTAGTAGCCTTGCTATCCCGTAGGCTTCTCATCCTGCCAGTTTTGATGCTATTTCCCACAGCACCGCTCTTTCCCAAGGAAACCCGAGTGCCTTTGCCATTGGAACGGCTGTATTTAATAGGAATGTCCACTTGAGGCTTTCTAAATTCAGTAACTAATTGATTACATTCACTAGATTCATCTGCTGGGGAATTGTCTAAGGCCGAATTAAGTTGAGATGCAGGTGCAGCATTTCTGCAAGATCTTAGCAAGGAAAGTAGCATGTCAACGCTCAGTTCTTGCTGAACCACAAACTTGTTCTGTTCACACCCGTAGCATGCAGCAACCAATGTGCCAGCCAAGATTGGCATCAACTCCGGATCGCTGAAGAAAACAAATGGCAGATCGCATACCTGTCTTCTTACAGCTAAACATTAGATTATCTCAATAAAATTGAACAAATAAACCAAAATTTCTTAAATATTCACAGACCTTATGGAGGATGGTGGGACTCTTTCCCCATCGAAGGACAGCTTGATTTCCAGGATGAAACAATGCAAAGTGACCGAGAAGTGATAGAGATTCAAGCATAAGTGAACCAACCTGAGAAACATTGCAGATCGAGCCATTAAAGTAATTGCAGCTGTGTATCCTTCTACACATTAATAAAAGGCGTAAAATAATGCAACTAAATTCTAACAACGCATACAGATTAAGACAAGAAGTTCATCCCAACTATAAATGCTTCACATGCACTGCACTCATGAACACTATTTATTTGTTATTTTGTTGGGCAAATTATGAACTTCCTTGAGGTTAGATGAAATTACACTGAACTCCCCCTATAGTTTTGGAAATTACACTTATCCCCCCTGTTTGTCTATGGAAGGCTGTACATAAGGGGTGTATGTGTCCAAAAAAGGAAAATCCAAGAGGTATTTGTCAGGCGGAACTTAAGTAAAGGAGGTTACTGTAATGTCTGAAACTAGAGGGGAGATTAGTTTAAGTTTATCAAATCTAAGGGGAGGTTAGTATAATTTACCCTTTTTGGTTTGGGGAGCTTGCTTCCACTCATGAACACCTTGAACTCAAATGAGTACCCTGCCCAGTGCCCATGTTGTCTACTCTCCACCAACAATAAATGTGAGGTCAAAGATATTTCATTTTAAAAGGTCCTAGAGCTAGGCAAGGCAGGATTACCATGGCCAAGAGAAGTCTTTCATCAGTCAAAAGCATTAAAGTAAAAAGAATCCCCTTTATTCTAAAATTTATTTAAGTAGTTGGTGATGCACCTGATCGTTAGGAACTTTCCACTTGCTAGCACAATGAGAAAGAAGGAAGCTCATCAAATGGAAAATTTCCATTTTCAGATCTGGCCTTGCCTGTGAGCAAAACAGCATGAGAAAAATAGGAATATAACAGCGAGTACCAGCACAAGGAAAAGAAGAGAAAAAGTAAAGATTATCTTACAAATTATACTTAAGCAATCTTAAGTTTAAGATACACCTGCTTTAAAAATAGAATATTGTTATATGGTAATCAGCAAACTTACCAGCATTTGCTGCAAAAATACAAGATCCAAAAGAGCCACATTGTTCAGCACCTTCAGTACTCCAGTTGCCACCTCTTCAAAATTAGATGGAAGGATAAATGAGGCCTACAAGAAAATGAAGTCATTCAACTTACCCTTTTAGATATAACTCGAGAAAAATATTTACACTTAAATATTACCATGATAGACAAGCAGAATACCAGGCATTTTTCTTTTTATTGGGGTTGGGGACTATAATGTATTGAGCAATGTAAATGAAGGAAATAATTAGACATGTAACAAAACAACTACTAAATAACCAAATTTTAACCCCCACAAAAAAATTATGTTTAATAATAAGAAAATAGTTAATAACTGACAATTACTCAGAGGTCTATGTTCACAAGGCAGTCAATATGCCAGCCAGCCAGCCACAATGATCGATCCATTTCCAGGGACCAAGATGTCAGCCACCCACCTATCACTAAGAAGTACTTTAGGAAAAAAGGCAAGGGCAGCAGGGAATTAGAGGCACGTGGGGGTAATGAGGGAAATATGAGTGGGGATCAGTTTGGGGAAGCGTATTGTAAATTTGCAATAATCTGCACACGTGGCAGGTGGGGCAGGGACCCGATTCTGTTAGTGAAAAGGAATAAGAAGAGAGGAGAGGGCAAGAAAGGTTTGAATGAGGATTGGGAAGGGAGGAAGCAGACCCCTCGAAGAGTCTGCAGTGTCTCTGTTTTTTTTCTTCCGTTTGAGAGTTATCTTCTTCAGTTTTTATATAAAAACCTTCATCTGATACTGATATAATCTATATATCAGTAGCAGTACAGAGGTTCAGTGAGTATTTTCAATACATTTGCATTCTGATTTCCAGTTTCCTATCACTGAAGACAAAAGGGACAAAGTTTGAAATAAACAAGATACCAAGACACTGAAGACTGCAGTCAACTACCTACCGAACCAAAACAAAAAAGCTAGTAAGAATTTTAACCATGATTTTTTAAAAGAACTCAACTTTCCAAGTAGACTTCCAGAAAAGAATATCATCGCCACTTCCCCTCCCAACAGCACTTTTCTTTTCTTTTTTTCCTTTTTCTTTTTTGTTGGATAAAAGAAGAATTCATTAAGAGGGAAAAGTACAGAACAGAAGGGTCAAGAGTCCTCCTAGAGCAACAAAGAATACAACAATTAAGAGGGGGGGGGGGGGGAATACATCATCTCAGAAGAGCACACAAGGAAACACCAGTAGAAACCCATGAACTAAACTAAAATTCACAAGGAAGCTAAGAAAATGAGACTGTCCGACAAAAGGTTTGAAGACAGAAAGAAATCTGCGGCCAAAAATTCTGGAGTTGCACTCCAGCCAAACACACCATGCTCCAGCAAAAAGATGCAAAGCATCTTACTGTCCTTTCTACTCCAAAAACATTATGGATAGGGAAAAAGAATTCCATATTTGGCAGACAGCTTCAATGTTCTCCAACCAGCTCAAAAAACTCTCCAAAGCACAGTTTACCTCACAATTCAAGAAGAGGTGACTATTTTGTTTCAGAATTTATGGCATATTACACAAATAATCAGGAGAAAAAGCCTTATGAGGCCTTTGCACCTGTAACAAGTCATTAGTGTTAAACCTATTGACTACCATTGTCCAAACAAAAGGCTTAACCTTAGAGAGGCCATTGGCCTTCTAGAAATTGCAAAAAGGACTTACAAGTAAAACATCCCGATAGTTCATGCACGAGCATCTAGGATTTAGAAAAATGAAAGGAATCAAGAATGACCAGAAAAGAAACCAAATCAGAAGTCACTCAGTTATTAAGGTTCTGAAAGAAGCAGAGATTCCAATTTGCAAGAAAAAAGGAACCTTCAACTGAAAAAAGAAGAAGAAGAAGAAAAAGGGGAAAAAACAAGAAATATGAGAATCACCAAAGGTAGAAAGGCAGTAAAGGTGGGGGAAAAGTATATCCAAAGAAAAAGATTCCCCTGACCATGTATCCTCCTAGAAACAAAAACAAGACACACTCCCACTCAAGGAAATTAAAGGATCAAACTATGGATAAACCTGCAAAAAGAACTTTCAAGGACTCATGTACAATTGACTCCAAGCTTTGCATCCCACACATTATGATTAAAAACATACTCCCTATCACCCTATGCCAAAGAGAAAAAGGTTCCGAAGGAAAACTCCACAACCTATTAGCCACCAGAGTAATGTTCTTAGACACCAAATTTCCAAGCCCATCTCACAATTAATCAAATGATCCTTCATGGGTTTACAGCACCACCTCACAATTGATCAAATGAGATATCTCCCTCAAAATCTCCCATTCCTGACCACAGGAAGTCCATAACAAAAAGGCCAGAAACAACCTCAAATATCTGTCAGAGACACATTTATCTAATTATCCATATCCCCAAGAAGAAACAGAACGGTATCATCTGCAAATTGCATATGAGACACCTTCAAATTTTCCAAACCCACCAAAAACCCTTAATCAAACCTCAGTCAAAACCTCTCATAAACAATCGGCTCAGACCATCAACAACTCAATATTGAAAACCTGTAAACAACAAAACTATCCTTATGAATAGGAGAAAAACATCTTTCTTATCAACAATCTAGAACTCAACTCAAGGCCTTCCCTGTTCCTAGGTCTAAACCCATTCTGAGTGAAATCTATGCAGTGTTTCTACTTTTGAGCATCAGAGACAGGAAAAGGGAAGGTGACAACGATGTCATTTAGCTAGAAAACAGCACTTCTCATCCAAGTTTGTCTTCCACCCTTGGGTAAGTAAACCCATTTCTGTCTTGCTAACCTCTTCACCCTCTCAAAGAAGGGGTGGGATCCCAAACAACAGAGGCCTTAAACGAACCAAAAGGAAGAACCAAGTATATCATTGAAAATGAAGTACCTATCAATCCAATACTTTTTTCATTTTTCCTGAGATTCTAATCCAATACTTGCAGCTGCTTCAACTTTCACCATATTATGTCTCACGCTGATGTCCACCTCAACTTAAAACCAAGACATATTACATATTCAATTTCTCCAATCATGTATCACATTCACAGGGAATTGAGAAGTTAAAGTGTAAAGAAAAAATAAAAACAAAAGATATAGGAGACCAGATGCTAAGCACAAAAGTCAAAACATGAGATACCAGCAAACACTAACTGCTTTACAAATAATTTTTCTTAAAGTTTCCAGTATACTAAGTAGTATAAAAAGGCCTGGTGATAAAGGGCCAACTTGTCTAAGATGCTGAATGCTATATTCATTTATTTATTTTCTAAAAAAGGCTCCCTATTTACTAAAACTGAGATTCAACAGAGACTCCTATAAGTCACATCCCAAATAACTGGTTGGAGATGCTCCGAGATGGATCCACACCACCAGAAAGTGGCATGCCTGTTCTCAGGTTAATAGTAAACTAACTTACTTCTAGATTATTTTGCAGCAAAATATTTTAACCACAATATACAAAAAAACATGCAATAGAAAATGAAAAAGGAAACAAAAAACATCTTATTAATTAAACAAAGTTTTCACGATAATCAACATAAATTAGAACAACTTGTCTGAATAAATTTGCAGGTTGAAGAAAACTTACCTGTTCAGAGGATGATCTATTGTTTGCCTGCAGTAGAACAGCAGTCAAAAGAGAAGGGAGACTGACTAGTCCTGTTTCAGAAACAGTCGAAAGAAGAAATACCACTGGCTGATCCAAAATCGATACTTTTTCATTTTTCTGTGCTGTAACAGCTACCACTGTATGTTTTTCATCCTTCAGGGGAACAGAAGAATTAGCAATATCTCCACTCTGATTTCTCTTGGATTCATCTAGATCATTTATCTTTTCCATATCATCATTTTTCAATTTAACAGAACTATCAATCTGCTCCAATTCACAATCCTTGCTAATAGAAATAGATTCATCACTTCTGTTCACCCTAATTAATTCATCCAATGGTCTGTCCTCAGGGACATCAGGTAAATGCATAACTGAGCTTCCATTGATCACAGATAAGGGACTGTAATCTCCCCAGGAGTTACTCACTACAGAATGTGCAGAATCTGCAAACTTAGCCCCTTCACTGCCAATTTCCTGCTCCATTGCCACAGGGGAAGATTCCCAGTCAATATAACTCATTGTTCCAGATCTGGAAGTCAAAACCACCAAAAGATGTATGCTTAAGAGAATAGGGGCAGGAAATGCTGACCCTTCCATCTGAGGCCTATCATGAAGAGCAAAAAGATCTCTTAACCGGTGAATAACTTGATAGGAAACCAGTAACTCCAGCAAGCCATCCTGCATCTGAAGTTGCCTTTCTTCAGAGCTTATATGGCCAAAAATTGCAGTAACAGTGCACAAAAAATTATTTAATATTTCAGAAATTGATTCGAAGTTCTCAACTGATGCTTTATTTGATGGCAAGTTGAAGTTACCAGGAATACTTAAAGATGCTGCAATCTTTATATAGTTCTCAAGAGCTGCTGACAACATTGGGATGATTGGAGGCAAAAGATTCTGTGCAAGGAAATAACTCCTATTTGCAGGTGCAGATAGTACTGCTCTCAGTAGTTTTAACAAGTGCAATGTAACCTGGCACGCTTCAGGTTTTGATGTGTGAGAAGCAGGCAGAGCAGAAGCAATAAAATCAAGTAGTCCAGCTTGACGAGATGCCTGCAGTTCAGGATCCTTTCCCTCCAAATACTAGAAAAAAATTAATAAAAGTAAAACGAACAGAAGCACAAGCTAGAAAATTAACTACAGCAATTGAAAATGAAAAAGTAATAGAATACTATCTATAAATTCCACAATATGAAGGGGCAACACACACATGTAAACAGTAAATGATGTCTTAAGAAAGAGGAACTCAGTTCAACATCTAGTCAGGAACAAGGAGTTGGTTGGATAGTTGTCCATAGAAGTTATTGAACTAAAATTTCTGATTAAACAAAAACAAAGACCATATGCAAACATCAATGAGAAAAGGACATAGTGAAGCTCCGAAGTAACTAGAAATAAATACAACAGCAAAAGTAGGTAATTTTTCCAGACAAATATTTATTCACTAACAAAGCAAGAGCTCTCCGAGAAGTGCTATTTTAATTAGTACAAGATTCATATTTCAAAGTGTAGACAAAAATTCAATTCACATAAAATTTTATCCCACAGTGCAAAGTTCTTAACTTTGAAAGATTAAAAATTTCTGGATTCATAGTTAGAGAGAGATATAATTTCCAATGAAATAAAAAAGAATACCTTGATCATTTCAGCAATTATTAGACCTATACTTGTGGCCCCTTCTTTTCTTGCTTGCCTAAGCCTTTGAAGTTCTTGAAGCCACCGGCCAACTTTTGCCCTAGCAGCACCCACTGCTACTCTATATCCAATGCCAGCATTTTCACCACCAAGAGGAGGCTCAATAAACTCATACTTTAAAGCCATAAGCCTTTGACGAATTCTCTTAATTCTTCGCTTCATTGAGTGTTGGAATGTGATATTTCCAATTCCAAGACTAGAACCTATGCCAAAGGTGATGTTTGTTTGAGAATCATCAATGTTTGTTGGCGTAGATCTACCTTGCCCTTCTTTATTTAATGATCGGCGCAGCAAAGGGGAGGATTGATCCCTGAAATCCATAGATGCTCTCTCCCGAATTTGCTCTAGGTAAATCTTACGACGTTGTTCACTTTCATTAAGTCTCTCTGCCAATTTCTGGGCTAAAAGTTCAGCTTCCTCTTGTTGCGCTTTGGCTCTTTCTTCCTTTCTGCGAAGCTGTTCAATAGCTCTTGCTTCACGTGCTGCACTTGATGCTTTTCTTTCCTCTTCCCTTCTAACTTGAGCCTCCTCCTTTTTCCGCTGTATCTCAGCAAGACGCTGTAACTTTTCAGCCTCAATGAGTTTTCGGCGTTCTAGGACAGCTTCTTCCCTTGCCAAATCCTCCTTTTGCTTAGATTTTATCACTTGAAGCTTTTCAGCTCTCCTCAACTCTGACTCGTGAAGCTTCTGACGCAATATCAACTTTTTATTTTCTTCATTTAAGGAAGTAATAAACCGAACCTCGTTTACCTTGCTACTTTCATCACCAGCTCTCTTCACCACTTGAGCTAGAAAAGCTTCATGACGAGATTCACTGCGTTGATGGCGGGCATACATGCCCTCTCGTAACTTCATATGGCGAACAGCATGCCATTCATTGACACGATTTAGTTTTTGTGATGTACGTTGAAGCTTTTGGACTCTCTCATTCTCTAACTCACTTCTGATTCTCATAGCACGAGCATGCTTTTCTTCTGCTTCCTTTTTTAAGTCTGAAGTTGTTTTCTTCTTTTTGTCAGGAGACATTAGTTTATCATGCAGGTACCGTACACGCTCTGCACTTTTCCTGCCCATGCTTGGGGAATACGACATGCGGGAAGAGACACGAAACGGAGATGAAAGTATGTCCTCCCAGTTCCTCTTCTCCTTCCAAGCATTCATGGATTTTCCAGGAGCTGTACTCCTCTTTTCCTTATCTTTTTCAGGCAGAGGTATTTGCCTCCTAATGTTGTCTGTGGATCTGGGGTTTTTCTCATTAATAAATTCTGTTGACACTTTATCTTTCTTAGAAAGCAGCTTGTCAGCTCCAGATCCAAGGTGATCTCTTTTACTCTTGGTGGTGGCAAAAGCAGCAGAACTTTCCGATGGAGGTAAATTAGATAAATTAACTTCTGAAGTTAATATGCTTTCTGGTGGGTAACATCTATTTTGCACCATGATTGCTTTGCAGGGTTTTCCCACTTCAATATTATGCTTTTCTTCATTCAGATTCCCTTGGTTAGCATCTGAAGACCCAATATGCTTTCTTGGCTTTGTCACTGAATCTTTGGCATTGCGCGTTCCATCACTGATCCTAGATTTTTTTAGATTGCCGCCAGATTCAGAAGTTAAACATTTAGACATGGCATTTTCTGCATTATTACCTGCTTGCAAGCTAGCACGCTCTTGTTGAATCTTTCTAAAAGCCTCAAGAGATGAAGATAGTATATCTGCCCTATGTGGCGATGTTGTCATCCGTCGGACCTAGAATCAGCATAGAGCAACTGAACATCTTTAGCATAAAAAAGCCAGGTAGTACAGGTTTCTAACAGGTAATACACTAATACTCATATGCGAAGCCATAGGACTAGCCTCTTGGAAACCAGAAATCAAGCAAACAGACAGATACAGAAGACCATAAGAAATTGTGTGTTTAAATGTTATATTTCATCTATATCTTTTTTCTGCCAGTGTCCACAACTTGAACATGAACCATTGACTGTTAGTCTAAACTACACCAGTGTTTAATAGCACACATTGTTAATCAAATCCAGTTGGCAAAATTTAAAATTCATCCTTTCCAAGAATTGGAAGACCTAAAAGGTTGTCAAACATTTGCTTAACGTGATACAGGGGCAAAATAGAGATATTGCTTTTCAGTCAATTTTAAATTTTGTATCAGTGAACAACTTCTTGTTCTTTGCCAGAGGGCTCCACAGTTCTCAGGCACAGCATATAAATTTATGAAAGGCTCATTGTAGTATCTTGGCACCACAAAATATCAACCTGAACAATAGAAGGAAACAGATTAATAGCAAAGATATGAGAGCAAGTGTACCTCCCATGAGAGAGCATGTGGCCTGCGATGATCACTCTTCAAGATGACAGGAACTTCATCAATCATTTGAGAAGACTTTTTAACCTTGTCAAATTCCTCAACTCTAGTGATTAGCTCTTTAAAATCAGATGCAGCCTCCTCAAGGACAAGAATTGCCTCTTTCATCTGCTCCAAATCGCATTCTAGTTCACAAAGAAGATACAGTTCATCTATAGACCTATTAAGATTCTCAAATAAAAAGCACCAAAGCCTCTGCCTGAACCTTTCTTTGCTTTCATTTGAATTGCCTTCTTCAAGAGCACTCATATTATGAGAGCTTGAAACAACATTTTCGACATTACCACCCCGTGGACCCCTATCCTCTTCAACAGAAGCTGCAGAGTCACCTACATTTTCAGGTCCACTTTCAGGCACTTGAGACTCAGTACCCTGTACAGTAACTGATTTGCTTGAGCTACAACTTTGTTCAGGCACTTTGGAAATTTTAATATCACTTACCACAGGGATAAGGGCAGGTGCTTGATTTGCAACCAGCTCAGCATCTTTGGCAGACAAAAAATCATTGTTAACCCCACCATCCTTTGCTTTTTTATTGTCTTCATCATTTTTCTTATTGCAATATACTATATCATCTTCTGGATCAATTTTTTCCCCATCCAATTCTTGAAAATTTAAATGTTCCAAAGTTATATTCTTAATGTCTTTACCATTCTCTCCAAATATTTCATCCTCACATCTCAATGAAGGGATTTGATGAGAACCAATGTCTGCATCAATAGTCATTGCCATCAAGTCTTTTTCTTGGGCTTGATATGAATCACAAGGAACCACATCAGGAATGTTCTCATACTCTCTACAACTAAGCAAACTATCATCTCCAATACTACCAAACTTGATTCCAACTCCAATCAAGTTTTCATGTGGCAGTGCTAAGCCCCCTTCCTCTAAATCATCGCATCTGATTTTGTGGGCTATGTCAGGCTTATCAATTTGGGGCAATTTCCTAAAGTCTTCAAGTTTACCTTGAGAATCTGTCGTAAGTAGTGGAGCTGACTTCTGACTTTCAGTCTTATGTCTATCCACACATGTATTAAGGTGGTTTATACCCGCTTCTTCATTTGACACAGAAAGAGAACTCGTAACACTCACAGGGTTATGTAAAAAATTCTCCCCTTCCCTCGAAAGATGAGTTTTCTGTTTGCTATGTGAATTGTCATCATTTTTAATCACGGAATGCTGAGTGCGCAGAGAGTTCGAAGCATTTTTCCCTGACAATCCACCCACCCAACTCTGCAAAGAGAATTTGGAAACATTTCTGTGCTTCTGGATAAGAAGGAAACAAAGCATAGAGTGTGTCAGTAACACTTGTATAACAACCTACACAGAAAAGGAATTAATCTGTGATGCAAGGCTCTAATATAACCAAATATGGAGATAATGTATCCTATGTATGGGTGCAAATTACCAATAAAGCATATCATAAGCTCTGAAGAAACAGAAAACAAAGAAATCAGAGCAAGTATACACCAAGCTAAAACCATGAGTAGAAATTCACAAGAATTACCAAAACCAAGCTTGGAACAATTACAAGCTAGGATTAAAGCAAACACATGTATGGATATTAAAAAATTAAGCTTTCCATTGTGAATGAATAACTAGAGAAAGTCTACATTTTTCCTTTGCTTGTCTTCAATGTTGTTGCTCATCAAGCTTAAAGTGATCTTTGGGAGATACAAAATGAGAAGCAATAATAACAATGATCATAACAGGGAAGATACAGATTAAAAATCGAAAATACATAATAGAAAATATATGAGCAGCAAAAGAAAAAAGAAAACCTTTTTCACTTGAAACCATCCCGAGTTCTGATCATCTACTACTTCACTGTCCTCCATCCCCAAATGATAAATGAAGTAAGTAACTTACATTAAAGAACATAATACTTCACCAAAATTCCCTTATGAATGATACAAGAGGAAATTATTGAAATTGAACTGAGAAATCAATGAAATTGATTATTATCATTGAACTACAGAGAAGAGAGAAATACTGTGAAACGATTTTCAAAGCTAAATTAAAATACAGTAACTATATCCAGCAACCGATTTCCGGGAAATGACAGCTCCGTATTGAAAAAAAGGAGCTCCAAAAAAATGCAATTCCGCGGTAACTGAGAGTGAAAAATACCAACTTGCGACGAAAGGAAGTGGAAAATAGTGGAATTTGAGGGGGAATGGGAAAAGGGGTTGTGCTTGTTAGGGTTTTGAAGAAGATGAATTAGAAAAAGAGAAAGAGTAGAAAAGAAGGAGAAGGAGGGAACGAACTTTATAGGTGAGTTGAGGAACAGCATGCAAAACATTGCCTTACTCATCTCTCTCTCTTTCTGTTTTTTCTTTTTTCTCTTTTCTCTTTCTTTACTTTTTTTTTTTTTATGCAGTGCAGATGGTTAGGTTTCCTTACCTTGAGTGAAAAACCATAAACTCACTTGATTATGTTGGATTAAAAACAAAAAAAATCAAACTAATTCGATTTCTCAATTATAATTTAACTTCGAGATCTAATTAGGTTGAGTTAAAAAAATTCAAAGTAAACGAATTCAAATTCTTAATCATAATTTAAGTGTGGATTGAGTCGGTCAGTCAAATTCACTAATGACGACCTTTTTTTTTTTTTGGTGAATTAATGACTACCTTTTAGTACAAACATTATGTCCACGTATATAAGGTAGATGTCGGGTCGAAATATTTTTTTACTATTCAACGTATTTTATATAAGTGTTTTGATTAAAGAATAAAATTCACTTTGGACATTTTATACCATGCAATTTATACCACAGATTTGTTGCATTATGCTATTAAGACCTTCCATTCACTTATCATCTAATTTTTAAACATTTTTTATTGCTACTAGTGACAATGCAAGTGATTTTTTGGTAATATTATTTATATAAAATATTTTGTAATTATTTTTTTATAAAATAAAAAAGGAGTTGAGGTATTCTTTGAAAAATATATCTCAATTTCATGAGATGACTTAAGCCTAAAAATTTTCAATGTTCATCTTAAAAATGGGTGAGAATTTTTTCATTTTACTCATTAATAAGTAAAATGATAAAAGTATTATATCATTGTCCAAGTTCAACACTTGAAAGTCTTGAATACACAATTTTAAAAACAAATCAATTTATCAAAATTTATCATTTGAGTTGAAAAATAAAAGTATAGATAATTTACTGTCGTCAAATTTCTATTCTTGATTACACAATTTTAAAAACAAATCAATTTATCAAATTTTATAATTTGAGTTGAAAAATAAAAGTATAGATAATTTACAGTCGTCAAATTTCTGTTGTTTTTTATTATAAAAGATGTCTAAGATTTTGTATAGAGAAGGATAAGATTCTTTCACTTTTTTGAGAAAATTGATAACCATTACATACAACAAGAGGGCATGCTGCTCAGGAAATTGTTTTTGGACGGATTCAATCACTACACTCAAGATGACTTCCACATTGTGGAATTGAGTAGTTTGGAAAACTGGATGTATGTTTTTATAATTTTTTTTATTTATATTGTGTACATTTCTAATAAAAATAAGTTTAAAAAAATATTTTGTTTTAATAAAACAATTAAAAGTTAATATATATATATATATTTGAATTAAAATAAAATTAATTAAGATAGATAATGCACTCCCTTAATCATTAGACAATGAGACATGATTGGTAAACTTTCTGATAGTTAGACTGATCGGAACTCAATTTTGTAAAAGTATTTATTATACTTGATTAAAACAAAAGAAACAATTACACAAGAGCAGGAATAAACAAGATACATTGTCACCCATAATTGTTAACTATGTGAATTATATAGTAACATCCTATTTTTATAAACAAAAGTAAAAGTTAAGAAGAAATTTTTCATAGTATCTTTTTTATTGCAATATTTTTATATTATTGACCATTAACTTTTATACTTATAATAGTCATCCAACAATCAATAATGCTAATAATACTATAAACTATTAGCATGTTTTGTTTGATTTTTAAAATCTTTTAAATTATGATTTTGGTAAAAGCTTATTTCTTAATAATTTTGCCCAAATTATGATTTTAAAATTCTAAAAGTTAAACTAAATACACACTATAACAGATCATTACCGTAAAAATCCAATAAAAAATTATATGCCTTTTCAATCATAGTGCTTGTTTAGTTTCACGTTTCCACCCACATAAATCACATTTGAGAGGTACACTGTGCTCAAAAAAATATAAGATCATTTAACTATATTTTTACAGAATCAGTTCAACCAAACGATGATTGTGCAAAATCATCCTACAATATTTATTTTACACAAATACTTTTAATAATTTAACATGATATCATTATTTATTGATAACATTATCTAAACAGGTGAACACATAATACTTATACTTAACAACTTGTTATTTGCTAATGAGTGTTCTTAGAGCATTGTTTAAATAATTAAAATATAAAGTATTAAACGTAAAAGTATAATACTTAATATTTTAAAAATCTAAAAATTATTTGATATTATTTTTTACTAATTAATTAAATAAATTTATTAAGGAATGTTAAATATTTCTTAAATGGTGACCTTAGGACACCAATGGTTACCAAGATCCTTTTAAGAATAACGGTTGCCTTTATTGTCTATGTTAATTAATCTCATTTTGTTTTTGCAAAGGAACACACACAAAAAGAAGAAGTAAAAAAAAAAAGAACACAATCTTTGAATTTAAAATACAATTTTTAATAAATATTACTTAACATAATCTACTTCTAAATTATTTCTTATGGTAGATAACTTTCAAATATACTAATTTTCTATTTTTTTTTTGGTATAACTATTTATTTTATTTTATTTACTTGGATGTTGATGTTGTTTTATTTTATTCTTTTAACATTGCTATGATTCGTGTTACGAAAATTATTATTATAAAGAAGGCACAAATGATGTGACATTTTATTTTTGACATGAATTTTAAAATTGTGAAACCTATTTTAATAAAATTTGAGTATATTTCATATTCAAAATTTATTTAATAATTACGTTCGTAATAGTTTCATAAAATGAGTTTAGTAACAATTAGTATTTTTTATATATAAATCAAAGATATATGTTTTTTGTATTAATTATTTAAATTTAATCTTTCGTCTAATATTAAAAATAATTATTTTTCTTAAATACACTAAGTCATGAGAGAATATACCTTTAAAATATTTTAATGAAAAATTTAATCTTAATTGACACATAAAAGTTAAAACTAAATTTAAGATACTTTTACGAAGACTCATTAACGTCACATATGTTTACGATGTAGGTGATATATCACACTTTGCTTCTTTTATTTTTCCCTTACTTTCTTCAAACAATATCACATGTCACCCTTCTTCGTTCTTATTATTGGTCGTGCCACATTTAGAGTTGAAAATAAGTTAGGGGCTTAATTTAGTTTTAACTTATTTTAGTTTAACTTATTTATTAAACAAGTTAGGTTTAGATTTAAAAAAAAATTTATTTAGTTAAATAGGTTAAAGTTTAGTCATTCAAAAAAGTATATTTAATAGATATATTTAAAAAATTATAATACTTATATAATTTATTTATTTTATGCATAATATAATAATTTTATTAAATCTTAAATATTTTTAAAATTTATGAAATTTGAGTCTATTCGCTTATTAATGACTTATATATAATAGAGACTTGTAAATAGATTTTTAGATCAAATAAGGCTTTTATATTTTCATAAAAATGTTAAATTAGACAATAAAAAAATTATGATAAGTAATAAGTCAAACTATAAGGACAATGTTTTACAAAACTAACAAAGTCTATTTAAAGTAAAGTCTAACATAACTTAAACAATTTTCACAACCGCATCCACCCCCTCACATAGGCACACAACGTTCCTTATCCTCCAACACTTATATTTTAAAGGGCAAAATATTATATGAGAACCTATCTTTTTATTTTCTAAATTAACTAAATGATTAAATTATTATTGTTATTGACCAACATGGTGTGACACAAATGGTAGATACTTGGGTTCCTTAAGCATGTGGTCAAGGGTTCGATTCCTGACTGATGGTAACCCTTTAAATAGATCTCAGTAACTTGAAGGAGGAATACTTTGGGAAACCAAAAAATTATTATTGTTATTGATTACATACCTCAACTTTATTAAAAAAAATTAACAAAAATGTTAAAAAGATAAAATAACCTTGGGAAACCAAAAAATTATTATTGTTATTGATTACATACCTCAACTTTATTAAAAAATATTAACAAAAATGTTAAAAAGATAAAATAAAACAATTAAAAAAGTGTTGTATAAGGACATCAACTTTACTTTGATAACCTATTATGGACTTCAATTTTTAAATTTATCAATTGAGAATCTCAACTTTATTCTGAAAACTAATTAAAAATATCAACTTTAAGAAGAACTTTTTTGATAATATTTATCAATTGAACAAATATTTAGGTCATATATGACATGTATTTTGTTCATTTTACAAATTATTTCCATATGTCAAGTTTGATATTTTGGTATTTTTAATATTCTTATTAATAAAAATATTTTCCAACAAAGTTGAGGCATTTAATTAATAATAATAAAAGTTCAGTCACTTAATTAGTTTATTATGAAAATTTTAAGTCATCATATAATATTTTTACTCTAAAAAATTTATAATATGAACAAAATACATGACATATATGATCTATTTTTTTAATTTATAAATAATAATATTTTTTAATTAAAGTTGAGATTCTTATTTAGTTATAATAGTAAAGTTGAGATTATTAATTGACAGATTTTAAAGTTAATGTCCTTAATTAATTATCACAATAAAGTTGATCTTATTATACAATATTTTTCTCTATTTTAGAAAATTAATTATAACAATTAATTAATAATATATAAATAAAATTTAACTTCATATAATTAATTAATAATATACATATAAACTACCTTTATTTTAAAAAATAAATTTTTAATATATATATAATAATAATAATATATATTACCTGTCCTTAATAAGCTATTAAATAAATAGAACCCTCTTTATAGTCTCTTATGTTAATAAAAATTATTTATCATAACTAAATTTAGTTTTTAATATATACAGAACCACATTAAATTTTTCTTTACAATCTCATATTCAATATAATAATTTTACACAAATATAAAATACATTATTTTTAAAACTAGCATTTATCTCAATTTTATTTAAAACATAACAGCATGATAATAGTTTATAATATTTAAATTTAAATTTAAACTATATGAAAAAGTTTCTCTTAAAAAAACTATATGAAAAAATTTAATTTGTAAAAAATTTAAAAAAACGCTCCTAAGAAATAATTGAAAAGCAATAAAAATGGTGAAAAGTATGTAATAAATCATAAATACTAAACTGTTTATATAATAAAATAAACAATATAAATTATTGTAGATATTAGTATACATAAAAATATAAAACATATTTATGTAACAAATATTTCTCAGGTCTGAAAGTGTTATTTTTTTAATTTAATTTTGATTCACTATTGATATAATTTTATATTATCATTTAATTATATATTGTCAAATTACTAAAAAAATTTAACTATTATAATAATGATTTAAAAAGTTTATTTTTTTAATAATATATTAATACATAATTAAATAATAATAATTTTTTTTATACATATAATAAATTAAAATTAAATTATTATTCTTTTTCCATAACTAAAGTTTTAAAAGTAGAAGCACAAGAGGGGAGATAGAAAAGAAGACAGAAGGAGTGGGCTGCCCAACGGGGTGATTTTTTGCTCTGCTCACTGCGAATTTTTCTTAGTCCAAATTAAGAGACTAGTTTTGCAGCCTTATGAATGAACATTTAAAGAGAGATGACTTAAAACTTTAACTTAGATAAAAATAAAAATAATTTATTTTATTTTAAAAATTAATTAAAAATTTAATTAATTTAACTAATAATTTATATATGATTAATTACGCATATAGTTAACTAATAATTCAACTTGAAGATATATTATTAGTTAACTATATATAAATTATTAATTAAATTAATTAAATAATTGATTAATTTTTAAAATGAACCAAATTATTATTATTTTTGCCAAGCTGAATCTAAGAGTCATTTTCCCAAATCTAAACTTGCCTTTATGAAAAGCTTAAAAACCTGCATCCTATTGATTTGTTCTTATAAATATTTAAAACATAAATTTATATTAATAACATAATTAATCATAATCTTAAAACTTAATCATCATTTCATATAATTTAAAGGCGTGTTCAGAGAGAGTATTTTTACCATTTCTATTTGGAACTTAACCAAATAAATCAACACATTTTTAAAATTAAGAAAAAGAGTATCAAGTGAAAAAATTAACTTTGAGAAATAAGAAGAAGAATAATAACCCCAAACTTAAACACATCGTTTCATTAGAAGTTTGAGTGCAGAGTAAAACAAATTAACCTTTAATTTTTATGGGAGAAAGACACTTTAATGTAGTTTAGGAAGAAAATATTTCATTTTAATTTATGAATTGAATTAATCAAATATTTAAATTAATTTTAATAATAATTTACGTAAAGTTAATCAATAATCTTTTTATTTTAATACTTAATATGTAATTAATTATAAATAAATTATTAATTTAATATTTAATTAATTCAATTTACGCACTAAAATAATTTTTTTTTTCTAAGTGAGTTTAAAATAATTTTCTCTCAATCTATATTCAACGCGCCAACAGCACCTCCCGGAATGGACAGATAAAAATAACCAAGCCTAGAAAGAAGAAGGGTGGTGCCAGCATATATGAGAAAGATAGATGACGAAAGTGACAATGTGTAGCATATGTGTTGTCAAAATACGTGAGAACACAATTTCTTTTGATGTAATGTGTGAACGATTTATTTATTTTTGACATGTCAATTGTTATTATGTATTAATTGTATGTGATTCATCATTTCATCGTACATCTTGTCCATTTATAAGGAATATTTTTTAAAAAATTATTGCTACATTTTGTAGATGGTTGGATAAATAAATAAAATTGAAATTATAGTTTGGTTCTTGAAAATGTATGTCATTCATAATTTAGTCTCTGATTTAATTTAAATTATGTGTACGATTCAATCATTGTATTATTCAGACTCGTTCATGTAGTTCTTATTAGAGATAGCATAAGAAGTTATATTAAACGAGTTTTAATAATTTAATAATTAAATTGTCATATAATTTAAGTTAAGGATTAAATTGTAAGTGATGTACATTTTCATCAACTAAAATGTTAGTTTACTAATCAAAGAATTGATGATATAGAATACTTTATTATAAAAAAAATTAAAAGTGGATTATTTTAAGTATATATTAAAAAATATTTTCTTAGATAAAAAGTCAAAAAAGCATTATATTGTAGTTTTTTTTTCATTTGTGTCAATTATTATTCATGTTTAATTAAATATACAATGTATTTCGTGATGAGATCAAAATTCATAGCATCATGATTGCACCGTAATATGGCGATATTTATATATAAATATTCCAAAGGAAATTGGACTATTTCATAATAAACATGTAACTAACACACTTTTTCCTATGAAAAAAATTGTATTCTTTATAATACTCATGGACGCACACGCAAGATGTTAGCCTTTGACATAATATGTTAGAAGGAAAATATTAGATAGCAAAAAATACTTGTCATAACTTTTGACAAAATTATTCATGATTTTTGGATTCATGAGTGGTTTCTACCCTTTTAACTCATTCAACAATCACTATTGAATCTTAATAAATTATAGCTGCAATTCTGTTAAAATTTTCTAATTGTATAACATTACTCATATTGAAATATTTTTATAAAAAACAATGTTTCATTAAATGAAAAGAAGAAGAAGAAGAGTGAAACTGTTAATGGCCTCAACTGCTATGAGATTAAAAAGGCCATAAGGCCATTAACACACGAAACGGGTTTGAGTTAAAGGCCAACGCGTGGCGGCTACAAATCATAGTAAATGGCCGAAATTGTCCAACATAATGGAATAGAAATGAATGTTCATAATACACTTCATTGACATAATTATGTATGAGTAATAACTCGAACCGATAGAAAACGAGAAGCTAACCATCTATATATTTTTGTGTCTCATGCTTTGTAAATGATATGACATGGAACAAGAAAGTATATAATATGAGAATGCGTGAAAACATATGTATACTATATTATCTTGTGTGTGTAAGATTTGGATAGAGAAAATATGTGGATGAAGAGTCCTATCTCTCTATCTCTCTTTGTGTAGAAGTATGTATATGAACAATATGATTGTTGGGCTATTGTATCCTGGGATAACACATTATGACTCATTGCACTTGGATATTATTGGAGTTCTAATGTGGTGTAAATTGTCCTAAAGAGAACAAGATATTGTGCCTCAACCTAGTACCATGCTTTATGTCTAATTGGTATTTTTTCTATGTTTCTTGAAGTTCATTATTGCCTTGCAGGTTCTAGGTTGTTAAGGATTTTTCAAGCTAAGCATTTCATTTTGCTTGCTATTTGGTGACATTTGTAAGTTATTTTGAATTATATTATATTGTTCAAATTTCTCATCATTTTGTACTAACATGTTTATTATTTAGAACATTTTTCTCTTGTTAATTTTTATCCAAGCTAACAACACAAAATATAAATAAAGTATGGCTAAACAACCACACCAAACGTTTGTCTATATTAGAAGAATGTGTACAGGTAGGAAAGACTTGCATGTACTAATCGCAATCGAAAGCTATTCAGAATGAAATTACCTGTTTAACATTTGATTTGCTTCAAAGCTAGCTAGTGATGATTGTCTTTTATATATATATATATATTTGGTATTAGATGATTGTCTAATTTTAAACTTCTACAATGGGAGTATGGACTAAATTTTTTCACAAATTACAGCCCCTCAAAATAAACCCGGTGAATGGAATTTCAAATAATTTTTTAAAACCAATCAAATATAAGATTTTTTTGCATTGTTTTATAGAAAGTCGAAGCATGTTTTCTGACTCTTTGGATGCTGTCTAGAGGTGCTTTCGTTAGTTGACTTTCATGGGGAAAAAATGAATAAAATAGAGAAAAGAGGTCATTTGTTTTTCCACATGATAATTCGAGAATGAGATGTAAAGGTCATGCTTTGGTTGTTTTTTATTTCAGCTGCTGAAAAAGCTTTTCTTCATTAAAAGGAATTTGGGTTGCTAGTGGAGTAGTGGAGGAATCATTGGATAATTACAAGATTACAATAAATAATTTTTAAAATTTTAATTTTGACAATTCATTCGTATAAGTTTTAAATATAGTAAATAATCTCTTCAAATCAAAATTACACAAGTTTAAAAAGTTTACTTAAAATTATAATTTGCATAAAATTATAACAATAACTTAAGAACTGTTTGTTGGATCAAGTTTAATTATAAATTATACTCAGTTGATCTAATTTTTTCACTTTTCTTTTTCATTTTTTAATAGATAAAAACGGCTTTTTGACATTTAAAGATTTAAGTGAGTTAATTATAAGGTTCCTTATACTATTTAAATATTTTTAATTACGTCATTATATTTTTAAAGTTTGTAATTAAGTTTTTATAATTTCAAAAATTTATAATTGAATTATTGTAGTCAAAGTGCCGTTATAAATTACTAACGATAATCTAAATTCAAAAATCTGATTATAAATTATTGAAACTGCGAGAACCTAAAAATTTTATAATTAGATCCCTATAATTTAAAAAAAAATTGAGACATGAATCCATCATTATAAATTTCTAAAAACAAGGCCCAATTAAAAAAAATTAAAACTATATAAACTAAATTATAAACTTTTAAAATATAAATTTTTTCAAATAACATAAGTATTTACAGATTAATTTAACCTTATCAAAATTAAGTAGACTATTTAACAACTTGTGAAAGTTAAAAGGGTTAATTTACCAAAAAATAAAAGTTAATGGGATTAAATATTCCATTTTCATCTCCAATCATTAATCCAACATTTATGTTTTAGTTAATCACAGATTAATATAAAGGATAATATTATTGGCTCGCTCAATTATCTATTCATAGTTTTCATTAATTATTTTTAATAAATTTTTTAAATTGTCTAATTAAATATAAACAGAAAAATAAAATATAATTAATTAAGGTTGATTCGAATAAAAAATATTTAATTAATGATAATGTAAGAAATTATAATGAAAATTAATTAATAGAGAATATAAATAAATAATCGGAACTCCACCCTAAAATACATTGTATAGCCTAATGAATCCCTTTGAGAAAATTATAGTTGTGTAAACCATACGTTAACAGGCTCAAGTCAATCGTATTACGTTGCGTATGTGTTAAACTTTAAGTCAATTGCAGATTATCAAACCAACAACATTCTTCCTGCCATTAAAAGCAAACATTAAAAAAAAAAAAGGACCCCTTGCTCTACGGAATATGGTTCTGGTGGAAGAAGGTATAGCTTCTCCATAAAGGCAAGGCAAGCGTCAGCCAGCCGGAGACGACTTCCAAATTCCAATATCAGCAAATTGACACAAGCTCTCCTATATATAAATAAACCCACTCCTCAATTCTTTTTACATTACTTTTTTCCACAAGTATGATATAATTTTGAGAATTGTCGTGATGTACTGATGTGATACTCATATATATATATTTTTCTTAACTATCAGTATTTTGATGAGTTATTAAAATTATTAATTAACTTTCACAACAAATATTCTTAAATATATTAAATATAATCAATAATTAATAAATATTTAACAATTCATTAAAACATCCATAAAAAAACATAAATAGAGCATTAACTCTATTTAATTTTCCTCGTATGAAACAAGAATATGAGGTTGAAAGGAAAAGGGGGAAATAGACAGTTGCTTGCTGTGCTTCCTTTCTTTTTGGTTCCTTTCCTTTCCCGAAATGATACTTACCCTTAACCACTCCAGAATAACGACACCTAATTTTTGAAAGTTGTGACGTGGGAGGTAGCAAGCAAGAAATGGCCTCATGAGAAAACGCCTGAGCTAAATATTAGCTGTGCTGTGTGTGCCTGCGGTGCACGCGAGCCTGGACCGACACTTCTGAGACAGGCCTATCCAACCCATCTCAACCAACATCACCATGATGCTGTCCTTCATTATTATTATTATTGTGAATTTAGGTGTCTCACAAACGTTTGCACTGGTTCTGGGACAGTGAAAGGCAAAAAAAGTGCTCCTTCTTTGGCAGTTAACGCACCCCCCGATTATTGAAGCATCATGTCTGAAGGAAGCATCCTCAGAGTCACACTTGAGCTACACTCTGGTCGTTAGTGGTGTTGGATTGAAACAAGGTTGAGGTTGAGGTTGAGCTTGTCTGTCATCCCCGGTAAGCCTTGTGTGTGTGCGTGTGTGTGTGTGTATTTCACGATTTCTATATCTGGGTGTTCTTCAAGTTTGGTCCTTTCTTTCCGTGCCAATTGTCAACTGTATTTGTTTTTAATTTTTGTCTTCTGGGTTCGTCTTGTCTTGTCGAAAAATGTGTTTTTGCCAATAGCTCTGGATTTAGCATTAAGGATCATGACTTCTTAGATCTGTCATTGCGATTAATTATTATATTATATTATATATATATATATATATAATGGAACTTATTAGTGATGGCGTTTGTTTAACTTTTGGTAGCCTGTTAAAAAAATTGGATAAATCATCAATAAAGAATTACTAGTGGGTATGTATAAAATAAATAAAGTCTGGGTTCTTGACTTATAGTTTGAATTCAGCCTTATTACCATTGTTGTTACTAATCTATATTTTGCGTGTCTTATCTGTGTCTTCAAGCCTGAAGATATAAAAATAGACCATGATTAATGAATGCCACTCAAATTTTATTATTGCTTTTTGGTACAATCTCTTCGCTGTACGTAAAATTGTTTAGGATACTACCATTACTTAAATGAATTTCTTACTGTAATTGCCGCATCGTAACTATGCGTACTGATCATGACAAGGACACAACGTCATAAACACCAGTGTTGCTCATCCCCATTACCATCTGCTAAATATTTTTAATATTTACCCTGCCATACCTGTAGCTTAGTTTTTTCAAAATTTTCTGTATCCCGGATCATATTGTGTCGGATATGATAGTGGTACTGGTGATCTCTCATATCACATTGGCTGTCAACATAACCACAGCCATTTTCATAACCACTGGTATCACTTATTTTATTTTGGACAGTTATCTATTAGCCTTTTTTTAAAAAATATTTTCCTCTTTTTGTAAGTAATGCTGTAATGGGTATTATAAGTTTCCATTTTCAGGAAAATTATACAATCATAATGTTCATTCTCCTTTTAATCTTTTTATTTTGTGGTTTCTAATTTAACCATGGACTAATCGTTGGGTAGTATTACTTTCTCAGTTAAAAGCTTAGTTTCCTATCTTCAAACTGTCAGATACAGAAAATTGCAATTCTGTAGCTTCAAAAGATCTGTCTGTAAATTAACTTTTTTTTTTGGGTCTTTTTTTCTGCAGTTAGTTTGGATAAGTTGAGTTGGGCTTGGATGATGTTGCAATTGATCTTCTAATGGGATTCCAACTCACGTTGTTTCTCTTTCTGGCTTCTCTTCATTTGACTTTAAGTCAAGATGTTGAACATGGTTCGATTCTAGTAGAAGGAGCTCGAGCAATAGCTGAAACTGATGATAACTTTATCTGTGCTACTATTGATTGGTGGCCTCACGATAAGTGTGACTACAACTATTGCCCCTGGGGATATTCATCTGTCGTAAATTTGGTGAGTATTTTGGTACTCATTTGTATATTACATGAAATGAACAGAGAGAATTTATATATCCCTCTCACCCCCAATTCCCTCATTTAGAACTCCGGAAAGCTGTGAAGCAGTTTTATTCATTGATTGTTCAATGTGGATTGGTTTTTCAGGACTTGTCTCATCCTTTCCTTGCCAAGGCAATCCAAGGTCTGTATATTTTCATTATGTACGTCCATATGATTTACAAAATTAGTTACACTGATGACATTTTACTGTTTTGTGGCTTTGTAAAGTTACAAAGGATTTTTATGAATTAGTATCATTTTTGAAATGTTTACTTTAAGCATGATGTTATTCTTTCCATAATGGTTGCCTGATAGCTCTCAAGCCTTTGAGGATAAGACTTGGAGGTTCTTTGCAAGACCAGGTGCTGTATGAGGTAGGAAGTTTGAAGTCCCCTTGTCGTCCATTTCAAAAGATTAAAGGGGGATTGTTTGGATTTTCGAAAGGCTGTTTACACATGAAAAGGTGGGATGAGCTGAATCATTTTTTCAATGAGACAGGGTGAGAATTTTAACATTGAGATTGTTGTTTTCTTCAGTACCCTTTTCCTTCAAGCCAAAGCAAAAATGAGAAAATAAAATTAGGTCTTTATGTGGGGTACTATTACAAAGTCATAACATTCATTTGCTCAGCTGAAGGGAATGCCTGTTTCTGTTGAAAAGTTTATTATAACAATATATGCAATTAGGCATCCCTTCATTGGTATAGGAGGCTCACTACTTGCATTCAGAGTTATTTCCTCATCCTTATGGGAATGACTCTTCCTACTTAGTTTCTTATTCTAACAATATGCAGTTATACATCCCTTCATTGGTGATATAGTAGGCTCTCCAGTTGCATCAATGAGTTATTTTGTCACTCTTGATCACAAAGCCATGCAAATAAAAGGAAATAGTTTCAAGCTTTGTTCAAATTACTATTCCTACGATTTTCAGTTTATTTACCATTTAAATGTAGTCCTTTGCCCCATAACACAGACTTCAGGTGCTTTATTTATCGATCTTGTGTTATTGGTTGATACCAATGATAGTTTTCATTTTTCAATCTTGCTGATAAGAAAGCTGACATTAAATTGTCCCATGAATGCTGAAAAATGTTTTTTTTTTTAAATCTCTAACATGCCCATCATGCAAAAGCCTTTTGGGCTTGGAGCATAGACAAAGCACATCCCTTCAATTAGCTTGTGTGAAATTAAATATATTGTGACCATAGGGATGCCTAGGATCAAACTCTAGATCACTTGATGATAGAGACTTTGATTTGATGTCAAGGAATTAATTAAACTGAATGCTTAAGCTTTCTTTTTTTTTAAAAAAAATGTAATAGAATGGATCTGATTTGAGTTTTTGTCCACATGCAATTTTGAATGAGTAGTTTTCCTTTGTTTTCCTTCAGTGAGTGTTTGTGAGTACTATCTCTATCTCTTTATATGTGCTAGCATAAGCATACATATGTTGGAGGGAAAGCAGAAAGGCGTGGGGGAGGGATGATCATCTGTGGTGTAACATAGTTGGAGTTTGACACTTGCAGGGCCATTGTGACATTTGGCTTGAATGCGCTCCATGGGAGGCACCAGATTAGTCATACTGTTTGGGGAGGAGACTGGGACCCTAGGAATGCTCACAATTTAATAAATTACACTATTTCAAAGGCATACAAAATCGATTCATGGGAATTTGGTAGGACAACAGACAGAGCTATTTGTTATATTCATTTTTGTTTCATTTGACTTTATTCTTGCATATACTGCCATAGGTAATGAGTTGAGTGGTAAGGGCATTGCTGCAAGTGTTAGTGCTGAACAGTATGGGAAGGACTTGATAAACCTTAAACAAATTCTACACACATTATACCAGAACTCCAAGTTCAAACCTTCACTTATAGCACCTGGAGGATTCTATGAAAAGGAGTGGTATGATAAGCTTCTTCAGGTTTCAGGCTCAGGCATAATCAATGTGCTGACTCATCACTTATATAATTTGGGCCCAGGTTTGCTTCTCACTGACCTAATTCTTTCTACTATAATCATTCTTACAGAATATTTAACATTCTAACATATCTAGATAATAGATGTAAAAGAAAGCAGTTATATGAAAGAGTAAAAGTATTATCTTCTAATCCTTCCTTTGCTTCTTTTCTAATTTCTTGCAAGTAGTATTGGACTGGCTTCAGTTACAATGAGTTTTGATAAGTTACATGTTTAATTGGTATACTATTGCTTTTCTTTCATAAACAAGAGGGCTGTTGTTTCTTTTCAGATTTCTTTTTTCTTTCTCTATATATTATATTCTTTAAAAAGAAAATGCTTTCTTTTATGAAACACCAAATGAGTGCAAGAAAAATAATAAAATAGACTATGAAAGGCCTCTTTTGAAAAAATTCATATCATCCAGAGCTCTAATATATTGACAGTTGACGATGCTAATTTATGTACAGGATACCTCTTAGCCTCTCTGCCCCTCCCCCTCCTTGATAATCTCCCTATCTACCAAAAGATGTTTACACACAACATAAATGCCAACATGGAAGAGAGTCGCCTGAGAAAGGCAATAATAACTGCTCCATTGTATTTTGTCAGAGTTTCTTTTATATACTCAAATTCACCTTGCATTTCTGTTTAATTTATCTTTCCCATAAATGCTAACTTTTCCGCACATTGAAAAACATGCACTGGCAACTGATATATTTAATTAAAGATTTTTTATACTTATCTTGTATTTGTTTACTTGCTGGTAAAATGCTATTGTCTGTCCTTCCTAATTAGTATAAGTTAATTTCTCCTTTTCAGGTAGTGATGAGCATCTTCAAAGGAAGATTCTAGATCCTGAGCGCTTGAGCAAGGTAGAATCAATTTTTAGCAATCTTTCAGAAACCATTCAAAAACATGGTCCTTGGTCTTGTGCATGGGTAGGAGAAGCTGGTGGGGCATACAATAGTGGTGGTCGTTATGTTTCTAACACATTTGTGAACAGCTTTTGGTAATATTGGTTGTCCATTCCCTACATTATTTTCTGTTCCTCCTTTTAAGTGCTAATAATATTTTATTTAGGGAAAAAATGGTTTGAAATTAATTATATTTTTGAAATTTAAATGACTTATAGGTACTTAGATCAACTAGGAATAGCATCCAGATACGACACTAAAGTTTATTGCAGACAGACTTTAATTGGAGGGAACTATGGACTTCTCAATACCAGCACTTTCACTCCCAATCCTGACTACTACAGGCAAGTGTAAATTGAAAAATGTAAATGAAGAAAAAAAAAAGTAGAATAGATATACTTGTTTATCTGGATGGTTGAAGAGTTATAATAATTCAATTTATATAATTGCTGAACATATCTAATCCCATGTTCTGGGCTTGTTTCTGAATAGTGCACTTTTGTGGCATCAGCTAATGGGGAAGAGTGTTCTTGCAGTTGCTAGTGATGTTTTTTCACCTTTTTTGCGCACTTATGCCCATTGTTCAAAAGGCAAGGTAAGTGCGCTAATTTATTTCAACTCATTGAAGGATACAAATACAGTGCATAGTGGGATATGAGTTTGGGGTTCATTCTTCTATATCTGATGTTTGATTGACTATTTAAAAATTTAAGCTGATACAACATCATATGAAGCTTAACATACTGACATTTGGTACGTAAATTTGATCATAAGCATCATGAATATGTTTCATGGAGTTATATGCATAAAACTTTATGAAGATTTAATTTTTGGTCGGTTCTTAGAGAACCAAGGTCAGTAACACCGATGGCCATGTGAAATACAACTTTGCCATACTTGTGTGATCATGCTAGAAGTTTCACGCCTGATCCATTAGGTCTTTTCATATGAATTTTAGGTGCCTGTTTGCTGTCAGTACATATGCATTGAGATGAAACAACGGAATTACTCCCCATAAAATAGTGAAATACACATAGCACACTTTGCTTTGTGTCTAACATATGCTGTTTACTAAAGATGAAATGGGATTTCAATTGTTAAATTTAATGAAATCAGTTTTTATTCCCATTTAATACTTAAATCTTTACATATTACATTCTATATATTCAGGATTCCTTTAATATTGTCCAAAAAATGAACAGTTTGATTTCTGAAATTTTTATAGATTTTATAATTATATGCAATTTTGGTGGGTAATGAATGTGATAATTTTGAATAGAAGTGTGGACTCGGGGCCACTCACTCTTAATTTGCTAGCAATTCTTTTTATTGAAGTGAAATTGCAAGGACTTGATCTTTATTTCTTGTGACTTAGATTACATGCTAGGCATCTAAACGATTTCTCTTTCAATAGTACTTTTAGCATTCCTCAAATTCTTCTCAATTCATTCTACAGGATGGTGTAACATTACTACTGATCAACTTGAGCAATCAAACTCATTTCATACTCACGGTTAAAAACCGTGTGACTGTGAGTAATGGGGGAAATGAAGATGCCAAAAGCATCCGTATAGAAAATTCATTCTTTACTCATCTCAAGAAGGCATTTTCTTGGGTTGGAACAAAAGGATCCGATGTCACGTTCAGGGAGGAGTACCACTTAACTCCAAAAGATGATTACCTTCGAAGCCAAACCATGGTGCTGAACGGTATTCCACTAGAGTTAACAAATGATGGAGAAATTCCAAGATTGGATCCAGTACGCAGTAATGTACTTTCTCCAATATACATAGCTCCCTTATCCATTGCATTTATAGTATACCCCAACTTTGATGCTCCAGCTTGCGTTGGACACCGAAAACTTTAGTCAAAAGGTTTCTTGAATCTTTTACACTAGGTAATAGGACTATGGGATTGTAATTGTAAGTAGTAGCTATATATTGTCTTCACAGCAAAGTTATAACAACCTTTGCAATAATTTAATATGGAAGAAACATATAAGATGCAAGATCAACTTGTGAACATGTTGTTGGTTCAACGATTTTATTTTCACTTGAAACCGTGCAGAAGTAGTCATTTCGTTTCACTTTTCTGCAGCATCCAACTTGCAACCAATTAATTTATATTTGTACCACTTTCTAATTATAAATGAAAATATATGTCTATGTGCTATGCATAGCCAGACCCTAATGACCTAAGTGTTATTATTTGTGTGATTATTGAAACTTGAAAGAGCATAAGTGTTATTATTTGTGTGAGTTAAGTTCAAATTAACCTAAGCGACTTGACCTAATGACCCGTATGCTTCAAAATAGTAAGTTTTATTAGGATAATTTGGTGGAGAGATGTTAAGTTTTAATTAGTTGATTTTATTTTTTTAATTATTGATAAAAATTATTAACGCAAAAATTCAACTTCTGAAGAAATTCATCTTTTTGAGTAAGTATCCTCTCTCTCAATTTTTCTTTTGCCATTCTCTCAGTTTTATAACTTCTATTTACTACGACACTGGAACCATGGTTAAGAAAGGTCAGTTATAGTAAGCACAAAATGGAAGCCCAATCGTATATATTAATTAAAAAATATTTATTTAATGTAACTAAACCATCCAGGTTCAATATAAATAGTGGGTGGAAGGAATAAAGTGGAAGAAGAATCTATTATCTGAGACAGAAAATGTGTTGTGCGTCGAAGGCAGAAAAGCTTGGCCTGTTGCGGTGTCTGCTCCGCAGGGCTCGCGAGTTCAAGGATTACAACGTGAAGGAATACACGAAGCGTCGAAGCATGGATGCGTTTCGCCAGAACCGAACCCTGTCGGACCCGGCTTCCATTTCGAAGGCTTTTACCGATGGGAAGGCTCAGCTGCAGATTGCTACTAGGCAAGCCACTCTTTACTCTCTCTACGCCCCCGCCCTCAGGAGCCTCATGGAGGTCAGATGAATCATCACTCATTCAATTCTACACCACTCATCGTATCATGATGGTATTTATTATTTGCTATATGGGTTTTCGATAAATAAATGCTAATTCGAATAGAGTTAGGGTTTATGTTAATTACTGTGTACATGATTTTGGTATCTGGCTTTTCTTTATTCTGTAATAATAACGCCGTATCAATTATGATGATACATTAAAAATTCGTGATATGGAGGATTTTAAATATTTAATATTCTACGTGATGGGTTTCGATTTTTCTGACTGATTAATAAATTGTGGAAATTGTGAATGGTTGGTGTTTGTTGTAGGTAGCTTCTATATTGGCTTTCGGTTTGATACTCGAATCAAATGTGATGCATGTACAATAATATTGTGTAAATTATTAATATTATTTTAATTTCTTAACCAATACTCTCCGTTGAGGACACTTGTCGATAAATGTCATATTAATATAACTTGGAAAAGGTATAATTCTTGAATGGTTAATGCACAATTTATTGAAAGAGTGTATATTTGGAAAAATTCTTATCTACCTACACTAATCTACTAAAAACATAACACATTACATAACATAATAATATGTCATTCAATTAAATTTAAATCAGATATGAACGGTTAAGAAGTATATAAGTATTTTCTGTAGATAAGGGCTCTACCCATAAAATCAGGAATTCAGATGCGCAAAAAGAAATGCAGTAGCATTGCACGAGGCAAGTAAGTGTAAACTAAATCATAGCTATGAAAAAATTGTTTGAACACAGATAAATCCGTTACTGTATAAGAAAAACAATGATGAAAAGTTGAAATCAATCTTATTTTCCAAGTAAACGACGGCCACGTTGATTAGCGCCTTTCACTCGGAAATTCAACTCATCCACATCATCGTGTAGAGGATCCAGGGCTTTGTTATGCCTGCAACATAACCAAAATTACTATTAATTATGACAACCTGAACCAGTGAAATGCTTCTGAATAATTATACTTAGTACAGCCTGAGCAAAAGTTGATGCTTTGATAGATCTCAAGGTCAATTTGTCAGTAAAACTATCACTTTGTTTTGTAAGGACATAGCGGAAGGAGATGGAAGGTAAAATTAGAGAAACAACGCATAGAATGCAATTGACTAACCTCTCAATTTCGGATCCCATGTCAATAGCCATGCCTTTCAGTTCTCCCAAGAGATCACTTAAATCTGACAGTGCATCATCTTGCTTCCCCTTTTCAACCTGTTTCAGGACATTTTATTTAGTAGCTGAATTCAATATTAATAAAAAAAAACATAGCATTGTGCAAGGCAAAGAGGAAAATCACAAATAAAATTACAGTATCCAGGTTGGACCAACAATGACTAGAGAGTATAGGTGGTTAATGGGAGACAGATGAAGATGAAGAGAGTTGCAAAATTATAATTGAATGTAAATAAAACTGAATTGTTCCAAACTAGTGATCTGGTCATTAGGGATAGGACTATAGTAGAAAGACACAAACACAGATTAATCACATATTAAAAGCAGAAAGAAACTAAAGCTTTGTCATGTTCAGCTGGCTTTAACATCTTCACCTAGTTGATACGAACCTCAACTTTTTCAAGTGCATTTGTTGGTTCATGAGGTGGTGTCCGCAGCTTGGACTGCCCTTTGGGTGCAGAAGTCAATCCCAACTTCTCTCTCTGCTCCAAGTGGTTGCCCTTTCTTCTGACAGGATCATCTGTATCATGAAGCACATTATGCCTATGATATAGCCCAAAAGAGTTAAAAGTTAAAAAGGCGAGCAAAGGCAGAGAAAATATTAACCTCCAACAATAACAGGGCCTCTTATTGCACGTGTCTTCTTTGGTTTCCAAGTTTTGGAGAAGATGCCACCAAGGCTTCCCAAAAGCTTTTCTCCCTGTAAGCAGCAAAGACAGTCAAAATTTAGTCCGTTTTAGGTTAAGTGCAATTGAACACTCTTTTCTGAGGGCTTCATAATAACAAAAGAAGCAACAGAATGTTCTCAGAAAGGTAAAAGAACATGAAGAAGCCACCCATACAGAAGCACTGAAACAATTGTATTAATTAACTCTGGCATAACAAGATTGATTACCCGACTTAAATCACGATCAATGTCAGCAGCAACATAGTGACTCCTGGTAATTTGCTCACCCTGTTGATGCAGAGTGACTAAAGTATTGGTAGCATCCTCTCTTATGTTCTCTGCTATCTTCAAACAACTGTTGACTGATTTCGTAGTCTCTTCAGCCTTGTAAACAGCATAACTCTCCAATTCTTGCACTGATTGATTCTCTAATCCTCCGGATTCACGGAAATCATTCTTATACCTGTTTCGGTCTGCTGATTGGAGGGCATAAGAAGATGATGAAGAGTTCTTATTGGTATCAATGTCATCAAAAGGGTTGGTGTTCACTTCTAGGGTAACTAGTGCACGTTCTGAAGAAGTCTTCCTTGAGGAATTATACTTTTTGTTATCCTTTGCCTCATCATTGGAATCAAATGGGTTCGACCCAGATTTAACAGGATAGACAGGATCAACAGAGCTAGGCTTAGCAACTTTTAAAGGAGATTTCTTTAAACCAAACATTCTCTCCCTTCTTGCAGAGTTGGGTAAGAGGTTGATGAAGGTAAACTGCTCAACAAATTAGAAACAACGATCCTATGTGATCTGAGTACAGATTAATTTCTCCCTGAAAAGGCAAGCAAGTGCTATTCAGTCGCTGTTAATGTACAACAAGAAGCAAAAAGAACAAAAACCCAAATATCAAATTCTTAGTGCATTTATCACGAAAGCATTAGTCTTATTAGGCCAAAAGAAACCATATTCATAACAATTAAAAGCGAAGGTTAACTTGATAAAAATTACCGTTAATAAAAAGGACAAAACATGAGCTATGGTAGAGAATGGACAAAAGTGACAACAGTGAAGCAACACAAAAAGAGGGAATCACCAACCATTGACAAGGACCGTTAAAGAAATGGAAAAAAAAAACGTATAAGATTTCACGATAGCGTCTCAAAGTCGATAAAAGCAAAGCAAGAGGCGTCACAACCGAAAGTCTGTTGGACTCTAACAACGAATTATAAATAAATCGACACACGAGTTGCCCTGTTTGGTTGCTCAGAAAATGAAAGAAAAAACATTTACAGAAGCCAATAGAAAGAAGTCAAAGAACAATAACAGAAAAAAGGAACACAATATCTCCAGGGATAGCAGAACCCCCCCCCTCCCCCATCAAAAGAGTGAAAAATGAACTGAAGATGACCGTTAGATGATCACAAGAAAGGCAGAAAACCCAACAAAATAGGAAAAAATCTCGCAAGACCCAGATGGATTTAAGGGCTTCCCTCAGCAACAGAATCCTCAAAATCAAAACTTGCAGAAGAGAAAGCAAGATGGTACCTGAAGAAATCCACCGAATGTGCAGAAAGACTAGGAAGAACTCCGAGTTGAAGAGAAGACACAGAAATTTAAGAGCTTTATATTCGAAAGAACTTGGTAATGCAGAAGCTCTACAAAATCGCGTAAAGAAAGGTCAGAAGGGTGGAAAGTGCAACGAAATCACAGATGGGTAGGGCGCGAGTACAAGAAAGCAACGCAAAATTCACGATGAACGTGTTTTTTGGGGGCTCGGTGATGCGCTATTGTTTGTTTATTATAGGCGTCGTTTGAATTGAAACGTTGAATGAATCAAGTGGGGACCTTTTAAACCATAGGACTTTGACATCTTCTTTATGTGGTAATTCATTTTTCCCTTGTCATTGTCTCTTTTTCTTTCATTCCTTAACTATATTGCATTAATTTTTATTTATTTATTTCTATTTTTTTTTGGTCCTACTATACGGAACATTCTAAACCATTAAAAAAATATTTTTTTAATATTTTTTTTAAAATAGCGATATTTATGGTAAATTATCAAGTATTCATTAATTATTATTTATATTTAATAGACTTTTAAACATTTATTATAAAATTAATAATTAATAAATGATTGACAACTCACTTTAGGAATACCAAAACAATTCCTCAAAAAAAAAAAATGTTGCAGGCCATTGACTTAGTATTGTATATTATTGGTTGATTAGATGTGCGTCCCAAAGTTGCCACCAAACTCAATATATTTTATGGTTAAATGAAATACTATTGTAATTATTTTTCATCTGTAAAAGGGAAAAAACCAATTTTAATATAATAAATAACAAAGGCCTTACTAAGAAGAGTTGGTTTAGCTTATAGGATCAAATTGCGTCCATCAAAGGTTATGAGTTTATCTCTTATTAATAGGTTAAGGTTATGAGTTTATCTTTTATTAATAAGTCATCTGTAAAACTTTAGAATTAGTCAACCTTCACTCATCCTCTTTCTTAAACTTTCTTTTACCAAAAAAAAAAAAAAAAGAGCAGAGGCCTTTGCTCTACTCCATTTCTAAGTTGATCCATGGATTTTTCATGGAGTAGTTGCAGATGGAAGAACAATAACAAATCCAACAAGAGGACAAGCATTTTCTATGCCTCTTAAGAGTCAGTCTATTCAGGAGCAATCCTTGTACTGCGGAGTACGATGCAACAAATATAACAAGGATATATTGTATTGATGATTCTCTTCTTGATAAAGCGTTGATCCCCCGCTTGGATTAAGATAGAAGTTTGGCAGTTAAACTGAGATTTTTCAATGGATTAAAGATAAGAAATATGAGTTGAATAATTCGCTAGATAATCTTTTCAACAATAAAGGTGATATAGTTAACCTCAAAATTCCGGAGCACAGTACTTATCTCAGCATAACTGCGTAAGTTATCTGTTATCACACAACCTTTTTTTGCTTGAAGAACATGTATAAAACCCTTCAAAATAGACAAGTGGTCAAAGGAAGACAGCGGGAGCCAAAAGCCACCATGTCCCAATGACTGGCTCCACCATAACAAGTAATGATACTTATAATTACGCTTTTTTAATTAATAAATAAAAAGTTTTGGATTTAATTTTAATTTATTAAATTTTTACATTGATATTTAATCATGTATTGTCACATTATTAAATAAATTTGACTATGATAATATCTACTTAAAAATACAAACTCTTTTAATAATGTGTCAACATATAATTTGATGATATATAAAAAAATTTAAACTAATAGTAGATAAAAATTAAACTCAAAAAGTCTTTTAGATAAATTATTCTTACAAAGACTTTTTAGTTGACATGAAAATTTATCTTCAGAACAACTACTTAATGAGGTTTCATGGAAAATTATAAGGAATGTTATTTCATATCCTAATCTTGTGATATGAAGATAATGTTTCGTACGTGCTCAAATTATTATTATTATGATTACTTTTATTGATCAAATAATTTATTCTCATGTTAACTTGAAATTTATCTGTAGACATGTAAGAATATGTTTCTAGAATTCAAGAAAATGCATGCAACTTGTATGAGCAAATTTTTGTTTTGCATCAAATTAAACTTCTAAAAAACAAACAGTTGAAAATTTCAGATTTTGAAATGAGTATTCTTTATGTAAGACATTGTCCCTTTTGTTTTAGATTTAATTCCAAAGATACACTTTCTATATCAACTTGGCATTCTCTCTCCTCTCTCTCTACACAGCCAACCAGTTGGTCTCTGCTCTTCTATACAACCCACTTTGATTGTTTTGGCTTCTTCAAACGAATCTTTGAGACCAGGCATAAGAAGACATCCTAGATTTCAGTGTTCTTTTAGAGAAATACACTGTTGCTGTCCAGAATATTACAATTTTCTCGCCAGGATGTTTTTCAGAACAAGACACCCTGAGAAACAATAGCAATTCAAATTAGTGGAAGTGATATTGTGGAACACTTGAAAGGGTCAGGAAGGACAGAGGAAGACCGATAGTACATAAATGTTGTAGAAACCAGCATGAAGCAAATACTTCAGGATCATTAGACCCAATTATGTCAGTAAGCATCCGAGTGAACAAGAAAAAATAAATAAAGCCAGCCAATAAGTTGAAATCAAATTATTTGGTCAAAAAGCATCTGTGTCTCAGTCTGCATTAAACAAGTTTAATCAGAGTCTACTGTCTACCCCCTTTACAAAAGGAATATAAGTTGATAAGGGATGTCAGATGCACTTAGAAGTTATTAGAGTTCGTGCTTTATTCTTTGAAACTTTTATTGTCCAATTATACACTTCATTCATTTAATAAAAAAAACACGTAACAAATTTTAACCCTACTCATCTTCAACTCAAAAGGACACAACCAGTGGCAGTGATCTTCAAATTTGATTCAGAATGCACCTAGAACTTATTCACACAACCCTGTACTCTGCTTTGGACTTTATCTTCTCAAAATTAGTTTTTAGTAGGTTTAGTATTCTGCCAGTCCAAGCAACTTTTGATCTAGGATTGAAAATCAAAATTCAAAAGTGCAAACCACCACAAGACTCATCTTTTGATTTAGACAAAAATCTATCATCTGCAAATCATTATAGACAGATTCTTTTTACGGAGGTAAGTTATGAAGAGCCATTTATTTCCCAACTCATAACATCTCCAAACATGATAAAACATTCAAGAAGAAACCCCTATAATTCTGGATCTTTTTCTATTTGTCCATTGTCAAGTGTTTTCCCTACTTATTCTTTACAGTTGGTTTGAATGGATGGAGTGCAATGGACTAAGAAGATAAAACACCCAATTCTTGTTTCATGGCCCCATGGAAAAGGAAGGGGGGAAAAACAAGGGAGATGTAGAGGACTAATTATTTCCTTAGAATCCCCAATTCATTCACGGAAGTAGAAGAAAGGGTAAGAATCCTTAATGAATTACTCAGATTATTTTAACTGCCACCAACTAGAAGAGATCAAAACGGAGAGTAATGCAAAATACAATAAACATATTTCCTTTCTTTTCATCTTCTCTTACACAGGGTGATATCTAATTTCCTTCTCTCCTTTTATAGCAATTCAAACAAAGGGAAGGAACCTCATTACATTCCCATTCTATTCTGTCCTGACCATCATTACAATGTTCCTTTATGTCCTTTTCTTCCTAAAAATAGACGTTAAAACTATTCCTCACCTGATTCCTGGTCAGAGGAAAGGCAGAAGTTGTTGCAAACCATGACCAGACCAGAGAAGAGTTCATTTAATATGAAAGGGAGAAAGGTAAACTTGTGTACTGTGTAGCGAGCAGCTATCAGGGTCTGAGACTAAAAAATTCCCTCTTCAATGTGTAAGGGAATTGAGTAACCTGGCTAATGGCTGAGAGATGCATGAGATAAAGATCATATGCCGGACTTTGGATTCATTCTAACTAACATTATGAGTTCGATAGTTCCACTTTGATGACATGAGTACTTAACAAACTACTTTTATGTAGAGAGGGAAACTTTTGAGATACCTTGATACAAACCTTTAAGACCAATGCTCTACCGCTGAACCTGAAGGACTTTGAACAATGCCAGCCTCTATGTTTCAGGAAGATAGATGTCTGACAGCAATTAAGGGTTTTTATGATCTCTTTGAAGCTTGAATTAAAATTAAAAAAAAAGGAAAAAGGAAAAAATTATACCTTTGAATAACCTCTAATAGATAAGAAAGAAAGAAAAAAAAAGAGATACTTAACTTCTAAATTCATACCTGCGCCTCTAACTCAGCAATTCTTTGCAAAGATGCCTGTTCAATGCAAGCACGACGCTTACGTTCTTCTTCTAGCAAACCTGTGATTTGGTATCTCAGCTCTGCCATTTCCTGAGCTAGGTCCTCTGCTTCTTCTTTGGCCTTCAACTTTTCCTCTCTCAATTCTTCCTAGTAAAGGAAGTTGAAATACCTTAAATCTCCAAGTTAAAAAATGACTCAAATTAATGGAGTTATGTCAGACAAATCATGTTCTCTTACTTCTGTATTTAACAAAAATGACATAGACCACTTCAATGATTAAGCTTCGATGGATGGCGATACCTTAAGTTTCTCCACGAGAAATTCATATTCTCGCATCTGATGTGACATGTCCATATTCCTTTTTAAATCTGCAGCTGGTTCTAAGATCATTGCCAATTTTCCAAGTAGTGGACCCAATAATTCTCCATAAGCACTGAGGAAATATTATGAAAACATTATCAGAAAATTTATTGAAAGAACACTTCAAATAATATAGTAAATACAACCAAAAAAAGGGAGACAATCATACACCTACATTATCACTAATGATTGGTGAACAAGATAACATATATCTTTTCCTATACATGACCATCCATAACTATCCAGATAGACATGTTGAGTGTCTTTGGATGTGCATGTTGATTGTGAAATATCACATGTAACAGATGAGGTTAAGAAGTACAATATAGGAGACTAGGAGAGCCAATGGAACATCATTCAACTGATATAAATTAATAAAGGATTTACTCATTTCTTTAATTTTCTGAATCTATTCCATCTAGAGTGGAGTTAAACAATTTTAAAAGACCGAAAGGTGCCTCTCTATTTCTTTTCTTTAAGTAAAAGAGGAAATGTTATTACAAATAGAGAAGGAAAAAAGTATATTGAGACACCTTATTTATTTTTTATTAACTTGAAGTACCGAAAGTGGCAATTGCACATTCTGAAACTATGAAATAAAAGGTTAAGCAAAATTATATGCAAGAGTAAGTAGTAGACCATTGATAGGACTTGGGCCTCTCAGCCCAGTCAGCAGAAATTTAAGCCCCCAATATGGAGGAGGGTATACTCCAGGAGGGGGAGAAATGAGAAAGGGGGGAATGAGTTAGTTAGTTAGAGTTGTGATGTGGCAAGTTGGTTAGGAAGTGGAACAGAATATAGGGAGGGCAGAGAGTATTGAAGGGTCATTCTGTTTTGTTATGATTAGGACGTTTCTGGACAGAGGAACTATACCTCTGAGGAGCTATTGCTCTGGTCATTGAGAGTGTTCATAGATATATACAAAATTCAATATTATCTTTCAAGAGAATTCTCTTTGTTTCTTTCACTGCATTGTTCTTTTATTTGGAATCCTAACAATTGGTCCGACTTGCCGGATTCGAGTTGGGGACTAGTGATTTGGGAGGAACTGTTCATGCCGCCGAAAATGTCCGATCGGGTGGATGTTCTAGAGGCGAAAATTAGGCTGATGGAGTCCAACATGGTGGACCTCAAATCGGTGGTGCTGGAAGTGAAACAAGCTGTAGTGGAGATCACCAAGAGGTTGGAGAAGAGAGTGGAGATGGCACAATCTGAGGATTCGAGTAGAGGCGAAGGCGGTGGGACCTCCTCAATGAATCACGATTTGTCGGAGGAATACAGGCTGTCTGTAAAGAAGGTGGAATTACCCATGTTCGATGGCTCAGACCCAGTGGGATGGATTACACGTGCCGAGATTTATTTCGAGGTGCAGAATACGTCGGATGATCTGAAGGTGAAGTTGGCCAAGCTTTGTATGGAAGGTGTGACTATTCATTGGTACAATTTGTTGGTAGAAATTGAGGAGGATTTGTCATGGGAGAAGGTGAAACGAGCTTTGATAGCTCGATTTGGAGGAAGGGCGTATGAAAATCCGTTTGAGGAATTAGCGGCCTTAAGGCAAACCGAAAGCATGGTTGATTACATCCAGGCCTTTGAATTGATTTCCTCTCAAGTGGGGAAGTTACTAGAAGAGCAGTATATTGGATATTTTATGAATGGCCTCCATCCTCAGATACACAGGAGGGTGCGTACACTTGACCCACAAACTCGGGTCCAGATGATGAAGTTGGCAAGGGCGGTGGAAAAGGAACTGTGGGGAGAGAATGACGACGATGGTAAAGGCTTGTCCAGAGGTAATATGTGGGGAGTTTAGAAGAAGGATTAGACCTCTGGGTCCGGATTTGGGAACAGGGGTGTCTCGGCCCACAAAGCTATAGGCCCAAGTGTTAGAAGCGGCCTGTCCTAGTTCTCGGGTCAGTGGAACTCGGGCAAGACTCGTGAAGGGAAAGAGTGGGCGATGGGTTTCACGACCAGCAAAGGATCGCAATTGTCCTTGTCTTCAACCAGGCGACGGCCAGACAACGACCGGAGAGGACCCAATGAGAAGGCGCGAGGAGTGTGACATATCTCCTATCCGCAGCTGATGGAGAGACATGCTAAGGGACTGTGCTTCCGATGTGGGGACAAGTTTCATCCCTTACATCAGTGTTCTGAGAAACAACTTCGGTTGCTGATTTTAGATGAGAATGAAACGATGAATTCTGAGGGCGAAATAATGGCTTTGGCAGAAGTGGAGGAACATGTGGAGGACGATGAAGAGGAATGCAAGGTCATGGGACTATTTGGTGTAGTGGACGATTGTCAATAAAAAAATTCTACGATGCGCTTGGGAGGAACTCTATGCAGGGTAGACATTATGGTGTTGATAGATAGTGGAGCCAGCCATAATTTTATTTCTCCGCATTTGGTTCAAGCTCTGGGTTTGCGTATGAAGGCCACAGAAAAATTGGCTGTGCGACTGGGTGATGGGCACAAGGTGATCGCCCAAGGGAAATGTGAGAGGATGGCGGTGGACTTAGGAGGGTTCACCATTTCGGTGGATGCTCACATTTTGGAGTTAGGAGGTATGGATGTGATACTTGGAATTGAGTGGTTGAAGACGTTGGGAAAAGTAGTAATAGATTGGAGGAATTTGATGATGGAGTTTCAACATGAGGGCAAGAGGGTGGTGCTGTAGGGGGGATGGAGACATGGAAGTTTTAATAGTGTGTTGATGGGTGCTTCTCAAGAGGTGGGGGGACTGGTGTGGAGTGTGGCCCATATGGAAGCTACTGGTCTGGGGCAACGATAAGCACTCTCAGCACTACAAGAGTAGGAGTTAGCTGGACTGTTGAACACTTATGCTTATGTTTTCATAGAATTACAAGGGCTACCACCCAAGAGGAATCATGAGCACGCCATTCCTCTGCAATCGGGCTAAGGACCAGTAAACGTGAGGCCTTATTGCTACCCCCATCATCATAAGGAGGAAATTGAAAGACAAGTCCAAGAGATGCTGCAATCAGGTATCATATGCCCTAGTTCCAGTCCTTTTTCTAGCCCTGTCCTTTTGGTTAAGAAAAAAGATGCAACTTGGAGGATGTGTGTGGACTATAGAGCTGTTAATCGAGTGACTATTCCGGATAAATTCCCCATACCCGTGGTTGATGAGCTATTGGATGAACTTTTTGGTGCTTGTTGGTTCTCCAAACTGGATCTAAAATCAAGCTACCATCATATTAGGGTGAAAGAGGATGATGTGTCAAAGACGGCTTCTCGCACGCATAACGGACACTACGAGTTCTTGGTGATGCCGTTTGGGCTCACCAACGCGCCTGCTACCTTCCAAGCGGCCATGAATGATTTGCTGCGTCCTTACCTTCACAGGTTCGTGTTGGTTTTCTTCGATGACATTCTGATATATAGTCCAGATTGGTTCAATCACCTGCTGCATTTAGATAATATTTTGGGGGTTTTGGCTGCAAATAAGTTTGTTGTAAACAAGAATAAATGCTATTTTGGGATGTTATCTGTGGAATACTTAGGCCACATAATTTCTGGACAAGGAGTTGAGGTGGACCCCGCTAAGGTCAGAGCTGTGTTGGATTGGCCAATTCCGAGGAATGTGAAGGGTGTTAGAGGAGTTTTGGGGTTAACAGGGTACTATAGAAAGTTTGTAGTAGATTATGGAAAAATAGCTAAGCCCTTGACAGAGCTCACAAAAAAGGACAATTTTGTGTGGGGGCAAGCAGCCATGGATGCTTTTATGGCACTCAAAGATATCTTGACTAAAGCCCCTGTGTTGGCCCTTCCGGACTTCTCCAAACCTTTTGAAGTGGAGTGTGATGCCTCCTAGTCAGAGGTAGGTGCTGTGTTGATGCAAAACAGACGCCCCATTGCCTATTTTAGTAAGGCGTTTTCTGATCGCAACCTCTCCAAGTCAGCTTACGAAAAAGAGCTGATGGCCATTGTTCTTGCAGTACAGCATTGGCGTCCCTATCTCCTAGGTAGGCCCTTTGTCATTTTTACTGATCAGAAGAGCTTGAAGCACTTGTTACAACAGAAAATTCATACCATGGACCAACAATGTTGGGTGGCTAAGCTATTGGGCTATCAATTTGAAGTTCTTTACAAACCGGGATTCGAGAACAAGGCTGCAGATGCACTGTCTCGGGTAGGAGAAACAGGGGAATTACATTCTTTGTTGTCCTATCCGATATGGGTTGATAGCTCGGCCATTTTGCAGAAGGTGCAACAGGATCCTTTTCTACAGCAGGTCATTGTGGACTTGCAAACAGCCCCAGATTCTAGGCCGGGATTTATATATACTAAAGGCGTCCTACTGCACAAGGGGCGTTTGGTGATCCTTGCAAATTCGTCCTCCATCCCTTCCCTCCTGCGGGAATTCCATTCCACTCCCATGGGTGATCATTCGGGGTTTTTGCGCACCTACAAGAGGATTGCAGGGAATTTATATTGGGTTGGTATGAAAAAGAGGATTCAAGATTTTGAGAAGGCTTGTGAGATTTGTCAGAGGCAAAAATATGAGGCTACATCCCCAAAGGGTCTACTTCAGCCATTGGAGCTCCCAACTCGTATTTGGGAGGATATTAGCTTGGATTTTATCACCAGGCTGCCTAAGTCCAAAGGGTTTGAGGTCATCTTAGTGGTGGTGGACAGACTTTCGAAATATGCTCACTTTTTACTGCTGAAGCATCCTTATACTGCCCGGTCTGTTGCTGAATTATTTGCCAAGGAAATTGTTTGTTTGCATGGTATCCCTCAATCGGTGGTCAGTGATAGGGATCCACTGTTTCTCAGTCATTTTTGGAAGGAGCTTTTTTGGCTGCAAGGGACAGTCTTGAGGATGAGTTCCTCTTATCATCCAGCGCTGTTTGGAAACTTATTTGCGCTGTTTTGCCTCAGAATAGCCTAAGAACTGGGCTCATTGGCTCTTATGGGTGGAATTATGGTATAATACTTCCTATCATGCATCAGCAGGCTCTACCCCTTTTGAACTAGTGTATGGAAGAAAGCCTCCTACTTTGGTTAAATACTTGCACAGTGAAACTAAGGTTGCAGCTGTAGCTGACGAATTGATAGACAGGGATGATGCTTTGGAGCAGCTTCTGACACAATTTGGAGCGGGCCAGGGATCTCATGAAGAAATTCATAGATAGACACCGCAGTGCGCAGTCTTTTGCAGTGCGGGACTGGGTTTTTTTGAAGCTAAGACCTCACAAACAGCAGACCGTTCATCACCGGATCAATCAGAAGTTAGCTGCTCGTTTTTATGGTCCTTACCAGATTGTGGACAAGTATAGCGAAGTGTCCTACAAGCTGAGGTTGCCGGCTTAGTCCCGTATTCATCCTATTTTTCATGTCTCTCAGCTCAAGAGAGCAGTCGGGGACACTTTTGTTGAGCCTGAATTACCGGCTAGTTTTGAAGTGGAATTAGAGGATATGGAAGCACCTGAGGTGGTGGTGGCTACTCGTACGATCACTCGCGATGATCTAAATGTGCAGCAGTGTTTAATTAAATGGAAGGGGCGCTCTCTTGAAGATACAACTTGGGAAGATGTCGAAGTGATTCGCCAGCAGTTCCCTACTTTCAGCCTTGAGGACAAGGCTACTGTTTCAGAGGGTGGCACTGATAGGACTTGGGCCTCTCAGCCCAGTCAGCAGAAATTTAAGCCCCCAATATGGAGGAGGGTATACTCCAGGAGGGGGAGAAATGAGAAAGGGGGGAATGAGTTAGTTAGTTAGAATTGTGACGTGGCAAGTTGGTTAGGAAGTGGAACAGAATATAGGGAGGGCAGAGAGTATTGAAGGGTCATTCTGTTCTGTTATGATTAGGACGTTTCTGGACAGAGGAACTATACCTCTGAGGAGCTATTGCTCTGGTCATTGAGAGTGTTCATAGATATATACAAAATTCAGTATTATCTTTCAGGAGAATTCTCTTTGTTTCTTTCACTGCATTGTTCTTTTATTTGGAATCCTAACAACCATAATGAAACATCCTCATCCTTCACCAACTATTACACAATCAAAATAACATACTTAACTGGACAAGTGTCACATATAATTAGTTGAAGAACAAAACAAAATTTCCCAATACGCACCTTATGTCCTCTGATATGGTAGAATTACTCCCTCCTTCACTCAAGGAAGACTGGTTGATGAGTTGTGATCTGTCCTTGTTTTCCAGCCAGTCTTCAACCTTTTGAGAAAAAATTCTAGTGTTCACATTGGCAGTATCGAGCTTGTCTTTAAGTTCCTTATTTTCCTCATTTAGAGAGATGATAATTTTTTGTGCATCATGAAATGCAACCTGGAGCTCGTCAAAGAATCTACTCATTCTAGTTTTTTCTTCTACGGTTTCTTCCTGGATTTTCTTAGCCTCAAAACAACTCTGTTCCAAGGTCATCATATCAAGCTTCATACTCTCTACTTCAAACTGAGACTCTAATGCCATGGATGAAATTGATTCCTCCAGTTTCTCTATGGACAAAGCTGACTTCTCTAATTCCACTTCTTTAGTCTCTAGTTCCTGCATCAAGAAAAATTTCTCTGAATTGGATCTTTGCAGCTCCTCCCTTAATCTGAAAACCTCGTCTTGTAAATCTTCCATCTCCTCTAATTTCAATTCAAGACAATGAACACGCTTTTCCAGATAATTCACCTCTGTGTTTCTTGCACTGAGTTGATCCTGAAGGTAATCTGTATGAAGTATGATTAAATTAAGCCAATTAAAGAGTAGTAAAACCTTAAAATTTTAGTGCATGAGTCAAAGTCAATTAATAAATACATTCCATGGGAATTCAAAGACCATTACAAATTAATTTTCATGTCAAAAAGACATCTAAGAAGAACAAAAACTACTGTCACACAAATGGTTTACCAATGAAAGTTCATAGATGCAATTTGTTTGTCCAAACAGCTGCACGTAAGCCATAAAAGCAAAAATGAAGGGAAAAAAGAACATTTTGATCTAACAATCATATGAAAAAGATTTAATCACTTTCATATGCCAGGAGTTGAGACAAGTAAAACTACCTATTTCTTGAGAACAATTTAGCAGCTCTTTTTCCAACCTCTGGATGTGTTTCTTATCTTCTGTATGAGCTTCTGACAATGACTTCTCATGTCGTTCTAGTATCTGCATCAATGTCATAAATCAGATCGGTAACAGTTGTTTGCTAGAAAAAGCTTAATTTTTTAAACTTCATAATTCACAGTCATTTCACAAGTGTATATCTTTACAAGAAGTGGCAAGATTTTACAAATCAGGACAGGGGGAGTCTACGCAAGGCCCAAACTGCCCTTCCTATTGTTCCTTTACCATATGTTGTTCTTTCCCCTCCTTTGACCCACGTACTTCGGATATGGAAGGGTTTTGAATGCTAGTTCTGGAGAATATACACTTGTGGCTGAAACTCTTTAGAAATTCATTCATCTATGGAGTTGCACATCTTAAATCCATCTAGCTGATGTAAATATTAGAGCATGGCTTTACTTTGAATTCAAAGTTCAGCAGGAAGACTTTGTGTATATAAATTTCACATGGGAGGATAAGTGCGTGGGGAGCTCTCTACGTTGAAAATCACTAAACATTACAATTTCATTTTATTTCCTTCAAATTAGTCAGAACAAACAGACAACCAAATGTAGTTATAGTATTGCACAATATCACTTCTTCTTAATAAGTAAAAAATTGTGAATAAATCCAACAGGTACTTTATGGGAACTTTAAGGTTAAACAATTACTAAACACAACACACGAAGATGCCAAAATTAAAAAAAGCAGGTTCTTTCTTGTCTTCCTATAAAAACATCTGAAGATGGTTATGATTTAATTGCACATATTATTGTATTGTATAACTTATAAATATAATATCTTGAAAGCAACCTAGCATGCAACAAACCCGGATTAGTTCAAAGCTTTGGGATTGAGAACTTTTTAACATGTCCTTCTCTTTTCTAAGCTGCAAATCATAGACAAGAAATATATTGGTAAAAAGACAAAATGATAAATAAACTACTGTTATAAACAGCATGGCAAACCCAATCAATATTTGAAAATTTTACAACATTTACATAGAAGCAATACTTCATTCCAGTGGGTAGCAGTAAGAAAAAAATTGATAAAGCAATCCAAAATACATAGAAAGAGTTTCGTATGAAAGTCACCAATAATGCCACCAAGAGGTGACATATTCTTCAAGCTGCAGGAATTACCAGGGAAAGCACTTGACCATCATATGAGTTGTAGGTGACCTCATATATACATATGTTATACATTCATAAAATTAGAAATTCAATCAAACTAGCCAATTTAATTATTATTTTTTTGGCCAAAGATAGATATTATCATATTTCATTAGCAAGAAATGAAATGGTACAAACCTATCGAGTAACTACAAGGCTAGTATAGAGGAGCATACTAAGGATGAAACAAGATCACTACCAGGTAGTAAGGTGGTAAGAGAGTATAGCAATAACAAACAAGCTCAGGGGAGGATAGTACCTCTCTACATCTTGTTCCAATTTGAAGAAGTTCCTCCACATCTAAGGGAGTATCACTATCACTTCTGGAGCTATTTGACATTTATGTAAGCCAATTCGGCGTAAGTGCATAGGAGGAGGGGGTACCTGATTAACGTTCATTAGCAGATAAACAATATTAAATTTTTCTAACAGTAAATACAAAAAATAATCTTCTAAGTGTTTACACTATTAACAAAATGAACTCGTGGCAAGACTCTGCAACTAATGAAATGGAAATTCGAAATTTAACACTCAAAAATTCATATAAATCATAACCCACTCACTGAACCAATTTCTACATTTTCCAGGTGAAACATGAAAAACCATTAGGAACGATAAAACGCTTATTACATCCCTAAAACCTATAATCAAATATTCCATTAAAAAGAAAAAAAGAATGCTAATTAGAGGGAAAAGGGCACAGCACCCATGGTTAAGCGTGAATTTTGTTAAGCGCTTGAAAGGGATTTGCATAAATATTCTATTGGCCAACTTCACGAATCAATAAATCAAACCCCCAAAGTTTGTACATTTACACCTATCTTCTCCGACGGAACTTGAATTCAAAAGAGAAGAGGTTGTTAAATAGCACAAATATCAATGTGAAAGCTAGGAAGAGTAAAAGTAAAATCCGAGCTTTTACCTCAAACTGAATCAGAAATCAGAATGAATGCGAATGGCAATGGTGCTGGTGATAGACGACGACACGATGGGAATGTTTTTGAACGTTACGTTAACTTAAATAAAAAATGATTTCAAATTTAGTAACGCCCATTCCCATAAGCTCCACGGTGCTTACCGTACAAGTACAATGACATACCAACTTTGATGTCATCGAAGGAGGACATTCTTGTCCTTTTCTTCACTTTTAAATTTTAATGTTTGTTTCAGTTTGACACACCAAATACGGAAACACCAATGGGGATATATAACACGCTGCTTATTATAATATTATATACCCACAAAAAAAATGTGCAATAAAGAAATTAAAAATAATAATCTAAATTACATTATTATCATCTTTGATTTTATGTGTAATTTATTTGTTGTACTTTCAAATGAATATTTGGATAATTTAAAATGTATAAAATTATTATTTTGATCTGGATATATGTATCCAAATTTTTATATTCTAAAATATTAACTCAGCGAATAAATAAATAAAAATTATAGTGAGTTTAAGAGTATTGGGTTAAAATCTAACCTTCTAAAAAATAAAATTAGAGTTAATATTTAAATTGATTTTTTAAAAATACAATGAATATTAATTTGATCTTTCAATTATTTTTTATATTAAATTAGTATCTCAAAAAATGTTAAAAAAAGACTAATTTAATGTAAAAAATAATTAAAAAATTATACTAATATCTTGTATATCTTTAAAAAATCAAATTAAATATTTTCTCCATAGAATTACAAAATATCAAGATATTATTATTTTGTACATCGTTTGTCAAAATAATTTAATTGGACTTGACTCATTTTAAGCTTTTACATAAAGTCAATTCATTTTTGAAAGGGGAAAACGCATACATTCCTGCATATATGGTAGAAATGCAGTGGCAATGATTCCTTTCCTGCATTTCCATCTGCATGCATTCATGGCCAACGCTGAAAATGGGAGTTTAAGGGTTCTAAGCAATACAGCAAATATAACTAACAAAATGAAGCCAGCCACCAGATTTTGGGACCTACAAGCTTTATTTATCTTGGATGTTATAAAATATTTATATTCCAATACACAAAGTGTTGGTTCCTCTCCTACACGAGGACATCCAATAGCCAGATAAAAGAGGTAAACTTAACAATTAGCAAACAACAGTGGTGATTGTATAGTATACTCTCTCCAAGTTGAGATGGCAGTAATCATCTCAACTAGTAGTTGCCCCTCTTGACTCTGCCTGCTTCTTCACCATAGCAGCGTGTTTCTGCCCAACAAGGTGAGCATTGAAGACCGTCTGGCTGTTGCACACCACATTGCATAGAGTGCATGATCTAACAGCAGCTGCAGCAGCCCCACTTTCTACAACTTTACGTTTCTTTGCCTCAATATCCTTTTCTGGTGCTTCCTGAGATTTGGGTTTATCGGCATCTGGCTTTTCCTGAGGCCCGATTATTGGATTTGTGGCATGTAGCAAAGTATTTGCTGTTGCAATTGCTGCAGCGGCAGCGGCACCGGCACCGGCACCGGCACCGGCACCGGCACCGGCACCGGCACCGGCATCATTTTTTGATTTTGACAGTTTCTCTACGTTCTTCAGGTGTTTCTTCCCAGACAAGTGTACAATATATACATCCTTGCTATTACAATTAATCTTGCAAACTTCACACCATGCAGATTGACCAACCTTGATTTTCTTTGGGGCTTTTTTCCAAGGACCAATACCATGACGCTTAAATACAGCAAGAGATGGACCGATCCCATTATTAGACATCAAGCCAACCTGCATAGTGACCAACAGTGCTCGATTTAGAAATATTCCTCTAGTGGTTCCCCACCATTATACTTTTATTGCATTTGAACAGGTAAAGCAATAAAATGTGCATCTCAGCAAAAATGAAGGTATTGAATACAACAACTTAATTGAGTTATGTAGGAGTACAATCAAAGAAACTGATGGCTACAAAAGTAATAATCCTAAAATCTAGTTGAACAAAGCAGTCTCCATTTGCAAGCAGTTCAGTATAAAATACAACAGATCAATTGTGAAGCTGACAAAATACAATTACAAAATCCGAACAAAAGTACGCAAACAAGAAGCAGAATATCAGTTCCTGCCATGTAAGAAGTAGTTTTTAATCAGCACATGCTGCCCTTAGATGGCACATGCAATAGTTTTAACAAGTTGTCACAAAGGGAACAAATTAACAAATACAATGTATTCCCTAATGTTGTCCTTGAATTACTTTCTTCATCTCTCTTCCCCCCTCCCCCCCCCCCCCCCGCCCCCGGGTGGTTTTTTTCTCCAGTCACTTCTTCACAGTGGATGAGTGGGCATGCAACAGTTTTGTACTAGACTATTGACTACAGCAGACAACCATAGGATAGGAATATGAATTATCAAATAGATATTAATGCCAAGGTCCTCATGGAACCTACGAAAATATTGAAAAAAAAGTATAGCCAGCCACTCTACTCATGCATACCAACTAAATGGCATTAGCAGTTCATCATTTCCTGTACGGCCATTTCAGGTCCCCGTTGCCTTCATCGAAATTCAAAAAACAGATAACAGACTTTTACTATTTGACATATCAGTGTTAAGGAAGAAATCATGATATTTACCATATATAAGTATTCAAAAGTTATTAGGTCCAAGTACAAAAAAATATATTTGGGATTTAGCTAGCAATACTGAATTTCTTAGCAATATAATATTCAAGACACAATTAACTGTAAAGATTCAGAGTCCCAACAGTCATACCAGCAGAACCATGATCTACAGTTTAGAGAATGATAGAAAACCAATTATCCTCCCATTTAATGTCCTGGTTCTATCAGAATAAGTTTAATACAAGAAAGTATAGTAAGAAATTATGCCTACAGCACTTAGAACGCTGAAGACTGTGTCACTGTGTGCTTTGCCTTCAAGATAATCACTAAAAGAATATATGAACAGCTAAATTATTAATTATATAATCTCAGCGTGACAAGCAACCTTGCAAAAGGCTAATTGAATACAAAATTCACCTGAGCAGCATGCTTCTTTCCAGCTAGATGTTTATTATACACGTCTTGACTATTGCAAACAATGTTGCATATCGTGCAAACCCTTGCAGAATCAATGGCTGCACCACCATCCAAAAGCTTCTGTTTGTTAGACTCTAACTCCTGGCCTACAGCACCAGTTAACACCTGACCTTGGATACTGCTCGTTTGACTTTGTAAACTTGCATGAGAGGTTCCTGACAATATTGTATTAGTGGGATTAGTCTGTACCAGCAAATTCCTCTTGTGTTTCTTTCCTGATATGTGCTTGTCATAAACATCTTTGCTATTACAATCAATTTTGCAAACCTCACATCGCGCTGGTTTGGTGAATTTGGTTTGGCCAGGCAACACTACCGTGGTATCATTGGCGAAAAATTGATGTGGCCAAGTGCCATTCCACGCAGAATGCAAATTTGTGGACGCTACTGAAGTCTCATGAGAAGATCCAACAGTCTGCATATCAAAAGAATTGGAATTCAAAAACACAGTGCAAATCTGAAACTACTCAAAAAAAAAAAAATTTGTGTGGACCAAAAGAGATTAAGACGAATTCCAGCACCCATATATTAGAATTTCACATTTCCATCAACGAGTCCAAATTTTTCACATAGAAAAAATTCCAGAAACAATAATAATGATGATGCTGGTGGTTAACAGGAAGACAGGGAGAAGGAGGGGGGGGGGAATAAAACTCGATAGATACCCAGAGCAGAGAGGACCAAAATGACATAAGACAGCAATAAAATGAGAAAAGTAAAAAACTTTGATGAATGTGGGAGGGCTCACAGGTTCATATGTTATGGGGTCTCCGTAGACAGCAGGGGCTGACAGATATAAGCTAGAATTCCCATGTGGGTCGGTGCCGGGAGGATGAAGAGTGGCATCTGAGAGAGGAAAAGATAAGAGGAATGGGTTTGAAGAGTACGGTTGCTGAGAATAGGGTGTTGTTGCCATGTTGGTAAAGGAAGCATGGCCATGGGGTTGTTGTGGGTACATTTGGAGACGAATCCAGGATGAGAATCACAAGGGCTAGCTAGGGCAAGGGTTTTAGTGAACTGTGTTGCAGTGATGAAGATTATGTGCAATTTGCAGCAAAACCATGAAAATTGAATAATAAAAAAAGTAATCTTTTCGTTAAGAGGAGAGAAAGAGACAGAGAGAAGAGGGCGGAGGAGGAGAGAGCATAGCAGTGAGTGAGTGATGGCAAAATCCATAATAAGACGGGAAGAATGGGTAAAAGTAAAACCGTTGGCGTTGGGACATGTTTGGTTGCATCAAATCTTTTGGATAGATAAGAATGAAAATCGAAACGATTGTGACAATGAAATAATAATTAATGGAATGTTTATTTAAGTATTTTATTTACGCTATACTTAATATTACATTAATTTTTTTATTTTTTATTAAAATTAAAATAGTCAATTAATGGTAATTAATGTCATTAATTTTATTATTTAATAATTAATGAGTTTAATTTTGATCTATGGTTGATTACACTGACATTTAATTATGTATTGTCAAATTATTAAAAGAGTTTGACTATCATAACAATTATATGAAAAATTTAACTCTTATAATGATGTGCCAACACATGATTAGATGACAGTGTAAAAAAAATATGACAGTAGATTAAAATTAATCCATAACTAATTTGATGACAAAAATATGACATTTAAAGATTAATTTGATATTACATATATATTTAAATAATTAATTTAATGTATTTATAAATTAAAAATTAATATGATGAATATGTATTTAGAAGTTCAAAATAAGTGTTTATTTAATTTTATTTCATATAAATAAAAATGAAATCATTATTTTCCTTCTACAATAGTATTTATGAAATTTTTATATTATTATTTAATTATATATTGTCATATTATTTTTTTAAAAATATTTTGTTAACTAATATTATTTAAAAATAAGTTTAACTTTCTCAGTATAAAAAAAAATTATATTATCATTTAATTATATGTTAACAAATCATTAAAAAAATTTGATTATTACAGTAATTACTTTGGAATTTTAACTTTTTTAATAATGTGATAATACATTATTGAATGACAGTATAACTTTACATTGACAATACATCAAAATTAAACTCTTTTAATGATAAAGTAATGATACATTCTCATAACATTATCTTAATTACTTTTTTAAAAAAATTAACATCCTCCGAATTACTTAAAACAAAAAATATTAAATAAAAAATAAAATTATTTTATATATTAAAAAACTCAAAGTACATTTACTTGTTTCTTATTAGGTAATTAGAATAAATGTGATAATATATGATTTGATAATAGTGTAAAAAAAAATCTACTTAATCTTATGACATACTATACTTTTATTGATTAAGAAATGAGTTTAAATTTGATATATTGTTAGTGTAAAGTTTTTTATATTATCATCTAATAATACAATGATATATTATTAAAATAATTAGACTTCTTAAGTTGTTATTGTTGTGAAAGTTAAATTTTTTTAATAGTTTGACAAGAAATGATTGGATCAAAACTAAATCCTCACAAAATATACCTAATATTGGCCAAGGATGTTCATGTGTTAGGTTGTATTGAGTTTGGCTTAGCCTAATCTTTATTTGAGATTTTGATTGAACTAATTTTTTGGGTCAAATTTGAGTAGACTCAATCATAATTGAGCCTGTAATTAACCAGGTTAACACGAATTTTGAAAAAATTTAGATGATATTATAGTTATATGTATAATATATTATATTATGTAATGTATTTAAAGTTAACATTGTATGTTAATAGTTTTTTAATTTTTAAATTTTTAATAAATATTAATAATTATATGTATGCACTTAAAAGTGATGTTTAATATATGAATTTTAAACTTTTTAAATTAATATATATATATATATATATAGATATATATATTTATATAACTCAAACTGAACCAACCAAAAAAAAAAAAAAAACATCAGGCCAAATTGAGTCCTATCCGAATCCAACATCTTAAGCATGGCAGGTTAGTGGCCTGGGCCATGTGTTGTGCGGCCCTAAATTCTTAGCATGGAAGGAATGTTTTGACAGTTTGAGAATACACTTTTACTTTCCAAGTTCAACCACCTAACTAAACGCACTCCAATTCATTCTCATTGAATTCGTGCCGGGAAGTTGTTTTTCGTAAAAGTGCTGGGCTTAAATTAAAAAAATCAACATAGAAAGTGGGCGTCAGTTGTATACTTGTATATGGCTGTGGGTTAAGCATCTCTTCCTTAACTTATGGCATATGGGGATGAGAAGAGAGGAATTTTAATGGAAGAGAGGGGAGAGGAAAGAAAGGAAAAGAATTTAATTTTGTATATGTTTGGTTAGAGGAAAGGAGGGGAGGGATTTTAATGGATAAAAAATATAAATTTACCTTTTTACATAATTATAACATTTAATGTAGCATTTAGTTTAAGAATATTTTAGTTTATTTTTAACATATATTTTCTCCCTTCTAAATCTCTCTATTTTTTGAGGGGAGTTAAAATTGGCTTAGGAGGAATTTTACTCTTCTTCTCTCAAAAAAATTGAACCAAACACAAAAAATTTAAAATAATCCATTCCTTCCCCTCCAACCAAACACTATGTTAGTTTCCTTCACTTTTTTTGCTTTTTCTTTTCCTTTGTGGCTGAGAGTTTCCTCCACTTAGAATTAGTGGTGCGATGGAACTATACAAGAAAATCGAATTATCAGGGGAGAAAAGAAAAGAAATTTTTAGAAATGGGAATGTTCCCTTTCCCATTTTTTAATAAATATTATTGCTTTTGATTGAATTTAAAATCCAATTGATAATCAACTATAATTTTGTGAAAAACAAGTGAGAATCAACCATTTATTAGATGAAAACAGCCAATTGTTAGTGCTTAGAATTTCATAAATTATTGTCAAGATATATGTTAGAAATGAAACGTGAGAAATTTGTGTAGGGGATAAAACCACACAGCCGAAAATCATCATTTGCAGTTTTATGAAAAAAGGAGAAAAAGTGATTCCTACATTAATAATATTAGAATGGAAATGAAAGAAATGAAGCTTAGATTGATAAGTCTTAAGGAAAAAAAAGTGACTCCATTAAAAAGGAAAGATTGGTGCAATTAGAAGTAAGTACTCTGGAGTTAAATTGATCACAGTGGGAATTGGGGAGTCACGATGTGAGGCTCTCGCGTGTGCTTCAGGCTTACTGTGTCCATGGACTTAGATACAAACCATACTTTATAAGCACACGATCAGAGTGGAGAGTCACAATGTGAAGTTTTGTTGTTGCTGGTAGGTGTGGATATGACGGGTTGTGCCAACATTGACGACAACGTGGAGCGTTCTACTATGCATTTATATTAGAACCGAAGATTTATATTTCATCAAAATTACTTAGTATAATTAGTTTTGTTTTATTTTTTGTTTAAAGTTTAGCTTTTCATTTTTATACTTTATTCCACAATATTTTTCTTTACTTTTTTGCTACATGACCCAAAATTTTTACTATTAATGTAATAATTTTTCTAATTTATTTTTGTTTAATTCATGAAAATTAAATTTATTTTTTGTCTACATAAAATGTTTTCTACTATGTCATGGAAAAATTGGTTTAATTTTAATTTATTTTTCATGAAAATGAAATTAAACTTTGTTTTTTTTCATAACCATCTTAATATTTTATTTTATGTTTAATGTATTTCATGAAAATAAATTTTAATATATAAAGAAAATTTTTATTTTTTAATTTTATGTATATTATTTATTTTTCATGAAGCAGAAATTTAATTTTTTAAAACATTTATTTTTTCATTTTTATATTTATTTCATGATGGATATTCGATATTTATTTAATTTTTTGCATGAAAAATAAGCTTAAATTTATAATTAATGAAATATTTATTTTGAATTTTTATATAATGGATATATTTTTATATTTTTTATGAAAATGTAATATAATAATTTTTTATAAAATAAAATTTTAATCTCATAACGAGTTTATATTTTAAAAAATTATATATATATATATGTTCATAGCAGGGTTGTCAGTCTGCCAAGATTAAAATAATAAATTAAAAAAAAACACATAAGGACAATTTTTAATTCCATGACTCTCCTCTGTTGCCTTTGAACAATGAAAGAACATTGTCATCAAATCAAAAGATGCTGAGATGGATTCCTAACCCTGTTTCAAGAGAAAACACAAGGAGGGCTTTGCTCCTGCCACCGCAAAGGAGGCCAAAATCAAAGAGCAGTCCATTTGGGCCTATGATATTGGGTATTATATATTCTTTGTATACACCAGCAGTGCCAATATTTGAAGGGGAATGCATGGAATTTTATGATTCATTTGGTGTTATCTTAGCTGATGGATTAACAAGTCGTCATGGTGGAGTGCTTCCAACGATAACAAAAACCAAACAATGCACCACTCATACAACTTTTAGCATTTTGCCCACAATATTAACAGAACCAGTTAAGGAAAATCTCCATTAACGGAGGAGTTCTATTGCCACCCATGCCATATCCTAGTTCTCTCCCTTGTTCCCTATCTCTTTCTTCTATAGCCAGTGTTTCCACCACTTCTATTGCTAGTGCCACCACCACCATGCTACCTCGTCAAATTCAAAAAACCAAAATTTGAGGTGCTTGCCGCAAACACAAAGTTCCGTTACTACAACAACTGCAATCTCACTCACCCTCACCACTTCTACAAGACATGTCACGGGTACTGGACCAAAGGAAGTGCTCTGTGATCATAAAAACAAGAACGTCGACGTGTCCAATTCAGTGACAAAGACGAGCACGACTAAGATGAGAAAACAGTAGCATCAGAGCTTTGAAGGTCAGGACTTGGTACTGGGTTCGATCACGAGCTTTATATATTATATTGAAATGAACAAACTTTATTTATTGGGGAGGACTTTTTGCAAAGGAATAAAATAAAGGGTAGCCTGAGTTACCTGTATAATTATCAATGATGCACATAATCTTTACATGTGTATGTTAGATGTTGCCCCCAAAACGCAGCTATGACATCCATTAGCAAAGAATATTCAATAAGCCATGTTTGTTTTTGTCAAACTTAATTTGGGAATGGCATTGCAACTCCCAGTTACATAAATTGCTTTAGTGACTTAATAAAATGTACCACCGAGCAACTGATATTTACTTATACATAGAACTGTTCTCTAAATAAGTGGGATTAATTCATACACACCCTCACCCTAGCAGTTTTCTAGAGTACATGGTTTATGTAGAATATAGACTTAACAAGATTTGAACAATAATTCATTGATGCCATTGTTAACGTAATAAAAAGCATTATTCAGGCACACAAATGTAACCTCAAACCCAAATTTATTTTCTTTATCAACACTACAGTTCCTAGTGTCTTCTTTCAGACTTCTCTTTTTTATCTTTTTCGGAAATCAAGAAGTATTCCTTATATTAAATTAAGTTTGATAGAAATGGAAAACTGAAGAACCAATAAAGGCTGCACTAATCATTTGTTGTTTATTTCACGATACCTACGTAATAACAAGCTAATTGCCACATGTTCAATTTATAGTGCAAGGGGCACATTGTGATCAGGAGTGCATCTGATCTTAACCTCCATTTTATTATATTTTTAAATCGTAATGCTATTATTAAATCGTCCCACTATGACATTTTTAGGAATCAAACTTCTAAACAAATCCCATTGACTCTATAAACTAAGTTGACTGGACTGCCAAGTATTTTAGTTCCACCCCCCCGGGGAAAAAGACTCTCTCTCTCTCTCTCTAAATATATTTATTTTCAGTTTTTCCCCTAAGCCAATATAGAGGATGAAGTAAGGCTGATATGTGGATACAAGAATTTAATACTAAAGTAGTACTTAAGTTTCTTGCATTACTTTCATTTAGACTTTATTTTTCATAAATTCAATTATAATTATAGTTACGTAAAATTAAGTTACACATAACAATATAATAAGAATTATAGCAAGAGTATCTTATACTAAAAATTTCTAATTACTAAAAGTGAGTTTGAAATTAAGAATTTAGGTAATTTGTAAAAAAATAAAATTTAAACCCTTTACTTTTGTTACTAAAAAAAATCATTTGAGCCATCTTATCTTAACACGTAGAATCAATCCTCTAAATCACTATCAAACTATTTATTAAAAATCTCATGCTAGTAAAAATGTCATACTAAAAATAATTTATTCAATTAGTATGATAATATTATACAAACAACATTTAAATAGATAAAAAATAAAAAAATAAAATCATTAAATTATACGTAAATCTATAGAAATTTTTTTTGACGTCATAGTGCATATAGATAAGTTTAATTATAAAAATAGTGTGAATTTTTACATGCTTAAAGTGTTATTTATATAATATCACTTTAATTAATAAATCCGATGTAAAATTTTAAAAAGAATTCAATTGAGAGAAGAAAAAAAATGAATGGAAAACGAAAAGCAGAAGGGAGTTCGTTAATTTTTATGACTAGGATGCCCTTTGGAATAGCTGCCTAACTACATAAGCACTGTTCAGATTCTTTGCAGTTTTTTCCTTGCACTAGCTAGTCGACAAAGCAGTAAACTGCAACATCTGCCAGCTACTGCAGCCTAGTAGACACAGGACTCCCTCCATACTGTGCCAGTGACCAAACGCTATGCCAACAAATGCGGTTTTCTAGACTGCACAAAGAGTAATGTTATAGTTGGGCATGACAAATTAAAGGCAGAGAGTTATTACTCCACTTCTTTCAATCGGTGAGCACAAATAGACTTCCAAGCCAATTGGTCCCAATTCGTGCATCTCACCCTTCCTATATGATTAAATTCACGCCAGCATATAGGATCTCAGATTTTATTCTCTTTCCCTTTTTTCCGCCAGAAACCCATTATGGTTAAAATTCCCATTTACAATATATTCTATAATCTATGTCACAAAATTGAGGTTCTAATAGGAAAAATAGAGTGATCTTTAATCGCTCAGAATTTATAGTAAGCTGAACTTTTTTGTTGTGCTGCTGTAATTTCACCTAGTTACATAGTAGTGGTCCAGCCATCTCCCTCAGTCTCTTCCTTCATGAATTATTATGATATTTGCTACTGAAAGTACATAGTGATTAGTGAGAAGGATTTATGAACACACCACTTGTGTGCCAAGTAAGAGAAGGAAACGAGAGATAGATGGGTGGTCAGGTTTTATGGTAGGTGACTAAACAACCACCTTGAGCTCACATGCCTTCTTTACGCGTATTATAAAATCTGCCTTTCTGTCTCCTCGTGTAATGACTTCCGGTACCTATCCCAAATTTTCAACACCTCATTCATTTCTCTTTGCTGCAAAGAAAAAATAATTATCCCCCAAACAAGTCACTTTTGGAATTTCATACAATAAGTGGGTGAAAACAACAGAACTATATAGAAATCTACAAACTCCTGGAGTTTCGAAGAGAACAAAAATTGTGAGCTTAAAATTTGCAGCAATGGAACTTATTCTATGAACAAAGTAATAACATATAGCATCTAAAATATTAGAAAAGAAAAAGGAAGAGAACACGGAAAATTCATCTTATGAACTACTTGAAGAATCTGAGCAGAACAGAAATACGTTGAAGAAGACATGAATCTTGTAAAGAATTAATGAAATAAATGCAGAAACATTTCTATACAGTTTGAATCTTCACTCTGGAGTTGAACCACTGACGGAATGAACTATGAGGTTTAGTTAGACATCAGGCCTACCAGTGCCTTCTGCTTGTGGTTGCCTTGTACTACCCACCAGGGTGTGTAAGAGTCAGCATGGCTATTGCTTTCATCCTCCGTAGCAGCAGGAAGATTAAGATCAAGGAAGTCCCTAATTTCTGGGACTGGTTCCTGAAGTACATCTGTATGATAGTTTCTACTCTCAGACCCACCAGCCAAATGAGATCTCTTATGGCCACCCAAGGCTTGCCCAGATGGGAAAACCTTAAGGCAAATCTGGCACTCATGCCCTTTGCTCTTCTTGGACTCTGTAACTGTGTCTGCCTCATTATCAAAACCAGCACCCAGTTCATGTTCAACCAGATATTCACTGTCACTGTTTTTCATGAGCTTACTTTCAGTTGTTGGGTCAGGAGAGAAGTCAGTTTCAATGCTGTTTTCGCTGCTCTCATTTCTTGAAGCAAAGCAGCCTTTGATCTTCTTGTGACTAGCTCTATGACCTCCAAGAGCTTGGTAGGAGTGGAAGATTTTGTTGCAAGTAGTACACTCGAACTTGCCTCTCTTATGAGAGTTCTTGCTGAATTCAGCTTCTGAAGGCTTGTTAACCCAATTCTTCAAGGAATTTGACTTCAATTCAGAATCGAAAAACTTCGTCTTGATTGAGGTGTACTTATTAGTAGCCGCCTTTGATAAAACTAATTCTGTTCCATTGACTCTGTTCTTCCCCTGTTCACCTTCAGAATCCTCCAATGCAGACAGATAATCAAGCTCAGACTTCTTAGCTTTTTCATTCTTGATGAACCCACTACCTGAAACTCCTGTTCTGTTCATCCTAAATCCGTTTTCAGGAAACTCAGTAGCCAAAAGTTTTGAACTTTTCCCTTTCGAGTTGAGATTTGCAGAAAGAAAATTTCCAAACTCCCACTTCTTGTCACTTTGCTTCATCAGTTTTCCTATCTGAGAACCATTGTGGATAGGCTTCTTGCCTTCAATTTTGGTAACGAGATTAGTTCGAACTGAAGATCGAGCTTCCAAGTAGGCAGAGTTATTGTCAGAGGACTCAGCAACACAATTCAGACCACTCCAAGGGCTTACATCCCTGCTAAGCATCATCAAGCTCATAGCAACCTCTTCTTGCTCTTGGTCAACCTCAGAAAGAGAAGAGGAAGGATTGGCAAAAGACACAGATGAAGTTGCAGCAGCCATGTACCTTGTTCTTCTCTTTGATCTTCTTCTTCGATTTGGAGCAGTGGCTTCGTTGTCTGATTGGCTGTCCATGACCAGCTTCTGGCTAGCGTTAGTCCAGGAATCTTGATCCTCCAAGCTACTGGAAACTCTTCCTTTCTCAGAGTGGCATTTCATGTGACCAAATAGAGCTTTCCAAGAGTGAAACCCTTTACCACACTCTTTGCAGAACTTGTCCGAGATCAAAGTGTCTTCACTTGAATCTGAAATTCTCCAAGTCTTTTTGGGGTTCTCCCTGAGACCATACCCAGTATTAGTTCCTGCTTCAGCTCCACTCTTAGCGTCACTTCCACCATTGTTGAGAGATGAAAGCTTCCTCGTTGCAAGTTTTTCCTCTGTTTCAGCTGACATATTCATGATATGAGACCTCATGTGACCTCCCAAGGATCGACCACAAGGGAAGCTCTTGCTGCAGAACTTGCACACGTGTTTGAATTCTTGATCTTCTTCCATTGAATTCAAGAAATCAAAAGAAGCACAGATCAGCGAAGCAAACGATACTTGGATACTGAATCACAGAATATCCAAGAATGCCGAATTCATCGATCTCATCACACTAGAACAACCCCATATGCGAATAGGACAGAGGATCAGAAAGGAAAACTAGCAAGACCCAGATCAGATTATCGAGGTGAAATCCCAAATAACGCGAGAAAGAAGCATCACATCACTTTTTGCATTGACCAAAGAGAAAGACACATCTATGGGTTTCAACAAAATTCCGAGCAAGTGCAAGATCTAAGGCACAAAAAGAGGAAAAGAAGAATGAGTAGTAAAGCTTCCAGTGGCTACTACAAGCTTCTTTGGTAGTTGAGTTTTGAAGAAAAAAAATCAAAACTTGAAGAGGTGGAGAGGAGTTCTGCTACCTTTGTTGCTAATGATGGCGTGAACAAGCCAAGGGAGAGAATAAAAAATAGAGCAAGTGAGCGTTGGTTTCTCTCTTTCTCTTTCTCTTTCTCTCTCAACTTGACTATATTTGGAGGAGAAATCCATGCATGGAAGCAAAGATAAAAAGAGGGAGAGTGGTAAAGAGGAGGGAGGATAGCAGCACGTGTACTCAACTGAGGATACTACGCCACTCCTAATCCAACGGCATCACATTTGTCCAGGTAAGCATCCCTATAGCTGAGGAACCTACTAAAACTAGTTCCATTCCCAACTATGCCTTCCTTTGTCATCTTGCTAGTAAGGAAACCCCTCCACTCTCTCTCTCTCTCTCTCTCTCACACACACACACACACTTCAAGTGAAAGGTTCCACTCTCCGGCCGTTATTCTTTGGACTTTCTATTAGTGTATCGGTTTTTATTTGTTGGATTAGAAAAGATTTTTCGAGTGGGTCCCTTGTTTACTATCTATCCAATTGCTTCATATTCCAATCAAAGCCTGCCATGCCACTGTTTCTTGATTCTCCTCGGGGATTGAGGAGGCACGTTTCGAGGGCAATTTGGTAAAGTAAAAGTCCTCAAACATTTGGTGGGTCATTATCAAGTGGGTCGTCGGTTCTGCTAAGTTTTTTTTTTTTTTTTAAAGTTCTTATTCTTAATAGGTCGGTTGCTCTTAGCCTAGTTGAATACAAAGGTCATTTTATTTTTGTTGCAGCTATAGCTGAACTATGCCATGGTACCAAAGCATGTAAGCCAGTGAGTCAGTGACTAGGTGAGCTGAGGCAGTAGTAATGCAACTAAAAATTGGCACATTTATTTGCGTCCAAGAGAGTATCACCATGCTCTGCCACTTTTTATCTCTTTCTGTTTTAATATCCTTTTGGAATCATCGATATAAATTATTGGAAATGCCATCTTTGCTCCAAGGGCCAATGATACAGCTAAATTCTCCTGGAATGACAGGAATTGTTTAATTTTGTTTAGGTAGCCTCTAAAAATGCATATTGGATGCAGAAAATAAGAACTTGGAGGCTACCCATTAGAGGAGGAGTGTTGGCTATCCACAATGCCTTCTCGGTATGCCAGTTGGGCACTTGATCCTTTTTGGTTACCCTCACTTGAGAAAAGGATCGAAGAAGTGATCCTAGGCAACTCTAAATTTTTACCCATTTGCCTTCTTTTGTTTTTTTAACTTCTTGCAAACAATGTTACTTTGATACACTTGTCTTCCTATGCCTTGTAAGGGTATTGAGTTTACAACGATAAAACTTGTTAATCAAATGTTTCTTTCGAGTTTAAATTAGTGAAGAAGCAATGTAAATTTGGCCTGAAGTAAGTTGAATGCATAGATGTTGAGTCTGGCTGTTCCCCGGTTCTTTCACCGCTTGGATTCTTTTTAATATATGAAATTTTTGGTGGGTAGTTTTGTATTATGTCCCGAGTAAAAGTAACACCTACGATGATAAATTTCAGGTACTGATGGAATTTATCTAATGCTATATTAATAAATTCTCCCTTCCGTTAATTGAGAAGCCTATATTAATACACGTCACAGCAGAACAGCGTAATGTTCTTTACATATATGCAGGTGAAAGCAAGTTCAAATATTTTATTGACAAGTAACCTGTACATAAATGAAAATTCTATGGTGACATTTTTATGAAAAATTTGTAATTAGTTTTCATTGCGAATGAAAACACTTCCAAAAATGTTTTTTCTATTGATATGTACAACCATAAATTTTATATACATAATTGGTTAACTTGAAATTTCATACTTATTTAACATTAAAAATAATTAATCTGTTTTAAAACCATAATTACATGGTAGAATTAGACCCCAAGAAAATATTCTCAATAAATAAGCCACTAATATTTATCCAGAATAATTGTGGAAATATATGACAGAAATAAAGATAAGATATTTATACATGTCATAAATATTAATGTAAAGATTTACTACAGTGAAAAGTTAGTTAATCTTTTAGGCCTCAATACAGTTGACATTTTAGATAAAAATGGGCAAAACACACATAATGTCCTTTAATTTTACTTAAGTGTGTCGATAATCCTTTATTTCATCAATTGTAGTACTTAATTATTGAGTAGTTTTTTTAGTTATGCAATTAATCATTTTTGTTTGTTAAATTTTTAACATAATCAGCATATTATAGGCTCATATTTTCCCAAATTTTATTAGGAAGTCGCTGATGGGATATGCCTCCAACAAAGTTTAAAGACTCAGACTGTCGCACTCTTTACACTTTCATATGTTTAAATATTATTAAATATTTTATTTTAAAAATTTATACTATTAAAATTGATTAAACATGTTTCTTTTAAAAAAATATTATTAAAAATATAAGATGACTAACTAATCTTGAGTTCATGTAAACCTCACACTACATGCTAATTAATTGGGTTAAGAATTTAACAAATTGAGAAACGGAGTTAATTCAATTAAAAAATATATACAACTAAGAGTGTATTGGATTATTTACATAATGAATTAAATTGAATGTAGTTCTATACATTTTATTCTAAAAATTATTAACTTTTAAAACAACGAGTAAAGATGATAGATTGTATCCAAAAATTAAAGAAAAAAGATAATATATGCCTTACTACTTATGTTCAAAACTTCATATTTGGCTGTTTCTGGTTAAAATTATTTCCAGAAAAACCTGGCCTATATGTATGAATCTTAATGTGTGTCAATACATTATGCATATCTCTATGTATACTACATGCACACTGTACCTCCTGAGCTAACCATTCCGAGAGAGAGAGAGAGAGAGAGAGAGAGAGAGAGAGAAAAGGTTGGTGAAAAAGATATAAAACATTAAAACAAGGTGCAGCAATATGATTAACAGCTAACTTAATAGAAGGTATCTTCTTATATTAGGCATCACTAATTCCTTGATACACCCTGAATAAAACAATTAGTACAAGCTGTCCAGCGTTGTGAGTTGTGACTGCCTTGTTATTTTAAGACAAGGGTGCATTGGATGTTAGTTCATGCTCAGTTGCTCAATTGCTGACTATAATATCCTCACAGATTGGCCAGCTAGCATGGCAAACTTAAAAGGGTAAAGAATCGAAGGGGCCATGGTGCCGGCAATTGTTCATTGATCAAGCCGGCCACGTTCATTGCAGTAACCGTAACATGAATGTCTTATTAGAAGCTATTGACTATAACTCGAACAACTTCACTGTTATTACTCACTTACTTAATTTGTGCCCCTTTTGCCGGCAACATAGTACAGTGGTTAGCTGTATTTGTCTATAGTTTATCACTTTTGTATTTACCCCTTTGTTGTTGTAATGGATGATTCATGAAAGAGAAGTTTCATATCCAAAGGGATTAATTAGAGGAGCTAAACATTAGAATATGATTATTCATATAAAAAAAAACATAAAATATGATTGTACTTTTTATCACCCGAATTAATTTTCTAATTAGGGAACATGTGCATGCGCATAATGCATGCGGTGTGCGTAGCAGATATTACAACTTCACTCGATATGCAATACAAATTTTTTATCCTATATGTAATATGATGCCTTTTATTTGTTATTAATATGTACTGACTTCAATTATGTCTTGGATAGCTGGATTGGAGAAGAATAAACACTTATTTAGAAGTTGCTTGAGAAACTACTAAACGTAGACTAGTGGGGAGAAAATTAGGCAATTTGATAAAGGCTATACATTCAAACTTCTTTAGCACCATTGTAAAAAAAAATGAAGAGGTTTCTCAAAAAATTACATCACAAAGGAAATGCATATAGAAACTTCAAATTTATAGAGCATTAGTTGCTAAAAGTAACGTTGTATCAAGTGGTACTAAAAGAGGTACTATGACCAACATAGTGTGACACAAGTGGTAGATACTTGGACTCTTTAAGCATGTGGTCACGAATTCGATTCATAATCCATGTGTATGAAAAAAACATCTGTTGAGAGAGGTAACCCCTTAAATAGATCTCAGTACCTTAAAGAATTAGCCCCCGCAGTCGAGTGCAGGCATACCCGAGAAACCAAAAAAAAAAGAAAAAAGAGGTACTATGATTAGCTGGTGTCACTAGATTCAATATAAAGCATCCAAATCTAACAGAAATCACGTTGCAAATGGGAAAAAATAAATGGATGTAAATCAGAATTTAAAGAGAATGAAGCCTTAGCCGAGCATATAGTTTGCTTAGAAGTGGTTGAGCTCCTCTGTACTACTGGTATATTAGAGTACCATATACAGAACTCACACAGCAGAATTGTATCTATGGGCCTGCATTAAAGCGTCTTGGGATCTGTCAGTCTCTATGGCGCCCGCAGAAGCTTCACTTGAGAGGGAAGATTGTTGGCTCTCCAAACGTGATGATAGAATTGACAAATATACTATCGGAAAAAAGATTGGACACTCACTACTTGTGTTCCACTCTATAGACTATAGCGTATTTAGTGTAAGATGCCTTCCTTAAGGTTTATGCTAGCTCAACCATTCCAAATGCTAGCTATCCGTGATCAAATCCTAGAAACGCTGTCGGTGGCAAATGAGGTTTACACATGTGCTTTAGACAGAGCTTAGCTTTGCTTAGGTCTTCCTCTAGCCCTAGTTTTTGCTCATAGATCTAAATTCACTTCTGTACCTAGTCTTAATTTATTTAACCGCCCTAAAGTTGCTTTTGGAGAAATTGCCTTCATATCACATACTTCTCTTGATGAAATTTGATAATGTACAAAAGAATAACTCAAATGATTCTCAATGGCCTTCATATATAGGTAAATTCAATGCACATAATTGCTGTCAAGCATTTGATTTTGAACTCTTCTTTAACATCCATTTTTTACATTATTAAGATTCACTAGGGGTTTTAAGCTGCTTTTTGCAGACCACCTCTTCATTTAATTATCAGAAAGGCAAACAAATAAAAAAAGAAATTAGACAAAGGTCGGTTGAAGGTGTAATAGATATCTTAGCCACTTTGCTACGGTTTCAATTTGTGATTAGTCAGTTTAGATGTGGCTGACATATCAGTGATTGAAGTTCTAAAATGATTAGAAAGTAGCACTTTCTTTTTCTTTGGTGGGTGATTAGATAGTAGCAGATACTAGCATGATGAGCTTTAATCAAATCACAAGCTAGTATTTTCTGGCAGTTGGAACCTTATAGCCCAACCTCCTTTTCAGAAAAGTTCAGTTAAAAAATGAGTGATTACCCTCACAAAGATAAATTAAAAATAGATGATGGCTGATGAAAAGAGAGGTAGTGGAAAATGAGACCATAGACTTGTAAAACGGCAGACTTCATTTCTTTTTCTTCTTTCTTTTCCTTCACCATATATAAAATGTGTAGGTAAAAGGTGCATGTGTTGCTTCATACAAGTAATAATGGTGCATGTGTTAGGGAGCAAGTTCTCACCAGAAATGCTTTGGGGATACTCAAAAAGAATCATTAGATTTTCATGTAAGAAAAGGGAAATTTGTTTGAGAAAATAAGTTTTATGATCATGTGGGACCAGTCATATAGCTGTCCTTTGTATGGCAAGTGTGGTTTGGTATAAAAAAAACAACCATTATCGCATTGTTGCCTCTGTATTTTGGTGCAATTGGTTTAACCACTAACTGCTAACAAAGCAAAATGTCCCATGCCAAGTTATTTGGGCCTAATCAAAGTCATGTAAGCATAGGAATCAAAACTGGTCACTATGAAGATATCAGGGGCTAACTGTTCCACTAGGAGTTCTCATCTTCAAATCAGTGGCTGTGGAGTAAGTCCAACACAACATCACCCCAAAGGAAGAAATTCTTAAAAGCATAAAATTCTATGCAGTGGAAGATAAGTAACGCTTCTGACTTGTTTTCATACTCAGCTACTAGCCTAAATTCCACATGTTACATTCCCCTAATCTTCTGCTCTCTGAAAATGTTTGTCTTTCAAATTTGAATTGTTCCGGCCTAACTTCAACTCAATTCAAAGCTCATAATTGGTTCAGCCTTGCTATTCAAGTACTTCTATCCCTCAAAATAGAAACAGGGAAAAAACAAAAGGTTTGTTAGACAGAAGGTGAAGGCTCAGAAATTGGGTGAAATCAAGAATCTGACACATTTATTTGGAGGCATCGCCATCTTTTACAAGTAACTGATATCTCTTGAACATTTTTGTCTCCATTATTGCTATCTTAGACTCTAAACGTGCGCTATTTTTCGTCCACGTGTTCTTACAAGTAAGCATATTCATTGTATGCATTGGACAAGTCTAATGTAAATAAGTCAATATTTTTGGATACTGGGATATACATAAGTCACTAGCAGGAATGGATACACAGGTTTCAAACATTTACAAATAAATCACCAATATTGAAACGGAGCAAGTCCGCTACTTCATAGACTGAAAGACAAATACTTTACATTCATTCTTGTTCTCCGGAAAGGTGGTCGTCAAGTTACTGTTTTGAACATGTTCTTCAGAGCCCGTTTTCGCCAGTTAGGAGAGTGCGAGAAGGTAGCTTAACTTGGGTATCCAGCAGCAGCATCGTATTAATATTCTGAATATCAAAGTTTTAATTAAATAACCCCATTAATCCAAGGGAAAAAAAGAAAGAAAGAAAACAAGAGCAGAATTTGATTACTGCCAGACAAAAAAAGAAAAAAAGAAAAGAAAATACAAACACTACATGGCCTTGTTTCTTTTGATGCCTCTGAAATCTGTAAAATTGTGTTCCCCCAACACCCACACACAAGAAAGAAAAAAATATTAAAAGGAAGTGAAACAAGTAGAAAAAGTTAAGAAGTCTCCACAGGTGTCTTCAAAATCACTCCATTCATAGAGAGAAGGAAAGAACGAGGCCTAGTTGCAAGCCATTGTGGGGAGACTGGGAGAGCATATATTTGAGATTCTAGCTTCAAGTCAATAGTGGTCTTCAGTTTAAAAAGTTATACTCTGTATTTAAGAATGGTATGATTATAGACTGGATATTAGAGAGGCTCTCCCTATAAAATAGGGAATTACAAGCAAGGAATAACTGTTCACCTAAATTCCAACTAAAATGAATGAATGAAAATAATGGAGAAATTTTTTTCATTAAGCATTTATAACACCAAATTACATCGGATATTCTTACATCCGTGATGGTTTCTACCGACTATTTTCTCCCTCCAAGATAGATCCCACCCCAAAGTGGAAACTATAATAAATTAAGGAATAAGAATTTTACAGTTCCAAAAAGACTCAAGAATAAACGGGACCTAACTCTAAAACCAAATCACCTTCCAAAACACTATTTTACATTGAAGGCTCCTTTTTCAATATTATTAGGTCAATATACAAAGGAAAAGTCGAACTCTCATTAAGCTTAGCAAAGAGTGCTACCAGAGATTCACTAGACATATAAGCCTCGGATGTAGATCTTTTTCCCAAAATCGCCATAATTGTAAAGTCCAAACTAGCAAAATACTAGCTCAAGCTCTTCTCATTTCTTGCCTTTGTCCATCTCCGAAAACCTCTTTGCTCATGTTGCATGTAGGTAACAAGTCAATTTTACTTCTAGAGCAAGACACAGCCAGAATCCCAGACTTTTGCATCACAAGGCTCCAAAACATATCCTTGGCTATAACCGTTGCATACCCCATTATAGTTACCACACCAATGATCACCATTCTCAATCTTCACCTGGGTCTCCTGGGAGGCAACTCCTGTATCAGAAAATAAGCATGGATCATCTTGAACAACTTCATCAAACCTCTTTTTCCACACAGGTTGATCCTGGGGTTGGATAAGAGGAGGGAAACCAATGGAGTGAGGCGTATCTGCAGGATCATATTTTGAATCATCATCAATGTTCCTCTCGGTAAAATCTACAATTCCATTAACAGCACAAGTTTCATCGGAGGCAAACACATCATAATCTTGCAGATCATTTTCATGGCAGTTAGTAAGACAAGTATCATCTTGATAGACAGGGGACTCAGCAACAGAGTCCTCACCTTCCTCTCGAATTGCAAATTCATTACCATCACTACCTTGCCATTCGTCATTATCACTGTCACTGTTCAAAAGGTTGTTTCTGTTCTGCTCTGCCCACCTTCGAAGCATGAACACATTAAAGTAGTAACTCACTTTCTCTATTTTGGTTCTTGAAGGAAAAACAACGGAAATATAGTTCCAGAATTTCTTGTCCAGGGTTGCTGGATTATTGAAGACAACCTCATGAAATAGTTGTTCATCCCCTGCACTCCATTTGTCCTCCACTTGTCCTCTCATGGCAGAGAGCCCCAAGTCGGTGAATCTATCATGCCCAATGGTTTTCATAAGTTCTTCTCTTGCTTCCACTATATGTTGTCTGACACATCTCACGGATCCCCTGTCTTCACTGCTACATAGGTAGAAATTCCATTTGAGGCATAGGAATTCCTATTAGTCTTTCTTCAACTTCATCCCCAACAGTGAAGTCTTAATCTGAAACAGCATCAGAGGCATTCGGTCTACTAGTGACACCCGAATCCCATGCTGGAACATCAGCTTGATGATTGGCTCCAACAGATACAAGTTTATGAGGAGGATGTTCAAGGAGTATGGAATAGATGTCCTCATAGAGAGCTAATGTCCTTATTGGATGCTCTGGACTGAAATACTCAGGTAAAAAGGGGAGATGTACAGGTGGTTCTGATCGGACATCTTCACTAGTGCCACTGGCGGCCCAAGAAGAAACAGAAATACCTCCAGGAAAGCTTGTTTCAAAGTCGCCAGTTCCTCTAGGGGGTTCAACTGTTCAGCAAAAATATCATCAGCAAGCTTCTCATATACCTTCACTACTACCTTGTCTGCATTCACCCTCTACAAATTACAAAGTAGACTAGGTCAAAATGCATTTTGTGGAATAAAGAAAATCATAAAAGCAGCAAAACAACATCAAATTGTCCAATTTACCCATCTCGTGGTAAGCACAATCTGATGTCAGAAGACAATACCACTCAAATGCCTCTTCATATTTTCAGATGTATTTTTCATGTTCAAGCAGTAATGGATGAATAGTCCCATAATTTTAACAGAAAAATATTAAGAAAAATAAAAACGTGACAAGTTAACAACCTAATTGTCTTAAAAGTTCAAGTGTTCAACCGATCACTAACTTGAAGACCCTAGAAAAGCATATTTTTTTAATTTCGAATTGCACAGTTGATTCTTAACTTTGGGGAATCCTCAACTAAAACTCCCACTTGAAGTTTTAGCCTTTTAGGTATAGGGCAAGCATCCTGAGGAAAAACAGATTCTGAAAATGAAACAAGCTGATCGCTGGGTCCCACTTGCTTTGGGTGTTTGAAAGACACCTCAAGTATTTCCTTAGTATCAAAAGGACGCTTCTGCACCATGATTACCTGCAGGACATAACAAGCTTGCCTCACTAGTATTAATGCACCAAAACAACCACTAAGATGTTTCAAAGCAATTAAGAGGTAAAATAACATTGTGGGAGGAGGGATGGGGCATGTAACAACATTTGTCCGCAAACTACTGAAACCATTTTTACAATAATAACGAAAAGAAACAATTTCAGACTATTCAGTGAAACACCTTCAACATATCACCGTACTGTCCATAACCATGAAAATCACTCTAGGATAAATGCTAGACAATAGATCACATATTTTAATTTGTGTACAATATTTACTCAAGCGTCGATAGAGGAAATACGTAAATTATTAATCTACACTATTCTTTGTCAGAATTCACTCAAACTGCTAAAATCAATATATGATTTTGGTTCAAACCGTCCTAAACTTCATCAAAATTATGAGGGTTGTTATAGTACCTGATGAGCATGCTATTCATATTGAGTTGATAATTATTTATTGTTTGTTAGTTTTATAATAAATGTTTAAAAACTAATTAAATATAAAGAGTGGTTGATGAATACTTAAAAATTCACCCGTACCGGTACTTAAAAAAAAAATACCGAAGTAATCCCCAATAAAACACTCTAATTTTATGCACCCATTAACTTGTACTAAAACTAAGCATATGTGAATAATAAAAACTGCTACTAACTAATCACTTGTGCACACTAAAGAACTATTTCCCAGACCAAAAAAATTAATAATAATAAAAGGAAAAAAATCCAAGATAACCAGATTGCAGTAGTAGATGACTAAAATGTTAATTTTTCCACCCTTTGTGAATAAGAATAAGCGGGAGTTTGGATGCATGCACTTCTATCAAACTACCCTTTCAACCCTAATAAAGGCAGGAAAGCTAGATAGAGAAATTAAACAATCAAATCAGAATCCAAGGCATTCGTCGAATGAACAGAGCAACTTGAGTTCTGTAAAATTCTAAAGGCACTAACTACTACAATCACTGTGAGACTCTCATATTTTCAAATATTGGTATCATTATGAAAGATGATGGGCCCCATCACTCGGCTACCCTTCCTTTTCCTTGCAAAAACAGAACAGAGCCAGCCAGGGCACCATTTTCGTGCATTGAGCAATTAGTTAGTCCATCTATTATCATAGGAAATAAATTGCTCTCAAGTCTCAACAAATAACAAATAATAATAATAATAATAATAATAATATTATTATTATTATTATTATATAGCAGAACCTAAAAAAAAACTACGTCTTATCGAAATCCTGAAAGTGAAAACACAAAAAAGTTGAAAATAATTTACAAAATGGGGAAAAAATAGGATGAGACGAAGAAGACCCAGAACCCAAATCAAACAAAAAGAAACGCTTTTCTGAGATCCGGTGTGGAGAAGATAGATAAAGAATGTTCGGGACCCTAACCCTAAGGACGGATAACATGCACCGATACGACCAAAATTGGGATCGATCGATACAGAAAATCAAAAACTGACCGAATCTTGTATCAATTGGAGACCAAATCGACAAAGAAAGAAACCGAGATCGGAAAACGCGACTAAAGACGAAAAAGTGTAAACCTAGGGTTACCTTTATTTCCCCCCTTCTTTTGCGAGTGGTTGTCCGAGAAAGGAATGAACTAATGAAACGACACGTGTCTTTTGCTAATTAAGGATAGGGAACTGTGCAAATGCCTTACATACGAGAGACACAGTGGGACTGGGATCGAGTTTGCGGTGGCGGTAGATTCTGGATCACATTATAGCTATTAGCTAAAGGCCAATATGACACGTGGCGTGAGATAAGAGGAGGGTTGTGTATTTTTCACTGTTCTCTCCGACAATGAAGGGATTCTCTTTTGAAAAAATACCCAACGGATTAGTTTGGAAAATATATTTTTTATTTGGTTTATTTTAAAAGTTAATTAAGTATTTTATTAATAATTTATATATTTTTAATTATGTATTAAGTATTAAAATAAAAATAAATTATTTATTAATTATATATAAATTATTAATTAAATTAATTAAAGACTTATTAATTTTTAAAATAAAATAAATGGGAATTATTTTTTTTACGAGTCATTTTGTCTTTTTTTTTCTACAATAAGTTTGAGCTAATAATTATCAACTTCGTAGTTAATTTGATTAGGAGATCAAATCAATAAATCATTAGTTTAATTGATAGGCGATGTCAAATTTTATAAAATTAAGTAAATATTTAAATATTTAATAAAATATATATTAAATGTGATGATATTTATTATTTTAAATAATTAAAATATCTTTATTTTAAAAAAATTTGAGACTATGAAAAACAATAAGAGTTTAACTTTTATTTTATAAAAAAATCTATTTTTTTCATTAAAATTCTCTTAACTTATACTTACAAAATAAGAGTTTTTTTTAAAAAAAATTACATAAAACTCGAAAAGTTATGAAATTTTGATATATATAATGTGTTTAAATTTGATAAACAAGTCAAAAGTTATAATTTTTAAAAAAAATTATATTTTTTTTAAAAAATTTCTTCTAAAACAAGGTCATTCCATTTCTTTTTTAATTTTATTTTCCAAAAATTACATGATTTGGCTAGTTTAATAAAAAATGACCAAGTTAATTGAGTCACAGTTAGTTCAGTTAAATTTTATTGATTCACATACATAATTACTATAATGATTGACTCAAACTAACTAGGTGACTAATTCATAAGTTTAGACTTATAACACTACTTAAACATTTTATGATCTAACTCTACATTGTTCTTTAACTATAAAATAATATAAATTTATTTTTTAAAGCAAGTAGAGACCACACAAAATTCAAAAGATAGAGAAGCGTAACTCCGGCACATAAGCTCTCAAGATTTTTACAGCAAAACCCTCTTCTCAAATTCTCTTTATATTTTGGTGAATTTAAAAAAATATTTAATTTCTTAATTTAACTGCTACTTAGTTTTTTTTCTAAAATTATTTAATTCCAAAATAAAATTTTATTTATTTTACCTATAATTTAGGATAGTCTATTTTCTTCACAACGATTTTTCATTTAAGTTGAAAATCATTATTGGCATAGCAACAATATTGTATTTTCTAATATGAATATTCACTTTCGTTGAAGCATAAAAGTAGTCCTAATTGTCTCGAAAATATAGCCCCGAAGCAGTGACATTTTTGGTTGAACAGTGTATACGAGCCAGCATACTTGCGGGCAAAATTGGGTAGGAAAAAGTAGGAATCATGGACATTACTCTAATATTTTTTTTTAAGTACTAATATTTAAGATGAATTATTAAGTTTTTATTAGTTTTTATTTATATTTAATATATTTTTAAATATTTATTATAAAATTAATTGTTAATAAATAATTAACAATTTTATCTTAAATATCAAACCCTTAAAATATCATAATATCTCCCTGGAATGATGTACAATGTAACACAGGGATCTTCATACATTTATTTCGTATGTGACATAACAGGCATAATAAAATGCTGCGTCTTCCATGCTACACCGAAAGTTCGTCCAAATGTACAGCTGCAAAATTCCCTCTGCAAGTGGCCTCCACCAGCCAGAGACAATCTCATAGATCAACACCCACATGAAGACCTTTGGAACTAATTATCATATTCGAATCAATTTGTTTGTCAAACTTCTTTCTCCTCCTCTCTTCAAACTCTTGAAACCCATCCATCTAGATTATTCATCAATAGTTCAGTTGTATTGAAACTTGAATAACTCTTTTCATTTGGTAGAAAAATAGAGAAGGGGGAATAAAAATATTTAGGGAACAAGATCATACCTGTTGAAATTGATCCATTGATATAGAATTACCATGCAGAGATATATTCTGAAGAGTTTTGCTGTCATTCAATAAATTCAAAGGTATCTGTCCAAAAGGAGACCAAAGTATCATAAAGACATTTGTACTACAAGGACATTGGTTTGCAAATATAAACTGCCAGGGTCAGAATTGCTAGATGCAAACAACAAAGATTGAGATGCCACACATAGATTTTATTGAAGAAAAGAAAAAAAGAAAGGAGGAGAAGAAACAAAAGGCATTGCAAAAATTGTATATCAATAAGGTTTATTTATTACTACAAGAAATTGTACCAGTGTCACAATCAAAGTTGTCAAATTCACGAGTTTACCTAGACTCGTGGAGTTTTGGTAAACTTGACTTGTAAACTCGCAAGAGTTTACCTACTTAAAAAATAATATTAAAAAATAATATCATAATACCAAAATATAATAAAATAACATACCCATAATCAACATTCAACATTCTTACCCAATAATAAAGCAAATAAAAGTAACAAAGTATGATAGTAAAAATTAAAACCATACATAAATGAGCAAATCATAAGGGGCACCAACATTTCAGATATGCTGGAATGATATAAAAAAACAGAATTATTCACCAACAAGGTTAGGTGACAGAGATGTACCCACACACCCACAACAAAGACGCACCCACGACAGAATGGAGCTTGCAACATGCATCCATGTCCCACAATAGAGTCGCACAAAATGGACAAGTTCAAAATAGAGACACACAACACACACCTACACCCATGACCAACAGAGATGCACAACAAAATGGTGGGACTTGCACAACATACACCCACCCACAAAGCTAAGAGACGTAACTAACCAAGATGCGCGTGGAGCAGATGGACAGTGAGAGGAGTAATGGATGGCAAGGCTGGGATGGGGCAGAGCAGAGCCGATGGTGAGAATTGAGGATGCGATGGAGCATCTTCTACTTGGCTGAAAGCTTAGAACGGTGAGTTTTGAAAATTGAAACAAAACGCTACTGTTTTGGCCTTTTGTGGCTCAAATAAGCTCAATGGTCCAAACTCAGTGAACTCAGTCCTGAACTTGTGAGTTCACCTGACTTTACCCGAGTTTACCGAGTTCACCCGAGCCTACCAAGGTCCGAGTTGGGAGGCGAGTTGGCTTGATTTTGTGCCTAAACTCGTAAACTCGGACGAGTTCACAAGTTAACTTGCGATTTTAACAACCATGGTCACAACTCATCAACATGAATCCTAATGCAGTAGTTGCCCAAGATATGTTATTCAAATCCAATACTACAATTCAAGATTTAGGCTTAAAGAAAAGTATTAGGAATGTTTTCTGTTATCAACTTAGCAATTGCTTCGCCGTGCACTCAATCACCTCTTACAATTGCTAGTCGAGAATAATTGCCCATACATGTGTGGAAGAATGGAACTGGAGCTCCTGATATCTAAGCCACGTTATCTTCTGGCATGAATAACTATTATGCATTTTACTTGGATGGCAAAGAGCTGATCGAGGAAAAAAAACAGGTGCAGTTCATTGTAATGGTGAAAGCCACTTTGTCATCTATCGTACACATCCCTTGGTTGACTGTACAACAAATGCAACATATGCTTTACTTCCTTTTTTTTCTTTTTTGAGTTTTTCTTAAATTTTATTTTTTTAAAAATTCATTCAAATTTTTAGACGATTCATTTAACTTTAATCAATAAATTCTTAAGGGACGAATTTGTTTTTGGTTGGTCAATGGGAGAAGAGACTTTGCTCGCAACATATTTATTGGATTAGTTATTCCAATGTGCTTCTTCCTCTATATATATCTGAATCTTCTGCACTTATTTGTAAAATGACAATCCGGGATTTGCTGAGAATTTTAGTTAAAAAAACAGAGAGAATGGGAGAAAAACTGTGGAGTTAGAATATTCTATGCAACTTTTCCTGTGTCATCAGTGAAAATCCGAAGTTTTATGATCAAGTAGATATATAACCCACAGACTGAGAAGCTTACCTTAATTATTTTATAACATGGAAGAAGGCATATTTCATATCTGCTTATTATGCTAGGAAAAGGCATGAAGTCACATCTTAGTCTTCAGGGCAATGAAGACTACAAATCCTAAGAAATGGACGGGTGAAAATTCATAGAGGATAAGATTGTCATCAATTCATATTCAGCATTTAGTCCCTTCAGAGAATATATCATGCTTGCCGAGGTATTTCCTTCAGCCACTGGTCTAATGGCCTCCCAATTGAGTATACTATGAATCCAATCTCCCTGAGCTTGTCAACATTCAATATGTTTCTACCATCAAAAACAAATGCTGGTTTCTGCATATTGTCAAATATTCTTTGATAATCAATTGTCTTAAACTCATCCCACTCTGTAAGAATGCAGATCCCATGAGCATCTTTAGTTGCCTCATAAGCGTCCCTAACGATATTAACCTGTTTCACTGTACTGGAACTCATTGGCTGGAGGTGAATTGGATGGTCCCATTCAACGTTATTCATTGACAAATCTTTCTGAATCTGGTCTTCAGTAACCCGGGGATCATATATGCTCAAGCACGCGTTATCTCCCAAAAGACCTTTGCAAACATCAATTGCAGGAGTTTTCCTAGTGTCACTAGTGTCTTTCTTGAAGGCAAACCCCAGTACTGCAATCTTCTTACCTGAAACTGTATTGAACATGGAGGATACAACCCTGTTCACAAAGCGACTCTTTTGGTAGTCATTCACCTTAATTACTTGTTTCCAGTAATTTGCCACTTCATTGAGGCCATTGCTCTCACAGATGTAGACCAAGTTGAGTATGTCTTTTTGAAAGCAAGAGCCACCAAAACCAACACTAGCATTTAGGAATTTAGGCCCGATTTTGGTGTTTTTGCTGAGAGCATGAGAAACCTGTGAAACTTCTGCTCCAGTGGCCTCACAGAGAGCTGACATAGCATTGATAGATGAAATCCTTTGGGCCAAGAAGGCATTGTCAGCTAACTTGGAGAGCTCTGCTGACCAGAGATTGGTTGTTATGATTCTGTCTTCAGGCACCCAATGGGCGTATATACCCTTCAATTTTTGGATTGCCTCTTGACCTTCAGGGCCTTCCCTCCCTCCAATCAGAACCCTGTCAGGATTTAGAAGGTCCTGAATGGCAGTTCCTTCAGAAAGAAACTCAGGATTTGACAGAATTTGATACTTGACGCCCTTGCTATTGTGGATTAAAATTTTCTCAATTGCCTCAGCTGTTCTCACTGGGACAGTGGATTTCTCAACCACAATCTTGTTTGACTTGCAAACATCAGCTACCATCCTAGCTGCACTCTCCCAGTAAGTCAAGTCTGCAGCTTTGCCAGCTCCAAGCCCTCTGGTTTTTGTTGGGGTGTTCACTGAAACAAAAATTATGTCTGCCTCGTAGACATGCTTTTCCACATCGGTGCTGAAGAAGAGATTCTTTCCTCTACACTGCTTCACCACTTCTTCTAGGCCAGGCTCATAAATGGGGAGTTGCTCGCTGTTCCAAGCTGATATCCGAGAGTAAGAGATGTCAACCACAGCCACTTCAATCGAGGGACATTTGAGGGCAATAACTGCCATTGTAGGACCCCCTACATACCCGGCTCCGATGCCGCAGATCTTCACCATTTTCTTCAGTTACAACTTACAACCTGTGAAGCATGTGTGATACAATTTGAGCTCAAAGAAGTTTTTGCATGCATTAAGACACTAATAAGCATTTTCCCTACTTTTATTGCAAAAAGATTTGAAGCCAGAATAAGGCCAAACCATTTGAAAAAGTTGAAGTGGGACTTACAGTAGGCCAAGTGATGAAGAAAAAAAAAGCAAGGATAGTAAATGACAGAGAAGTCACTCTTAACAGGCCAACCCATTTGGCATATTTCTCTTCTTTTTTGCTTTTCATTTGGAAGGAATATATTATTCTTGGTCCATAATTGCAAATTTGCAAGTATATGTATTATGCTTAGAACAAGAAACATGTCCAACCAGTGCATACATGAGATCCGCACAGTCACAAGCACTATGTAATATACATGCTTATTTGAAAATATAACTAAGAAATTGAACCAGATCAATCACTCAGTTCAGTATGTGAACCTCCTTATTTTATTTACAAGTTGAAGAAAAATAAAATTGAACCAGACTAGTTTCAGACAATAAAATTTAAGACTAAAATCACAAATCGGACCAGAACAATATTTAATTTCCGAAACAAAAACGAAGAATACAGGAAATATATTTGATGACAAGCATATATAGGCAAACAGAAAACTCACAGAAATCATTACTGGGAGTAGGATATAGAAGGCAGTCATAATCATAAGAGCTAAAAGAAAAAACCAGGAGTACCTTATATAATTATATTATATGTAAATATCTTTGTCTTCAAAGCAGAGGGATACAAGAAACAGAGAGGGGTAGCGTGTAAATGATAGTATCCTATGCGTGGCTGCAGTTAGAGGAGACTACAAATCAGCAGAGCAAGAAGATCATCTCCTTAAATACTCAAACTTTGTTAAAAAGTTATTATCGGTCTGTGAATTTGTATACAGGTATAATAAATTTTGTTCCAATCTTTTTTCCGAGTTTTGTTCTCAAACTTGAATTTAGTTTCACTTTTGCTTTTGAATTAATGATTCTCGATATAAGTGATGAAATATAAAATTATATCCAGCATTGGTTTGTCAAATAACTTGTCCATACCAAAATCACACGTGTTGCTCACCAGTCCAAATGAATTTCAATTGTAGATATGCTATATTATTATTCATTAATTATTCATATTTTTATCAGGAGTTTCTTTCATAAAATTTTCTATTTTTTCTACAATTTCTGTCTTAATGCTGCATTAGCTAAATATCTTATGAGTTATGAGTCTTATGATTCCGCTTTGGTTTCAAAACCAATATAGAATGTAATACTCAATTTAAAGCATTATTGAATCATTTTGGTATATGAAGAATCAATTTATTTGTTTTCGTTTGACACAAGTCTTACGCAATGAGATCCTACTAATTATTCAAATGCTGAATTGGCAAAAATAATCTCGAGTTTTTAGGACAAAAAATAAAGCTTAGGCCTGAGAAGTGAGAAGGAAGCGTGCATTTTATATTTTGCACTTCTGCTAATTAAATTGAAATCAAATCAAAATTTTGAAGTATAGATAGGGAAGTTTGACGGGTTTATCTATCCTGTTTTACATTGATGAAAACTACTCAACTTTTTTTGCTCGTCAAAAGTGAAAACTCTCGCTACATTTCAAATTTCCAAGAGTGCTCCATTCATTGTACATTGTAGAACATAAAAAGGAAAGGAAAAGTGCACGCATCAATCACTTTCGTGGAAAAAACGCATCAATTAGTGTCTCACTGACTCCAAATTTTTGCGCGTTATGATAAGTTCATTATCCGTGCTGCCATCAATTTTTTTTTATTAAAATAGATTGTGCGAAAAATGAAATGACCATTATATGAGGGACATTATTTTGGTTTTTTTTTTTTTCAGGGTATAATAAGTTGTTAAATACTCAATAATTATTATTTATATTTAATAAATTTTTAAATATTTATTATAAATTTAACCGTCAATAAATAATAAATAACTAATTTATCACGATACAATATATACCATAACATCTTCCTTATATCACAAGAAACTAATGTAGTTCCAAAAAGTAGATTTTGAGTCCAAAGCTTGATAAGGCAACTTCCCATCTTCCATGGTAGTGTTCCATGTCCAATTTTTCAAATCCGTGTGAGGGAGAAGCTTCAAAGCCTAGAAACATCGTGCTTTGTGGGGTTAAACAATTTGTTTAGGCGAGAACAATGACGTTTCTCATAGTAAGAAATCACTTCAGAAGGAGGGTTGAATCAAGTGTTACTAAAAATGAAATCTTCTGCAACACACAAAAAACTCAAAACAGTAGAGATAAGCTGGCTTATAAGTAACAGTGAGCTAGCTTATCTAAGTCAGAATTTGAAACTTAAACAGAGCATGCACATACAAGTTTAAACATCAATAAATAAACGTTCACACACAAATGCAGTAAAGATAGGGTTAAAAAAGAACTTGCACAGCGGAATTTATACTGGTTCGACCCAATGTGGAACCTACATTTAGTCCTCAGCAAAACTAAGATTTTTCACTATCAACCAAGTGTTCTTTGATCCACCCTAACCTCTCCAAGCTAGATACAAGTAGTTTTGATCCACCCTAACCTCTTCAAGTTAGAAATAAGTAGTTTTGGTCAACTCTAGCCTCTCCAAGCTATGAAACCACACCCTCAATGGGCTTTATAAGAAACAGAGTAAAAACTCTCTCACAAAGAGTTGGATATACAATGATAAGCTCCACACAGATTTACAAATGATTCTCAGAGTAAAGCACAACTAATTATGTTTTTCTTCTCTTTTTCCCTTCTCCTCTTCTTGTTGTCTCTGGAAAATTATGAGTATTTGTAAGCAAGAGAATTTTAACGTTGTAGCACAAGGACGTTGTAGTTTTTGTACTGTTCCATCTGTCCATAACCTCTTTTGGCAGCTAGTAGGTGCATGGTGTCCTTTTTCTCTTTTGTGTCTGTCATTCCCTTTTGTTTGGTATCATTCCAGCCCTTCCAAAGAATATTCTAACGATTTGGCAGCTTGGGAAACCTTCTAGAATCATCTTGCAGCTAGAGAACAAAAACAGAGTTGAACATAGTATTTCTGAGTTTCCAGTATGAGCCAGCTCATTTTACATTCATGAGTCAGCTCATCCATGTTTTCCAGCTTTGTTCCTTGAGCAAACTAATCTTGATCATTAGCATGCTCTTCTCTGTCCATCCAGCAGCTAGTTCAAGTCTGCAGGGAGTGAGCTAGTTCAAGTCTGCAGGGAGTGAGCTAGCTCAAGTGTGTAGGGAGTGAGCTAGCTCATCTTCAATTCATGAGTTAGCTCATCAGCTTGCTTATCTTTGAGAATTTCAGCTTTAATGCTTTGATAAATCTGCAGAATAGTCTTTTAACTAGGATCAAATGTAAGCAATTTTTATTAATGATAAAGTAATGTTTGTAATCATCATAAAATAAATGCTAACAAGAAACGTTGAGCTAACAGTTTCGATGTTTTCATTGTAGTTGAATTGTACTATGAGATAAAGGTTGGACAAGACAAGAGACCAAAATCAAATTTTCTTGTTGATACTTCAAAAAAATGCCAATAATTCAGCACCGAAAAATAATTGATGGGGAGTGTGACTGTGAGGGATAAAGAATATGCTTAGTGAACGATCTCAGCGGTGCAAGTGAGCTTGACCAAAGCGTGACTGAGGGACACTTCAGCTGTGATAGATACGTAAAGCCCAATATGAAGGCTCACATTTGAAGGAGAAAGAATAACCAATTTGCCTTGTGGTCCGATAATATGTCAAGAGTTTCCAGAGTGCCATTACACTTTTTACATGAAGATCGAATCTAATACCTTTATTCCAACTCTCATCTTGAGTGATAATCAAATAGCTATAACTCCTTTACTTGAAGAATGCAAACATACTTGAGAAACTTCAATTTTACAGCATGGGTTTATTTTTTACCCGTTTAATAAGCATTTGTTCAATTCGCTTGTTAAGAATGTCCAAACTGTCTTCTTTGACGTTCATATTTGTTGATCAGTAAGATAGTTCTTGAGATTCTTACTCCTTTGCACGGATATAATTCACTAAAAAACTGAATACCCCCGAATCTAAGATTTCCACTTCTACACACAGTAACACTGTCCCTTCTCCAATCAATTAACGTTACAAATGAACAAAAAGAAGATTATATGTAGGTATATCCTTTTCTCCCTCATTTTGTTTACTTTTAAATATAGAACACACGTTAACCCATTAAGAATATGTGCATTTCCTCTTAAGAATATGCATGCCTCATTGAAGTGTAGAGAATAATGTCAGCTGCAAAGATGCTCGCAATGTGCCCGAGCTTTTGAGGCGTAATTACATAGGGGAAGTCACTGAATTTTTATATAGACCTAGTTGCTTCGATATAAATCAATGACATCAGATAAACGTAGAAAACAATGCAATCACCTTGCTAAAAACGCACTTTATCACGTTACTTTCAAGGCAACTAACTTCCACCCCTCTTGATCAGTGCAAATTCAAAGTTTTTAATCTCAAAATACAGAGAAAAGCAAAACTGCAGTTTGGCCTGAATATTTTGGGAGGTTGATGGCTGTGTAAATTTAATTCATTCCTCCATGGAAATTCCAGAGCACGAGGAACCAGTGGCTTCAACAAGGAGACTCAACTTTCAGTACAATGGCAGTGACTTGTACGACTCGTTTGAGTTCGGACAGATGACTTTTCAAATCAACAAGGCCATTCAGGCATCAAATGCAGCCTCACCAGCTTACCAAGAGATGACGTACCAGCTTAACAAGGCCATTCAGGGCTCTAATGCCACATCGCCAGCTTACGTCTTCCACCTAAACTCCCCCTTCTATCGACGTCATCTGAAGCATATCTACAGAGAAAGTGCAAAGACACCACGAAAAATTTCAGGTCCACGAGTACCAGATAAACGAACAAGAGAAGGTTTTGTTACACGGCTGTGGTTGAAGGTTAAAAAAGGTTTGATGGGGGAAAAGCATGAAAGTGAAGAGGGGAGAAACCGACCCTCGCAACCATATTGAGAATGTCTTCCCGTAGACAGTAAAAAGTCAAGAACCAAGGGTAATACTAAAGTTTCAGGTAATGGAATCTGCAAACTGTAAACATTTTATTTCCGAAACAAATTACACCGTGTATTATTACTATATGATACATAGCAGCCTGCATGAAAACAATAAAAAAATATATATTCAATTCACAATCCATATCATTTAAAATAAGGCAACATTTCACAGATCCATACTTAACATTCCTTCTAAGTTACAACAATCCACTATTCTGTTCAATAAAATCTATGACAGCCCGTAATCTTTTCCTTCAATAGAATCAATAAAATAATGGACATGCCAGAAGTATGCCACTTGCTGCACAGGTCATGGTACAAATAACTGCATATGCTTTATGAGTTCCAACACCCATGAAATTTGACCAAATCAACTTGAAGCTATCTGATTTCATTCTTTCTCTATGTATAAGATTTATAATGATGTACAAGCCTGCTTCAGAAGCAGCAGGAAGTTCAGACTATAGTTTTGAAAAGGAAAAGGAATACACAAGGTGTACAAAATATATTCAAAACAACTGCTACAAAATCTCTAAACACTCGGTGGAAAGGAGAAAATTTCTAGGATAGCTTCAATGCCATTTCATGAAGAAGAGCTCGCTTTTGTGAAGCATTAATTACATTATTCGTTTCAGCATTCTCAAGCACGTCAGTGATTATTGCAGCTGCATGACCAAGAGGTTCCTCAGCCGCCCTCTTCAACATGAAGGCCTACAACCACAAAAAAGGAAGAAAAAAGCACCAAGAATGTTAGCAAAATAAGCCAACAGTTGTTGATGCATTTTATTTAGTTGCTTGCACAGTCAGAAAGAAGACAATAGTATAAGGGCATCAGAAAATCAGAAATTAACATTGAAGAAAAATGAAACAAATCATATTCTATAATACATAAGTTTTCTTAGCAGCATCAAGCATTTCATGAGATATATGGGAGTTGTAAATTTCAGTGGCAGAGGTCATTTTCATGATGAAAATCATTAAAAATGGGTAACCATATCCCTGCCAGTTTGCACAGGATTACAAAACATGTCAAAATTCAGTTATATAAACAGTGAAAGCAAATACAGACATAAGGATATCAAATTGCAAAGCGATAGTTAACACAAAGCGGGTGATGCAATAAGTCTGCACCACCTGTCATGCACAGTCAAAGTTTTAGAATGATAACCTGGCTATGATGGGTTATGGAAAATGTACAGGGTTGCTGAAACCAAGGCTCTCCATCAATTTGAACAGGAAACGAAGCACACAATTGTATCTTAATTGACTGTCCTTGTGCAAGTCTTCGAGCTCGAGAAAGCCCAACCTGTATTGTCAGAGGATTTGAGCATCCGTGATTTCATAGTTAAAATAACTCCCTAAGACTTAACCTAGACAAAGAAATCATGTCCCAGTCCTAGAAAAAGCATGTCCTTTTAAAATCAAGTAACACGGAGAGCTTCAATAGAACAGGATACCAAAATAAAGCACAATTGGCACATCCCACAGACTGAATACAACTGAGATGTGGTTCAGTCTCCATTCACAACATGATAAAAAAGCTCTTTCATACTTTAGTTCTCAGTTCCAGGGTTTTTTGTTTTAGATATAATTCATGGAAAGAAAAAAAAGCTTGGCCACCTGCATATTCTTTATGAGCTTTTCTCTATATCATTTCAATTTTATTAGATATCCCCAAAGGGACCTTTATGAGGTTCTAAAATCTCAAGGAATAGACCCATTAGCTACAACATGAAGCAAATCCTAAAGCTGAATAGTATCATTAGCATGGGGATTGAGGTTTCATTTTACCTGAAGCTTCCCAAGGTGCCATGTTCCAGATATGCTCACAACCTCAAGTATCTTATCATGCATAGATTGTGGATCAAAATTATCATAATTTTCATCCTCATTTTGCCACAAATCTACACCTCCCATGTAGCTTCCAATATTTGCAACAAGTACACCTTCTGCATCCTGAAAACCAGATTAATTCAGCAAAGGGCTGTGCCTTACTCTTTGGCTTTTTTTTTTTTGGTTTGTTTGAAAGAGGGGGAGGGGGGGGGGGGTTGTCACACTGTATGATAAATTTTAAAAAAGAAGTTCTGAATTCTGATATAAAAAATTGAGTAAATTACTTACAACTGCCATCCGTAAACCTACACATTTAGCCCCTCTATTTCCAAAACCTACAAATACACCCCCTGGTTTGAATTTTCACATAACAAACAGCCCCTTCTGTTAACTCCTTGTTAAAAAAAAGTTAGCCCAATGCTGACATAAGCAAAAATATATTACAGACATAATGACAAAACTACCCTTCTTGTGCTTACTAACTCGTGCACATACGCTAGAAGTAGAGGGGTGAAGTGTAGTTTAAGTTTGGGGAGGGGAGGTGTAAGTAATTTACTCTAAAAAATTTAGAGCCTACCATTATCATATAACTAGAGTGAGTTACTCAAAGGAAACAAAAAAAATTTGAGCAACTACACCGTAGAGAGAAATGTGCACCTTAATTGAAGGTTATTTACACTTGATAGACTCACCTCAGGGACCTCAATTTCAACTCCATCCACCTCAACTCGAATCTGCCAAGGGAAATCTGCAAATGTCCTATCCATAATACCTTTAGCGCCTTCTCTTGCATATAGAACTTTATTCATAAACTGCATTTGTTAAGAGTAATTTCAGCATTGAATCTAAAAGTTCCAATACATAAAATCATTGCAAGAAAATTAAGATAACTGTGGGACAAGACAGCAGATAATATTAAGTGTGATCTTGAACCCTCTGTTTCAAGGTTCTGAATGGTAAATTCATGTAATCTCCAGTTCAGGTATTCAAACTAACTTTGAACCTGTCAGGTATCATTTTTGTGTCAATACAACAAAATTGAAAGGAAAGACCATTCATCACATTCAAGGGTGTCATGAAGGCTCAGGATCATTACATGACAAGCTCAACTAAAAGTCAGTAAATTGGGCCTGGTACTGCAACTACATAATCTATGCCTGCTTGTAAGATTTACCTTAGAGTAGTCCCAGATCCTAGTAAAGCTACAGATAATGATGTATCAGTTTCATTTGAATTAATTTACAAAATAGGTCACAAACTAATAAATCAGTGTTACCCATCATATGATCAAAATAACTATGCAGGTTTTGCATCAGTACCAAAAACAAATGTGCCAATCACTTTCTTCAAAGCCATTGAATGGAAGAATAAAACTAAAAGAAGTAAAATTGAAACTCCAAATCATCAATATGTGTTGCTTTTTCTATATTTAACAGCATATATCTTTCTCAATGTCGCTCCAGGAACTGCATAACAGAATACTGAGTCGTCATTTGAGATGTCTTAAGCTAAGAGTCACTTTTAAGTTTAAATATTATTCTAAAACTACCTCAATGCACTTCTGTTCCCATTCACTAAAAGGGGAAGCAATCTTATAGCACATACCTGGTCTACTATTTTAATAAACTTCCCATCTTTCTTAAATTTAAGCTTCAAAATGACAAGCAATTCAAAGCCCAATTCCAACTAGGCATTAAATACCTGGTTATAAAACTTATCTGGATTCTCCTCCCGCAGATTATGAATGTCCAAAGCAACCTTTGCATCACAACCAATTCCTAAAACCAAATATTTGTGAGATTCAGAACTAGTCAAAACGATGCAAGAGATATTCATGGCTCGACAATCAGTGGATGAGGTACCTACAAGTCATCTAACAAAAAACAGGTGGTATGCATCTAATATATAATTAAGTATTCGCAATAAAAGGCTGATGAAGAATAGCAACTTATTATAAATCAAGTAAATTCATGAGAATACAGACGAATTTGTGCCTGAGTTGAATACTCAAATTCATATATGCCAAACCGCACTTCAAAAGTCCAACACAATGTTAGTAGAATAAGCCTTGACAGGATACAGAAGTAAGTTGGCCATATTAATGCAGAAATCAACACAACCAAATCCACCCCCCACCAGCCTAAAAAATACTAGCTCTCTACATGTGTGTGGTTATTTATGTTTGCTGAGCTGACTTACCAGATGCTTCCAACCTACACATTTTCATGGAATTAACAGTAATAGTGAGAAAAATGCATTCTCATACCAAGGTAGTTGTTCATAAACTTAGGTGGTTGGAGCTGCTGCTTTCCTTGTGGATTACCAATCGCTACCTTCCACCGGTCAAGAATAGTAACCGCAGCATGTTCTATGTGATGCAAAATTGTGCAAAGGCCTCCTTGCCTCTCCACTGGACCCAAACCACCTCCCCAAGAGAGAACTCTAGCAAGATCATTTCCTGTACCAGCAGGAAGAATAGCAACTGGGGGAGGTGAAACAAAATTTTGCTTGTCTATTGCATTCAGAACCCAACCAACAGTACCATCTCCCCCACATACAAGAACTCTGAAGTGAGACACCTTTCTAAACAAATAAAGTCCCACCTCTGGCCCCTGTGATGAGCTCAATTCAAAAACCTAAACAAACCAAAGAAAGGTTTGTTTGTTAATTACATTTAGTCAAAGAGTATTTACAACAAGCAAGACTACTATTTAGCAATTCCTCGAAGTCTTTCATGTATATCCTAAGAAGATAGTAATTATTCCGTAATCTTGTTATGTTTGGGTAATTTCATAAAAAGAGATGAATGCTTGATGGATTGCTGTGGCTTATTGGTTAACTATATATTCTCTAATCCCAGGTATATTCATTTTATTTTATGGCCCAAAAAAAAATAACAAGTATTCTCTGACCCCAAGAATAATCAAAGCTTCCTATTAATATACTAATATACATAGTACTTTTACTGTTTGAATAGCTACTGCATCAAACTTTCAAGTTTAATTTGGAATAGATGAATGCTTGATGGATGAGCATGGCTATGGTTAAGGATGTATTCTCTGACCCCAAAAACAATCATCAAAGCTTCCTATTTATATACATTGTACTTTTACCATTTCAATGGCTACTGGATCAGATGTTCTTGTTTACTAGAATTCAGTTACAAATTCTCAAAAAACTTGTACCCAGCCTTGATGGAGATACTTTTTCATGGTTCACGGAAAACAGTCAAGACTTCTCAACAAGCCTACATCTAACTTTCAGCAGAGACTAGATTAACTCAACCCCAAAGTGTAAATATTAAAAAGGCTGCAAACAGTCGAAATGGAAGCAACAAACAAAGACCCAAATGATAACCAGAAAATGTAATATATGGCAGAGTAACAAACCTGAACAGGATTTAAAAGAATATTAAGACGCAGCCTAAGGGAATCTCCACGCTGGGCACCACTCTTCTTGTTTATAAAAACTAACAATGGTCTTGCATCAGGAGGCAAATCAATCAACTCGTATTTCTGTTTCACTCCTAACATGTGAGACTCATCCTTTTGATTGATTGATGAATTGCGTCTAAAACTTGGTTTTCTATCCATCTTGTTATCTACATCACCATCTTTATGTTGAACCTCCTTATTCATGCCACCATAATTATTTTCCTCCACTTCATGATGGCCATTACCTATTTGTTGAGTATCACCAGTGCTTTCTGTGGACATTTCGCCAGTGCTCTCACTATTCCCAGTTTCAATTGAGGGTTCATTTCCATGCTTGTACTTTTTCTTCTGATTCCTAATACTTGCCCGAACTGAAGATGCTATCTCATTTGCCCCATGAGTAATTGAGCTCAAAAATCCCCCTGGCAAGTTCCTGTTCAATTCTTTGACATATAATGGTGATAGTATCAATCTTTTAAATGGGCCTAAATCACATATATCACCTGTTTCATTAGACATTGCACTATGACAATCAACATGTACCAAACGTTGACACCACAAGCAAGCCCATATAGGGGAACCACTGAGGAATGACCCACCACATGGCTCTTCACAGTAACTACAGAAAGAACTTTCATCAGGTTGATCAGCAACATCTGTCCAACGAACAGCCCATTGGTGCATGAAATGTTCATATCCAATCATAGAGACACATTTACAGTCCTTGTGTGCACTAGAAGAACAGCTTAGATGAGTTGCTGCACCACAAATACAGCAACGGTGGATAAAACTGTCTGAACCTGCCATAGGCCCTAAAGTTTGAGAGGGTGACATGGACTTAAAGCATACACAGCAGTTTAAGTTCTTTGCACGAGATACAGATTCTAGAATCCAAGTATGAGGAGCCACAGGAACTTTGTGTCTCGCCTTCGGGTTTTTCTTAGATCTAGCAACGGCTTTCATCCAACTTAAATTGATGTTTCTCCTCCACTGAAAGGCTGTATAGGCTATGGTAAAAACTCCAATTAGGGCAGCGACAAAGCAAGATATAATGAAAAGCTGATCAGTTGGATTCTTGGTATTCCAACTGTGAAGTAACACCTCGAACTCTCTGTCATCATCCATTCCTCAACTGCAATTCTAAAATCTGCAACTGTACTTGTAGTCAAATTTGCTTAGTCGTGACAAGCCAAACTTAACTCTGATAAATGCCTAAGATCATAAACCTCAGTGCAGTTCCAAAATCCAATAATGTCATTAAAAACCTAAATAACAACATCAAATCGCACTCCACATGTCCCATTCTTCAACAAAAATTTATATATAGGGAATGACATGCTGTGTAAAATATAACTTCTCCTCCACCTTGCTTCTCTCAAAAAATATATTGAACTAGAAAGCCGTTCCTCATTCCCAATTTTTTTCCAAAGCATCTTATGTTAATCCCTGTTTGCTAACTTCAAACCTCCAAGGGGTAAAGGTACTAAGGTTGCAGAGTGATGGACGACAACCATGCAGAATACCTGCACCCAAAAAAGTTAAAATTTTAAATAAATAAAAAAGAGGCAACTTTCTAACCTATTGTGTTAACTATGCATGCTCTTGATCTTTATCAGATAGTATGGGAAATTAAACCAAACAGAGTAAATGACATTGACAGACTTAAAACTGAAAAATGCTAAATTTAAAAAACCACAGTTTACTACAGAGTGGTAAAATCGCCGCCAACCTCAGTTTCTCAGAAACCAAACAGACACTTTCTCCACCCCCAATCAGCTACAGCATAAACAAACAAAATCTATAATTCACAATTGATTATAATCACATAAACAAAAATAGCTTACAGTTCCGGTTGCGCCAGGAAGATCAAGATCAACCCAATCGGAGGGAAAACCCTAGTTGATACTTGATCGAGAGAGAGAGAGAGTTTATACTCGAAGGAGAGAAACTGACAAAGAGAAACTAAGGATCTAATTAAAACCCAGAACAGAACGTAGCTTTTTCTTAAATTCAGGAGAAGAAATAAAAAACTGAAAGAAAAGTGAAATTGAATTTTTCTCTTCTTTTTTTGGGATTTTTTTTTTTTAATGAAAAATTTATTGAGAAATTAGTTAGAAAGAAATCTGACTTTTCAATATTAAAATTTAATTTTTTTTAATATTATATTGAGAAGTTGATTTCTTTAAATTGATTTTTTAATATGTTTTAAATTTAAAAAAAATATATAAAAAATTTGATTTGAGTTAAATTAATTTTTTAATATAAAAAAATATTTTAATATATAATTTTAAGAGTGTAATAAAATGATAAATAAATTTTTTTTAAATATATTAATATAAAAAAAAATTTAGGCGCTCCCTCGGTTATAAAATTGAAATTTTTTTAAATTAATTTATAAATTTTTGGAGAAGATTCTGTAGATGTGAGTTGGAAGAATCTAGATACGAATCAGATTCTTGGCAATCCACGTGGTTAGAAGACGAAGGAGCTGATATGGGGCACCATCTTCTCCTTCTGCGGGTTAACACACGTGTAACCAGATCAATGTATGGTTCGTCGGCAATGCGACGCGTCGTCGTTTTCATGGAATCGGACACGCCCTTTCAACACGTCACCCAAGTTTCTGGTTCGTCGGCAATGTGACGCGTCGTCGTTTAGATGGAATCGGACGCGCGCTTTCAACACGTCACCCAAGTTTCCTTACGCCTCAGGTGTAAGGACACAATAAATATATAAAGAAAAAGTGCCTTCTGATTCCTAAACTTTTGTTTGGATTATAAAAGAAGTAAAGTGAAATGAAATAAAGTAAAAAGTAAATAAATTTTTTAATTATTTAGATTAATAAAATTAAAAGAATTAAATTTTATTATAAATATAAATATTTTTTAATTTATTTATTTATTTATAAAAGATGAAGAAAAATGGTATAATAAGAAGTACAAAAATAAAGAATATTTTTTCTGATTTTTTTCTTATTTTAAAAAAGAAATAAAAAAGTTATGAACCTATCAATTTTTTTTTCTATTTCTTTTTTAATTAAATAAGAGAGATAGGTCATTTTTCTTTTCTTTTCTTTATCTCTTTTCTAACTCTCTCTTACTTATTTCTCTCTAAACAAACAAAGATTAAGTTTGACTTAATTGTAAAGAGTCATTATGAATTATGATTTTTTTAATTTAATCTATTAATTATATTAATTCTTGTAATAAATTTATTTATTTATTTATTATTAAATTATTAACAGAGAGTAGATATATTTAGATTTTTAAAATTTTATTTATTTATAAATAATTACTATAAACATTAAAAAAATTAATTTAATCCCTTAATTATATCAATTTTTACAAATAATTTCTTTAATTCACTTTATGTTAAGTTGTTAATAAAATAATGACCCGATATGATGTTATTCTCTGTCTTTCTCAAATCTTAACTTTTTTATATTAATTTCTTCTTATTCTTTTTTTACTTATTTAATTGTTTTTATAAATTAAAAATAATCATAATAATTTATGGTTTATAATAACTGTTTGTAAATGGATTCAAATTTAAAAGAAAATTATATGTAATTTTTCTTTTTATTATGTGATGTGTACTTAATATAAATTTTAATCAAAATCACTAAATTGAAGTAAATTTTAATTATTAAAAAATTAGATTATAAAAATTAATTCAAAAATAATGATAAATAAAAATAAAAATTTATATTTTAACTTATTAACTACTTGTTTATGTGAAAAATTTATACCCCTATTTGTTCTAATCATAATCATTTATTTTATTTTTATAATTTTTCTCTATATATCTAATTAATTAATTTTTAGAAATTTAAAAATGTATAACATTTATTTATAAAAAATCCCTAATCTAAACCAGGTAATCGGATTTTTTATTTATTATTTTTAAATTATTTTTTAATTTATGAAGAATTATTGATTAGATATAAAGATATACATATTAAATAAGTATTATTAATATGAAGAGTTATGATTAGTAACAGATAGGGGGTGAGGATTCATGTTGTGTCATTTTTCTGTAAGCAATTTAATAGAGTAAATGAAATGACCTATTGTAATAATTGATATAGTTTAAGGATTAAATTTAAAGATTTTATAGTTTATGGTAGTTGTTTATAAATTAATAAAATTTAAAAATTTTAAATATACTTTCCTTTCGTTAGCAACTTAAAAAAGAAGGAATTAAATGACTTATTACAATAATTAATATAATTTACAGGTTAAATTAAAAAAAATTATAATTTATTATAGTTATTTACAAATATGCCAAAATTTAAAGAATGTGTAAACACTTTTTCCAATAAATAATAATAAATCAAAATATGTAAAGTTGAAAGTTTTATACCATAAATGAGTCCAACGTATGCATATATCGTATGTAATGTATGCGTGTAGTAGAGTTTTTAACAAATTAATTGTGTAAAATGTTGGAGTGAAGTATAATGAGAACCTAAATTTTTTATAATAAATTTGAAATATTATTATTATTATTATAATTAAATACTTTAATTTTATTGAAAAATATTTTTATTAATAAAAAAATATAAGAATATCTAACTTAACATATGAAAATAATAATTTATGACAAAAAATGGCATATATGATTTTTTTTCTAATTGATATTTATTATTAACATATTTTTCTATTAAATTTAAAGTACTTAATTGGTTAATATAGTCAAATTAAAATCCTTAATTGATAACTTTTAAAATTAAAGTCCTTTTACAACTCTTTTTTTCGTATAAACAACCTTATCAAAATTTACCTATTAAAAATGTCTTAATAAGTAATATGTTTCTCAATTTTGATTTCACATATTATAATTAAAAATCTAAGAAACATAAATATGAACAAAATAATAAATTTTTATAAGGCAATAATAGCGATTGTTTAGTTATACGTTTATTGTAATAACAAAAGAAGTAGCAATTTAGTAAGGATGTAAATGGGTCGATAGTTTATATATCTATATACATATTCATGTACATTCGGGCGTAGTTTTCTCACTCCTATCCATATTCAAATTGATAACTTCTACAGATTCATACTCTAATCAAAATGAATATTAATTAATCATTTTATTATTTTATATAATTTTGTGGGTATGCTTGCAATCAGATAAAGTATGCATAGACCTCATAGCCTTATCCAAATAAAAACTCGTTCTCCATCCATGCAATCATATTCATTCTGGAAAATCTTAATAAGTTGGAGGATTCGATTCTCTCACACACTCTATTTTTTTAATTTTTTTTAAATTATAATAAGAGTCACCTACCTTATTAAATAAAATAAATATTTCAGGTAAATGTATGACCTATACCCAATTTACACATCCTTAGCAATTAGTGACACAAAACGGTCGCTTATTTTAACATGATTCACATCATCTAAAAATATTCTCTCCCTCAACTGAATTAAATGATTTTGATTATATGACAGTTTAAAAGTTTAAATGAGATTTTAGTGACAATTCTTATCAAATGGTTGAATTAAAAGTTCTTATAAGATAAATCAATTTCATAAAATTTCTTACAATTAAAAAATTATTTGATATTTCATCGCATTACTTTATTTTAACGTATAATATGTTTTTAAAATGTAAATAAATTGTCTACTATTAAATTATATAACTATATATGTTCGATTTATTTAAAATTTAATATGCATGATCATTAAGATAATAGCATATGATTCAACGATTGGATTGGTTAAATTCATATTTTACAAAAAATTATTGAGTAGTGTAAACGTGTAAGACTTACACTTGATATAAATACATCCCTACTCATATATGTGTGTGTGGGGGGGGGTAAAAAATTGAATCATTAACATTACATAAAGAATTTGGCTAGTATTAATTGAGCTATAATTTCGTTGACAACCGTTACAGTTATCTAATCACAATAAGATAATATTAATTAATAAATGAAATCTGTATAAAAAAAAACTAATAAATGAAATCGCAAAAATTAAACCTCTCAGCTAATTCAAGTATTCAACTAGTAAGATAATCTGTAGCAACTAGCAAGTGTAAAAATTTAGATTCAATCCCGCTTTCATTTAAAAAATGTAAATTAAAAAAAAGGTGATAATTATCTTTTATTGTATAACACACATTAATAGACAAGAAAAATTCTAATCTCTAAATTAAAAATGTGAATAAAAGATTTGACAGAATTGGGATTGGAAGCCATTAAATGTTACTAGTTCCATTAGTGACAGGAAGACAATCTTCTTTCATAGCGTGAAAGAAGAGTTGGAACCATGTTCCTCAAATGCAAAACTTCTTCATTTTTTAAAATTCTTTCCCTCGTATACTTGATTGAGTTGCCAATTTTGTGGAGGTACATTATCAGACTGCAACATCCTGCCATCACTTGTAGTCACTTGGAATGACAAGGCTTGCCCTTGTAGCCTTTCCCAAGTTTGCCATTTCTGACCCCAGTTCCTTGACATTTGTATCCAATCAGTATTTGAGCCCTTAATTTTCATGTTAACAACTTGCCCATCACCACCGACATTGTACACTAGCACTAGCAACCAATATGGATTCCCATTGAGCTCAAACTTCATCCCACCCTTCCTAAAACACTTCACTCTACGGTACACAACAGGGACAATCCCAGATTTGTATTCTGCAATCTTTAGGAACATTGGCATGGAAAGGTCAAAATGCTTTTGAGGTGGGTTGCACCAAATGTCATGTGTTTTGGTGTAGTTTGGAGGACAGAAATTTGTGGCCGTTACTCGGATTGCACCAGAGCCTTTTATGCACCATGGCGAATTAGCACACATTATCTGGAAGCAAGCACCACATGCTAACCCGTCTTGGAACAGAGCAGAGCTTAGTGCTGTTGTCATGAGGCCATAGCCCTGTTTGAATAGATCTTCATAACCACAAGCTCCCACTAGAAGACAAAACAGGTCATGTCAATTTGTTAGAAGATAACCACGTAACAAATTGTATGTACATCTGGGTGAAAACCAATAAAGGAAGATTCCCAAAATGTTTCAAAAAGGAGATTTGAGTATAAATTAAAAACTGGACTAAGTCTTTTTTAAAAAAAGTAAATAAATAGAGATAGCAGGATAGGAAGTAGACATTGTCCCCTTGTGATGGAGTCCCGAGATTTTTAATGCTGGTTCGGAGATCTCACAAATTGTGGGTATGTTATTGTTGTCAAACCATAAATTTTGATCGTAAAATTCTGCTCCTTTTGTTCTTTAGCAATAGCATAATTGAATAAAGAAACGGAAGAAAATGAGAGTTAAATAAAAGCACATTTAAAATTGTGGTTGGATTAGTGATAATTTTCTAGCTGCAGCAATTACAGAACTAAATAAAATGCAAAAGGGAATGCTTGACAAAATATGGTCACGGTAGCTGCTGAGACTGCAATATCGGAGTTGCAATACTGTGAACTACATTAATTTAAATATACCAATGAAAAATTTTATGTATAAATTATACATAATATTTTTATATATAATCTTTCTAATTCCTCCAAAATGTCATTTTCTTCATTCTCATTTGTCTTAAGAACAAACTCGCACAAGGATTACTCTCGTCTGTCATGGATTAATAATTAATGGTTGGATTTTGTTCAAGCAATACGAGTATCCTTCGTCTTCCCATGCTTTATAATATGCATGCATATATGCAAGAATTGAATCTAAAGCAACCTATTACTCAAAACCATAAAACTAAAATCAAAGTTAAAAGCCATAGTGGTACTTACTCATGGTTTCTCTACCACACATGTCACCATAAAAGGTAGCGTGGGCTACGTTCCAACCACCAAACTACTCAAGCGCACCATTGGCCCCGAAAGCAATGATCATGACCATAACCCAAGCAACCACCCCATGAATGTTAGTCATCGAGACTAGCATTCAGTTCCTTAATGCGTAATGTGAAAATTTGGGGGATGACGTATAATGTATAGGGATTTAAATTTTTTATCCATTTTCTTTGTCTCATTTCTTGTTTTTCTAATTACATGATGGTAATTTAGCACAAAAATGCATCTCTTTCTTAATTGTCAATAATAACTTATCTCTTAGTTGTCAATTATTTTTATTGAATTGTCAACATTTAATTAAAAAAATATGAAAGAGGACAGAAAAGCAAAACTAAAGATTTGACTCCATTATATAAGCCTATATAATCCAATTTAATTAAAATCATAATGGCTCCTAACAATGACATGGCTCACTACCTTTTCAATGAGTTCATTCTATTTTATTATATTATTATGATTGATTATTTGACATATAAAATCATTTATGAGCTTTTACCTAACAGTTTGAATTTTTAAAAGAGTTGGTCTTTGATAATGATAATTTTTATGGGTGCAACTTTTTCATCATATTGAATCATATTTAATGTAGGATCATATGTGAAGGTCATGTTATGAGAGATAAAAATACAAAAGTAAAGTTAATAAACCCGACATAAATATTAATGGGTCGTACCATAATAAAATTTGTGTCTTTTTCTTTTATGACATGACTATTTTATGTTAGTAAATAATATGAGAAGATCAAAATTCTTTAATATAAGGCTTTTGTTAACGAGTACCCTAAAAGCAATGATTAAGGATATTAAAATAAAAAGTATTAAATGAAAAGTAGAATCATTTAATATTATGAGAATTTGATAATCATTTAATATTTTTTTTAAGTAATTAGAAGTATTTATTGAGAGGTATTAAAAGCTTCTTAATCAGTGTCCTAAAGGCACTCATTAATGAGCAACATTTTATCCTTTTATCACATCTTTTCTTATTACTTAAAACAGAAAAATAAAAAAATAAAAGTATTTAATATCTTAAAACCAAAAAAAAACAATTAATACTTACCTCTTTAAGTAATTAGGTGAATAATTTTATATTCTCATAATGAATTAGTCTAATAATCTTTTGAATTACGTAAAGAAGTAAGTATTAAATGATTTTTAGATTTTTAAAATATTAAATGCTTCTACTTTTTCATTAAATATTTTATGTTTTAAATATTTAAGAGGATGTTAGGAGGATATAACATTGCTCTTAATATAATAATCCAATAACTTTCGCCCAGATAAAGTGATAATTGTACTAATATAAGTAAATAACTATAATAATTGCATCATAAACTTGGCTTATTAATATTTTCCTTTGATCTCTATGCAGGAAAAACAAACACTGTATCTGACGATCGAGATAATGTAATAGTGGTGACCGAGAAGGCTGTGTCTAAGTTATTTACCGAAAGGGGTGAAGGTGTTAATAAATCACATACCTAACTACTCTCAAACCATATCAGTTTGGCGATAGTGCTGAGAATGTAGTTTTTGGAATTGGCAAAGTATAAAGTTGAACACTAATGACGAAAATTACTAAATCAGACTAAATTCTATTAAACGAAGCTTTTGAGGAACACACATCTGTATGCTTTGCTATGAGGTCTATATTTTCTCTATTGTTAGGTGCAGTAAAGGTCATTGATTGTTGATTCTGTTTAATCGCAACATCCACTTTTGGAGTATAGGAAATAAAAAGCATTGAAGCCTTGTAAATGGCCTTTAGGTCATGAAACTGAAAGAATTTAAAGGCCATTGAATCAACAACGTCTAAGAAATTATTGACTATTATGTTACGTGGTCTTTTATGGCTTACTTAAATGAATTGGACTTTCTTATATTATACATGTGCTCCATGCACTTGAAGAAGGTGTGGAAAAACACATGAAATATTATTGCATATGAGAATGTATGAAAATTATATGTGTACTGTAATATATTGTGGATAATATTTGAGTAGAGAAAATGTGTTTGAAGAGAATCATATCTCCCTCTTTGTGCATAAGTAGGGAAATGAACAATATAACTATTGAGCTATTGTATCTTAAAAGCAATGCGCCATGACTCATTACACCTTGATACTATTGGAGCTCATGTGGGGGCATGAATTGTCTTAAAAAAAGAGAGATATCTGCACTTCAATCTAGTGTGATGTGCAATATTTAATTGGTATTTTATTTCTATATTTTTTGTGTGCTTTCTTTTTGTCTTGCAGGTTCTAGATTCTAAAAAACTGTCAAGTTAATCATCTACAACTTGATTGCTATTAGGTGAAATTTGTAGATTATCTTGAGTTATATTAAATTGTTCAAGTTTCTCATCATCTTGCTGTAGCATGTATAATATTGAGAATATTTTCTTTTATTAATTTTTACCCTAGGAAACAACATCCACTAATATCATATTACAACTTATAATTACAATTAACTAAGTATAGACACAAGACAAGATAAGAATCAAGTCACGATGATAATAATAGTTGGTTCAGCTACTAAGGATTGAAACACTTCACATGTAAGACTTAGGTTTGATTTTCATTGTTAACAATTTCCTTGGTAGTCGATATGTAAGTACCATTTCGCTAAAACTTGTAACATGCACTGATCTTAGAATGAGATACCCTCCTCTCTTCTTTAACTTTTTATAATGAAAAAACAAAATACAAGCACAATAGTAACAATAAAATTTAAAGTGTTCCTTTAAAATTTGAAATATCACATATTATGCATGATTAATACGAATTTACTATATTTATTTAAGGAAAAAGTCTAATTTATACCCTTCAACTTTGCATGATCTACAATTTAGTTCTCAGACTTTAAAAATGTGCAAGATGGTTCTCAAACTTCCTAACATGATTGAAATGGTCCTCATCTCGTCCAAAATTTGACGAAGATTATCACGTTCGAGGGAAAGTGAGCATGTGCAGACCACATGACCATCATTTACCTCCATCCCACTCTTTGAACCACATGAGGCTGGAAGAGAAGAAGGGGAAAAAGGTCTTTTTTTAAAAGAAACCCATACTTCTTGAAAGAAATCCAAGCAATATTGTCGAAGAAAGATAATGTTTCCTATACGTCAAACACCTCCACCATTAGAATAGAAAAATGAGGGTGTAACATCATTTATCACAGCAAAGGTAACATTTTCATGATCATACGTTTTCACAACCTCCTCACTCTGTCCTCTTTCTAGGGTTTAGACAACTCTAAAAATACATACTTTAGATGGAAGAGATGGAGGAAATCGATGTTCACATGATATACACGTGCTCGCTTTCTCTCCCAAACTCAATTGCATGGTTGTAACGTGACAACTTTCGTCAAATTTTGGATGGATGTTTGAGGACCATTTCACTCACATTGGGAAATTTGAGGACCATCTTTGCATGGTTTTAAAGTTTAAGGGCTAAAGTGCCCATCATGTAAAGTTGAAGGATGTAAACTGCACTTGTGAATATGATTAATCTTTTAAAATATTTGTACTCCATATTTTAGTCCACGAAATAATTAATTTATTGTATAAAGTCCGGTGGTTGTGGACAAAGTTCATACAAGAGTTTAGACTAGGTTAAATTAAATATATGCAAGTTTGGTACCATTACTCCTTTACTTCTCCATCATGTTGAGGCAAATACTTGATTAATGACCAATCAAGCTCGCTTTAAATTGATCTATTATTATCAATGAGTTTATAGCTTAATTAAGTTGGTTTGAGTTTCTAATTCTAATTTCTTATTAGGTTGCTTATTCTCTTCTTACTTAAGAGGCGTTTGATTTAAGTTTAAAAAAAAATATTTATGGGAATAACATACTCAGGAATGATATTCTCATGAATGATATTACTGTGAATTATGATTACTATATTTGTTTGACCAAAAATATTTTTGAGAATGACTTTGACAATGGTATCTGAAGTTGTTAGTCATTATCAATTGTTGCTAGCCAGATTTCGATGATTGACGCAGTAATCGAAGTCGTCAGCCACCGTTAACGGTCATCGGTGGCAAGGGTAGTCGGATTCTAGTGATTGACCGTTGCAGACAGTGGCAGGTGATAGTTGATTGTGGCCACCAATAATGATGTGGCAGTGGTTGGTTGATGACATGATGATATAAGATAGGTATTTTAGACATTTCATATAATAAAAATATTCTCATGTCATGAAAATATATCAAATCCACCTCCCTTATGGAAATGAAAGTGAGAATGTTAGATAAAAATCATTTCGTAAAATCATTTTTGGATGTGAATATTTTTTTAAATCGCGTTCCAAATATGAAAATCTAACATTCTCATATAAAAAATTTTAAAAATAAAAAAACAATCTGTGAATTAAATGCCCTCTAAGTAGTTAAGCTACATATCTATTGTAAAACATAAAAAAAAACAAACAAAAACAAAAATAAAAACTGACTATTATCAAAGTTGGTGCAAATTGAATAATATGGAAATTGGTTTATATGAGAAGTCAAAATTATATTTTATATGCAAGTAATACTAATACCTCAAATTAATTTGCTTTGGCTATGTTGACTCTATTGCTCTTGCATGGAAAGAAGTAAGGAGAATGACCTTTACATTCAGTTTGGGAAAAATAATTATTTATTCGTTCGTTTTGAAAAATTAACTAAGTATTCAACTACATTAAACAATAATTTACATACAGTTAACCACATATCAAGTATCAAAATAAAGATAAGTTATTGGTTAACCATATTAGTTAATGTGAAATTATTTTCTCCAAGATAAATGTAAGAGTCATTCTCCTAATTAGAAATATAAAACAGCAAGGGAAGAGCCTAACATGACTTGAGCTTATAAGCATGCCTCAAAAAGTACTATATGAATATCCTTCATATTGAAACAACTAAAAAATTATATCATTAATTGAGTCATAAAACTTGTGTGATCCACGTAATAAATTACTTTGGGTAAAAGCAAACACAACTTAATTTGTATAAAGGTTACTCAATCTTTGTATTAAATCAATGACGGCACACCAGGTGGACAAAGTTAGGTATTGTACAAGAATTTACGCAACAATTTAAATTTTACTTATTGTTACTTTAAGCTTACATCGGGAAAATTTTAAAATTTGATGTAACTGGAAACAAAAAATGATAATATATTATATTGTGCTTTTTTCCAATACAACAAATTGGGCTGATGTCGTTCCTCAATGCTTAGTATGAAAATCTGGCTAATGGCCCATTAATATATGGGCCAATATAATAAAATTTAAGTAAAATCATAATGGCTATTAACAATGACATGGCTCACTACTTTTAAATGTGTCCTATCCCTTATTTTATATTAATATGGTAATTTTTTATGTTGCAACTATTACATTGTTGCATTGGATTCAGTCTCAAATCAGATTTTTTTTTATCAATGGGAAACAAGAGAAGTAAAAGACAAAAAATTAAACTCTCAACCTGGCCAGCAACATTTTCCAAAGAGATTAAATAAATAGGTAGAGGGCAACTCTTCCCGAGCTTAAACAAAAAATCTTCAGCAGTTTCTTTTTTTGTCAACTAGTTTGTGCACTCGTTACCTTTTCTAAACACATAGTTGAAAGAAAGTTGTCAAGGGAGATTAATAAAGAAACTAATATAATTCACTAGGAGTGTCAGAAGATGAAGAAGATAAATCCCCTACTGAATTAAAAAAATTATAAATTTTGAGTCTGATTTACATACTAATAAATTATAACTTTTCTGTCAAGCAAGCTTGAGAGAACAATAAAGAGAAATTTGAAGTGACAATTATTTAATACAATAAAATGCTTATTAAATTGTCTAGTAATTATTTAATTTAATAGCCCAATGACTAAGTAATAATGGTTACCAGTACAATTAAATTAGTAATTACATTATTATAGACTTGGCTTACTAGTATTCTCTATGCAGGAAAAGTAAACAATGTATGTGTCAAAGTAATGTAACGGTGGTTATTCATAAGGCCTCTAGGTCACTTAGCAAAAGGGGTGAAGGCGTTAAATAACGTAACTGCCCTCAAGCCAGATCAATTTGGAGATGGTGCTCTGAATGCGGTTTCTGGCAATTGGCAAAGTACAAAGTTGCAACCTGCAACACTGAAAATGAAGACTATATGCTGTTAGAGAAAGCTTATGAGGATGATACGTACTATGCTTTCGAAGTCTATATTTTTTGTATTGTTATGTCCTGTGCAGGTCATTGATTGACACCTATCGTTGATTCTAAATAAAGACAACGACCGTTAAAATCATTTAAGTTGTGTTTTAAATTAATTAAAAATAAAATTGATTTAATTTGAATTGAATTGAATTAAATTAGTTTCATGTAAGAATTTAATTTTATGTTTAAAATTTATTATAAAAAATTAGATTTAAATTAATTTTTAAATCAATTCTTATATTTGAACTCATTAAAAAAATTGATTTTATTTTATTTTATTATTTTACTTTTTTAATATTATATTATTGTAAATAATATTATTAAGTTAGTGAGATAAAATCAAAAAGTTAGTTAATAGTAAAATAATCAATTTAAATAATTAAATTAAAAATCAATTCAAATTCACTTAAATACAACCAAACTTGTTTTATTATCCTATGCAATTCACGAATTTGTTAAATTAGATGTGTATAGACTTTTAAATAATAATGTGTTATTTATTGTAATACTTGTTACATAAGTTTCTTTATAAGATTTATATAAAAAATAGTTCAATCACTTATTAAATTAAATATTAACAAAATTTTACATTCAAAAGTATATTTAAGAAGATCTAAACAAATTTACAATTTGAAGGTATTATTCATATTATGTTTTTAAAAAAATTGTGGATAATTCATTTAAAAATTAAGAAATTATTTACTCTAGTTACATGTCATTTAGATAAATTAATTTTGCTTTTTAGAAAATTATGCAATTATAATTTATAATCGTTCTTATGTTAAAATGGATACTAAGATTGCTTAAAAATTCTACACAAAAAATAATTTTTCAAATGGTAGGATAATGAGAGAGGCATATTAAGAATCAATTAGTTATTATTTAAATTTTAAGATAAAAATAAGATTTAAAATTTTATTTCATTACTTATCAAAGGAATAAGATAAATTATTAACTAAACAAAATCAAATCAAATTAATTATTTATTATAACTAAAAAATCAATATAAAAATAATTTAAAATTTTAGCATCAAATGAATTTAGAGAGAAAAAACACATATATGAATAACACGAGACATTTGTCCAAATTTCATAAACTGTTTTTTATATAATAACTAATTTTATTTCCTGTGCTATGCACATGTTGTTAAATTAGATGCGTATAGACTTTTAAATAATAATGCATTATTTGTTGTAATACTATTTACATAAGTTTCTTTATAATATTTATATAGAAAATAGTTCAATCACTTCCAAAACTAATTATATCATAAGAAAATCATAAAACTCATAAAAATTAACTTCAGCATGAAATAATTAACATATCTAGCGTCTCTTAATTTTTTTTTTTAAAAATGAAGTAATAACTATAAAAATATTCTTCACGTGAAGTATTTAATTGCTAGTCTCCAACGATGTCAAACAACTTTACAATATTTGGCCACACACAATGATTCTAAAATATTTTAATATAAGAGGGCCAATTAGAATCATTCAGTTTGTAACTAAATACATTTTTAACTCTTTAATTAATATGTTAAGTAAAAAAAATGTGAATGATATAACTATACAAAAGAAGTTTATAACCTTTAAAATTCACCAATAAGACTATAGAACTATAAAAAATTTACTTTATGCTTTCATATTTTCTGATCATTATTGGCATTGACCTCATTAACAAAATCATACTTGGCAACTATTGCAGCACTAAAATGAACAAAAAATTAAATTCAGTCAGTCACACTGAATAAAAAAATAAAATAAAAAACCTAAAACATTGTATAGAACTCGTGAGTAGGAAAAAAAGGAAAGTACATAAGAAGGATAACGAATCCTCCTAGGCAGAAAAAAGAAAGTACAATAAGATTAAAAAAATATGCAGCATAGCAGCTCGATCTCTATACAAGTCAGAAAAGGCAACCTCATAAAACAACCAGTAGCAGAACAGCACAGATATACAAAATCCTATCCAATAATTAGTTGAGGGGGCATTGAGACACCTTGAAAATGCGAGCATCCCTTTCCAACCAAATGCACTAAAGAATTGCATCTGTTAATAAGCATAGTGCCACAAACAAAATTTAACAAGCACCACAAACAAATTGTTCCTTAAGAAAGTGGACACCTTACAGTGTAACAAGTGTCCAGTTGTTTCTGAACTACAGAGTCTGTTATAAAGTTGCTGATATTCTTGGCCCGACATGTGAACCGACCAGAAAACTCAGCAGTGCGGCCCGACAAGGATTTTTCACAGAGCTTGTTGAGGAAGCAAAAGGACCGGGACTAGGAGATTTATATCCCTTTTCACTGGTCTTGAGAACATCCGACTCAACATCAACCAATAAAGTAAACAAGAAAGGGGATAACAGATCCTCTTGTCTTAGACCACGCTGCCATTTACACCAAGACTCAGGTTTCCAATTCGCAATAGAAGAAAATTGCTCGATCACTAACATGATTATTGTTTTATTAGGCTCGCACACAGAGAGAGAGAGAGAATACTGTGCATATAATCCAAAAACCAAATCAACAAATAACGAGCAGGAGTCATATTCCACAAAAAGAGAAAAATATCAACAAATAAGAACCAGTTTCGTTCAAAGGCTCCAAAGCAAGATTGAAGGTATAGCAGCACCTTTTTTTCTGTCTCAAGTTTAAGACGTGGACTCTGCTGCTTGTTTAAATCCCAAATAAACAAATAAATATGTTCACATAAAACAGACATAGCTAGTTTGAGTTTTATTTGGCTACATATGTTCCAACAGGGAAGAAAAACAACTAAAAAGCAAAAGAACCAGCCATTCAAAGTCTGATTTAATATGACAACTGCAACTTTTGAATCAACCTATTGGAAAATTTGGCAGACGATCATATAGTAGAAAGGATTTGCCTCTCATGCCCCCTGCCTAAAGATTTGCATATAATATAAACAATTCACACATATCGGTGAGTATATATGTGACTTATATTAGCATGAAATTATATAATTTAAATCATATAATCAATGACCTGCAATTAATTATAGATTCAGGAACTTTCTATGTAAAAACACTTATCAATGAGCAGAAACTTTCTAGATTCTGGAAATCAGTATGTGAAAATATCATGCAGAATCCTTTTATGTACAATCCTATATAGAAAATAAGAACTCTCTACAACTCAAACAACTACTGTTTTTGCGCAACAAACATCATGCAGAATCCTTTTATTTGGAAATAAGATGTAGGAAAAAAATGTGCAGGATTTTGTTTATGCAGAAGCAGTATGCAGGAAAATTTAACACAGTAATTGTATCAATTTAGCAGATTTGTAATTACTGAATCTAACAAGAGAAAAAAAATGGTTTCATATTAATGTTAACAGTTGCATTATCCATTGCTTACATGACAACCAAAGACGATAGCCTAACTATCTCCTTGTTGATGTGAAGTCTCTCTCAAGTTAGAACCCCAAAAAGGACAATGCCATCGAGTATGACCTTCACTCCTACATAATCCACACCTTTTCAGTGGGGCTTAATCTATAAGATCCATCTCATTACGGATGCAGATTCATTTTGGACGATCACTGGGGTCTCTCCGCATTGTAGGATCATGACACACGATCGGACCATGATGCTTAGGCCAGTAAAATTCATTTCTAATTGGATTGAACTCCAGCTCATAAACTTTAAAGATGGTGTCCAATCTATAAATATTGTCCACATATTGAAAGCAATCTACATGCACATGGGCACACAAAGCAATTACATGTGAGCAAGGGAACTTAAGTGATTGAAATTTCCCACAATCACACCATCTCTCAACAAGGTTTACTTTATACGTCATTGCAGGAGGCCCTTCCTGTGGGTCAATTGACTCCTTGACTATATGTGTAGAATTTGAACTTGTACAATCATGAACAAAGTGGGAGTTTGCTTTTCTTCTATTCTCTTGCATGGTCTTCATAAAGTCTTCACAATATGTATGACCAGCCTCCATCATTCTCAATTGCTTGGACCCCATGGGAACATATATATCAACCAACTTGTAAAATGTGGACTCCACCAAAGCAGTAATGGGCAGGTAACACGTTCCCTTTAGCATTGAATTAATACACTCAGCTAGGTTGGTTGTCATATGCCCGTAACGTCTTCCTTCATCAAATGCTTGACTCCACTTTTCCTTAGGGATTTCATCAAGCCATTTTGCAACATCCTCATTTTGCATTCGGAGATTCTGATAGTACCTTTCAAATTGCGGACGCCTCAACTCATATCCTGATAAACATAAATATTTCAATAGTATCATTGTTATTTAACTAATATTGACAAAAACAAGACATGAAAATTTTGACTATGATTAGAGTACTTACCCATGTTAACAATTTGCTCCCTGATGTCCTTGTTGTTAAACTTTCTCATAAAATTAGTAGCAATATGACGAATGCAGTACAATGGATATGCATCTGGAGGTAGCCACCCACTCCCTGGATGTCTTAAAGCACTTTCTATGGCTTCATGTCTGTCAGAGATCAAGCATATGCCATTCTGAGGTGTCACATGTCTACGCAAGTTAGTGAGAAAAAATGACCAAGCTTCCTTTGTCTTACCCTCCACAATGGCAAAAGCAATTGGTATGATATTTCTATTTCCATCCTGAGCAATAGCCAACAACAATGTCCCTTTGTATTCCCCATGTAGTAATGTACTGTCTATTTGAACAAGTGGTTTACAATAACGAAACCCATCAATGCATGGCTTGAATGTCCAAAACAAGCGATGAAAGATTCGACTACCCTCTATCACTTGGTTTCCTACATAAGCAGGACGTGTTTGCAAGTCCACAATTGTACCAGGATTGTAGTGTTGCAGTGCACCCAACCATTTAGGCAAGTCATTATATGATTCCTCCCAGTCTCCAAACACTTCAACAATTGCCATTTGCTTTGCTTTCCATGCTTTCCTATATGAGGTTTGGCACCCAAACTTATTTTGTATCTCAGCGATTATCATTGAAATGGCAATGCAAGGATCTGCTTGGACCAAAGTTTGAATGCATGCACAAATCTAACTTGCAATGATCCTGAGAATCCATTGCAGATGTGCATGTATGAGATCCATTGTACTTTCTAATCTCCCATATCTGCTTCTTCTTCATAAAAGTTGCTCTTATGCTCCAATTGCACCCTTGCCCATACATCTTACACCTACCATGATACGTGGTTGGCCCAGACTGTATGACTTTGTAATTTTTTGACCTACGTATGTGGTAGTTCTTAATAGCTAAGATCACAGCCAACTTGGTATGAAACTGCATCCCAACACATAGATCACTAATTGCATCCCAACTCACTGGGTTAACTGATATTGCATATTCAGGGAAGTCTGCATACATTGCCTCATTATTGATGGTATACATAAAGCAAGATGGTTGACGGCGCTTGCGTTTCGCCCTAATTTCAAAAGTAGGATGATCAATGCTACTTGTTTCACGAGTTGGTGGGTCCACAATATTGACATTATCAAGGTCATTACTATCGCAATCATCCCTGCCATCATTATATCGTAGTTCAATCCCATCCTCATCTTCACTAAAGTCTCCAACATATTCCCTAGGAGTATCAGATGCACATGACAATTGTGTAGCAATAGAACATGAAGTTGGTACATTAGAAGGGCCACATTCCTGATGTTGTTTATTATGATTAATATCCTCTACCTCAGCATATAACTCAATTACATGAATATTAGGATATTTTTCATGAGTATCAAGCATACACTTCACATCATCATCATCATGAAGTTTGAAAGTTCTATACTTAATTTGATGACCACCAGATATAGGAATTCTATATTTAACATCAGTCACTCTTTGTCTTCCTCCAAAATCAAGTTTTGCTTGTATCTTTGCTTTTAAACCCTCTAAAGTAATGTTTCTATGCACAGGAATGATTCTTGGGTCATCACACTCAAAGTTGACTCCTTCATCACTTCTAATGATTTGGCCATTATAATAAACCAATGCCACCAATCTCTTGCTCATTGTGCTTAATAGAACTGCAGATTAATATTATTTGATATCAACTATTATCAAAATTATTTTAAATATAGTTAACACACAAAAATCAAACAAATTATAGTAAACTATTTACAAAAATTTAAAGTAGAGCTACAAGGTACCTCTAGGCTCTAGTTACTGAATAGCCGTCCAGTGTTTTAGACTTCTACTTAAACTACTACATCCACACTGAGTTTTTCCTCAATCTAAAATCAACAGAGAAACAGAGAATGTGAGAGACGACCATTTTTCTATATATATATATATATTAAAAAAAAACATAGGTAAGAAGTTTTGAGAAAAATATTTTTGAAAACCCTAAAATAATTAAAAATCCCTGACAAAAGTCTCCTTCAACAAGCGACTTTGACAATGAAAAAAAAAATGAGCATTTTGGTAAATAACTTTAAAGTGTTAGTCTTCAGAAGTTGAATGCAGAAGTCGAGATATACACACCCATAAAGAGAAATGCACGAGAACGATAGAGAAGAGAGCTAAATAAATGGTCCAAAGAAGCACCTGATTCGTCAAAACCGTCTCAATGTGGGTCAATCAGAAAGAAAAGAGCGAAGCAAGTGAGTCAGTGAGACTCTCAACAGTTCAGTAGAGAATAGCAGAGTGAGATAGGGTTCAGTTCAATTCAATTCAATCTGGTCCCGCTTTGGAAACTTTGGCTTTTCTAATAGTAAGGCATTTTCGTAATTTAAAAAAATAAGCTTGGGGGGTTAATAGTCATTTCATCATTCCTGCATCTTTTGATGGAATAGGCCAGGCCAAGCCCAAGCACTTCCACAGACTCTTCATATAGTCACTGCACTTGAATGAAGGGCAAACCAAGCTCAGCAATGCTCAACAATGGAAACCCTAGATTCAGCAACATCATCTCCTTCAAGAACCATCGATTCTAAGCCTCAATGCTCAAACTCGAGCTCATCTCCACTACCTTCATCGGTGGCCAGGCTATGGAGGCCAGCCGCGCAACGGAATCTTAGGAACCAGTGGTCCAAATTTGCGTCTTACAAGGATAAATGGTCCTCTATTTCTTCCGCCGCAAGATCTCACGCAACTGCTATTGTCAACTCTCATCTCTCCCAAAGGTAACTGATCGGTGAACAACGGAACCTTGTTGCTCAGAATTATGAAAATCTTATTTATTGGATGTTTCAATGATCGATTTAGATGTTATGCATATGCATTACTCTCTTTTAGTTAATCGCGTTAAATCTTTGCTCCACTTTAATCCTTTAGATAGGAGAAAAATGTCACCATCGAGTTGCTTTTCGAATTTGAATGGAGGGAACTGATCGCGTGTTTACTATTTACGAGTTGTTTTATTATGTGGTTATAATATTGGTTTGCATGTAAGGTGCTTGTGGTTATGCTGTTGTTGTTTCGCAATTGATGTAGGTACATGCCTAATATGGAGTTAGGTGTTTTGAGCGATATGCCTCATATAAGAAAGAGAGCTTCTGTGAAACTATTTAAGCAGCAGGTATTATCGTTTTTTGTATTGCTTGTATTTGCATTTCAACTTTGGCATATCTGGCTCAACAGTCATATTTACATTTAGGATTCATTTATGTGAAATTTTTGCATTTAGCTTTTTGTGGTGTTAGCTTTTAAGCGATTCTGAATATCTCTCAACAACGTCAAATTGCATTTCATTTTATTAGGAACAAAAAAAACCGTTTGCACCTGGGTTTAGCGCAAGTTGTCGGGTGGCTGGGGTTTGGGTAGAGCTGTAGAGGTTACAGGTTTAATTTCTGATGTACCAAACAAAATGAAAGATACATTTGCACCAGAGTGCAAAGCAATTTGAATTTGTATTTAATTGTATATTTCCCTGCCACCCGCTCATCTTTAGGTGCCTACAGCTTACCCACCCTTGGAGAGAAAAAAAATATCTACTGTACTGACTGCCAGGAGATTGGTCGTATTGTCTTTTGCAGAGTATGGTTTTGACCAGAATGGGTGGGATGCTAACCTAGTTATTATTGCAACTCATGTAAGCCCCTGGAAGTTTATTTCTTAGGGATATGATCCTTTTAGACCATCTGTTTATTTGAGTTTGAGTGAAGGTTCTTATATCAGGTTTTGTGAGGATATTTGGGTAGGAAATATTCCTTTCTTAGAGGCTTTCCCATTGCACATCTCTAACGTCTTTCTTTTCTAGAAAGTTTTCCTATACATAACTTCTATCATATTAAGGGTTTGATTTTTCTGGAACCTAACAATAGAGAGTGATGAACTAGAGTCCTTTCTGCTTTCACTTGATTCTTCTCATATTTCCTCTGACCTGGATTGGAGAATTTGGATTCCTGATTCTTCTGATGTGTTTTTCTGTTAGTTTCTTACTCATTCTCCTTAAGGGAGACGTTCTTTCTTGACAAGCCCTTTTTGAATTGGAAGTCGAAAACACCCTAAGGTCAAGTCTTTTGTTTGGACAGCAGTACTTTATAGGATTAGTACAAGTGAAATGTTATGAATTTGCAAACCACACATAACTGTCTCTCCTAATGTATGTAATGTGCCTGCTCTAGTTTGTAAGCAGTAGCTCATTTATCTTTACATTGTTGGACAGCATTTTCTAATGGAATAATCGTTTGGAGTTCTCGGTGAACACTGGTTGTGCCCTTTCACTTTGGAGCTTTTTTTCACAATACAGTTCAAAGGCTTTGGCAGGAATAAGGAGGCCAAAATTTTGTGGAAGTATGCTATTTATACAATTCTCAGGTGCATTTGGTAGGAACAAAATGCTAGCATTCTCAAGGGAGTCTCTTTGCCCTTAGATATTTTATGGAATGAGATTGTGTTTATGGCCTCTTTCTAATGCTTTGCTCTCTTTGGCACTTCGTTTTCTTTTGGTTTTTCTGTTTAGGAAGATATCTTATCCTCCCTTTAGTTGTATTATAATTTTCTCTCTGGTAAAAACTCTTCTTTTATTGAAAAAGATAAACCTTAAAATATATCACATTGTTTTAATATCTACTGCTGTACGTATTGTGCCTGTTTCAGGAACTTCAGAGGAGCAAATTATTATCGTCATATAAGGATATGGTATATGTTATATCCTTCTTGTTTTATTTTGAATTGGAACTAATGATATATTTTTACTTGCAAAGTAATGTAATGAACAAACAATATGGCATGTATTTTACCGCTTAAGCTGCTCGTCAGAAAACTCACAAGTGTTGTTGATGACATATAATATTATTTTCAATTACTTCCAAAATTTTGTTCAATGAAGAGGAAAAAGGAAATAAAAGAAAAACACAGAGTTCAACTGGAAATAAGCCCTTTCAGTGATAGCAAGAGACTTGGTTTGTTTTTGAATACTCAGGTTGATCGATGAACTGAACCACTTCTGTATGAAAATTTCATTCTGCTCTTTGAAATATTAAAACTGAAATGAAAGAAAAAAGAAAACAGTAAAAAATACTGAATGAATTCAACAAGGGATGGGCTGCTGGATGCTGAACACAGAACATGGTCAGCACCCTCAAGTTTATAACATTTTATAGACATTTATGCCCAATTTGTTTAAAACTACCCATGTGATACTGATCTGATGTGTTCCCCCTCTTTTCTTCTCCCCTGTAGTTACTAACTTCCTGTCTTTTATTACCTTTACTATTTTCCTCAGCTGATTATTGCCTGTACTATATTACTTGCTTTATTGCTTGTATAGTATTTTTTTCTTTAAATGTTTGCACTATTCAATTTCAATTACTTGAACCTTCATAAGTTTAGTTTTTTAGCAAAAAGATTAGGTTTTGTTGTTTTCGCATTGACTACTACAATCTACTTGATACTCGTTTTAAGACTATATACATATATATATATTGATAGAAGGGATTCATACCTATTTTGACAAGCTGCTATGACATTAAAAAACTTGACTGATTTTGGACATGTAATGGCTAAGTGGAAGTAATCGTTACATTGTATTTTCATCAATATGGCAAGACTATTTTTAGGCACTTATGTTTTATGTCTTATTATTACTTTATAATAGGAGGTATCCTCTACTTAAAAGAATGTAAATGCTTCAGTGAGTGACTCTTGAAAGAAGTAAAACGGGGGGAAATCATACAAGTGACAACAATTAGGAATTTATAATCAATGTTATTCTTTCATATTTTACTATTCAGTTGTTTCTAAAAATGGGTACGAGTTTCTAAATTATTGCTAGTAATCTTCCTCAATGACATACAAAAGCCAAGTGCCCCTTTAATTACTAGTTCATGGAAATTTGCAATCTAAAAATAAGTATTTCTGGAAAATTTAGTTGTCACATACTCAGCTATCACAGGCAATTGCATGCTGAATGATACTGGGTGTATTTATGTGTTTGTTTTAATTTTCATGTAACTTCAGGTGGATGTTGTAAGTGACATGATCAATGCTAGCAGATCATTGAGGTGTTTTTCCAGAGGAGCAAACAATAGTCCCCTATTACAGTTTTCTAATTATTCTGAAGACAAGAGTGACTCTGGAGATGGTGGTGGAATTCCAGTATTTGCATTTTTGTCAATCTCTTCACATGGTATGACAGTATTTGCAAGTTAATATCCTGCATCATCCATTTATACAGTTGTGCAGTTCTTCAGATGTTTTGCTAACTTTCCTTTTTTTTCAGTTTTGTTTATGCATATGTTTTCTCCTAATGAAGTGACATTTTAAATCTAGCTGGGAATAGGTACATTTATAAATCTTTTAATCCTTCGGAAGAACTATTATTTTCTTTCTCAATATTATATAGTTACTACAGATTGAGTTTATGGAAAAATTTCAACGCTGAGACTGTATTTCATTATTTCACTTTTTCTCCCTTTAAGGTGGGCAAAGATTGTAATATCATCCCAATTAAGAAAAAGAGAAATTCACAGAAAACATGCTTGTTTTTGACATAGTTATCAGTTCTTAAATGTACTATGCATGATTAGACAATCATTTGAGGGTTTAAGGTTTAGCTAACCTAAATATAGTAGAATGTTTTATAAAAAATAAAAAAAAGCATATATATAGTAGAATGTTGGAACTGTTGTAGAGAATGCAAGGATATATAAGAGAAGTATAAATGAATATGAAAAAACACTTGAAATCATGATTAGAAGTTCCTGTAGAGGAGTTATGCTAAATCTGAGAATAATTTTTGAATGATCAGATAAACAAAGTTTCTTCCACTTACAAATCAATATCATCTTTAACTTCATTTCCATCTAACAGAAAACATGGGGGAAACAAGAGTGCAATAGCAATATATTATCTGACATATTAGTTTCATGCAATTTACTGTAAAATTACAAGTGTTGAAATCTCTCAGAGAAATTGGCTGAGGAGCTGGTTCAGATGTTTATCTTGGAACTGTGTGTGAAGGTGAATTGCAACTTCTGTAATTGTTATGATTTTTTCCATGTTACATTTGATTCCTGATTTTCTGCTTTGTTTTGGTTTTGTTATTACGGCACTTATTTCAAACGGGCAGCGGTTACTTGTTCTTGAATTTATGTCCATTGGTTACGACACTTCACAAGTAAACCAGTTGAATTGGTCAGCTGAGCTTTATGCTGGTGAATTCAATCATTTGAGTGACTGCAATCTGTACTGTGAGGAGGCTTGTGGGCCCGTTCCACCAAGATTGAGGGATGTGAAATCGGACATGGTTGCTTTAAGATTTGACAACCAACCCAACCCTGAGGTTTTACAGGTATTGTATTTAATTGTGAAGTGTCTATACTTAAGGTTTAAGACTAATATTATATCACTTCATTTAAGTTGAGTACTTTGATTGTCATTTTCTTAGACTTCCAATTATAGCATTTTATGACATCTTAAAAATATAAGATTGATATCATGTTAGCTATCGATTTAACACTCCAAAGCTACACTAGGATGTCAAAAAATTTAAATTTTTTTTTCATCTCATAATTCTTAGTTTAGCCTGATTTTAGTTGCCTCAAAATGTTTTGTTTTTTGGCACCTTTTTAAGGCGTGGAAGAATAACTTTCTCAGGCATCTGCAAATTGCATGGACTGAACGTATTTTTTTTGTAAGCTAACATGATAGAGTCTGTTGCTGGATCTTATTGCTTCCCATACACTCTGTGTAAGGGTTGATTCATAGTCACTTGTTTTGGATTCCCTTCCTCTCTTCCTCATAAAAGAATAAATATAAAGGACAGTGACTACATTTTAATTAGTAGAAAGAAATGGGAAATTAATTTATGCAATTACTGATATTTGTTTTGTGATTTTGTGAAAAACATTAATTTTGGCAAGCAAGTTTGAAAGGGGTTCACATAGGGATACTGTGGGAATTGTCACTTTTACCCCTACGTATAAACCTTTGAACAGAACACTTTGTCTAGTTTCACAACGAGTATTGTACATATGTAATTTATAATTTCCTTTCTGTCACGAGATTATCTGAATTTGATGTGCATCACAGGTTTATTTAACAACATGGCTTGCAGAGGTGAACATAGACGCATTCAGGTAGGATTGGAGCGAAATTCAGAGTATAAATTTATAGAAATGTGTGTTCAGTGTCTATATAAATCTTTGATCTCTAAAATGCATCTTCATCTCCCCCACCCTTTCCTCCCCTCTCTTATTCACAGGGTGAATGAGATATTTACGGTTGTTGGGGAGGAAATGCATGTTAGCATATGTTAAGCTGCTGTCCTGGGTAAAGACAAGTTAGTAAAAGCTTCCATGGATCACAATTGAAGTCTCAGTATTGCATGAAGCGCATGTTTATTGAGTCAGACAGAGTGGTTAGACCTTGAGCAATCTTAAGACATTGTGAAGTTTGACTATATGAGAAATGCAGAGAACTAACTTAAACTAACCAATGGTGAGAGATGTTTATTGCTTGCTGTTGCAGTAAAAAGCTATAACGAAGACATGGAGTTGGGTAGTTTTAGTCTCATGTCAGTAACAAATTGCGGACGGAGGACAACAGAGGATCTTCATATGCTGTTGAAATTCGTTCAAAGGCTAAGCCTAGCAAAATGGCGTGTCTACATTGGATGGATGATATGCTCAACCATATTGCAAATATGCAGGAGGTACTGAACTATTTTTCTGTGGGTGTTCTTTTTTTTTTCTGTTTTGACCTTTAGGAAGGATTTATACCATTTGTTTTAAAAATCGGACTGTGCTTTCTGGTCTGACTAGTAACTAGATCAGCCAAAGATCAGCCATTAGACTGCTTTCATTGTCAAATCGGAATGAACCAATGAGAATCAATGGAATCAAAACCAGTGAAAGGTTTTTTGGGCTTAATTTTTACCCAATATTTGGGTTTGCATTATGGGCTGGATTAATTGAAACCCAATAAATTCAGTGGTCCGAAAGCTATCATTAAAAAGAAAAAAGATATCGATGTAAATGAAAAATTTGTCAAAAATTAGTTTGCCGTATGTGATATTTGATGTTAATTGGTTTAATTAATTATTTGTTTATTTTCATATATCTATTTTGGCCGCCACTATTTGTTTATTGTATTATAGTGGTAAAATGGTGACAGTATTGATGGTTGTTGCTTTCTTAATACCATCTTTAATGATCCTATTCGTCGATATTGATTAAATCCAAATTCTCCATATCGAATGCTTCCTACGAAAAAAGATGTGAGATGTGACAGCAAATATTAAATTTCCTTTTCAACGCTTTTTACTATCATGATTCTCAGGGCTTTTTTTGTGGTTTTTCCCTTTTCGAGGCGTCTTTCTGTTGATGCGTGCAAGTACAACAAAAAAGCTAAAGACCTGTTGCTATTTTATTTCTGTGGTCAAGGACGAATGAATGTTGTCGACATCAACGCCATTATTTTAAACTGTAGTTGTCTGACAGAGATATGCTGATGTATGCTCGTTGGGCTTGATATACATTGGCTACGAAACAATCTTTGTAACACAAGGGACCACGAGTATCGGTGAGAAGATTGTCATGTTACCACTAGCAGGACGGATATCATCATCACGTGTCTAGGGCAATTACTGCAATCTTAAAAGGCTTCCACGGAAAGTGCACTTGTGCTGTTAATTTTACCACAACAAATGTGGAGGCAGTGACCAGGAAGTGAAGGGGACCAAATACGTTTATCGTATTCGTTAAAAACTATAAATTCATCGGCCATATTTGAAGCTTTTAAAGTATCGGGGATGAAATAACCACAGCCAGCTATCTACTGCTACCGCCCCAGTAATCGGTCTTGTAAACAGATACTAATGCCACTAAATTATCAACACCTATTATCTCAACACCTTGAGCATTTCAAGTTGGTCAAAGACCATTTCCCCACGACAATCGCTAGTGGCCGTATAAATAATGGTAAACCTAAACATCGCTTTCAGAACGTAAGGGAAAATCTCGACATTTTATAGTGTATTACTGTTCCTTAGTTTAAAATAATACACTTACGAGTGCTTTGCATACAATATTCTGGTACAAATTCAAGCAGCAATTAAAACAAGAAATGTTAGATTTTAAGTGAATTTGGGGCAAACCACAAACAGATATGGTATAGCCGTTACTCAATAAGAGGCAATTCGCGATCTGAACCTGTTTATATTTGAATTCCAGGAACCCACGCATGACAACTTTCGAAAATTAAGAAACCAACAATACAGTGAAAAATTATCCTTCACTAGTCCCGAGCATAGTTCCCCATGTAAACATTCACAACATAAAATATTATTCAAAATTCAAAAACTTCCCAGCCTTTATGAAGTAAGTTTTTAATTGATATCCCATGACTAAATTAACATCTACGAGACAAATTTCTGTCACTGAAGACATCTGCTAAGCTAAACTATATTAACTACCAATTTATCCCGGAGACTGAAAGCAACAAGAATTAGTATTGACTGGAGATTTTATAATATTAATAACTACAGTTTGATGTATAATAGACTGTCAACACTATTTAAATGCCAAAAGTAAACTACGAATGACCCCTAGAGGCTTACACTTACTGATGGTTGTTTCTTCACATCCTCCACCAAAGTGCAGGATATGCTAGGGCCGAGGGCTTAGACAAGCCCAAGAGCAGTATGGACTACACAGAAAAAAAATACAGGAAAATAATTTGAAATTGAGAAAAAAGAAATGATTTGAGTGAAGCAGCTTATGCTAATTAATCAGACAAAACCGAGCCAAATGGTATGGTTAAAACTAAGTAGACTGCACATATTACTATATATACAAAAGGCTTGGAACCTGAAAATCAAAAGTAAAAGATAACTAGATTGCAAAGATCTAGACAACATACATACATATATAGATTGCAAAGATCTAACAGCCTCCATTGGTTGAGGCAATCTAGTACCATTCTTCTCCTACATTGCCAGTTGTATGGTTCTATGGCGATGAAGTGCAATAATATAAGTTGAAAGAAAAGAACCAGAAACAGGAGGTTGTGGAGACAACTGACCAAGAAAGATGGAAAAATGAATTAATTAATTATCAAAGTGAAAGACATTGTACCCTGTCTGGGAGATTTCTAGGCATTGGAACTGCAGTAACATATTTCTGGGGGCATGATTTCTGAGCATTTGCAGTTGCATCAGATGATGATGAGGTCTCTGTCCCATCATTTTGCCCCCGTCCATGGAACTTGGCAAATCGATTGATGACAGAAAATCTTTCTAAATCCTGACATTCCACTCTTAAGTCCAAAATTGAGGCTCTGCTATCCAATCTGCAACATCAAGATGAAAAATGGCAGAAAAATAAGACGAGTACAACAAAAATTGTAGCTATCATGTAAAGATAAATGAAAGCAATGGGATGAAATAGTAACCTAATGACAGTAGCAGTAGTAGGCAACCGAAATAAAGAGGAAAACACAAAGGCCAATGTCTCCACATGCCCTGTATAAGAGCTATGGGATATTGCAAATACTATCATTACCATGTAAAATTAAATTATTACAGGTAAACCGAAAAAAGGCAGCATACTACTATTTCAAAAATTTTGAGCAAATTCATTATCAGTCACAATAAGCATCAATATACCCTTTTCCATTTCAACAAATCAGTATGAATGAGTTATCTTTTTCAATTCATTGATCAGACTTCACCACATCTTCAAGTCTTTTTAATCATCCATCTCACTTCAGTGCTTGAAAAGAGCTACAAGTTAGTAACCAAAAGCAGAAAACTTCTTCCATTGTAAACACTTCTTGATTCTATCCAAACAAGTAGAACACGAGGTCCAACCTAAATCTTCTAGAGAAACCACTTATACCAGCAAGGTCTGTATCTCTATCTCATGAGCAATTGAGCCCATTCTATGGAGCAAAAAGAAAGTAAACCAATCAAAGATAACGCCATATTTTGATTTCATCTTGCCAATTGTTCTGTGAATTTACCACACAAAAAAATTAACAGAAATGACAACAAATCTTATGAAAACCTTTGAAATTTTCTACCAAAGCACCTGTTCGTTTGCATTCATACACAGATGAGCCTGTGTATGAAATTTGTTACTCATATAGACCAGCCATACTAAGGCTATGGAGAAAATAAAAGAATGGATTGAAAGTATCAAACTGAACACTATGATAGTACCTCAATATATCATTTTCCAGTTTCCTCGCTCTACCAACAAGGTCTTCCATAACTTTCAAAATGTAATGATCAATTTTCTCGGATGACTTTAGCATATCAGGCAGGCTACAGAATATATCAATAAAAAAATTCAGTTGTTACATGAAGCAGGAATGGCAATTATATATATAATCTGTTCATAACCATCATATGATCTGTTCAAAAGAAAAAATCAATTCTTACAGGTTTTTGCCGCCAGGAGGCATGAGTGTATCACTTCCAGACCATGGGACTGAACTGCATGCATCTCCTAACACTAATCTAGCAACAGAGTAGACCAGACTTTCGTGATGCAACTTGACATCTGCAGAAAGAACTGCTGCTGGAGGAGGGTTAAGTAGTTGCTGCATAAGCTGTGTAGTCAAGACAAGTCTTCTTTTTGACTTCATTGCTGGTAAATCTTCGACTACCTCAGCATCGTCTTCAACCTAAAATTATATACAGAGTAATGTGAGCTCATCATTAACAAAAGAATTTATAAATTCAGTTGCGTAAACTGATGTGATTATGAACAAACCTTCTCAATCAATCTATTTGCAGCTTGGGCCCAGTCTAATTCTGCCGCACTGCCAAATAATAAGAACCTCAGTCATCTTAGGAGAAAAAAAGACTTAACAAATTGATAAACATAAAACAAGATTAAAATAGATTCTTATAGCAAAAACACAAGGCATAAAATACTTTCAAAGCAATTGAAAACACATTGTATCAACTGGTAAAAGACACAGGATCTTTTCCTGCATCAAGTCATCAACAATAGCAACAAGGAATTAAGTGCATTAACTGTGTTTGGCTTATTTTGTGTTCAGAAAAGCTTATAATCAAAATAGTTAAGAGAGAACTTTTGGATGAAAAGCTGTTTTTGTGTAAAATTAATCTAAACCAAGCATGTGCTAAATCACATAATTGTGTCAACCACCTGATACTTCGAAGCCTTTCAGAACCATGCGTCAATTCCTTATGCCATGGCATGAGTTCAGATGTGGCACTTTTACGCTTCTTTGGTCTCATAATAAGCAAATCAGGTTCAACCGCAGGAGGCATGTGCTCACTTGCAACTGAAGCAGGCATTAGACTTTGCCTAGCATTACCAAGCTGACCAGCATCACTGAGACTATTAACTTGCTCCATTGAATTACCAAGATGCAAACTATCTGATTGGTTCCGTACAATGACAGGCTGGTCCATAATCTTTGGAGGAGCCATTGTCCGTACATCATACATTGGCAATATCTTACCATTTTTAAAAGTTCCATATTGCTCAAACCATGATGGTGCCATCTGGGGATTTATCAGAGAATGTTCGCTTCTAACAGAAGTTGCTTTGTTACTATTGGAGACATTAAGAGCATTTTTCTGACCATATCCAACCACCTCCTGAGAAGATGCATTTGTGTCTCGTCCATCACCTGGCTTTGTTGAAAAGCTTAGTCTAATAGGATCTGATCGTGGTGTTGAAGAATTGTTACCAGACACATCTTTGACCATGTTATCACATCCATATGACAACTGCTGTCCACGGTTGGAATCGACCAGCTGTTTGTCCACCATATTTTCTGAAACTCTGAATCTCTTGACATCCCGATTACTAGGATCAATCTCCATATTTTTCATGGACTGAACTTGATGCAGCAAGGAGAAATTCTGATGCAAAAAATTGTTTGGTCTTAAAGACCGGCCAAAATCTTCAATATCTCTGGAGGTAGCAGCTGGGCTAGATTGAGATGCATCAGGCGTACATTTCACATTTTCCTTCACATGTGATGCACTTGCAGCCTCTTCAGCAGCATCAACACTCTCAGGCAATATCCGCTGCCCAGAAAGGTCATTACCATCTTTCTCTGAATCTTCAATACCTGGCTTCTGTGGTCCAGTTGTAGTTTCACAAACATTAATGGACTGGGGATGGGATGTAATCTTTGAAGCATTAGGATGTTGCTTGCTAGACACGCTGGTCCATACATTGTGTAAAACTTTTGAAGGGGCGCCATGTAGAGATGCACTAAATGCAACAGCTGGCTGAGGAGCTGTGCCAGCATCTGAAGCCGAAATTTGCATGGTAGGATCTCCCGGACGGATTTGGTCTATACCACTCAGCTGGGACATGTCCTGAGCAGATGCCAATTCAGATTGACTAGTTTGAGCTCTTTCACTATATTCAATTACCTGATTCATGGAAGCAGTCCGATCAACAAAAGTTGCATTAGCACATTGAGTATTTGCTACTTGTCCACCAAGATTAGCCATGTTCTGATTTTGAGTATGGATCCTGGAGAAAGGAAAGCCAGATGTGAAAGCCGGTGGAATATTTCCCAGTACACCGTACTGCGAGGCTTTATCAAAAATTTGTCCTGAGGAACCAGAAATGTCATTCCTAAGCTCCCCATGAGATGACTCTCGAGAAGGAAAAGTCTGAGTAGTAGCCAACCAGGTATGACCCTTATCCCCTGTCTCAGATGCAACATGTGGTGTGGTAAGAACTGTCTCCGATGAGCCATGAGAAGATGCCATAGGAAGCTTTTGGGTAGGAGGAGCCAACTGTAAGCCAAAGCCCTGAGACGAAGAACTTTGATTTCGGTGAGGATGTACAACAGATCCATCAGAAGATTCAGTATCAAGCACCCTGGAAGATAAATGGCGGTTAGAAGTGCTGGTGTTTGTTGCAATGCCATGCTCCCTTGACTGATCCACTTTATGAAGAAGCTCAAGAATATTTTGACTACAATAATTTTAACAAATCAAAGCAAACAGTTGAGCTAAGGTCACCATGTAAATCGTTGGAAGAGTAGAGTAAATCAAGCACACATGTCATGGTTACTTCCCATAAAATATATATATATTTGAACAAACAATAATTAAGAAGGAACTACCACATGATGACAAAATAAATTCATATTTCATAAGCTTAAAACAAAAGCAAGAAGAAAATTTTCAAATGTTCAACTACCTGGGTGAAGCAGTCTTGTTCAAGGCATAATTACCAACACTTCTATCAAATGAAGTCAATGTATTTGGTATATGACCGGGCAATATGGTTTTTGAAGCATTATCATCCAAGCTTTTTGAGTCACCCTGAAAAGCAGGTGCATGCCTCTGTCACATTTTAAAGGATATAAACAACTTTTGATTCTCCAATAAGTAGAAAAAACTTTTAAGAAACTAATATAGTGACACTTGCATGATACAGGGTAAAGCTTTACAAATTACCTTCTCTGTTTCAGTATAATTCCCATCAGAATGGCCATACTTTGACTGCCCAGGATAGCTTTGGTCCTGACCTTTGAGTCCTCCAAAGGGTTGATGGGGCATAGGCTGTGAATTTATGACATGTTTGTTTCCAAAAGGTTCCACATCAACACCTAGATCCCCCATTGGGTGATACTGAAATTTACGAGTTACAGGAGGTCTTCGATTTCCCTGACCAGATAACTTTGGACTACGCAAATCACTGCCATCTAAACTGACATTTTCTCTCATACCACCAGCTCTATGATGGGAAGGATTAGAGCCAATACCATCTGCTGATTTGTCTTTTTTGTTAGAGTTCTCCATATCATGTGCCTCACCTTCTAACTTTTCATTCTTTGATGACTCCAAAACTAAAGGGTTCTTCTCCATATGATGCCTATATTTTCCAGGACCTTCATTTCTTCTATAGCTCCCCACAGAATCTGCATGTCTCAATACATCAACATTAGGGAGCTGCTGGTTGCTTTGCCGGCTGACCCATGTAGCACCTGAATTTGGAATGGCAGCAATACCATTCATACCAGCATCTTCCCCACAAACCTGCATATTACCTGCAGACTTTACATGTTCCAACCCAATAGATGAATTAGTATCAGAATCAGGCTCCCACATAGCAGGAACCTGGCTCATCTCCTCATGCATGGTTTTCTCACAATGGGGCTGCAATGCATTTTCATTTTCACGGGTTTTCAAAGTAGAATTGCTATCAGGTGGGGCTGATTTTATAATATTCCAACCATTAGATCTATTGAATGGCTCACCACTACTATTAGGTGATGATAACGGCTGTTGATGGGTCCAAGAACCTGAAATAACCTTTTCATTTCTTTCTAAACCTGAAGAATTAGCAGCATTTCCATAAATATGACTCCCTTCAGCAATTGGCTTTTGCTGAGGGACGCCATCTAACCATTTGCCTCTTTCTAAAAACTGTGGAGTTGATCTTTGAGAAGAATCAGTCTGTAACCTGTCATGCTGTTCATGTGAAGTATCAACACCTGACTGATGAAATCCAGGAACACCAGAATAGTTTACAGCAGCATTGGACCTACTAACATCATCAGGCCGAAGAAAAGGTCTTGCATTTATATTGGGTACTGACTGCAAGTTATTGTCAGCCCAAACTGATTGCTGTTTGCCGCTATCAATGGTTGAAGGCCGCTCATTTCCAGATGAACGTTCAGTATTCCGGAAACTTAGACCACTCCACTCTTCCTGTATACCCATTTCACTACTGGAAGTTTCAGCTACAGCAGACTGCATAAGTGCACTCCAACTCCCACTCTGAACAGATGGAAATCCGCTGAAACTATCAGTACCATCCAGCATATTCAAACCTGTATTCCTGCCAAATCCATCCCACAGGCTGTCATCTGAACCAAATAAAATCTTCTCTTCAGTTGGATCTAGGGTAGCCACATTCTGTGAAGGAGGAACCTGCACTGCCACCTTGTCCTGTGAAGTCTCTGAAGATCCAGCTAGTTCTTGCCTCCCATAAAAATCTTCAATTGGTACATTTCTTTGCTCAGAATTCACTTGCTGCAAGTTCTCCATATTTAGTCCACTATTTATAACTTGAGCAGTAGAACCAAATATGTTTTTTCCTTGAATATCCTGTCTTGAAACTGAAGTTCCGTCATTTGTGTGAGTTTGATCTGAAAATGCAGCATACTGATGAGCCGGAAATGAATTACCACTAGCTGATATGTGTGGCAGTGCAGGCTTGTCCCCTTGAACGTGAGAATACTGGTGTGGGACAGAAACCTGAGACACTGCAGGCTTATCTGCTTGAACATGAGAATACAGGTTAGGTGTACCTCTTGAGCCAGAAATCGGAAGCCCATAAAGAGACTGATCTCCCTGATTAGGAAGCAAACCCATCAGGCGCAATGCCTGTCCTTGTTCAGGAGATAACACAAGTCCATTAGAGGTCCCTTGCATAACTGGAGACGCACCACGCTGTAGCCAATTTGCATTAGTTGCCATAACTTCAGGCTGCCATATAAGGTTAGATGCCTCATTGATGGGAATGCCATTGATAAGAGATGCAGAATGGCTTGCAACTGTTTGTTTTGGAATGGAGGAAGCTGGAGCCATAGAACTCTGTTGCCTTGCTTCTAGTTGGTGAAATTGTTGCTGCCTTTGAAGTTCTTGCATCTGGTTGAGCATTACTTGCTGTTGTAAAAGATGCATATCATTTATTCCTGACTGCTGTCTAGGCAAAGACTGAAGCATGCCTGAATGCCGACCACTTATTTGCTGTTGACCTCCAAAAAAATCATAATTGACAGGAGATTCAGCAGCATCAGTCCTAGTCAAGTTTTTCTTATAGAGGTCAAGACCACCCCCTTGTTGTGACTCTAGCACTGATATTCCTCTTGATAGGTTTGATATGCCATGCCAATCAGCTTCTGAATCCACTCCCAAAATGTTTGCTTCATTTTGCCTAGACTGGAAAACCTGATGTCCCTGCATATAGCCATTAACAGCTGTTTGTTGGTTTGGGGGTTGATTTCTGCCAGAGTCAGGCCTCAGATTTGATTGTGCCAGGTTCAAACCATGTCGCAAATGTGGAGAGCTTGTGTGTCCCTGCTCAGAATCTTTATGCCAGTAAAAGGCAGTATGATTAGTAATGGATAAAAACAAACCACATATCAAAGTTAAACTTCAAAATCACAGTTATAAGTTATGTAAAACCAATAGAAATGTATAAAAAAGTGTAATTAAATGTGAAAATATTACCATCAATAAATAATTGAGGAACAATTTTAAAAAATAATTATAGAACTTCTACCTGATTGCTGTAGATTAAAATTCTTCAAATTGGAAATAAAAGGTGCACCAGTTGGTCTCTGGCTACCAGCCCACAAATTGTTGCTTAGCCCTGGCCAGTTCCCGTCAACTGCTTGTGAATGATACTGGCCCTGGGACAAGTTCTCTTGACCAAAAAAATTATGGACCCTATCTCCTACTTCGTTCCCAGGCATAGATGACCCAGCCCACAATTTTTCACTAGATAACTATTTATAAGAAGGCCTAGTGGATCAAGGAAGATCAAAAAAACGTTTCTCCAAATATGATGCTGTCCAAAAACACAACTTGGAGCAACTACCATTTACTCCTGGAAACTATTTAAAAAAAATAACCTGCAAGCAAAAATCAATTTGGTGTATATTAACTAATAGAATAGTTGAGAAATGATACAGCAGGATAACTAACTGACATCACATGCAAGATTCCATACTCAAGCACTATTAATCAAATGCACCATGTTATTTACTTTTTTTTCTTCTGACACAATAAAAGGAAAAAGTTACAATGTTGGACTGAAATCTCCCTCATATACAATACATAATATTGAGGATTAGTGTACAACAGTGAATACAAACAATTCACACACCCAAGGCAATCCATTTTTCATGATGCAAAAATAGGTCTCCAGAAAGGAATGTTTTATGATAATCAAGAAGTTGCCAAATGAAATTGCCTAGTCAAAAGCAGCCCTTGAGATTTTTTCTTGCAGGACGAATTTGAACATGCTTATAGTGCAATCAACAGAACTTTTTGGAGCATTACTACTTCATTGATCAAAAAACATAAGTTAACTGCATCAAATGTCTTTGTTAGATTGTGAGCCGAAGCATAAAGTTTCATCAGGCTATGTATCCTTAAGACAGTTGAGAAATTCATCACATTTATGGCAACTGGTAGTTATTCTTCAAACAGAAAACAAACTCCAATTCATTGCAAAATCATAACCAATAAACATCCCAAAGAGTGAACTTATAAAAAAACTTCAAAGCATCTATAGTCTCAAACTTTTCCCTTTTTGTTCTGTGTGTACACATACACTTTAACTTCAGCTATAAAAAGAGGTTCAGCACAAAAATCCCTCATCTCTGTTCATACCTTCCAGATTCATATGGCATCCACAGGCATAACCTAAAATTACAAAACCCATTGCTAGTACCTAACCTAAAATTAACTGAGGATAATCTACTTACATAAATCATTTACATGACTCATATTGTCAGTAGAAGAAATTGAAAGATGACTTAAAAGGGTACATGTGCAGTGTATTGATTCTCTATCCCAGTCCACACTTTTTTGTGGCTTATGTTCAACACATACATCTGGACATCCATATACTCACGTATATATATGCATTTAAACCAAAATATGCCATGCATAAACCAACATACATCTGACAAAGAAACCCCCCTCCTTCATTTTCAATAGAATACCAAGAGAAGGTACAGCTACGTGACACTAACTAAAATCATATTGGGAAGCCAAGAATTCATACTTTCATTTCCAATACAGCAGAAACCCAAACACTAAGAGGAAGACAACGAAGCAAATACTAGAAGACAAGGAAGAGGAAACCACAACCAAAAATGAAAATCTAATCAAATATGTACAATTCACCCAAGCTGAAATTTTTCATTTCTTAAAGAAATGGGAGGAGGTAAAAACACACAAACACAATTACTATTCCTTTTCCCTACTTTCGCAGCAGCTGAGCTCATCCCCAAAACCGCAAATTACTTCAAAATCTCGAATTTATCACCAAAACACATAAGATCGGAAACCCGGCACAATTCGAGCTCACAATCAGCATTTAAATTGACCAGAGGACACAAAACAACTACAAGAGCTTCCGAAATTGCGCCCAACACCCAAGCATAGATTTGCTTTTCATTTTTTTTTCCCCCAAAAACAAAAGCTTCCTAGAGAGAGAAGGCTAGGGTTTTTAGAGATAGAAACATAGTCCGTGAACTCACAGTGACATTGAGAAGCCTCCATTGAAGCTGAAAACTGATCCTTGGAGACTGTTGAAGAGCCAAGCGTTAGGGTTTGAAGCGGTGAGAAGGGGAAATGGGCGTCTTTCAGCTCACACAGATAAAGTGATCGAAATAGTGCAAAATTTTCAACGAACAGAGGAACAAAACTGAGGTTCGGGCCGAAACTAAGCTTCGGAGGAGGAAGCTTAGTGGTTCGGATCCGAGGCTGGGCCTTTTTGAAAGGTGGTGTTTTAGCTATAGAGCCCACATAAGAGATGAAGATGGCATGTGAAGAGTTGTTGAGGGTCAAAGAGATATCCAATTGAAATTCGACATGTGGCACGATGACGAATGGAGTCCACTATGACTATTTTTTTTTAAGGGTGATATATTTTTCATTTCTTACTCTTTTTTTCTCATACGGTCATCGGTAAATATGTGTCTTCTTAATAAAATTAATTTTCTTAAATTAACCTTGATGAATAAGTAAAACTCAAAATTATCCTTTCTTAAAGTAATATTAAAATCTACTTTTCTAGAATTATCATAGAACATGTACACTTTTTCTCTATCCTCTGTTCCTCTTCTCTCGCATCTTTTCCATGTGTTGTAAGAATTTAAGCTATAGTGCCAAATGCTGCTAAAGTGCTCTACTTAAAACTAAAAAACTACAGAGGTTTTAGAATATCATTTTATTGCATTAAAGGTGTAAGAATTTAGGTAGGATAAAGAGATGAATAGCATGATGGAAAATCAAATCTTTGATATCATCATAGACGAAGTCATAGCCTCAAGGTGATATTTTAAATAATAATAATAATTTTGCATGTTAATTTTTAAAAAATAAAATAAAATATTTATAATTTGGCCCCAAAATCATAGTTTTTTTATGTGCCCCCACTCCGAAGAAGCTAGTTTCATCCTTTATCATAAATAAACACTGAACTCTCAAAAGACATAAGGGTTTAAAATATATTTTTATGGGATGGATCACTTAATATATATATATATATATATTAGATTTTCTTTGTTTTTAGGATGTCATATATGCCATTGACACTTTGACTGGCGATAGTTTTGAAGTAAAATATTCTTATTATTATTTTTTATTTATTAACAAAATTAAATCCTTCTAGTTTACCATTGTTAAGGTGCATTATGTTTTTTAATCCAGTCGATGTTCAAATTATATTGTTACGAAGGCATTACAATTTATAGTTTTGTTTGTTGTAATGTTTGTATTTAATAAATGTTTGTTTGACTCCACTTCATGTATGAAGTGAAGTCACCGCAAAAGCTTTGTAAATAAAATCAAAGCTAAAACTTTAAAAAATGACACCTATTTTTTATATTAATAGTTTCTTTTATAATAGTCACATGTAACACTAAATTAACAATTTCGCAACACTTTATTTATTGTTGTAAAAAAAGATGAGGAAAAAAAATACATTTTTAAAATTTTTGTTCCTTAACTACATGTACTTTGAAAGCCTATTAAATCATGACTTTTCAAGGTTAGCATTATTGAATATCTTAAATTCACCATATTTTTCTTCTAACTATTAATATATTTTTATTTACGTATTCATCCATATTTCATCATTTGCCTCCCTATAATTTTGCGGCAAGTTTCTTCACTGCTTGTCATGTTATTAGACTTCAGTATATTAAAATGCTTACATACTATCTTATAGTTTTGTTATAACCATCAACAAAAAAATGTTTAAAAAAGACAACATATACCTGTTGTGTTATTACATTTTAAGTATATTACTTTATTTTTTCATGCTTAAATATTCTTATAGTTTTGTCATACAATTTAATATTAATTTATTGTTAATGTTAAATTTGTTATACTATCACTTAATTATACATTATCACATTGTTAAAACAGTGTGACTTATGAGATAATTGTTGTTAAATTCAATTTTTTTAATGACATAACAATGTATAATTCAGTAATAATATAAAAAATATTTACACTCATATTGAATTAAAAGTAAATCCTTTATTATATCTATATCAATATGGGAATGTTTAAAAACACAACATATTGATATACATGAGGACTTGGGATTTTATCATTAACTTAAAAGAATAACATACTGAGGGAGGATTTGTGATTATATTTGTGACGAGGTAATGGAAGTATGGGGAATGTTTTGAAGGAGTCATCTTTTTGAATTTTGAATCATTGGGATGGATATACGTGAAGGGATGACATATAATTTGGTCCTTCATTGCTAATTTATTTTTAACTTATTTTTTAGGTATAACATTTGGGTAGAGGATAAGTAACCTAGTAAATAATTAAACTTATACCATTATTATCACATCCCAATTTTAAAAACAGGAAGACGGTTCCAATTACTCCTTTTTTTTCTATTTCCTTCTTATCTAATTTTAGCTATGAGTGCTGCTACGAAGTTAGACAAAATTGACACAATTTGGTGTCTAGAATGAAGTGGCATGCCATTGTATAATTATATTTTTTAAAACAAATTAAAAAAATTTTGAAACATATAAGCTCCCATCTCTAATTCTTTTTCATAGCTATTTTCTTTTTCTCTCTAATGTCCCTTTGCGATTTGACGTCAGCTTTTTTGTTTTCATATAACCCATGAAATTGAACATGGTTTTGCACTTGAAGGTGTGATTGGTGATGGAAGAGTCTTGGTTCAAACTTCTAACATGGTTTACTTATCAGACCCTTACATGTGTTTCTTTAATCTTACCGCAGCATCTAAAGATATGTAGTTTCCCATTTATCTTTCCTATCCTTATATTCTTTTGATTTTGGCAGCAAACAAAAAAGAAAATGACAGGAATCAAATAAATGAAATGGCCAAATCTATAGCGCCTTGTCCTCTAGCCACATAAGATCCTACCTTGTCCTCTAGCCACATAAGATCCTAGATCTTATTTTTCAAATCATTCAACTCTATTTTATACAAATAGTTTAGCCAAATAAAATAACTATTTGGCTAACTACTTAATTACTAATAGTACTACTAATTCTTATCAAAAAATAAAAATTGTTAAATATGAATGTATTGTTAGAACCGAATACAATGGTTCAATCGCTCTGATCATGAATCAGACAAAACCACGATTAGATCACTTTGAACCAGTCAGAATCAATTAAAATCTAGTTGAATTGATCAACTATTAATTTTTTTAACAAAATATAATATTTTATAAATATTTTAATATTTTTTACATTGTTGCATAGGAATTATTTTTGATGACTTCATATGGTTTGCCCAACTAATTTAAATGGTTGAACCTGAACCAAAAGTCTTGTTAATTCATTCAAGTCCAATTTTAATAACATAGTTGGGATTTTAAGATTGAGAAACAATAATCTACGAAATGATTTTGCAAAGAAGAAAATTGAGAGTATCTTTTCTTTTTCCTCTCAAGGAGTATGTGTTTCCTAGCCCATCGCCACTGCCCATTGCTATTGCTACTGCAATATTGATCGTTGATATTGATATTCAAAAAGAGTATTTGATTCGAAGGGGTTTTGAAACTATAGCATTGTTTTGAGTAAGTAAGTACATGTTTGTTTAAACTTTTACTAAATGCAAAAGAGACCTTCACAATTTTGTAAGAATTGAAAAATTCTTACTTTTACACAGCGCGTGTTTGCATCTTTCAAGAATCTAAAACCAACATACTCTGAGGAGAAGGAGATTAATATTGTGGTTGAGATTTAATGAATATAGTTTCAGTGAAGGGTATTTGAGGCTGAAGTTTAAGCACAACTAAATAATTAATAAGGTTATCCAAGACAGTTTAAGTTGTAAGTAAGTTTAGGCTCAACAATTGAAGGGCTTTTATAATATTAGGATTTTGAGTCCATAAAAAAAATACTTATAAGGAGGGGCATCATTAGTACTCCAAACAAAATTAATCTCACATTAAAATAGTGTAAAAATACTTGTGCAATGACCCAAAAAAAATAGTAAGGTTATTGACACTTTTAGTTATCTTTTTACTGATTATATTTAATTGAAATTTCTTAAATTGTCATTGATTAAATAACTAGTGGGAAATGTGGATAGATAATTAACAATATCAATAGGATTGCCCTAATTAGGTGAGACTTTTGGTTGCTATTTAAAAATAAAAAAATAAAAAATAAAAAAATAAATTATCATAAAATAATAAGGGATAAAACGAAGGACGACTATCCTCGCTATACACACACATGCCTCCCTTGTGTTTCATTTGTTATTTCATAAATTGTCTTGGTGGGAAAAGTTGATTATTTGAATCTATGAGAGAAACAAATGACATTATTTGAAGTGGGGAGACTAAGTGTCAACAATCAGTTTTTTTTTTCTTTTCCTCAAAAAAATAAAACAATCAGTTTTTTTTTATTGAATTTTGCTGTAAGCAGTAAGATGCAAGTAGATGTGGTGGGCTATGTTAGTGGGACTTGCGCTGATTATGTTATCCAAGCATATGGGCTTTGAGAAGTATATGAAGAAATTGTGTCTTTATATATATATACTTGGCCCCATCAGGGTTAGTGGAGGTCCCACCTGAGGCAGGATGGAGGAGGGAAAGGGCATATGGTTGTGCATTTATTAGGTGATATATGTTAGCAACGTAATTAGTTAAGGAGATAAGGCAGAATATCCTGTATTAGTAAAAGTTAATTAAGTGAATAGGCATTAGTAATCTCTGTCACACCAATACTTTAAAATGGTAGGGTAATACAGTTGTTGCAACTTGGAAGTTTCTATCGCAGGGTAAAGTCAGTATATTCACTTTTTATTTTTCATGACAGACGTTGGGTTTTATATCGATGATGATTTTGTTTAGTTGGCTTTTTTGTTATGAAGTTTAGCCAAGTATTTAAATAAATTATACTTTATTTGGATAAAAGAGTATAAATTTGTTCATACGAATGGATAATGGTGAAATCAGTAGAGTCAAAGCCTACATAATAACTCAAGAAGTTCAAAAAACTTCAATCGACAATCGAGAGTCATTGCGCTCAAAAGAAGATAAAATTGAAATGAATTGAAAGCACGTGCCATTGTGCACAAGATTTCTTTACCGTTTTATTCACAATTTCATATAATTTTTTTATTTCATGACCCGTTATATTCTTTTCATAGTGATAGTGACCATTATAATTGCATTTATTTAATAAATATCAATTTCTTATTCAACGCTACTAACTTATAATTTTAAATAAAATTTATTTCGAATGAGAAGATATTAAATACTTATATATACCAAGTAAAATTCATATTTTACTAATACAGTGATATTTGTTTTATGGTTAAAGAGGTGTGGTTCTTTCTTTGAATATTTAGGTTTTGAACTTTATATTTTTAAAAATTAATTTATCTACATATTCAAGTTAATGTGAGATGTATCCTTAAAATTATCATTTAATCTCAATTAACATTAAAATTGACTTAAAAATACTTTTATAAAAAATCATATTTTATTACACATGCCTTAACATGTCAAAATAAGCGTCACGTGAACTATTAACTTTACTGACATGTTAACCTTAACTGGACAGCCATTAAATATTCACAACAAATTTTTTGATATATTTTAAGATTATTATATAGCCAGATATGTAAGAGAGACACAATAAGATATATAATCAGCCAATACAAAACAAATGTAGAATCAGAGTTTATAACCTTTAATTGAGAGATCATCCTTTGAGTAAATTAACATGGTTACAATTGAGCTCTATAAAAAGCTGAAGAACACATCACGATCTTTAAAAAAATGCCTAAAATATGTGCCAATTACAATTACAAAACACGTACATGGGGTGAACAATTCGTGAAGCTTTTCCCAGCAATGATATCCCACATTAAAACACCAAACTTCATCTGAGTTGCTTTTGTTAGCAATTTTGATGACCAGCCAAATTTGGTTAAATGTTTTATCTTTCCACAATAACAAATGTGCCATGAGATGGTTAAATGTTTTGTCTTTCCACATTAAAAAATGTGCCATGAGATGAAAACAACCAAGTCCAATTGATAAGTTTCCTATTTGATCTTCTTATTTGAACGAACAAAGTTTGATTGAATAAAAAATTAAAATTTTAAAAATTAAATTAGTCATTGAATCAATAAATGATTGATTCACAATTTAATGATTCAATCGTGGTTGAATTAGAATATAATTTTTAATATATATATATATATATAGATAATTACCATGTTGTTTTTTTTTATCAATATCATTAATTTTCATAAACATAAATTGGAAAATTTTGATATTTTAAATTACTTTTATATTTATTCAAAATTATAACATTATTGTATTAAAAACTCCATTACTCCTTTGCATATGAAAAGAGGATAAAGATTAAAAAAATTGTTAATGGAAGTTAATTTAGCTAGTAAGAATTAAAACACTTTATTTATAAGGATTAAGTTCAATTTACACTGTCAATAATTCTCCTTAGTAAACAATATGTAGGTATTATTATAAATTTTTTGTTAAGATTTGTGACATTTTTTGACCTAAAAATAGGGTAGTCTTTTTCCTCGTAAACTTTCATATAAAAATAAATAATAAAGAGATGAACCACATATTCTGTATCATATATAGCCCCAAAAATTATAGGCTTGAAATGGTAAGTTCATTTCTCTCCTCAACAAATTATCATTGGAAACTATGCTTCCTCTATGATTTCCATTTGAAAGCATAAATGGATTATCGGTCGTTATAAATGTGCCGCCTACATAGGCTTCCACAATGGTTACCATATTTAATTATCTTTCTCCCTTTGACAATATTACATTATGCCCAAGATGGATTATGAGTCTATGACCTATCCTGGTTTCTAAGAATTTTTTTATAAAGGGAGTAGCATGCCTTAAACAACTTTACATAAAAGAGAAAATTCTGGTGGCTAATCTCCGTGATTGCTAAGCTAGAAGGACAATATTAGCTACTTTCAAGTCAGTGAAAAGCAACAACTGATTGTATGCATGCGCAACTGCTGCCAATTTAGCCAATTAATACTCATACTTTTAGGATGATTTCACTACCAATTATTTACGAGAAAACGAGTAATGTTGTCATATAAAACTATCTGGGAGCTTAAAGCGTGTCATAGTATATACACTGGAAGAGCACCAGTCACACCCTTATCTCCATCAGCTAGAGGTAATAATATGCTTTTCTACCCTTCTAATCTTTGGCGTATTATACTCCTAACAAAATAAAATGTTTCGCTTCTCCATCACAAAAATAAAAAATGTTTCGCTTCTCCTTCAGAGAACTATAAGTGTTTATGTCCGTTTAAATCTCAAACTTAGATCAAATTATACTTTATTAGTTTTCAAAATTTCGAGATAAACTGAATTATATGAACTTATAAAACTGACCAAACCAAACAGGCAGCCATAATTAGGTTTGATATCAATATTTTTATCGATTATAATAAAGGATTAGAATTTTCTAGAATGTAAGGTGCACTTTAGAGAATACAAAATAGAATTAATAATTTATGAAAAAGGTAATGATGTATAATTTTATAAAATACAAACAATTGTATAAAAGTTTATGGATATGTAATATTAATCTACATCCTTGATTTTCACATATTGCTACTTGTATTTTTTTTTTAAAGTACAACTCAAATCATACAATAAATACTATGACTAAATCACAAAAAAAAAAACTTAAGAAGATCGTCCTAGTGGTTAACAAAATATAATAAAAATAATAAGCAAGTAACGATTTAACTGGTAAGTAAGGATATGCTCAATGATTGAGGGGCGTCTATAATATCAGGAGTGTGAGCTCACAAAAAAAGTATTTGTGAGAAAGAACAATTATAGTATTCTAAACAAGATTAGTCTCACACTAAAAAAATGTTGAAATACCTAGATAAAGATAAAAAAATAATAAATAACAAATTTAGTAGTTGATACATAACTTAATTTTAGTAATAAATATATAACTCTAAGCAAATGTAAGTAAAACAGTAGTTAAAATAATCGTTAATGCCTATTGTCCCACAAAACTCATTTACATGGCTATGAGATAAAACAAGTAGATATATCAGATATATAGATCATAAAATTTATTTTTCGATACTATTATACTTGAGTGGTATCTTACTACTTGCTCTTTTGACGAAACCGTCTGTTTCTAGTTTATACCCTTTTAAATAGTTTTTGGATTTAATATTTCTAGGCATTGATTATGCTTGATGACTTCTTTCTTTAGGGAGGCTTTTGATTGTTTCTATTATTTCATTAATTAATACAAGCTAGTAGGTTTTTTAGTCTTTGAAATAGAGGTCTACTAATTATCCCTAATTTTGGAATGAATTTTGAAACATAATATAAACATCCTAAACATTTTTGTGGTTGATTTTTATCTTTGATTTAATCAGTAGATTTATCAGCAAATTCTGCGGATCTACTTATGGGGATGATTGTTCCTTGATACATATCATAGCTCAAAAATCTTATTTTTGTTTGAAAAAAAATTATTTTTATTTGCTGAAACAACTAGATTATTTTTCTTTATTTTGAAAATTTGAAATGGGCTATCGGAATATCCGCTCACGCGAATTGGGTTTTCATCCGGGCCAACCCAACTTATGATGTTACTCGGATTTCGGATTCAAACCGGTTTCCCCGTTGATGTTCCATAAACTCGGTCGGGTCAGAGAACAAACGCAGGTTCAGGTTCAGGTTCACACTGCAAGCGTTGCCGGTGAAGAAATCTTCCAGTCTCCGAGGTTTGCTTCGATCACAGAGAGAGAAAGAGAGAGAACATGGGAGAAGAAAAGCGGCACCAGATGATGCAGAACCTCTTCGGTGATCAATCCGAGGAAGAAGAAGAGCTTGATTCCGAGCACGAATCCAATCCCCAACCCAATTACGCCTCTGTAACATCTCTTTCCTCTCAATTTCAATTCTTCTTCCTTAAACCGATCGATTTTTCAATTTCATTATCTGAACGCTTTGGCTTATGCGAATTTGGTTTCCCCCCTACTTTCTAGCGTAGTGGTTTTAGGGCTGCGAACTTTTGTTGCATTCACACCTCGTGTTATCTCTGATTGGAAGTTCTACATTTATTGACGTACTACACGTTCTTGTAAGATAACAGGACATAGTGTATTGATTTTGTCAACTATAGGAACATGGTTGTTTGCTTTCTGTGTCATCTCTTTTTCCAAAAACTGGATAAAGATGAGTATTTTGAAGTCATGACAATTTACACGAGTAATAGCTGAATTTTTTTATTTTTTATTTTATTTTATTTGGATTCTCAGGATGAAGGGGAGGGAGGGGTGGAGCCTGAGGGTGAAGGGGAAGGGGAAGGTGAAGGTGAAGTAGAGGGTCATGGAGAGGTAGAAATAGAAAGTGAAGGTGATCTGCCTGATGGAGATCCTGATCCTGGTGAAAGTGAAGGGGAGAGAGATCAAAGTTCCCAAGAGGTGGAAGTTGGTGATCAGAGAGAAGAAAGTGAGGCAAGAGACACAGATAGTGATGCCAAAGACGACTACAGTCAGAGAGTAGTGACAAGCAAGCACAGGGTTGTGGTTGAGAGTGGATCTGAACGGTCGGAGGAGAACCATTACCCTGACAACGATGATGAGGAAGTTGACGAAGCTAGAAGTCAAAGGTATCTTAATTATGGCTGGCCACCATTGTATTTATCTGTTGTTCTCACTTCCTATCAAGTCTCTAGGCAGCATAATTTTGATGGTTTCACATTATTGTCTATGGTTTTGTTTCCCTCTCTCTCGATTATGTTTAGATAAGCTTCACTTAGTATGTGCACTTGTTTACAACTGTTGTAAGATATAGTGACTGAGGAATTTCAATTTTCTTTTGGTAGTGGATCACCAAGAGATGACAAAGATCAGGCTCGTGATTTGCATTCTGCCCCTGAAATTCGTGATGTATTTGGTGATTTTGATGATGAAGAAGAGGAGGAGATGGGGTATGCAGTTCAGCATGACATTGAGCAAGATTCAAATGTGAGTGCCGGATGTCAATAGTAACAATATATTTCATTTGTATGTCTATTGTCCAAAATTTAAGAATTAAGGCTATAAGTAATTTCCTGCCTTAGAGATCTCCTGTGGAAGAGGAAGGGAGTTATGGAAAGAGCCTGAGACCTGAGGATATACTTGCTGATGAAGATCCTCAGTATGAGTCAGAGGAGGAAAATTTTGAGATGAAACCTAAAGAGAAACCACTTGGGCCCCCATTGGAGTTAGAGGTTCCATTGCGACCACCACCAGCTCTTCCAGAAAAGGTCTGTCTCTAATTTATATCTTGGTCTCTTATTTGGGTGGGAACCCTGTGTTTTATATGTTTATTTGAATTTATCTTTAACTCGGGGTGGCTGGAGGAGACCCATAATTGCTACTCTTCTTTTGCATAGTTTATGTCTTTATGATTTAAGTGGCATATGTAGGGTGCCTTAGTGAATGTCTGGATTTTGAAATGAGTAAAGGAATGTAACTTTAGGGCAGTTTCTTGATGATAACTTTTTTATGACATGCTTGGTGAAAGGTGGTTAATGTGATGGCTTTGAACAATCTCAGATTATGATAACAAGGTCATGATGGATACATTTTAATATGTGGTTTCACTATAGAGGATCTTATCTGCATAACAAAATGACTTTTATAAAATGAAGTGCATTCTGGTAAGATATGTTGAATTTCAATACTCAACTACTCACTTTTTTTTTGGGCAGATGAACATGATTAAAGTTTCTAATATTATGGGTGTTGACCCAAAACCATTTGATCCTAAAACATATGTGGAAGAGGATACCTTTGTAACTGATGAATCTGGAGCGAAGAAACGCTTGCGCTTGGAGAACAATATTGTGCGCTGGAGGACTATCAGAAATCCTGATGGCATGACATCTGTAAGTAATTGTATACTAGTGTAGTTTGTTTTGCATGCTACAATGATCAAGCGTGTCCAATTAATGCCCATGGATAGGAGATGGAGGACATGCTGATATTTTTATGCATAACTTCTTTCTTCCTTCCTTTGCATCCTGGTTTTCTCTCTTCTATCTTTATGTGTTTAGGTATTTTATAAAAATTGTTTTGAATATTAAGATTGACACTGAGATGCATTTAAGATATTGAGGTCAAATGTATACTCTGAAGATTTTGGAGTTTACAATTTTTTTTGCATAACTTAACTTCTGTCCTTGCTTCACAATATTATATTTAGTTTTGCTGCAGACTGATGAACAAGGTTTTTCTGAATTTTAGTAGGTTGAGACTTTGTTAAGGAAGTTTATGGTATTGTAAGGATTTGATGGATGAAATTTGGACTTCATATTGATCAATCTTTCCTTATTTGCCTAACTTCTCCCAGTTTTACTTCTCCTGGGTTTCATCTAGGAGTAATTGAGATGATATGTACTAGCAAATGAGTAGGTGAAATTAATATGACCAAGGTTTATTTGATATTGATAGAATATCAGGGTTATTAGTCTTATTGTTAGTGGACTTGGGGTTGTACTAGCAGTACTAGTACTTGACCTAATTACTAGTATAAATAGGAGTATTAGGTTAGGGTATTGTATCACATTATATCTATCAATCATATATTCATTTAGCCATCTTTCTTTCTTTTCTAGATTTTCTACCTAAACCCTAGAATTTCAACATGGTATCAGAGCGGTACTAATATTTCTGTAAATACAAATAAAATTCCCACTGTATGTGGATCTTATTGTATGGGAAAATCACATAAACTGCCCTTTCCTAGATCTGAATCTGTCTATTTTCAACCTTTAGAACTCATATATTCAGATATTTGGGGACCATCTCCTATTCCCTCATCTAATGGTTCTCGGTACTACATTCATTTCATTGATGCCTACTCTAAATTCACTTGGATTTATCTACTGCAAAATAAATCAAAGGCCCTACCCACCTTTATTCAATTCAAAACCATGATTGAATTTCAACTTGGAACTAAAATCAAATCCATACAGACAGATGGAGGTAAGGAGTACTGTACATTCTCCAAACAAATGGCATTATGCATAGATTCAGTTGCCCTTATACTCATGAGCAAAATGGCTCCTCTGAAAGAAAACATAGGCATATCACTGAAACTGGCTTGACTCTTCTAGCAACAGCATCTATGCCCTTACAATTTTGGGGAGATACCTATAGTACAGCCACCTACCTTATCAATAGACTACCCACCCCAACCCTGCAACACAGTTCTCCCTTAGAGGTTCTCTTTGACCAGAAACCTAACTACTCTTTCTTAAAAACCTTTGGTATGACTTGTGTCTATGTTTTTGCTGTATTGAGTTCATGGAGCTCTTTGTATATTGCCCCTTTTGTTTTACTTGAAATCCTATTCTTTCTCTGTCCTAATATTAAGTAATGTCTGTGTCCTTTTCACTGTTTTGAGGGAAAAAAATAATAATAAAAAAAACAGAAAATCAACGTGACCTAGGTCACACATGTTTCGGTATAAGTAGCCAAGAGACAGCTGCAATTTGAGTTTTCAGGCGACTACGACAATTGGCTGGCGCTGGGGGAGGGCCGATGATTGCAGTGGCGGACGGTGGTGGTGCCGGGCCGCGTGTTTGGATGTGCTGGAGGTGGTTCTATTCGTGCCCACACATATCCCAGTAGTTGTTCATGGCTGTGTGTGTCTTTTTCCGATACAGATCTGGTCGAAAGGAAGCCAGAAGAGGTCCACAGTGACTGGAGCTCTGGTGACGTCTCCGGGGATTGCTGTTTCAGGCCTGAAGTTTTGATTTTGTCCAGATTTTGCTTCCCTCTTTGGCTGGGTTGACGGCTCCTTTAACTAGAAGATGTTTTGCCTCTGATTTCTCTATTTCTCCTTGTGATTCATGAGTGTAAGTGATTAAAGTTCTGATTTTTTGACTGACGGAAAAATCTGTGATGGTTGGAGGTGGTTCAAGTACGGGTTGGCGCTTTTGATTGCTGTTTTGGTGTGTTCTGATCTGTTTGGTGCTGTTTTTCTTCTGTTTTGGTAAGCAGAGTTGTCAATAGCGGCAAGAGCGAAGCGAGGTGGAGCTTCCCTGCTCCCAAATGCTCGTGGCAGAGCGTTTTAGCAACGCGGCATGGAGTGCCACGATTGCAGCTGTCGCAGCCAAGAATAGTGGCGATAGCACCCACTATGCTTCACAAAGATGAAAATCTCTGTTTTTCCCCCATGACCCATCACACACACAGACTAATTTTAGGGTTTGCATCAGCCTCTCTTTTGCACAAATCACACCAAATTAGGGAGTTGGTGCTCGCTTGCACACCAAATCAGGGATTTTTCAGCCTCCCATCATCCATCTCCCAGCTTATCAGCACTTCTGTTTTCGAACGGCAGAACAGAGGAGCTTCTTCCTTTCCTATGGCAGACCTGCCCTTCTCCCATGGTGTCTCCCGTGTTCCTCTGTTTCGCACGGTGCCTCTTTGTGTTCCCTCTTATCTTTTTTTCTTTCTTTCTAATCTTCCAAGTAGACAGCACATCCAAAATGAAAAGACATCACTGCCCTTTTATTTTAGTCATTTACATCACTGTCATTTCGTTTTAGTAATTCACACCACTGTCCTTTCAATTTTTTGGTAATAAGTATCTTTCTTTTTATTTAGTTATGTTTATTAGACTTTTGTTATAGGTACTTAAGTTTTAAATTGAGTATTGAAACTTTATTTATTATATAGTTGTTTATGGTATAACATTTTAAAACTATTAGAATTATTAATTAGGTATTTTTTAAAAAAAATTAAGTTTTTTATTATAGCCACTATCTTCGTTGTTACAGCCGCACCAAAATCCACTATGTTGCTATAGCGTTTTTGGGGGTAGCCGCTCCGTGTTGCGTTCCGCCATTAACTACTTTGGTTGTAGGGTCTTGTTCTCACGACTCTGGTGTTGCATTTGGTCCTTGGTTGGTCGGAAGTGATTCTAGCGAGATGGTTCAGGTACGTTTGGTGAGTGAGACTTTGGGCTTTCTGCAATTGAGACTTCCAGGCAATCTGGAGGTGGTCGTCGGTGTTTGGTGGCCATTTGTGTCAAGCAGTGTTTGAGGAGGAACAATGAAGCTTTTCATTGCCGACCGTGAAAATTCAGGTGTATTTATTTGGTTTTCTAACTTGAAGGATTGTGCAATTTGAGGGTCTGTCTTCCAGGCCGTTTGGGTGGCTGGTCATGCCACGTTTGGCTCCAACCGGAGCAGCTAGACTTGAAGAGTCCCCGTTGACGGTGTTTGGCAGCGTTTGGTCAGCGGCAGTGGCAAGATCCTCAGCATTTTCTCTGTTTTGTTGTTTGGGTAGCCAACTATGGGATGCCGTTCTGTTTTTTCCAGGCAACCCAGGGGTGGTTGCCGGTGACTTCGAGTGCAGCAGCAGTGAACGTGGCAGGATTAGGAGCAGCAGAAATGCACTCTGTTTGAGAGCAAATTCTGAGTCCTGTTTTAGCATTCATGACCAGTTGGATGGCAAGAATCAGTTAGAATATATTAGGGTTATTTTCCTTATGTTTGTGGGTTTGCTACTTGTAACAAGCTTAAAGCTTAGTGAGCTTTAGCTTAAGGGAAGTGTTAGAATATCAAGGTTATTAATCTTATTGTTAGTGGGCGTGGGCTTGTACTAGCAGTACTAGTACTTGACCTTATTACTAGTATAAATAGGAGTATTAGTTTAGGGTATTGTATCACATTATATCTATCAATCATATATTCAGTTAGCTGTCTTTCTCTCTCTTCCACCTTTACTACTTAAACCCTAGAATTTCAACCGATATTTAGCTACAAGTCTTCTTTGGGCTAGGTGGCATAATGCTTCAGTCAGATTCAACCATGAGGAAGTACTTCAACGAGGTTGATACTGAATAAGACAAAGATGTTAATGGGCCTGTTTGTATTAGATAGTGCATTTGGTAGACGCCAGTTGGGGAGATGGAAGGATTGAATTCCTTCTTTCAAACGTTTATTGGGAATGATGGAAGGCACATTTGTGTTGTAAAAAATGGTAAACCAAAAATGCTGAATACCAAGTAGGAATACAATGCTCCAGGTTCTTTGTCTATGTAAATCCTTTCAGTCTATAGTAGGTTTACATGTTTTCAGGCCCTAAATCATTTATGAATCATATGTTTAATAATCATGCTATATTCAATCTTTTGCATTACTGGATGTAAGTCAGAATGTGGGAAAAATGGATGCATGTGTTCTTTTTTATTGTTAACCGTCCTTCAGCCTTTAATGCTGGAATAATTTCAATTGAATTATAGCACTTGTTCTCTAGTAAAAAATATCAATCATGACGAAGTTGAAGTATCACTGGCTCTTCTTTTTAACTGTAATAAAAAAGTATCAATGCTTTTCTGTTGTTGCAGTATGAAAGCAATGCTCGCTTTGTTAGGTGGTCTGACGGCAGCTTGCAGTTATTAATTGGGAATGAAGTTCTTGACATATCGGTACAAGATGCACAGCATGATCAAGCACATCTTTTCCTCAGACATGGCAAGGTGAGTTGTGATATTCCCGTAAGTTTTATTTGTGAGTTATTGATTGTTTACCCTCCAGTGGACTATGTGTACATGTTTACAGGGAATCCTCCAATCACAAGGAAGGTTATTGAGGAAAATGAGGTTTATGCCATCTTCTTTGTCATCAAATTCTCATCGGCTGCTGACTGCCCTTGTTGACTCAAGGCACAAGAAAGTTTATAAGGTTAAAAACTGCATCACTGACATTGATCCTGAGAGGGAAAAAGAGGAAAAAGAAAAGGTATAATCAACTGGATAAAGTAGTTATTTGCCTATATTGCATCTCCTCCTGGATACCTTTATCCAATTTCCTAATGTTTTTTACAGGCTGAAAGTCAAACAATCAGGGCTAATGTACTTCTTAACCGTAAGCGTGAAAAGGTGAGCCGGAAATATACTCCAACTGTGGAGAGGAGGCGTCAACTTTCTCCTGGGTTTTTGGAGGATGCTTTGGATGAGGTATAGTTTCAGGATATTGTTTCCTCTCAAAACATTGTAGTTTTATTTGCATTTGCTGCAATCTTCGATAGGTTTATCTGCTTATGTAAAGTGTAAACTGAGTTCTATTGATTATCCATGTCCCCTCTCCCCCCAAAGGATGATGAAACAGATTATTATGATTCTCGCCGTTCGCAACGCCGCTTTGAGGAAGATTTGGAACTGGAATCTCGGGCAGAGAAACGAATTATGAATGCTAAAAAGGTATTATTGCTCAGTCTCCCATAGTCTTATTGTTGGCTATGTTTTGCCTTTGCCACTAATGAGGGTTCTTTTTATAATTGTAGTCACAGGGACCCAAAGATATCCCTCGCAAATCATCCTTGCCACCTGCTAAATCCTCCCGGCGCCCAATGGATTACTCAGATGATGATAGAGAGGAGTCCGAGTATGAAACTGATGGCGAGGAAGACGAGAGGCCTCTCCCACATAAGAGGGCTGAAGATACTGAGCCAGAGTACGAGGATGAGGAGGAAGAGGAAGAAGAAGAACATTATGAAGAAGACGCACAAGTTAATGATGCATCAGATGAGGAGGAGGAAGAGGAGGTATTATTATTTCATTAAAAAAAGTTTGCTTTAACTTTGGCCATAGAGATTATTACGAATTTGTTTAAGATTACTTGTTATCAGTATGCCATTGCTGTTAATATGGTATAAGTGATTGCATGTGATTGGTTCATACACTTCAGTAGCTTTTCTAGTTTTTCCTCATTTATCATTGTTTCCATACTGTATTACTTTTTTTTGGTTCATAACTGTGAAGCTATTTTGATTTTTGTTTAATGGGCCATTTTCTGTATTTTCTGTATCTCCATGTCTTCTCTATGCTTGTATATTGTGTGGGGAGGATGAAATACCAGTGCTTATCACGTGTTCATCTTTTGTGAGCAATTTTCTACGTGTCACTACTACTGTGGCTGAAATCCCACAAGAGGCTGCCAAAGGAAATAATGGTACATTGTCATGATTAAACTTTCAAAATGCTGCTTGAAGAGGTTGGAAGCCTTTTGTTTGGAACCTGAAATACTTCAACAGAGATTTGAATCCTTATATGTGTTCTCGATTAATATTAAGAACTTGGGAATGAAAATACTGGTTTGGATTAGTTCATCGTTAACTTTGCATCAATATATTGGGTATCCTTGTTGCTGTTTTTTTGGGTTTTCTTGTGATTTTTCTTTGTTGTGTGGCGGGTGAACTCCCCACGGTTGGTGAGAGTTGTACGTATCTGTTGGGCTACAAGCCTGCCCTAATTGTTGTAGTTTATCCAAATTATAAATTAAGGTGGAAAATAATGATGATAACATGATCAATTGCTGTAGTTTCAATACTATTTGGATGTTTTCTTGCAGGAACCAAAGCAAAAGAGTAAGGAGTCTAGAGGCAGTGTCAAAAGGAAGGGATTTGAATCAGATGAGGACTCTCCTCCAAGGAAAACAACAGCCCATCGGCGAATGGCAGTTGTTTATGATAGTGATGAGGAATGAATTTCTTCAAGCCAGATATTCAGTGAGTATCCTTAACCTTAAATGTAAAACATGAGTGATTTATTATGTCCTTGCCATGAGATGCGCCATCAGATTTTCATAGTGATTTATTCATCGCTTTGCATATTTATTATTGGTTGTTAAATTATATATTGTTACTTTAAAATGCTATCTAAATCCTTCCCTTCATATTTTTTCCCCTTATATGCTTGATTGATCTATGTGGTTTATTTGCCTCGGAAGGGTAAGATTTCCAAGAGCAATGAATTTCTGTGCTGTTTCAGTGAAGTCGTGCATTTTTTTGTTTCTTCTATTCAGGATCTTGCAATTGGGATTGCAAAGAACAATGTGCATAGAGTGCAGCTATTGAATATTGCACAAGCTGAGATGGCTCAATTTTATCTTTATTTGTGTTTTTTATGTAGTTGAAAGTTTTGTGTTTCATCCTTCTACAAAGAGATTGGCAAACTAATGCAGTATTTTTCCCAGGTCACAATCTCTGTTTTTGAATTCCCTTGCTAATGGCCATCCTGCGCTGTTTATTATTACTTATTCCTATTATATAAAATTAAAGGAAACATGAGACTGTCAAAAAGAAAATAGATAAAACTATTCATATTCATATATAGATAAATTTTATTTTTTTTCTGTATGCGAATCTTGTCAGTATTTTTTATATGGCAAGAGTATAGTCGATTTTTCTTTTCCTCACTTTTTTGTCAGTGTTTAGAAACCAAGTCCTACCAGACTTTTTTTTTTTTGGTCCTCATCTAGGTATCTTTACATCTTTTTATGTAAGAGTAATCTTATTTGAAGTACCGATGCTATCTCTTTCTACAAGTCTTTTTCTGCAAGTTCGAACTCTTACATTACACCGACTCTTATTAAGTTCAAATTTATTTGTTCCATAAGTCATCTTGTGAGTGAAGTTAAACACACATTCAAGCAATTTAAGTGGGACCCATTTATATTCTAAATAAAGTAAAAATTTAAACGTTTAACTAATAAGCAAACTTCTATTTTATTTTTTAATAAATGCATAATAATATTTCCTATGTTGAAATCTAAGTAGATTGATTAGTCAAGAATAAAGCAACTTAAACACTTTTTTTTTTTTTTTTTTACAATTTATATAAATTAAAAGAAAAATGTATTAATTCTTTATATATATATATATATATATATATATAAGATAAATGCCCATTGGCACAAAAGTTTTTTTTTAAAACAAGTTACAAATGACCGGTTATTGTTCCGGAGGAGTGTTATTTTTTTTTTTCTTTCAAATAGTTATTTATTATATTTTAATTAAGCAACAATAGTACCGTCCTACGTCATTCGTTAAGCATTTCGTAGAAATGATGTTTTAGGAAATAGGAATCCTCATAAAAAATATATTGTAAGTTAACTTTAATTATAAATAAAGTAAATATTTATTTTGATTTTTTAAAATTATAAATATTATCAATTAAGTTTTTTAATGATGAATATATTAAAATAATTTTTTAAGGTTAATTTTTTACATTAAGTTAATCTTTTAATATTATATTTTGACATCAAATAAATATTTTAATGTTATTTTTAAATCAAATTAGTTGTACAAAAGAACTAATTTGATATAAAAATTTATTAGATTGATGTCATTTGTATTTTTTAAAGTTCAAAATGAATGTTTACTTTTATAAATATATTCTTTTTATTATTAAAATTATTAATTTAAAATATTTTTTAGTATGTATATGTGTTTCACATTGTCTAAAATATTTTTAGTATATATATGCGTGTGTGTTTTTCACATTGTTTAGAAAATATAACTTAATGTAATATTTAAGTTACGAGGCTCTTGTATTTAATAGATTAGTATTTTGGAACAAGCATTTTTTATGGATTTGAGTTGAAAGAATTGATGCTTTTATTGAAAGTTGGGCGACTAAGAAAAGGGTTACATGTATTAAAATGATTATAATGAAAGTCATAGATAAATGAGGTAGTTAAAGTAAAGAGTTATGTAATATTATGTCTCACAGTGTTTAAAAAAGTTAACTTAATAACTTAAGTCATGATTTAGAATAAATTCTTTTTATTAGCATGATTCGTAATAATATCTATATATTTAAAATTATATTTATATTCAAATTGGATTTAGTGTCATTGTAAAAAAAATTATATTATTATCTACTAATATGTTGACATATCATTAAAATAATTTAATTTTTAAGTAATTGTTTAATAATTTGACATTATATAATTTGATAATAATATATAAAAAATTTACATTTACCGTGGATGAAAAGTAAATTCATATTTATATTTCTAAAACACATTTTATTTATTACAAATAATTTAAGTATATTTGCAATCAATAAAAATTTAAATTAAAAATGATCGATTGAATGGATGAATCAATGACTCAAATTTTGAGCAATTCCTTCGGGTCGAATGGCATTCTCATCGCGAATAACGTAGGAAAAAGATACAAAGGCACACATTTTTATTTGAAAAACACTAAAGAGTGGGATGTAACAATGTTTAAAAATCAGTTGAATTAGATAATCGGATAGGAGAACAGTTTAAGGTTTGATCGGTTGAACCGATGGTTGAAATGGTATACTATATACTCTATATATATATATAACTAATCACAAAAATCATAAATCGCTTTGTAGTGTCATAACTTATTTTATGAAAAAGAAGAATTAGAATTGTGGAAACTCTTAATCTAATTCTTAAAAGAGTTAAATCCTAAATTTTTTTTTTAAAAAAAATTATTTTCTTATTTCTTTTTTAATAAAAATTCAATTTAAAAGTTAATAACTGGTCAAATTGGTTTTTATTTTCAATTTTTTACCGATTTAATCGGTTTAATCAAATTTTTTTTTTATGATTTTTCTAATTTAATGGTTCAGACAATTTTTTAATTAAACTAAAATTGATGAAACTTTTAGTGTATAATCTAATTGATTAAACTAGTTTAATTAGACCGATTTTTAAAACAATGGGATAGAATGGGATCCGAACCGATTTTTAAAACAATGGATAGAATGAAAAATGGGCCACACCTCAATGTTAATTGAAACTTACTTTTCACTTTTTTTCCAAGTATCATGATAGTTGGGTGACTTCCGTCGGATGTTCTGTAGCAAGACTCTTTATTTTTGAGTAATGTTATATAATTAAAAAAATTAACATAATTTTAATTAAAACTTATTAAGATTTAAAAATAATTATTAAATAAGTTAAAAGAGTGAGAATTATTTATTAATATGAGAATTATGTCAATTTATTCTAATAAAAGAATTTCGGCTATATAATATTTTTTATTTATTAAAAAGAAAAAGAAAAAGCATGAGTAAATAGATAAAATTAAAAAAAGAAAAGAATAGAATAGAAGAGAACTCTAGGAGTTTCTTATGAGTGCGCCGGGAAACGTCGAGAAGCTTTCCATAATCCATTCCAGATGCATCTTCTCCATTAACAAATACCCCTTTTTTTCGTTCTTCCTCAGCGCTTCACTTTCACGCCAAACACACCTCAATAGTCAATACCAAACAAAGCTTCCAATTCCATTCTTCTCACACACCCCCAAATTCTCTATATTTTTTCCATCCTCATTGTCGATCAAGGCTTCGTACATTCACTCGCTTTTCCTACTTATCATCTTTCTCCAGTTTTCAGTAAGCTTTCATCTTTCGCCACTAAAGGTATGCCAAACTCTTTCTATGCATGTTCTAAGGCTTCCTTTGTTTTATGGTGTGTTTTCGCTTAAAACGTTAAAACTGGTAGTAATCATCGATTATTAGTAGAAATGTTTGCAATGCGAAAACAGAGCCCTTGGGATCCTTGGATTCTTGATGTTCCACCAGAAGCGCAAATACTGGGTCGTGTTTTGTGTTTTACAAATATATGATTATCTCTCTGTTTGAAGTTCTTATTTTTTTTGTTTTTTTTGTCTCATTATCTCTTTGCAGGTTCAAAATGAATCCTGACAAGTTCACCCACAAAACCAACGAGGCTCTTGCAGGGGCTCATGAGCTGGCAATGAGTTCTGGCCATGCGCAATTCACTCCCCTTCACCTTGCAACAGCTCTGGTTTCTGATCCTAGCGGCATTTTCTTCCAAGCAATCTCCAACGCCGGTGGTGAAGAATCAGCACGTGCAGCAGAGCGAGTTTTCACTCAGGCATTGAAGAAATTACCGTGTCAGTCACCTCCTCCGGATGAGATACCCGCGAGCACAACCCTTATCAAAGCCATTCGGAGAGCACAGGCATCGCAGAAGTCACGTGGTGACACCCATTTAGCTGTTGATCAATTGATTCTGGGTATTCTCGAAGATTCTCAAATTGGAGACTTGCTTAAAGAAGCTGGTGTTGCCGCTGCGAGAGTTAGATCAGAGGTTGAAAAACTTCGCGGGAAGGAAGGGAAGAAGGTTGAAAGTGCTTCTGGGGACACAAATTTCCAAGCTTTGAAGACTTATGGGCGAGACCTGGTTGAGCAAGCAGGGAAACTTGATCCAGTTATTGGACGTGATGAAGAAATAAGAAGGATTGTGAGGATTTTGTCGAGGAGGACAAAGAACAACCCGGTTCTCATAGGAGAGCCAGGAGTTGGTAAAACAGCTGTGGTGGAAGGTTTGGCTCAAAGGATAGTTAGAGGGGATGTTCCTAGTAATCTTGCTGATGTTAGGCTTATTGCATTGGATATGGGTGCATTGGTTGCGGGTGCAAAGTACCGGGGAGAATTTGAAGAGAGGTTGAAGGCGGTTTTGAAAGAAGTAGAGGAGGCTCAGGGGAAAGTGATTCTCTTTATTGATGAAATCCATTTGGTTCTTGGTGCTGGTCGAACTGAGGGCTCTATGGATGCTGCTAACCTCTTCAAACCTATGCTTGCTCGTGGCCAGCTTAGATGCATTGGTGCCACCACGCTTGAGGAATATAGAAAATATGTAGAGAAGGATGCAGCTTTTGAAAGAAGGTTCCAACAGGTCTATGTGGCTGAACCTAGTGTGGTTGACACCATTAGCATCCTTCGTGGGCTTAAAGAGCGGTATGAAGGTCATCATGGTGTTCGGATTCAGGATCGTGCTTTGGTTGTTGCAGCTCAATTGTCTAGTCGATACATTACTGGTATGTACTCTTTTTGAGTTATTTTTGTTTTGAAAAGTGAATGGTTTAGAATTTAGATGATGGTTCTGCTAGCATTAGTGTACTTATATTTTCTTTGCTTGTTCAGGGCGTCATCTTCCGGATAAAGCAATTGATTTAGTTGACGAGGCATGTGCAAATGTGAGAGTTCAACTTGATAGTCAGCCTGAGGAAATTGACAACCTTGAAAGAAAGAGAATGCAGCTAGAAGTGGAACTTCACGCTCTGGAGAAAGAGAAGGACAAAGCTAGCAAAGCCCGTCTTGTAGAAGTAAGTATTATTGCTTCTTCTGCAGTGTGTGTCTTTCTATTAATGGTCTTTTGCTTGTTTGTCTAATTTGATTTGCTATGTTCAGGTGCGGACAGAACTTGATGACTTAAGAGACAAGCTCCAACCTTTGATGATGAAGTACAGAAAAGAGAAGGAGAGGGTTGATGAGATTCGAAGGCTCAAGCAGAAACGAGAAGAGCTCCTCTTTGCTCTGCAAGAGGCTGAGAGACGATATGATCTAGCCAGAGCTGCAGACCTGCGATATGGGGCAATTCAAGAGGTGGAAACTGCAATACAACAGCTTGAAGGGAACACTGAGGAGAACTTAATGTTGACAGAAACTGTGGGACCAGAACAAATAGCTGAGGTTGTGAGCCGCTGGACTGGCATACCAGTGACGAGGCTTGGCCAAAATGAGAAAGAAAGGTTGATTGGCCTTGCTGATAGATTGCACAAGAGAGTGGTAGGACAAGACCAAGCGGTTAATGCTGTTGCTGAGGCTGTGTTGAGATCAAGAGCTGGGCTAGGGAGACCTCAACAACCAACTGGCTCATTCCTATTCTTGGGTCCAACTGGTGTTGGTAAAACTGAGCTTGCAAAGGCTCTTGCTGAACAACTCTTTGATGATGAAAATCAGTTGGTGAGAATTGACATGTCCGAGTACATGGAGCAACACTCTGTTTCACGATTGATTGGTGCACCACCTGGGTAAGTGGATTGGCGAAGGTGAACTTAAGCTGGATTGTTAATTTTTTGGGTATAAGAATTATATCTCACTTTCCATCTTGGATTTTCAGGTATGTTGGACATGAGGAAGGAGGCCAATTAACTGAAGCTGTAAGGCGAAGGCCTTACAGTGTGGTACTTTTTGATGAAGTGGAAAAGGCACATACATCTGTGTTCAATACTCTTCTTCAAGTTTTAGATGATGGGAGGTTAACTGATGGCCAAGGCCGCACTGTGGACTTTAGAAACACTGTCATCATCATGACCTCGAACCTTGGAGCAGAGCACCTCCTAACTGGACTTTCAGGAAAATGCTCCATGCAAGTGGCTCGTGATCGAGTAATGCAGGAGGTATCTTTTGACGGCTATATATTATATATGATAAATGCTTATCTGCTTCTTGCTGCCAATGTTTATACTAATATATTCTTAACTTTAACAGGTCAGAAGGCATTTTAGGCCAGAATTGTTGAATCGACTTGATGAAATTGTGGTATTTGATCCTCTTTCACATGATCAACTAAGGAAGGTTGCAAGGTTGCAAATGAAGGATGTTGCGGGTCGTCTTGCTGAGAGGGGAATTGCTTTGGCAGTCACTGATGCAGCACTAGACTATATACTTGCCGAGAGCTATGATCCGGTTGGTGTCCTTATAACATCTTTGTTTATTAATTGGTGCAAAAAATGTTAGTAGTTAGTACTTAATAGCTTTTCGTTACTTGCAGGTTTATGGTGCCAGACCAATTAGGAGGTGGCTTGAGAGGAAAGTGGTGACAGAGCTCTCTAGAATGCTTATAAGGGAAGAAATTGATGAGAATTCAACAGTTTACATAGATGCTGGGCCTAAGGGGAGCGAGTTAGTCTACCGTGTAGAAAAGAATGGAGGGATTGTTGATGCTGCAACTGGGCAGAAGTCAGATGTTTTGATTCAGATACCTAATGGACCAAGAACGGATGCTGCTCAGGCGGTAAAGAAGATGAAGATTGAGGAAATTGATGATGACCAAGACGCTGAAATGGAAGAGTGAAGTGTATGATGGTCCAGAGATTGTAATTACGTTTCATAACTAGTGTGGCTCAAGCCGATGTATTTTTCTTTTTTTACCTCATCTGAATGGGGGAAACCCCTTGTAATAACTGCTTGTGGTTTTTCTAAGTTGAGATTGATCTTTTCTGTGGTTTTTCTGTTGTATCTGGGCTGGCCCGTGAACTCTTTATAAATTTTATTATTATTATTATTATTTTGGGTATAATCTCATTATAAAAATTTAACTTAACCTAGGTCGGTGCTCTCTTTAGGAGTCATTTGCGTCCCCGTGGTATATATATATATATATACATACATATATATACATATATATATATATATACATACATACATACCCGTCTCCTAAGTTCCTAACTTGCCCCGTTGGAAGCAACATGAACGTTAATGGAAAGCTTGTGTCTTTTTTGCCATCCCTGTGAAAGATAGCTGCTGCTAGTTCCAATGATAAAATGGTTGAGCATTGTGGTTGATGGATGGAAGCAAAGCAGCCAATTGATGGAGACAAGCAGAAAGCAGCACTTATAAATTCGTACTTTGGGAATGTGCTTTCCCTTACCTTGAGTTGAGAAGCTAGTGGATAAGAGCTCAGTCACACAGAAGCCATTGATTTGGGTAGAACATCTAGTTTATTAGTTCTTGCAGTTGGTGACGACAAAGGGGCAATTTTTTAGCCTCAAGAGATTGGATAGAGGCATGCCAGCCGGTCCCCAATAATTTGCTCAAATAGTAGAATACGAAAGAAATGCTGCAAATGCGAATTGGTAGAAGCTATTAATTATATTTATAGGAACATTATCTTTAGCAACCACATCTTAGCAGTTTAGGAATTTTATTTTATCTCGTTGTTGTCGTTGTTATCTCTTTCTGATATCTCTCCTTGAGGAACCTCATCTTCTATAACCATTTACTTATAATTCAATATACAATTTACAGCCTCTATATGGTATCAGGGACCCTAGCTTAACAACAATATTAAGCTATTAATTCTGTGACAATGTAGGAGCCACTTGCTTATGCTCTAATCCTGTTTTTCACTCACATATGAAACACATAACGTTGGATTATCATTTTATCAGGGAGCAAGTTCAGCAAGAAAACATCGTTATTTGTCATATTTCTATTTAGAACCAAGTTGCAAACATCCTCACCAAACATAATTTAATAGCATATTTATAATTAATATTCAACATTACAACTCTATAATAAGGCAAACAAAAATAATAAAGTCAAAACATAACTAAATACTTGACCCCAAATGTTTATTATACTTAGTTTAGTATTTACATTATTTTGTAGTTTAACAAAATAGAACAAAAATAATATTAAAAACATAAAATTAGCTTCATAAACTCAATACATATTGTAGAAGAGAGGCAATGCAATCCAACTATCTAACAAAAACAACCAAAATTGTATGTTTTAAGGCCAAAACGTGTAAACTCATCCTTGTAAAATTGTTAGTAAAATTGAAAGTTTACAAACCCTATTAAAGTTTACTTAAACTCGTACGAGTTTTATAATAAGAAAGTTTACATGTAATTTAATTTGTTTGTGTCATTGGATCATAAACTCACAAGAGTTTAAGAGTTAATTCAAAAGTTTGACAATCATGATATAAGAACATTCTTGCCCAAGTATCCCCACACCCTTTAGGTGTTTGGGGTACTGAGATTACTTCTTCTCACAAGTATTTTCTTGCGGGTTTGAATTCCTGATATTACAGAGGTCCTTCAATTGCTAATTAAACTCAAATCTACTTACCACTTAAGCCACTCCTTGTGAGTGTTATTATCTCTTCATGATATACTGTTATTTCTTTCTCATATCTCTCCCTTACTTGAAGAATTACATCTTTTACAAAATATTGTAATCTATAAACTATTTACTTATCAATTCAATATACAATTTACAGTCTCTATATTAATGACATAATTGAAAACGCAATATTTCATAATTAAGTATGTGTCGAAAAAAGCACTTAGTGATTTGGGAACAAAAAGCTTTTCCCATGGAACTGGTAAATTGACATATTTGATTTTTTTTTAATGTGAATCCGTAAATTGATATATTTGGCTATTTGTTACATTTTGGCTATTTGCTACTAGTCAATTATAATTGTGTACTGTGATCCATTATGATTGCGTGCTTACGTTATTTCATGGGAAGAAATATGAAGAAAACGTAAATTACTATGGCGTAAATTGACGGCTTCCTTGTGCAACCTGCTTGTGTACATAATCTGAGAAGAACTGTATGTCAATTGAACATCATGACCGCGGGCTCATTCTTTAATTTGTTTAACTTTTCAGCACAAATTAATTAATATGGAAATTGTTACGGTATTTAGTTTTGTTAATATCGGTATGTTTAATTAATTATAATATATATATATAAGGTGGGGATTCACTTACACTAAGTGTAAGTCTTGATATATTTATATCATTCAATAATTTTTTGTAAAATGTAAATTTAACCAATCCAACCGTTAAATTGAAAGTTCTAATAAGAGAGATCAACTCTATAAAATTTCTTACAATTAAAAAATTATTTGATATTTCATTTCATCGCATTACTTTATTTTAACGTATAATATAGTTTTAAAATATAAATAAATTATCTACTATTAGATTAGATAATTTTATATGTTCGATTTATTTAAAATTTGGTATGCATGATTATTAAGATAATAGCATATGATTCAACGGTTGAATTGGTTAAATTCATATTCTATAAAAAATTATTGTATAATGTAAGTGTGTCATTCTTTTCTTCTTTATTTATTTTTGTTAAAATTAAGGAGATTTTTTTTTTCTATGCACTTGAGGGGCTTAATTAACGACCATGAAAGTAGATAGCTTTGTGGTTCAGACTATGCCTCCCTTGCCTTGGTAAATAAAATAAAAACTGACTTTGTTCTTTTGTGCAAGGAATATCCTATTAGTTGGAAAGGAAGAATAGAAAATCGAACTCCTAGGCCAATGTTTCTAAGGCAACGTGGTGAGAACTTATATATATATATATATATATATATATATATATATATTAATCCAATTTAAATTTTACTTCAAAAAATTTAAAAACACTAACTCTTGCATTAGTATTAACTCCGGCATTCCTGTAAATTGCAAAGAAGGGGAAGAAAAAGAAAAAGCGCCATTTTTATCTACATTTTACTTAAAAAGGGGAGAAAGGAGGGAGAAAAAAGAGGTAGAGGCGTGCAACTGTGCAAGTTTGCAACATATTAAATCTTAACGTAGCATCAGCCAGACAATTGGACAGGCATAAAATACAAAATAATACCATAACGTACGGCAAATTATTTAAAATCATCAGTGACATAGATAAGAACGTAATTTCTGATGTCTTAAAGCTGTTTTCAATTGTCAAGTTTGAATGCCATTTGCTATCACTACTACTATATGAAGCATATTGACCTTAATTATACCGAAATTAAAACGAACGACCTACATAAACCTCTCTATATCCATGAAAAAAAGAGAAGCCTAACTCAAGTGGTAAACAAATATGAGTTTAATAGTTGAGAGACTTTTATAATGTTAAGAGTTTGAACATGTGAGAAAATATTTGTAAAAAAAATAATCTCAATTTTCTAAAAAGATTAATTTCACATACAAAAAGATGTAAAAATACCCAAATGTAAACTAAAAAAATATGAGAAAGAAAAGTCAAATTTTCAAGCCGTGCGGTTTGTAACTATCTATTGCATTTATTGGGACAATAATATGATTTGAGGTTTCATCATCCAGTACTCGTTCTTTTTAAATCTTCAAACTAAATAGATATGTTGGATTATTTTAAAAGTTTATACTCGAAAAATGCCCTTACACTTATGTCATATATAGAAGAAGAAACATCCATATATTGAATTGAATTCCATTTGATTCAGACCCGCATCCTTTTCGCTTAGATTTTCTTTTCTGAAATTCAAAGTTCCATTACCTCATAACAAGAAGTCTTTGACGAGAATGCCCGCAGGGACAGCTAACTAATTGCATCCTTATTGGGCACCTAATTCTTTGGCCACGTTTCAAACCAAGACCAACAGTGCCGGATAATAATTTTATGACGATTATTTTTTGCGAATAGCCTTGTGTGTACCTCTATGTTTGAATCTTCAAAATGTAAACAACTTGTAAATATTTTTGACAAATAATGGTTATGTGCCAATTCTAATATTAAATAATGAATTTTTATTTCATTCACTCCGGTCTGCACTCAGCAGTGGTGAGTATATGACCGCTAGCTGTCCATATTTTGCTCAGATTCTTTCATGATAGTACTAAGTACTTACACCTTTGGCCACCAAATCTCTTAACAAGTTTAGGTGCCTCAGCTGATCTCTTTTTTTAAGGGTAATGATACTTACACACTATCTATTTTTACATTTTTTATAATAATTAGTCATTTATATTTATCTATGTTAATAAATTTTAAAATAAGTTAATAATTATCTAACTTATTTTAAAAAACAAATTATTAGTAAAATAAATATAAATTATTAGTTATTATAAAAAAAAAAGTATAAATGTGGGTGTAAACTGTGTAATTGAAAGTAATGAGAGAATATTTCTATTATGTGTTCTTAATTTCTCTATGTAGTCCATCCATCACTTTCACCAATTTTTGCTGAAAAATGCCTCAATCTCCATTAAAGACCTTTCAACCGCAATAGAGCAAAACAATTGTAAAATGAAATCCTGAGTCACAATTTACGACTTTTCTGCAAACACATAGATGAATACAAGGCACTGCGGAGCTCATAACAGAGATATGCCATAAAAAAGTAATTGAGTCTATATCGGATGCAGTCGGATTGCTGATGAGTATTGACGTTGCAGGCTTCTTTAGGTGATAAATAATAATTAAAAACATTGACCAAATAACAAGTAGCGTCTAACGGCATTACAAACATAGAATGATGGAAGGGTTATAATAAAATGTGGATTGGGGTGATTAACTAATTTAGTGTAATATTACAAACTATTTGTTAATTTGGTGTTATTTTAAAATTATTTATAGAAATAAAAATATTTTTGTCACACTATTAATCACTTTATTTTTATATATATAATATGTGTATAATTGACAACTGTTACGACATTCCAGCGCAATACTTGCCTCAAGTAAAATGATACAAGTGCTAATGTAAAAATAAAAGTAAAAAGATGAGATGATTTATCAATATGTCAAAAATCACTATATTTTAGTAAATAATTTCAAAATAATACCAAATTTATCAATCACACCGTGGACTAGTGACCAATGTTTAAAAAATTATATTTGACCAATCGGTTGGACCGAAAATTAAATGTGTTTACAATTTGGTTTTAATCAAAAAATTGGTTAAGACATTGAACCATCAAAATTAACCAAAACCAAATTGAATCGGCGAAGCGGTTGAAACGAAACTAATTTTTAAAAACAGGCTGGTTCTTCAAATATTTTTTTCCTTTTACTTTTTTTAAATTTTTTATTACCTTTTCAAATTTTTAATTAGTTTTTTAAGGATTTTATTTTTACATTTATCTCTCAAAAGTCATAACTTTTGACTCGATCATCTGATTTGAATGCATTTTATATAATTCGATGTAACTTTTTAAGATCTACGCGATGAAAACTGATTGAATACAATTTGACTAACCAATTTTTTACAAAAATATTATTTTCATAATTATAAGTATTTTTAAAAGAAACAATAATAATAATTTTAAAAAATAAAAATTAAACCTTAATTTTTTTTAAAAAATTCATATTACTCTTAAAATAAAATTATTTTAATTAAATATAATAATAAATATTATTATATATAATTAATTTTTATAATTCATATTATTAAATTTACTTATATATATAAATAATTATATATATAATTATAATTATAATTATTACATTATCTGATTTAATTACAAATTTGACCGATTAAATCAATTAAATGATAACGGAAATGTCTCGCCAATCTAATTTCTGACCCAGTTCTTAAAATATTATTGGTTACTACTAATTAGTTTGAAATTCACAAGCCGTGGATAAAAAAATATCTATAAATAATTAGATCGCGATGTTATATGTAAATAAATCACAAGGGTTTAGACACTCTTGGGTTAGTTGACTTTTATGGCGTGTACGGTGTACCTAAGTGTTGGACTGGTATTAATTTTCTTAGCCTATATGCCTCTTACACCTAGACGATTTGCTAATTCATTAGCACTATCTGGGCAGCTCAAACCAAGCTATCTTCGTACCTTATAAATAATCACTGATACTTTAATATATTATTTGGATGGGGTAAGAGGCTGAATTGAAATGAAGAGGAAAAAAAAAATTGTTTGGATAATTTTTAAAGAATTTTTTTTAAATCTTAATTTTTTTATCAAATTAAAGATAAAGAGAGAAAAATAATTTATTTTTAATAAAATATTTATTAAATTATATATATATTACTGTTTGTCTTATAAAATTATTAACAAGAATTATATTAAAATATTAATTTTGTTCACTTTAACTTTATTTCTCAAATAAAGATAAGGAAGTTTCTTTTAATTTTTTACTTAAACATTTAAATAAAAAGACTTTTCTTTTTTCTTTCTTTTCCATCATTTTCTTTTCCCCAACTACATAGTTAAAAAATTTGATAGAATTTTGTCAAAATTTTATCAAAATTTAAGGTAGTTATTAGATAAATTAAAGTAATAAAAGAATCATTGATACAATAATTAACAACAATGTCTTGTTAAAAAAATTGGTAATTTTTTTAATTATCTAATATATTTTTATACTTTAAAAGAAAAAATATTTCCCTATCAGACATGTCATGCTAGACACGTACGATATGATGCTTCAAATTTTATTGTGTCATAATGTTTGTAAATTTTATTGTTGTCTTAATGTTTGTGTTCGTATTAGTATCTATGTTTACCAGCACTAGAAAATCTCATAATTTTACAACATTATTTAACATAAATTAATAGCAAAATTCCGCATGTTAAAGTATTTCCATATGGACTAGTCAAAATATATATTATCTTAAAATCTTAATTTCGAAAGTTACAATAAAGATTGACATATTAAGAGTGTATTTTGGTGGATATTTGCCAACTCAAACCCTAGTTTTGTAAGATGCAAGCAAATTTTTAAGAGATTTTATCATATTTGAAAAAAAATTTAGTGAAAATAAGTGAACGGAATTTTTATCATAAACGTAATTTAAGCAGAAGCAACATTTTGCTGCTTTTGAGATGAAAGAGAACTTATTTATATATATATTAACAAAAATATCTTTATAATTTGATATTATATCACTATTTTAATAATATTTAAATAAATATAACTTAATAATTTTTTAAAATATTATTATAGTTATGCTCAAAATAATTTTATTTTACAATACCTCAAACAAACTTAAATTTTTAATAAATTTATTTTGCAATTAATTTATTTATAATAAAAAAAATTAACATTAATTTATTAACAATTAAACTCAAAATAACTCATATCATTTTTTTTAATTATATATCTAAAAATAATTTTTATCAACATTACCCAAACAATATTTATTTAACAAAATATATTTTTAAATAAAAATTTCTAAACATAAATCACTTCACTCAATCTTAATTTTAATTAAAATCAAACTTACAAAATTCAATTTAAATTCACATTAATTGTAATAGACTGATAATTGTGATAGTAGAAAAAGCCTGGTGGGGTCTACACTACGAGCCGAAAATCTCGTCTGTGAGTGATCTCATAGTAATCTAGCGTGAATCTACCATACTTCTGAGTAGTGGTACATTCTTGTGTCTATGCAAGAAGAATCTTTGTTAATTAGTACTTTAAGAATATTATTAAAAAAGTATTTAATAAATTTATAATTATTATTTATAAATATTTAATAAAAAAAATTTAAAATTTATATATTTTATTTATATATATATATTTTTTTATTTTTAATTAATATCTTAAAGACATTCATTAACAAAGGCTTAAAAGAAAAAGTACACAACAACATGTTTGGTATAAAGGTGTTCATGAATTAGATTGGATCAAATTGAGGAAAAAAATGTCTAAATTGATTAACCTTGATCAAGTTGGTTGATTTTGGTTTCTTAAAAAAAAATCGAGCAACCCGAACCAAACTAACACAATTAAGGTTTGGTTGGTTTGGTTCGGGATATTGAGTTGTCTGATCAATTTTTTTCTCACATCAAAATAACAAACATACTATTGCTAAATACTTCAAACTCAATTAGATAATTACATATGAATTTTAAGTATTCAAGTCTTCTAGTTCAATACGAGTATTAAGATAAAAGTAAAATGAAATTTGAAAAGAAACATTTTAATGTTTTTAAATCAACATAAGTTTCATTTGTAATATAAATGTATGACATTAAATGTATATTGCTTTATAAAGTATGTTATATATATATATATATATATAATTACTTAACAGAGAAAGCTTTAAATTGTATAATTTTGTGATACAGATTAGTAGGTTAATCATTAAAATGTTACTATCCTTATATACAACTGAAACAAAATAAAATTAATTGAATGATTGATGCTTAAAAATAAAAATTGAAGATATATCATTATATCTTAGATTTTTAAATGGAGTTTAATTTTGATCCACTGTCAGTGTAAAGTTTTTTTACACTGTCATCTAATCATGTGTTGCCAAATCATTAAAAGAGTTTGACTATCACAACAATCACCTAGAAAGTCTAACTCTTTAATCATGTGTCAGCACATGATTGGATGACAGTGTAAAAAAAACTTTACACTAACAGTGGATTAAAATTAAATTCTTTTAAATGAATGAAAAGTTAAATAACAAAAAGATAATGTCTAAAATTTCATTACTCTTCAGGTCATTTCACCGGATATTCGGGTTATAAAATACAAGACTCATGAACTAAACCAATATTAGTCGTTTTGATCGGCTTGGACTTGATTGGACCCGATGACCTAACCCAAACCAAATTTTTTTAATTAGTTTGATTTGGTTTAATTTGTCAAGTTGATCGGGTCAACCTAAATCAATGAATACCCATAGTCAGGTGTTCAACTCTAACATGTCGAGCAAGCAGTGTAATTAAAGAAAAAGGAAAGTAGTCTACCAAAAAGGTACATTCAGACACTCTGAGCTTTTGGATTATTTACAAAAGCAATCATCATAAATTACAAAATATTCTAATTTAATCCACAAAGTATATCAATTATCATAATAAGTCATTCAATTCACTATTTGTTAAGTTACTAACAGAGAAAAACTGTATCCAAACTCGTCAAAATTTATTAATTTGTAAAAAATTATCATAAACTATAAAATCTTCTAATTTAATCTATACCTTTTTATCTGTCTCAAATCTTAGCCCTTCATGTTAGTTCCTTTTTATTATGCTTTTACCTATTTAATAATTTCTCATAAATTTTTTAAAAAAATTTATAATTCATGGTGACTATTTACAAATATGCCAAAGTATAAGGGAGACTTGAATGTATTTTTTTTCTTTTATTATCTGATGTGTATTTAATGTTATTTTTCATTATGATAACTAAATTGAAGTAAATTTTAATTATTAGAAGTTTAGTTTATAAAAATAATATAAAATGAAATTTAAAAATAATGAAAAATTAAAAATAAAATATTATATTTTCACTTATTAATTATTTACTTATGTGGCAAAATTTTCAATATTTATCTGTTTTAATTCTAATGGTTTGTTTTATTTTATAAATTTTCTATTTTTACCTAATTAATTATTTTTTAGAAATTGAAAAATATATGATATTATTAAAAATAAAAGTCCTAATCTGACCGCATCGATTGTTATGAACTTTCTTTTATTTAAAATTTTTAAATTATTATTATTTTTTAATTTATGAAAAAATATTTAATAAGTATAAAGAGATAGTTATTAAATAAGCATTATGAATAAAACTTAATATGAAATGTTAGAATTGGAGATAAATGGAGGTGATCATCATGTCGCATCACTTTTTTGTTAGCAACTAATCAAATAATGAATAAAAGAACCAATTATGATAATTAATATAATTTATAAATTAAATGTAAAAAATTTATAATTTATGGTGACTGTTTATAAATTGACAAGAAATCTAAATATACTTTATTTCCATTAGCAACTTAAAGGATAATAGATGAAATAAATTATTGTGATAATTAATATAATTTATGAATTAAATTAAAAAATATTATAGTTCATGATGTTTATTTATAAATACATCAAAGTTTAAGAGGTGTAGATTGTCCATTCGATTTTTAATTTACACTGTTCGTTTCTTTTAATTTTAAGAAGAAGAAAAATGCGAGGTTTGTATCTTATTAATTGAGAAAATAGTTGGTAACATTTACAGGTTAATTTTTAGGATTTAGGATAGAAAGTGGGCTACGTCTAAATATTTTTGGCAAGTACGTCTGCATATCGAAAATGAAGCAAATGAAAAAAAAAAAATACGATACTACGTGCCCTTTGGCAATCTAGCTAGGCCTAGAAGAAGAATCTAGTGACGATCGATAAAGTAGATACGAGGTTTGTATCTTATGAATTGAGAAACTTGTTGGTAACATTTACAGGTTCATTTTTAGGATTTAGGATAGCAAGTAGGTTACGTCTAAATATTTTTGACAAGTACGTCTGCATATTGAAAATGAAGCAAATGGCATATATATATATATATATATATATATATATATATATATATGATACTACGTGCCCTTTAGCAATCTAGGCCTAGAAGAAGAATCTAGTGAGGATCAATAAAGCAGATGCGAGGTTTGTATCTTATTAATTGAGAAAATTGTTAATAACATTTACAGGTTAATTTTTAGGATTTAGAATATCAAGGTTACGCCTAAATATTTTTGACAAGTACGTGTGTATATTAAAAAGAGTTTAATTTTGATTTATTATTAATATAAAAAAAATTTATACTGATATTCAATTATGTATTATTAAATTATTAAAAGAATAATATTAAAAATTTAACACCTTTAAAAATGTGTTAGTACATGACTGAATGGTAATATAAATTTTTTTAATATTAATAATAAATTAAAATTAAATTCTATTAAAAATGAAGCAAATGGCAAAAAAAAAAAAAAAACTACGATACTACGTGCCCTTTGGCAATCTAAGCCTACAGCAATCTCATACTACTTGAATATGTCACCCTGAAGCAACTAATCATGACCTTCCTTATGTGACCATAATGGCATAATCAACGTGAGGTACTTTCAAACGTGAGATAAGGAAACCCACAAGCATGATTTTATTATAGCTAATACACTTCACCATTTTCATTTATCTTCTGACTTAAGTGTCATAGTACTTTTATAGGTATCCTCACGATTGCATGAGCTTGAGTTTTGTTTATTTAGGTCATCCTTATGAAATAAACAAGTGAAACACAAAAGGATGATTGAAACGTAAATTCTTTACAGTTCGATGGATATAAATAGTTTTTTTAAAAATTTTGGACACAAGTTGAAAACCTTTATATTTTCATAAAAGAGTTAATTAGGAACAACAATAACAATTTCCATATGTTAGTTGAGAGATAAAATAACACAAGGAGAAGGAAGAAAATCTTACATTAGATATTTATACTGGTTCACTCTCACAACCTGATAGTTACGTCTAGTCCCTTCTACTTGAAGAATTTTTCATTAAACTTTCTTGGTTTACAAGTATTTTTCGCTTCGCCTCTTCAAGTTTACAATCAAGTATTCTTTTACAGACAAGCCTCTTTATGCTCAAACGAAATGATAGAAGGTGTTTTTGCAACACTTGAGTTTAAACTCACAATGAGTGAGAATAACAGATATTCTCAAGTAAAACTCAATACAAGAGTATAAAAGAAAGTGTTATAAAACAAAGTGAAACTTTGAAAATTTTCTCTTGTTCTCTTGATGTATTTTTCTTTTTCTTGCTTACTTTGTTGTATTTCATTGAATTTTCGAAGATTTTGGTATATATAGGCTTGTGAGCTTGTTCTTGTTTTCATAAGCTTCTTTATCCAACGACAATATTTATTATCGTTTTGAGTAGCATTAAATGCACAATGTTGATAACGTATTGATCACCTTCTGAAAAGTGACTTTGGTTATCAACGTTGCTAGAAAATTTAATATATTTGTTCTGACTCTTCTGAACGAGGAAAAAGTTCCTATTTGCTAGTTTTTGTAGTTGTTAGGAGTGTCAGCTCCAATGTACAAAGTTGATTTTTCGAAAGTCACATTTGTATCAAAGATCCCATCAAGAGTTAATGTACTTTGTTTTATTTGTCTTTGAATTTCTTAAACAGATGCTTTTAAGAAAGAGTTAACAGACAAACAATGAACGATCCAATAAAATAATATAATTCAGTTGTATTAGACACACGTTATAAAAGAGAGTTTATCAAAGCTTGTTTTGAGTCCAAAAGTATTTGTCAATTATTGAATCAACAGATACAACTTCATAAAAGGTATAAGTTTATTCAAAACTTATTTGTTATCTTTAATTTAATATTTATTATTATCTTCAAAAATTTGAAAAGTTTAATTTTATTGGTCAATTTTAGTTCTAGTATCAAATATTAAAATTTGTTTGATTCCAACACCTTACATGTAGACAAAAATTTATAAAGGGCTATGTACGTGATAAATATAGACTAGTCAGTTATTGTGCAAGTCACGGACTGCATTATAGCCTTCAAATTGAGCGAAATCAAAGAAAAATAAAGTGATATAATTGTTGATGCCATTTTATTTTTAAACTATACATGATACTATATTTTAAAAGTTATAACAACCTAATAATGACGAGCATCACTATACACGGACAAAAATTTATAAAGGGCTACGTACGTGATAAATGTAGACTAGCATCAGTTATTGTGCAAGTCAAGGACTGCACTAGCCTTCATATTGAGCGAAATCAAATAAAAATAAAGTGATATAATTATTGTTGCCAATTTATTTTTAAATGTTATGATCTATTCATCAAATTCTCACCAACCTTAATTGCCAGAGTTAAGTTGAGATTCTTATAAAAAAAAAAAAGAGTTAATTTGAGATTACAACATTATAAAAAATAACAACAAAATTATCTATTGCTAGTAACTTAGTTATTAGAGAATTTTATATAAATGATGTATTACTCCTATATATTGTCCTAAAAGTGTTCATTGATTTAAGTATTAAAATCCTTTATAGTTAATACAAGAACATGAAATCAAATATCGTTTTAATCAAACACGGAAGGAATTATAGGGATATAAGAGAGTTATTGATTTGATAAATATTACAAAGTGTGATGATATAAGTTTCAAAATATCAAATCAAATGTGAACTCTCGTTAGTACTATAATGTGATATACCATATATGTAATTAAAAATTTTCCATTATGATAATCCTTGTTATATTGAAATCAAATATATAAGCCACTAAGATTAAGGTTAGGCTAGTGGTGAGAATTTCGATAATTTATATGAGGTTATATATTCAGACTTTCATATTTTTATTGTACAAAAAAAATTAACATCAATAAAATCCTTACATTTAAATTGCAACATCTTATCAAGTTCATGCTAAAAACAAAACTCTTAAAAAGCTGATTGTCATGTATATAACATACAATTACTAACCACGAGGTATGACTTATATATAATTAGCAAATTGAGTTTTATGTAAACGAATTTTACTTGCAGTATAAGATTTTAAATCTCATTTTAAGTACTTTATGGCTAGAGTCAAATTGATGTCCAAGTTGGTATTAGTCACACCCGTAATCTTGAAAAAATTACATACAATTACTAAATGTAAAAAGTTAATTTAATTAAAAGTAGAAAATTAGCTAAATTATAAATATGAAAATATTATTAAACTTAAGTACTTTTATTATTTTATAACATACGGTCAACATACCTACGAGCCAGCCTTATCAACCTAACACAACACAAGTTGTTTAATATTTCATTATTAAAAAATCGACAGCCACGTTTCAACAACTGTAATGATTTTTTTAAATGATTATAATATTTTCACATTACTCATATGGTGTGTAAACTATTATATATATGCGTGAATATTATTATTTTTTGACAGAATATATATGTATGCGTGTATTTCACACAAGAAATAGTTGTCAATGCAAAAAAGTAATATAAGAAAAAAAACGTATACAATTTTTTTTTTCAAATTAGTTTGTGCTTATCACATACTAGATGTATACAAATTAGTTTCATAACAAATATTATTAAGTGTATATAGATAAATATGTGACGTGCATAATTAGATGTAAAAATAATATAAGTCAACCAGCGCTCAGTTGACTCTGGAAAAAAAAATGAAAAGAAAGCAAAACCTCTTAAGAAGTTTCTCTATATATAACTTTTGAGGTTGTCCCCATGTTAGACATGAGAAGTTCATACAAGATATCATCATAGTAATTAGTTCATAAGATCTTCTTGCCGTTTTTAACCTGTCATATGCTCTCCGTTTAAAGCGCGCATACACACACACCCATAATCCATATCCATGTCTCCTTGGCTTCTTGGCTTTGCTACTATTGTAGCAGCGATCCTCATTTATCGGCTTCTAAAGCTCATAACTCGCCCTTCCCTACCTCTCCCACCGGGTCCACGGCCATGGCCTATCGTCGGAAACTTGCCCCACATGGGCCCTGTGCCACACCACGCCCTCGCAGCCTTGGCTCGCACCCATGGCCCTCTCATGCACCTCCGGTTGGGCTTCGTTGACGTGGTGGTGGCGGCTTCAGCCACCGTCGCCGAGCAGTTCTTGAAGGTTCACGACGCCAATTTCTCCAGCCGGCCGCCGAACGCCGGCGCCAAATGCATGGTCTATAACTATCAAGACCTTGTGTTTGCTCCCTACGGCCCACGGTGGCGCTTGCTCAGGAAAATCAGCTCCGTTCATCTGTTCTCCGGCAAGGCCTTGGATGATTTTAGACACCTGCGACAGGTTAGCATAATTTCCTTTCAGAGCTATATACTAAAAAAGTGATTTTGCGTGAATGCGTTCTTTCTGAGACACTGTTGCATGACTTGCATCTCTTGAGACGTAACTTGCAAAATGCAAATGCACCCTATTTTTAATTTTTGTTTCTCTTTTTAATATTAATTGGCCTTTCCATTCAGTCAACGTTTAACTAATCAATGAACTACTTAAAATATTGGATTAGACTATGATTCCTCCATGAGATGGTTGTTAGCGTGTCTTTTATTTTTTCCCCTCTTGTTAACGTTGACATTAGTTATTTTTAATATAATTATTAAAAATGTGACATCAAACATTTTTATCTAAGAGAAGACCCAATAGTTTTTAGTTAAGCTCTACACGTATCTTGGGTTTTTCTTTTCTTAATTTTAATCTCAAAGGTCATTATACTATCAAATAACTTTTTATAAAGGTTGATTTTAATCAAGCCAATTATTAAATTAAAATTTTTCATAAAATATATCAATTTTATAAAATTTCATAAAATTTAAAATTAGATAAATACTTTATTTAATTATTTTATTTTAATATATAATATAATATTTAAAATATAAGTAAATATCAAACAATAGATTAAATATCTATGAATGTCCGATTGATTTCAAATTTGATATAAATAATATCATATAATTTAACGATTGAATTGATAAAATTTACATTCTCCAATAAGTTATTTAATGATATAATTGTACATGACTTAATTCCCACCCTTGCTTATATTATCTCATTTTATAAAAAATTTATAATGTTTTTATTGTCATAAAAGCTATTGGCATCTAACACTTCATCAAGTTATATAACAACACACGCAGATATATCAAGTAACAATTTGATTCGAAGGATCTGAAATCTTTTTGGGGTACAAGGATCTGAAAGATTTTGAAAACACAAACTAGAAAAGATCTTCACATTTTGATATCAAGTTTTCTATTAATATTAATTGTCTAACTTATTGGCATAATTTGTGGTTACGTTTGTTGATAAGTCTAAGTGGACTTCCTTTTTCTTTAATGTGTGCTGATAAAGGTCGTCACAGTGTGTTTAAAAAGAAAGAACAAAAAAAAAAAGGCATGCAACAGCAATGCAACATAGATGAGATAGAGATATATAGAGTGCTCAGGAAAGCACGACAAGTATTTAGGATCGAAGGAGGAACTGTTCAACGTTCTGTTGGGCCAGGGGAATGCTTCAACCGAACATTTCTAAAACAACAAATATTTTAACAAATACATAGAAATAGATTAAAACAAAAAAAATAGTAAGACCACAAAGTGTTTTTCTATTTGGAACTAATTCTTTTTTTCGGTATTGGCTTATCTCTAATCATAAGGTGCTTTTAAAAAAATTTAAACTCCTACATTGCAAGTAAAATTCAATCACATAGAGTTCAGTTTACCAACTGAGTCAGATCTCGTGGTTAAATTATAATTTATTTACTAACAATGAATTTTTTATATTCTTGGAGTAAGTACTGTAACTAACATGTGCATTTTTTCTGTTCCTTCTCGCATTTGTTTTTAATAAATTAATTTACATGTTTATAATATATTAATTAAGATGCCTTATGCTTCCGGATCATAAGTTGTTGGAATTTTCTGTCTTCTATTTTCTCTCTCTATTTTGTACAACAGATTCGTATAGTAAAAGTTATTAACTAGCTAACATTAATTACTAGAAAAGGTGATTCCCATTATTACCTTAAAATGGATGCGAATATTTTTAAGACGATCTTTTCATTAATTTTTTGTTTAATTCTTTAGCTTTTCCTTATGTAGGCACAAATTAAATGGTATAGTATTAACATGTCATTCACGTGTCTTATGTAATATACAAGAAGAGGAAGGCATGAAACGGGTGTGTGAAAAGAAAAAAACAAAGAATGTAAATTAGTTTTTGGTACAATGGAGGTTTATTACCTGATGTGAGAAGAGATCAATGGTTGGGTAAAGTGTAGGAAAAGTAACTTGACTAGAATTGAATCACAAATTCAAACAATTCTTAAAAAAATTGATACCACTTGAACTAAAACTCTTAAACAAATATAAATATATAAATTTTAAACTATTATATAAAAAATAATTCCGAGAAGGATAGATCAACTATATAAGGTATCGTGGGTTTTAGTTTTCTAAAATTGTCTTCCATTATTAATTATTAGTAAATCTGATTTGTGATTTTTTTTGGTATTTAAAAGTGGATACCAATATTGACAATCGTCTTTCTTTATTGTGTAGATAATTACATATATGTATATTATTATATATGGTTTAGACAAGGGTTTAATTTCATAATGTCTCTAATATAAAATTAAAATAAAAAATAGAAAAAAGTTGTTGGTGATAAGTTATTTACAATTTTATAACTCAATTGTTTTTTCATTTATTGTCTAAGTAAAAATAAACTTGTTTGAAGAAATGTTTATGTTAATGGGTAGTTATTTGAAAGAATATGTGAGTTAATAGGTAGTCATTATTTGTGAAGCGTGTACGTGGGAAAGCGTAGTTTTTTAGTAGAAGCATATACGTTGAATCTAGGGTTAGACCTTGATAATGAGAGTTAATTCACTTGGTTAGACCTTCCATTTATAATAGTAATGATTTGGGTTTAAATGTAGACTATGCTCATTAATAAGTGATTTGTAATCTCACTATAAATACTCATTGAGGTTCCTAAACTTTTTTCCACCCAAAAAGGAAAATACAAAGTTCGTAAAAAAGTGTCAACTTCAGTCTGTCGCATTTTTCAAATGATAAAACTTAATTCAACATGATCCAATGCACATGCAGGAAGAGGTAGCAAGATTGACACGCAATTTAGCAAGTTCTGGCTCAAAGGCAGTGAACCTGGGACAACTGCTAAATGTATGCACCACCAACGCATTGGCGAGGGCAATGATCGGACGGCGAATGTTCAACGACGGCAATGGTGGCTGTGATCCTAGGGCGGATGAGTTTAAGGCTATGGTCGTGGAGCTTATGGTATTGGCAGGCGTTTTCAATATCAGTGACTTTATTCCTGCCTTTGAGTGGCTGGACCTTCAGAGAGTGCAAGCCAAGATGAAGAAATTACACAAGAGGTTTGATGCATTTTTAACCAGCATTATTGAGGAACACGAGGCCTCTAAGAGTGAGAAGCACCAGGACATGTTGAGTACGTTGTTGTCACTTAAAGAGGTTCCAGATAGTGCAGACAAACTTACTGATACGGAGATCAAAGCATTACTTTTGGTATCTACTCTTCTATTTATTTCTTCCCACGTGGACAAACTGATCCACCATCCATGTGCAATTATAAAGAATTAATTTTACGTCATGCACTTCATATCAATTTAATTACTACATAAGAATTAATCAATTCTGATCACAAAAAAATAATAAGTAAAATATAAATTACTAACTACTATGTTGTCCTCTTGTGAAGCCTAATAATGGGTGTTGAACTCACTAACGAGTAACGACATCGACCAATTTTGCAGAACATGTTCACGGCTGGGACGGACACATCATCAAGCACAACAGAGTGGGCAATCGCAGAACTGATCAGGAACCCAAGAATTCTAGCCCAAGTCCAACAAGAGTTGGACAGTGTTGTGGGACGGGACCGGCTTGTGACCGAACTGGACTTGCCTAACCTTCCCTACTTGGAGGCCGTGGTGAAGGAAACCTTCCGTCTCCACCCATCAACCCCTCTTTCCCTCCCACGAGTTGCAGCAGAGAGTTGTGAGATCTTCGGCTACCACATCCCCAAGGGTGCCACTCTGTTGGTCAATGTCTGGGCCATAGCACGTGACCCCAAGCAATGGTCTGACCCTTTGGAGTTCAAGCCAGAAAGGTTCCTCCCGGGTGGTGAGAAGGGTGATGTTGATGTTAGGGGCAATGACTTTGAGGTGATACCCTTTGGTGCTGGACGTAGAATATGTGCTGGGATGACCCTTGGCATCAGAATGGTTCAGCTGCTGACTGCAACCCTGGCCCATGCATTTGATTGGGAGCTGCAGAATGGGCTGAACCCAAAAAAGCTGAACATGGATGAAGCGTATGGGCTAACCCTGCAAAGAGCTGTGCCGCTTTCGGTGCACCCTCGCCCTAGGCTCTCACCACACGTGTACTCATCAACATCTTCCTGATTTGAAGTTTGGCTTCTTGTCACATGTCTTGTCCCTCCCTCCTTTTCTTTAACGAGGATCTTCTTAAATAAAAGAAATTGTTACGGTACTTTGTGAAGATCCAAAAAGGGGGGACAAGTTAGCACTTTAGATAGTTTCAGTATCTTCCAAGTTTGTACATGAATATGCTTTAATCGTGTACTTGCAGTAACTGGTAAAATAATCATGAGTTTATATGAATAAATTTTTACTCGAGGACATGAGAATATTAGAGAGTGATGAGACAAATCAAATTAAAGTCAAATGGTCCCGACCCGATGTAGTTTATAATTTTTTCTTCTTTCCCACCGACAGATGTTTGTAATTTTTTTTTGGGGTGAATAGAAGGAGGGGGACGCCCTAAGAAACAACACTGCTGGGGTAGGAAACCCCACACATATCCTGGTGGATAATATTACCACTGTCCGCAGGCGGATGCTGGAAGACATACATCCCTAAAGTCAGCGTATGGGCATGGTTAGCCAACCAATCCGCAACGTAAACATGAATGAGCTTTGATATCCCAATTCCGCTGCACAAGCATTGCACACGGATGTGAATCCGGGCAACCACTAAGAACGAACTCCACGGCACAAGATGAGTCACAGAAGTTTGTAATTTTGCAGTATATATGTTTCAGTTGCACACCCGATGCTTGCTTTTTTAACTGTTATTATTATTTTATCGTATTTCATTAGATGACCTCTGCGTGTAAAGGCGTGAAGAGAGAGAGAGAGAGCGACGAGGGGCAGAGAATGTGATTGATTGGTAGGAAGGCATCAGCAAGGGAAAAGGCAATGTAAAGCAAGATTGTAGTAGCAGTTAAATGGAACCTTTCCATGTAATTATGTGAAACAAGGTTTTTTTTAGAATTTAATTTTAATTTACTGTTAGTGTAAAAAAAATTTATATTGTTATTCAATTATATGTTGATATATCATTAAAAGAGTTAGACTTTTTAAATAATTATTATAATAGTTAAACTCTTTTAATGATTTGACAATACATAATTAAATAACAGTATAAATTTTTTTTAACTAACAGCGAATGAAAATTAAACTATTTGATTTAACCATTCTGAATAGCCGAGCAACATTTTTTTCCTTCTTATATACGAATACGTGTCAAACGTTCAGAACAAAGCAATGCTCTAAAATTGATCAAAAGTGTATAATATATAATGGCACTTGTATGGAGGAAAAACTCAATCTGCCTGATGTGGCAATTGGATTTTTTATCTTTTATTTTGAAAAAAGTCTGACTGTATCATATGTTTCATGAGGATGATCCTTTGACCTTAATCCACCACTTCAAATAGTAAGTTAGAGAAGTAAATTTTAGCCTAAAAAAAACATATTTAAAAATTGTAATAGAGAAATAAATTTGTTTGACTATTGAAAACTACAAATTTTCTTTATTTATATTTTATATAATTTCCATGCACCATAATTCCATAAATGTGATGATAAGACCAAATTAATATGAATTAAACATTCAATAATTCAATATTATGCAAAACCTTGATAAAAAACATAATGGTATGATTAATCTATATTTTTTTCAGAGTCTAAAGTAACTATATTGCTAAATAAAAAAATAATATAGCTATAAATCTAATTAAATGCATTTAAGATTATAATTAAATAAATCAAATAATTTCTAAAGAATTACGTTACATTCTCAAGTCCAAAAGATAGATTTAAATTTTTTGTCTTTTTTATATTTAATTAAATATTAGCAACTCAAAATTTAATTAAGGGAAAAAAAAGTAACATAAAATTTTATTTCGAAAAGATATGAAGTTGTTACAATATTTTAATAAATTCAATATTTAGAATGAATTATTAATTAATTTTTAATTTTATAATAAATATTTAAAATTTTATTAAATATAAATAATAATTAATATATATTAAACAACTCATATCTTATAAAAAAATAATAGTGAGTAATCCCCAAAAAAAACCTTGCTTGGTATTTTCCTTTATTCATCATCCTTTATGGAAACTTTCACCGCACTTAAAGTTGGTGCTCGGTTCGTTTGTTGTAGCTTTTGGGCACTCCCAATTAGTGAGAGAAACAGAACAAGCTCCATCTTCGATCAGTGGAGTTTGCAAGTTCAGCAAAGACTATGTCAAGGAGTCTCCAACAGCAACAGGGCGTGGCCATCGAATCATCACTGTCTCTCTCACCAGTTACGAGCTTTGCCTACGGAACCAACGATCAGGATCTGAAATCGTCCATCTCTTTGTCCAACTGCAATGGCTTCTTCTGGTACGACACCTTCCTTGTCGTTTCGTCGGTTTTGTTCGCTCTGTATCTGGCGGTCCACGCGAAGAAGAACCTCAAGAGTCTCTGTAATAGGGGCTCCTATATAATGATTTCCTATTATGTCCTCCTTTGGCTTGTTACCCTTTTGAACCTCGCTTGGTCTTTTCTTCAGGTACGCTTCGCTAGTTAAGCAAGATGCAACAAATTTTGACTATCACTTCACTTTGGAGACTAGGCTATTCTTGGATGAAGGATTATTTTTTATTTTATTTTTTTCTTCCTAGCATATGTTTGCGGCTGTGGCTGTTCTTGGAATAAGATTTTGGTAGTATGTGTTTGCGGCAGTTTTTCTGGAGTTTACCAATATGTTTGTGATTGTGTCTGGGAAATTTCCACAATTAAATTTAAATTTTGCCCTTCTGTGGAATTACTTGATACCCCAAAATTTGTTTGATCATTAAAAATGTTATTCAGATGAGTGATGAACATTTTTCGATCTAATACCCTCTGTTTGAGTATATTGCATTTATCATTGCAAGGAAGAGTTCCAGTTGTTCAAGTTGAGATAATAGAAGGATGACAGGATTTCCATGGCTTTTACTATGGTGTAGATTCTGCACTGGTGCAGAAGACTTTGTTTCGTGCCATGTAGTTATGTGGGCTTTTAAAAATCCAAATCTAAGATTTTCAGCTACGGGTCACAAACTTACAATTTGCTCTTAAAACCCAGTGGCTGAAAAAGTAATGTATGGGTGAAGAATCTACACCATAGTCTTTCCCAATTTCCATACATGATTTATCACTAATTTTTAGAATTACTTTGTTGTTTTCCATTATGTTGGCAGTAGGCTTTGCACATTTGCTGATTTTCACTCTTAAATCTTTCAACTTCAACTTATTTTTTTGCTTTTGCAGGCATGGCAGTGCTCTCCTGGCAAGGAGGTTGCATGGGATCTCCTGTCATTATTTACAGCATCTGGAATGCTGTGTTTGGAAATAAGCTTGATGGCTTTCTTACTCAAAGATAACTACATAAATCGGATGGAAGCTCTAGCACACACTTCCCTTGTATCGGGAATTATTGTCTTTGTGGATACCCTTCTTAAGGTGAGACCGGTTTTCATTCATATAAGTTTATATGCATGCATGTGCTATGCATTTTTATTTGTTGTATAAAATGTAAGTGAACGTTTATGATTGAGCCCTTGCCAAGACTTGTTTATTCTTTTTTGCTTTCATATATTTTCCCCCTTTATCTATTGCATGTGATTTTCTCCCCACCAGTTGCTGGTTTGTTTCTGGTTTTCAATATAACCCTTATCTTCATCTACATCACAATTGCAAATAGAATACAGCAGCAGAGAAAGCCATCAACCATTGTATTAGCAATTTGCCGAGAAGAAAGGCAGTTAATTTGCTAATCATCATTTGTCCATATCAGCCAGCAAGGTTGATCACCATGATTGCAACCTTATTTGAAGCAATAGCAAAGAGTGCAATGACCACAATCTTCTAGAAAGTCTTGCACCATCAAACATTATGCCAAACAAAATATGCCTTCGATATGATTAGTGAACTTGTTATGTAGTGGTTCTAGTACTCATCCATAAACTCAAGCAACTACTCTCTGTCTTAAGTAGTCCCTTTCCTCGGAGAATGTCAATGATTTAAATTTCCAAAGAAAACCATGTTGAATTATTGCGACCTTCCTTTTTTAAGCTCTTGAAAATGTTTCTAAACTGTTCCGTGGTTCACAATATGATTTTTGAACTCAACTCTATCTGTGCTACTAACAAAGTGAGAAAGGTAAAATAAGTTGGTGAGCTTCCAAATTTAGCCATATTCATCCTGCCAAGCATCTCTCAAACTGCTCAGAAGTGAAAACTCATAGGCTAGTAGCCTTAGCTGGGGAAACCTGAAACCTATGAAAGTTTGTTTTTGTTATGGGAAGTCTTGCAATTGCACGTGTATGGGTTTATGTGCCTGCACCACCATTATTGACCTCCGAATTTCTGATGGAGCTCATTCACCTCCCAAATTAAATTTAGCCCTGCCATAGCTGCCAAGCACAATAAATAAATAAAAGGATTCTTGATGTGTCTTAGCCAGTGTTATTAAATGGCGGCCATGGCGGTGGTGGAAATCCACCCAAACGCCATTTGAAAGCCATGGCGTGGCGTCTTGTTCATGGCAGCGCCATGGCGGGAGCCATGGTCATGGCAGTGTGGCAGTATGGTGGTGCATGGCTTGAAATGGCGGAAAAAAATGTGTTTTTGGCTTTTTGGGAGGGTATTTTGGGATTTCAGAATCCCATATTAGACACAGTCATCATCAATACCCACAAATCAGTCCCGAACTGCGAAAATGAGAGTGAGAGAAAGCCCACTGCTGCTGCACATCTCCAGCGATGCTGCTGCTGTCTCCGGCGACACTCTCCGGCAACTCTCTCTTCACAGGTAGATGCAGACCTTTGTGCGAAGAGGCTCTGTTTCTCTTTTTTTTTTTTGTGCGAAGGCTCTGTTTCTCTTTTTTTTTTCTAACCCACCCATCAATAAGCCATTAATCCACCCAACCAGATTTTACACCTTAACCCTATAACCCACGATACCCACCCTCTGTTTTGTGAGAATGCTTTTGTTTGTGCCTCTGTTTTCTGTTTTTAAATTTCTTTTCCTTCTAGAAAATGTTTTAATTATGTTTATTATTCTTGATATAAGGTGTTATATTATTATTATATAGGGTATGCAGGTCTTGTAGTATATTTTATAGTTTTTTAACAAGACCGCCATGCTTCCGCCATTTGCCGCAACGCCATCCGCCATATTTCCATGGCGGATTTTTGGCTTGCCGCCATCCGCCATTGATAACACTGGTCTTGGCTGGTCTGACATATCTAGCTTATGGTCTCTGCTGAAACACTGGTATGCAGTATGGTTCATATTTGAAAATTTTAATATATTACTCATTTTTTAATCACATGCATTTGTGGGGTATATTGTTGACTGCAATGTTTTTAATTTTCAATTTCACTTGGACACTACAAAATATTAGCTTCAATTGTGTCTTAAGATTTAGGGGGGGGGGGGAGAAGGCTATCTTAGGCATGTTAAGAGTCTTTTCTGGAGAAAGTTTTAGCACAAGATAAGACTGTTCATATAAAAAGTATTGTGGTAAGGATTCAGGCGTGATATTGTAATAGATGAGGGAGATATAATTTCTAGGATTATTGTCATAAATTACCAAATAAAATATCTGCATATATATGTCCTTGATAGAATGCCTCATTGGTGTGTCGGAAGAATTGTTGCTGTTATGTTGGGGATAACATTTTAATGTTTTATCATTTGACTTAGTCATTTAATTTAGGGTTTATGTAGATGGTGGTTACTTTGTTTTTCTCTCATTTCTTTTGAGGATGCTTATCCATGTCTTGTAATTTTTCTTTTCTCTCATTATGAATACTCCTTTTTCTATCCCAAAAAAGAAAAAAGAAAAAAGAAACAAAATAATGGTTGTTACAACTTGCAATTATTTTCCATTCATGGCTAGTTTTTCTCCTTGCATATGGTCTCCTAATTAAGTACTTCTTGTCAGACATTATATGTTTTTGGATTTGGGGCTGCATTGTTCAATCGCAATGTTGGAAGCACTCGTACGATCAAGTGGGGTTTGTGGATAATACATAAATTATTGCTTGCTGCAGCATATGGCTTCATATTATTTGTACATTTCTCTAAATGGAGAGAGAAGCTTCCTCGTGAGTATATTGTTTAATTCTGTTGTCATTCCTGTTCTTAATGGATTCATATTCTAACTTGAAATTTTCTTTCAAATTTGCAGCCAGGCCAGCTTTCTACAACTACGTCGTTATAATGTTTGTCTTCAGTGCAATTACTCTGTTTGCTTGTGGGCTAGCAGGAATTGGCTCTGGGTTCGGCAATTGGTAACCCTATGTACCTTCTCTGCAATTTGAAGAGGTACTCAGTTATCATATCTATAACTTTTGCACTGAATGATGGTTATCCCTCTCTTCTGCAGGTTGTATGATCTCACTGTACTTTGTTATCACTCTCTATATCTTCCATTTCTTTATGTAACTTTTCTAGCAGATTTTTTTCAGGTAAGCTCTCTACGCCATTTACTATTTCTGTTTGGTTTTCTATAATATGCATGAACATCATATTTATGTGTTTCCACTTGCTGCAGGAGGAAGACTTCCTTTTGGATAACGCATATTACTCTGAGATGAAAGATGCTGGATTCTTTGATGCAGACTGGGAGTAATTCCTTACCAACTTATAAATGGAAGTGTAAATATTTAGATTAGATTTAAGACTTCCTAACTATCTTATCACGTGCATCTCTTAACCAAGTGGAGTTGAACTTTACCCCATCAACAGCAGAATGATCTGTTGGGTCGGTATGACTATACCGTCCGTGAAATGTTAGAGGAACAGTGCTTTTGAAATCCATCATATCTCCATCATCCAAGGACACATAAACCAAGAAACGTGCTGGTGCTTGAAATTCAAAATCAGCCCCAAATTCTAAAATCCACACTAGCATTGAGATTTGTTTCCGAAGATGTTTGTTTAAATTAAAAAAAGTCTCTCTGCTTGAGATGCAACTTGCCCCAAGTTGGCATCGTCAACTGCAAGACCAATTAAGTTTTTTCTCAGTAAAAACTACTAAACCTAATTTTGTATCTTTAAATATTCTTTTTCTTTTAACACCAAAGAAATTCTTTTCTTTCTCTTTTGTATTAACTAATTAGAGCCAATGATATTTTCCCTTTTTCTGTGAACCTTTCTATTATATTATATAATTTATTTGTTTTGTTTTTTTTCTTTGAATATTTATTTTCAAATAAATGAATGTCTTAACGAATGTTAAATTATTTAGTTTCTTGAGTTTTGAAGTTGTCTTCAAGAACTTTGTTTTTAAAAATAAAAATAAAAAACTCTTTCCAAGTCCAAACTTATTTCATTATTAATATTTGTAAATATATTGTATCGATAACATATATTCAATAAATTATGTTTCAGCTACTCTAATAGGTAGTAAACTATCCTAGTTTTAAATGTTACATACTTACATTAATAAAAGAAAATTTATCAATTTCAAATTGATATGGGCGTATTATATTTTTAATAACTAAACTAAATTTAGATAGATCCATATAGAGATGTTAATATTCAAATTTCGACTAAAATCTACAAAATAAATATAATCATAGATAATCACTCGTAAAATCTAACCCAGATTTGTGTTGATTGGCTGGTTCCCGGCCCACACACGGAGTCCATCTATAATGTAGACGGCCCAGCGGGCCATTCCACATATGTGAGGTATCTTCCTCGAGAAGGTCTAAGCCTTATTATTGCCTTGGAGAGTGGGCAAATATTCAAAATGGGAGAATGATTCAGCAGACAAACCACTAAACCAGGCCATACCAAGAAATAAAAAAGCAGGCAAACTATGAAGAAATGTAGTAGGACTATGTAGAAAATTAGCAACCTGGGAAATGGCAAAAGAAAATGCTCTTAAACCAATTAACTTTGTATTTGAAATATAGTTATTGGTGTCATTGTCACTGACTGTATATTAATCTTGGAGTAATGAATTTGAAAGAGCTCACACAAATCAACAAGATTTCATTTCTCATTTGATTGCCGCTTAACGAACCTTGATAATGAAACTCTAATCACAGTTTCTGCATTGTGTAGCTACTCTCTGTCTCTCTCTCACACACTCACTCATTCTATCTTTATGTCTCTCTCCTTTTTTCCTTCTGTGCAATTGCTTGTGTGGGTGGTCATCCTTTCATTTTTATTTCCTTCGACCGTTGGGAATTGGGATCCGTTGGTGTCACTGAGATATTCAATTCACACGTATTCCAAATATAACAGGAGAAGCTGGGGGAACCACTACGGAGTCCGGACTCCTGTCATTATTTCTGGCAAGTACAATTAGAAATCACAATTGAATTAGATGGGCCCGGAGTCCTAAATGGTATAGCTGAAACATATCCATGAGAGATTTTACTCTTATTATAGATTTTATTTATTTATTTTGGTAATAAAAAGTTTAAGTAAGGTTGTGAGGGAAAATTTTATTTTTAATTTAATGACATGAAAAATTATTAATTTTAGTGAAAATTTATTTAAATTTAAACTTAAGTCATAATTAATATAAGGGAAAGGTCTAATCAAGTAAGTATTGATCTCTTAATTATAATTTTCAAAAGAATTGTTAAAGTAATAGAATTAAAATTAAAATTCATGTAAAAATAATAATAATAATAATAATAACCACTTAAAATGATTATTGTTTTAAATTGAATAATGATTTTGTCCTATAATTTGTTATAAATAATCCAGTTACAACCAAAATATCCAGTTATAAGTCTCCCTTGTAAAATTTTGTTCGTTTGTCAATTTCTAATTGTGTTGTTCCTTTATCTCTCACAACCTTCTTTTGTTACCTTCTTATTGAAGGTATTTAAGGCTATGTTTAGAAGTTTTATGATAAGTGAAATGAGATAAAAATTTTATATTATTGTTTGGATGTTTAGTGATAAAATGAAAGAAATATTTTATTTTATTGTTTAAAAGTTTTAATGAAATATGATAAAATGGTAAAAATTATAAATTTATTGTTATCATCTTATATTTACTTTAAACATATTAATCTTAATTATTTTTTTATAAAACTTAATTTTTTGAATAATGTTCAATTTATATATATCTCTTCATAATCTTTTATCTAATTTTTTTAACCTTGTTTTTATTATAACATTAAATGATGCAATGTAAATAGCAAGAGTTACAGTGAAAAAATGAGAAAATATAATAGTATAAAAACTCTTTCATGTCATTCATTTTTATCACTTTTTAAAATATACAAACAATAATATCTTATTTCATTTTATCATTTGCTATCAATTTAAACATAATCTAAAAGAGCGTGCAATAGAAAAATCATTTAAAATAACACACTACTCTTTCATTTCCAAGTGTTAGTAATGGGTTGTAATTAAAATATATATGGCGGGATTGAGCTGAGATTTTTGTTTTTTTTAATTTCTTGTGAATCCCTTATGCAATTTTCATTGTTTTTATATGGCGGCACAATGCGTTTTTTTTCGCAAATTAATTAAAACTTTTCATCAATTTTAATTATTTCTGAACAATAAACTCCTCCCATTTTTTCTACCCTGCTTTGGACCTTCGCAATGACAAAGAGTCAAGGAAATGTTCGAAAACCCCTTTCTTTTTTTTCCCTTCCTTCTCTTTGGATGCCAAAGTCGTACGTACCATGACAAAAGAAATCGTAAAAGATAACACAGTGACACACTCCCAGAGGTCCGTTCACTGCTCAGGCCTCTGTTTAGCTTTTGCGAGTCCCTATGCAACTATTTCCTTCCTTGATATAGGGTAAAGAAAGAGAAGCGTGAAAATCACTAGCATATCAGTAACTAGTAGTCATAGCTAGAATGCAAGAGTACCAAAAAGCACTCACAAACCGACACCAAACGGGGCCAACTATCATCCCACCGCTTACAACTTTAACATCAATCTCCTCCATCTTATATTTTGTCCTGATATTCTCCGCCATTCTCATATGATCTCACACTGTCACGCACCCACCATTCTCCTCTTCTCTCTCCTCTTTTCTTTCTCTCTCAATCTATCTGAGCTGTACCACGTTTGCCATTTGGGAACCTTTGCAGCCTCTTCTAACCCATCTCTGTTCTGCCTCTAACATGGCTGCTTTTGCTCTTGCAGTGCTTCTTTTGGCCTTCACTGGCTCTTCAAGTATGCATTCAAACTATTATATGTTATCTTGTTTCTTTTATTCTCCCTTCTCCCAACTGAAGCTGCAAAGTATCACTTGTTTTTTTATTAGTTTGAACATGGGGTGAGATCTTCCTTTTCTTATGCTCGATCTATGTCTGTCCTTTCTTTTTCTCACAAAATCTTCAAAGATGAGACTTTTATCCTTGCTAGGGATATATTTAGTTATGCACCAATGATATGCAGATCGTGTGTCGTTCCACATTTCTTCCTTTGTTTGTGGTAATATGATTTAAAAGTGTCTCTGGCCCAGCTGGTGCAGATTTATTAGATTTTTATTTTTTATATAGTCTCTGATGCTTTTTTCTATCTCCTGGTTCTTCACAAGAGTTCTACCATATTTACCTAATTCTTCCCATTTGCAAACCATTACTATGCTTACTCTCTTACTTTTCTAGTTCTATTCCTCTTTTCTCTCCCAAGTCCTAAACCACCTTCTTCCATATATATTTTTTAACTTCATCTTTTGTGTATTATTATAGGTGCCTCTTGGTGCGTTTGCAAGGATGGAAGTGACGCAGTCCTGCAGAAGACCTTGGACTATGCTTGTGGAGCTGGTGCTGACTGTAACCCGCTCCATCAAAACGGGCCTTGTTTCCAACCCAACACCGTTAGGGCTCACTGCAGCTATGCCGTTAATAGCTATTTCCAAAAGAAGGGTCAAGCGCAAGGGTCCTGCGAGTTTGCAGGAACAGCCACCGTTACTGCATCTGATCCCAGTAAATCCCTGAACCCTTCTCTTCCATTTTTTTTAAAAATATTTCTTGAACAATAATAGCCATAAAAAGAATCAAGAAAAAAAAAGGAAAAGGGCAACCAGATAGCTGACCCCGGTTTTTTTTCGCCCCTCTCGTTCTTGATGAGCAGGCTCCGCCGGTTGTGTCTACCCTTCAAGCGCCAGGTATGCATTTGATCCGCTCTTCTTGTTCATCTTCTGTTTCCTTTTTAGCTTGGAATGTGATTCTTATGCCCTTTCAAATTTGCCTATTTTTCCTTAGTTTAATGGGTTATTTTCTTTCTTTTGTTGAAAGTTTAGTTTAATGTGGGGTGTCTGGTTTTCAAGCATGTTGATTGTAGTGGTGACTTTACTTTTCTCATAATTGGGACTGGGGAGCTCTGCATAGATAAAATGATTAATTATCCACAACACAAAAGGAGGGTTCTCTTTAGGGTGGGGTGGAGCGTTCATATGACACTCTTGCTCCCGGAGAGAGTTCACATGAAATCACTAGAGGGGCTATTAAAAAAATTTCATTACTTTCTACCAAGAAAAATAAAAAAATAATCCATTGCTGACTTATTACTCAGCTTGAAGAAAAAATTATTTTCAATAAATAATGTTTTCAGTATACTTAGCTTAAAGAAGAAAAATAAAGTAAATTTCAAAATATTTCATTAAATAGATTGCAATATTTTAAGACGTAGTATTATTAAAATTGATGATAAATAAAATTCAGTAGTTATGTTAGAAAGTTTAGAAGATAAATTGCAATATTTTATATACTATTTTTCTTTGAAATTTTTTGACTTGTACATTAAATAGATTATAAGACGTGATTTTTTTTGACAGAGACCTGATTTTTGAAATTCTTTTTGACGTAGTTGTCATATAAAAAACAAAATGTATGAGTGGGGGATTTGTGCTTCCTTTCTCTTTGATATCCTAAAAAGTAGGAGATGGTTACGCAAGCAAAAATACTGCAAAGTGAAAATGAAAGAATAAAAGCCTCTCTCCTTTGGCTAATGTGAAAATGAAAGAATAAAACCTTACTTGACAGCTGGTTATAATTAAAAGGTAAAAATTGGAATTCTCAAAAGCTAACTTGGTTTGCTATTAATTTTTGGTAAATATTTACAAATTTTATATTATAGACGGGTATCTTCCCTTTATTATAATTGAGAAAAAGAAATTTTCTGTTCTTTGATTGTTTTCGTTGGCACCCATCTAACCTACCTTTTTAGGGAAGACAAAGTCTATCACTCTTAAATCTTCCCTTTTTTTCCCTCCGATTTATTTATTTTGCTGTTGACATGTGGTCCCATGTTGATGAACCGCATTTTTCATTTGACAAATATTGTAATTTCATTATGATGTCTACGACTCATTGCCCCGTTTAGATTGGAAGTAATGATACTTAAACACAGTTCATCCTCATAAACACTTATAGACTTCCATGCAAGTTAATAAATAATATCTTAATTTTATTGTTTTTTTTTTAATCGTCTGAATCAGTTTAAGAGATTTGAGAAAATAAGTTTGAATAAATATCATTATTTATTGTTGATTATAGCCGTTGCAGTGAGGCAGTGAACTTTTAACTTCATCTTCCATTATGAGAGAAATAGAATAAAAAAAATAAGAAAATAAAATAAAAAATAAATAAATTTTCAAATTGTTTAGATTAAAAAAATTAAGAAAAAAATAAATTAATAAAATAAAATTTGTTATAAATATATATTTATTTTTATTTATTTATTTATAAAATAAAAAAATATTAATTAAAATTTTATTTTTATTTGTTTTATTTATATTTTTTCTCACTTTAAAATAAAAATAAAAAAATTATAAGATTTATTATTTTTCATTTCTTTTTTATTATAAAATTATAAGATATATTTTTTATTTGTTTTTATTTTTCTCTGATCCTCTCCCTCCATTTCTTTCAAACCAAACAAAGGCGAAAGACGCTCCCATAATTGGCATCCGATGCCTTGGTAAAGTTTGAATGAATCTCTTTGAAATCAAAAGAAGGCCGCGTCATTACTAGAAGACGAATTTGTCCCCATTGAACTCTCATCTCATGCTTTTTTGCTTTGCCCCTTTTGGGATGAAATAAATAAACCAACGAGGGGATGCACTTAGTCAAAACATGTGGACGCCAGCGTTTGTCAGGAGTATGAGAGTACTGTATCCATCACTCGCGAGTCAGTAATTTTGAATTTTGATCTTTGATGATAAGGGTGTGTAACAAAAGCCAGATGCACAGACCCTTGCTTCGTGATGTGGGCCAACAACTTTCGAAAAGTCGAGATTTTCTTGATGATTGTGAATGACCAGTCTCGCGCCCCATCGCTTTCTCTAGTTTGTCTCCCTTTCTAAGGAGCAACCCGGGCTCTGGTCCTTCATTTTTATCGAAGAAAATTGTTGGGTTTTGGGTTGAAGGGAGAGGATTGTACATGTACCCCAAGACACTTGCATTAGCTGTGGTTTTACCAAGCCAAATTAAGTTTCAATCCTTGTACTAACTTTCATCATTGTCCTTCAGCTAAGCTAATGAAAACATTGTTTTCAACAAGCAAATTCTGATGTGGGGCATGGATGAACGAGTTAAGAATTAAGGCATGATTGTGTGCCGACTTGTCCAAACTTAATTCACGCTGGAGTCATTATCAGCTTAAAGTAGTTGAGAGTCTGAATATTGAAGTAGATCAGCTTTAGTTTGCTTAAACTTTATATAGGCATTAAAATCGAAAATTTAAGGTGACCCGTTTGCAAATTAGGATTGTAGGTGTAAACGTAAAACATCAATCCTTAATTAGTGTCAGTGGCGTAATTAGGGTCGAGTGAAAACATATTTTCCTGGAAGTCCAAAACTTTTTGGTTAGTATCAATGAGTTTGCTGACTTTAAAATTTGTTCCATACAAAACCATTCTTTTGCCTGACAAAATCATTTTAAAATTGTAAATAACTGTTACACATCGTGTTTTTGTTTTAGAACATATTGAGACATCTTTTTTATAGGCTTAAAAATTGGTGGTAAACGCCATGCCCTTGTAATATTGTGTTTTTCATAGTTCTGTGCCTGTTTTTGGAATTCGGGTGAGGGTAATAGATTTGACTATTGGTTCCTTTTCCTTCTTAATCAGCACTGCTGGCACTAGTACAACCCCCGTGACAACCACACCATCCATGGGCACCCCTTCAACTGGAATCCCATCAACATCCACTGGCACCCCTTCAATTGGAACTCCATCAACATCCACTGGCACTACCACCCCCACGACTGGTACTACTCCATACAGTACAACGCCTGGAGTATTAGGAGGGATTGGCAGTGGTATGGGCCCTTCGGGATCTGGCATAAACACAGATGATAGTCATGGTGGGCTTAGACTCGTCGACAGTAGTTTGCTTTCTACGTTCTCAGTCGCACTCTTTTCTGGCTTAGTGATGCTTTGGTGGGGTTGAAAAGATAAGTGGCCTTGGTATGATGGAAAAAGGTGATCACTGTGCAGAAGTGAGTATGCATGTGAGTGTTATTTTCTAGGTGTTGAACTTGAGACTTCAGTTTTCTTCTATTTTTCTCCTCCCTCTACCACCTACTTGGGTAAAAAAAATGGGCTGTTGATTCTTTCCGAGTATTGATATGGTGTTGCTATGGGACTCTCCTATCTCATTATTATCTATTCTCTTTTAGATCTAAGAGGTTAGTAGTTAATTAATTTGATAAGTATTTGGCTCCTCTTGATCCTAGGCTCCTAGTTAGTACGGAGAACTACATAAAAATTTACTATTGAATATTGCCAATGAGATGGACCTGGAGACATTCTGATCGCTCGGCCTATTTGTCTGTCAAACAGGCTGTTACCTTCGATCTTTCAGAATAATTTAGGTTTTGGGAGGCTTCCAAAGACTCGGAACTTGCTCTAACATGAATATATATATATATATATATGTGGGGTTTACAATCAAGGGAATCTTAGTACTGGCCAAAAATACTAAAGGCAATTTTAGTTGATTTCACTAGGTCAATATGATGCATTTGCTTGTTAGAAAAAAGCGGATTGGCTCCTAAACTGTTGCAAGCCCAACAATGTTTATGACCGTGACACTTCTGCCCTTAAGATGAGGTTCTGACCTTCGAAAGGAATAAAATGTTATGCGTAATACTTGTGGATAACTACAAAGAACCAGATTTCTTAGTGGAATTGCAAGATTCTCATGAACTATAATCAAATCAAGTATTATATGGTCCTTAATCCTGAAATGTTGAGCTCTAATCTTTTGCAGAAAAAAAAAAAGAAAGGCACATTTGCATGAAGTTAGGATGCTGTTTCTCGAAGCATTATAGTAGGGAGCACAACATAAATTTGAAACCCCAGAATGAAATCTTATACAGAAGAGGATGAAGAAACCTGAGACTGATTCAATGCCAAATAATTGTTGGTAAATGAACTCGTGGTCTGCCTGACTGCTAATTGGCTTATAATGAATTCAAAATTCGGTGCGAGGACGGTGGAGGAAGAGTGCAACAACCATCAGAATGAGACAGAATAGCCTTTTGTAAAGCGCAAATAGCTGTTGAGTAGTTCTAGTTAAACTTAACTGGACAAATGTAGAAGGGTATTAGTAATTTTTTTTTAAGATATCACTATTAGTAATTTTTTTTTTAAGATATCACTATTTCAGATGAGTTGTTATTTATTAATTGTTATTTATATTTAATAATTTTTTAAAATATTTATTATAAAATTAATCATCAATAAATAATTCATAACTTATTCTAAATATAATCTATTACATAAAAATTCGTTGCAGAAGTATCTAGATCTTAATTCAAATTATACCACTTATTCATTTCTCTTTTAGATTTTGTTTAGATTTATTCGCCTAGGCAGTTGTACACATTCTGTATCTAAGTGATGTACAGTTGGTGTTTATACAAATCATCTGCAATGAAAAGGACGAACAGCTAAAAAAACAGTCTCGTATAGGAGTCTCGTGGTTGCAGAAGGGCCACTAATATGATATAGGAAGAATCTGCCTTGGAAGTGTGGCTGTCGTGGATTCATGGTTATGGTCCTTTTAAGGGCATTGCATCATCTTCAACAAAGCCGCTACAAAATAAAAATACGCATACAAGTTTAAGCTTGGAAAATTTATATATGGAGATCACGTGGTACACCATTTTGATTTTGTCTGTTTTTTAATTCCCTGGATGAGCTGGTTCTTTTATAGTTTTATTAGCCTCACAGTGTGGACTGTGGACCCCAATTGAACAGTTGCTTACTCTAAATAATTTTATGTTTGCTGCACCATATAACATTTCTTACTAAATTTTGTGCGACGGTATCTTTGATGCTTGTTCCGCTGTATGTGTAAGTGTCCATCACAGCCTGACTTGTTTGTTTGCTTCTCTTGTATTCCCCACATGTTCTGCTTATTGGCACATGGAGTGCTAATTCAATTGTACCTTACTTTTGCTCTTTGAAATTTTAATCACATTCTCGAATCGTCCCTTGCTCTTGTCTTGGCAGCGGATGTATATTCGTCACTATTTTTGTCTTACATTAAATAGTTAGAGTGCACAAGACTTCACCCAGCCAAAATTGTTTGAATTTGGTTGGATTTAGTTTAAATGAAAATATCAAGTTAGGATTAGGCCTAAGGATTTTGGCCCGGTGTGTTTTTTAGGTCAAAATTGGGCCACCTCCTCAGGCTATTTAGCTTAACTTGAGGTATATAAATACCTATATATCTTGATCTGAAAAAATTAAGATATAGATTAAATATTACTTTAAGTACATATATCAAATTATTAATATTTATTATGAACCTGATATTTATAAAACTATTAAAATATAATATAGGCCTATAAATATATATGAACATATCATACATATAATTACATTCTTATTTAGATTTTGTCAAATTTCGAGTTGGTCTATTTTGATCAAATCAATCATACGCCAGACCATAATTGAATCTACTTGAATTTATAATTGAATTTAAAGTCAAAAAGTTAACCCGACTAAAATATCGAGTCGAGATTAGACCAACTCAAACTCGACACAACCTAACTTATCTACACCCCTAATAGTTATTACTAACACTGAAAACTTTCAATCCAAATTTTTACACTTTGTTTACTCAAGCTTTACCCATGTAGATGGATGTATATTGGCTTTGGTAAATGCGTTCGGCATCAGCATTTGTTATATATGAAGTGACTTAATAACTCATTGACTGAATTGTAATCCCTCCTTAAACCTTCTCCTTTAATTGTTATCCCGCCTAATTCATTATTGCCAGACATTATGAAAAGGATGGTAGGTGTGTTACACTGTTATCGTACTGTGTTTACCCCCCTCTAAACCATTTCATGGTTCTTTTCTTTTTTGTATAGTGTATTTTAGTACAAAGAAAGGGACGTGACGAGCAACTAGAGACTACAAATTACCTTTCTCATAGTATGAGCGCCAGAAAATGGACACATTTATTTGCTTTCGGCAGATTTTTATACCGTAGGGGGAACTGGGCAAGATAGAAAACATGCATTGCAACATTGCCCAAGTTTCCCCATCAGCTCCTCCTCATTCAGGATTGGTTCCCAGGAAATTCACTGATAGAGTACCTCTCTTTCCGCTAAGCGGTATTTATTTTTTTATTTTTATTTTTGTCATTTCCTGTGAGCTGTTTAGCCACTAATTAATGAAGTTATGTGACCTCTGTGAAAAGGCATTGATGACCCATCTTTAATTAAAAGTAATTATACGTACACATAGTTTCCTGCAAGTTATTAAATAATATTTTTTAGTATCGTTGTAATTTTTAATTGGTTTAAATTTTACAATTTATAAAGATTAGTTTAAGTGATAAGTAAGCTTAAATTCAACAGTTAAAAGATTTTTAAAATATTTCAAACTTACAGGAAAACACTTGTAAGAATGAACCACCTCAATATCTTGAATACAGTTAGTCTCACATCTAAAAAGTATAGAAATACAAGAACTAGGAAAAAAATTAAATTAAATTATGCACAAATTTATACAACTATTATTTTCCTTCAATTCATTGTCCGTGGCCATAGCTGTTGCTGTATCGGGCTTCACGTGACCTATGTTAGGAAGGGCTTTGGCCCAATACCCAAAACAGAAACAGACTTCGACGTACCCTACTCTAAATATAGGCCAGGTTAAAAATTCTTCCCCAATTCTCACCTGACTGTAATTTTTATAGCAAACGTGACTATCAAAGGATTCAAAGCTAAGAACAAGTTTACATAAAAATTATGCAATAATTATATTAAAAAAAATTGTGCATGCCCTGAAAAAGTGTTATAAAATTCACTAATAAAATAACTGTCCATACCCAGTCTTTAAAGACTGAGAAGACATGGTATTTGAGATTTGATTTTTTCCCATTTCATATATCTCCCTTATTTGCCTATATGCTTACACTTATAATGTTGCAATATATATATATATATATATATATATATATATATATATATAATTGCCCGTTTTGTGCATGGCTAGGTGCAACATTTTGCCATTTCATCATACCAATTGTGACTGCACTCAAAATTGTATTCATTTATTTTTATTTGAACCACAAATATTTCCATACGGACACCTTAATAAGAAAAATAGATGTTGAAAGGTTCATCTATCCCTTTGTATGATTGGTTGAGTTTTATGCTTCGGTTAATGATTTTGCGAGGAAAAGGAACCAATTTCATATGAGAATTGGCTATTGAACCGACAAATCAACAAATTGGTCCCTAAGTCGGTTCTAACAACTATATATCTTTTTTTTTTTTTTATAATAAACAACTATATATCTTTTTATTTTTATTTTTTGATAATAAACAACTATATCTCTAATTAGTATGGATACAAATCTATATATATATATATATATATATTATTAAAGTAGGATGTTGTAAGGAAATAATTTCACCTAATCACAAATGATGACGTGTAAAATTATTTCAATTTATGATATACACTTTTTTAAGGGTTGATGTGACTATTGCAACCAATGCATTATTATGTTAATGTAATATTAATTATTATACCAAATTAAAACATTGAGAATCATCTGTTTTGATAAAGTAAAATAGTTTAATTTAACGGGAAATTACACTTACATCTTATCTGGTTAGTATTTATTATACATAACGTATCTCTTATTTAAAATGTGACATCTACTTCTTTTAATTCAAATAAATATTAAAAATGATTAAAAAAATATAAAATATCAAGTTTACTCTCAATAAAAAAAAAACTCTTTGATTTTTTTCTCTTTAATTTCTAGAACCTTTTCCCACCAATCATCATTTTAAAAACTTATAGCAAAAGTTTATTTTTTTGGAAATTTTTTTAATCACAAATAACATGCTCTTGTGCTTCTTGTAAGAAATTATACACTCACATTTATAAGTTTTCTTGACAACAAAATTTTTCTCAAACCATACAGCAAAGATTTAATTTTTTGGGGAGTTAAGTTAGTTTGGGTATGAAACTAATTTTTAGAAGTTAGCTTGACTTTAGTTACAAAGTTCTTTCAATGAATTTTGAACACCTGCATTGCAGGTAAAGTCTGCTTGCATTACATGAAGTTTTGTTTGCCAATTATATTTAATTTTTATTTAAACATTGTTGTTCTTAAACAACATTTTATTATTTTTTATTTTGAAAAACTTATTTTTATTATAGCAATATTTAGTGCATTCAACTTTTTATGACTAAATAAAAGTAATATGGCTTTGTATTTGTTTAAAGTGAAAAAATGTAGAGATTTAATAGCACTTAATAAGTGAGAGGATATATAGACCTTTTATTAATTATATTAACTTTTACATAATTTTAATATAGTTTTTTAAAATAAGAGAAATAATAAGAATTAATATGAATGTGAGAAATAAGAGAATGGAGTGTATTAATTTTTTTAAATGCATCAAACATAAGGATAAAGAGTGTGCCCTTTCAATTATCTTTGAAAAGAATTTAATTAACACAAAAGTTAACCAAATCATACTTGTATAATTAAAAAATATATTTATAGTTTGATATATATATATATATATATATATATAATTTTAATATATTATTAGTATAAATTTTTTTTATATTATTATTTAATAATAGATTTAATTTCAATTTATTGTCAATGTAAAGTTTTTTTATATTATCAGTTAATTATGTGCTGACACATTATTAAAAGAAGTATACTTTCTAAGTAGTTGTTATGATAGTCAAACTCTTTTAATGATTTGGCAACATATGATTGAATGACAGTATAAAATTTTTTTACACTGATAGTTAATCAAAATTAAACTCTTTAATAATATTATAATATATCATTAAATAGTTATATTTCTTAAATAATTGTTATAATAATCAAATTTTTTTAATAATATATAATTAAATAATAAGAAATTAAAATTAAACACTCCCTATATATAAATACCCAAGCGATATAAATGATCATTTGTTCTCTAGAACTTTGATATTATTATATTTTCAATAACACAAAATCCCACTAGCCATCCAGTTTTTTTAATGCAAGTCGATGATCCGACTTATTATTCGATACATATACTTCCTCTGAGTTCCTATTTCTACAATTATTACTATTAGTACACAAATTATTAACACACAAACTATTGCTGTATTCTGTGTCGCTCCTTTTCCTTGGTCGCTGAGAGAGAGAGAGTGTGTGTATGAAGTAGGAACAAGCAGCTGGGAGATCTTAATCATGGAGTCGGAGGGTGACAGGAGGAGCAAAATCAGTGGTAGCAGCGATGGTCAACGCCGTGTGGGTTTGCTATACGACGAGAGGATGTGTAAGCACTACACACCAGACGACGATTTCCATCCCGAGATCCCTAATCGGATTAGGGTTATTTGGAACAAGCTCCAAAGCGCTGGCATTCCCCGCAGGTAATTTAGCCACTTCCCTTTTCAGTTTCATCGTTTGAGAAAGGGAGATAGAACATTCATATTTGATGGCTCAAGTATTGAAGAATGAGTTGGGGTTGATGATTGTTTCTTTTAAAGAATGTGTCTATCATTTTCAACTGGCCAACAGTTCAAAACCTTACCTTTTTTATACATTGGAGGCACATGGGTATGAGAGGGGAATAGGTGGGCTGGTGAAGGATCGAACATCTGACGCCAATTGAGCTACAAGTTCATTGGCATCATCAACTTGTCCTTCATGCCTAGATTTCATGAACCGTATTCAATTGGCAAATTCATTCAAATGATAGGATATACTAAATAGATTATGGCTATGTTTTTTGCTTTTCTTACGAACTTTTTTTTGGGTACACTATTGATGTGATAGAGAGTGAACTTGAATTGGGAAATGCAGTTTTTCTATTTTCATTATATCCTCCATCAGGGTTAACTGTGAGATGAGGTATGAGCTTGCTTGAAACATAAATATGCTAACCGTACTTGAGCTCTGTTATGATTTAGACTCAATTGCGAAAACTTGTGCAAATAATTTTCTCTTTTTCCTAAAAGGTTGTGGTGGTGTTGGAATTTTGATTCTAATTCTAGCCTGCCTTTTTATAAAGTGACAAAACCTTACTGCTCTCTTTTGTGGTCTGAATAAATTTGGTGTTCTATCATGTTCCAGATGTGTGATTTTGGATGCTAAAGAAGCTGAAGACAAATATATACTGTCAGTGCATTCCAAAAATCATGTTAATCTGATTAAGAACATCAGTTCAAAACAATTTGATTCGCGGAGGCATAAGATTGCGTCAAAATTGAATTCTATATATTTTAATGAAGGTTCATCAGAAGCTGCTTATCTTGCTGCTGGCTCTGCTGTAGAGGTGATATTGACAAGGATTTTTTTTCTATAATACAAGCTTCTGAGATTTTGTGTATTATGGGTCGAATGGGAATCTATTAATTCCTGTTTTCAATGTTCTACTTTATGGTCAAGGATTTTTTAACCAATTCTAGTGTAATATGTATATATTTATGGGACTTTTCCTTGTTTATTTTTTTGAAAGTGTCATACTCAATCTGGTTTTAAATAACCATTGTATTCTATTCATTTCAAAACTTCATAATCTAACTGAAGACGTTTCAACAAATAGGTCGTTAAAAGAGTTGCAAGCAGGGAATTGAATTCTGCTGTTGCTATTGTTAGGCCTCCAGGTCATCATGCAGAACAAAATGAAGCCATGGGATTTTGTCTATTCAACAATGTGGCAATTGCTGCAAGTTATCTCTTAGATGAAAGAGTGGGTAACATATCACCTACTATCAATTCTGTATTTACTTAGAATTTTTAGCCTTTGATCAGTCAGTTGCTGTAAATTGCCACCTTACTATCCTGGTGTTTCCATGTGTATGACAGCCAGAATTAGGTGTAAACAAAATTTTAATTGTTGATTGGGACGTTCATCATGGAAATGGTACTCAAAAAATGTTCTGGAATGATTCTCGAGTTTTATTCTTCTCTGTTCACAGGTGTGGTTATTGTTGTTATTTTATGTATTTTTTGGTCATCTTGATCCAAGACGTTACCTAATAGATAGTTTTGGTAATCTTTTCATTTGTTTCCTAGTGCTTCTAAATCTGTAAGAATTAGTTGCTAATTGTTTTTGAGGCCTTGTAGATAAGTGTGACTGCTAGATTCCCCCCCCCCCTCTTCCCTTTTTCTTTTCTTTTAACTGTGGTGATTTGGGATTGGGTCTTTGAGAAGGACTTTCAGTTTAAGGCTTTAAGGTGAAATTCGATTTTTGGTTGTATCACTAGTTGATCCTCAATCATATCAACTTTCATATTCATGCAGGCATGAATTTGGGAGTTTTTATCCAGCTAACGATGATGGTTTTTATACCATGATTGGAGAAGGAGCAGGCGCTGGATATAATATAAATGTACCCTGGGAGAATGGGAGATGCGGTGATGCAGACTACTTTGCAGTGTGGGACCATATCTTGCTCCCTGTTGCCAAAGAATTTAATCCAGACATAATTATAGTTTCTGCTGGATTTGATGCAGGTCTCTGGTTGCACATTTTAGATTTGGGATATTCTGTTTTCCTTTTTTTTCTTGTTGGTGTGTGTGTGTTGCGGGGTTGCTGGTTCTTTATACTCCTTTGGAGGATTCTATGCAAGCGTTGGATGTTTAATTCTAGTTTACTTGTTGTGTAAGGAGGCACTGATGGCCCTACCTAGCACTTTTCAATGAGGTGACTTGTGGAGTGGTTGGATTAGTTGCACTAGGAATTTATTTATTTTTTAAAAGTGTTATAACTTCATGTTTTTTTTTCCAATGTAACAGCTGTTGGTGATCCTCTGGGGGGATGTCGCGTCACACCATTCGGTTATTCTGTTATGTTGAAAAAGGTTAATTTTAAAGATTGAGTGTTCATGATTTCTTCCTTCACATGTTTATACTTTATTGTGATAGAACTTTCTTGATAAAACTGATAACGTTATGAAGGTAAGTGTAGTTAATGGCAAAATGACAATTGAAACTGATAACTTAATCTGCTACTTTCTTGCATATGAAGTTTTTTTATTTTAAATAATGTACTTCTCGTTAACTTTAAATTTTGAAAAATTATATGAAAAGTTTAATATGCTGAACACTATATCAATGACTGTTACATATTCTTTTCCCTACTATATATTTCAGTTGATGAATTTTGCTGAAGGTAGGATTGTACTGGTTTTAGAAGGAGGATATAATCTTGACTCTATAGCAAAGTCAATGCATGCTTGTGTGGAAGTTTTGCTAGAAGACAAGCCTATGATTGGATCCTCAGAGGCCTATCCATTTGAGTCTACGTGGCGTGTGATTCAAGCGGTAATAACATGTGATAATGATACATTTTGTTTCCCTCTTTTGCACGAAAAAAGATTTTGTTGGGGTGGGGGAGTGTATCCATTGTTTTCCTACCAGTTTAATTTGGGCTTTTTGTTATCATAGATGAGAAGTGGTTTGTACAGGAGATTCTTATAGTGCTAAAGAGGCATACATATTTTGCAGGTTCGCCAGGAGTTAAGTCCCTTCTGGCCTACACTTGCTAATGAGTTGCCTGAAAAATTAATTTCTCAAATGGCACCACCTCCGGTAATGCACTTTCCATGATTATTGTTCATTCTTGATTGTTAATTTAGTTCATTTGATATCATATACTTTCCTTTTTACTATTGGGTGTAAATCACTTACAAGTTGTGTTAGACTATATAATTGTCAAATACAAATCATTTTGAAAAAATAAATAATACTGATCAAATACACCATGCTATCCAATGGTTTTGCTGGCTTACACGATTTGAAGAAAATGATGATTCTACTTTTTTTTGGAAAGTCTCATGGGAGTACTTAATATGCAAGAAATAACCCATATTTTAGGAATCTTTGTTTTTGATTAGATGGTTAACAATCTCGTCCTTTCCTCACATATGTATGTCAAATACAGACAATTTTGGTTATGCTACAGTTACCATTAGAGTATGGTGATATGATAATGATGAATCTTGTATGTGTAGATGATTCTAGAGGAACTAAAATCTCAAACATATTTAGCTTAATTTGTGTAACTCTTTTTTCTTGCACCATTTTCTTTTTGTCTCTGTATCTTGATTTCATCCTTTGTATGTGAAAGTATTCTCATCTTAAAATATTTGCTCCAATAATATTTTTTCCATTACAGCATACTCTTATCTCAAGCTCTGACTCAGAGACGGAGGATGACAAGGGTCCACTAAATTCAATAAATATTGACGAGCTTCTTAAGGATGTCATAATACCCCTTTCCAACATGAAAGTTGATCCAGGTAATCATGGTTATGTTCTGAGATAGCTCGTAGGTCGGTTGTTGGGTGATGTTCGAATACTAAGTTGGGTGATGTATAATTTTCAAGTGACAAAGGGGATTGTGATTTGTAAGAAAGAAGAAAGTAAAGTGGATGAAGTGCTTGCTTTGACGATGAAATCAACAATCATAGAGTAAAAAGGCTAGCTACATTGATAAAAACCACTCTCGAACCTGCACAATATGATCCAATCCAATTGACAAATGGTAGGTTTCTTCTAGTTTGTGGGTTGGGTTGGGTTAGATGGTTCGCTTTTTGGATGTGGCCTTTTATTTTTTTTGAAGTCTCAAAGGGGGAAACCAAAAGGGGTGAGTTGGGTTTCGTTGAAGAATCGACAGGGTCAGAGACTGATTGAATTGTACGAGCAATCATACAAGAACTTCAAGAACTGATTCTTCCTATTGGCCTCTCACCTCGAGGCCTTTTCTTTTCATTTGGATAAAGATGGGAACCCCAAGTTCCCTTTATATTGGACAAGGAACCAATTGGCATAGAGACTATGAAGTATGAGGATTTGACTGTTGACGCCCGTGTAAAGGTGAATTTTCTTAGCACAGGGTCGGTAACTAAGTGTTTAGACTTGATTTCATGATTGGCATCAAAAGATGAAGTACCCAAGTGAGTTCTCGATCGTTGTTTATATTTCTTTCGTATTTTAATATTTAGGCTCTTTCATATTTTAATCTTTAGGCTCTTTCGCTTAAGTGTTCTGATTTCTTTAATGCTTTGTTTTTGCAAAAGGAGACATGGCCAAGACCAGCAAAAGTGAGCATTGGAGGCTGTATAGCCAGAAGAAGGCTCAAAAAGCTATTGTGGCTTCACCGCGACCAGTTCATTGGCTGACATGCTCACCTTTTCCTGCAACTCTCTACTCCTTCCACTTGTGCGAAAGAGGAAGGCCCCTGAACCTGCAACCATGGTGCCTTCTTCAAGGGTTCAACATGCTCCAAAAGCTCCCAGGGTGGAAGAGGTTTCGAGGGACCCTTGGGCCGAGGAGGTGCCTCGTCCGATTGTTTTTGGGGCACAGGAGAGGGTGTCTTTTCTAGCGAATGCCATGATGGTGCTTCAGGACTTTGATACGAGTTCTGAGGAAGGTGTTACGTCTCTTTGGGAAAGGAAGTTTGATGCGGAGAAGTATATTGACAATAATCTCATCGACGTTCACGACCGAGAAAACTACAAGCGTTGTGGGGTTCATGGGCTTCTTCGTTATGTTGAAGTGCATGGTTTGTAGCTTTCTAGTGTCGCACGCGCGACTGAGCTGGAGATATCGACATTGGAGCAAAAGTTGGAGGAGGCTACTTTGAGCTTGGCCTTGGTGGCTAAGTTACGCATAGAGCTTGCTTAGGTAGGTCGGGAAAAGGATGCCCTTCAAGGTGACAAAAACATTTTGCGGGGTGAACTTGACTAGGCGAACCAAGAGCGTGAGCGCTTAGTTGCCAAGGTCAAGGAGTTGGAAAAGTCTTAGGCCAATGCTAGAGCGGCAGCAGAAGAGGCTAAGAAAAGAGAGGAAGAGCTTTTCGCAATGCTTGCTCGAGAGAGGGGCCTTCATGAACTGTTCGAGTGGGCTTAGTTGGTGAAGGCAAAGGAACTCAAGATTGAGACCTCTGTGGAGATGGTGAGTTCCTTTGAAAACTCAGTTGCCTAAAATCTAATCTACAACTACTGCTTCCCTAGCTTGGCCACCGTCCTGACCATCCTCGGCAGGTTCCCCCTTGACAGTAGGCTTTTGTGCAGCATAATCGGCCCTTGAACAACTTCCTCGTTTGGCTCAACGGGATTTTCATCCACCAACTCCCTATCCCTAACCACCTTGAAGGGTTGGAAATGTGAGTGGGACTCTATAACTTAGGCTGTGCATTGATGGAGCTTTTCTTGATTTCGACTTGAGGTGCCGGTTGGGCAAGCCTACCATAGGCTTTTAGGAAAACTAAGTAGGGCAGACCGAGCAAGCCTACCTCGGGCTTTAGGAGAACTAAGTAGGGCAAACCCTGACTTAGGATTGCTAGGTAGGCAAGCCTACCCTGGGCTTTAGGAGACTTAGGTAGGGTGACCTATGACTTAGTGCTGTCGGGTGGGCAAGCCTACCCCAGGCTTTAGGAGACCCAAGTAGGCCAAACCCTGACTTAGTGTTGCCGATCGCAGTGATCGATAACTGTTAGGGTCGTATCCGCGGTTGTCAAACTCTCGAGTTATCACTTAAATTCTTACTAGTTTACGATCCTATGACACAACACGAGTTAAATCGCATGTAAACTCTCTTTTCATCAAACTCTACGAGTTCAAGTAAACTCTGACAAAATTGGTGAACTCTTAATTTACTAGCAAGTTTACGAGCTTAGATTGACACATGGTTTTGGCCTCAAAACGCTCAATTTTGGTTGATTTTGTTTGGTACTAGGTTGAATTTCCTCTGTTCTGGCATATATATTGGGTTTATGAAGCTAATTTTATGTTATTATTATTATTTTGTTCTATTTTGTTATACTACAAAATAATGTTAGTGCTGGACTAAGTATAATATAACAGTTGGGTCAAGTATTGAGTTATGTTTTAACTTTATAGTTTTTGTTTGCTTTGTTATGGATTTGGAAGTTGAATATTACTTATGGATATTCTATTAGATTATGTTTGGGTACTAGGATATGTTTTTAAATAATATTTTTGAAGTATGTAAACTCTTACAAGTTTATGATTTGAGTTTACTAGGGCTCCAGGAATTTACCTAAACTCTTGAGTTTGATAACCTTGATCGTATCATAACAAGACAAGTGATGGAATAATAACTGGTCATTCATTAATATTCAATAGTAACTTGAATCATCAATGTAAACTTGCAAAATTAAAGTAAAATGTTATAAGTCAAAACCCAAGAGGGTGATGTAGACGGAGGGGTCAACTGTAATAACGTCTCGGGCTGACAGGATTCACTTGTCAATAATATTGATTTTATATCACTTAACACTTCTATTTATAGGCACAAAGAAGTTATTGGCTATATTTGGTGTGTCAGCATGCTATAGCCAGTAATTCTCCTTAAGTCGGTGGCCATTGGTACAGGCTGTGAGAGTAGGTTGGTCTACCAGATTGGGTATGGACCTAGTGAGTCTGTACAGTTCAATGGTAAATAAATTATAGATTCTCGGAGACCTTTTTTCACCCAGTTTATTAATTGACAAACTTGATGCAGATAAAGAGACTGCTGCTTCTAATTTATGGCGATCAGAACTGTCAAATATTTTCATATGGTATGCCTCGTATGGATCAAATATGTGGAAATCAAGGTTCTTGTGCTATATAGCAGGTGGACAGGTAATGCAACATTAAAGTCAGGTTGCCTATTTATATTGCACTAAATATATAAACAATAATGCAGTTATGAAACATGATTATCTTTCATTGATTTCAATCATTCCCTCAGCATTGAAGTTATTTATATAGTAGTCCAAGTTGGAAAAGCTTTGGTACCATTGAACTTATATGTTTGCCTTCGCCACTTTTTCATACAAGGTCTGTCAAATTGCTATTAAGGGAAAGGTAGGCCAGCCCTGGAATTTCTTTTTCTTTGATTCGCAAAAATTATCTTGTGTTTTGTTATAGTTCATCACATCGATAGTATAAAGAGTGGGCTTACATTGATTGTTTGCTCAGTTTATAAAGAATTTGCAACATGCCTTTCATTTTTTTTCTTTCTATAGCTTTGCGTCTTCTGTCATCTGTTTTCTTTTTATGAAGATTTCCAGAATGATATTCAGGTGGAAGGTATGCAAAAGCACTGTTCTGGTTCAGTGGACAGAGCTCCACCAAAGGAGATCCTGTGGAAGACTTTCCCTTGCCATATATTTTTTGGTCGCGATTCTTCACATTCATGGGGTCCTGGAGGGGTTGCTTTTCTTAATCCTGAAATAACCTTTCAGGACAATACTTACATGTGCCTGTACAAAATTTCGTAAGTAAAACCTTCTAGCTGTTCAAATCTCCTTCTATTTGCAGAAAACCTGTCTCTATTTCAAAGCTTTGCTGTCGGAGCATGACATTGTTGAATCAATTTTTTTGCTTGCTTATGCATCCGACGGAGGTTGTCTTTATTTTATATTCTCTTCCACATTTGTTACAGGCTAGAGCAGTTCAATGATATTTTACTTCAGGAAAATGGTTTAAGCCTTAACGTGGGTTCTCCTTTGTTCGATGTAACTGCCCTGAATGCTACCACTGACAAGGAGTTCAATTCTCAGGAGGTTGTCAAGGTACTCTTTTGGATCCCTACTCATTTTCTGATAGTGATTAGTAGTGCATTTATTTAAAAAAAGATCCCCATTTACTTTTAGTGTGTGCGTCTGCTGCCTCGATCATGACTGTTTTCTGTTTGTGTATGATTGTGGTGCATTTCTTGCTGCTAATGTCGTGCAGGGTGCTTGGTATGGTAATGTTGTCTACTTGGGAAAGGAGCAGAATATTCCAATAGTTACGATGACGTGAGTAACAAATTATACTTTCTAGTTGCCGTATTTGGGTGACTTATTATTGGTCCGAATAAGCATGATATTTATATTAACTTAATGTAAGCAGGTGTTCACTTCTTGATATTGAACGCTTCAAATCTGGGAAGCTGCCATTACGTGCCCCTAATAAAGCATATGCCAACACCTTAATAAAAGGGTTGGTCGAGGGAGAACAGCTTTCAGAGGTGGAAGCCGTTGCTTACATAGAAGCTGCTTCTAAACCGTTATAATTTGGGTGTAAATCTTCTATAACGACAGCTTACTAGTACAGAAGTCGTAGGCAACAAAACCTCATGGTGGTGCTTCAGGGCTTGTACATCTTTTCCACAGCTTCGTGTATTAGGTATACCTCGTGCATGGGCTCTGTAATATTTGCTACATTAGTGGTGCCTAGATTGCATTTATATCCTTGTTCTTTAAAACATTGGCTACCTAAACATTTGGTTGATAACTAGAATATTGAAGAGAAGAAAATTGCCAGAATGATTGAATTGCTGTATTTTCTATAAGGAAAAGATTTTTTCCATTTCCTAAATTTTTAGTATTAAGTAATAAATAAATAAATTAAATTGATGACACAAGTTCACCTTTTTTTTCCTCTTCTTATTAGCAGTCTTTTTAATTTTTCACAAGATTATTTTTAAATTGATACTTTTAAATTTTAAAACTTGGAAGGAGAATATTTTAGGCGAGCATTGTTTTCCCTTTGTACACATTGCAATTGCCTAGAAAATAGTATAAAAACTATGAACTGATCGAACTCCAATTGAATATTGCAGATTGCAGTTTTTAATGGCAAGCCCAATGACACTCTCATCTGATTACTCTAGAAAAGCAACAATATCGCATAGTGACATAGGTTCTTCTAAATATAAAAATGTTTTTTCATTTGGGAAGATGAAATTGACCAAAATATTGTCAACATACAAAGGGCGATTTCCAACAAGAGATGTGCGATCCCCTAAATCCATATCTTTCTGAACTGTGCCAAAAATTACAGCATGTCTTCTGCCGAAGGCTTAATTGAAATTTATCTGAACTAATGTAAAATTAAAGAATGGACCAGTAATTGAAGCTGTGGTCAATATCCGGAACTGGAGCACTACTCAGAGGACACGCTTGCATTGAATAACTCCTACTGTTGTTTCCTTATCGACATTTTATTGTCGCATGCCCAGAATCGCCCAGATGTTTATGTAATTTATTCCTGTGAATCAACTAATCTAAGTTATATAACAGTTAATTCTGACAACAAAAGTTTTACCACAAACAAGAGAGACATAAATTACCTCGACTCAAACTCCTCTCCACAGTCCTCACAAATATTGCCAAGATTCTTTGATGTCACCTTAAGAAACAAAATCAGAAATAAGAATATTGAGCACAAAATACCACCTTAATTGTAAGACATGACTAGAATACATAAACATTATTATCCTGGCTACAGCTACATAATACAAACTACTAAACGTATTTCTATATAAGAACTTCAACCACTGCTACATATCTTAAATATGTGAATTTTACAAAACCACAGAGAGTGGCTATAAATATGGAAATCTGAACAAGCCCTGATTGTTGTCTCTTTTATGTCATCTTAACTAGCTACATTTAGGAAAGTAAAACTATTAGTATTAGAAGAAAATTGCGGGTTTCAAGTTCAATAAACTATAAAAACAAAAGACATTATAACACAGCAGTTACAACTTAAAGCTATCTATTATCTCGTGACTAATGATGAGGGATTGGGGAACATGCTTATTCACAAATTCTCACCTTGGATTTTCTTCCTTTGGATGAAATTTTTGCTTTGATTTTTGTGTCCTTTGCAGTTCCTTTTTTATCAGAGGGTTGATTTGAAGTCTTCTTATCTCTACCTACCTGCTCATTCTCTTTACCATTACTCTCATTTTCCACAATATATTGGGAAGAAGACTCTTGTGCATGAGAATTATCATTTCCTCCATTACTGTTCATATTCTCATAATCGCTGTGGACAGCAGCCATATGAGATTCTTCCCAATTTTTCCTACCCTTCTCTTTCTTGGCTCCACGTTTCTTTCTTGCGCCCTTTCGGTTGTCATATTCCATAAAGCCAACCCCATCATTCTCATTCTCAATTTGAGTTGAAGACACCGAAGCATTGGGCTTGTGGGTCGAAGCACCTGGTTTTCTGCTCTTGTGCCCAGCCACCATTGCTTCAAGAACATCAATTTCATCATCAAAACCTACTGAGACACCACCCTTCTCCCTCTCCTTTTCATGTGGGGCATCAAAAAATCCATCGTCAGCATCATCATCCAGCTCAACCCCATTTCTAGTCTCCCCCTCTGCAACATTGAGACCATCTCTAATTTTCCCTTCCAAATCATCAACCCCATAATCAGTCTCCCCCAATTGATCACCATTCACCCCAATTCCATCCTCCTTACTTTCCAATCTCTCCTTTCCTGCTCCTTCTCCTTCCACCTCTACTTCTAAATCCTCTTCAACTTGATGTTCATCACCAAGCGAATCCTTGAATTCTGCAACTTTCTCCTTATGCTTCTTTGATTGCTCATGGTTTTTCCATTGCTTCTCACTCTTAAACTTCTTCCCACACAGCACACAATAAAATTCCTTCTCAGCATTCTTCCTCCCCTTCTCCTCCTCCTCCAACTCTTCAAACCAATCTCCCTCCTCCTCCTCCTCCTCAACTTTAGCCCACTCAGGCTCCTCATAAGCCATGGCCCTCTCCTTCCTCTCCTTCTCCAACCTCTTTTTCCTCTCCCTCTCCTCCTCTTTCTTCTTCTCCATCTCCAAATTCCTCTTCACCTTCATATCAATCACCCTCTTATCCCTCTTCTTCACAAAATCTGCCAACCTCCTCACAGTATCATTGTACTCCTTCCTGGCCTTCCTCCTCACCTTATTGTTCTCTTCCTCCATCAACCGTCTCGACTTCCGGTTCGGACCGGCCATCACGTCGTACTCGTCGACCCAGCAAAAGTCCATCACCGTAGAAAAACCCAACCAGTAACTGTAAAACGCTGTCACCTGGGCATAGTGGCTATCCAAATTGCCCATCAAAGGGGCTGGTCGAATCCCATCAACACCCAAACCCAATTTATTCGCGAAATTGATTTCATTTGCGTGGATTTTGTCGAAAACATCGGAATAGACCGTGTAGAACCCCTTGGCGGAATCGGAGTAACCGGAATAAACGGTGTTGGAGAAGAATGAGAACAGGTCTGGGACGGCCGAGTTACCGGCCGAGTTGGGATCGGAAAAGAGGATCTGGGAACGGTGGGAATCGTACCAAGCTCGCTCCTTTGGGTCGGAGAGCACCTCGTATGCCTGTTGCAGTTCCTGAAATTGAGCCGTGGCTTCGGCTTGGGACAAGCCGGATTGGACCAGCTTGTCCGGGTGCCGTTGCAGGGCGAGGCGCCGGTAACCCGATCGGATCTCATCGGCTGTGCAGTCTCGCTCGAGACCCAGGACTTCGTAGTGGCATCGCTTTGTGGACGCCATTGTTGCTCTGCTCGCTTCTCAATTAGGGTTCCTATTTTTATTTCGGAAAATGAAATTAAATATTTAATTAATTTTAATCCAAAAACTAAGTGTTAACGGTGATTCTTGCGTCTTATCTCTGGCTTGTGTTACTGTTTAGCTCTTATTGAGGTATAAGGTCAAAATAAGGGTGCCTCTACAATTATAATTAGTTGTTATCACTATTATATTTATATAGTGTATCTATGACGATATCCAAAACCTTTAATTATTAATTATAATATTTAAATAATTTAAAAATAAAAAGTCACTTTTATTATTTTTAGACTCCTAATTATCTTAATTATGCATGAAGTTATTAATTCTAAGTCACTCATTTATATGATGTCTTACTTTGGAATTTGAGGGCTAGTTACCTCACATCTATCTATACATATTACAATTGAGAGTTTTCTCAGGAACAAATTGACTCGTGTTATTTTTTCAAGTTTTTCATTTAAAAAATTAATGAAAAAAAATAAATACATAGAGAACTTTTAAAAAGTGTAATTTTTTTAAGATGTATTTCAATCTGAAAATTCTTCGTCACTCATTTTGTCCATGTCTTCCTTTATAATTTTATATTTCATGAAAGGCATTTATTCAACTTTTCTCTCCCAATGTTTCTATTATTTAAATGTATGATTGTGTTTCAATATTTCAGACGCGCGTGCATATCTTCTTCATTTATTTTTTGTTGACTGTTGAGTGATTAGTTCTCCAAAAAATAGTTTGGATCTTTCTGATTTTCTCTATTTTTGAATTATATTTTCAACTAGGTTTTAAATGTTTGAATGTTTCAATGTATTAGAATTGTTATTCTTGTGTAGTTTAGCTGAAATTTAGCCTTTATTGTATCATTTGAAACCCTAATTCTTTATTTATAAATTACACAATTTTGTAGCTGAAATTTGGCCTTTATTGTACCATTTGAAACCCTAATTCTTTATCTATAAATTACATAATTTTTAAAGTTATCAGGCTCAAACTTATTCCTCTTTTTTGTCCGTCATGGCATCTGTTTTTTATACAATAAGCAAAATAAATCCATAAAATGAATTATGGAAGATCAAAGCCAGAATAATGCATTTATGGAGCTTGCCGAGCTTCAACAATCCTCAAGTTCCTAATTCGTTGGAGATGGTGTTGTTTGATGAGTCTGTGAGTTAGTTTGTTTTATGTTTGTTTAATGTGCAACATTCTTATATTGTGAAAATTATTTTGTTTCAGAATGTGGTTATTTTATTTATTTGTAAAAAGGGGACAAGATTCACGCTTCTGTGAGAAAAACGTTAGTCTATAAGTTCATGCATCTTTTGAATGAAGGTGAAGTTTACGCCATGACTTACTTTGGTGTTGGTGGGAATATTGGATCCTTTCGGACTACTGGGCATGAATTTCGTTTGAATTTTCAATTTAGGACCTCTGTAAAACGCATTGAGACCTCTATCATCCAGAAATTTGGTTTTACCTTTGTTCCATTTGAGGAGATATTTTAGAAAGATTTTAATGTTCCATAGTTAGTTGGTAATTTTTTCTTAGTCTGATTTAATTTCATGTCCTTTCTCCTATTAATGTTGTTAATTGTTATATAATTGATTTTTTTTTTATTGTTGGCAAATGTAATAAGATTATTGACTGGGGTTGGTGCCGAAAAGAAATATGATAAAGATGGTTAAAAGACGAAAATGAACGTTATTAAACTTGATATGGATGAGTAGTAATTAGCTATGTTCATTGATTTCAATATTATAGTTAATACTTTTTAATTGTTATATAAATTGTTTTTGTGATTGTTGTTTATAATTTAGGACAAAGATAGAATGTACTCTATTTGGAGGCTATGTAGATGAGTTGAACACTTTCCTTGCTATAAGGGACACAAGTAAAGTCGTTGTTATTGTACAGTTTGCAAGGGTCAAGATCTTCAAAGGTTTGTTGTAGTTAGCCTTAACTTTCTTTTATTATTGTGTTTTAAATAACCTTTTTTGTAATTTTATTATTGTTGCCAATAGGCAAAAATGTTCTTTAAAATGTGATGTATGCGTCTAGGCTATTATTTAATTCAAAAATTCAAGAAGTAGCCGAATTCAGATTAAGGTGGGGTTTCTATTTTTTATTAATATTTTCTTGATTAGAGTTTGTGATTTATTTAGTTTTGTAAAGTGAAAAAATAATTAACTTTCTATATCCATAGCAGGATACCTGAATCTAAAAATGATAATGGGCAAATATTGAGTCAGTTGACTGAGCATGGAAAATATTCTATTGAGGAAGATTTTCTCATTTCTACATTGAGAAAATTCATTGAGCAACTAAAGGATTGCAATGACGTTGGTTTATGATATTTTTAAATTTGTGAATATCATTTCTCTTCATTATTTTTAATGTATGAGCTTTTATTGAATTAACATTTGTGTTATAAGGATATGTCTTGCATTATTTTTGCAACTGTGAAGCATGTAATGAAGGGGGAAAATTGGTGGTATACAACTTGTAAATGTAATAAAGTTGTTTATCTAGATTTTGAGATGTATTATTGTGATAGTTGTTACAGTCATGTGTTGACTGTTGTCCCAAGGTAATATACAAATATATTCATTTCTTTAAATTCTAATGAATGTATTATTTCTTATTAATTTGGAGTATGTTGGTTGATAGGTATCGTGTTAAGGTTAGAGTTATTGATGATACTGACAGTGCTTCATTTGTTATATTCGACCATGATGCTTGCATGTTGTTTGGTAAGACGTGTTATGATATGATAGAGCAGCTTCGCAAGGTATATTGAATTATATTTGCTTGATTTAGATTGTTATGAAATCCAATTTTCATATACTTTTTTCCTTAAATTATTGTAGTTAGGAGATCCTTTAGGTGCTCCTAAAGAACTTGATAATGTCATTGATAAATCATTCTTATTCAAAGTTGAGGTGAAAAGTTCAATTTCATCACAATATGAGCCATCATATCGCATGAAAAGATTATCAAATGATACATCTCTTATGAAAAAGTATCAGTAAAATATTAGAAAAGCGTAAGTAATCTTCATTAATAGATTTTCTTTTTATTATTATGATGTCTTCATATCTTTCTTTTTTTATTTCAAATGATGTTTTACTTTTAAAGGGTTAATACCTTTATAATTTGAAAAAGAGTTTGGTGGAAATATTTTGCAAAAAATATTATTGTTAAGATGTTATATGTTTATTTCAGAAATAATGTATTTTTATTTAAATTAAATTTTTTTATCATTAACAGGAGATTATGTCTCAATACTGTAAAAATAATGTTGATCTAGATGTTTCGAATAATGTCACTCTTGCAAAGAGAATTTGTAATAAAGGTCTGATAAGTTCATCCAATCAGACGAGGAAGATTATTAAACAAGAGAAGGAGTAGTTGTTTTTGTTTTTTTCCCATAAATGTTGATGTAATGTTTTGTGGTCTCTTTTGGCAAGACGTGTCTGACGTTAATTTCTTTGGGTTTTTTGTTTTGGGAATGGGATGCGTGAACTTATATTTTGAACAATTGGTATAATTTCTGATGTATTGTTGACTGCATTTTGCCTTTGCCAAGTGGTTTTCATAATTATTGTTGTGTTCCGATGAAGTTTACTTCTGTTCAAAAAATATGAGCAAAATATGTATGGCATTTTGTTGATCTATATATATATATATATATATATATATAGTATTTAGCTTATTTTTTACTTGAATGTGAGAGGTTCACGTTAAATCAAGTATTGAATGCTAATAATATTATATCTTTGATAATAGATATAATATAGTATTTAGCTGATTTTTTAATTGAATCGTTGGGTCTTTTATAAATATATTGATTGATTTATTGATATATTGAAATTAATAATTTGGACTACAAATGGTTAAAAGAATGTATAGTCATGAAATCAGTGAGTTACTGAAATTATAATTTCTAAACAATCATTGATATTTTTTTAATGTTTTTCTCCTAATATTTATTTTATGTAAAATTGATATCATTATTGGTGTATAAATATTTACATAAAGTGTAATCTTTGTCAGTGATATAGTTAATATTATGTATTTTAAAAATATGTAACTGATAATACGGAATAATCAATTAATTTATATTCAAACAATATTAATAGTATTCACGTAATTTTATAATTTTGAATATTATAAATAATCTCCAATATCTTTTACTAAAATGGAATTTTATGGTGCTTAAGATATTGATGAGTGTCGTATATTTTTATTTTTATTTTTTTATGAATCATATAAATTCACAATATATATTTATATTTATATATCTATATATATTGATCTTTGGTGTAATAATATTTAAATAAAGTGGAATCTTTGTTAGTCATAAAGTTAATATAATGTATTTTTAAAAATATGTAACTGATAATAAAGAATAATCAAAAAAATTATTTTCAAATAATAATATTCATATTTATGAAATTTAATAATTTATAAAATTATAAATAATGTCGAATATATTATATTGGATTCATAAGGTGCTTAAGTTATTGAAGATTGTTATTTAATTTGAATTTGAATTTCTTACAAATTTACAATGGATTTAATTTTTATCAACTGTCAGTATAAAGTTTTTTTTACATTGTCATTTAATCATATGTTGCCAAATTATTAAAATAGTTAGACTTTCTAGGTAATTGTTGTGATAGTCAACTTTTTTACTAATTTAGCAACACATGATTAAATAACAGTGTAAAGAAACTTTACATTGACAGTGGATAGAAATTAAACTCATTTACAATTAATATTAATTAATCAACATGTATATATATATATATATATATATATATAAAATATAAATTTATCATTTAAGTAGTTATTAATTTATTTATTGAAAATTGATAAAAATAAATGATAAACCTATCGACATCTGACGCTTAAATTTTGTATAACTCCACCATGAGTAGTGCAACGATTTATTGTCTAAATACATTGTTTTCACCGTATCTAGAATTTGGGGGATTCCTAAGGTCATCTCTTCAATTAGTGTTCGTTCGTGGTGATTTGGAAAGACGTTTTTGTGGCTATTTAACTGGGAGCCATTGTTTGAATGGGAATGTTTCAACTACTGCCCATAAGAGATTTCAAAAAGGTTTTGTTCCGCAAGATAGATACCTCTTTTCCTTTGTCAAAATTACTTTTCTTCTATTCAAGTTAGTATTTCGTATCAATCTACTCTTCCATATGATTTTAGGTTTATGGTTTCATATGAAATGATTTAAACTTCATTTAGTCCATTTTCTGTTTTTTTTTTTGTGTTAGAAATTTAAAAATGGATGCTTCTAGGAGTCCTTCTAAGAATGGTCGTTGCAGATATTTCCTTATATTTAGAAATCCTAATAGGGTATATTTATATTAAACAATTTAGTTTGTCTTATTAGTTTTAATTTGTGAACAATTACAAACTAATCACTATTTTTTAATTAAAATGTTTTCTTAGGATTTCGCTGAGGTTCCAATTGAATTTGTAAATGATTTTTGGAATGAGTTGGAGAAATATGTTTACTTTCAAGATCCTGGGGGAAATGTTTCGAAATTGCGGTTGTTATTAGATAATCGTTGTGGTTATTTAATTGAAGGATGGAAAGAGTTAGTTTGATTTTATGGACTGACTAATAGTGCATGGTTAACAATGAAGTATGTTGGAGAGTCTTTTTTCCATATGGTTATAGAAGAAAGGGGTTCGAAAGAGTTTGTATACCTCGAGTTAGACAATTTGGATGTCATTCATTGTTCATCACATTTAGAAGATGAAAATGTTCAAACTCCAGTGTCTTCTAAAATCATATCCTCTGTTTGTTCAGTTCTGTTGATCAAATATACAGCCTCTGGGAGTCAAATGGTGAGGTTATGTTGACATGATTCAAAAGATTTTGATAATTTAGTTATTCAAAATATTTATTTTAAAAAATCACTATGTTTTCTCATTTGTGGATTTTTTTTGTCAGAACCTTCCGGCCAATTTTGTTAAGGAAGCAATGAGAGTAAGGAAAAGAAAATGTACATTGATAGATGCTTATGGCAATGAATTCATTTGCAAAATCTTAAGAGGTAGTAGATCAAAAAATGAAGCGAAACTGGGAAACAGTTGGAAACATTTTTGCAAGTCCAAAAATTTGAAGGAAGGAGACACGGTTGTTTTCAAGGTTGCAGGAGATAAAAAGAGCACTTTGAATGTCACTGTGGTGGCCAAGCAATAAAGCCTGCTTACTTTGTATATGGATATGGAGGTACTGGAAAGACCTTTGTGTGGAACACATTATCTGTAGGTCTTAGATCAAAGGGATTGATTGTTCTTAATGTGGCATCCAGCGGTATTGGTTCTTTATTACTACCCGGTGGTAGAACCGCTCATTCAAGATTTTCTATTCCATTGTCAATAAGTGATATTTCCACATGCAACATAAGTCAATGCAGTCTAAAAGGAGAACTTCTATGTCGTACAAGCCTAATAATATGGGATGAGGCTCTCATGTTGAATAGATATTGTTTTGAAGCTTTGGATCGAACCCTTTGTGATATAATGTGATTTAAAAATCCAAATAGCTTTGAAGAACCTTTTGGGGGTAAAGTTGTAGTCTTTGGTGGGGATTTTAGACAAATTTTACTTGCTATTACAAAAGACAGTCGACAAGATATTGTTTTGGCAACTATTAATTCCTCGAAGCTGTGGAATCACAGTAAAGTTTTGAGACTCCCAAAGAATATGAGACTTCTGTCTGATCATAATTTTGTTGATTTTGCATATCCCAATCTACTTGATAACCTGAAGGAATATAAGTACTTTGAAGAGAGGGTCATTCTAGCTCCAACACTAGAAATTGTTGAATCAGTTAATGAATAAGTTTTGTCCTTAATTCCTAGAGAACAAAGGGAATACTTAAGTTCTGATTCTTCTTGCAAGGCTGATGAAGATTGTGGGGCAGATACATAATGGTTCATGACAGAATTTTTGAATGATGTAAGATGTTCTAGAATCCTAAACCATAGAATAATTTTAAAGAAAGGGGTTCCTGTGATGTTATTGAGGAATATAGATCAAGTAGTTGGTTTTGCGCAATGGTACTAGACTTATAGTAAATGAATTAGGGAAAAATGATTGGAGCTATAGTGGTAACCGAGAGGAATGTTAGGGAGAAAATTTACATACTTAAAATGGACCTAATTCCTTCCAATATGGACTTCCATTCAAATTTCAAAGAAGACAATTCTCATTGGCTTTGTGTTTTGCAATGTCTATCAACAAGAGCTACAGACAATCCCTCTCACATGTTGGCTTATTTCTTCTCAAGCGAGTATTTACTCATGGCCAGTTCTATGTTGCTGTTTCTAGAGTTAAAAGTAGAAAAGGTTTAAAAATACTGATTTTGGATAATGATGGAAAGCCCTGCAAAGTGATAAAGAAAGTTGTCTTCAAAGAAGTTTTTAAAAATATATAGGATATATGGAAATGCTGTTTAATTTATCTACCCCATTTGTTTTATTATACTTAAATATATCTTTATATTTAACTAATTTATTTTTAAAAAAAATTCTACAATTTTTCCTTTTTGGTTCCATGTTTTGTCCATCTATCTAGAAAGGAACAAAATTTAGGATTCTTAAAGTAAGTTTTCTCTTTGTTTTATACTACACAAATGTCTGATCGTCAACTTTTAATTGCATTCTTTGATTTCAAAAATATTTTACATTTGACATTTCTATAGGTTATATTGTTTATACTTGCCTTATTGTATATGATTTTTCCACATGATTTTTAGAAATTGATGAATAAAAATAAATATCATTCTAATAGTATATATATATATTGCATTACTTCTAATTGCATAGGTCAATCTAAATGACTTTTTAAAATTATAGAGGCTAATTGTTAATTGTGATTGAATATCATGGATTCATGATTATTTGAAGAAGACTTGATACTAGATTTATGTTGTAATATTCTGTTGTATATTATGATGAAGTTTTGGACTATCATGTTGTATAGATTTATGTACTTTCATTTATCATTTATCATTTATCATTTATCATTTATATTGAGATCATTGATATTATATCGTGATTTTTTTTTCACCATGCATAACACGGGTATTTGTACTAGTCTATGAACAAATCTTAGGTTTTGTTTAAGTTTTATGATATATCGTGAAATTAAAATGTGATAATATTAGAATGTAAATTAGATTACCGATAATAATTTTAAATAATGTTATAATAATTATAAGAATCAAATTATAAATTTTTAAAACATAGAGATCTTTTAAAATTTCTCCAAAAAAATTAGGCACTTAGGAAATAATTTAACCAAGAATCTTTTAATAATATCTCAGCGAATGATACGATGAAAGCTTAAAAATATTTACACTCGCACAGCATCAAAATTAAACTCAAATTTTTACGGTCACATTTTATCAAAATTAAATCTGATAAAATAACCGGACCATCCAGCCTTGTAAACTAATTTTTTTTTGTTTTTTCTGGTGTTGCGAAATTGGCTCCGCTTCCAACTTGAATAACCAACCAGTACCAGTTCCTCCCGTGGAACAAGTTGGGTTTGTGATTCTCTTCTCCCTTTACGCATCGTCTGCATCTTTTTTACACCAACGCTAGGGTTTCAGTGAAGCCATCAACAATCAGTGCCAATGGCGATGGCTGCTTTGAGACGGGAAGGGAGGCGTTTGGCCCCTCTCATCTCTCCCCAACCAATCAACACCATCCGATCATCCTCTCAGTACGATCTCCATTCTACTCCCTACTTCTAGTCTTACCATCGAGATAGGTCGAAAAATGGAACTATAGGTTAGGTGCATTCATTTTGTGGTTTCGATTCATTTGAGTATAGGCTCTTGCTCAACAAGGTTCTGCTGTTTTTTGAATTTTAGTGGTTCTATTCGTATATGCCATGTTTATTTGGTCTTTTCTTCACTAAACCAACTCATTGCACTTGGTTGACAGGGTGCAACTCCCACTGGGAGTGCGGTCTATTTCAACTCAAGTAGGTAGGATAGGATCAATTTCATCTTCTATTTACTGTTATATTGATGGCTACCTGCCAAATTGACATTGATTCTTTGTGGATTTATGTAATGATGCAGTCAGAAACCGGATGAAGAGTGTCAAGAATATCCAGAAGATTACAAAGGCAATGAAAATGGTTGCCGCCTCAAAGCTACGAGCTATTCAAACTAGAGCCGAAAATTCACGTGGCCTATGGCAGCCATTTACTGCCCTTCTGGGTGACTCTCCCAGTATGTTGGGCAATCTTTTTTTTATAGTTCATAAATGGAAATTGATGCTGGATTGTTACTTGTTCCGTGGTTTTTATGCTTTTGCCTTATCTTGGGTTCGTAACGTTACTGATTCTCCTACTGCCTTTGATATTTGTATGACGTGGCAGTAGCTCACACATGCCACTGCTTCATTAGTTTTTTATGAATTAATTGCATGGTACGTGCATATACAATCATATGTGAATGTTATGTTCCTGATGCCCTAACCTTGCCCCTTTCCTTTCTGTTGCTATGCTTAGGTGTTGATGTGAAGAAGAATGTTATTGTTACCATTTCTTCAGACAAAGGTCTGTGTGGTGGTATCAATTCCACATCCGTCAAGATAAGCAGGGCTTTGAACAAATTGAATTCTGGTAATTTCTGCTACAAACTTCACTTCTGATTTACATATATCGTGATGGTTGCAAGGTTAAATACTATTTTTGTTTGTCTGAATCGTGTTTCAAATTTTAAAATGAAATGTTTAACAGAGTAATTTTGTAATGTCAAAAGATTTCATAAGCTAAAATCTCTGAATCCTAATAATTCCATAAATTAGCCGCTATAGGATCAGAGAAAATATGTGATCCAATGAAGCAAATTCATTTTGCAATTTGAGTTTCAACTTTAGTGATTCAGAAAACATTGGATGTTTAGGCTCTTTTTATCCAAATGATGGATTTATGTTACTGTCAAGTGTCAACCTATATAGCTTTTTCGCTGAGCCATACACCTTAATGAGATTGTCAATAAGTTCTAATGAAGTGGTCTCTAGATTTTTGCACAAATGAGAAGGCAAGGGTTAGGTATTATATACCCTATGAAGCTTGCACAAGAGCAACAAGTGAAAAGTGTCAATAGTTGAAACTTGAAAGCTTAAGAGCCAAAAGCTGTGGAATATTGGAGTTACAATAGTAGATGTGGAGTATCCTGAAGGCTAATGAAGACAGCTTCAATCAAAAGGCAGCAGGGAAGAAAATTCTTTGCATTTTATTTGCTTTCTACGATGTGATTCTTTTCTATTCTTGTTGTTTATTCTCTTGCTCTTTGTTCTCCCTTTTTTGGTCCTTATTATGTATTATATTACCTAGATAGTTGACATTAAGTTAGCATGCTATATTTATACTAATTATAAAGTGGCACATGTAAAAACATTAGAACAAGTAATAAAATTACTATGAAGTCAAAGTATGAGAGACATTTGAACAAATGTAAAAAAATAAATAAAAAACAACAATGGTTAAAGGGTACCCAGCGAATGAGTGGCACAGTAATATTTTTTATTATGATTTTTCATCTGTATACTTAATTGTTTTGAAAATTATGCATTCTATAGTTACAACCAGGGTTTCACGCGCTTTCTGCTGATCCTAGGTGCAAAGTGATTTTACTTGATTTTAATTATACATTTTGAATGTTATAGGGTCTGATAAAGGGACAAAGTATGTCATATTGGGAGAGAAGGCTAAGGCTCAATTAATACGTGACTCAAAGAAAGACATTGAGATCTGCATAACTGAGTTGCAGAAAAATCCCTTGAATTATACTCAGGTTAGTTTATTGTGTCTCTTTGCCACCCCATGGTTGATGGTTTCTTACATTTTTGCCGGTACATGTCTTTTTCAAGAGCGCTTTTATTTTAATCTACATATTAGACTTCGTATGTTCTTTGAATTGATTATTTCGTAAGTAATTACAGTAGAAGAACCAAGAGAATAAGCAATTGATTGTTTGATATTTTAATTGGCAGTTATTTGTAGGCAAAAAGGACTTAAGAGTGAGAAAATAAGGAGGTTATGGTGGATAACAGTAATGGAATATCATGTAAATGTAAACTTATTGTGTATTTTTTAATCTTGAAATCTTATATTTACTTTTTCATAGAATTAAGTTCTCAGGTGGTCCTCAAATTGATTTGTTCAAGGAAGATTGAAACTTCACGAGGATTTTGATTATTGCAATTTGCAAATAAAAGTTATTTGACATAGATACATTTTAAATAGGATTGATCTACTACACACACGTACGGATTCTGTCCCTCTTGTTTCATTCAATTTGTTGTATTTTCAGGTCTCTGTTTTGGCAGATGACATTCTAAAGAATGTGGAGTATGATGCCTTAAGGATTGTTTTCAACAAATTCCAATCAGTTGTCTCATTTCTGCCAACAATGTCAACTGTATTATCTCCTGAGGTACTTCCATCTATTAAACAACAGTATATGTTGTTGGATATCCAAATGTTGTCCATTGAGTCAAGTTTGGGCCAAATTCTAGGTTTGGCCTTGTTTGTTATGGAGAAATTCCTTCATGGGACTTATTTATTTTGCAATATTAGGCGTTGATTTATGCCTTCATGGAGAAATGTTGTAAAGTGATGTATTTTTCATGTAGATTGTGGAGAGAGAGGCTGAATCTGGGGGGAAGCTTGGGGAACTGGACTTCTATGAGATTGAAGGTGGTGAGACAAAATCAGAAGTTCTTCAGAATCTGGCTGAGTTCCAGTTTTCTTGTGTGAGTACAGTTTTTGAAACTTACTTTCTGACAAATTAACTTTGCTGCTGCCTTTTTTTGTTTATTACACCTTACAGGTTACTGGTTAGAATCAAATTTAGAAAAATGATAATGCAATAAGATATGTTGTTGATTTTTAATTTTTTTTTGCAGCCTTCCTTTTTTCATTCTAATAGTATTTCTATAGTTAAAAAAAAGTTTTGTTGCTGGATCTATCTATCTCGTCCTTTTGCATAAACAACATGCTTTAGGATTTGCAGCTGATATATGTTCAATTTTGAACTTTTCATTCTCCTCCTTGAATATATGTTCAGAGTTGATGCTGTTAGAAAAAGGGATTTGGATTCTCTAAAGTGAGGGGTGCACTTTATAGAGTAAAGTGCAGAATTCTGACCATTGATAAGAAAATCAGGGGAGTGGATTACCACATATCCATGATTTGTTATGCACTTATGCAAGTACCTGTATTTTATAAAATTCTAAACCCTTGATTTTTTCATCAACGGTTAGAATTATGCACTTTACTCTCTAAAGTGCACCCCTCACTTCAGGGATCCAAATCCTAGAAAAAGTATGTTTAGAAGAACTTTCCATATCTTTGTTGAGCAGTTCAATTGCTACATAAATTATTTTCCTTTTAAAAAAAACTTTTTTGCTTTTTAATTATTCCTGTCTTTCAATTAGTTTTTAATTGTTATTTAATTAGTTTGGTGTTAGGCTTCTTGTACTACGCCAATCTGAAATTTTATGCTGATTTTCCTGATTGTATTTGTACTCTGCCATTCTAGTCTTAATATTTTTTTTTCTTTTTAATGCTTTTTGATTTGGAAATTGTGTTGGCACCTTTATGCTTTTAACTAAAATCTTTTGATGGTTGAAACTTGAAAGTAATGTCTTTCTTTCCAATGATAATTTATTATTTTCTTGACATGTTACTTTGGTATAGGTATTGTTCAACGGGTTGTTAGAGAATGCTTGCAGTGAGCAAGGAGCAAGGATGTCTGCCATGGACAGCTCTAGCCGAAATGCTGGGGACATGCTTGAGCGTCTCACCCTCACCTATAACAGGTCTCTCTCTCTCCCTTGTACACGCTTGTGCATCACATTCAATAATTGAAGTCTTCATTGGGACATGGTTTACCATCTCAGTCTATCCTCTACTATTGTATTTTTACTTTAGTCAGTTCAGTTGTATACTTTGTATTTGAAGCTATGGCCTATGTTTTTTTTCCTAGAATGACTGACCGGTCTCTTGTTCAATTTGTAATAGAACTCGTCAAGCATCAATTACCACTGAATTGACTGAGATTATCTCTGGAGCTTCAGCACTGGAAGGTTAATCGAAGGAGGAAAATCTGTAGTATATTCAACAGTGATGAAATTAGGATAATAATATGAGCGGGTTCTTTTGAAATTGCCGGTGCTACATTTTTTAACCTTTCTTTCAGCTTCTGTAATAATTGTTACAGAGTGAAACCCAATTTCTGGGATTTTTTGGCGATCAGATATTTATGGAATTATGTTTTTTTAATGTTGAGATGAAATTTGTGTCTTTTGAACTCAATTGACTCATCATAAGGGTTTTCGGTTCTAAATCTAATACTGATGGGCTGCTTTCATTTCTCTTTTTGGCACCACAAATCTGAGTATTCTTACTTTCAATTTGAACCTGTTGTAATTCTTAGTTTTCTGCTATTTAGTCATACAACTGACTTTCATGTAGATACTCAGTCTCTTTGATATCGTATTATTACTAGCTAAACATAGGTCCAAAATCCAGAGTTAAATTTGATACGTTATGCGATACCATTTACCAATTACCATCACGGATTGGTACAAGAGATGTTCTTTAATTTAGGTTGTATGCGGTTTGCTACCTTAAAATATGGGAGAATTATAATAATAAAAAAAAGGCCTCGATTAATATTTAGATCTAAAGACTAGATAATTACAAAGTATGATTCATTGAATTCAAAGTTTTAATAGAATAATCACACAATGATCATTTCACCGTACTTGTAAATACTATTACATTTGTTAATTATTTTTATTTCTCCCTTAAAGTATGATTTGCTGCATGAGGTGTATTGGGAATAGCATGCACACACACTCAACTTGCAACGATCAATCAAAAGGACTCTTGTTGGCGTATTTTCTTTCATTTTTCGGTTGCTGAACCACTCCCTGAAGTCTGTCCTATAAGAGACACCAGAGCAGCAAAATATCTTTACAGATGCTCTGGTAAAATATAAGGAAACTGCCCAAGATTCTGAAGGTAGTTGAATTCCTAATTAAGGAATTGGTACAACTCACATCATTCCTTCAGAAATACGTTTAATAATTTTCCTTGTGGAAAACAAATCTAGTTGTAGTTTTGGTGGAAAATTTGGTGCACAACGTCTTCAATTCTCTTGCTAAATTAGATGGGCCACAATAGAAAACCCCTGTACGAGAAAACCCACATTCTTAGGTCTCTTTCGGTGATTATATAACGTAGTTGAAAATGTATGCTAAGTAATGAGTTTCAGTAAAAAACAACCCTAAATAACGAGGGATATTTTTCTCACCAATCTTAGCTCCTCCGTGCTTGCGAGCCAATCTGGAAAATATTTTGAACCAATTTGGTCGAGCAAAATGTGTGCGTATCTGAAAAATCCGTCAGAAAATTACTCTTTTAATTGAGGGAACCACGAAATAATATATTCAGTAAGAAAATATATGTACATTTGCAGTCTTGATAATACGACACAAACGTTTCATCTCTCAGCTTTTTTTTTTGTGGATGTCTATTTGTTAGGACTCCCAAATGACTTTTAAGTTGGAGTAGTTAATAAGAACATGGTTCGAAATGATATAGATTTCGGAAGGTTGCTTTGTTGTGCCTAACTTGACCAATAGCAAAAAGAAAAGGACATGAAGTACTCAAGCTTTAAACATAAGGCGTCAAACCTAAACTATCAGATAAGATATATTTTGGCTACAGATGTTGGCCAAAATTAAGGAGAAGATGCAGCACTTACTGGAGTCCTGGAAACTACGTCAATGCCATTCTTGGCATGATGCAAGGCCTGAATGACACTTATCAAAGTTGAACGCACATCTCCCTCCGGATGTACACTGGTCAGGAAATTGTGCATCTCCACAACCGACTTAAAGATTACCAGAAAACTAGAATGGTCAGAAAATGCTTGAAGGAGATCTTAATTGCATCTTATAATAAAAGAAAAAAATATTGTAGAACTAGCAGAGTTTTTTCCGTGAGCATCCAATGCCATAGTCAAAACAAGTTGCAGTTAGGCATACCTGCTTTTTGGTTGAATTTGATATTTCCTTCATGGCATCTCTAAACCAATCAAAGGAGTTTTGCTCTCTTGTAATCCAATAGAGATATGCTTTTAATGGACCCTTTGTTAAGCTGCATTCTCTCAGACCACTCTATTTCAAATGCCCAAATATGGTGTTTGTTTAAATGGAACAGAAGCAGAGCAATTGAATTTTAGCCAAGGCACTATCACAGTAAGAAAACAGATGACAGAATAAAAAATCTTACATGATCACTTTGTGCTGTTTGGACACTTTTAGCTACATCTTTGAGGATGCTAATGAAAGGTGTGGCTCCTATGCCAAGGCCAATTAGCACCAGAATGTCATACTTTACATGATCTTGAGAAGCAGAACCGTAAGGGCCATCTATGTACAGTTTTGGACACCCTTGTATTTGTAATCCTGATATCACTGCCTGCATATCCCAGAAAAAATTTGAGAATGGAAAATTTGAGAAGCATATATAATTCTGTACTTAAACATTGCTATTTTCACCTCTTGGAATAGAGCATATATTTGGTAGCTCCAGTCTCCAAGAGTTCTAATGTGCACACTCAGGTAGTCATCTTGTGGCCCTGAAGTCAAGGAAAATGGGTGCCTGAAAATTTAGACAGAAGAAACTCAAATAAAAGCTCAATCTTGATTGATCAGTTTTGCGTCAGAAAAATTGCAAGAATGAACTAGATTAATATTAAACAAAAAAGGTATAATGTTAATCTTGAATGAAAAAGGTCATATGATAGAAGTACCATTCAAAGGGTGAAATTTGGGGACATTGAAGGAATATATACATGCCACTCTGGTACTTAAAACCTTCTGGTTTTTGCATTTTGAGGTACAGAACTTTTCCTGGATAGAGACTTGCCTGCATGTAAACATTAAGGAGGCTAAGTATATTACATAAGATAATAATTATCCTTGACAAGCCTTCCTAACGATAAAGAAATTGATAATTTCATTCACCAGAAAAAACAAAAAAAGAAATTAGTAATTTCACTTTTATGCCGTACCAAAAAGTTATCAAATGAAACAGAAAATTTAAACCCACAGTTTTCGTAAATAGTTTAATATAAAAAAGTTAATCAAATACCTTCAAAATATCAACTTCGTAAGATCCTGATCTTATGGCTCGAAAGATCCTCTCTCCAGCGTACAATAAAACTGGAAAAGCAATGTACATCCATGTCTGCACATAGATTTCATAGCTCATAGAAGGATTTGTGATTAATGAAGATCCACAAAAAAATCTGTTCTATAATTCTTTTAAATTAAAGAGTTTTAGTAGCTTTTATTACCGGCTGGCACGTAAAATAAACAATAATAAGCATGACTAGATTAATCACAACTAGTTTTCATTTTTTTAGGAAAATAAAATATAGATATCAAAATCTCATTTTTAATAGGATTAACTAATAAAAGAAAAAAAATTTACTATAAAGCCCATATGCATCTTAAAAGGAGAAATTTTTATGTATTTAAAAAAAAAATTGCCAAAGAAGCCGGATGATTTTTTTTTTTGGGTAGAAAGAACCCGGATGATTTATGACCAAATTAACCGAAAGAGAAACAACTTCCAGTGGGACCAGCATGTAAGTGGAGCGTACTAAAATTGTGTATATTCGTTCAATTCAGAATGAAATCTTCCATACTCTCCAGTGCCACTCTTTAAAAATAATGCATTTATCCAATATATTTTTATACATTTTAAAAATAATGAATTTATCAAATAAAAGCATAACATGTAAAAATTAATTTTTTGACATTACATTAATTTTATAATTTGTTATAATAAAATCTTGGTCATTGAATATATTACTCTTAAAGTAAATAAGAATTTTTAAAAAAAGAAAAAGAAAAGTGGGTCGTGGGTGAATCCCAATCATATGAGCCTCACATGTGTGACTATGCATTCAAGCTTCTAGCATACCTCTTAAATCTTAAATAATAAAATCACTAAGAAGTAAGAAAGTAATAAGGATAGGGAAAAGACATACCGTTTTGTCCATGAGTTTGTCGGTGAGGAACAAGAACATAGAGTGAATAATGAGCAATGCATAGACAAGGACGAACAAATGGTGCGAGTACCAAAAGGTGTTGTATCCGGTGACCCGTCGCAGGGACACGGGCAGCACAGGTGAGCGACGCCGTGGCCACTTTGTTGCCAGTGAAAATGCAATGGCCATTAACACCACCATGCCAATCCCACTCGCCACCTCCGTAGTGCCCAATATTTCCACGTATGTTGGTTGGTGGTACCCAAATCGGGCTGCGATTGTTTGCCGGAAGATTGATCTGTCCGACCCACTAATTCTTGGGAAATCACAAGCAAGATGCGTACCACCGTGTAAGATCACACCCACCACTATTCCCCCTGCAATAAGCTGCACATCCCAAAAACAAAAGAACTAGTATTTGTTTTTCACACCAGTGTTATTGTCAACCAACTAAATTGCAATGTTACAATGTTGTTTTGATATGTATCAAAGAAGGTAAAACGGAATCAAATTAACAAAACTTCCTAAGCTACTATCATTTATACAGATAAATCTATGATATTCTAGTGGTATTATCTTAGAACTTACGGGAAATGCCTAGTGCACGAGGCTACTTTTATTGTGGAGTCTAGAGAGGGTTATAGATGTATACACTCTTATGCCTTATCATCGTTAGTGAAAAGACTGTTTTTGTTACTAGAACATATGATTACCAGGCTATAAGGCAACAACCTTATCGTTGCGCGACTCATCTTCAGAGCTGTCAACCAATTAAGTTGATAAAATGTGTTGAAGTAGGTGATGCTAATCTTTGATGCATTTTACTCGTATAAGAAAGTCTAAACTAATTCAATTGGTAAAATTTCTTAAAAGTATGGATATGGATATGTAACTGAATTTCATAATCACTAAAGGGGATGTATAGACTTGATAATATGGAAAATGATTCAGTTGAATGTTGTTTAAGAAATAAGAAGAGATTAAAGTGAAAACAAGTTGTGTACATTAAACTAATAAATAAGTGACATTATCAATTTACATAAAATAATTACATAGATTTATGTGCCACTTAATTTTTTTATATTTAAAATAATAATGTATCAGCTGTATATTGACTTAATATACACAATGTTTACACAAGTATTTCTCAGAAAAAATTATAACATACTCTAAGAAAATATAAACTATTTACATAAAAAGCTGGCAAATTAGAGCACCTACCTTGTGGAAGTTAATGTTGTCACTAAATGGAATGAAAGAGTTGATCCGGTGGTCCTTGCGGAGCCACGTGATTGTATTTCTACAAACAGGGAGGAGAATGAGAGCCATGTTGAGTTTTAAGGTCTCAGCTGCACCTTTGGCCGTGGAGAGGCAGTAACCCATGACTTCAAAGGCTGATCTATGGCGGTACTGAACAAATTTCCAGGCAAATAACCCAAAGCAGGCAAGCAGCCAAACTAGAACAATCCAAGCACGTCGCCAATAGATTCTAAACAACACTTCAGCCCTTGACATTGGCTCTTTTTCTTCACAAAAGTCACTGTTGTGAAGATTATGCGTGGCTGCTGGTGATACTTGACTCGTTGGAGATGGAGAGGGTGCCTTTGATAGGCTTGCTTTGAAGAGCGACTCCATTTGAGAAATCTACAAATGATGAATCTTTCCATCAAATAGAATATTGAAGAGGGTTATCTGGTAAAACTTCAATTGAAGGTTGAGGCTAAAATCGGTACCTCAATGTAGCCTTTACTTTTGTTGTTGAGGGATTCCATGATCAAAGCTGCATAGTACTCTGCTTCTTCATGGGTCACGGATAGCTTATTTGTAGAAGCAATTAATAAAATTGTCTGCATAAGGGCCAAAATAATCATAAACCCAAAGAACATGAACTGAAGCAGAAAAAGCCAATTATAATGAAAATTTATGTATACCCACTACAATTAATTATAGAATAACATTATACTTTATAAAGTTGTCTGCGGAAGGGCCAAAATCATCATGAACATGCAGAACATGACAATTTACATTAATGAAAGTTTAAACAGCCTCACACCTAAACCATTAAATATTAACCTGTTTTATATCCGTCTCGGTAATTCTTCCATCCATGCTCCTGTTACACCTAAAGTAAGACAAGGAAAAATTACAAAACAGATTTAAGAATTGTGGACGTAGAGGAGAGTTTAGTAGAGGATTTTTACATGTCAAAGAAGATTCGCATTCTTGAGTTAAAAGAATCATCTTTCATCCGAAACCAAAACTTGTGTAAATCAGTTTTGGTGATATCGAATTTCCAATCATTTCCTCCTCTTAGTGCCCTTAGCAATTCGTTGGCAAACTCTGGTGATGACTGCATCCCTATAGAAAAGGACGAATTTGAAGTGAAAGTTGAAATAATGATTGGCAAAATAATTAAGTACAAACAACTTTTGAAGATCAGAATTCAGAACAGGTAGGTATAGATAAAATATTTCTTTCAAAAAAGAAAAAGAAAATAAAACCGCTCAAGAAGAATTAAATATGAGAAAGTGTTAAACAATAACCATTGAATTAAATTATGTAGGAAAACGAATAATATAAATGATCCAAGTTGTCTTATATTATGGCATTATAGCATATGCGAAGAACATGGCTAAGGTGGCTAACTGCTCTGCTCAATATGATTCTTGTGTTGGTTGACTGGTGCTAGTAGGCAAACAGAACAGCCACCCAAAAAGGATTGAGACGATGCCGTTTCTAGGAGCATCATGTCATCATGCATTATGAATTATTATGATCATGAAACAAAGTGATAACGATATATAAACTGTTGACTTTTCGATTCTCACCAATGCAGAAGCCAAATTCCGACCATTTCACAACCGGTTCAGTGCCATTCCCGGTCCAGGACACTTGGTCGAACCGCCTCTCCACATCCTTCCACTCCATTCCGCTGTGACCCACAAATACAATGTTGTAGTTGAATCCCATGCCTTGAATTGCCTCATTTTCTGCTACGTGAGACTGGTCCGCTTCATGTGAAAGTGAGACCTTAGACCCGGTCCGAACCGTAGAGGAGGGAAGAGGAATGTCTTCTTCAGCAGCCCAAGAAGAAGAGGAGGAGGAAGATAAGGATGAAGAAGACGATGATGATCTTATAAGAGCAATGAGAGAACGATCATGAGCAGTTTGGGACTTTACGTGCCCATCCATTGGTGGATTCTGAAGCTTTGATCAAGTTGTCATGGAAAGTGAAGATTTTGTTTCGTCCATTCTCAAGAAAATGTGGAGTGTAATATTGGTGGTGTTGCTTACTTTCAGGGAAAGAAGGTGAATGGTTTTTTAATGATTTGAGGATGACAAGTCACTTGAATAATTGCATTCAAGTTTGACCCACGAAGGAGAAGCAGCTAGCTGGAGTTGTCTAAATGGATTTGTTTTACAGAGGCACAAGAAAGTGACCATTTTTTCTCCTTTCCTTTTTCCCCTTTTCATGTATGAATGTAGAGGTTTCTTTGGAATTGAGTGGTTGAGTAAGGGAAATGAGAAAAGACAATTTTGATGGTTTAATCAAAAGAATAATACATTATGTGTTTGGTTTGGTAGGGGTGTGTGGACTACGATATAGAATTCAAGCTAGCTAATTAATGGAGGTTTTGTTGGAACGTTAGATAGATTGGGAGAGGATGGAAAACTAAGGGCAGGTGAAGTATGAAAACAAATCCACGACAATGGAAAGGCTGTGATGTATATGTGTTCTTGTGTGTGACTGTGTGTTGGTTGAGAGGAGGGAAAGAGAGAAAGAACAGCTCATAATTTTACAACGTAAGAAACAAAATTAATAAAGAGTATATATATGTGAAAGTCTCTCTTTTTCTTAGTTTCTTTGCAGTTTGCAAGGATCAATGGACAAATGCTATTATTTTGGGTAAGAAAGAAAGAGTTATAGGAATATGTGTCTCTGTATCCCACGGCTTTTTTTTATGCCTATTTGAGTCGTATTATTCAATGAATTTTGATGTAAAATTTCATAATTAATAATAATAAAGTATTATAATAAATGTAGCATTATATATACACACACACACTTGTAACCACTCTAACTTAAATTATAGTTAAAGGTAAGTTTTAGGTTATATCCTTTAATTTTTACCTATAAATAATTGACATAACAAAATTAATAGCAAAATAATAAATGAATAAAAAATAAAAAAAAAATTATCCTATAATAATACTATAATTAATTATGAAAAAACTATATTTAAATGAATAACTAACATAATTAAGATCTTATTTATAATTTTCTTTATTATTTTTTAGTATCAGGTGTCATTTTCATTATATATTTAATAAAAAATTTAATAGATAATATTTTTCATACGAATTGTAAAGTTCATAAAACCATTTTCACATTTTCAAATCCTAAAATTCAATTCGCACACCTGCACTAAAATTGAAAGCTTAAGCTGCAATTTAGCCTCTTAATTTAATTATGCTTCCTAACCTTCAACCCACTGTGTACCTCAGCCTAACTTTCCCAAAGAGGGGGCAAAAAACAAAAAAGATAAATTTGCAGTGGCGTTGTAACCGGACCTTGTTTATTTTGAGGATTGTTGCTTAGAGATCGTGTATGATTTTATAAATAGAAATGACACCACTCTTGACTTTAAGTGGGTAACTTGATACACATTATTATCTTGACAACCTATTATATGATTTTTTTTTTTTAAAATATAGAAGACAGGAGAAGAAAACTATGGGCTAAAAAGAAGAGAGACAGCTGGGAAGGGAGTTTCAAGTTTCAACCAAAAAACCGACGGACTCTTCATATTGCACCGATTTCCTCAAGAAATTAACACACTAATAAATTTTAGGACCGTGTTAATTAATGTACTAAGTACTGATTAAAAATATTTAATAAATTTTCAAACTTTCTATCAACTAACAAAAACTAAATAAGCTTTTTCCCACATAACCCTATAATGGAACCATAGCTAAAAGTTTATGGCTTAGTATTTTTCTTATTTTTTATTTATTTCATTTTTATTATACATGTATGTAATCCTTATTTCATGGACAATAAATATGTACACAAACTTCACACAAAATTATATAACGAAAGAGATATCAGATGCCAAATTTGACTTCATGAACATCATGATATTTTGTTAAATTATAAAATTAATAGACCTAAAAACTTTCTCTTGATTTTGAAGCCCTATTTTAAGAGTTTTTGACCGAATTATTTACATAAATTTGTTTCATGTAAGATTAAGTTCGCAGACATAAATAATATGCATAAAATAAATATATACAAGAGAAATATCAAGACTCAAAATTAACCTGTGAGTGGTTACGTACTATGGTTTTTGTTCAAATTATCCAAAATTGAATTTTGTCTTTATTTCAAAGCATGTATATGAATGTTAATGCAAAATATTACACATATAACACACTTAAAATACAGAACACAATTTAAGTACTCAAACTTTTCTTCTTCTTCTTCTTCTTCTTCTTCTTCTTTTTACTGTAAAATCGCCTTGCGCATTTAGTTTGCAAGCTTGTTTAACCCACTATAAAGGGTCAGGTTTAGGATTAGGAATTTGCAGGCCGGTTAAAAAACTGGCCAGCCTAGTCCATGATGAGCCAAACTAGTCAAGTTGCCCCTTTTTTACAATGCTAATTGCTAAAATCAATTGTCAACATAAGTGTTCTCGTTTGGGGTCCAATATAATTAATTAAGCTCGTATCTAATGATCAATGATTCTGACATGCTAACTGAATTCTATGTACCTTGATAATAGTTAAATTATCACAATGTCCTTATTGTGAGAAAGTGTGTAATATAATGTATTTTATCAACAATTCTTTTAGTAATTGAATACTTAAAAAGTAATTTTAGTAATAATATCTAAATAATTACTGTTTTACAATCAATTTTTACAAAGAAAAAGGTAATTCCACATGATATATGAAATATATGTAGAATCTAAATGATCAAAGAATTGTAACGGGATTTAGATTATTATATATAGGTCCTTTTGGATAAATAGTTTATATAAATATTTATTAGAATATAATTTATTTAATAAATTCTATTATCATAAGCACTGTTTAAAATAAGATAAATAATATTTGGATAAACAATTTAGAAAGTGCTTTTCATAAACTACTTGAAATAAATATCTTTGAGGAATATATTATAAATTATGTCAATCCCTTAAAGTTAATTTTGTCAAAAATTATTATAAAAATAACTAGTACCTAAGGTATTTTTAACTTTCAAAAAAGCTTGTTTTCATATGTTTAAATTTTTAACTTATAAAAATAAATCCAAAACAACTTATAAGAGTTTCATAAGCTATTTTAATAAGTTTGTTCAAACATAATAAAAATACTTCCTAAGTGTTTATTGTATTCGATAAGCCCAAATAAGTTGCATATAAGCCTATCCAAATGGGACTTATGTGTCTTGTAGATAAGTTTGTGAAAATATATAAGTATAAGCAAGTTTAATTAACATTACTCTTCTTATATACAAATATTATTTTCTCCAAATTTTAATGAGATGGTTTTTATGATACACCCTAAGTGGACGATTATAATTCTCAAAAATAATAAATTTTGTCCCATTTTCTTAATTAATAGCCTTATATTGAAAGAAAAAAAATTAACTTCATGTTCGTTTTTCCATCAAATTTTCAAATGTGGATTATTGAATGCAAAGTAACACTATTAACTAACAACATAAATTGTGTGCTAGACAAGTTTTTTTAATGGAGACAATAAACAAAATAGTTATTTTTTTTCTTCACTTCAATGTTGTTTAAACGACTAATAAAAAAAGTCAATAAACTTGTAGTCAATTGATAAAAATTTTGAGTGTGATATTCATATTAAATGTTTAATCTTCCACTAGACTATTTTTTCCCCTTTCATATCCAAATGCTTGCCACTCTAATATATAAAAAAAATCTTTTTTTTTTTAAAAAAGGACACCATTTTTTTAATTTTAGATAAGTAGATTATAAACAATTTTGACTAGACCAAATTAAAAGAAGCTCAAATACGATTTTATTTTTTTATAAACTTATTCTCTTTAATATATTCTTCTTCTTCTTTTTCTGTACAAGCTTTACAATGGACACACGTTAGTGTATTAGCGCAATTATGAAAAAATAAAATAAAATTGGATTTAGAACAAGCTTACTGGGCCTGTTGGCTTGAGTATTGAATTTGAATAGAGCAATGGGTGGTGCTGTTCCTTTTGAGGACGCCTGGCTGCTAGGCTATCTTTGTTCAATCCTTCTTTATCTCAACTTTAGAATTTTCTTGAGCAACATCCCCCAAGGTATGAATGATTTTGTTAACCATCTTCAGCATTTGTTGGCTTGAGCAGATTTCAATTTTTGATAAACAATGCACTTACTTCCTGTATGAACATTTTGCCTCCAAATTGGTTTGTAACTTTGGAAATAGTTACCGGGTAACTCCTTGTGAATAATCTATTCCCCATTTATTCTTGTCTTGGACTTCCAATTTGGCAGAATTGAAAAGCTTTATTTCCAGCATTTTTGTATGATATAATGATTGAATATCCTAATAATGGGAAAACCTTAGCAATATCTTCTTCAACACTTTGCACTCTCCATCTTTATTTGTGTGCATGTATTTGTATAATGTGTGCCTATACTTGGAATATAACTGGTGTCAGATGTGTACTCAGGCCTACCATGGACTATCATGCCGAATTTTCTTTGCCTGTTTGAGGTATCCATGTATGTTTCAAACAGATAAATCAGGGTAAAGTGAAGGGTTACAGTGACAGAATTAAGAGAGGTTAGCCACTCTCCCCAAGGATGGCCTTTATCACATACCTTATGATCCCTCATTAGCAGTAACCAATTTTCAGAGAAATGCTATATCCTTTCCTCCGCCTAATGCTTATTTGGTTACCTGATGCATGTTTAAAATGTATTTGCTTTTGACCCCTTACAAGAAATGCTGCATGGATTCTAGAGCCAAAAACTATATTCTTTTATTTTCAAATCATATTTTAATTATTAAATGAGAATTTAATTATGAAAAAATTCATTAATCCACATTTGATATATTGATAATAGTGTGGAGAAATGATACTCCATTACTTCTTGTGACATATAAGATTTACTGACTCAACCCCTTTATCAGACCAGCATAAACTTTGATTAGACCACAAAAGGTTGATATCTATATCCCCAAAGCTAAATTTTTATCCTCTTTTTTCCACCTTCTGATCTCTATTTCTCTAATGGGTATCCTGAACTGTGTAGTTCTGACAGATTTGGAAAAATGTTTATGATCCTACTTCTCAATATGCCGGCTTTCCCCTGGCATTGAATAGTTAGTTCGGAAGCTAAAGGCTAATCATATTCATGTTTATCTGATCTCTGGGGGATTCCGTCAAATGATCCATGTAAGAAGATTAACTGTACTTAATGGTATTTCTATTTGTTTCATTTTGGACTTAGAGGAGGAAATCATTAGTTACTATAACATAGTGTGAATTTGGATAGACTTTCTTTAACTTGATAGTGCACGTGAAAAGATTTGAAAACTAGGACAGACAGACCTTGCATGCCCAGAGCCTTAAGCAGAAGATATTGTACACGGTTGTAACATTAAGATTAGCCCAATGTTACTTACTACGCATATCTCTTGCATAATAGGGAATGATTCTCCATTTTAGTTTAGAATTGGAGGAGGCTTGATGAATTTAGAATTTTAGATTGCTTATCAATAAGAGGGGGGGGGGGGGAATTTAATATTGAAAATTCGAACAAGGTCTCCTCCATTTCTCTCTTAGGCCTTCATGCATGTTCAAAGTATTCTAAGAGGTAATGATCAAAGTTAGCAGCTAGTGTCTATATCTTCCAATGCTTTTTCCATTAAAATGCTTTATATAGCTTAACCTTGTCATGACATTAAGAATTTTATGCAGTGCTTTGATGTTGATAAGCATGTTGGTCTATTATACAGGATAATGAATAAGATACTTTATTTTCTAACTACTAAGACACTTCTTATGAAGCCTGTTGCATCAATATTTGGGATTCCACAAGAGAACATTTTTGTCAATCAACTTCTTTTTGGAAGCTCTGGAGAGTTTCTGGGGTTTGATAAAAATGAGCCTACTTCAAGGAGTAGAGGAAAAGCTACTGCAGTGCAACAAATCAGGAAGGGTAGTCTTGCACCTGCTTGTTAATTTTTTCTAACTGTATTGTTTGTAATGCTGATCAAACTGGTTTTCAGGCTCGTGGATACAAATCATTAGCCATGGTAGGGGATGGTGCAACTGATCTTGAGTTAAGTAAAATCCTGCATATTTCCTAGTAAGAACATTTATGGAATATCAAACTTCCAATTGTGGGTTTATAAGACTTGGGAGTTTGTTGAAGTACCTGCCAATATTGTTTGTGATATATTTTTTTTCTAATCTGTCTACTGTCCTACTAAACAAAACAGCTTTATGATATTTATCACACAGATGTTGATAAGTGAATCAACTTATTTTTTAAGATTTTTGGCGTAATAAGTTGTGTAGTTGATAGTATTTCTCATATATCGTATGTGGTAATTTGTATGCTGTGTTTTCACATTTAGGCTCGTAGACCAGGTGGTGCGGACTTGTTCATTTGTTATGCGGGTGTTCAACTTCGAGAAGCTGTTGCTGCAAAAGCTGATTGGCTAGTTTTCAATTTTAAAGACCTCATGAATTCGTTGGGGTAACTATTATTTTTCATTTGGTTCCCTTTGAGCTCACATGGTTAGTGTCCTTTTCTTAAGGGTTACGATACCCCCTATACAACTTGCTTTGCTTTCTAATGGTAGTTATAAATTATAATTCATTTCAAATAATATAAATTATACTACTTCAATGCAACAATATGAAAATATAATACTTGAAACATTAAAAACTAATGAATTCATATGAAAGAATGAGTTAACAAAAGGGTCTTATTTTAATATATCTGTTCACTTTGATTCTCAGTTCAAAGATTTTTAGTTCGGTGAACTAAACTAGACCCGTCTAAATCTTGAACATTGTTTAGTACGGTTTGATCTGACTAGTTCAATTTATAAACACACTTACCTTTCGGCCTGGGAATGGGAATATTACTAATTTACTGTAACTCAGGACATGGAAATGGCACTGAGGTCTGAGGTTGACAGAGGGTAGCCTAAAAAGAGAGGATAGTCCAAAGGCAGCAATTTAAGGTCCATACTAAGTCGAGTTATCCTCGCACCCAGCCCAATCTACCCCGAGCAGAGATCCTCTGAAAAGAAATCAAGGACTAGGAATTTATTGAAGTGGCAATCAAATATCCATCTCACTATTTTATGGATCAATCAATCAAAATAGTCTGTTTCATGCTATTGTCAACATTATCAATCTGTAGTTTTCAGTTTGCCGTTTATGATGGGAACTAATTTTCTTTTTCTCTCTCTTATTGTGCCTGCTTCTGATCTCATGATGTTCTTCTCCCGTTGTTCCTTGCGTGCTTTTCGATGCTACTTGCTACTTGCTACACAATGTAAGACATTCGAAAGGTCAAAAGCTAAATGAAAAGGAGTAAAATAATTTACTTCATAGCTTTTTTCTTCGTAGAAGCAATAGTTCCAATAGCAACTTTTAATTAGAAAAGCCTCGGCATTGGTTAAATGTTTGATTGAAAGAAGGTACCGTCAACTATATGATCCTATATGGAAACAACCGTCATCTGAAATTTATAAGAGTATTTTTTCCTAGGCCTATATTATGTACAACATTGCATAGAAAATGTTACTTAAACGTAGTCATTTCATTGAGAACCAACTCATGTGGGATGGACAACATAAAAATGAGCGACCTAAGAATGTACAATTAGAGAAATGATTACTTGTATTAAAAAAGTTAGTAAAAATCACTTTGAATAGGTAATTAGAGTGGGTCATTGCATATGTCTTTTTTCAAATAAAATTCTCTCATCTAATAGACTAGTATTTTGAGATGAACCCTTCATATGAGCTTGAGTCATAACAACATATTAATGTGTGGATCCCTAATCTCAATCACGGTCTATCTTATATATTTGATCTTTGATATCAATAATATTATATGAGAAGAAGGGTTCTCATAATTTTTTATTGTAACAAGAATTTAAAAAGAAAAGTTATTATAGTATCTTGATGAGTTTAGTATTCAAAGTGAGTTAGTTATCAATTATTTATTAATTATTAGTTTCACAATAAATTTTTAAAATTTTATTAATATAAATAATAACTAATGAATGTTAAACAACTCACTTTAAATATCACTACTAAAAAAAAGATTACCGAAATAATTTCCTTTAAAAAATAGTCTCATTGTTGGACTTGTCACAATCCTATCATATGATAATGTTACTTGCCTTAAAAGGAAGAACAACGAGGAATGCTATGACACCCATGATTTTATGGCACCCATGCAAAATCATGGGTGCCAGTGCCCATGCTCCACAAATTAAATAGATTTTTCTTGTTAAAAAGAAAATTGCAAGTAGAAAATAGGAGGAAAAAAAATGAGCCTCTCTGATTAATTTTTATCACTTCCAAAAATAAAATTCAAACTCTTAACTCACTTTTCTTCAACCCCAGTAGGAACCCCACTCATTACCCCACCCTCACCTTGACTTTTCTAGACTAGCCCTGTTCATCCCCGAATCACTCCCCTATTCACCCACCAACCCCAATCACCATTACCGAGTCCAGTGACAAAGCATTCTGTGTCTACGTTGCGGAAATGTTGGCTGAGAAAAGTGTAGATTTTCTAAAATGGAAGCAAATGGAATTATTTCACTCAAAATGTATCATCTCTCAAATAGCACTACTTTTTTCAGCAACTCAAGCTTGAACGGGTTTTGACGCAATTTTGAACGGAACCCCAAAGTCATAATATTGCCAGAACAAGATCTATTCAGCTTTCACTCATGACATCTAAGAAGTCCGTTCCATGCACAGGATTGGATGAATAGTATAAAAGGAAAGGATTTTTTTTTAGGTTCATCTGAAAATGATGAATACTATAACAACAAGCAAGGACCACGATGCAAATATCATGTTTTAAGGATTATTTTGCAAAATCATTTTATATGTCATTTACTTACTTGTCATCCATTATTTTCACGTGGCTATTTTTAATTTCTACACATCAGCACGGGTTTTGGAACTCAAAGTGGTTTTGGAACTCAAAGTTCTGCTTGGTTCCATAAAAATGCCCAAGAACCACATAACAATTATTGTTTGAGTTTCACTCAATTATTTTTTTTTCTTTTTTGCTTTCCGCTTAGAAAAAAATCCAACCCTCAATTACCAGGCGATTTTTTTATATACTTTTAGAGTATTTTATTTTGCAATTTAAATTTAATATAATAATTTAATTTTTTATATATGTTATATTTTAACTTATTAGTTATTAAATGCAATACTCTAGAATATGTAAACAATTATCCGATTATTATTACTTTTCTCCCAAGAAAATAGCTACATAATCATCCCACACGTGTCACGGAACGCTGGGTACTAAAAAGATTGGTTGGATGCAGTTGGAGTATTCAATAATAGTGAATCGATATTCATAATGCTTGGTTCTTCTTGTCAAATGGCGATTACACCAAAGAAATAGATCGCCATCGCCAGCAGCTTATTTACTTACGAAGCCACTCTCGCCATAATGAATATTTTTTTTAAATAATAATAATCTTGGTTCTCCCCATAAAATACATTTCCAGATTACTTTAATATGGATATCCTACCCAGAGACATGGAACATGGTTAGCAGATAAACTTGCCCTGCTGGATATGAAAGGGAGTGTATGTTCGGTGACTTGATCTAAATTTCAAAATATTTTCATTAATTTTTTTGAATTTAATTTTAATCAGTGTAAAAAAATTATATTAATATTTAATTATGTGTCTCACACATTATTAAAAAAATTAAAAATTTTAAATAATTATTATGATAATTAAATTTTTTAAATATTTATCAAATTAAATAATAATATAAATTATTTTTACATGAATAATAAATCAAAATTAAAATAATTTTTTTTATGAATAGATGTTATAAAAACTTTAAGTCATATGAAACATTCCAACAACAAAATTTATAAAAAAAAAAAAATTAAATTCAAACAGAAGTTGAGCGATGGCAGTGTTTTATTCGTGAAAACATGTTTTAGTTTTAGTGTTGTGTCTGGACGTGGAGATAAGTCTAACGGTGTAGCTAAGCGGGTCTCAAAACTTGCGAGATTCGACAAACATCGTGTGGGTTTGGGAAAGTTGTTAGTTGTTGTTGTGTGTCGTAGTCATAGATTTGCTTTCAAGAGCGAGGGCTTTTCAAAAGTAAAAGCTCTTTCGTTTTCCCCAATGCCCGAAAATTGGCACTAACCACCAACCCAACCCAACCCAACACAATCGATCTTCCTCTATCGTTATAAACTGTGCATCAGCTTCGATTGTTACTTTTGGCCTAATTATGAGTTTTGCAGTGAATAAATGTACTTTCAGACGGATATAGCTTCTAGTTTCTCGTCTCTGGCATTGGTTGGTTTCTGGTGCTTTCCAAGTTCACAAAAACTTACGAATATTCCTTTTTTATTTCTCTCTGGGGATTCTCACGTGATTGGATTTTTTCTTTTTTCAATTATTGTTGCTCTTCTGGGCTGGGCATGAACTGTAGGCAGGTACAAAGCATAACAGGTTCTCCATCCATCCATCCACTTGGGGAATTGTTTCTTGTAGTTTGATTAGGGTTTTCATGGATAATATACTGAGAGTTTGGAAGAGGAATGTATGTTTATTGTTTAGTGAATCAGGGATTGGGGTTTTATTTTCCTAGAAAGTGGTTTCCAGCTCTCCATTCTTTAGCCTATTCTTGCGATAATACTTGAAGGCAATTTCTCTGAATTGATGGAAAGTTTTTCCCTTGCCTGTTTGATGCTGATAATGGAAAGAAAGAGGATAATTTGTTTTGTGGAGTTTGGATAGTGGCTTCTTTTTTCTTTTTTCTGTGGGAGGGAGAGTTAAAATGGATTTATGGGTTGTTGCAGCTGCTGCTGGAGCTGGGTATTTAGCTAAATATTGGAACAGGCTTTCAAAGAATGGTGATAGTCATTGCTCATCTCATTTGTCTTCAGAAGATTCCAATTTTGAGAATACTGAGTCCCCAAGCCGTCCCTTCCGCAGACAAGCACGGAGAGATAAATTGGGAAAAGATGTTTCTTTAGATAGAAGTGCTTCAGATGGGAAATCTTCAGATGTGAACTCTCCGGATGGTCTTTTGACAGTAGAATTGGCTTCTAACAGAGGGCTTGATAGTGAAAAAATAAGACACTTCCGGAATTGCAATGCCAATGAGAGTGATGTCCTTTCTGTATCCAACTTACCACTATCATTCTTAGCCAATGAGAACATTAATGATTTTGAACATGGAAATGAGCAAAGCTCCAATATTGCTGCCGATCATGGTTTCCTGCTTCCTGATTCTTCTGCAGGAGAAGTGGGTTCTATCCATAATTCTTCTGGAAATAAGACCTCTCTCAGGACTAAGCATTTGTATGGGCATATTAGTAGACCTTTAAATTCCTTAGACAGTTGCCTAATGGCTCAGCTATGCAAAGAACATGCCAAAATGGAAGAATACGTCTTTAGTTCTCTTCCATCACCATCCACGGCCACAAGGTCATTCCTTGTAAGTAATGAAAGCCAAATAATCAGCAGAGCAAATGATGATTCTTTTAGTGCATTAATTGGAAGTGAGGAATATAAGTTGCATAAAGAAGCCTGTCAAGTGAAAGATGAAAATGTATTTTGGGTTCCTTCATTACCAAAAATTAGATCTTTTAATGATGTCAAGGAGATGAGATTTAATGCAGGCAATGGGCGAAGTGGGAGATTGAGCTCTTCCAACGATGTGTTCAGTGGAGAACACATCCATAGATTCCATACTCAAAACGGTATGGTTCTTGATTTAAAAATACCTTTTTAGCCTATGCTGCATTGCAAATATTTGTTTCCCGTACTTCCTTTCCTTCCTACCTTTCGAATTCTTTTTGTTTTGTCTTGGGAGTAACACACTCGTTTACTCTTGAGGAAATTTATCAGTCTGCCCATGTGATATCAAAAAAATTTGTGATTCCTCTGCATTCTCAGAGAATGAGGCTCATATATTATCAGTTATTTGAAAATCAAATGGGTTTTGAATTGGTCTAAACTCCTTACATATTGGAAGGATGTTATAGATCTTAGTTTCTCTATTCACAAATCAGATTTTCCTTGGAATTGATATCTAAACACACGATAGGCCAATCTCATTGTTCCTTTACAAATGGATGTTGTTTTGGACTGGAGAGGGAAAGAAATTGGTTCAGGTCCTAAAATGGCATTCCCAGCTTTAATTAGCAAAGGGTTTTATTTTCTTGTCTTAACATGTTGATCACTGCTTTATAACCCAAACAAATCATCTGTATCAGTAACTGCAAATATTGACCTTTTAATGTATTAGGCTGCTATTTATTTCATGGGTTGATATCATGTCTCTGGTACTTGATTTGTTATGCGGTGTGTTTTGCTTTGATAACTACACTTGTTGACACGTCCATAATCATCAGATTCAACATTTCTCTTCAGTCTCGGGATTTCTGTTGGGATGATGACTTGCCTCATGTCAAATAAAAGAGAAATGGACAAGTTAAGAGAGTTGTTGAAGCAGAATGAAAACTTGGTTCAAGATCTACAAGAGGAACTTGAAATGAAAGATTCAATGACAGCGAAGGAGTTATGTAATGAAAATTTTGGTTCACAGGATACATGTGATCATTCCTTCTGTGATAAGGAGCTAAATGGATTTTCCCCTGAAATGCATATGGATAACTCTACAAGAATTGACTGCAAAGAATCATATGATCAGAAGGAAGAAGAAAGTTCAGAATCTATGAGCAAAATTGAAGCAGAGCTTGAAGCTGAACTTGAGAGATTGGGGTTAAACATGAATTCATCTAGCGCGGATAGAAGACTGTCTGAGCTTGTTGAGGTAAGCATAACTTTTATCTTTGCATTCCTAGTAACAACATGATCCTATAGGCACATAACATTGTCTTGGAATGTGTCTGTTGTGATGTGCGTTATTATATAGCTTTTCATTTATGCAGATCCTAATTGAGTTAGTCCTATGCCTGATAGAGGTGGAAGTAACAAAAAAATGGAGTGAAACTGGCTCCTTCTGATTTATATGTCCTAAAAGCGAGATTATATTACTCAATTCCTACCTGTTTTCACCTCTACAAAGTATAACCTAGACCTATCACAAGAAAGACAAATGCGCCATCATAGCTATTCCTCTATTTGATCTGTTTCATGTCACCTTCTTTAGATAATTTATTATACTTATGTTTGGTTTAGTTACCTTGGTATGGCATATTGCTTTTGTTATCTTTTCAAATTTAAAGTAGCTTGCTTATGTGAAAACATCTTGGATGCATATTGGGCCACAAACTGTGGATACTTTCTTGGAAGCATATTGTCAAATGTAATGTTCCTTTCTCACTTAAAGGATCTTATGGTTCTGATATCCTCCTTTACCATGTGCTTATTTCCCACCAAAAAAATAATAAAAGAAACAAAAAGTAGAAAGGAAACCCAAGAAAATTTTAGACAAGTACTTTAATACTATTTTGCAGTACTATGCAAGAATTGTTGGGAGCTCTGTGTGTATGCTTTTACCTTCATTTTTTTTCATAGCTTGGTTGTTGTTGCAAACATCTGGTGTGTATGTAAGCATTGGAATAGGAAATGGAGAAGAGCAATATTATGATGTTTTGGATAGAAGTAAGAAAAACGTAGTCTTGAGACAGGTATTTCACGCCAAGTGTTATCATGACTTGATTAACTTCCATATATATTTCTAGTGAGTCCAATGTATTGTGAAGGGCCTGAAGGCCTTAATCTATACTTTATTGAGAGAACTAGTCAGACATCTGTTATAATTATAATATATTAGCGTATGCAAAACAAATTTAGATACAAGTGACAAGTCATCTGAGTTAAGGCTCTGAATGTTTAGAAGTTAGGGTAGCTAAATGCATTGGTACTTGAAGATCTGCTTCATTAATTTTTATGCTGCAGCCTGCTGCATGGTTTTCTCATTCATATGATTAATTTTATTGTAGTTGAAATTGGACTTGCAACACTAACTGAAAGTTCCTATCAAGAAACTCACATTGGTGTAGAGAAACAAAACAAAAAACCCTAGCAATGCTATAGAAATTGTTTTTTAACATAACTTTGTCCCATTTTATATGCCATATGTTTCTCTTTGGAAGTTCCAACTTATATATCTTACTTTGAAAGTGATACAAGTTTTCAATTTCCATTTTTTTGTTGCTTTCTTTGGGAAACCATGATTGTGATGCCTACCGCAAGCGCACGGTTGTATCGTGTAATAAAAGATCGTTCCCACAAGGACTTAGTATTGATTACCAGTTTCTTTTCACAATGGTGATTAGCTAAACTAAAATCGTATTTAAAATGACAAGTTGGAAAACTGAACAAAGATTTTGATTTAATAACAGAGAAACTAAGCTCTTGGGATTATGGTTCTTCACCATGACAATTGACACTTACAACCAATTTTCCTAATGCTATGGATGCTAGACTTTTAAAGGTAAAATAAACAAATGTAATTACTGCCTTCTTTCAAAGAACAATAACATGTTTAAGCTGATAAACGACCTATTTTCATGGTAGAAGTATTAGCAAAAACCCATTAAGAACAGATATTTGTCATAACCTCAAGAGAATAAAATATATTTTCATGATTCAATCCCCTTGTTCAATCTTATAGTTCTAATACCAAACTTCGCCTTTCAGTTTTTCGCTTAATATATGAAATCATGCAAACATAGACCATATATTTGCAAACAATAAAAATTCTAAGATTGAATTAAAAAGAACAACACCCATAACAGAAGGGAAAATTAGAAATAGCAACAACCCTTCATTAGAATACCTACAATCCAAAGATTAGATACTTACTCACTCATATTCATAATAGAAACAACCAAATATAATTGAAACATTGAGGATATAAGAAAAGGAAAGAGATAGGTAATAAAGGAGAAGAAAAGAAATTCTTAATCAACTTGCATAAAATTCCAGAAAAGTTGCAAGAACATCAACCAAAAAACAAAGAACAAGAGAACTAGTTTTATCTCAGAATGGGAGAGAAGAGAGGAGATTTTTCCGTTCTAATTCATGTTAGAAAACCACTCCCTTTATAGCATATTATAGCCCCCTTTACACCCCATTACAACATCTCTTTGGATCCTTCAGAAATAAATGGGTTGTTATAAAATTGATCCAAATTATGGCCATATGGCAGGCAGTAATTCATTCTGGTTAGCCCTTCAAATTCTGGTTGCACGAATTACGGCCATAATGACCAGTATTGCCTGGTCGTAATTCTTTCTGGTTGGCTTCTTGATTTTGGACTCTTCACAAATTATGGCCATAATGGCCATTACTGGTAGGTCATAATTCTCTCTGGTTGGAGTTTGAATTGTTGTATTCTTGCCACACGAATTATGGGTGTAATCCCCAACACTGGTGAGCCATAATTCCTTCTGTTTCCTCCAAAAGCTTTCTTGTTTTCCACCATTTGAAATAGAACAAAAGTAAAATAAAATCCTAAAATCAAAGGCATAAACATATAAATCAAAAGCATAAAATTCTAACTTATCAGATTGTTATTCTGACCTTTACAATAATTTCTGGTGTTATGGCTCATACAATAAACTTAAAGCCTACCCTGATTTGCATCAATGCTACAAAGACAAATGAAATTGGGACAGAGTGAGTGCTTGATTGACCTGATTATAGAAAATAATTTCTTGCTCAGTTAGATAACCTCTTTGAATTCTTTAGAAATCACGTATAGCTCCAATTTGTGGGTATAGTGCACTTCCCAAGTCTTGGTCCTTCTACCCCCGACTGTATTTCTGAGAAAGTTTACCTCTTATGTTTTTCTCCATGCTTTTTTTATTCTTAAATTCGGTCCATGGGTGTTAATGTTGCTCAAATTCTTGCAGCTTGACCCTGACTTTGTAGCAGATTTTGCTCAAGGTGAGTTGCGAACTGACATGGTCAGTGGGAAAGATTTTGTCCATCCAAAATCAAATGAGGATGCTAGTGACACTACAACTCTCCCTGGAAATTATGCTGTTTCACCTCATGAACTGAGTCTGCGTTTGCATGAAGTTATCCAATCCAGACTTGAGGAACGTGTGGAGGAGCTTGAGATTGCCCTCCAAAATAGCCAGAGGAAAGTGCGGTTTATGGAATCAGAGCACAAGGGTTGTTCACAAAATGGTTTCCCAAGCTATGGACAAGCGTCTTCCTTTACTAGAGGAAATCTATTGACTTTTGACGACTGTGACCCTATGGTCCAACCCCAAGTTATGAATTTATCAGGTGAAGCTCTAGGTGCATACAATGAGGCTTATGAAGAATTAATAAAGATAGATGACTCTGAAGAAAATTCACCGTCAGGCATCCATGATACTGACCTAAAAGTAGGTTCACATTCACATGATTGGAATGTATTAGGGGTTCAACATGGTGGAGCAAATGGTCTCCTAACTGACTCCACGGTTAATGGAGAGAGACTGTCAAGGGAACTCTCTTCTAGCGAGGTGACAATGTTGGAAGTGCAAAGCTCTAACGTTTATGAATTAAATGAAGTCACTGGAGATGAAAATTGTGATTGTGAGTGTGATTATGAGTTGGAAAGACAATTGATAAGGCAAATTGTTGAAAGGACCAAGAAAGGTTATCCTGTTCTCCAAAATGCACAAAGGATATTGTATTCTATGGATGAAGATTAACATTGATATCAAATACTTTTTAGTTGTGTAAAAGTAGAAGAGGCACTTATTAATACAAACAAGTTTCCTTGATTTTGACCTTTTTTTACATGCGTTTGCCTGCTTTGGAGTTCTGTGCCTCAAAACGCAGGACCCGGTCTAAGCATTACGGGCTAAAATCTGAAGGGGACTGGTGATGATTTTTTTTGGGGCCTTTGGATACATTCTTCTTTGTATAGTGTGTGTATGTAGTGTTTGTTTCTCAAACGGACTCTAAATTTTTAGTTCATAAATACAAAGACTAATACTAAGTTATAATTTGAATTTTTTTTTAATAATTATACTTTTGAGTATGTTACATACCAATTGTGAGTTTGTGACAATATGTTAAAAATTCGCAACTATGATAGCCATGGTTTGGACTATAATATTTGCAAGTGTCAGTTACAAAAACTGCAATATATAAGTTAAGTAAATGAACTATGAAATCTTTGATAACTTCATATTCACTACTTCGATATCAATTAAGAATTAGATTTAATTTTTATCTACTGTCAGTGTAAAGTTTTTTTACACTGTCATTCAATCATGTATTGACACATCATTAAAATAGTTAGACTTTTTAGGTAGTGATTGTGATAGTCAAACTCTTTTAATGATTTGGCAACACATTATTAAATGACAGTGTAAAGAAACTTTACACTGACAGTGGATAGAAATTAAACTCTTAAGAATTTTAATGTTATTATTTAATGGATTAAAAAAGTGAATTGGAATAACAAAGTTGATATCATTATGCTACTAACGAGAAAATAGAAGAGAATTATTTTAGTTGTAATTTAAACCATGAAAGCATCACAAATGACTTCATTTTCTCATTAGTACCATAATAATATCAAAATTTATCAAAGAAAATATTTGTCTTGCTCAGTTAGATAACCTCTTCGAAATCTTTTAGAAATTATACATATCTCAAATTTGTGGGTATATTAAACTTTTGGTCTTTTTTATTTCCCTTATTTTGTTCAGTGTTTCTGTGCAAGTTTACCTCCTATGTTTTTTCTCCATTGCTTTCTCGTTTCAAAGTGAAGGTGCTCAAATGAGTCAATGGGTGTTAGCGGTGCACAAATCCTTGCAGCTTGACCAATAGTGCATTAACAGGTTATGTTATATTCTGTAAATCTAATTACTACCATGCACAAGTGTATTGAAATGCAAGTAACTAAGTTGACGAGCAGGGAACTGAGAATCAGCATCTTCAGGAAAAATGCGCAAAGATCGCCAATCAAAGCCGAAAAAACAATGATTATCTGATCATCTCTATTGCATACTTGGGCACAATATTTCAAGAAGATTGAACCGCTTAAAACCTAAAATGTTCTAATATAGAAGTTATTAAAAAAAGAATTTAAATAATCTCTATTATTCCACGAGTTTTCCTCCCACCTATCATTGTCGTCTCAAAAATCGAATAAGTAACACAACCAAACAAAGGAGTAACAAAACACAATCTAAATGGCGCACAATAGTGCTAGACTTTACTGGGAAACACCCAACCACTTTGAAAAGTTATCAAATTCTGTGTAATCACTGTCAGATATCATAGTCTGGTACCATGCCTTCCCCGCAGCTTTGATAGCAGAAGCCTCCTCCTGGAAGGAAACAGGCAAAAATGAAAATACAAGTTATTATTTAAAACAAATGCCAATTTTCTAACCAAATTACAAAAAGCAAGAAGATGCATTAAAACATTCAAAATACACAATAGCATCCAAGACAAGAGAGACAGCACGTGGAATGTCATTTCTATATTAAATCTTCCATTTTTACATCTCATCTCATGATATTGCATAGAGAACCCTTGGTAACTACACATTGTAAATATATATGCAACCAAATGCATTTTTTAATCCTAAAATGTGATACTCAAACATTAATCAAAGTTGTGCGATGGATGCAATAGCATATCTTGTATGCCTCTGGTAAAATTAAGGAGTTTAATTTTGATTCACTGTCAGTGTTATAAAGTTTTTAACACTACCGCTCAATCGTTGACAAATTATTAAGAGGGTCTGACTTTTTAAGTAATTGTTATCAAGGTGAAACTTTTTAATATGTGTCAATATATGATAGAGTGATAGTGTAAAAAACTTTTACACTGACAGTAAATCAAAATTAAATCCAAAAGTAAGACATTAACAAACTAAAGCAGACCACTGAAAGTTATCGGAGCACAAAACATAACAAGCATGCAATTAATGGGGCACCTTACAGATTCTTTCCCTCGAGAAGATTGTTAATGGAAAGTGAATGTGACGTGACAACTCTATACATGCCACACAAATTGTCGTAAATTGATAAAATGAACAAGACAAAACCATCAACTCTGATATAGTTTACAGATCAATAACAAGGTCAAGAAAGTAACAAAAATGCATCAAAGCTAATATTTGCAACTGAAGATCATTTGCACATGGATAACAGAATCACAGATAACTGATAACCATGCATTTAAATTTGGTAATAAACTAAACTAACTTATCCGATTTTTAATACTCCTTTTCATGTTTAAGAAGCCAAAAGACAAAACAAAAGCAAAAGAGTTCTCCCTTCACCTCTGCCATCATTGTCCTTATGATATTTCTACTCAACTCTAGTATTTTTCAACCCATATGCCACTTAACATCAAATGAGGCAGGTTTTTATCTTCACTTATGATGACTAATTTGTAATTAATCATTGGATCTACAGATGGTCCCTATGTTACAAAAGTTACATGGACAACATATACAAAATTCGTAGAGCTTCAGGCGGCAGAAAATATCCCATCACAAAATGAAGATTCAAGGAAACTCAGAAAACACATCCATTCATTCATCATTAAGCCAGCTCATCCATTCAGCAAAAATGTGTTAATATACTGTAACCGACTGCAGTGAAGCAAGGAATTCAATTCAGAAGAGCTCACCTTGGAGACAGACTTCCTCTTTTTATCCAACTTATCCTTCTTGGCATTCACACGCTGTGCCTCAGCAAGAAGAGCCATCCTCTTAGCAGTCTTGGCATAAGGATTCAACCTCAACATAACATTCAGATTCTTAAGAGGGTTCTTCTTCAGCGTAGCCCTTTTAACCTCCTTCTTGACAGGCCTCACAACAGACTGAATCTCATCAGAGTTGATAATCCTACCCAAATCAGAATTCACCATCTTAGACCTAGGAAGCAGGTAACCCTTCTTCTTCTCAGAAGCCTTATCAAAAGAACCATAGATAGAATCAAGCTTCTCAAAAGCAGATTTGGTCCAAACAACGAACCTCCCAAGGTGACCACCAGGAGCAAGCTTAAGCAGATTCAACCTCTCCACATTGGCAACCTCAACACCAGGAATGTTCCTGAAACCCTTCACCGCTTTAGCACCTTCGGTTCCGTACACAATCAAAGGACCCTTGCGTGAAATGTAGCGCCGATTCCTCATCTTCCCCTTACCAGGCCTGATCGCGTGGCTATCCTTCGCCTTCTCGGCGTCAGGGAACGCGCCGATCTGCTTCAACACCTTCACCGCGTCCTTCGCCTTCTCCACGCCCTCCGCGGAATCGCTTACGACCAGCGGAATCTCCGGTACGGACTCCACGCGGTGGCCGCGAGCCATTACCAGGGACGGGATCGCTGAGGCGGCGATGGCAGAAACGACGGCGTAGCGCTTCTGGTTCACGTTGATCTTGCGGTGCCAGCGACGCCAGATCTTGGTGGGAGCGAACATGCGACCGCCGCGGCACATGTTGCCGAAGGCACCCTGGCCGGCGCGGTGGGTGCCGCCGCCGGGGACCCTGGGGATACGGGAGACGGCGCGGCCGGTTCCCCATGACTCGGCGGAGGTCTGGTGGCCGGCGCGATTGCTGACGGCGTAGGGCTGGCGGCTGTTTCTGGAGATGTTGGAGTGGACGAAGGTGACGACGTCGGGTCGAATGGATGCCTTCATGATGTCGGGGAGGGGAACGGTGGGGGCTGCGTCGGTGGCCATGTCGCCTTCTAGGGCTTGCACGGTGACGAGGGGGCGAGCAGCCATTGTTGGTGGATTATGGAAGAAAGGTGATGGTGATGGTGATGGTGATGGTGATGGAAGGAACTGGTAGTGTGTGTGTGGTTTTGCTTTGCGTGGTAGGGTTTACGAATGAACTTTGTTGGGCGTTGAGGTTCGGGCCGAAAAGTTATGCCCAATGCAAACCCATGATTCTGCTTATTAAGCTTCACGGCCTGTTCTACACTTCTAACCAGATTCAGGAGGGTCTAATCATGAAGCATTTTTAACTTCACATATTTTAATAGTATTATTTATTTTGTTCTCTTTCTGTCTCGTTCATATCATATTTTTGTGATCCTTATTTTTTAAAAGATGCAAACTAGTGGGTTTAGGACATGGGATTGTTAATGTAGGATGTAGCTACAGGATCACCAGCTAACCATTGTTTAGTATCGCTAGTTCATTATGTCTTTAATGGTGGTGTTTTACGAGGGAGGAAGTCAGGGGAGGCAGCTATAGGAGGCAGAGAATAATGATATAGAAATAATAGAATAGAATCAGCCGCTAGATTGCAGGCTCACAAGCAGGTGAAATTTTGTTCTACAACCACGTCATCCTCTTCCTGCCACCCCCACCATCTATTTTATGAATTTAATTCCAATTTACTATCAACCTAAAAAAAATTTACACTGTCATTTAATAATATGCTAATACATCATTAAAAAAGTTAGACTTTAGACTTTCTAAGTAGTTATTGTAATAGTCAAACTCTTTTAATGATTTAACAACATATGATTAGATGACAATGTAAAAAAATTTTATAATTACGGTGATCAAATTAAACACTTCTTTTATTATGCCTCGCAACCTCTCTTTTTTAATCATTTAAGATTGCAATTCTTGAATCCATGAACACTTGCTATTTGACACTATCATTGCCTTTTGCCTCCGCACTACCACACCCCATCAGGGTCGGTTACTAACATCCAACATTATGCCTGGAGGGTCACCGGTTTAGGCATATCACCAACATTCAGGTTTAAGCTATAGTCAATCTATGTTTTTGTTCTTTTGTTTCCTTTAGAAGAACAGAAAATTGACTTCAAGGTTTTGAGCAGCAAAGCTAAAGATTAGTAGTTAGGAAGCAGAAGATAACAATGCCCTGACCATTTTATACGATCCCCATTTATTACAGTACAACACCACATTTAAAATTAAACCAGCGATGAATTCCATCTCTTCATAATGGACCACGGAAAGCAATGCCGCCTACACATCATAATCAGGGAACATCATCGGAGTCTTCAATCACTTGCCTTGGATTCAATTCTCCAAATCGGTAAACACCAATACAATTCCAGAAAAATTTAGATTTCGAAGGGTTTAATGGAAACAAATAAAACCTATTAACAAAAACAATTCACATCCGCTGCCAACAAAACAAAAAAAAACAAAAACCAAAGGAAAGCAATAATTCAAATGATAGTTCCGAAATGAAAATATCCTGCAGAACTAAATCACTCAATTAAGGACTCAACTTAAAATTCCCACGTCACTCTTAGATTATTGTTGCAACAATTCACTGATTTACATGCTGTATAAAGATCTCAATTTGGTCAAATACTAAATCACCTCAAAGTAAGCAACAAAAATGAGATGCTTATTGAGATAAAATGCTTAAGGAAAGAAGGGAAGAATGACGCTTAAGATGGACTGACATTACATTCTTCCCAGCTATGTATTGCTGATTGAGATAAAATGCTTCAAATGCACATCAGGCTGAAGTCCATAGAGATTTAGGGAGGGGTAGACTACAGTACACTTGAGCAGCAGAAAACTAAGAACTGTAAAATTCCATCAAGCCCTTTTGGCAAAATTATCAGTATCATCATCGTCATCTCTGTAATTTCCTTCCAACGAGTCCCCAACACCTCCCAAATCCTCGCCTACATTGCTGCTTTCTTTGCTGTCCAATTGGCCACTGCTTCCATATTCCAACCCCCCACTTCCATCATATCCACCAGCAAAGCTGCTGTCTGCATTTGTACCAGCACTGACATAATTATCGCTGCCACCGAAACCAGCAGAACTGTCATGATTGCCCCCACCAGCAGCAGCACCAAAACCAGGAGCACTGCCATAGTTATCAATGTCACTTCCTCCACCACCAACAGCAACACCATAATTCCCACTGTTACCGCCATAGCCTCCACTACTTCCACCAGTGTAAGTGTTTCCACTTGCAAAGTTACCATCATTCCCATAATTCATTCCACTACCACCAGCACTGCTAGTTCCAAAACTGTCAGCAGCAGCATAGTTACTGCCAGAGCCGCTGCTGCCCCCATAATTCCCACCTGATCCGTAGCCGCCTCCACCATATCCACCGCCACCATAACCTCCAGCAGCATTGCTACCATAGGCACCAGCATCACCATAGCCACCGCCACTTGAAGCACCACCATAGGGAGAGCTACCATAGCCAGTGCCAGTTCCAGCACCATACGGTGCGTTGCCATAAGAACCACCAAAACCGCCACCACCACCGCCATATCCACGAGTCCTCTCATTAGCATAATTTACCCTAACCCGGCGACCATGAAGATCCTGAAAATGTTACACTCAGAAAGAATGAAGCACTAATAAGATAGGTAACCGTGATATCATATTGCTAGTCATTAAATTTGCAAAATTAAATAAACAAAAAGGGTAAATGGAGGATCAAAAAATACAAAACTACCAGATACTAAGCATCACTAGGAAAGGAGTACATATGCTTGCATGCATCACAAAAGTTACTGAATTTTTTTAAAACAAAAATAAAACATGCAATAGGTAGATATGTTCCAAGTGTCTGACACACTTTAACTGGAGAGTGGAAACCACGGATATCTTTTAATTGGATGCGCCTATCTAGTGAAGGAACACCAATATCATCCAGGATAACGGTTCTCTATTTCTATGGGTTTTCTAATGATTATCTAAAATAAATCTCCGCCTTTCATTTCAAAATAATAAGAGGCAACTATTTTCTTATAATAACAGTGAACATAGTAAGAAAGGTGAGGGCACAATGTAATGGTTGTAGACGACAATAGTGACAGCCACTGGGGCAATCCTGTCAGACATCATCCAAAATCTAGATATGCTGAAATAAGGCTGATAGGCATCTGTATTTAATAAATAGCTACTGCATTTTTTAAGGACACAGGACTAAAAAGCAATATTATTTCAAACTCAACAAATTAAAACACAAAACACTGACTGATAAGAAAATACATAAAATTTGTACCACATATACAGCATGCATATTTCCACAAATTCAACGCCTTACACATGTAGCTTCATCATATGTATAAATGGACACAATCATTTTTCAGCAACCAAACACCCAGTGCTATTCACGAAATCACAATACTAAGAACAACAAGTCTGCATTACCTGTCCATCAAAGGCCTGAATGGCACTTGATGCCTCCTCAACTGAAGTGTAAGTAATAAAGCCAAATCCTCTGGATCTACCAGTTTCACGATCCATAATTATCCTTGCTACAAAGAGCGTGAGATCAAACAGAAATTAATACCGAGTTGAAATTAACATACAAGGTTTCAACAAAATTTCATTGGTGCCCCCAACAAAAGCCATTTTACAGATGACAAAAGAAAGCAGAGAATCTAAATATTTACCATCAACAACTTCACCATATTTTGAAAAAGCTTCTCTCAAACTTTGCTCATCAGTAGAATACGAAACACCTGCAACAGACAAATGTTAGATATATATATAAATCATTATTATCAACTAAAGAATAAAATACAAAAACAGCATCACAGATGCAACTTCGAAGGCAGCTTAAATGCACCTCCTATAAACAGCTTTGAACTTGGAGCAGATGACATGCACCGTATAGCCAGGAAAACAGATGGGGATGAACGTAATTCTGAGCTAATCTGCCTGTTTGCTGCCTGTCTTAGTATCTTCCCAATTCTACCGAAGAGGGCCATTGCTGTAACCTGAAGGATACCAAAATCGTTGACGACTATATTCTGTACATCATATTACTCAAAACCCAATATATATAGACACAATTTTAACAATTAATCTATACCCGTAACATCAAGAAACCAGATTGTCAACACAAACCTGAAGGATACACAAATGAACTACATAAAAACTTCACAAATTATTTACCTCAGCTTGGTCCTTTCCCTAAAAAAAATACAATCATTTCCTTGTTTTCGTTCCAAACAAGAAAATAAAATATTTAATTTCACACACAGCTACCAGTAACTCAAACTTCGAAACGAATTCAAATTTCAAACTCTCCCATCTCCATGTTCCTCTGGTTCTTATTCAGCATAAAAAAGAGATCGTATGATCAAACACGAAAGCAAAATAATTGCTTGAAAGAAGAAAAAAAAAATCATATCATATCATACTTGGATCAATCGGTTCCCTGATCAGTCAACTATCGGAGCAAGCAATATATTGATATATATAATAAAAAAAAACAGAATCAGAAGCAAAAGAAAGAATGAGAAGAAGAAAACAGTTAAGAAGATTGCACATATCGGGAGAGTACCTTCCCTTTCTTCTCAGCCGGTGTGTATTACTAAAACCCTAAGCAATATTTTTTTATTTCTTATTTTTGGGAATGGAATGGGTTTATATGTAGTTCTAAGAGGCCTACGTGGATACCTTGAAGTGCTTTCATCCCTTGATCTTGAATCGCGAAAATACAACCCTTGGATGCTATCTCTGACGTGGGGTTGATCTGTTTCTCGTTTTTGCATATTACACGTCGTCGTTTAAAGAGCGGAATGCCGACTTGGATTATAATAAATCCCAACGTGGGTGGTAAATGTGTGTGTGTGTTTTAAGCGGATCATAGAGCAATTTGGCTAGCCGCATTAGGTGGTTTTGTCAACTGTTCTGATTTAAAAACACAAAAACAAAACTGCAGTACCCATACATTTAATCATTCTTATAATTTTTTTATTCTTTTGTAAGAAAAACTTATTTTTAGTCTCTAAAAGATGTAACTTTTATCAATTTAATTCTTTAAACTTCAAATTTATAATAATTTGGTGGTTTTTACCGTGGATAACTATAATATATGGTCCACTCATAAATTAGTAAAATAACAGGCAATAGTAAGTTGTCATCCCTTCACATATTATTTAAAAAAAAATTGTATTTACAACGACACTTAAACTTTAATAATTGTTAAAAAATAATGAAAAAATGTTTTAAAAAGCGCACGTTTAGATATTTTTTAATTTTGAGAGATTTAAAATAATTAAAAAATTAATGTTTTAAATTAATCTATAATATTAATATTGTAAATTTTTTTAAATATTAATTATTAAATAAATCAAGTAAATCTCTCATCAATCTTGAAAGCGGCTTAATATTTATGTTTTTCTAAATCAACATTTTAAATATGTTTGATTAGATTTCTTACTATATGGTTTAGGCCAAATAAATAATAATGTAAAAATAATTATACACGTCATTAATTTTCTTTTTGAATTTAATAGAATGCATAAATTTTAAATCAATACAAATATAAGATTTTGAAAAATTTTAATAAATTGTGTAAAATAATATTCCTTTTGTTATACAGTGTACATGTTATAACAAATTTAATTTTGAACACCTTAAATATGCATGAAGTTGTATCAAGTTTATACAATGTGAATAGACCAAATTGGAGTCAAGACTTTCTAATACTTTTAAAACTTTAAATATATATATATATATATATATATATATATATCACAAATTGGAAATGATATGGTGACATTTCTGATTTCTCAATGCATGAATGATCAAATATAACCGCATAATTTTGGTTATGTTAAATAACAGTAGACTTAACGGGTCAAAATTATTTTGGATTAGAAATTTAAAAAAGAATATAGTTAGAATTTTAGAACTATGGGTCACAAACTTGTTTGTGGAGTAATATTAGATATACAAATTTTCACACTTTCCAAAAATATACTCTTTTAGATATAGTTAAATTAACTTCCAAATTTATATATGATCATATAATTACTTTTCGATACAGATTCACATACAACTCAATAATTATACATATTATTTTCTTTTGTACATATACTAAAAAGTTGTCTACCTAACATTTTTTAGTTTTATAAAAGAACTAAAAAATGTTGCACAAACACCAAATTGTGCAACAGCAAAAATAATGTCGCGAGTTGCTACAATTTTGACAATCTTTGATCTTTTTGTCAAAAATGACTACAGCACCATAACTTTTTCACATAAGCAAGAATAATACAAAATGACAATATTTTATTGGGGACAAACTTGTAATTTTTCACAAAAAATTAATAAACTTTATTAAGGTCTAACTTGCAATTTTTTTATTACAGGTAACCTATACTAATAGTATTTAATTTGGTCTAATTTAAACTATCCATTTATTTTCTATTAAATCTAACAGTTTGTAATCAATAATCTACCGATAAACTAAATAATTGCTAGTTCACCTCAGATGTCACCTAATAATTTAGTCTCTTTATATATTTCAGTTTATCAATATTAGAGGAAGTCAAGTCAATATTATTCGTTTAGCTCCTGCATTGCACAGACTCCTACATATTTTTATATTTTTAGTTAATAATTTTAAGGATTTTTAATTTGATTTATTATTAGTATAAAAAAATTTACACTATCATCAAATAATGTGTTAGTATATCATTAAAATAATTAAACTTCTTAAGTAGTTATTGTTATAATCAAACTCTTTTAATGATTTAACAATATATAATTAGATGATAGTATTTTTTTTACATTAACAGTGAATTAAAATTAAATTATTGTTTAAAATTATTTGTATATTGATTTTTTTATCATGATTGCACACCTTAATTTTATAGAATTTTTTTTCTTATGAATGTGTAGTATAAGAAATTATGTCTAAGTTCATGCACACGATAATGTATAAATACATATATTTATTTATAAGCTAAGATTCATAAAGTATCATGTATAAGTTCATGCACAATAATTTATGTAAACTCATGCATCCATTGACAAACAGATATTCAAAAGACCATGTATAGGTCATACATAAAAATTGATATAAATATTTTTTATCTATTAATGTGCAAAGACTTAAAAGGGTGTCATGTATTTGGTCATAAATTCATGCATTTATTAAAGGGTAAAAATTTTAAGGGTCAATGGAATACAAGTTAAGGATATATGTATCTATTAACGAAGAAAGATTCAAATAGTGTAATGTCTAAGTTCATGTACTTAATTTATATAAATTTATGTATATTAATGAGTATAAATTTAGGAGACTCTCCAAGTTCATGTACAATTTTTCTTTGTAAATACATGTACCATGAATAGATAGAAAGTTAAATGGTATCATGTTTATGTTCATGTACAAGATTTTATGTAAATTTATATATCTATTAACTAGTGAAAATTCAAAGAATCATTCAATCACGAATTAATAAATTACTTAAAATGATTATTTGAAAATCCCTCGAGCCAAATTTAATATATTGTATATAAATCTGAATAAGAAGTTGTGATATTTGAATATAAACTTTTAATATTCAAATATTATGATGCCACGTTACCTCTGTTCCATGATAGCATTTTTTTTAATGGTGTGAGACTGAGATGTATAGAAGAACAAAATTATTCATAACTAGTTTTATTACTTACATGTGTATGTTATATTATATATGTACATTTTTTAAAATTATAATGTATTATTTTTTTTGATATTTTTATAAAAAGAAATTATCAGATTTATGCAATAATAAAGCTTGATTATTTAATATCTCTAGCAAGATGTAAAAAAATAAAATAATTATTATAAAAATATAAATCTATAAATCTTTAAGTATTTAATCAAGATTAAAAATATTTTAAATTAAAATTTTATTAGAATATTTATTCATTATAATAAGTAAACAAGTAGAAATAATATTTAATTAATTTTAAAAACATTAACAGTTTGAATATGTTATGATAAATGATTTTTATTAATCACACTTATTAATAGATAAATAAGTAATTGATATTTAAGTTAATATAAATTTAAAAATTTAGAGTAATTAAATTTATCACTTAAATAAAATTAAATCAAATATAATTGAAATTTTTTAAACAAATTTTGAATACATAAAAAATAAAGTTATATCAAAATAGTAAAAATTTGAAAAAAAAAACTTATGTACGAGTAACACGTAGCATTATCCCTATTTGCATAGAATGTAATTAGATGAGACTAGACTCATTAATAGATAAATAAATATTTAGTATTTAGATTAATATAAAATTAAAAAAAATTTAAAATAATTAAATTTATCACTTAAATATTTTAAAATAAAATATAATTAAATTTTGAATTGGATTGAACTTTTTAAAATAAATTTTGAATACATAAAAAATAAAGAGTAAAAGTTTTAAAAAAAATTTTATGTACAAGTGACACAGTATTAACCTTACTTATATAAATTATATTTTATATAATAATATTAGATACATAAATAGATTAGATTTGAAATTTAAAAAATTAAATTACTATATTTCACTAATTAAAAATGAGTTTCACCCCATAAACTTAACTCACTTAGTAAATGACATTTAATATTAATGTCAAGTACAAAATTCAATCCTTCACCTCCATCCCCTTTTCTTCTAACTCTTTCATTGATTACCCTAGGTCCACCCTTGTGGTGGGCCTCCGGCCCAGCAGGATCAGGTAAAAAAAAAGAGTTTTACTCGGAAATTTAGGGGGTGGATGCGGTGTTTGGTACCACCACCCAAGAGTGAGGGAACCAAAAACTGAAATTTGGATCCTTGAAAATCCCAACAGGCAAACGCCCATCATCACCCACAACACTCGCAGAGAAAAGCATAACCTCTTGCGATCTGTGTTGTGACCTCTTCAATGTCTCAAAGCCAGAGACCCCCAAGCGTTCTTGACTCTCTTGGGGAAGAAATTGTTAGAATCATTGCCCCTGTTTCAATCTGCATGTTTTTGGTTGTCATCTTGGTCTCAATTCTCAATACCAACACTACTTCTTCAGCATCAATCACCAGTATAGCCACTATAGCATACAGCGAGACCACCTCAGACTCTTCCTGGGACAAATTCATAGGTGCCCTTTTGAACTCATTGGCATTCGTAGTTGTTGTCACTGTTGTAACATTCCTTTTAGTTCTCCTCTTCTATTTCAGATGCACCAGGTTCTTAAAACTATATATGGGTTTCTCTGCTTTCGTTGTCTTGGGATTCCTGGGTGGTGAAATATCCTTGTTCTTAATTCAACATTTTAGTATTTCTATTGATTGCATAACATTTTTTCTACTTTTGTGTAATTTTACTGTTGTTGGTGTGTTGGCTGTTTTTATGTCAAAAATGGCAATTTTTGTGACGCAAGGGTACTTGGTTCTTATTGGAATGTTGGTCGCTTATTGGTTTACTATGTTACCTGAATGGACCACCTGGGCGTTGCTTGTTGCCTTGGCATTATATGATCTTGCTGCGGTTCTGTTACCTATTGGGCCATTGAGGCTTTTGGTAGAGCTTGCAATATCTAGAGATGAAGAAATTCCAGCATTGGTTTACGAGGCTAGGCCAGTGAACCATGATAATTTGGATTCAAGGGATGGTGTAACTCAGAGGTGGATGTGGAGAGATAGGAGGATTGATAATTCAAATCTCCTAACTGATTCCTATCTGAATGTCAATTCTGTGTTGGGTGATGGCCTCAATGCTGAATTGAACACCAATCTGCATGCAAACACTGTTTTGAATTCAAATTCAAACAGCAATACTCCTGATGGCATCCCTGGTGACACAAATTTGAATTTGAATTCTAATACTTCTTATGGCATTTATAGTGACAGAAATTTGGTCAGAGCTGAAGAGGGAAGGGTTCAAGAAACTGATGCAGACCTTTCTGCTCCCTTGATTGATCATGGAATGCATGTCCAGCTCCATAGAGCAGAAGATGCCGTGTCAAATGAAAATTCGATGCTAGAGGGAATTGGATTGGGTTCATCTGGTGCAATCAAGTTAGGGCTGGGTGATTTTATCTTCTATAGTGTTTTGGTTGGCAGGGCAGCAATGTATGATTTTATGACAGTGTATGCATGTTATCTTGCAATCATTGCTGGTCTGGGCATCACTTTGATGCTTTTGGCTTTATATCAGAAAGCTTTGCCTGCTCTTCCTGTGTCAATAACACTGGGAGTGTTATTTTATTTATTGGCCAGGCTCATACTTGAAGTATTTGTAGTACAATGTTCTTTGAATCTCCTGATGTTCTAAGGTTAGAAATTATATTGCTTTAGTTTGGTACTTGACTACAAAACTTATTCCATGACTATATACTTGTTAAAATTCTGGGCTTAATGTCCCATCTTTAGCTGTAAGGCTTTCAAGCAGTGTATTTTTTCTTTCTGCTTTATAGTACTTCACTTTTTATGTCTTTCATTAAACTAGTTAGTTCAATAATTATTTTCTTTTTTCACTGGTGACTAGAAAACACCTAAAGTACTGCAGGTTTAATCTGTGACCCAAAACCCTCCATTCATGTTCTTTAAAGTAGAGGCGGTGCGAAAAAATCCAAAATATATGGGCTTTAGCTGTTGAAATTAATTTAATATAGCAAATCTCCAAAGAAATATCATTGCTTGACAAGTTGACCGTGAAGCATAACATATCAATCACTCTGTTGAAACCCTTTGATCATGATTTTTTGTTGAAATAGCTATAAATAGCTATAATTTTGTAAATAATTAGGAAATTCAATAAATCTTTTGCTTGCAAAAAAAGAGGAAAACTATTATAGAAATATGGATATAATGGCAGGTAATAGTTTATTAATTAATTTAGAAAACATGGGGTATTGCATGGCAGACAGAAGCAAAATCAAAATATTATGAATGAATGGAATGGAGGTAGGAAGCCCTTTGGGGCATAAATATTTTATTCTTTTCTGAGAAGGGAAAGCATATGATATTTCTTAATATTTGATTTTATCAACTTGAATCAGTGGGTTTCTGAAAGCAGGTTTTTAATTGAATTTCCTAGTTTTGGAGGATTAACATGTAGGAACTAAGATATGATCATGCAAAGAGAGGACTTTGAGTGGGAAAACCACAACATTGAGCATAACAACCATCAATACTTGGAAGTTACATTGTGGATACTCATTTACAGGTTCCACTGGAGTTGAGTTTGTTTCTTCTTCTTTTTTAAGAGGGGGGGGGGGGGAGGTGAGGGGAACTGAAGTTTCAGTCTCTGGGGAGCTTTTACTTTCACTCAATTATAGGGAAGTTTAGATCCCATATACTGTGAGTTATGACAGAAAATTAAGCTATTTGTGATTGCTACTACATTGATACATATATGAATATATTATATGCATGCCACAATATATATCTAGTGAAAGGTGGAAAACTGCTACCCACCATAGATATGGATAATAATGGCAGTGTGCATTTCTGAATTCGCCTTTATATATGGTTGTACTTTTGACTGAAATTATTCTACTATTATATTGTTTCTCTCTCTCTCTCCCCGCATGTTACTACAGTGATGTTGTAGAACTGCTCAAAACATTCATTTCAACTTAGTAACTTACTGAAATTTCTATGCTCTGAAATGAATTTGTGGCTTTTCTTGCATGTAGATACTTCTTTTATATCAGGCACACAGTCTATGATTTCGTTAATTATATAAGAAGCTGCTTACTATATGTGAGGAGAGAACCTACTTTGTCTAGAAAATATAGTAGTCTTCGGGACAAATGAGACAGGTGATATGATATAAGATAGATTTGGAGGAATTTACCTGCTATCATCTTCTGGAAGGTTAAGGGTTTCAAACTTGTGTACTTTAATGTTTAGGCTTCAAGAAGAATGGATTTAGGGTTTATAGATCGAGGTTTAGAAGGCCAAAAGAGTGGCTAATTCAAAAGTATGTGTTACTCAACTAAAAAAAAAGAAAAAAGAGAAAAAGAGGGAAATTCACTGGATATATTTGTAGATTTTGAAAATAAAGGGGAAGTCACTATAAAAAGAAATACAAAACTCAACAGAGGTTGATGTAATTTTCTTTTTCTTTTTCTTTTTAATTTTCATTGACTGGGTAATTATCCAATTACCATACATTTTTTCTGGGCCTCTCTTGTAGTCATGGAAACTTCTATTCAGTCATTTAGACCCCCTCCCCCAAACACCTTTTTTTTCTCTCTCCGCGGTCACCGTAGCGGAGGAATAGTGCATTGTACGAAGACATCAAATGGACACCTAATTTGCACAGCCATATGCATTGACGTAGCGAGTGTCACCATCTGTTCAGCTTTGTCTGTGGCCATTAAAGCAAAATGAAAGTGTCCTGTTCCAAATAATCCACCCTATTAGAATATGTCTAGGTCTTGAATTAGTCCAACCCCCTCCCCCTTTTCTTCTACAGTGCTATAGATACTGTCACTTGTGTTCGCATTCATGTGATTAGGAGCATCTTTTTTTCCCCCTTATAAACGTAATTAACTAATTACATACATTGCACGCATTGCTTGTCGCTATAATGAACACATGGGACTTTTCTTGGTGTTTCTTCAGCTATGCAAGAAAATAAGTTAAGAGTCCAAGTCTTCCTTTCCGCGGCTACGAAAATATATGGCCTTTCATGATCCAATTGTCATATATTCAATAAATGATCATGTGTCACAAAGAAAAGCAGGACCGCCAGTTCGTGACAGCGAGTTACAATCAGATGACTTCAATTAATTAAGGACAGATATCATTTACATTACCCGTTTGCAACTGGTCAACAAGTTTCTTTTTTTTTTCGTTGGTGAAATGGTCAACAAGTTTCTGTAGAAGTGTCCTTATGAAAGAGATATGGTATTATTATTTACACATTACAGAATGCACATTTTCTTTTACACTTATTTTTTATTATTGATTTAATATAAAATAAGAAGTGATGTACAAATAACATTGTTCATTTTTTTTAATCTAATAATGAATAAGTTTACATGGAAAAACACAATCCAGTGATTTGGAGTCACATTAGATATAATAAGCTAGATGAAAATATTTTCAAGGGATGAAATGAAAAAAATGGACCTAAATATTAAAATGTGTCATGTTCTGACATATTTCTACCTGTCTTTCCATCCCCAACTCTCTCTCTGATATTTAGTTCCTGGTTTCCTTCATTTTCATGTTTTAAGTATGAAAGCTTATTATTTCTGTTGCCATTGTTATTGAGCTTGCCTCATAGATCAGATGGTAGCTATATAATCTGTGGAGATGTGTTTTAATCATATATTTATAAAGCTTCCTGACAAGAAAACTTCACTTGTTAATAAGAAAGAGAGAGCAAAACCAAATGGCATTAACAACATAAATTCACCATTTTCAGGTAAGGCCATATTCATTTATTTGATGCCCCTGGATAACTAGTACAACGGCCACCTAATGCTAAAATAAGACCGTGGCCATTTGCTAATGACAAGCAATATACATAGATTGCACTTGAAAGGGAAGCCTGCAAAGATAGATGTAAAAATGAAACTCAAACCCTTCACTTTCTGCGCTGAGAATAGCGCAAAGATCTTGATGAACCTTCAAAAAGATCCAAAATATAACTTTCTAGATCATCTACAGTGTACTTGATCCACTTCTCACCAATGTTGGAAGAATTTCTCCCGGTAAAAGTCCGGTAAGCATAAACAACTTTCTGAGAAATTGAAATTTGTAGATCTGCACGAAGGTGAGGGTCTGGGATACACCACCCTGTCTGGGCCCTGTATACTTCATGAAAGGAAGTACTGAAACCTGTGCACCTTTTCTTTAGAGTTGCCTCTGAAACACAATTTGATCCATTATCATTCCTAAGCATTGAAAGGACTGAACCCCAAGTGACCCTCTCGTAGCTTCTAGCATCATGCTGAAACTTCCAAATATGATGGCGAAGCCAGTCATCTCCAAAGAAAAGGCTTAGTTCAGAGCTCTTAACCTTTTGGACCATGTAATGAATGTTATTCATCATGAAAATATGTTGTAAAGCCACATCTCTGTATAATTTGGATTTGTTGATCAAGTTGGATTCTAGAGTGGCAGTGATTGACCGAAAGTGGCAAGCCATTGGACAAAATGTGAGCGCTGAGGCGTCATGCTCATTACCTGCCAGATCAACTGGACTTTCATCTGCAAGAAGCAGATTAAGGGTATCACCATATTCAGTAAGTGTCTTGATGTAATTCATGACATACTTGGTAAGATGGTGAACACCCCCTCCAGGGAAAGGGTTTGTTGATGGATCAGTTGCAATAGCATTTCCAAAAGCCAGAAATGTAGACCTTACAGTATCACCAAACCTCCTTAGAAGCTTGTGAAACTCACCCCTAACAAAAGAACCAACTTCTTCAAAGAACAAAATATCTGTTAGGTACCAGAGTGACGGGAATAGTGCCTCACAACTAAAATAAGAGATGAGAAAAGAGGAACTGAACACACAATATTTAACGTGGAAACCCTCAATGAATAAAGGGAAAAACCACGGGGCAAGACTAGAAGAATTTCACTATAGGAAGAAATTACAACACCTCTCTCTAAATGCTAGGAGAGAACAATCTCACAAAGAATACAAGAAAATATACAAGAGAGGAAGAGAAGATTTTGGGATGGGATTAAATGAATCCCTTAAGCCTCCTTTTATAGGCTCCATAAGGAGCACCAGGAAGAGAACCCACCAATGTGGGACTTCCTATGTCTAACAATTCTCCCACTTGAAGATTTGATTGAGTCAAGCATATCTTCACACCATTCTTTCTGTCTTGCCATTCCATGTTGCTTTACCGTTTACGATAGGCCATAGGAGGATCGACACCAAATAAACTTGTCGGCATTGATCGGCTTTGTCATCACATCACTAGTTGTCTTTGGTGTGAATCTTACGCATATCTACAACTTCCTTCTTCTACTACTTCTCGAACAAAATGATCGAACACCTATGTGCTTTGTCTTGGAATGAAAGGTTTGGATTCCTTGCAATGTACAAGGCACTCCTCTAATCTGTACAAGTAGTTCTCTCCTGCTTGTGCCCGAGTTCCTCCATTAACCTTTGTATCCATACGACTTCCTTGCATAGCTTGGGTAGGCTGCACCATGTACTACGTAGTAGATAAAGCTACACGGTCTGTAACTTAGATAACCGACTTATCGCCTCTGCAAGTGTGAACACATAGCGAGTAGTAGATTTTCTTTTATCAAGATCACTTGCAAAATGCGAGATCAACATAACCCCGACAACAAATTCGATCCTCCAAAACATAATGCAACATACGAGGTTCCTTTCACGTATCGTAGGATCCTCTTAACAACATTCAATGCTCTCTACCGCAGGATCTGCACCATATGTGACCGCTCCCCTTTGCTTGTGCAATGTCTGGTCTTGCACATATCATAGCATACATAAGGCTTCCCACATTGATGCATACGGATGCTCGAGACATTTCCATCCTCTCCAGCTTCAACTGCTAGGACTCATACACGAGGATAATTTACAATTGACGGGAAGTGGGGTAGATATTGGCTTACGATCTTGCATGTTGAAGCGTTGCAAGACCTTCCTTAGATAATTCTTACGAGAAAGCCAAATCTTCCTATCTTTCTCGTCTCGGTTAATTTGCATCCCTAAAATCTTGTTATGCGGGTCCCAAGTCCTTCATATCGAACTCCCTAGCCATTTCGTGCCTTCAATTCTTGGATTCGATCTTTGTTGGGCTACCACCAGCATGTCATCCACATACAACGGCAAAATGATGAAATCATTATCATCAAAACCTCTTGTAGTACGTACAATGGTCTGAACTCACTGTTGTATTCAAGGCTAATTATGAAGGAATCAAATCTCTTGTACCAACACATCCGCAGGCGCTGCTTTAGGACCGTCTGGAGATTTGGTCAACACAAAACCAAGTTTTCTTTTCCTTGTTCTTCAAAACCTTCTAGTTGGAGCATATAAATTTCTTCTTTAAGTTCTCCATGAAGAAAAGTCTTTACATCTGCGCTCAAGATGTAAATCAAATGCGACACATCGCTAACACTACTACGATAGTAGTAAGTCGAACCACTGGAGAAAATATCTCGATTAAAGTCAATACCTTCTTTCTACGAGCATATCCTTTTACAACCAATCTAAGACGATATCGTTCTACTTGATCATTGCTATCTCGCTTGATCTTGTAGACCCATTTGTTACCAATGGCCTTTCTACCATGTGGTAATTCCACCGATTCCTCATGTCTTGTTTACGTGAAGAGCTTCAATTTCTTCCCTGCATTCTTGTCATCCACGAGGAAGACATCGAGCTACTAGTAGCTTCATGAAAAGTTGATGGCTCTCCATCCTCTGTTAAAAGACGTTATGCAACATTACTCTCGTAACATACTCCATGTGCCAATTTGGCGGACGCCTCTCACGAGTTGGCCGTCGAACTTCTGACCTCAGTTCAACTGGTTCTAGTACCTCATGCTCCACTGATTACGCTTGGAAGAATAATCTTCTCGAAATTTCTCTCCATTTGCCTTTATGTGATCTCTTTTGAAGTCTTGTCATTTGTCTGCTCACTTTGCGATTCATTTACGCAAACTACATCTCTGTACGACAACAAGCTTGCGGGCGATGGGATCCCACAAGCGATACCCCATGCTGGGTCGTAAGCATAACCCAAGAATATACATTTCCTGGATTTTGGATCCAACTTTGTTCTTTCTTGGGAGTTGTACATCACGTGCACAGGACATCCGAATACATGTGAGAAGAATAATCACCGGTGGCTTTGTTCCACATCTCCATGGTGTCTTCAAACCAATCGCCGTTGATGGTGATCGATTTATCACATAACGGTTTAGTAGCTACGCCCAAAAAGATTTAGCCAAGCCATTTGTTCTCGACATGACTCTTGTTCTTTCTAGGAGAGTTACGTTCATCAGCTCTGCTACGCACCATTCTGCCGAGGCGTATGTGCAAGCTGTGAATTGTCTCATAATACCCTCTTGTTTGCGGAATGTCAGGAAAATTGCCATCTACATATTCTCCTCCATTATACGTCTCAAGCTCAATTTGATTCTTTTCCCAGTTTCAAGCTCTACTTGTGCTTTGAACTCCTTGAATCTGAAACACATCGACTTCTTCTTGATTGGGTACACCCATAATCTCCTGGAGTAATCATCAATGAATGACACCAAATACTTTGCTCCTCCTAGGGATATTTCCGGTGATTCCCATACATCAGAATGGATCAAGTCCAATATGTGTTTTCTTTTATTAGTTACTTTGGCAAATCTCAATCTATGTTGCTTGCTTATCACGCAGTGCTCACAGAAGGGTAAATTGACCATCTTGAGCCCGGGTAAGAGATTGCGTTCCGCAAGGACTTTTAAGCCTCGCTCTGACATATGGCCTATCTGCTGCGATGCCACATCATCGTTGTTTCTTCTTGGCTGGCTGCTGCAACTGATGCATCTGCCTCTTGCAACGTCTCTCCCAAAAGCATGTATAGATTGCTTGTGATCTTCTTTGCTTTCATCACCACAAGGTTGCCTTTCACTACTTTTAAGATTCCACCTTCAGTGTGGACTTTGCACCCGAGGTCATCTAATTGCCCAATGGACAATAAGTTCTTCTTCAAGCCCTTCACATGTCGTACCCCTTGAATTTTGCGAGTAATTACATCATCATGCATTTTTAATCGACAATACGAAGCTCGACCAATTTTTAAGGCGTGATCATTTCCCATGAACACGATCCTTAGAAATAGGTTCATAAGTGCAAAACCAATCTCGGTGTGGGAGTCATGTGCCATGTTGCGCCGAATCCATTATCCGGACATCATTAAGTTTCTTTAGCCTTTAGAACTCGGTCATTTGCTTCACTATACAAGATTTCTCCATAATGCGAGGTACTTGCAACACAACCTTGGGAGGTTGATGTTTGAAATTCTTTTCTCCACTCTTCTTATTATGCCAACACTCCTTCTTCGTGTGCCCTCTCATGCCACAATTGTAGCATTTAAGATTCTTCCTTCTTCGAGATTTTGATCTACCCATGATTTTGACTCCCACCGGAGCCACGTTCAGTTGATACGCCTCTCATCATCGTCAAAGCCGCTTGCTTTGAACTTCGACCTTTCCTCCTTATTCTTTTCACTTTGGATTCTTCTTCAAGAATAGCACGAAGCAACATCATCAAAGTGAAGAGAGTCACCAACATTATTATTTGTGATGTTGATGATGAGTTGATCATATGAATCGTAAACTCAAGTAGAAGTTGCACGTTCATTTTCCGCTATTTTGAAATCGATCTTTGTGAGTTGAGCAAATAGCGTATTTAGAGTGTTGATGTGATCAATGATTCTTGACGTGGATTCACTTTCATTCGAAGAGTGTAGAGTTTCCTCTTCAAGAATATTACGGTGTGAAGTGACTTCACCTCGCATACGGTTGTTAAGAACATCCCAAATCTCCTTGCGGGTCTTCTTCTCTGCCAACACTTGACAAAAGCCCCGAATCGGCATTGCTAGGTGCAAGTTGGCAACAAAGGCATTGTCATCCTTCTCTTTCCACTTTTCATCGCTCATATCGTAGGTCTACCTTCAATTGCTTCTACGACAATTATCTTTCCTCAAAAGCTGCCTTTATCTTCAATTTCCACAGGAGAAATTACTCCCATTGAACTTCTCATCTCGAATTTTCTTCGCCATAGTTGTACAATCGAACCAAAGTATACTATTTCACGGTGAATAGATGCGGTATCGTGAAACAGGTATTGCGTATTAGTATACTAGAACAAATCCGATTATCGTTAACAATCAACTGCAAAAGTATACAACCACACGTATGAATAATGTAGTATCCGTGAATAGTATCGTGCAAGAATAGTGCATTATCTTGGAGCAGTGGCGTAGTCAAGTAAATAGTGCACCAGGTAAGTTCGGGAAAGAGAGGTGGGTCACTAATAGACACGCTTAAATACCAAGTCTTTCCTAGCGGGAATCTCCACTAAACACTTTCACGCTACCCCACTTTATTTCCAGCCAATTTCTTTTACGATGTGGAAGATCGGATATCCGCAAACCACGAAAGCATACTAAGAATCGACACTTTCCACCTTACGGCGGACCTCGAACCAATGGCTCACGATACCCTTTGTTAGTACCAGTGACGGGAATAGTGCCTCCAACTAAAATAAGAGATGAGAAGAGGCTAGACACACAATATTTAACGTGGGAAACCCTCGATGAATAAAGGGAAAAACCACGGGGCAAGACTAGAAGAATTTCACTTATAGGAAGAAATTACAACACCTCTCTCTAAATCTTTAGAGAGAACAATCTCACAAAGAATACAAGAAAATATACAAGAGAGGAAGAGAAGATTTTGGGATGGGATTAAATGAATCCCTTAAGCCTCCTTTTATAGGCTCCATAAGGAGCACCAGGAAGAGAACCCACCAATGTGGGACTTCCTATGTCTAACAATATCTACATCCACAGCAAGATGCTCTAGAACCTCATACATATCAAGTAAGCAAAACAATTTTTCTGGTGTATGGGTTCCCATTGCTATGGCCTCGCCAAAATTCAAAAGGTGCAACATAAAACTCTTCGATATTTCAGAGAAGCAAAATTGATAAACAGATTCAAAGTTTCCCAGAATATGCTTACAAAATCGTTTCTCACTTGCAAGATAAACTTGAACAATGATCTTCATAGCCCGAATCCATTTCTTTATCTCAGAGTTCAAGCAAGGCCACTTCATTTTGAGCACGTTCTCAAAGCTTAATTTTTCTATTTCAAGAATGACAAAGTACCCGTCCAAGGCATCTCTCCTGGAAGCAATGAAGGCCTGACAGAATTCCTGATGATATTTTGAAGCAAACATGACATTTGCAATGCTCTTGAGATCTGGAAGTATATCTGGATGCACCAAATCTACAGTGCAGGCCTCGGATTGGCTACCGTCACTACTCTGGGATGCCTCCTCGGTTTGTTCATTCTCAACTGAAACAAATGATTCATCATACACCATCTCCACTCTATTAGAATGGAAAGACATGTATTCAGGTTCAAAGTATTGCTTGTGCTGATCAAGAATGTGGACTAGCTCTTCCTCAAGCCTTGACATAGCAATATGCAGAATTCTATTAGCTCGTTGAAGAAGTTCCTTCTGCTTCCAATTTTCATTCATAGACAAGCTTTGCAAATTTTGAGTCAGTGTTTGGATTTCATCAACGACTTCTAAATACTCAGAAGACTCCCTGGGGCCAGAGCCCCATATCATGGAATGATTTGCCTCCCAACTAACTACCTTGTCTTCAGCACATTTAAGCTGCCTCTCTAATTCTTTGACACCCCTTCCATTTCTTTCATGAACTCTGGACATTGCAGACAAGTGGATCTGAAGATCCAAGAGAGTTTTTCTCAAATCATCAGTGACGTTCTTACTTGCTGCTAGTGCCTTTAAAATGAGCTGAGCCGCAGCAACCACATGTTGCTCTCCTTCATAGGTAGTGATAACAGATTTAATTTCCTCCATACTGGCAAAGATGAAAGAGCTAGAAGAAATCTAGACCAGAATGCACTCTCTACAACTAAATAGAACCCAAAATACTTCTTTTCCAATAAAAAATCATTGTACACAGAAAGAATTTATGGGTTCAACAAATAACTGATAATAGCAAGAGCTTACTTTTCACACGAGAAGGAAAAGGAACTTGGAAAAATGAAGAATTTACATCTTCGTCCTCAAAGAAATAAGATTTGAAGGGCTGTAACAAGAATCAGGTTAAGCATTTTCATTTGCTGAGGTGTAAGTGATCTCAAGTCTTAAGCTTGCCTTTGAAGATTATCAGGAAGATGAAGATATGGCTGAAAATTTTAAGAAAACTCTTACTACTCTTCTCCTTTTAACTTCTCATACCCCTTCCCTTTATCCAGTACCACATACTAATCAGAATGAGTCTCAACTCCCAGAAAGAAAGTTGGAAGTAAGAGGGTTGAAAATCAAATACCCAATCCAGCAAGCATAACCTCAAAACTAAAAACCCATAAACAAAATTGCCGTAAGGAATAGAAAACTCATAGCCAAAATTGACCTCTCACACTAAGACCGACCCTCACAATTAATATTCACTGGTAAATGGTCACAAAAAAAGGGCACTGAAAAGCACATACAGTTCTTCATTAGATTTAGAAACAAAAGTAAAAACCAACTACAAACCAAGAAAAGTACCTCCAACAAAAAGAAATCCGAGAAAAGGATATAACAAACTATATATCCCGGTGCATAAACCATAAAAATCGAGAAAGTGGGGGAGAATTGTGTGGACAAAGAGTAACAAAAAGAGAAAATGGATTCTGCAATCGGAAATTTGGGAGAGAAACTTGAGCCTTGTTGGTGATAGAAAACTGTGCAGGTTTACTTTTATGTCTGTAACTTCTCTCTTTTTGAGTTTTGGCTGCTGGTACTGGTATTTAAAGAACCAAGAACCAATGAACCTTAAAACAAAGTGAGCAGCGGATTGAGCTTGGAAGGATCTTTCGGTTTGACCAAGCAACGAACCACGTCGTGGCCGTACAATGTCTTAAGTCTTAACGATATTCATCGCAGCAAAGGATCACATCATGCACCAACGAAAAAAAAAGATTGTATAAACTAGATACCTGCGGTGGTTTACCAAAAAAAAAAAAAAACCCCGTTTGTGAGATTTTTTTAAAACAAAATGAAAATAAGAATTTTTTTTATAAATATGTAAAGGGAATACACAATCCCCCCGGGCTCCCCTCCCCTCCGCCTTTTTTTTTAAAGCTTTTAATTTTTTGTGTGGAAGCATAAAAAAAAATGATAATTATGGTTACTATAAACTATATATCAATTCCTTTTTTTTGGTCAGTATTCCTTAAAAAAAATAATGTGTTTGCACACATTTTCGGTTTAGAACTAATTCTCATTTAAATATTGACTTAATCTTAATCATAAGTAATTTGAATTCTTTCCTTACGATTTTCTAAGACAATTTGGTTTTACGCATTGACATTGACATTGATTCACTAAAATTAAGAATGAAAATAAAATAAAGTAAAATAGTAATTTTTTTGGGGGTAGAAAAGTAAAATAGTTTATGTTGTAACTGTTGTTGTTAGCTAAATTCGAAAAGTTGGATTTTTTTTTACTCAATCATTGAGGAAATTATGGTTTCGCCGCTTAGTTAAGGTCATACTTTTGAGTTATGAGGGTCCCAAATATTATTGGTTTGTTTGGTTATTGAGGGATTTCAATGGTCGTGGCAAAAATTTGACTTGCACATCAAGGCATCTGCATTTTTACTTAGAAAATGTTGAAAATTTATTGTGAAGATTATCAAAATGTTTACTTTGAATTCGATTGGAATAGTTGCATAGCAGATGACCAGCGGGACTTAATTTTGCGCATGTGGACATATGTCCAATTTGTAATTTATCAATTGAATCAATTTGGTCCTTAGTTTGTGGTGTGTAGGAGAACTAAATTGAAGCAAATTAAAGCATATATAAGGATTTAACTGAGAAAAAATAAATTGGCAATCACTATATATTTTATATGATACATATGGAGATACATTTGTTTGGTACGAGCCATGAATCAAAAATGAAATTGTTAGCCTTTGGTGCATTAAATTAAAAACTTTGTATCATAATAGTTAGCTTAACTAATAGGATCAAATAATATAACTCGGTCATCTATAAATATATAGTAAGTCTTTGTTGAAGTTTGCGGCATACCTGTTGAAACCTCTCATCCCCTAATCTTTTTGGTTACCAAAAATAAAAAACAAAAACTTTGCATTGAATAATCATATTATCACGTTAACAAATAACTAGACAATGACGTTTGTTTCACACATAATGTTTGTGTTTGCCACCCATGCTTTGCCTTTTTTGTTCAGTATTTCATCCAGAAACTTTGGAGTAGTTGAGTGTTTCGCGGGAATTATTCATTAGTAAGAAACCTGAATGGTTCATTTTGGGAACTAAATATAAATAACTAAGACCTCTTTCTTAGCTTAGGCTTCAGTTTCAGAGTATCAAATAAGGAAGAAAAAAAAAACAGTGCCACCACCGCACCACGTCATGGTACAGCGCAAGATGAAGAGGTTAGTTGGCCTCTTGGCGCGCATGGCAGCCGAAGTTTTCTAGTTGAGAAAAATACGAGAGAATGAAACGCCTAAACTTGTGCAACACCCTATGTTTTATTCAACCCTTTCTTGTTCCTATTCCCTCATTTTCTCTCTCATTTTCTTGACACCCTTCATCTTTGTTAGTCCGTAGAGGCAATGGGACTGCTGATTTCTTGGCCATCTCGGGCTTAGTTGATTTCAGCACGGGCCTTGTCGGCAGTCTCTTTGGATCTTTCGGGCACATTGGTTTTCCATGTAAATTTTCCCATTTTCTCTGCACATTTTGACTTGATTTTTGTTTGGAATGTATTTTCTTTTCTAATTTTTATTTCTGCATAAAAATGAGGTTTGTTTGCATTTTTTGCTTTGCCATAATTTCAATGGAATTTCAATCATTATGTAGTATTTGTTTGCCTAGGAGATTTTCCATTGGTATAATATGTCATGATAAGGCAAAGAGTTTGTTTTTGTTGTCTCTTCCCTTTTGGGTGTTTTACAGACAAATGTCATGTTGGATTTCCATGTTTTACTGCCCAGATGTTGTAAGGATTAAACATTTTCCTGTTTCGACAACGTTTTATTAGGATAGCCAATGCCCGAGTGATGCACAAATTGAAGAAGTGAAAATTACATTTTGTCTTAACGTTGTGATTATATCTGATTCTATTATCACAAGTATGCCTGCATTTTTAAAAAATGGAAAATTTGTGATTTTGTGCATATGCAAGGCACCTAACACCCATGGACGTCTTTATACATATAACATGTATCCGGGTGCAATTATCTGCAAGTGGTAGTTGTTTCTTGTTGGCTGATTAAAATTTCACCTTCTAGTAAACAGACAAGTTTATGTTGTTGTTTATCTCCTTTTGCTCTATGAAGCTAATAATATGTTTTGTCACCTTCATGTGGCTGACAAATTTTGTTTTCAGATTTAATTGAACACTACAAAACTAAAAGGAGTTCAAAGCGTTAGTTGATTTGAAGCAAATCCTTGTTTCTTTAGGTTTTTGCATAAATAAATAAAAACAGTGTGTGGTTGCGATGATGTTTTAAGATGTAATTTTTTATTTGAGAATCTGGTTTTACAGCTTACAAAAATTGCCATTAGAATATCTGGACCCTGAATCACTTGACGTTGTTAGCTGATGGAATCTGGACGTGATAATAGATCTAGTGATTTGAGAACTGGTCCTGCCACAAATTTAGGTGAATTGCATCAGACATCTCCAGTGACGGAACAAGGGCATGGAAGCACAATTAATAGCCATTTGGAAGCTCAATCTTCTGCATTAGGCAACAACCCAGCCCCTCCTCCATCATTATCATCATCCCAAAACCCCTTCCTACTGCCAAGTGATGCAACCGACAACACACATGTAGGTGCAACTATGTCTGAAAAAGTGCATGACCAAGGACCTTTAGAGCCTGAATTGCACCAACCATTCTCTGCTATGCAACAAGGTAAAGGGGGCACGAGTAATGGTAGTTTAAGCACATATCCTGCTGGCTCTCTAGGTGAAACGCATCATGCCTCCACTGGCGAAATGTTAGGCCTCCATTCATCATTGGCACCATCTGCATATGAGTCATCACCAGGAAATCCCTTCCACGAACCAACAAATATAAACAGTAAGGGCCCTGTTGGTGCATTTGAATCATGGCAAAACAAACCATCTGCATATGAAACTGGTCCCGCAAATTTTGAATCACACCATACCTTTTCTGCAAATGCCGCCAGTAAGTCCCAAAAAGACACTAATGCACCACCTCCAAAACTGGGATTGGATTCCCAGATAGCTGCAGAATCTAGTGATGATGATATCCCAATCAGCTCTATGCCCAAGCATGGACAATCTAGTGATGTGGCAGGACAATACTCAGCAGCAGTTGTTCCTGGTTCCAACTGGGAATTTGGCACAAACAATGGATCAGAAATACAAAATCCTCCAGTGCAAGTAATGGAGCGTCCAGGGGATTCTGGTACCACTTCCTCGTATAATTTTCCATCTCATGTCTTTGCTAGAAACAACACAAACGCCCCAGTGGAATGGAGCACTGCCTCTAATGAATCATTGTTCAGCATTTACATGGGAAATATGAGTTTCTCAAGTGACTTAACTTGCTTTGGTAAGCCTAGTGAGTTGGATAAGCCTGGTGACATATACATGTCTGATCCGCCTAATGCTGTCCCAAGTAATCAGCCCCCAAACCCAGTGAATAAATTCAACGATATCAGCCAAAGAACTGCTGAACTACATGAAGAAGGTTCGAAAGTAACTGAAGCAAAAGCTGCTGAAACAATGAGAGAGGTTATAATGGAAACCAGTCGAACCACAGAAAATATTGGCAAAGGGGATTTGTCATTTGCTCAAACACATTCAAATAAAACTTCTAAGTCTCATCACCATCCACGCCAGTCAGATGGGAGCACCAAATCCTTTGCGTTTCATCCGTAAGCTTTGACCGTTTACTATTTTTTTATATGTAAAAATGCATGCTTGTTTAAGTAACTACTCCATTGGGGATCTATGTTGGTAGTTTGTTCTTTTTTTAATCCTTGTATTTTTTTTATACCAACCGGCATAATCTTTACTTTAGAATACCATTTTATTATCAGTCTACTAAAAGTAGAGGGATGATGATGCTTCTTGACAGTGATGAAAGCTTTAATTGATAGAAAATTTCTTGAGCAAATAGTTGAACTGTTTTTTTTTTTCTTATGTCAAGATTGACAGATGGAGATAAAAGTGTTCCATCTAAGGGTGCTGAAGAGAAGCAAAAGCAACAGAAGCAGTTGGAGAAACAAGAAACACCAAATGCAGCTCAAGCCCCCCAGTCAACCACAAATGCCTCTCCTAACAGATGGTTATCATGCTTCCCATGCTGTACATTCTGTCGTTAGGACCCATTAGGTGATCATCCAATCAGAGTCTCTTGGCTTTTGCCAAAACCATTTACTATCTCTGTCATCTTGACAGGCTAGTATTATGCATCTCCATTGCAGAATAGCTCTAGCCAGTTAGTTTTAACTACTTTTTTTTTGTCATGTTTATGTTGTACATCCTAGTTGGGATCAGAGACAAAAATTCTGATTAACATTGTATAATAGGTTAGTCTACTTGTACTATTAGCACATAAACAAAGAAATGGGCAGAAGCAATTATCCAGGAATTTCATAACAAGCTTATCTCCCATGGTGTGCTGAAGCACTCGCATGGGCAGGTGCGAGAACGCACACAAATTTTCTGTAGTACTAGATAGCTAAAAAAATTAGTTAGAATTTTGACAAAATTTAGATAAATTTAAGTGTAATTATTAGATAAGATAAAGTGGTAAATAGCATTTTACCAACTCATTCTATCAAAAAAATTTAGAAAACCATATGATTATATAGCATTTTTCAATTTACTATGTGGGGTTAATATTAGTGGTTCCATAACACTAAATTTCATTATGATTTGACATGTTTGCATAAGATATGACTTTTATTTCCGAGTTACAATTATAAAATTACAAAAAATCATAATCAATTTCTGCGTAAAGAATAATTGTGACATTTTGTGATTTTATGGATGTGATACTAATATTATTCTTTAATTTCATTTTGATTATATAAACTATTATTTTTTAACTCTTACTTTTATAATTTTTCCTCAATTATTACACATCTTATATGTGCCTGTCACCATAATTATAAAATCTGAATTGGAGGTCGACAAAGTAATTGGTTCATCAATTCATAAAAAAATTATGATGATAAAATAATTTGAAAAAAAAGGTCAAGAGGTCAACCTAACAAAGTAATTGGTTCATCAATTCGTTAAAAAAATTCTCTTGATAAAAAAAATTTGAAAAAAAAAGGACAATGACAATTTAAAAGGTCAATAAAAATTTATTATGAAGTGCTTTTGAATTTTACTTTGAACTATGCAAAGTGCCAACTACCCAAACATCACTATATCTCATGTAAAGCCCATACAATTTTATAACCCAAAATTAATAAAAGAATACTCATAAAGAAAATATACAAGTTCAAAATTTAACCGAATATTACAAAAATTATTTGATTTTGTATGCCAGTAAAAAATATGGAAATGATTTATCATTTTCTCCAAAACACTTTTTTCCCTCCAGAAAAACACAAATTAAATATCAAGTTTATACATATACATATATTATGTTTTTTGCCATTGATCTGAAGTTTAATTTATTAGATGCAGTAGCACTTTGGGTTTGGGAAAACGCGCTTTAAAAGAAAAGTTAAAAAACACACAGACACACACAAATAGCGCGCATTTGAGGTTTGGTGAAAATGTAGCGCGAAAGCGAAAGTATTCCCCATTTGTTCCAAAGCAAAGCAATTTTTAACTTCCGTTTCATTTCCGCGAGTAGATAACATTTGAAAGCAATTTCCCGCCACAAGACACATATTTACAGAGCGCATTCTCACTCACTCACTCTCATTCCTCATTCCTTTTCCTTTCTTCGTCTTTTCTCTTCCCCAAAACAGCTACTGCAAAAGCGAGAGATATAGAGATAAGAGAGATTGAAATGGCAAAATCAGTGAGCCCAGATGCCATTTCGGTTTTGCTTGCAAACCCTTCGCCCGATTCTTCAACAGATCTTCCGGACATCGTCGTCCAAGTTCTCGATCTCAAGCAAAGCGGTAACAGATACATGTATGTCTCTCTTCTCCTTCTTCGTTCTCTTTAGAGGACTTTCGTTGCCTTTTCCTAATTTTTACTGGCTGGGGTTTTCCCCTTTTCTGGTTTCTGCTTCAGCTTTTGATCTGAGCCTAATCTGACGACTTGTTCTTATTGTATAAATTTGATGATCTTTGTTAGTTTTCATCGACAAATCTGCTATTAGCTATTCCTGTTTTATATTTTGTGGCATATGATATGAATCGGGTGCGAGATGTGTAACGTGTCTTGTAACATTGGCTGTTTGTTTTTGTTGATCTGGTAACAGGTTTAGTGCTAGTGATGGAAAAATGAAGTTGAGGGCAATTCTGCCTTCGAATCAGTGCTCTGAGGTCATCTCAGGAAATATTCAGAACCTGGGTCTTATACGCATCCTTGATTATACACTCAACGACATCCCAAATAAGTCTGAGAAGTAAGCCCTGTTTGAAATACATTACTCAACATGATAGCCAAGCCACTTTCACGGTGGAGTGATAATAATCTTTGTTTTGTTGTGTTATGTGTGTTGCAGATATCTCATTGTCACAAAATGTGAAGCGGTCTCTCCTGCACTTGAAATGGAGGTAAAGGCTGAGGTCAAGAGTGAGGGTACTGGTATTCTTTTGAATCCAAAACAAGAGGATGGGATCAAGAGTGAAGGAGTTGGCATTCTTTTGAAACCTAAACAGGAACTAGTGGCCAAATCTGCTGCTCAGATTGTACATGAACAACATCGAAAGTGAGGATTCTTGTTTGTATTCAATGCATGGTGATTGATGAAATTTTAGGGTATGGGTGTTCATTCAATTTTCTGGTCTTTCAGTATGGCTCCTTCTGCGCGAATGGCCATGACACGCAGGGTGCGTCCTCTGGTTTCCTTAAATCCTTATCAGGGTAATTGGACCATAAAGGTTAGTGTTACAAGCAAAGGGAGCATGCGTACCTATAAGAATGCTAGAGGGGAAGGTTGTGTCTTCAATGTGGAATTGACGGATGAAGATGTAAGAAACAATTAGTCTGTTTGATTTAATCAATATGTTGCATATATTTGACATTTGAAAGTCTAGATGTTAATGTACTAGTTTATTATTTCTTCAGGGAACTCAAATTCAAGCAACCATGTTTAATGAAGCTGCAAGGAAATTTTTTGACAAGTTTGTTCTGGGAAAGGTTTACTACATTTCAAAGGGAACTTTAAAAGTTGCTAATAAACAGTTCAAAACTGTCCAAAATGATTATGAAATGACACTAAATGAGAATTCTGAGGTGGAAGAGGCGATCAATGAAGCAAGTTTTGTTCCAGAAACAAAATTCAAGTTTATTGAGATTGATCAGCTGGGTCCACATGTCAACAAGCCTGACCTTGTGGGTGGGTATTGTCTAGAAGACATACTACTGCCGTGTTCTATTCTTTGGCTGCTCTTTAATAATATCTGTTATGAATTTCAGATGTCATTGGAGTTGTTCAGAATGTGTCTTCAACGATGAGCATTCGAAGGAAGAGCAACAATGAGAGTATTCCAAAGCGTGATATTACTATTGCTGATGAAACGTGAGTATTTGCTATTTCTCACCCACAGTGGTTAGCATTTGTTCTTTTGTGATATAATGAAATTTTAAATATCTATACTTGACATTGCAGAAAGAAGACAGTAGTTGTGTCCTTGTGGAATGAGCTAGCAACCAACATAGGGCAAGAGTTGCTGGACATTGCTGATAAATCTCCAATAGTTGCAATCAAATCCCTCAGGGTTGGGGACTTCCAAGGTATGCTAAGGCTTAAGCTTGTGTAATTTTTGCATAGCATGAGTGCAAGAGGATCTTATTATTATTTTTTTAATGATTCTTGAATCTCCTCTGTTTCAGGGGTTTCTTTGTCAGCTATTAGCAGAAGTATAGTTCTGGTAAATCCAGACATACCTGAGGCGAAGAAGCTCAGATGCTGGTATACCATTGTCCAGAAGGCTATGGTTCCCTTGTTATGATATTTTTACGATAATCTTAGTTATATTCTTATTTGGTCAACAGGTATGATTCTGAAGGTAAGGATGCTGCAATGGCCTCTGTAAGCTCTGGCTCAAGTCCAACATCCAAGAATGGAATGAGATCAGTGTACTCTGACCGGGTTTCACTCTCTCAAATAATCTCAAACCCCTCCTTGGGGGAGAACAAGGTAATTGTTGCAGAATAGTATTGTTTTGGATTCTTCCTTGCCTCTCTCCCCACCCCACCCCATTTTGTCAAGAATTTTAGCAGCTATACTCTTTTCCAGAGGGTTTGACATGCCAACAGAGTTCCATCTGGTTATTGTTTCATTGTTTGACTTGAACGTTCAATAAAACTATCCTCGATGTTTTGCAAATTTCAATGGATTGTCATCGGAGTCACGAGTCTAATGTATAGTCTCTTTTGTTGCTTTGGACAGCCTGCATTTTTCAGTATTAGAGCATATATAAGCTTCATTAAGTCTGAGCAGACAATGTGGTACCGTGCTTGTAAGACTTGCAACAAGAAAGTTACTGAAGGCATTGGTGCTGGGTATTGGTGCGAAGGTTGCCAGAAAAATGATGAAGAGTGCAGTTTAAGGTAATGCAACTATCAATTTGCATTTGGAAGTTTTCTAGATCATATCACGTTTTTGAAAATCTCTGTTTGTCCCTTTCAGATATATTATGGTTGTAAAAGTTTCTGATGCAAGTGGAGAGGCTTTTATCTCAGTCTTTAATGAGGAAGCTGAGAGGATCGTTGGGTGCTCTGCTGATGAGCTAGACAACCTAAAATCGCAGGTAACATATTAGTACCCATGTTTTAATTCCTCGAATGATTGAGTGGCATGATGACCCAATGCTTTTTTAATAATAAATTTTAATTTTTTGTTGATTTCAGGAGGGAGAAGATAATACGTATCAACTTAAATTGAAACAAGCTACTTGGACTCCTCATCTCTTCCGGGTTAGTGTTACTCAGAATGAGTATATGAACGAGAAGCGCCAAAGGATAACAGCCCGGGCAGTTGTTCCTGTTGACTTTGCTGCTGAGTCAAGAATTCTCCTGGAAGATATATCAAAGATGAGAGTTTCTCAATGAGTTGGATGTGCTGATTTAGAGTTTCTAGGTCTTTTGGTTCATGGCTGTTGATTAATGTTACTGCTTGTAATTATCAATTTCGTAGGTGGTTTATATATACACATTTTGATGGCATCTAGAAAAATGCTCGAAAATTTCTTTTTTGAGCTTTAATGTAATGTTGCATCTATTGAAGTTTATATCTAACTACGACTTTGGATGCTAAAATCTACCGGTGTTATTGATTTTCCATTATAGAATTACCTGATTCTATTTTAATTTTTCTTTAAGCATTTTTCAATTAGACTGAAGTGAATGACTCGTACTCGCACTACATGGTAGGCAGATTTCTTAATATTGTAGGGCTTGCGTATGGAAAAAACAAAGAAATGATGTCTTGGTCTGGATGTATTAGTTACACCATGGGTTTAATCTGGCTAAGGGCAATTAAGAACCCGTGAGAATCTGGCCTCTTTCTGTCTGCTTCAAATGCAGCAGATTCTCCCAGGTTTCTGTAATTGCGTAACACTAACAAACAAATTATAGATCCGATGGTTAAATATTAACATGGTCCCACCAATATTTCTATCCGAGATTAGTATACATACTATATGCATCTTTTTATCTAGCTTCTGTAATGTGAATGGTGCATTAGTTTAAATAGGCCAATATGCCCAGTTTTTGCCTCCCCATGCAAAATGGGGCTTTGGATTGTTACTTGTTGCTCTAATTTGATAGGGGCTCGAGTTTCAACTGCCAGGTGATTAATCTCTACCCTGGGTAGTCTGACCTTCTCAGGTAACGTGTTTTGTTATGTATATAACTCTTTCAAAGGCATATATGGCTTTGCCATGTTTCATTCTTTAATCATTTCCCTCCAAGACAATTCAACTTAAAAGATGAGACGACTTGCAGTTGATACATCAACATAGACTGAAGAAACAAGGAAATGTTGCTTTCAGGAATATTATCAAGACAAGCATTGAGGTAACAGTAAAAATCAATATAACCAGTTATGATATATTTTTAGGGTAAACAGTACATAAATTCTAAATTTTGGTATATTTGTAAATAGACACTACAAATTATAAAATTTTTTGATTTAGTTTTTAAACTAAGTAAATTGTTTTAATAAATTCTTTCATTCACTTTCTGTTAACTACACACCTAATATAATCTTAACTATTTACTTTTCAACAATCTTAACTCTTAAAATTATTTTTATTTTTTTAATTATTTCACATATTTTATAATTGTAAAAAAAATGAAAAAAAATAATAATTCAAAAAAAAAAAAAACACGTGCTCATCTTCTTCGTAACTGAAAGATGAACGTTGCTATCCCTGAGGCAAAGTAACCTTTCAGAAGTGCTTTCGTCTACTGTCTACATTAGCCATAGATGCAAAAATTCCTGAGAGAGAGAGAGAGAGAGAGAGAGAGAGAGATGAGGGGAGAATGCACGAACTAGGGAGGTAGTGTATGAAGGAAATCTTGACTGAGCTGCAAACAATGGCGTCCACCCAGATCCACCAGCTGGAGCCGAAGACAGCGCCGGTAACGCCAAGGCCAAAGATTGCCCATAACTCCATTAAATCCATGTTGTTTCTCCTTCCACTCTTTAAGTTTCTTCCATTTTGGACAATGCCTTCTACTGCCGCTCGCTCTTGGATTCCCCTATAAAAAAAGTGGGATCCTGATCTTCGAACTTTCTCTCTCCTTTGAATCACGATGGACAATGCTTAGCAGATGGTCACTTAAGAGCTATGATTTTCTTTGTTTTTTATTTTTTTTGCAATTAAAAAATAGTTGAAATGATTAAAAAATAGTAAAAAAACATTAATGGTGGAGATTCTAGATATGAATAGTTAAGATTGTGCTACGTCATTTTCCCTAAGTAGTTAACAGATAATGAATGGAAGAATTTATTAAAATAATTAATTTAGTTTAAGTATTAAATCAAAAGATTTTATAATTTGTAATGCTTATTAGCAAATGGACCAAAAGTTTAAGGTGTCTGTTATGCTCTTTATCCATATTTTTATTCTATACTTTTTTTTATCTGCTAAACATCTTTAGTTCAAACTTGAATTTCAGTTTGATTAGTTATCTACAAGATGCTCCTGCCATTCAAGATCCCAGATGCTTCCAAGTGACAACTAACAACTTTTTAGAGTCAATGGAGAGCCAAGTGTTTAAAACCAATTGTTGAGTTTCTTGGCATCCAAAATCTGAAATTTCTCCAGGGTGAAATGGCCGAAAAAAGACCCAGGTTCATTTTCCTTTTTTGGTGGAGTGGGGGGAAGAAGCTGTTCACTAAATAATCCTATCTTCTATATTTATCATGTAAACGCACGCAGAATTGCAGCAGAACTCTACATTTCTGTATTCACTACCTGAATAAAAGAACTCCGTATTATTACTGTGGGGCCAAAATCCCCAAACTACTATCGTAAACAGATTACAATAGTGGGTATTGTCTCATTGAGATTTATACACACCATCTGCTGTTCTCAACTTCTCATGACCTTTTATAGGAGGAGACCAACAAAGCAATTTTATGCAATAGCTTGGTTGCAGTCTTGTCATCATGGTCATCTGGACAGTTAGAGGAGGTCCATTCCTGAAAATTATGAAGGCTTCCTGTGAAGTCTGTAAACAGACCATCAACTCCTATCTTGTTGATCCAGTAGTCATACTCCTCATACGGATCTTCACTAAAGTTGAAGTGCAAAAACTGGTTCTCATTCCGGAAAGTATATGGATGCACCTGCATCAAGATCAGCAATTTATATTTTCATTTATTTAGCTCTACAACCATTCATGGAAGACAATACAATGGGTTACAAATGAAAGGGGGGAAATGTCAACAGATTCTCATGAAACAGATAAGAAAATGAAATCAATGAATACATCCATACAATCTTCGGAAAAATATCAAATCCATGAAACCGTATGGAAGAAAACAAGCTTTACAAAAGAAGTGTACCTGCAGGTTATGAGCATGTGCCCTGGCAACAAGATTAGTAGGACTTAGCAAATAATTATTTACAGTAGGTACCACTGTGTCCTTCCAAGGTCCAATTCCCACAACATATTGATTTATGTAGTCAAAGTATCTATCAGATGTAATTTCCCAATATGACTGCACATCATCATTATGGTACTATTTTGTTAGGCTTCGGAATAGACAATTTATAATTGGAAAACAACATTGTAGAACATTAAATAGGGATAGTATTACTTTTGAAAAAGTTCAGATAGTACATAAATCTGGGATAAGATCAAGGAATAATCAAGGTACAATCATGTAGAAATGGCTAATCTCCTAGGGCTGGGCGTTTTCCAGTTTCAACATTTTAATTTAAGGAAGCCAGCATTGAGTTTGATGGGAAAGAGTGAAAGTGGAAAGGTGAAAAATAGAAGAGTAAAAATTGACAAGGTATTTGGACACAATTTAAGTCTAGATACATTCTTCATTCATTCCTCCATTTTTCACCTTCGCATTGTTACTCTTGAAGCTATGATTAGTCATATAGTCATTGCTTGGAAACATTTAGAGAAATTTTAAATAAAAGGTAATTCAGAAGCCTAAAATGTAATATCAATTGTGCACTGGCTAATTGACAGGTCAGAGCCGGACATCAGGCCAAGCAAGATAAAGCTGAGAGAATAGCTTACTATCTTCTTTTTAATGCTTTTGACCTTTAGTGTAGTTAGTAAAAGCCCTGATTTTACAGCTGCAAAATGTTTTTTTTTTTAATAATGGAAGACTTATTCAACAACAAGAAAGAAAAGGGTTCACTATTCTGCATACAAAACAAGTATAAAGCTGCACTATTGGGACTACTATTTGTTTTCTCTTTGTAGTGTGTGACTTTTCAAGGTCGATTTTTCAGGGTCTAAAGACTTACTATTATAATTTAAATCATTATTTTCACAAGTATAACAAACTCCATTATAAAAAAATCATTTCGCTCCAAAAACTTGCAGAGAGCAAAAGAAGTTCAATTATCCCTATGAAACCTCAGGGAGGCTACACCAGGGGTAAAGCACATTACGCACCTGATTAGTGTCTTGCGTTGGAATAGTAATATCGTCAATTAAGAAAATCTTGGGTAAGTCTGTTTGATTTGATATATACACAAGTGAAGTTGGAGCAAAGGACTGAATAAATGCAGGTTGTTTCAACCAATCTTTTGACATGTACGGACCCTTGTATCCATATTTCTGAAGTGTCTCCACAAACTTGTCCTCAAATCTTTTACCATCTGACCATTTCACCTGTCGATTGTATCAACTTAATGAACAGAAAGAAGACACAACCACTAAAAGAAATTGGCTAAAAGATAATATTAGTAATTAATACCAAATTATGAATCATGAAATTGCAAGATTTTGCTTGAAACATATTCTAACAGGTTGATAAAAATACTTTTGTTCTTAATACAATTTGCATCCTTCGAAACTTCCAACAATATAGTCTTACCTCCTATAATAATCATTAGCCTTAATTTAAAGTAAAGATGAGAGTTTATTTCATTGATTGTACATGATGCCACCATCAGAAACCATCAGATACATATGTACAATAAGAATGGTGGATTCTAATGTTCTTCTGTTAGATGAAAGATATATCAATAGTTCCGCCTTTTGGAGCAACTTATCTTTGTTGCTACAAGTATTTTACTCTCTGAACATATAGTCATTTGTTGCATTTCAGGCAGAAACACTCACATGCTGATTGATAAATACTGGATTCTTTATCTCTGGATATATTCCAACAACTCTGGGTGCATCCAGTGCAATGGTAATGAACTCTTTGAAAGTGATGATTTGAAATTTTCCTGAAAGGGATTCCAAGTATAAGGTTAACAGGTTATAGACTAGCAGTTAGCTACTTTTATATATGCCAAAATAATAATAATTTCCTGTAATAATCACAAAAGAAAAACAAGTCATCAGTGACAGCTACCCTAGAAAAGAAAAAAATTCAGTAGTTCCACTCTTCTTTGTGTGTGTATCAGTGTATGTATATGGAGGATAAAGATCTCTGAATCAAATATTAAAATCTATCATGAATTAAATTTTTTATTTATTGGTTTTAGAAGTACCAGGAGGCAGGAAGTGAAGTCTGACAACAGAATATTTCATAATCAATGCATGAACAAGTCAAACAAACAAGAGAAGACGACATCAACATGTAATTGAATGAGAAGCTACTAGTTGTATGGAGGAACTAACCATTAAACTGATGATCCCTGAAGCTATACCTCTGATTCACCCTCAATGACTTTAATTCCTTTAATGTGAAATCAACTGCAAATATAAAATGAGTATAATTATTTTAGCAAATTAGATTCTTTCAAAAAGAACCAAATTTGTTTAGATGCCAAAGAACGTTAAAGACAAATGGAGAACTTGAAACAGAAAAAAAAAAAAACCCTAAAGAGATACACATCCCTAAAAACACTGAAAATTGAGATGCATTTCATGTTTATGCATTTAAGTAATAAGCAGTAAACAGCAGCAATCATATTAACCTCCTAACAAACTTTTATGAAGGAAATTTGCAAGGAAGCTGAACAGAGAATGGCAACAATACCAGTAAAAAAGCCAGTGATGTTGTCCCCTTGGACTTCATATGTCCTTTTACGATTTGCAAACTCTTTGTGTTTTGCAATGTCAGTAGTATCATCTAGGGTAACATCATGGAAACATATAAGAACACCATCTTTGGAAGATAAGATATCAGTTTCAATGAAGTCTGCACCTTCTTTAATAGCTCTCTGCAAGAGGGATTCATTTTTAGGCAAGTATAAGCCAAAGATGAAAATGATGCTCATTATGTTATCTGCACCATATGTAGTAGTTAATGCATAAGTAGCATGATTGCATTTGATAACAAGAATCAATATGATAACTGAAGCTTTGAAAAATAATCTAGAACACTATAATTAAAAAAAGCATTGAGCTATTTGGTGTATGTAGGGTCAACGGATATAAAAAGATGTGTAGGACAACAGAAAACCAGGGCATCTCAGGTAAAGTTTTGATGATATTTTCTTCTGCATATAATTTTGGTCAATTTTAAAATCAGATATAAAAACAATGAGAAAGGAATGCAATTTTGCCAAAAGAGTTATGCCCTTATTCACCATGTATGCAGGACCAGTTTCTTCAGGAAGCTCTCCATTTGAACCTCGATGTGCAATGTTATACGGGCGAAAAGATTGTAGAGGCTGTCTACTTCCATCATCACCTTTGCTAGGGAGTGGATAGAAAGGCCTTGCAGTGCACCCAATAACGAGCAATAGAAATGCAAAAGGTGCAAGACCTGTTAAGTTTAGAATTATTACACTAAAAGTTGAGTTATTTAGCTGGAAACACTATAGGAAAAATAATTATTTGCACACAGACAAGAGAAACATGCATCCCATTTTCATGCTTACTTGTTAATTAGAAAGTGAAGCCTAATAAGATACCAGCTTTGTATAGAGTTACTGATGATTGGCTACATCCCAGAAAGGCAGACACTTATACAAACAAGTGAAAGAAAAAAAAAATGAAGACAATGGTATGGATATTCTAGAAAAACTGTAGCATGACATTCTACGGAAACAGAGAACCTAGTGACGGATTCCAAGGAAAGAGAAACATGTGAAGGCATGAAGATCAAATATGAGATTAACTTTACCGCCGAGTTTAAGTCCCAGTCCCATCTTGCATAAATTATCATGACTATTCATCATATAGAATCTTGAAGTGCCATCTCAAATCGATATGACATTTGAATTTTGACATCGTTTTAAGGTTCGTACATAAAAATCTCTGAGAGGAATATCAATGCTGTTTGAAATGTAAATTGGCCCTCTCCCCCTCCCCCTATTGGAAACACAGGAATTGCCAGCCAGATTAAACAACAAACAAACACATTAGCAGTTATGAACTTATGATCATATGAAAAGTATCTCTATTGTAGAGTCTCAACCAACAAACCACCTATCTAGAAGTACATCCTTGATGAGAATTTAAACCAGCTCACACCTTCCTCAACTTGTCATTTGCTAAATCAAGAACTAAAGCATACTGTATTTTAAGCATAAACAAAATTTCAACTGTTAAAAAAAGCCAAATTTTCTGCCAATTGTCATAAATGTTTGATCTACTATCACACCGGAGCCCCTACCATTTTATCCTGTGAGTCACTAGTCAATTCCCAAAATTGAAGGAAGACGGGACTGGTTGGTCCAATGATCCATTCAATAACTAAATGGCAAAGACAACGTTAATTAATAAACAACATTAGTTCCAGATCAAATATCCAAGAAACCTTCTCGCCCAAAAGAAACAGAGAGAGTGCAAAGAAAAGTCCTCAGATCAACAGAAAAATAAAAATAAAAATAAATATATGAAAGAAATGCATGCCAAAAACATCCAAAGACAACATAAAAGGTGAAGGCAAAAGGAAAATCTGCTCGCCCTGGAAGATAATATAGAAACTAAGCTACCCAAAAGTTTCAAAAAGGAAGATATTGAACTTCACAAACAGAATCACAATTCACAAGGAACAAAGATTCTCAAAAGTAAAAATCTTTGTACTTGTTTGGGGCCTTACTGGGTGAGGAAGCCATGGACATGGAGATGGCCTTGGCCCTTATCTTCTCCGGTTGTCCCTCACCCTTTTAAGTTCAATCGGGTTGGCTACACTTTTTGAGTCTTCCTGGAAACAGCTATCCTATGCATATAAATATGGGCAAAAATAAATAATTGACCAGTCAATTTCCTGCCGCGTAAATAGAGGACTCCACGAATATTCCCCGCATTATTATATGTTTGCACTTTGCAATCTCAAACTGTATTATCATTTTCCTTTGCTTAGAAAATATGAGAAGCTATTGATAATGAGAATGAAATAGTAGTGAGGAGTTAGATTAGTTGTGAAAACTTCTTATCTTATTATCAAAAAAATTAGATACCTAATTAATTAGTTTTATAAATATAATTATTACCTTATCTTGTTATCAAAAAAATTAGATACCTAATTAATTCGTTTTATAAATATAATCATTAAAATATTATTTATTTAACATTTGAGTAACACTATTTCACAATTTAATGCCCTAGCTTGCTCTTCAATAGCTATATGCAGATTGCGTGGTTGTTAAAGACACATCGGTATTTCATTCTATTGTAGTCAACAATTCAAAATAGAATGTAGTCAGAAATATATGACATTGTGCTTGTGCCTATGAAAAATCAATATTTTAACAATACTTAAAGAATATTAAAAAGTCGCGTGTAACGTATGTTTGCAAGGTTCACTTCCTTCTTCTTCTTCTTCTTTCTACAAAAAGATTTAAGAAAAGAAAAAATATATATTTTATTTTAAGGTAAAAGATATTTCACATGTCTCATCAAAAACTTATAATAATATTTACTGATGTGGAATCATACCCAAGGATCTTGACCTTTGATAAGGATAGAGCTAGAGGATTTATCTTAAAGTTTTGTTTGGATTATGAGAGAAATAGAGTAGAAAAAAATAAAAAGAAGAAAAATAGAATAAAAAATAAGTAAATTTTTAAATTATTTGAATTAAAAGAATTATGAAAGAAATAAGAAAGAAAAAAAATTAAATTTTGTTATAAATACATATTTGTCCATATTTATTTATTTATAAAATAACAAAAGAAGGGTATATTAGTCAAATTTTTATTTCTACTCATTTTTTCTTTATTTTTTCTCATTTTAAGGGATAAATGAAAAAGGTATGGGACCATTATTTTTTCTTTTCTTTTCTATTTATCTTCTAACTAAACAAGAGAATTTCTCTTCTATTTCTCTCTTCTTTAATTATCTCTTTTTTATTTCTTTTATACCAAACAAAGGCTAAGAGAGTCAAAAAGAAACTATTGTTTAGGAGGGCAAACTTAAGAATGTGTATTTTTTCAAAACAAATTACATGTAAAATTGTTAATTTGGAAAAAAAAATTTCGAGAGTTATGTCCCCTCAACTAATACTAAGTTCTCCTCCTGACCTTTAGTTGAATTAGTTTAATTTTACCAACTGAGTCAATTTTCATTAATCCCATCTTAATTTTTTAATTGAATAATTTTATTGAAAGGTGAGTTTATCATTTTCAAATGCAAAATTGATGATAATAAAGTATGTATATCATTAAAAGCGGAACTAGATATTTTATTTTAAAGGATTAAAGTCTGTTTTTACATTAAATAAAATTTAAAATTTTTAAAGAATTTTTCGTTATCATGACCACAGTCACAAGTTTCTTTTTCCTGTCACTGTCTGTATATTATAATTATCATCTTTTGTTATTGGCTAAGTGCCTGTTTGTTTTAAAGATGGACACTCTCAAACGTCCTTTACCGTTAATAAAAATTAATTCAAACATAACATGACTTGTTCGATAGAATCCATCGTGACGTTGCTGCTTGACGAATTGACTCCTTCTGTAGCAACTTTTTTTTAGCTTTTCAGTTGATAACTATATAAATGCTGTTAAATCTACCGTCATATATATAATTAAAAGAATGTCTTTATTATAACAATTATTTTAAAATTTTAATATTTTTAATAATATATCAATACATAATTAAATAATAATGTAATTTTTTTTACATTAATAAGAGATTAAAATGAGGACTCAAGTTTTCTACATGAAAATTCATAAATAAAAAAAATAAGAGGCGGCGGCTTGATTTAAAATTTCATAAATTCACCTTTAATCAGTGTTATTAAAATCCGATCGGACCGGTCGGTTCGGCCGGTGGACCGATAAACCGGCCAAGTGACCGGTCTGAGTGACTAGTTAGATCGGGTATGTTTCAGAACCGGTCCGACCCGGCCAGTTTTAAATGAAAATCAGTGACTCGGTTGGTTGAACCGGAACCGACCAGGTCACTAAATTAAAAAAAAAACTTTTAAACTTTGAAAAATCATAAAACTTTTAAACTTTGAAAAATCATAACTTTTGACTCGTTTGTCCGATTTAGACTAATTATATGTCTATTTTATATAACTTTTCGAGATTTACATCATGGTAGTCATATTTTTTTCAAAATAAATATATTTTAGTTATTTATAATGATAAATATCATCATATGTAGTGTGTATTTATATATATATATATATATGTATTTAAATATTTATTTAATTTTATGCGGTTCGACCAGTGACCCAATGACCCAGTACCCTGACCGAGTCGACTACCGATCCGATTTTTATAACTATGCCTTTAATTTTCATTATCTATTTTGAAGAGTTTTATTATAAAGAGATTTTTTAATTTATCAATAGTTATATAAATTTTGTAATGACAAGAAGCACCTTGGATTTTGGTGGACTCCAACATTGTTTGGGTTCATTGTCACATCAAGCGTCGGCCTGCATTTGTACAATCGAGTAAAACTGTGTTTGGATTAATTTTAATTATGAAAAAATTTAAGTCAAAAATTAAATGTGTATAATTAATTTTGAAGAAAATTAATTATAAAAAAAATTAATTTACATATTTTAATTAAATATAATAAATTGTATACAAAAACAGCTTTTATTAAGAAAAAAATTAATATTTTTTCTATGGGTGCAGTGGTTTTTGCTTAGATGCCTAGTGTGGGAACGACGCCGTAGTGCAAAGGACTTGTTAAACAATTGCAAATTTTAAGGCTTCAGAGCGTGAAAAAAAAATTCAGACCAAGATTCTTTTAGCTCTCTTGAATTTGTCGAATTCTCATTTTTCCCAACTGTTGTTAACGAGAATTTTAGACACAAAAATCACTTAGTTGGTTCGATTTGGGTAGACTAAATCTGGATTCTTACTGCTTCGTGCATAACAAACTCATGTCTGTTGCATTCCACGTTAAAAAAATGAAAAATGGTGTGAAAATCCACCTGCTGCCAAATTCCTAAAATATAAATGCACCAACTAATAATAATAATAAAATAATCATCATTTTCATATTGTTGCTGTATCTGTTCAAAACTTTATAATATAATAAAATAATTCATTTGAGAGTTCAATGCCATAAATTTATTAAGAATTAAGAATTCTTCACACCTCAGCATCAGGTTTGACCAAGATTTTATAATATTCTATGTTGTATGGATATGGGTACGAGAATCTGATATGATACGATACGTAAATACGATAATTTTAAAAAAAATTAAAATATAAATACGACAATGCATATTAAATAAAATAAATTTAACGTAAAAAAATAAACTTTAAATTTGATAAAACTCCTCACTAATTTATTTTGATTTTGAAGAGGGCAAAATTATAAGAGTAATAATATGTTTTAAGAAAAGTAATTGATGAAAACGAGACTTGAATTTATAGCTAGGATTTTTCGAGTAGTAATATCTTTAGAGCGGTAGATATTCAAAAAACAAAAAATATAAAAATATAATAAAAATATAAATGCATGAGTATAATATGTGTATCGGTATCGAATATAGATATAATACAAATACGTCATTAATTTTAAAATATCTGTACATCACAGATAATACTCTAATAATAAAATAAATCATCGAAGTGAATTCAAGAATATCTTGTTCTCCCTTCGCCAAGAGTCCAAAGCAGCAAAACTATTTAGATCCAAGAATATTCCACGTAATTTGACTGTAGGGGTGGTATTCTGAGAGAGATGCCACTCCAAAAAGAACAATAAGTGGGAGTGAAATTAAATAGTTTAAGTTAGACATTACACCTGTCCAAATTCTGCCATGTACAATGACTTCAGTTATTATCAAGATTGAAATTTGTTTATTCATAACCAAAGATTGAAAAAGGTTTGACTTAAATTATTCTCTTGTTTTACCATTGTATTTGAAGGTTCGCAAATAGGAAAAACCACCTTCGATGGAATCTTCCTTTTACACATACCACTTGAACCGTGGATAAGATAATTATGGAAAACTAATTAAAGATAGTTTTTGTTTCCTCTGCACATTCTTAATGGGGTGAGTGATACAGCCAGCTCCATCTCCATTGACCTAAAATGAGTTGGAACAAACAGTGATATGTTTCATGGGATTTGCCACTTCCTTGCCACCAGCATGCATCACGAATTCTGCGGGAGAGAGGAAGCTACCATGGCAGGCACATACAATACAGACTTGACCTCTCCCATACCTGTACAGAAGCCCTTCTATTCTCTTCCCACCGGGGCCATCTCCAGTAGTAGTCACGGTTGGCATCTGTCTCAGAATATCCATTGCATCATCTTTAAGACAGGGATTCACAGGCTTAAGCTTTTTGGCTGGACTCTCGAGCTTAGTATCAGCGGGCCTCTGAGGCATTTCCTTGAGCATTGTTTTTGGGGAAACCTTGGAATCAATTTCCTGCTTGGGTGATGTCTGGACGTTGTAACTAACTCCTCCTTCAGCTGAACATCTTGGACCCATATATGGAATGTTACATAAGCCACCTGTGAATGTATCTTTTGGGATGGAAAGAATGCAAGAAAGAGATTCGGATTCATATAAGGAAGATCAGAAGACAAAAACAGTTGAGTAGGTATCAAACTCCAAATGCAAGTAATTTCAAAACTAAACTTCAGTTGAATGGATTTAGCAAGCTACTAAAAACATACTTATAGCCATGCAAAGAATTATTTGTTATACAAAACACTTGCAGCTTTAATTACTATTCTACTCCATAGTGTGTTATGCACATTCCACATGATTGGCGAGGTAGAAAGAAACAATCATACAGAAGTCTGTCTCAGCGTCACTGCCAGATGAGAACATCTGTTTTTATTTATGTATTTAGTTGTAATCAAGCTACTAGTTGTTCATGAGTTAAAAATGTCTAAAGGAAAAGCTGTGCATGTTAGGAAGTCTTGTTGCATTAAGAAGCTAATTTCTCCAAAACATTCCTCTTCGAATGCAAAATTACCTGAAAGCTACGAAGAAGTCATGAACATAACAACCACCCCCTCCCAAATTATGAATGTTTTAAACTAAATGCTGATATCCTTGAGACAAATTTAGCGGGGAAAATTGTGAAATTCAGCTTTTCTATCATAGATGTTAAGTCCTGTTTCTGATCATTATAGATAAAACAATTCAGACAGTGGTATCCAGTGCTAATTGCAGCATCCATGCTAATTTATTTTCCTATAATGGGAAAGTAAATTAACCTTGTTTTGGAGGACACAAAATCATGAATAAATGGTCTTAGTACTTGAAGTTAATTCTGAAATAACACAGGGATATAATAAATAACAGTTTTGTCTAGACAAATTGTTAGAATATTAGCTTGAAGTTAATTCTGAAATAACACAGAGATATAATAAATAACAGTTTTGTCGAGACAAATTGTTAGAATATTAGGATTCTTATTGTTTCAGGATTCTTACTATGTTAGGACTGTTATTGGGCTGGGATTGTATTAGTTGTATTACACTAGTAATTGACCTACATTATTGGTATAAATAGGAGTATTAGGTTAGTGTTTTGCATTACATCTTAGATCACGTCATCATAATATTATTCAGAGTTCTATTTCTCTTTCTTCTCTCCTTTCCATCTTTTCCATATAATTTTAACATGGTTTCCGCTGCAGAGTTCCCAAAATATGGAACTCCTGTTTGGTGTCCTCTGTTCTCAGTAAAATGCATATCTTTTAAAAAAATAGGACATTGTTTGAAATTTGAATTAGCCCTTGGCCTCCTCCTCTTTGTTTGAACTCTTAACAGATAAAAAATAGGACACCAAAACAATGAAGTTTATACAAAGGAAAAGGAGAAGGAAAAAAAAATTATCACTATGAGATAAAAAGCGATCTAAAGAAGCCCCACATATATCCAAAACTAATTCAATGAACCTTTATTTCTCAGGACAACTGAGAAGGAAAGTGTGATATAATGAAGGCATGGTAGCTCAGATCATTGTGGTAATAACATTTAATTACCAAGTTGGAAGTGAAACATATGCAAGCAATGAAGAAGGCCATCAGACAACATAGTTAACATGCACAACATATACACCTTTATTAATTTGCTAAGTAGCCTGATATAAATAGATTGAAACATTTTTTAATAAGGAAACCTCCGCTTTTGTGCATTCCTCTCTTTTCAGTTTCCACTGCTGCTAAATCCCTACCCCCGTGTGTCTTATGATACTTTGTTAATTATTCTACTACTTTAAAAATATGGTAGAGAATTATGATATCTAACAAAAGTTGTTCATAGTTGCACTAATAAATAAAGATATTGCAATTGATTGCTATATCTTTTGCAGATACCTTGCCAAACTTAGTTTCTTCGCATCTTGCAATACGTGGCTAAATTCAAGTACTGATACTAACGAGTGATGATTTTCGTGTTTGGCTCTGTAAATGTCAACTAAAGCAAACACTTCCGCATTTTAATGTTGCCTTTCACGTGTTCTACACATATTATGTTTGTTGTAGTTATGAGTATCTTCTACTTGTTTTATTATAGTGTTCTTAGCAAAATGCCATAAATGGGCACAAGAACCTTAGCTCAAGTGGCACCAAGTCCCTTTGGAGACTATTTGATCCCGAGATTGAATCCCAATTAGGCAAACAGCATTAGGGGTGGACATTGGATCGGGTAAACTCATGAACTGTACGTTTTTACCCAATCTAACTCATAGTTGACGGGTTGGTTTGGGTTTGTGGATTAGGTTAAGTTTAAAATAAGTAAACCTACGAGATATGGGTCGAGTAGCGGGTTGAGACTCTTCCAACCCACAAAACTCAACCCAACCCATTGAAGTTTTTTTTTAAATATTTTAGAATATGTAATCACTTTTTATTAGGGCTTCCAGAATCTTATATAAATTTATAGTTTTTTTGGATAATTAACTTATTGAGAATTTTTAAATTAAATTTACATTACATTTAGTATTGGAAGACGAGTTCTGGATCATTTTCATAGTTCTTTACAACCCACTACTGTTGAGGCATTAATTTATGCTCATAACTAATTAGGAATTCTTGATAAACAAGTTGATTTACATGCTCAAATAGATGAAATTGAAAAGATTGAAGCAGATAATGTACTATATAGAATTTTCTTAATTTGTTTAATCAATTACTAATAGTTTAATCATTAATGTTTGCTAATGTTTCATAATTCCTTTATGTATTAGATATATCTGTTGCTAGAAATGAAGTTGTGGATCGTAATAATTGATTTTTTTAGATGTTTTTCATTTAACTCATTAAGATTCTAGTTCTTTTTAATTTATTATTTCATTGTTGGTTTCAACTTTTATTTATTTTGACAATTGTGTTTATTGTGATTAATGTTATGGTGTTATTGACTTACAGGAAATTAAATAGGAGATGAGACATTGATTATAATGTCATTAGTTAATTGTGCTACATGTGTTTTTATTGTTTGTTTATGTTAATCGTAATTATAATCCTAGAATTATGTGTGCTTTAAAATTTATGTTTTATATTATGTTATTCATAATAGATTTCAATTTCTATTTTAACATATTAAATTTTTTTTTTAGGTTCAAGTTCAACTCATAAGTTGAACCCAACTCACATATGAGCGAGTCAGGTTGGTTCGGGTCAAAAGAAAAAAATCTTCAAACCTAACCCAACTCACTGCTTTTATGAGTAGATTGAGTCTAAACTTATTCCAAATCCAACCCCAACCCCAACCCCAACCCGTGTCCACCCTGAACAACACCATCCACTTTCTCACACTAGGTCATAGACCTCCTTTGTAAAAAAAAAAAAAAAGCCATATATGCTGCTTTGGAGTTTATTTATGAGTGTTCTTCTCTCGTCCATTGGGTTTTCAGTTACACAACCTTGGCAAAGATAATCTTTCCCTATATAACCCCTAAATAGAATAGCATAAAAAGTTTAAAACTGAATTGATGTAAATAATTTGAAAATCAATTGGAGGAAAGTAAAAGGACACAAAGAAGCAGGAAAAAATAGCAGCCAAAACTATGAAGGAAGTTAGAAGGGGAGGATTGAATAAAGTGCAAGCAACGCGGCCTGGTACCGATACGACCGCCTTATCAAGGTGTCATTTAAGTGCAATTTAAACAGAAATATATGTTTTTTTTTATGGTAATTGTTATGGTACTCTAATTGGTTTGGTATTAGAATAAATTGTTAATTATTTATTAATGGTTAGTTTCACAATAAAAATTAAAAAATTTATTAAATATAAATAACAATTAATAAATATTACAAGACTTACTTTAAAAAAAAAAATGAGTATTAAGAAAAAAGGAAAAAAAAGATAAGTAACCAAAAAAGTAATCCCCTTTTTTAAGGTTCTCCTGCAATCACCAAAAGTATTAGAAGTCAAGGAATTCCTAATTAACCGCAATACAGCAGAAGAACTATCATGTCAAATTCAACTGAGTATTAAACAACCAAAGGAGCAACCTAGAAAAGAAAAATAAGTTACCCTCATGCTTTGAATCCCCAGAAGGATTTGCAAGCGTCTTGAGTTTATCAATGGCACGAGCTAGTGAAGGGCTCTTCATAGAGGAAGCAACAGCCCAGGCAGCAGGAGGTGGTGGAGACACTGCAGGAGACCTCTCTGCCTCTGCTGCCGCCGCCCTCCTCTGCTTCTCCAGCAGCAACCTCTTCCCAGTCTTTACTCTTCTCATTGTTTGCAAGTCCCCAAACCTCATCAGACCCTTCTCAGCCTCTGCTGGCAGTGAGCAAGATCTATCCAGAGGTGGAACAAAGGGACCCCACTGGGGCCCATTTGCCACGGTGCTCTTGGCTTTCTCCCCAGCGATTGATGAGGACCTTGTCAGCCACTTTTCTTCTGCATTTTCACCGCAAGGAGAAAGCTTGAGAGTGAGGTCTATCTGCTCGGAGTTGGTGTGTAACTTGGTATCGTTTGGTTTCTCAGCAAAAAATCCCTGCAAAAAAAAAATCCACTGGTGTTTTACTTTCTTGCATGAAGAAGTCAATTTGATCCAAAAAAAAATATCTGGTTTGTCACCTCCATTGAAAGCGAAAAGAAAGGTGAAATCCTTGAACGGAACAACTCCCTCGAATATGTCTCTCTCTGAAGAAAAAAAAAACATGCATAAACAAGTTAGGCATAAGTACACAATTTGGATGGATGGTCACCTTTAAAAGCGTTCCAAAATCTACCATACAGAATGAAAATTGCACCCACCCCAAAAGGAAAAAGAGTAATGAGGACGGGCTACAGAGATACCGAAAAAGGAAAGGCAAATCCAAAAAAAAAAAAGAGAAAATCTGGATGCAAGCTCAAATTTTGTGGACCAAGTCACATCCGTAGGAGGGAATTGTTGGAAAAGGAGAAGTAAAACGATGGGGCAGGGTAGCTTACAACTCACAGAAATGACTTTAAACTTCGAAGTTAAACTGAATAAGAAACAAAGAGGGAAAAAAAATGCAAAACTACTCATGGCGCTTGTCAGGCAGTAAGAAAGATAAGGATAAAGAAGTGGACCTGACCTGACCTGACCCAAGAGTGAGGTTAGAAGATTACAGAGAGTTTTCTTGTTCATGCTGTTGGGCTGCATTTCATAATTTTCCACGTGGTGATCAGTGGAGAGAGAGAGAGGTTCACGTATCTCGCTGCTGCAGTTCCTCAAAGCAACTCCTCTCCTCGGACACTAGTTAATGAGCCGCGTCAGTGTCTGTCTTGGCCTTGTGGGGCGGGCTGTCATGTAATTGTCAAAGGATGTTGGGGGTAATAAGGCTCAGGAAGAGGAAGTGACAATTTTTTGGTGGCTGAGATGATAAATTCTTGCTCATGAGTTGGTTACACGTTATTTTAGACAGATCTTACTAAACATACCTATTTAATGATGAGTAATGCTGCACAACTAAAATTTGATAAAATTTATTAAAAGTAATCGTGAATGAATTAAAGAGGTAAGAATTATTAATTAATATAAGATTGATGAATAATGTTAACTTATTTTGAGAAAAAAAAAATAGAGTTTAATTTTTATTTTTTTATTCTGTCATCTAATTATGTATTGTCAAATTATTAAAAGAGTTTGACTATCACAACAATCACTTAAAAAGTCTAACTCTTTTAATGATGTGTCAATATATGATTAGATAACAGTGTAAAAAAATTTACACTAATAATAGGCTAAAATTAAATACAAAAATTTAACTATCTACTTTGATTGATACTTATAATCAGTTGCTTCAAGACAAGATGCTGGGTACTTTAACGTTGGCTAAACAGGCTAGTAAACACGGCTATGTTTTAAGCACTTATATTTGAAGCCATTTCTCTCTCTGCCGTTGCTGCTATGGGTTAGAGATTTGCAGCATAAGCTCATAGACGATGGTGGAGAAGGGATTATGTCTGAACACAAAGGTTTTTACTTTGCGGTGTTAATTAAAAAATTTGAGTGAATTTGATCAGCTCATTATTTAAATGATATTTAAAATAAATTGTTAAATATTTATTGATAATTAATTTTAAAATAAAAAATTATAAAATTATAAAATATAATTAATAATTAATAAATATTTGATAATTTATTTTAATTATTAATACTTAATTAAAAAAATGAATGAAGAATAATCTCATTGTTTTAAAGCTCTTTAGTCTCTGTCTAACATTCAAGTGGGCCACGAGTAGATAGTTATAAAAATTGAATCAGATTGGTCGGTGTATTGATAGATTGGTGAACTGACCAAGTACGATATTTAGGTGATTATTTAGATTAAATATGTTTTGAACCTAGTTTGACCCAATTAATTTAGACTAAAAATCGATGATCCGACTATTTGAATCAATGAACTAGTCGAGTTATGAAATTTAAAAAAAAAAACTCTTAAACTTTAAAAAATCATAATTTTTGACTCATTTATCTAATTTAAATTAATTATATATCTATTTTATATAATTTTTTAAGACTTATGATATGTTAGTTCTAATTTTTCAAAAAATAAAACTATTTTACGAGTTATGAATATTTTAATAAAAAAATTAAAACTTTTTTATGAATTAACGATTAAATTTTTTTTAAAAAAATTATATTTTTTCTTAAAATAAAAATATTTTAATTATTTATAATAATAAATATTATCATATATAATATATATTTAATTTTATATAATTCAACTTATGATTCAGTAATTAAAATACTTACCCATTAATCAAATATCATGAGTGGGTCAAGTACATGCCCGAGTTTACTATCTATGGTTAGAGGACTCGTTGCAGGCAACTGAACTGAATGGAGAGAGAGAAAGAGAGAAACAAAGGAAGTGACGTGGGTTTTTCTATTTCTTAAATTTGCTTTCTTTGGGCCATGGTCTAGCCATGGTCTAGCCATGGCGACGTCGTGTTTGGAGTTTGAATGTATTGTTTTGGAATAATTTCAGTATTTATTTTTTATTTTTAGATCTTAATATTTAAAATAAATTATTAAATATTTATTATTCATTATTTATATTTAATAAATTTTAATATTTATTATAAAAATAATTTTTAATAAATATCTAACAATTTATTTTAAATATCAAATTTATCAATAATAATTTTCATTGTTTGAATTTGATTTAAATGATTAAATTTGATTTGAATGATTTGACGTGACAGTAAAAGGTTGCAAGTAAACAGGGCCCCCTAGCATACTACTAACTTGGGTTTTGGACTACTTGTGATGGTGACTGATACTGTTTAGAATCTTGGTACGGCATGACGTGGTTCATAATCGGACTAGACTTGGGCACGAGAAAAGCACCGATCCGTAATAAAGTGAGAGTAATGTTATATGGCATCACTTGGTATTTTTTATCTTTTTAGTTATTAATATTTAAATAAATTATTAAATATTTATTAATTATTAATTATATATAATAAATTTTTAAATATTCACACTAAATATCAAATTTATAAAAGTATGTAATAATTTCCCATAATATTATATTCTTTTAAAAAATTAACATTTTTTAATTATTTAAAATAAAAAATGTAAACATTTAATGTATTGAGAATTTAAAAAATATTTAATTATTTATTCTTTAAATAATTAAAAATTTTATTAGATTAATTCATTAAAATAATATAAATTATTCAAAGATTGATTAGACTCGACCAATCTAATTGAACAATTTTTTTTACACAAATAAGATGAGATATATATATACTAAGAGGGGAAATTTTGTCGTATAATATCATATTAAAAATAAAAAATATATTAAAATTAGAATTGAAAATGAATTTAGTTTTAAAAAAAGTTGATTGCATATATTTTAAATTTACAACCTTCATATTTTCATATCCGTAGGTTTATCTCCTACAGAATAAAATTAAATTAAATGCAGGGGCTTGAAACAATTTGTAAACTCCTGCATTACAATGACCCTAAATAAACCACTGACCTTGCTAATTGAATCTCTAATAAAATAAAAAAACAGATGGCACTTACTTTAAATTTATTACGTTTAGATATTTTTGCAAACCCGTAGGTCTATCTCCTGTATAAAAACAAAACAAGTTAGAGACATAGACTTGAAATAATTGGTGAACTTCATGTTCGTTAGATTGATCATGAGAGAGTAGGAGGATTTTGATGCCCATTTTAGTTGTCAATTTGTGTCGGCGTGAAAGAAAAAAAGAGAGAAGAGGGATATGTCGTACACACTATTGGTGTTTTACAAAATTGAGTAACAAAGGTCGTTTAACTAAACACTAACTAAATGAAGGTAATATATATATATATATATATATATATATATATATATGTTATTAAAGTTGAACTGAAAAATAAATTGAAATTTTTTTTAATTCAAGTAGAATTAGTTTAATCAATTTAATCATTTGTCATAATTATATATTAAATAAATATATATATATATATGTATATATATATATATATAACTCATAACACACATTACTAATAATAAAATGTATAATAAGATTTTGAGATTTTAACTATCAAATCTCATATCACTCTCAGTTGAGTAGTTAAGTGATTAGAAAATTAAATATAAAAAAGATGGTCAATTCAACCCGATTTTTTCTAGTTTTGTCTAATTTTGATCGGTTTTGACTGATTCAACCTAATCCAACTATGAATCTGATTTTGACATTAAATCATATCCGGATAAGAGACTGATTCACTATCCGACCGGCCGGTCCGGTCTGACCCAAATAACATTGATATATATATATATATATATATATATATATATATATATAAGGCTGAGAAAGTACTTATCTTGTTATGAAAAGAATAAATTTTAACTATTACATTATATATAAATAATTAAGATTAAAAGTTATTTAAAATTATATAATTATTTTGAAAAAATTTATAACTTGTTTATCTCACTCTTATAGTAAGATAATATAATCATTTGATAAGATATATATATATAAAAATTTAATTTTAATCAATTATTAGTGTAATTTTTTTATAAGATCATCTAATCATGTATGATCATATTATTAAAATTTTTTGACTATCATAATAATTATATAAGAAGTCTAATTATTTATTTAATTATGTGTTAAAATATCATTAAATGATAATATAATTTTTTTACACTAATAATAAATTAAAAAAAATATGTATATATAATATTATAATGTAAAATGAGTGATTTATTATAAAAAAAGAAATAAAGAAAAAATTATAATAGTTAAATCCCATGTTATAAAAATTGGACCGGACCGGCCGGTGGTCTGATGAACCAGCCAAATAACTGATCCAAGTGGCTAGTTGGATCGGGTATGTTTCATAAGCGGTCCGACTCGGCCGGTTTTGGATGAAAACCAGTGACCCGGTTGGTTGAATTGAAATTAACCGAGTCAATAAATTAAAAAAAAACTTTAAAACTTTGAAAAATCATAACTTTTGATTTATTTATTTAATTTAGACTAATTATATGTCCATTTTATATAACTTTTCGAGAGCTACGCCATGATAGTCTTAATTTTTCAAAAAAAAAAAATTTATTTTCTAAGTTATAAGCATTTTAATGAAAATATTAAGGCTTTTTTTTATGAATTAAAGGTTAAACTTTTTTTTTTATAGGTCATATTTTTTCTCAAAATAAATATATTTTAGTTATTTATAATGATAAATATCATCATATGTAGTATGTATTTATATATATATATATTTAAATATTTATTTAATTTTATACAGTTCAACTAGTGATCCATTAGTTGAACCGCTAACTCATTGACCCAATATCTTGACCGAGTCAACTACCGATTCAATTTTTATAACTATGATTAAATCTCTCGTGACTAATCAAAATTAAGTAGATGTGACCTATTAAAATATAATCACATGACTTTTGCAAATGATCATGTCATCATCACATGACTCTTAAAAATTATAACACTTTGTTGGAGGAGAAAGAAGGGTTTATGAAAGTTCCAACAATCTGAAAACCAGTTTTAATGGCACCATTTAAAGCTTTTTTTTCTGATGTCAAATATTTTCTTGGAAGTTGATATGGTAATATGATGAATTTAATATTTATGAAGAATTATTAATTATTAATTTTATAATAAAAATTTAAAATTTTATTAAATATAAATAATAACTAATAAATATTTAATAACATTAAATATTAAAATCCACAAACAAAAAAAAAAATCCCTCATTTTCATTTACTGACGGGTTTATGAAAGTTTCAACAATCTGAAAACCAGTTTTAATGGCACCATTTAAAGCATTTTTTTTCTGGGGTCAAATATTTTCTTTCATTTATTGAACCACGTGCACACTACAGAATTGTATTCCCACTTGGCGAACAAGGCCCTCGGATCAGCCCTACAACAGCTACACCTCCAATAAAACTTCTCAAAGGATTGGAGCAGCTGAAACTGTTAAGCAAAGCAGAGAAAGTTGGGTTGCTATCAGCAGCAGTTGTTCATTATGATATATGAGAAATAAATTATGACAGTTAAATCTCACATACTAATAAAGATCAAGTTACACGACTTTTTAAAATAATCACAACTTTTTTAAATGATGGAACATAATTGATTTTTTAATGTTGACTATTCATGTTATCTAACAATCATAATTCATTCCTTTTATCTCTCTCTCTCTCTCACACACACACACACACACACACAAACAAACAAACAAACAATCGGAGATGACTATCTTCTTTCTTTAAAACCTTCACCTCAGATGGGGTTAGGTAGAGATTATAGCTTTGATTGTAAAGAAAAAAGTCTCAGCTCCCAGTGAAGATGAGATTTGACCCAAAGGCCTTTGAGCCCACTGCAAAAAAGTTTTAAACAATAATTTGGAGCATATGAAAGCGAAAACAGTTCTTTCATATCCAAAACATTAGAGTACATACACCTAACATCAACGTAACCAAATAGGAAAAATATTCTCATCGATTATCAAAAGCCTGAAACTGATCAAGCTCATTTCAGACTACTGAAAGAAAACCCATACATTACTATTTAAGTAGATAATAGCAGCTCATTACAGACAATTTATTCTTCTACTTTCAGATTGCCATAAGATCACCATAATTTCGCATAAGTACTATTGATCCTGCAAACAATCCAAAAGCACGCAGCAATTTCTGCAAGAAAAAAAAAAAGAATTAACACTCATTCTAAACTAAGTCGAGCTCCAAGATATAAACACGTATTAACAGGAAGAAATACCTTTAAAGTAAAAATCACTCAATAACCCATTGCCACAATCTTATTCATGCTTCAACTCTTATGCTTTGTTTGGATGTGGAGAGAAATAGAGTAAAAAGAAGTAGGGAGAAGAGAAATAGAGTAGAAAATGAATAGATTTTTAAGTTGTTTGGATTAAGAGAATTAAGAGAAAAATAAGAAATAAAGAAAATTAAATTTTGTTGTAAATATATATTTGTCCCTATTTATTTATTTATAAAACAACAAAAGAATGGTATATTAGACAAATTTCCACATCTACCAATTTCTTCTCAATTCAGAAGAGAAATGAAAAGGTTGTAGGACCCACCATTTTTTTTTTCTTTCTTTTCTATTTCTTCTCTAACTAAACAAGAGAATGGAACCATTTCTCTTCTCTTTCTCTCTTCTCTAACTCTCTCTTCCCCATTTCTCTCAAAACAAACAAAGGCTTAGTCATAGATGTTCCTCTAAACTAGGCTCTTGAACCCAAAAACCAAGGAAGCTAATGAAAACTACAGGAGTACCCCTCTTAACCAAAAGTTCCTTGGCAGTTATTCTACCTTCTATTAAAGTATGTGAGTAGATTACAGAGAAGTCTATTTACTACTCCCAGATAAGCAATTTCTTGTGTTTAACTGGCTATGTTGTGACTTCTAAAATAATCACTAATCACACCCATTGTCTTAAAAGTTTCCCAGCAAAACTGACCACAACTAATAATGTTTTTAACATAAGAGAATGCCCAAATTCCAATATGAAACTAAAGGCAATGCCATTGTCACTAAGGTGCAGACAACAAGCAGTGGATCAATGTTCTCAAGACATCAAAGTAACATAGCAAATAAGCATAACAACTAGCCAAAGGAAGAAATATCCTTCCATAACCAGATTTAGATATTTTACCCCCTATTGTGCAAGGAAACAGAGGATGGTAAGCTTGATCACCATGCAGTCCATGTTTGACTTGGATAGCTTGATTATGTCATGAGCATGGTTTTCACACAAGAATATAATTGAAATTTGAAAGCATTCAAATAAATAAAGCAACATATGCATAATAGTTTAATTTTGATGCAGTGTCAGTGTAAAACTTTTTTACACTATAATCTAATTATATGTTGCCATATTATGTTATGACAGCAAAACTTTTTTACACTATCACTCTATACATAAATTTCATATATATAAGTCACAAGATCCTTAAGCATGACTTATGAAATTCTGACATGGACAGGTGAGAATACAGTCAACAGTTGCCTCACAACCCACAAGGATCCACGACCTCAAGAATATATATATATATATATATATATATATATATATATAACCTCGTGGAGGCTGCAGAGTTTGATCAAGAATCAAAACTCCTCCATAGAAGCATTTACACCATCTAACAAACCATCGCATACATCAAAGTATAAACCATTGAATGGGGGCAATCAATTTGTGACGGATTGATCAAGATGCAGCAAAAGGTACTCAAAAAAAAAATTCAAGTTTTTCCCTTCTCGTATTAAAACAAATCATATGCTCAATTTCAGTAAACGAAATATCAGCAAGCCTGTAATTGAGAAAAGGGGTTTACGATTCCATAGATAAAATTAGCAAAATTTAAAACTCAAAATATCGGGGCAATCGCTGTCTCACTGTTTCACGGAACACAGGGCACCAACCTTAACACGTCTATGATCAGAAAGTAAACAACAACCAAACTACGTAGCTCGTTGAATCTCAAACTAAAATAAACCAAATAATATACAATGGACTAAAGGGAAAAGGCAACAAATATACGAAGTTGCGGGAAGAGATGAAGAGGGACATTACCACGTTGAAGGCCCACTTCTCCTCGTCGTGGATTTGAGAATTGAAGAAATCTTTCAGGTCCTGAATCGAAACAACAGAGTCGGCCATTGATGGAGAGGGAGAGAGAAAGCAAGAGTGTTCTTGGTATTAGGGTTAGGGTTCTGGGTTTTGACTTTTGAATGTAAAATGTTGAAGTAGATTTTTTTTGGTAGACAAGGGGTTTTTTATTTTGTTGACTATGCCACGCGGACCAATCACGATGGGCGCCATTTATTTTTTCTTGCTGAATATTTATATGTTAATTGTTTTTTATTTATTTATTTACGTGATGATTTTATTTTAAGTGAATTTATTTGCAGATAAAAAAGAACCAAATAGAAATGAAAATCATTGGTCGAAATGAGGATTGCTAACATTTTCTGTACTTAGACTTATACCTCATTTTATCTATTTGTTTTAAATTGTTGAAATGTTAAAATTACAAATATAAGTATTTAGGAGATTAAAGTGGGTCTTTGAATTGGTATAATAATATGAATAAATTCAACTACCACGTTGATGACAAGTAGCAATAAAATTTGAAATTATATATTTTTTAATGTAAATAAAAAATTAGTTAAAATTTTTAATTCATCATCTCATTTTGTTAGTATTTTTAAAATTAATAATTTTTGTAGCCTTAATCTTTTGGGAGAAAAAAGATTAGAAAAATAAGATGATGATCTACATATTTTTAACTAATTTGTATATGCATTAAAATAAAATTTAAAGTGTTTTTTCTAGTCTTTTAATATATTATAAAAGCTAAGCATACAAAGGTGAATATCAATAATCAGTGAATTACAGATAACCATTAGTTTAATGACACCGGATCTTATTGTAAATTAAAAGCTATAAATTCTGAATATCATCGTCTAAATTTGTTTTCTATCAAAGAGATTGATTTGTGATTTTTTATATTATTAATAAAACAAAATTATTACATTATTATAATAATTAAAAAAATTATTTGTAACGAATATTTAATTTTGAAATAAATAATACTTTTATGATTTATTATTATCAATAAATTAAAATTAAATTTAAAAAATCAACTATTTCTCAAAAACATAAAAGAGTGTAGTGGAAAAGAAAATATGACAACAGAGCATCACTAATTTCCTGCCACGTGGACATCAAAACCGAATCTTGGTCACTCATGCATCATCCACCCAGCTTGGTGCTTTCTGAGACGTTCTTGTTTTGGCTAGCCAGCATCGCAGCAAAGCGATAAGGAATAAGCTTATGGTATTGGTATGGAGGCCACAGCATCCATTCGTAGTAACAGTAGAGGATTACCCTTCATCTATTATTCCTCTCCTTGGAGAAGCATAGCGAGAAGGGAAAACCGTACTACTTGCTCACCTTTACTTGTCAAGTCCATGGCAACTCAGAAGCCCCTTCCATCAGTTTCTAGAACTGTAGGCTCTACAAAGGTTAGTGCAACACAACCACTATGACTTGGCTAGAAAAGTTTTTGGAATGTAGCTTTTGGCTTCTATCATATTGGAGGATCAATCACCTTTTGTTTTTTCATACCTTAAACTTGCTTAAATAATGTTTATCTCTTATTCAAATAGTTTGTTATGAAGAAAGAGGCAACTTTGCTATGTCTGATGTTTTAACCTACATTCAATAAAAGAAACAAAGGAAGGGCAAACTGTGGGACTTGTTCATGGTATGGTTGTGTGGCATACACAAAAATGGATTACACTTTGTTGGAGGAGAAAGACGGGTTTATGAAAGTTTCAACAATCTGAAAACCAGTTTTAATGGCACCATTTAAAGCATTTTTTTTTCAGGGGTCAAATATTTTCTTTCATTTACTGAACCACGTGCACACTGCAGAATTCAACTGTATTCCCACTTGGCGAACAAGGCCCGCGGAGCAGTCCTACAACAGCTACACCGCCCATAAAACTTCTCACAAGACTGGAGCAGCTGAAACTGTTAAGCAAAGCAGAGAAAGTTGGGTTGCTTTCAGCAGCAGGTTTGGGTTCTCCCTTTCAACAATAGAAAAACTGGGACTCCTATCAAAAGTAGAAGAATTAGGTGTGTTATCTGCAGCCACTGATCCAGGAACTCCGGGTGCACTCTTAACTCTGAGCTTGGGCTTACTGCTCTTGGGACCTTTGTGTGTTTACCTGGTGCCTGAGGACAACCTTGGGGAGGTGGGCTTGCAGGTTGCAGTTGCCTTGCTCTGTGTACTTGGCGGATCTGCCGGTTTTGCAGCGTCAAATTTTGTATCCAACTTACAGAAATCAAAATAAATTTGGTAACACTTGATTTATCTTTAGGTTCATAAGAGTTATTGGCTATCTGACTGAGAATTTTAGTCTTCAGTGTTGCTTACTCGCTATTCAGAATTTTGCTTCGCTAAGTGTTGTACAAACCCATTACAGTATAACAGGTCAACTTAAGCAGATAAATAGAATCTGCACAAAAAGTTCTGTTACACTCACCCTAGGCTCATTGGCAAACATGGTATGTTTATGAGAAAGAGAGAAGGAACTGACATAGTTCAAATTTACAGATGAAACCTTCACAATAGAGATCCCTATGTTAACAACTCTATATGAGGAACACTCTTGCTCAATAATTCAATATGCTTAGAAAAAGAGCTGGAGGAACAGAAAAAGTATTCGTTATAAAAAATAATACATGACTCTGCCAAAACGCTCTTGCATGGGCTGATAAACCCACTAATTTTTCATTGAATGATTGGAATGATGAAAGTCAGAAACCTAAACTGCTGCCTAAACAAGGGGCAAAGAAAGATGCTTGGCTTCCTTTTCCTATAAAAAATTATCCATCCACCAGTTTTGTTTTGTTTTGTTTTTTTTTGTTTTTCCATCAACCAATGCTCATGCTGAAGTTGATGGCGTAGTATTACGGTTCCCCACACCCCGCCCACTTCCATTCAGACTTAGTCGCTGAGAACTATCTCCCTTCTGTCCTGCTGAACCCTTAGGCCGCCCTGAGAACTCTCCTTGGTTTCTGAATTCATTTCTACCATAACCCCGTCCAACACCAAATTTGCCACGCCCCCTGAAACTATCGTTTCGGAACCCACCTCTTCCTGAAGGATACCTCCCTCTCCCACTTCCACTAACTGGAATAAGATTAAAATAAAAAAAGAGCATAATCAGTCTCTATCTGATAACCTTGGTTCAATCCCCATGAGATATAAACCATTTTTACCTCAAAATAAAAGTAATAATGAAAATATATCAGTATACCTCGTGTAGTAGTTCTCTTTTCCTCAACAACAGCTTGTCGATCACCAACGATCATAGGTGAAGCCTGAAATTAGTTTTAGCAAGATCTGTTAAACAAATAATTTAGACTTTTGGTAGATCATGATATGCAGAGATAGATAAGTTCAAGTTATCATGAAGATGCTTCAAAACAATCTGAATCACCAGTAATTGTTCCTATCTGCAGGGCACAAATCAGAATTCAACACCAGCTTCGTATTAGCATTATTTTCATTTAACAGGGATCTCATGCTAGAGAAAGTAACCACTAACCAGTCAAAGGCATTTGCTTCTGAAATGCAGTTCACATATGTTTCATATTACTACTCTACCAATTGCAAAAAATCATGTGCATAAGCAACCAAGCACATCAAGAAATTTAAGTCAACAAACCAAAGAGACAAGATACAGATTCATCTTTTCAGTTTACATCTTAGAGCAAGTTTTTGTTTAATGGTTTCTCTTAAATTCCTAATTTTTTCTTAATTTTTCTTCTACCCTTTTTAATCGGACTATCCTCCATTTGATCCATTTTTTCCACAGGAGCCTCCATTGGTCTTCTCACATGACCAAACCACCTTAGGCGAGTTTCCGTCATCTTCTTCTCAATAGGTGCTAGTCTGCTACCCCAACTTTCTCTTGGATAAATTTATCCTAATATTCTTTTCTTGTATGTCCACTCATCCACATCAGCATTCTCATCTCTACACTTATTTTTTGCACTTGTTGGCACTTCACTGCCCAACATTCAGTACATAGAGCAGAGCTGGTCTTGTTCTTGTTTGAAAAGTCTCTATTCAAGAAAATGACAAGAAAAAGATGGAAGCATATTTTCTTTACTGAGTGGCACACACATTCTATTTCCCATCCAGTTTGCAAAGGCAACAGCGTATCTATTTTCCAATCAAACTAAATGCTTACTAGTTCCAACTGAATTGTGATTATGATGACTACCCCACTGCCACAGCCATCATACTACCCATCCCCTTCTGTAAGGATATGCTTGTGAACAATTATCACCGCCATACTGCTACCATAACAACTTGTTCTGCTGTTGCCACCTGACTCACCACCACATCCATGGAATTTTAGTCATCACATTCACCATTGTCCTACCATGACAGTAACCATCTTAAACTGAGTCATCACTCATCACTACCATTATGTTGTCATGATCATCACAATCAACTTGTCAGCATCTGCCACTTCAACCACCCAACCATAGCATCAGCTCAATGACTACTATCTGCTGACTGCTGGTGCCACCATCAATGCCGCATCATTACCAATTACCACATTCTCAAAAAGCAAACCATGTCATCCACTTGCACTGCAACACTGCTTCCTAATCATTTTCTTGATTACCACAATACCAATATCTAACCAGCTTGAGACAACAGGAAACAAATGGGAAAGAAATAGATTGTTTCCTCTCTCTCTCTCTCTCTCTTATTTTTTAAATAAAAGTTTGATTAGAAAAAGACAGAAGGGGAGTACATCAGCTGAGGATAACTTGTGCAGCTGAAAGAAACAGGATCACTCAAAAACCAAACAAGAAAGAGAAACAAAAGACACTGCAAGCTAAGACAAGCCTTAGTTTCTAATTTTGAGTCAACTAACTGGACTCCCAATCAAAACTAAACTTGAGACATTCTCGTGGATAACATCAAACAGTGAGAAGACACAATGTATGGCATTTTGTCAAAGAAGAATCAATGACGTGAAAAAGAAACAAAGCTTTTGGGTATCTCAATCATAAATAGAGATATCTGCTCAAATGCTTTCCAACCATGATATCTGTTTACATCTTTCACACAACTATTACAACTTAAGCATGCTCACTATACAATCTAAGCAAGGTAACCCGCATAATAAATATAAAAAACTAATCTCATTTCCAAAGTGCATTTATATATTACTTTAATTGGATTTCCTGAAAGGTCTTCCAGTTTAGAAGCATACAGAAGGTCTTATGGGCAGAGGCTGCAGAATACATTCAACTCCTGAATGTTCCAGCCCCAGAAAGAACTGCTCCTATCAGAAGCTGAAACTTATGAACGATAGACAACATTGATACAAGCTAATGCTAATCTGTACCAATTGACTAAAAGTATTCTAAAAGTTATTCAAACTTTACGTTAAGCTTATGGATTTCCAAAACAGATACTTATCTTCTTTGCATATTTTCCTAAATATACAAACAGCAGTGCAGAACTATAAAATCAACAGTTCAACAGAACAGTCTGTACCTCAAGTGCACTATGCATGGAACTCAATTTCTCAAATTCAACAAAGCCAAAACAGAATCCGTGCTGCAAGAGGCCAAAAAATACAAAATAGCTCGTAAGCTTGCTTCAGACAATGCTTAGGTTTTTTTGGAAGCGCAGAAAGTAATATCCACGGACCTTACTACTTCTAACTTGGATTCCATCATGCTTAATAGGACCAAATTTCTTAAAGACATCCTCAAGTTGTTCAACTGTCGCATTATATGGCAAGTTCCGTATGTATATGGAGTAACCTTCAGCTGTTAAAAGTAAAAAGCAAGTCAATTGATTTTCAAAATATAATTTAATGCACCATTATATATAAACTCTTATCAATTGTTTTAGTCTCCTTTTCTTTAATATATTTGTTTTAATCTCTTCCACTCACAAGTAAAACTCAAAATTAGATGAAACAAATATGCCAAGGAGGAAAATATGCCTCTAGATCAAAGTTAACTGGTCTGCCAAAGAAAATAGCTGTCAAACATGTCAACAAGCATCAATATATACCTTCTTCATGAACATCGCTACTCCCAGGTGCACTGTCACTACTAGGAGCTAGTGCCTCAGGTCCAGGAGTAGCTTTGGCAGTAGCAGGCCATTGTTGACTGGATTTTGCAGATGCCACTCTTACAGTTCGGCTTGGAACATAGACATGACCAGATACTGTATTACTTTTCATTACCTTCATGTAAATGAAACTCATTAAGTTAATGAACGCAAAAGACGAGTACCACAAAACAAGAAAATATATGAGGACCAACTTACAATTGACGCATATGATTTCCTTGGTGCATCATCCTGGACTGCAGAAGCTGAATCATGAATCGTAACAATATCGTTTTGACCAAAGTCAGTAGAGGGTTCAGCAACCTCTTCATCAATAACTGATCCTTCTTCCTCGTTGTCCTGAGGATGACACACTTCAGCACCATTATTGAGGTTTTCACCCTCTGCAGATGTTGCAGGGTCTGCCACAAGATGTTCAGGTGCATGTATATCCTCTAGAAAGAGGTAGGAAGCAATTATAAATTGAGCTTTAAGCAAAACAAATAACTGCTGAGTACATATATATGGAGAATAGTCATGCTAACCTGCTTCTGGCATAGGCACTGCCTCAGCATTTTCAGTGATGACACTTACCGAGGCAGAATTTAACTGCAATGTGTCATTCTCCTCAATGTACCTAAAGACGTCATTTAAGACATAATATCCTTTATCTTGTGGAGCCAGAAAGAATGTCTGTGAGAACTTCCTTCTCACGTCATCCTTCCCAGTTAAGCATCCAGTTACTAAAACTATCACACCTTTCTCATATGACTCCTGAGAATCTGCAGTTTTTATTTCTGCTGTATAATCTTCATAATTCAGGGAAAGAATCTTTTCATTGATTGCCTGATCCAACAGTTATTTCTTTTTAATTCATGAATTGCAAACAAACCAAAACAAGTAAAGACTTAAAGTATACTAGAGGTCAAGGTTACTCAAAGCACACACTAACAAGGAAATTCTGCAGAAATCAAATCATTAATAGGCAGCTTCTTAGGGAGTACGAATATTATCCTAACTAGACATGTTATATCACAAAAGTATTTAGCTAGGGAGAACGAATGTAATCCTAACTAGACATGTTACATCACAAAAGTATTTAGCAAGGGAGTATGAATGTATCACATCACAAAAGTATTTAGCACAATATATCAAAATTTTTGAGAGACCATGACTTTAGATCCAGTGAGAGGGGGAAACGAACTCAGGAACTGTTAAGCTAAATATGTTCACAGAACAACCAGTCCAGCCAAATGACTGAACTGTTAAAATAATCAACATAAGGATGTTCAGTTATTGCTCTTTCAGAATATGCTTGAAACAGATATGACAAGACTCAACACAAGATGGGCTGCCAGTCATCAGCTCACATGGACAAATGTAAAGTATCCATATTACAAAGATAAAGAATGACTAAATTGTAGTTTTTCAGAGAGAGAATCATGAGGTATAGACAACCTAGTCTAAACATCATGATACTAGGACAGACAGTAAACTGATTAAACATCACCAAGTATCATAATAAATTACTAGTAAACAATTGCTATGCTGCTAAGAAAGTAATGAATACAAAACGGTGATCCGGTTTAAGTTTCATTCTTAATCATCTTTGCTTTTAATGATAATATATAGCCAAGGCCCAAATATCAGTTGGCCTAAAGGTAAACTTTCCTTCAATGCTACTGGTTTTGTGACAAAATAAAAATAGTGTTACCAGTGAGGTAGCATCCTGTAGCCCTGCCACGTAGTTTTGTTCCAAAGAAGTATCCATAGTGATTTTTCATGTCCGTAGTCTCTTGGTTTCATTTTGTTTGAAATGGATGCTTTATCATAACTTTTAACAAACTTCTGGACATTATCTGAAGTATGATTATGTTATCAGAATTTTATTTCAGAATTAAGAACAAGCCTAAAGGCCAATTCTTTCTCCTTATTAAGCATATCATAACCCCATAAAAATACCTGAAAACTCTCCTTTTACTTAGTCCTTAAATGACAGTGAGAAACAGCCCTCAGAACTCTAATACTAGGATTTTTTTCATAAATCCTTCTTGGTATTAAGCTCATATCCTTTTAGATATAAAATTAAACTAAGAAACATCAATTTAATAATCTTAAATTCCTATCTTCAAACCCATAATTGTTGAACCATAAACCCATCATATGATAGTACATAGACACATTTTTATTTCAGTCGTTTTAGAATTAAATACAAATCCGATTTATCGAAAATGCGAAGATAAAATGCATAATATGTGACCTGTTGGAAAGAACTATTTTTAGAAATGATCACAAAAATCTAATTCCAAAGCCTCAATAAAGATTTCATTGCATTTAGTCTGTTTACATAGTTTACAATTTAAATTAACACACACACACAAATATATATTGATTTGGATAATTGTTCTAGATACAGTTGGATGTAAGCAATATAAGCCTTTATCGTCTGAGGAGTGAATATTATACATGCATAGCTTGGTAGACTTACTTGCATAGTTGTCACTGTTGTCATCACACCATTGCTATCTGATCGGCTTAACAAACTTGAATCCTGATAAAATCTGTGCACCAAGTTTGGGGATTGGTGTAGGATGTGATAATATTGCTCCACAAAGGCATTGCCAACAACTTGAGCACTAGGAGTAGAGGCAGGGCTTGCTTCCTGCATTGCCATCTGCAAAAGAATTTACAATAATATAAAGAAGACAAAATCACTAACCATGGATAAATTTTAGTTGCGGAAAGCAAGAGAAAATCATATTTCAGTTTGCCACCCTGCTATGCCCCACCCCCATCTCAAATTAACAAAAGAAATTACAACTGAACTAATTATATGTCATAAAAAAGAACAAAAAAGAGTCAAATCGTCCTGAAAACATAATTTAGGGTCAAAGCAATTGCAAAGCATCAAATCAGAAACTACAAATAGAAGGAACAACAGAACTATCGTATGGAGAGATAGGCAAGTAAGAAACTTCAAAATTGCTAACTGTCAAAGCTGCAACTCCCTTGAACAAGGAAGTCATGGAGACTGCTTGCTTGTGTCACCCTATGTAGTTTCATAGCCAAAACAAATGATGAGGTAGAACGGTATAAATCATATATGAAGGAGCAAACCACTCACTATAGCTGTTTGAAGAAAGTAGGTTCATCGATACAATAATCAGAATGCCTAAATCATTGCCCAGTCCTTACATGCCAGGTCAAGTGTGAGGACTATTGTAACAGTATCTAAGTACTAACTTAAGCTGCAGCTAAAACAACCTAATCAAGCGACACAAGTAGACCTAGAGAATATTATAGTCATGACAGGAAACAAAAACAAAAACAAAACAAAAAACAGGATCCATAATGGAATGCATCAGACCACGTTAGAATTTGAAGATGCCAAACCGAAACGGTCAAGAAAGATTGTAATTTTATGCAAAACTGTGAGTTAAAAAAATGAAAATCATCACAAGAAGAAAAACCCAGTAAGCAAATTACAATAGCCTACATCAGAAACATTCCAACGGTAAAGAAAAATTGTAACTTTGAGGAAAATTGTGAGCGGAAAAACCGGAAATCATCACAAGAAGAAAAAACAAGGAAAACCCTCTAGCAAAATACAGCCCACATCCTAAAACGGAGAGGAACTTGTCCTGAAAGACACGATATTGACAGATCAGACAGCAAACAAGCTGCAAAACAAAATCAGAAACCAAAACTAGCGTATCTGACAATAATTACAAGGAACGTGTTCTCGAGAACACGCACGTGCGTACCTGCTTGGTTGCAGACACGACGATTGATAGAGCTAAGGAAGAGAGAAGAGGAAGGGAGCGAGAGAGATCTCTGAGTTGGTGTGTGAAGTAATGGAAGGAAGTGAGAGAGAGAGAGAGAGCAAAGATTCTGAAGGTTGCTTTGTTTTGTGTTTGGAGACCACAAGAGACGATGACTCCCGCTTTTCTTTTCTTTTTTTCGATTCTAAGATGCCATTTGTGACTTATTATGTTATTATTATTCATTTTAGGGTATAATTTATACTAATTTTTAATTTGCTCTTTATACATATCTATATACAATTATTAAAAAAATCGTTAGTTTTAGTTATCGTGTCGTCTCTGACATGAAAAATAAATAATGAGGTGACATCATTTTTATTTATGTCAATATTTTTTATATTAGTATATAAATTAAATTTAAAAAAATTATATAAATTAAATTATATAAAAATTTAAGAAAAAATTATAACAACTAAATATATAATATAATTTAAAAATATTTTATCTTAGTTTTTCTATTTTACATAATGTTTCACCTTATATTTAATAAATATTATATCTTTAAACATAATTTTTTTACTATAATTTTTTATATTGACATAAAAGTTTTTAAAGAGATAAATATGCTCTTTAGTATGAGTTTAAAAAAAAAATTCAACAAATAAATATCTTTATTTAAAATTTAGTATTTTTTTTGTTATATGTAAGAGTATCATTAAAATAATTTTTACGTCAACTGAGACTTAATCCCTCCTTAAATAATATTAAGGGCACATCCCTAATATTAACATGTGCATTTAAAGGAATTTATTGGTCTAAAATTTAAATTCGAGCAATTAAGGTAAGAAACACACTTTATTATTTCTTAATTAATATGTCATATTATATATTTGATTCTTATAATTTTTTCTTATTTTTAATTTATCTCTATAATTTTTCTTATTTAAAATTTAATTCTTATACTAATGTCATTAATGATGATATAGACAAAAATAATATCATGATCAAGTCTAACAACAGAAATTATTTTATTAGCAATTATAAATACAAAGACTAATTTATTAAAAAAATGTAAAAATTAAATTAAAAATCAATATAAATTATAGGAAAGAAAAATATTTTTTAACCTTCATTTTATTTGCTTTATGCTGTTTGAAAATTGCAACGCTAACAAAATTGGTTAGTGCCTTGGCTTCAGCTTCTCAGTGCTCCTTTCTAATAATAATAATAATGAGTACAAAGTCACTGTAGCAATATGCCTTGACCATCGACTTGTCTTGATCAGAAAGTAGAATTAAACTATACACCACGTTCACAAACAACTTTCCAGAATCAAGACCTTCGTGTACATTTAAAAAAAAATTAAATAAATTTCTATAATTTAAAATTTATAAATAAGTTATTGTAATTTAAAATATTTTTAATGAAAATTTTGAATTAAACTTATGTTAGCGCTCTATAAAACTTAATTTAAAATATTTCTAAAATTATAAAGATTTATTTATAATCTTTAAATTATATGAATCTATTTAAAAATTCTTAAAAAGTACAAAAGTCTACAAATTAATTTAACCTTAATCAAACGTATAACCATGGAGATGAGAAAATGAATGAGTATTTGAAGGCACAAATAATGCGGGGATTAATTACCTTGAGTATTCCAAGAATATAAGTGAGTTTTTAATTGATTCTTAAAAAATGAATTATTTTGGTTGTGTTCTTCAATTGTTTTATTTTCACGTGAAAAACTATAATGTTATAGTTATTTATTAATTTGTTTTACACTCAACAAATAATTTCAATCAATTCTCTTAAATATTTTAATTATAATTTTTTTAAAAGTTAATCTAAACACCTATATAATAAGTGATATGATTAAATAACGTTTTTGACATAATAAACATTTTTGTCGGTGTTATAGTCAACTTCTACCGGTTCTTAATAATTTTTTAACTAATTAAATATTAAGCTTCTTAAAAATTTAATTAAATAAATCATTTTTAGAAACGTGTTATATTTTCAAGTAGTCAAAATATAATTTCACCAAACATAGAGACTTGATTAGTCTAGGAGGTTGGTTTAAGGCCCATTTAGATAAACATTTTAAATAAGAATTTGCTTGACTAAAATTTATTAAATAAGATCTTTTGTCATAAGTGTAAATGATCACTTCAATAAGTGCTTATACAATAATAAAATTTTAATAGTTTATTTAGGTTATCTTATAATTTGGGTTTGAGTTTAATTCAATTCCAAAAATTAATTCATAGAGTGAGAGTTGCCCCTCACTTATAATCATTGTACAGGTTATATTACTATCCAATGTGAGACTCTCAATACCCCCTTCACGCCCATGACTGAACATTTTGAGCGTGAAGTTTACATGACTAGACATTTACGGGTGGCCCAATAGATCTCGGATAGGCTCTAATACCATCTTAGAATTTGGGTTTGGTTCTAACTCAACCCTAAAAGTTAGCTCATGGAGTGAGAGTTGTCTTTCACTTATAACCAATATCCAGGTTATATCACTATCTAGTGTGGGACTCTCGACAAATTAATTTAGTTATAAATTATTATAAAAATAGTTACCGCCTAAAACAGTTTTTAACCTTTGTAAATGATTATTTTCATAAATTTCAATTTCTAATTTATAAGAATTAGCTGAAAATAACTTATAGAGATTTCAAAAGTTATTTTAATAAACTCATCTAAATAGTACAAAAATGCTCCATAAGTGCTTATTGCAGCAAATAAACTCATCCAAACAGGGTCAAAGTGATTAAAAAGATGTGCTTATTACCTTAGAGATTCCTTCAGTACTCATTACTTTTATAAAAGCACTAATACCCATAGTAATTAGTGGTTAATATTTAATAACGTGTTTTACTTAGTTGAAATATAAAAATTATATATTTTAATCTTTATATTTCAACCAAGACATATGATTAAATATTGACAACTAATTATAAATGAATATCAATACTCTTATAAAAAAAAAGGTACAAAAAAATACCTCATATTATCTTACCTACTTGAATTCGAAGCTAAGACTAGCACTTAAAATAATTAATTAATTCATCTAAACGAACAAAGTCAGCCTTTGGAGTGCTTCTTAAAAGTTATCCATAATTGGAAATTAACTTTGAGGTATATGCATAATTTAGACTATTAAAAAAAAAGTTATCATGAGATTAGAGTATTATCCAATAACTTATATAAGAATATATAAAGAATATATGAATGTACGTTTATGTAAGTATTGTTATTCTCACATTAAATATCAAATGACAGATGAATCCCAGAAGTTCACAACAAGGACATAGCCCATATTAGCTGAATTTCGCTTTTTATACATGTTGCTTTTTTCCATATTTTTTATATATTTAATTTTGATTTAAGTATAATTTGATTATACTATTATTTAATTATGAATTACCATATCATTCAAATAATTTAATTATAATAACAATTATGTAAAAAAAAAATTTGATAATATGTGAATGTATAATTATATGATAGTGTAAACTTACATTAACAATAGATGAATATTAATTTTTTTTAATGTTCTTGTATATATATATATATATATACATGCATTCATAATGAGATTATTAGTATCGAAAATATAGATAACCAAAAAAATTTTGTTAACATTTTTATTAGAATAAGTTGACATTATTATTGATTATTGTGTGAATTAGTAGTCCTCATTATTTTGATTTATCCAATAATTATCTTTAAATCTTAATAAATTCTGACTAAATCCTGCGAATGTATAACACTACTCCTTCCAATGTAGTAAAATTCACCGTAAGGAAACTGACTACTATTTGTGTCATTATCATGTTTGTAAATCATATTTGTTTTTTGGTAAAAAGTAAATCATAATTCAATTAATCGCATAAGTTTAAAATTTGAAAATTAACTATGATTCACATGCAATGAGGGTTGGATTAATGTCTTTGTGTTTTTAGCCTAAATTCATTTTGGCCTCCAAACTTTAGTTTTGAATTTTTTGTGAATAACTTTATGGCCAAATTTTATTAAACAAGCAAATAAAATAGTTAGATAAAAACTACGGCACATTAACTTTTGGCAAATCAATTTAATGCGTGTTTAAATAATCTGTGTAAAACTTTCGAATAGAAAGTCTTTTGAAATAATTATATTTACAAAATGAGTTTTACATTTGAGAATGTTTAGAATAGGAGAATTGTTTTGGTCCATGCCAACTAAGTTATGTGTGTGACACAAAAATGTTGCTCTAACGAACCAAATTTAGCATAAATAAGAAAATGTTGAGATAAATACAACAACAAATTACATGAGTCTCTAATAAAAACAAATTTGAACGGCTAAAAAATTATTCGAAGTGAATACCAAAATAGCACTATTTTGGAATGTAAATAATAGAACAAACTGTAGAAATTGAGAGAGAGCATGTATTTGAATGTACTTTCTATTGTATATTATTGAATTGAATTATTAACAAATACAATTTGATATGTTTATATAGAACTCAGTTAGCTTCTATCTTAAGTCAACTTTCCTGATAAGGCTAAAATAACTGAAACAATTACAACTAACTACTAAATCAGATAAAGCTGTCTAATAGAATTCCATCACTCCCCCTCAAGTTGGGGCATGGAGATTTACAATGTCCAACTTGGTAAGTAGATGAGTCAATCTATCTCTTCCCAAAGGTTTGGTTATCATATCTGCAATTTGATCTTTGCTGCCAATTTTGAGAGCTTCAACTTCCTTGGATTGAATTCTCTCCTTAACAAAATAGCAATCCATTTCAACGTGTTTTGTTCTCTCATGAAAGACAGGGTTTGCTGCTATATGTAAGGCTGCTTGGTTGTCGCAAAACAACCTTGTTGGAGCTTGCTGAGGTACTGTCAGTTCCTGCAACAGCCATCTGAGCCAAACAATTTCACTAACAGTCTTTGCCATTGATCTGTATTCAGCTTATGCTGAAGACTTGGCAACAACTGTTTGTCTCTTTGTTTTCCATGAAATAGGAGTGCCACCTAGAGTAATCACATAGCCTGTGTATGATCTTCTGGTGATTGTACATCCTCCCCAATCAGCATCACAATAGGCTTCAAGTTGCAAGCTGTTGCTGCTCGGGAGAAGTATTCCTTGGTCTGCTGTGGTTTTAATATATCTCAGCACTCTGTCGACAGCATCTTTGTGAATTTGTTTTGGAGATGCCATAAACTGACAGAGAGTATTAACTGAGTATGTGAGGTCAGGTCTTGTTATGGTAAGGTAGAGTAACCTACCCAAAATTCTTCTGTATCTTCTTGGATCAGCTTCTAGATCATCATTGTTTGGTTTCAGTTTGCAGTTTTGCTCCATAGGTATTTTGCTTGGCTTGCAGTTTTGCATCTTGTTCTTGGCACATAGAGCATTGCTCATGTCTAGGACCCATTCACCATAATTTCCATCGTGTAAAGCTTCACTGATAAAAAATTGCCCTGGATGATCCGAGGCATGAAGGAAGAATAGTGACATTGGATTGATCTGAAAATCTTCATTCTTGATGGTTTCTTTCATTTTGGCTTCTTCTTTTTGAGCTTTCTTTGGTGATGATTTTGGTTGGTCATCATCCTCACTGTTTGAAGAAGAGCCGAAATTAGGTTTTGACATTTTGGGAAATCAAGTTTCTAGGAAACCTGCTATGATACCATGTAGAAATTGAGAGAGAGAGCATGTATCTAAATGTACTTTCTATTGTATATTATTGAATTGAATTATTAACAAATACAATTTGATATGTTTATATAGAACTCAGTTAGCTTCTATCTTAAGTCAACTTTCCTGATAAGGCTAAAATAACTGAAACAGTTACAACTAACTACTAAATCAGATAAAGCTGTCTAACAGAATTCCATCACGAACCAAATTTAGCATAAATAAGAAAAGGTTGAGATAAATACAACAACAAATCACATGAGTTTATAATAAAAACAAATTTGAACGACTAAAAAATTATTCGAAATAAAGACCAAAATAGCACTATTTTGGAATGTAAATGATAGAGAAAGTTGAGAAAGAAAAATAATTTAAGTGAAACCAAATATTGAATAATTTGACCCAATCAAAAGACTACGGAAGAAAATAAATGTCACACAAAATCATCACATATGCTTAAAGATTTTTTTATTAAAAATGAAAAATCACAAAGCAAGCATTAACAGACTCACTTCATGAAATTATATAGTACTAACCTATTTCCATTTCTTGGTGTGCAAGATTTGACTTGTTAAATAGACGTTTTGTTGCAAGATGCGGCATAATGCAGCGGTGATTGACTATTATATTCATTCACTTAAAAGGCTTTTTTACTCCAAATTTAGACCTGCAAATGCAAGACATGCCTTATTGTTCTCCTTAGGCGAGTGACTGGACCTAAAGCAACAGACACGACGATCTTGAAAAGGCATATATCAACTTTAAGACTGCTTATAGATCCCACATGAACATATGAGAAATTCACTCCAGTTCACGTTAAAAAATTATGATAATTTGTTTGAAAGAAGTCATGACAGTAATGGAGACCCAACTTTAATATATATATATATATATATATACACTGAATGAATAGGATGTTTGTGGGCTGCAAAAACAACAACTTATTTGATAACCAAACTTTTTGACTCGGCCCATTAGATCGCGGACTGATCCAGGTTCCAGCACCCATCAAGTGTGTGCAACACTCAATTCTTGGGAAGCACCTCCTTCCTTCCTTCCTTCCTGGTTCCCAGTTCCTCGGTCGCACGCACGCACGCACGCCATGGCCAAGCCCGCATCCAGTTCTCTGTTCCAGAGCCTGAAGCGCTTCATCAAGAAGCCATGGGAGATCACGGGTCCATGCGCCCACCCGGAGTACAAGTCGGCAGTGCCCGGCGCCCTCGAGTACCGGGTCTTCTGCCCGGCCACCCCCAGGGAACAAGCTTGCGTGCCCAACTCCGATCCCGAAACCGTTTACGACATCAAATACTACACTCGCGACCAGCGCCGCAACCGCCCTCCCATTCGCCGGACTATCCTGAAGAAGTCCGATGTGGAGAAATTGATGAAGGAGCAGACCTTTGCCGTCTCGGACTTCCCCCCGGTTTATCTGACCGAAAAGGTTGAGGAGGACGAGAATGCTCGCGGTGGTGGCTACCAGTAATAGGTGACCTTTGCCCTCTGATTTTTTTCTTTCTTTCTAGATTCTGTGGATTTAATAGATCTCGAAGATTTTAATTTCAACTTTACATTCAATCTTTTGACCACATTTTTGTATACATTCTGTGCACTGCTGGACACCTTTTAAATGTTTTCTAATTCTTACGGGTTTATCAAGCAAAATAATCCGAAGTGCTCTTATTTTGAAGGATTTTAAAGCATGTTTCTTTGCTTATACTTCATAGGCGTATGCTGAAATTAAGCGCATGACTGGAGTCTCTTGTAATTAGAAGTTGGATGTTGACCTTTAATGTCCCTTGCATTTTCTCATTTGTAACCTTTATGGGCTGTTGACTTTACCGACCCTTTTAACCTGACCATTTGTTCATAGGTTGATGAGCAAGTAAGCAGGATTACCACTTTACATTATCTAGTGCTTGGATGGCTTCTCAAGTAGGTGTTAAGTTGAAATTGCTTTTTGAATACAAGGTTAATTAGATTATAGCTTTCTGAAATATTGCACAGGGAACCAAACATGATAAGATTTTACTCATCTTGCGCACTGAAAGTCTAATATTAGGTGAGGGTGGAACATCTTGAGACTTCCCTTGCAGTAGAAGTTTTTGACTTTTGAATCCCTCATGTTTTTGTGGAAGGAGAGCTGGAGTCACCTTTTTTTAAAAAAGGGTTGTTTCCTTGGACTTTGAATTCTTGGCCTGCATCGGATGTTTTGGTGAAGGATTACTTCATATGCAGTAGTTTGTTGTATGTATGAAGAGGAGAGCTAATTAGTGAATCATCTCTTATTATGTGGACGGTAGTTTGGGGATAGAGATAAACAAATAATTATCTTCTTCTCACTTTATTCTTATGGTCACTTTTTGCAATGCTGCAGCGGTAATTGGTTGCCTAGAAGCGTGCTGTGTTTTCTTTGATGGAGTTTTTCTGCACATGGAAAATAGTTTTAATTTTTGTGGGTGAGGAATGTAGCTTAGTGAATTTCAAAATCCTTCAGAAATCTGTTTGACTTGATCAAACCAAAGAACTACAGCCTACAAGATGTCAAAGATACCATTTTGTGGCATGGTATGTGGGTGATGGAGTTGAATTCAACTTAATTCCAGCTTATCTTTCCTTCTTAGCTTTCAATATTTTGTAAAAGGTCTAGCAGAGTTGGCAACTCTGCCTATGTCGTACATTTTTTGCCAAACTTTACATAGTCAGTCCCAAGCCTGTAAAAAAGAGGAGGGTTGTGTTATGCAGTTGGCGGCCAACGTAAAATTTTGTCTAATATTATGACATGGATCAACGATACAATTGTGCTAATGCTAGGCCGTTACCCATAAGTAACACACTGTATGGCTGAGGTACAATGTTAAATGAACTAGATTCGCTACATCGGAGCCCAGATGTAATGCAAAATAGGCAAGGGTTCTCACATTTTCTTGGACAAATGTGGTAAAGAAGTTGGTCCATGAGAATAGGATTCGTTTTGGCACTTATAATATTGGAACACTTATAGGTAAATTTATGGAAGTAGTTGACACCATGATTAGAAGGAGGATTAGCTTTATGTGCCTTCAGGAAACCAAGTGGGTTGAGGTTTGGTTGTTGTTGGGTCTTGCAGAGTTGGTGTTTGTGTTTTACACTCCTGGTGTTCTTGAATTCATGCCTTCGCATGTGAAATTAATGTGCTGCTTTTACTCTAATAATCTTATCACTTTGCTTTTATTAGCATTGGAAAAAATGACAGTGACATATTGTAGGGAACTTGTTCTTCTATGTGATCTGGATGAGTGTTATACTATTATGTCAGTATGAAAAAATAAAATAAAAAAGAAATCCTGCTACGTACTTGGATTCTGCTGCTAGAACTTATAACTGCAATGTCTCAATAGTTTTATCATATGACATATTGTAGGGAACTTGTTCTTCTGTGTGATCTGGATGAGTGTTATACTATTATGTTAGTATATATATAAAAAAGAAATCGTTTTTAGTACTTGGATTCTGCTGCTAGATCTTATAACTGCAGTGCCTTGATAGTTTTGCAATATCTTTACAAAGGTACACCCGTTATCCTACCTGTATTTCAAGCTATTTTACAGAGGTTATGTTTGTCTCTTGCACGTATGTTTGCTTTTTAAGACACAATTTCAATTATGAGGCCAATTTGATCACTGGATTAGCTATTCTGAGCTAACCGGAACAAATGGGAGTCAGAACTTACAGGACACTACATTTCTCTGGAATACATTTTTTTGGGTTCTTGTGTTTGTATTGTATGGTCTGCATTCTCCTTAGCTCTGCGTCCAGATGCTCAACTATGTCTTTTATTACCTGTTTTAGTGTGAACATAATAGTTTATGATAAGACTATTCATTTGTTTGGGTTCAAGTGACTGCCAATGACTGCTTGTGTTTTGCATGTCACTAGGTTTGTGCTGTCATGGAATGACCTTAATGGCCCAGTCAACTTTCTGTTTCTGTCAATTGAAAGTTCTGAATAGTGTTAGCAGAGATCTGCGACCGTCCATTTTAAAGAGGGTGTGACTGTGTAAGCATTTTATTTTTATATCAATAAAGGGTAGCTGGCTGCAGTTAAGTTCAACTATTTGTTTACTTGTGAATGTTGGATCAAGAAGTAAATTGCATCAATGACTTGATAATGGGTAAATCAAGTAATCCCCATGAAATTCCCCGTTCTTTTTGCCTACCAGTGAAGCTTTTTAGTATGATTTCAAAGTTTCTTCAGAGCAACTAAATAAACATGCAGCATTCACATCTTAGAAATCATGTCCATATTTTTTAAGGTTTTATTTTCTGTTCACCGGGCTGAAGTTTGATGTTTTAAACATGTTTGCTTATTATATATATACTTTTAATACATTTCTCAAAAATGATCTCAATGACTTTGCAATCAATGTTAAATAGTGTTTTTGTGATTAACTTACCTAAAAAATGGTTGAAACTAAATCAATGAAAAAACCATATAATTTCAACATGGTACCAGAGCGGTATCATCCTCCGTGACCTAGTAACGTCACTATTCCGTTGTCGGGTTCCGTAAAATCTGGAACTTCTCTCTGACTATGTCTCATATCTCTCTTACTTCTCATTTGTCGTGCATCAATTTCGGTTATCAGAATCTTGTTTCTCATTACAGTGGTAACATCTCTTCTTGCCAACGAATCATATCGGCTTCTCTTCCTGTCGAGAAATCATACCGACGGTGAATTTTCTTCCTACTAATGAATTATACCAGTGGTAATTTTTCCAATCTTGCCGATGAGTCATACTGGTGATGAATTCTCTATTGGCTGCAATTTACACCAGCCTTAGTTTCAATTTTCATATTTTTTGGGTCTCTTGAATTTTCCTAGTGTCTGAAGCTTCCAAATGATGTTATTGATGAACTTGGAGAAGTTCGGGCCTTATTGTAAGTCATGATTGCTTGCCAGGAAATTTTCGTTGTGTGTCTTTCTAGTGATGTTTCTTCCTCCTTGGCCATGCAACTTTCCAACCAACTCTTCTGGCTATGCGTTACTCCAGCCGTCTTGTTGAGTTATCTTTTTAGTAGCGCTCATATCATATATTGTCTATCCAAACGTCTCAAGCATCTCTGAGTTGTCTTTCGAGCTATTATTTATGGAGCCTACACTATTTTTATGATTAGTTTCTTTTAGTGTGCTTATTTGTAACAAGTTTCTCGCAACGACGCTTCTCCCACTCTTCATATCTGTTTTGTGTATTGGCGATCTCTCTTCACCTAGCCAGCCCCTGTTCATCCAAATCTAGCTTCTTATGTGTGTGCGCTCTTTCAACACCTGCTGCCCATTGCTCAATGGTGTCTGCCTCTGTTGTAACCCGATGCCTGTAGCCTTTTCCTCCGCGGCTCCTCAATTCCGGTGAGTACTTGTTGCAGCCTCCATTCTCACATGATGCAGTAACCAGTGATGTTCACATTCCAACGGTGTTCTCTTTTCTTGTGCCATCTTTTCGGCAAAGACTTCAACAGAGACGGTCGTTGCCTTTCTCCTGTCTAATTCACCCTTTGTGCTTTGATTTCACCTCTCCAAAGGGCTGTTTGACTGTGCATCCCGCGACTCATCCTGTTTGATGACTTGCTATTGTTTGGCTTGGGTCTATTTTGTCTTATTTCTTATATGGGTTGTTGTGTTCTTGGCTAGGTTTGTTATTTGTAACAAGCTTAAAGCTTAGTAAGCTTTAGCTTGAGGGGGAGTGTTAGAATATCTTAGAATATCTTCAGGTATTTTAGCATATCTTTAGAATATCTTAGAATATTTTTATAATATATTATGAAATCAATTAGTTATCTAATTGAGGAAGCAACCTTAGGAGTTATTTTCTAATTTCATTATATTTCCTGATTTGTTTCCTTTTCTAATTAGGATTAAGATTCTTATTGTCTTAGTGAGTTTGGGCTTGTACTAGTAATGCTACACTAGTACTTGACCTAATTATTAGTATAAATAGGGGTTAGTGCTTTGTATTTTACAACACATCAAATCAATTGAATATCATATTATTTATTATTATTTCTTCTCTCTTTTATTCCTTCCCTACGTAAAACCATATAATTTCAACAACTGTTGAGAGTCTCACATTGGATAGTGATATGACCTGAATAGTGGTTATAAGTGAAGGCAACCCTCACTTGAGTTAGGCCCAAACCCAAATTCTAAGATGGTATCAGAGGCTATCCGAGATCTGTTGGGCCACCCGCAGATGTCCAGTCCTACGAACTTCAAGCTCCAAATGTCCAGTCCTAGGCATGAAGGGGGTGTTGAGAGTCTCACATTGGATAGTCATATGACCTGAATAGTGGTTATAAGTGAGGGCAACCTTGGCTCCATGAACTAGCTTTTGAGGTTGAGTTAGACTTAAACCTAAATTCTATGAATTTTATATATTAAATATTTTAAAATTTAAAATAGCTGGAAATGAACTGTATAACTAGTGTAATTGTTATCATAATTTTGATTTGTTGAACACAAAATCATGGTATTTGAATCATTTATATAATATGCTTTTTCCATCATCAGAGTATCAAATAGTAACTTTTGTTTTTGTTAATTTTGATTATTGTGTCTGACTTTCCTTGGTCATGGTGATTTACTTGTCTCTTGCTCTGCCACCTACTCGGCTACTCCATTATTGATTATTCTTGATTTATGTCTACCTGCAAATGTTTGTAATTATATCAGTTTTTCTTTGAATTATTGAAGTAGAGTGCATAGGTATTCAGAGGGAGTACACATGATTAAAGGTATATCAAGCTAGTGTTAGGAGGAAAAGTAACGGGTATTTAGGTGGTAATACGTGTTTTTGTTGTTGTTGTGGTTGTTCTAGGGAGGTCATATTAGCTGGACCTCAAGGGGAATAAAAAATTGGGATTTTGGAAATCCAACTCCCACTACATAATCACATAATCACAACTCCCTGGTAAAGACCAGGAGAGGTAACAATTGAGCTATGCTCTACCGGTGGTATTAATATATGTTTCTTTATTTGCAGTTGGTTATGAAAGTGCAGTGGGCCTGTAATACTATGCTAGTTCTAGCGTGCTATTTGTTTGCTGTTGCAGCTGCAATCTTACATTGATTTGCAGAATTGCAAAGTCCCTGTTGAGTGTTCCATGTTGCAATATGCCTATATACACCGTTGCCCAAAATTCTCATTGGTCTTTACTGTTTCCCTTGGGGGGTTGGGTTTAGTTCCTTTGCAATCGCATATATGATAAATGGTGCCTTTGTCCTTGCCGTCACGGAATTGGGCTTTATAAGAATCGCTTATTACGTTAATAAAAAAAAGAAATAGCCTGCCTTTGCATCTAATTTCTGCTTTTGATAGATCTAACGCTTCTCTTTGATACTAGAAAAAGTAGATTTATGGCTAAAAAATGGAAAATCCTATATCACCCGACTAATGCCACAGCAAAATCATCCCGACTCTCCTTATTCGCTTACTGGTGTTTGTGTTGGGATGTCTAGCATCTCTGTCTTTAAGAAGAAAAAAAAAATCACAAACGATTTTGATTATTGGCCGAAGACCATTAGTGATATCAGAAAATTGTTTGTTTCTACCCTCCCCCCTTAAAAGTGCTTTTGAACTACCAAAATCTCACGGCAAAACATGTCGTTTAGAAATTAAAACTATCTCTCGGCATATGTACATGCGATGCGGCAGTCATATCTATGGAGTCTACGGTTTTTTCGTGTCCTCTCACATCCAAGTCGTTTTTAAATGTTACTTGCATTACATTAGCTATAGAATAATTATTTAATTTCATTTGAAGTTTTCCTGAACCAACTCAAATTGTTCACACACCGCATGATCTCTTATAAGATAATTTGGCAGGACTGAAAGGATCTTCAACATTTTTATGAGAATATGTTTCGTTCTCTTTTCCCCTTTTATATCAAAGTGGATCGTCAATGCAGGGATGCTAGGATGCACAATAATTAAGGTGCCAGGTGTTGAACCTGAGTTTTGAGCAACTCCCTAACCTTCTAAGTGGGTATTCAACTAGTTGAGCAATTGCTCTGTATACAAACTACCCAAGTCTTGAGCAATTGCTTATTGCAGGTTAACTCAGAAATCATGATTTGTAGCATTTTTTTAAGTTCTTAACCTAATCCTTATGGTATGTCTCATCGTTCTCCCCCTCCCAAAAAAAAATAAAAAATTGGCTGGAATATCAGGCAGACATATAGATACCATTTTATGATATATGCAAAAATCTGCCAGAAAATTCTTTGATACTCTTGGAATGGGAGATTTGATATCATCTTGCATAATTGTCTTGGTCCTGGCGTATTGAAGAAAGAAAAGGAACACATAAAAATCTTTGATCAAATCTGAGCTGCCTGGGTCAAGCAACTGAGGTGTTCCATGACGAACAGGCCAAAGGCCTCATGGCAAGATGGATTTATCATTGGCGTAGTTTAGTAACTCTCGTCCAAGGGGTTTAGAACTTGTAAAAGGAAAGGCACAAAAAAGAAATAAAAAACTTGGTTTCATGCTTAACTGTTAAATGACACATTTCTATGGATGCAAAGAAGGTTTAAAACTTTAAATGAAAGAGGACACCAGTCCTGTCTGTCAAAGGATAACTCAAGGGACAACAAAAGCATCGTTGTCAGTCGAATAAAATATACGATGCCAGCTGATGTTAATTCTGTCTTGTCTCTATCTAGCCATTACTAGCTGTTCACTTGGAACAGTTTTCAACTGCATGAGAATGAAATAGCTAGAAGCCCTAGCCCATCGCCTCCGTTCCATTTCATATGACGAAGCAACCGAGTCTTTTGCTGCAAGTAAGGTGCAAGACATCAAAAGATTTATCAAAATTTGGTCATATTGTAAATTATTTGAGGTGGTCCACATTATCTACTTCTAATAGAGTTCTCGTGTGATTTTATGCTAATGAAATTGGCCTTGGCGATTAAGGTTGTTCGATCTGTTTTACTTTTCAACAACAATGCAGCAGGGTGGCGTTTTCACATCGAAAGGAACGTCTGGGAAATGTGATATCTGTTCTTAGTTTTAGACGGTCGCCAAAAAAAGGTGGAGCCTAGTAGTGCAGTAACTTCATCCATATACTGAGCATAAGCTTTGCTTATTCTTTTTCCAACTGCATGCCACTTGATTTGGACCACATCCATTATTGTTCTTCCTGTCCTTTTTATATGATTTCTTATGCAGTATCTAATTGTTCTTTTGTAGAATCATGAATCAGCTAGTCCCTCTTCCCCATTTCCATTCATATTTTTTTAAAAAATAAAAGGATTACTTTTCATGCTTTAGATGACAATGCATTGGAGCCCTGAAAACAACAATGCATCTTGAGGGTTGTTCGTAATTAAGGAAAATTTATTGCTCATTATATTTAGGAGTTGTTTTGCTACACTAATGAATGTTTTCATACACACACATATATATGCTCTGTTTGGTAAAAAGTAGTGGATAACGGATAAGTTAACTGATAGCAGATAGTGGATAAGCTAGCTGATAGTGGATGAGCTTATAGCAGATAACTGATAGCGGATAAGTTAGCAAATTGAATTTGAAGTGTTTGGTAAAATTATCGATTAAACTAAGTGATAAATATAAAATGATATAAAAAGACATTTTAATTAATGCTTAAATTTCTTCCACCAATATTAAATATGACACAAATTTTATTAATTATTTCTAAAATAAATTTATGTTAATTAAACTAATTATTAGATATTTAGAAGTTAAAATTTTGAAATTTATTTTTTAATAATCTAATTTGTGTATTTACTTATTTATTTATTATCATTAAAGTACTTTTTATTGGCTAAAAATATGATTTTAAATTTTATTTGAATTTAATTTTTCATGCTTTATAAAAGTATATGTATTATAAAAATATATGTAACAACATAAATGTATATAATTTTTAATATATATATGCATAAAAAATATACTTAACAATATAGGGATTAATATTTTTTTATTTTATTTAATAGAAGATAGGGGAGGAATTTAATTAAAATAATAAATGTAAAAACAAAAAAAAAAGTAATACGCTATAAGTTATAAGCTTAAACGTTATTTCAAGTAGCGTTTGAAAAAACGCTATAAGCTACTAAAAAAACATTATAAGTTATTGATTACCCAACAATTTTATTTTTTTAAATTCGCTACCAGTTTGTTAAATCCGCTATAAATTAATCCATCATTCTTCCTCATTTCCCTTCATTTTTTTTAAAAGAAATGAAAGGATTACTTTTCATGCTTTAGATGACCATGCATTGCAGTCCTGAAAACAACAATGCCTCTTGAGGGTTGGTCGTAATTAAGGAAAATTTATTGCTCATTATATTTAGGAGTTGTTTTACTACACCAATGAATGTTTTCACTCACACACATATATAATATGTGTGTCATATGTCAGAATCTTGGATGCCTACATATCATGGAAATTGAATGTGTCATGTATATTTGGATGATTTTTTTATTTATTGTCATAATAAATGTGAGCAATATCTGTGTGTTTGTGATATGTCAGTATCTTAGGCTGCCTACATTTGAATTTAATTTGGTATCATGGAAATGTAATGTCCAATGATGTATATTTTGATTTTTTATTGTCATAATAAATATGAGCAATTGAATTCTAATATATATATATATATATATAGGTTAGAATTTGTCGATATCAATATTGGAATAAATCAAAATTAATTTTATAATAATAATAAAAAATTTATATGATGAACGTTTCATAAAACCTATGATTGAATTGAAAGTACGCATTGTGGATATCATGCTTTTTAAAAAATTTTACATCAATGTAAGATTTTTTTTTCCTCCATCAATTTATATTAAAATTAACATATATTATAGTTTTCAAACCGAATGAAAATATTCACCATTTAATCACATATTTATAATTGTTTAAATTTTCAGAATTTTTGTATGTAACATCAATATGTTAGCATGTATAATTCATATTAAGATTGAATGATTTAAAATTATTTTTTATAATAAATTATTAAAAACATGTCAATTCTTACACTAATTTCATAGGGTTGCGCACACACATATAAGTAAATTACACTCTTTTTTAGGTAATAATATTTTTTGTTAGTTAAATAATATTTTTATTAAAAAAAAGGATTGGGACCGAAAAAGAAACATATGGTTTGAATTAAGAAACTAATGTTATTAAAATTGAATTGGATAATGAACTTGTAAAATTTCTAATTCATGTTTAACGGTTTAAATTAATTGGTTGAATCATATGACATTATAAAAATAATTCACTTGTAATGTAATCATATAAAATATATAATTTTTTTTATAAAATATGAAAAATATTAAATCTTTTTAATAAAAAAATTAATTATCAATTAGTTCAATAAAATGAATCAAGTGATTTAACATAATTTTAATTGATTTTGATCGATTTAAAATGATTTAATAATAAATTTAATTATAAGACTAAAGTATAATTATTTTCTAAGTATTTAGTTCATGATAACACCAATCAGATTGTCCAATCCCATCCGATTATCACAACAATGCAAGAAACACACCTTAATCGTCTGTTTTGATTTTTTAGACGAATTACTTTTTTCTTTTAGGTAGAAACCAGCGACTTTGGTTTTAACTCTTAACTAAGATGCGCTTATGATTAAAAAAAAAAACTAAGATGCGCTTATTAAAAAGAAAACATTATTGTCTTCTGTAAATGAATCACAGATGACAAGACGTATTCACAACCCTTTTATAAACCTTAATTCAAAAGAATCCAATTTATAATAAGGGTGTAAAGATGAAAACTCAACGAGTATATTATGATACGTACAATTATATACATATCACAACTGGTATACAAGACCTGATTTCTAAAAGAAGAAATTTCCAGTTCGATTAACTTATTAATGTTAATCGAATAAATAGAATTACTATTTGTTTAATTAGTAATACTTATTTATGAAAAAGAAAAAGAAAAAGAAAAAGAAAAAGAAAAGTCAGTAATATTACGAGATCTACTTCACATAAACATATATTTCAGATATTCAAATCTCTTTAAATCTTACTGTTTCACATACAAATATACATATGTGTATCTCTCTCTCTCTCTCTCTCTCCCCCTCTCCCTCTATATATATATATATATATTAATATTTGGATATGCAGATGAGTTTTTAAGTTCGTGTTTGTAGTTCTCTAGTGTTGTCTTATTTAGTTAGAGACAAACATTGATCTTTGACGAGGGATAAAATATATTAATTGCAAAAAATAATTCCTTGAACTGCAACCTGAATTATTTCAAACAAATGAAAAATTTAGCCTTAGAAAACAAAATCCAGATGATGCGTTCCAATTTAGAACATGGTAAAGTTATAAGATCCACGCCCAGAAGATTCAATTAAATGGTACAGGTATAGCATCAAAATTTGAGCTCTCCAGTTGACCTTTTAATTAATTCAATAGTAATAAATAATATTGTTATTGGTCTCCTACATGAAGCAGGCCGCAGCAGCAACGGGCAAGGCCACACCAATGACCAAAGCCATTCCCTCCTTCTCAGTCACTTTCATTCACATGGACACACACACACACAAAGGTTTGTAAAGCACGCGGCCACTGATCGAGTGAAGATGGTGTCCTACTCCTACTGTACCCTTCACTTTCTAATCACTACTAGTTATTTGGATGGGAAGCATTATTTATCTTAGCTTTAACAATTCTGCTTAATTTGCATTGATCTTTTTGGATTTTCTTTTATCTTGGCATCCTGCTCTGTCTAGGTTTGCTGCTGTCGCTTTTGCAGTTTTGAGGCACAGTGCACTAACTGCCTGAGCAGCAGATACAGAGAAACCCAGAAAAATCATAATTACATACATAAAACTCAAGAAAATTTATAGCCAGTTTTAATGATTTCATATCATGTCTTTCATCATTATAGTATATATACATAATGCCTAAATTTAATTATTCTATGCAACTATCCTTTATCTGCATATATATAGATAGATACCTCTCCCCAACCGACAACGGGAATTTGTCACTCACACACAACCTCTCAATTTATCTATCCATCTCTCTGAACACACATTTATTAACTGGGTCGTCATGTTGCAAAATAGCTGAGATCTTACAGTGGTGATGGTGATAGTAGATATTCATTCATTAGAGAGTTATTCACTACTCAGTGGACAGTGGTGATGGTGATATGGCGTTTTCAGTTGCATCTTGCATGGGGAAAAAATAAATAAATATATATAATGAAATGAAAATTTGTCTTTCTTTTCCCCCCTGCAACATTTAAAGCAAGCAATAATTTGGATATGTTGAGACTGATCATATCTTTTTGATCAACTGCACACCGTGGGTGCCAAATTTTGTCATATATACATATAGGATTGGAAGAAAGAAATTTCTGAGATGTACAGGAACTAGTCGTCTTCAAAGTTCACATGAAATTGTTAATTAATTGAAGAGAGGGTTAATTAATATGTTTAGAATAAAAACTTTTTAAGAACTTAAATAAAATGCAGACTCAAATAGCTTTTCTCTAACATCAAACTAATATTTTGGGTATAAAGGTCCAAGATGTAATTTTCATCAAGCTGTACATTAATTGTTATAAACATGGTTCTTATAATGACCTGCTAATAAAATTTAGGGAGTTATTACATTACCCATGATTTTTTTTGGGTATATCAAATATTTATTGGTTGCTTTGGTTATATTTGGTGACTCCTAAACATTTATTATAAAAGCTAATAACCAATAAATCTTTGACAACTCTTACCAATAACCTAGACAAAAGCTTAGGTATAGTAGCAGTTCCCTAAAATTTAAGAATCTATGGTTTTATGTATCCAGCTCACTGCAGACTAGTTCTTCATTTTCCATTTATCTTTTTTTGGTAACAGAAACTTGCAGAATTATCTGAGTTTTGGGGGTCAATTATTATGTCATCCATTATGCTGCTAAACCAAGACAAAAATATCAAATCTTTGCGAAACTCCCCTTCTCGTTAAGTTCATCACTTTTCTACAATAGCTTGCAGACAGAAAGATAATGCTGGAGCCTAGGAAGCACCGATACTTCAAAATATCTGCCGTACTCGTGTCGGATGCGTACCCGTATCGGATACCCGTATTCGATATCAGATACTCCAAATACATTACCGAAGTCTATTTCTTATAATTTTTATTTTTTATTTTTGAATTATTGTGCCAATATAAATGAGATATCATAAGAATTTGATAAATTATAGTCTTCTATTGTGTTTGTAGTGACTAATGCTAAAAATAAAAAGTATTTTCTCTACTTTTCTCTCGTAATCATAGAATGAACCAACTATTTTCTTTATCTTTGATATATATGTTATGTTGGATCTTGCCGTACCCGTATCTTAATTTTTTAAGAAATGGTGTATCCTCGTGTCGTACCGGTATCGTATCCGATACCCGTACCCGTATCCGTGCATCATAGGCTGGAGCACATAACACAAATAGCCCTTGAACAACAGACAACAGTACGTCAAATTCATCATCATTTTCTGTTTCTGTAAACCAAAACCAAAAAACAGAAAATGAATATTTCCAATTAACCATCTTTGTCAAAAGACAAAGATGGTTTTTTTTTTATGCCCTATCATAATATCATCCTTGTATTTCTTAACTGTTCACGAGTGATTGTCTAACGAATATCTCTAGGTAATCCTTGGGTGCAGAAATGAATTTTCACCTTAGAGTGATTGTTGGTAGGTTTCTGGGGTTCGCAGGGTTTTAATCCACTTAGGGTTTCAAGCTTAAAAACTATATAAAGTAGGTTCAGCTTTTGACCAGTAACTGCAGTGTCCTTATGAACTTCTCAATTATTTCGGTGAAGATTCCTATTTTCTAGATATTACTTGGTTTTGAAGGAAAAAGCAGAAGGCTCGTACTCTTTCTCTCTCCGGCACATAACGTTTTAACGTTTCTTGTGCTTTTGAAAGCTTACTATTTGTATACACTGTTTAATTACCAATGAACACAGTTAATTTAAGTGAGAAATCTAGAAGAGAAGATTCATCAGTTTTTTCTTTTTAGAACTTTGGAAATAACAGGAATGAAGAGCTACGACGGTTCTTCTGCTTGTCATTTCACTAGACATATTCTCTTGAAACACCGGTGTGGTTTAAACCCATTTTCACCCCTTTCCTGTTGAAATCCATACTTGAAGAGTAAATCTTAATGTAATTCTCTGAGTGAGCAATAATTGCCTGTTAGGTTTTTTTTCTTGTTCGGCAGGCTATAAAGTACTCTAAATATCTATAAAGACCTATATATAATATAAGACAGCAATTTAATTAGGAAACGGTTAGAGACTAGTATGCCAAATTGTTCAAGTGAGCGGACCATATCCTATCTTCAAATTTTTTGTTGCTTTAGCCAATGGAGTTGTAATCAAGGTTCTGAAAACCGAGGCAGGTGATTGAGCAGTCGGTGATTCGAGTTGATGGTTCAACCGTAGTTGAACCGTGGTCGAACCGGAGTATAATTAAATATATTTATATATATATAAATATATATTATATACTAATTAAACAAATTAAAAATTATAAAAAACAACACAAATAATAAAAAATAGTTTACAGTTTATTTTTTGAGAGTCCAAAGTATTATGTAACTTGATATTATAACTTATTTTTGTTTAAAAAAATGTTAATTTCAGTTCAATGAGATATATAATCAATTATACATTCAGTTTATAAGCTTTTATACAATTTAAGTTTAAATATTTTATATAAAATTCTTTTTAGATTGACTTATATTCAATTTTTAGATCAAAATGACATTATTTGAATTAACAAAATTTATTAAAAAAAAAAAAAAAAAAAAAGAGGATCGGTTGGACCGGTTCGGGTCGACCGGTTCACCGGTTTTTGACCGGTTCACCGGTTTTTGACCGATTTTTGACCTGGCCGGTTTTTGGAGGTGGACCGGACCGGCGGGGTGACCGGTTCCCGGTCGAACCGGTCCGACCGGCCGGTCCGGTCCGGTTTTCAGACCACTGGTTGTAATTACTGGGCTGCAAGGCCAGCACAAGTTCATAGCCGTAAGTTAGTAGAACAATGTTTATGTATTCTTCTAGTGATTTATGACACATTGATTAATTAGCATATGCATCATTTCGGGAAGCATATGCATCTTATTGAAACAACATTGACAATTAGACGACTAATTAAATCTAATTGTCACAGAATGAAAGTCAAAGTCCAACTTGTGCCGTGCAAATCTCACTGCCATCTGCCTGTGGTCCCTCTTTCTAATTTGAGTGGATGCTTTTAAGAACCTAAGTTGGTCCCTCCTCTATAGCGCAGCTAGCTATCTATCATCTAATCCAACAGATCAGACTCCAATAGCATGCACCACAACTTTTGAAAGCTGAGTGATTATGACTTATCTAGTTAAATTTCTTCCACAACATCCTACTTCAGTCTGTTAGCTTTCTGTGATTAACTGGGCATAAAGAACATTGGATATATGCGTACTTCTAAAACTATATATATTCTTAGGCTTCACTCTTATGCTCTTGCTATTATATAATTAGCTAGAAACGCAACGCGCTAATTCTCTATCAATGCTATGGGGAATTTTCCTTCTTTTTTTAAGTACAGTGGGGAATTTCCTGATAAAGATATCTGTTGTTGCTAAAAAAGAGTAAACCCTCGTTTGTTTTTTTTTGTTCTTTTCATGTTATAATAAATAGATTAAAGGTCTCCCCCCCCCCCCTCTTTTATTTTTGTCTTTGTCCGTTTGGGCCGGCAGTCCTTAGTCCAATATTGAAGCTTACTGTAATTATATTTGTAACAGTTAATCATTAAGTTAAGCCAGTGATTGTTCAGCATGTGGTATGAACAAATCGAGAAAGTTAGTTCTACAATTTGTTTGACGTGTCTCTTCAAGGATGCCACATGGTCACAAGTGAACCATTTTCTTTTTTTTTTGTTGACATTTACATGCGACATGATGCTGTAAAATTCCTACACATTTCTTTACCATAGTTCTCAATTCTATAGTAAATTATTCCTTTGCAGGACTAGGTTGAAGTCTAAACTTGAGGTCATCTGCACAACTAGCATTGAAGAGCAGATTTTGGAAAGACTTTTAGGGTGTTTCTACTTCTGCTGCTTCCTCCTCCTCCTCTCCATTTATTCTCTTTCCTGGCTATGGTGAAAAGCATAGAACAGAATTGGCAGAGATAGCACCCGGGATTTTCTCTCACGTAAGTTGGTCTTGTGATCTCACTACTAACATAAACCTTATGCTCATGCTTCTAACGTTTTCAGTGAAATCCTAATTATATGCACGATTTCTGACCAAGCCGTGCTTCTGGCTTCCATTTGGTTTCATAACGTACTGTCAATTGGGTGAACAGAATTAATTGTCTTTGCCCGAAGTTTGGAGCAACATAACTTCAGTTCTCGTATGGAATTGGGAAAACTGATAATTTCAGTAAAGAACTTCCACTACTATTTCTTTCTGACCCTTACTTTTGGCTCTCTAATTTATGATTATGTTCCTTGTATTTACAGACAACTGAAAATGGGAATGATTCTTAGTCTAGTGTGCAACAATTTTAGTGTAATTTTGTTGTAAATATTTTAAATGAAAGGTATAATAATAACACAAAAAGGTTTCTGAGATACCAGCAGATATAACTTTTTCATTGTTTATCAGTGGGTTGCTTGCAGCGCGATATTGAGGAGAAAAAATTTCCATTAGATGATATCAAGAAGACGATGATGATTGAAAATTCAAGAAAAGGTTATCAAGCCAAGGAGGAGGGTGATACCATTAATATTGAGAAGTTCTCCAAGGCACCCTCTACTTCAAGACAATGGACAGCTTTCAGAAATCCAAGAATTGTGCGAGTCTCACGTTCTTTGGGAGGAAAAGATAGGCATAGCAAGGTTTGCACCATTAGGGGGCTGAGAGACCGGCGGATTAGGCTCTCAGTACCCACAGCAATTCAGTTATACCATCTTCAAGATAGGCTTGGGCTTAGCCAACCTAGCAAGGTGATAGATTGGTTGCTTGAAGCCACCAAACTTGATATTGATAAGCTCCCACCACTTCAAATTCCTCAGGGTTTTGCTCAATTTCATCAACAAAACTTTCTGCCTCATCATGACTCAAGTGCCTCTCAGTTTTCTCTTGGAGGCTTCTATGATGCTAATTCCACATTTATAAAGGATGGGGGAAATCAAAATCTCATGGCAAAGTCAAGGTATTGGGACATGGATTCAGTATCGAGACTAAAAGGTAAGGAAGCTGAAAGAGGGTCCATCTCCGAAAAAGGCAAGTGGATCAAAACAAATGAACAAGAAAATCAAGATGGAATTGGTGATTATAACAGACAGGATTCAGCTCAGAAGCATTTCCCCATTGGGTCTCACTCTCCATTACGTGGTTTGCTAAACAATGCAATGACATATAACTCCTACCACTCGGAGCCTTCAAGTCTATCTTTATCCCAATTTGGAAGCCATGGATTATTTCCTTCCCAGGTAGATCCCCACCCAAGCAGTGGCAATGGTGTGCAATTTCCATCTTCTTTGCCGGTAGTGGTACCATCAGGTTCCCAATTACTTTTCTGTCCATCTTCTGCTACACCATCACTTTTTACTTCTTATGCTCCATTTATGGCCACCTCAGTGGAAAGTGATCCAAGGCAATTCAACTATACTCAGTTATTGAGCTCAAGTTCTCAAGTATTGCCTCATCCTCTCATTCCATCTCTTCATTCAATCAATTCACCTCTCAGACGCCTTCCAACACCATTTAGTTCCAAGCTTCCTGATTCAGATAACAACAATCGTAGCCAACCAGATGATAAGGGTAGTACTCGTTCTTGAAGCTCCTCATTCCTTCCCGGCGATGTTACAATATTGTTGATTGTATGCCTCATCATGCAAAGGATGTGAACAACGCTTAATGGGTGCTTCATAGCAATTGATCAAGACGCTAAAGCACAAAACCTGCATTTATATTTTTTACACTCTCAGCCGTGAAGGTGAATGCGTTTACCTTTGTAAGTATGGCAATGCTATACTATACATATGGAATATTTGTGTTTGAATCCTTGTGGTTTTAGCTATACGTACCTTGTTGACAAACTATTATGGGTACAATTTAGAATAAGAGTCTAAAATAGTGTTCATTTGCTTATATGCATATATATAATCAATTTAATTGTATGTGAAAATAAGCATATTGTTCTTTTTAGTTGGCATGATACTATATTTCACAGCCTCCATTAAGCTAGAATTTCATTGCGATGACTGTAAACAGCTGGCAGTGATCAATGCACATAGTGTAGCTTTAAAGGATTATCATAAAAATAGCCCAAGACAGATGTACATATAATATAGCTTATGTATGATGAACTTATCTTGTTGCTTCTGTTTAGTAAGTACTCGATCTCCTATGTACTTACGAATCCTCATTCCACAATTGAGAGCTTAATGGCTAACAGAAGCGGCTCTTATAATCAGAATTAATTTTCCAAATGACTCAAGTGTCTGATTGAGCTTCTTCTTATTCTATTTATTATTTAATAATTTTTAAACTTTTTGCTAACATATATGTTGCTTTGCACATGATTTTACCAAGGAAACGTCTAAATGACACGGGAAATCAATCCCGAGATGCTCCCGGCACACGTACATATATATATATATATATGCACATTTATCTAAGAGTCCAATTAAGCAGTTTGACTGGGCATTACTTAAGCTTTGCTAGAATTAAGTGTTACTGCAAACTCAGATTGTCACATTCTCGTTAATATAAGTGTTAAGCTTGACATCAAGGAAACGTATGATATCTGAATGAAGAGGCTGATAAGCAAGTAAAGTTATGTTAATGTATGTATGTTTGTTAATTTTGCACATTTTAATCAGCTGCTTTATATAGAGAAAAGCAATGCGAATTGTTTTCTTTTGTTGGTCAAGTACTGTGATTACTGACACTGCTAATTTCTAGAGCTAACATCAAGTAAGAACTTTGCTTTCTGAAGGCAATACCTTGGAAACATTCTGCAGATCGAGAATGACAAGTTTAACTTCCCACATATGCATGTATGTTATGGTTTTGTCTTGCAACTGTGCGATGGTTGGTTTGCTGTTTTGTCATAAATCTATTCTAGGTCCGGGTCCGGGATGCATGGTTCTTTTGTTTACTGCCTAAATGCCACTACATGGTAGAACTAAAAAGGTTAACTAATCTGAGCCTTGTTTGGAGGTACGGTATTAAACATTAATAGAAGGTTTCATGTAGTATATAACTGGCTAGCATGATAATTAACATGCAATCAGGAAAGATGCATTATGAATTGTTGCCTTAATTTATGGAGAATGCCTTGTGCGTTAAGATGTATAATATATAGTGAAGTGTTTTTTTTGGCCATTTATAGTCAAAAGCTAGTAATTCAACCTAAATTAATGAATTTTCTGAAATCATATAACACGTCCTAGTGAGGTTTTAAATTAAAGTACTTACTAAATGTTCAACTAAAACAAAGGTGGTGCAGTGTGCCAGACTTCTACCATTACGGAGTTTGGGGTGGATCAAATGTAAGTTGTTTTACCCTTATAAACAAAAAAAGATTATTTTCACGACTAGAACCAGTGTCTACCAAGTCTTCACAAGGCAATAACCTCACTGTTTCGTACTACATGTTCAACTATTTATCACGGGAAAAAATTGTAATACTGATAATGTATGATGAAATTAGGTGCAAACTTAATTCAGAAACAACTTTTGGAGCCCTTGTTAAATAACTTCATGGAGAACCTCTCTCTCATGCATGCAGCTAGCAATGCATGCCTCAACTGCATGCGGCCCTGACACATACCTGGTAGAGAGTTAAAGACAATGAACAAAGGCGCTACTCTTGTAATGCCTAAACCCAACCCCCGGCCCTATATTAGCAGAAAAATAACTATTATAACTCATAAAATTTTTAAAAAGAAAAAGCTGTGTAATTGCTAAATTCCAAAGATCTCTCTATATGTGTGTATGCGCGCGGGAAATATATAGAGAGTAGACAATAAGTCTCATCTATCTTCATCTTTGTACCCTATTTGACAGCATATTGATGAAGGCATGGAACTGATGGAAGTATCCATCCACACAAAGTGAAAAAGTGAGAAAATGTTTTCGAATCTGCAGTTCTTCTGACCATGAAAAGGAAGCAACATAAAATCACAAGCAGAGGCTGAATTTGAAAGCAGTCTCTGTTGCCTGTAGACAATAATATATCACAGGATCCAACACAAATTAAAGGAGACCCAGTTGTTGCTGCAAGTTAGGTTTTTAAAGGGCCCTTTAAAGGTGGCATCAAAGAAAACGACCAAATATTTTATTTGCCAGTGGTCCAGATTCTATGGTCTTAAAACTAAGGGGTAAAAACAAAGAAAACAATTAAGACGAGACAGTTACATTTATAGAATGATTTTATTTTATTACAGTAGTTAGCAGTGGCGTTTGGTTTGCTACACTACCTCGACTTAATTCATAAATAAGCTAGCTCAGCTTGCAGTTACTGCACCCTCGTACTGAAAGAAATCAGAATTATATATAACTTACAAAGCAATAGGGTATATATATAACTTACACAACATGGATAAGGAATTTGAATAGTTTTCAAGAAGTTTATAAGTCTAAATCTCCGCGTCAGTGACGGAGGATCATTAGGGTTGCTGCTCCCTCAACAAATATTTTAAAAGCATATGGGGATGACATGGAATCCACCACTGCTCACTGCTCCAAACTTGGTCAGCTTCTTTGTTTTGATGTTAATAATGTTAGGGCGTGGTATCTCATTAGATAGATACTATCATTTTGTCTAGTTCTATACTTATTTCATAGGATTGAACGAAGCTAGCTTGGAGATTAGGCCAAAGCTAAAAACTTTAAGAAATGATCCCCTACTTTTAGACTAATAGTTTCTTTTATGGTGATAATAAATAACATTAAATTAACAACTTCTCAATGGTACCTAGTTTATTGTTGTCAAAAGAAGAATAAAGATTTTCCATTTTCTAAATCAATGTACTTAATTAGTTACATACTACACTTTGAAGGGTTATTAAAACCAAAGAGATAAGATATGTTTTCATAACTTTTAAATTTGAGTATTGTTAAATGTCTAAAATTGGAAAAATTTTTAAGTACTTTCATAGTATTACACCACTCTAATAGAAACATAACACATGATACTATATAATCATACATGACGTTGGATTGAATTTAAAATATTATATAATAAAATTTAAATTAAATCTAATGATTAAAAAATTGTTGAGAATAATATTTTCAAAATACCTAAAAATTTATCCTTAAATTGACATTGCCTTCCTTTTTAACTGTTATTAATTTTTTTTATTTTAACTTTTCCATCCAGATCTCGTCATAAAACTTTCAGTCAAGTTTCGTCACTGCTCCATGTTGTAGTTGTACAAAAAAAAAATTATACATAACTTATTATGTTATGTGGAAGTCGTTTTAAACTGTTGGCTCATGGCTCACAACCATTATTTGTGTTAACGTGGTGAAGTGAGAGATAGTGGATGTGATAATGCAACGGGTGGTTACTACAATATATCTATACATATTTATCTTTTTATCTATGTAAACTCTTTTTTTTCTTATATATATCAAATCCCTCATTACTAACACAATCCTATTTAAAAGTTTAAACTACTAATCCATATCAACAGTAGCATGATTTTAAAATATTATTAAAATCTCTTTGAAAATGACATTGCTAACTTACATTTCAGCATTGACAAGTATTTATACAACACATAGAGTAGGAGCTGAAATAAGCCAAAGCTGTTTTATTTTATTTTATTTTTTTGAAAAAAATTATACAAAACTACAAATAGTATAGAATGGCTGTCCTCTTATAGGACTTTTTTTCCTTTTGCAAAACTTTTTTCTTAATACACAATACATTGTCCATGTATTCTAATAAGTAATAAACCAAAAGAAGATAGAACAGATAAAAATTAATCACTGGGCGCTTTTGTAGGTGAGGAAGTTACATGCGCTTTGTAGGCGTGCAGAAGAGTACGCCTTTGCCCTACAAAGAAAATTTATAGACCTTGTGGTCCAATATATCTTTTATGCTGTGCATTAGAGGAGGGACCGCTTTTGATGGCTCCTCTTCTTCCTTTTTTTTCCCACAAAGAAAGAAAGAAAAATGTAAAGAACCCTTTACATAGCAACGGAGGATAATTAATTAGGTTTAATATTTTTTCGGAGTTCAAAGTTCTAACTTCAAAACGAACCACAGAGAAATTAGGGATAAAAATTTATTATACATAGACAATCAATCAACCAGGGAAAAAATGGTTTTATCACATGGAAGATGATTTATTTATTTTTTCTAATCCCACCCCCCCCCCCTTTTTTTCTTTTTGAGAAGAATGGGAGCCTTCAAGGAGTTATCTGTAGCCCAATCTACTTCTGGGGCCTACAAGGAGCCCAATCCCTTAACTGTACTCTTTGTTTTGTTGGGTCGTTGTGGGTTGTACTGTGACATCTTTGTTTGGTTTTGTTTTAAAACGACAAATTCGACTAATCGTAAAAAGCAATAGCCCCCGGCGAGGATCGAACTCGCGACCTTTCGCTTACGAAGCGAACGCACTACCACTATGCTACGGAGGCAGGCTGTACAATTGTTGCTTTTAAATTATATTTATAGGTTTCTGTTGTTCCTTTACATCAGTCAACTACGCATGTCTGAAGTCTGACATGATCTGAAATTTAACTTCGGGTAAATTTAAGAAACTGAAATTATCTTACTATACTTTCTCTAGTATCTATTTTTATCTCTTTTTTTTATAATTAATTTTATATTTGTCCATTAGCCCTTTCAACTCCAGAAATTCACAAAGTTCTCGTATGAGTTCCTTTGACTTTTCTTTAGTTAGTATTTGTAATTTGGATTAGTTCAGTTTAAAGAAAAAAAATATAAAATAAACTATTAAGTTTTTTCTTTTTATAATGAGAATCAATTGATTTAATTTTAATTAGAGAATCAAATCAAATAAAACTAATCCTAATTAATTTGGTTTAGTTCGATTTAATCAATTTTTTTGTCAAGCACTTTTTTGGTAAAAAAATTCTTGTTCAACTTCATTTTTTTTTTCATGGTCTAATTGACAATAAATTAGATTAAAAATCTCTTTAATCACGAAGTATGATTTAGTTAACAAACTGAGTTTCATATAAACGAACTTTACATGTAATGTAGAGTTCAAATCTCACTTGAAACATTTTGTAGTGTGGGCAAAACTAATATCCAAACAAAGATTAAGCCTACATTTAAAAAATATAAAGATATTTTATAGCCTTACTAAAAAAAAAGTTTAAAAACCTTAGTAGAAACATCATAAAAAAAATATAAATAATAAACTGGTGTAACAATTTTCATAAACAACAAAAAATTAAAATCTATTTATTTAAAGTATATAATATATATATATATATATAATTATATGAGTTCAATTTAATTTTATAATTAAAAACGAAAACCAAATTAAATTGATGAATTTTTATTATAAAAATATATAATTATTTTATTTTTAATATTTTAATTCAATTTATTCGGTTTAAATTGATTTAATTAAGTTATAAACACTCGTACCTTTTGCTAGAATAATGTGCAATGGAGATACTTCGCTACACATTTTCTTATGCCTTTTGAGTTTTGATTGATGACCGCCGGTGAAGGCGACGAGTGCAGTTAGGAGTACAATTTTCATTTCCATGGTTTGAGATTTGATTTACCAATGATTTTCGACGAGAATGTACGAGATTTTAATTGAAAAAGAAGATGGACATTAGACCCTTTTATTGGTCTACAACTGAAATCTTTTTTTTTTTTTTTGACTAATCTAGAACTGAATTCTTAAGAGGCAAACTTTTTTTTGTTAGTAATCTTTCTTCTATTTTGTATTTAATAAACACCTCTCTATTATGAAAATTTGCACTAATCTCGTATATATTTATTGAAAGCATTTGTTAACAAGTGCTATAAAGATATTGGTTAAATAATTAAAATATAAAATATAAATATAAAAATAAAATAGTTAATATCTTAAAAAAAGTATTTAATAATTTTTTATTAAGTAATTTAAAAAAATTATTAAATTCTTATTAAAGAGTGCCCTAAAAGCACCGATTAACAAAACCTTTAAAAATAATGTTACAACTAATTTCAAAATGGTACCAGGCTTAACATATGCATTTAGTGTAATTGAATTAAACGTGATTAGATTACAAAAAAATTGTGAAGTAATGACTCAATTAATAAATTTATTACATTTGATGGTATTTTGAAGTTAGTTATAAATTATAATGATTTTTATGAATGCAAGGGAGATCTATGTAAGCTTTCATAATAAAAATAATGTGTGTGTAATAAACTTAAATACAGATGAGAGGAAAGCAATTTACTTTTTTCCAATGCGTTGACATAAAATCAGTTGTGCAATGAGTGACCACGTCCATTATGGCCAAAGAAAAAAAATAACCACCTCCATTCGCCTACCTCTTTCCTACAAGTGTGGTATAATTAATGATACGGCTTAGGCTGGGGGAACTCCATTATATATCATTTCCCATTTGTTTTCTCCAGTTTCATTGAGGCGGGCAACTTGTAACACATTCATGGCATGAAATTTGGTTGCGTTACAGGAAGCCAATAATTCAACATCTTAAGCAAAACACAAAGAAGGTGGGGGGGCGGGGGTGCCATGGGTGACATACAGAGAGATGTTCCACAACGAATTTTGAGAATATGTATGCTGTAAATCCATGGTAAGTTACTTTCTTCACAACTTAGCAAAACTAATCAAAGCTCTAATCTGCAAACTTTTATGCCTTGACACAAAAAAATTATATGTAAATGACAAGAAAATGATAGATTTAATATTAGAGAAAAAGGAGGAATGGATTGGACTATTTTCCAAATAGCTTCCTGTGCCTACCTGACTTGACTCGCAAACCAGCTGATTCACCGATCACAATCTCATCAACTAACTCCTTAAATATCAGTCTCTCAACATCCAACACAACCCCAGGTAATTCACCATGGAAATCTGTCCAACTTTCTGAGCGATGCATCATATCTTCCCATAGCATACTCTTCAGACCATCCCCTTCATCTTCTAAACTGCATTCTGACTTCTTGGCTTGAATTTTTTCTATTTCAAAGCATAGTTCTTTAAGAAGCTTTTGTGCACTGAGGGTTTTCTTTGTGAGTCCATTAGGCTTCAACCATGGCTCAGGAGAAGAGCCTAATTTTGCACCAAGAATCTCATTCACAGCATCAAATATGAGTCTCCTGTGAAATTTCTCTGTATTTAGCTTCATGTAAGCAACTTTTCCAGGGCTGCTTTCTTCTTTCGAAAGCAAACTACTTGCCTTGGTCTGCTCCAACACAAGGAATAACTCAGGGTTAATAGGATAACCCGATGAGTGAAGTTGAAATGTCAGCAATTCAGAACTCAGATCTCTGAGTAGGAGACCTGAAGCTAACAGTATTTCAGAGATGTATCTGTGGTCTGGATTTCTATTTTCACAAAGGGAAGCGATGTAATCGATTCTAGCTTCGTCATGACTAGAGTTTAGCCGTCTAAGCTTCTGAACAAGATGATCTATGCTCTGCAATTTCTTGCGATTGATCTCTCCATATCCTGTGCTGTTAAATGTAAGGCTGTCCGCAAGGTTCCACTGGTCTTTATTCTCATTTTCTTTAGATTTTTTAGTATCACCAGCTGCAGCATTTAAGCTTATAATGAGATAGGGTACAAGAAAAAACTTCACATCATTTTAGATTATCATGTGTCAAATACATTTAAATTTCTTTCTTTTATCGATACTTGAGGCTACATTTTCAGGAAATACAGATTACACAAGGAAGAATGTACAAAGCTTAAGGTGGCGGCTTAATGTTATGCCCATCACAATTTCAATTATTATGTCTAATGCATAAAGCACGAGTCTTTTCCTAGCTATCACCACCATTGCCTTCGGCAAATTCTTGACATGCATACAATTTGAACGTCACTTAAAGCAGGTTACAAACCGGAAAATTCAGTGGCCAAATGGAACATAATAAATCAGCATCATATCTAAGTTACAAATATGACATTTAATTTGATGTATCGGTGCAATATAAGTATGATCAACTGATATTCTCCAATTGTTGTCAGTCCCCCATAATCATAAAGAAGGATTTTCAATCTTTTACATGAGGAAACATATTAAAAAGAAAAGGATTAATAGTGCTTTAATATATAAAATTGTAATCAATCTTGATGCTGAACTGGCTGTCCAAACAAGAATTAGTCCTACAATTTTATTTTTTTTTGGTTCTAGGGAGGCCCTATTGGGGAATGGAAAATGGAGATGTGAGGGATTGAACCCCCACCACATAACCACAGCCCCCAGTAAAGACTAGGGGAGATACTAGTTGAGCTATTCTCAACTGGTGAATTAGTCCAACAATTTTATTGGACTCTAGGAAGTATGGAAATCAAAGATAATCTGGATCTTAATTTGTTATCCTTATTTGGAAGACAGGACTATACCTTTGGGAGCATTGGATATAAGCTTTACTGGGGATGGCGCATCATCTCTGTATACTGAGCCATCAAGAACTGATACAGGGCTTGGATGATCTGGGGCATCTGTTGCTAGTTCTGCAATGGACTCATCCTCATCCAATCTCAGAGTTGATTTCTGGAAGATTAAGCAAAATATACATGTCAACTAATAATTGGAATATGTTACTACTAAAATTTTAAATTTTCTCGTACAGTTCTAATCAGAAAGCTCGAATTGAAAGAGATTATCATGGCTCTTACCTTCTGCATTGATCCTGAAACCAACTGCTCAGTAGCCTTCATGGATGGGCTTTGGCTATCATTAATTTCAGCAGATTGCAAACTGCTGGTGACATCCATATCCATCTTCGAGTCGACAGTGATACTGTCTGATTGCAGAGATATTTCATCCCCTAGGCAACTTAAACTTCTTGATTCGTTGCTTATATCACTCAGTTGGTCATCACTGTGCTGTGAATTACGGACTTTAGGTCTCAGTTTTCGACCCGGTGAACCTGATTCTGTTGCCTGCTTACCGGTATGCCTTCTGGGTTTATTTGAATCTGATGGTGGTGTAGGCAGACGAGATCGCTTCTCCAACTCTAACTTCTTCTGTTGTAGTCTTGGGCTCACAGATCCTGATTGCTTTACTGAACTGTGGCTACTTTCTTTCGGAAATTGTTGAGACCTTGGTTGAGATTGTACTGATTTTATAGTCTTGCTACTACTTGCTTTCTTGTCACTGGAGCTGCTAGAAGCATCTCTGCGACTCTTTTTATGAGACTGATCTTTTGCTATTCGAGCAGAAGCTGTACCCTTTTTATTATCTACATATACTGCACCACTCTGGAGTTTATGGGAATCAGAAAGGCCGCCAATTGGAATGACTGAAGAGGCAGAACTTCCAGTTTTCTCAACAAGTTTTGCTGGTTTCATGATCACAATTGGGGATTCAAAAGCCCTTGCTGAGTCAGATCCCCTGATTGTAGAAGATAGAAGATTGTTTCCCTGAGGATTTTGTTGCCTTACTGACCTAGAATTCTGAATTAGACTCATAGGTTTTGGTTCATAGTCTCTTTGATTTCCAACAACATTTGAGGCTTGTTCTTCTTTTCTGGTCTCTAACAGCCCCTTTACTTGCATTGCTTCCAGTATCTGTTTGAGTGCTCTGAGATCTCTTCCAGATTGTTTAAATTCAAGATCCCTCAGTCTCTTCTCAATCTCACTATAAACTGAAGGAAATGCATCTGGTGTTCTTGCTGCAGCTTTTATGGCCCTGGAACTTGGTTTCTGAGAGCTTCGGTTTCCATCCTGCTGCTTCCATGGAGCTGGTTCAATGGGAAACCTTGAACTTGAGATGGGTTTCACAACCAAATCAGGATTCTGCTGCCGTGGGGAAGTCGGGCCTTTCAGTAAGCTTTTTGGGTAATTAGAGACTTGGAGTGGCCCGGTGAGTCCATTTTTTGATGATCTTGAAAACTGACTATTACCTTGAGTTGAGCTAGTTTTAGACAAACTTGACTGAGTATCAATGGACAAATAGGACTCCGGCAATGCTTCCATGCCCATTAATTTTGCTACAACACTAGGTGGCCGGCTCTGGGTTTCTGAAGACTGTTGTAGACAAGAGACATTGTCATATGAGGTGGAGGTACCACTATTGAAATTTCTTGAGAGGTGACTGGGTTTAGAATCAGAGCTGTAAGTGCGCCATGAACCTTCCCTACTGTCCAGTGAAAGTCTAGGAAGTTCTCTTAGCTTTGGTGGGCATTTGATGGTATCTCGTGATTCAAAAGATAAACAACTTATTTCTCTTCCATCATAAGAAAACCGAGGAGCATCCCTTGAGATGGAATGCCAGTGTCCATCTTTTACTTCATATGATAATCTTGGAAGTTCTCTAGTTTCACCATAATACCAAGGTGCTTCTCTAAGTTTAGCAAGGACTGGGGGAGACGCCTTTAGATCAATAGGCACACTTTGTTTTCCATCTATTCCAACTCTATCAGATCCATCAACAGATTTGGACGGCTGAAGAGGTCTTGGGGAATCCCTGTGCTTCATAGCACGAATAGCAGCTTCCTCTTTGGCTGTAGTCTTCACTGACAGTCCTCTGGCCTCCCTATACATGGAATCCTTCACCACATCTCTCAGGTCAAGGGAGTGACGCCCTAAATGGGGAGCGGTAGTTGTTTGGTTCATAACTGGGTCCCTCAAAGGAGTTTCAGGAAAAATAATCCGGTCAAAGGGAGCATCTGCTTGAGCTTTACAGTCCAGAGAGGACATTGATGATGAACAAGAAGAAGAGAAAGAGGCTCTTGATGATTCTGTTGAAATTCTTTGTTTTTCACTCACACCCTTGTTTAAGCTCATATCCTGCAATAAATTCACTAAGTTGCATAAGCTCAGTTTCATTCAAATGCTTGCAGTTTTGTTTCAGAAAGCATGGTAGTTACAAGACAGATACATGCCCAGAACAAGAAGAAAACAGAATTCAGAATTAGAAAGTCTCTGAATTTGGAATTTTTCAGAAGAAATAAACAGAATACAGATGATTGTGCAGAACTTAAGGGGATGGACAAATCCTGAAAACGATTCTGAGGAAGATAATAAACAATTCTCAGCCCTTTACATTTGACTCCAGTAGATGGTAGTCAAATTGACTCATAACTCATGGATAATATATCATTGGATCAGCATATGCGTACTTGATATGATAACAAAACTTCCATGCCTCAAATTAAAGCCTTATTCAAGAAATTTTGAACTGCAAGACAGTAGATAATTTGTCAAACGGGAAAAAGAAGCTCCTTACAGCAGCTGTTTGTCGATGGTGTATGCTATTAGAATCTCTTTCCAGGCTGTCATGATTGAAGTGGGAGTTACCTATAATGAGAGCAGAAGCATTAGATGTGAATACTCGAATGAAATAGAAACATATGAGCAAGAACCAACACTTGATGGTGCAAAAGTCATGAGCTGACCATTTCATGGAGTTCACCATCTACTACATACAAAAGACTCAAAATGAACTTAAAGAAACAAAGAATCTTTGTCAAATAAATGATCATAAGCATCTTATACTGATTGAACGCGTAGCAAATTCAAAGTACCAGCAGGTACTAACAAATGAAAAATTACAATCCGCCCTCCCCCCTTTCCAAACATGTGAAGAAGAAAGTTGAAAAAGGAAGGAAATAGACAAAAGGCCTTGAAACCTAAGCCATATACAAGTAGGATGCTAACCTTTTTTTTTTCTTTTTTTGAAAAACAACTATGAATTAGCAAATGCAACTAACACTAATCTGAATTTACAAACATTGAACATGTGCCTACTTAGAGGATTACCAGGAGGAAGCCTCTTCTGGCTAATGCGGCGAGCAGTAATAATATGGTGACGATCAAAGAGTTGGAAAATCCCAGTCATGCATCCTATCTGCTTCTGTAAATCTGGGTTGTCATCTGCTAAAGAATGCAGGAGCTTTGCCGCCATATCCACTTCTTCTCCTCCAATTAAACTCAACTCCTCAACTACCACAATCAATTACTCCCTCTTCATAAAAGCTCTATAATTTATTATTCTCAAATCTACTTACGCAACACTGCAACTTGCAAACCCCTTCTGGGAAAGGATTCTGATTCTAATAATACAACATAAAATCCGGAATTTCAGAGAGCTCACAAGGGTTCTTACCATCCGAAAATAAAATCCATTGTGCTTAAAGATAAGTAAATGAACCTCCCTTTCTCTTCCTTCCCACTCAAAATTTTAGTCCAGGCCACAATTCATGTTGTCCTAACCCTGATAACTTGAATACAATGGAGCAGGTTTCCACATTTCTGTAGTTCCATATGCAGCATCCAGAAAGAGGTTTCCCCAGCTGCAGATAAACAATTTCTTGCTAAATTACAGGGCCCCTGCAAATCTTTCATATAAAATACCCTCCAGCTGATTTCATCAAATATTATAGAATTGGCTTCTTACAAATATGAAAGAAAACAACTTTTGCCGACTGAACTGCAATCCCAAAATTTTCCAATTATGACTAATATTCCCTTTTTCGGTATTGGGTTTCACAAAACAAACCAGACATTACCTTGTATGATGATAACCCAAAAAATGCCAAATGAAAGGAAGGGGACCAATACTCCTTACAATATGCACAAAATATGCAGAGGAACCACCTAAATGAAACTAATACCAATGCAGACTGCAAATGAATCTCTGCAGATCCAAGAAGAATTGTCTTAGTGTTCTCCTTAGAGAACAAATGGAAAGACAGCCAGAAGAGATTGGGAGATTTTTTATATCATCAAAATGTGCAACCAATCTGGTCAGAGCTGGCACAAAATTTCCTTCTTCTTTTTTTATATATTTTTTTTTTCTGGGGAAGACAGACAAAGAGGGTGAGTGAGAAATGTTTTTGTGGGTTAGATGTACTCTAGGCTCTATCTCACAAATCCATGTGGGACGAGGATGTGTGGGTCTGGAGCTGTCTGTACGTGCATGTGATATTGTCAGAATAGAGAGGGAGAGGGTACTACTACTAGGGCCTAGGTCTCTACTCTAGGATGTGTTATGTGTAAGTGGAGGAGGGTGAGTTGATTTAACTCATTTAAGTATTGGAAAGATAGCCAATGGGCTGGCACCTGGTCGACCTTTTTGGTCACGATAACTATATGATTTCACTTCGAATTCGGAAGTTCTTTGATGATTAGTGAATCTAGTTCAAATTAGTGGTTTATCTTACTTAGAAATATGAGAACTTCCTTTCATTCTAAATTTCTTTTGTTAAAAAAAATTGTTAAGTATTTATTTATTATTAATTTTATAATAAATATTTAAAATTTTATTAAATTAAATAATAATTAATAAATACTTTAAATACTAAATATCCATTTCCAAAAAATATGTACCAGAATAATCCAAAAAAAAAAAAGTACTGGAAAGGTTGAAACTTGAAAGTGATGCATTCCTCTTACTAGCTGCAAAGTCCAAGCGCCCCTTTTCAAACAGTTGTCAGGTACTGAATCACTATTTTGCCCTTCATCCTTCAATCCTCTTCGCTCCACGGCCTCCAATACAAAAAATGTTATGTTGAGATTGAGAGTGTATAATTTAAATATATTTTTTATAAATTTTTTTTAGAGTAATATAATAATATTAGGTGTATAAAAGTTAAATAAATAAAATTTAATTCTTTTTGTATTGTTCATTCTTTTTCTAAATTTGTACAGTATCAAATTAATATTTTTTTACATAAATATACACATGACTTTATACAGTTTATATGTCTCTCTTGTATTTTTAGAAAGTTTAATTTATTATTCGGTAGTTTTAAATAATATAAAAATTATGTGAATAGAAAGGGATTCTTAAGTTATGTTAAAATGTTAGATACATGTTCCAGAAGACAAATCTGAAGGCAAGAATGCGAGCCTTGTTTAAACAAGTGACAAAGAGTCTGAGCATCGCTACTTATAGTGTTTTTATTAAATTATTGAGACAATATTTTTTTTTGGCATGAAGTATATATTATTATAAATTTAATCATGGTTATTTTGTTAAATATGGTTTTGTCTCTTTATATATATATATAAAGGATTTAGTTTTAGTCTATTCATCTAATTAATTTTTATTTGAAATTTCATTATCAAATTTAAATTCAAACACAGTGACAACTTTTTGCATCAATAATAAAATACTCCCCCACTTACAGAGAGGGTTGCTTAGAAAGAGTCCAAAAAATTTCCATTCCTTAATCTAATACACGGTTTAGTATGTATTTCTTTTAGCTTTAGAAATTTTAAAATTATGATTTGAGTAAATACATCAAGTAATAAACTTTTATCTAAATTATAATTTAAAAGTTTTAAACATGTTATTAGTTTAGTATATCTTGACCAACTGAAAATAGTACTCGAGGAGGAAACATCATTGGGAGCATGTGTTAATTGCCAAAAACTAAAAAAGAGGAAAGAAATCCATTCAAACTGGAAGATAATGCAATTTATGTATGAACAGAAGATACACACATATATATGAATCGAAATACTGATGAAGCATGACTCACCTCAAAATGATTTATTTGACAAACATTCGCATTCACTCTATTTTATATGTAGTTGAAAAACTTCTGTTTATTAATATTTTGACGGGATTTTAGATTGTTTAATTAACGAAATTCTCTTAGCTTACAGTCATTCCACACGATGATGCTATTCCCCCCCCCCCTTGTATTTCTGTACTTTCCTAATCCCGCATGATGGATCAGACCAATAAAATTATTGTGCCATTGATGTTTTAATTAATAATTAATACACATCACCATACATGGAGGCCATTACTCCCAAGCAAGTCCTAAAGCACCTTCAGCGAACACCTAGTATTTAATTTCACAATGACGTTGATACTAGCCCATGTGATCAAGTCGATGATGCATATACATATTATACTAGAGTTGTTATGGTAATCAATATAGGTAGGATGTTTAAAGAGAGCTATTAAGTATTTAGTCGCTATTAGTTATTAAATATTTAAAAGTTTATTAAATATAACTTATAGTAAATAAATATTCAACAATTCACTTTAAATATTAGTACTAAAACAAAGTATACTAAAGTAATCCTCCATATTATATATTGACATGCATATATATATATATATATATATATATATATATATATATATATTTTTGATCAATTATGAATCTAAAATATTCTTTTAGTCATCTAATCAGGTTATTTTATCTTACTCTTAAAGGGTTTCTATACCCTCAACTAAAAATATTATATATATATATATATTAAAATAACATAATAAATAATATTTTAAAAATAAATAATATTTTTTAATTATAAAATCACTCACGAGTAGAAAAACCCGTTAGGGGTTGGATAGAATCATCTCATTTAATCATGTATTACTAAATCAATAAATAAGTTTGACTTTTATAACAACTATCTAAATATGGGCGGAACCAGAAAATTTTAGGTGAGGTGCTAAATATACACTTACTCACATATACATTGTAAAATTTTCAAAGAGGGGTCATATTTCATCTATTGGGAGGGTTTACTTAAAAAATTTCACATAGTAATTAAAGAAGAAAATTTGTTTGGGAGACATATAAGGTAGGTCTTTTAATTATATGTCAATACATCATTGTATGATAGTATAAAAAATTTTAAACTGATAATAGATCAAATTTAAACTCATATATATATATATATAATGAAAAAATATATTTGCACCAATTTTTGTAAAGTATGTGTACAATTTGAACCATTAAAAAAAAGTTATAGTAAAACCAAAATATTATCTAATGACCTACATAAGAGTATGTAAGGAGTGTCTAGGTGTAAATTTATGCAAATATCTTCCTCATACTATATTTTACTCAATAAATTCCATTGCTGCCACCCCACACATACATTATCTAGATTGCACTTAACTGTAGGGTACCCAGAGAATAAATAATGGAAAAGTCCGTTATTCAGGAACTGGGAATTCCGTGTCAGATTCGTCGGGCACATGGCTACCCACCTATCCCTAATGCATTCCAAATTCTCCCTACAAGCTATGCAATGTGCCATTTCATCTTTACTTGTTTTTACCCTGAATTTTAGTACATAAAAGAAGAATGGTACTCCCATGGGTCCAATCCTCAGAAAAATACAAAGGGCTACTATGTTTTAACACGACCTATAAGCAGCATCTCTCATCACAAGTAAACATGATATATACATGAAACATGATTGATTCACAAGCTTTTGCAAAATGTCAGCCTCGTGTTTACCCTACAACTGGGCTTGTTAGAAAGTGCTTGATGACCAGAATTAAACACTACTGTGATCATATTATTTCTTACTGCTTCTGTCATGTAAGCTTTGCATCTTTTTGTTCTAGGATGAAAAGAAAGTACTTGCTTCTTTCATCCACAAAAAGTAATTGTTTAATTATCATTTGCTAAATATGAAGTAATTAGTGTATATTTAAAGGAGTAATGCAGTTATTGCTATAGTCACACTTCGTTTTGTTTTTTTGAAGAAGAAAAAACCCGCCCTTCTATTTAGGCAATTGAACTTCGGCAGTGAGTCAGATAAACGAGGATCCAACAGCTAGAGTTTGCACTGGAGTATGACATTCATGTGTTTCTTAAACTTTATCGGTTCGTCTTTACTTATTATTGAGGATGTAATTGTTTTATTTTATCTGACTTTTAGTGTCTTGCTAGCTGATACCGTCTTTCTTCATGTTAATGGCAGCTTTTATTGCGGGGCTTGCCGCTTTAGATGGTCTTCATTTTTTAAAAAGAAAATGGGAAGTAGGAAAATATTGTGCTTCCTTTCACCATCACATTTATACCTAAAGAAATTTTTACAGAATCTAAATTCAGTACATATATATGTGTGTGTGTGTATGGAGAAGGGGAGAAGGGATCCACTTATTTTAAGAATAAATCTTGATACACTTATATTATATAATAATTTTTTATAAACATTGAATTTCACAATTTTAATCGGTAGATTGAAAGTTCTTATGAAATAAATCGAGTCTATAAAATTTAAAAATTAATTGATACTTCATTTAACTACTTTATTTTATTTTAACGTATAATATGTTTTTCAAAATATAAGTAAATAACAACTATTAGATTAGATACTTATGATTGTCCTATTGATTTAAAATTTAGTATGCATAATTATTATGTTAATATCATATGATTCAACGGTTGGATTAGTAAAATTTATATTATATAAGAAGTTATTAAACAATATAAATGTGTAAGATTTCTCTTGAAATATATAGATCCCCACCATATAGCTATTAATGCTCATAAACTAGCTTGTTGGCTTACTCGTAGGAAGCTAATGCGAAAGACAGGTACCCTAATTATTCTAAAAATAGCTATAACAGTGTTTGTGGTTTAGTTTTCTCTCTCACATATTTTTTTTTCTCAGGGTGGATAAATTCTTGATGAACCAGAACCCAGGCGTTATTATGGAGATGGCCCATGTTGGCATGATGATTGAACGTTGTGCAATGCATACATCCATTTCAATTAGTTTATGCTATATGTCCATGAAGATCACACACTTTGTATTCACTTATCTGCGTTAGCTGCTTCACTTATCGTCTAGCAATTGAAAGTGATAGTGATATATATGGGGACAGAGATGGATTAGGCCTATCAATGAACCCCACATCCACATAGCGAAGGAACTCACGTGGTGTGCCGAACTCTTTCAGGCAGGACCAACTAACCTATCCTAATCATCACTAACCCATGTTCAAAGAAACATTACTAATAACCCTCTTTGATTGGCGCATTATGCCTTACCTTTATGGAAGAGCATCCTCCACCAACAATCATCATGTGTAAACTATAGAGGCGCTTCAATCAGGGAAAGAATTATAAGCAAAGGTGAAATCTAACCCAATAAGTTAGTTTATCCAATCAAAAGATGAAAGTCATGATGAGAGAGAGAAAGAAAGAGATAGCCTATAGTTTCCAAAACGTATACAAGATTGTGTGACCACGAAACAAGGGAGAATTACCATATTGAATACCTGCTTAGCACAGTGGGAATATGGAACTTTATCTCTTTTGCTTTTTAAGGCTGTGAAGTGAAAAGAAAATTTGGATATTTTAGATCCAAGCTTGGATTTGAAGTAAAGTGGCTGCAGCTGAATACATGATTCAGCTTCTTCTGCTTTCATTGTTGAGTCTTAGGAAAAATTAAAAAAGAAAGTATTTTAATTAATTATTCACTATTTTAATAGGCAACTCAATGTTTTGCATAAATGCGCAGCACATCGCCTGAATTATTTTAACGGAATACTGTCTCCGGTCCAAACTTTTATTTTGTTTTATATTTATCTGAGTAATATATCTTGCGCTAATAGTTTATCAGTTATTTTTTTGTCTAAATGTCACATTATAATTTTATACTCATTTCTCTACCTATCTAATTTTTTGGTGCAATCTACGTATCTAATTTAAATGACTACAACTCCAACTTGGTATTGCTTAATTTTTCATATTAATTTAAACACTTAAGCAAAATATGACTTTTCTTTTCTAAGTCAATGTGATTCCCTATTGAATATTATTATATTAACTAAAGATAATCACAAAACCAATGGCCTTGAGGTTGCCGCGCGTGCTACTTATTCCTTGAAAGAAAAAAAATAGAAAAATAAAAATAAAAGAGAAAAGCTAAAATGCTATTCCTCATTATAGTTCTCATGTAGTTGGCCTTAAATAAATTACGAGTTATGTTAGGTATGATTTTTCAACGTTCACATTTAAGCTATGCTTTTTTATTTTTAATTTTCAGAAGGTCTTGAGACCTCATTATAATTATATAAAAAAAAAAGTATTATGAGTCATTATGTATGCCTTTTTTAATGCAAAACTTCATATTCAACTTGGTCTGACATACTGTTGATACGATTTTAAGAGAGAAGTAACTATTTGGGTTCGTGTAGAACCTACTCCAAGACAGCACGGGTCGGCCAGTTCAAGGATTGATATTGTGGGCTATAAAAGACAACCGAAGATGGTACACGTCACATTCTTTTGGTAGCTTCTCTTCATCTGTATTTGGTATTTTCTTGATTGTGTAATTACTAATTAGTACTGAAAATGACAATTTTGTCATAAAAGGATACTTACACAACAATAATATGATGAAACGGGATTTAGTACTGCTTCTCTAATGAAAGATTTTCTAATGACTAACGTTAGAAGATTGAATAAAAAGGTCAAAAAGGTTAGAGTCTAAGAAAATTTAGATAAACGCCAGTATGGGAATTGATATCATGCCAAGTAGTCCAAATCAGGTCTGCATCAGTAGCACATGCCAAGTTGAAGAAATTAGAGAGAAAGTTACCAACCAGTTTAATTTTTTTAATAAATGAGTTTGGTCACGAGAAGACACCAAACAATCCTGAAGGTTTTTTAATCCATAGTTGAGTCACTAATTTGGATTTTATGGGCTTTTTCTTAGCTGTTTTGGGTGAAACAAACTCAAATTGGGACCATTTTGTTGCTTAAAGTAGGGAGCCCAGATCAAGTCTGTGGACCCAAGCAATGCATACCTTTGTTTCTTAGCACAGACTTTTCTTTTAAATAGTTGCACGCACATGGAAATAGAAACCTTGCATGGTTGGTGTGTATCCCTACTGGATCTGTCAACACTGAGAAGCACATGCCATTCTATTCATGGCAGAAGCTTTGAGGAAAATGGTGGTTGGTTGGGTTAGAGCATTGCTCAACTGTCATTACCAACTACCCACATGAAGATGAAGACGGTGACAGTGATGAGAATACTTGGAAAAAAAAACATGGTACTTGAATGCCAAATATCAAGATTCTTTGTCAGCATATAATCATAGAGTGCCATTGCCACACCTAATTTTCATTCACAATTAAAGCTAACCTTGTAAGATAATCCATGTTAAATATTGCTTTTATTACGGTGAGTTCACTTTTTTTGGTTCTTGGCTTTTTTATTTGCTTCTTTAAGATAGTTAAGTTTCACAGACTGGCCGCTTAATTAGATGCCTTTACTCTGCATCTGAAGCAGTAAGAGAGGGAACGTCGTAACTCTTTTTTTCTGTGCGCGCGCTAATAAACGGTTTAACTTCATTCTATGTTGGTTCTATCTAAAGAGACCATTTTCTGACTAAAATTGAGCATAAGGTAATTTTTCAGATTAGACTAGCGTCTCCAACCGCCACATGCCCTTCAAGGGTCAGCACATCTTTCCAATTTCATCATGTCCTCTACTTTCCATTTTCCTACTTTTCATCTACTCAACCAAGCAAACCCTCAATTTATGTGCCACATGTTGCTTCGGTGTAATGAACTTGGGCCATATAATATTTTCTATAGGATGGGGTGTGAGATAACACGAGAACAAAGAATGCTGTTAACGAGTTACAGAGGTGCTGAATTGAAGATTCGCAACATAACAAATCCAAACCGTTATCACACCCAAAGGACAAACAAAAATGCCTCATATTAAATCCAGACAAGAACATAAGAAAACAAGGCTCCTATAAGATGGGAACAAGAACAATAGAGTAACTTAAAAGATAAAGCAGAGCTGCAATTTTGCAACAATATTGATGCCCGCCAAAAAAGAGAGAGAGAGAGAGAGAGACTGTAGTCAAACTTTAACAAAATCTTCTTTCCTGCAATTGAATGAAGGCAGGAAAAGAAATAAATGGATAACTCACTAGTTTTCAGACTAAGAATTACTACTACCACTAACTACACCTAAAGGTAATAATGGTTTTGTTCAATATAAATTTCAGATCGAAGGGTGTCAGCGAGTAGGTAATAGTAGTATATCCCACCAGTCCACGAGGTTAGTCTATACCACCAGTTATATGCATCTAGGATCACCTTGAGAAGAGGAATATACAAACGCCAAGCAGACAAGGTCTTCATTACCATCAGCCATTATCTCCTGAGTTCAAATTAATTTTGCAGGTTCATTGCATTCGTCTGTCCTTGGAGTTGTGCAATCCGCCATTACACCTATTCAGTTCATAGGAAAAATAATCTTATGTTGGGAAACAGGGTCCATTTTATATATCAAGAAACTAGAAATAAACTCAACTCAACAGAAAATGCTTTGTACCAGAACTCTTTTATTCAGTTCCTCAAAAATCACTTCCCCTCTTAATATAACTACCCCACTTTTAACATCAATTGTTCTAAAATCTTAATTCAAAAAGCATATATCAGATAAATCTTTATTACATATGAATATGACACATACCTTAAATGCACGTTCCAGTTCAACATCTAGTCTACACATAAGCGCATGTTCTCAGGGAAATGGACAGGTTCATTATAACAACGGAAAATTCACTCAAGCTTTTTAAGTTTTTAGCAATAAACATATAATAAAACACAGACATCCATCCAGCCTTAAATAATCTCTCTTTTCAGCAAAGGGCACAATATACAGCTGCAGTCATAGTCATATCTCATCTCTGATGCTTCTATGCTTCCTTTTAATCGAAATAATTGAAATGAAACAAAAGATCAATCATTGATGATCTTCCGGAATCTGGATGATAAATGACTACAAATGCAAACATCGCGATTTTTTTTAGCTGAAGGTAGGTGTCAGACAAAACACCATGTTCATCCTACTATTTCACTTATAAAACCAAGCCACTTATCCCCAAAGCATAAACAGCGCAGCATGAAATGAGTACAATTGCAAGTCCAATTAGGCTACAGGTAGAGGATTTGTTTTTTATTTGGTGGGGAGGGGGGGATAGATTTGCCACTTCAATAACTTTTTATTGAAAGGTCTATTGCTTCAACTATTTCATTCGGTTCACACGTTCAACAATCCCAGTTGGAAATATTTGTTCTCTCTCCTTGCCAGTTTGAACCCTTGATCTCTTTCTTGATTTGGAGCAGGATACCCCTACCAGCAAGCCACAAGATAAACTGGGATCCTAGCTGGAAATATTACCACATGTGAAATGAACCAAAAAAATGCCATTTAATGTGAAGACATGCAAAAGACTACATCTGTCAGGCCAAAGAATCTTTGCTAACTGCTTGTTTTCATACCTTGATTTGACAGACACACAGCACTCTCAGCTGCGGCAGGTTTCAGAGCTTCAGTGTTGCAGTTTGGTGCATCACTCTTTTTATCATGTCTTGGAACTTCAAAGTTGGAAATTGGCACATTTGCTTGATCATCGGTTTGGACTTCACCTTTGGAACTTGTCACATCATTTGCTCCATCATTTTTCAAGTTTTCACCTAAGGATTTTGGTGTTTCATCTTTTTCATCATCATTTTGATTCAAAGAAGCAGCTTCTGGTTCCGGGTTGGCAGAAACCTGCAAGATAGTCATGTATATATAAAAGAAACCTTACAAAAGAGCAACCCAGCATTCCCAGGGATACACGTTATTGGCTTGCCATCCATTATTTGGGAAAATCGTAAACTAATTAGGACTCACTAACTCATACTTGTGCATCATATCTTCTGATGAGATTCATACGCTTAACACAGGATGGTGATCTCTCATCCATATACAAAACTAGAGCCAAGCAAACAAAACCTCATTTGGAAACTCTGACAATGTCATCTTGTAAAGGAAAAATCATAAGAAATATGGAATTGGGCATAATTTAACCCATGGCAAGAAAGGAAAAATATTGTCATTGGTAAAGATATCCCAGAAACGTATCAAATGAATTAGATCACAATCAACCATATTTCATAGGGGAAACACTTCAGGCAAGGTTGTAGAAATGGATCTCAGGATTATGCTAATAATTTGCAAAAGGAATATATATACGGTATCTCCTACAAAATAAAACTTAGTGGAAATTCAATAATCTCAGGCAGCACATACTCTAACTTGCAGCAGTTCCAGCAATATGAAAGACAAGAAAATCTCTAATGATATAAATGATAACGTTAAAAACCAACTTCCTTTGTGTTGAAATTATAGGGTTTAGGTAGGGAAGGAGTAAAAAAGAGAAAGAATATTAATGAATAATGAATAATATGAGATTGGATTAATTTGATGTTATAAAATACAAAGCATTAACCCCTATTTAGTGTGTGTTTGGATTAGCTGTGAAAAAAAAATTATGTGAAAAATTGATTATGTGTATAATCGATTTTCAAGAAAATCGATTATGAGAAAAATAATTTATGTTTGGATATGTTAATTCATAATCGATTTTATGATAAGGAGTTTTGTTTGGATTGTATAAAAAAATCGCTTTTATGTATTAAATTACCAAAAGATGTATGAAATGATTGAAAAAGTTATTTGATTAAGGGCAAATAGGTATTTATCTCTTAAAACTATTAAAATAATCTGAAATCAAATAATTAAAAGATTAAAATAACAGCTTTTTAAAAAAAGTTGTTTTTAGTTATAGAAAAATAATCTTAACTTATAATCAATTTTACACATTTTAAACAAACAAGATAGATTTTAAATAAAACATCTTTTTATTGAAAAAAAAAAAACTGTTTTGGGAAAGAATTAATCTTTCCCAAACATGCTCTTATACTAATAATTAGGTCAAGTACTAGTGTAATATTACTAGTAAAAGCTCAAGCCCACTAAGATAATAAGACTCCTAACCCTGATTAAAAAAGGAAACAAATCAAGAAACATAATGAAATGAGGAAATAACTCCTAAGATTGCTTCATCAATTAGATGATTAATTGATTTCACAATATATTATAAAGATATTCTAAAGATATGCTAAAATATCCAGAAGATATTCTAACACTCCCCCTCAAGCTAAAGCTTACTAAGCTTTAAGCTTGTTACAAATAACAAACCTAGCCAAGAACATAGCAACCCATACAAGAAATATGACAAAATAGACCCAAGCCAAACAACAATAAGTCATCAAACATGATGAGTCGTGGGATGCACAGTCAAACAACCCCTTGGAGAGGTGAAATCAAGGCACAAAGGGTGAATTAGATAGGAGAAAGGCCATGACAGTTTTTGTCTAAGTCTTTGCTGGAAAAGGTGGCACAAGGAATGAGAATACTGCTGGAATGTGAGCATCACTGGTTACTGTAGTACGTGAGAATGGAGGCGGAAGCAAGAACTCTTCGGAATTGAGGTGCGATGGAGGAAGAGGCTGCAGGCATCGGGTCACAGCAGAGGCAGACACCATTGAGCAGTGGGCAGCAAGTGTTGAAAGTGTGCGCACACATAAGATGTTGGATCTGGATGAACAGGGGTTGGATGGCCGAAGAGAGATCACCAATGCATGAAACAAATCTGAATATTGGAAGAAGAGCCGCTGCGAGAAGCTTGTTGGATGTGATGCGCTAAAAGAAACTAATCATAAAAATAATGTAGGCTCTATAAATGATAACTCAAAAGACAACTCAAGGATGTTAGAAAGACAATATATGAGATGAGCACTGCTAGAAAGATAACTCAACAAGATAGTTGGAGTGACGCACAACCAGAAGAGTTAGTTAGAAAATTGCATGGCCAAGGAGGAAGAGACATCGCTGGAAAGACGCACAGCGAACATTTCCTAGCAAGTAATCATGATGTACAACAAAGCCCAAACTTCTTCAAGTTCATCAAGAACAACATTTGAAAACTTCAAATAATAGGGAAATTTAAGAGACCCAAAAATATAGAAATTGAAATTAAGGCTGGTGTGAATCGCAACTAATAGAGAATTCATTACCGATATAACTTATCGATGAGATAGGAGAAACTACCACCAATATGATTTGTCAGTGGGAAGAAAAGTCACCTCGGTATGATTCTTCGACGAGAAGAAAAACTGATATAATTTGTCGACAAGAAGAGATGTCACCACCGTAATGAGAAACAAGATTCCGATAATCGGAATTGATGCATGACCAATGAAAAATAAAATAGATACTAGACAAAGACATAATCAAAGAGGAGTTCCATATGTTAGGGAACTCGGGCAGCGGAATAGTGACAAGACTAGGTCATAGAGAACGGTATTGACTCTGATACCATGTTAAAATTATAGGGTTTAGGTAGGGAATGTGTAAAAGAGAGAATGAATATTAATGAATAATATGATATTGGATTAATCTGATGTGTTGTAAAATACCAAGCATTAACCCCTATTTATACTAATAATTATGTCAAGTACTAGTGCAATATTACGAGTACAAGCTCAAGCCCACTAAGACAATAAGACTCCTAACCCTAATTAAAAAAAGGAAACAAATCAAGAAACATAATGAAATTAGGAAATAACTCCTAAGATTGATTCCTCAATTAGATGACTATTTGATCTCACAATATATTATAAAGATATGCTAAGATATTCTAAAGACATGCTAAAATATCTTGAAGATATTCCAACACTTTGAATAAGAAAGCTCAACTGAATCATTCAGTTAAAATCAATTTTTTTACTCTAAAAATATTTCTCTATTGAACAATCTCTGCCAAGTGTATCTAGAAAAAAAATTAGAATCACTACTCTGGCCTGCTTCTATCCAACAGAAGTAAAGAAAAAGCTTGACCTTATAGGTCTCAGAAGCATCAGCAGTTGTTGGATTACTTGATACAAGAGCAGCAACAGCTTTGGTGCAATGTTCATGAGATCCTGAACCGTCTCCATGTATTGCTTGTCTATGTCCCATTTCATCTTGCTTGAGCACTTTAGAAGTCTTTAATTTGTTTGGGTGTATACCATTTAAGATAACACTACCAGCTTCACCAGCAGTCCTTTTCCTGTTTTGAGAATCAAGCATAAGTTAAAACAAACTTTTACAAAAATGGGTGCTTAATACCGGTAAGACATAGGAAAGTGAAAGAGAAGGGGTGGGGGGAGAAGACATACCTACTGGAAGTATGAACAGCTGGGTGCAGAGCGTTTGGTTTGTTTAAAAACAGAATTCCCCGAAGAGGCTTCCCATCAATAACAGTTTCAATAGTATATCCTTCTGAGATGTTTTCAGTAACCTTTGCTTCAAACATTTTCTTTCCAGAAGGAGACATGGTTTGATTTACTGGGATATTTAGTCTACCTGCATTTATGATACTGGGCATTTAGCTGTGGTACTTTGAATGTAAATAGTCTAACATCATTTTCCATTCTTTTAGTCCTCCTGACTCATAAATAATCAAAATCAACATTTTTAGAGGGATCATTATTTTAGCCAACACTGACTTGCCAGAACCACAGCACATATCTAAGGTTAATACATACTAGTTGGAAGAACTAGTTCTACACTAACACTAACTTGACTAGTTGAATATTACCAAGAGTTCAACTAAGAACAACAATTCTTACTGCCTTAAATTTAATTAGCCAAATGACCCAAATCTTTAGATGACTCTGAAAATGTATTGCAACAAGATAACATGTAAATGTCAGCCCCAATATACCTTTGAGGAACTTCCTGAATCCAATATACCACAGTCGATAGGCTAAAAGCCTAAAACCATAGAGCTTTAGGTACAAAATTAGACTTTATCTCATACATGAATCAGAATCTTTATATATATATAGGCAGATTCTTACTTGGCTTGCTATAATTCAACACTGTCATGATCTGTCCAATATCAGCATCCACTCCATATCTAACCAGAACTCGGTTTTGGACAGGATTGAGATTTTGTTCTTGGCATTTCAGCTTCAATTGCTTCCTTATAGATAATTTCTCTGGTCTCTGTTCACTTTCCCTAGCAATCCCTAAAAGTCAGAAATATAGCATTAATACAAACACAATTTTTTTTACATACTTAATAAACTAGAGAAATACCATAACCAAAAATGTTACTAAAGCAAATTTAACAGTAGCAAAATTTAACCTGTATATAGGTAATACATATCATCCAGGGCCTCAAGACTTTTATTACAACCGCCAATGAACACAAGAACACCACCCTTAAATGGGTCTAAACAGTCACCAGCTACAGAAAATCTGGCAGAAGGACCATTGGCCGTAGTTGTAACCATCGTCCAAATACCAGTATCTACACCCAATCAGAAATGAAAGATGATATGAGGGATAAAAAATCAGTGAACATTCATAAACGTATCATGCCACCACTTTCAGAACAGCAAACAAGAATTAATTTATTAAATTAACTATATGTCTTTCTAACAAATGAGAAGTGACCAGAAGTATTACAATAGTCACTAAGGCAAGATTTTTGATAAAGATGGAGCAAGTGCGCCTACTTTAAAAGTTAAAATGACAAATGTGAAACTCTCATCATCTATGTGATCATGTATCTTCTCAAGAAATGTTTGAAGTATTTTGCGCCAATGAAATGAGTAAAAAATAAGGTTGTTAAAAGACACTGGCAAATCCACCTTTGCCCCATGAGGCCAAAATCATCTACCTGCAAGTGTGATGAAAAAGTTGGAGCTGGTATACTCACAGTTTGAGGTTTCTAAAAACAGAGTTTCTCACAGTAAGGTTCTGCTTTTCTTAAACCACAGTATAACATGAACAGAAACTTAAACACAAAAACATGTTGTATAAGCTATATTGAACATACCAATATCAAGCACGTAAATGTCATTGTATAGATTTTGGGCATCTGTAAATCCCCCAAAAACAAACAAGTTCTTGCCAAAGGAAACTGTAGAATGACCAGCTCGAGGCGGCAACAATTGGCCTGATGTACTCAGCTCCCTCCAAATTAGAGTATCTAATATTTACAGAAGTTCCAAAGAAAATTATTACATTCTGATAAATGTCCCTTTACTATGCATTATTAATTGTAACACAAATATAACAATTCATAAAAAAAAGATATAAGATATAAGAGATTAATACCAGTATCAAGGATATGGACATCAGACAAATAATAATCATGTCCATCTTCACCACCTATCACAATAACTTTGTTTTTCCAAGACGAGCAAGTATGGCTATCACGAGGAGATGGCGGAGTGCCTGATGTTGTAGCACACTTCCATACAAACGTCTCTACAAGTGAAAGAGTGAAAATGAATTATCAGCATCTTCCTCATCTGATCCATTAAACAGACAAATTTTTCAAAACAAATGTAATTGTATAGAAGACGAAAATAAATAGAAGACCAACTAAAATGTTCAAAAGCTCAACCTTTAAGCACTCCAAACCCACCACCCCTACTTCTCACTGAGTAACTAATCAAGATCTCTCTCATTTCAGTCACAATTGAAATTGTAATGAGCCTCTACAAGCAACCCAGGCAGTGTGCCAGCGTGACTATTCCAAGTTCTAACATATGCTTTCGAAAATAATCATCAAGATAACCTAATCAATTTCATTATACTTTTTACCACCTATATGAGGTCTAATTTAAATATCAAGGGTATAAATTTAGTGAACTAGCTCGATCAATAACTGGCAGTATGATAGGGGAAAAACACCTGTGTTCAATATGTAAAGATCATTGTAGTAGACCTCATTATTATTATCTGCAGATTTTCCACAACCACCAAAGATGAATAGCCGTTTGCCAACAACTGCTGCACTATGACCCTCGCGAGCCTCTGGCCCTTCTCCCCTTATAGTTGGAGAAATCCATGTATGTGAAGCTAAAAATGATTTAACATCAGTGAGTCGATGTGATGAAAACAAATAGTGAAGAGATAAAGAGCATGTAATTAGGCATAGCAGCATAACATTCTCAGATTTTCACTTAAGCAGTGGTTTTCAGTGTCATCATCCAAGAAAAATGCAGGACCAAAATTGTACAAAATATACATAGACATTTGGCTTTTGGATGCATAATGGGTACAGAAATTTGGCCAACACACTTGCATAGAATAGATATCAGAATGATGACTCACAAGTGTCTAGTATGTGCAAATCCTTCAGCGGGTTCATCCCATCTGTACCCCCAAAGACAAATAGATTATCACCAATGGCTGTGCAGGTATGGCTGTCCCTAGGAGTAGGTGGGGAGCCTTTTATCGCGGGTTGGCTCCAAGTCTGCTTGACTGCAAATCAGCAACGAGGAATGAGAAAATAAAGAATTCCCACATTAACTTGCCAGAGTACTAGAATAAATGAATAAAAAAATTAAAGGCCACAAAAGTATAAAATAAAGAAATACACTCTACGACATCAACTACAAAACAAATATCAATTTTTCCAGTTCCACATACCTCAAACCTATAAAAACAAATTTTAAAAAAGAAACTCTTGGGTCCAAAAGAGAACAGCTTTTCTATCATTACCACGGATCAGATCATTAAAAAATCATAATAAAACTAACAGCACGCATGCACAGTATAAATGCTAACTGAGAAGGCAAGAATCTGCAATGGAATTCATATAAAACAATGACAACCAAAAACGAAGTGGGAAAATAACACAAAAGGGAGGGGGGGGGGGGAAGAAGAAGAGAGAAAGCAAATTCGCAAATACACGAGTGCAATAAAATTTTGAGTACCCGGGTATTGAAGAAAAATTTCAAATTTCTTCTCAGAACACAGAGCAAACAAAACAACAATGCGAAATCAAGGTGCCACAAATTCCAGACACACAGAAAATACGATGAAAACAAAAACACATAAGATTGGGAAACAGAGCAGAAGAGAGGCACACCCACCAGTGTCAAAGACGTGCACTTGGTTGGTCTGACAGTTATCTTTGCCGTAACCCCCAAAGACATAGACAAGTCTCCCACCTTTAATGGCGTTGCAGGTGTGTCCCCACCTCTTCCCTGGCCCAGATACCTCAACCACTCCTTGTTCATCTCCTCCTTGACCCTCTATGGGGTTCACCTGCACCTTTTCCCACCTCATTTTCGAGGATCAATTTACAAGGAAGCAATTTGCCAAGGAAAACGCACGAGACCAATAAAAAACAAAACTTTCACTGTTTTCTTAATTCCAGAAGAAAAGGGGTGGGAGCGAAAGTGAAATCAAATCAGAGAGAAGGGGGTGTTGGGATTGGTACACATTTTGAGTTGATGGCATGCAAAAGAGAAATAATAAAGCTCCTCCCAAAACAAAAGTGTCATATCACAGCGAGAGTGAAAAATGTTTAGCTGATAGAGCCGAGGCCGGTAAAAAATCCAAGGAGAGAGAGAGAGAGACTGAATCTGACGAGGGACGAGTTTTAATGTAACACGTGGGGAATTTAAGGTGGTCTGATCACACAAAGTGTAGGTTTGAAACGTGGCATGTAGTTAGTCGTTTGATTCGTGTTTTTTTTTTTTTTGGGTACATCGTTTGATTCGTGTTTGTTTCTTTTCATTGCTTTTTTTTTTCCTGCAACTTTCTCTGTGTTTTTTTTTTCTTGTTTCTTTTAATAGGAAAGAACTTGCTTCAGTCCACCAAATATTGTTACTTACAAAGTTGAGCATTCAAATGTGATGTTCGATTTTCTATTTTTAATATGCTTCTTGATTTAATCTTTAATTAATTGATTGATAATGTGTGAGGTCGTGCCACGATCTCTAAATAAAGAAAATTAAATTTTTTTTAATATATATACACTTTTTTTTTATACTTCGAATGTTTTTGGTTGTATGAAAAATGCATGATCATATTAGATTAAGTCTTTTCTAGAGGGATCTTAAAAGCGTGTCCCGACGTGAATTTAATACATTTAAAATATATTAATTCTTTTAAAATATATTAATTCTTTTAAAATATATTTAGATGAAAGAGTTTAAAAAAAAAAAGAAAAAAGAAATCATTTTTCGTGTTAAGTAAATATTTTTTTATTTGAAATTTTTTAAAATTAAAAGAATAAAATAAAATATTATCATATAACTTTTCAATCATCACTTATTTATTTGTATAATTTTCTCAATTAAAAAATAAAAAAGTATTTATCATCTTTTTTATTCTTCAAATTCTTTCATCTCAAACATACGTATGTTTAAATTAAATGAGTTTGGAGAGAAAGGGAGAATATGGGTAATATCTTATTTTTAAATTAAGAGAATTATAAAATGTTTATAAAAATAAAAAAGACATAATTAAAAAATTACATGATAGTCTCTTATTTTATTATTCTTATTGAAATTTTTTTAAAAATAAGGAAAATATAAAGTTAAATTTTAAAATTACCATTTCCCTCTCTTTTCCTCCAAACTCCTCAATTCAAACAATACCTTAAGTAATGCAAGGTTCAAATCTAAATAGTCAATATAATAACCCCATAATGTTATAATTTATAACAACCATTTTAAAAAATTATTATGTATGTTCAATATTTCAAGATTTGTGTTGACTAGATCTTTTTCATTTATTGGTTGCTTGAAAAATTAGCTTTAATCATTTTAATGGTAATCTAAAAGATTATCTTTAATCCTTTTATTAAAAGAAGTCAAACAAAAGCCACATTGGAAAGTATAAATCTAAAACAAATTTAGTGTAATTAGCTATGATAGGTTTAAATTCAAGTAGAGATGTTAGCATAATTTGAAATCATGACTACCTCTTGAGTTAATGTTTATTTTAGTCTTCTAAAGATATAATGTCATAACATTAGTCTTCTACTTATTGATGATATTAAATTAGTCTTTCAATGATAATTAATTTTATTAATTTTATTCATTTAAAAATTATTTTGATGTATTTCTAAATAAATGTACAACCTCATGATGACATGTATATTTTTCAAAAATTAAAATAGACATTCACTCTAAATATTTTTTTGGTTATAAAAAAGTTACAAAGTCATGGTGAGGGAATGAAAAAAATGATCAAACTTATAATCAAATACTTTTCAAATAAATGAGTGTAATCAAATTACAAAGTTATTAGTCATAATAACAACTAATATTATATATATATATATATATTTATAAATTAAATCAACCAGAAGGACATCTCAACGAACATTTACAAAGTGTGCAACGTATAGTTGTGAAAGTGAAATTTTAAGGAAACGTATCAAGAAAGAGTTGCTTAATCCGTTTGCTTGGCATAATTGAAAAAATTAGTAACTGCTCCAATGACAGAGAGTGAAAAGGACCAGGGACGAAAAGAAGGACCAAAAAATAAAAATGGATGATAGCAAAATGGATTAATATATGCTTTTAGTTGACACCAATACATGAAGATTAATAGGTTCTTCATAATGGAATATTTGATAGAGACCACGGTGAAAATTTGCCAAAATTTGATGCTTGCAATTGCAACAGATTGAAAATTTGAAATCGTAGGCGTTTTCCACCGGTTCACCAATCATCTATATACAAGCAATTTACAGGACAAATTTTCGTCCGTTAACCATTCAATGAGATATAAGGCGCAAAAATTAAAAAAACTCAAGATGTTGAGGGCATGTGTGGAAGTGTTTTTAAAAATAGTTTTGTTGTTTTTTAAAATAATAGAACAAAAAAATGTTTGATTTAATATTTTTTATAATTATTTTAAAAAACTGTTTTATAAAAAATGTAACTTCCAAAACAGAAAATAGATAACATCTATTAGATGTTTTGAGGTATTTTGAAAACAAATGTTAGCAAACATACGGAAACAATTTGTGAGAATTGTTTTCATTAATGATAATACTGTAAATAAACCAAATTATTAACTTTTTTCTTCTATGGTTCTACCTCATCCTCTTTACCTCCCTCCTCCTCACTTTCCCTCTCCCTTCCCTCTTCACCAACACTATTGTTCCAACCGCTTCTTGCCCCCTCAACATCACCATCCTCCTCGTATTGCTGTGGTTGAGGTCGTTGCCGACTTATAGCCAATTATAGAAGATGGGGATAAGGAAAGGGCCAAGGGAGAGCTTGAAGCCGTTGCCAATAGGGTCTTCTACAAAAAGAAGAGATCCATGGTAGTGAGTTGGCAAATGGAAAGAAATGAGAGATTTTGAAAATTGATTCTTTTTTGTTATGAAATGTGGTTGTGAAACGGAGTGGGAGAGATAGGATTTAGGCCTAGGCCCTTGAACAAAAGAAAATGCAGTGGGAGATGCTAGTGGTTGTGACTGGTGGGCAACGAAAAGTGGTAGTAGGTTGGCAAATTTGTTATTGTGGTTGTTTCATTCTCAAACAAATTTTTTTTGTTTTGTTGTTTTAAAAACTATTTTATAAAACAATATTTTCAAACAAATTTTTTATTTTTATGTTTTGAAAAACCTATTTTGAAAACAACATATTCAAGTAGATTTTTTTGTTTTTTTATTTTTAAAAAACTGTTTTCTATTTTTGTTCCAAAAGAAAATTTTAAAAATAAAAAATAAAAAACAAAAAAACTTCCAAACGGCCCTAGGCCATTCAATATTCAGCACTTTCTCTGTGCTAACATTTATTTAATAATACTTATTTAATACATAAATAATTAAATTAAATAAAAGCATAAATTATGTTTATTATTTTTAAACTTTTGTCCAAATCAATTTCAGATTTCTCACTTTAAAATCTTATAATTACTAAAGCAAACATTAAGTTTAAGGAAGGTAAATTATACTCCTAAATAAAAAATAAAAAAACATTGACTGATAGTATTTAGATTTTAGCAGCAACTCTTGTTTTTTTTAAAAAAATAATAATAAAAAACTCTTATGTTTTAAGTTACTTACTATAAATTAGTTTTATAAGAAATTCAAAAAACTTGACCCGCAAAAATACCACATAACGTCACTATCTAAATGGCTAATTAAAATGGTTCACAACAAAAACACTTTCTTTTGTATAAAAGTATTTATTACATTAAATATTAATAATTTCCTTTAATAAGATTGTGACACTTAAAATCTAAATCTTATCAAATATGACAAATCAAATACCCTAACTAAAAAAATAAACACATACACACACGTACATAAAAGGAACGAAATAAAGAGAAAATATGAAATAATTGATACAATTAAATAGAAAAAGTAATGGCAATAAAGATTAAGGGAAAAAGAAAGAGAAAAATAAAAAGAAAGTGGGATATAATCCAAATTTTTTTATTTACTTTTATAATTATACATATAACCCTACTATTTTTATTTGTTTAGTATTCAATAAATACTAATGAATACTTGAACAAATAAGGATCATTTGTAAACCTTTGACACAAGTGTAGATAAAAGAAAAAAAAACTACCTCTTTTCTCTCTCTTAAAGATTTTTTAATATTAAAATTTAATATTTAATTTCCAGTGCTAAATTTTCAATTTTATCAAATCTAAACAAGGACAACACCACTCAGATTAAAGAAAATCTACTTTATAGTAGTTTTTTCTTTTATAAAATATATGATTATTTAGTTGTATTCAAGATATGTTAATTAAAAAATTATTAAGTAAACACGGCCTACAATAAATACTTCATTCAACATTAAACATATATAAAATTATATAAGTCATATTATAAATACACTTATCTTTAAAAATAACTTTACACATATTTACTATTGAATAAAGTATCTATAATAAGCAATGCCTACTCTTATCTTTAAAGAATAATTTTACACATCCACTGTTAAACAAAATGTCTATAATATACAATGCCTACTTAATAATTACTCATGTTTATTAACTTTCAGCCAGTAGCAATTGTCCCTAATTAAAATCATATCAGTACAGAGTCTGAACATCCATCAATCCTGTCATTCTATAAAATATCATGCGGGGTTAACATCTCTTTTTAGATGATAATGATACAGGGGTTAATATTATAATATATCATTTAAACCTAAAAGGCAAAACAGTACATTTCTGTCACTAACTTGTGCTCGTGAGGCAGCTGCCACTGTTAGCAATTCAAATTTAACCCAATAACTTCACAATGATGCCTAACATAAACAAATTATTGAATAGTATAAGCAAATAAAAATTCAGTTTTGCAGAGGTATGAAAAAGGATTTAGAATCTTCCTTTCCGAACTCGTGCCCAAGCCATGGCTGCAACTGCAGCACCCCCCAAATGTGCAGATCCTGATATACGACTGTCTCCCTATAATTTGAAAACCAACAATTATTTTTTAATATTCTGCCATGGAATTTTGGGGGAGGGGGTTGGTTCTCTGAAGACGTCTAAGGCATAAAGATGGTAACAAAAAGACTAGTGGTTTATACAGAAATTTCATAACATCGGTCAGACTTACTGTATCTGGATAGCATAAATCTGAATCGTAGCATACTAAATATACACTTTGTCAAAATTAATGTTGATGTCATTGAACCAGTAGTTATGACTTGATCATTTCTCTACAAATAAGCTACTCAAGATGGAAAATGCTATGAAAAATGTTGGTAAACATAATAAGTAGGCCTTGAGAGAGTCAAACATACCTCTATTATCCTCAGCACATCTATCCCAATCAAAAAGATGCCCTTGATTAACAACAATTGATAAGACAAACGAAAAGGATCAGTGAGTACCCGCATTATCAACTTCACACAGAGTTGAACTAGCATAAGGTTGAGAAGAGCTTACCAGCAAAACTGCAGGAACTGGTATAAAAAACTCCAAGTAAACGGTTGCTTTTGGAAAGAGGAATATATCAAGCAACATAATTGCATTCACAGCTCCACTTGCCCCCTAATCATTGGCAGGTTCTAGCAAAATTAATTTCAGCCAGTGACTTAACCAATGTTGCAAGTGATACAAGCAAATAGTAATTTTCAATGCCCATACAAAAGTAACTTGATAATCTACCTATAATTTGATTAGAAACAATTTTAACTTTTTAAGAGAACACTATAACAAAAATAGACATTTCCTACTACTAAGAGAACTTAATGGAAATTCATGGCCAGCATATAATTGATTAATGGTGGTAAACGATGATAAATCATCTACATAAAGATATGTATGCCACAAAGGTACTAAACAAAGTTTAGAACCTAAAATGGAATGAAATTATCGACTAAATTGAATTTCACAGTTCACGCCATAAAGGAACTATCTATCCTGCAACGCTAACCACCAATAAAAAATTTAAATTTATGTCGCAACAACCTCTTTCATATGATTTCTGAATAGAAAGATGTTCAAAAGAATCAACACAGATTAAAAGCAGATATCAACCCCAGAAAACATTGCTAATCAAAAACATAGTTGACGTGTCAAACCAAGAACATCTGTTATCACACATGGGGGCATACACCTTGAAGAAGAGGAGCCCATTATAGAATAGTTACTAAAAGCTTACCAACGCTAATTCCTTTGAAGGGTTTATACTTCTCCAGCCCTGTTGCAAACAAAATGCAGAGAAATGTTAAAACTGACTAAAAAAAGTTGAAAAGGACTTTTCACGTCTTGTAAAGTATTTCAACCAAATATGTTTAAGTTCCAACCAAGAAGAGAAAAAGTATTTACTTTCACTAGTATGTTAATGAAATTTATCACTAGTCACCTTACGCACAAATATATTTATATCATTGTATACTATATCAAAATGATCCTTTTTTTGGAGGGCAGGGGGGGTCTATCTTTCAGAAAGTTCATTTATAGATCTTATCTCCGAATCAAATGTACCAAACATTTATCAAGAAAAGTTTTAGCTTTATAAGTTTCAAAAGTTACAGGTATACCAACAATGAAAGTAGAATTTAGAAAAACATATTTCAAAAGGTTGTCATTGAAGAATTAGCATATTAATTACTAAATTTTCCTTTAGCTGGGGTAGTGTTTAAATCCAGATTTTGCTCATTTTCTTTTATCCAGAAAATGCAAAAGAAATGTCATAGAATTGCTCTAGAATCTAGAGAGATATTGTACTCATTTTTAATCATCATTGGACCTTTGATGTTTGTGCCTTATAGGCTTTATGCACCAAATAAAATACTGAACCACCAACTGCCCCAGCAAGATACAGCTTCAGCAAAAATTCAGGTCCGAAAACTCTTCCAATCTGCCCAAAGCCCAATGGAAGAGGTTAAGAGTAATGAAAGCCAATGGAACAAGTAATTTATTTAAGAAAAGAAGCAAGCAAGAAAGAAATTTATTAAGTGATGGATGGTATTTGACTTACTCAAACTACTGCTCTTAACAAGCCAAACCATATGTTAATAATGAATAATTACATCTATTTATTGAGTGTGCCAAAAAGGAGGAGGAAAAGAAAAGACATTAACAAGAAAAATTTTAGAGCACCAACACAAATTCCACACACAAGATTTCTAGGAGATGGCAAATGATGACAATATCTTTCTTCTTTTGGTAAAACCACAGCCTTCAAATTTTATGCACCAACAGTCCTCATTAAATTCCAAGCTCAATAGTTATTCCACGTGCTAGGATTTTTTTTTCATTTCCTTCTACCTTTTTCCTACAATCTTTGTAAAAGGAAGCATTACAGTTCCTAAATTTCACAACTAAACACAGCGAGTACATAAACTGAATCAAGCCTAACTTATTTATCACAATGATTAAATAAGCCTGTAAAAAAATATATGAAACTTAAGGCATATCTGGTAATATAACTGAAAATTGAAGAGAATAAATGAAATGGCATTAGACAACAAGATATAGTAGATTGTGCATCTAGTTTAAAGATGAGAAGTTATAAAAAAGAAAAATCAACTGACTAACTATAAATAAGCTTGTTATGTGATAATTAGATTTGTAGTCGTCATATTCAAGGTATTAATCATTTGATAAATGACATAAACAAATTAAGAGACAAAAAAACTGGACGTGCCACGCAAATGCACAAGCCTAATAATTCAGCATATCCTTAGAAGCTTAAACTATGATATTTTTCTTCTCAAAACTATTGCCCTTCAGAAAATTTAAATATCTGACTCTGAATTTCATAACCAAATGATATGTTATTCTTTGCTTTTTGGTTAATGTTTACACAGCAACCCAAAAGAATATATTAGTAACGTACATATATAAAAAGGAAAGGGAGAAAAAAAATGAAGAGAGAAACGAGAGAGAAATAATGACCAAAAATACAATTCTAGAGAAGGCAACCGCACATTCATTCCAAAGAAGTAGAGTCCAATCATGTTGGAAATTATATGCCCGGTCTCTATGTGACTGAATGCATTGGTTATCAAAGTGTGCAAACGTCCACTCTTAAAATTGTCCAGAGAGATCTGTTCACAGAAAATAATTGAATTAGCAGTTTAGATGAAGTTAAATCCATACAGACAATAATATTGAAACAACACATTTTCCTCAAGTCCATCCTTCAACAGCTGGTAAAGTGCCACACAAGCAATCATCATTACTTTGATTAAATCTATCTAATATATATGGATCAGGCATGGATTTGGTCTCATAGTATCTCCAATAAATAAATTTCAACTTGAAAAATAGGATGTTATGGTTAGTAGGAAGTTATTTGAAGTTTCAAAACTCTTGTATTTTCTCTTTCTCTCTATCCTCAATAAAAATAAAATAAAAAGAGTGTATTGACACACCTACAAAGACACTAGTAATATATCACACTGCTATAACACTAATCTCATCATGAAGAATTTCCTAAGAAACGTTTGATGCACCCACAACACCAAAGGGAGTGCCATACAAAGCAAAGTTCTGGCAAATAATATCTACAAGTGGCATCATCAAGTTTATCAAAATTTATAAATCAAAAAACTCACAGTAAAGTTATTTGTCATAAACTTTTCATCTGCTATCCTCCATAACATAAAAACAGCAACATTAGCTATAATCAAGCCCAAAACCATGTCACTGGGTGTTAGCCTGCGGAACCATGAACTCCTGCAAACAGGAGAAAATATATTATTGACATTACCATATTATATGTAAACAGTAAGCATGTTTGTTAAAACTATGGCTTTTCTGCAAAAGTATTATTAGTGAAAATCCTTTTATTAGTATGTGCCTATTGAAGGAGAAAGTGACAAGAAAACTCAGGTTTCATCAACTTAAGGCATAAACATTTTTACAAAGAAACAACAATAATTTTTATGAGTGATTGTCTGCAATTTCCAGTTTGATTTACAGGCATCATGAGGCTGGAAGGAGACTGCAGTCCATTACGAGTTTTTCTCTCAACATGAGGGCTAATGACATGTTGCACATAACCATGTAAAAGAGTTGAAAATAGCATGGAATGCAAACCATCAATTATTTCACTGTAGAGAAGTAAGAATTAGAAGAATAGGAAGTACAGGCTGCAATGGATAAAACATTTGAACTTTAGTATATTAGCACATGTAAATACTTATAAGCACAAGAATAAAGTGACAAGACTTATATACTATGAATGACATGGTCTCTATATATGAGTTTCATCCGCTCTTCTCTTTCTTCCATTTATCTTTCTTTCTAAATAGCAAGTCATCAGTTACAAAAACTTTTAATATTCAAAAAATAAAGTTTGAAAAATTAGATTTCCAATTTATAGGATTTAAAGAGTGAATTATCTCAAGTCTAAATATATTGGCAACCACTAATTTATAAAACTTGTCTATAATGAGGAAATGAACTGAGATTTCAGAGCACCCATAACCATGTAAATTTGCAGTACTGATGATAACAAATATATTAGATTCACATTTTCACATGGAAAACAAACCAGAACAGGATGATTTTGTGCAAACAAGTAACGTATTGCAACCCCAATCCTAGAAGCAGTGAGACTAACCATAAGAATTTAAAAAGCACGCAAGTGAGATGATATTAGCAAAGACATGTATCAGAGTATTACTTGTGGCATGAGCTTAAAATGATAATGTAATCCAACTCACATTACCAAGGTGGCATTAGATGGAAATACTTTTTATTTTCTTGTTGTGGGGAGGGCAGATAATTGGAAAGACAGTTATTATACAGAAAACAAAATTCCACATATTAGTTCCTCACATTTATCAGTAAGTTTTCTATAATAAGTTGTCGAAAAATGTTATTAGTGATTGCAAGTTTGCAACAATGAAACTTTCTCTGTAGAGATGTCAAAACTAAAAAAGACTTTCTCTTTTAGCATCATTTTCTTAAATATGATATCATTAATTATAATGAGGGTAACTCACAGCAGTAATTGCTAGTTGCTACTACATTAATGCTCCTACAGTAATGTTAAAATGAGGAGCGGAACTGCATTCAGCCCCAAGAGGGTCACCAGCCCCTCAAAATTTTGAAGACTCTAAAAACTCCTTTTAGTTTTTAGGTCATATGATATATCTAATCCAATTTCTTACAAGTTTTTATATAATTCTATTTTAGGCCCCCTAAGAATGTACTTCTAGTTCTTCCACTATGACATTTTCATACACAATGCTCGTATTCAAAAACATCGTTAAAATGCAAATGGCTCTACTCAAACTTTAAAGTGTCTTCTATCACCAAGAAATGAAATTACAAGACTTGTGCAAGCACCATTACAGGAGGAAAAATTGAATAAAACTGCAACAACTTTAGGTACGATCAAAAGAAGCAATTCGTGAATCACCAATGTAGAAATTAGTCAAATCAAAAAGTTCCAAAATTACATATTTTTGATACGGTGATCCAAATGACCATTCCACACGAATTACCATTCTCTGTCTTTTCTTGTCATGCCAACCACACAAATGGTGAAGCAAGACATGTAATGTAACATACTATAGTTCACAAAAATCACAAGCAAAAACATCATAAACCCTAATTAAACCTCATCCGGAACTCAGAACCAGAGCAAAAAAATTCAGAAATGAAAACGAGGACTATTTTGAGCATCACCTTTTACAATTGAGACCTAAAACGATGCTTAGCCGCTGAGAGAATAAATGAAAACTAAATTTGAACCGGTTACACCGTTCATTTTTCACCCTTAAATTTGTGGTTAATTCGAAGCAAGCAAGCGGGTTCCGATAGAAAATCAAGAAAATTACCAACCACGCCGGTAAAAATCAAAACTTCGGTTGAAATCGTAACTCTGCCGATGAAAATGAGCTCTCAGGAGCTTCGGCCTGCAATGTAGGTGGGTTCTGGTGGAGACCCTCAGGAGAGAGTTGCGCGAATTGGACAGGAACTGGCGCTGCACGAGTACTGTGTCGGAGAGAAACCCGCGAATTTTGGTGGAAAGGGTGTGCTGTGAGGGCCATGAGTGAAGATGGTGAAGTGGGTGCGTGAGAAAGGAGGTGAAAATGCGGTGCCCTAATTGGGGTTGTGAAGGTTTGGGGAGAGAGGAGAAGGCACTGTGAAAGAGACGGTGGGAATTGTAGGAGAGGTTTGGGTGGTGGTGTGTCACAACTTTGCGAAGAAAGCCCTGCATTTTTGGTTTGTTACTTTTGTGATAGGGAACAAGGAGATATTTAAATTTTAACATTGGATTTGTATCTGAACTGAATTCAATTCAATCCAATTGATTTAAAAATTAAATTTCATGTTTAGAGGAGATAAAAAAATTGATTTGAATTAATTTAAATGTAGATAATTATCACCCGATCTGTTTAACTAGTAATTTATTATGGTTAGATTTAAATGGATTAGGCTAACACGTTTGATACTTCTAATTAAGATTTACTTTAAATAGATTTGGTATGTTTTTTAAAATTTTGGTATGTTTTTTAAAATCTTGATCTTAACTTGACCTATTATTTATTATAAACTTTTTTTTATGTTTAACTTGAATTTTTTATGAAATCATAATATATGTTTGAATTGGAATTTGAAAACTCAAAATTATAATTTGGACAAAAGTATTAAGAGACAAGTTTTTGTCAAAATTATAATTTATAAAATTTCAAACTCCAATCCAAACATGCTAATAATATAGTCTTGCCTGAAAAATGTTAAAAATTTGATAATTTTCAAAACATAATGTTTGATAATTTGATGTAAATTATGGTCTGCTGATTCCTATTTATTTGAAAATGCTTTGGAGTTGGGTTATAATTTTTGCAAAAAATTATAATAAACATCCCATAAATTTTATCTTATTTTCAAATAGTCGTGATGAATTTTCCTATGACAATGAAATACGCTTAAAATTTTCAAAACCTGTAAACATACTCGTTCATCCTCTAATTAAATGGAAGTATTTTTTTTATTTGCTCACATTATTTTTAGAATATTTGGAAAATTTATTTTTATTTTGTTTTATTTTCAAAAAAATATTGAATAATTAAAAATAAAATAAAGGAGATATATGGTTTCGATATAAAAAATAAAAAACAATGTAATTAAATGTATTAATTGGCATATACAAGTCACAAGATAAATGGTTTTTATTTAAGAATAAAACTTAGAAAAAAATCTATAAGTGCTTGTGGTATTACTTTTCAATTAAAATATAATATATATATATATATTATTTTTTACATATCAACATTAAATGTGAAGATGATGTGATATTAAAGTTAAAAAAAATACACATGTTATATTTTAATTAAAAAATAACACCGCAAACACTTATGAAACTTTATCTAAGTTTTTTCCTTCATTTAAATAGATGAAATCTATTTATAAATTTTAAAAAGTTTAACGACTTCTCATTCATAATAGCTACTTTAGGAGTGTTTGTATATTTTTCTCTTATAATTTGTTGTAATTACTAATTGCTATTAGTGACAAATGCGGATCAAATATAAAGTTGGAGTATTGTTGGTCATTGTAGCATGAAAAACCGTTTAGGTTCAAATCTACTCTGACTATAAAATGTCTTCTCAATATCCTTAGGTTTATGTTTGTTTTTTAGGGAAATAGGTAAAAAAGAGTTAAAGAAGAGAGAAAAAAAAGAAAGATGACAATATTAGATGAGAAATAAAGAAGAAAAAAAAATTAATGGGTCCTATAACTTTTTTATTTCTTCTCTAAAGTGAGAAAAAAAGGAGAAGAAATGAGTAAAGGTGGAATATTTTTTATTATACCTTTCTTCTTATTATTTTATAAATAAATAAGGACAAATATGTATTTATAATAATTTTTTTCTTTCCTACTTCTCTCATAATTCTATCAATCCAAATAATTTAAAAATTTACTCATTTTCTACTTTAATTCTCTATTCCGTATTTTTTTCACTCTATTTCTTTTTTCCCTACCTCTTTCTTAATCCAAATAAAATTTAAGAGAAAAAAATTCAAAATACATATGTATGTCTCTTGTATAATGGAAGAATTGATTGATATTTGTACCAATAAAGGTCCAAGTAGAATACTTCATGTGAGAAGATCAGGAGAAGCAGCTTATCCCAGCTGGCGCTAGTGATCACTTGTTGATTGACCGGTGTCGACTCAAACTTTTAATGTACTATATGAATCGCAGTGTAAAAATATCTCATTCATTCTATTGTTGTAAAGCATGATGATTACTTGACTTCTACTAGTATTTGATTCATCTTCATTCATTACTTTCTGTAGACAAGCGTGTCAACTTTCTTGTGGCAGTTAAATCTTAATATTGAAGGAGACTATTGTCAAATTTCCTCAATCAATCTCATCTTCATTGTGAACGTTTGACTAGGTTTGTTCATCTGAAGCTTTTGAGCTTGTATCATCAAAGCATTTCGTTTTATTGCCGGAACATCTGATATGGGAGTGGAGGTAGTTTTACTGTTTCAATAAATATTAGTGATTTAAAAATGAGTTTTTTTTATTATCTATTATAATCAATAAAAACGAAAATTAATTAAAAAAAGGACAAATAAAAAAAAATGTAAGTGGTGAATAGAAAACATATTGGATTAAAAGAAAATTACACATCCCATATTCTCATGACAATGTGGCGAAGAGATCAGCACTTGGCGTAGGACCTTTGGAGACAAAGCTTGATACACTAGCAGGCTAACGTTGATGGAATAGGTGACTTTGGGAAACCACGCAGTGTTGTTACGTAGTTTAAATTTTAATCGGAATATCCAAATTTGCTTGCTTGTTAACCTTGTTTATTATTATCTCATAGAATAAAATTGGTAATAGGATGTTGGCATGACTTTCTAGAACTAACATTTCCGAGCTATGGCTTTCAATTTCAAAGTGTGGCCACTGCTACTCTATTCAAATGCTCAAATGAAACACATAATACGAAACCCAGGAAGGAAGAATTTATTTATTTTTTAATAAAAAAGGGGGGGGGGGGTTTGGGGGAACACTTCTACCAACAATTTAAGGGTCTGGACTCTGCCCCCGCGAGCCTTAATGACAAGTATCTTAATGTTGTAACTTGTAACTGTGGTAGTTATCCACACTTCATGTGAGAGTCCTCCGAGGGACTTGTGCTCAAAGTATCACGTGCCCCCTTGTGCGGGCAGATTAGAGTGTCTAATAAGCAACGTGGCAACGGTTATTCATAACCAGTTAGACACAGACTAGATTTCAGCTTTTGTTGTTTGTAGTTGTCTCCTGACTAATGCAGTATACACACCATTCTTGTTGAGAAGCTCTTCATGGGTGCCACTCTCAACAACCTGACCATCAGAAACAACTGCAACAGTATCGGCAGTTTTAACAGTTGATAACCTATGAGCAATAACTAGAACTGTCCTTCCCTTCATGAGAGAATCCATGGCATCCTGCACCATATGCATCACATCATTAGCTTATTGTGCAAAAAATAAAGATAAGACTAAGTTTATATGTTCCATGCAACTGGAAAAAGAAACCCATAAAAAATAATATGTTAACTCACCTGTACTAGGTATTCGCTTTCAGCATCCAAGGCACTGGTGGCTTCATCCAGGAGGAGAATTTTTGGGTCCATAAGCAGGGCTCTAGCAATTGCTATTCTCTGTTTTTGCCCTCCTGAAAGCCTTACCCCACGCTCTCCAACAAAGGTCTGATATTTATCTGGGAATTTTGATACAAATTCATGTGCATTGGCCATTTTCTGCATTCAAATCCATACCAGTAATGAGCAAATGAGAGTTAGGAGAGAGGTGTCTCATTGGTGAAAGAAGATATTAAATATTACAGATGCATTTTCTATATCAACAGCGTTAACTTTGCCCTCAAATCCATAAGCTATGTTCTCCTCTATGGAACAGTTGAAGAGTGTAGGCTCCTGACTCACTATACTGATCTGCAAATACAAGAGCAAACTGCATTAAATTTAAGTTATCAAAATCACAAAAGAACTTAGAATTTGGAGAGTTCAGTTTCTTCTGTTAGCTTGGGCATCTTAAACCCGTACCCCACCAAACTAATTTCTCAAACACCAAATTTTACATCTCCAGTCTCATGCTTAATTACATGGCAGTCAGGCTACACCTGCACTGTAATAGGTGACAACATGATAGGCACAAGGCATGAATTAATAAATAGCTTTTCAACTTGACTTCTTCTGCGGGATTATTTCAGGATTCCCTCACATACTCAAAATACTACAAAATATACAGGTTCCTAAAACTAAAAAACATGACACTACAACAACACTAACTTCATTGGGTAAATCGTTGTCAATAAGTGTATAAATGTCTGTCTTAAAGTTAATATGCATTGAAATATAATTGTGTTACTAATCTGCTTAAATGTTGTACATATGTTGCGTCCTATAGCGGAACAGCTATTGCAGTGCCAACTTACCAATTCATGGTCCCTGTAAAAACTTCAAGTAATTAACTTTAAGCACAAAAAACTAAAACAAAAAATTATGATCAAGTTACCTTTCTGTGTAAATGCCTGTGTGATATTTCTACCAGAGGAACCCCATTCAGCATAATCTTTCCCTTGGTTGGGTCATAAAATCTTTCAATTAAGTTTGCTATTGTAGTCTGCATAAACAAATAATACGTTCATGTGCTTGATATTTTTTTCCTTTCACTTCACTGTTCTCTCAACCTTTCTTTCTATGCTTCAATACAGAGCATGTTAATAAGAACCTTGTGGAATGATGAGCTGTGAAAATAAAAACAGAAAGAAAAGGCAAAGAAAGAGATGACCATAAGAGGAGATATGGGCTATACCTTTCCGCCACCGCTTGGACCAACAAGAGCAACCTTTGAGCCAGGCCACAGTTTCATCGTAATGCCCTAAAGATGATCGGGGCAGTATACTTTTTTTAATAATTTACCATTGAATTTGTATAACGTGAGCAACAGAACAGAAAACTAGAAGGAAACTGCTACCTTGAGCACCATATGACTAGGGCGTGATGGATAGGCAAACCATACATCATCTAGTTCCACTTCCCCATCTTGATCACTACAGCAATAGACATTCTACTGTCACTTCTCATTTCAAGAGATTACCTATCTTATATAGGAAAAATTTAAACTAAAAAGGGGTATATCAATCATGACTCCACGAGGTGCGGCTCAGTTGGCAAACTGAGCTCTATGTAGACAGATTTTACCTACAATGTACGGGTTTGAATCACACTAGAAGAATCTTGTGGCCAGAGCCAAGCCGACTCCCGAACTGGGATTAGTCCTGAGTGTGGGGACACCTCGTGGTCTTACCCAAAAAAATGGGTATATTTAAGTTATGAAAAAGATTCTGAAATTCAAATTATATAATGGAGAGAGTGAAAGAGATGCTTATGATTTTTGTACTCTCACCCTGTGTTAGGCTTTCACCCTCCATTTTATAAAGTTTCACTTCTCTGAAACACTAAGGAAAGAGGGAGCTGTCTAGAAGCGTCTAAATATTGCAAAGCCAATTGCATAATGAGCAATTAATTACTTTTGAATTGACAATGCAGGCTTTGAATGCAGAGACTATTATCATCCACAGACCAAACTAAAACTTCAGTACAAGAATCCAAAGGTGAGCCCCTTGGTCCACACATCGTACACTAGGTGTGTTCTGGGATAGTATAAAAGGTGGAGGGGGAAGGGAACTCTCTGAAAATAGCACTTATAGAGATATTTTAGGAAATCTAGGAAACTGACCCCAGAGGACACTTATTTCCCGACTTAGGCATGGATGATGCACGATCCATGAGTTGAAATACCCTTCTGCTAGCACCTGCAGCTTTCATAGCTACTGTATACAATCCTGACAGACCAGATATAGAAGATCCCACTACAAGGCGAAGTAATACAACACTGTCAGTTCAAATACAACAGATCAAACTACCACTGAAATAAATCAATAGGTCAAATAACTAGCATCTTGATCAACTAGTAACTATAACATCCATGGATCATACATACTTTCAACTGTAAATGTTTTACTGGTTTCATTCGCATGTAAAATTGCAAAATAGATTGAGGAACTTACCTGTGAGACTATAAAGAATGAAAGACGTAAGATCACCCGAGGACATGGAACCCGTGATCGTCAAATTAGCTCCATATATAACAACTACAATAACTGAAAGTGTAGATGCTGCATTTAGGCCTCCAGAAAAGAGTCCAACAACTTTCTGTATCACCAAGCATATAAGATTAAATGTTGCAAAAGATTAACAAATAAATTTACAAACAAGCACACAGATCAAAATATGAATGACTAACTCACAGCTTGCTTAAGTCCAAGCTTAAGTGTCTCGTCAACTTTCTCAGAGTAGCGTGATATTTCATAATCTTCTTGGGCAAAAGATCTTACTGTTCTTATAGCACCAAAGGATTCCTAAGCAACACACACAAAATTAATACCAGTTTAAATATTTTTTCCTACGAAATCTTTTAAATGGGAAAGATGTACCTCGGCAATTGAAGCAGCTAATGCAGCAGCAGCTTGAGTTTTATGAGAAAGTTCCCGCAGGAACCGCCCAAATTTACGAACAGCAACAGAAATAACAGGCACAACAGCCAAAGACAACACTATAAGATGTTGTCAAAACATAGAGAGAGAGAGAGAGAGAAACAGGTAAGGATAAACACAGAATGTGTGTGTGTAGTTCATGAAATAAACCTCCAATCTTTAATTACTCACACGTTAACTTCCATGATGTTGCAAACATGAAGCTGAGACCAATAAGTGCAGTTGATAAGTTTTTCAGGGCATCAGAAAGATTGGTAGTTGCAGCATTCTTTATGATCTGTGTATCTTCAGATAGCCTACTTAAAAGTTCCCCAGTTCGAGTAACATCATAAAAGGCTATCTCCTGAAAACTCATCAGCCATAATAAACAAGCTTTTATTGTGAGGCAAAGGGGATTACAAGCTGCAAGATTGAAAATTTCTACACTCCCAGTTACCATAAGTAACACAAACAGAGAAAAAAAGGCGACTTATGCAAGATTCATTATGACAATATTGTTTTACCTGGTTTACGAGGTGACTGAACAAATTCTTTCTCAAGCGAGCAACAACCCTTTCACTAGCGGAAGAAAAAAGCCATGCTCGAAGTGCTGTGCAAATTGAACTGAAAATCCAAGAAAACCCAGTGAACCACTTTGGGTCCCAGTCCCAGAAAATACACATGTGACAGCAGAAAGCATACCAGATAAAACTACACGATCAATCGGAAAGTACTCAAGCAAGGATCATACCCGATAACAACAATCAGAAAGATATCTAGTATGGTGTTCTTGACAGCATTCAAAGCTTTGGCTTTCTCTTCAGGAGTTCGGATATCTCCAGAGACAATGTCAATTATCTGCCCACCAAATTTTTGCTGCAGCAGGAACAATTCCATGTTCATTAGAAAGCAGCTTTAACTTTATATCTGGAGATGTTGGCATCAAATATAGATACAAGCTGACATAATTTTTAGCGAGTGTGTGCACTTGAGTATGTGTGTGAGAGAGGGAATAAATGATGCATACAACTAAGATACTTGATGTGGCTGCAACCAACAGAGCCAATGTTGCAAGCACCAACTTTCCAGCATCAGGCCTTGCCTGTAATTAATAAAAAAAAACATATATAACATGATCACAAAAATATGGTAGCAAAATATCCCAGGAAACACTGGCCACTTACAAGTGAAAACACTCGACAGAATCCCACATTTGCCGCCTGATATTTTCATGCATAAAGTTAGCAATTGAACATATAAATCTAATGCTATGAAATGTTACAGAGAGACTTAAAGGATGCATAAACAATGATTACCTGCACCGCGTCACCATGTTCAAGGTCTGAGACTTGACCTGCCGAGGCATCATCCCTCTTTTGCCCTCCCTGAACATTGGGAAAAATTAATGGAATACAAGGATAAATGCAGTTCCAGAAGTATGTCCAAATTCGTTTTTGCAGTTGTTTATTGTAGAAAATGACAAATGTATAATCATACCAAGAATTGGAGACAGAACTAATAGTTTTAGAGAGCAGTTCTCACTTGGTAGCCCTAAACAAGAAACCATTTATGTGTTTGAAACAGTTAAAAAACAATGAGCTCTCTTAATTTTAATCTCATTAGCATCAAAAATAAAATAAAAAAATGCCGAAACAGAAGACTCTTGCTATGTTTTCAACTGAAAATGGTTTTCAGAACAAAGCCTGAAGTCCTGAAACTGAACTACGAGCATGTTTTGATACCTATCAAGCCAAAAATTTGTTTTTTTCAAACAAATAAAAGAATATTCTTTGATTTAGAAAAGGTTTTAAACACTGTACGAGGATAGTAATATTTTTATCCAGGGTGCAATGGAATAATCAGCTATTACTCTCAAGAAGCATGTTCTTTCAATTGATCACACAACCCCGCTAACCCATAAACCATAAAGCTGTCAGAGAAAACTAGTAATTCAAGCAAATAAATAAATTTGGGCATTATCAAATTGTTGAAGGTGAAGGTGAGGATCAATCATAAGCGAAGGGGGTATCAGGAATCCAAAGAACTCCGGGGAATGGCACAACAAGGAACAACTTTGAGAAACCAATACCAGGGAAGGGAATAGTATGGACTATGGAGAAAAACAGAGAAAAGAAAGCATTGTTAGAATGAGAAATTGACTCACTCCGCGCTCAGCCTCTAAGAGAGGAGCTCTTTCACTTCTTAACCCGCTCATCCTTCACCTCAACAAATGGCTCTCCCAGCCACCAAATGAAAAGATACCAATTTGTTAATCTTCTTTTATGTCGTTAAATTATATATGCCTATGATATGTCATACCAAATAATTAAATATAAATAATAATGGGGTGCCTCCTTCCCCTTCCCTTTATTATTAGTCAAAGGTTTCAGTTCAATAAATTGCCCAAGAACTGGGTGTGGTCCAATATTAGCCAAAAAGAGGGGTGTCATTTCAAGAGCTTTGGCCACTTGTTTTAAGACAAATCTTATATAAATAATATCTTATATAGTTACTTATTATGTTATTATTTTTAAAAAAATTGGTTAATATTAATTTTTTTAAATGGTTAATATTACATTAAGTTTCTTATAATAAAGTTGTATATACTTTAATAATCTTATATATTTAATTTTTACTTTAAAATAGTATTTATTAATCTTTCTTTATAATCTACTGTTGAAGCAGGGTTAACTAAAACCCATCAAGCTCCATAAGTTTTAAGCACCTCTATTTCCTCTATCGCCTGGGAGAGACCACCGCCACAAAGATACATCATTAGTCAATAGGAAGAGAGAGGACTTTGACTTTGGTTAATTCAATAGCTATTTGCTAGGGAATTTTCGGAGCAAAGAAAGAGAAGTTGCCATCTGAATATTATGAAAAGGGAGAATGACTTTTTTGTTTTAATTGTGAAAAATAATATTAATTTAGTTTAGTATTTAATTATATTAATTAATAATTTATATATAGTTAATTAATAAATTATTTTTATTTTGATACTTAATGTGATTAATAATATGTAAATTATTAGTTAATGTATTTAAATATTTCATTAATTTTTCAAGTTGAATCAAAAAATAATTATATTTTACAAACTACACTATTAAATTATTTTTCTTTATGAAAATGAGGCTTAGCAGTAAATTTGGGACTTCAAATATACGCGTGCGTGTGTTTGGGGGGAGGGGGGAGCAGAAATGTGTTAACACTAAACAATATGTGTGTTTTTGTACAAAAACAATATGTGCAAATAATAATAAATTGTTTTTTTAAATATTCTTTTTACATTAATCGATACATATAAATGTGTAGAATTTTATAATGTTAAACAAATTTTAACTAAAATTGAAGTAAGATTAATATAATAACAATTAACAAATGGGCAAGTAGGACGCTTGTTTTATTTTATTTATTAAAAAAAGTTAGATCAGAGAGTAAACGTGAGCAACCAGGTCATCGTCAATATAAATGGACCAGGTCCATGCAGCTTGGTTTACTCCGTGAAGGACCCCACCCACGCTCTGGTCCAGACAAGTACGTCTGTTTTCTTGTCTATTATGGCACGTGAAATGCACGTGGGAGAACCTGAAAACGGATTAGGCCCAACTTAAAAGGTTGTGGTGCAGTCAGGAAAGCCCACCTCTGGACTCGACTTTATCAGTGACTAGAAGAGTCATATTGGATTTGGAATAGTTCATGTTAAACCCAAAAAACAATTCAGTGCACCCCCCCAAAAAATGAGAATAAAAATTTCAACCGACCTTACCATCCGCTTATTACCTTGTAAATATTCAATTTCTGTAAGCCTTGAAACTCTGGAGTCTGAATCTCATTTTGATTGTATTAAAAATGAATAAGTAATATTTACAAAAAAAAAAATGAATAAGTAAGTCGTATGTCGGTTTTTGGTTTTTCTTTTTAACTGAACATTTGTTTTCTTTTTTATATATATTAGCAAGAAAAATAATAGTTGTGCATACTTTATAAGATCTGTCTATAATTTGAACTGTTCATAAAAATCTGTAGTAGAATCCAAATAGTTATAATCAGGGACGGATTTAGAAATCAACTATTTAGGGTACCAAAATTATAAAAATCAAGAAACAAAATATTTAAATAAAAGTTTGCAAGTTCAAAACTTAAATATATCATATATTTATTAAAATTGAGCACGACACTTCTTCATAGCATAAAATTCATCAATGATTAAATCCATGTTCAACTTTTCAGCAATATTTCTTTCAATATAAGTGACTAAACAATCAGCTAAAAAAATATCTTCCATCTTATTTTTTAGCCTATTTTTGACAATATTCATAGCTGAAAATAATATTTCATTTGTAACTATTGAAACTGGAAGAGTCAATACCAAATGAAGCAAATAATCAATCAAATGACAAGTCTCAAATTTTCTTGTTTTCACTAATTCTTGGCATAACTCAGAAATTGTTGACAAATGCTTCAATTTAGAATGTTAAGGCACGTCAAGCTCATAATGTTTTGCTTGTATTCTAAGATGCATTTTCTCTAGTTCTGCGAAATCATCAGGATAAAATCTAGTTGTCAATTCACAAATATGGTCAACATTGAATAATTTATAATTATTTCTTGGATCCAAGGCAGCATTAAGAGTGAGAAACTCCATAATATTCTCATTAAATTTACTATTCATCTACTGTAATTGTGTGTCTACAGTAGTAATAAACAAATTGACACGATAATGATGTTCAATTGAAAGATATTCAACATTTGGACGACGTCGACCTCTTCCAGGAACATAAAGAGCATTCATATAAGGAACATCAACTTCATGCTTCTCACAAAATGATATGACTTCTTTTAAAAGATTCTCCCATCCTGATTCCCTCATTCTTTGAATCAAGCATTTTGTAGTAGACACAAAAGTAATGACATTTAAGATATCTTGATTTTTACGTTATAAAGATTGACAAAGATCATGACTAATTTCCAAGAGATCTTTCATGAGATGTAAAAGAAATATGAAATCGAATGATTTGATAGCCTCATGTGCACCATCAACATCACCATGAAGAGAATAATTATCTTCTTTAGAGATCTTTTGAAGAACTTCACAAGTAGCTCCAAACATGCATAACAAGTTTTGAATAGAATTTAAATGAGAGCCTCATTTAGTATCTCCAGCTCGTTGCAAAGTACCTATTTGATTAAGTCCACTGCATATGTTAATCTCTTGATTAGAAATTTGATTTGCATTATTAGAAGTTTGAGCAATCCTTAATTGGTCATGCCTTTTGGGTGAAACAGTCACAATATTAACAATCAATGCTAGCTTTGTGAAAAATTGATGAACTAGGCTAACTTCTCTAGCTCCAACAACTAATGCTAATTATAAGCGATGAGCAAGACAATGAATATAGTATGCATAAGGGCAATCTTTTAAGAATAAAGCTTGCAATCCATTCCATTCACCCCCGCATATTACTTGCCCCATCATACCCTTGACCTCTAAGATTATGAATATCAAGATTATGGCGAGAAAGAACTCCATCTATTTCATTTTTCAAAGTCATTGATGAAGCATCTGAAACATGAACAAGATAAAAAAAAATCTCTTAAACACATCTATCTTTATCAACAAATCTCAAAATCACATCAATTTGTTCTCTTTTTGACTCATCCTTAGCTTCATCAATTATAAGACAAAATTTAGACTCACAAATCTCTTCATGAATGGTAGCACGTACCCTTTTAGCAAAAATATACAAGATTTCTTTTTGAATGCTAGGTGAGATATATTGAACATTTCCAAGGGCATTTTGAAGGATAACATTAGAAATGTCTTAACTACAAGAAGTTAAAAGTTCTATCAACTCAATAAAATTGCTCATATTCAATGAGTTAATGCTTTCATCATTACCTCTAAAAGCACATGGTTGAAATGTGAGCCATCGAACAACCATAATAGAAGTCTTAAGCTATAAACGATTATTTGCAATAATTTACTCACTTTGCCTATTGAAAACTTTCTCTATATGTTAAGACTGAAGCATCGAATCATCGCAACACTTCACACAAGCATTATGTGGTGAATTAGGAGAGGATCCCAAATGGCCAAGAAAAGCACAATTCTTTCCATTGACTTTTTTCCAAGCTCAAAATCCTTTATTAGTAAATGCATCTTTTCCATCATTTCAATTATTAGAACTGTTACTAAACAAATAGCATGGTAGACAAAATGTTGCATCCTTTTCAAATGAGTTCTCCAACCAGTTAGGAAAATTTTTAAACTAAGAAGATTGAAAGCGACAAGGATGATTGTTACATGAAGCTAGATACTTAGTTAGAATGGGTTGATATGGTCCAATTTTTATAGAATTTTTTTGAATTTTGTCTCGCTGGTCAACAGGATATTGACAAATTGGAAGACGTTTTCCAAGATCTTTATCTAGTAAAGACATATCAACTTCTTCTTTTTCCACTCTTGAATTTTTTTTATTAATGTTGCTCATCATTGATTAATTGTGTTGTTAATATAGGGATAGAAGATGATTCTTCAACTTTGGAATTTTGTGTGACTTTTCTCTTAAAAAAATGATTAAAAAGTTGTAGGTTTTCCTATACTAAATGCTTTCAAATTCTTTTCGACTATATCATCATGTATTCATGTTCAAAAGTAAGATGTTAGAAAAATAAAATAATTAAATTTTACTAATTATATCAAAATGATAAATCAATCTAACTTTTACTGTTAGTTTAGATTGCTTCTTCTTCTTTTAGTTCATACTTCCCTTTCACAAATAAACAATTATATTATACTTAAGAAAATAATTGAATTACTCAAATCTCAAAGAAATAGCTAGGGATAATGGGAACACATACAGCAATACCACTTAATTGAAGTGTGTGTAGACAAGATAATATAGTAGTGTGTTTAGCTAAAGTTGGAGTTTGCAAAATCGAAAAAGATTTAAGTAAGTGAGAAGATTATCATATATATATATATATTAGTTCAATTAATGCAAATTTATAAGATAATTGCTACGTAAATAATTAGAAAATACGTACTAATAGGTTATTTACAATGATTAATTCACTAAACAAATTATAAATTTAGGGGAACTAGAATCGGAGTTGTTATTTTATATTTGAATTCTTAACTGAGAATTGATTACAAAACTATTGCCATTCAAGGTCTTTGTTTATTTCTAAAACCATATTCAAAAATTTTTTGCATATAACTTCTAGGGCTTCTTGACTTTAAGTTTTACTGTTAGTTTAGATTACTTCTTCTTCTTTTAGTTCATACTTCTCTTTCACAAATAAACAATTAAAAATGAAGAATAATTTTTTTAAAAAAAACAATAATAACTAAAATACATTAAAAAAAAATTTTAAAAATGTAAAATAGCTTACCTAATGATAACACATACTGATTTAGAAATTGAAAAGTAAGAGTGGTGGCCCATGTGAGTACACGTGAACTTTTTCTTGAATCTTGGGTGGAAGACTTCTACCTCCTCCAGGCCCCAACGGCACTGCAACAGTAAATTGTAAAAGAGAGAAAAGTTTAAGAACACTTTCCTTTCTCTTGGTGTCAGTGTGACTTTTCACGGTGCATCAAATTTTTACTTTTTTAACTTTTAAGTTTGTTATTTTGATAAACATATTTTATATGCATAATTTAGCACCTCTCATTGGTCTATTTTTATGAAATTATTGCATATATGAAGTGAAAATTGCATAATTCCTCATATATTGGTTATGTTGTTACAAATTGAGCAGAACACCCGAAGGACTATTCAAAGCAGTTGTTGAACCAAAATATCATGAACTTGGATGTTGATATCAGTATAGCTCAAACAGAAGAGAAATGAAGACCTAAACTCAGTGAATTTTGGGTTACATCAAATTCAGGACAAATCAGAAAATTTCTGCTCAAACCTATACTCGGTTATTTGGTGATTTCTCAAGATCTAACCGTTGGATGTAGCTGAAATTTTTATATGTCATGCATGACATAATTCTCTATGACTTTCCTAGAAATGAAGATTTCCAAATTAGCACCGGAAGTGGGTCAAAATTAGGCAACAAGTTGGTGGCTGTCATTTTTGATATAATCTGAGTAGTTTCGGAAAAATGGTCAGATCTCAAGATCCAACCGTTAGATCTGGCTGCATTTTTGACATGTTCTTCACGACTGCATGTGCTACAACTTTCATGAAGAGAAGATTTCCAAATTATGACGGGAGCAATGACAAATTTGATAATCTTCGGAGCTGAAATTTCAACCCATGTGCAAAGAGATTTGACAAAATTGTAATTGAATAGTTCTAGTCTTTGCCTATAAAAGGAAGGCATTTGCCACACTTAAGGGCATCCCATTTCTAAATTCTCTCATTGTAGTTTGAGTTAGGGGTGATACTTTGATAAATTGTGAGATTTATACTTTGATTTCAAAGTTAGATCTTCCAATTTGTTTAAAGGAAATCCCAAAGCTCTTGTAGTTTGTATAATATAATCTTCATCTTATTCAAGTTTCTTCATCTTGATGTCTAGTTAAGGTTCTTCCTAGAGTTAGGGGTGAAGCTTTCATAAATTGTGAGATTTATACTTTGATTTCAAGGTTAGATCTTCCAATTTGTTTAAAGTAAATCCGAAACTACAGCCGTTGTGTTCTTGTTAATACCAACAACCACTTTCATTTCTATCATGCTTTTCACTTGTTCTTTTGTTTCCTTTAATATAATGAGTAGCTAAATTTCTATATTAGGATTGCAATTTGAACTCACACGTAAATTGATTCGTTTATCATATCCAAGAGTAGGTTGATTATCTTGAATTGTTTATCTTACTTGTTCTTAATGCTTTTAATTAATTGGCCATTAATTAAATTGAATTGATAAACCTTAAGCAACTTGACAAAGGGATTTTGGTTTTAGATCTAAGTAAGATAACATATGATCTTTGTGCGAAAGCCTTGAGTTTATATAAGATAGACATATACCTATATAACATATGTAACCATTAATGAAATCGGAACTTAATGAATTCTTGATTATTTGATAGACATAGACATATAGTTTATCATTAATTAAGGATATTTCTATTTGACCATCGAAAGAGGCTTATAGATAAATTAAGGATTTCTAGTTAACAATTCAGATAATTAATTGATCTTGGATGGAAGTAAGAGAATCAAGTAAAGTGTGAGGGATAATTGCAATCCTAGGCTTGGTTAATTTGATCATTAACTTTATCTTCTTGTTTACTTTAATCTTTAGTCTTTCATAAATTATCTCTTATTAAGTTGTTTAAATAAGATTGAGTTTTGCAAACTTTTAGTAGATAGTCAAATTTAGAATTAATCCCTGTGGGTTCGACACTTTCTTACTACTATATTACTTGATTTGCGATAACGTATACTTGCGTTCTGATTTACCACATCATATTTGTTATTTGATAAAATTTCATTTTTGTAACTATTAGGTCAGTCCATAATTTATTAGCCCAAACTTACATTATAATGGGCAACTAAAGATAATGGGTATAAGGTCTAGAGCCCTTTTACCTTCTTACATGAAAATATGATATATATGTTAAAAAATATATAAAAAAGATGGGGTGGCCATGGCCACCACTGGTCCCCCCTAAATCCGTCCCTGATTATAATACCGTATTTTTTTTGTATAGTAGAAACAAATAGGAAAAAAAACAAACTACGACCTGACAAAGGTCACACTTAACGAGTCAGCTAGCAAGAAACCACCTAGGCCAGAGGATGGAGATGGCCAGACTAGAACCAAAATATCACCACTTGCACCCTTCTTGGCAAGGAAATTGGCACAATAATTGGCCTCACGAAGCACAATAATTGATTGTGCTCTAAGTCAAGTCTAGCTCAAACATATGAAATTAATTGGCTTTTATATTAAGGAGTTATCATCCACACCTACAATGTAAACTAATTGTTCTAGAAACTAAAGTATAAAAAATAGTTCAATATTGACAACTTGTTTTAAAATGTATACTTACCCAAATGTTTAGAGTCAAAGCATGCTCTTGATGGAGCCCTTTGCTTAGTACTTATATATTGATATATTTCTATGTGTATTACATTTTCTAGTATATACGTATACTTTTTTTTTTCATATATGTGAGCCCACATTGATGAATGATAAGGTCATATTCAACCTTACTCTTCCAAAGTCTCAGAAGCAATGGATGTAAATCTCTCCACACAAGCAAACCAGAAAATGTGAAACTGAGAAAAAGATGTTTAGTTATAATTTATAAAGAAAAGATATTCTCAATTAAGAAAAAAATATTTGTATGACCTATACTAATTAAGTTTTTTCTATATTTAAAAAGTAAGATATAAAGTTTTTGAAAACTGCAGCTCACATAACATTTAGCAATGAAGATACAATACTAAAATACTCAAAAGAAGTACATCCACAACGATATATAAGTTAAAATATACAATATTAAACTCTCAATTGGACTAAGTTTTACTACATGTGCAGAATGTAGATTATAGAAGTGATAATAAAAACGAAAGGAATACAATCTTACTTCTATAACTTTCCTCTAGAATTTAACTTTGTATTTGCAAATATGAACTTTTTTCACTTCAATATCTCTGCAACATTACCAATAGAAGTCATATCAAAAGTAACACATAGAGCCTCATTTAACAAAGCGTAAATCAAATTCAGCTGAATTACAAATGCACTTTTAAATTGGAAAGTATAGATGGAAAAAATCAAACATATGGATACTACAACTAAAATAGAAAATTGGATCAGATGACTCCTAAATTTTCAAGCCCCGTGCTTTCTCAAATTACCCACTAAGATAAACATGAACTGACATTGGGCATTGGGCATTACTTCGGTACCCATCTTTTTTTTTTCAAGATATTGGTACTCAGATTAAGTTGTCAAGCATTTATTAGTTGTTATAAACATTTATTGTTAAACCAACAGTCAATAAATAATTAATAACATCATACCCAGCAGGTACCATAGCAACATGAGTACCATAACAACTCCTACTAACATTAAATGTAGAGTTAAAGAAATTTTCAGCATTATTACTTTATCATAATCCTATCAAAGTTATAAGAAATTGTTAGCAACTCATGCTTTTTGCAACAATAAAATAATTAAAATTTCCATATAACCAAATTGAGCTAAAAGAACAACAAGGGTAAATAGCTAACGAGTGTTTAGCAACAAAAATGGTTGGCATTGTTACCACTGAAGGAGTTCTATTAGGCTTACTCTTGACAATTATTGCTACCACTCCCTGTGCTTGCATCCCTCACCTAACCTTTGGACTATGGACCTAGGAAATCACCATCTATATATAGCTAAAACAACAAACCATGAACAAAAAATTGGCAAGCTGTAATAGAAGAATGAACCCAATTCATCCAGACACAAAAAAGGGAGCTTTGAAAAGACATGAGAGAGAAAAAAAAGATGCTCACATGTCTAAGGAAGATAACCAAACCTCAGAGAATTTTGGTGAATAGATGCTGACTCACTAGTGCATTCACAAAAAAATGGTAGTCGAAAAGATAGAGGAATAGGGGGAAGAAAAAGGGGCATATGTTCCAAGGCTGAGTATCATCTAATGGTAGGAGCTAAAAAGTTAATAATGGAAGACAACTTAGTATGTGTTCCAATTCCAAAGCCAAGTAATAGTAAGATGAGTAACATAAATAAATCTAAAAACTCAGAATACACTGGATTAGAAGGTGAGAAGACAATGAAAAGGAAGATATAATATTGTTCATGTTATGATACTAAAAAAGAGGAGGTTGGTGTGGCTCAAAAGAAAGCTAACACGTCATTCTATGAAAGATTCAAGTGGATACTTTGTCAGATAAGGTTGAAAGGTTGGTGAAAGAAGAGTAACGACATGAGAATTAAGAAGACATATAAGGATGAGGGAGACAAAGAGTTTTGTTAAATTGTTGATATGGCTGAATCTAGGAGAGCAACATTGAAGTTAAAGATGTGAAAGAGAAGCTTTGATTGTGAGGATTCTGGGACTGGTAAGATGGTTGAAGAATAGAAGTTGACAAAGTGACATGGCAATTTGAGAGAGAACGACAAGGTTGATGTGGCAGTGTTACAGCCAGCGAGCCTAAATTTATATATTATAAATAGATACGGTAGTAGAAGTTGTGGTGATAGGTGATGATAATAAAAATGACAATGATGGTGGGAATTGTAGATGTGGTGTGTATAGAGGTGTCAATTCGGGCCGACCTGCGTCGGGCTGGGCTGGGCCGGCTCATAATATGTGTGGGTTGGTAAATAGTCAACCCAGCCCAGCCTAGCCCATGGGTTAGAAACCTTTTTCTTGTCTTTTTTTATATATAATAATAATAAGTTATTAATAAATTAAACTTCTATATTAATCAAAGCATATAAAAATCATGTACGCAAATTAAATACAAGTATAACAAATTATATTAAGTGTTATCAACATAGACAGTAAAGATTTATTACATTATTTTCGACATAAACAATTTAGGATATACCCATGAAGCATCTCTCGAACTATAAATTAATTAATTCAAGGAATTAGAATAAGTTAATATCATATTTCATGTGGAGAAAAAAGAAATGCTTAGATGTACTCACTAAATTTGATTTTTTTTAAAAAAATCTAAATAAAGTTAATAAAGTAAAGATATGAATAAATAATAATAAAATTAAATAGATAACACAAAAAGGAATTTTCACATAATCGGGCAAGCGGGTCGATTGGGCCCATTGCAGGCTCGCTTATTTTTGGGTTAGGTTGGGCCGACCCATAATTGGTTCCGACTAAGATTCTCTTAACCCAGCCCACATTTTTCGTTGAGTTATTCAGGACAGCACATTTTGACACCCCTAGGTGTGTATGTAGGTTTTATGACTCAATTACCAAAAAGAGGGATTACTCCAGTATACATTTTTTATCATGGTATCGGTACTCATGGTGAATTATCAAACATTTATTAATTACTATTTGTATTTAATTATCTTTTAAACATTTATTATGAAGAATTTAATTTTGATCTACCGTTAGTATAAAGTTTCTTTACATTGTCATCAAATTATGTATTGTCAAATCATTAAAAGAGTTTGACTATCATAAAAACTACGTAAAAAGTCTAACTCTTTTAATGATATGTCAACACATGATTGAATGACAGTGTAATTTTTTTTAGACTAACAGTGAATTAAAATCAAATCATATTATAAAACTAATAATCAATAAATAATTAATAAATCACTTTAGGTAACATAACAACTCCTACCAAAGAGTGTAGGGCATGTAAAATGCATCTTTATAGGGTTTAACTTTTAAGTTAAAAGTTAAGAAAAGGCTTTTTTAGTAGTTTTTCAATTTTACAAAATTATTATAAAAATGTGACGTGTGGATTAATCCTTTTGGTTTGGGCCTAACATGTGGGGATAATAGTCATTTAGGTGAAAGAGAAAGACAAAAGTAATATTGAAAAAGTCGATCGGTCCTATTTTTATTTAAAACTCGTGACTAAGTTAGAGACTATAATGTATATGGCGATTTTAATTTACCAATCTGTTTGAGTATTTTATTTTATTTTTGCGAGTTTGTTGGCATGTATTAGTGACTCCCAGTAGTAGGAGTATCGAAATAAAAGATAAGATTCATATGTACCCCCAAAATAAAAAGATAAGATCCATATCGTTGTGATAACGATGCATTAATCACGAGATTTGTTTTGCCTTGGATACTTTTCATAACTATTTGAGATAGTTTTTCTATCTAAGTGGACATGTGGTGTATGTGTCACAAAATGCACTAATCTATAATAATTATTCTCGTTATAATAATAATAATAATAATTCTCGATTCTCCTGATTGATGATTTGCTATATATTTGTGTCCATGAAAGTATATGCGAATTAAGGTGCTCACATGTTTTTCTGATGGAAATAGTTCTATTGAAAAAGGAAAATATACACCAAAGAGGAAAAAAAAAGAAAAAAAAGAGAAGAAAGCAAAGCATCATCCTCTTATACTTAAATTGAATTTTATAAGCACAACAGCTACTTGTTTCATGCTATGGACCAATTTAAATCATCTCTTTTATTTTTTAACATGACAATAAAATATTATAAGATATAATGACACATTATTTTTATATAAAATTAATGAACGCAGCGCATGTATTAACAAAATTTACATAATTTTTTATGATAACATGTCACTGTTATGTTCAGTCACGTTATTCTTTCATATTAGGATGATTTGCAGTAGAAAAGAGAAAGTATTCTAAAGTTGCGTGACTCACTTTTGTGTCATCTTTTGGTCTTTTTATGTTAATATAGCAAAAAAAAATTATTAGAATTATATTATTTTTAGATTAATTATTAGAATATAAATTTTTTTAATGTTAAAAAATTAGTTTCACTTATATTTTTTTAAAATTTCATGTTGATTTTAATATGATCTTTTAAAAATAAAATTAAACACGTTAAAAAATTAATTTTATTAAAATTGACTTTTTAATATAAATTTTTTTAAAAAAACTAAATACGTTAAAAAGTCAATTATATTAAAACCAATTTAATTTCTCAACGTTAAAAAAAAATTATATTCTGATAATTATTCATAATTCAAATATTTTTTTACTATATTAACATAAAAATAAACCTCATTTTTTCCCCCACCTGGCTCTAACTATATTGAATAATAATAAGAATTCAATTGTTTTTGATAACATGTCACTGAGAATCCTTTTTCCGAAGAAGAGAGGAAGAGTTGCACTGCAACCAAAAAAATAAAATTATTATGGTATTTTGATATATTTATTATTTATCATAAATTATTAATTATTTATTAAATATTAATTTCACAATAAATATTTAAAAATTTATTAAATATAAATAATAATTTATAAATAATTGATAATATTTTAAAATATATATAAGTATCAGAATAATAAATAAATAAATAAAAAAGAAAAATGAAAGAGTGAAAACGTGGTAGTGGTGGGACCCAGGTCCATAAACATGGAAATGCATAAGTAACAGACCAGGCAAGGCCATACCGTTACGTTGTGGAAATGACTGCGGGGAAGGCGGCGCCGTTGTTCCATTTTTAGCGTGACAACCGTATCTCTCGCCACATGGCATTATCTGGGCCTTTGAACTCTCATGATCTGCCACTCCACATTGCTTCTCAATTTACGCGCTCTCTCTGTACTCGATGCAATTAACTCACTCACCTTCCCCCAAATTAACACGCGCTAATTTATTTAATCTTATTTATTACAATACTTATTTACGTTTAGAGAAACTTATTCAAACAAATTTTGAAAATTCTATTACGAATAATAGAATTAGAATTAGAATTATATATCAGAGTTTTAATTTTATTTTTGTTAGAATTAGAATTGATTAATAATCATAAATTTTATGTTCAAGACAAATAGAAAATTAATACACATAATTATAATTTTAAACTAAATTTTATAATTATCGAAAGGTGTCGCAATTGAAAGTTGCCGAATGATGTCACCGGGGATGGTGGCCAAAACACACTTCCATTACGATGGCTGGAAAACACTAACGAGCGACGATGATTGGTAAAATAAACAAATTATAAATGAAATATAAAATATTATTTTTAACGTTTTTCTTTTGATGTTTTTAAAAATATTAGTGATAGAATTTAAATTAGGAGTCCTATGAATTAGTTATTTTTTTAATTACATGTAATTAGTATTTAAAATTGAATTTTAAATTTATTATACATTCAAACAAGATAATTAAATTTAAAAAATTAAAATTTAATTTTACAACTCAATTTTAAGCTTAATTTCATCTACCAAAGGGAACCTAAGTTATTTTTAATTGATTTTTATGAAATGTTTTCAGCTTTTATTGTTTTCACTTTTATTTCAAAAATGATTTTTTAGGGTATTCCTTGCGCACGACTAAAGAGACTAATTCATTGATGTACCGATATCAATTTAAGGGGTTAACATCTCCTAAGAGATTTTTTCTATACACATAAGTCAGAAATCGAACCCCACACCACATGTTTTTTCAATTTTATTTGAAAAACACTTTTATACTTTGGTCTTGCCATGATCATTTATCATGAGTCCAAGTCTTGGCAAGTTTATCGTGGAATTAAATTTATTTAATAATTACTTATTTATTATGATATATAAAATTTATAAATGTTCAAATGGAATTTGTACATTAATTAATTTATAAAAAAAATAAAATTTAATATTTTTAGATTTTTTTTTACAAATTATTAATCAGATGTGATTTTTATTTAAACATTGATTCGTTTTATCGGTTAAACTGATTTCAAGTGGCTTGGGTTGAGGCTGTCTGGGTTGTTTCATTATTTACTTGCCTTTTGTTTTTTTCATGAACATCTCGGGTTAAAATAGCGTTGTTGATCAGAATCCATTGAATAAGGAAAAGAATAAAAATAAAATGAAATCAAAAGGAAAATGTACGATACCGTGGCGCAGTGGATGTGAGACAGGACCATTGCAATGCTATGGGCTACCTACGTATGTTTATTCATTAAATAAATAAATAAAAAAGAATGGAGGGTATAAATGGGTGGAGTTATTTTACTTATAGATTTAATATTTAAAATGAGTTATTAAGTATTTATTAATTATTAATTATAGAATAAATATTAAATTTTTTATTAAATATAATTAATAATTAATAAATATTTAATAATTTATCTTAAAAAATAAATACCAAAATAATGCTTTTAGATTTTCTTATTACTTTGATAATGACATCATTGGCATTGACATCCTTTACTTAGGTTTTATCAAATAATCTTCACCGACTCCTAACTCTTCCCCACCTTAATATTTTGTCATCATTGAAATATCTGTATGATTGATATGAGTTATAATTAAAGTTAGGTAAATTGGTTGAGGCTCGTAAGTTGGCCTGTTTAACCTGTTTTTTTTTTTTTAAATGTTAGGATTAATTTAATATCGAACCTATAATTATCCCGAATCGGTAAGGCTCGATTCTTTAAATCGGCGGCGACGACGAGTTAAGCAAGTTGAACTGGACTGACCTACAAGTTAGCCACCTATTTTTTTAACAAAAAAAGAAGTATCTTTCACAAAAATACTTTCAATTAGTAGTTCAATATAAGTATTTAACTTATCTAATTTTTAGGTTTAAGTAAAAACTTCAAAAAATTTCAAAAAATAGTCTAAAAAACTCAACTAATGATCTCATATTATACTTATATACATACTTTTTAAATTTAAATTATTAAAAAAATAATAAAGTTAGTGGGCTGCCCTGCTAACCCTCAGGCTTTGACGGGCCAAATTTAGATTAAAATTTTTTTAACCCGTTATTAAATTGAGCCAACCTAATCCGACCCGCATAAAAGAAGGTCCATAACTGGCCAAATTGGCCTGTTACCCAGCTCTAGTTGCAATGGTGGATTTTTCAAGATGCAAATGTTTAAATCTTTGTATGTATATAAAATTTCTAGATTATATATAAATATATATAATAATATTGATAGACTTTTCTATAAATTTAAGAATAAATTTAATAGTGTAAAAAAAATATAAGAACAGCATAAGAAAGATGGGGATATAAGTATAATGACTCATAAAATTTATTTTAGGATAATGATTTTTGTATATAAATGTGAGATACATATGTATAAAATATGAAAACCGTTAAGAATAGGTAGTGTATGAGAAGTATGTGGGAAAATGACATGTGCAAGTAAAATGATCATTTATTTTTGCACCAAAAAAGATGATATTTTATTAAAAAAATATATAGTTAGTGAGAGGAAAATTTCTATTGATATTATAAAAATCAATATCACTTAGAAGTAACTCAGGTAGTTGGGATCGGATTAAAATCTGTTGAAGTGCAGGATGGGACACTATTAATAAAAAAAATTAATAGTTTTAATTTTTTATAAATAAAAGCAATCTAATAAAATTTATATATTTTTCAAAAAATTTTATTTATATTTTTATTATCGATATTCACTTGTTTTGTACTTTGCAAAAATATACTTTACACATTTTGAAATGTAAATTTTAAAACTAGCATAATTATATTATTGTGCCATATATTCAAACTGTGATAACATGGTAGGGATTTAATTAAAATTTGTTGGTCAAAATCTTAATAAGTACTTAAAACTTATAGTAAGGAATATTTGATGTACAAGAAAATTTATGAAAAAAAAACTATACCTTTAATTTAAAGAACAATGTATATGGCATTAAATTAAAGAGACTGCCGAGAATAAGAGAGTTTCAATTTTTTTCTGCTCAAAAGGAAAAGAGCTACAACTTTATAACCGTTGCACGTCCTATATTTTGTTATTAAAATATATTAAATTTATAAATGTTAATTTGATTTTTTAAATATAAATTTAATATTTTTTTAATTGTTAATTTAGGATTCCTTAAAAATTTATATTTTTATTATTAAATTTATATGAATACTTATTCATACTTTTCTGCACCAACAACAAAACATCAACAACAAAAATATTGTGCAGACCTGCACGCCTAATAACTTTTTTCACCAACTCTATTTTTTTAAAAGACAAGTCTTGTTATTCCTGTGGTTAAAATGATAAAATAAAAAAAATCAGAAATAATTAAAAAAAAATCACAATAGTTTAAATAATATAAAAAATAGAAACATATACTATAACACAAAATAATATAATAAACAGTATTAAATAACTAATAAATATTAAAAATTTGTTGCTTGTTAATTCATAGATTCTTTCCTAGTTAGATTCATTATAAATTCAAGAATAGCACGTACTGTCTCTTTTAAGGCAATTCACACCCCCTACAGATTTCGTTTGATCTCTTGATACAATAAATTTAAGAATACAACAACCCAGTCTCTATGCTGCTCATTTTCATGCCTATGCACAAAATGAAAATTAACACTCTATAGTGTATATCGTATGCAATGTAATACACTTTTTTCTTTAAAAATAAGTAATAAATATCGATTACTCTAATATTATCGGTTAGGAAAACAAATACCAGTAGTATGCAGACAGAGACCCATTTAAAAATAATCTTTAAAAATTTACCTAAAGAAAAGCTACACAACTTAGTCTATAGATGTTAAGAGATGAACTTATATATTTGTAATACACTTTATTCTTATCTTTTTGTACACACTGTTATGCAATAGCATGTATATATTTGGATGTAAAAATTAGGAGTGCGCAAAGAAAAAAACAATAAACCAAACTGAATTGCTAAACTGCACCAAAAAACACTAAATTCCGTTTAAACCGATTTATATACTAATTTGATTTTTTTTTATCAAAGTGGTGTGGTTAGTTATTTATCATATACAATCTGGTTAACAACAATTAGCTAAATTGAACCACAATAAACATGAAAAAACAAAAAAGAACGTCAATATTAGACTAAGTCGAAATTAACAGAGTTCCTAAGTTTGAAATGTTGTTCAATAGTTCAAAGCCACCGGTCCCTCCGTTGAGGCAAGCTCATACCCGGTTACAATTCTCGCTTTAGTAGATCCTCTCATGCTCTCCACTTTCTTCTTTGCGAGTTTGTGAAGGTGCACGCAAACCAGAGGAAAGTTCTCTCCGAAGCATTTGTGAAGGTCAACATTTGTGAAGGTTATAAGAATTTTCAACTCTAATAACTGAATCGATGAAATAGAAAAGATACAAATGACAGATTCGGGTTTGGAGTTGCAGGAATCACATGAAAAAGGATCTGTGAAAGGAATAAGATCAAGGGAGACATCAACGTCAATTTCTCTCTATGTGAAGGAAGGTTTTGATGGCTTTCTTTGTATACTACTCCCTTTTACAATTATGAGTTTTGCTTGTAAAATGGTGTTTTGGTTCGGTTAACCAAATTGAAAATCCAGTTTATTTTGGTTTCTAATAAAGTAGTTACAACTTCCACTTATAGCCTATATCCAAACTGCACTGTATTTTTAATTTGGTGTAGTTTAGTTCAGTTTTGGAGCGAAACCAAACCATTACCATCCCTAGTAAAAGTGGTACACGACATATTAATTCAAATTAACTTGGCTATACATTGAGTCTCGTTGCTCATATTAGTAATTTGCAATTTCACAGGATATTAATTCAAATTAACCTGGCTATAAATTATGTCCATGTCCTTTGTTTATATTATTAATTTGCAATTATTATTACAACACATAGTTATGTAGTTAGTGATTAGTTAGTTATGTGTAATTAGTTACACATTTATGACTATATAAGATTATAAGTCATATTTGTAAATAACTTTCTCAAGATTTTTTCATTCAATAAATTTTACTTTTACTATTCTCATAATTTTATCTCTTATGGGATCATGTTTCTCAATATGATATTAAAGTTTTTACAGTATCCAGCCATCTTGAGATTTTTCCTCCATTCTACTGCATTGAGTTCTCATATAACTCTAAATTTTTCTTCTTTCACAAAATTTTCTCAACAATTCACCGCAATTTTTCCCTTCATTTTCTCATTTGTTTTCAAGGAAAGTTTCTCTTCCACTTTTCTCTCAAAAATTTCACTTTCTCCCTATACATCCATTCTTCGTCTCATCAGGATTTTGCTTCCTATTATTACACTTCTTGCCCCAACAGCATCACCCCATCATGATGCCCAAAATGGTTATTCGAAATTGTGATCCCTGTGGTATGATCGCGTATGATCTTGTAATTCAAGGAGCTCGTGAAAGAGAACATGGACGACCTCAAAATGGACCCCGCCAAAGCCCTCCAAGATGCAATCCAAACACTTTTCAGATCCACTCGATTTCGTGTTTTGGGTTTTAGATTGATCTTGGTTTCGTTTTCTTCATCAATAGCTTAAGAATGTTTGTATCTGGTTCTTGTGACACAATTGCCCTATTATGAGATACTCGTGTGGCAGGTCGAGCAGTGTAGACATTTCATGGGCACGAGGGAAATGTTTAATGCAGTAAATTCAAATTTACTCCTTTTCATTTTTAAGCTTTGATTGTTGTTTTGTGGTCTAAAAAGTCCTATTTTGCTTAGAATGAGTACTGTGGTAATGCTGGAAGAAGATTGATGAGGCTAAAGGAATAGTCAAAGACTTTTAGGAGCTATGCACTTCGTTCATTATCAGTTCTCATTAATCACTCTTTTTTTAATTTTTCTTCTTATTAGCTGATGTGATTATGACATTATTTGTATTTTTTGTTTTGAGATAGATTGTATTTTTTGTTTTTTGTTTTGAGATAGATTGTATTGTTCATTCAAAGTTAAGAATGCTAAGTATACATCATCTAACTTGCGGGGAACTATTACCATACATGGTTATGTGGTTAGTAATTAGTTAGTTGTGTGTGATTAATTACATAATTAGTTATACCTCTATAGCTATATAAAATTATAAGTCACTCTTGTAAATAACTTTTTCATGATTTTCTCATTCAATAAATTTTACTTTCATTATTCTCCTAATTTTGTCTCTTCTAGAGTCATATTTCTCAACAATTATTACATGTAGCCATTACATGAGATATTAATGCAGATTAACATGGGCTATAATTGCTTATATTATTAATTTACAATTACACGAGATATTAATTTAAATTAACCTTGCTATAAATTATATTCCCATCTGTTGTTCATATTATTAATTTTCAATTAAACGAGATATTAATTAAAATTAATCTGGCTATAAATTATGTCCCCATCCATTGCTCATATTATTAAGAGTAAATATTTAATTTGGTTCTCTAAAGATATATGGGACATCAATTTGATCTTCTAATTATTTTTTACATCAAATTTGTTATTTTAAAGGGATCAAATTGATATAAAAATAACATTAATGGACTAATTTGATATAAAAAGTTGACATTAAAAAATTATTTTAATGTAAAAAATAATTGAAAGATTAGGTTGATGCCCTGTATATTTTTAGCATGGTTATTTGAACTGGACCGGACCGGCCGGTCAGACCATGAATCGGCCTTCTTTCTGGTTATGGTTCAATGATAGAACCGGATTCATGGTTGGACCAGATTGAACCAGTTAAAACCGAACAAAACCAATTGGACTGGTCAGACCGGCCACATCTTTTTTTTTTTAATTTTTTAAATATTTTTTTTGTTTTTCAACCACTTAAATACTCAACTAAGAGTGATATAAGACTTGAGAATTGAGACTCTAAAACTTTATTATGCATTTTATTATTAGTAATGTATGTTATGAATTATGTATGCGTATATTTATTTAATACGTAATTATGATATCATGCGGTTCGACCAGACGGTTAAACCGATTGAGCCGGTTGAACCTGAACCGGAAACTTTTTCGATTCACTATCCGATCTAATTTTAACAACATTGATTTTTAGAGGACTAATTTGACTATTTATTCTATTATTAATTTATAATTATCACATGAAGCCATTATTGCATGAAACCAAAGCGTTTGATCTTTCGGCAGTTTTAATCAGTTTTTCATAGCTTAAAAATGTATATGACCGCTGGCCTATACTTCCCAATGGGTCGTGCTTTTTTTTTTTTAATATATAAATACTTTTCATCTAAACATTCCGTCTTTATATCAATTATTCTTAATAATTTTGTGATAAATGTTCATATTAAATTTACGTTACATTTTTTAATTTCCATTAAAAGTTTTAAATTATTTTTTGAATAGGTATCCCCACATGATCCACTCACATTGCAAACGTTTTTTATACTGTCAGTATAAATATTAAATCAAAACTAAGTTATTTTTTTCCTACACAAATTAAATCCAATTTATTATAATTAAAAAGTTCTATTTCTTAATATAATCCCCTCATTTAATCTCCTTTAAAACAAATGTTATTAAACCGTCGAATCAGGGTGGCCACGGTCCTCTCCCCTATATAAGTGCTCAGTCACGCCCTTAGTCTTCCATCACAATTTCAGCCTTTCTCTCTACCTTCATCTCAACAAAATGTCATCATCAGAATTCTCTTCTCTGTTCTTGACACCACCTGGGTGTTTGACAGTACTCACCTTTCATGTATTCCTTGGTTTTCTTTTCCTTGTTGCCGTGTTCGGATACTGGCTCGTCCCAGGTGGTCTTGCTTGGGCTCTGTCCAAGTTTCGGCTCGAACCAGCTCGCAACAGGGCTGCCATTCCTGGACCTTCGGGTCTCCCTGTGCTTGGCCTGGTTTCAACTTTCACTGGGACTCTGACTCACAGGGTCCTTGCCAAGCTTGCTGATACCTTCAAGGCCAAGCCTTTGATGGCATTTTCGGTTGGTTTCACTCGTTTTATCATCTCCACCCATCCTGACACAGCCAAAGAGATTTTAAACAGTTCTGCTTTTGCTGATAGACCCATTAAGGAATCTGCTTATGGGCTTCTCTTTCACCGGGCAATGGGATTTGCGCCATTTGGGGAGTACTGGAGGAATCTGAGGAGGATTTCCGCCACTCACCTGTTCTCTCCTCGGAGAATTGCCTCCTCTGGCGAGTTCCGGTCCAGAGTTGGGTTACAAATGGTGAGGGAGATCCGTGGCTTGATGGAGAGAAAGGATGAGGTGGAGGTGAGGAAAGTGTTGCATTTTGGATCGCTGAGCAACGTGATGATGAGTGTGTTTGGGAGGAGTTACGAGTTTGGTAAGGGTGGTGATGGGTGTGAGCTTGAGGAGTTGGTAAGGGAAGGGTATGATTTGCTTGGGATTTTCAATTGGAGTGACCACTTCCCTCTCTTGGGTTGGTTGGATTTGCAAGGTGTGAGGAGAAGGTGCAGGAATCTGGTGGCGAGAGTGAATGTTTTTGTTGGGAAAATCATACTGGAGCACAGGATGAAAAGGGTTATTGAACTTGAAAATCCCACCATGGATGAAGGCTCTGGGGATTTTGTTGATGTGCTGCTGGATTTGGAGAAAGAGAACAGGCTTCAACACTCTGATATGGTTGCTGTTTTGTGGGTTAGTTTTTCCTTATTTAATCTCATTTTTTATTCTAAGTTAATTGCACAAGTGTGTGGTGTGCCACATAAATGTTTGCACGCTAATTTTATCTCGTAGTTGCACTGAAATTTTTGCTCTAATTACTTAGCTTAAACTGTTTTAATTAGTTAATAAAATCGTTCTCGCTTCTCACCTATATATTTGAAATTTTTTTACGACTGCTGGGTAGTCCCTCGTTTTGACGATCGTTTTCCCTTGTTTTCACTCCAAATTAGTTTTCTAAAATATTTATGAAAAGTCTAATTTCCTTTTAATCTTTGATACATGTCCAATTCTGCACAATCTTATCTTAACCTTGCTAAATATGCTCAGAGTTATATGATTTTTTACTCCTGATGGTTAATTTATATTCAACAATCATTAACCCATTAGTAATTTGTATATATACACGTAAGTGTTCCACGCACACGCTCCCGTTCTCACGCGCAACAATTTTCCGCAATTGTTTTCTCTTTTGTTTCTGAATTCCAATTATCGTGGATGACTAATTTTAGTTTAAAGCTTCGATCTTTTTTTTTTAGTAATATTTTTAAGCTGGATCGTTCTATGCTTGTAAGTTGTAACCTCCTTTTGTCTGTTTGAATATACTTTATTGGTCTTAATTATATTCGCTGATATATTTTAATTTAAAACGTAACGATGACAAATTAATGGGGTTTAATATAATTTTATCATTTCAGGAAATGATCTTTAGGGGGACTGATACAGTGGCAATCCTTCTAGAGTGGATTCTTGCTCGGATGGTTCTGCACCAAGAAGTCCAAGCAAAAGCTCAGTCTGAAATTGACTCAGTTGTTGGCTCTGACCACCCTGTAACTGATCATGACCTTCCCAACCTTCCTTACCTGCGTGCCATAGTGAAGGAAACCTTGAGGATGCACCCACCAGGTCCCCTCCTTTCCTGGGCAAGGCTTGCCATCCATGACACCCACATCGGCCACCACTTCATTCCAGCCGGCACTACTGCCATGGTGAACATGTGGGCTATCACTCACGACCAAGAAGTCTGGTCTGATCCAGCAGAGTTCAAACCAGAGCGTTTTGTGCAGGAAGAAGATGTGCCAATTATGGGGTCTGATCTTAGGCTGGCACCTTTTGGTTCTGGAAGAAGAGTGTGCCCTGGAAAAGCCATGGGATTGGCCACGGTTGAGCTTTGGCTTGCTATGTTGCTACAGAGCTTCAAATGGATGCCTTGTGATTCTGGTGTGGACTTGTCTGAGTGCTTGAAACTCTCTCTGGAGATGAAATGCTCTCTAGTCGCCAAGGCTATTCCACGTCCTCCCGGTTGCATTGATCAAGAGTACTGAACAATCATATTCATATAATATATGATCGATAGCAACTTTTAACCATGGCAATTTTGCAAACCTATCAATGGGGGCTAGGTGAATCGCTTTTATATATTTTTCTGGTTCATGTTGTTGGAAAAGGTGTGCTTTAATCATCGACATGTAAGATTGATTGAAGTATTCCACGAATAAATTAAATAAAGTTTTAGCTTATGTTAATGCAGTAACAGTTTGTTTAATTTTGCTTCCGTACTTCAAATTTTAATTGGAGGTTCTTCGTATGTGTGTCTACATCTTTCTACTCTATCTGAAAATATTATATGATTTTGGAGTTCTCACTGCCAGTTAGGGGACTCTTCAACCTTTATTAGTAGGGGAAGTTACTCATCAAAGTGATCACGTCTATTTCATTTCATGCCTTCCTGTAAGAATGAGATTTTAGCTCACTAACATGACATGAGAGTGAGAAATTAGGTGTTGTACTCACAAAAGAAGCAACCGAAAGGTAGCCAGCGATGGAGTTGATAATAAAACAAGTCACGCCGATGTATAAGAAACGTAGTTTTGCCATCTATTCAAAAAGGAGGCTTTGTTCCCTCTAGGCTAGGTTGCTAGACTAGAAAAAAATGGTGGCATGCAGAGGTTGATATCAACTATCATCCACGTAGAGGAATGATTATGGCAAAACTTGTTATTTGGCGCTGAAAAAAGCCGCAACTTGCATATTTTGTTTGCAAATCAAATGAGGAGCGAAAAAATAAAAGATTTTTTTACAGCTTTTGTTTTGGAGCAAAAATGAGAATAAAATAAATAAAAAATGGAAATGAGAGCAGAAATTTTTTCCTATTTATTTAGAGCTATAAAGAAAATTGAGAAGGAGAATATTATTTAAAAATTATTTCTTTTATATCAAATTTATCATATTTTAAAAATATTTAATTTCAATTTATTATTAGTATATTTTTTTATTATTATATAATCATGCGTTATTAATTTGAATATGATGATAATTATTTAAGAGATCAAACATTTTTAATTATGTGAATGTACATAATTAAATAATAATGATAAAAAAATTGATAAATATAAAATCTTTTAAAATATATATTTATGATAAAACACATTTTTTTTGGGGGGGGGGGGGGAGGAGAGTTGGTTAGCGATTCAGCATGCATGATGTACTATATAATTAAGCTACAAAATCAATGAATTCTGTCCTGCCTATATGGTTCATCATGGCTGCACCATTCACCAAAAAAAAATAATCATGGCTGCATCATTTATCCTGCGCAGTATTGAACGGTCGGGAAGTGTGGGCGGAGGGACTGGTGGAAATTAATCAAAGATTGATTCCTTCGTATATATAGGTTATGAACTAGCCAGTATGATGATCATAAGAATTTTACCTTTTTCTATGGTTTTATCGCGACCTTGCAGAAACTTTAAATGATTGTGGAATAAGAACCTTACGATTATATATGGACCTATCTCTTTTGTAAGATCCAAATCCTTCTGCAGAATATATTTACGTGATAAACTGTGCCTGTAAAAGCTTTGCTCCTTTCCCACCCATAAAGAAAGATGAAAATAGGATTTGAATATCCAAAGAAATTAATAATATCTTTCTTATTATTTCTATCTGCTTCAAATGCAAGTTGCTTTAGATCTTCTTTTTTCATTTTTGTTATTTTCTTTTGAGTGCAGCTTTCTTTTCTTTTTTAACTGATTCTCTCTCCCTGTCACTCTCTATATTCCTTTCCTCCCTCTCAAGTCTCAACCAGCTAACGTCCATAATGAACACGTTACTCATCAGTACTCAACCAAAAAGCGAAGAAGCACGATAGATGATACTTCTAAGCTATATGGGGTTATACTATATTCCGTTTATAATTTTTTATTTTTGGTGAACCATCCTAATTAACCTTTTAAATCCAGTGACGTCACACAGCATCTTCATGGGTTAGGTCATTTTAGATCCATAATTCACGGTCAACAACTTAGAGTATAAAATTTTTTGTTACTTTCCAACCAAAGCGGCTCCTATTAGGATTTGAAAACTTACGTATTATCCCGTGAAGACAAGCTTGTTTACCAACTCAACCAACCTTAATTGGTGTCGTTTACAAATTTTTAAGTTAATTTTATGTTATTTTAAAAGTATGTTAGGTATATTATAGAATTGAGAATTCACTTTTACTATAATTCACAGTAGTTTGTGTATGAGGCATATCTCTAACGTGGATTGACATATTCCATGCATGTGATCACACCGATCAATCTAACATTGATTATTAGGATGGTCCATTTGATCTAGCTAATGCAATTTAGTTTGTTGTTAATTCACTGTACTGCTTTTGAGAACTTGTATAGTATATTATGATATTTGCAATAGATCTGCGTTATCATTCTCTTATCGTGTCCAAAAGCATACAAATATATGCCAAGAATTTTGCATGTTAAGAATTTACAAATTAATTGATTCATTAATTAAGATTAAATGGCATCTCTGATATCCTAAAGAACTGGATAGTGGGCTACACAGGGAATGTGGGTTAGTGGTATACAAACTAATCAAATTAAGTGGGATTGTTCCTTTGACTGCAAATTATTGTTCTAAATCTGAATTTGTTTTTATGAGAGCTCTCAATAATAAATAAATACTGATCACCAAATGTCCAAAAGTCACTCGCGGATCCAATTATCCAGTTGAGGTGATGAAATTGTAAAGTATGGACATGGAATTCGATATAATTAATACGAATATGGTCATACAACAAATTTCAAAATATTATATAACATGAATTATATATACACATATATATGTGTGTGTTGTGTTTGTTTGTATGTATGTATTGGACGTATTAAGTGAGAGGAGTTTATTGTGAGAGATTAAAAGAATTCTGATCGTTAAGTTTCACATAAATGATCAAAATTAAAAAATCACTTATATATCACATAATTATTTAAAAAAGTCATGTGATTATTTTAAAAATGAAAATGACCAACTGTTAATTTTTGGTGGCTTTTATTTGTTGAAATTATTTTTTTTTAAAAAAAATTCATTATTTTTTATTTAATTTTTTTTGGTGGAATATAGCTGCAATATATATATATATATATTAAAATTCAAACACGTTTCTGGCAGTTTATTTTTTCTTATTTTTTAAACCAAGTTTTTGGTGGATGTAGGCCGCAAGAAATTAATTATAATTTAATTAAGTATTTTATAATTCTTTTTGGTGGATGGATAGCCAGAAATTTGATCACTAAACGTATTTTTTCTTTATTTTAATTTTTGAGGACTTGGTATCCACCAAAAAACTCTACCAAAAATTATATGTTTTCTTGCAGTGGCATGTGGAATGTGTTTAAGCATTTTCTTTTTATAAAAAACTTCAGAACTATCAAATATAAAACAAAATCTACTTTTGAGAGTATTTTTAATTAGAAGTGTTTAATATCGAAAATGCCAATAACTAGTGCGAGTTTATATTAGTTATGAAAAAGAGATTATGTTAAAAATCGATTATGAGATAAATAATTTATGTTTGGATATGTTAATCATAATCTATTTTATAATAAAGAGTTTTGTTTGGATTGTATAAAAAAATCACTTTTATGTATTAAATTATTAAAAGATATATGAAATGATTGAAAAGTTATTTAATTGATGACAAATAAGTATTTCTCTCTCAAAACTTTTGAAATAATCTGAAATCAAATAATTAAAAGTTTAAAATAACAGTTTTTTTAAAAACTATTTGTAGTTATAAAAAAATAATCTTAACTTATAATTAATTTTATATACTTTAAACAAACAAGATAAATTTTAGATAAAACAAATTTTAATTAAAAAAAATGATTATTTTAAAATTTTAAACAAATTCAAACATGCTCCTAATAAAATACTTTGCAGTAGCTGCAAGAACTTATAATTGAATCCTGCCTTCATCAAGGAGAAGAAAATTTTAGAAAAAGAGATCACCTTCTTATGTAACCCATACCATCAAACAAAAAGAAAGTGTTTAACACCGAACATTAAACTTCATTTGTTGTTTAATTCTTTTATTGTTTCTCTTACTTTTTGCAACATTTTTTTGGTCATTTTACCTGAAAATTTTACAACCTATTAAGATGCCACGAAAAAGGCAGACCTGCTACTGGCATAAATTTGTGAAAAAAATCTGAGTAAATCGAATTAGGAAGAAGATTGTAGTTGAAGTATAGCTAAATCTAGTAATCATATATCTGCTTTAAAGATAAAATCTAAACTTTAAATTCTCAAATCACATTTGTAAGTAAATGTGATTCCTATAATTTGGAAAGCAAAAATTTAAAATAAAAAAGACATAAACAAATAGAAACAGAGGAATTAAAAAACCTGCGCCGCCTCCTCAACTATGAATAACTTAGGGTTTTGAAAGCCCTAGGTGAAGCATATGAACGAATCATCATCCTCCACCATCAAATGTACCTATTGGAAAATTTTCTATGTTAATTAGATCGTACTAATGAAGAGATTAAAGAACCTAATTCTGAACTTCCTTTGCATTGCATGCGCCTTAAAAGCATACATGTGGCCGATTTATTAATAATGTGTCACCGTCATACTGGCCTGTTGGATGCTTCTCCAACATATGCTTTAACATGTTAAAGAAACATTGGAGAAGAAAAGTACTTCCTAATGTGCTTTCCTCAATTTATGGACCACACAAAATACTAGTGCCTTTGAGGTATAATATAATCATGCTGATCCTATAATGACAACAATTATTTAACTAACCTAAGAATTACATGAACTGGGACAGTTGTTTGGATCTCAGGTTGGGACAAATACAATCACTACTATATATATATATATATATTTGGCTGCATCAAGGTTTCATACTTAGAAACCTTCTTGGGTACACAAAATGGAGAGCCTAGCTAGTTGTCCAAGATATGCTTTGCAGTGCAAAGTGGAATCCACATGGTGTGATATGCAATGTTTTTTTCTCCCATAAAAAGTTTAGGTGTGGGAAGGGTTATCTCCAATTTAAGGTTATGATAAATCACCAATCTTAATGAGATTTTATGGTAGGATTACAAATTGTCTGTCAAACATTAATGTACTATATATTTAAATTCAAGTTATAACTAATATGAATAGAAAGTTAGACTAAACTAGTCATCACTTATTTATTAATATGTAGTGTTTAATTATGCATTACTTGGATAAAAAATCTTTGGTAATCACGTAGACGCGTAACATTATGTTGCCTCTTGAATATTAAATGAAGAGATAATTATAATCAAAGACATATAAAAAAAACATTTATTTACAAAGGACCAATTGACTACTTATTGTGAATTTAAATTAAATAATTATTTTGAATAATTATAAGGAATAACAATTATGTAAGAGTTGAGGCCTCTAAATGTTTCATCTTATTTTAACCCAATCTGATGTTTAGTGTGAAATTTGAAAAACCTGACCTCATTTTTGTCTAGTTAAGTTTAGCCTGTGGAGCTTTTGTAGGCTCTCACAAAGTTAGTCACAATGAGCAAAAAATTCTTATTGATGACACTTGGGCTGATGTTCGAATGGAATTGGACAAGGTTATACATTCTGTGTACGCGTTCAAATTTCTTTCTGTCACTAGTCTTGCTTGGTGGTTAATTTTTTTAAGAATGTTTCCTAATGGTAAAATCTCATGTGAGTAATTCTCTGAACGAAACTCTACTTATTTTTTTGGGATTACAAATATGCTATTGACACCTTGATTGATAGTCTTGAAGTAACTTAATTATCGTTACTATTACTTTTCTATATATATATATATAAATACTTGGTCTACTACTAATATATGGTTGATTTATAAGTACTAAGAGAATATAACTTGGTAGAATTAAGAAAAGAGAAAACCTATCATGACAGATCCTACTTGTGGACCATTGAGATCAGTAAGGAGATGGGAGGAATTAAGTACGGATCAAAACTTAGATCAATTCCTTCGAGAATGAAAGTAACACTCCACTTTTCAGAATTCCTGAAAAGAGGATGAGTGGAGTGGCCTTCAAAATTATTTTAACCTATAAATGGGCTTCTTGGCAAAAGTCAGGAACCTATAAGAAAACTTATGGACACCATCAATACTGAGCATTTTTATTTACACAAGTTCTTTTTATCCAGTCTAGATCGATTTGCTTATCTTTGTTTTATCATCGCCCTTTTAGCCCATAATGTGTATGATATACATTTTCAATTAGGAAGATTTTGTAAAAAAATTATCTTTAAAAAATTATTAATTGATATAAAATTAATTTTGATTTAGACTAATATTAACACACATGTATATCAAACACAAATAAATTCGATGAGTACTTAAGTTATTTAATAGAAAATAATTTTTTGAGTGTTGACCAGAGATATCTTTTACACTATTTAAATGTAAAACTAATTTTTTTTAAATCAGGAGGCATTATAAGATTCGAATATTTCACTTTTTCTTGAGATCAAAATTACTTACCATTTCATCCAATAGGTTGAATATTTTAAAATGGTCAGCACTTGAATATTTTAGCATCATATAAGTGTTATTTTAATCTTATGTTATTGATAAATAGGGGGAAATGGAATTTTTTTTTGAGAACAAGGTATAGTTTAGATGCAATATTTATATTATTATGCCAAAACTTTATTTTATTATTTAGTGACTTGTTTTTTTATGATCTCTTCTTAGCATATAAACTTTATCGTAATTTTTTTTTCAATTAATCCGAAACTTAATTTATTGTCTTTAAACAAAACAAAATAATAAAATACTTATTTATATAATATTAAAATTAAAATTTTTATTTTATTATTTTAATAAAAAAACAAAAATTGAATTGGCAGTGTGCCGAATTTATAGATCCTATTTCCAGATTTTTCTTTCTTCCATATATAAATCATGAAACAATTAAAAACGTACAATATTAAGAAACTTTTTAGATGTAATATTATTATAGTTAAAAACCAATTAATTAAATAAAATAGTTATATCAACTAAGGGATGGTTGAGCTGATAAACAGGCTCGCCCTCATAGGCTAAAATGCAAGTTCGAATTTCAGTGAATCATTCTGGTTAGGAGGTAACAAAAATCCTTGTGCTTTAAGCTGCTAATCGTGAGCCTAACCTGTGAAGACACCACAATACGCCATCTAGCTTAAATGACTAATTAAGGTGATTGAAAAAATAATAATAATTAATTTAAGTAATTATTTGCTTCATGAATCATAACTATAATTAAAATGTTTAAAGTTTGAGAGAGAGAGAACAGAATAGGATTCAACAATATGGCTGGCTCAATGGGTTATCGCTTACTCCATTATCCATCTTCTACCACTCTTGTTACCTATACCTTAAGCCCAGTAGTATCCCTCAAAATTAAAAATTAAAAATTTCATTGGGCTTGGCCCGATCCAACTTGTCCTTTTAGGTTTCTTCTTCTTCTTCTCCTTCTCCTCCTCCTCCTTCTTCCTCAGAGCACCCTTCGAACCCTGAAAATGCCGCCATTACCGTCCCTGCAACTTCGGAGGCTCTTACTCCGACCCTTTCGTTCTGCTTCTTCATCGTTCATCTCTTCGTCTCCGATTCATCCTCATGGCATTTTTCGACCAGAACCCTCTTCCAACCTCTCATCCCACCTGCGCCATTTTCAACCCGCCAACATTTTCAATTCACATTCACTTTTCATATCGAGAGCCTTCTCATCGGAACCCTCAACCCCAATTGAAGACACAGATCCCATTGCTCACTCACTCTCCTCCGAGCTTCTCAAAGACACAGACTCCGACCCTCTCTCCGTCACGCAGCGCCTTCAGCTAAGCTTCTCTCACATCTCTCCAACTCCCACATTGGTTCTTCAAACGCTTAATCTTTCCCCCGAAGCTGGCCGCACCGTGTTAGGGTTTAACCAGTGGCTTATTTCAAATTCAAACTTCACCCACACCGACGATACCCTCTCCTATTTCGTCAACTACTTTGGCCGTCGCAAAGACTTCAAGGCCACACACGATGTTCTCGCCAGTGCTCGCGAATTCGCAGGGCCTAAAACTCTTGACTCCGCCATCGATCGGCTTGTTCGTGCAGGGCGTCCCTCCCAAGCAATTCAATTTTTTGAGAGAATGGAAAGGGATTATGGGTTGAAGCGCGATCGTGATTCTTTGAAGCTGGTTGTGGAAAAGCTCTGTGAAAAGGGGTTTGCGAGTTATGCTGAGAAAATGGTGAAGGATTTGGCAAACGAGTTCTTCCCTGATGAGCCCATGTGTGATTTTCTGATTAAAGGTTGGTGTGTTGATAGGAAGATCGATGAAGCACGAAGGCTTGCTGGGGAGATGTATCGCGGTGGGTTTGTGCTTGGCCCCAGGGCTTATAATGCCATGCTTGATTGTGTGTGCAAGCTTTGTCGCGAAAAAGATCCTTTTCGCCTTGATTCGGAGGCAGAGAAGGTTTTGGTGGATATGGAGTACTATGGGGTTCCAAGGAATGTGGAAACCTTCAATGTGTTGATAATGAATTTGTGTAAGATTAGGAGGACTGAAGATGCATTGAGGTTGTTTCATAGAATGGGAGAGTGGGGATGCTATCCCAATGAGACTACATTTCTTGTTTTGACTAGGAGCCTGTATCAGGCTGCAAGGTTAGAAGAGGGGGATGAAATGATTGACAGGATGAAATCTGCTGGGTATGGTGAAGTTCTTGATAAGAAGGCTTACTATCAGTTCCTTAAGATTTTGTGTGGCATTGAGAGAATTGATCATGCTTTAAGTGTTTTTGCCAAGATGAAAGCTGATGGGTGTGAACCTGGGATTCAAACTTATGACTTGTTGATTGGGAAATTGAGTGCTCATAATCGTGTTGATAAAGCTAATGCTCTCTTCAATGAAGCCCAGAGCAGAGGAGTGCCTGTAACACCCAAAGCATATGTGGTTGACCCGAGATACTTGAAGAAGCCCAAGGTTGTGAAGGGTGAGAAGAAGAAGAAGAAGAGGGAAACATTGCCGGAGAAAATGGCAAGGAAGAGAAGCCGTCTGAAACAAATTCGGCTGAGTTTTGTGAAGAAGCCAAAACGAACTATGCGTCGAGCTTTCTGATCTCATTTTTGTACTTTTAGTACACCATGTTGTTTTATCAAAATTTTTGGAATTCTTCCCCTCATGGTTAGTTTTACTCTTAACATATTTGGAAATAAATTCTTGTTTGGAACCGGTTCCTTTGTTGGTAATACACGCATTATTATGATGCTCTTTGTTGGAAGTGCCTTATGGCAGATGCTCCTATTGATATTGAGCATGTTACGTGAGGGGTGTGCTTGTGCCCTGTTCTTGATCCTATATATCCCACCTTATAGTATCTAAGGTCCTGTTTGGTGCGTCTGATAGTATTAAGTAGTTGATGAGCTCTTATTTATACTATAAAGTAGTTGATAAGCTCTCATAATATACGTTTGCTGCACAGTTGTTTAAGCAGCTTGATAATATAATACTATTCTATCACGTGTTTGTTATCATGTAAGATATAAGCTGATAGTATAAAAAATTACTTAGCAAACATAGCCTAAGTTGTAACATGTAACTTGGCCTCCTTACTTCCACCTTAAATTTTGGGTTTGATCAACTTGCTATCATGAGACTCAATGTCTGGTTTAGATGGCTCGAGTTCATAGCTTCATATCCTCCCAGCTTTTTCGGTTCTCATTCTAATCTAGGGTCTTCACTCTGCATCTGCATCATTGGTGCTACATCAGTGGGGAGGGTGTTTGGAGACTCATTGATTTCTTGTTGCTATTTGAAGAATTATGTATTAATATACTTTGTTTTCAAATGCAAACAGTTAATGTTGAGACTTGCGATTCATTTGCATAGCTGTTTTGGCCTGATTTAATTCCATTGAATGATATGGGAGTGAGGAGGGCAAGGACACAAGACTAATGCTGAATCTTAAATGGTTATATAATCCAGAACTCTATTTAACATTTGGCATCTATAAAAGCATCTTGGGGGCAGCCTCTAGAAATTTATACTTGGGAGGAGACCTTTTAAACTGATGATTCATTAGGATAATCTTTCAACATAATCCTACTCATACTGCCTAATAATATACAAAAATTAGACCCTCATATACAGGGAGTGGGACCAAAGGCAGACAATTCATTTCACTGGAGTCTATGATGGCCATGGTGGCTCTCAGCTAAAGTTTTGTTTTATTTTTAATGTGATTCTTGTGTCCAATGATTTTAGTGTTTTCTGTGGGTAACTCTTCACATAGAGCTTGCTTTCCTCATTTGGGTGGCAAATTATTGTTGTACATTTGGCCTTGGCTGAGGAAATAGAATTTGTCAAGGAAGGTCTAATAGTTGGAAGTACCAAGGATGATTGTCAAGATCAGTGGAAAAAAGCTTTCACCAATTGTTTTTTGAAGGTTGATGCTGAAGTTGGAGGAAAGGATAATTGTGAACCTGTTGCCCCAGAAACTGTTGGATCCACTGCTATTGTTGCTATTATCTGTTCATCTCATATCATAGTTTCAAACTGTGGTGATTCAAGAGCGGTTCTGTGTTGTGGCGAAGAACCCATGGCATTATCAGTCGATCATAAAGTAAGCTACCTCCAATTATAGTTTTGCATTTCCTTTGAAATTTTAAAGTTTTAACTGATTAGAAGAAATTGATGTCTGGTTGTTATATGGTAGCCAAATCGAGATGACGAATATGCAAGAATAGAGGCATGTAGGGATTAACATGACTTTAGATTTTAGATGCATCTGATTTGGTAAAGCTTTGCAAATTTAATTCTCTTACCTCATAAAAGTGCTCCAAAGTCTTACCTTTCCTGAATTCTCTTACATATTTTGCAATGCTTAGCTATAGCTGACCCTTCGTGTCTCAACTCTTTTGTAGTTTGGTTATTTTATTCTTTAAGCAAATAAAATGAGAATATGAGATGATGGGTAGGTGGTATGTTTAGGGATTTCAAGGAGTTTTGTTTGGGGATTCATGGAGATTTCAGAAAAGTTCTTGATTTGGGTTCGCAAGATGGGGTGTTGAGCTGATTTGGGTTTGGGACTAAGTTGCAGTGTGGTAGCTGTGGGTTTCCATGGGGAGTTCTGGGTTGCTAACGGCTCGGTCATATATATATTGTTCTAATGATGACACAGTCCTTAATTTTGATATGATTGCTAACTATGCACTACATCTACCAGGGACCTGCTCAGGCCCAGAATCTAGGAGACTCCCTTGCTGAAGTGAATTCTGATATTGTGGTTGAGGTGATTATGGATTTCATTGCTTTGTTGGTTCATTATCTCTATCTAGTATCAATATATACCTATTTAGGCTGTAATCATTTACTAAGTTGCTAAGAACTTTTGATTGATTGGTCTCTTTCCAAATCCTAGTTATTTAAACATGTTTGCCTTCTAACAAACACAGATTGGACTCAGGAAAGGTTATTGTTCCTTTGCTGAAGCTCGAGCAGCTGGTTTTACTGAGGAGAATGGGACTCTAGGTGACATATGGGAAACTATCTCAGGCAGTGATCATGTGTTGCTGTTAATTTCTGATGCTACACAGGTTAGTTAATTCAAGTTAATGCTCCAGAAATGTTCAAACATTTTGGTAGTGCCTATATTACCAGTAGTGCATTGCTCGAATAGTAAATAAGGAAATTAGGAGTTCCTTTTATAGTTGTAGCTTGTCTTATATTCGAACATAACTTCGCCCACAGAAATTTAATTACTCATCTAAATTAGAGTTGAGTGACAATTTAACATGCTGTATAACTAAATAAACTTCAGATTTTGGAATTGAATAACAAGATGAAAGAGTCATTCGAACTAACAGGACTAAATAAACTTCAGATGTAATTAGTGCAATATTGGGTTACTTAAGCCATAGGTTGCATTAATTGTAGGAGGTTTTCTGAAATGGCAGACAACCAAAGAGCCTTGCCTTCTTTACTCCTTTCAAAAACTCTAAAATGACATGAGAAAGACTCTTCAAACTATGTGGATCAATCTGGCATTCACCCAAAATATGACTTGAGTCTGCTCCATATTTTTTTGCAGGTGGTCAGTGTAGTAATAAATGTTTGCTATGCTAATAATCAGAGAAAACCAACAGAAACATTAGGAGATGCTTCGCCTTAGAGGAGGCCATGCATTTCAAAAGGGGAAAAAGATGAAAGTTGTCCCTGTTTAGAAAAAGAATAAGGATCTGGAAATAAGATTTAAATATATATTCTTTTAAATGCCATTGCTTTCACTAAGAATGTGAACTTCGTCTCAGGATGTAGTAGCAGAGCTTAAATTGATCTTTCAGCCTTCTTACTACTTTGCCTTGGCTTGCCCACAAAACAGAGGACTCCTGTGATTAATTTTGTTATGTTTTCTAATAAACCATCACAAGCTCTGTCGTTATTAGGTATATTAGCTCTGGTGTGGTTTGTCACAATTAGTGTGTTAGCTTTAGTGCTATCGTTGTCTGTATCTGCCCTTTTCTATTTCTCACCATCTGAACTTGGTATTATGTTATTGATATTGCCTGGTGGAAATGAATTTGTGCTGACCTCTAAACAGCACATTGACAGTTTCGTTGCATTGCTTTATTTGGCAGAGTGAGAGGTTGCAAAAGGTTCTTGTATTTGTGGGAACTGTGTATGATCTTTGTGCTGTACTTGGTATGGACTTCTTCAGTACTGTAACCAAGATTCATCCAAGTTTATGATTTTACTGGTGTTCAATCCAAAAGTATAAGCAATGACAGCTTAGCTAGACTGGCTAAGACAGTCTTAACTTCGTACCAAATAATCCAACGAAAGAATTCTGAAAGAACGGGTAACATATAGTCACTTGGTAGTTTATAAGAAACTGAACTATAGTGTTTTCTTCCTAGAATAATGCTAATAAAAAACTATATGTGGCCACCAGTTGGGTAGGTACAATGGTTAAACTACCGCTAAGTGTATGTGGCAAACTCTACAATAGCTTCCGGTGATTGCGGACTGCGCTTGGCTTTCATCCCCTCCCACTAATCAGTTCTCATCTTTGGGGAAGACAGTGGATGGTACAATCTTCACCGGGCCACACGAATATCCTGGTCCTGGTCCCGGCAACTTAAGTTCTTGGGTAGTTTCACTGTCTTATTAGAGGTACCAGAGAGCCCCACACCCAAGTGAAAAGCTGAGACCACCTGTAGGATCCTGCCCCTAAGATGTTAGCACACCCTCATTGCAGCAGTTGGTATACTGCATATTGTAAGGAGCTCAGGGGAGCAAGTCAACCACTGCAGGGTCCCTCTAGCAAGAGTGAGGAATTTTCAAGTTAAACTTGGAGCAGTCTCCTTGTTCTGTAGCTTGAGCTGCCATCATGGTCCAGATAATTTCTTTATTTGCCCATGTCCATCCTAGAGTCCACCCAGGTTTCATAATATTCCTGTACATTTGAAAGTTAAATAATGTCACAGTGGCCTGTTAAAATTCAATATAATAACATTGATCAGTTTGAGGATAACTAGAACATTATTCGGGCGAAAATCCTGTTTTAGTTTTCTTTATTTTTTTTCTGATTGAAGCTATTGTTGTATGTTTTTCTTTTTGGTTCTCAAACTTTTGTAAATTTCAGCTTAATTCAGCTATTTGGTAATCACATAATGCCAGCATTTTCTGGAGACCTTTTGATATTTCATAATTTCATATCATTACATGGTACTTACTTTTGATGTAGCCATTGATTATGACCAGAATTTTGAAATTACCAAATAACCATCTGATGTCCAGGACATGATATCCCATCTTATTGTCACGTTCCCAGTTGGATGCAATGGATCGTATGCCTTTACAAACACGAGATAAACAAGAAGTTAGAATGAATTTATGAGCTACTAAGTTATTCTCAGAACATGTTTCCCACGTTTTGCATACAAGCAAGTAATTTACCCAAAGGAGAGATTAGAACGAGACACAGGGCAATCAAGGCAATGAGCTTCAACTCATGAAATGCGCAGCTTTGCTGCAGTTTACCATTATCAAATTCCATGCCTTTCACATAATCACTAGTTCTAATGTGGGACACCATGTGCTTGGTGTGCAAGTGTATTTAAAACAAGGAGTGCTGCACTGGAATTAGATTCCAGAGTATGTTATCACCTAGTTGTAGTTACATGTTTCCCACGTTTTGCACTAGAGACTTATTGCAGTATTCTAGTAATTAATCTTTAATTTGCCCCAAATTTGACTAAATTATTATTAAATGAATGATTCTCTTCAAAATAAAACTCAACCATCCGACTAGGAAAAAAAATGCAAGTTAAGATTTTATTAAATAATTTGGATCCATTGACGAAAAAGAAACTCTGAACACCATGAAAAAAAAATTGGTACAAAAGGGAAAGAAGAGCAAAAACCAAGCCCTAACAAAAGTAGTTGCAAATATGTCCGCTAACACATAAAGACCAAGCCCTTGAGGAGGCGCTCTCCAAAGAAGCCGAAGCTCATTATTAGGGATCCCCACTTAAAAATCTGCACTCTGATTCGCTTCTCTATGAACATATGCAGACACTAAAAATGGGGAGCCCGACTGTTACGTTGATATTTGCGTCTTGACCAAATTGTCGTCAGCAAAATTAATTTATTACCAAATGGCCCTTTTTTTTCCTTTATAAATTTTATTCCATTGAGATTTTACCTTAATTGTTGAAAATATTTTTTTCTATTTTTATGCTTACTTATGGTAATTATGGCTTAAAATGAAAAAAAAAGTTTCTTAAAAATGATTTTACCAAAAAGGTACGTACATCAATTTAAATGATCCACTTCACGAAAGGATCAATATACAGTAAGAAGAGTGATAATATTATCAATCCTGTAGTGAAAGTTTAAATATATATGTTGATATGGAAAGAAAGGAGGACAAAAGAGTGAAAATTTGAAAACATATTTAAACATGAAGCATGATTTGATACAATACTGAAATATATTTTATACAAATCAAAAGAATTGTCTAATAGTTAAAGAGGTTACGACTCAGGTTAAATTTTGGGCTAACATCTTAAACAATTAATTAATTATTTTAAATCATTAGGCGGATATGAGAAGTATGTTCTTAAGATGACTCAAAGAGAAACTTAATTTAAATTGACATAGAAGTTGACTTGAGGATACTATTGTTATATATATATATATATTATACCCTTAAAAAATGCAGATAATAATGAAAAGAGTTACATAATGATAAAAAAAAAATAGTTAGATAATTAAAGATAAAAGGAAAGCAAAATTAGAATATCGAAATTATTATGTCAAGTCTAAATCAAATTCAATGAAAGAAAATAGAAGAGACTTGGAAAGGAAATATAAATGGAGGGGATGGGAAAGAATCCATCATATTTTCATTGTTCACTCTAGGGATGAGAATAGGTCATGTGATTTATTTTTTTTGTAGACCAAGTATCCTCTCGCCCGGACGAAAAAAGACTAATCCAACGAGGTACGGTCAGACAAATGAAGCGGAGACTAATTCCGATTGTATTTTTTCCATACATACCGCCTCAAAAATAGAGTTCGGAATAAAATGTTTAAGGTGACTAAGTCCCTTCCACTCGAACCAATGCAAGTTGGTGGGTCATGAGACTTAATAGTTTTTATGAAATGTAGCCATTTAAATAGTTTTTCAAATCATGTTAAGCTTTAATGTTTTCACAAAAAGATTAAGTTAAGCTTAAAAAAAAAAACCATGATAGGTATTAGCTAAATTAGACTAAGACCAATGTTTTATGAAAAAAAACTTTGCTCATTCAGTGCAAAGCCTAACATATTTTCACCATTTATCATCACCACTTGTGACATGAGAGGGGAAATACAAATATTATTGTTGAATGCAAAGGGAAACAAAATGAAGCCCTTGGCTTCGCGGTGGAAATGGAAACAAAGAGTAAGGACCAATTAATGCTATGTTTGCTTTACCTGTATGATAAATGCCAACGGACGTTGAGAGAAGAAAAAAAAAAATTGGTTACTATAAAAATACATTTCCGTTTGGCATTCACAACAATCTCAAACAAACACAACTAAATTGTTGAGGCGTGGATGTGCATTTCTTAGTTCCAAACCTCCATTCTGTTAGAATATTTTTATAAAAACAGTCTTTCATTAAACAAAATATATAAAGCAAATGGCCTCAACGGCTACAAAATGTGAGTGGCCAATAACATGTAATAAAAGAAGGGAAAAAAAATAGTAGAGTGTAACTCAATTGGTATCTCTCCCATGGGATTCTGGTTATGTAATAAGGGTTTAATCCCTCACATCCTCGTTTCGTATTTCTCCTAAATCTAAATCTCCCTAAAACCGAAAGGAAGAAAAGAAAAAAATTGATGCAGGTTATGGCCATTTGAATGGCCAACCTTCAAGAAATTATATAACCATTATGTGATCTTTTATGAGGTCTTGTACTAATGATGCAAGCGGTTAGCAATAATGGAAGGCCAACTTGTTGCTCATTGTTCTTATATAAACAAGTGTCTCGTGCTTTTGTAAAAAGGAAAAAAATAAAAGAAAAAATGAATGTATAATATATTATTTTGTGTGTGTAATATTTGGGTACAAAAAAAGTGTGGCGAAGAGAATCCTATCTTTTTCTTTGTGCAGAAGTAGAGAGATCTACAACATGATTTCTAGGCTAATGTATCCCAAGGGCAACACCCATGATCCACTACACCTGAATAATGTTGGAGTTCCTGTAGTGTCATGTCTTAAATCTAACCAGGATTTTATTTATGTATTTTTTGTGTTTTTTCTTCTTGTCTTGCTAGTTCTAAATTCTAAAAACTTCTCAGGTTAAGCATTTACAATTTGGTTGTTATTAGGTGAAATTTGTAAATTATTTTGAGTTATATTAAATTATTCAAGTTTCTCATCATCTTGTACTAGTATGTATAACATTGAGAACATTTTATTTTATTAATTTTTTATCCAAGGTAACAACACATACTCAAAAAGGCTTATATGCAAATACTAAATTATATGTGAATTTATAAAAAGAATTAACCTAACTTTTACATAAATTCAAATATATATTTGTAGTAACACAACACGAGGCCTGAAGTCAACGAGAAGAGAAACATGTGGTGCGGGTAAAAGCAGAATCCATTAGTAGAGGACCAAAGATTGACCACCATCAATGAAGCATATCTCCAAGGGCTCGACCCTGAAAAATGTAGGACCAGTCAAAGCCTATTCAGCGTTTAATTTGGGAGTCTTTTGGAGTCTACAAAGAAGACAGTGCCTTAAACCCACCGGCGACTTTGAATTAACTCAACCTTGAAGGGGTCGCCCAACTGCACAAACTCTTCAACCAATTCACACCCGTCCACCACGCACGCACCCACGCACTCACTGCGGCCACCTCCAGCCAAACACTTCCTTTTCCTTCTTAACCTTTCTACATTGCCATTGCCATTTCCATTTGCATTGCTTCCCTTCAATTGTTTTTATTTTGGATCTAATAAATTCCTAGTTGACCTCCTATAATTTCTTAGGCATAATTTCTGTCAGTAAACTTGTCTTCTTTTGATAAACGAGTTTGTAAATCTCTCTCAAATTTAAGGATGATGATAACGGTAGAGGTTTGATCTTCCGTCAAATTAAATATCTCGTTTCGTTATTGCACTTTTGATAATACGATGCTAATTTATAATCATGTTGTGATGCGTCCGAGTTAAAATGTTTGCGCATTTTACACAACATACCTTTCTTAAGAAACGCAAGATGTAGGGCATTCTTCCACTCAACAGGACGATGCATTGCATCCAACGGTTCATTTGAGTGTTTTGCATCAATATCCGGTAATTTAACCATGCAGGAATTTTAATGACTCGATATTTTCAATATGAATATTCTCTGTCAAAAATAATTTCTATTGAGATATCAAGTTGTTATGATGTAATTACAAGATATCAGACTTGAGTTTTATATGGAAAATATAAGATTTTGATATGAAATTTATATAACCTTAAGTTCTCTTATCTTAATGGCTAATTTTTTGAAGCGGGATTCTTTCAAGATTTGTGTGATAAGTATAATGTATAAAGTAAAAAAACGGATATAAGAATCTAATGGTTATGAAAGCACGTTATTGATGTGCATACATAACACAAAGTTATGATGACAAGCTGTAGAAAATACTATGAGTATTAAACTAATTCAAGGAAGGAAAAAACTTTTCGTCTATTTGGTTTCTCCTTGCTTTTGAAAATGACAAATTTATAAGACTTGATTTTTTTTTTAAAGAATATGATAACATCCTATTATTATATAATAAAAAGAGACAAATTTTATTGTAAATAAACTTATTCATTTATGTAAAGGTTTATTAATTATAGTTAAAAATAACTCGTGTCTTTAATAATATCATAGTTATAAAAAAAATTGATATGATATATATCCTAATTTATAAGTTCATTTGTTTGATGAGTTTTGTTTTCTTTTTAAAAAAACTTACTGTAAAAGGATTTAGATCCTTATGTTATAATAGAGAAAAACACATTTAATCATGATAAGACTTCTTAGTATTTGTACAAGGTCTGTTAATTTTATTTTGTGTGTTTCTCGATCTAACATAAACTTCTAAGTGAAACTATACCTCACACGTGCATCCCTGTGGGGACGTGGCTCGACCCCGTAGTTTCAAATACAACACCCCCTCAAACTCAAAACACAAACTCAAACCACCAGCTCAATCCACATTCCAAAACCCAAACGTCCAAAGCACATTCTCTTGCTTGTGCAATCTGCGATATTGCTCAAATATCTCAGGTAAGGTAACAATGTCTGAAGCGTCGGTGACAGTGACACCCACGCCCCTTCTGAAAGACGAGCTTGACATCGTGATTCCTACGATCAGGAACCTGGAGTTCTTGGAGATGTGGAGGCCATTCTTCCAGCCATACCACCTCATCATCGTCCAGGATGGTGATCCCTCCAAGACCATCAAGGTCCCCCAAGGCTTCCACTACGAGCTCTTCAACCGCAACGACGTCAACCGCATTCTGGGCCCCAAGGCCTCTTGCATTTCCTTCAAGGACTCTGCTTGTCGCTGCTTTGGTTACATGGTTTCCAACAAGAAATACGTCTACACTATTGACGATGACTGCTTTGTAAGTTCCTCCCCACCAACAACCATTTTTCTCGAGTTTCAATTCATGGGTTTTCATCTGGATGTGCTTTCGTTTCTGTATGATGCCTGCTTAGTCTCTCACTGGTGTCAGCCATTCCACATAGTTCTTTGTTTTCTCTAGTAAAAAGTGGACCTCATTTTTATTTTTTATTTTATAGAATCCGAAATTATCTATGGTTTTGTAATTAAACTGTTTTGATATTAAGGACCTTAATTCAGAATGTCGAATATTCATCTACTTATGTTTTGCAGTTTTCTCATAATTCATAGCCTCATAGATCGTATTCTCTTTTCTGACTTACAGATTTAGATGTTCAGATCTTTTCTTTGTATTCCATAAATTTCTCCCTAGTTCCTTCGAATTGGAATGGTTTTTCCAATTTGATCAGTAACAACATATTGCCAAGGATCCGTCAACCAGTTTACAAGTTTATTGCCTTGATGCCCTAGTTAAGATTTGTCTAACTCTATCATCTGTACTATATTTAATATTTACATGGAGCATGAATCACGTTGGGGATGAGGCACATTATCATTTGAAATCTGATAGCACATGCTCTTTTATAGTAGCTGCTACTATTTGATTTGTTATTTGAATCATCGTGGAGGGGGCTAAGATCTCAGGTCTGAGATATCCTATCGATTTTCAGGTTGCTAAAGATCCATCTGGCCACGACATTAATGCCCTGCAGCAGCATATTAAGAACCTTCTGACTCCATCAACCCCATTTTTCTTCAACACTCTCTATGACCCATATAGAGATGGTGCAGATTTTGTTCGTGGATATCCATTTAGTCTACGTGAAGGTTTCCCAACGGCTGTTTCTCATGGCCTCTGGCTCAACATTCCTGATTATGATGCCCCAACTCAGCTTGTCAAACCCCTAGAAAGAAACACTAGGTATGGAATCCTTTGCAGCATAGTATGAGTTAATGTTTTCTGTTTGTTGTTGTGATATTTGTTTTCCGTGGTTGTTTATTTACAGCATTTCTCATACCCTTTTTCAGGTATGTAGATGCAGTTATGACAATACCGAGGGGAACCCTCTTTCCCATGTGTGGTATGAATTTGGCATTCAACCGTGAATTAATTGGTCCTGCAATGTACTTTGGACTCATGGGTGATGGTCAACCCATTGGACGCTACGATGATATGTGGGCTGGCTGGTGCACCAAGGTATTCCATAATCCCATACTTTTATTTGAGGATCTATGTTAAATTTCTTCATTCCTCGGTGGCTTTGGGCTCACTAGACTTTGTGTTGATCATGTAGGTCATATGTGATCATTTGGGATTGGGGGTGAAGACAGGTTTGCCCTATATCTGGCACAGCAAAGCTAGCAACCCATTTGTGAACCTTAAGAAGGAGTACAAAGGAATTTTCTGGCAGGAAGAGCTGATTCCATTTTTCCAATCTGTCTCCCTTCCAAAGGATTGCACTACTGTTCAGAAATGCTACATTGAACTCTCTAAGCAAGTTAAGGCAAAACTTGGCAAGGTTGATTATTATTTCAACAAGCTTGCAGATGCCATGGTCACATGGATTGAAGCATGGGATGAACTAAACCCATCTGGGGGAAAATCTGATGCATTGCCCAACTTTCCGGCAAAGTAAATTTTTATTAATGTTACCATCTCTCAATGTATAGTTCTAAAGCAGTATCTTATACTATCCTTTTTGTCAAGGATCTGTGCAGCTCTAGGATAAATCATTGAGCAGGGCAGAGCTTGTTATTTTACTATTTGTCTAGAACAAAAAAATTTCAGGCGCGCTTTTTTTTTTACTTAAAATTTTCCACAGCTTGGGATGTAGTCATTTAATGTAGCTTATTATTTGACCGAGTATGTTAGCCTTTTAATTTGATAGTGACATTATTGCTTTCGTGAATATCTTATCAGAACTGAGTTTCTATGGTTGCTAGATTATTGTTCTTTTTCCTCCTCCATTTGTTTTCTTTTTCTTTCTTTTTTGGGTGCCATTTTGACCATTATGTGGTTAGAATTAACTTTGATACACAATTTAAAATTGATGTCGATTTGGTGGCATGTTCCTTGTGCTGCCCAATGGCCAAAAAGTGGTGCCAAAATTCACCTATCATTTGACCATGATAATGGGGACAGCGACCAATTTTTTTTTCTTCAAACGATAATAATGGCCTTACATTAAATTTGCTGTTGGACCTAAAAATTATTCCTAAGCCAATGCAATATCTAAATTTTTATTTTCAATGTAAACAATATTTTACTTTATTCTTTGATGATATCATATCATAATCTTTATGATGTGCAACAAATACATTTTGACCTATACTAAACAAATACATTTTATTACTAATCATGGTGCTTCAAGTCTCATATTGTATTGCGGGATATCATTGATGATAATGAGTGGCATAGAACTTCTTTTAAGCATTCTCCTCTGCTCAGTGCTTATTCCTGTGTCTTTCAATACTGAACCTGTTTGATGGGCCGAATATACAATATATCCATTCCTTTTTGGTCATGATACCTCGGTCAGAGGTTCAAGCGTTCAGCTCATGGAAACTAGCTGGTGTTAAAACTCAAAAGATAAACATTATTGTTACGGCGCGTTTGAGATAAATGGTTTTTAACACGGTCCATTTGCTCTTAATAGCTTAAGCTCGGTGCTTGGCCAATTCTAATCATATGAGAGGAGCTACGGGCAATTTATCTTGGGAATGCTCTCGCTTTAGCTAGCAGTTTGGGGGGATATGAATTTTTGGTACGTGGTTATGGAATCGGACTATTTGGAGACTTTACGTCTTTGCATGAAAATTGAAGATGGTCGAGCCATAGCATCATCCCATGCACTCAGAGTGGCAACTTGACATATGGTACGTGCTTGAGGTGTCATATTGTTACCTTTTTTTTTAATCTTCCTGTTTTTGACTCACATGACTAGCATTGTGACTACAATAATCAGTGCAGGATTAATATTCATTACAAAAAAAAAAAGTCATCACTAGAGACCTTCACAAAATCGGACGTCAGTTATAGTCAACAAATGTCCTGATTGAAGTATCTATGCACTGAAAAGTACATTTTGACACATCTCAGGCTTTTGTTTATTACATCCTGATGGATATACTTAGACTGAGGGACTATTGTCTTCAACTAAGATCATTGATAAAGCCTGACGTGATTAGTGGGTCAGTTATGCTACTGACAGCTTCTTGATCCGAATCAGCCCAAGCAAGCTATTCAAAATAGTTAGCAGCAGAGGAGAATGGGAATGGCAGATACCATCTTATGTTTCTCTTTCCCTGTGGCCTACATTGTTTAAGATGACTGGCATAGTTGGGTCTGTCACATGCTGCACAACTTGTTTCCTGTATTAATGGAAAATGAAATCTTTTAACCCTCTGAACTGAGGAATGTTAATAGATAATTATGTCTATATATACTTCAGAATGGAAAGCAATTCTGCCAGTGGAGGTTACATGCACCAGGAGCAAGATTAGAAGCATTACCACTGTCTTCCATTCACCTTGTGTCAATGACCTGGAAGAAACGGTATTTCATTCCCCTTAAAAGAACAAGGGTGGAGGATGACATGGTTGGTTTGAAACCCAAAAGGTATATTTAAGATCTATAATTCAGTAAATAATTGATTGAGAAAATATTTCTTTCACCAATGGCGGTAGTTCACATACTTTGATTTGTCATTGATAACATAGCCTTAAATGACAGCCACAGAGATTTCATTTTTCCTCCAAAGCAGAAGAAACACGATTTCATGCTAGTGCATAATGTGCACTGCTAACCACAAGTTTTTATCCGCAGCAAAGTGCTAACGTAGTCTGCATAGAGAAAATTTGGTGATTAAATTTTCATGAAATAGGACAACATACCTCTTCCAAAGCACCTTAAGTAATCCGGAGAGTGCAGGAATAATCATTTTCTTGCTTCACCTGCAAGGATTGCCTCTGATGTTCAACTCGCTGAAGCTGTGATGACAGTTGAAGCAAGTCAATGGTTGGGCCATCTTCACAGGAAAGACGATCTTTCACATTCATAAAATCTGACCCTTGGAAAATCCCATCAGCCATTTCAAAGTTGACAATATCATTATTGTCTGATATCAATACAGGACTAAGATGACTTCCATCTGCAGGATTCAATTCTGATGGAAACCTATCTGACACTCCACTTGAAGAAGCCTGTGAGCTTCTTCCTATCTTTTCGGAGACTTGACTCATGCTGTAATGATGGCTATGGTTGCTTGGAATAACCAGGGGACGAGCCAAGGGAATTCCTGACGATTGGCTTGAAGAGTTCTGGGATTGAGATGACAGAAGAGAGAGAGCACAACAAGAGTCTGAAATTCCCGATAATCCTTGAACAGTAGATGCTGTATCAAAAACATTGAAGTCCTCACTTCCTAAGGAGGTGTCCTCGAATAAAGATCGCGACCCAGAATTTGGGGCCCCAAGGGCATGCGGATATTGACTATTGTTTTCACAGAAGATGCTTCCTGTAGTGGATGTAGCACCATTTTCATGAAGAAAGGGAGATTGTTTTTCGTTATATGAAGGAAATAAAGATCTTGACTGAGGATGTCCATTGGTGATAGGAATAGAAGAAAGATGCCTAAAACCAGTCCCATGTTCTGCTTTTATAGGTCTCCAGAAGGCACTCATTCCATATTTCTCAGAATCCAAGACCCCACTAGGGAGCATCTCTGGGCAGATAAAAGATGCTGATGTTAGCATGGTCCCCTGGAATCTGTTATCTGCAAGAACCACAGAACCTTTATAAAACTTCAGATCAAACAATTTTACTAATATCAGATGACTACAGAAGTATAGAAAATTGGCGTCGTCCAGGAATCAATTATTATAAGAGTCACAGATCAAATTTCAATTAACAACTACTATAAGAAAATGAAGCAACTCAATAGTCAATTAAGGACCAAAAAGAGTCTTAAAATTTAAGTCACATTGGCAAACATAGTTTATTGCCTAATTCCAGAATTTCTGAATATTAAAATAACTTGGAAATTTTAGTAACACACTTATGATGTTTTAGCAAATGGAAATGTAGAAAGTTTATTTCATCCTATGAAAGCAATAAAAATTAAAAGGCACAGTAACCTATGGAAACTCTCACATTGCTTCATCTTTTTTTGTTCTTTTTAATCAGAGACAGAAAACGGGATGCAACAGCCAATATATATGCTAAAACATTGAGGTTAGTAATATGAAATAAAAACTGGGAATTAAAGCTATTTACTTGTTAGACTTCATTTTGTTAGTCATCAGGCATAAGTTAATGATTGTTCATAAGGAGATAGCTTAATTCCTTTGGGGAAATTTTTCAATCAAAGACGTATATGCATGGTGACTGAAAATCATTTCCCCTCAGAGATAACACCATTATTCTTGTTGAATAAGTCACTTATGGTTCACATCCACCACATAACCAAAGAATCCAAATTAAAGCTAGCTTACACAAGGTCAAAACTGACAATTGATAAAGAACAGCACAAAACCAGCACAAGGCAGAGAATATCAACGGAGAATAAACATTTTGAAACAAATGGGACAATATGATAGCAGTTCATGTGTTTTAGATGTTTATCCATCTAGTGAATCAGCATTTGAAAAGCAGCACATCTATATTCTTTTTAGTGGGTCAGAAAGCCGGACATCTTTTAGCAAATTACCTCTAGAATATAATTTAAGCTAAAAAAACTACATTACATATTGTGCAGTGCTATGGGGTGAAGACAGGGAGTTAGTAATGTCATTGGCATCAAAATGAAACTTCGCAAAAAATTGTCTGACAAATTTACTACAATATTGACCGGAATAAAAATTGAGAAGTTAAATAGAAAAGTGAAAAAAAAAAAAGAAAAAAGATTGACTCATTTTATTATGAGGCCGAATGGGCACATTAGAGGAAGCCTTTGAAAAGGTGGAAATGAACTAAGAAAGGGAACCGGCTTTTCAAAGGCATGCTTCTATATCTATTATAATCATGCAATCAATCACATGCAATGTAATCAGTGAAGAATGCAACGGATGAATGTGCAGGTGTGCCCAAAGGAAGGATGGAAATTTGAGAGGGAGGGGAAGCGGGAGGGAGAGAGGAGTTATATCATGATCTAATTTCAGAATATATATTATTACCACCATATGGCTGAAGTAACCTCCCGGCCTTTCCAGAGTGGATACCCACTTGTGGTTTTCTTCGACGCTCGTTATGGCCTGCAAGGCGTTTACGACAGCTGCGCTTACCATCATCAAATTCAGCCAGCAAATGAAACCTGGATAACAAGATAAACATTACAGCAGAGCTATATATCATAATAATACAGCTTCTTATTACAAGCTTGTCCATTTCAGAACGTCTGAAGTGGAAATTTTAGTGGAGAAAAAATTATTATAAAGTTAATAAGCATAATCATATAAGGGTGGGAAGGCTGAGGATGAAAACAAAAGCAGATAAAGCCTTTAAAACCCATATGACATACAATAGAGGAGATAAAGAGTCATGATTTAGTATTCCAAAATAGGCATAAAAAAGGAGACAAGCCTTTGGGAGGGCTAAACTAATTTTGTGTATCAAATCAATATATGTTTAAGTCACAGCAGCCTGGAATTTAAAAGATTTGAAAGATGAAAGCTTGAAAAATTGACCAACCTACTGCATTGCTGACAAAACCTCTGTTCGATGCCATTCACTATAACTGTGGCAGTCTTGGAGTGAACCTCACAAACTTTGTGCCTCTTGTGGTAGTCTTTACAGGCGCTCAGATCCTTGTTACAGCCATAGACTTGGCAGTAGGCAGTCTGTGAGTGCACCCCAGAAGTTCGCACTCTCTTGGGCGGTGTTGATGACTCAGAAGAAGACAAAATGGGGGTCCCTTTAGAAAATGTTGGATCAATGGCATCTCCATGATCAGCAAATCGCCCCAGCTTCAAATCAATGAGCGAATCACGACCGTTAGAGTCCACCACAGAGTTTGAAAGCTTGGAATTGGAGTCCCCTCTTCCAGAAAATGCATTTGGGGCAGCCATAACTGGACTAGTAATTCTGCAGCCATGACCACCGTCACCATCCACCTTTCTGCTCGGAACACTACCAATCAGATCATCAGACAATTGTTTCCCCAACATTTCAGGAAAACCCAATTCCTCAAAACCTTGGTTCTCAATGTTTTGCTGACCCAAGGCTAACATGTCGTTGGAAAAACTACATGGGGTTTTCAGTTCCCAACCCAAGAAGGAACTTTTGCTTCTCGCAAGCGTATTAGGAGGCGAAAGAGTATCATTGGAGACATACCCCTTTTCTTCAGAAACATAACTCCATGACTCCATTACATGTACCAGAATCAGAGAGCAAGCAAAACCAAAAAGCCCACTTCAATTGATGATGCAGGAATAGTATCTTAACAGTGGAGTTGTAGCCAAAGTTCCGTTTGAATTTCGATTTGCATAGCCTCGGCTGAGCAGAAAGCTAACAGAGAGGAACCATTAGAGAGCCTTGAAAAGGCATTGTACACATGCCGCGAGTGCCCGTCAAAAGAAAGACAGAAAAGCAAACAAATTTACTCTCCCAGAAGCCACAAGTTTTTTAAGCTCTTTACTTTTCGACAAACCAAATAGATTGGGAGAAAAAAAAAAATAAAACCGGTCAGAAAGAACACAAAACCCGGTACCAGGTAGCAGAGAAACTAGAAAAATGTCAGAACCCCACGTGATATGAATCGAGAAACACAGAAGAAATAGGTAAATAAGTTCAATGTAAAGAGTATGTCAGCTTAAGCAGAGGACTTAATGGAGGCAAATACACAATCCAGATACTGAAAGAGAAAGCCATTTCAGGGGCTGAGAAAAGGAAAACTAAAGTTGCCTAAATCATGAGAAAGAGAGAGAGAGAGAGTGGCACTTTACTAGTGTACTTCAAATCGTGGGAATGCGTATGGGGTTGAGAGAGATTTTAGTTTTACTGCGTCCCAAACTCCATGGAAATTGAAGAGCTTGTGTTGTGGGTTGCTATTTTTAGAGAGAGACAATGAGAGTGGAGAGCTTTTCACTTCTTTCCACGTTTGTCTAACAGCTAGTGTCATCAAAATCCATCAGGACAGGAGCTAAAAACGACAGAGAAAAATGTTTTTATATATATATTTTTTAGGGTGTTGCTACAAAAGAATGGAGCTCGCTCACAAGCGCCCAAATTATGGGCCCATTTGATTTTTTAAAAAGTAATATTGAACTTAATCATTTTTTTTAGACAAAAGATAGTTCCAGCCTATAAATGTTTGAGCTTTTGATAGCATTATCTTTTTTAAAAAAAAAAATATGAGCACGTCCTTTTTTTAGTCAGATAGGCGACACCTATAAGCATCTAGGTGATGAATTGAGGAATTGAGGAAATGAAAAAGTGGAGATGCCGGTGAGTTATAAAGCCATGAGCAATGAACATGTTTTTTATTCTTGAAGAATTGTTCCTGTAGGTTGTATATACTTTTTTCTTCAAAAATGTGATATGTTATTTTTAGGGATATTTTTTAAACAATATGATGGTATCATGAGAGAAAATAACACAAATTATTTTTATGTAAAATTAAAGGATTCTTACAGGTTAATTATAAATCTCTTTTATAATAAAATTTATATATTTCTTTTTCATAATAAAGAAAAGTATCATATTCTTAAACCGTTCTTGAATTCCTCTTGTAATCTTTTTTCTCGGGTTAATTAGATTTTTAAAATCGTTTAATAAATTACCAAAAATTAACTTGTTATCCTAGTTATATGTTGTATTTGATTACCTTTATAGTCTTCAATTTTATCTTATTATTTTATCATCTTAAATTGGAGTTTATGAATTGTAAAATATGGTTGAATTTAATGTTAAGCTTTAAATTTAAATTCAACTAGGCTAGGTTACAAAATTGGCAATCACTATTTGATGTAAATAATAATAATAATAACAAACCTTTTCTGTTTAATTTGCCAGCCGTGAGGTAAAAAATTCATTTTATTGCTATACTGAAATATTTGCTTGGAACTCCCTTCAATACTTGTATGGAGCAAAGAAAATGAGAGAACTGTCTTTTCTTCTGTTGTTTTAATAGGGGAAAATCACTCAAACGTCACTTTCCGAATGATAACTCTTATTTGGTTGATTTTAAAATTTAATGGAATATTTAATTAATTTAATTAATAATTTATAAATAATTAAATAATAATTTATCTTTATTTTAATGCTTGATACATAATTAATTGTATATAAATTATTAGTTAAATATTTAATTAATTTGTAAAATAAAATAAATAAAAATTATCTTTTTTAAGCTGAATTTTTGAATAAATTTTTCTTCTTAGAGCATAAAACAGATTTTTTTAATAAAAAATTATTTTATCTAAAATTTATCTTATTTGTTGAAAATATGTAAAATTGATTATAAGTTAAGATTATTTTTCTATAACTAAAAACAATTTTTTTAAAAAAGTTATTATTTTAAGCTTTTAATTATTTGATTTCAGATTATTTTAAAAATTTTAAGAGATAAATAATTATTTTTCGTCAATCAAATAATTTTTTCAATTATTTCATACATATTTTGATAATTTAATACATAAATGTAATTTCTTTTATATAATTTAAACAAAGTTCCTTTATATAATTTAAACAAAGTTCCTTATCATAAAATTAATTATGAATTAACATATCTAAATATAAATTATTATTTTTATAATCAATTTTTAAAAAAATTAATTATATACAAAACTAATTTTTTACAAAATCTTTTAATCTAATCAATAATGATTTAACAGAGAGAGAGAGAAGGAATATTCTGGTGCAAAAGATGGAAACATGAAATTATACGACAAAGCACAGCACCGAAGATGAGAAACGGTAGGGTGGAACTGAGGTCCAAGGAGTGTCGATGGACGGTCAACGTCAAACTCACTAACGGAATTAATATGTTGGGATCTAATAGACAGGCCCCACACTTGTGATCTATCCCTTTCCTGACACCTGGCACTCTATATTAATTGTGTTTTTTTAACTTATTCTGCGCGTGTTTCCACGCTCTTTCAACAGAGAGTGATACACTACCAACTCCAACTGCCAACTGGCCCCATATCAATACACCAATGGGGCTACCCGCTTTGTTTCCTTCCTTTTTGTTGATAAAAGAAATAAGACTAGAACTCCCATGGCTTCTCCTCAAATGGAAATCAAATGTCTTATTCAAACTTCCTTTTTTTTTATTGATTTGAAATTCCATTGAATTCATATCTGATTATGATTAATATCTGTAGTTTTGATTAATGAATTGTACAGGCTGTACTTTGTAATTTTTAATAGTAAGTGAGGACTTAAAACTTTTAATGATTTATCAATCAAGATATTTTGTTCTTATTAATTAAGGTGTTTAACTTCATCGAAGAAAATATATATAATGAAATGAAAAAAATTGTTTATAACAATAAATATATTTATCTTGTATTTTTTCATGTGATTTTATATGCACCAATAGTAAGTGAGGACTTAAAACTTTTTTTGATATTTCGTTCTTATTAATTAAGAGACTCAACTTTTCTAATATATATATATATATATATATATAGGTTTTTATGATTTTTTTGTGATGAGATTGATATTTTTTTATAATTAATAATTAATATTTCACTATGTATTTTATTTAATTAAATATAGTTATTTTATTTATATTTTAATCAACTAAATAAAATACGTGATTAAATATTAATTACTAATAACTAAAAATATCAAATCGCAAAACGTGAGAAAAAAAACTTGCTGTATACGACATTGAAACTTTTATCCCTATGTCCGCAAGACTATTTGATAAACTTTGATTTGCAAATAAACAAATTAAAGTGGCGTTGTTTTCGACCCTATAAATTGTGAAATTGACAGTAACATAATGACAAGATATTAACAAACAAACTTTTATCATTCCAAGTTTCAACGTATAGCTTATGAACATATATAGGACAAGCTTACATTAATTATAAAAAATCGTGATTCCAAATTTCATAAGAACATAATAATTTTGTCGCCCAATTATTATCTTCAATTTGATTTCCTTATTTATCATCAAAAGTGCTATCTTTTAAAAAAAGTTTATTACTAAATCTATATCAGCATTTATTTATATGATATAATTAAGACTTTTTTAATATACAAAATTATAGTGTTGTTAAAATCAAATTAGATGATTTGACCAATTTTATAGTATATTAGACACTTAAACTGTTATGATTTAATCTTATAACCAAATTCATGATTAAATTGTTTTGATCAAAACCAATTAAAATTCGGTTAAATTATTTAATTCATTTAATTAAACTAACTAATCATTAATTTTTTTATTATAAAAAACTTAATATTTTATATATTTTATTTTGTTACATGTGTATTATTTTTATGATATTATCCAATTTTAACAATATTACAAAATTATTATGTTAGATTTTTTTAATTTATAATTATTATTGAAATAGGTTTTATTAAATTTAATATCTTAATTAATAAAGTTAAAGTTAAATTTGTTAATTAATTACAGCACTAAAATTGAGATCGTTGCGCAATAATTTTCCTAGTTATCATATTTTATGGTCGATAATAACGTCAGTGTCTCAGTGATGGTCCAAGATGGCTGCATGCTATGAATTGCGCATTGCACTATAATCCGCGTTAGTTGTTGATGATGATAGATTGATGGACCTTTTCTTAGGCGTAAGATTAGTTAATTTGTAATTATTGTATTCGGGTGGTTGCCTTATGTAATTCCTCAACCTATCATTTATAGACAACTAATTTTGGGCTTATTTGGCATTGAAATCAAGTTCATAATTTAATTTTAAAATTGAAATTAAATCATCAAAATTTCATTTGTATGTTGAGTATACTTAGGGTCCGTTTGGATAACAGAATTGGAATTATAGTTTAGAATTCTAATTTCAATTATATTTCTGTTAGAATTAGAATTGACAATAATCTTAATTTTTATGTTTGGAACAATTAAAGAATTGAGATTTTAGAATTATAATTCTGTACTGAACTAAAATTTTATCATTTGAATAATTTATGAAGAATTTATAAAGATATACTAAATAAATTTAAATTAATAAATAATAATTTAAAATTATAAAAAAATTCAATAGAGCTTGCATTGCTGAATTACAACGATCGCAATGAATGTTAAACTAAAGGACGTCATTGACGACGATGAAAGTAATTACAAGACGTCGGCGCCAGTGATTAGTGGAAGTGTGACAATTTGGCTACTGCACGTGTGATGATGACAATGATCGGAGGCCGTCGACAGTTAGCACGTCAGAGGTATAGTGGATAACGTGGCAGGAGCATGCGCGGCGGCGACGTTGCCAGAGCACGCTGGTGTTACGAGTGGCAATGGTTGTTGGATAGTTTTTAATTTTTACTTTTTAATATTCAAAAAATAAAAAAAATTCTTGGTACTTGGAATTAGAATTTTTAAGGTAAGAATTAAGAGTAATATAAACTAGTTATTTTTCAATTATATGGAATTAGACTCAGAATTAGAATTCTAATTCTAATATATACAACAAACAAGATAATTAGAATTAGGAGGCTCAATTCCAATTCCAAAGTTCAATTCCGTCCGCCAAACAGGGCCTTATTAAAATTAAAAAATTTAATCTTTATCATAATTTTAAAAAATTAAAAAAAAACAATAAAACTCGTCTTCATTATTAAATTACAAAAGTGATTTAATTACATGAAAAACTAAAAATAGAAAATAGCACACCTCTTTAATAAGTTAGTGGTTGCCTAGTTGGGGACACTAAGTAGCATACGAATACAAATCCATTGGGTTGGTAAAATGACAACCATGTCAAAAGACGAATAGGTTGATAATGGGGGAAATGGAATCCACATGTGGTACCCAAACTCGAGACTTTTTACTGACATGTGGAACATTATCATATATCAATATGCCCAAGTTTCTACGTGTTATGATATCTAACAAAACTATGGTGGGCGCATGGTGAGAGAGGAACCTACTGCACCAACTCTGGAATTACTCTTGATGTTGATGATGATGAGAGCATGAAAGCTCTGTCGTAACAAAAACTCATGGCTATCTCAATCCCATGGCCTTCTGTGTATAAAGCTGCTCTCAATCCAACCACTCATATTTCTGTGGTCCCAAAGTTTTCTTTTGGAGGATTTGATGCATATAATTGCCAATTTCTCCTTTTGTACCCACAAGTCAATTACGGGTCTCCAACACTTTTGTACAAGACTTAGTGTTTTCAAAGTATTATTTCATGTTGCTTTTTGTGTGTTAAATCGGTCAAAGACCCACCAACCAAAAATAGCCCAAAATTTATTAAGGTAAATTACAGTTTATCCCATATAATTTGACTCTAAGATTATTTTACCTTTTTATGGTTTAAAAAGTTAACACTTTATTTTTCTGTTATTTGTTATATTATCACTTAATTATTCAGTAATTTATTTTTATTTATTTTAAAAAAAAACATATATTAGAATTTAAAAATTTATTACTAATAAAATCTTAAGTGTGATTGTGCATATCAATTATTTGTTTTATAACAAAAGTGAAGTGTTTTGTAACATGAAGAAATTATTGATAATTTGTTATTTTCTTTTTTTATGTAGAATTTGATTATTTTTATTTATTTTTTGATAATTAAATATTTCATGTTATCTCTAAAAGTTTTAAAACTATATATGTAATTTTTTTTACAAGTCTAACATATGTTTTTCATTTAAAACATGGATAAAAAAAAATCACAGAATAATTATGTAATAGCATAATAAAACAATTGATCAAAATATCACTTTTTAAACTACAAAAGAAAAAGTGATTTTGAGTCAACAATTGCATCTACTCTATTTCAAGGAGCTGGTATTCATTCTAGTTCTAGATTGAGTTACCAAACACGCTAATTGTAAGTAAGCAAAATGAAGTTTAACAGTACAAAAGTGAGTTTGCTTTCCAAAAAAAAAAATTGCACCGAAAACCAAACACTCCTAAATGATAAAATTCTCGAATGGATATTGTTCAAATTTTATTTTCAATTCCCAAGTCAATTATGTTTTTTTTTTTCCTTTAGTTCTTAATTACTTGTCTTCTTTTTTTTTTTGGGTGAAATTACTTGTCTTTATAATGTGGAATTCCCTCACGGAACCCACCTCCAGTTCTTCCTCCTCCACAAAGTTATAGCATCCTTATTTGACCGAGTCTGAGAAAAGTAGAGGAACAAACCCACCACAAATAGGGCATCTTCCTTTCCCCCCACCTTCACCCAACCTCATTATTCCAGAAGAAACACACATTAAAATGGAAAGAGAATTAGGGACCTGTGACTTTCTTTTCCATTAAGTTTTCCTTCTCTAGTTACGTGTATGTTGTTTTTGGTAATGAATAATACAATACAGTAAAAAAAAAGTAATTAGAATATTGACAGAATTTAATTAAATAAATGGTGATTGTTTAATAAGACAAATTGTTAAATAGAATACGTATAGCATGCAATGTCTATCTTAGAATTTCTCAAAATGATAAAGACTACTTATCCATCAAATTGTGAATAACATGGTAACTCGTTATGTCAAAAATTCTAACAACGAAATTCTAGCTACCTAACATTTTCATTTGGTTATATACATATAGCATTTGAACTTTTAAACTAGCTGATTATTAACACTTTTAGTTTAAACATTTTTCAAGACAATGTATTGGCATGCACTTTGTAATTCATCGTGATAAAAATTTGGAAAGTTCATGTAATATTTCAAATACAGATTTGAGAAGGATTCAAACTCACAGATAATCAGCTACAGTGATTATGGATGCAAGTGATGTTCTCCATAATTAGCGAAATATAGGCTTACATACCATAAAAACGTTTCTTCTTGTTCCCTAACAAACTTAATACCCACAATAGGTAATACTTTTAACTGAATGAGTTTGAAATACTTGAAAACTATTAGATTTTTTTTAATAAAACACCTCAATAATTGAGTATTGTGTATTTTATTTTATTAGTTCATTTCTCAAATATGTCATAAGGTTGGAAATAACTTATTTTGCTCACATGATTGCATTTTGCTTATTTTTTATTTTTATCTATTTTTGCCAAGACCTAAAGTGCTAATTGTAAAAAGGAACCACAAGCGGGTTAAACAGTAACAATCTCTGATTTATTTTAGAGTTTAATTTTTATTCATGATCAGTATAAAGTTTTTTTATACTGCCATCTAATTATATGTTAACAATCATTAAAGGAGTTTGACTATTATAGTAACTATCTAGGAAGTCTAACTCTTTAATGATGTACTAAAATATCATTGGAAGATAATGTAAAAAAACTTTACACTGATAATAAATCAAAATTAAATCTTTTGTTTTATTAGACCTTATTTTGTACCCAGTTATTTCTAATTATTTTCATGGACAAACGAAAGAACAATATTCTATTGTTAGGGACCATAAAATGGGAATAGCCCTAAGATACAAAATAGCAAATCCACACATTGAAACTTTGAATGCTTACGAGAGAATCAACCAAACAAATTATAGTTTAATTTTTATCTATCATTAATATAAAGTTTATTTATATTTTCATATAATTATATATTGTCAAATCATTAAAAAAAATTAATTATTATAATAATTACATAAAAAGTTTAATTCTCTTAATAATGTGTGCTGACAGTAGATTAAAATTAAATTCAAAAAATTATTACTGAGATATTTCCATAATTTCAAATTGATTTCAAAATTTTGGGACTCCAATTGGTCTTCTAGTAGGCAATAAATAGTTAGATATTACCGTATTAGTAATATTCAAGATTTCAAGTTTACCCATTTTTGCAGAACACAAGGAAGTTTCAAAATAATAACACATGGATCATATCCCATAGACTTTTAAACCTCGATGATTTAAACAATAGTTTCAAAAACAAAATTATATATGAGAACTTAAATTAACGTTGGGTTATCTTAAAATAAGTAAAAAGTGTATATATATATATATATATATATATATATATATATATATATATATATATATATATATATATATATAGTGGGGATCCACTTACTCTAAGAGTAAGTCTTGACATATTTATTCCATTCAATAACTTTTTATAAATTTCAAATTTCATCAATTCAACCGTTGGATTGGAAGCTCTCATTAAGTATATCAAACTTATAAAGTTTCATATAATTTAAAAATTGATTGATACATCATTTAACTAATTTGTTTTAACGTATAATATGTTTTTTAAAATAGAAGTAAATGTCAACTATAAGATTAGATACATATGAATGTCCAATTTATCTTAAATTTGATATGCATAATCTTCATGATAATATTACATGATTCAACGGTTGGATTGAGAAAAATATAATTTTATAAAAAGTTATTTAATGATATAAGTCTACGAAACTTACTCCTATAGTAAGTGAATTCCCACACACACACACACACACACATATATATATATATAAGCTAAACCATTAAGTAAAATTATAACATGTGTAACCTTTAAAAATCTCACAATTAAACAAGTGTATCATTATAAACTTTGTCATGTGTCACCTTTAAATTTGATTGATTATTAATTGATAATAATAAATATTCATGTCAACTTTCATGTCATTATTGAAGTTAAGACCATTAAGCAAAATTGTGACATGTGTCACTTTTAAATTTGATTGATCATTAATTGATAATAATAAACATTCATGTCATGATTGACAAGAAATTCATCACTACAAAAGTAGGGATGTTTAAAGTAAATAATAAGAAGGTAAATTAAACAAACAGATCAAAAGTCATCACGATATGTAAAGTGATAAGAATTCAAATTAAATAAATAGATCATTAATTTATCTACTCACCAATTTGAAACTAGATATAAAAATGACAATTTACAAGTGCCAAAATGCATTCTCATTTCTCATTCCCTACTTCCCTACTGTAAACTAATATATGAACCGAAATTAAACAGTCATGATTGTGTGAACATCAAAAGCCACATCTATAAAACAACCACAAATATTTTGTAAAACAAAACCAAAATGATTCTAAAAATTCAAAAGTAGCTATTAACAATCTCTTCATATAAAACTATATATAAAAGACAATTCACAAGTTGGCAATATGTGCTGATTAGACTCATCAACAATAAATCATCTTAGTATATCAATGCCTCAAAGGATTCATGGAAACTCAAAGTAAGACATTTTTGCATGTGGATCTTGCCTAATTTCACCAATCCAAACATATTCAAAAGCCTTGAGATGATTCTTATGGATGGTAAAGTAAGTAACTACATAATATGTCTTTTCTTAATATTTTTATTATGTGTTTTTTCATATTCATTAATCACATTCTATTTGTTCAATGTATTCTATTTAAAAATTATTTTAAATGTTAGGGAGGGAGGATTTAGGCATTCATAAAGAAGGTAAAGTTTTCATGATGTCATTTTTTGAATGTGCTATTAACAATTGAATTTTTTGAGCTACAAGTCATGAATATAAGATCAACTTTCAATTTCATACTTATTTGAACGAAGTTGAAGACTTGAGTATTCCTCTTTTTGTATTCAATTTTGTACCTATCTATGAAATCTTAGCTATGGATGAATCAAATAATAATTTAGTTAGTAAACTTTGTTAATATTCATTTTTATTATGTATTCTGTGCAAACACGTTTAGTTCATTTCATGTATTTCATGTTTAAACTGGCCGTTGCAATTTTTGTAGATGTCATTGGTGTCTTTACAGGAATTGATGATAGCAAAGAATTTGAATGTAATAGAAAAGCAAGTAAGATAGTAGTCATTGAACTAGACAATTTTGGGTAAGAAAAATCATATTTCAATCTAATTTTGTAAATTTATTTTTGACCATTTAACAACATAAAAAATGGTAGTCACAAAAACATTCAATATATCCTATTTGGAGAGTTTAGTGATCAAATCTACTCTTACATGGCCAAAGAACGTGAATGACCACATGTTGTTATTCTTAACCTTGCAAAAGTGAAAGAATTTCATGTTGTCATTTTATATATTGTTTTTTCTTCCCAAGAACCTCGATATTGAAACAAATTCTCAAAAATTAATCCAACTCTCCGAACATTTATCTTATTCTATATCAAATGATTTACTGAATTAAACTGCAAGAAAAACACTAACTGATATTCGTAATTTTGACAAAGTAATTTAAAAATCATTTTAGTTAATTTAATTTTATTAGAGGTATTTATATTGGCACCTAAAAATATGTTAATGTATAAGAAATTAAAATTTTAAATACTAATCATAATTTACTTTTAACATCTAAAAAAATTCAAATATTATAAACAATGAAAAATTTTAAAAACAATAATAATTTACAAAAATTACCCAAGACAAATACTGAACGCCTTGAATAAATAAAGCAAGTGTATATAAGAATGTCCCTCCAATCATTCTTTCCCCCCCCCGATGCAACTGGCCCAATGCATCACTATCTTCGTGACAAAATGAGTAATTTTCCTTCCAAATGGATTGTTGTAAAATCAATTTCTTGAAAGGAAAAAAAATTCCTCACAAACAATCTCATACCAATATTTACTAAGGAAAATTTTCAGACAAAGCACTTTCAAGACCAAAAAAGGTAAAAGTGGAATTTACAAGAGAAAAAATCATTCATTTTTAAAAATGAATCAAGCATGAGATATACAAGTTTAGGCTTCAGTACTGTAACTTTGGAAATTCCTTATTTAGGGATTTTGTTTTTACAACTCAATTAGTTTTAGTAGGAACTCAAAATTTGAGAATTCACTTTGATCATAACAGCCTACTATATGCAATGAGACATAAAGAACTTGACGCGTGGCCTAAACAATTCATTGGAGAAAAATAGAATAAAAATCTAAATTATTTTTTATAAAATTATAAAGAGTTATATTTTATATTATCAATTTGTAAACATTTGTTTCATTTTGATTATTTTCAATTGATTTGATCAAAAGTTTCAAAATAATTTTTTTTTCACATAACACATTATTTTATATATTTCGTTTTTAATCATCAGAGCAATGCACGAGTTTTAAACTAGCATAACATAATAACTAGTGAAACAATTGCGATACTGAAAGTTTGAAAATAACTGAGGTTTATTGTTATTCACTGATATTAATTTCCGTCTCTTGCTTCCCTCCAACCAAAGTCTTCCTCTGCCTCCCTCGGGATTCATTGGAGCTTCAAAACAGTCACATTTCTTTTGGGTACATCAAAACAGTCATTTTAATTTGGTTGTAACTTTCCAACTAGCTTTAAATAAAGACATTTGGTGGAGTGCCCTCAATGTAGTAGAATTAAAAAAGTAAATATAAAATATAAAATTAAATAATTAATATCTTAAACATTTTAAAATTATTTAAGGTTTTATCATTAAACACTCAAGCGCATAAGTGTACGAGTATTTCAACTTTTGATTCGTTTATTTTTATTTTTTCAGATCTATTATAATTATCATTTTTAAAAAAATTAAAAAAATTGCTATGCGAAACAACAACTCAAGTACGTATGTGCTCGAGTGTTTGATAATATTGCCTAAGTATTTAATATATTTTTATCAAGAACAACTGATCAAGAACACTGATCAACAGCACCTTAAATAAAATATGTCATTAATTAGTTACCAACCCCACTCTGTCATGGAAACCCTTTGCAAAGCAGGGGGAGCAAATAAATTCAATGTTTGGCGACAGCACCGCAAATTTGAACGATGTAAAAGGGATGGTTGTTGGCCCCCAAGCACCTGCACCCCCACCCCACGAAATTGCAAGGTTGTGATTAATGGTGAACCCATCGGTTTGGTGGACTGGTTGGACCATTATTATTAAGTTAAAAAATTAGATGTTGAACTTGTGTGACTGTATAAGGTCATGTGTGTGCTTGTGTACAAAATCAACAAGTCATCCACCGCTCCACAAACTTTGGACATATTATTATTTATTGAACTTAAAAAAAAAAATACTATAAACTTCTAACAAATCATTTTAACGTAGAAATAGAAATATTAAATAGAAAAGCAACATCATTTAATAATTTAAAAACTTAAAAAGTATTTAATATTTTTTTAAATGATAAGAAATATTATTAAAATAACTTATTAAACAGATATAAAAATATTCTAAAAATATGATTGTTGCAAGAGAGATTTATCATTAGATTCATCATTGTGCTGTCAATGGTCCTTAAACACATATTTATCTATGAATATTGTATTTTGTCCTGACCACATAAAAAATCAAAACATTATAAATTAAAAAGAATTATAAAAAATAAAAAAAAAAGCTAATTAGCATTAAAAAATTCTAAAAAAGGTTTAAAAAAAATGTTACCCATGACCTCAATTTCTAATCTAAGTCACCTAGAGTCCAATTTCTTCAAACTTGGTCCAATTTGCCCTCAAATCATCGAGCTCTACTTAACCCATTACCCTTGTAGCCTGATTTTCCATAACCCAAACCCAATACATAAAACCTACCCATGAACCATCCCCCAAAACCCCAACAGAGAGGGAGTACCCTCCTCACCCAACTCTCACACCCCCACTTCACTTCCTGCCAACACCACCTGCCCCCACTCCCTTCACCCACGGCCACGCGCACTCGTTCCTCCCTGCTTCCATCCTTCTTCTTCCACGCACCTAGTCTCTACACGCCCATTATCCCCTCTCCACACGCGGCAGATTCCTTCGAGCATAGTTGTATAGACCGGATTGAAAAATCGATGACTTGACTAATTGACCGATTCAGTCCAAGTCTCAAATTATTTTTTTTTGGTTGATTTGGTCAAATCGGTCATATTTATAAAAAATAAAATTCTTTTTTTTGTGTGGTTAAAAAAAATTAAGTGAAACATTATAATTCTTGTTTCTTCTTTAGTTTTCAATTGTGTTACAACTTATTAAGAGTTTTTTTTGTATGATATATAACTTTAGCACATTAAATTTGAGATTTAATTTTAATTTATTGTGAGTGTAAAAAAATTTATATTGTCATCCAATCATGTATAAATGATATGATAGTCAAATTCTTTTAGTGATTTGGTAATACATTATTAGATAACAGTGTAAATTTCTTTTACAATAATAGTGAATTAAAATTAAACTCATAAATTTGTGCGGGCTCTTAAGTACAAATTAATAATGTAAAATTTTAAATTTATATTGAGTTGTAGAATGTGAAATTTGTAAGGTAATTTTTTTTTTATGTCATGCTTTTATATATATAGCGTAACATGTTTTTTTCTTTTTATAACTGAGTTTTCTAAATGAACGGTTGATTCAGTGACCCGCCCTTTTGACTAGGTCAAGAACCGGTCCAGTTTACACAACTATGCCCTCAAGTGAGGGTGTTGAGCCTTCCATGCGCACACGCAGGGAGCTGGGCGTTGGGCATCTGTGTTGGCCATTATGAACGAAACTTCATTCTTTGTTTTTTCCTTTTGTATGTAGGCTTGAAAATGAGATGATTGTTGTATATTGTCATTTTGATGAACTATGACATGTCTGGATTGGATCTTTAGCTTGCTTTTCGTACAAATTCACGGTGTATGATTCATACCGATAGGTGTACATGCATTTGATAGAGACTTGGTAGTGTTATGTTTCATGCCTGCACTTTAAATACCTATGCTTACTTGATTTTAGTCAATCTGCATGGTGAAGTTTTTGTTTGTGTCATGAAAAATGTGTAGATGGTTATCTTGCTGCCTAGTTTGAAGTCCTATAAAATGCTACAGGCAGACACTTTTGTTTTGACAATTATGTGTGCAACTTAAGGATCTTGTTCAATGTTTTGCTTAGGGGATTTTACTTGATTGAAACCTGGGTTTGTGCTTGGTCTTGAGTCTCAATGACAATTTTGGTGATCTTGGTTTGCCTATTAGTTTACTGTTTGACATGGTAGGTTAGTGCAGGAACTTAAGAGGTCCATAGTATTGCATCTTGTGGAGTGTGTAATTTCTGTACTTTTTGGTGCTTGAATATGCTAGGTTGCTGATTTGTTGCTTTGTTAGAAGAACCGGTCATGGATAGTTACAGTATTCACTTAATCATTCAGTTTGTTTGCAAATATGGATTCTGAAATGGAAGTTTGTTGATCCTTGAATTCTGCGTTGTTTCTAGCCTAATGAATGCCTGAATGTTGTGTGTCGATTTTGATTCTGTGTAATATGGCCTGCCAACCTACCAATTGGTGAACTGAACTTGCTGTAAAGTGTCATAATTGTTAGCTGAACACTGAGCATTTCTTGAGTCTATATTTAAGTTCTGCCAATTAATCTTCAATGGTTTAATTATGTTTGCACGTACAAAACAGTGGCTATTTCATTTGATTCTTGCTTGTTTGTTTTGTTGGAATATGCAAATAGGTCTCTTTAAATTTGAAAAGATGGGTGCGTGATCCTGTAATACCTGTTTGTTGAAGTCTTGTGGGATTTATTGGTAAATGAGCCTATGCATGAAAAGGTTAAGAGAATTGCTCGATTGCTTGTTTGAACATATGAAAAATGGCAAGAAAATACGCATTTCTTAGAACTTGATTTTGATCCTTTCACTTGATAGCTCTTTGCTGTGTTCTTAATTGATTAATCTTAAGATGTCAGTTGCTATTGATTCTGTGTTCTGCAGTCTCAAATTAGTCCTAGAGCACTGTCATGCACTTTGTCTTGCAAGATATTTGTTTCATTTTTAGATGCATGTTTCATTTGCTTAAGAATTGGTATGGATATAATGCATGGATCCTAAAGTGGCTGTGGGCAACATGTGTATTTCTCTTCTTTCTATTTGGGTATTCCAATAGAATAATAGAAAGTGAAGTATCAAAACTTTTGCAAATATAACTGTTTCTGAATGGGGAATATGGTTATCAGTGCTTTACCATATTTCTTGTATAATAAGGATCCATTTTTATGTCATCTTGTCATTGCTCGAATGTGTTCTGGTGCAATAAAACTCGTGACAACTGTTTTGTCCTTTGATGCATCAAGTGTTCAATTAAGTCATTGAGGGTTGTAGGTGGATTTGATAATTGGGCCTCTTTTTGTCAATTATTTCTGCTGAGAATCAGGGTTATGGCGATCCAATAAAACACAAATCTTTGTGATGATAATTATAATACTAGTTTGATATTAGTATGGTTTCTCTTGCTGTGTTTTTTGCTCTAGAAAAGGGGGAGTTTTTTGAAAGCCAACATGATGCAAGGTTCAACTTTCGGGGTTATAGGAGTAAGATATGAGTATTTCTATTGGGCCATTGGGTTCTGTCATGGTATCATTTTATATCTTGGGCCACAATGAATGACGAAAAGCACATGTTTTATTTGGGCCAATTAATTCTGCATGGCGATATATGTAAAGTTTAATAACATTGTGTAAACCTTTAAGATTAAGAGAGAAATAAAGTAAAAAGAAATAAGAAGAAGAGAAATATAATAAAAAATGAGTAAATTTTTAAGTTGTTTGAATTAAGAGAATTAAGAGAGAAATAAAAATGAAAAAAAATTAAAATTTGTTGTACATATATATTTATTCCTATTTATTTATAAAATAACGAAAATAAAGATATATTAATCAAATTTCTACATCTACTCATTTTTTTTTTATTTCTTTTTATTTTAGGAGAAAAATAAAAAATTTGTGGGACCTACAATCTTTTTTTTCTTTTTTAACCAAACAAAAAATTTTTTTTATTTTTTTTTTTCTAATTCTTTCTTTTTTATTTTTTTCAAACTAAACAAAGGCTTAAGTGTTTATACTTGTCAAGGATACTTCTTGGAGTAGTGCTATATAGTACGAATGGAATTTTACGAATGACATGGCCTATATAACAATTCTCTTTTAAATTAAATATAACAATAAAATATTAAAAAAAATCAAAACATATGTGACTAATAATTATTAGTCGTAAGTAATTTTACGAAAACACTTTCGTAACAATCAGTATTTCCCTAATTCTTGTTTCCTTGCTTTCTTGTTCAATTGAATGCTGTTTTGGGCAAATGGTAGGTATTCTTGATGCTTCTTCAACTCACTGAATAATGAAGTTTTGTGGGGAATTGGGATTTTGCACATTTAATGATTTGGCTTTTGAATGGCCTGTTTATTAAAATGAATTAAAATAATAATAAAAAGTGAAAATTAAACAAAGAAAAAAGGGCCGTAAATAAAATAAATCGTTTGAAATGAATTTTATCTTTTGCCTTCAACTCTTTTTTCTTCTGCTTTCTTAACTTCTTGAGTCACTTTGATTATTCGTTTGATTAAATTTATGCACATTAAGAAAATCTCTAGTTGAGCATTGAATATTTTTAGAATCATTTTGATTGATTTGCTATGGCATTTCTCATTGATTTTTGTCATTAATCATGAACTAGGATTCTAACAAATCAAAATTAACTGGAAGGGTGGCAACATCTTTAAGTACTTAAGGTGAGAGAAATTTTATAATTTTATTGGACACTAATAAAACTTTTAAAAATCTTATTTCATGGTTAATTTATTGTTACATTCTCATCCATTTATTTTTCAAATTAATTATAGCAATCCAAGGTTGGCGGAGCTTTATAGTTTTGAAGCGAGTGCTTACTGGATCTAATTCTCGCAAATAGTTAAATAAATGAGATCTTTTTCAATTGATAAGATTTTAAAAAAAATAATAATAAATGTGAACAAATGCACGTAGGTCTTACTTTGTGATAATAGTGAATTGAAATTTGATTATCGAAAAAATCCTTTTGTCAAAATCACTAATTGCTTACTTTGTTAAATAATTTTTTTTATTGTGAAATTTATTTTCAAAATCATTTCAATTTGTAAAATATATTTTCTTGAAAATAAAAATTTCCAATTTGCCATGCTCATATTTTATAAGTTCTCAACTTATATTTGCTCTCCAATAATAGCTATTTAGTCATCTATTTCTTGAATCAATCATTTATCATTTTTTTATAATATGTCTAACAAAATGGGACATAAAAAATAAAAATATTCTTCTTATAAATAAATAAAGAACCAATATAATTAATTTAACAAATAATAATAGATTAAATATGTAATATTTATTGAAATGAATGGTGTAAGGTGTTAATACATTTTTTACATGTAATCAACCTCTAAACTTAAACTATGATATGCAGATTAGTTTTTTAGATGTCTAATTACACTATTTTAATTTTTTTAATAGAATAATTGATTAGTGGTAACTCTCAAACATATTATTTTATTTATTTAAATTTTTAGTTGTCTCCTCGTATCGTTGGAGCCCGTAGCAGATCTTGGACAAAATTTTTAGGGAGGCCAAACTCTAAAGAAAATAATTAATTTGTAAATATATTTGTTACATCATTACATATTTAAGAAAAAGTAATATAATTTTAATGTATTTATATAAAAAAAATTATAAAGAGCAAGTTAACAACAAGCTATTAGTTAAAACTAACTGCTATCCAACTTCTTTTTCTGATTTGATGAAGTGCTGCTCATATAACACATTTTCAATTTAGCAACATTTTTTTTTTTTTGGTGGATTTTTAAACTATTTTAAATGAGTTTGATTTAATGATTATTAATGAGTTTCATCACCATATATGAAAATATTTAATCATGAATGATGAAAACCGAGAGACCAATAGTAACATATATTACATATGGTATTAGTATATATACATGAATTTTTTCAAAAAGTTTTGGGGGGACCTCCCCACCATAATCTGCCAGTGGTTGGAGCCCTTTAAGGACAGTTGTGACATGTGCTTTACAGGATCGCAAGTGTTATGTAAAAGTTCAGTTGGATTTGTATCTTGTTAGAGAGTCTTATCTGCAAAGTAAGTGAATTAGTACAAGCTTTGCAGTTGAGGCCGACTAAAGCTGATTTGTAGCCATTTAGCGTAGCAGAGGAAGATATAATACCTTATCAATGAAGACAACCTAATTCAGTTTATCATGTATGGACTGAACCGACGGTCCAATAGGAAAACCCGTGACCTGGCATCTTGGTTGGTCTGGTCAGAGTATGGCATGGTTTTTCTCGTCAATCCAGTAAAACCTACTTAACCCGATTTTCAGTAGAAAAAAATTGTTTGATAAGGAATGTATACTTTAGTCCATCTTAGTAGATTTATGTTGTTATTTGTTTTAAAACATGTGAAAAATGATTCTATTTGTGTTATTGGTTGGTTTAAAACATGTTTGTGATGTTAATTGGTTAAAAATATTTTTATTTTTTTTTGTATTGGAATGTAATATTAAATTATGTATTATTTAAATATTATATCTGAGTTGTATTTTATTAAAAACATGAGGTATATTTTGGTATAGCATTTTTTTTTGGTTCCAATTTCTTGATTCAACCACTATACTTCTAGTCAAATTATTAAATCGATGACTCAGTGTTCTAATTAGGTCGACCACCAATTTAGATTATACAACTACGTAATTTATATTAATAAAAGTCAAATCATGAAAGCACATACACTTGAGATTATATTTGTTTGGATCGAGGGAACAGACAAAAGGAAGAAGGAACAAATGTATTACCTACTATTTATTGTTGAATTTTTTTTAAGGAGGGATAATAAAATCAAAGAATTGCAATTATAAAACCCCAAATAACATATCTAGGAATTAAGGGTTTTGGTAAATTACTATCCTCCCCTCAATTCTCCCACCCACATCCTATCTTATTCATTAAAATAATAGTGTTGCCAATAAGTGCTCCAAAAATACTGTTTAAGGAGACATTTAATATTTATCATTAATCATATTATTTAATGAGTAATTACTTAAAAGAGAAAAATATTAAATACTTTTTCAATTATCAAAATATTAAATATGTTTACTTTTTATTTAATACTTTATATTTTAATTCTTTGACACTAGTTAACAAATGCCTTTAAATAACGAGGCAATTGAGTTGAGACACTGCAAGTTATTTTAATATTAGTAATAATGTAAAATACTTTGATATTTTACACAAATATTGGTGGATCATATCATGATAAGATTTATATCTTTTTTTCTCATAATATGACCCTCTCTTGTTAGTGAGTAAATCTAAATCCATTTTAAATAAAGAGTAATATATTTCCACATATCATTTTGGTTAGCAGTTTTAGAAATTTAATTTATTTTGTTCTCAAATATTCTATGTATGTTTGCAAGGATTTTATTGGAATATTGAAATTTCCCACCACAAACAATATATTCTAGTATGTACCAAGGAAAATGATACTTACACACATTTTTTTAACATTATTTTTATACTTGGTTAACAATGAGTAAGTTTTTGGTTAATACAGTATAGTGTTTGGTTAATGGATTTTAGTAATTAATTACTTAAAGACTTGGTTAACAATGGACAAATTCTTAGTTAATTTAATATATTGTTTGATTAATAGATTATCAGCTTATAAGTAATTGGCTACCAAAACTCTTTAACCAAATGATATATTATATTAATTAAGAATTTGCTGATCACTAATTAAGTGTAAAAATAATGTAAAATTTTAGTGTGCAAATATTATGGTTGTATGTATCAATAGCTGTTAAGAAAGACGAAAATCACTTTCTATTAATTAATTTATTCATGTTGTTGGTATATGGGTCATTACCGTAAAACACGTTCTGGGAGTTGAATCCGAAAGCTTAAATCCAAATGCTGAATTTTCTTCTCACATATTGATCAGATATGACTAAAAGCATTATCTTTGAACGTGTATACATGTTGAACCAAGGAGCAATTATGGTTTTACGAATGCCTTTGACTGATTTGCCTAGCATATATTGTTTTCTAAATATTCCAAAAGTTTACAATGATCTCAATTAGTTCTTGTAAATTGTAATGGCTCCAGAATTAAACCTATTACTACGAATAATGGTCAGTTATATTGGATTTTGATAATTATGCTTTACTAATAAAAAAACAAAATGGTTAAAAAGGAAAGATAAAAAGAAAATCAGAAATGACGAGTTGGCCAAAATATAAAACTCAATTTTGAATTCAATGTGTAACCTTCCTGGACAAGACATGAGACACAGGAGAGGTGTTTAGTGTTGGCAATTCTACAATATAGTACAAGATTATAGTATATGACACTGTAATGTCTTTATGGTTAATTATTTTTATACATACATGAACGGTTATGATTATCTTAGTTTAATAAATTTGTTATTTTATATTTGTACCTCTTCTTTTTCATTTAATTAGATACTTTTCCATTGTTTGGGTTAAGAATAAATTAACCAAAAATTAAAACAGCCTCTGTGTAGCAACCATTAGCAATCAAATTTGTCTCGTTCCCACTCCAAATTAAAAATGAACCAACTCTGGACCTGCCTCTGTATGCACAATGATTTTGTATTATTCCTGTGTCATTGTAATTTTGAGTTCCTTCCTGGTGGTGTAGCTATCGAAGCTGTTTAAGATTTCATGCTAGGAATGGAAAAGCAAGAGAAATAACTTGCGAAGTTTTAAAGTAATAGGTTTTTTGATATTTTATCCTTTGGCTATATACACAAGGTTCAAGCAAACCTTATAGTCTAATTATGCTGGCTTTCAACCTGTAACCCTGTAGGTTTAGCAAAGTATGCCTGCTGCATCAAAAGCTGTAAGAATGATTGAATGCATCAGATCAATATGTTCTATTTATTTGGGTTATGAGTAGGTAACTCATTCTTTCAGTCTTTAGCAGTTGGTATCCTCTGTGGCTTTCATCCAAGGTGCTTTATGTTTGGGAAACGATCCTTGTGGTCGAGACCATTCTCACTATGCCTCGTGTAGTCTTTTCATTGTCAAGTAGTGCTTTTGACCTTACTGTGGCCGCTGGTAGTTCTTTCCAGGACTTTACATGCGGAATAGAATGTTCTTTGATTTCAAAATTTAATCTTGAACAATCGGAGTCTGTCTTGTTTGATAACAAGTTCAGCTTGCTAGTGATGTGTGGCTCGTGACAGTTGAGTTGAGCAATGATTTTTCAGTTGGGATCAGTAGTTATCATACTTCATTCTTGGTTTCTCTTGCATAAATTCTTGTAGTTTTATGAGTTGAAATATTGATTTTTCCCATCACATAATTTTCCCAGGGTTTGTCAGTAAAATCTCTTAGCAAGAACTACAATCGAGTCAGATAGCTAATTTTTAAATTTAATCAATGTGCAATGGCTGAGACAACAAAAAGAATTGCCAGAGATTTTTCTCTGGAGATCACAACCCATATCCTGTCTCTGCTTCCCATTGAAGCTATCCTGAGATATAGGGCTGTTTGCAAGGCCTGGTATTGTTTGACAAAAGAGCCTCATGTTATTAATCTGCAACTGAGAGCGACAGATTTTCAGTGTGACAGAATTATCCTGATACCCAATTCGATGAGAATATATTTACCAGATACGGAGGTAAATAATGAGAGATAAATCTCTTTTAAGGACAATCACAGGGTGGCAAAGGTGGCGCCTTTCTATTGTGGGCTCTTGCCTTGGTTTTCTCTGCATTGATTCTTATGTATATCCAGAAACAGAGGTTGTCTGCAGCCCAATAACAAAGGAGTATGTGGTCTTACCAGAAGAAGTTCCAGCAGTGTTTTCTTTTGTACATGCTGGTTTAGGATATATGATCTTTCTTCTGCTAAGTACAAAGTGGTGAAAATGTACTTGTACAGACCAAGCAAGTTTCTGATTCTTACACTAATTTCAGTTTGTCATCCCTTTAAAATAGAGGTATAAAATTATTTGGTTTATATAAAAAAACAGTAAACATTCATTTTGATACATTCTAAAGAGTAAAAATATATGCAATATCACATTAATTCTTAATTATTAACAATATCAAATTATTCCGTCAATGATAATTAAAATCATTAGTTTCGTTCTTCAAGAACCAAGTTGATGTTATTTTAAGGATTAATTTGATGATAAAAATGTGATATTAAAAAACTAATTTGATATATTTATAAATGAAAAACTAATGTGATGTCACATATATATTTGGATTATCAAAATAAGTGTTTATTCTATAATATATAAAAAATCCATTCTTAAAATTTTCACCTCAATTTGAAAGGGATACCAGATTAACTTATAGAAAAATCATGAATGTCGCTCGACTTTACTTATGGGGTAATATTAGAGGTCGATATACAAGCTAATTTAGTCTAGCTTGTCATCGCCTGCCTTAAGCAGGTTAGATCAGCTGACCGTTTTGACAAAGGGTTGGGAATATGGATAACCTAAGTTTAGCCCTTCTAAGCCTACAAGTTAGTAAGCTAGCCCGTTAAACTAACCTTATTTTATTTTTCTTTTTAATGATTTAAATTAAAAAAAAATGTGTGTATAAGTTAACATGAGGCCATTAGTTGAGTTTTTTGGATTGATTTTTTAAGCTTTTAGTTAAACTTACATATTAGATACGTTAAACACTTGGGTTGGGTTACTATTACTAATTAGGACTATTTTTGTAAATTTTTTTTAAAATAGAAATACTGGTGGGATAGTCCAGTCTAACCTGTTTAATTCGCAAGTTAAACAGGTTGGACTTGTAAACACTTATTTAAACAGGCTTAACATTTGTGTGGTCCTATCTCTTTAAAATAGTAAGTTAAATGAGTTGGGTTGCTGGCATTGACCTATTTACCTATCTCTAATTACTATTTTGAATCAACAAGAGTTCGATGTTGTGAAGGTGCACTATATTGGATAATTGACACAATAGTTCATAATATTTGTAAGAGGTTCATTCTTGTCTTGAACTTACATATTAATAGGGGTGGATATAGGTTAGGTTTGAGGTAATTTTAGATTCAACTCGTATTTATGGAAGCATTAGGTTGAGTTGGGTTAGGTTTAGAGATTTTTTTTCCTTCAACCTGCTCATATGTGGGTTGGGTTATGTTCAATCCATGGGTTGAACTTAAACCTAAAAATAAAATTAATATGAAAATCAAAATCTATTATGAATAACATAACATAAATCTTCAAATGACATAACATACAACATAAATTTTAAAGTACGTATAACTCTAGGATTACAATTGCGATCAACACAAACAAACAACAAAGACTCATGTAACACAATTAGCAAAATAAAGATAAGTTAAAAGTAACAATGAAATAATAAGTTACAAAGAACTATAGAATCATAATCAATTAAATGAAAAATATCTAAAACGGTCAATTATTACGATCTACAACTTCATCTCTAACAGCAAACGCATCTAACACATAAAGAATCAAGAAGCATTAACAAGCATTAATGATTAAACTATTAGTAATTGACTAAACAAATTAAACAAATTCTATATAGTATACTATTTGTTTGAATCTTTTCAATTTCATTTATTTGAGCCTGTAAATCAATGTGTTTATCAAGAGTTTTTAATTAGTTATGAGTACAAATTAATGTTTAAACATTGATAGATTACAAAGAACTTTGAAAATGATCTAGAACTCGTCCTCCAATACTAAATGCAGTGCAATTTTAATTTAAATTTTTTTAAGAAATTAATTATTTAAAAAAATTATAAACTTATATTAGATTTCAAAAGCCCTAATAAAAAGTGATAACGCATCCTAATATATATGTGTGTGTGTGTGTGTGGATCTACTTACACCAAGTGTAAGTCTTGGCACACTTACACCACTCAATAATTTTTTGTAAAATATGAATTTAACCAATCCAACCGTTGAATTGAAAGTTCTCATAAGATAGATCAACCCCATTAAATTTCTTACAATTAAAAAATTATTTGATACTTCATCGCATTACTTTATTTTAATGTATAATATGATTTTAAAATGTAAGTAAATTGCCTACTATTATATTAGATAACTATATATGTCCGATTTATTTAAATTTGGTATGCATGATCACCAAGATAATAGCATATGATCCAACGATTGGATTGGTTAAATTCACATTCTTTAAAAAATTATTGAGTGGTGTAAGTATGTCAAGACTTACACTTGGTATAAGTGGATCCCTACCCTATATATATAAACTTGAGTGGGTTTGGTTGGGTTGGGTTTGTGCGGGTTGAGAGAGTCTCAACCCACTACCCAACTCATACCTTATGAGTATGACTATTTTAAGCTCAATTCAACCCACAAATCCAAACAAACCAATCAATTATGGGTTGAGTTGAGTAAAAACGTGTGAGTTCGTGATTCCACCCGACCCGCTGTCCACCCGTACATACTAAGATGTTTCAAGCTACGAGTGCTACTAACACCCTTAGGAGCTTAGGGCATTATTTAAGAAGCATTTAATACCCCTTAATAGAGTTTTTTAGAGTAAATATTTATTTTGGTCCTTCAAAGAGATATACGTAACATCACATTGGTCCTTTATTTATCAATAAGATCAAATTGATCCTTTAATAATAATTAATGTCATCAAATTTGTCATCTAAGGGCTAATTTGATGTCATTTTAAAGACTATTTTAAAGGTAATAATGTGACATTGAAGAACTAATTTGATATTGTTTATATTTTTGAATGACTAATTTGATGTATTTATAAATAGATGACCAATGTAATATCATGTATATCTTTAAAGAACTAAAATGAACATTTCCTTGTTTTTTTAATTTCTTAATAAAAAAATATTAAATATTTTTTAGATTCCAAAATATTAAATATTTTACTTTTGTATTTAATACTTTTCATTTTAATTTGTAACTAGTGTATTAAGAGCATTTGTTAAGAGGTGACTTCAACCTATAGCATCTTTGACCCCAGAAAGCATCAGGTTCTCGAGATACAATATAAGCTCCCAAGGTTTTGGTAATCTTTATTAGATACATGCATGGGATATTGTAATTTAATTGAAAATGAAGCTAGGTTGATGCTAGTCAACTTCAAAATAAGTTAGGGAAAAAATAATAATTTTTATTACGGTGTTAGTCAAAGCTAGTCTATGTTTAACACATCAGCTCTATTAATGGATTATACAGAATAATGAACTAAAAAAAATCATTGCTTCACTTTTAAAAAATAAGAGATTATTTAGGGTCAAATAAAATTTAAGGAATAGAAGTCAAAGTCGTAAATAATAGATAAAAATGTAATTTTATCTTTTACATGTTACATAAGATATGGGCCATTTATGGGTTAGGACAGTTTTGAATATTTATTTGGATGACAGAATTATAGTTATATTTTAAAATTTTAATTTTATTTTTATTTTTGTTAGAATTAAAATTGATAAGAATTTTAATTTTTATATTTAGGACAATTAAAGAATTGTGACTTTAGAATTATAATTATGAACTAAACTGAAATTTTATTATTTGAATAATTTATTAAGAATTTATAAATATATAATAAATAAATTTAAATTAATAAATAATAATTAAAAAATTTATAAAAATAATAATAGAGTTTGCATTGCTGGATTATAGCAATTGTAATGAATGACAAACTAAATGACATTGTTGACGATATCGAAAGTGATTGCAGGACGCCAGCGTTAATGATCGGAGGAAACACGACTAGCATGTCGGAGGCGCGGTGAACAATGTAGCCAGAGGATACTGGCGACGACGTTGTTAGAGCATGCTAATGGCAATGTTGCCAGAGCACGCCGGCAGAGAAGTTGTCGGATTATGTCGGTATTACAAACTGGAATGGTTGTTGAATAGTTTTTAACTTTTACCTTTTAATATTCAAAAAAAAAATCTTAGTGTTTTAAATTGGAATTTTTAAGATTTAAGCTAGCAATTGAGAGTAGTATAAACTAGTTATTTTTCAATTCTATGAAATTGGACTCAGAATTAAAATTCTAATTTTAATATACACACCAAACAAAATAATTAAAATTGAGAGGTCTAATTTCAATTCTAACCTCAATTCTGTTTGCCAAACTGGGCTTAATATTATTCTTACATTTTATTTCTACACATCTTTATACCTTTGTGTTATTAAATATCATTGATACCTTTATTAATTATTTTGTAAAAATTATCATTCATATGAATAACAATTTTTGCTCATGTCATTATTTGAATGATAACTTTTATAAAATAATCGATAAATTTTAACAATATTTAATCACACAATTATATAAGAGAGAGGTGTAACAAAAATGTGTAAGAATAACATTCCTCTTTGAATTATTCGCCGTGTTTGTTGAGATTTATAGCTTCATTAACAGTACAGCAGGAAAAACAGAACTTTACATGATTTCGTGGATGCATGGGTTATGGGAATCATTTTAATCTTTGGAAATTCAAGTTCATCTCACTGGTACTACCACCTCGGCATATTTAATTAATGTATAAACTAAGGAGTAGTACAAGAATGAAAAAGAAAATGAAAATTCACAGTTATATCAGTAAACACAAAGCCATAATCAGGAGTACGCAACTTGTGTTTAATAAAGCAATTATTCAGGACTTCCTATAAACATTTCATTAGGTTTTAAAAGGATTTGAATCCTGACCCTTGTAGCCTAGGGGTCTACCAGTCCTGCACAAAAATATTTTGTCACTTTCTTTCTCATAACACGACATTATGTTATTAAAGAAAATGCATGTGATGGTCCAAATTTATTTTTAAACTTTGAAATTTCTTATGCCTAACTGCTAATTAATTCATCATTTTCTTAGTGGATTATGTTCTTCACTTATATGATTTGCCAGACCTTAGCTTACAGCATTTGGTGGTCCTGCTTGCCATATCACAATCTCCAGAGATTGAATGCACAGAGCCGGTGAATGTGATGGAGTACTGCATCTTGAAAGAAGGAACCCATCCTTCCTTTATCGCAATAACTTTTTAAACAAAGTCCCAGTTTTGGGCCTGCAAGCAATCCAAATTGAAAATAACAGTCACAGAGGGCAATTATATTGACGAGAGTTGTTATTGTGAATTTGGTTTCCTTTAAATTGTCAAAATGGCGTCAATTTCTTGTCTGCCAAAGTGACCCATCTCACTGCATCGATATCGAAATGATAGTCACACTTTATAATAGTGACTAGTTGGCCACGTCCAGCACAAATTGCCATTTCCACACCACACAAGTTTGCTGACCAATTGAAGATTACAACAACCACTGACTAGGTTTTCAGCTCATAGATTTAAGTGATACGGAAGCTTTATAGCTATTTGACAGGTTTGATATAGGTTAAACTCAATATAAGTTCGGCTTGCTCAATTTAAATTTCACATGAGTTTCGATTATATAGAACCTCAGATATTTTAGTAAGCTTTTTTTTTTTATTAGCTGTTGCTGATTGTATCGCATTTCAAGTTTAGCAATTACAGAAAGCTTTTTATTTTTTATTTTATATGAGATTCGATTATATAGAACCTCAGATATTTTAGTAAGCTTTTATGCGATTTGCAGGGTTTTAGTTTTTAGTTATTGATACTTTATAGTTGCTTAAAATAATATATATTTGGATATTACTATGGTTATTCAATTATTGTATTTAGAAGATGTTCATATTTTAGGAGAAATTCTGCAGGATATTCAAAGACTCCAAAATTTGATAACTAATGCATATATGTTTATACATGGATTGAGTCATGGGTGCTACTAGTAATTACAATAATATTCATTGTAAGATCTGTTGATTTTGTACATTTAAAACTAATTCCTGTCTATTAGATTAAACAGCTAGTTATAATAAGAGTTAAGTTTATGGGTTGATCATAACTTGGAATCCGCGTGGTGACAAAGTTGGAGAAAGGGAAATTCAACTAAGATAGCGAGAGAAAAGATAAAATACAATAAATGAAACACTTATTCTCGATGTTACTAATTTACTGCATTAGTGCATTATGGGAAGGCTTCGGATAAAGGATCTCTTAGCCTGAAAAAGAAAAGGAAAACCAGAAAGTTATGCTTTATCCTCATCTTTTGCCGAAGGGCCCCTTAACTGATAGTGGAAAATTTGAGTGGATTTTTTTATACCCAAATAGAATATTCCAACTTAAGAGTTGATTACGCACTAATTGTTGCACAAGCCCTGGAAGTAATCTTTCATGTAGCCTGCGAAATGCATTAGTCATTTTGATCACCAAATTAGTGAAGATTTGACATATCCTTAATATATACCATGTGGGCGTTTCCTTAAACAAGAGAAAATGCTCTTTGTTGACTAACATTTCTGATTAGCCAAATAATACACCACTATTTGTGTTTTCTGTTTTATCCCATTGTTTCTCCTTTAAAAACAAATGACAAAATTTATAGTAGTTCCTAAATACCACATGACTAGGAAAAGATATTGAATGTGTAATTTTTAAGTTGTTGTTTATTACAAATAAAGAAGAGGTACACTACAATTACAAAGTGAGTAATGCTAAAGAGACAATTTTAACAGAGAAAAAAATACAATCAGCATCAAAGTTGTTGATGTGAAATATGCAAAAAAGTATAAATGTAATATGTACATATCTAAGAAAATGGATTTTACTTTGTCCGGTTTCAAAGGCAATATCAATTATTTCTTCATGTGACAAGCCAAGAGCTTGCAGATGGATTGATTGGGCATAAATAGTATGTCCTACTCGCAAAAACCTATTGCCTTGGCAACTTGATGATAATTATCTGCAAGAATTGAGTGCACGTGGTGTTAATTGGTTCTATATATAAAATTATTGAGAGGGAGAACCATTCAGTTCATGCTCTTGGTTAGCAGCATAACCATAGGAGGGCCATCCATTGAAGTGGGGGCATTCGGTTTGAGTATTGAGCACGTTCAAGATGGTTCTTACATAAATTGGAGGAGCTCACATGGCCGACCCAGATAATGACAATAAACCTAGCCGTATATATCTCAGTCATCAGTACGACTGATACTGATATAAAAATCACAAGCATTATTTTTCTTTCTTATTGGAGAGGGATCCTGCATCATTATATAGCTGTAGGGGACCCCAGTTCTGAAGGTCGTAGATGAAGGGTCTAGTCCAAACAGGGACATCAAATTGGGGTCCCTGCCTTAAATGCATGCCACAGTGAAACTGAAGCATTGTTTTTCAAAGTTATGAGATTATGCCTTTTAGTGCAGAAATAATAGTAGGTGGTTTTTGTTTAAAGATCCACAAATTGATTTATTTAGGAATAATAATTCAATTATCAATGAATTTTGATTCAACTGATACTTCAAAATAAATAGTTTAATATGCACTCAAGATTTAGGAATTTAGGATGAATTAATCTTTGCTATGCATCCCAATTTCTTTGATCTTGCTGATAGATTCACCAAAATGAGATTTTAATTCAAGAAACTAGTATTTTCTAGAAACTAATGAGGTTTTTAGGGGAATTATAATTCTCTTACAGGTATTTCCCACATGTCCCTGAACAGAAGGATCAGATGAATTTGTGGGTTAATTAATTACCTGAAAGAACCGTAAAGTAAGAAAAGGTAATGGATATATATAAACCCATTTGCTGAAAATATTATTTTTTTAAAATCTAATATACATATGGTTAAGTGGGATGCAGCCAGCTGAACGATGTTGAAAACTTGGCCCACCATGTCAGCATCATACAAAAGTGGCACAGGTTCATAGTACTCTTGAAAGGGACACTAATATAGTAGATAATCTCTACCGATGTTTTAACAACCACTGTCCACTAACAGAATGAAAATGAATTGGAACCTCTCTTCGTGGTCCCTTTGACTGAATTTAGTTCTATAATTTGCTTTCCCGAGTTCAAATTTTGATAGCCCACCATAAGATTAAAAATAGTCTGATTGAAACTCTCATCTCTGTTTCCAACTCTCTCTCTCTCTCTCTCACACACACACACACACGCCGTATGTCAATATATAATTATATATGGAAAAGTCGTAAGTGTAAGACAAGAATCTTGCTTTGCAATTATGTAGATCAGATTTGTAATGCACCTAAGCAGCTTTGCTCCTACAGACTTGGAAAAACTTTTGCCTCGTACATTCACGAGCCCTACTACAACACACACACACAAATTTAAAAAAAGGATTCAGAGAACCTCGATTTGTATACCATCAGCTCTGTATTGATTCCAATAAAATTTCTGATCAACGGAAACCACATACTTTCAGTTCAGCTGACCACTATTATGCAACATTCTGATCATCTGATACGATTTGAGGATGAGAGGGTCTTAATTAAAATACAATATGTACCAAAAAAAAAAAGGTCTCATATATTAAAATGAAAAAGAACCCAATTGGTATTTACTTTGCCTAATTACACAGGGCAAGCTCGATCAGTTACATATATATATATATATATATAAAATAAACAGAATCCTCTGATAAACTTTTCTATTAAAAAGAAAAAGAAAAAGCATATCTGGAAAAAAGCTGAATTGAAGAGACGGAAAAGTTAATTTGAAGGTAGTGAAAGGAGAAGAAGAATTGATGGGGGGTTGGATGAAGGATAAAGGATGAAAGGATGTTTCTTTGGAGTACTATGTTGTGTTCCTTAAAAACGTGAGAAGCAAACAAACATAAAGACGAGGAATCTACTACTAACCTTCGGTTTATAAGCTGCTTGGCTTCTGACACGTGTCCAGTGGCGCTGTGCTTGTATCTTGGCGACGCAGCCGTTAATAACGTACGATACTGTTTTGTCTGTCACTGTGTGACTGCTAGTTATTGGAAGATCCCCACTCAAAAGTGGACACGTCGCATCTCACTGTGACTTCTGCGATGACAGTTTAAGATGCCTTCCATTCCAATGCTGAAGACAGGTGTATTACTCCATCCCATTTCGAGAACCGGCGGTATCATTACTGTTCTGGGCAAAGCCAAACCATACACCCTTCCCTTCATAGTTCATATATTATTCAAAAGGTTTGGTTGACTTAAAATAATATAATCTTTTGAGGGTAATGCTAACCAACAAAAAATTATACATAAATTTAGAATATATATTGTCTGAATTAAAATAAAAAAAAGTGAAGCAAATGAGTTTGTGAATTGGTACTTAAGCATAATGTTAATATTGTTGAAAGTTTAATTTTTTATTAGGCTAGTTTTTTTTTTTCCTCTCCTACTTAAGTGTTTGTATTTTTAATATTATATATATATATATATATATATATATAAAAGTAAAAATAAGATAGCCTTAATTTAACTTTTTACCTTCTTTATGGAATGTTAAAACTTAAGTGAAAATAAAAACAATATATTCTTGTTCTTCTGTTTATTTTCCACTTAATGTACCAAACATGACTTTGATATGACTTCGTCATGTATTAGATAATTGAAAATGTGACTTTGAAAAATCATTTTGAAAGCGCTTTGTTGTTAGCTAGTAAAATATGGACTAAGCCACATCATCCTGAAGAAGCGAAAGGAATTAGAGTGTGTGAGAAATTGCCTCCCGTGCCAGTAGATTAAAAAAGGTTCTACTTGTCAAACTTATATTATGAGTTTACTTAAGGTGTTTTGTATAATTGAAATTTATGTTTTGGATGGATCGATAGCAAAATTAAACAATAAAAAACATGAAGATGGAAATGAAAAATTTTAGTAATAAAAAGGTTCAGATAAAGATCGTATTTACCTCATAATAAGAAAAAATAGTTTATAAATGAAGAGGATAATAAGGTTAATCATTCAATCAGTTTTTATGCTAATGACCCTGTAGCTTAAGTATATAGTCTTGATTGAGGAGTGGAAGATATGCAGGGTTTTGAGTTCAAAACAATAATACTTTCTTGAGAATTATTTCATTTTTATGATATGTTCTTAATTATAGAAAAGGATACAAAGAAAAAGTTGTCTAAAATTTCTAACAACTTGACAATTCATTATTATTGTTCGCTCTGCTAGTATAGCAGATTAATTAAAAATAAATAGTAGCAGGACTTTTTTTTTGACTAGTATATCATTGCCCTATCAATACGTATCTTGTCAAGAAGGGCACTAAATGCTTTGACTTTCTTGGCATCTATGAGAACCCATTTAAGGCATTATTCCAAATGACCTAACATTTTGTTAGGGCGGTTAAGTGTAAGACATGCTTATTTACTATGAAATTTAGGGAAGGTCGGATGTACGCAATCTTACTCTGTGAATGGAGAAGTTATTTCGGCAACTAAAATAAGTGACTACCAAGTCACAAGATAGAAAGCTTATTACCTTTGCGATAAGGCTTACCATCTAAATGACTTAACACTTTATTATTGGAAAAGAAAAACACCATTCTATTATATTAGAGGATGCATGATTGATAAATATTTTAACAGTGCGGAAGGACTAGGAATTGAATGAATGAAGAATAAAGTTTTAAAGAAGGAAGTGAGTTACCTTTTATTGTATAACACATTAAATTCAAATAAATATGCAGGAGTATTTTCAATTCATTTCATAAATATACAGGACTATTTTCAATTCATTTCATAATTTTTGCTCTGAAATGGTTTACGTGGATTTATATATTAGGCTTCAGTTCCTCAAGACGCATTCGTATAAGGCCTACTAAACTCTTCTATATAAAATTTGCTTCTTCTTTAACCGGTGAAAAGTATTGGATCAAACACTTAGTCAAAAGTTATAACTATTGGTTAAGATGCAACTTTTTTTACTTAAAATTATTAGTAAACGCCACAATTATATTTTTAACCTAATGATAAGCGTTTGATCCAACAAAAAAAAAATTAATGCAACAAATTAGTTCAATATTAAAGCCTCCATAAGGCACAGCTTTTCCCAAACTTCTTTATGCCCGTGTCTAAGAAGAAAAAGGAACTTTCTTGTTAGATTTTTCTTGTGTCGTTAGTATTGTAATGATAAATTAAGTGCATGACACCAATTTTAGCGAACTGCCTATGCTAAAAACAATGTCCACACATAAAAAACGAAAAAAATATTGAATTGTAATAGGAGCGTAGTTGTGACTTTTAAGATCCCATTTCAATACTGATTGATGCTTTCTAGTTTTGAAGACTATGCCCTTCTTTCTATACAAAATTAACATTATAGCTGGCTATAGTCTTGCATCTTAACATTTTAGCAGTCCACTAAGTAAAAGGAAAAATGGGAATTAATAGAAGATCAAGTAAAGTAATGGAGGCAGCCCCTCATTAACCAGAAAAAGGCAGAATGCAGTTCTTGAATCTGACACCTGTATGCCCGAAAGGGTGCCAATTTTAAAGTTGGTGCTGACGAAAGTGGACATAACCTAGTAATCCACATAATTCCTATTCAAGTTTAACCGAAGTTCAATGAAATAGTAAATATGTCAAATAGTTAGACTAAGATTTAGGTGTTCTAGTTGGTTTAGTTTCAGGTGTGGCCAATGTGATGGATGATGCAGTGGAATTGTGGAAAGTTATAAACCTAGCTAGGCCTTTTTTTAAAAACAGATCAAGTTCACCTTTTTTGGGTACTTAGATAAGGTACAAAACCACCTTTGAGAATGTGAAAAACTATTGCAAATTAGTTTACACACATAAAATTTTGCCAATTTTTTGTTTGGCTGATTAAACATATTTTTGAGGCTATACAGTACTGAGATGAAAACCAAACATAAGGCAACCTTTTTTCAGGGTTTCCACTTTTATTTCTTCTCTTGCACTATTGTTTTATCCCTTTTGGTACCCTAGGCACACAGGCCATTTAAGAAAGTATTCTCATCTCTTAACCAATACAGGAAAGAGAGCTCCAGAGAGAGAGTGTGGGTGTGTTTGTGTGTTTTTAAAAGAGAGAGAAAACTTAAAAGATGGGAAGGGGGAGGGTTGAGCTGAAGAGGATAGAGAACAAAATTAACAGGCAGGTCACATTTGCCAAGAGAAGAAATGGGCTGCTCAAGAAGGCTTATGAGCTCTCAGTCCTTTGTGATGCTGAGGTTGCCCTCATCATCTTCTCCAACCGTGGCAAGCTCTATGAGTTCAGCAGCACCTCCAGGTATAATAAACCTGGCCCTTCAGCTCTTTTCTCTATCTGTTTGTGTGTGCCTCGTGTTTGTATGCGTGCATAAGTGAAAACATGTAGGCAAATGGAATGTATTTTGTGCACAAGGGTTTCTGTTTGGGCCATTTTTGTGCAGGATCTGTGCTTCTTTTCCTGAACCTAGCTATTTGCTGATATATTCAACCTGATGAGTTTTCAGCAGCTTACATAAGGGAGCCCAAAGAAAAAAAATTCCCTTTTGTTTCCCATTTCATCTTTTCCATTTCCCAGAATTGTGTGCAAATTGTAAAGTTCCAACCTTTGGACTCTGTTTGTTGTCCAGAATTTATATATATAACAAAAGAAATTGTCACATTTCTACCCCTTCATATGAAGATCTGAAACTCTATCTTTTTGTCTCTATATGAAAAAGGAGTCTCAAAGAGGGAAAATTTTATTTCTTCCATCTTTCAGAAGTTGTTTTGAAAAAGCTTTCCTGCGTCTATTTCAAGATGGACTAGGGCAAGATCCTTCCTGGAATGGAAGAGTGTAAAAAGCTCAATTTTTTTTTAATCATATGACCGTCTGTGGATTGGCTTCTTATCAGTCCTCTCAAATATTTGCCAAAGTTTATTAAATATGTTTAACTAATTGGGTCATTTCTGTTCATGAAGATAAACCAGGAGCTAGCCCTAATAACCATCTGAATTTATTTCTTTATTTTCAGAAAAAGCTTTTTTGGTCTACATCTTTTTTTTTTTTTTGCCTACATCTGATTAGTGATACTAGACCATCAACAGTACGGGTTTACTGTTATGATTTGGTGTCAGAGATGGGATGTTTGATGTGCAAACCTGTTTTACTTTACGTTGCAATTTAAGGATGCCTTAGAGAGAGAGAGAGAGAGAGAGGGTGTCCATTAGCTTCTAAAGCTGCAAATCAACGCAATCCTTAAAACCGTTGTGGAATAGTTGGTTTGATCTGGAAAAGAAAAGATCGTTCTCACTATTTGCAGAGACAACTATAATTTAAAGAGTAAACAATTATTTTTCATCTTTCAATAATGTGGTTAATAACTATTAGTTATGGTGGTTAATAACTTTCATATTAAATGCAATAAAAGGAGATTGATTCGAGCAAACAGTTAAGTAATCAAACAAAAACTCTCACATTTTAAACTGTCTTGAGTCTTGACCTCTCCAGTCCCTTTGGGTTATCCATTCAGCAACTTATTCTTCTTTCCCCTTCCTGTTTTCCTGAATCACTGATTTTGTTTAATAAAACTTTCTTGTTTATTTTCTTTTAATGAAAATCTCTCTAACACTGGAAAGAGTTTGGTGCTCGTATTACAGTTTTGCATGGTTGTTTGGAAGTCTTGTCTTAGGCTTTATAATTTTAACTTTGGTTATTGACCTCAGACATGCCATTTTTTATTTTTGGTTGAACAGACATACCATTTTTTACTTGGTCATATGCAAAGACTACTTCTGAATGCTGTTGTCAGTGTTCCATCTAGATGCGTCATTGGTTTTATAATTAGGTCTCCAAAAATTCAGTTTATTTATATTATCATCTTCAGATTGACCAATGGATCATTATGGTCTCTCAAAATGTAAACTGGGATAGGTTAATTGGTGATACCAGAGACGTGGTTGCCTAGAGTTCTAGAGAAAAAAGGTTCACCAACTAGTTCAAAAGTCTAACTAATTTTCTGCTTTGTTGAATACAGGGAGAAATTTCAATGAATAAAATTGCATTTACAGTTTATTTTCACTATAAATTGGATCTAGGTTCCTGTTCATAATATGTCCTGTCAAAAAAAAAAATAGTTTAACTTTATTCTATAGGAGGTTTAATAACTTCTTGTGGTTGAGCTCTTCTTTCTTCTAAGCAAGAATTGCAGTAACCTTTATGTACAAAGTCTTGTGGTCACATCATCCCTTACCTACATGTGGAAATATTACCATTAATTAAACCTTAAGTACATTAAAGTATTTTGTTAGAGTCTAATTTTGATCTATTTTTATATAATTTTTTTATATTATTATTTAATTATATATTATTATAATATTAAAAAAAATTGACATGATAATAACTATTTTAAAAGTCAAATTCTTTTAATAATATAATAACACGTGATTAGAAGAAAATTTTTAAAATATTACGCTAACAATGAATCAAAATTAAAACTAATTTTACTTTCATATTGAATACTTTTAATTTTGGCATGTGAGCATAGTTGAGCCTATAAAAAAGAAAAAGACTGAAGCAGTACATAACGTAGCAAATTTGTTTACATATAACTGTTTTGAAATTGTTAAGTTTATGATGTAATCACTAATCTCTATTTAACCAAATGCACATATACAAATAAAGCAACTGTTTGGATAAAATTAAGACAAAATGTAAAAATAAACCTTCTCTTCAAGTCAATGTCATTATTATTTTAAAAAAATCCAATAGGACAATACCAGAATCAAATTAAGAAAAGATTCAAAGTATAAGGAAATATAAGCAATTTTAACTAATTAAAGTACATCAAGTTTTTTTTTATTGATCTAGTAATGCAAGAAGAGGAAATAGTGAATATTTAGATTCTAAAAGTGACACTCTATACTTTTTCTTTCAAATAATGACTCTTCTAAATATATCTAACTAAAGGGAATATTAGACAGTAGGATATTGTAATACTAGACTCACGGCCATTTAGTTCACTGTTTTTTTTTCATATTTGTGCCATTGATCATCTATTGGCCAAAATGTCAAATCATTGGTACTAATGTCATAATCGTTGTGACTTGTTGTGTTGCTCGCATTACTCTTCAACTTATGCGTAGTGTTGTTTAAATTTCTTTTTTTAAGTTGAGTAAAAAGAGGTATTCGTTATGGTACTAACACTAGAGAAGAACCTCGGAACAGCTATCCCAAAAAGCTAGACATTATGGGGAGAGCACAAGGTTATATCTACCCACTTCAAGTTCACCATATGTCTAATGAGAGTCAAATGATCATAACAAAATGTTTTGTACACATTGTTGTGAGAGAACTTTGTAGGATTTTATGGATATTTTGCAATTATGTAGTCACTCTGATAATCATGCTTACCACATATTCGTCGGCGGCCTTTTGAGGACCATTACTATGGTGCAATTTTAGTAAGAATTCCTTGTGAAAAAAGTGAAGGTAAGAAGATCATAGAAACTGTTACAAATTATAGCTTGGGGTTCAAAAAGATAAGGATTTTCTCGAAGGATGATGAACTTACTTAAACATATCAAAGAAAAGGAGAAAAAGTGAAATATGTTAGAGATATAAAATTATTCATATGTACTTACTAAATTATTAAAATAATTAATTATTGATATGATATCAAAGATTTTATAATCAAGTGGTCTGAGTAACATTCAAGTACTTTACCTAATAATTTAATGGTTGTATATGTTGAGAAATAGAAAACCTATCATATATCCACTGGTTCTTTTCTGGAACTAACAAATGATTAAGATATATATGCTTTTCACTTTGAAGTAGTAGCATTTTCTTTTCCAGTTGAGTACAGTAATTTCTCACTCCAAAAATGAAGTGCTTAAACTTAATTGTTTTGCAATATTTTTTGTTAAGTAAAGTAATCAGTTTCTCATTTACAAATCAATGATCCCATATTTTGATTGAGATTTTGCCTTATGTCAGCATGATGAAAACACTGGAGAAGTACCAGAAGTACAGTTACAGTGCGCTGGAGACAAGCCGATCAATCAATGACACTCAGGTAAATCTTCAGTTATTACGAGAAACACCGACTTGAAAGGGTGTTATCAAATTATTTCCATTCCATTGCTTGTATTTAAATTGATGTTCAAAATCAAATTTGTTTCGTACAAGTTTGTTGCTATTTTCTAATTTGGTTTGTCTTTGTTTATGCATGTTTCTGTGCTTTATCTACCATGCAAAAGTAACTACTTCGTAATATATATGAAAATGTCTAATAACGAATATGTTACTTGGCAGAACAACTACCAGGAATATTTGAGACTAAAAGCAAAGGTAGAAGTCCTGCAACGTTCACAAAGGTAATTAACTTAAAATGGGACTCCATGAATAATGCACCAGCCTACTAACTATATTTTTAGCCTTAAGCTGATAGTTTAATTCAGATTTTAATTAAACTCGGTTTTGAACGTTAAGTTTCATATATATATATATATATATATTGTGTCAAATATCCTAAATGCTGTAGGAACCTACTCGGGGAAGATCTTACCCAAATGAATACAACTGAGCTCGAGCAGCTTGAGAATCAACTGGAGGCAGCACTGAGGAATATTAGGTCAACAAAGGTGACATTGGTCGACTTCAAATTTTTTTTATACTTTCCCTTTTTAATGAGCTAATATGCTATACAGTTTGGCTGCAAAAGAAGGTTGTTTTGGGGTTGTTTCTAAAGTATATGGTCTTGGATTTGTATTTTTTTTCTCTTTGATCTGCTTTTTCATCTCTTATTTTAATTTCTTGGAGAGATTTTAACTTCTATTTTTACATTTTTTTCAGACTCAATTCATGTTTGACCAGCTTGCTGATCTTCACAACCGGGTAAGTGCGTCTTGTTCTTTTCTTCATTTGTTTCTGATTTCACCACGTGCATTCATTTGTAGACTCCGATATCGTCCTATTCTTTGGTGTAACCTTGGCTTCTGCTGGTTCGATGCAGGAAACAGTGCTTGTTGAAACTAATAAGGCGTTAAGGTGTAAGGTAACAATTGATTCCAAGTTTCCAACCAAATGCAGATCTTTCATTTAAACTTTAAATTAATATGCAAATTGTACTCATGCCTAAGTGTTCTGACCAAACTTTAATTATTTGACGAGGCATTGTCGATGTTTTATTGGGTTGTAGCTAGCCTTGCATGGATACGAGGAAAATGAGTATTTTTTGCATCCTTATAATATTACTTTTATTTCCTTCTTTTATTTTCTCATGACCTACTTTTAGCCTATTTGTAAAGTGAAAGAGCTTTCGACCGAAGGATGAAACATAAAGTGGTGGTCAAATGTCATTTCAGTTAACGCAAAATGTCAATACAAATAGACATTTTGTTTGTTCCCCTAGCCAAGAGCCATAGGCCCATATAGTCTATGACTATAATTAACAACCAATCAAAATAAATTCTTATTCTTTTGACTAGCTTGGATTAGTGTTCTTACTCAAACAATCACAGTAGTGGAATCTATATAATTTGTGAAAAAATATTGAATAAATAACATTACTATGCTTAGGAACGAGATAGCTGGAAGGTAAATGTTATATTCTAGAATCTTTCTGGTATTAATTACTAATAGACAACGTAGTGTTAGCTGATTACCTTGCTTCTGATCGAAATTCTCTCTGCTGAAACAGTTGGAAGAAAGTAATAACTCACAAGTTCCACTGAGACTGGCTTTGGAAGCTGGGGGGCCTAACATCCATTACACCCGCTTTCATCCTCAATCAGAGGGGTTTTTCCAACCTGTGGGAGTTAATCCCAACTTGCAAATTGGGTAAAGTCACACTCTTCATATAAAAACCCAAGATTTGTTTGTACATTAACTTATCAAAATTAATCCTTTTATTTGCTTTCAATGTATTTTTCTTTTTTCAATTTTATGAATAGTACACCAGATATGATACATGTTTTATTGATTACAGATATAACCCGACGGGTCCTGATGATGTAAACGTTGGAACTTCTGCCTTAAATATGCATGGATTCGTCTCTGGGTGGATGCTTTGACGACAATGAATTCACACCCCATAAAGGCAAAAAATGGTAATGGATATGTCGAGCATAACCTTAATATATATGTTCGTTTTGTTATGCAATGCACATGTATTTATCAATGTCTAAATAAATAAAAATTGCGTGTAGTATTGTCATCAAAACGTGTGAACCTAAACTTTGTCAAGTTGTATTGAAGTTGACCCCTATATACTTTTATGCATGTTATAAGTACAGTATGCTTTGATATCATTTATTTGCTTTTTCAAATTTTCTTATTGGTTAAAAGAACAATTCGAATTTGATTCTTTCTTCTTTTCTTTTAGAGAGAGAAAATCATATTTTAAAGATCTCTTTTTATCAAGTGGGACTTATGTATGTTGGCCTTCTTTAAGTTCGCATTCTATTCTACCTACCAAATACAAATTTAGGCCTAGAAATTTTTTTGAAAAAAAGTGATGATACACTTTGATGGGTATAGCCCAAGAAATTGTGGATGGCAATAATGTTCAACTAATTGGGCTAACCATTGAATTTAGCTCAAACGCCTACCACTTAATGAGGGAGGAATAGACCAAAGGGAAATTTGTTTTCCCCCCTATAATTAAAGTCAAAATGATTACTAAATTTCAGTATATATCCTACCTTATGTCTTTAAAAGCTTTAATTGAACGGAAGGCTATCAAGTCTCAAAGCAAACATTATCCCTTAGGCCTTAGCTAATCTAAATCCATTTTGTAAACAAGGCCTATAATATCGACACATGTAAATATGTAATCCAAAAAGAGATATTGAACATATTGTAACGTGTATGTATAGTCTAAACTATTTAAAAAATAATAATAATATTTGTATACTTATTTCACATTATTTTTATATTTGAGTAATAATGAGTAATTTTTTTTGTTAATATAATATATTGTTTGGTTAACTAATTTTGATAATTGATTATTTATAAACTTAGTTAATAATGAATAAATTCTTAATTAATTTAATATATTATTTGATTAATAGATTACTAGATTATAAATAATTGATTATCAAAATTTATTAATTAAATGATATATTGTATTAACAAAAAATTTACTTATTGTTAATCAAATATAAAAATTTAATAAAATTTTGATGTACAAATATTATTATTGTTAAAAAAATTACAATAAAATAAGATATTATCTAATAAGTTGTATTGAAGCATATGAATAGTGTGTAAATACAAATTTATACAAATATCATTACTCCTCCTTAATTAAATTGCCGGAATGATAGAGATGGAGAGTATGAGTTTTGAAATTTAAAAGTTTAATCCAAATCTTAGACTCACGTGAAGGGATTTGGATTTTTATTTTCTCTGATCATATTCTATTACTTTAAAAAATTTCAAATTATAAATTTAATCATTTTTTAATTTTATTTTATTATTAACCACTGTTCTTTATTTATGAAAAACATATTTACACAAATTGTTATAAGATATGTTTACAATCTATATTATTCAAAAAAGAAATTATAATAAAATTTAAGTATTATTTAATAACTTACATAAAAAATATTGTTAGAGCAATAATGACTGATTATACGCTTGTGGGGCACACAATATAAGACAATCACTGTACAAGATGTCCTTCTGGTGCTGCTACGTACCGTGCTACCTCTGGGAAGTGGAAAAAAGAATCAGGTCTGAAATTATACTAAAATAAGCACGAATTAGGCAGCTTAAATAAGAAGTTAGAATAGACACGACAAAGGCAATGAGGATTGACTTTAAATCGTACGATTTAACAGCGTCGATGAGTTTAATTTGTACTGATAATTTTTTCTTAGTAATTTATTTGCTATGACTTATTACATCTTCTAAAATATCTTTTTTTTCTAGAGGTTAGAATAAGGCATGTGGTATAATAGAAGTTTATGATTTAGTTTTTTTTTTGGTTGCTTATTTTGGCCTAATATATTATTAAACAAGTTAAAGTTTTTTATTTATTTATTATATATACATATAATTACCAACTTATGTTAGTATTAGTAGAATGAGCTTGGTCATTTTAAACATTTTATTTTAAATTTGATCTTTGGGATGGTATATATAGAAAAAACACAATTAGAAGTGATCTTCGATTCACGCGATTGATTGTATCCTATAAAATTAATCTCTTACTTTTCAAACAAATGAATATCCTAATTTATACAAAAATATATATATATGATTAAAATTTTATAATATTTATATAATTTATTAGTTATATATTTATATAATTTATTAATTATATATTAATATAATTTATTTATTTTATACAAAAATACACAATACAATAATTTTATTACAAATTAAGTATATTTAAAACTTATAAAGTTTGAACTTATTAACATATTTGAAGACTTTTATGTAATGTATATTTTTAAATATACTTTAAGGTCATGTCAGGCTTTTATATTTTCATAAAAAAATCATATTAAGTAAAAAAAAGTTTATGATGAATAATAGACCAAGTTAAGATTAAGATTTTATAAAATAGACTAATCTTTATTTAGGATAAAACTTAACCTAAATGAGCATATTAAAATCCCTACTTCTTAACCTCTAAATTTTTTTTGACAGAAAAAAAAAACATAACAAAGCGAAACATCTTCTATGGTTCTTCAGATTGTAAAGAATATTTTAGCTGATTTATTATTATTATGAGAAAACAATAAACACAGCTCATCATAGGTGAAAATCATTTCCCATCTTAACTCGTGTCTCAAGGGAAAAGTTCACATGGTCATAATGATTGCTAACATGGAATGAAAAAATACTTATGTGAAATAGAAAAATATTACAACATAACATGAATAAATAAATATTAGTTAATACTTTATAAAAAACTTAAAATAAAAGTTTATCAATACATGATGACGTGTGAAATAATTTTGAGAAATTTTTAAGTAAGTATTATTTATCAAAGGTATACCATTTAATATTAAATGTGTGAAAATATTTTTAAATATAAGTATATTTATAATATGATATACACAATTTTTTACATATTTAATATTAAATGAAGCCTTTATGATAAACAATATTTATTTTTCCCCCAACAATTTTTTTTTTACAGAATTTTTCCCCCAACAATTAGACAAATAAGTATACAATAACTTCACTATCTCTTACATGCATCTAATTAAATAGCACTCTAATATTTAAAATATTACAAAAATATATATTAAATTACAACTTTTGAACGAAAACAGAATTTCAGTAAACCTCGTATTCGACTTCGTGAAAAGTTTCTTTTTTTTTTTTTTCTGTGGCTAGGATTAGACGATTGGTTGAGAAGGTTTACCAGTGTGATCGTCATACTTGCCGACTTGGAATTTTGTAAATCAGTAGCTAAAGAAATGGTGAGAAACGGAGCGTCAATTCGAGGCAAGTAGTTGCAAGTCAAGTTAGATTTGAGCTGAGCTGGACTAATTTTGATATTTGTGTTGGTTTAGTAAATTGTTAGTCCAACTAAATCTTATACAAGTTATGGGATATTTGTGCTGGTTCGTGAGTCAGTACGTCTTTTACTTATTTTTATAATTAAAGTTAAAAAAAATACAATATCAAATAATTTATTTAATTAACTCATATTAAAAAAAACTATAAATAACTTATATTAAAAATTTCAAACTAATTATTATTAAAAATAAATAGATATTTATTTTAAAATAACATTTAAATAAACTTAAATAAATTAATATTTATTTTAAAATAAATTAAATAACATTTATATTAGTCTTGTGGGCTGGATTAGCCTCCATTAAGCTAGACTACATTGGACTAACTTAAAATCCGCCAAGCCGAAATATTGGCCCAATCTATATATTTCATCAGGCCATTTTGATGACAATGAAGGTTGAAACGAGAAGTGTAGTTTTAGTGAAAGAAAATAGAATTAGGCTACAACCAGAGGATGGTTTGATATTCGATGATCATTATCGCATATTCCCAAAGTAAATTTTAAATTTTAAATTCAAAAAATTAATCCAGATAAGGCATGACTCTTAACCTCATTATTCCTTATCCGTTAGAAGCCTTACCAAGAGATGTGAATGGGACATGTGTTAACCACAAAAATTATGGTAAATTGTAACATTTTTAAATTGAGTAATATTACACTGTCATAAAACATTAGTCATAATTTTGATAAAATTCAGATAAATTTAAGAGTAGTTGGATAAAATCAAATAGTGTCATTCATCCAAAAGTTAATAAGCATAGTTAATAAGCATATCAAGTCATTATGTAAAAAATTCTTGCAACATGTTTTTGACTATGTAGTATTCTCTTTTATAACTTGAGTTATGTTATTATAGATTTCTGATTACTTGATTATAGAGACCTTAATACTATGTTAATGACAAATTATGTTAAAAGGTGAAGTTTTTAGATAAAAAATTCATAAATGATTTTATATCTAACAGCATATAATAACATATGCACCACTAAATTTTATAATATGTATATATTTATAATTTTAAATTATCTTTTAAATGGTAAATGTGTTGTCATGTATAAGGTTACCATGAAATGGGTCTATATTAACATAGTTCTTATAACTTTGAGTCATATATAAATTAGACTTTAAGATTTGAAAATATATAAATAACTTTCTTGAACTTCACAATGTAAGTGCAAAACCTTCTTTTTTGTCAATCAAACTTGTCATGACTCAACTTATATGTTGTGAGTGGCGCAGAAGCTAAATCTCTCAAAGACTCTTCGTCTAACATAAAGAAAATTTCACAATATGATATTCTTTTTTTAAAAAATGTTGATATAAATGTATAAATTCAAAACAACTATATTTTAAAATTTAGCATTTCCCAAAATTACATAAACTATAAATAAATTTAAAAAAAAAATCAAATTCTCAAAATCCAATAAATAACAACCCTACCAACTACCGTATAGCTGCAAACTGGAATTAGGAATGAATGGGATGAACAAGTCCCAGGGACGAAAATGTGGGCATATAATACATAATGAACTAGAAAGGAAAGCAAGAAATACACACAAATTTTTTCTTTCTCAAAAGCTTGCACATCATAAGAGCATATTTTCATAACTCATTAACATATTTAAAATAAATATATAAATGAATAAAATATCAAATCTTTATTTGAGATTACACATTAAGAGAACTAAAAGATTATGTGACTTCATCTCATCGATAGCCCTTTCCTCTTAAGAGTGGCCATCCACTTAAAGGCAACTCTATCTAACGTGTAACCCTTTCCTCTAATATTTATGTAGGGGTTGGCTCCACCTCATTGGCAATTCATTGTCTATCACATAGGCTACTACATCTAACGAAGAGGTAGCTCATTCCTCTTAAATAATATCTCAATCATAACAAGGTGCACTCATATCGTTACTCCCACTAACGTCTATAGAGTTGTAATAAGTGTTTCCCCAATATAAAATATAAAATTCTCATAAAAAGTTTAGAAAAATAATTTTATCTCAACATCTAATCCAAAGTCAAAAGAAACCTAGAATTTCTCATCAAACTCAACGAGTTACAAAAATCAAATTTTGCCATTATATTTAAGCAAACTCCTTATAGGAATAAATATTTAAATATCAAAAGAAAAATCTCAATAATCATGAAGAGAATTCAATTTTTTTTCTAAAGGTCTTATTTCCTAAAAAAACAAAATAAAAAATGTCATTATGTAAAATATTCACTCACTGATAAACATATTTTATATGCATAATTTAACACCTCTCATTGGTCTATTCTTATGAAATTATTGCATATATAAAGTGAAAATTTCATAATTCTTCATATATTGGTTATGTTGTTACAAATTGAGTAGAACACCCGAAGGACTATTCAAAGCAGTTGTTGAACCAAAATATCATGAACTTGAATGTTGATATCAGTATAGTTCAAACAGAAGATAAATGAAGACCTAAACTCAGTGAATTTTGGGTTACATCAAATTTAGGAAAAATCAGAAAATTCTTACTCAAACCTATACTCAGTTATTCAGTGGTTTCTCAATATCTAATAGTTGAATATAGCTGAAATTTTGATATGTCATTCATGACATCATTATCTATGACTTTCATAGAAATGAAGATTTCCATATTAGCACCGGAAGTTAGTCAAATTAGGCAACAAGTTGGTGGTCGTCATTATTGATATAATCTGAGCAGTTTCAGAAAAATGGTCATATCTCAAGATTCAATCGTTAGATCTAGCTGAATTTTTGATATGTTCTTCAAGACTACATGTGTTACAACTTTCATGAAGAGAATATTTCTAAATTATGACACAAACAATGACGAATTTAGTAATTTTCGGAGCTGAAATTTCAACCCATGTGCAAAGAGATTTGACAAAGTTGTAATTGAATAGTTATAGTCTTTGCCTATAAAAGGAATGCATTTGCTACACTTAAGGGCATTCCATTTTCTAAGTTCTCTCATTGTAGTTTGAGTTAGGGGTGAAGCTTTCATAAATTGTGAGATTTATACTTTGATTTCAAGGTTAACTCTTCCAATTTGTCTAAAGTAAATCCCAAAGCTCTTGTAGTTTGTATAATATATTATTCATCTTATTCAAGTTTCTTCATCTTGATGTCTAGTTAAGTTTCTTCTTTGAGTTAAGGGTGAAGCTTTCATAAATTGTGATATTTATACTTTGACTTTAATGTTAAATCTTCCAATTTGTCTAAAATAAATCCCAAAAATCTAGCCCGTTGTATTATACCAACAACCTCTTTCATTTTCATCATGCTTTCTACTTGTTCTTTTATTTTCTTTAATATAATGAGTAGCTAAACTTCTATACTATGATTACAATTTGAACTCACATGTAATTGATTCGTTTATCATATCTAAGAGTAGATTGATTATCTTGAATTGTTTATCTTACTTGTTCTTAATGCTCTCAATTAATTGGCCATTAATTAAGTTGAATTGATAAGCCTTAAGCAACTTGACAAATGGATTTTGGTTTTAGATCTAAGTAAGATAACATATGATCTTTGTGCAAAAGCCTTGAGTTTATATAGGATAGACATATACCTATATGACATACATAACCATTAATGAAACCAGAACTTAATGAATTCTTGATTACTTGATAAACATAGACATATAATTTATCATTAATTAAGGATATTTCTATTTGACTATCGAAAGAGGCTTATAGATAAGTTAGGATTTCTAGTTAACAATTTAGATAATTAATTGATCTTAGATAGAAGTAAGAGAATCAAGTAAAGTATGAGAGATAATTGCAATCCTAAGCTTGGTTAATTTGATCACTAAATTCTTTATTTTTACTTTAATTTTTAATATTTCATAACACTTTCTCTTATTAAGTTATTTAAATAAGATTGAGTTTTGCAAACTTTTAATAGATAGTTAAATTTAGAATTAATCCTTGTGAGTTCGACACTTTTTTACTATTATATTACTTGATTTGCGATAATATATACTTGCGTTCTGATTTACCACATCACTCACATATTTAAAGCTTAGCCAAGATAACTCAAAACTCGAACCATTGAACAGTGCAGATTGTGCTCCAAAAAAAAAAAAAAGAAAGAAACTAGAACCTCTAACTCTTTTCTGAAGAGCCTAGAAGGAATACGCAATAACACTTGTCCGCCTAAGGGTATAGTTCTTAAATGAAATAGTTCTTAAATAGCAGGTATTACAAAACTGATCAAAGGATAGCAAAAATATCATGTGAGCATACCATTAAAACCTACTTTATCCATAAAAAAATTACAATTAAGTGAAAAACTAACCTAGTTAAGAAAAACATTGCTAGTTTTTCACTTAAATTTAATTTTCTTTACTTAACTATGAAATTATTGAAAATTAAAATATGTTTTAATGGTGCCTCATACAAATCATGACATTTCCATTAGTTTGTTTTAATGGTAATACTAAGGCTTATTACTAGATTAAAAACTATAACTTATGATAATGATGTAATTTTATTTTCTTATAATTTTTTAAAATCTTATCAAGTATTAAGGAGTTACTCCCATTATAAGAGTGTCATAGGTCAAGATATTAAAGCTAAAAATCTTAAAAGAGACGCTGAACAAATAAAACTAACAATTTGCTTAAAATATGTTTTGCTTAAATCTTAAGATTTTAGTATGCACCAGGCCTAAATTGGAGGATATAAGCTGTAATTTACTCCAAAATTAATCAAAACAGGTGAGGCAGAGAAGATCTAATGAACAGCTGTCACGTGGCTCAGTCGATAATCGCCTAGAAGAACTATAACTAGTTGAACCTGCATCATAAGATGGGCTCTGGACACTCCATCAAACTAGCTAGACTACTCGTAAGTATTCAATTCGAGCACCTCGTATTCATTGTAATTTCATGTTAGTTATTGCTATTTATAATTTTTTGTCCAGATTTATGTATTTTAGTCTTGTCTTATTCTAGTCAATTGCTCCATCTTTTTGTTAAGTCCTATTCTAGGTTCATTTCTTCTTTTGGTGCTTTTTTTTTTCGGTTTTGGTTTTGGTCATTGAAACTCTTGCTCCCATTTAATAAAATTAAGCAATTTCCAGCAAACTTACGGTGTCAACTATTTTTACATAGTGATTTGGGGTCTAACATTTTAACTTAGTTTAACGCGTTAGGAACCGATAGCAAAGGAATAGTTTTCCTTCCTTTACGTGAATTGCTTGTCTTTTGGAATAACATTTCCGTGGCGTTTGGTATGATTTTTTCATTTCTGGAAATCTTTACATGGGAATGTTAGATTCTCATATTTAGTATAAGTTTTAAAAAAATATTATAATCCAAAAATAATTCCTGAGAATGATTTTTGTTCAATATTCCCATACTTTCTCTTATGGGAGGAGGTAGGTTTGCAACATTTCTATGGCATGAAAATATTTTTGTCATGTGAAATGTCTAAAATACTTACCCTTCTATTATCATGTCATCATCATGTCATCAACCAACTATCTCCATGTCATTGTTAGCGATTGCTATCCACCACCACCGACTACCGTCCGTGGCGGCTAATTACCAGAATCCGGCAACCATCGTCGCCGCCGGCAATTGATAGTGCCAGCGACTTCGACCACCTTGCTGGTCACTAAAATATGGTCACCCTTATCACCGCTAGCGATTGACAGTGACCTCGACCGTCGCGTCAGTCACTGGAATCCGATCACCTATGCCACCGTCTGCAGTTGATGACTAGTCCCTGGAATCAGGTTACCCTTGTCGGACGATGGCCGGCGACTTTGGCCTGTCGCCGGCTACCGGAATTTGGCCTCCGACCGCCGTCGAGAATTGATAATCACTAACTTAGACCACCATTGACCCGCCAGCAGTTAGAGCAATTCTCAAAAAAATTTTGGTTAACCAAACATAATAATAATTATTCCTAAGAATACCATTCTTAAAAATATCATTCCTGAGAATGTTATTCCGAGAAATATTTTTTCAAAACTTAAACCAAACGCCCATTTAATTATACTAATTATCTACTAATCGAGTTAGACAGAATTAATTAACTATCTTAGTTGTAGCCAATTGTTAGTTCCACACGCAACAATTCCTTTTTCGGTTTTTGTCCATAAGGTACGAGCTCTTTTCACTTCTCTTTTCATACCCAATTCGGCCAATCAAACCTAAGTGGTGAAGGTTTGAATGAAAAAGACTTGAGACCTATCTCTTTTCTCTGCAGGGTTTTATGTTTTTGGTGCTAGCGCAGATATGAATGAATGTATGAATGAAAAGCCTCAATGATATTATTGTACACATTTTTTTCCTTTCTTATGCTAAGCACAGTTGATGAAAACTCCGAGTCACTAAAACAGTGCAACACCTTCCTAACCATGTCTTTACTTTTTGTGTAAGTTGCTGACTGCTTAACGCCTGCGGTATGGGCTTTTGCCTCTTTTGGACAGGACAACATTTTTTTTATATTTATAGCCTAAGGGCCCACGGCCCACATGCATAATATGTGTTCCCAATGCGTGTCTTATATATAAAGGAGAATGATATTATGTAGAGAATCTGAATGGTTCTAAATATTATTTGATATCTTGTAAATAAGAATAAGAATATTTAAGTCTATAATATGTATTTAGATTTATTATTATGGTTAGATTGATGATTTTTTATTAAATTAAAACATGTTTTTATTTATTTATTAAGTGTATCATTTCAAACATCATGGTTTGACTCTGTGTCTTCAACCTTGCCAATAACAATTACTAGTTTATTGACTAACAACGACTACTCATATATAAATATATAATGATCCGATAAAGTCTAATAATTATTATTATTATTATTATAATTGAAATGTATATAATGCTTTGGATAAAATATTTCATACATTTTTATAATAATTTATTTGTGATATTTGGATAATAATTATGTTCCATCATATTATTATAATTTTTTTCACATATTTACATAATTATTATTTTCTTTTGAATTTAACATTAATATTTAAAATTAATTGCAAGATATATGAAGGGTATAATAATTTGAAAATAAAAGTGGGATTAGACATAGGATATAGAGTGATACCTCTTTAGGAAGGAATTAATACTTATTCCTAACTCTATGGAATGAGATATGTAATAGAATCATCATTTCATGCTTTTTTTTTTTTACTAACAAATATGAGAATGTCCATTCCATAGAATAAAACATAAAATGAAATCACCATTTTATGTACCAAATATAACACTGATATATTGTTTGGATTGAGGTAAGAAAGGGGAAGAAAACGAAAAATGACCCAAACTATTATTTGAATGATTTTTAATGAGAAGGAGGAGGGATCTCCTCCTTCAAAGCTCAAAACTTATTCCCCCTCAAATTGAGAGTAAGGAAGGGAAAATGATTCATTTTTATTTAAAATTTTATTAAATTACATATATACCATATGTTTGTATTATAAGATTTACTACATAAGGGCTATATTAAAAATTTAATTTTAAAACTTATACATTTATTTTATTTTTATTTTAACTCTTAAATAAAAAGAAATGAGTTCCTCTTATTATTATTATTTTTACTTAAAGATATGTTTAGATAGAAGAGTTTGAAGAGGAAGGAATGGAAGAGAAAAATGGATGGGAGATGTTATTTTTTATTTTAAATAAATATTTATTTTATTTTTTTAAAAAGAAAAAGACTAAAATGAGAGATTATCATATAACTTTATAATAATATCTTATTCATTTTTATAAATATTTTATAATTTTCTCAATTTAAAAATAAAAAATTACCTCTCTCCCCGTTACATCTACAAACTCCTCTATCAGAAACTAGGGGTGGACATGGGTTGGGTTGGGTTTGAGGTACTTTTAGATCTGACCCGCTCATGAAAGCAGTGGGTTGGGTTTGATAAAAAAATATTCCCCGACCCGGCACAACCTGACCCGCTTATAAGTGAGTTGGGTTAGGTCCAACCCGTGGGTCTTGAATCTTTTAAAAAAAATTAACATACTAAAATAGAAATCAAAATTCATACAAAAAAACATAACTTAAGTTTATAAGTGACATAATATAAATTATAAAACGTAAGTTTCAAACACAAAGTACATATATAACTAGGATTCAATCAACACAAACAAAGATACATCAAACAGAATTAAACAATGACATCCATAAATTCACAACGGCATAATTAATGCCTCTTCTCCTATTTGATTTCCTGCAAGCCAATGGCTGTAACACCATTATCAATAATTATTAATTACAATGTCAATCATTATCAATATAATTGTCAATATTAAAAGAATTAAATGAAATAATAATTTAAAAAGAACTAGAAGTCTAATCGTTTAAATGACAAATATCCAAAAGGATCAATTATTACGATTAATAAGTTCATTTCTAGCCGTAGACACATTTAACAAATAAAGAAATCATAAAGCATTAGCAGCAAGTATTAATGATTCAACTATTAATAATTAACTAAACAAATTGAGAAAATTCTATATAGTGCATTACCTGCTTCAATTTTTTCAATTTTTTCCATTTGAACCCGAAGATCAATTTGTTTATCAGGAGTTTTTAACCAGTTCTGAACACAAATCAATGCCTCCACAGTAGAAGGTTGCAGAGAACTATGAAAATGGTCAAGAACTCGTCCTCCAGTACTAAATGCAGACTCAGATGAAACTGTGGAAACAGGAATTGCTAAGATATCTTTAGCAATGCATGAAAGAAAATAATACTTTGTTGCCTTCCCTTTCTACCATTTCAAAATATCAAAACCATCATAATCATCCTCAACATCATCCTCCATATACCTCTCAAGAACAACAGTGTGGGGAGGCAGAGCTTTCTGAAAATCTGAGTTATGTGCGAAATGAATGAAGAAGGAAAGAAATTCCCCCATTTATGCAATGTCGTCGTTTAAGGCTTATGTTATATATATATTTTTAATTTCAGTCACATGGAACAACGTCGTTCCACTTAAGCCTGACAAAAAAAAATTACTTAAGTGGAACGATGTCGTTCCACTTAAGTGTTACAAAAAAAAAATACACATGAAACGACATCGTTTTAGGTGTTTAGTTTATAAAAAAATATATATATGTGAGTTGGGTTGGTTTTCTACGGGTTGGGACTCCCCTAACCTGCAAACCAACCCATATTTTACGAATTTGAATATTTTCAACTCAATCCAACCCATAAACCCAAACTAATCCACTAAAAATAGATTAGGTTGGGTAAATTTCAAGAAATTTATGAATTTATCCAACCTGGTATCCACCCTTATCAGAAACATCCCTTTTCTTTCTTTTTTTTGCCCCTTTCTCCCTCCAAAACATAGCATACAATAGCAAGTCAAGCAACGCCACTAAAGGCAAAGTTAATGGCCTTAATTATATTACACTGGAAGACCTTTATGATCCTATTTTTATGTCAAGAATCCTTTCTTTGGCACCCGCATGACCACGTCTCCGAGATGTACCCACATGGGAGTGGGGACCTTATTCCACTTTACTACTTGGAATTGGAAGTATATCAAATTTTCATGAATTTTGTTACAACTCATTTAGATTCGTAGTGAATTGGTAATATTTATAAATTGAATTTTATAATAATATATTTATAATTTTAAATTATTTAAAGTAAATATACACCAAAGAATTTATAATTCAATTAAACTCAAGTCTTTTAAACTTAAATGTAATATTGATATCGAATATTAAATCCTTTCCCAATACCAACACCTCTTATATAACCACACAAAAAAAAAAACATATTGCTACAAATAAAACTCATCATAAAAAAATAAACATATTGCCACGTATAAAACTCATCGTGAACTCGAGTGTATATATTAACACAACTCCATGTTCAATGCATTATAATTTCCATGACAACTAAGATTTTTTTATTTTAATATCATTATTTTTAATGAATTATTAAATATTTATTGATTCATTTTCACACTAAATATATGTTTGTGTAATAATCACTCTCTATCTCATAAAGTAGAGGCAGAGCTTTAAATAAGGTTCAATTTTTATTTATTTTATTTATTTTTTGGTGCAAGTTTTAATTTTTATTGAATACTTGGAGGCACTGGCCTCACTGCAAGCAAACACAGGTTTTGCATCCTCCATCACTACGCTTTGGAATGATTTCACGATAGAAATTAATTATGATCTTGTGATTGTATGTTTTGGTACTATCCCCATCCATCCATCCATCAGAGACTTTGGAGTAAGGAGAGCATTTAAGTTGTGATTGCTTCTATTCAGTGAATGTAGACAAAACGCATACAGAGAGGGTTTTTGCAAGTGAATGATAGGGTATTTTTTTAGGGCGCAGGTCATTTTGATTATTTATATAAATTGAGTGGGTCAAGTTTTAACATTAATGACACATAAAAATGTAAGTAATTTTGATTTAATTCGTTTAACTTACAAGTTAAATAGATTAATTTGTGAGTTGTATGTATAATTTTATTTTATTTTTTAAATTTTAATTTGTTCATATAAAAAGATTTAAAAATTTAAAAGTTTAAAAGTTAATTTAAAATTATTTTTTTAAATAAAAGTGCAAAATGCACATATTGACAAGTAGTGACACATCACACAAATAGATACATTTGTTTAACTTTATAAGTTTATGTTTATTAGTTGTTTGAATTCTTTTTTAACTCTTTAAATTAAATAAAAGTATTTAATATTATGTTTATATAATATAATATTTAATTTAAAATATTTGAATTTATTTATTTTTCAAAATTTACGAATAAAAAAATATCAATTTTCAAACAAATCTATTTAAACTCACAAGTTCATAAAAGACAAATTAAACTAACTATTTCATAAACTGTTTAAACAAAAATAATTTTGACACGCTCAATTTAACTGGGAGTCCCATTTTGAGCAAGCCTAACCCTGTTTAACGGCCCTAAATATCTCCAACTTTTTGGCCTATACGATGATCGGAACGGAGACAGTATTAAATATCCTCGATATTTTTTTATTATTTATATATGTTGACAGATACTAGCTTACGGCGGTATGTACCACAAAAAGAAAAAAGAAATTCTAGACCATAATAAATGACATTCTTAATTCACTAATTAGACATATTTTTGTCTGAATTCTCACTTTATTTTTTTCTTAGTTTTTTAACATTAAAGCTAGAGAAAAATGGTTTTATTAATTTATATTTTCCTCTTTTACATCATTTATCTTTTTTTCAAAACTTAAATAAGATTAATAATATTTTTCTACTTTTAATTCTCAAACTTCTTTATTTTTTAAAATTATGGAGTAGTAACTAAGTTACATAAATTATTTTTAAATATTAACAAGCGTTAGACGCAGTAATAAAGGAGTCTCTCTTTTAATATGAAGATATAAGTTTGAACTTTAAAGTCTTTTTTTATTGAGAGAGCCTCATGCATTAGTAGTCACGACAATACTTAAATGAGATTAGTCTTAAAATACGAGTAACGTGTGGATATTATTGGAAACTATTTTTTTAAAATTACTCAAATTATTTATACTTCTCAAATCTAGTATAAGACATCATTATTCATTAAATAAAACCTAATTAAAATATAGAATTGAAACTCCGCTACATATTTATGTGTCCTCATGAAGTCTTTCTTAAAGTAATCCTGTTAGCCTTGGGAGTACGTTTATGTATTAAAAGTTAAATCACAAAATCTTTGTGGCCAGTTTAAACTTGATTCTTTAACGAGCGTGAGATAAAGTTTGGTCAGTTAATTAGAGTAAAACCCAATATTAGTCCATAACAGGCAAATCAATTTTTATTTGGTATATAATAGATAAAGTTTTATGATTAAATACTTGATGAGGTCCCAAATATTTCATATCAATATTGACTCTCCGTTTGTTTGAATTGACAAAATTGCTGCGTAGTTGGGCCTGAAATGGGGTATTATTGTGTATGGGGTATGGATTAAAATGAAGGCTTCCCAAAAAAACGAAGGTATTTTACATATACGAATAAAGAGAAACGATCCATGTGAGCATTTAACAATGAAATGCTAAGAAAAATGTTGCATGTAGCTGCTTTTGTTGGTTGAAGAATAGAGTTTCTAATTAGTAACTATTTTGTTTAGTTTTTTTTTTAAGAGAACTATTTTGTTTAGTTGAAAATATTATTATATGTACAACCGTTATCTAAATTGATTTTTTTTTATTATAATGAAATTATTTATTTTAACATATTAAAAATAATATTACAACTTAAATTCATGATATTTATTAAAAGTATTAATATTTGTATATTAGTATTTTTATTTACGTTTCCTTTATTTTTGCATAAGGACTGACCCATATCCTATACAGAAAATTAAGATTTTTAAAATTGAACCAGTGATTGAACCAGTTAAGAAACTGATTCAAGATTTAATGGTTTAACAGTGGTTGAACCGTGATAGAACTAAAGTATAATTAAATAATTTAAATATATATATATATTATACTAATTAAACAAATTAAAAATCATAAAAAACAACACAAATGATAAAAAATAGTTTACAGCTTATTTTTTTAGAGTTCAAAGCATTTAGTAACAATATTATAGCCTATTTTTGTTTAAAAAAAATTCTAATTTCAGTTAAAAGAAATATACAATCAATTATTCATTCAGTTTCCAAGCTTATATACAATCTAAGTTTAAGTATTTTATATAAAATTCTTTTTAGATTGACTTACATTAAGTTTTTAGATCAAAATGACATCATTTAAATTAATAAAAATAAAAAAAAAGATCGGTTAAACCTAATTGGACTAGTATCGACCAGTTCACCGATTTTTGACTAGTTCACTAGTTCTTGACTAGTTTTCAGGTTGGGCATATTTTTGGGGTGGATTAGACCGATGAGGTGACCGATTCCCTGTCCAACTGGCCAAACTGGCTGGTTCGATCCAATTTTCTTAACATAGCAGAAAACATAAATATATGAATTTTACATAAATCAATATTTTTTTATAAAATAAAATACTGTAGAAAAAATGGTATACAAATATTATTTTCTTTATATATGCATCGCACCGAACCACTTAAATTAAGCATTAGTCGTCAATCGAATCATTTGTTAATATGAAACTCATTATATTCATGCTTTTTTCACAAACAAATGCATAAAGCTAATTAAATAAGTGTTTTATTTTATTTTGTCAGTTAATTATATAAGTTTGCACAGCTAAAAGCTAAGCAACTACCACGATAAAGAAAAACCACCATGCATCTACCAAGAAAAAGAAAACACTGTGCAAGTACCAACTAGCATTATTTTACTCATAAAGTGATCTATATAAGTCTCTCAAGAATGGCATCACCAGTGGCTTTCTGAATGTACGTTTCTGGGGTAAGAATAGTGAAAAATGAAAAAAGAAAAAGTTAAAATTAATTAGAGTAAATATTTATTTTTTATTATTTAAAAATATAAGTGTCATTAGTTAAATTTTTTAATAAATAAAGTATATTAAAATAATTATTTAATATTAACATTTAACATCAAATTAATTTTTTAATATTTTTTTTGATATTAAATTAATTATTTAATATTAATTTTTATATTAAATTAATTAACAAAAAAATTAATTTAATAAAAAATTATTATAAGATCAAATTAATAGCACTTACAATTTAAAAAAAATAAAATATATGCGTAGTCAATTAATTATACACCTACCGATAGAACACCATTTAATACATTGGTAACTTATATACTTCTAATTCTCTTATGTGCTAACCAAAATTCGAACTCAAATAATGATGATAGTCTGACTTTATATTATTTGTTCGAGCTACTATTACTATTAATATTACTACTTAATTAATAATTAATATTTATTTATATATCATATTTATTTAAAATGTAAATATAATAAATTATTTTTAATATATTTTAATTAAATAAAATACGTAAATAAATATTAATCAATAATTATTAAAAAAAATATCTTCACAAAAAATTAAAAGATACCTAAAAATATCCTAAATAAATAATTACAAAATATGACCCCAAGAAGTAAAAACGCACAAGTCTTTGACGAAACTAGTGGGGCCCAGAAAAATAACGGACAGTCGTGACAGTCTCTCTGGCCAATCCTAACTCGACAACGTTTTTGACGAAACCACCTGGTTTTCCAAAACCACCTTTTCTGTCCTCTCTATAGTTTCTCTCAACTTTCGCTTTTTCTCTCTTTTTTTTCTTTTTTCTTTCTCTGGAATATTATAATACTGACCAATGAATTTTTCATTTTTTATTGGAGAGAGTTTCGTCATTGCTGTTATGTTATTGTCTTTCTCTCTCGTCTTGCTCTCAATTTGCTTTGCATCGCCACAACTACAAACAAAGATTCAGAGCATAGAAACAATAGAATCCCCCATATACTCAGAAAGAAGAAAAAAAAAATAGGGATAAAAAGTGTACGTTCATGTATGTGATTCTGATTAGTTAATAAAAATTAGGGTGGGAATTGTTGCTGTGGTGATAAGAGAGGAGAGGGGATTGATAGGAAGTGGGAGAATAGTGGAAGAAGCTAGCAGCCAATAGAATAGTGAGATCATATGGGGAGGGGAAGAGTGCAGTTGAAGAGGATCGAAAACAAGATCAATAGGCAGGTGACCTTCTCCAAGAGGAGGACTGGTTTGCTCAAGAAAGCCCACGAGATCTCGGTGCTTTGCGATGCTGAAGTGGCTCTCATAGTCTTCTCCACCAAAGGCAAGCTTTTCGAGTACTCCAGCGACCCCTGGTACATACATACATACCATACCCTATATACAACAACCTTATCCACCTCTCTTTCGTCTTTCTCATCTGATCTTCACTTGTTCACTTCTTCCCTTTACTCATATCGATCTGAAATCAACTTTAATTTTCTCTGCTTATGTTTCTTAGTCAACTCTGTCTACTACACACACATGTATATTCCTCTTCTCACTCAATGACATCTCTTGCTGACATTTTCTCTCTTTTTTCTCCCTTTCTGGTACGGTATTCTTCTTGGTTAATTACCCCCAAATATTCAAGTAGTGTCTTCTTTGTTAATGTTTTATATGCTATATTGCTCGAGTATTTTCTCTTTTCCACGAGTATTTATCGTTTTGGTTAAGTAGTTAGTGACGTGTTTGATGTAATGCATATATTCTAAATTTCTCATTAGGATTTGGCCTTGCAATCTTCATGTAGATATATATATTTTCTGGTATAATTATTTGTTGCCTTATACTTGAAACGATTGTCAGCATGCAGTGGCATATATACTTTTGCATTACTTGTTTCGTTAAATTTGATTTTTTAAAAAAATCACATTTTTCATATCGAGAGAGAGAGAGAGAGAGAGAGAGAGAGAAGAGGAAGGCCAGGGCAGCTGTAAATTATTTTGTCCAGGGTAGGTGGGTGGCTAGAGAAGTCTAACTTGATTTCTCCTACACGGCCATATAATATGTACGTGATTTGCTGTTTGAAAGGGGCAGCTTCATCTGACATACTCAGCCTACACACAAATCTGAAAAAAGAGCAGAAAAGTGACCGATCACTGTGACAAGACTGTCGTATATAATGCCAATTCAATCTAGAAAGAGCAGAAAACTAACCTAAGACCAGTTGTTAGTGCTGCCAATCAAACCCACGAAAATTGAATATCACACTCGAGGATAGACTATAACACAGTGTACCATGGTAGGCTGGGACTAGCATTCTCCCATTAATTCCTATATATTATATTGGGCTCTCAGTGTCGGATCCATCTTCTGTGCGAATTTGGAAGTTACTTTAACATCCCAGGAATATTCTGCCCACATTTTGGCTGGCAACATATCATTGAGAACACAATATTGGTAGTGGTAGTTTACAATTTTTATATATAGGATTTACAATTTTTCACAGTTAAAATTATTTATTGTTAAAAATATTTACCAAAAAAATGAAAATATCAATAAATCATATATTTTAATATAAAATTATAAATATTTTTTATTAAATTAATTTTTAATAGTATACTGTAGAAAAATCACATATTCATATTTATATATGTCTTGCAACTTTTGGCTGCTTAGAGTATATAAAGTTGACAACAGATGTAAGCACATAATTCCATGCATGAACAGATTAAAAGGGGCAACTTGTTAATTGATATGATGGAAGAGCATGAATAGATTGTTATTTTAGTCTATACAATCTATTTTAAATTGTAATTGAGTTTCCAAATTTTTTAAGTATAAAAGTAACTCATATCATTCTATAATTTTTAATTTAGTTCAATAATCCTTTTTATATTATTACCTATAATCTCTTATCTAGCTAATGATGGAAATCCTTCTGTTAACAATTTTTCCTAAATACAAATAAAATAAATTGCAACGGTAAAATTATAATATGCTGGGTATGATGTCAGTTTACATATTTTTTTTAATTAAAAAACCTTAAATTTGGACTTTTTAAAGGTTTAAAATTTTAAGTTAGGCAAATATGAAATCGCTTGTAAAATAAACTGTACATTCATATTGAAACAGTGTTCGCAAGTATGATTAACACTTCAAATTATTTTGGCAATATATTACAACTACTTTGAATTTGAATTAAAACTTCAACGATTCAATTGAGACAAACTCAAAACTTTACGGATCAAATTGAAATTGAGATAATTATAAGTAAAAAGCAATGTGTATCTCTTTTGATCATTGGAAGAGTTTTATTTGATTCACTGTTAATGTAAAAAAATTTTTATCATTTAATGATGTATTTTCAAATTATTAAAAATGTTTGACTTCTCATATAGTTATTATTATAGTTAAACTATTTAAATCATGTGTCAATATATACATGATTGCGTGATAATATAAAAAAGTTTTATACTACCAATGGATAAAAATAAAATTCATGTTTAAAATGATATGCAAACACTCAAGGTTGGTTTGCTTTGTGTGAGGATTAAATACAAAATATTGGGGGGGGGGGGAAGTGAGTTGAAGCAAGACGAATATAGAGGGCATTATGATTATTATTATTGTGTTTTTTAAAGAAGAGGTAGTAATTATAGATTTTAAAATATAGAAAAATATTTTCATGTATGGAATGTTGAATTGTTGCTGGCAGAGAGGTATATGAAATTCTAAATGATAGACGGTTTCTAGTGAGTGTTAGCCCTATTATAATATTTTCACAATATAAGAAATCATGAAAAGCCCAAAATAAAGAAGATAATGAAAATGACTTAAAAATCAATTTACCTTGGTTCAACTTCAATCTTCTATAACACTTTCTGATTATTCATTTCTTCTATGTATGTGAATTTGACGTTGACGGGCAAATAAAAGTCTCTTTGTGCGATTCTCTCTCTCTCTCTCTTTTGCGTGCATGCAAAAATGTTACCTTATTTGAAGTCTTTATATTAGCCTGTTAATGAAAAATAGATTCCTTCCTCTGTAGCCTGTTAATACAAGTATCAATTGACGCTATTTGCTTTCAATTGTAGTTCTTGTGTCTGTAGGTTTCCCGGTGATTCTATCAATATATACAATCTTTGTTCACTGTTACTTTCCTTTGTCAACAGTATGGAAAGAATTCTTGAACGGTATGAGAGGTATTCATATGCGGAGAGGCAACTTGCAGCAAGTGATCAGGCACCAAATGTAGGCCATCAGCTCCTCTGAATGAATCTTGAACTCATTTTTTTGGTTCGTTTATTAATTGATGTAAATTGGAGATTATCCTTTCCTTACTCTAAACCCTCCCTGTGAAGGGGCATTTGATCATTTGTTCCTACGCCCATTTTAACAAATTTTACTGGCTAAACCAACTGATTCATTAATTTTTACATCAATTATTGTATACTTGTATAGTTGTATCTTTAATATTGTGTGCAATGCATACATTCTTAGAGAAATTTCCAACTCATAAACTTCAACTCCTCCTTCTTTATAGCAATTCAAAATCAACTAGATATGTATTGTAACTTGCCACAGCTACAGCAAATCAGTAGAATCAGAATACTGATTTCATTATCTGCACTGTCAGGAAAACTGGATTCTAGAACACGCAAAGCTGAAGGCTAGGATGGAAGTCCTAGAGAGAAATCAATGGTATTAAATTTGTATGAGCAAGTTGTTTGTGTTGTTATGTAATTAAATATGCAATGGCAGGGTTTGCGGCTTTATTTTTGCAGGAATTTTATGGGAGAAGATCTGGATAGCCTAAGTCTCAAAGAGCTTCAGAATTTGGAACAACAGCTTGATTCATCTCTTAAACACATTAGATCACGAAAGGTAAAACCATGCAACCCAGAGAGTTTTGGCGATGTAGTTTGAAGTTTGAACTGAATGTCATAGTCATTCTGAGTGTTCACGTGCAGAACCAACTCATGTATGAATCTATTTCAGAGCTTCAGAAAAAGGTGAGTCTTTGTAATTGCCTGCATGTTGCAATTGATTATAGGTAACATAACAATATATGTCCATTAGAAAAACGATAGGGAACACTTTTTCTTTTTTCTCTTTCCCTAAAAGAAGTCATGGTCAGGGTCGGTGCAAAATAGACTAGAAGGTTTGTAGTTTCAAGTTGTAGTACATACAAACTTTCCTAATAATGTCCTGAGAAAAAAGTTGAGTTCTCTGCATTTCCAATGAGAATTGCTTGTAAATGTACTATTTGCCAAAATTCCCTCAAATATATAATAATTAATATTGATATAAATATTTAAAACTTTAATTTTCTGTATCAATATGTACACATTGTTTTCATTGACCAAATGTTTTGGATCCGCCTCCAGTCACTAATCATGATTTAATTAGTTGTTGGGTCTTAGAAAGTACTTGTGTTCTATGATGCAGGATAAGGCACTCCAGGAACAAAACAACTTGCTCGCCAAGAAGGTAATTAGTATAACATTTTTGTTTTCCAACATCTCATGCAGATTGTTATGTAGTTTGGTTTCAAATCTCACAGTACATGACTACATGATTTGAGTGAAAACTAGATAAAGGACAAAGAGAGGGCTCTGACCCAACAGGAGCAAGGGGGGCTGCAAAATGGTGCGGATGTAACCTCTGTCCTTGTAACTCAACCATTGGAGCCCTTGAATATTGGGTTAGTGTCTTTTCTTTAGTGCATACCCGAAAGGCTTCCAACTCTCTCTGTTCTGAGCGTGTGCATGCATCTGCATGAATTCGTGTTTGCCTTTCATTTAGACTCTAGATTACTAATGTGTGCATATACCAACTTTATATGAAAGTGGGTGCTTGAAACCAGTGAATAGATGAGTTAATTTACTTTGCATTTTTCACTAAAATGCCTGAACAATAACGTAAAAATTAGTAAGTGCTGGAGATTAAAGTGCCAATAAGATATGTCAAACGAGGGAAAACTTCTGTTTTGTGAACTCCTCATCCGTTTAAATACGTTATGCTTTTTAATAGATGGAACTAGGAAGAACAAAGGAAAACCAGGCAAAGCCAGTCAGTAATATGCATCAAGCACTCAAGCACGCCTAGAGGCATCACTAATTTTATTCATCCACCTTAGTTCCGATTTGAATTTGCAACTTATTATACTAAGTGAGTGACTTGATGCAGAGGCTCCCCACAAGCCAGAGGTGATGGAGGACATAATGAAGGAACGCCAACGCAAACTCGAGCTAACACCCATCTTCCCCCTTGGATGCTTCGTCCTATAAATGAATAGAATTGAAGATTACACTCTCCAACTTTTCATGTTAAATACGAATACTGTTTTACGAAGCCTATGTAAAAGGGTCCGGCATGTTGTTATGCCGAAAGGCAACTGATGAGTATGACTACCTGGAATATAATCTGTATGTAATATTTATGTCTGTAGACGACTGCATGTCAAAGCTGCTGGGAATTAAATGGCCTGGCTATATATACATATATAGTATCATTTATCATGACTGGTTCTAAGGAAAGGTTTAAGTTTAACTCTATAATAAAAATTTAAAATTGATTATAATTTAGTTGCTAACCATGAATCTTAACAATTAACATACCTTAAAAGTACCATCGTTCTTTCATTTCTTTATTAATTGTGAATCATACTTAAATTATTTATTTAATTTTTTTTAAGATTGGTCTAGGAAAAATAGAAATGTTCACATTACAACGTAGATTTTGTGCAACTAAACCATTAATCGAATAAATTCTATTGCAAAATTATAAAAGTTATATTAAAAAAATTGAGTTTTTTTTTGGCCGTTGCTTTTTTATTTTTAGAAAGAATATAGGTTTCAACTAAGTTAAAAACCTATATGCTTGTGTGACGTATTCTCATCATCTAGCAATAATTGCCTTGTGAGTGAGGCTGAGAAAACGGTAGTACAGGAGGCTTTTAAGTACTGGACTTGGTCTTAGATAGAGCACATAACATTTACAGGAATTGAAATATTGAATATAGTTATGAAAAGAAAAAAGCTTATGAGTTATGATAATAGTATACATATTGATAAAAAAATATGAAAATAATCTATTTATAATTTGTCAAAGTATAAATACGTTTATCTAGTTCGTGGTTTGAAAAATTCGATAATAAATGTACAAAACAACATCAAGAAGTTATGAGCCACATAGCTTCTATAGAGAATAAAATTTCTTCAATAGAGACTATTAACTAAAAAGTTTCTCAATATTTAGATACTACAACTATCCTAGTTGTAGATGAAGAAATATCAAATTTATATTATATGGAAATCGAGTTTGTGTTTTAGACGAAAAAGCGTCCAAAATAGATCGTAGAACTAGAAGCACTAAGGATCGGTTTGAATGTTTGATAATGCTTCATAAGAATAATTATGTTAATACTAATGGTTTGATGAACAAAATTTTCTTTCAAAATCAATCCAAGAATTTTTTGAGGAACATGAAAGTACACAATCATCATTATGGATACTATTGATGAATCTAGTGAATTGAAGAAGAATATCTTTAGAGGAGGAAGATCAGTCCGAATTTAAAATTTCTGGATCTGTACGGGAGCAATCTGATTCAGATATAGAAACAGAAGAAAGTGCTTCTATTCCTACTAAACAAATACAGAAAGGGTTAGGTAGAAACACCTGACCTTTTAGATGAAAACCCAGAAAGTAAACCATATACTCCACAAGTCTATGATTTTTTTATTTTAAAAAAACAGATTGTTATAGTACTTCTCAAGCAGAGATTGATCATATTTATACAACAAATTGTTGATGGGATGATTTAAATAAAAATATATTTCTGTAAATGGAACATATTTAGATTGAAAAATGTTCCTTATGATCAATATAAACAAGTTATGGATGACTGGGCTTTTTCTTTATATATATATATATATGCTACAGCAGCAAATCTGAACTTAAAAGATAAAGTTGCAATTTGGCACATAATGCAATTAAAAGAAAGAAGACTTTTCACATGTTGAGTGGAAGAACCAATCAAAACTTGTACTTGGTTTGCTTGTGGACTTAAGTTGCGGTGAAAATAAGTTATGTTAAGCTATGCTTTAATTTAATAGGTCAGTCATGTTTTGTTAAATCTTAGTCTTAGCCTTAACTTGACATATTATTTATTATAAGTTTTTTTGTTTTTGTCTAAAAGCCAGGCTTGGCTTAAAAGTTCCTTTAACAAAATTATTGTATTGTATATAAAATAAATAAATCTACTAATATATAATTAACAAATTATATAAGTATTATAATTTTTTAATTATATGTTATTATAATAAATAAATATGCTAACTTGTTAATATAAATAGGTATTTTTAAAAACCTAAGCCTTATCCTATTTAATTAAATAAGCAATTTAAAAAATTTAAGCCTAACTTATTTAATAAATAAATTAAATAAAAAATAAACTAAGTCATAAAGCCACTAACTTATTTCTACCCCTAGTCTTTAGCAAGTATATGGTTATTACAGGTAAGCGAAGAAGGGAAGAGAGAAAGCTAGACTAACCAAGACGAGATGATTCTTTTGGGTGGTCAATAGGAATTATTGTGTCCTTAATTATATGTATAAACATTGTGTTTAACGTGAACGAATAGCTAGTATAGTTTGAGGGAAAAGCTCTTTCCACAAAAGAACGAGGTCCAAAATCTTTAATCAATGCCATGCTCAATTAATCTGATGCAAAATTTGGAAATGTGTGTGTATATATATATATATATATATATTCCACAAAAGAACGAGGTCCAAAATCTTTAATCAATGCCATGCTCAATTAATCTGATGCAAAATTTGGAAATGTGTGTGTGTGTGTATATATATATATATATATAATAGGATCAAGGTCTGAAAATAACATGGAAATTTTTGAGTAGTTGCAATCAGAACATTACCGAGTGTGACACAATGCGTACACGAAAGATTTAGGGTGTTTGGATTCTTATGGGAGTCCATCCATTTATATTTGTCAATTTTATAACAGATATATCTGATACTTTTAACACAAAAATTAGATGAGAAAAAAACTTTTTTGTGAATAGAGATTATGTATCATTTTTTTAATATTTAATTTACATAAATTCTATAAATTAAGTTTATCGACCATCATCTCAGACTATTAACAAATACAGTTCGAAGCGAAACACATACATCTAAATCCAAAACCCCATATATCAATTGAATAAATCCAAACGTTGGCGCATGCTTTTCATTCTTACCTATTAACACTCGTACCAAACACCAACCTCCGTTAATTAGAGATGACCTTTGGCAATACCCAAACAAAAAAAAAGAAAAAGAGATGACCTTTGGGAATCGTTTGTCGGTGAGTACTTTAACAGTTGGGCTTTGATTATGATGTGTGAACATAGGCCTAGGAGCTCCTGCCTTGGCAGAATTTATATATATATATATATATATATTTTTATAATAGGCTTTGCTAATTATTTTTATATTTGCTGATGAAAGTAAAAAACGAAAATTCTTTTTGTTTTGTTTTATTTTAAGTAAATATTTATTTAATTTTTTAATAATAAATATATTTAAATAATTATTTAATATTAATTTTTGACATTAAATTAATTTTTTAATGTCATATTATGACATTAAAATAATTTTTTAATGACATATTTTATATTAAAAATTAATTTAATGTCATAAATTAATAAAAAATTAAATTGATATTACTTATATTTTAAAATACTAAAATAAATATTTATTCTTTTATTTTTATTTTAAAAAAAATCTAGTAAGAAATTTAATTTAATTTGCAATTGTTACAAGAAAAAATTAAAAGAAAAATAAAAAAATTTAGTTTCACACCCTCATTTAAATTTTGAAATAATGATGCATAATAAGTAATTGTACATACATAAATTCACATATTTGTTATATATTATTAAATATTATGCAAAAGTTTTGTATATACACACATTAATTTAACCGTTTTATACATGATTACGATTTTTTATTTCTCTAATATTTTTTGCAATTGACATTTTTCTAATTTTTGTCGAACACCTCCCCTTACAATAAAGGAATCTACATTCTAGCGGCACAGGCTGGAAAAGATTCTCACAAGGTAGCATAATTTGCACGCCAGTCAAAAAGGTCTCGCAGTACGGCACAAAGAGGCACAGATTGGTAATTAATTCGAAGCATATTTGGACTTGGGAGTTCGGACTTACCTAAGAAATGTTGTTAAGGTACTTTTATACTAAGCCTTTCATTGTTTAGAGAAAAATAAAAAAAAAAGAATTAGAGAAAGAAAAAATAAAATAAAAATAAAAAATTATTTATTTTATACTCTACTTCTTTTCTTTTTATTCTTTTTCACTTTATTTCTTTCTTAATCTAAATAAAATCTAAAAGAAATAGTTTCAGCTTTCAATTCAACACACCCATGGCTGTACCTATAAAACACACCGGTGGCAGTTGCAATTAGGATCTCCTAATCCAAAACAAATATTCGGAGGAAGGAGCTTAGAGGAGAAGACTTTAGAGAGAAGGAGCGGAGAATATAAAATTTTTATTTCAAATAAATAATTTTTTATTTAAGAAATTTAAAAAATAAAAATAAGAAATTATTATGTAACATTTTAATTATTTCATATTTATTTTTAAATTTTTTTATAATTCTTTTAATTTAAAAATAAATTTATCTCTGCCCTTGTTTTTTTCCCCTCCAGACTTCTCTGTCCATACATAGGGTAGAGAGACGAGGCACGCCAAAGCTTACACACTTACCACGTTCACCTTACGGGTCTAACCATTACTTCCAACTTCATTGCATGATTTCGCCCATTTTATCTTCCTTACCATTTCCTTACATAGAACTTTTGCATATACAAGAATCTCGAAGGGTGTTTTGTTATAAAGGAACAATTGGACACCCTTGAGATTACGTAAGTCCATGTTTCAATCTCATAAAATTCTAAACGACGTGATCTCCATTACTCCTCTGTCCTCAAATTTAAAGATCATTTACTTTAATGATTAGTGCGTTTATCTTTTTTATTTTTTAAAAAAAATTGTGGCGGATGTCTTGAGAATTATTCTTCCATATGTGTGAAAGACACTAAAGAATTCATGCTAACCATTGTCAACTATTGTCCATCATCCAAAATCTTCATGGTTCGCACGTTCAAGAATAGCCCCACAACGAAGAAATCATACAAACAAACAAAGAAATCATTAATTTACCTTTGAAAGAGTGCATCACAGAAAACAAACAAAAAAATTACCAATTGATATTTGCAAGTGATGGCTCAAAGTCAAGGATGACAAAGAAGCTGGCTTTCTTCAATTCTATTCTCCGCTTGTATATATAATAATATAGACACATTTTATGTCCTTTAGAAGACATGGGAAGGCCACATATCAGGTTGCACAGTTTGTGCATTGGTCATGCCACGCCTCGTATTCGAGCCTGTTCAGCATCTTTTGGATCCAAGTCCTCCTCTGCTTCTATCAAATATGCAAACAGAACTGAGTTTTCAAGCAATGGTGTACATGACTCTGGCATCGACAAGGCTGCCAAGGGGGCTGAAACTGGCAATAAGATAATGGTGGTTGTGGATTCTAGCTTTCAAGCTAAGGGGGCTCTTGAATGGGCACTCTCACACACAGTTCAGAGCCAGGACACTGTTGTTCTTGTTCATGTAGCCAGCCCCACCAGAGAAGGTGAGAATGATACTACTATTTCTTTTGCACTTTATTGAGAATTAGACAAATGTGAAAGAAGAAAAATGTTCAATTATGTTCCGTTCCTAGGTGCAGACTCTACTGGGAAGTTTAATCTGAAGGCTTATCAACTTCTCCTCGATATGAAAAGTATGTGCGAAACGAAGAGACCAGGGGTAAGTTTCAAAGAATTTTATTCTTTCCTCGTCAATTGAACATATATCTGTTTGGGACATGAGGTAACATGTTGGGTTTCTGGGTTTCAGGTGCAAGTGAATGTAGTAATGCTTGAAGGAGAGGAAAAGGGTCCTGCTATAGTGGACGAGGCAAAGCAACAGAGGGTGTCACTATTGGTTGTTGGACAAAGAAAGCGATCCATCTTGTGGTGCTTAATGAAGAGGTGGCCACGATTCGCACGAAAGAGAACAAGAGCTGGGGTTGTTGAGTATTGTATACAGAACGCGCCGTGCATGACTATTGCTGTCAGGAGGAAGAATAAGAAACTTGGAGGGTATTTGATTACTACCAAACGCCATAAGAAATTTTGGCTTTTGGCTTAATATGATTATCAATAAAATGATACTTGCTCTGGAAAGTCCCAGCATGAATGGATTAAGGTGTGAGTTAAACTATCTTGATGCTCGTGAAATTCAATGTATAGTACACCATAGAGAAGTGACTAAAAAGTCTAAAACATTGCACAATGGGAAGATGCTGTTTGATTATAAGGTTGTTGGTAGTTTTGGACTTTTGTTCTTTTAAAGACTAAAACTGATTAAAATGTTCATTTTGCAATTTCTGTTTGGGATAAGAGCTGTATGATGCAGGGCATTGTTACACAGTGGATCTGCCACATAAAGCCTAATACTACAATTAAACATTGAGCTTCATGGTCTATGGACTCATCTGGCACAGCATTTATCGAAATATAAAGCATTCTTAATTTGCCCAGCGTGTGGACTTTGAATGTATATGAACAGATATTGAGCATGAATGCCAAAATATGGGATTGAATAGTATTTGTGTTCAAAATTATTCCGGTTAAGTAGTACGTTGATTAGACAATACCATAACAAAATGGGGGGAAAAAAACTTGTTCCTGAATATCACCCCTCACTATCCCCAATTCGAGGTCCATTATTGACAGAACAGGGACTTTGCGAAACAGAACACTTCTATATTCTTCCACAATTGAATGCAGAAACCATCACCACTGCATAGTCACAGCCACAAAAGCATGGTTATCAGAAAGAAGGCATAAATCTGATCTGTCTAACATAGCAAGTATTTCTTTCGATAATTAAACAAACAGACAATAGTCTTTTCTTTTATGAGGATGACCAAATCCGATAAAGTATGTTGCATCAAACGGTTAATACTAGGCCAAAAGTTCTACATGTTAGTCATAATGCAACTTGATTTCCTTGTGTAACTTGATTTCCTTATTGTTGCAGCGCATAACTCTGTTTCTATACGAGCTACGGGTGAACTTGAGAGGTTTCGTAGTATACATATGACCCAACGGTAGGCTGGGCTGTCAGGGCTGTCAAGTACCTTTGATGGGCTTCCATACACACGAGTTCATAAGATAATCGCTAGCCTCTTATAACACCAACAAAGTATAAACCAAGAACCATCTTCAACTATTATACAGAATGGATTTAATTATATTAATTATTTGAATTTAAATTTTAGATACTGGATAGTTAATATCTGGAAATGGTGGGTTATTGGAGATATCTATCTAGACTCTAGAGAGTGGCTGAGTAGGATTCTAGGCTCTCAGAGAACTTATGTACTGTTATGAGAGAGTGGAAACACACAGGGACCTCTTACAGAGAACTGCATAAAAGAAGAGCAAGGGACTTGCTCTTGAGGATTGGCCACTGGTTAGGATGCTTATGCTGTGAAAAAAAATGGTCGAGGTTCCAAAATATTGGTGATCTCGTTCCACACTGTTTAGGTTGTAGAGCACTATTCCTTGTGATTTTGCTGTGTGCACCACAAGAAGTGCCGTTTCCGCTGTTACAGACGATATCCAAATCCATTCTTCGTTAACAGGGTGCAACCAATGGACTAATTAATTTTATTGTTGCGGGACATAATCTTTATCTTGATAAATTTATAATCTGTGAGAAAAAAATTCCAGGCCTTATTCTTCCATAAGAGCAGACATATTGAGGATATAAAATGGAACAGCTGTTTCGGTGAGTGGTCTAACTTCTTGTCCTCAAGAACCTATAAAGTAATGGCAGACACCAGGTATGGTCTCTCAAGTTGCCCACTATGTACCACATCTCCTTGATTTGGCAATAAAGCTTCATTCTCTGAATTGTTTGCAGCTATCTCGTAATCGCTACATTTTCCATATCTCAACCTGCAGAAAACTTCTGAGGGTTGTCTCTTTTTTTTTTTATCTGCTATTGTCTAAGTCCCAGGTTCATCTTGGTAAGTTTACAGGTTACTACTTCATGTTATCTTCACAAATTTCTGCTAAACTGCCAACTTACAATATTATGTACTTTCTGATAAATGTTTTATTATGGGCTACACTGGGCAAAAACGAGGCCTAGCCCAGCATGGGATATGCTCCGCTATCCTATTGGAGCTTAACTTGTTTATAGTGATGGAGGGAATGAGTTTTCTGTGTGCTGCTTTCACTTTTCAGTTGAGTCAGGCCCATCAAACAAATTGGATCAAAACTAAGCATACTGACAAAGGATTGAATCAGGACAGCTTCTTCCTTTTAATTGTGTAGTAGGCATGGCAAGCCTGACTGAGCTCAGAGTCTTTCTGTTGTGTTTGACCTTTTCAGTTTTACCGACTCCTATTCTCCTAATACTGAAAAATAAGATCCAAGATAAATTAGAAATTTTATTAAAATCAGTCTTCAATAATAATAGTATGAAAATATTACACAAAGACACTACAATTGTAATTTTTTTCTCGAGAAATTGCCCTACATTATCAGAATCAGAAAAAAATTCTTTGAAATCTATTTGTAAATTACAAGTTTGCTCATTTTCTACAACTTATAAAAAAGCAAATAAGTGCAAACAAATGTGTAATTTGAAAAAATAAAAATGAATATATTTAACAATGGCTCATAATTTGTTTCCATTGACAAATCAAAGTGCTGTTACTCTTATAATAATTTTTTAAAGTGATGTTACTTTTAATTTCTGAATGTACTTTTTTTTTAAGTTAAGTGTATGTTTGGTTTAGATTTTATAAACTTGATTTTAGATAAATTGATTTTGTAAACTTCATTTTGCTCAAAAAGTATGTTTGACCGACCATGATTTATGTTTCGAAAACTTAACTTAAAAAGTGATTTTGGTAAAATGGACGTTGTGGGATATTATTAATTAGAATTACTTCTAAATGTATAATTATCAAAAAGAGTGTAAATTCTATATTACTTTATCCAAATTGATAAAAAATGAAAATTTAAATAAAATTTATATAATGGATGTGTGGCTTTGTACACACATATTTAGTACTTTTATTGTCACTAAATTGAAATAAATCATGATAATTGTATAGCATTTAGAATAGTTTTGCATTTAGGATCTATTAATTTCCCTTAATTTCATGAATAATGATGATTTAATAGCCCAAAATTAATGTTGTGCGTTTTCTTTTCAGAGGTTTAGGAAGTGAAGATGTTAAATGAAACAATTTTAACTAAAAAGAAGAGACAAAAAGCTGATATTGTCTTCCACGACCATGTAACTTTGCACACCCTGACCGTACAAGAGGCTGTTTAGAAGAAAAGAAAAAAAAAGATGTTTCAAAGCAGTGTATTGCACGGTCGTGCCATGACCTCTTGATGCAAAAAAAAAATGGAATTCTTGCATTATAGTTTGTTGCATAGCCTACCTGTGCAAGCTTGCATAGCCGTGCAACGTTATTAGAAAATTTCAAAACATCTATCTTTTGAGTCCCACGAATTGAGGGTTATAAAAAGAGGTTATGGGAGCTCAAAAAAAGTATCTTTCAGCAACAAAAACAAAAGGCAAAATTTCAGAGAGTTCAAGGAGGCTTGTGATGTCCAAGGAAAAAGATCAAAGTTATCTCAATAAAATCTTTAAAGGATGAGATGAGAAAGGCCTTGTGGTGATCAAGGCAGTAGGTTTTAGGATAGATGAGATGTTGAAATGCTCAATAGTAATTTAGTAAGGGTCTCTACAGCATAAACTTTAAAACATCCCCAAAACTTTAAGAAAAGACCAAATACAAGATTATGTCTCAAGTTTAGAGATTGTGACTTGTCATTGTAGGCATCGAATGGGAAGAAGAAAGACAGAAGAGGGATATAAAGAGCATTACCTGGTAGAGAAAGGTAGTGTGGGAAAGATAAGCCTTGAACTTATCATGAATCTCCAATGCCCTCAACACTTAATGCAAAAGCAAATCATTTGCTTCAGGCTAGAATCAAGGTTGAACCATACTTTCAACGTAAAACTAAACAAGTATCAAATATGAATAAAAACTATTTAAACATCTAAAAGCTCGTTTGGATGAGTAAACCGCCCCCACTCCTCCCCCCGTCGAGAAATTCTTATACACATTGAGAATATTACTTTCATTCAATCAAAAAATGACACGTGTCAAATATATTTAGTATTTGCAAAAAGTATTGGTTGATGGTTAACACGTGTCACTTAATGATTTGGTGAGAGTAATACTCTCAGTGTGTGTAAAAATTTCCCCCTCTCACCAAACAAAACACACTAAAAGATAACAATTGAACTTCAAATTTTTTTCAAACTCTTATTTCCTACAGTTATAAGGGCATTCATCTTAATAAGATTCTCTAGGAGGATAAAATTTATAAGACAAATGTGTCAAAATAAAATTTTGAAGCGGAGAGGAATGCACCTCACTTAATAAAAAATTATAAAAGTGCTGAGGTCAATAAAAATAGAAAAAAGAAAAAGTGGTGAGTTTATCTTATGATTATGATGCCATCTCAAGTTCTTAACTACATCACATGACATGCGATCATGTGCCGACGCTTCCTGTGTAGGTTTCGTCGGTCTTTTGGTTTTATATGTGTTGTTTTTTCGTTTTATATTTTTTTACAATTTATTACGGTGAATACAAAACATTTTTTACGAACTAAACCTGGATTAATAAGCTGTCTCATTCTCATTCAACAAGCCAAACATTATCCTCTGCTTATTTAATTTCTATATCTTTCTCTTTCTCTCTCTACTCTTTTATTTTAAATTAAATATATATTTTATTCTTTAAAAAATATAAGTAATATCAATTTATTTTTAAAAAAATTAATTTACTATAAAAAATAACATTAAATAATTAATTTAATGACAAAAAAATTAAATAATTAATTTAATGACAAAACAATTAAATAATTAATTTAATGACAAAACAATTAAATAATTAATTTAATGACAAAAAAATTAAATAATTAATTTAATGAAAAAATAATAATTAATTTAATGACAAAAAAATTTAATAATTAATTAAATGACAAAAAAATTTAATAATTAATTTACTATAAAAAATAATATTAAATAAATAATTTAATGACAAAAAATAACATTAAATAATTATTTTAATATATTTATTATTGAATAACTTCCTAATGACACTTTTTTTTTTGTCGGCCTTATTCTGCACTCCATTTTAGTGTCACTAAAAATTAAAAAAAACAAAGAATAGATCACCACCAATTCCTATTTCCTATTACCTTAAGACATTAAACATTAACAAGCCAACCCAAGCTCGTCTCACATTCTTACTCCTACCTTTCTTCCATCCATCCATCCATCCTCAGTCCAATGCAAGTGCATGTTACAGTTACACACACAGGTTGTCCACCCACAAGGTGAAGAAGAACAATAAGAAGGGTGGTGGGTGTAGACTGAATAATATTAGTTGGTTCCTTGCTTGGTGTAGACTCTAGCGTGTCAAAAGTGCTTTCCTTTATGGCTTTTTGATCAAATCTAAGACATGGGTCTGTCTCAATTCTCGATTTGGTGGTGAATTGTGGACCGAATCGGTGAAAAATGCGACGACGGGCTGCCGAGTATCGGCGCCCGGTTCGACGGAGGTTTTCTTATTGGATCTGGCTGCTTCTTGGCTTGTCCTCTATTGTGGGCTTGGTTTTGTTTGTTGTGCAACATAATCACCACCAAGATCGGGTCCAATATCCTTTGCTGGTAAGAACAACAGAGGACCTCTTTGTTTCTTTCAATTGATTCATTTAAGTGACCTTTTTTGGAGATGCCCAATTGATCTTAGACCATGGGAATCGTTGTACTAGAAACTACCATGCTGTTTGGATCGGTTTCATTATCCGAACATGCGTTTATACTCATGTGTTGTTGTCGTTGTTGTTATGGTTTTCCTGGGTTCTCCTTTTGCATATCAGGTTTTTTAATCGTATTCATCTTTGCTCATCACTTCTATGAATCGCGCTTTGAATGGTTGATTGATTGAATCAATTCATCATAATGGTTTTGTAGTTGTTAACTATATATGCTTCTAATTATTAGCTCATCTTTGACTTTTTTTTCCATTACCAAATTGGTGCAAGAGGAATCTATGTTTCTATCAGGCTATCAGCATTGCGAATCAGAAGAAACCGATTAATATTAATTCAAATATTTTGAAACAATTGAATTGGCAATTATAGCTCTTTTTTTAAAAATAAATAAATAAAATTAGAAAGATAAAGCTGAGATTAAAGTGCTTTCAATGTGGATCAAGTGTAATCTGGAATCTCAATACTCTGTCTTCTTTTTTGTTTTACATGTAGAAGTTTAGTATCACCGGGACTGAAAACTGTTCATATTGTTTCTTCTTGTTTTTTTTATTGGTTTTCTTCTATATATATTAATAATCTTCTATGGACTGTGATTGTCAACTTGGTTTTTTCATGAGGTGATCCTACTGTGTTTTATATTGTGGGCTTTATTTTGGGGCTTAGAATTAGAAATCATAGTTGTATCACTTTCAGTCATCTCTAATTCAGCATTAAATGTTTCCTTATCATTTTAACTGTTTTTTATGTAATTGCTTGGAGGATTATGTCCTATGTCTTTTAAAAATATATAGCTGGTCCAGTACTAGGGCAAGAATGGAATAATTTGATGGAATGACTAATTGATTGGCTCAATGTTCTCTACCACATTTCTGTACCATAGTTGCAATAACATTCTTTTCTTTGATCCTCAGTCAAGGTCAGAGTGAGTTACAACTTTTGATAGTTTAACTTTCTGAAGTCAATTGTGGTGGAAATTGTTGATTTCATACTTTCAGATATGATCAACTGATAAGCCAAATATCAAATACCTTGATTATACAAAAACCCATTTATTTTTGTTATTTCCTGTTGTGAAGTGAAGCTTAGCTTGAGTATACGTCTTCCTATGATTCCTGATGTAATTTAGGCTCATGGTTGATGATGAGGCAATAGTCCTGCAGTTTGAGTGATATCTTTCATTTACTCTGGCAATAAGATGCGCACTGAATAAAACAGAAAGAAGGCAAATTGTTACTTGATTAATTCTCATTTTAATGGTGTTTTTTGGGTTGTGGGCTGGCTTCACACCATCAGCATCAACCTTTATGATTTTTTAATTGTACATTGTTTTGGTTATGATAGTACTATCTGTGGCTGGATGAGCTGTAGGGGAAAAAACCTCTGGGACTCTATTCATATGGTCTGAATTTGTTTCCTCAGTGTTCAATATTGTTTGAAGTTTTGGGATGAAGTAGTTTTTTGTTATAACTGGTTTCTCTAATGTTTCTTTTCTATTTTCCTGTTTCAAAGTGGGTTTTGTTTAGATGCTAACACAAATTTTCATTCGTATTTTGGGTACTCTGGAATTTGTGTAAAGAAAAATGCTTGTAGTTAAATTAAGGAAGATACTAGTTTTCAAGGAAAGGTTGATGACAAGGATGGGAAAGAGAATTTTTTTATATTTATTTTTGGCCTTTGAAAGAAAAGAGACTGAAGAACAGATATTGTGGGTAGAAACCATTTAGTGATTTATTACTAGAATGAGAAACGGGCACTAATTATTAGCTTTGGAAACTGTTTAGTGTTCACTTGCACAGAGCATTCCCTTTGCAACTTTTCACTTGCACTCTACCCATTCTGCAGAAATTGTTATACCATTTTCAACTCCATGTAGTATCCAGCCATCTTTTCTCATGTCACCAGAGCCTGTGATTTGTTTCTAAAGCCATTCTACTTTTCAATATCAGTCTATTACCTGTTTGATTGTCTTTCCGATCATGTTTATTATGTATCAGTGTATCACCAGTTTATTTGACCTGTTTCCAGAAATGTAGTTACATTGCAAAGATGATCTGCCTTTCAACATTCTGTTGCAACTATAAAGTTATTGTTTTTGTTATTTATATCATTGTCCACATTATTATTGTGTTTATGTTGTTAATTTCCTTCAAATCATCCAACATTCAGCAAAATATCTAAAACCATGACATGCTTTTTAAGAGAAAGTTTCGTCATGAATATGGTGCTAATAATACAAATTTGCTTACATACGTATAAATGATACAAAAGTTGAATTGCATATTCAAGTTTCTGGATGATATCATAACCAAAAAATGAGTGATTGGACATTTGAAGTGTCAATATGAAGTGTGAGAATATCTCGAATATCTTCAAGTGTATCTTAGAATATCTTAGAAGATCTTTAAAATATCTTGTAGAATATCTTCAATTGTTTTCTTATTTAATTATGGTTATGAGTCTTATTGTATTAGTGGGCTTGGGCTTGTACTAGTAATTCTACACTAGTACTTGACCTAATTCTTAGTATAAATAGGAGTTAGTGCTTTGTATTTGAAACACACCATATCAATCTAATAGAATATTATTGAGAGCATCCTTTCTCTATTTTTCTCCTTCCCTACCTAAACCCTATAATCTCAACAAGTAGTAAACATGATTAAGTATGCTCTGATAAGAATAATTTCTTAATGACTGTTGTTACTCTTTAGGTGATATCACTATTTGTTGTTAAAAGTCGTTCCTTATTTCCCACCTTCTAAGTACTTATGGAGCAAGTGACTTTCCTTTGCAGGAGAGAAATGCAAGAGTTGAACATTTTGCTAAGGAGAGTTTGAATTTTACTGAAGAAATTTTAAGTGTAACATCATTTTCACGGCAGTTAGCCGAACAAATGATTCTGGCCAAGGCTTATGTGGTTATTGCCAAAGAACACAATAATCTTCACCTAGCCTGGCAGCTTAGCTCAAAGATCAGAGGTTGCCAGCTTTTGCTTTCGAAAGCTGCCATGACTGGGGAGCCTGTCACACTGGAGGAAGCAGAGCCAATTATTAAAAGTCTATCTTCTCTAATTTTTAAGGCACAAGATGTCCATTATGACATTGCGACCACAATAGTAACTATGAAATCCCATATTCAAGCACTTGAAGAGCGTGCCAATGCAGCAACGGTTCAAAGTGCTGTGTTTGGTCAAATAGCAGCTGAAGCACTACCCAAGAGTCTTCATTGCCTAAATGTGAAACTTATGGCTGATTGGCTAAAGATGCCATCCCTGCAAGAACTCTCAGATGAGAGAAAAAACTCCCCACGGCTCATGGACAACAATCTATATCATTTCTGCATATTTTCAGATAATGTACTGGCAACATCTGTAGTTGTTAACTCAACCGTCTCCAATGCTGACCATCCAAAACAGTTGGTGTTTCACATTGTCACTGATGGAGTCAATTATGGAGCAATGCAAGCATGGTTCCTCAGTAATGACTTTAAAGTGGCCACCATAGAGGTACAGAATATTGAGGAGTTTCATTGGTTGAATGCATCTTATTCTCCAATTGTCAAGCAGCTCCTCAATCCAGATTCACGAACCTTCTATTTTGGGGTATATCAAGATGTAAATGTTGAACCGAAAATGCGGAATCCCAAGTATTTATCTTTATTGAATCATCTTCGGTTTTACATTCCTGAGATTTATCCGCAACTTGAGAAGATTGTTTTCCTGGATGATGATGTTGTTGTGCAGAAGGACCTGACCCCGCTTTTCTCACTGGATTTGCATGGAAATGTGAATGGTGCAGTTGAAACTTGTCTTGAAGCATTTCATCGGTACTACAAGTATCTCAACTTCTCAAATTCAATTATAAGCTCAAAGTTTGATCCGCAGGCATGTGCATGGGCATTTGGTATGAACATTTTTGACTTGGTTGCATGGAGGAAGGCAAATGTAACCGCAAGATATCACTATTGGCAGGAGCAGAATGCTGATGGGACACTGTGGAAGCTGGGTACACTTCCTCCTGCTCTTCTATGTTTTTATGGTTTGACAGAGCCACTTGACAGAAGATGGCATGTTTTAGGATTGGGTTATGACCTAAATATTGACAACCGCCTGATTGAAAGTGCGGCAGCTATACACTTTAATGGGAACATGAAGCCGTGGCTGAAGTTAGCTATAGGCAGGTATAAGCCACTATGGGACCGGTACATAAATCAAAGTCACCCTCATCTTCAAGATTGTGCCACAAGTTGAAATGCACTACTTCTCGAATTGCTGATGGTGCAATCTCAGATTATTTTAAACTCGTGATCTGTGGTTGCCTTACTGTAGAGGCAGAAGTAGAAAATTTTGACTTTGCTAGGAATTTTGTTTTTTTTTTTTTCCTTCTCTTTTCTTCTCCCCTTTTTCCTTTTGAATCAGTGTCTTGAAAGAGAAAAGAATGATTTCTTATACACTAGAAAGTTCAAATGCGTTAGGTAAAGAGAAGTGGGAGAATCCATTTTTGGCTGGTGGGGCTATCTTTTCCCCTTCTGCAAGTTGTAGAATGATTTGTTCTTTAGTAATTCTTGTAATAATTTATCAGCTCTTTCAAATAGTAATGTAATCAAATGGAAACAATTTTTTTGCTAAGCCAACCATATTTTTCGAGTATTGCAGTCCTTTAAGAAATAAGCATCATCTGTCAAGGCAAAAACTAAAAGGTGAATCTAATATCAGTGTTGCTTTTAGGCAACTGGTGGAACAAGACAAGGATTAAGGAACAAACCAAAAAGTGGGGGAAAGTAAATTATCACAAAAGTATGTAAATAACAGCACAGGTTAGTACGACTTCAATCTTCAGTTTTGATCTTCACAATCGGGTAAACCATGTTAACTGCTTTCTGTGTTTTGTTTCAATTTACCATATATTGTAGCATAGTCCAATGACATTGACCATCCCACTCTTTTGTCGGTGGAAGTAAGATGAATCTCTCGAGAATGGACGGGTTAGAGATAATTTGTCAAAACACCAAAAATTATTGGGCAAAATGGTTTATCACATAGCATTTTGTAAAGGCTATCTTTGCAAAATTTATTTGGCATTTACACCAAAAGAACTCTTGTTTTTATTGTGTATTTCTCTTGATTTTTTATGAGATTAAATTGAAATGTTTACTCTAATTTTATCCCAGTCTTTTATCCTTTAAGCTAACTCCAAATGCCCCTTTTTAGTGGCACTTTTTTTTCTTAGTTATTATGGTACTTGATTAATTAGACAAAATGGGAGAGTTCCTTGACTTTAAGGTAGGCACATGGCACATTGTTCTTTTGAACCAAAAAAAAAATGGGCAATCTCTCATCCACTGAATGGTAGTTGTTTTGTCATGCATTTGATGTTTGCGTGGCTAGGAATTTTAGACCAAAGTGTTTTTCTACAACTTTATCTAACATTTAGCAATATATAACGTATTCAAATTAATCTGATTCTATCTCATCATTCCGAAATAAGTTATTTTTAACACGTGATTGGAGAACTAAAAATCAAAGCCTGATAAGTTTTTTCTTTATCATACCAGGTGAAAGCTAAAATTTTATCACATTAGAATCGCAAAAACTTTGCACTAACTTCTAGACTTTAAAATGTAGCCAAATTTCAACTCAGAATGGACAATATAATAGTGGCACATCATGAATTTTAAGATACTCACATAGAACGAATGCTATCATTTGCCGAAAATTTTTTTTTGGGAGAAAAGCAAAAGCATTTTGTACACATCACTGATACTATAGTGAACTTAAAAAAATGTAAATAAATCTCACTGTTAATGTTAATAAACATATGCATAAGGACAGTACATGACACCACTAACTAATGAAAGCCAATATAGTGTCTCTAAAGTGTCAAACTAGAACCAGTTTTTGCTCTGTTATTTGGTCAAGGCGCTTGATCATCTTATGTCAGATAATTCTTGGAGTCACCAACCTTCCCTTGCCTGAAAAACATATAGTTCTGTAAGGTATGTTTAAATTGGAGAAGTTTAAAGGGGAAGAGATGGAAGTAGTAATCTTTTATTTCTAAATTGAAAGAATTATAAAATATTTATAAAAATGAAAAAGACATGATGAGAAGGTTATATAATAGTCTCTCATTTTCTTCCTCTTATTTTAAAAAATTATCAAATGATGAGAATAAAATTTTTAAATAAATTACTCCTCTCTCCTCTTCTCTTCCAAACTCTTCCATCCAAACAATATCTAAGTATTGTTGAGGGCTAGTATTTTGCCTTGGTAAGGCTTAACTGGAAAGTTTAATCGAATTGTGGTATTTGAAATAATGCACTTAAGTAAAAAAAGTTACATCTTAACTGATAGTTATAATTTTTGGTCTAATGATAAGTGCTTAATACAACAATTGATATCAAAGTTATGGCTGTGGGATTTCAGTTTTGTTAACCTCTAGATTACTCAACTTCTCAAGGCTGCAAAGCTTTATAATCTCCTGCACACCACCCTTGCGCTGTTCTTCTGCAGAAAGAGGGTGAACAATAAACTCTGCCAACCATTTTACACAAAATGAAATGTCCTCCTTCATATCCCCGTACCTCAAGAAGAGTACCTTGTCAGGGTGTTTTAATCTTGCTTTCTAATACCCCAACACATGATCCCAAAAAGGCCCTGCCATTGAAATCCCTTTAGAAAATAGGTCAAATGACTCCTGTAGAGGCAGGATCTGGGAGTCCCTCGGTTTTAATTTGATGTAGCATTTGGGTTGCTTTTGTGGGCTGCGAGCTCTAAACATAGGGCTTTCAAACGTGAGGGCTCTTGTGGAGTAAAGGGTATGTTGACTGGGGGTTAGGGGGACGCTTTCGGTCCATGATAGCAAAAGCCCTTGGTCCATGTTGTGCCTAATTTTGGAGATGTTGCCACAAAGATATTGCCATTTCTGGCCCTGAAATTTTGCTGTGCCCATGTAACACCTTCAAGGAGAAAGTCCTGGTACCAAAAGCCTTGGTATTGGTACAAATGCTGGCCCTGGATCCAGCTTGTTTATTTAGGAAGGGCAGATACAATAATCTCTGAATTTTTCGTGGCCACTCTGGTCATCTTCCTGTTCTGAAGGTTCTTGAGCATACAGAAAAGAGAAGCGATGATTTATTTGTTACTTTCCAAATTTAAGTGGGCATACAGTTTCACCAAACAATAAAAGCATATTTTTTTAACATAAAATTATGTTAGAGTTTAATTTTAATTCATTGTTAGTGTAAAAAAAATTACACTATTATCTAATCACATATTGCTATATCATTAAAGAAGTTTGACTATCATAACAACTATCTAAGAAGTCTAACTATTTAATGATGTGCTAAAATCTAAGTCTAACTATTTAATGATGTGCTAAAATATCATTAGATGATAATATAAAATTTTTTTACATTGACATCAAAATTAAATTCATAGTTTTCAATAGAACTTCATATTATTGGACATCCATTAAATGGATATTTGTTTTCTCTCTGGCAATTATGGACCAATTATCAAGGATGTATAATTCTACATCTAATTTAGATCATACAATTTCTGATTACTCATAAGAATAATTTTCATACCAACAAAGGTCCTCAAAAGAAATTATATTTAAAGTGTATTAAGCAGTATTGAGTCTATTGACGTTATCATTATAAAATCCATGACAATACGTAGATGGTGATCGCAGTCAAAATGTAGGACAAACTATAAAAGCATGCAGGGTCATGGATAATGAGGCACAAAGGAAGATTATGATCTGGAACCAAACGACAATCTGTACCTTGAAAAGCAGATAGATTTCCTTATGATATAACCATGAACCATTAACAATGTCAGAATACATTAAGCTTGGAAAACAGAAAAGCCTCTGGATCACTCAATTTAGGCAGCAGGCCAAATTGCAATCTCTGAATACCCATCCTCAGTGGCACATGCTCGGAACATGCCTGTTGTGTTAAAAGGCATTGCAACTTCTCCTGCAGCAGACACAGCAACCAAACCAACAGTGCCTTTTGGCGTGCGCTCTTGTACAACACAAGTAGCAGCTTCCATGAGAGAAAGACCTTTGAACTCCATCAAGGCAGCCACATCTCTTGCTACCGTCCCACGTATTATTGCTTCACCTTTGCCTGTTGCAGAAACTGCACAAAGTTCATTGGCATATGTCCCAGCACCTATGACGGGTGTGTCACCAATTCGACCAACCATTTTGTTCACTAATCCACCAGTAGATGTTGCAGAAGCTAGATTCCCATGACTATCAACAGCCACACACCCAACAGTTCCAATTTGACTATCACCATTAGCAATTGGTGTTTCCTTCATAGTATCATTTTGGATGGGTTGGGTATAATCAATCTATATAATTGTGAAGCACAAAAGATATCAACATCATAGATTCATAGGAGAAAAAAAATGAATTTTAGGTGATCGATGTAACATAAATATACTACTCTTCAGCCGAAATTCAGCACACTAACCATACGCCAGACACACAAAACTAGGCAAAATTAAATACCTGGACCCTATTGGATTCTTTTGCTTGCTTTAGTCTTTCAATATTTTCTGCAGTAACAAAATGACTTGAATCTACAGTCTTAACGCCCTGAAAAATAAGGATGTCACGATCATTAATAAAGATAAGCCGCGAGCTACAACTATTCAGTTTAAAACAAAAATGACACCAGCAATTCATGGCGGCTAGTTTTACTATAATGATGTTTTACTTGTTAGTTTATCATCATCGTCACTGTTTGTGATGGTGTGTCTAAGGGAGAGAGAGAGAGAGCAGTAAAAACTATACTCTTCTTATAAACCAATCAGGGCTCTCAAACACCACTATTGAAGGATCCGATTCCCACAGCACCACCAGTTTCCCTCTATTGTGGATGGTTGAAACTGTGTTTCGAAGCTGAATAAATTTACCAGCATATACATAGAAGAATGGTCCACAAAATGTAAGAAACAATGATAGAAGCCACACTCCACATCTAAAAGTTTTGAGTCATATAATTAAAGTAATCATATTCAGATGTTTTTGTCAGGAGTCTTGATTGTATATTACTTCTTTGTCTTCAGAGGGAAACAGCAGAAACAGTAATATACAAGTAGAAACTTTCAAGAAATTTGAACACAAGGAATGAGGGTTTAGATTAAAATATATACGAAACCATGAACTCACTTGTTCTTTTGCAAATTCCTCTGCTCCATCAAATGCTAGATATATATGTGGAGTCTTCTCCATGATCAGTCGAGCTAAAGAAATGGCATTGACAACTGTAGTAAGCCCAGAAACAGCTCCACATTTCTTTGTGTTGCCATCCATGATAGAAGCTTCCATTTCAACTGTGCCTTTGGTGGTCAGCACAGATCCCCTACCCGCATTGAAGTGTGGAATGTTCTCTAATTCCCGAACCTAGATAGAGTAAAAATAGCAGCAGCATGCTAAAAAGTGAAAAGGGATGAAAGGCAACGTTCGCAATTATCCAGTAAAAAATCAATCACAACCATTTAGACAAGCATTCACTCGTTCAATAAGGTTCCAGAACACATAAGGTATTTCTTTGCATGAAGTGTCAAAATCTGTAAACTTATAAATTTTGCACTGCAATTGTCTCCCTTCACATACTCATGTAGAGAGAGAGAGAGAGGGAGAGAAATTTAGCTTATACCAAAATCACCAATTAGAGTGAGCGGTGGAAAATTCGCGTCTTTGTTTATATATCATAAATTCTTAAATCCAAACCTGACTATCTTCATATTTGTCTCTATCGTATGTTTCTAAATCAGGGTTTGGGTATATATATATAAGATTTTCTTAATCATCTAGCCAAGTATAGCAAACGTGAAAAGGCATACTCTACTACTATGCTATGTGCCATTGTCATTCTGAGATTCCTTCATTACAATAATGTAATGTCCTCTTAAAAAGTAGAGAGTAATAAAAATGGCAGGAGAAAGAGCCCAAAATCTGGCACCCATAAACATAATTCTGAATGAAACCTTAGGGAACAGGTTCACCCTTCACCCTTCCTCCAAAACCTATTTAATATATATATATATATATATAAAATATGAAACAAGGGCAACCTCAAATCGAGCATTTTATTATTATTATTTCTTTGTGAATATCATATCAATCTAAACAAAAAGAGTGAGAGAGAGAAAGTATATTTGGTTGTAATCTTACCACAAGCTCTACGACGTCCAAAGGAGGCATTTTGGCTTTAAGAGCTTCGACTCCGATTTGGAGGCAGTGGCGGAGGGCTTCCTCGCGCGGGTGGCGGCGCTCCGGTGGCAATGAAAATGGGATGTCGCCAGCGCCGCCGTGTAGAGCTATAGCCCAACCCATCTCTTTGTGAATGTGGCAGTGTCTCACTCACTCCCTATTGGCTTGTTAATTATTAATATAAATAATAATAATAACAAACAACAAAAACGTGCGGCGTTTGTTGGCTCAGCTCAATTATTTTACTTACCAGAAACTGAAAGACTCTGTTGGCCTTGTACTCTTCCCAGACCAATCCAAACCAAACGAAGCCAAAATCTCATTGATATTATTATTATGGAGAAGGTGAACCAACTTATTTCACACTCGCGTTGTCCAGCTCAGAATGGTAAAGAGGCTTTTGCGTTGGAGTGATAGGATTTGAAATTGCAAAGTTTGTTCCACTGCACGACAAGTTCTCTCTCTCTCTCTCTCAGGGACACTCACATTTTATTACGTGGACGGTGGAGGTGGTGGAGGTGGTGGAGCTTAGCCAATCAAGGAGTGGACGATCACGTCCAAGACTAGTAGACTATCTGCTAGATTACCAAAAAAAAGTAGACTATCTGCAGGCTGCAGCTACATTCCACCCATCGGGATCGGGGATTATTTTGATTTTTTTTTTATCAATACGTAAGGTAATTTGGAAAATATTTATTAATTATTGTTTATATTTAATAAAAATTATTATAATATTTAATAAATCTAATAATTTTTAATTTTTAATTATTTATTAATTAATAATTTTATAATATATATTTAAAAATTAATTAAATATAAATATTAATTAATAAATATTTAATAATTTATCTTAAGTATATGTATTTAATAAAAAGATGATACAAAAATAATTTTTATATTTAATAAATTTTTAAATATTTATCATAAAATTAATAATCAATAAATAATTAATATTAAAATTGTCACTAACATCAACATCCATTGACTACCCTCCAATTCTACTCAAGTGAACACGATGATATTGATGGCCACTGCCAGTGGTTTGTTCAGCTCGATTTTGACAATGTACAAAAAAACTTTTTTTTTATGTGAAAAAAATCCCTTGCAGGTAAATTCAATAATGAAAAAATATATAATTTTTATTTCTTATCATCACTAATAAAATTTTACTACTATTTTGTACTGGAACCGGGAGTTTAAGCTAAAAATTGGTGTTAAATCTTTAAAGAAATGGTTGCTGCACGTGGTAACTTGAGTAATATTCACACAATTTTGTTAGTTGATGAGAACCAAGTTTGTGTAAGATTATCGATAGTTTAATGAGTTTACTTTCAAAATGCATATGATGGCAGCCAAATGAGACCCACTTGTACTCATGAATCTTTCTTGTCTCTTCTTTTAGTTCAATGACTGCTTACTAAGCATGTGTATTTCAATATATTATCCTAATTTGTAGCCCCCAAAAAGACCAAGAGTAAGCATTATTTGGCGTGGGTACTCTCTCTGACTCTACCTGCCAACCCACATAATAGATATCTCTTCAAGAATGATACGAATCAGATTAATTGCACTTGACTCATTCGGAGTTGGCTACTCGCACAGGGAATATCAGGTTAATTGACTCATTTGGAGTTGGCTACTTGCATTGGAAATGCTAAATATTGTAAGGAGAAGGGGCAATTGATCAATGGCATGGAGGACCCGAAAGAGAAAAACAAAGCAGAAAATGTTTTAGAGTGTGTTTGAATTATGTTTAAAATTGATTATGAGCATGCTTAAGAAATATTATTTTTTTTCTTAAAACTGTTTTTTTAATAAAAAATTGTTTTATCTAAAATATATTTTATTTGTTTAAAGTGTGTAAAATTGATTATAAGTTAAGATTATTTTTCTATAATTAACAAAAAAAATTTAAAAAAAAATTTGTATTTGGAGTTTTTAATTATGTGATTATAGATTATTTCAAAAGTTTTGATAGATAAATACTCTTTTGTCATCAATTAAATAAAATTTCCAATCATTTCATATCTATTTTAGTAATTTAATATATAAAAGCGATTCTTTTATACAATTCAAAACAAAATTGTTTATTTTAAAATCGATTATGAACTAACACATCCAAATATAAATTAATTTCCTCATAATCGATTTTTAAAATACAATCGATTTTTAACATAATATTTTTTTTATAACTAATCCAAACACACATTAATTCTTTTCTAAAACAGATTTTTCAATTAAAAGTTATTTTATCTAAAAATTGTCTTAATTGTTTAAAATGTGTAAAATTGATTATAAATTAAGATTATTTTTTATTAAATAATTTTTTTTTAAATAAAAACGTTTATTTTGAGCTTTTAATTAAGTGATTTAGTTCATTTTTAAAGTTTTAGTAGATAAATATTTTTTTCCCTCAATTGAATAAATTTTTCAATCATTTCATATATCTTTTGGTAATTTAATATATAAAAACGATTTTTTTATATAATCTATACAAAACAAATTGTTTTAAAATCAATTGTGAATTAACATATCCAAACATAAATTATTTTTCTCATAATTGATTTTCTTGAAAATCAATTATACACATAATCAATTTTTAACATAATTTTTTTTTCCACAGCTAATCAAAACACAGGCTTAGCTGTGAAAAAAAGATTATGTTAAAATTTAATTATGTGAATAATCAATTTTCAAGAAAATCAATTATGAGAAAATTAATTTATGTTTGGATATATTAGTTCACAATCAATTTTAAGACAATATTTTTTGTTTAAATTGTATATAAAAATCATTTTTATACATCAAATTACTAAAAGATATATGGAATGATTGAAAAAGTTATCTAGTTAAGGGCAAATGGGTATTTTTCTCACAAAGCTTTTGAAATAATCTGAAATCAAATAATTAAAAGTTTAAAATAAAAGCTTTTCTAAAAAAGTTATTTTAGTTAATGAAAAAATAATCTTGACTTATAATCAATTTTACACACTTTAAACAAACAAGATAAATTTTAGATAAAATAATTTTTAATTGAAAAAATGTGATTATTCCAAAAAAAATTAATAAAACCAAACACACCCTAAAACTTTTCTAAAAAGTGATTTTTAGTGTATGAAAAAAAATAATCTTTACTTATAATCAATTTTACACATTTTAACCAAACATGATAAATTTTACACATAACAACTTTTATAAGAAAAAAGGTGTTATGAAAAAAAATTAATCTTTCTCAAACATGCATTATATTGTTCATGTACCAAAGTTAGAAAACAATATCACAAAGTTAAAATAGAATTCATAAAATAGAAATTGATACACAAATTTAACATAAAAAACCCTTAGGTTCGTTTGGATAATAGAATTAGAATTAAAATTCTAATTCTAATTTCAATTCCATTTATGCTAAAATTAGAATTGACAAGAATTTTAATTTTTAGGTTTGGGACAAATAAAGAATTGAAACTTTAAAATTGTAATTCTGAACTGAACTGAAATTTTATTATTTGAATAATTTATTAAGAATTTATAAAGATATAATAAATAAATTTGAATTAATAAATAATAATTTAAAATTATAAAAAAAAAGCAATAGAGCTTACGTTGCGATTATAATAGTCGCAATAAATGTTAAACTAAAGAATGTCATTGACGATGACGAATGTGATTACAGGATACCGGCGCCAATGATCAGAAGAAGAGCGGCGATTTAGTCATTGCACACACAACGACAAAAGTGATAAGAGGTTGTTGACGACTAGCATGTCAGAGACGGGATGGACAATGTAGCCGGTGCACGCCGACAGTGATGTTGCCAGACTATGTCAGTGTAACGAACGGTAATAATTGTTAAATAATTTTTAACTTTTACCTTTTAATATTCAAAAAAAAAAACTTAGTACTTTGAATTCAAATTTTTAAGATTTAAGTTAAGAATTAAAAGTAGTATGAATTAATTATTTTTCAATTTTATGGAATTAGACTTAGAATTAAAATTCTAACTTTACTATACACAACAAACAAGATAATTATAATTGAGAAATCCAATTTTAATTCCAATGCTCAATTTCATCCGTTAAACGGAGCCTTAAACAAATCAAAGAAAAAATCACGAAAAAAAATATAATATTTTTACTATAAAGAAGATGTTGTAACTATTTCACTGGATACAATAAGAGAATAATGACACCCTTTTTAGGATTAAGAAACTACAATTCTCTTTAAATAAATAAATAAAAATTTAAAAAAAAAATCTCAAAAAAAATTATATATATTTTTTCTTAAAATAAAATATAATAACTAAATAGAAGAGATCGTATTCATAGAGACATGGACCTCCCTTCACTGTTTTTCCACCGAAAAGGAAGAAGAAACATGCATAAAAAAAAAAAGAGTGAAATTTACTCTCTATAATTTATTGTACGTTATCTCTACCACATTCTCTCATTTCTCTTCCTTCCTCAGTAATTGTTGACTTTAGTCACAAATAGTGACTTTATGTTTTCAACAACCTCACTAATTGTTGACTTTAGTCACAAATAGTGACTTTATGTTTTCAACAAAATTGTTGTGAGGAAAAATTAATCTTTTTTGAATATGTACTGTATTGTTCATGTCTATACAAAGGGAGATTATCTCCTCAAACGAACAAAATTAGCACTTTCATATGTTAATTCATCAGTACGACAGTACCCATAGCAAACTGAAGTTTCTTCAAGAACTGCAATTAGGTAGTATCAGCATTTAGTTTGTTAAAATACGTCTTCAATTAACACTGTATGTATGAGCTACATAGCATTATGACAACGTTAAAACTCACAGCTTTTGGATGCAGAATGAGAAGATCACCAAACAACCTTTACCTTATAATCCTACCATATAAAAGATAACATAAAACATACATGCATTAAATGGTCATGGACTACATGAAAGTGGATCCAAATAAACTCTTCAATATTATATAGATTATGCAGAACTATGTGAAAATTAATGAACTATAGACATTCAAACCTCAAATGGGGCTCAGGAGGTCTATGCTACGTCATCATAGCGTAACGGGTTCAGCTGAGGCACACAGACGGATTCACTAATGGGGCCTATAGGGAAAGCATAAGGAACCCAGTAATGACTTGTGAGCCAAGTGAGAGAAAAGCCCATCTTCCACAGCAACAGGGTTTTCCATCAGGCTCGTGGGTATTGCTTGGGCTTGGCAAGAATCTGTTCAGTTAACTAAATTATGGAAGGCAGTGGTCATAGGATACTGGATAGGCCATTGCAATTCTCAATTTTTTTTTTTCATTTACACTTTTTTGTTTCTATTTGTTATTAACCTTTTTAATTATAATTTTAAAATATTCCTAATTAAATATATGCTGTGTACAGGAAAAAGGCCCGTATCCTTTTAAGAGCCCCAATATGAGGCCCATTACCTGAAAGAGACCCTAAGTCATCTCTCACCCAATGGTCACATTCCTTTGACAATAACTTAGAAGTCAGTGCCACATGCCAAACGGCAATCTCATACTTGTCAGGTGGCAATCCCGTATTGTAATCAAGTGGCCTTTGTGACCAACGCTCTATCTAAATGAGTACGAACACGTAAATTCCATACATATTAAGAAAAGGTCCAACAAATAGGTATGACACTTATCTCTCAACACTTCCACAACATTCTCGTAGAGCTATATATATTTTTTTGATAATAACATTCTCGTAGAGATATTAACTTTTGCGTTAGAATGTTTTTGCATATATTTACCACTTTGTTCATGATCGTAGCCCCAAAGTTTAAAAAATTCACCAAAGTGGATAAGAACAAAATAAATAAAAATGAATAATTAAATTTTAACTTGAATAAAAATATTTAGTTCATCTAAATTTAAAATTATAATTAAAAGTAATTAGAGAAAGCCAATAAACCCATCTAAAATACAATGTGACCATAATCCATAATTTATGACTGAATAATGAGAAATTTTATTACGACTTTAAGGCCCTAAATATAAGACTTAGCTAGTACCAATTTACGTAAATCGTTTCTTTGTAACAATAATGTAATGGCATATAATGCCCTTTTCTTTTTCTTTTCTGGTCAATTTCAATCGGCAAATAAATAAGTGAGCTGGATTTTGTTTTGGTGCTACAATCAAGAACATAATTATATACGGTTGTGAACTAAAATCTCCACAAATTTCTCTCCTTTTACATGTGTAAGCATAACTGACTCATTAATCATTAAGGTTGAACACTGTAACTCCCTTGACCTTGAATGCGCTTTTCCAAATTCAAATGCTTAATTCCCTCTTATGATCACCGATTCACTGTCTCTATGAGTCATCTCGCCTTTCTCTAAAACAGTCCCCTGCCAAAGAACGAAAGAGCTAAACAAAGCATACAAACATGAGCACACCATGGACGATGACATGGCTTGTCAGATGGAGAGTTAGGAACTGGGCCTCTTGTTTCTTAGCTTGCAGGTTGCCTATAGGTAAACCTAAAAAAGTGAGAAAGCTGCTGATTTGTTTTATGTTATTCTTGATTAATATTTGGGTAGCTTTACATTGTAAGAACATCAAAATTGAACAATTTTTCACTTTTAATCCTTAACTCCATTCCATATTCTCATCTCACCTGATTTTCTGAACTCTCCAGATGATCATGAACTGGCTTCGTCACCTCATGTGGCAGGGAGAAATATGGCATTTGACAATAAAAACGACAATAGCTTCAATCGTATCTATAACAACAATTTGTCGCGGCCAAGCAAAAAATGCAACAAAAAGAGACAGCTAAACAGTCCAATGGAAAAGGGTAAAGATGGGGTTCCGGTTGGAAACAGGTTTGATGATTCAAGTTGGTCACTCTCTGCGGATGAAGATTATATAGTGTTTTGCTTTAGAGAGGATGGAGCCTTTGATGTTGTGAAAGATGGCAAAGGTGTCAAGTCAGAGCCCCTCACAGGTCTCGATGGAAAGGATAAAAATTCAAGGCCCGTGAATCGTAAGGTACGCAGTCATTGCCATTTCCTCATGAAGAGACTGGTTCTCATCTTCACCCACTTGGGCTTCGCCAGATACCAAACCAGAGTTGCATAATAAAACAGAATTAATGATCTAAATTGAATTCTCTCATTTTCCTTTCTGTGATTGAAATGCAGCTGAAATATGGTGAGGATGCAGAAAAAGTTAGTGACACGAACATACGTGAGAAAAGATCAAATGAAAATCCACAGGAGAATGATCAACACAATCAAGATTGTATAACCCCTTCTAAAGAGGTGCTCTGCCACCTCCCTGACCTTTTCTGTCTAGGTGATTGTATGTTGCAACAATGTCACCAAACTATTTCTTGTTAATTTCCATGATTTCCCTTTTCTTGTAGGACGAGGAAAAAGAGATCATATACATGAGTAGACAGCAACATAGAGACAACATCAGAAGGGCATGTCAGATTGAGGGGATTGAAGACCGTGGGATGGGGTCTAGTTCTACTGAATCAAGGGACTCCCACCAATCTGAAGGCAGTACAGGTTCTTTTGCCTTCCCAGTGTAAGTTAATCATACCAGTGTTTAATTTTTATTGGATTTTTCAATTTTCAATTTTGTGTTGTCTAGTAGTTCATGTCATGAGGAAGCATAGTACTTGTTTAATGTTGTCAAGAACTGGGATTTTTGTGAATAACACAGTTTAGGTTGGGAATGGATTGGAAGCCCTGCGCAAATGCCCAAGTCAGAAGGTCTGCACCTAAAGAAGCAGAAGGTCCGGTCTGTGCGATTTCAGTGTTGTAGATTCTGAAGTGATGGCGGCACATTCTTTTCTTTCTATTTTTTCTCCCCAGGAATGAATTCTTTTGTGCAGAGTAGTCCACTAGGAAATGCCATTCACCATTTGTCATTTAATATTTAAATTAGGGCTGTCAAAACCCAAATAACCATGCAAGCCCACCAAATTGATGAGTTTGTTTGTTTAACCTTATTAGTTTACTCTATTTATTATATTGCTAACTTCAGCCCGCTCGCTATATCTATATCAAGCAGCTTGAATGCTTAATAGATCTACACTAATGTATACTGTTCAGATAATATCATGCTTTTGCCAAATTCTTTCCATTTCCTCTTTTCTTTGCTTTAAAATAATTCACTTACATTCTACCACTTATTCCTTGGTTTCGTTCTCATTTCGGATAATTCTATTTAGTCTACAAGGGAAGTTTATTTTTCTTTTTGTTAAGAGAAATTTTCTTTTCAAGCCCATAATAGACCATAAGGTTAAGAATTTAATCCAACATTTATGACTCTACCATGTACTTTGTATATTTATTTATGATTTCAATTTTCTTTCTCAAAATTTACATTGTAAATTTACACATAAAAATACAGTGCAAGTTTTCTCAGCAAAAGAGTGTAATATTTGTCTCTTGTAAAAATTTACATGCCACAAATTTTATAAAAAGTTTAAAATAAACAGTAATAGAAGTTAGAAAGGAAAATTTATTTAGCATGAACTGGAAAAAAATGTAGAAATTCCTTTTGAACTAAATTAAAGTTGATGTCTTTCATTTCTGTTTTTCGGTTTTAATATGGAAGAGAGGAATACAGTTCAACCGCCACCACCCAAACGGAAGGAAAACAAAGAAGGGCAAATTTTATTTAACAGGAATGCTAATTGACACAAACGGTTCTTTACGAACCGTACACGAATGTTACCATTCATCCGTTCCTTTGTTTCACAGTTAAAACGTTAAAAAAAAACACAAAAAACAAAAACAAACAAACAAAACTTATTGACGAAACACAAACATAATTGGTCCTTTCTATTGATTAGTATATCATTCTACGAAATTAGATTCGTAAGATTTAGCATTTTTCTTTATTGAATGAACCACAATTTGATTATGGGTACACAGTTTCATTTTTCGCTACAAATAAAGTATATGACTTGTTTTGATATTCGATATGAAACAATTTCTAAAATAACTCTTCTGCATGAAGCACAGTTGAATGCTTGCACTGCATGCTTTTAAATATTTAGTAAGGCTTATTGCTTACCTTATGAGAGGGAGAGACGCGGACCGCGCATCGGGAGAGTCCTCGTTGAAGAGTCTCTCTCGCGCGTAGACGTGGCATTATAGGTAAACATCAAATGGCAACCTAATCACCCTGGAAGCATCATACTGCAAGGTTGCGTTTTATTTCTTACATTAAAGACAGAATATTATGTTTACCAAAGGGAAAAAAATAGACAGAATATTATATCAAATAAAGAATAGAGCAACCGCAACCAACAGCAGAGGGGGGACGCGAGGGTTTTCAACTTGTCATTAGAATTTACATAAAAATGAAGCACAAATATCCCCTAGCCATATTATAAAACAACAATTTAAATAATAAATAGCACAAGATCCAACGTGTGGCTATAATATATGGACCACCACATAGGAACCAGGAGACAACTTGGGTACTAAGTGGAACATACAAGTATAACAAACTTTGGAAGACTTTGGAAGAGTTAGTCTAAGCATAGTTATAAAAACCCGATCGGTAATCGATTCAGTTAAGATACTGGGTCACTGGTTCAATCAGTGGGTCACTGATCGAACCGCATAAAATTAAATAAATATTTAAATACATATATATATATATAAATACACACTACATATAATGATATTTATCATTATAAATAGCTAAAATATATTTATTTTGAAAAAAATATGACTACCATAATGTAGATCTCGAAAAGTTATATGAAATGGACAAATAATTAGTCTAAATCGAACAAACGAGTCAAAAGTTATGATTTTTCAAAGTTTAAAATTTTTTTTTTAATTTGGTGACCCGGCTGGTTCCTGTTCAACCAACCGGGTCACCGGTTTTCATTTAAAACCGGCCGAGTCGAACCGAGTCGGACCGGTTCTGAGACATACCCGATCTAACTAGTCACTTGGCCGGTTTACCAGTCCACTGGCTGGTCCGGTCCGGTTTTTATAACATGGAGTCTAAGTCAGCCATAACTGTAACAGTTTCCTGATGTGAACAGTAACGGGGGTCCCAACATGAGTAGATCGCTTGGCATTCAGAAGCAGCTACCAGAAGACAAATTATTGAAGGTCACATCAAAGAAAAATCTAAAACCCGTTTAGGTCATGGTTAACTCTTCGGCTTTTGAAAACTCGATGCACACAGTGCTGGTGAAATTCTGGGCTATCTCAATGCAGTTAGACACCGTGAGGACAAATTTTCACCTCATTGAATAAGCTCAAGTTTATTAAGTAAAAATCCTCAAAATGCAAACAATGGCACAATTTTATATATTTGTTCACTACAAACAGGCATATAGACAAGTAAATCTATCTCTCTCTCTCTCTCTCTCACACACAACACACAGGATAAGTGATGATTAGTGACTACAGGGCCTCGTGTAAACACGTTAAATAAAAATAGTAAAATCACAGGTTGAAATTTTTGGACTTGAAAACAAATGACTGAAGATGTAACCTAGCATTGGCAGCAGCAGCAATAGATTCTTCATCTCGTTTTTCCTTGGCAACAGCAAGCGCAGCAATATAAGCTTTTCTTGCTTCTTCCATTTTCTGCAATTCCATCTCGTCCAAATCATCCTGTTCAAAGATGTTTACTTCAAAAGTTCAGCATCGAAGGATTACATATTTCTGCATACTTACACAATTCTGTTCTGAAAAACAATGGTACACATTAATCAGACAAGTATAGTCTCATAATATGCCATGCAGTCCTTTACCCAGATAGAAACCTAGTACATTTGCACCCAGCCCACCCCCTCTCCTCAGAGGAAGGGAAGTTATAGGAAGTATGAAGAGAATCTATTCAATCTAGAAATGCTACATCACTGAATTTGCATGCATGTAAGCTCAAGTGCAAGCCGTGCACATTGGTCAACAAGAGATTCATGTCTCGTGAACTAGGAAAGTGATCGCATATATTCATAAACTCACAATATTAGGCAAGTGATTGAAATCATAAGGCTTGGTGTCATAATCATCAGTGTATTCAGCAGTGTCAGTTTTTGTCAAGCCTTCAAGCAACAAAGTAAATGATGAAATATCTCCTTGCATGGAATCTAGCTCTACTTGGAGTTTCTCCACTCTCTTGTTGGATGTCACCGCTTCCCACTGTGTCTTTTCAAGAGCAGCTTGCTTGTCTGCAAGCTTAATCTGTGGAAAATGAGACCTGTTAATGGGTGAGAAGAAAGAATTCAAAACATTCCCCCCAAAAGAAATGGGTGTTTTGCTCCCCCTATATTACCCATCAGATCCTGAAACAGGACAAAGCAGTATAAGATCTGAACACAACATTTTAATTTCAATGCATTCTGATCTTCATAGGATTAAGGTTTCATAAAGTCCAAAATGCACCTATAGTAACAATTTCAGCGGGGCAACACACATCAAATTTTTAACCATACTCAAAGTTTCTAAGAATAATACTAATCTTGAGTAGAATCAAAACAAGAAAACTGTGTCAAAGTTGAACTCATTGCAACTGTGAAGCCTTCCAATGTGCTCTATGCATACACCTACTTAAATCCATTAGAATTGTAGGATCCAACTTTCAACACCTATCAGTAGCCATGGCTAGCATGTTCCAGAGATGTGTGAAGAGTATGTGTATTAACTGAAAAGGTATCATGAATTGTAAGGGATGAACCCTACTCACACTGTAAACGACTTGGCAACTCATTATGCCAAATTATTGATGAAAAAACATAAGAAGTAGATCAGTACCTTGGCATCAGAGAGTTGCTGTTGAGTATACTTCAGTAAAGAGTCCTTTTCTGAAGACTGGTGTTTCAGTTCATCGAGTTTTGCATTAAAAGCATTCATCTGGTCTCTTGAGTTTTCTGCTGACTTTAAAAGTTCATCTTTCTCCCATAATTTCCTCTGAAGTTCCTCTACCTGCTCTTTCAATATAACTAACTCTTCTCTGTCCTTTTCTGATGGCAAAGTTCTTGAAGAAAACATAGAAAAACTGTCTGCATCAGAATTACTGCTTCCATTTTTTCCTTGTTCTTTTTCTCCATGGTCCCTTTTCTTTTTGGTGGGAATAGATTGAGCAAAGTTCCTGCCTTTTAAATCTGCTGCCTACCAGAGGATGTAAATGATTCAGTAAGATGGTCATGACAAAGAAATATCAGTCATAATGCTCTATGCACAGCAAATTTAACAGTCATGAGACATTATGCTTTTGAAAGAATAGTTTTAGCATGCCATATGAGCAGGAGAAAGGAGTAAACCAAAATAATAATAACAATAAGAAAATTTTATCTAGTATAAGAAAATGATACAGTTATTTGAAAACAAATTTGACACTTTGGAAATAAGAATGAATCACGGAGTACTTGAGCTACATAATACAGACAATATATGGTCAGTCAAACAAATCTCCAGTAAAATTTCTCCTGTGTAAACCACTGATAACTATGTTCTTTTGCATGGAAAGTTGGAATAACAAAATCTTATGCCACCAAAGACTAATGGGCCTAGCAAACACTGATAAGTGATAAGTCACGTTATATCAAAAAGATCTTTCTGTAAATCATCTTACTGAGGGTTTTCCAGTCTAACACCTTAGTAAAGGAAGTTTATTGTTCAAACAAAGTGTTTTAAGTGATGAAGTATGTAAAAGGTTATAATACGCAGACACCCATTCGAGAGATTATAATGTGAAGAAAGGATAGCAACCAATGCAGTGACATTTTTCACAAGACAAACAAAAGATTGAAATTCTATTCTATTTCATAATTAATTCCCACATCTCACTAGTACTAATACATTAATATTTCAAAGCAAGTGATTAATGAGATTGCACAAAGTACAGAAAAGTGATGTCATTCAAAGTGTGATGGTTGTATACTTTCAGTGCACTAAGTTTACCCCATGAGACCTATAGATAATTTAGTTAGTGACAACCAAAGGAAAGAACACAATAATATAATAATGACGGCCAGCCCAATATAAATAATACAAAAATGGAGGAGGAAAAAAGACCTTTGCCCCAGATGTACTTTACATGAATAACTATCATATACCAACCCATCCACAAAAAGAGTTTCCCAAAAGTAAATGTGGCAAGATATGAATCTATGATTCTGGACACATATCTAACATGCATTTAAGGAGCAACAGAAAGTATTCAATGTGGTAGGATAGTAACATGAAGGGGTTTTATGGTGGTATCCATGCTTCAGAAGGAAATAACTTAGTTCTGCAATTTTTCATATTTAACCTCTATTATGGCTATCATTCATAAACACAATCACAATAGGCAAAATCATACAACACAAGAATAATAATATTAATATCAGGAGCCATCAGCATTACATCTTCAAACATATATTGATAACTGAGGTTTGACCGGTCCTATCAGAGTTCAAAGTGAAAGGGGTAATAGTAAACAACAAAAAATGAGTCTGCGTCGTTTCAAATCTAAGTCATTCCATGAACCAAACCAGTGTGGAGGATGTCATATATTTGTAAATTATATCAAATGGAAGGAAATCCTTAATTGCTCGCATGGTTCAACATATATAACCATATTTACGAACATTATAATAAACCTAATAAGAATAAAAAGGCAAATTTTATTTCATTTTTTGAGAAAATTCAAATCACAAAGGGGGGAAAAGTGTTGCAGTCTTACTCTTTTAAACAACGATTCTCGTGTAGGTGTCTTGGTGTAGATCATGGAACCATGATGGGTGAATGAACGGCTTGCTTTACGATCCTAATCATATATTTAAACAATTCAGAACATTGATATCAAAATTTGAAGAGTTCCACTTGTCATTCGATCACCATAAAGGAAAAAAATTGGAACTTGCTCCAGTATTATAAGGCACTTGCACTCAGTATGTTTAAACTTTAAACTTTACAAGACAGAAACCAGCAATAGAGTAAAATAGAAAAGGGGGAAAGAGAATGAATTTACGATGAGGGACTGAACGAGAGGGACAATCTCGACGAGGTCGTTGAAGAGGACGCGATCCAAATTGGCATTAGCAGTGGAGTTAGCAAGCGAGGATTGAGTTGGGAGGTGAGCGAATGGCGAGTTATCTTGCGGCGCTGAAAGCCAAGAATTGGGGTCACCGAAATCCGAATTTTCCTGCAAATCCACGAAATGCTGCCCCTCGTACATTTTCCTTTCTCTGATTTGATTTCTCACTCGGATAAAATAAAAAAAAAGATCAGAGACTTTGGGTGAGAAGAATTAGAAGAGAGAGAAAGAGGAAATAGAAAGAAGCTCGGCCTCAGCCTGCACTTGCTGAGAGAGAAAGTGAGAGTGAGAGAGACTCTGAGGAGACTGCTTTGAAAATGGCTCAATTTCCATTTCCAGACAAACCAACGGAGATTCCACTCGGTCGAGAAATTGTGAAATCACGAACTTACCCCTCCCTCCACCTTGCTTTCATTATGAGTAACTGCTATCTGCTAAACCCGCTAGTAATGTTCAAAACTTCAAATACAGAAAACGATAAAATCAAATTATTGTGATTTTGCGAAAGAGTTTAACTTTTTTTGGTACGGGTGAAAGAGTTTAACTTTGATTTAAGGTGAGTGTTAAAAAATTTTAAATTATTATCTAATTACTACATTATTAAAAAAAATCTTAACATTTTAAATAGTTATTATTATATTATAACATTTAAAATAATATATACACATAATAATTGTGTAAAATAACACCAACATAAATCAAGATTAAATTTAAAAAAAATTACATAGAATAATAAAAGTAACATCATAGCCATAAGTCCTAAGACGTTATTTGGTAGGAGCATTTTAGTTTTTTCTTTTTTTAATTATAAAGGAAGTATAAGATTTACAAAAGGTGTTCATAGATTATGTTAGGTTGAGTTTAAAGTATTTTTAGACCTAACTTACTTATGAAAATAGTAGACTTGGTTGAAATATTTTTTTTTCTGCAACCCAACCTTACCTGACCTCGTACATGTGTGGGTTGAGTTTGGTTAAACTTATAAATTGAACATACAAGAAAAAAATTTTAACCTACTAAAATATAAGTTCAATATGCATAGCATAGCATGATGGAGTTCAAATACATGTCTTAGCCAATAAGACAATAACCATAATGTAAGTCAATAAATCATAATTGACTAACCATTTAGAAAATTATCCTTGAATTTCTTTTCGTGAGATTGCATACTAGTTGTCAAAGTTAAAATACTTTCAATTTAAGACTCATTAATATTTTTAGTCAAATATTCTTTTTTATAAATAAAAGATTCTTTTCTTTCCTTATTATAAACTTAAATTAAATGACATTATCTTATCTGAAAATGACGTCATTTCATTAATAACAATAAAAAATTCTCAAAATAAAAACACACATGTGGATATATAGGCCAAGTTGGGTCAAAAGTGTCAAATATCTACCCAACTCAAGTGAGATAGGTTTGATAATTTTAAACTTAACCTAATTTAACTCACAAAACTAAATGTACTCATCATTAATAAATTGAATTGGTTCGTGTGGGTTGGCTAGAATTACTGAACACTTTTAAACTTAGTGGGAGGAGATTTTGAAAATATTAAAAATCAAAATCAAGCGATCTGAATGAAATTTGATTTCGAAATCAAACAATTCTTAAAAAAAATTGTGTCGCCGCCATTGGGCTATGAGGACTTTAGTTTAATTCCTTGCAGAACCCAGGTCCAGCACCTCTGATTAAATTGGGGGTTGGAATGTGGAACAAAATGGCTTTTATTTTTCTTCCTTAATAAGAAAATTTGAGGGTTGACGTTAATCCTCTTATGGAAGTGAATTGAATAACTGTTTATTTTGGTTTTTTAAATATATATGTAATATTATATTGATATTTTATTCATAAATACATTAAATTAGTTCTCTTAAAAAAATATATGATATTAAATTGATTCTTTAATGTTATATTTTTGTCATTAAATTAATTTTTAAAATAACATCATATTAGTTTTGATAAAATCAATGGTATTAATTAATAATAAAAGACTAATTTAATATTATTAGTAAATAAAGGACTAATATAATTTATGTATTTCACGAAAAAAATGAATGTTAACTTGAAAGTTAGTAACTACTCAAAGTGTATTTGGATTTACTTAATTATTTGGAGTAATTACTTTTTATATCTATAAAACTATTTTTAGGAAGGAAAAAAGGTAACATATTTGGGTTTTGTTATGAAAAGCTGTTGATTATTTTTTTTATATTGAAAAAAGCTTTTTTCTAAAAGCTAAAATTTCAACATTATTTCAAAAGTTGATTGCTTAATTTTAAATTATTTTAAAAATTGAGAGAGAAATATCTAGTTACCCTCAATCAATAACTTTTTTAATCATTTTATATATTTTTTATTAATTTAATACATAAAAGTTATTTTTTATACAATCTAAACATAACTTTTTATCTTACATTCGTTTATAAATTAACATATCCAATCATAAATTAATTTTTTCATAATTAATTTTTAAAAAAATCAATTATACACGTAATTAATTTTTAACATAACTTTTTTTTTTTCACAATTAATCCAAACATACAACTATTCCAAATTACTTAACTTTTGACTGCACCCTCCCTTTAGTTTTGCTGAATGAAATCAAACGGGGAATAATATACCTAAAGTATATATTCATATTCAAAATTCGAAAGTCTCATTTTTTATTTTTATTTTTTACTGTCGTTCTCATGCAAATTTCTTGGTCACCAACAGAAAGCGTGTTTCAGAGGATGTATACAGAATCATAGAATCCGTGGAGGGCATCAGGGCATGTATCAAGCGTGATATATATATATATATATATATATATATATATAGAGAGAGAGAGAGAGAGAGAGAGAGAGAGAGAGAGAACGTTTGTGTTGGCAAACTGGCTGTTTGGTATATGATTTTTAAGGAGATTAAATAGACGAGATTGAACCATCCATTCATTGGTGAACAGCTCTTTTGTATTCTATCCTGCACCCCGTGTCACTGCATGTATTTGGTTCGATCTGCGTTTCTATCTTTCGGGTGGCTATTGGAGTCGCAAGTGAAGTGATCCATAAACCACGTAGGTGATACTGCAGAGCTAGTTTTGAGTTGTGCCGGGCCTCACACATTGGTAATTGGAACCAGACATCACTCTGTTTTTTTACACTGTTTTATTCGTTTATGAGCTTCTCGTGCTTTGTTATTTTCGTGTTTATCTATTTGCATACATGGTTCTTTGGTTTCTTTATAATTTAAAAAATCTAATAACACAATCTCATTAATGATTCTAACATGGAAATCTATTGGGATGGATTTCATGTTTTTTGGAAAACAACATCGCAGATAGTTCATGGATAGAGGACCCCCCGGCTCTTCCAGAATTTGTGGAAATTATTAATCGAAACCAAACCAATGTTTTCTTCCTTTTTCTTCCAGAAACGCCAGTTAGTTGCTTTCTTTCATGCTTTGTGTTACAGACATCCATCTCTAAAAGATTCTCTTGATCATTCAGTATTTCAGTTCAAATTCCCACTTAATATTCTCATAAGATTCTCCCTTCATCCTTTCTTTTGTATTCAAATGTTGTAGTAGTTTGCAAAGATAGGGTTTTTCCTTTAAACTCAAACGTTGCAGTCTGATAGGATTCTCCTTTATTTGCTCAAGTTGTTGTAACTTTATAATCTCATACCCTGTATATATACATGTGAATGGAATTCAGTCATGTAAGCCAAATTTCATTCAATCTGCAGGTACTCAGTTCATTACTTTGTAATGATGTTCTACTTGGGTTTAATCTAAGTTGCTGACCTAAAAGACAAGATAAATATAGGAATTAAAGTAATTACCCTGTGAACTGAAAGCAATTGTCAATCCTTTGGCCCCTTGACTTGGACATTTTCAAGGGTACGTAGTCATTTTCCTCCATGGTCAAATGTTCACTAAGGGTGAAGTAACTTTCTTCTTTCATCTTCTTTGTATATGTCTACATTCTTCATAAGTGGCATCAATAGAGAGAAATTGTTACATATTTTTGTTCTGGCTTAGCTTTGGAGTTGCATACATATACTAGCCGTAGAGTGAATGCATGATTTCCGATTCAATTATAACCTGTGAACCTGATCACCAGTCTTTCAAATTCAGTGACAAGTGGCAACTCTGAGAAGCTGATAGATTCAAAAGTAGGCAGGATGAAACATACACATTTAATCGGTAGTGAAGATCTAAGAAGTCAAGACCATAAGGAAATTGTCCAGGACAGAATGGAGGGTAATAGTTTTGTGATAAGGGAGGTTCCAATATATCGGTTGAATGTAGGGCAATGTGATATTGCTTCCAGTGACTTGTCAGGGTTTAGCGAAGGAAATAATTTTTCTGCTGGAAAGAATATTATGGACTACGATAGGCCTGAACTGGTTGTTTTTCTTCAAGAGGATCATCAACAGTTTGTCAATGACATTTGCATTGACAGAGGAGCATCTACAAAAGGCAAGTGTCTGTTAGAATGTGAGTTGGATCATAGTAAAATATCATGTCTCTTTGACCCCGAAATGAAAAGCAACAGTGATTCAAATGTAGGAACTATGGAGACAGTGTCCTCCAATTCCAATGGGTCAGAATGTGCCTCTCAAGATCCTTGCAGTAGGGATGTAAAGAAAAAGTATGGTTTCAGAAACTTGATGATGGAAGGTGAAGTGGAGCTTGATTCAGGATACGAGAATTCAACTTATCACCCCACAAAGAAGACGACTTCGGAGGCACTTAGAGAGGTGAGACATATTGATCTCATGCTTGGACATTTGATCTCTTTGGACCAAGAGATTGATGATTTTTTAGAATATTGCCACCTACCTCAGAATACTTCTATTCTAAGTAACATAAAATATCTATCTTCTGTATGCACTTATTTTGACGTATTGTCTTCTCTTATTTCATATGCTTGGCTGAAAACTTATAGAAGACTGAATCTGGACTTAATCACATCTACTTGGCAAGGGAGTTAACTCCTGCCCTCTCTTCTCTTTTATTCCATGTCAAGCATTTTTACTAATATGATCCATGGGTGTAACTGGGACTTCCATTTATTTGCAAGTTCCACCAGTCAGATTGTGTACTTTAGTCTAATTTATCATCCTTTAATGGACCATATAAAACTCCTGTATTAAGTTAAAATTAAGTTCTTTTAAATTCTGGTGTTTCAACTTGTATATTCTTACCCTACTGCATGTGAATTTCTTAAAGAATATGGTGAATAACGAGGAAGTAATTGCACTTGATAGTTGCCACATCGCAGATGCAATGACGTAAGGCTTCAAGTCCGGATTCAACAATAGAGGGTGGATTTAAAAAATGGATTAGAATCAGATTTATGTGCACCATTGTGGGTCTTGACAACATACATAACCAAGACAAAAAGGAAGCTGTGATTGGTTTTTTAGGAAAAAGAAAAAGAAGAAAAATAAGATAGTCTTTTTTGTTTTGTCTCTGTTCTTATGTCATCTTGTTGAGAAATTCTTCTAATATTGTTTTGTCATATCATGATATTCATTTACTTGTTGGCTTTAGAAGAAGGAAACTGCCATCTTGTTTTGTCATTTACTAGTAGAGAAACACGTGCTGGTTTACAGGGTCCCCTGGCCCATATTTCGTTCTAAACAAGCACTACAGTTTGAAATTTGGGAGAATAATAGAGAAGGATCTTATAGAAAAAAAATCTATTATTTAGAAGAACCACAGTAATTATTCAATTTAAAAGTAGGGTCATTAAAAAAATATTTTGTAGAACCAGATAGTCATTATTTCATAAGATACCCACTTTAACTTTTTGTTTCCATTGCCTAAATTAAAGTTTGGTCCATTAGTCCAACGTAATAAATTCAATCTGTAGCCCCAAAATCTGATTCTCCCTTGAAAGGGAATTTGCTGAAATGATTTTGTCATGGTTCTACTATTGCAGGAGCCAATGCATAATCTAGGTTTTGTTTTCTGCTGGCTGAGGAAAGAATGGTGCATAATCCATGCTGAACACCAATTTATATGCTATTACCACAACCAAGCTACGATGAATGTGAATTTGAATGTAGAGTAGAGTGTGAACCTATTTTTTATAATTATTTTAAGGCATATGACATATCCATGCTAAAAGCTTATCCCAAACGTTATAATTGATGTTACATTTGGTAACAATAGCATCAATTATAACGTTTAGGATGAGATGTTTCGATCATTTTTTGTGTTTTTCTATATTCAAGTATAGTATTAAGTTACAGCAAGTACAAGTGTGAAAATATTGTTAGCTGAAGTGAATACCTTGAAATGCAGAAGAAAGTAAGCAGTGACTTTGGGATTACCTTCAAGTTGGTTTTGATGAACCAATTGTTAGTATCCCTTGTCATCATTTGTTACATTTTCCTGCTTGGAGGTAAAATATCCAAGCAGACGTTGATAGATAAAATTCCTCACTGTAGTCAAACGTATAATCGATCCTTGAGTTTACCTGGAAATTCAGTAAATGTGTTGAGGACAAATTTGTCATCTTTGAATGAAAATGTTACCTCTGGATATGCTAAACCATTTTGTTTTTTTAAAATTCTAAGGTTTTCAACAAGGAGGCAGACTTTTCGGGATCTTTCAAGAATTGGCAGATCAATTCAATTTTAGGAACAATAGGAAGCAGAGTGAAGTTTCCACATTGTGCAGACTGTCAACAATTTCCTGAAGCTACAAGCATGTTTAGACCTGAGATGGGGAACTCACAAAGTCTAACAGGTTCAGACAAAAGGTTTGATCGACAAGCAGATTATCCCGGAGAGACTTCTTCCTGTGGCGTAGGTCCTTTATCTGGCCCAACATTATATACTGTTCCTCCAACAAAATCTGACAGCGCCTCTCATCAATCTAATGACAGCATAAGCAGTACACACTCATTTACTTTTCCCATGTAAATTCCTGTTTATTTTTGTTTATGTTCTCTCTCTCTTGGACATTGCAAAAATATTGATTATAGTTTGCTTTTGTGCACGAACAGATTACCCCCAGAATGGAAGGGAAGCCCAGTGAGAATGTTGGAAGCTGATAGAAGACAATCAAGAAAGCATCAATGGCGGAAGATATGTTTTCCCTGCTGCAAATTCTGACCGCTAAACTTCTGCAGTTCTGTGCTTATTTACACCAGAAATAATATATTATTATTCTAACAGAGGGAGAGGTATTTCAAATCCGTAGCCCTGGAGACCTTTTGTGCAGTGTGTGACATGCAGAAAATTTTGCGGTGCCATGTTGGTGCTATAGGATACATTTGGTCATATCAATTCTTTTGCCATTACCATACTAATGACTCAATAGTTAAAGCTTCTAGATATATGGGATTTTACTTGGTAAAATGTGCATGCGGTTGGAAGGCCCGTCATGCTAATTTTTTTTTCACTCTCTTTTGTTTGCACAATAACCAATTGAGAAAATATTTCTCTCCAAGACAAGATGTGGATTTTAGTTAGAAAGATATTTTGTACTTTGAAACAGGGCAAATGCCATCCCCACATCCATTGAATTTATGTTTCAGATTGAGAAGTCGTTTGCCATCTCTGTCTGAAATGTTTATGCTGAATCGTCTCACAATGGGTGGATCACAATGTATCTAATTAATCCATGAAATAGAAATTCAAGTACAAAACGATTTAAGGTGACAAGATTATTTTAATTATATCTACATGCAGCCTGTCAGAAGTAGAATATGCATACAATTCTCTGAATCTCTTCACTTAATATACATTGTACAAGTATGACAATAACTGTCTTCATAGCACATTGATGGCAATAGTACTGAAAAACTATAGTTCCTTCAATTCAAGGCACAAAGACTGACGAAACAAACCGAATTTAAATTGCTGTTACACTTTCTGCCACATCTTAACTTAAGAAAATGCATGTTATAAGAGGATTTGGGTACTCCAGCGGATGAAGAATCCATGGCACAGCATACGCATGCTCAACAGGTCAGCATTAATGACATTTGAATTTGATGCCATTTCTGCCGAATTTGGAATTGTAGTTGAGCCACTGAATAGAGCCTGGTCCAAATGATACCATCCCCGTTGAGAATAGGCATTCGATTAATAGGAAGAGTACAGCTACATCTGATTCTAAAGGAAATAAGTAGCAACTCTCGTACGTAATTAATATCATAGTTAAAGATCGTGCAAATCCGTTGGCAGAAATTTCAAGCATTCCTACCATCATCATCAGATTCAACCAACCAATGGTCACGAAACTCTGATTATGACCTTACATATATGGTCTATACTTAGTATCATAAGAGTTGTTAATAATAGTAGTTGAAATCTGAGAACTGCTTGAATGGGGAGGAGCTAAGCCATAATGGTGCAGGTGCACCAAGTTCAGACGTCAAGGTTGAATAGGGACACCATGACAACCCCATGTCTAGAGGAAGCAAGGACCACGAAAACCACGTGCCTAGTTCTGAGGCACTAACATGGGTGCAGTCGCAATCCATGCTGCTCTGTCACATTAAAAGGCCACGCCATGGTCCAGTTGCCTGTAGTTTGAGTCCATCCTTCCCTGACCTCTTTTGGCAATAATATTATGGGCTTAACCTGCAGGCCCCTCCATAGAGGAGGTAGCCGTCTCCCCTATGTCATCTTTGCGTGCCATATTATAATATAATATGCTTATATGCCTAATCTTTTGGACCATTTCTCTCGCATTTCCTCTCTTCCCTTTTTACTTTTCACCCCCCTACTATATATATCAGCAACAGCATGGATAACACACCGTCGAGTGTTGACGTTGAATATACATATACAGGCAAATTGGTCGGTCGCTTGGTTGTAATTGTAATGATCATTTCTTGCATCATTATCGCAGTGACTGAGACTGACTTTCAGACAACAATAATTGTATTGATGTGAATCGGGTTGCATGAGTCTTAATTAATTACCGTGAAGCCACACTATGCTGACTCCCCCAAATAATATCAGAATATACATTTTCTTAATTTGATTTTGTCAACGTATTTGGGCAAAAAATCAAATAAATTAAAGTTGCACATAATTAATATACTCAGTTAGTTTATTTAACAATCACGATATAATTACTGATCTTCAGATCCAATAAGCCGTATGAAAAACAGATCAGTTCATAAACTGTAAATTGTTTGTAAAGTCATTTTACTAATTAGAATTAGAACCAAATGTGAAGTAAGATCAGAGTGAACAAGAAACGAACTGAAAACGCGACGGTGGAGATTATCACATGGCGTGGTGATCGGGTGCTTGTTGCTTGTCCTGTTTGAAAGTGAGGCATCATGCTCGCACTTGCACCATAGCTTAAGGGACCCACCCGCATCATCAATAACCACCACCCTTACCAAGACCCACCCAGGCCGCGCCATCATCACCCTCTCCATACATTACTCTACGTAGTTGAGTTGATACTCCACTGATATGTGATATCCACTCCAACGATATCTTCTTCTTCACCTCTCCAGTCTCCATCGTGATTTTTTTATTGCCATTTTACTTTGGAGTTGATCGCGATCAACAGGGCAGGACCAGAATAAGCCACCACAAGACAACACAACCTAACCGACTCCTCACATCACATTCTTGTCTCGTCACCCAAACCCATGTGTCCCTCCTTTGCATTCAGACCCTTCCTATCACGCAGACTCATGATCGCGCATGCAACTGGTCACTACCATGTAAGTAAGCCCCACCCTCACCATTGCCCAACCCTCCCTCTCCCTCTCTCTCCGAAATTTCTTGCTTAGAAAGTGTCTTCTGAATCTCTGATTGATTATATATTTATATGGATCTTAATTATTAATGAAATCCACACAACAAACAAACCTGACGTAAATTAGATAATATATAGAAATAACTTAAATGAAAAAAAGAAAAGAGTCTACAATGTATAATATAATAATAATAATAATACTGTCTCGTCTCTTCCTCATCCCAACTGAAACAAACTCCTGATAATAATATTAATATCCCTCCCTTAGCCCCTTATTTCTTTACTTTATTATTCATAATTTAAATTTATAATAACAATTGCTGCCATAAGCTAAGATGAGTCCATAATTACCTTCATTATCAACGTTCGATCACCGTGACGTGGGACTCATTCTCATAATCTTACCCGTTAACAGTATGGAAGGATTAGCATCTCAAAACAAACCGAAATAAGATTAGAAACCTAAACAACCAACCACATAAACAATTACCGATCGATATTAAAACACTGCTGCTATATCTTCTCTGTTTCTCTAATAAATCAAATTCCACATACACATATTAAAACATCAACCCAGAAAATGCAAAAAGAAAAATCAGAGAGAAACTAACATGGAAGTTAGTTGCACATGCACATCATTAATTAAAATCAAGCTCAATCATCTCCTCAAAAAAAAAGAAATAAATCAATATACATCTCGTGATTATATGAAGTCCTTCCATCTTCTCTTGCAAATTTTTAATTTAGTTTTGATTTCAAATTTTCTTTGCTGTTTTTTATAAGTTAAATTTAAATATAAAAAAAGGGAAAGGAAAAAAAAGTGAGATTTCTTGAGGCTTTGAGCCTTTCAGGGAAGATGAAAGGGAGTAGAATTGTCCTGATCAGACCAGGGAGCGTGACTCCAGTAAGCCTGATCAACGCTGTTAGAAAGATCAAACAAACCTTGATCTGCACCGCCATGCCAATCCAACGATCCAAATCCTCCATGGCCGGTTTTATTTTGCAGCGCCGACAAATCAACGGGGACCGAGTGATCGAGCAAGGACCCAGCAGTGATCTCCGGCAACTTCAAGTCATCATGATGATGATCACCACTCATGCTCATCACCTTCTGCTGTTGCCACTGAAACGACGACACATCTGGGACATTGTTACCGAACCCAAACTCCAATGCATCGTTGGGGGAAGTGATCAAGCTCGTGAAGCTCCCTATCTCTGAGAAAATACCACAGTCCCCTGCACCTTGTTCCAGCGCCCCCATCTCCAAACCAGGGTTTGACGAGCTCTGATGGATCAACAACTTGGACTCCTGCATATTGTCCAACAAGTGGTTGTTCGAATCAGAGTTTGACGTCGGCGCAGACACTACGGAGGAGGCGGCGGCGGCGGCAGTGGTGGTGTGGGTGTTGGTGTTGGCGGCGGTGAGGCTGGAGCTTTCACTGCTCGAATGAGAGTTGGACTTACGCTCTGGCTCCGGTGGCTGCGACGTCGAAGTCGTTGGCGCTGCAGTTTCGGAGGAAGATGAGTTCTTGGGCTTAGTGGAGCGCTTTGATTTCCGGCAACCACCACCGACGGGGACGTTGCGAAGGACGCCGCCTTTGGTCCAGTATCTACGGCAGTTCTTGCAAAAATGGCGGGGCTGCGAGAGGTTGTAGTTGTTATAGTAGCAGAACTTGGTGTTGAGGGAGTCACAGCGGGGGCACTTCAAGGCCTGGTGGTTCTGGTGGTGGTGGGGTCTGAGCCTCCTGTCGCCGCCGCCGAAAAATCCACCTCCTCCGATGGAATGTATTTCATGCATTTCGACGAGGGAACTGCCGCTTTGCTCCAACTTAATTTGCAGTGGCAAGAACAAAAACTCGTCCGAATCTTGATGTATGAATTTTCAGTGCTGAAATTCCGGGCAAATGTTTTGAGTTGGCGAGGGTGATAGACAAAAAGAGTTTCTCTTTCTCTCTGGCGATATGGTACGTTTGTTGTGTGATCAGATTCAGATCAGCTGAGGGTGTGTCACTGTGTTAACATGTGTGTGTTTGCGGGGGGGAAGTGTGGGAAGAGTGTGAAGAAGCATTAGAGAAAGAGCTTCCGAAGCCAAAGGGGTGTGACCGTGTGAGTCTGACTGACAAATATCCCTGTACGTACTCTATCTTCCATTTTCTAATATTTTCAGGGAGAATTGACCCAAGCAGCCCTATAACATAGGTAAAAATACCATGAGAGTGCCTTCTTTTAAAATACAAAAATATCCCTAGTGGAGTAGTGGGTTGTTCGAACTGTTGTTGCATCGTTGGTGTGACGTGGAATCTATTATCTATCTATTTATTATATATATTATCATAATATAGAAGAAGTTTAATTTTAATCATCGTGAATATTAAAAAAAAATATTATCATTTAATTATATATTATTAAAAAAAATTAAAAAATTAATTATTATAATAATTTCTTAAAATATTTAAATTTTTTAATAATATATTAATATATGATTAAATAAAAATATAAAAAAATCTTATCTTGATAATAAATTAAAATTAAATTCATATATAAAAAATAAAGATTTATTTTAATTTTTCAAAATACACTCTACTATTCTTCTATTTATGCAACATCAAAATTTTCTTTTTCCTTTAATATTAATTAACATTATTAAAGTGGCCCTTTAATTCTAATCAAATTAGTTATTTAGTTGAAAAAATTAATAAAATTAATTATTATTAAATAATTAATTTAATATTTAGGGAAATATTTATGTACTTAGAATTTACATTATTTCACTAAAACATAATACGTGAAAAGACATAATCATACATATCATTAAATTAAATTTAAAATATTATACAATAAATTTTAAATTAAATATGATGGTTAAAAAATTAATAAGAGTAATATTCTTAAAATACTTAAAAAATTCTTCATAAAGAAAAGATCAATAATGTCAATCAATTTTTTAAGAATCAAAATAAATATTTACTTTAAATAAAAATTGAATCTATAATACTCAACAAGCTTCAAAGGATCTAGAATAGCTTAATTTTTATATCTTTAACTAAATTTTTAGAAATTAATTCGATGAAATTTATTGAACCATTGAATTATTGACCGAACCTTATACTAATCTTAATCGAATTTTAAAATCGTATTAGCAGTTCAACCACTTAAAATTAGTAAAAATGAGTTTAATTGTTCAAAATCTAAAAAACCATGTTTAGTTTGAAAATTTAGTTCTTTGCCAAGCTAAAAACTTAAACTTAATTACATTAAATATGAACCGAGTTGTCAATTTTTTCAATAGCTTATGTTAATTTTAACGTATATGATCCAAAATTGTCTAAAATTATACAAAGAAATTTGAAAGTGAAGAAAATAAAAACAATGTTCTAAATCTCTTATCCTTATTTTCTCTACCTTATCGATTTGAACGATTAGGATCGATGAATGACCCAGTCAATTGACTAATTCACTGGCTAGCCGGTTTGATTGACGATGCAGTAATTAAACAAATTGAACAAAAAATAAACAAATAAAAACCAGTCAAATTAACTGGGTTTTACCTCAGTCACAATAGATTTGACCAAGTTTGACCAAAAACAATTTGAATGTCTAATTAGACCGACCAAAATATATAGGTCACCACGTTTTCATACTAGTTTGAGTTTTACAAGGAGGTTACTTCAATATTTATTTTCTTTTTTAAGTATTGATATTTAAAATAAATTATTAAATATTTATTATTTATTATTTATATTTAATAAATTTTTAAATAATTATTATAAAATTAATAATTAATAAATAATTAAAACTCATCCTATCAAACCTATCAAATACAATAACGACTCTCGTTTTACAAATATGATTTCAAACTTTAAATTTACTTTATATATATATATATATATATATGAATTTAATTAACTAGTATATTTGAGGTGGCCGCTCCCTCCTCTTCCAGTTGAAGTTGACGAGGAAAAGGACGGAAAGGGATGGACCGTACGGTGGCACGTGGACGGAGGAGATGGGTGGTTGGAAGGTGTAAATCCACAAAATCAGATGTCGCATTGTCTTGTCGGCCACCCTCATATTCGATCTCTGCTATGTCGATCAGTCTATCCATCCAGAACTGGCTCGGTTTGTGTAACAAATGGTGCAGGCTCAGCCACGTTGCCTCTTTCTGTTGGTGAGACGTCCTATTTCATTTCATATTTTCTGAAATGTGAACAGCGCACCTTACTGTACTATACTACTATGTATATGACCTCCCTAACTGGCAACTGCTGCTCTTCTTGTCCGCTTCTATTCTTGTAGTCTTGTGTTTCTTTATTTACCCAATTAATTAATCATCGCCATCTTTATTTTTTTATTTTTTTTTAATGTTTTGGTAAATCACTTTGCCTTCACTATTGGACTATTTGGAGTACTCCATGTTAATTTTTTCGTTCTTGTTTTATCAGAGAAAAATGTTTAGGAAAATTGATACCAAGTCTCTCATAAATTTTAATAATTATATAAATAAATATAACAGTTATACTTTATAATATACATATATATATATATATAAATGTTTATAAGTATGAGTATCTTTTATTTTTTTGCATAAAAATTATAAAGATTAAACTTACAATAGCTAATTAAATGGCAAGAAATCAAATATCATTCTTTTCTGTTGAAATATGAGCCTCTCAGTCATTGAACATTTCCATCTTTGCAAGATGAAATCATAATATTATAGTATAAACTTGTCAAGTACAACTAAACATAAGTATTTGATGTTTGATGAAGTTCATAGTTAAAATCAATGGCATGACTAAGTTTCAATATTCAAAGCAAATTAGAAAGAATTCAATGAATCAGCAGCATATAAAAATAAAATGCTTAAAATTAATAATTATCTCAGAATTCACTCAGCAAAAAATATATATATTTAAACGAAACCTTTCAGATTCTTATAACAACTAAATATTGAACAATCAAACATTAGAATACGTTTACGTGATACATGTATGTATAGGCTGGATGAGTTTGGGTACAAAGTCACTTGGGGGAAATCTCATATGAGTCACTATATATTTAGCTGAGAGACCTAATTAATGAGAACTACATCTGCATGGATTTTCTCTCTCTCTCTCTCGTTTTTAAAGTATTATTTTATGTGCAAAACACAAATAAAGTCGAGACACTTAGAGGGTCTGAATCTTATTAATAGCAATGATGATAAAGTTAGATTGGACACTGAACTAAAACAAATTTCAGTTTTAGTTCAATCAGTTTAATCGTCTTATCAAATTGAATAATGTTATAATTATATATTAAATAAATATATATATATATATAACTCATAACACGTATTACCAATAATAAAATACATAATAAAGTTTTAGGGTCTCAATTATCAAGTTTCATATTACTTTTATTGTATTATGTGTTGTAATATTTCAAAAGTTCAAAATCCCATATTGCTTAGTTTTCAAATTTTTAAAGGGTTTATAAAGTAATTTGTGATATAGGCTTGTAAAATGATCTGGTGAGATGAATGGGCTCGAGCGCCTAAGTTTGGGCCCAAGTAGTGCAAATCATTTGATTTGCCCCCTACGTGTGCACGATAATGAGGCTTCACGATTTTTACTCTGTTTTTATTTAAATTTTAAATTTGATTTTTAAATGGCCCTATCCGGAAACAGCTATATTTTAACAGTATTCTTTGACTTTGTCTAACTTTGGAAACTACCCACGTTTTCCTCAACCGATCAGATTTCTTGTTCCCCAAATTTCTCCAAACAATTTTTGACTTAGTCCAAATTTCAAATTTTATACTTGATCAATTTCCATTTTTTGTTCACCTGCCTATCACGTCTACATATTGGAAAAACTGACTTCTTGTTTATCTGCATCTCTTCTTCTTCTTCTTCTTCTTACTACTCTCCTGCGTCTGGATTAACTGATAAAAAAAAATTCTCTGTTGTTTTGCTACCTCGGTTGCCTCCAGTCGGGACGAGCCTGTTATATCTTGGGGGATTATCGCACCAGCCGAATAAATCCTTAAAGACAATGTGTACCCACACGTCTCAGGCCTTCATTTCTTCATCTACTCTATTTTGTAGGTCAGTTGTCACCTACATATTTGCAACAACTCTCACTTAAGTATTCAAGTGATTGAGAAACTAACAATTTTTTTTTATAAAAAAAATAAAGCCATTTCACGGTCCGATCGATTTTGATTAGTTTTGATCGATTCAACCTGATCTAATCATGAATCTAATTCTAACATTAAATCATAACCAAAAGAAGGACTGATTCACGGTCTACGAACCCGGTCCAGTTCGACTAACCATGATTAATAGGATATTCACACATATATGTGTATGATTTAAAAGCTATCCTTTTTTATTTTTTTTAATTAGCTTTATGTTATTCTAAAAGCATAGTTATAAAAACCGAACCGGTAGTCGACTCGGTCAGGGTACTGGGTCACTAGTTCAACCAGTGGGTCACTGGTTGAACCGCATAAAATTAAATAAATATTTAAATACATATATATATATAAATACACACTACATAAGATGATATTTATCATTATAAATAACTAAAATATATTTATTTTGAAAAAAATATGACTACCATGGTGTAGATCTCGAAAAGTTATATGAAATGGACATATAATTAGTCTAAATCGGATAAACGAGTCAAAAGTTATGATTTTTCAAAGTTTAAAAGTTTTTCTTTTAATTTAGTGACCCGGCCGGTTCCGGTTCAACCAACTGGGTCACCGGCTTTCATTCAAAACCACGGTGCTCGAGACATACTGATCCATTAGTCACCCGGGCCGATCAGGCGGTTGGCCCATCACCCGATCCGGACCGATCACTTGGCCGATTTATCGATCCACCGGCCGATTCGGTCCCATTTTAATAATAATGTCTAAAAGTACATAATATATATATTTTAAAATTTTATCATCCCGAAATTAAAATGACTTGCTTACATATTCATCTTATGAGTGTCTTTGTGTTTGCATACTCATCGACCGTCCTAAGGATCCACCATCGACGAATAATCTGAATTTTAGAAGAACCATCATGTCAACATTTATCAAGCATTTAATTGGATTTAAACTGAATTACAATAGCACCTAATTAAAGATTCATCAATTGTTTGCTAATTGCTAATATACAAGCTAACTTTTCTGCCTTCAATCAGTCCCTGTTGTACATGTATTTCAACAGATGGTTTGCACTTTCGTGTATGACAATTTATTGTTATTATTACAGATTTATGAAGTAATTAATTATGCAGATGATGTAAGGAAAAATATTAAAGAAATAAAAACTAGTTAGAAATTTTTTTATATAGATATTATTTATTCATTTGTTAGTTACAGAAAAAAAAACTTAAAAATTTGGAAAAACTAGAGAAAAAGAGATAGGATAAAAATCAAAGCCATAATTTTTTTTTTTTCATATATGCTAATTCTCGTCCGGTCCGGTAGATCAATAGTGCTTTATAAATGAAATGGGGATGCTGCAAAAGGTAATTCGAAACTTAAGTTAAAGAAAAATGATACACACATATATATATATATATATATATATATATATATATATAATATTTTTCACATTTTTTACATATCTTTATTTATTTAAAAATTTTAATGTTAAAAAGAAAGAAAAATAGAATAAGAGAATATATATATATATATAATATAAGAAATGTGTATATATGATTGTTCTATTCTAAAGTTAAATTAAATCGTAGTAATTGAATGACTTTTATAAAAACTTACTTTTGTTGAATGTTTTTTCTCCATAAATGTGGGGGGTCGAGTGTCGTACCCTTTGCATGGAGTCTTAGTCAAACATATACTTGAGCGCAGCATGGGTGAGCCGCAGGCTTGGAACGGAATTAAATTTGATATTTTTTTTCTTTCAAATTTAATATTGACAAATCAATAAAAATAAATTGATAATTTTAAAAAAATGATTACTAATTATAAGAATTTTTTTAAAAAATTTATCACCATTTAATTAAAAAAATAAAACAATAAATTTAAATCCGGCTTGAAACACCGTAAGGCAGGAGGTGCTTACTCCCAAGTTGTAAGCAAAGTTGAAGGATGCCTAATCATGGGGCAAAGGTAGTATTAGACTCTCCAGGTGTGCCTTGCGGTAATAGGTCCACTACTTAGTTTCGTGAAGAAGATGAGCCCTTAACACCCGTATACAGTACAATTCAAATGATAAATGTGATTATTCAAGTTGTAATAAATATTATTTATTGATGTGTTATATATTTGATTGAAAATTAAAAGAAAAATTTATTTTCATCTTTAAGAATAAAAATATCGTTAGTTTAGTTTTTTAAGAATTTTTGACATTAGGTTAATTTTTTCAGAGAATTAATTTAATGTAAAAAATAATATTAAAAGATTAATTTAATGTTAAAAAATAACATTAAATGATTAATTTAATGTCAAAATTTGACAACCACTTTAATATATTTATTATTGAATAACTAAACTGATGATATTTATAAAATTAAAATGAGTATTTATTATTAAAAGTTAATCTGAGAGTGAATTCTTGATCATATATTTTTTTAGCGTAAATTAAGGTATCCCTTTATTTGAAATATAAAAGATTAATCTCACATGATAGACACATGAAACATAAACCCTTTTTAATTATGTTTTTTTTCTAAACATACTACCTTAAAAATTAAATTTAAAATAAAATAATTAAAGTGAACAATCATATATACGAGTACATAAACAATCTCAAGTACTTCTGATAATGTAACGATATAATATATAACTTGGAATCGTTTTACAAAGTGAAATGATAATCGGTCTTCCTCCTGTTCGATATGTCAATAAGACAATAAGCATGCAAGGCCCACCATGTCCAAACGGAAGTGTACACGTTGAAGTGGATTTCTCCTAACGAAAATTGATTAAAAGTGGACAAATCAACTTAACATCAAACACAAGCATCGTCGAGTGCCCGTGTTTGGCTCGAGTTTATCAAGAATGCTCTGCTCTTGTTATGATTATGTGATTGGAACAGTGAGCGAGTCCCTGGGCAGATAATAAGTAGGGCACAGTTCAACCATTCAATTAAACAAATTGCCCAACCCCTAATTCATCCAACTAATTTGGACCAAAATTGATTAAATGGAGCCTGCACCTTAACTGTACTAAAGTTTGGCCACTTGCTATAACCATAATTGCCCAGCTCTGCATATATAACTTTAATCTCTATCTATCTATTTATCTATTGGTTAGTAATGCTTGCTAATTGTTTAATTGTTCATCTTTATCACAGCGTCAGCGTGTGATTCAAGCTTTGATCCCGTAACGTTGCAGGCCCTATAATTAACTTATTGGGTGAAGAGGAGCTTGCAACATCGGAAAGACAAAAAATTATATCAGTGCATTTAACATTATATCTTAATTTAAAAGTTTAAAGTATTAGATTTATAGATGATTTCATGTTTTTTATTTTATTTATTCGTTATTAATGTTAAATTCTTCACTCATATTTCATTAATATTTAAATTTTCAAGAATAATAATAATAGAAGAGAGTTTATATCTTTTCGTTTAAAAATTATTTCATAATGCTATTCAATTCATAATAAATTTCATCTCTTTTTATATATAAATATAGATATTTTAAACGGAACTACATTAAATTTATATGTTACAAGTATTTATAGAAGCAACTAAAGTAGAGTACTCCAACACAACTGCAGACTAGTTAGCTATATAGTTGTCCTTTCATTCCATCTGGATGCAATTACCACCACAGCGTTTGTGCTCCTGCCAATGTGTATACTGTATACATGGTCGTTTTTCTGGCCTACAGAGAGAATTGTCTAGTGGGTCTCAAACCGGGTTGTGAGTTGTGACCTGACCTCTTTGACTAAGTGCGTGAGAATTGAGAAACACACTTACAAATAGGGTTGAAATGAGCCGAGTCGCTCATAACCCTTTTCATCTTCAGTTAATTAATAATTTAATAAGATAAATTTTTAAACTTTAAATGAGATGTTAATTGTATTTATTTTCATGATTAGTTTTTAATTAGATACTTGCTTAGTTTAGAGTATAAATGTAGTTTTTGGCCTCTATAACAAAACAATTTTTTTCAGATTCTGTTATTTTTCTTCCATCAATGAAATGAGCACATTGCTCTTCTCTCTTGTGCAAATCTAAATTCTACATGGTATCAGATTGAGTCTTCTTGAAGCTTCCTCTCCAATCGAGGCACTCTGATTCTTCTTTTCTGGTTCATCGTCTTCTTCTTCGCAATTTCATTTGCGATTTTCTTTTTCGTTCATCAATTGTGACCCTCATTTTCTTCAATTCCACTCCTTTCATGGCTTCTCAAAATGACAATGTCATTCCTGTGCCTGAATCTCCTCTTGTCTCGGTTCACACCAATAGCAATGGCGGTGTCAATAGAAACTCCAATGGCGGTTGTTTTTCACATCGCAGTTACCAACAGGACCTACTTGATCCCTATTTCTTGCATCCAAGCGATAATCCAGGTATCATTCTGGTCACTCCTCCCCTGACAAACGACAACTATCAATCTTGGTCTCGCTCCATGCATGTGGCATTGCGATCGAAGAACAAAATCAAATTTGTGAACGGAACCCTAACTCCACCTGTTGAAACCGATCCAAACTTCTTTGCCTGGGATCGGTGCAATACCATGGTCACCTCGTGGCTATTCAATTCTCTTGATCCAGACATCAAACAAAGTGTGAAGTTGAACTTTTAACTTTAATTTATTAAATTATGAATCGAATTGATATATGTATATAATTATATTTTACAAATAATAATAGTTAATTTTTATAAATAATAAGAATAATATTTTAATTTAATATATATATATATTAGTATTTGATTTTATTTTTGTATGACTATATTATTTTTTTAATTAAATATATATAGAAAAATAAATTTTTATTAAGTTATAAATTAAATCTTAACTCATTGCATTTAAGAGATTTAAATATTTATTTAGTAATTTCGAATAGTTCGTAAATTTAAACTAAGTCAAATTTAAATTAAAAAAATAATTTATTATTAAGCCGAGGCAAAATCTAAGTTAACTCGATTTATTTCAAATCCTACTTACAACCCCACTGTGCAAGGCTTAATTAATTAGTTATAATAATCATCAAGTTCAAGTCTAATTATGTGTGCCAGCGCACCTTCAAACTAAATTAAAATGAAAATCTATTGCATATAAAGACGCTTTAGGTGACTGGTCAAATGCTAACATCTTTATTTTAATTTTTACAAACTCTCAAATCACGATTTAAGTAAAAATTTATTTTTATTTAAATTATAATTTTAAGATTCTAAAAATTAAACCAAAAACACACCCCTTGTCATTTGTGAATATGCGAATAGGAAATAGGAATACAAAACTGAGGCATGCACTCGAACAAAATCGAGTGAAAGCGTTGCCCACCGACTGTGATTGCTTGAGTGAACAGGTAATTTGATGGAAACATGTTCACATGCACATGGGACGGTGGGGGTTGGGGGGAGGGGCTCCCATTAGGTCTACCGGTACTTGTCCACATCTATCTCTTTCTCTCTCTCAGAAATTTCAAGGCTAGTTTGTTTGCTTCCATCTATCTATAATGATCCTATCCTACGCAAACAGAAACTATAGAGATTAATTAGAGCCAGAGCCTTGTTCCCTAGTGCAAGCAAATTAGGTCATATTAGGGGGGGGGGGTCCTCTTGCATATGGAGTTTTTCAAATTTGTGCACCTTTCACAATCCTTAAGATCGGAAAAGATATGGTGTTTGATGGTTCTCCTTGGTAGCACCCTTCCTTTTAATGGGTGTCACTGTCCAGAGCCACCAACTATGGGCTTGACCCCTATAAGGCTTGGCCCAGTCGGTTGGGGTGAAGGCATTCCCTCCATTTCGGCCCCACCCTACTCATCGTGTTTTGGTTGGACCCCACCCACCCAGAGCCTCCCCTGCACACTGAGTGAGTGTACTATTTACCCACACTGCCTCTGCATCCTGTGCTCTCTCTCACCCTTCATTCGGCTTCTCTATTTAGTATTGGAAGAGACATTAGTTTGATAGAAAAGTATTTTAATTTGGTTTATGTATGAATTAATTAAATATTAAATTATTTTAATTAATAATTTATTTATAATTAATTAAATATTAATATTTTAAAATGAATATAAATTATTAATTGAATTAATTTAATAATCAAACTAAAATAATAATAATAAATTGCTGGGAGCTGAAGCAAATTGTTGTTTTTCCTTTAATATTTACCTTATTTTGTACTTCTTGCCTCTCTATACATCTATATTTATATTTAATAGACGAAAAAAAAGTACCATGCATCCAAAGGAAAGGGTGGACACGTTTGGGATGATGAGGTAACGAAAGTCACAAACTGAAAATCACTAGCTTTCTATTATGTTCGGTTGTATTAAATGGATGGATGGGAGTCCATTTATGAATTGATAGAGCGAGACAGCTGATAAGTGATAAGGCCACTTGGAGAATACCTCCCTCCTCAAGTCTAATTCTAAAGTAAGGATCTAATGTGTTGATCACAATTAGTACATAAAATATACAATGTGTTTATTATTATATTTAGAAAGAATTATGTTGATTGGATCATGCCATCCCCCCCCAAAAAAAACTTGGAAGTAAGCACACAATCATGCTTCCTATGCTCTCATACTAGTAGTACTGTAGTAGTACTGCACTAAGTTAACTTTTTAAAGTTGTTCATTTTGTAATAAAGTAATATTTTTTACAATAAAAACTAATTAAAAGGGAGTCATGAGATTGGATCATCTTAAACATATAATATAACATAATTGAGAATGTTTCTGGCCCGTGGGTTTCAGTGAGGAATTTCATAGGTGCGCTGTGGGTCCCAAAATCTACTATTTTGAGTCAAATAGTTATTGAGAATTATTATAGTATTATGATAGATTTAATATTTAAGATGAATTGTTAATTATTTATTGATTATTAATTTTATAATAAATATTAAAAAATTTATTAAATATAAATAATAATTAATAAATATTAAACAATGAATATCATACCTAAAAAGTAAATAAATACAATAGTAATTTCATACTTCGACATGTCAGATTTGGTTATTTTTGGAATTCAATTAGTTTTGGCCCAGCTTATCTTGTTTTTATTTACTATTTTTTCCTTTATCTTAAGTTTTATTATTTAAAATAGGCTAGAGAACCTGCAATAATTTATTGGAAAAAATCCTATTGGCACACTTTGTACAGAAACACTTTCCTTTTTTAATGTCTAATTTGAAAACTCTTGCCTTCTTCCCCATTTTTGTTTTGACGGAAACTGTTGAGATTGAGTTTGACTAGACTACACTACACCTTGTTGGGTTGCTTCAGTGTTCATCGAATATATAAATATAATTATACTAAAATAATTAATGTTTTGTAATACTCCTCTGTTTATTCCTGTGGTAAATTTTAGGAGTACCTACAGTTTAAACTTTAACCATGCCTTTTCTTTTGGTTTTTTTCAGTGCTATCTAACACCACTCGGCTATTTATCATTTGATTTTAGAACATGACCTCTTCTTTTTAGAACTATAATTTCTTTTTTCTTAAAATCATTTTAAAAATTAATTAAAAAATTCTTTTTTATTAACTGTAACACCAAATATTAGAAAAACATTTTCTAACAAAATATTAATCACACTAAACACACACACACAAATCCTTTATAATATTCTTATTGTAAATATTAATTAATTTATTTTACTTTTATCATAAAATGGTTCATTTTGATAGCTAGACATCGTAATAAGAGAGATTTCTTACTTTATGCACTAGATCATGTCGAGTTTGTACAATAATGTGAAATTTAATTTTTTTTACATACTTAACTTGATGTTAATGTAGCATAGTAAACGATTCATAAATTTTATTTTTTTTCTAAAAAGTACTTCGTCAATATCTTTACAGTTAATTCTATGTAGGGGTGAAAAAAATCGTAAATGGAACCGAATACAAAAATTTCAAATTTATTGAATCGGTTCTAATTCAATGGCGTTTCTTTAGAGTGTTTTAATTAATAATTTTTTATATTCAATTTGATAAACTATCTTTTTATTTATTTTTGTCTAAGTATTTTCACAGCTTTTAAGTGTAAGATTAATTTCATTTAAAATGTATTGTTCTTGTTCATAAGTACTTTTTTACATGTTTAAACTCTTGACATTACAGAAATATTTTAAACTTACTTATCACTTTAATTACCTATTATGAATTCATTCGGTTAACTTTAATTCACCACATCAAATTGTTTTAATTAAAAAAATTTTACAAAAAAATTAATAAAAAATACAAATAAAAATGCTAAATATATATAAAGCTTTGTTGAATTTTTTCAGTTCATCAAACTGAAACATATGAAATTAAATAATTATTATTTACACGCTTTAACTGAAATTAGAAAAAAGAATCCAGTTAACTTAAAAAAGGTTTTTTTAAGTTATTCCCCCCCCCCACCCACAATAATAAAGTGATTACACATCAAACTTATACTCTAAAACTGAATCAAATTAAATTTTTAGTTCGGTTCACCGGTAAAGCGTAACTAACTGATATTTCTTAGTTTTTATTAGAGGATTGTGATTAAGTAGTGTAAGTTCAATTTTTTACATCCTCTTTCTAATTCTTCCATAAATTTAATAAGATCTAAAAAAAATAGTTCGGTTTGGTTGGAGACATTTTTCCAAACCGAACCTCGTGCCCAACCTTAATCTATGCACCCATTTGTACATTTTAAGCTTGCACGAATGGAAAAGAAGGAGAAAAGTGAATATATATATATATATATAGCATACATATAAGTAGAGGGGTGAATGAGCGAATGTGAACTATGTGTGAGATGAATGTTACGTGCAACTGCCATTTCTCTCACAAGAATATTGGGATATATCCTAATAAGCATGTCGGGTAGCTTTTCTTGTCAGTTGTAACCCATTTGGTTCAATCTATCCTCGTGACAAAAGCAAATCTAAGCAGAGGCCAAGTTAGGTGGGCCAGTGAAAACAAGTGCACCTCTTCTGGTTTTTCTTTTTCCTCATTGAATCCAACTATCCAAGTAACATCTTGCTTGTTTTGTTTTGTCTTTTTTTTTTCCCTTTCATTCTTTACCAAAGCCGTGATGCTAATGCAAAGATTGAATGCTTTCAATACGATTTTTATATTTTTAATGACTTACAAACTCAACCCAACAACTTCTTTCTTATCTCATGACTGTCAAGTCACTCTCATGCATCCTCATCCATGACGAATTCCACCACAAAATATATAAAATACTTTTTAAATTTTGACACATTTCATTCTTAAAGGCAGTATTAGTCTTGATCCGTCAAAAAGAATGCCTAAACAAGAGTATATATTATTAGACTATACAGCAGCACCAAATGAAGAATTAGTCTTCTTAGGTTGAGAGGGAGAGTGAAGACTTTACCTCGAAATAGAAAGAAAAAAAAATTCAATACAAACATTGTTGTGTTTGCATAATAGAGAGACAGAAAGTAAATTTTTAGTAATAGAAGAAACACATAAAACATTTGAGAATTTTAAGGGTTTAGAGAAGGTGGAAAGGGTAGTGGAACTCATGTGAGAGATAGGAAAACTTGTTTCATTAGCCACAGTTAATTGATCATCACCTTCATATTCGGATTTGAGAGAGATATTGGCAAAATCATTAGTGATGTGGTAAGATGTCCCAGAATCCATGAGCCAAGAATAGTCGTTATGATTGATAGCAGTGGCCATATTGGTAATGGGACCATTAGACTTGGGGAGGTAACCCTTGATTTTAAAATAGTTCTTAGCAATGTGTCCTCTCTTGTCACAAAATTGACAAACAACAGCACCAGAGGAAGAATTGGTTTTCTTAGGTTGAGAGGGAGAGTGAGTAGTAGCAACCGTTGAACCATTACGTCCTTTGGAAGATGGACTAGAGCAATTGGCATAGTTAGCAGTGACATGACCAATACTTATGAGGTGTTCTTCACGCTGGAGAAATAACTTATAATCGACAAGTTTGTCACAAAGTTCATCAAAGGTAATAGGGATGTCATGAGTACAAAGAGAAGTAGAGAACTCGCAAAAACTAGATCCCAAACCACTAAGGGCATATATGACAAGGTCAATATCATCAAGTGGATGTCTAAGAGAGAGTTCATCAGAGATATCTTTGAGAGTGCGTAGGTATTCAGCAACAGAGGATGAACCTTTGGTGATAGAAGCTAGATGCTCCTTGAGAGACATGATTCGAGAACAAGAGCGATTAGCATAAGCACGTTGAAGTTTAAGCCAGACTTCAGCAAAGGACATCACAGCTCGTGCATCAACTTCACACGACCAAGTAAGGCCAAAAACAACAATTGGTCTTGGCATACCCAGTATGTATAAGCTGGGTTGATGATTTCTTCATCATCATGATCAATAGTTGGAGGTGGGCAAGGGCTACAGCTAGTGACATAGCCAACAAAATCATGGTCAATAAGTAATAAGTGAAACTGTTTATTCCAAGCGGGATAATTATTGTCATTAAGTTTACTGAGAGTTGGGTACCAGCGTTGAATTGGACTAAATCCTTAGGATCGAAGGAGGGGAGGGGAACACTGTTGGCCATGGAAGAGGATCGAAATGCTGATTAAAGCTTATAGACTTTTAATACCATATAAGATAAAGTAAAGAAGTGGGATTTCACATTAAATTATAATTAAACATGTACAAAATATATATAAAGGGAAGAATTGCTATTTGAATTTGAAAATTAAAATGAAACTTCCTAATCCTAGGGAAACGTAAATATATTGTTGGTTACAACAAAATGAAATATTTGAAATTCAAGTATTAGACTATCTCAATACACCAATATATAAGCTTTGAATATTTTGCTGCTTCTAGGGTCTGGCCTAGAATTAAAGTTCTCTATTTTTATTTATTTTTGGGTACAATAAGTTCTCTATTTTACATCAACCAAAACATTCATCAAACTACTAGAATTCTTTTGAATTCATTAATAAAGAAGATTATGCACTACGGGGACCAAATGTAGCCAACATTAGCATGAGTTGAGAAAAACTCAAATTACATATATAAATATATAATTTAGACTGAACATTCATTTTGATCATCTAAATATACATGTATATAATGATAAATACATTAATGTTTATATGATATATTATATACATAATCACATTAATTTTTTTTAAATTATTTAAAATTAAAAATAATCCCTTATTTATACTGGGTATGTATTAATATCGATACTCACGGCTATATCGGTGCAATAGAGCAGCCACATGGGACCATAATGGTTTCATTGGCATCTAAAAAGCCGATCGAAATTTGTTCCTTTTAAGAGTTATGAGTTTGTTTACGTCGCTGAGAATTTCAATCTAAGTACCTACGTAAGCCTTACTTCAGGTCTGAATTTTGCTACTCCGGTCACAATTCACAAAGGGCTATATGATTTGTTTTCCTTTATTTTCAGTAAGAGAATTTTGAACTGTGTTAGTAGTCATTTTTTCCATCTAAACATGTTTCAAATGCAAATTTTTAAGTACTAAGGCTCATAGACTTACTAAAGAGACCAATAAACTGTGGTTTTTTTGCTGAAGAAAGAAAAGTATTATGAAAAAATCGCCCTTTGTTAGGTGCACGTTCTAATTTTTCAAGTATTTTAAAAATTATTGGGAAAATATTTGAGTAAGAGATCAAAAAAATTAAAAAGTTCATATTTGTATGTCATAAATAATTAATATAAAGTTTAATTTTTTTAAAAAAATCTCATACTCAAATAAGTTGTAAATAAGCTTCCAAGTATTTAGGAAATTAAAATGCTTAGTTACCAGTTGCCAAAGACCTAACTGCCCTCCGATATGCTTCCTTTCCATTCTACTTATGAAACAAAGAGCTATATACATGTGGAGTTAGAGAGGCATCATACACGAATATATTGCTGAAGCTGCGAACTAATCAAGATCCAATGCTGGCAGAGTGACCCTGTTTCTCATCCTGACTCCTGAGTCTGGAACGGGTGACACTGCGATTCCTTTTCTATGTATCTAATCACTGTGTGGTGCATAACATAAGCACCATTTCCAAGAACTGAAACTTGGAAGAGAAACATGGGCCTATATAGTATATACTAAGTTCTAGTGCTCCCTTTGTCTATAGAGGAAAAATGATATGTAACTTTATCATTATCTGAAAATAATTTTACACGTATATTGCTTTTTCATCATAGTCAAGTAAGTACTTTCATCCATGCATCCATGAAAATAGGTTAAATGAGGCTTTATATTAAATAAATTTTTTTATAAAACTTTAGTCTTAGTCTGATCTGACTTGGAATTTTATTTAAAAATTTATATTATATAAAGACTTTTAAATAAGTAAATAAATTCAAACTTTATAAATTTTAAATATATTTAATATTTAACAAATTTATTATATTGTGTATAAAATAAATAAATTATATAAGTATTAATTTTTTTTTAATTATATGTATATATAATAAATAACTAAGTTACCCGATTAGGTTAAATATTTTTTTTAAAGGTCTAGGTCTTGACCTATTTAACTAAATAAGTTTATTTAAAATTTTAAGCTTGATTTATTTAATAAATAAGTTAAGTCAAAATAAATAAAAAATAAACTAAATCGTATACTCCTTATTAGATTGTTTAACCTATTTTTAACCTTAAGTAGAATACATGACATAAGGTACAAACTTGAATAGTCGATGACTACTAGTGTAAGGGAGTAAACTATCCCGAGGCACCACCTTAAACTCGAGTTGCTAACACGAATCTTACTTGGGTAATTTCATGAAACTGCAAAATGAATTAGAATTACACTGTACTCTCAACATACACATTAGATACGATGCATGAACATCTCAACATTCACTATATCAACTTTTCTGATTAAGAAACTTAATTGCAAGTACCTCAAATATTGGTTTACTTTTAGGGAAACCATATATATCCTCCAAAACTAGACTAGCATATTATGTTTGGAATCATAAAAATATAAAATTGATTTGATTTAATTTAGAAATCAATTCTTATGTTTAAAATTTATTATAAAAATAAGATTTGAAATGATTTGTAAATCAATTTTCATGTTTGGAACATCTAAAACATTAAGGATTTGTTTGAACGACAGAATTTGAATTATAGTTTAGAATTCTAATTTTAATTTCATTTTTGTTAAAATTAGAATTGACAAAAATCTTAATTTTTATGTTTAGGACAATTAAAGAATTGAGACTTTAAAATTGTAATTCTGAACTGAAGTGAAATTTTATTATTTGAATAATTCATCAAGAATTTATAAAGATATAATAAATAAATTTATATTAATAAATAATAATTTAAAATTATAAAAAAAATTCAATAAAGCTTTTGCCGCTGAATTACAGCGGTCACAATAGATGTCAAACTAAAAGATGTCATTAACAATGACGAAAGTGATTGTAGGATGCTCGACGCCATGATCGGATGAAGCATTTAATGATTCTCACTATCGCGACGCTACGACGACAATGATCGAGGCCGCCAGCCTTCAAGACGTCGAAGGCGATGGACAATGTGGCCGAAGCATGCCTGTGGCAACATTGCTAAAGCACACCGGTGGTAACGTTATCAGACTATGTCGGTGTTGCAAGCTGCAATGGTTGTTGAATAGTTTTAACTTTTCCTTTTAATATTCAAAAAATAAAAAATCTTGGTGCTTGGAATTGAAATTTTTCAGGTTTAAGTTAAGAATTGAGAGTAGTGTAAATTAATTATTTTTCAATTCCATGAAATTAGACTCAAAATTAGAATTTTAATTCTTATATACACACCAAACAAAATAATTAAAATTGTGAGGCCCAATTCTAATTCCAAGACTCAATTTCAAGTTCAATTTCATCCATCAAAAGGGGTCTAATGAAATTCTTTTTGCTTTTAAAATTTTCTCTATTACCCTTGTTTAGAATAAATAAGATGGTAAAACAATAAAGGCAAAACCGTTAATACGAACATGTAAAACTAAAATAAAATAAAATATACTCAAATCTAATTAAATTTGAATGTATTTTTATACACACAGAATTTAAATCTAAAAAGATTTTAAATTTAAATATATTCATATTTTATAACATTTCAAATAAAGAATTTAATTTATAAATCAAATCAATCCTCCACATGTCACATGTGTGATTCCAAATAGAGAAAATGACTCAAATGTTTAGTTTGATGAACAATAATAAATATTTAATTCATTTTAAAAATTAACAAAGTATCAACTACATTAATTAATAATTTATATATAATTAACTAATAATTTATCTTCATTTTGATACTTGATACGTAGTTAATCATATATAAATCATTAGTTAATATAGTTAAATACTTAATTAGTTTTTAAATAAACCAAATAATCATTACTTTATCAAATTGAGCATTTAGATCATTTTTCCTTTCAAATATACTGTACAAGTTTGGTTTTTAACGCTCTAAGCCCCAGCTGGCTCAGTACAACTGCTAGGCTCCTAAAAGGCTAGCCTGAGTTGCTTAAGCAATCAGTGCTTGGTACTTATGTAGTATATACCATCACCTAATTCCCAACCAGGTACTCTTGTGTGACTCATGAAACCAGCAAAGGTGGGAAGGAGGAAATATGTTAGAAATCGTAAAAATTAGTTACAAAAACATCTTACTCTCTTCCTTACAAGAGTGACAATTAAGTGCAAGTTTAACGATATGGTCTTATGTGTTTCCACTTGAGCGTTGGGTTGCAGGGTACAACATCGTGACCCAGCAGCAAACACACCCATTTCTTTGAGCTCTTCAAGAGTAAGTAGCAGCAATGCTTCCTCATCAACAAAGCAGCATGTTACCAAATCCTATTCCTAGCTCCTCCGACCATCTCCCAACATAATCTACATCATCCCCTCCACTTCTCAATTCATCCCACAGTCCAGGAGATGCATGTTGTCTTCATGACAAGTATCCTCCTTCCAAAGGTCCTGGAAATTAACTTGTTGCCAAATGGCTTCACACACATCATTTCCGCATGCTTCTTTGTTGGGCTGATGTTTAATAATCAGATATGCCTTAAAACTATAATATACTGAATGGTCATTTGATGCATCTGAAGTAAACCTCACAAACTCCTTCCCAGCACAAATCTCCCATCTTCACACAACTAAATTGAGGGCTAATCCGTGGTTTCATGACCCTACACTTGAAAGTTAAATTGCTGAAATCTAATTCAGACTTGGTCATATTCATTTCATTGGAGTTCACATATTCAAAACGCCGATTTTGATCAGTTTGGGTTCTTATTCTCACTGATCTATTGAAAATCTGCTGAAACACTTGGCGACACCCAGGATCAAGAGAAATTTTAAAGTATTCTCAGAGTACGCTAGCAAAAATGTAACACATGAAATCCGTGAACTTGGATGACCTTTCTTTAGAAAATCCAAAAATGTGATTCAGTTTGCTCAAGATTCATATTACTATGTTTCACGCCCCAACTTTTCCTTACTTTTCTGAGAAATTCATATTTCTCCTAACCTAAAATTCATACTTACGACTACCATTCAATACAATAACTTTAGAACTCAAAATCAAAACAAAATCCTAGAAAACAAAAACCCCAAAAATGCAATTAGACACCACACCATAACAAAATCAACACGGAAATCCTGAATTAGTAAGATAAAATACTAAAAAAAAATTGCCATAGAATCAAGGAAAAATAAAATAATAAAAAAGGAAAGGCTTACCTTGAAGAACAGTAACGATTCCACCTAGACCAGAGTCCCAATTGGCATGTTTCCTAAATTAAAATGTTCGTGGAAAATTAATTCTTTTTTTCATTTTCTTTTTTTAAGGAAAAAGAAAATGACAAAGGGTGGTGACTGAGGGTGGTCAACCGCAGTACGTGGCGCCCAATCATCTCCCAATCAAAAATCACCCCACCCCTTCACCTTCGTTACCTTCGTTTTTTAATCACTCGTTCACCGAAGAAGAAGAAGAAGAAGAAGGTGAGGCATGGAGGTGTGGAACAAAGCTCGAAGGTTTGCCGAAGAAACAGCGAAGCGATCCCATCCCAAGAGGTGTCCTTGGGAGGGAGCTTCCAAATTGTCGGATATTATATTATAGCAGAGACCAGAGACCACCGAGGAAATTGCAGCACAAGCTTCCAAGCGAGGTGACCAGATGAAGCACTTGGCTGAGACCCAATCCCAAGAGAAGGATCTCGAGAGGTTTGCCATCACCGACGAGTTGAGGGAGTTCGTAAAAGGAATCACCTTCACCACCTTTCGAGATTTCCCTCTCCCAAGGTATTTTTTTTTTTCCTATTTTTGCACTGATTTACTACCTTTCTTTGGCTTTTCTGGGATTAGGATTAGGTGCGATGAAGATGGGTGCAATTGTTTACAATGGGGTTTGCAGTTTGCTTGATTAAGCAGGTGAAAAGTGAGAAAATAGAAAATGGAGGACGAAGTGAATATGATTTTCAACCGGGAGTTGCAATGGCACCCTTATAAGTATATAAGTATGACACAGAAGTTGAGTTGTAAAATATTTATTAACAATAAATATTTGAAAGTTTACTAAATATCATCAACAATCAACAATCAACAATCAACAATCAGCAATTCACTCAGAATACAACTCACTCGAAGTACTAATACTTGGGTATTTTAGTCTAAAGTAAAAATGAGTACATCTTATTTTTCTACCTTCTTATATTTCCCAAATTTTCCATCATCTCACTTTCCACTTACTCAACCAAACAAACCCTTCAAGTTCCTATGAAGCTTAAATGCTACATTGTTCTGTTGGTGCTTCCCTTTATTGTTCATATGAGAAGCCTACCTTAATTATGATTCCCATTTTGCAGATGATACGCAATTGTCTGATGTTCCTGCAGTTTCAAATGTTAGGCAGGATCTAGCCGAGTGGCAGGAAAAACATGCCAATCTTGTTCTTTCTACAATCAAGGTAGCATCATTTTTTTCAGACAACTCCTAAAGTAAATCAAAGTATAAATGGTCTTGATGATAAAATGTTTACCCTATTAATCCTTGGTTTTGTGAATCAGAATATTAGTTGGTTTCCTACAACTGGGAAAAATGTTATTTAAAGCGATGCAGGGCCATCATTACTGTTATCAATGCTAATGCACCACATGTTTTCTCAGTGCTTCCATTAACTTTAAGAGAAGCACCAATTATATTAAATCATTTTTCTATGAACATGTAAACCATGCTGGCTAAGAAGTAAAAACTGCCTTTTTGTTCAAGAAGTCAGTCTTATACATGCTGTTTTTGACAGTATCCATATTTATTTGAAAAATTTACATGTCTTGGTAATAATTGCATCCACTTTTGTGTATTCTTGTCTTGATGATTTATTTTGTCTAGAGACATATGAAAGGTTGAGTAATGGAGGTACAGGGGGGTGTCTGATGCAGATCTGAGGATTAAGAGTGGGCTGTGAAAAGGATTCATGCCTTTAGTTGTTGGTTATTGAACCCTAAGCATTGGTTCAAGTGGTAAAGGTTCAGATAGATATTTGACAGCTTTTATACTTGTAGGATATTAGGAGGAGAAGAAACAAACTGAGGAGTGAGGATTAGAAATGGAATAGTTGAATATTTAGTGATTGATATTTGTGGAAGAAATATTTTTGGTGGGTTGAAGGGTAGAGAGTATCGTTTGTAGTATTTTCTCTCACCCTCCACCACCCTTTATTACAATGCATACAAGGCTATTTATAAACCTCTTTCACTGACATACAAGATCTGATATTTCTCTAGAATTTTCTAATTAAAGCTAGCTTATTCTTCCTGACATACACTTGCTAGTATGTTATATTTTCTTTCATTCTTCTACATAGTTCTTCGAGCTTCTAGGTTCTTCTAAGTCTTGCCGCCATTCTAGTTTTCTCTAGAGATGCCTTCTCTTAGAAATGTGCAACATGTTCCAACAACATTTAAATCCTTCCAATTAAATGTAAGAAAACTTCCTCTTTTCCTCGTTTAACTTTGTTGGCTTACCTACAAGTAGTACAGACATTAGATAAAAAATTTATGTATCCTTAACCAACAGAATGGAAAGTGCCTAATATTTATTAACTTTTAAAGAAAGTAGAGTATATGAGGATGGCGTTACCCAACCAGGATACTTGGTAAAATGGAGCTGACGTTTGGGGTATAATAGTGTCATGACTCATGAAGTGATGGCTGCGAGTCTGAAACATTGTAAATACTCACAATAAGTTATAGTGTGCCTGTGTGATTCCAATGTTATGAATTATTTGTTTTAATTACCATTGACATGTGCTATCAAACAAGGTTTTGTGTGTGTATGTGAGGAAGAGAGAGAGGGTGGGAGGTGTACAGAATAAGGGTGAAAGAGCTAACAACCCTGAACTGCAGCAAGGTGAGGTATGATTGTCCCTTTTCATACTTTTGTAACTCTTAGCATGTTGAATCCACTCATGGTGATTGGTGAAAACAGGCTACCATGGTTGAATCATGAGATGTGTCAAGTTTGTTGTTGGAGCAAATCTAAGGGTCAAAGACATTGCATATTGTGTTACTCTAGCATGAAGAAAATAGGTTCTGTCAACTACTCAACTAGGTGTATGGGTTGGTACATGCATACATGTTACTTTGTCTTCTATGTTGATTATTTTTTTCTCTTAATTACATATTTGAAGCATAATGCATTCTCACTATTCAGGTTATTCTTTGTTGCAGGAGATTTCAAGATTAAGGTATGAATTGTGTCCAAGTGTCATGAAAGAGAGGAAGTTTTGGAGAATATATTTTATACTTCTGAATAGTCATATTGCACCATAAGTAATTTATCCTGTTGCTTGAGTATTTTGTTTTTCACATTAAATTTTGTTTTAACAGGATTATTTAGTCGTTGTAGTATGAGAAAACTATACAATCATGTATTCTAGGAATGTTTTCTTGTTACTTTAATCAAATGAAACTTAAAGAGATATTTATAATATTCTGTTTTAATGGTAAATATCACTTATTGTGGGCATTTACCAAATATTATTTCTTAGTTAGAATATAGGAATGTATATATTGTCCCCTAGGTTCCCAAAGTATGTAAAAGAGTCATTTCATATCCTTGAGATATGAAAATACCCACAATAAGAGATTGAAGGAACTTCTGCTAAGGTAATATGTGCATGGAAAATTTTCAAAATATAATTTGGATTGATATGAGAGCTCATATAGGCAACTGAATGCTATTATTCACCTATGCTGGTTGAATTGTTGAAGATAACAACTATTTTGTGCAGTCTAATGACTCTAATCCAAAAATTTAGTTGAATGTGGATGTGCATAAAATATTAATAACAGCAATAATTTTGGCAGTGTATTGGTCCACTACTTTAAAAAAATCAATATACCCATGGGAAAATATCACATTAGTTATACTTGTACATGTGTTATATGCAAGGTGTTTCTAGAAATTCCCTCATTCTGCAGCACTTTCACCTAGGTTATAGTTGTACTGTTTTGTGACTTGTGGTAAAGTGTTTGATCTTATGATTTCCCATAGCTATGAGAATCAGTACATGGAAGATGCTAAACTAAAATCATATGAAAAAGTAAAAGATCACAAAGTGATGGAACCACCAAAAGTTGGATTGACCTCTAATCAAGAGGTTCAGGAAGTGAAAAAGGAGACCAAAACTTCAACTTCATCAACTGAGCAGGACTTGGATGTATTTCTTCTGGGCGATATGGGAGACAGTGATGATGACCCAGGTACACCTCATTAATTTTATCCATTAAAATCTATTATTGTTTATTTCTGAATTTATACCGGTGTATTGAGTATATGATTTTGTTGCATCTCCATTTATAATTGATACCCAAATTTTAAAGTCCCAGAATAATTAAGAGGAGATTAACCACATAATAGCGAAAACAGACAAGAGTTATGCCATGCAATTTATATATTGCACCTTTTGGATTATAGTGGCCTTCTGATTTAGGCTACGTTTGGAAGTTTTAGAGAGAATGGGATGGAATGGAAAGGGATGGGATAGGATGAAATGGAAATGGAAGGGATGGAATCAAAAAGAGATGCATTCCCCATGTTTGGATGATTAATGAGAGAAGAAAGGGGAATGTAAAATGTTGTAAGTGTAAAATTTCAATATAACCCTTATAACTTTTTTTAAATAACTAAATTTGTGGAGTAAAATAGTAAATGATAAGTTTTAAAAGTAAAAGAAAAGTTCTTCCCCCTCATTACCCCTTATTTGGAGGGGAACAAAACGTAAGAGTCTGAGGGGTAGTGAGGTGGAATGGTTCCCCTCACATTCCCTTCCTCTTCTTAAATTTTTAAACTTACAAACAAGGGTAACTATTCCCTTCTCATCTTTCTCCCTTCCACCCTCTTATTTCCCCTCATCCAAACAAACTTAGTTTGCACATACATAAATGTATCAATCATTTCAGCTATTTTTCTTGACAGAAATAAGGGATTCAGAAAGCTATTCTTTCGATAAGCTAATCCAACTAGTTGGACTGCCATTTTCCTCCTTGTTTGCCTGTTTGCTACTCTAGAATGCCATGTTTTTCAGAACTCAAGAATTTACTGGTATATCCAGTGATAGTTAGTATGGTCCTGTGGAGATATGATGCAGAATATAGAATAATATAAAGCTCTGGGTGGTTCATGGGTGAATTTAAATTTTGATGAGATTTTATATTTGCAAACAACCTCTCTGGTATTTCAGATGATGGTGACGGGGGCTTTGATGATGATTTGGACAAAATGGTGGATAGTTCGGTAAGCACAATATGTTTTATTATAGTTACTGTCTTATTTTTCTTATTCTTTATATTTCTTCCTCTATTTTTCTCCCTTTTAGTAAGTGTTATCTGTGCAATTTTTATTTATTTATTTTTTCCTCTTTATCCTATACAATGCTTGTCTAGGCTTGCCAAAAATTTGCACGTGGAAATACTTTTGGGTGATATTTTAGGTAAGCACTCGGTCACCAATTTATTATTCAAACCCAAGGTTAGGATGATAATAGTTCAAATTATTTGGTAAATAAAGAGGTAGATTTTTCTAATTCTGCTAATCTCCTTAATCAAGCTTTTTTTTTTCCCGATAACAAAGAAAGTAGAAGAAATGTTATTTAGCCTTTCCATTTGAAATAAGCAATTGTGTGCTACTGTGCTTGTGCATAGCCATTATCCAAGGGCTCGTTGTAAGGACATTAGTATTCACCTGTATGCGCCAGTACTATGTTGGACATGAGAGGAGCTTTGTTACTAAAGTAGGGGATGACTTATAGAGAGAGCTTAGCAGCAAAAGCCTATTGCACCAAGTCAGACACACCCTTTTCCCCCCTAATATAAGAAGGTTAACATATAACTGTCATGATGTATCTATGATTTTGAATTGGCCTAGTTGGAACTTAATTGTGGTCTGAAGTATTATTTGATCATTCATTGAACTTGGCTTGCATTTATTATTTACTACTTTATTTTAAAACTTGCTTGAATCTACAGGATGATGAGAAAGGGAAATCATAGATGTTGCTTGAAATTGGCTGGCATTAAGGAAGTGGTTGCAACATGCTGGAGAATATTCATGATGACATGTGGCTTCAAGTAATGGCTTAATTTATTGATAATTTGATATGCGGTGGAGACAGGCTGAGCTGTTCCATAATGCCTACATTTATTCTTCCAAACCTTTCATGCCCCTTTATTTCATGTTAGTAGTTTTCCCCTTTGTTGAGCCTTGAGGGATGAGGGTCGGGGTTGTGATTGTAAAGAACGTTAATTTATTTGGTGACCAACTAATTTTGTAATTCTTGAAATACATGTTTATTTTATTTGTATATATATAAAAAATACATATAAATGTACCCCCCAAAAAAGAGAAAAATCATACAGATATTGCCTCTTACCCACATCCATCCCCCCCAAAAAAAAACCTACATAGAGTGCCATGTGACGATGGTGATGGTCCACTTTCTTTTTGTGTAGACACTTATTTAAGTCTTCAATATATTGTGCCACGTTTAACACTAATTCTTAACCGCTCGGATGGAATGTGGAATGCGTCAATGACGATAAAATAAAATGTTTCTCTGATGTGTGAAAAAGCACAAACTGCAAAATCTAGTTTAACACACCTATACGGTCTTACGTTTTCACTTGGGGCTTTTGGTTTATTTGTGTTAATTCAGTTTCTAATAGATATTGAAGCGAACCTATTTCTAGGCAGTGAGGTGCAAGTCAGGCTTTCTCGGAGGTTGTTGCTCATTCATTATCATCTGAAATAACGAAATTGATGTCCATTTATATGCAGCTTCATTCTATTTTGTTTACGCTATTTGTCTATTTGTTAATCGGCTAATGAAGGTAGTAGCGTTTCCCATATATACTTAATTTGTATGTATAGTCAATGGTAATGCCCATATAGTAGGCCTTGAATAAAACGTGTACCTGCCCTTTGTTTTGTTTATTTTGAGGTTGTGCAATATACAATTATTTACTATTTTTCCCTTTTTTTTGCCCATATGTTTTGCTGCATGTCTGAAAACAACTAAAATTTCCAGATATTTAATGGCTGTCCTGTCTATGATAATTTAGAATATTCTGCTGGTAATTTCACTTTCTCTTTTTTTCTTGTTCTTCATTTTTTTTACCAATTTCTATTGAGTTATAGCTGCATCCAACTCTCCAGCCGGGCTATGTATAAACTGGAATCATGTGACCACCTACTTACAGCCAAGTAACTGATGCTGAAACTTTTTTTTCATAGGTAACTTTATCTCACATCTATTTTTTTTCCCCTCTTTAGGGTATGTTTGGATTCAAGGAGTTTAGAGAGAAAGGAGAAGGGTAATCTTTTATTTTTAAATTAAGACAATTATAAAATATTTATAAAAATGAAAAAGACATTATTAAAATATTATATGATAGCCTTTCATTTAATTCTTCTTATTTAAAAAAATTACCAAATAAAAAAATATAAATTTAAAATGAAAAATTAACTTTCATCTCTCTTCTCTTTCAAAATCCTCAATCCAAGCAATACCTTAAAAGTGAAACAGGAAGCACGTTTAACTGTCTCACGATAAGATGAGATTGTTTATGATAAGGGTCATTTTCCATCAACTCAGGACAGATTTAGGAGGTGGATTCAGGGGGTGAGCAGGGCCTGGCCCCCTCCCCACCTCACAAATTTTATTTTTCTATTACACATAATAAGATTTTTATGTTAAAATATGTATAAGCCCCTATATTAATTTATAATTGGTCTATATTATACTTAAAAAAATTAAAATAGTCATTATTATAAGTTAATAAGTGTGTATATTTTATAAATTGTTTGATCAACTAACTCAATAAACAAAAAATATAAAATGAATTTTTATCAAAATATACACAAATTAAAAACATTGTGTTCAACTTTCATAAAATTAGAATACATTTAATTTTTAAATTATAAAATTTTTATTTAATATCTTAACTTTTATAATTGGCCTTCTCAACAAGTAATTTCTGAATCCGTCCCTACATCAACTCAAACATATGCTTTTTTACCTTCCCATGCCTCTATCTTTTTTATTTTTTTTATCTTTTGATTAACAGCCATTGGTCAATCCCATAATCCAAAGATTCATGACCTTCTTGTTCTGTTATCTACTTCTCTTTTATGGCTTATTTAAGTTCCATCTTAGTGTGAAACCAGAAGACGACACTGGGAACGAAAGTAAACTTCACGTAACAAGAAGCAAAAGAAAGTCAGAAATATTCGCCCATCTTTGTTTTGCTGATGAATGATGAGAAGGCGTGCAAATAGCCTGTCTTATTATTTTATTAGGTTTTTTTTTTATTGTTTGGTTGAATTTTTTTCTAAAAACATAAAAATTTGGCTGGTTTAAAAGTTTATTTAAAATTTTATATTATATAAATACTTTTAAATATTTAAATAAACTCAAATTTTATAGATTTTAAATATATTAACCATTACCTAAATTATTATCTTGTTTATAAATTAAATAAATTAAATAAATTATATTCATATTTAATTAATAAATTATATAAATATGATAAATTTTTAATATATGTATATATAATAAGTAAATTGAGAATTAATTTTTTAAAAAAGTTTTGACTTATTTAATTAAATAATTTTTTCGAAAAATCTATAGCTAACATGTTAAATAAATAGAATATGTTAAAGTAAATTAAAAGTAAGTTACACTCTACCCTCATGTCAGGCTCTGTGGCCCTATTCACAACCTAGGGTATTGCCGTTCAATACTTCAATGTCATCAAACTCTATCTAATAATAACTTAAATACTTAATTGTAAGAATCATTCCTTTTTTGTTTCCAGGGCAAACATGTGAGGAAGTTCCCAATATTTTAGCAAAACTTCTACAAATTAAGTTAAATGAAGCTTGCTTAAATTGTCAACTCCGTTTTTTTTCCCCCTCTTAAGCAAGGTGTCCACTAATTTAACTAGTAAAATTATTTATAATGAGTGCAAAGATTAATAACTAAATCCCACCTTTACTATAAAAAAAATAAACAAAAAAAGGAGTTCTCATTTATCCATGAACCAAAAGAAAAGGCAATTAATTCCAACCCAAAGGCATCTCAAATCGAAACCTATTTTCATACTTCATATGTCATCTTGCTGATGTAATTCCTAAGTTGATTTAAAAATTGCCTGCCCAAAGAGAAAGTTCTACAATATTATTATTCTACATATCCCTAGACCCTAATTAGGAGGAAGACTTGAAATAGTCTTATACTCTTGGGGCTTAATTGAAATGTTCAATCATAGACACCGAGTTCCATTTGTTGGTTTTACACGTTTGCATATTATTTGATTTGAATAGCAATTGACTATCTTGCGAGCGGACATATATTGGTGGAAGATATCATTTATGTCTAATTAATTACAAATAATTGGTTTTGTGATCTGGACAATCATGACTTGCATATTCTATCGAAGTTGAAAAAATGATTGGTTGGGACTTAGGAATGATCAAGTCATGAGCTTCACAAGTTGGACAATTACAAATAGGATAAATTTTACTTATATAGAGAAAAAAAGAAGGGCAAAAAACAGCATACGTCAGGTTTTGAAACATATGCTCCTCATTTGGCACAAAGAAACACATATACATAGATTTAAAAATCTAAGAAATAATAAATCGACAAAAACAAAACAAAAGGAAAAAACTTGAGTGCTATCTTAGGTAGCACCCAATGCCTGTTCCCCATCACAGCTATTGGGACGGCGTCAAACACAAGCGAATAAATCTTCCAAACTTTGGCTTTCATCCATCTCGTTATTCTTTCTATTTTTCTTTCAATTATATATTGTTGGTTATTTTCTTGTGATCGGATTAACAATGCAGCCATAGTTTTTTAAGTATTATCCATGACCATTTTTTTTTTAAAATTACACGGATAAATTGTTTTCATTTTTAAATAGAATAATTTATTAATATGCAAGCACAAATTTTGATTGGGATACGATGGATATTGGAAAGAATAAAACACGTTATTTGTGATGAAAAATACATTAATTATAATGGAGGTCTAAGATTTAGCGTAGAGAGAAAAAAGTTAATTTAAAAGTGAAGGCAACATGCTTTCAATGACTTAATGTTACTTGAGATAAAACTTTTGAACAATATTAAAAAAAATTAATTTGTTATTATTTGATGTTCTCGTGCAATAAAAGCTGCTAACATAAAATAAAATAAAAATTTCACACTTTTTATATTTTAAAGCAATAGATTTGATTTTCTCACATTCATTTATGATATATTTGAATAAGAGAGTTTTGAGAAAAAAATAAGATGATGCATAATTTTCATTTTAAATGAATATTTTTTTATTTTTAATTTTTTTAAATAAAAAGAATAAAATAAAATATTATCATATAAAATTTTAATTATTTTTATATATTTTATAATTCTTTCAATTTTAAAATAAAAAATTATTCATCTCTGACTTCACTTCCAAACTTCTCCATCTATACATATCTTACTTCTTCACCTAAATCAGAATAAGGTTCTTCTAGTTCATCAAATCAAGAGATAGACTAATTAAAGATATAAAAGATAACATTCTTAATAATTATCGTAGAGTACAAATTTATAGGACTCCTCAATAGTCAATATATATTAATTATTTCTTTTGGGGTGTGTGTGTGTATATATATATATATATAGTAAAAGATGACATTCTTAAATAAGGATTGTTATTTGAATCAACGCCATGAAACCATCCGTTTATGCTTGACATCGTTCCAGCAATTTCACTCCACCCTTTAATAGACGAGCATGACAGCAACCAGGGCTTTTTTTTTTTCCCAGAATAAAAAAGAATGGTAATCACGAAGCAATAGCATATTAAGAATAATTTAGTAATACTATCGGTGTTTGACGGCTCATTATAATATTAATTGAAAGTAATTAATGGGTTGAATTGAGCTCCTCTCCATTTTATTGAGAATATGACATTATTGTATCTCTCTACATTTTTTGTTGTTGTGGGGTCCTGGACATAACGTCAGCTTTAAATTTTCATAATTAAAGGATTAAATTTAATAAGAGAATATTTCGTTAATAAATATATCATAAAACAAATTTTCATGTCGTATATACCATATGTTTTATTTTTGTTCTAAATTGTTTTTATATGTTAAGTTAGATATTTTTATCCTTTAAATATTTTTTATTAATAAAGAAATTTTCTGATAAGATTAAATCCCTTAATTAATAATAATAAATTTTAAGTATTTTAATTAATTTATCATAAAATTTTAAATATTCTAATGATAGTTCATTCTAAAAAATTGTGTCCTTTTATTTTATACTCAAGGAAAACGAAGGGAATTTAAGTCCATAATTAAAGTAAGGTTTTTTTTATAAATAAAGTAATTTTTTTATTAAAAAAATACTTTCATAAGTTTTTATATATGTTTGGATAAATTTAAAAAAAGTTAAATGTTTAAAAAAAGTTCAATTACCACTTTTTTTAAAAGTTAGTGATTCTCAACTTTTAAAAAAAGGAGAAGGAAAAATGATTTTTAATATAATTTATTGACAAAAATACTATTTGCCTTTATTAAAAATTATATCTCTTGTCATTTATTTTTTTCCTCTTGTAAACCCTACTTCCATTATTTTGAATACCCTATATTTTTAGTAATTTTGTTATTAAAAAACTCTTTTCTTCTTTCCTATTTAAACAAACTTATAAATTCTTCTATTACTTAAAGGTACTTCACAAACATTGCATTTAAATATAAAATAATTTTTTATAAAAAAAATTCTACTAAAATAAAGTATATAGAAAAGGCCCTTTTTTAAAAAACTTATATATACGAGCCCTTAATATATCCAAGCTTCGGACCAGCTTCAAGAGAAAAATGATGTAGCAAATAAAAAGATTACACTATTGGATTAGACTTTGCAGCTACTTAACCAATAAAGTTTCTAGGCTAATCTAGCAAATTTTGCATGTGTTGAGACTTAATTGGGTACACTACTCGTATAGTTTCTTTGCATTTCCGAAACTCGTGACCTCAATTCTATACAATTAGTTGGATTAAGCCTTTATCCTGAGGTCAAATATTATGTTATAGTTATAAAGTAACTTTCACCATAATTAAATAGACTCCTATCAAGCATTTCAAAACCTTGCCAAAAGCAGGATATTAATTAGTCCAACTAACAAATAAGAGAACATTAATTAAATTCTCAACAAATTGATTAAACATGTTCTAACCTAACTCTTTGAAAATTTTAAAAATCTAGGTGCAAAATCATAAATCATATTTTTAGTTGTAATATATAACATATCTTATATTGAAATTAAATGAATTTTTTATACAAAAAGGTTCCTAATTATCTTCAAGTGGTAGGATCATATAGTACATATATAGATTATGATTTATCAATTGCTTCATATAATTTGTCTTCTAATTATCTCAACAACTTTTAGGCATTGTAGCCTATGAAACAAAAGTTCAAACTTGTTTTTAATTTTTGTGATTAACTGTATTTCAAATAAATAGTTTGTAGAACTTGGATATGAATGATATTTTACAAATTTACAGTGGTGAGTCTGGCATTATACTCTGTCATTTTCATGTGTCATGATGAGATGTTTTCCCATCATCTGTACGTCTCAGTTCTCACCATCATTTTCGATGCCTTGATTGGCCAGTGATTTGGCCAAAGAGGTTTATAATTAGGGAAATGAAAATTTTCACAAACTATAGTGTAAGATGAAATATGAAGTTAAAATTAAAATATAGCTTGATATGATGCATTCAATAAGTTGAATGAAACTTAACTGATTGAATATTATATTAGAGAGTAATCTGGGTTCTGTTCTAACTCTGTCTTTATCAGCAAGTAGACGCCATGCATTTGTTGGTAATTAACATTTTAACACAATAACACCCATGCTGTCCTCTGGAATAGATAATAAAGTATCCATAATATCATGATTTTTCAAATGACATGAGAAGCAAAGAGTAGAAGGAAATCGGCTAACAGAAAGCAAATAAAAAAGACCATATTTGACTTTGCTATCTTATTTATTTTTTAATTATTCTTTAAATAATAATTCTTTATACAAAAAAAGAATAATTAAAAAATGTGATACTTTAATATATTTTATGATTATTTTATTAAAAATTTAAAATAACAAAAAAATAAAGAGCATAACTATTATTTATAATAAATACCTATAATTTTATTGTGATTATTATATTTTTAAAAGTAATTGTTCTAAAATAATTAAAATATAACACATTAAATCAGTCACCAAATTGTAATATAATTCCTGATATTTTTTAAAAGTTATATTCCGTGAACGTGAGATTAGAATTTTTCTCCCAGAATTAGATTCTACTATAATCTTAGTTAGATTCGAGTTATTCTGATTGGAAAAGAAAAAGAAAAAAAAAAGGATGGCAAATTGCATGATTGCCAAGTCTTAAGACATCGTTAACGTTAGCAATCTCTGGAAGTCGTTTGTTGTTTGCGATAAAACATATAAGAAGGTATCTAATTTCATTAGAGAAATGATATATGCACAAAAGTGGCTAAGAAATTTTGGGTTAGGTGTGAAACAATGAATGAAAATTTCTCAACCATTTTTTGAACATTTTGAGGAGTTTGTGAAATTTTTATATGTGTATCTATCATTTCTTGTTTCGTTATTATCTTTATTTTAATTTTTTGCTCTCAACATGAGAAGTCTCATCGCAAGGAATTGAATAAAAGGCCATGTGCTTTAATTAAAGTACGTATTTTTTTAAGATTTAATTTTAATTTAATGTTAATGTAAAAAAAATTATACTATTATTTAATTATATATTGTCAAATCATTAAAGAAATTTGAATTTCACAACTACTACATAGGAAGTCTTTTAATTATGTATCAACTAATCGTTGGATGATAGTGTAAAAATCTTTACACTGACAATAAATAAAATTTAAACTCTTTTCTTTACTCCACAAATGCTCGAAATCTAATAGATTCTGAAATAATAATGTCTTGTAGCCAATGTTATAAGAATCGAGCGGGCGAGACCTCTGAATCATGGTTCGATTAGTTGAATCGGTGGTTAAACCGGATGATGTAATAATTATAATTATAATTATAATTATATGCATAATTATTTATATACATTCAATTAAAATAGCCTTATTTTGAGAGTAACAAAGATTTAAGAGAAAAAATTAGGGTTTAATCCTTATTTAGAAAAATAAATATTATTATTTCTTTTAAAAATACTCATAATTATAAAAATAATGATTATATTTTTAAAAATCAGTTGGTCCAACTTCATTTGTTCAATATATAATAGTGATGTGAAATCGATATAAAATGCATTTAAATTAGACGAATGAGTAAAAAGTAATGACTTTTGAGAGATAGATGTGGAAAAAAAACCCTAAAAAAATAATTTAAAATCTAAAAAAATAATTTAAAAATCTAAAAAAGTAATAAAAAAATAAAAAAAAATTTAAAAATTTAAAAATAGAGAACTAGTCAGTTTTCAAGAACTGGGTCCAGTTTATCCGGGTCACCAATTTAATTCGATTTTGGCAGTTCAATGCTCTGGCCAGTTCTTTGGGTAAAATCAAATCGTAGACTCATCTGGTTTCCGGTCCAGTTTTCAAAACATTGCTTGTAGCAATGTTATGTAATGACTTAAATCTAACCAAAAAATAAAAATTGTCATATTGTAATGGCAAAGGAGAGGCAAGGGTTGGGGACTTGGGGTTATTAAATTATGTCATTTTCATATAGTCAAGTCTAAAATGCAAAAGCATCTAGTTGAGATCGGTTTCAAGTTTGGTATTCTTTGACATGTAATGAGGAGTTAATTGAAAATTTTGACTTTGAAAGATTATCTAGCTAGCTATAGCTTGTCTTGAAGACAAATTAATGATTAGTCCAGTGGAAGTACCTAACTTCTAGTTGTCTATAGAATTAAATTGCAAATCATGTTGAATATTGTTGAAACTGAAAACTGCCATGGTTGAGAATGAAGGAAAGTGCAGAGAACAAAGAGAAATAGATAGAGGAAAAAATGAGATTAAACTTGCAAACTTTTTCCTTATTAATTTACATGTACATCAAGCTATATATAGCAGGTGTGGGCTGAATAAGATGGAACCAGGGATCATAATATTCTAATGTAGTTGGAAAGGACAAAGGTAAAGGATTATAGGTACCTGCGGGTGTGGCATTATTGGAGAAAGGGAAAGATTGTTCATAAAATGAGGCATCTTTGGATATGAACATTTCTCTAGACTGAAGATCGAAGATTAAGTACCTCTTTATCCCTAGCTTGAAACCTAAGTTGACACACTTTCTAGCACGGGGATCAAGTTTCTTTCGTTGAGCAGCGAAGGTGCTAGCAAAACTGAGACAGCCAAATGCCCTTAAGGACTCAATCTCCAGTGGATGGTGAAATAGAGCCTGATATGGGGACATGTTGGAGTGGTACACACTGGGTAATCGGTTGATGAGAAATACAGCATGAGTAACAGCATATATCCAGAAATGTCGTGGTAAATTAGAATGAAATGATAATGCACGAGCCATGGCCATAATATGTTGATGTTTCTACTCCACTATGTCATTCTGCTATGGAGTCTCCACACAAGACGTTTGGTGAATTATCCCTTTGCTTGTGTAAAAGTCACTAAGCATAAATTCCTTGTCATTGTCTGATCGGATGGACTTTATCTTGGTACTGAACTGTGTTTCAACCATGTGATGTGGAATTTCAGAACGCAAGCATACATTATCGCAAATCAAGTAATATAGTAGTAAGAAAGTGTCGAACCTACATGGACTAATTCTAAATTTGACTATCTACTAAAAGTTTGCAAAACTCAATCTTATTTAAACAACTTAATAAGAGATGATTTATAAAATACTAAAAATTAAAGTAAACAAGAAGAAAAATTTAATGATCAAATTAACCAAGCCTAGGATTGTAATTATCCCTCACACTTTACTTGATTCTCTTACTTCTATCTAAGATCAATTAATTATTTGAATTGTTAACTAGAAATCCTGACTTATCTATAAGCCTTTTTCGATGGTCAAATAGAAATATCCTTAATAAATAATAAACTATATGTCTATGTCTATCAAGTAATCAAGAATTCATTAAATTCTGGTTTCATGAATGGTTACATATGTCATATAGGTATATGTCTATCCTATACAAACTCAAGACTTTCGCACAAAGGTCATATGTTATCTTACCTAGATCTAAAATCAAAATCCCTTTGTCAAGTTGCTTAAGGTTTATCAATTCAATTTAACTAATGGCCAATTAATTAAAATCATTATGAACAAGTAAGATAAACAATTCAAGATAATCAACCTACTCTTAGATATGATAAACAAATCAAATTACGCGTGAGTTCAAATTGCAATCCTAATATAGAAATTTAGCAACTCATTATATTAAAGGAAACAAAAGAACAAGTGAAAAGCATGATAAAAATAAAGATGGTTGTTGGTATTAACAAGAATACAACCGGCTAAAGTTTTAGTATTTACTTTAGACAAAGTGTAAGATTTAACCTTAAAATCAAAGTATAAATCTCACAATTTATAAAAGCTTTACCCCTAATTCTAAGAAGAAACTTAACTGGACATGAAGATGAAGAAACTTCAATAAGATGAAGAATATATTATACAAAAGACTAAATTTTTGGGATTTACTTTAGACAAATTAGAATATTCAATCTTGAAATCAAAGTATAAATCTCACAATTTATGAAAGTTTCACCCCTAACTCTAACTATAATGAGAGAACTCAGAATATGGAATTCTCTTAAGTGTGGCAAATGCTTTCTTTTTATAGGCAAATGCTATAACTATTCAATTATAACTTTGTCAAATTTTTGCTGCACATGGGCTGAAATTTCACCTGCGAAGATCACCAAATTTGTCATTTCTTGTGTCATAATTTGGAAATCATTACTTCATGAAAGTTGTAGCACATGCAGTCATGAAGAACATACCAAAAATTCAGCCAGATCTAACGGTTGAATCCTAAGATATGACCATTTTTCTGAAACTGCTCAAATTACATCAATAATGACGGTCATCCACTTGTTGCCCATTTTTGACCAACTTCCGATCATAATCTAGAAATCTTCATTTATATGAAAGTCATAGAGAATGATGTCATGAATGACATATCAAAAATTCAGTTGCATCAAACGGTTATATCTTAAGAAATTACCAAATAACCGAGTATAGGTTTGAGCATTAATTTTTCGGTTTGTCCTAAATTTGATGTAGCCCAAAATTCACTAAGTTTAGGTCTTCATTTCTCTTCTGTTTGAGCTATACTAATGTAAATATTTAAGTTCATGATATTTTGGTTCAACAACTGCTTTGAATAGTCCTTCAAGTGTTATGCTCAATTTGTAACAACATAACCAATATGTGAGGAATTATACAATTTTCACTTCATATAATCAATAATTTCATAAGGATAGACCAATGAGATGTGCTAAATTATGCATATAAAATATGTTTGTCACCATGCATAGGAAGGACTTGATGTGAGTTACTGGTTCAGATTTTAGCTTCATGAAATAGAGCCAGGTATGACGTAGATTTATTACAAGGTGTAGTAGATTTATTACAGTCAATAAAGGGAAACAATTTTTGCAATTGAACTAATTTTCTATGTGATGGGTGGCCAAATCGTAAATGCCATGTATCACACTTATAAGAATTGAAATTGTTTACACAACATGGCAAAAACTGAAATTTTTTCTAATGCTGGATTATGTAAAGTCCAGTCTTTAAGCTAACTACACCAATTGTCCTCAATGAGTTGTTGTCCTATATGAGATAATCAGTATTGCCAAAAGTCAATTTGCAATTAATGGAACCAGTTAGCCTTGATATAGAAATCAAATTGAAGGTAAATTTAGGCATGTATAGCACATCAGTGAGTACTAAGTTTTCAGAAAGGAAGACTGTTCTAGCAATGCTAGTTGTGTTTTGTGAGCCATCTGGTAGTCTTATATATATAAGTTTAATTCTCTTGTAACATTGAAACAAAGATAATGAATGACATACGTGATATGTAGCTCCGGTATCTAATATCCAATGTTTGGAATTATCAGAATGCACTATGTTGCAGATAATACCTGAGATCTTAGCAGATTATGAAGTCATCACATGATAGGCATTATGATCTATGGAGGGCTGCTATAACATTGCCAGAATGGCTTTGTGTTGCTCAGGTGTGAACTCTAATCGTGAGTTATCTTCAGGATCTATCTTTTGGATCATTGATTCAGTGTCATCTTCCTCGATGTCACCTTCAACCATATAATTGTTTGCTTAATTGTTTTTCTAAAAGTAGTGGGGAGGATACCCATGTTTCTTGTAACACAAGTTAACTAATGGCCAATTATGTTGCAAAACGTGCAGATCTTGTTACTCCGTCTACGACCTCTTCCATAACCTCTGCCATTGGATTTCCTTCCTTGAGTACCTCTTCCAAAGTCACCTCTTCCTCTACTGTAATTATCAAAGTTGCTCATCAGTATGCGAGGCTCATCTCCATGCATACTCATATGCCTTTCTTGTTGGATAAGCAATGAAAATACTTTGCTAATGCTAGGAAGGGGTTCCATAAGCATGATTTGAGACCTAACCGCTAAATATTGGTCATTCAGACCTTTTAAAAATCTGATGACATAGTCATTTTCTCTATATGCTTTCACCTTTGGAACTACTTGACATACACAAGTGACTTGGCATGTACATGAAGGAATGTGCCTAAAATTATCAAGTTCTTGCCATAATCTTTTCAGACGAGTGAAATATGCAGTTATGGATAAATCTCTTTGTTTTTGCATGTAGATATTTTATTGAATTTCACAAATATGAAATGCATCACCTTGGTAATACCTGTCGCGAAGATCTTTCCAAACTTCAAAAGTTGTTTCCATCCAAAGCACACTTTGTGCAATTGAAGGATCTACAAAGTGTATGATCCAAGATAAGATGAGAGTATTGCATCTATCCCATGTCGAATAGTTAGGATCGTTCCTTGCAGGTTTCATCAAAGAACCATCAACAAACTGCAATTTGTTCTTTGATTTGAGACACATTGTCATGGTTCTTGACCATTGGTGATAGTTCTCACCAATTAGAAGTGATGAGATGAGCACAGAACTTGGATTCTCGCTAGAATGGACGAAATAAGGATTCGTGAAATCAGCGACTGTGTTAGGGTTCGCAACCGCAACTGCATTAGGGTTCGGAGGAGCATCCGCCATTGATGAAAAATGTAACGAATCTTGTGATGAGATGAGAAAGATAATGAACAATCAGAGAAACAGTAGTAGCAGAGCCCCTAGGACAGAAGCTCTGATACCATGTTGAAACTAAAAATTGCCATGGTTAAAAATGAAGGAAAGTGCAAAGAACAGAGAGAAATCGAGAGAAGAGAGAGAGAGAGAGAGAGAGAGAGAATAAGATTAAACTTGCAAACTTTTTCCTTATTAATTTACATCTATATCAAGCTATATATAACAGAACGAAAGATGACTGGGATAGCTAACAGCTTAATAGAAAAGTAGAACAAACTAACTAATTGCCAATTGTATATCCAATTAGGGAAAGCTAAGTAACTATCTTTAACAAATATCAATTGGGAAGTTGAAGAGAAAAAAGGGTGAGGGGAATTAAATAAAGCGAATGAATAAACAAAGAATTAAAGAACAACTTCAACTAAATGATTGTCACAAAAAAAGAGAAACTTTTATCCAAGGATAAGTTTCTAAGAGTACTTTTCATTCGGAGTTTAACAGTTGCAAACATACCATTGCATTAGTAGTATTTTTTCCCCATACACTTCTACCTCGTTTTTAAATGTATTATTACATATTTTATGTTCATTTGTGAAAGAGAGGGGGAGGGGGGAAGAAAAAAAAAAGAGACCAAATTAAGATGATGGCAATCTGTTTATATATTTTCTCATTTGAGCTGTGATTTATGATTACTTGAATCCCTACTAAAAGTATAAGAGCCTAAGTTTTGATTCTTCACACTTTTAGCTGGTCGCTTGACATGAAAGAGTTTGATGGTTTTTGATCAATCAATTTGAGACACTTATGTTAGCTTTGTATTAGGCATTATTAGATGTTTATTGTGCCCAATATTAGTACTTTAGATGAGTTTAATGTTGTTGGGCTTCATTGGGCTTTAATGCAAATATTGAATAATTTTCGGATTTTGATGCATTTTGACCTTTCTTCCTTGGTTAGGTCATAACTTGGGACTCGGTGATCCAATTGAGGTGATCTTGGTGTCTTTGGAAAGCTAAGACAATGCTCTACAAGTTTCATGAAGAACTCAAGAGCTGGATCGGAATGCTAAGGGTCCAAAATATCCCTGCAATGCAGAGTAGGTTTGCTGTCACGGAACCATCTGGGCAGTATGCACATATTGGACTATATAGTGGGTTATAGGCCTCCTCTTGGGCTGAAACTTGGTCACTTGAAAGATAAGACCCATATCTCCAACTTCAATGAAGACCATTTTGTCAATAGATGTCGTTTTAGGCATGCTTCAGAAGCTACAAGTTGGTCTGAATTTGGAAACACGTTCTTCCAACCTAACTTGAGGTAGGTGAAGTGTTTTTGGCATTTCTGGAGTTCTAAAAGTCCAAATGACATGATTCAAATTGGAGATTTTCAAGGAGACAACTGGCTACAACTTTGATGAAGATATCCAAGCCAAAATGCACCGTCTAGGTGATGAATTTGAAGCCAGAAGTCGGATAAGAGTTGTTGACTAAAAGCCACCAACCATACACCAACCCACCTACCATGCACCAACCCACCAACCATGCATCAAGCTTCCATTTTTGACAAATTTCAGATTCTTATAGCTTGTATTCAGATTATGTACATGTACAAATTGGCTTCTAGGATTAGTATAAATAGAGCCAATCTCTTTGTATTTGGGGAGATTAAAAATTTGAAGTAAGTTAGAATTCAATTTTGTAGTAAGTTTGAGTATTTGTTAGTTTTCTTTCTCTTCTTCTCCTTCTCTTTAGAATTTCATTTTTGTTCTTTATTTTTTGAGTTCTTCCTTCCCATCCATGGAAGGCTAGGCTCTCATAATCAATCCAAGGGATTAGCCATCTTGATGTTTAATTTGGAGATCTTGTTTTACTTGTTCATATTGCTTAATTGTTATTCAAGTTTCTCTTCTTCCTCTTTTAATTTTGATCTAGATTGAATTGCTTAATTTGATTTGGATGTTTATGTGATAATAGCTTTATTATCATGTATTCAAGAGGATCACATAGAATAAACAATTTATTAAAGCTTTTTGATGGATTGTTTAGCTTGGTTAAATTCTTGATCTTAAGTTAATCTATGTTTGGATGGTGCTTACTTTATCTAACCTTGGTTAATTAAACTTTAGATGCTTATCTAGTAGAGGATTCTTGGATCATGTTGAGGCGTCTTGATGTGATCTAAGGCCAAGAACATGGTTAGCGATTAAGTGAATTCCTTGTGATCAATGATAGATTAAACTCAAGATCTAAATTTCCTTGGATTGGTTGTTTCTTTAGATTTGTTTTCAACTTTAAGTCTTGTATTTTATCAATATTGTTAATCAACAACAAAACCCCCCATTTTAATTATCTTGATTTGATTAAATCTTTGTTCTTTTTGGATCCTTGAGAGACGATTCTGCCTTCATGCTCTATACCGCAAATTAGTCATGAACCTGGGTAATTTTTATTATTTGACGAGGTCTCGACAACCTCTTGTCAAATTTGGCGCCGTTTTGGGGATCCAAAGGCAACTTTTTGATCATTTCATCTAACTCTAACAATTGTGTTTGTTTTGTATTTTAAGCATTTTCAAGTGGAATTCGGCTGAAATTGGGTAAAGGTCCTGTCAAGATTTTGGTTCGGTAATGTATCTCTGATTGATCTGAATTTTGGTAGACTAATGAAAATCGTGATTTTGAGAAAGGCTCACTACTTGTAGTGAGGTCACCCTTATTTTTGCCAAATTCCATCGTTTAGAGCACTTTTTTTCAATTTTTTAATATTTTTTATTATTCTGTTAGATAGAATTTTTGTGTATATTTCACTCTGTGGTAGTCCCATAATTTTTAAAAATCTGTAGATATGTTTTTTGTAATTATTTTGTGTGTATATTTAGACTTGTTTTTGTGATTTTGTGTTTTTTTTGCGTTTGATCACTAATCTGATGGAGCATAGACTTGATGAGTTGGCTTATCTGGTGGGGCAGTTGGCAGTGGAACAACATCACTTACCTGTGCAAGAACCTGCAAGATTTTGTAGTATATGCTGTAGTTCTTATCATCCCACATATGCTTGCACCACACTACAATATGATGGTTCTGTATTTCATAACCATTCTGTTGATGCAACAGGTGTATTTCTTGGTGAACCACAATACCCACAGCTTGGATATGATTCTTATTCTACCACATATAACCATGATTGGGGAGATCATCCTTGGTTCGAACCTTATGTTGAACCAATCATTTATACTAAAGAAATTTATAAAGAAGAACAAAGAAGTCCCAATAAGCATGGAATCTGAGCCTACACTCAGAGGATTTGGTGAAACAATTTGCTTTCAACAACATCCAATTTCAGCAGAGAACAAGGCTATAGTACAAAACGTGAAGACCCAAGTTGGTCAACTTACATCTTCATTGAGTCACTTGAGCAAGCAACGATGCAGCACTCGATTCTCAGAGAACATGAGACCATTGACGTGCATAAACCAATTGATGATTTCAGGTGTGAATTTGTTGGTTTTAATTGATTTTGATGATTTTGTTTGTTGTGATGGTGATATATTGTGTAATGCATGCTACGAGATTGTCGCTTTTTGAGACATGACGAATCTTTTTCAACAGTATAACGCAAAGAATTCAATCTACAAAAGTAGTGCAGCCACCAAAATTAGAGTTCATTGTGGCTAAAAACTTCCTTACTGATGAGGAGGAGAGGATTTTACTTGAAGATGGAGTTAAGCCAATAAAGCAGCCCCCGAGGAGACTGAACCCTCTGATTCTGGATGTGGTGATCCATTACACCGCTATGGTGTGGCCGCCGGGATTTTGTTGCTTCTCGCTATCCATAGGGAGTTTTCTTCCACACTTTTATTTCATTTTTCTAGTTGTTGTTTTCTTTTTGTTTACTGTTTTACTATTGTTTTTAATATTGTTTCGCTTTTATTTGACTCGTTACAATTTACTCTTTCTCGTTGTTGTTGCTTTCATTGCCAGGTTATCTGCTTTATTTCTCGCTTCGCTTTGCTGCATCGCTACGTTTGTCTTTATTACTTTTTTTTTCCTGCTTCTCATTTATTTTTGTTTTGTCTGGTTGTGTTTATTTTCTGCTTTTCTATATAAATCTGTTGAAAAAAAAAAAGAAAGCCACATTTAAGGTCAATGGCCGTAAATTGAATCATTATCGGGGAGTGACCCATGGATCGTGCAAAATCTTCAATCACGCTGTTAAAGACATTAAAAGTAGCGCTTCGTGAGGCAACCCAAGTTTTCTAACTTTTCTATTTTTTCAAACTTTGACTTATTTGCATTCACAGAATCAAGACAGTAAAATCTGCCGAGCAAGAAAATCTATCGAGTTTGATTTTTCTATCTTAATTTTGTTTGTTTTTCATTGACAGATGATTTTTCACCTAAGTTAAATGGCTGATAACTGATTCGTGAAAATCTTTTCATTCCTTCGCTACCCACAACATCAAAATCAGATATAATTTTACTCAATTTTTTTCTCTCTCTTTCTTCTTTCTTTTGAAATGGATAATCGCCTTTTAATCTCCGCAAGCAATTCCCTCTCTCCTCAAAATGCTTTAACTAACATTTATTGTGCAAGGTTTGAGAGATTAAGGATGCTTATGCACAAAGGCATCCCCGCGGATATACGCCTGTTGATTGAAGCAAAGGTCCGACTGTAGGTGAATTTTCCACGCTTTGTTTCATATATGCTGTGGCTAGGCAAAAGTTCATATGCAAAGAAGAGAAGAGCAAAAAGGTTACTGTCCGCTATAAATGTGCAAGATGGACCCGTAACACAAAATGCAAATCAATTGGAATGACGCCTATAAACCGAGATGATAAAATTAACTTCATTAAAGATGGCATGAGTAAGGAGTCTTTAGATAACATTTTATTGACTCTGAGACGCATCCTAGTGGAGATGTGCAGAGTACTTCTCGATTTATGGCCAATATTCCAAGATGAACATGAGCGTTATAGTCTCAGAATCTGACTCAAAAAAGACTCCGCTTTGCCAATTTTTAAGAAAATTGGATGGGAAGCCGACCATCTGCCCATGTAGAGAGCATTCAAGCTTATCGACGTAAAACCGCAGGGAAAATGTGAGCCACAATCACACTGTAAGTATTTTTTTTTTTTTTTCCTTTTTTTTCTTCTTGTTTATTAAAAAAAATTCAAAAAAAAATTCAAAAAAAAAAAAAGAAAAAAAAATTAGCCGTATTTTTTTTGAAATATGTGTTGCGTATTTTCAAACTTCTTCTGACACATATAGATTAGCCTTTTATCTTTGTCATATAGCTATTATCATTTACGTGCTTATTTTTCAAACTTATCCGACACGCAGATCTACCCCTCCTTTATAGGTGTAATTATTACCTTGAGTTTTGATGCCTTTAAATAATGCACTTTGCCTCTTCGATCATTGATAAGGTGAGAGTACAAAAAAAAAAAACAAAGAGAAAAAAATGGAAGTCACTTCCGGGTCATTTGGATCAAGAGTGTTTGTGTCTTTGTGGATCTAATCCTGGGAAAGATAAAGAGTTTGTAAATATTGCACACCATCTTGGTCGAAAGCAATGAGAGAGAAACTGCCGTTAGTTTATGGAGGATAGTCTTGGGTTAATGGGTTGTGTAGCAACTGCCGCACATTTAGGAGGTGGCAAAGTCCTTGGTGTCATTCCTACCCTTTATCGACTTAAGCCCATTGAAAAACATTAGGGGATGAAGTAATGGTATTTTTACGCACCAACGCATGAACATTATGATAGCAAATGCTGATGCCTTTATTGCCCTACTCGGTGGTTTTGGAACTTTGGAAGAGCTCTTCCAAATTATATCCTCGGTCACAAGCAGAACTTTCACCAAAACCCATAGGTATATTAAATATTAATGGTTTTTATGATGCTTTGTTTTGTTTTCTTGATCATGTCGTAGAAAAGGGTTCATCTCACAAGCGACATGTCAAAGTCTTGTAATCGCCGCAACTCCCGAACAATTGCTCGATCAACTAAATGAATTTGTACCACAACGTGATCCAACTCATGGCTCCACTAATTGGGAACAAGGCAAGACAGCAAAGAAAAAGGCCAAAACTTGATTTGAATTTGTCTTTGTGAATTTTTGTTTTATGTTCGGTTTTTGTTGTTTTTTTTGTAATTTTTCTTATTTCAGTCCGATTTGTGCTTTTTCTGGTAAGACCTTCTACACTCTACCTATCTTTATTTTGACATTGGGGACAATGTCTTTAATTAGTTGGGGGGAGGGATAGTTGACATTACCATGTACATAGTTTTAAAAAAAAAAAAAAAAAACTAACAAGCTAATCTTTATTGTTACTAACTTATTAGATGTATGATGGCAGAGTAAGGAGTAGTTTTGCTCTTGAGACGCATCTTAACTTGCATTTCATAGTATGTTTTAAATTATTTTGTTCTTGCATATAAAATAAAAAAATAATAAAAATAATAAAAAAAAATTCATTTTGATCTTTTCAATTAATTTTGATACAAGCATGTGTTGAATCTGAGCTTAATTGATGATAAAAGTATGCAAAACAGTTTATAGTTGAATCATTTTCATGATATACATGTGTATATGATTGTGGATATTAGGAAGAAGGCATGATTGAATTGAGTGAATGTTTCATACCTTTGTGAGTTTTGGGCTTTTCCAAGTTTGATACTTACACTTGGTTTATTTTCTTTCATGAGTGATGTCAATTATGAATTTATTTTCTAGAACTTGCATTGAATCGATTTGAGATTACATTGATCTGTATGTTGCATGAAAATGACAGAGGCATTTTTTTCTTGACTTAGCTGCTTTGACCAAATAAACCTACCTTGCATTTATCCAAATATTAACTCCTCCTGAGCCTATTTTCCTATTCTTTGTTCTTAGCTCATTACAACCTTTGAGTGAAAAACCATGTTTTACCTTACCTAGGGAATGGGAGAGCATTGATTTTCTTATTGGAGGAGTTCTTTGCTTGCAATGATTTAAGTGTGGGGGAATTGGTGTGTCGATACGAATGCTTGGTACAAAAAAAAACAAAAACAAAAACAAAAAAAAAAAAACAAAAAGAAAGAAAAATAAAAGAATAGAAAAGGAAGGAATGTGTGAAGAGAATGAAAGCATTTTATTATGGTTTTGGGTAAAAATTTATTCTTTCTACTTGAGTTGCTCCTCAATGCTCTTTTATTCTCTTTCGCTTTAACCTCGCTATTATCCATATTGTTTCCTTCCTTCACCTTATAAGTTCTATTACAACCTTTTTGAAAGACCTCTTGATTTTTGCAATTTATTTGATCTAAGTAGTGGAGAATTGATGTATATGCAAGCCTATGGTAAAATACTTTCATAGTTTGACCGAGGTTGAGCGAAAACAGTTAACCTAAACACCTTGTGTGATTTGTGTGTCACTAGTGAGGAATTTTACTCAATTTGAACATGCCTATTTTTGATTAAAGCATGATTATGCTATACTTTATTCTCAAATGGTTTGATTTAACTATTCTTTGTTAAGCATACTTGACTTATTAATTATGGTTTATATTTGATACAATGCTTGTATATAAAAATTAGTTGAATTGATTAAATAAAATATTACATGTTTGTGTGGGTATCATCCTGGTAAACCCTCACGAGACTATAACTCGTCCACTAGGGACACCTAGGGGTTTAAAGGCTTGTGGCACATGCTAAGTGCCATCGTATTTTCCTACGGAAGTGGATTAGATTAGGTACAATCAGTTTTTATGTTTTTAGTTTAATAATATGATGTTTCTTGTTTTTCTTTAGTTTCGTTGTTATGTGTTTTGCCCAGGAGTACAAAAGCTTAAGTGTGGGGGAATTTGATCAATCAATTTGAGACACTTATGTTAGCTTTGTATTAGGCATTATTAGATGTTTATTGTGCCCAATATTAGTACTTTAGATGAGTTTAATGTTGTTGGGCTTCATTTTTTAATGCAAATATTGAATAATTTTGGATTTTGATGCATTTTGACCTTTCTTCCTTGGTTAGGTCATAACTTGGGACTCGGTGATCCAATTGAGGTGATCTTGGTGTCTTTGAAAGCTAAGACAATGCTCTACAAGTTTCATGAAGAACTCAAGAGCTGGATCGTGAATGCTAAGGGTCCAAAATATCCCTGCAATGCAGAGTAGGTTTGCTGTCACGGAACCATCTCGGGCAGATGCACATATTGGACTATATAGTGGGTTATAGGCCTCCTATTGGGCTAAAACTTGGTCACTTGAAAGATAAGACCCATATCTCCAACTTCACTGAAGACCATTTTGTCAATAGATGTCGCTTTAGGCATGCTTCAGAAGCTACAAGTTGGTCTGAATTTGGAAACACGTTCTTCCAACCTAACTTGAGGTAGGTGCAGTGTTTTTGGCATTTCTGGAGTTGTAAAAGTCCAAATGACATGATTCAAATTGGAGATTTTCAAGGAGACAACTGGCTACAACTTTGATGAAGATATCAAGCCAAAATGCACCGTCTAGGTGATGAATTTGAAGCCAGAAGTCGGATAAGAGTTGTTGACTAAAAGCCACCAACCATACACCAACCCACCTACCATGCACCAACCCACCAACCATGCATCAAGCTTCCATTTTGACAAATTTCAGATTCTTATAGCTTGTATTCAGATTATGTACATGTACAAATTGGCTTCTAGGATTAGTATAACAGAGCCAATCTCTTTGTATTTGGGGAGATTAAAAATTTGAAGTAAGTTAGAATTCAATTTTGTAGTAAGTTTGAGTATTTGTTAGTTTTCTTTCTCTTCTTCTCCTTCTCTTAGAATTTCATTTTTGTTCTTTATTTTTTGAGTTCTTCCTTCCCATCCATGGAAGGCTAGGCTCTCATAATCAATCCAAGGGATTAGCCATCTTGATGTTTAATTTGGAGATCTTGTTTTACTTGTTCATATTGCTTAATTGTTATTCAAGTTTCTCTTCTTCTTTTTAATTTTGATCTAGATTGAATTGCTTAATTTGATTTGGATGTTTATGTGATAATAGCTTTATTATCATGTATTCAAGAGGATCACATAGAATAAACAATTTATTAAAGCTTTTGATGGAATGTTTAGCTTGGTTAAATCTCTTGATCTTAAGTTAATCTATGTTTGGATGGTGCTTACTTTATCTAACCTTGGTTAATTAAATCCTAGATGCTTATCTAGTAGAGGATTCTTGGATCATGTTGAGGCGTCTTGATGTGATCTAAGGCCAAGAACATGGTTAGCGATTAAGTGAATTCCTTGTGATCAATGATAGATTAAACTCAAGATCGGTAAATTTCCTTGGATTGGTTGTTTCTTTAGATTTGTTTTCAACTTTAAGTCTTGTATTTTTATCAATATTGTTAATCAACAACAAAACCCCCCATTTTAATTATCTTGATTTGATTAAATCTTTGTTCTTTTTGGATCCTTGAGAGACGATTCGGTTCATGCTCTATACTGCAAATTAGTTTGCGAACCGGTAATTTTTATTATTTGACGAGGTCTCGACAACCTCTTGTCAGTTTTATTCAATATACTTTCCTCTTTTTTCTTTTTTCTTTATACTTTCCTCTCATTAATTGCTAGTTACTCATACAATGAGCTATGTACTTTTTTGGATAAGAAGTTCATATTCATATGTGTGTGATTCCTCACCTACTCCATTAGGTCTCACTCCGTTAGCACTCAACCAATTCATAATATCCACACAAATATAATCAGCCCTTCCTCGCCATGATACATCAAAGATCCTTAATCATGCAATTAGGTTAAATGCACAATATTAGTTGACAGAATATTATACTCAGCATTACATCAAAATCCTGATAATCTACTAAATCATGAATGAGTTATTTTTGTTCAAGAGAAATCTTGCAAGTAGCACAACACCTTCTATCATCTTCTCGAATGAGCCGCTTGGAACCGGATGTATAATCCCAAACAGCAGACTTAATATGTTAAAAAGAATGTGGTAATACTCATCTGTACTAATACTTCGAAATCTCACCTTAAATGTGACTTTTATGTTTTAATTTGTTTCTATACTCAATCTTTTATGTTTTAATTTGTTTCTATACTCAATTAGAGTAAACTGAAACTGACAAAATATATAGCAAGCACTTGAAACTTGGAAAATTTTGTTGCTAATGGAACCAATCGGAGTTTTTTATACTTGCGAAGGCAGGTAAAATATAATGAGTTTTTTAATAAACAAAAAATCTAATGATTTTCTCACGCTATAGAATGCGTTTAGACCAAGAATACGGGAATTTTTGTTCACACTACTTAATATAATGCATATTAAGTAATGTGTAAAAACAAATTATATAAAGTTTTAAATAAGTTTTATTAAAATTAAAAAAACTTTTAACTAAAAAAATATAAAAATTAAATGAATTAAAAAGAATGTCTATAAATTAAAGATGTAAGAATTAATATTACATGTGAATGACAAATGAGAATGGCACTGCAACAAGGTTATAACTTAGAAAACTTGATCATGCTTCCTACGTGCGTATATCCTCTTCAACTACACCTGAGTGAGTGCTGAGTGTTGTCAAAAAACTCTAATACTAATAATAATAATAATGAAAGGAAAAAAATAAAAGATCAAAATTCTATTTTGATTCTTCACTAATGAGCTCGTTAGTTTAAATACTTTACTAAAATTGTCCATGTGAAATATTAAAAGTAATGTAGCCACCTAAACAGCCACATATCTTCTTCGTGATTGAGATAGTCACGACTCCTTAAAAATTTAATAAAAGTATTTTAAAAAATTATATATTACTCCTTTAAATATGATTAAATATTATATATTCCTTTAAGATTTAAAATTTATATGTGAGTTCTTAATAAAATTATATACTTCTCATTTAAACACAATCAAAATATTATATTCCTTTAAGATTTAAAAATTATATGTGAGTACTTAATAAAATTATATACTTCTCATTTAAACACAATCAAAATATTATATGACTTCTCAAAATTTTATCATAAAATCCACTGCTGTATATATAAAGATTGGATATAAAACAAGTTCTCATCAAAGACAAAAAAAAAAAAGGTATTTTTTTTTTGTTAGTTTCACTTAATAAAAATCTCTATTTGAGTCATAAATTCGAAACAGTTAAATTATTAAACGATATATTAATCGATTGATGAATATATAGCGATTTTATCATATACTAAATTAACAACAAAGAAAAAAAGTGAGAAAGAATGAATCACTTTGGAGGGAATAACCATATCATATGGGACCCAAATCAATAGGATTATGAGCTTAGATCGATCAGTCATCGTTGACGGGTGGTAGGATAGACAAGTGGGTCCTCAAGGTGGGCCATAGGTGGTTGAGATACTGACACCTGGCCCGAAACTATATCCATGGTCCAAATCAGTGGACCGTTCTGACATACTCATTGTCTGCTCCCGTCTTAACGGCGGAACCGACACTCTGACGGAGGCTTAACGGCGAGAGAAATAGAGTTAGAGAAAGAGATAATAAAAGGCTGGCAGATATCTAACTTTTGTTGCTACGAGTTAGAGGGGTTTAATTATTTTAAATATTTTGTTCTGAAATTAATTTTTATAATGGTATGTTTGAAAAAAATATATTTAGAAAAAGTTATTGTTTTATGTGTCTTATTATATTTTGTGAGATTAGTTTGTTTCATGTTTCATTTTTATAGTTATATGTATAGAAAAAATACAATTAAAAGGTGTTTTTCTATTAATTTCTTACTTTTCAGGTGATAAAATATTTTAGTTTACACACCAAAAAAAAAAAGAGAATAAGGTTTATTAGAAAAATTTTGGTCACCTTAATTATTTTATTTTATATTTTGCCTTTGAAGTAATAGGTATAAAAAAATATAATTAAGAGAAATTATCACATTAGGCATTTTTATATAAATATATTTAAAAAAATTATATATTATTTTATCATATTTTAAAATTTATGTACTAAAATATATTTTTTTTCTCATGTTGGGAAGTCGGTTTAGCTCAAACTGACTTCCCAACGTGTTTTTTTTATTTAAAACCTATTAAGAAGTTAATTTAGGAGAAATTAACTTCTTAACGTTAAAATTCAAATTATTTTTAATAGGTTTTAAATTTATAAAAAAACATTTTGAAAAGTCGGTTTGAACTAAACAAACTTTCTAACATGAGAAAAAAAATATATTTTGATATATAATTTTTGAAGTGTGGTAAAATAATAAATAATTTTTTTTAAATATATTCAAATAAAAATACCATTACATTACGTACTTAATTGTATATTGTAAAATTAATCTCTCACTTTTTAAATTATAAGATATCTTAATTTACAATAATAATAAAAAATGTAGGAGAGTTGTTAGTCTACAAGTCTAGTTATCGCCAATATACCGTTGCCTCCTATTCACCCGAATTCTCGCTATATTTCTTTCTTTCTTATTTTTGTGGAAGCATATCGGAAAGAGTAAAAAGTGTAAAGCCACTGCCAACCCTCCTCATTTTCAAACACGATAAATTTTGTAAGTAGATTTGGTTTATTATAATTGCTTTATTTAATATTAAATATGTATAAAATTTTATGAGTTATGTTATAAATATATTTATTTTTAGTTAAATAAAATGTTTATAATAGATTATATTTATCTAAAAATTACTTCTCAAACACTTCTGCCTGTCCTTTTTTTTTCACTGTTTCTACTATTTATGTGTATTGATGTCAGATTTTATATGCATTTCAGTTAGGTTTCTTTTGTGCCCCTTCTTACATCAATAAAGATATCTATGATATTGATAATATTTTTTATTGTAACATTTAAATGTTAGAGATTTAATATTTGACTCGTCTACTTTCTTTTTCTTTTTCGAAGTTATAAAACCTTTTGTATAACCAAATATAAAAAACAAGGCATATTTGTATTATATTTTGTAAATAAACTTTTGAGTTTGATAAGAGGCAAAAGAAATTCCGTTGGATGTAAACATTAAATTAAACGTATCTATCTGACTTGGGTTGGTTACAGTTGATATAAGTAGCAATGTAGTTGAGTTCATTAAATAAAACATTAAAGTGAGGTAAAGAATTAGAGCTAAGTGATAACTAGCTGAGTTTGAGGACACCTTACATGAGTTTATTGATAAGAATAATTTTCTATCTTTTTAATGAATTAGTTTAATAAATTTTTTAATTTTTTTAAAAAGTAAGAATGAAATATTTTTTTTAATTTTAATATATTAAATAATTTTACTTCTTTTAATATATTAAATACTTTTAAAATTTTTAATATATTAAATACTTTTACTTTTTTTAATACTTTCTGTTTTAAATAATTAAGAAGACGTTAGAAGGATATAGTATTTCTTTATTGATAAATATTTTGTTTTTATCATAAAATTTGTTTATATTTATTTTTCTATAAAACTCTATTTTGTAAAAATTTTCAAAAATTATAATTTTTGACTTATTTGTCTAATTCTTATATATTATATATCAATTTCACATAATATTTCAAGATTTACTCAATATAAATGTCTTAGGTTATGAGAATTTTTCACAAAATATATATATATGAGTTTAATTTTGATCCACTGTCAATTTCTTTACACTGTCATCCAATCATGTATTTTCAACTCATTAAAAGAGTTTGACTATTATAACAATTACCTTAAAAATCTAATACTTTTAATGATATGTCAATACATGATTGGGTGACAGTGTAAAAAAAATTTACACTGATAGTGAATTAAAATTAAATCTTATATATATATATATAATGTGTGTGAGAGAGAGTTATGATGATTTTTATTTTAAAAATTAGTTTTTAATGAAATAAAGGTTAAATTCTTATATTTTTCCTTAATGTTTTTATTTCTCTTAAAATAAAAATATTTTAGTTGTTTACAATAATAAATAATATCATATGTACTGTGTATTTTTTTGTATTTATATTTATATTAAATATTTATATACTTACTTAATTTGATACGATTTGATTAATGACTTATCGGTTAAATTATTAATCCAAATAGATCACATATATGAGTTTGATAACTATGTTATTTGGAGTATTTTAATAACAGGATAATTTATTCAAATACAGTAATTCTTTCCTAAAACTGAGGTTGTTTAATAAATATCTTAATCCTTGTATAAATTACCTTAAATGACATAATTTTAGAGGAGTTTAAATTTGATCAATTTTAAATGTAAAGATTTTTATATTATAATCTAATGATGTGTTGATACATCATTGAAAAAGTTAGACTTTCTAGATAGTAATTATAAAATTCAAATTTTTTTAATAATTTAATAATACATTATTAGATAAATGTGTAATAAAATTTTACACTGATAATAAATTAATTATATATACTCGGAGAAAATTGTTTGACTTTAAAAGTAGAAAAATGCTATATTATCTTAATAGAGGCTTTTAGTTACTTAAAATATAAAAAAATAAATGAAAATATAAAACATTTAATATCTTATAAATTGAAAAAAGATTTAATACTTTAAATTTAAATAATAAAAAAATTATTAAACTATTTGATTAAGAAGATATATTAGAAAGTATCACCATCCCCTCACCTGCTACCTAATACTTCCCCTGAACATGTGACCTGAGATTAAAATGTTAAAAATAATTCATTAATGGGGATGTTTTTACATTTCATTAATTATTATAAGGGTTTAATTTCTATTTATTATTAGTGTAAAATTTTTTTATATTATCATTTAATCATGTGTTGTCAAATTATTAAAAGAGTTTGACTATTACAACAACTATTTAGAAAGTCTAATTCTTTTAATGATGTGTTAACATATGATTAGATGACAGTGTAAAATTTTACACTGACGATAAATAAAAATTAAATCTTTATTATAATTAAATAAAATAATCAATATGCATAATATTTATTTGCTAAACCATATATTAAATGCATTTAAGAAAATGTAAATTCAATGAGGTGTACGTGCACAAAATAATCAAATAGACCTCTATAATAAATACATTCGGCGGAAAATCCCGCGATACAATGTCGGCGCGGAATCAAACGACGGATGCAAATCACCTACCACGCTATATAGGTAATAAGTATGGGACATGGGACATGCCATTTGCAAAAAGCTCAGAATAAAAAAAATAAAAAATGCCACGTGTTAAACTTCGATGAACGACACGTGCGGGACAAATGAAGTATCGTGGGCCCTGGATTATGATTGTGCAGCTGGCTAGCATTTAGTGGCTGGCCCAAGCAAGCCAACCAAGCACCCAATCAGCTTAACCACGGTTCGGTTAGTGCTCTTGCTTCCTTTCTTGTGTGCGAGCCGAGAAAGCGCGCATCAAATGAATGACATTTGTGTTTTTGCGTTTTATTCTCTCTCTCTCTCACGGACAGCACCTATAATATTTGTACTAGCGCTCGGTTAATCGCCGGCAGTTTCCGGCGACGTAGTCCGGTGATCGTTCCAGATCAATCGCCGGCGATTCCACCCGCTTCTTGGAGTTGGACCCATTTGAATTTGCTCTTTCAGGTGTTGTTCACCCAAATTGGAACATTTTATTGATTTTTTGTTTTTGTGCTGTTCCGATTTGGATAAGCGGTGTGCTGAAGAAGTGGCCAGGGAGGGGTGTTCCTGGAGAGAGAAAGTAAGTGAGTGAGTGGTAATGCGCCTGAGAATTGAAGTTCGGGTGTGAGCTTCTTGAACTTGAAATCTTGTGTGTTTTTCTGTTCGCATTGCCGGATAATTGTTTCCTCAGTTGTATAGGTTTCATCTGGTACCGTTTTTGGCAAGGTCGGATCTTGGAGATTCCGGCTGCGACAAGGTGGAAAAGGGTAGAAAAATATAGAAAGGGGTTTCTTTGATTGAATCGGCATTTAGGGTTTCCTATTTCTTCTCACTTTTGATTTATTTTTTTCCTTTTGGAGGGAGAGGGGGTCCTGCATTGGTCAAATTAAGAGAAAAAGGCGGAATTTGAGGTGGTGGGTGAGTTTTGGTTGCATGGGGGGTTGATGGGTAGGAAGGCATTGGGGTGAGATGTGCAGGCCAGAGAGGAGTGAGAATAAGTGCCAAGATTTTGGAGAGAAGAGAGAGAAGCATAGAGGAGAGGGTTGGATGGGTTTGAAGACGTTAGGGGGTGAGAGTAAGGTTGAGAAGCTTAGAAGTTCCATGGCTGCGTCCTCAAGGTCTAGAATGAAGCTGTGGATGATACGTGCTACTACCTCGGTTTTGCTGTGGACTTGCATCGTCCAGTTAACCGCTTTAGGTGATATGTGGGGGCCTAGAGTTTTGAAAGGCTGGCCTTCTTGTTTTACTCATGACTCCGCGCTTATCGAGTTGCCATCTGCACGTCCCAGAGTTCTCCCCCCCAAGAGTCAGTTTTTTCTCTCTCTCTCTCTCCATATATATATATATATATATAAGCATTTGGGTTGCTTCTGTTTTGTGAATTCTTCTTTTGGATTACTGTAATTAATTTATGACCTTGTTGCTTTTAGTTTTTATGATGCAGTTGGGATGAACATATTGTGAAAAACAGTTTAATTCTTAGCTTCCTTTGATGATGCTATTATGTCAATCGGCCTATGCTGGTTTCAAAGTATTTGATGCATTTCTCATTTTATTGATACTTTTTGCTCTGTGTCTTACTTGATAACTTAATTGAAATATACTCCCCACTGGTTTCTGTGAGAGATGTTTTTTCTGCAGGCAAAATTTCTGAAACGGGTTTTAATTGGTTACTTTTCTGTTATATCAATCATCAATTATTTGATTTCTTTCAAGCTCATGTTACTTTTTGTTGTTACCTTGTCTAAGATCTTTTACCAAAAAAAAAATAATATTCACCAGGAGTTTATAAAAACAATGGATATCTGATGGTCTCGTGCAATGGAGGACTGAACCAAATGAGAGCAGCGGTAAGTGGTTGACACATGTGCTTAGCGTATGCTTTTGTTCTTGTTGGTGCAACTAAGCTATGCTGTATTCATTCCATTTGCTTTTCTGATTCTCTAATATAACTGAACAGATATGTGACATGGTAGTCATTGCAAGATATTTAAATGTCACGCTTATAGTCCCTGAACTGGATAAAACATCCTTTTGGGCTGACCCCAGGTGAGTCTTTTATTCCATCTTGGTATATGTTTTAGCAACAACCTTATGATCAATGATGTGATGTGAGGGTGGAAGGCTTTCTGCCCCTTATTTTTGAACGAGGATCTCATCTCAATGACTGTTTATTGCTTTTATGTCATAGTGAGTTCCAAGACATATTTGATGTGGATCATTTTATTACATCCTTAAGAGATGAGGTGCGGATATTGAAAGAATTGCCTCCTAGACTCAAGCTGAAAGTGGAACATGGGTTACTTTACAGTATGCCGCCTATTAGTTGGTCTGACATATCTTACTATAAGAACCAGGTCAGTTTATATTATCCTTGAGCCAATAAGTTAAAGAGTTTAAACATGCTTTATCCTAACCACTATCAGCTTAGCTTGTGATTGTAACTTTTGTGCCATGCCACCCGATTATGTTGTTTCCAGTTTCTCCTTTCCTAATTTAAAGCAAATGACATATTGATTCTTGTAGATTCTACCCTTGATACAAAAGTACAAAGTTGTCCATTTAAATCGAACCGATGCTCGGCTGGCCAATAACGGCCAACCTCTAGAGATTCAGAAGCTGCGATGCCGAGTTAATTTTAATGCTCTGAGATTTACTTCTCAGATAGAGGAGTTGGGAAGAAAGGTGATCAAGCTTCTAAGGCAAAATGGTCCATTTCTAGTACTTCATCTGAGGTATGAGATGGATATGTTGGCATTTTCTGGCTGTACTCAAGGTTGCAACAGTGATGAGGTGGAAGAGTTGACAAGGATGAGGTGAGAAACCTGCATAGTTCAGCTGTTCCATAATTTTCAATTTTTTAAAATCGCAGCGGAGGTTGAAAAGAGATTTGATATAAATCTTTCTCAGATTTCAATTTCCTGTGCATTGGCAGATATGCTTATCCTTGGTGGAAAGAAAAAATAATTAATTCTGATTTGAAAAGAAAAGATGGTTTATGTCCTTTGACACCTGAGGAGACTGCCCTTACGCTTAGGGCTCTTGACATTGATCGGAACATTCAAATCTACATTGCAGCTGGGGAAATATATGGTGGGGAAAGGAGAATGGCAAGTCTTGCAAAGGAGTACCCAAAATTGGTATCTACTTTAAAGCTCAAGGCAACCTGGTCATTGTGATGCTTGTTATTGTTTCATTTCCTTTCTGACCGTATGCCTTTGTGCTTTGTTGAAATAGGTCAGGAAGGAAACACTGTTGGAACCATCTGACCTTCGGTTCTTCCAAAATCATTCATCTCAGATGGCAGCATTGGATTATCTGGTGTCATTAGAGAGTGATATCTTTGTCCCCACATATGATGGAAATATGGCCAAGGTAGTCGAGGGCCACCGCAGGTACAGTTCTGCTAATAAAATATTTTAATTGTGTTGTGTACTTGAATTACTTTCCCTCACTCCTCATGTTCAGATGCACAAATTTTAAACACGTTTCTACCAAAAATTATAGTAAACTGGTTTTATTATATTTCTTTGGGAGAAGTTTTTTGTGTGTGTGCAGTTCAAATCTAGAAACACTTTTCTTCATACTGAAACAATTTTTGTATCCACATCTTCTGAGAGATCAACTGGCTGTTATTGTTGATGAAAGATGATACAGATGGCAGTTTCTGGCTTAGTTTAAAGTTTAAGTATAGTTTTTTTTTTGTGCTCTGTAATTCTTATTGTTGTGACTTGAGAGTACTTCAGTGCCATGTGAGATGACTTGTACCCTCCAATGCTTTTACAGATATCTTGGGTTCAAGAAGACGATTTTATTGAGCAGAAGGCTCTTAGTTGATTTGATAGATCAGTACAACAATGGAGAATTGAACTGGGATGAATTCTCTTCTGCCGTGAGGGAAGCTCATGCTGATCGCATGGGTAGGCCAACCAAAAGGTTGGTAATCCTTGACAGGCCCAAAGAAGAGGATTATTTCTATGCCAATCCAGAGGAGTGTTTAGAACCATCAGATGATCCGTTGAGTAGTACGTGAGTAATTTGTTTGGAAAATAGTGGAATTTACTCGTGCCCACTCCTGGTGCACTTGGTTTTCTACCACAAATACTGAGATAGTTCTCTACACAGTCTTAGCAAAGATGACAGCTTTTTGTATCAAAGAGGCAGTCATGGTGACCCATAAAGAAAGCGGGGTGGGGATGGGATAGCCTTCATGAAAGCTCTAGTGAAGCAAAGCAGCCGGATGATACTTTATATTTTATATATGCAAATAATCCATCACATTCATGTATAGAAGCTACCCTGCCATTACAGGGTGAGAGCAGTTCAAACTGCATTGTACACGGAGGAATTCATATACAAATTTGGATTACTGGAACTGCAGTTCGTGGAAGTTTAATTCCTTGGTACTTGCCTCTTTTTCTTTTTAGATATAGATATATAAATTTTGTTTTTCTTTTTTCTCTTTTACCGCCTTTCTTTTAATCCACCGCCATCATTGTGATTTTCTGGATTATACACTATTAAAATTTGTTTGTTCGTGTAGATTATTGCCTCTTAATTTCATATTTTTTTAATCTATTCAGGGAATGCTGGGTCGGATGATCTTTTTGTATTCACTCTAATTTATATTTATATGGACAGTGAGTGCCATTTCCAATTTTATTTGCTAAATGCTATCTTATCTATCAACCCTCAGGTAGTTCAAAACCAAATAATACACTTCAGAACAGGGAACTCTTGTCCTCTTGTGACACTAGCATGTGGTGTGGTTCTGAGATTATAGTTAGGTAAGCTTGAGTTGGAGTGGGCTTTTGTTGAATTCTTAGGTTTATTCATGTGTAAGGACATTTCTTAAAGATATGCATGTAAGGGAACTCTAGATATATGCACTTATAATATGAATTAAAATGTTACATGAATAATGTTGAATGAATGAAGTGAAATATAAAAACTTTTCTATTCCAATAAAGACAGATGACAAACACATCCAATCAAAGCTAGTCAAAAGTGGTCCACTGGGATTTTTGGTTTATTCCATTTTACCGTCATTAATGATAACATTATTTGAGTTGTGGTCGTTGGAGGAATATGCTTTGTTACAGTCCCTTTTGGCGTCTTGCCAGCGTCAAGATGGTGGTTGTATTGTAACTTATGAGATGAGATTCTGGTGTTTCGGGATTGTATTATATTATGTGGCACATAATGCATCCTGATCTGTTTCGAACAAATATTATTGGTTGATGGTGAAATCGCCCTTAGTGCTCCACTCAAAAAGTGAGGTAAACTTCTAGCAAATTATAGATGATGTAACAGGGTGACCCTGATAAGAAGCCATAATGCGGTAAATGTCTCTTAACAAAATTTACATGAGGTGTTTTAGGCACTCCAAATTTTTGGCAAGAATGCGCCTTGGCCTATGAAATTAAAGATTAACTTGATAGTAGAAAATTGAAGGTTCGACTCCTTTACCTGTTTATGTTCTCTCGTTGCTAAACATGTTAGCTTTTCAAATAGACATGATATCTATTACTCGTGTCGAATATATTTTATTATTTAGTAGAAATGGTTAATATAAAAAAGAAGTGACTATTTATTTATTTATTTTAATATAGTTATTATGAAATTATTTTATTAATCATATATTAATTAAATTATTATTCATTTAAATAATTTCAATTAAACTAATATTTATTTAATTATATTTAAATTTTAATTGAAATAATCAATAAAACTAATAACACATTGTATATTAGAGAGGGTTTTGCTGCAGCACTGCTTACTTATTCTTTAAATTTCAGGTGGGCTCCACTTGTTTTGAATAACTAAATTTATATGAGTTTAATTTTGATTCACGGTTGTGTAAATTTTTTTGACATTTTCATTTAATTATGTACTGACACATTATTAAAAGTATCAGACTTTTCAGGTAATTGTTATAATAGTCAAACTCTTTTAATGAGTTGGCAATACATGATTGAATGACAGTGTAAATTTTTTTTATACTAGATTAAAATTAAATTAAATTTATATTACTTTATCGTTTAAAATGTATTCATAAGTTGTTTTATCATGAGCGTTTTGTAGCACGTCCTATTAGAGATGAAAACGTTGCTGTCTTGATGATAAAGATGATGATGGTGACCGAATGAGGGCCCCATAAAATAAATATAGTAACTAGGTTGATATTACTAGTGGAGCGCAAATGCAGTAAACAACAGAACTTCATTTATTAGATCGTTTACAGGATTCAGTTACTATTTATTCCATAGAAAGCCACAAGAATGAGAAAAAATATTGACTCGGGATTGGGGTTTTGATTAGATATATACATTGAGGAACGTGCTGCGATCCTTGTTATTGTTAAGGATCCTTATTGGGCATGAAAGTTGATTGAAACCAAACAAATACAGACATGATCTCAAAGCAGATTGGAAATACTGCATTATGGTTGCTAATTTAAAGCAATCAACTAAGCATCCAAGTTATGTATGCGCCCAAATTACGGAGTCTTTCTTTCAGAACAGAAAATAAGCCGTTCGAAAAGTTGTGCCTGAATAGCAGCCATTATTCATTGTGTGAGGAACTGAGGATCTGTTATGCTAAAACGCACATTTGTCCAAAACTTAGTTTTACTTCTTTTATTTTTATTTTACCACATATTCTTTTAAAGTAATACTATTTTATATAATTGTATTTACATATTTCTCTATAAATTATTAAATAACATTTCGAGTCGTACTATATATTTTTTCAAATAATTCAAATTATGCATATCAATTATTTTTAACACAACAAATTAACAATTGAAAGCCACCGATTCAAGTGCGTTGTACATGCTTCATCTTTTTCAGCGGCAGTAGTAGTAGTAGGGAATCACCAGATCAAGGAATCTCCTAAAATTTCAAGTCAACAGCAAAAATGGCAGATAGACAATATCAAACCAGCATTTTCTGAAACTATGAATCCAGTCGGCGACTGCCAAATTAGAATTTATATTCAATAAAAAAAATAAAAAGTTAACAAAACGTTGGAAGTATCTTCTTTGAGTTTAAGTTGAAGGATTTTTTTTTGGTCAAATCAAACAGTGTTTGGACAGAGAGCAACTGGAGCCAAATTCTTGCAGAATATTCTACACTAGAGTTGGAGAAATCTAGAAGATCATTGGGAAATTGAAAATGAAGGAGATCCCAAGAAAATTCCCAAGAAAATTCTCACGAATTTTTCCAGTTGTTTTATTTAAATATAGCATTGAATGATCCAAGAACCCCCACCTAGGAGAAAGGGTCCACTAGTCACTGGTCACTGATGCTATGGTAGGAGTAACATAGGGAGTTCATAAGCAGCCCATATTAAATCACCTTGAAGACATTGTGATATTAACTCAGTAAACAATGGGTGTTGCTTTTGCACCACGTCAGGATCGGCCACAACGTTTCAGTTCACAAGTGTCATTATCGAGCAAAGATTAAATTCATTAACTGCAACAGTGAGTTTCTGTATCTAATGCTTGAGCTTAAAGCCATTGATTGTTGCTCAGATCCAAGTCCTAATCTGCAATGCAAGGCAAATGACAATCTTTGTTACCAACGAGGTCGCTAAGACCGGTAAGACCTATATACTGACGGTGATGGTTGGTGCTATGTACTACTTCTTCCCTTTCTTAAATTTCACATTACTAGAAGTAGAAACTACTTGAAGTTGTTTAGTTTTTAGTGAAGATTTAGTGACCTTTTAACTCTTGGATTTGGACTACCAACAAGTAAAGCCTCCGAGCGAATGTGATATGGGTTCAGTTTTTTTTTTTTTTTGGTTGATTAATAAAGAAAAACAGTATATCATGTGACTTTTTTTATTGTAAAATTTTTGCAATAAAAAGTTTAAACACTAAAATAATAGTTGCAGTTGATTAGTGATTGAAATTTTTTAATTAGAAACTATCTCCTGACATTATAAAGTTTAGGTTAAAGCCTCTTATTAGTAAGGATGGCAATTTCAACCCACCACTCAATTTGTTTAAAACCTACCCCGTAACAAAGGCGAAGCAAGACAGGTTTAAACTGAGCTGCGGGGCGGGACAGGTTTGGGTTTAAGGTCTACCCGCCCCTACCCTACCCACACCTCAATTATTTACTAAAGAGTATGTTTCATACTTGATGTCACTTGATATTTTTATGCAATGAGTAATTTTTTTAATAATTTATATTATATTATGTATTATATAGTATATGTGAGTAGGATGCAGGGTAGGATTCGAGTTCTATTATTTTTTTGCGAGTAAGGTGCGAGTTTTCATTTACAAAACTCACGGGACAAGTAGGGACGAGTTGAAAAATCTTTTAAAAGGTGTGGGGCGGATTAGGGGATGGCAAATACCTGCCCCTATCTGCCTCATTGTCAAACCTATTTATTAGCACATAAATTAAGAAATTTCTTGCTCAATTGTGAGTTAATTTTTATTATCTCGGTCGTGGCTCTAATTTTTAATCAAAACTGAACTAGGGTTACCTTCATGAGATGGGAAAACAGTAAAAAAAAATTGTTCAAATTAGCCACAGAGCTTAAGTGCTTAACCAAATCTTTCTTCTCAATGATGGACCATAGTAAACATATTTGTAACAGCTGCATGAGTGAGGATGACCTAGCTACACTACCCTTCTAGTAAGGGTGAAAATAGGTCAAACTGTCCAATAGGAGCCTATAACTTAGTTTATTTTCGGCCTACTTTAGCCTAGTTTATTTATCAAACAAGTTAGGCTTATACTTTTTTAAAAGCCTATTTAGCTAAATAGGCCTAGGCCTAAGCCTTAAAAAAAGCCTATTATATTTAATAGGTCAACCTATTTATTTATTATAATAACATATAATTAAAATTTTATAATACTTATATGATTTAATAGTTATATATTAATATAGTTTATTTATTTTATACACAATATAATAATTTTGTTAAATGTTAGGTATATTTGAAACCTATAAAATTTAAACATGTTGATCTATTCGAAAGTCTTTATGCAATATAGGCTTTTAAATAGGTTTTCAGGCCAAGTCAAGCTTCTAAGTTTTCATAAAAAGGTCAGGTCAGGCTAAAACAAAAGCATATGATAAATAACAAATCAGGCTAAGACTAATATTTTTTAAAACAAGCCAAACCTATTTACGGTAAAACGTAGCCTATTTCCGCCCTACCTTCTAGCCAAGGATAAAAATTCAAACCATATCAAATGACCTCTATATTCAGTCACCGTTTAATTTGGCAATAATGTCAAGGATAGAATTCATTTTCATAATTTTTGTAAACACTATATGAAATTGTAAAACACTATTTTCACTTTGTATATACCACTACCACCACGACGACCATCACGACGTCACTGCTGGCTGCTGCCACCACGTTTGATTTAAGCTGAAGAATAATAGTATTTATTGTTCAAATAAATATTTATTTATACTATAAAATTATTCATATAATTGTACATAGCATATAAAATTTGATAAGTTTCTTATCCTATCTTATCATAAATATATTCTAAAAGTAAAAAGAACAATAGGTTTCTTTATACTCTTTCATAAACAGAACACACTTGACCACCGAAACCAATGTTAAAAAATGTGCAGCAAATAAAGGACCAAGAGTTTACAAACTTTACATGAATGGAAGCCTTGATTAAAAAACAGCTTCTCAATTAGTATGGAAGCCTCTATATAATTATATAATTTAGAAACTAACATAATTCATATTATTTAGTTGGGAGAACCTATGTATCCCAACAAAGTAAGAAGACACTAACCCTTGCTAGATAATAAGCCAGCAGAAGACATAAATACCCCTTCCAAAAATTAATTTAAAAAAGTTACCCAAAAAATTAATAAAAAATATAATAAGGAAAGAATTAATATAACAGTTGAATTAGCTTCTGCACGTCCTCTTTAGCTTCTTTACTGCTTGGTCAGACTTCTCAGAGCTAGCAACTCTAGAGCGTATCATCATTTGATTGCTAGAAGGAACTTCATCATCCTAGGGCAAAATGATTGACAAATTAGATAATACTCCACAGTTCTACTATATGGAACTTTACTGTAATGCTAGAATCAAGCTATGTTCCTAAGAAAGACATGGCAAACTGGAAATTGAAGTGTCAATATACCTTAGCACCACACATTGACATTGGTAAAGTTGGTCTGCTGTTTGCTTGCTTTCCAAGTTCAATTTGCACTGAGATGCTAGCCTGTGACAAATCCACTCCCGAACTCTGCAGTGCATGTGTAAGTGTATCCAACAACCTGTCCAAGTACAATAGATTTTCTTTAATAAATTAAAATCAAAATGCTCCCAGAAATCAATGTTGAAACCCTAATTACAACAGTCATCATTTGCAAGCATTTAGAGAGAAGAAGGTTGGCCAGATCTCTAAGATAACAAAAAAGAAGTATTAAACAGAAGAAATATAGAATTTCACACAATAAAAAAGTTTAAAGATTGGCATGGTCAATCCAAATATTGTGCAAAAATTTGGACTCATATTATAGAATTATTTGTGGAACAGGGCAGCACCACCAACCATCTTAACAGAAGACAATAGGTGAAATACATACTAATAAATTACAGTTCTTAAGCTGAAAATTGGAATTAAGGACTTCTTCCCCCAGTTATACAGCTTGAAGACTAGCAAATCTAATTAGAGAAAGGAAGTGAGTTAATTCCAAATTTAGATTGCGAAACACAATGCAAAGACTATGCTGCTAATCATTTCTTAACCCTCATGGTCAAGGAAAGTAACCTTGCGAGCAATTTAGGTGATTAAAAACATGTCTCCATTATCACATGCCACATCTCCATTCTGTATCCATGCATGCTCACTAGGGGATGAAACCAATTTTTTTGTCGAACACAATTTAAAAATATTTTAAAAGAAATAAAACTGTTTTCTCATTAATCATTATACACCCAAATCAAATAAAAATATATAAATTCTCACCCTTTTGAGTACACACTTGATATGCCGATGGCACCACCTTCAATATTGAGCTCTTTCTCTTTCATCTTATCACTAGTTGCAGTCACAGACTGACACTCCGCTGAAGGTTGACATACAGCGTTCTCTGCATCAGATGCCAATCTATGTGTGAGCTGAGACGCTACGCCACCTGGACCACTGCTTTGGGTATGAGTGAAGAAATTTGGCTGTGAAGATATAGGAATTGGAAAAGCCTTGTTCGTTATTCCAGGACGTTGATCCATTGTCTTGAATGTAGTTGCCGTGCTCAAGCCAGATTCTACGTTCCGAGTACTCCCAGGAATTGTTGGGGAGATGGTGATATTTTTCTCGTCAATCTTTGAAGCAAACAGCAATGTTGGAGATGGACCTAATCCACTATTTGTGCCACGAGGTTCAAAATTTTCTGCTGGCCTGTCATTATTTCTCTGCTTTGAATAAAAGATTCGAAGTCAGTTTTTGGGTAAGGAGGTCACAATCATTATGGACTTCTGAATTCAAATACATTTACACCAGGCTATATGATACTAATGAATGTATCCACTTGAAAAACAGACAAGCATCAAATTTGCCTTGCTGGGTCTATTCCAACAAGGAAATCAGAATCAATTGGTAGGAAATGGTAAATCTCTAAAGGAAGCTCTCTTTTTTCTTCCTTTAAATCCTGCTCAGCTTATAATAGTCATGTATGGTATTTACCCATGGCATCAATTTTTCTGGCTCATGATTCCACCCTTGGAATGACCCTTCATACTTATGCACCTTCTCTTGTAAAAAATGAATATACTCAATGACCTACAAATAAATCAGATCAAACTTTAATGAGCAATAAAACATACAAATAAAATAAGATTTACATAATATCATATGAATGTACCTCTAACAAAAAAGATGCTTTATCCCTCTTTTGGTCACTGCGTGGAATAAGCTCTCGTAGCATCTGGAATCTGCATTATGTAGTTCAAATGTTCAATCAGATGATTATGAGAACAACTTAGACCCACCACTTGCACTTAATCCTAATTGTAAGAAAATTTTCTTGTAAATTAATTTTTATATATTTAGTTTAAGTCAGTTTATATAGTTTTTTTTTTTAAAAAAAGGAAAGTGTCATGCCTTAAATAAAATTGGATTTTCTTTTTACGCCTGCATTGCAAGTGCCTCTTCTAGCATCTAGAAAAACGATTATCAGCATAGTAGGTAGTACTTGCCTGTCATTGATTTTGCTCCTTCTCCGCTGCTCTGTTGCAGAATGTTTTGATCTTGGTGTGTTTGGCTTTTGATCAGTGCTCATCCCAAACACTTTCACCCTCAGTTCTATAAATAAACACCCATGTTAACCTCCTTGTCAGAAAATTTCAAACAAGTGACCTCGAGAGCAAAGAATCACCCATGTTAACACCCTTCTCAGTTTTCTGCCCCACCCAAACCAAAGTAGATAGATAAATATAGAACAAAAAACTGGTTATGGCATTCGAAATTTCCCCCTTACTCCCTTATGATCGTGAACAATTATATAAAATTAAAATACAATAATAAGGGCAAGGACAAGAAGGATAATTGTCAAAGAACAATGATGGAAAAGACAAAAAATATAATTATTACACAGTTTCACCGGAATGCATCGCAAATTTTAACTAGTTATGGTTTGGAACTCTCGTGCAAACTTTCTGAAATTAGTCTGGTCCTTCAAAAAAATTAGCCAAACGGCCTTTTCATGGTACAAAAGAAGAAGAAGAAGAAACACATTTTGTCATTTTGTGGACGTCTAAGCCAATTGTACTCAAGTGACATAAAAAATTTAAAACTTGATCACCAGGTTTCAACTTTTGTTTTGTTTACAGTGACAGCTCGGAAATTTCAAAACTACTTGCAGCCCATTCATTATTGGTGATAACTAACAAAACACTACTTTAATTAGATGAGCAAAAAGGAAAAATCGAACATGAACATTAACTGAACCAGCTCAAAATATTCAAAAATTCCCATAATAGAAGCAAGGGCATGCTGCAGTGTAGCCTTTCTCAACAAAGAAATATTTAAGAAGCTTAAGTTGAAGAGTTACCTCTTTGGTTATTCGAGGATTCTTTCTTAAGAAAGAATGTTTCTTCATTCTCTAGCTCTTCATCCTGGGCACAATCCTTGGCGGACTTCATCATTTCTATAAAACTGTCGTTCTTCTGCCCAGTTGTCCTGTTGAATCAATTCCCAGAAATCCAGCATAAACACGTAAATAACGCACCTTAAGCAACGATTTCCCCGATAAATAAAAAAATTACAAAAGAAAAAAGGAGCATAAACATGGAACTAAGAGGCAGATAGACAGTATGACTAACTGAGAGGAAGTGCGAGAGTTGAAGCTGTTGTGACGATTGTTAGAAAATGACTGTGACGTTCGCTCCGTCAACTTCCACTGCCCTAGCCTTGCCGCAGACTCTGCCAGGGAAGAAAGCGCGGCCAAACGTTATTACCGTTGCAGATACTATACAATTGATATTATTATTACTACTTTATGTTGCTCAATACTGACAAACAGGGAACTTGGCTAACTGGTCCAGCACACTGTCAAGGCCCATCTTAGAAATGGTTTCATCGTCAAGGTAACAATAATAGCCGTTTCAATCTACTACTAATAAAATACAAGCAAGTGCAGTTTCTCATCCAAATGCTTTTTCGTCACCATAACATAAAGAATTTGGGAGTATTCAGACGAAATATATTGTTAATAGATGAGTACTTTCTCTATCTTAGTTGTTTTATGAAGAGAAAAAGTTTCTCTGCCAATATATAATAACTTTGAAACTAGGATGATTTTCCCCCGTTGTATACACAAAAGGTAGGTATTTCACGTTATGAACAACTCAAACTGATAATATATTCAATTCATTCGAGATAATCAGATAATTACTTCTGTATGTAATTCTATAACTATGGAATCATTTTCTAGCATAGTGGCGTGTAACAAAATATTATTACTTTTACTATACAAATAAATAATCCATATTTTAATGCTTGTGTTGACGTAAATATATTTCAGGTTTAGGTTCAGGTTCATGCACATGTAGAGAGAAATTTTATGGTTTACCTCCTAGAATGGGTTTCTCTCCCACATTATTCTCCTTCCCTGTCTTTCCCTTCTTAACGGCAGACTCTTCCCACAAAGTGAAACCACTTGAAGTATAAGAACTGCAGTTGGAGTTGTCATCATTTCTATCCGTACTAGTTGCTTGAGGCACAGTGAAAAGGGATGGCTCTGGCTTTGGAACCCTTTGATTATTATTAAAATAGGAAATGTGGCTAATACTGTAAGTCCCAATTCCTCCAGGTAAGAGGTGCTCAACAGAAGGTGGTGGTGCTGGCTTTTGAACCACGGATGATATTTCATCTTTGGCTTCTTCCTTGGCTCTGGCTTTCGTTTCGGCCCGTTCTAGTGGCTGCAAGAAATCATGGGTCTTGAGGTAACTTCCTGTCACACATGAAGAAGGCAAAAAGATGTTCAGACCAATGGAAGAAAAAGCTAACTCATTCATGCCACCAATACATACATATATATATAAACACGCACACAACGTGAATGCCAGAGATAAGCTTGGAGAGGATTCTGAGAACAGCTGTTACATCGTTTTCATTTCTAGCTAGATATGGTGAAGGAAGCAAGACCATGGCTCTCCTGTTATGGTTATTTAGACAAGCAGTAGAGCAGGAACCAACTACCAATAGCTTAAAACAGTGACTAATATATTCGCGTCGAGTTTATCAAAAATATTAGCAGGACAGAGAATATGAAATAATAATATTATTGCACCATTTTTTATTGCACTACTTTTAGTTCAGGTACAAAATAATGTGTTGATAATTTTGAAATGTATTAATAACTTTAACTTTGAATAGTTATAAAAATTTATCAACACAAAATAAGAAATTACTATTAATATAAGTTTAAGTTAATATCTATCTTAAAAAAATTAAAATATCATTATACTTGAATATTAGCCAAAAACATACTATAAAATCCTCACATCTAAAAAAATTAACAGAAAAAAATCTGCATTATATTGTTTTCACTGTTTCGAAATGCAAATTATAAGTAGGTACTAGTACGTAATTCCATGTGAAGATTTTACACCTGTTGTGAACCAAAGTATACTTTTTCTATTGTTCATTATTTTTTTTATCCGCACTGTAACCTTAGTTTTTTTATAAACCAAAAAGCCGGGGGGGGGGGGGTGGAGCATAACGGGACAGAAATGGGAGAAAGCAGAACCTGACGTCCCAAAGACATTGCGGCCTACCGGGCTATTCCAAAACCAAAACTATCCATTTCAGCCAAAAAGAAACCTTTCGCTTTGAGAAAAAAGAGAGGGTGAAAGAAATATACAGCGCCCAAAGAAAGAACATAAAATGGATCCAAATCTTTCATTTTCGTTTTGATTCCCTTGTGGGGGTTAAACGCTTGTGAGCTGCGAGTGAGTGTAATTTCACGAATGAAAAGAAAAGGCAAAGCACACAGGAAGGCCTGAACGCCATTTCCTCCCTCCCCCCTGCATAGGGCCTGATGTGAAACGTCAAGTCCCCTGCAAGTCCAATTCCAAATTGGGTCCCTTAACATCCCCATGCCCCACCCCTTATCGAACGGTGCTAAGGACATCGTGATTGACACTTTTCTATTCGACGTGAAAGCCTCAGGAAAAGAAATATATGAATTTAAACACCATAGAAAATTTTGTCAAATAATAAATACGTAGCCCACTAGATTCATGGCCCAGATCCATGATTCAATTGCAGTCACGTGCACGAACAAGAACAACCGTGATGTGTAACTACTTTCAGAATTGAATTATTTGAAAAATAGACCGTGATGTAAAATTATACAATATTTACACCATGATCCCACGTCAAAGAAAAACAAGGAAGAAACAAAAACAAAACAAAAAAACTGTGAATATTTTTTGCATAGTTACCCCCCCCAAAAAAAAAAGGAATACCTTGAGAAGGTGGCCTTGGATCTTGCTGGGCAGTTGAATGACTGTAAAGTGACAGAAAGTCATGCGTCGATTTCCTTCCTGCTCCTGTTCCGCAGGGAAAACTCAGAAAATCTCATACCAACAAATTCAAATGAAATTAAAAAAATAAAAAATAAAAATCAGTTTTGATCAGGAACTACCTTCGGTTCCAAATGGACGCCCTTGAGGAAGCTCCATTAAAACCTGAAACTTATTTTTTTCCTTTTTTTTTTTGTTTTCCTTTTCCTTCCCGGTTATTCAACGGAATTTTGAATTTTGGTCCTCCCGAAGCTAAATTCTCATAGAATTCAATTCGGTTACCGCGTAATAAGACTGAGTCCCCTTTGAATTCGGAAGCCAACGCAGGATTGAGAACTTGCAGCTTCTGGATAGAAAATTCTCAGATCCAAGTTGAATAGAAACCGGAATTTTATTATTTCTTAGTCTCTACTACAGAAGATTACGTCCTTGGATGGCTGAAGATCGGAGACGCATTCATTCAGTTTCGAATAACTATTTATCAAGGTACTCCATTCCAAATTCCCAATCACAATTACTGGATCAAATTTTCTACGACTTGTGGCATATATCAAAGGAAACTTGCGTGATTAATTTCCATGAAAGTCACTTGACAAAGCAGTTTGGCTGCAAAATCATCAATTACAGAGCGTCCAATCAGAGATTTCACAGAATCTGAAATCAGAATTACACTTAATCATAAATTCATAATTCCACTTCCAAAATTTTACACCTTTTTTCGTTTCTGATTACACTAAACATAAGAAAACTCGCACTACCATAATTCAGCTTGAAAAATCACCAAACGGAAACATATCAACTACACAGAAGCAATAAAATTAAATTTTAGAAAATTCAGCAACATAACAAATAAAGGAAGAAAAAAAAAGATCCAAACGACAAAAAAAACATATAACGAGAATTAGCATAATCATAACTGTGGACTTGAAGAAGGAGAGTGAGAAGCGTCACTTGAAGCAAAGCATGATTGGAACAGTACTGAAAGTGGAGTCCGCAGCAAAATGGAACTGCAGAAGAATCTGAAACCGTCGACAACAAAGATATCTCTCTTTCTCTCTGCAGTGTGTCTCGGGTCGGACTCTGCTCTCTCTTTCTCTCTTGTGTATGTTGAGACGAAATATGTTTTTTTATAGTTTCTTGCGTTCTGTGTTTTCGCCATCCATTTTTCTCTCCTCCTTTTTGTTTTCGCTCCGTCAAGTTCAAAACTCCGTTTACAAACGTCGTTGCGGCGCGTAACGATGCTAAATCCGTAACAAACGGTTTATTCTGTGCGACACGTCGCCGTTTACGTAGTTATATGGTTACGTAATACACAAAACTCAGTTATTATTATTTTTTGGATTTGATATATATTGATGAGTTTGGTGTTCAGAATTTATTTTATAATAAATATTTAAAATTTATTAAATATAACTAATAATTAAATAAATATTTAAAATTTTATTTTAAATATTAATATTTTAAAAAATACCGAAATATACAATTTTTTTACTATGTTTATTTTCTAATGTTTCGGGAATCCCGATATACATTTTTATTTCTGCAACTCCTAGCATTAGTTAATAGTGGCCTGGATTTTCTTGAAGCCCATAAGATACTTCGAAAGAAACAACACTCTACACATATCCTATCACTACCAGGATAAATATTTTTTTAAAAAAAAATGAAATGAAATTTTTCGGACATGTTTAAATGTGGAGAGAAAATGCCTACCAAAAAAATGTGGAGAGAAAATTGATTTGAAGATATCTTTACAAAGATAAAAGAAAATTAGAAAAGACAATATGTGATTCAGTATTAATTTTTTTCTTTTTATTTGAAATGTTTAAATTTTTCTTAAAATATTTTAAAATTTAAATCAGTTTTAAAAAAGTTTGTGTAATTTAATTTATTTATTATTTATTTTTTCATTTTTTTATTCTCTAAAATCCTTTTCTTTGAGAATTTTTTTTCTTCTGATAAATTCTCAAAGAAAATGAATGTTTTCATCTCAAGTCTTATTTGGGTAAAACCTATTTTTTCAGAGACCATGATAGACAATTGCTCGGGTAATGGCGCCCTAATTTTATCGGGAGACATTTCTCTTTTTCTCTTCATTCATCAATAACATTTTTTTTGGATAAAAGTATTTTTGATTTTTTTTATCATCAATTAAAAATAAATCTCCCTTTAAATGATTTTATGCGTACATTTTTATGTTAATTTGATACATTTTGAAAAATTAACTTTTTGTATGTATTAATCCAAAATTTAAACTTAAAGAAGACACTTTTTAATCACTACATCAACTCGTGAATTATTATTCTCCAATAACCAATTGACCATGCATTGGCAGTAGGGCTGCCAACGAACTGAGAGGAGTCGAGTCAAGCCTAGCTAAGGCTCAGTTCATGAAAAAATTAAGCTCATTTTTTTTATTTAAGTTCGGCTCACTTTAAGTTCACGAGCTATTTGAGTCCAATGAGTCAATATCGAGCATTGTATTAATTAAGCTTGTACTACTTAATGAGTTAAGTTTAAATTTGTCTCTCGATAAAATTTATATTTTTTATATATTTATTGACAAAATAATTTAGTCAGATCAAAAAAATGTTAATATATATTAAATTAAAACATTATTATTATTATTTGTAAAAAATGACTATATACATATATTGAATCGGCTTACAAGTTAATGAGTCGAACATATGAAAGCCCAAGCTCAGCTCATTTAACAAATGAGCCCAAATTATTAGCTTATTGAGTTGTTAACGAACCGAACCACGAGTAAGCTGAGCTGGCTCGACTCATTGCCAACCCTAGGTGGCAGGGTCAGGTCCAGAAGTGTCAAAATGGGCTGAGCACATGGGCCGACCCCGAATAGTCTAACAAAAAGCGCTGGGCTGAGAAAATCTCAGTCCAAACCAACTATGGCCCGACCCGACTTGACCTAAAAATAAGCTGGCCCGATGTGAGCTGGCTCGCAATGGGCTGTCCCGACTATATGAAATGTTATTTTTTTATATATTTAATTTTTAATTTTTTATTTATATCTTTACTTGCCTAACTTTATTTGGATTAAAAAAAAATCAAATTTAGTGATTACATGTAAGCCTATCTTTTTTCTCCACTTGAAATATGATGTTAACTTATACTAGTTTATTGAATTAATTAATTTATTGTTCAAGCGATACCTTATGAATATATCATAAATCGTTTATGTCAAAAATAATATAGTAAATCTTCACTGTTTATGTTAATAACACTTAATATAATTTGTTATATTTTATATCTAATTTACATATATAATTTTTGTAGGCTTGGATTACTGTAAAATTTTAATTTATTAATAATTTATTATTATAAATATGAAAAAAATAAAAAAAAAAGGCATAAAAAAAATTGTGCTTATGGACTGGTTCAGCCCAACCCGCAACTTGCATAAATTGAGTTAGACTAACTATTTATTAGCCTACATCCATTGTAAATTGATCCAACCCAATTCTAAATAAACTTAATCTGAGATCGGCCAACCCAAATTAACAACCTTAGTTAGGTCCAGGGGCGAAACAAGAAAGTAAAAAATTAAAAGTGGCAAAGTTAAAAAAAAAAGAGGCAAAATTACGACAAAACAAAATAAAAGTCACGTGAGGGAGGGGGAAGGGTAACCAGAGCGTTGACTTGGTAACAGTGAGTGGTTGACGCCCTTTAAATGAAATTAAGAAAGGGATAAATACTCAGAGCTGATGATTAGTGCACAGATCCCAAGCTACATTGTCCGAGTTGATAACTCTTATATGAACTGTACCATTTTTTTAACATTTTCTTGGTTTTGTAAAAAAATTAAAATATAATTTTATATTCACATAATAAATTAATTTAATAATATTTTAATTATTTTAAAAAATACGTATTACATATTTTTTAAAATTTTAAAATATCATCTGTTTTTATTTTATATTTTATATTTTAAGTAATTTAAAAAATGTGGTAGAAGAATATATTTAAAAGAAAAAGGGAGGAGAGGATGTTTGCGGCAAGGGAGGAAATGTCACATGCTGCCGCTGCTGCCCCACCACTGGTCCCAATATCCTGAAGTGAATTCTATAGCTGTTCCGGCAAACGCAGGATTTTCTTTCTTTCTTAATTTTAGACTTTTAAGAACATCTATTTATTTATTATATACATAATTAAAATTTTATAATATTTATATAATTTATTAATTGTATATTAATATAATATATTTATTTTATACATAATATAATAATTTTTTTTAAAATTAAATATATTTAAAATTTATAAAGTTTAAATTTATTAGTTTATTTAAAAATAAATATACAATATAAGTTTTTAAATATATTTTCAAGTCACACTGAGTTTTTATGCTTTTAAAAAAAGCCAAGTCAAGCAAGAAAAAAAGCCTATAACTAATAATAAGTCAAATTAAAGTTAATATTTTATAAAATATACTAGACTTATTTAAGAAAAACTTAACCTATTTTTATCCATACTCATGATCAAGATTCTTTCTCACTCAACGCAGACACATGAACAATACATGTACTTCCAGCTTCCCTGTCTTTTAACTAATTGCTATTTTCATACCTACTCCATAAATGGTAGAAACATGGTTGCTTCAAAACTTATACTTTTGTATTCACATTCTTCGTGTTAGTCAACCAAAAAAAAAAAGTAAATGAGAATCAGAAGATGACACTAGTATCGTTGCTATTTGAATTGATCACCGTTTTTCGAACTTCTTCCTACAATTAATAGCCTTTTGTTTCTGTATGCAAACGAGAAAGTTAGAATGGGAAAGCTGTGGGAAAGGGGCGTTTGCCCACCACTTAACAATAAAACAAGGAAAATGTTTTTTATACATTTTTTTCTTACACTATTTTTACATTAGTTAATAATAAATAAATTTTTAGTTCATATAGTATATTATTTGGTTAATGGATTTTCGTAATCAATTACTTACAAATTTGGTTAACGATGAATAAATTTTTGATTAATTTAGTATATCGTTTGGTTAATGAATTACTGATTTGTAAATGATTAGTTATTACAACATATTAACCAAATGATATATTGTATTAACTCAGAATTTATTCATTATTAACTAGTGTAAAAATAGTGTAATTATTTTAGTGTACAAATATTATCACTCATAAAACAAACGTGTCTTAAATTGTTATAATATAATATTAATTCATAAAAATTATTATGTATTTTGTTAGGTTTAGTACCTAAAATAAGTTGTTAATTATTTATTAATTATTAATTTTATAATAAATATTTAAAAACTTATTAAATATAAATAACAACTAATGAATATTTGACACCAATATCTTAAAAAAAAATAAGTATCAAAATAATCTCCTTCATTCATACATTTCAAAGTTTAATTTCTCATATATCCAGGAACAGTTTTATTTATATAATCTGCAATTAACATGAATTTTTCAAAATTATCACAATCCAAAGTTGATTTTTTTTATGCGTCAGAAAAAAAAAACAAAAGAACAGAACAGGAGCGAAAAAAAAAAAACATTCCAAAGTTGATTATGTAGTCATGTGAGTTTCCAATCTCTCTCTCTGCGCTGCAGCTTCCACCAAACCTTCTTTGTGTTGTTTTCTTAATCTTCTTATTATTATTTCAAACACTCTGAATTACACAAATTAATCTCAATTTATTAATGAAACGATTCTTTAGCCCTCCGACAATCATGGCGAGCATTTACACCTGTGATGATGCGAAGATACAATGGCACAGCTTGGAGTGACGATATCTGTACTTCTTTATCTTTCTTATTTCTCCTTTTGGAATGAATAATTATATATATTTTTTAACGAATCAATTTAATAAAAAGTGTAATAATTTTAAAAAATAAATATTAAATATGTTTTTAAAATTCTAAGATATTAAATTTTTTTATTTTTTATTTTTTATTTTAAATAATTAAAAATATGTTAAGAAGATATATTAAAAAAATATAACATTATTCTATCGGAATATATTTTGCTTATGTTTCTTTTTCTTTATCCATATTGTACTAATTAATTAATCTCGTGTAATAGCAAAAGAAACACGTTCATCTCCAATTCTCCATACATTCTACAAAACGCAATCACTCAAATTTGGACACGTGGTACAGCTTACTTTGCTGTTCATGATAAACAGTTGGGCATGCTCTTAAAACACCTCAAGGTTGGATTCCTAATAGCCGTTATTAATGAGCTGATTACCTATTTCTTAAATCTATGTTCACTATATTGCATATATAAACAAGTTAGCGAACATGCATTAGTAAATATGTGCATTTCATACCTACTTATAGTTAGAGATAATTAAAAAATAAAATAAATACGCAAACTTATTCATCGGAGCAGGGACTGGAACGAAACTATTAATTTATTCTTTTTGACTTTTGGGCGGATCTAATTGATAATTTGGTTGGAAAGCCGGTGTAGTGTCCATGGAATATATCGAACTTCCTTGTTGGCATGTATTATCACACATGTAGTTAATAATTAAGTAATTATATGTGATTAATTACATAATTAGTTATATTTTAAGAATTATATAAGTTATTATTGTAAATTATTTTTACACAATTTCTCATTAATTAAATTTTACTTTCATCTTTTTTTAATTTTATTTTATTTGAAGTTATGTTTCTCAACAGCGTGACCAAATACCGAAGAGATCAAGAGCGAGAGAGAAAAAAAGACAATAGATCACACCACAAGATAAAAAGATGGTTGGATATCAAACATAGGTGTGACTTTGACGAACTGAATTTTATTTTTGGCGAATTTTACTTGCAGTTCAATAATTTGAAATTCATTAAAAATATTTTATAACTAAGATTAAGCAAGTATCTAAACATGAATTAGTCTTATACTTAAAAAGTGTAGACACACCTCATAATTTGACTAAAAGAAAGACACCAAAAAATTATTAGAAGGTGAAGACTAATTACATCTTAAGACAATTTTATTTATATAAAATTTTCTTGAGATGTAATTAATAACATTATTAACTATTAATTGTCAAATATTATATTATAATGTAAAACTACCTTTAAGTAATTAATGACATTATTAATTATCAATTTTATATACATATAGTTTTGTTTAAATTTTATATACATATGTAATTAATAACATTATTAACTATTAAAAGTTTTTCATAGTGGGAATTTAAAAAAAATATCAAAATATAATTAAATTTGAGTTAAAAAATCATTAATAAAATTATAAAATAAAAAAGAAGCTAGAGAGAAAATTTGTATAAGTTTTTCATGTCATATAAAACAACCACTTAATATGTCAAAATAAATTAAGTTAACTTTTTTTTTACTTTATTTATACAACTTACACGTAAGTATTAAATTATATATACATAAGTTTAAAAAGTGAATTTAAATAAGGCGCAAACAAACAAAACAAAATAAAAGTGAGTTACATAATTATTAAATTTTAAATATAAGTATCTCTATTACACTTTATAAGATTAGAAGTATATTTAATTAATTTATTTTACACTAAAAAAACCTTTTCATTCAAGTATGTTTTAAAAATATTTTAATTATAAACTTTTTCTCAAAACAAAATACGTTAATTTAAATATACACTAAATATTTATCTATTAAACAAAAAACTACATAGTCATAAAAAAAAGGAATTTAAAACAACACATACAATAGCAAAGCAGTTTTTTTTTTTGGTAAAGTGGCATTATGTACTTGAACCCTTCATCATTAATCCAATTTTAATTGTTTAGTAACTTCCTAATTTTTTTTTTTTGGGTTACAAAAGAGGGAACTTGGCTCAAATCAAAGGAAAACATACTAAACTGAAACAAAATTACAATGGGGCAAGGAAGCACCCATGAAATCATCCCAAATCAATCTAGCTAAATCACTAGCAGGGTTAGAGATTTCCTGCAACTTAGAGGTTGAGGAAGTGAGGCTATGATTTACCAGCCAATCAGCGTAACGGTTTCCTTCTCTTAAAGTATGGAGAAAATGAACTCTCTAATTTCTACCACGCAACTTATTAAATCGTTTCAGGAGTTTATGATGTTTCCACCCAACATTTTTCTGGTCATTGAGCATGTTAATAAGCAACTTAGAGTCACTCTCAACCACTAGAGCTTTCACCCCATCCTGCCAAGCTAAGGACAACCCCAACCACATGGCCCACATCTCATCTTGTAAAGAGTCACATATACCTAGCCTCTTAGTGTAGCCTTTCACCCATCTTCCATTATCTTCACGGAAAATTCCACCATAACTCGCCAGTCTCGGGTTGTTCTTTGAAGCACCATCACAATTTAGCTTGGTCCAATCAGGAGGCAGATAGACCCAGCGTGCTTCCACCGACTAGCTAGAATGGTGTAGAGCCACCCAAACAAAACAGGATGAGGCCTGGAACTCCTTTGTGAAATTAATAATACTAGCCACTTGGTTCCACGGTGGTCTTACATCTAGATCAAAAACTTTTAAATTACGCCACTTCCAAAGCAATCAGCAGCTACCAGGAATATACTCACCCAATTAGAGCTATGATCACAACCCATCTGAGTGGTTAAGTTGTTCTCAAACCAATCTTCCTGCTCAAGAGAAAAGAAATTCACAATATGCTTGGAATCCACCAACCTTAACCACACCCAAGTTGCATAGCAGCAATCCCTAAGGATGTGAATAAATGTTTCATCATGGTGTAAACGGCAAGGGCACATAGGGGAGGCATTTGTTCACCACTTACTACGCTTGGAATTTATGATGAGGCTATTATGTGTAGCTAACCAAGCGAAGGTTTGAATCCGGTGGGGACCCTGCCAACTCCAAATAACTTTTCATGTGGTAGATCTTGGCTAATCAATACCAACATTCAAAGAGTAAGCACTTTTCACAATGAGAACCTGGTTCGTTGTATGCAGCTAACTGATATCATCTTCGTCATCCTCAACACAAGGAGGAGGTATAGCAAAAATCTTCATCTGGACCTCCATAAACAGTAAGTTGTTGATTACTTCAACATTCCAGTCACCATCAGGGGAGCCTCACTATCAAGGTTAACCTCCCTCAGCAGAGCTTCCTAACTCAAGTTGGGCAACCCTGGCACCCACTGATCATCCCAAAAACGAATGAGCTTACCATTACTAACCACCCAAAACGAGTTAGCCAACATTTTATCCCAAACCGATGTAAGAGCACGCTAAAGGTGGGAGTCGCTAGGCTTAACAATGGCCTTAGTTTTCAAGTTCTAATTTTTTCCATATTTTCCATACAAAACTTTACATACAAGATCATCAGGCTTTGAGATAACATGCCAGACAAGTTTCATATTGAAAGGCTCATTCATTAGATGATGATGTTTAAAGCCAAGCCTGCCAGAAGACTTTGCTTTACAACACACCTCCCAGTGGGCCAAATAAGCCTTCCTACTAACCTGCGTGTCACCCCAAATGAACCATCTTTGAAGCTTTTCCATGTGAAGACAAATTGACTTAGGAATCAATGAATGTTGTATATGAAAATATGAAACCACAGCCATCACTGATTGCGCAAGATTTTACCCACCATAGAGAGGCAACTTTGCATCCTACCACTCAATTTATTCTGGAGCTTATCAATGAGATGGTAGAAATGATTTTTTCCAGCCCTACCATGGATACTATAAGCTCCTATATATCTGCCTAACATAGTAGTCTCCGTTAAACCGCTAATATTTATCATTCAATCTTTGTTCACTTGAGACACATTTTTTTAAAAGAAATTTTGAGTCTTATTCAGATTAATCTTTTGACCCGAGATAGCACAAAAGGAATTCAAACAATTAAGCATTGTTTCCATTCACTTAATATTAGCTTCAGTAAACAATAACAGGTCATTTGCAAACAGAAGGTGGGAGACCTGAGGGTCATTCCTCCCATCACACATTGGCTTTCAGGTCCCCTGGTTCACCTTATCAGTAATCAGGTGACTAAGTCTTTCCATGTAGATAACAAAAAGATAGGGTGACAGGGGGTCGCCCTATCTGATCTCCCGAGAAGGTAAGAACTCATTAGTCTTTTCTTCATTCCAAAGAACCTTAAAACTAGAGGAAGTAATGCACTAATGAATAATGTTGATGAGGTTCAGCGGGAGATTACAATATCTAAGACACTGAATAATAAAGTTCCAATTCAATATATCATAAGCTTTCTTAAGGTCTATTTTTATGGCCATATACTTTTTTCCACCACTCATCCTCTTCATAGACTGAATAATCTCTTGGGCTATAATAATATTATGATGAATGCTTCTTCTCGGAATAAAACTCGACTGATATGGGGAAATGATACTATCAAGGATCAGTTTAATGCGGTTCACAAGTAGCTTGGTAATAATTTTATAAGCCATATTACACAAAGCTATAAGGCGGAACTGAGTCACAAATTCCAGTTTATCAACCTTTAGGATCAAAAATAGTAAAGTATTGTTCACCCCATGCAAAGAAGTAGGATGATAACAAGCTTCCTAAACAAATTTAACAACTGCCTCTTCCACAAACTCCCAGTTTTTTTTGGAAAAAACTAGCTAGAAAGCTATCTTCACCTCGAAGCTTTATGAGGATGGAATTCAAACATTGCTTTGTGAATTTCAACAGTAATCACTTGGGCAGTGAGTCCTCTATTATTTACCTCTTCTATCTGTGGATAAAAAGTCTATGTATTGATCTCCTTTCTATGAGGAATCTTCTCCTTAAAAAGGTCATTGTAGTACATCAAAACCATAGTTTTAATGATTTCAGGGTCCTTCGTCCACTCCCTTGTATTATCTCTGAGCATTGTAATGTTGTTCCTTCTTCTTCTAATGATAGTTTTAGCATGGTAGTATCTTGTGTTTCTATCATCATCCCTATTCCATTGGCTTTTAGATTTTTGGAACCAAAGGGCTTTTTCTTACTTGAGTGTAACCTCTAGTTGGTCATGTAACTTGTTTTCCAAGAAATCAAGGAATCTGCTATTACCATACCTCGGGTTTTGCTGGATGCTATTAACACGCGCCATAAGCTCATTTTTTCTAGCAAAAACATTACCAAAGGTTTCTCTATTCCAGACTCAAAGTTTTTGAGCCAAAATTTTCAAATTCAAAGGCAAGGATCCACCATTTCCTTAGTTTTAATTGAGGAATGAATTGAAGCTCTCATCCATCATCCACATAGCTTCAAACCGGAAGGTTCGATTCTTGGAGGATAAGGGGTGGTCATTCGTCATTATCAATATAGGGTGATGATCTGACTAGATTTTGGGCAAGACTTTAACCAAACCTCGTGGAACCAAAGACATTATTCAATATTACTGATAGCCCTATCTAGCTTTTTAAAAACACACTCCCTTCCATCCCACGTTGGACCTCTCTAAGTAAATTTAGAGCCTACTGTATTAACCTCAAGAAGCTTGCATCTATTAATCTAGTTAGAAAAAATCACACATTTACGTAGGTCCATTGGGGTACCACCCTTTTTTTCATTAGCAGGAGCTATCTTATTAAAGTCACCCATCATCAGCCATGACAAATTAATGTTGTATGCCAAGGATGCAAGGGACGACCAAGTGTCTTGACGCTCATTTTCTCTCGGGCTAGCATAAACTACAGTGAAGAGCCAACTATTACTATTAGGTTCCTTAATCTCAACATGCAAAAAGTGCCTGTGGTTCTGGAGAGTTGCCACTCAATGATCAGGTTTGTTCCACAATATCCAAATCCCCTTGGAGAATCCCTCAACATCTACAATAGAGGAAATTTTGAAACCCAGCTTATTAATAACATTCCTTGCCCGCAACCCACTACAACGAGGCTCTTGTAAAGCAACAATATCAATCCTATACTGACGCACATGTTCTTTTAGTGCTATGCGAAATTCATTGCTATGAGGACCTCTACAGTTCCAAGATAGAATAATCATAAAAAAAATAGTGGATAAATGAGGGAACGAAGCACATAAAGACAACTCATAATTTGCATGACATCTGATGGCATCCATGTGTATCAGGTTGCTGATCGCAGACACTGCCTTCAACTTTTACATCAGGTTGTATGACATTTACATGAGTATCAAGTTGTATTTCATCAGGCCCTTCCTCCATAGGATCAGGTGGTTTGAGCTCAACAATATCCATTAGCTCCAGGGAGCCCACAGTAGCTCTATTCTTGGATTGATTACTAATTTGGGATTTTGGGCCCACCATATTAATACCTGTTTCCCCTACAGTATCTCCTTTGATACTTGTGTTGACCAGGTCTTGTCTCAAACTAGGGGGCTCCGAAGAGTTGACCTTTGTAGTGGCACATGGTTTGGATATGTTTTTACTAGTGCTAGGAATATGGCCTCTTGAATGTACTTCCCATACATCCAAGGCAATTGCCACAACTATTTTTTCCTTCCTTAAAACATTCCCTTTGTATCCCCTGATTTCTCTCCTCCAAAGATTGTGATCCAGTAACAATGGCCAAATCTTCCTCATTATTATTCCCTGACTTTACTCCCTCACCTTCTTTATTATCCACTAAAGCCGCAAATCTTGATTGATCTCCTGCGATTTTCGAGTTTGTTGGAGCATTCCCCTTATTTTGTTTTCTTGTTATGCCCTTCGCTGTGGCTCTTCTCTTAACTCTCCTCTGTCGTTGGACCATTATCCATGGTCCAAAACCTCTCATTCTCCTTATTCTCCTGTGAAGCTTGTGGCTGGACGTAATGACCTTGATCAGAATTAGGAATCTCTGCCGCCTGACCCGCAGTGGACTCCTCCACTTTATTGGGGCATTGACCTTTTTCATGACCATAAGGTCCACAGCCAAAGCACACCATGTGAATCCCCTCATATTCCACGTGATGGGGTACTCCCTCTATCTGATATTAAGCCATGAGAGGTTTTGCAAGATCCAACTCCACACAAATGCATGCAAAATTGCCCCTGTATTGCATTGTCGTGTTTAAATCAACTTTTAATGTTTTACCAATCAGATCTCCTATAGCTTGGAGGAATTGGTTATCATAATATTCAATATAATCCAGGTAATCTCACCCAGGCTGCAATCTTTGTGATTGAGGCTTTGTAAGGATCAAAGTTTGGTTCCCAATTTCAAATGGCCAAATAATGATTAAAAAAAAAAATTAGCCATTGTCCTCCAGTAAGTGCAAAATTATAATCTGATGCTGAGAAAAATTTTACTAAGAAAAAATCATTCCCTACATCAATAAGTTGAATACTTCCACTCTTTGCCCACATAGCATCGATCTTTCTCTTTAGCACCGTGTAGCTTACTTTTTTCCCTAAGAGTTTCACAATGAGTGTATTGATCCAGGGTTTGTGCAACCTTTTCTTTCCTAGGTTGTAGAACCCCTTCCCATCCACCTCAACTGTTATTTTATACTATTTTGGTCGTTGCACTCCATCATCAACCTTTTTCCCATGTACAACATCCTCACCCAAACTTGCGTAGCCCTCTGACCCAAAGTCTTCAGATTTAGAATCTGATTCCTCCTCAGAGGTAGACTCCCCATCCTCTCCTAGAGGTTCATGCTTAGAGTTCTTCTTTGTGACGACAACATAGGATAGTTTCTCCGAGACAAACTTTCCATATTGAATTTCTTCATGCATCCACTCCTCGTCGCACGCCACTAGTAAGCTTGAACCCATTTACCCTTTCCTTTGTTTTGGCACTTTTTTCTTGCTCCATTGAAGTAGGTCCACTTCCTCCGGTGAAGCCTTAACCCCCTCTTTTCCCAGTGCTCCGTTCATTTCGTTTTTTTAATCTATTTTTTTAATGTGTAACCTTCACGTAAAAAATAATATAAAATTCATCTGTTTTTAAGATGTAACTTCCTTAGTTAGTTAACATTAAACATAATTTTTTTTAGATTTTGCTAATTTACTTATGATTCCTCAATAATCTCCTAAAGGCGGTTTTAGTTAGAGTAACAATATTTTTTTACATTAATTTATTAAAATTTTATATCATTATGAATTTAGCATTAAAAAATGGGTTTAATTTTTGCATACCAAACTTATATAAAAATCACTCATTAATTTGTATGCTTTATTGATGTGTATCATCTGATCTGCCCAAGTTAAATATTAGTTTTGCATAATGCAATTTATTTTTAAATTTACGTCAAACTAATTTTAAAATATAGATTAATTGTTTTGCATATTTTGTAATATTATTCAAATGATATTATCTTTTTTTCTCGGTGAAAACAAGAATAAATGATATATTATATTAAGGGTATTACATTGTTATCCATTTTTTTTCATAACTCATCATAAATATCAAATTCATAAAAATACTATAAAAGCTCTTATTATCTTCAAGTAAAAAAAAAAACTCTTATTATCTTACTAAATCAGAAAAAAATACATGTAGACCCCATTAACTTTAAAGCATTTGTAAATAGTTATCATAAATTTGAAAATTTATTAATTAAGTCTTGAACTTGAGAAATTCATGTAATTGATTCTTCAATTCACTTACCATTAAATTACTAATAATGTGTGACCAATACATGATTATTAAAACATGTGTTAACATAGGATTGATTCATATATTCAAATAATAATAATTAAATAATATATAATGAGAAAATAAATAAAATATAGTTCAATAATTATAAATTTAATTATTATTATTTGAACTCATTGATCAATTATATATTAAATAATTATTTAATGATCAAGTATTATTAGTGATTTAATGATAAATAAGTGAATAAAAAAATCAATTACGTGAATTCAACAAATTTAAAGATCAAATTAATAAAATTAAAAAATCAGAATAACTATTTACAAACGCTTAAAGTTCACGAGTTTGTATGCATTTTTTCCTAATATATATTGTTTGAGAAATAATTTATTTTTAAGGATCGATGTAACGTGAAAAGGTAATCACTGGTCAGCGGTCACTTTCGTTACTGCGGTTGCAGATGAAAGGGAATGGGGGCCACGTGAGTTGACCGCCAACTCACGTGCACAAAAATAAAAGCACCATGCGCAACATACCACAACCAGTAACCCCCATTATGTGTTCACACTTCACAGTATCACGGCACTGCACTTCGGTCATTGGATGGGCCAACTCTGATGCAGTCACGGGTCCCTTCTTCCTTTTGAGTTTCTCTTTCACATACCTATGCCCATCCAAATCCTTATTTATCCACGCATTCCAAACAAGGGAAAATCACTGCTGCCTCCTCGATTGGAAAAATTAATACCGTAAGGGAGAAGTAGTTGCAAATCCGTATATAAATTAAAAGATTAAAAGTTGAAATACGTACAATAACATATTCTTTATATTCTTTTATGCATGACAGAATTAAAAAAATTATTTTGAGGGGCCAAACGCTATATTTAAAAAAAAAAAAGTAAAAAAGGAAATTATATGAAAAATTTATAAATTTTTTGAAAGCAATATTTACATACTCTGAGTAATACTATTAACATTTTAAACTTTTTTTTTATACATTTTATTATATTATAAATTTAATCTGACAGTATATATTTATAATTCATGTCACGTGCTATATTTTTATTGGTTTACTGAAAGCTTTTAAAATATATGAAATTTTCTTCATGAATAAGTATCTTTTCTAATTCACAACTAAACAAATTCTAACACTTGCGCCAACTCATGTACACTATTTGTAATAGATATCTTTATAAATATATTTAATTTATCTATTTTGTCCATATGCATTAATATTATATTTGTAATTTTTTTATTTAAATATGTTGTACAAGTAGAATTCAATAAATCCTTTTTAATTCATGTATGTACCTATATTTACCATAGTAAAAATAAAGTTGCCTACACAATGTGCAGAGGTATATAATACTATTCAAAGTAATGAGCCACAACACTAACTTACATTTGTGTAAATGAAAGAAGTTTGATTACTTTAATCATTTTGTTCCTGAGTTCAATTTCATATAGAATTAATGTCTTACCTTTTGAAAAAAATAATATCTTAGTTTACATTATAAAAAAAAAAGTAATAAGCCACAACCAATAAGAAAAAAGTAGAAACTTAAAAGAGTAGGAAGATTTATAAATAAATAAAAAAGAGTAGGAAGACAGTTAAATTTGTTGTTAAAAAAATATGGAAAGAATATCTTGGTTTTGTTACGTCTGTTTGACAGGCAACTTCAAGTTTTATCCTCCACGCGACAAGGAAGGAAGGACAACAAACCACGAACGACTTCAAGGATAAAACTTGGGAGAATCACAATTTAATGTGATTTGTAAAAACGATTTTTATTTTGATATATAGATTAAATTAAATTAATTAATAATTTATTTATAATTAATTATATATCAAGTATCAAAATAAAAATAAATTATTTATTAATTATATGTAAATGATAAATTAATTTAATATAATATTTAATTAATTTAAATATCAAACCAAAATATCACACTTTTTACTCAAGTTGAACTTATTAAGTCATTCTTTATAAAACTTTGTCGTCTACTACCCTGGATTTTCTAAAAATAAAACTGTTGGCTAGTCGAAATACTTTGTTAGCCTCAATATTTATTTTTTTTTATTATAAATTCACATGGAGTAGGAAAATCTTTTGGGGTAGGAAAACTCCATGTGGGTAGGATAGAACTCTTCCTATTTAAAGTAAAACCTACCATATTTTTACTCATACATTTATCCTACCCTCAATGAATTTTCTTATTTTCAAGTGATTTTATAATAAAATATTAATATTATTTTTAAATATTAATTATAATATTATTTTAATATAGAAAAATATATATTTTTTAGTTGAAGATAAGAAAACCTTTGGAATAGGATAGAACAACCCATATACTTTACATTCACACCTTAGGCATTTTTATTATAAAATTTCCTACATACCTTCCTGATATTTGAATTTTTTATGCAGATAATTATGAAGTATTATAAGTTAAAACGACATATATAACAAATAAATAAATACTTGTCCGATGTGTTATCATCCAGTAAAAGAATCACATTTAATCAAATTAAATAGATTAATTATTGTTCGAACCAATAATAGATGAATCGCAAATCTTTAAAAATAGAAGTAGAATTTAAAAAACGCTATAACCTATGAGGATGGCAAAGCTAATTGGTTGACACCATTACATTTCTTGCACCAGTCATATACAAAGTATAATATATAATTAAATAGAGTTTTCAATTAAGAATATAAAATTAAAATAAACAAAGATTCTAATACATAAAGACATCATACCAGGTTCATGTACGCAGTTCGCAACGTTGCTTCCTGCATATAAAATAATAATGTGAAGGAGAAGTAGTACAAATGAAAATAAAACTCCTTCTTGGTATCGTGCCTGATTGGTTATAATAAATTAATGATATCTTTATTAGAGAATGAATTACAGAATCATTCTTTTTGAAAATTAGAAACAAAAGATGCAACGTGACATTCAAATGCAATGCACTTTTTCAAGTAGTAATTCGTTTACTTTTTTATGCATTAAATAAAGAAAATCTTAAGCATTAGTTATACTACACTTATACCTTTCATAGTCAAATTTCGTATTAAATTGTTCAATAATATGGATATAGGAACAGGCTGTACTGATTTATTTTATATTGTACTGATAACAATTTGATTTACCTGTTTGTCTCACCGGTTCCGGCACGTATAATTTTTTTTTTTATTGAAACAAAATATAATTAAAAAAATGAAATTTGTACTTTCAAATTAGTTTCATAATAAAACTTGAGAGTAGAAACAAGAAGAAGAAAAGTAGCTAATCAACAAAGAAATAACAAGGTAGGAACTGCATAATTTGGTGAAAAAAACCCAGGTAAACCGGATCAGCGGGGTGGGGAGCTGAATATTGCGTGGTCGGTTTCTTTTTTAAGGCATAGGTAGAGATATTTAGTAATATATAAACTATAAACTATAAAGAGGTCAACCAAATTTAACACACGGTAAGGAAGTTGAACATGTTATCTCTCACGAATTACGTAAATCTCTTACAACTAGTTCAATTTTAATGGCTTATAAAATTATAGTTTTAAAAAGTAATTTATTACATTGAGATAATTATAATCATCTACATGTACACACAAAAGTTTAACTATAAAGATGTAATAGTATGCTCATATACTATAATTTTATAGTATAATATTGTAGAAATTAATCACGATAAAATAGATTATAAGAGATTTTGTGAAAGAAGTAAAAGCAAAGCATACTTTCCTCAAGTGGAACCAAGTTCATATGAGGATTTGAATTGATCCAAGGATCGAATGTCAATGATGAGGTAGCTTTACTTTCACTTTTAACTTACTATTCTCTTATTCATACTAAGTTGTATGTCCCATTTGAATAAATAATTCATATAAATACTTATTAAAATAGAATTTATTAAATAAATTTTATTGTTATAAGTCTTATTTAGAATAAGTTAAATAACATTTAAATAAATACTTTAAGAAAGAATTTTTATAAATATTTTTTTTAAATAAATATCGAGCATTTGAGAGATATGTTATGATTTGTGTCAATCTCGTAAGATTAATTTTGTCAAAAATTATTATAAAAACAACTAGTATCAAAGATATTTGTATCTTTTACAAAAACTTATTTTCATAAGCTTAAATTTTTAGCTTATGAAAATAAACTCAAAATAACTTATAGGGGTTTTATAAGTTTTTTTTTAATAAATTTATCTAAACCGATTAAAAATACTTCATAAACGTTTATTGTAGTAGATAAGTCCAAATAAGTTACATATAAACTTATCCAAACATGGCCTTAAATCTACATTGAAATGACAAAAAAATTGCAAAAAAATGAAAAATTAATTGCAAGTTATTAATTGTGTTAATGAATTTATTAAAAAGCAATTATTTTATTTTATATAACATTAAAATTTATGTTAATTTTATCGATTAAATAATTTTAAATGTTTTAAAATTTATTACAGTTATTAAATACTATTTTATATTAACTTGTACTTAAAAATTTTAAATCAAAATTAGTTTATCTTACAATTACATTTACCGTTAAAAATATATTTAATATTACCTTCTTATCAATTAATTGGAGATTGGAAAAAAACATTTTTGTTTAAAAAATTATAATTTCATATATAATTTGAAGTATGTACATAATTAAAATAAAAAAATATTAATTAATAATTTTATAAAGAAGTATATAAATATGATTTCATATTTTATGCGATGTGCTGGCTAAGGAGGATGGTTACATTCCTCTGTTAAGGAATCAGTTTAGGGATCAGTTAACAAATCCATTTTAATTTGGGTGTCTTGTAATTATCAATTGTCAACTCATCCCGCTCTCTGGACAAGTCATAATCCAAATAGGCAAATAGAGACATTCTTGCTAATAATATAATACAAGTGACACCGCACACAATTGCAAGATACAACACCCTTTTGTATTTTGGCCTTTTATTTATTTATTTATTCTTTTATGAATCACAAGCAACGATTATTTATTACTCCTTCCATTTTCTTTTTTATATTTTCGCTTTACAAAAAAAAAAAAAAAAAAAGTTTTCCAATTTATCTGCAGTTTTAAAAAATCAAGAAGGTATTTTTTTTTCTAGCTCTGTCCTTATCTTTTATTATTTCCACTAAATAGAATCAAAGAAAACGTTAATATAGTGATAATATTTTAAATATTTTAATAAAAGGTAATTTAATCAAAGAATTTTGTTTACGGGTGCTCTTAAAAATATTTATTATTCTTCATTAAATCATCATAATTACGTATTAAAGATTTTTTAAATTTTCAAAATAATAAATAAATACGTATGTTTTTTATTTAATAATTCATAATTTAATTCTTTAACATCTGGTTAAACGCACACGTTAACGAACTTTAGTCAAATGAAATTATGTTTCTTTATAACTTTTTAGGTTTCTTATGATATTCTGCGTGTGATTATGGAGACTAATTTTATAAAGTATTGGGATCTATTTAAGAGATTGATATTTTTTAATAAATGTTTTTGTATATACATGGGTCAATAATCACACCCCTGACTATATATTTAAGAGATTCAAGTATCTATTATTTGTACTACATCATATTAATATATATTTCTTTATAATTGAAACTATTTAATATTTTTTTAAAAAAATTTTGTAATTACCTGAAACAACTGATTAAAAAAAGCTAAGGGAGTAGTAGTTATTATTAATATTAATTAGAGAGAAAAATACTTTAGTGTGATTTAATAAAAAAAATTTATTTTAATTCATAAATTGAATTAATTAAATATTAAATTAAATTAATTAATAATTTATATATAATTTAATTTAATTTCAATATTTAATATATAATTAACTTTAAATAAATTATTAATTAATTAATTTAATTTACAAAATAAAATATATTTTTACAAATTATATTAAAGTCTCTTCCTCCTTATTAATTAATTAATTAGCTATGAGTTGAGTAAAGCCAGCCGCAAAGGAATAGAAAACCTTTGGGTTGCTGTAGATGGACGCGTGTCGGTTTCTCCGTGGAATCCGCATCCCATCGCGTGATTAAAAATGTTTGCCTACCTTCTCCGTTCACGTGGCCAACTCACCCTACATCGTTCCTGTCCCCACCAATATTACGTTAATCCCCGTCATCCTCTCTCTCTTATGTATATTATGCCCCAAGGAAAATTGAAAAACACACACCTTATTGCATAAATAAATAAAGTAATTTTTTTAAAAAAAATAAGAAATTATTCTATTATTTATTTTTTAAAAATACTTGTATTAAGAGACAATTATCAAGTATTTATTAATTATTATTTATATTTAATAGACTTTTAAATATTTATTATGAAACTAATAATTAATAAATAATTGACAACTCACAATAAATATTAAATTTAAAAATAATAATAATAAATAAATTATTTAAGAGAAAATAATATAGCTACCAACCATTGCTTCAAATGCATGAAATTTTAATTTTAAGATTTAGACTAAAAATATATTTTCATTTTTAAAAAAATATAAGTGTTATTAATTTAATTTTTTAATAATAAATATGTTTAAATAGTTTTTTAAGATTATTTTTTAAATTTAATTTTTACTTTTAATAATAATTTCTAAAATATTAATTTTATTTTAAAAAATGAAAATAAAATACCAATTTAATGTATTCATCATTAGAGGATTAAATTAAGAACAATTGTATATTTGAATAACCAAAATATATGTTTAATCTAAGTTTTATTAAAAAAAATAAGGTTTTCGTGAGCAATAAATTATTGACGCAGATTATTTTTTAAAAAAATTAATTTTTTATATGATAAACTTGTACAAAATAAAAATCAACTTACTAGTAATTATATACTTCTCATCCATAATTAATTTTGATGGAATTATTTGAATTTAAACATAATTACATAATAAATCACTCAAAATTTATAATAAAAATTACATAACTATCATTGTTGTTCCATGAAAGATTTTGTTGTGATTGATTTTTTTCTTACAGAAATATTATCTAGAATGAAAGGTATATTTTATTTATTGTTTTTCTTTTGTAAATTTATGTATACTAATTTTTGTTAATAAATTTTTATTTGCATTTTAATTTTTAAAATATAGTTTTTTTTAAAATATTTCTTGATTTATAGGAGAAATAATAAAGAAATCAAAATACTAAAATAATAATGTATATATATAATATAATATGGTTCAGTTCGTAAATATGAAATACTTTAATGTTTGATTTCTGCTGTCATTAATTTTTTTTAATTTTTTATTAGACTTATAATATACCTTAATTTTTAAATGAGACAACATTTTTTAAAAATGTTTTTATAAATAAGAAAATGAGAGATATGAGGCAAAAGTAAGGCATTTTTTTATAAGATCACCAAATATTTTACATCTTTTAAATGTAAAATTAACACTGTTTAAATGTTAACTAAATCTTTAAAAGTTATTCCAGTATTTACTTTTTTAGACTATCAATATTTAAGATAAATTATTAATTATTATTTATATTTAATAAATTTTAATATTTATTATAAAATTAATAAATAATTAATAATTAATAACTTACTTTAAATAAAAAAGAATTATTATGATATTTTAATAAATTTAATACTCAGCATAAATTGTTAATTATTTATTAACTGTTAATTTTATAATAAATATTTAAAATTTTATTAAATATAAATAATTATTATTAATATTTAATAATTTACCATAAATACTAATACTTTAAAAAAAATACCAAAATAATCACTAAAATATCATATGCATCGTAATAGCATATAGGAAGTCGCTAAATCTTCACATAAAATTCACTTTGGCAACTCTGAGCCATACTTGGAAAAGTGAGACATGTGAATGTGATATGCAATATACTAGGGTGTAGGGGTCCGAACTCCGAAGCATGGAGGAGTTTGTTATAAATACGGGAGCATAGTACGCACTATGCAGAGCACGTGATCAATTAGGTAGTCGCGTGCGGTGGGACCCTGCCCTTTTGTGTCTCTCTCTCCATCCCTCGCCTCTGTTCTGTTGTGGCATTCGGCGCCCCTTCTCCATGTCTTTCTGCTCCCTTCCCTTCACGTCGTCATTCATTAATAACTGCTGTTCGCATCGTTACCGTTCCGTTATGACTTTGGCCTTCATTTGAAATGCCCATTTTAACCCTCTCCAATCCCCGACCTCACAATCATATCCTATTATTCCATCCTTTTTCTTATAATTATAAAAATAATAGAGTAAAGCCTTATTTTCGTTTTTGAAAGATTATAATGATATTAATTTAGTTTTTGAAAAATAGTAGACATTAATTTGATTCTTAAATATTTATATCTAACATCACATTAGTTTAGATGTGAAGATCAATGATGAAACTGTCAGTGAAACACTAATGTGACCAGTTTTTTACTTAAGTGTATTGTTAATTATTGACATGGGCATAAAACTTTGTCAAATGATGGAAAGATCAATCCAACATAGAGTCAAGTAATAATATAACTTTGAGCAAACCCCCAAATTCATATTCAAAATATTTGTCTAACATCAATTTGGTCCTTGAAAGATAGTTAACATCAATTTGGTTCTCGAACTATTGTTTTCGACATCACATTAGTTCAAATGCATTCGCTTCCAAATTCCTAACATTGTCCCTATTACCATAATAAATATCTACCATAACCCCTATGCAAAAGCTCAACCTCAACCCTTCATGTGGCTGAGCAACCCACATCTTCATTGTATCACAAGCTTTCGACCCATGATAGTTTTGAGATTTGCAAAATGACCTAACACAACAACTTCTACTCAAATCTTAGATCAATACCCCATCACACATCATGATAGCCTCATTGCATTCCTAGTAGTCAAGATTTTAGCTTGCAAAACTAGTCCAAAACCCGGTACTTTGAGAAGCCGCACAAACTCAAACAATCAAACATTGAACTTGTTGATCTGAGTTGACAATGCTTGACAATGCACAACAAGAGAACCTTTTCATCTAGATTAATGTGGCGGTACGGTAGCGCCAAAGGCATATAATGAAGGCCTTAAAGAAGGTGATTTGAGGAGTTTGCATGAATTGAAGTTTTGAGAATTTAGGGATTTAAGGTTCAAAATTTGAGGATTTTTCCTTATTTCACTTACATTAGATGCCAACTTCGCCATGTCACCACTGGACAGACCATAGCAACAGAAAACATGCTACATCAATAGCCAACTGACTGTCTAATCACGAAACTTCTCGTCTGAACTCATGTGATGTCAAAAATAATGATTTGAGGACCAAATTAATGTCTACCATCTTTCGATGACCAAATTAATGTCAACTAAATCTTTTGAGAACTAAATTAATGTCAACCAAATCTTTTAATAACCAATTTCGGGATTTACTCAAAATAATACTTATATATAATCTTTATTTTATATATCTCACATTTTTATTTTCTCTCTCCTACTTTCTCTTCTTTTCTTTCTTATTTTCTCTTAATTTAGATTAAAAAAATTAAATAAAGTAAAATATATGAGATAAGGTATATACGTATATATCATTACTCTTCCTTTAAATAATACTATTGACGTCATATCTATTACAATTTACATACTCTTCCATTTTATGGATTGGTAGTAAGAGATAAAATAGAACAGGATAAAATAAAATTATAGAAGATACTATTATTTAAATGTTTAAAATAGAGATCGAGTAAAATAAGATTGGAGAGACTTCATCCCACTTTATTCTTTCTTTTTTTTTCTTCCCAATTAGGAGGTAAGGGATGAATGCGTTATGAAATTATATTTGTATCTTTAATTTTTATATGTTTATGTTTGATAAGGACAATATAAAAATAATAAACTTATAATTTTTGTCATTTTATTCACTTTTATTAGAACTTCCAAATAAGGATATAAAAATTTTCTTCCACTCCATCATTAAACATCCAAACAATAATATGAAAAATTTATTCTATATCACTTTTTTCTATTACATTCTATTTTATTATATATCATTTTATTTCATTTATTATAAAAATTTCAAACATGGCCTTACGTTTCTTTTTTCTTAGATCCCATATTTGTTTTATTTGAATTTAATACAATTAAATTAAACAAATATAATTAGACAAGGTTATATATATTGAATTTAATCAAATAATAAACGAAATTTTATAAAAATTAAAACTGAATAAAATTATTAATAAAGTAGATTGTCATTGTTTAATGAAAAATGTAATATTTCAAATAAAAAAAAGAAATAAAATGTTAATCTAAGTATTTTAAATTGAAAAAATAATATAAAATAAAATTTTTTTAATTGCTTTCTCTCTCCAGGTAAACAGTCACTCTTGTTTTAAAACAATGAATGCCTAAAATAAAATTTCCATTCTATTTTTATCATTTAATGGCGGCCAAGTGACTGACCAAATGAAAAAAAGAAAAAAGAAAAGAAAAAAAAACAAGTGGATCACTTGAACAGACAATTCTCAAACGATGACCATGAATGAATAAATAAACGAAGTGGGATCAAGTTGTGGTATTGTGGTGTGGGCAGCTCACTGCGTAATGTAATGCATCATCCAAAGAGCAAAGTAAAGTGATTAGTAGTGTTGTGAATAAAATATTAAGAGGGAAAAATGAGAAAAAGAAAAGAAGGAAAGGAATGCGTTATGGGCGTGGATTGGGAAAATTGGGATTTTATAGAACCAAATGTACGTGAAAGCACGTGGTGGAGTGTAGGAGGAGGACTTGGTGCTGGTGGATTGGATGGCGGTGCGCTCTCTCCATCTGCGACTCTGTGTGTGTCGCTTTCCTTCTCGTGACGGTGTCACGTGGGTGTGGGTAAGGGTCCCACAAATGCACCCATTAAAAAGCAAATAAAAGAAAAGGGGAAGGCAAAAACTTAGTGGGGGCATGTGCTGTCCTTTCTCAACTGACCTGTCGTTTATGGGTCATTCAAATCTGAAAACGATCCACGCAGAGGAGAGACCGTTCCTTCTTTTCTATCACATGACGTGGCTCACTCACGTGCCCCTCTCTCCCGTGCATTTGTTTTTTTCCTTTGTTTGTCGTTTTACTTACACCTCATAGCTCATAGCTGCAGCGTGGACCCACCTATGGTAGGACAAGTGTCTCCATCGACCCTGGCAGACTAGATTAGAATCACGAACACGGACTATAGTTGTACTACCACTCTCATGGGCCTCAATAGTCTCCATCCCATCGCTTTTATTTTTTTGGCGAATCTATATTGCATCACTTTACTATTTGCTGTTGTGTGTTAGTAAAAACCCATTTTGATGATGGCTTTTTTTACATGTTCCACTCACTCTCGCTACGACCTCGCATTCTTTGAATCGAAAAATGTAATACACGCCTTAAACTTTAATTGATTTCCAAATAGTTAATATCAAATTTGATTCGGATGAATAGTTTTTAATTTCTTTGATGGCTATTTCTACAATACACTATAAAGTTATAGTGTATAGATACACTATAATATCATTGCCGTTGATTTTTTTCATGTACACGTGAATGGTTGTAATTATCTCAATTCACTAAAATTAAATTATTTAGTATTTTGTACCCATTATTTTATTTAATTACATAATTGTTCATTATTTTAAGTTTTAATCAAAGATGAAATCTTTAAAAAAAATCTCATACTACTATACGTTCATGAAGCAGCGAATAACTAGCTACTATGGTGCATCCAATATTTCATTGCTTTTAGGGAGAACGACAGTAACTTTGGATTAATTATAAAAGGTCATAGGTTGTTATATTCATTGCTTCTGCATCTTTAAAGTATAAGTTTTATAACTGTGGTGCAACTCAGGTTAAAGCAAAACTCTAACATTAAGATTGACTTTACAGTTAGCATTTGACATAGGACTGCAAAGTATTTAGGCCCAATTTGATTCTCTATTATGTATATTTATTTGGCAATCAATTAGCACTTTAGGAATGGAGATAGAAGAATGAAGATCGATAATGGCTCCACACAGTCACGCACGATGGCGGAGGTAGGAATGGGATGATAGCAGTTGGGCAGTTTTTTTTCATTCAAAATTCACTCTTTTGCTAAAATAATAGGAAAACATGCAGTTAAATAAAATAGTAAGGGAAAATACGAAATACATTTAATTGTATTGGATTGATATAATCACAACCGTCCATATATACGCCAAAGAAATCAATGGCAAAAATATTATTATGTATCCATACACTATAATTTCATAGTGTATTGTAGAAGTGGCCTTCTTTGATACTTATAAATAGATCATTCTATTCTTTATTTCTATCTATCAACTAAACTGAAACCATTCTTTCATACATGAAATAATGTCTTATTTGTTTACGTTATTTTAAAAATAAAACAAAATATTCCTTCTTTGTTTAACTTTTAAATATAAGAATGAAATAATTAAGCAAATTAAATTAAAAAGTGATTTTTTAAAAAATAACACTTGAGAGAGTGCCACGTGTAAACAAATGCAGATCACATGATACATATTTCCCTTTAACCGATGGACAAAAATACCGGTTTTTCACTTTATCCTTCTTCAAATAGGAGCCAAGCTTCCAACTCTGTTACTCGACTTGTTTATGGACCGGGCCACTAAATCAGCTCTACATTTATGTACAGGAGCAAACGAGAACCATCGGACCAAGTTATTATGGAGATAGCACTTCCGTTACTGAAACGAACATATCGCTGAAGGGGGTTGCAAGCTCATGTTAGTTACTGATGCTTACCCAGGTGGAGATTGGAGTTCATTTCCTTCATAAGAAACTCTGATTGCACACATCAAATGGTCAGCATAAATCTGATCTATTCAATGAGTCCAGTTAAAGTTTACATAAGTCGTATATGGGTCTAAATGTCTAATTATAAGCCATCCGCAACCTTCAACAGAAAATTTGCAATGCGGTTGCCTGAGCTGTGGAGTAACCCAATTCCGTTATTTTACAGAGGAGCTGTTTGACAACAACAATAAGCATTACGATAAAATACCTCATGTCAATCAAGCACAACCCACTTTCTCCAACATGATGGAGTTGACAACATTGTTTACAAAGACGTCAAAGCATTGTCGGCAACAATTAGGCATTAAGGTAGATTTCTGAAACTGCTGAGTAGAGTCAGTGTGGCTGCATACTGAGCTTGAGGAGTATATATTAGACTTTTGCTGCTCGGATCTGCAAGCAGCCAAGATGGTGTGGGTTGCCTGCCTTGCAACTACCTTGAATGTATCAACACCTGCATCAGGACCAGCTTCAAGTTAAAATGATTTCATTCGAGTAACAATTGTCATTTGCATGCAACCTGTTTAACAGTTTAAAACATATATACAAGGACGACGACAACAACAACAAAACAGAAGTTTCTCATAAACAATTTTGTTCTTAAATGGGAAAACATTGAGAAACCACGATAAGGCATAGAAGTTATGTCTGACATAGAGATGCTCTCTCTCTCTCTCCACCTCATCAAATCAATGAAAAGATGAGCGATATTGTGGATATGCTAAATGTAGAATACAGTCCAAAGGTAAACCATAGTTTACACTCTACCTAACTTTCACACATGGATTGTAAAGATTTACATGAAACATCTATAAATATTTCAGCCAAAAATGATCCTGTAAATATTGAGGGAAAAAAAATTAATAATGAACTACCTAATTGTTTATCTCTAGTTAAGACCTTCAGATTCAGCTTGACAAGAGACTGGATCTCGGTTTTTGCATCTTCACTTTTTCTGGTGTTTCCATCCCCAAAGCTTTTAGCCAACCTCTTTTCTTCATCGAAAATACCCACCTGCCTACTAGAGGAGAACACACTACCAAACTTGCCATGAGAGGGAGCTGAACCTACTGAAGTTACCAAGCGAGAAGACAAGCTTTGTTCCTTAGCAACATTTCCCTCTCCATCTTCAAAAGAGGGAACACCCTGGATACTAGTCTGGACCTTTCTGGGCAATGTAGGTTCACAGTATCCTTCTAAATGAGTAGTATGGTCCCTCATTTGTTGTATCATCTCCTCACATGTTACCCTACTTTGCTTTTTCTCTCCCAACTTTGGAGACCAGCGATTTTCTAAATTATTGTTCAGACTAGAATAGTCACACTGCTTCTCCATTCTAGTGTACCTTAAGTCTAATGTTCTGGACTGTTGATTTTTCATTTCTTGGTAATTGCAATGTGCATTTGATATTTTTCGTGCTCCTCCACTGCATGAGGGACGATCCACTTCCTGTGGAATGCTGCTGGTTCTTTGACTAGTCCGTTGCATCATCTTCATCTTTGCCCTCTCCATCATTTTCCAAGCCTTGTCAACATCTTTCAAGCCTCTCTCATTCAAAGTGATGCTAGAAGGACCACCTTGGACAGTGGATTGTTTAAGGCTTTTGGAAGCCATAGAATGCGATTCATCTGATTTGCCACGTGATAAGGAATTAGAATCTTGTTTTTGACTACCTGTGCCACCAGATTGAAATGAATTGCAATGGAACCTTAATGAACCACTTCTCAAAGCATTCCAATTTTCACGAAATGCCTGTACATTACGCTGCATATGTTGGCCACCTGACACAGGATTTTTACCTTTGAATCTACTCACCCTATCGGGTAAAGGGTTAACAGAAGGAGATGACTGGTTTTGCTGTAAAGGAGATACTCTTAGTCTTCTAACGACCTGGCTGCTTGGTTCTCTTACAATACCAAAGACGGTAACACTTGGCTCAGCTGTCGGCACAAAACTTTGTTGGTCTGAGTCTTTATTGGCATTGGTCGCCCGGGAAACAGCACAATCATGACAAAACCAATCACCTTCAGGCACAGTATAGCCCAGGCCAACACAGTATGTATGAGAAGCAGTACCACAAAGATCACAAAGTAGTAGAAGATTTTCATCTGTCCCACCATGACAGATACTGCATTTGACTTGAACATAGGAATCAACAGGACCAGTTGTCATATTTCCATAAGGGTGATAAACCTACAAGATATAAGATATCAACAACAGCATTTTAATATTTAGTACATGAACATTAATTCATCTACAGAAATATTAGCCCATCCACTCTTCGGTTTCATGGTGTCACCAAACAATCAAACATAATTATATTAATTAATTTATAAATAAGAGAAATTGGGTAATAGGACCTTTCTTTGAGCAAACAACTTTTGGTGGGACAATGCACACACACAAATAAAAAGGTTAAAAAAAAACAAATAGGAGGCTAGGGGTGGATTCACGTGGAAGCCCAAAGGGGGCCACACACCCCCCTGCTCCCAAGCTTAGGTTAAATTAATCTATAGGTCCTTGTACTTTTTGAAATTTTTTAAATAGGTCCTTATAATTTAAAAACTATAAATGAATTCCTATAGCTTTAACAACATTTTTTATTGAGTCCATATAACTTATAAGGCTTTAACAGTAGGTTGGATCCAAGACCCCATAAAAATATTTTTTGAAACTATAGGGATACATTTATAGTTTTTAAACTATAGGGGCTTATTTGAAAATTTTCAAAAATTATAGGGACTTACAGATTAATTTAATCTTTTTAAAAACACCAATGAAGTTTTAATATTTTTTAATATAAAATACAATTTTAACCCATTTAAAATTATATGCCCCCAAATTTTTTTTCTGGTTCCACCCCAGTAGGAGGCTAAATGTCACATTTGGTGGAATGAATGGAATTCTAAGGAATAAGAATAGGAATTAATAAACTGGAATGAGAATCCTATTCCGTTTCTACAGTGTGTTACGATTAGAAATAAAATGGCATGGAAAGTGATTTCACAGTTGGGTATGTGGGATACAATATGGAATGGAATCCAAATTGATGTAAATGGCAAAATACCCCTAATGAGAAAAATGAAAAAGTTTAACTTTTGTCCTATATCTTATATATATAATATGAATATGCATTTTTTGGAAACAATATTCAAGATTAATTTTTCAACAACTTGATAACAGAAATTTTGATAATATTTTTTCTTCTCAAGGATTATTTTTATTTTCTTATAATTAATATGTTATAATTATGGCCATAAGTTTTATGAAATTGGTAAGTGCAAGATTTGAAAATTTTAAGGCAAACACATAAAAAGTAGGATTAAAAAATTACCCAAAATATTATAGAAAACTCAGTTCTATGATTACTTGAAATGAAAATTACACCTTTATTTGTAGAGACGGGAGAGAGGGAAACAAGGAGTCAAGAGGGGAGATATGGTCAGCGGGAGAATTAGAATATTATATAAATTATAGAAGGGTAATTTGTGTTATTTTATAAGTTAAATTAGAATACATTTGAAAAAAAAAAATGGAATCCTACTCCACAAAAATATGGAATCCCAATCCCACCATTTTTTTTTTGAACTGGATTCCGTATTCAGAATAGGAATGTCATTTCACGCTTTTTTCCACTAACAAACATAGGAATCTTCTTATTCCAAGATTAAATACACAATGCCATTTCATTCCTTCACACTAAGGGGACGTTTGGTTCAACGTTTGAAAAAATATTCTTAGGAATAGCATGTCTAGGAATGATATTCCTAGGAATGGTATTCCCAAGAATGATGATTACTATGTTTGGTTAACTAAAAATTTTTCCGGAAATGACTCCAACCGTAACTGTCAACCTTTGGCGGCGGCAGGGGTGGCTGAATTCCGGTGACCAAGGTGGTGGCTGAAATAGCCGAATTCCGGTGACTGGTGTGGTGGCTAAAGTTGTCAATCATTGTCAGCCGCTGCCAGCTTGCGGTAGCTAGATTTCGATGACTATCGTGGTGGTTGAAGTCCCCGACGATAGGGGTGGTCGAATTTCGGTAACTGGCATGGTGGCCGGCCGAAGTTGCCGGTCACCGTCAATTAGAGGTGGTGACAGGAGTAGCCAGATTCCGGTGATTGGCCGCAGTGAACGGTGGTCGATGGTGGCAGATAGCGGTCACCGACAATGACGTGACAGTTATTGGTTAATGACATGTCAATAGAATGATAGATATTTTGGACATTTCACATGACAAAAATATTTCCATACTATAGGAATGTTGCAAACCCACCTCCCCTATAAGAATGAAAGTGTGGGAATGTTGATTAAAAATCATTTCCGGGAATCATTTTAGGATGAGAATGTTTTTTCAAAACTTGTACCAAACATGGAAATCTAATATTCCCATGTAAAGATTCCCAATAATAAAAAATAATTCATGAACCAAACGCCCCGCAAAGGTAACATAAGCGTTAGTGGGACTCTTAAATATCAACTCCATGGGATTGTTCATGTTCGATTACACTAATGTAACGCGAGAACTGTAGCAGTTTTATATAATATCTTATTTATGTCTTTTAGTTTTTTTCTTATTTAATTTACTTTCTATGCTTAAGGTTAGGATTTGTTTTTAATTTGGGTTTCTATGCTATATAAATGCGTTTAATGGATTTAATGGGAGTTCAGATTTTCTTAAAAACAAAAGTTTTTCTTCTATATTCCCAGTTTGTTAACTGGAAGACCAGCCCTCTATAAACTGTGTAGCATAGTCCTTGCCCATTCTTTCTCGAGTGCCACAGATTTAACCCTAGGTCTCCTATCCTACATCAGAAACCCTCCACATTCAACAAAATTCCATTCACTTCAGGAATGTTTGTTGAGGACATTAGTGCAGCCAAAGCATTTTATTATCCCCACATATATTGTCATTGAATCTCTATTTTAGTTAACAGAATCTATGGACTACTGCACTTTGCTCACTCCTTAACAAAATTTCGGAGAAATGTGGTAATGAAAATGAAATGCATAGAAGTGAGAGCCAAAGAAGAAGGAAAAAAAAAACCTGGTCACGAACAGGGACCTTAACGTCCCGAAAGGAAGAAAAGACGCCGTGCATAGGAGCCCTGCGAATGTTGGAGAATCTCTGGCGACAGATTGGGCATCGAGACTCATGCTTGGCCCATTCCATAATGCAGACGAAGCAAAAGTAGTGGTTGCAGCAATCAATTTCACTCGCGATGGAGGCCCCACGATCGGCGAGGCAAATTCCGCAAGAAACAGGCTGGTTATCCTTGAATGGTTCTGGTTCTGGGTCATCCACTTGGGATTTGAGTCGTTTGTTTGGGGAAGCCAACGAGGTCTCTGAGCCGCTTCCGCACCCGCACGACATTTTTGTGGGACCTCTGCACTCTAAAGCGTGCCCTGAAGAACAAACGAGTGACATGTGAAGATGAAGATGGCGATGATGATGATGATTAGCACGAGCGAAGCCACCAAAAATATACCCCCAAGCAAAGTCCAATGCCAGAACATTGCGGCCCAATTCCGGTTTCTGTGTTCTACTCGTAATAATGGGCCTTTGGCCTAGGCCCATTTATCGTGGGCCATACTTTCTTTCAAGACCCTAAAGATCGCTGTTTTGAATCCACGATCCAAGTAGTTGCAAATTATTCAAATTCAAAATATGCTACCCCTCTAAATTTCAATAGAATATTATCGTAATTTGTAAATCAATCATTATTTCTTTGTTTCTGTTATCAACATAACTCATTACGTGATTATCTTCTCCCTTTCCTTTGTAAACTTGATCAATTCTATAGTATATTAAAATAATGAAAGTTAATATTATCTTTTGTCTCCATTTTGTGTAGTTCTATTAATAAATAATTAGGTGTCTCTTATTTCTTCACCTTGTTTATTTTTTGTTTTCCTCCTTTAATCATTAAGTTTGGTTGTGTGCATTGTTAATAAGTTGTTGAAAAATTAATCTTGAATATTTTTTTCCTTCTAAAACACACATCGTATTATATATAAAATATGGAAGAAAAATATTCTTTTTATTTTTGTATAATGAGTATTCATGTCATTTATATCAATTTGGATTCTATTCCATATTGTACATCATACATCAAATTGCGAAATCATTTTCACGTCAGATTATTTATAATCTTACCAAAGTGTGGAATTAAAATATGATTCTCATTCTATTTTATTAATTTTTATTCTTATTTCTATTCTTATTTCATAAAATTTCATTCTTTGGAGGGCTTCTTTGGGTAAGTTTACGAAAAAAAAAACTTTTTATAAAGCTTTTTTTGTAGAGATTTTTTTAAAAAAAGTTATTTTATATTTAGATATAATGTTTGAAATATATTTTTAAGTAATTGAAGAAATTTTAAATATATTTAAATAAAAAATTATAGCAAAATTACTGAAAAGAATATCTAACATGAAAAAAAAAATAAAGAGAACATAGATGTAATTTTTAATAAAAGTAAAAGATTTTTTTTGTCAAAAAATTATACTAAAAATCACTTTATTTTAGAATTTAAGATCATTGACTTTTTAAAGTTAAAACTGAAATTTTTTTATAAAAAAAATTACATTCAAACACACTTAAAAACCTATATATATAGTGAGCATATCAAGTGAGATGAGTAGTTTATTATGAGAGTGAGATAAACAAATCTTGACCATTAGATCATCCATATATGGTCAAAATTAGATGTTACTTAAAGGTCACATAATCACTTAAAAAAGTCACATGACTTTATGTTTTAATCTTGATCATACATGAATAATCTAATAGTTAAGATTTATTTCTCTCACTAGATATATATATATATATATATATATATATATATATATATATATAAATCAACCCAAATGTACATGTAACCTCAGAATACAAAGGCTAACTTAGAAGAATTGGGGAGCGAAAGTTGTATACCTACATAGGCGAGACCGGAGAGGTTAGTGGTTTAATACTTTTCTTTTTCTTTTTTGTCTCTGAATTTTGGTATTGGGTGTGGTGGTTAATGTTTGTTATTTCATTCAAAACCAAGATTAACCAGTCAAACTGTATGATGTAATAATTATAATTATATACATAATTATTTATATACATATTTAATTATAATAGCTTTATTTTGAGAGTAACAAATATTTTAATAAAAAATTAGGATTTAATCTTTATTTAAAAAAAAACTATTATTGTTTCTTTAAAAATTACTCATAATTATGAAAAAATAGTGTTTCTTTTAAAATCGATTGGTCTAACTACATTCTTTTATTTTCTATCACGTAAATTTTAAAAAGTTACATAGAATCGATATAAAATATGTCTAAATCAGACAAATAAGTAAAAAATTATAACTTTTGGGAGATAAATGTGAAAAAAATTCTAAAAAATTAATGAAAATCTAAAAAAATAATTTACAAAACTGAAAAATTAATGAAAAAATTCAAAAAAATAAATCGAACAACCAATCGGTTTTCAAAAATTAAGTCCAGTTCAAATGGTTCACTGGTTCAATTCGATTTTGATGGTTTAATGACAGTTCAATGTTCTGACTAGTTCTTTGGGTAAAACCAAACTGTAAACATATCTAATTCTCAATCACTAAAAAAGAAAAAGAAAATAAGAGATGTTGTAAGCCAGTTATAGTTCTCCATGAAGACATGAGCTATTATGTTTTAATGTATATTTTTGTCTCCATATTTTGGGCCATTAACCTTACAGCCCAAAGACTTTTTATTTTGGTACAAAAAATTTGGTTGGGGCTCATGTCCTAATTCAACATCAGGATATACCATTAATAAAAATTTAGAATGGAGTTTATTGGTTACCTATTAGCAAGAGAATCCTAAATTTCAGTCAAAATCATGATTAATATGAGCGAAATATCTAACAAAGAGAGTCAACTATTGTTGGCCAACTCAAAGACTTTAAACGACGATGGATTATGTCCCGAAGTATTTTGTGGCCTATATATCTGCTTGTTTGAATGAGTTTTGTTTTTCTTTTTAATTATAAAAATGTATCTTTTTTTTAAATAAAAAATTAATTTTTATATATTTTTTTAGTATGTTTGGATGTGACCGAATAACTCACATAGCACCAACTACAATTTTTATTATAATGTGCTTGATGTTATATATTTAATCTTTATTCTATCTCATTTCACTCATTTTTCATATTTGTAAGGCTTCATATAAAAATAAAATAAAATTTTAAAATTTCATTGACAAATTTGAACCAAAAAAATTGAAGACAAACAAAGTATCATTTACATATTTTAGTTATTTTTTTTAGAGAAAATGATACATAGATAATTTTTAGAGAAAAAGTGACAGTTAATATATAAAGTTATAAAAATGTACGTATTTAGATTTATATAAAAAAACTGACATGATCCTACGTAAATACTGAAATAAATTTAACTAAATATAAAGATATGCAACTTTTTATGTATAAAAAAAAATATTTTTGCATCTGCCATTATTTTTTTAAAATATTTTGTTTGAATTTAAACCTCACAATGACATGGAAAAACGTTCTTAGTAATTTTATTTTATTTTTTGTTTAAACAACGGTGCCAAGGCCCTATTAACAAAGGAAAAAATTACAACAGAATCGAACGGGGCCAAAAGACCCAACAGTAATCAGCAAACAGCAACAGAAAAAGCTCTTCATTTGGAGTAAAAAATTCATATTGATCACTAGCGGAAGGAGATACTATAGTTGGCCATCCAGTGAAGAATGTTCTATCCTGGTGAAATAGGGTTCATATTTAGGGTTGTTTGACACTAGGAAGTTGGAACATATTCTAACACTTGTAGCAGCCAATGATTTCACCGGAAGCTGTCATTCTAGACAGCAGTTAATGATGACCACAATAAAAAACGAAAAATCCAAGTATTGCAGAGTGGGAGGGTTTATAGATGTTAATGAAATCCACAAGTATAATATATCTAATAGTATCCGTATAAATTGCCTTTTTCTTTTAAAAAAAAAGTTTTATAATCTGATCTGTTTTGGCTGTAATTTGTGAGCGAGAGCAAACACATCTAAGTAAACTTGAAGGATGGATGGGATAGGGGCGACAGAGAGACGTGATCATAATTAGACATTGTAACTAATTAATGCCGAAACTGAACCTTCTTTGGCTTTTCCAAACACGTTTGAGGTTCGCTCAAAAATAGAGCCGCAGAGCAATACCAATATACCATTAGAATTAAACCTGCAGAAAATGGAACCAACTACTATAATCAATTCAAATCATACATTCATACTTATATATTTCTCATGTTATAATATTAATTCTATCCCAACTATCCATTTGAACATTAGTTCATAAAACCTCTGTTTCGTACGTACAAGTATGATATACATATTCTGCACTTATGTATTGTGAGCATCCTAAAGAACTACAAAACTGAAAACAAAGGCGAAGCATATAGTTAAAAAAACACAAAATTAACCTAACTAACCAAGCTAAAATACATTATATATAAGCCAAAATTCCGTATCCTTAAAATTAGTGGATCGCTTCAAAACAAATGCTGCTCTAGCTAGCTGTAGCTTCCTCAATCAGTTATTTCTAGGTGGGTGAGGTCCCGGAACATGATAATCAGCGTTCAGAGGTATGAAACCAGACGTCTTGACATTCGCATAATGGCGACTCCTTTTACTGAATTTATGTTTCACATTTAAAATTCCTTTTCCTTCTTCATGGTTACACTTTGCTTTCCCTTTAGTGGTTGAACCCTTTGCAATAATTCCATCCTCAGATTTCACCTGCACCTTCGACTTCGAGAGTACTCCTGTAGACATCATTTTCCTTCCTGGAAGAATAGACCTCGTCCTTTGATCAGTCTCACTCTCAGGAACACCGTCGTAAATCTTCTGTATACAATGTCACCACACTCAACTAATTCAGCTCCTTTTTTTGATCTATTTAATAACACGTACATCATGCCTATAACTAGAACTTATGGTAGAAGAGGTTATATGGGGTCACATAACTTACCTCCTCTACGTTCACTGAACTTCTCACTGTTTCAAGCTTGCTTCCAGTGGCTACCATCATTCTCTTCTTAACTGAAACAATAATAATAAGCAGGAGTTAAAAAAAAAGTGAGGAAAATTTAACAGAAATTATGGCAACAACTACAACAAGAGAGAGGGAAGGGAAAAGAGTAGTGAACCTTGTTGGTGTTGGGTTAGTCCACTGGAGAATCTTAGAGGTAGCAAAATGAAAATAAGCAGAAAGCTAGTGAACCTCGCCGACACCATTATTGTGATTCGAATAAAAATTAAGGGTAGTAAAGGGTATGTCGTTGATCCAACAGAGGAGAGGAAAGAGGGTCTTTATTTATAGGGTGGACCAGGTCAAAGCTAGCTAGTTTCTCTTCCCCTTTATGAACAAAGAAAGCTTTATTATTAATAATTAAATAATATATATTGAGAGACTAGAGAGAGCGTTAGAGCAATGTTCAAAGCTGCATGAAATGAAGAGTTGAAAATGGTTTTGTAGGACTGGGATATGGCTTTAAATCCAAGTGTGTTAGAGAAAAAAAAAAGGTGTATGATCGCGTGGAACGGAAGATACGAGTTGTTCAGCGCTTGTCGGCCGCCATGCATGCAACGAGGAGAACTTGTTTGGTCTATGAATTCGATGATCGGGGAACTCTAGACTCCAGTCCCTATAAAATTGCATACTCCTTTTTCGATCTTCGGCAGTACTTTAAAAACATGTTTTAGCTCACTCATAGGGTAACTATTAATAACTAATTAATTATCGCGATTATTTAACTTTAAATAATTAAATTAAGTCAAAGTCAGTGGAGATGGTCAAATGGGAGAACAACATTGGACACGCTTTATCATGATGAAGAATATATATATATATATTATAAAATTAGGTTGTTATATTATATGGCATTTGCTCATGAGTGTAATTGGGACACTGATAAAAAATTAAAATAAGTAATTCAAAAAATTTATCCACTTATATATATATATATATTATAAAATTAGGTATTATATGGCATTTGCTCATGAGAGTAATTGGGACACTGATCAAAAAATTAAAATAAGTAATTAAAAAAATTTAGGTAAGTGCCACTGCCAACCATATATAGCCTAAGCCTTGTCTTGATTTGACCAAACTTATAAGGCGCTTCGGGAGAAGTTTTGATTTGACCATTATAATCGTGTAATATAATTAAAATATATTTTTTTATCTAATTTATTATAAATATAATTTACTACATTATTGTAATAGTTAGTATTTTATTTATTAAAAATTTTAATAATATTTTAAAGAATTGGTATCACAAAATTTATTGATTATATAAACGTTTTTATTAGTAAAGCAATTGCATATATCAAAATAATTTATTTTTCTTGGCCTATATTAGAGGTGTCAAAATAGACCAGACTCCGAATGACCTAACAAAAAGTATGAGTTGGACTGAGAAAATTTTAGCTTGAACCAACTATAGATTGACTCAACTTAGTTCAAAAATAAATTGACTCGATGTAGGTTGGCCTGCTACCCTGACTATATGAATTTTTTTTTGATTATATATTTAATTTTGTTATTATTTATTCATATATTTACTTGACTAACTTTATTTGGATTTAAAAGAAAAAAAAATCAAATTTAGTGAGTACATATAAATCTTTCTTTTTTTTTTACTTGAAATATGATGTTAACTTGTACTAGTTTCTTGAATTGATTAATTTATGATTTAAGAGATGCTTCATGGATATATCCTAAATCGTTTATGTCGAAAATAATGTAGTAAATTTTTACTGTTTATGTTAATGACACTTGATATAATTTGTTATACTTGTATTTAATTTGCGTACATGATTTTTGTAAACTTTGATTGATATAGAAGTTTAATTTATCAATAACTTATTATTATATATACAAAAAAAAATGAAAAAAGACAACAAAAAAATCTTCAGCTCATGGGCTAGCCCATAACCTGCATGGGCCAGGCTGGGTTAACTATTTACTAACCTGCACACATTATAAGTTGGCTCAAAATAAGTTTGACTCAATGCGAACCGGTCCGAATTGATACCTCTATCCTATATTGCTAATTCGACACTTTTTTTCTTGTTCTTATGGCTAAATAAGAAGAAATATACTTTCTTTTTGGCACAAGCCAATTTATGTTTAATTAGCTTGTCAAAATAAATTTCAGATAATGCAATTAAGATTTCATCCCATCACAACTTTGTTTTTATTTATCACTTCTTAATTACAATATCCTCATAATATTTATAATTACATCAACCAACTAAGCTATCCAAGCATACAACTCATGCCATGCTTACTACTTGAATTTGAACGTGAAGGTTTCGGTCGCAACACGTTTAATTTCTTGACCAGAAAATTATATATCCTTGTGTTCTTATAAATAAATAAATAAATAAAAAGTCATTCCGTCTAATCATGGAAAAGTTCAACTAATTAGTGTATCAGATTTGTGGTACGCCTGAAGTTTAGGGGGTAAGTTGTATTATATCCATTTGATTTGGTGACTTCGGAGGCATTTGGTGTAGGGCATATGAACCCTATATATAACATTTAAGATATTTATGTTTGCATGTGCATCCGTATGAGATGACTGTAAGTATTTCATATGTTTATTACTGAATTAAGATATCCATTTGAGTGTGTGCAAGTAATATCCTTTTTAAATTCATGGGAATCTTAAATGTCTAGAAAAAAGACTTTATTATATTTTATGAATTATCAATATTACCCTCTCATTAATTTTCTGTCTTTTGTTTACCAATGTTACCTTCTTATTAATTTATAAATTAACTAATTTTATATAACAACAACAAAAATTGCCATTAATAATTTTCAAATACATTATTGTTATCAAATTAACCAGCATACAATTTTGTTATTATGCTATTAAAAGTTCATAGGTTTATGATATAATAAATTAATATAAATATAATTATTTATTAGTTATCAATACAAGATTGATAAATTATATTTTTAGACTATTAAAGTTATCTGTTTAAATTAATAAGTACAACTAAATAAGAATATCACACATATTTAAGAATATAAAATGTCATACTAAATAAAAATGAGAATGTTATATACTTAAACATTTCATACTCAAATATCAAAAAAATTGTACACGAAACATCTCATTTGTATTTGCTGCATTTGAAGTGTGCTTCGTGATTGGCAATCGTGAAAATTAAATCTATAGGCAAGGTTGAAGAACATGCGGTGGTGTGTTTGTCCATCGAATCACATTAACTACTCATGTTATGACCACCAGCTATATACCATATAAGTATTTTAATTAATTAAATGCAACGGTTAACATAATGTACAAGACATTAATTAGGTCAGGCGTGCCTCCCAGTTTTGTTACAGCCGTAGGTGGCCCTAGCCAGAGAAAAGAGGTCAATTGGTGCATTAAAATAACCAAAGATTCTACTAATGGGGAAAAGTGAATGCACCATAAACTATTCATTTCAATTTCAATGCTAGCTATTTCATATTTTACTTTCAAAACATAGGAGCAGAGACAGGTGATGCGACAAACACGGCCACCACATGGCTGAATATAAATATTAAATAGTTTATAAATTTATTTATGTCAAGTGTCAACTGAAGAATTATAGACACAAAATGGTTGTGCATGTAATTAATATTCTTTCCCGTGATTCGTTTCGTTATATCTCGTCTCTCCCGCTATGACTTGGGAGTTGGGAAGGATGTTTTTGTTTAATTTCTGAATTTTTCAACATTATATTCTCATTAACCAAGAAGAATATAACTTTTTCTTTCCTTTGTTGTAGATTGAACTTGATTTGCCACCCTTTCTGACATTGCAATACCTCATCCATATTTACCCCAGCTTATTGAAACTTATAAACTATTTCGTGTTTTTAGGGTATTCAAAAGGGTCCGAACTTTTTGACATTTTGTTAATAGAAATTGAATGAAATATGTGCGTGTTAATAAAAAGAGTATAATATTTATTGTTTTTGGCGTTATATATCATTGAAGAAATTATAACTTGACGAATAAATTTAATTTTAAATTAATAGCAAACAGTATACTCTAACATATGAAAGTATCAGTTTGTTCAACTAATAAAATCATTTGGAGAGGATGAAAGATCCAGAATTAAAACTTTCTTTTATTAAGGAAGAAAAGGACTTTAAAAAATTGGAAAGGGCTATCTTTCATCATTTGCAATATAGTAAAAAAAAATTCTCTTTACACATTTTAACAAGTTGTTATTATATAATTATATGACTTTAAATTTAATTTTTTGATTCAAATTCTTACTCATATCAGTCACTTAAGTCAAATTATAGCTTATATTGTGAAACCATTATTATTATTATTGCATTATACTTCTGCCCAGTTGCCGATAAGTTTTTTCAAAGTTGTTCACAAAACTCTCATGGAGTTCAAACCTAGACCAATGTTCATGTTTGACACATATATAGCTAGTACTTACATATTTTCACATTGACTGTTTTACTTTATTGATCTTTTGGCTAGATTTCCCATACACGTGGTGTCAAAAGGTTTGAAAGAACAGCGGGGTATTCCATGTTTCTGTTTGAAAATGAAATTGAAAACCTTGCCATTGCCATGTGAAAAACCACCACGGCCAGTGTCAATTTTCTTTAGCTTTCAAGGGTTACTTTGTATTTGTACCCCCTCTACATATGACATATATAATGTATGTATTGGAAAGTAGCATTTTCTGTGTATTTAAAGATTCTAAGTTTATGTGGATTCATCAATCATATATATTTTCAGCTTATATATATAGAAATTTATAGGTTAAGATTTCAGCTTTCTTCCCTGACCATCCCAAAATTCTAACTGCAATCACCATCCCAAAAGCTTTATTCTCACTATCTTCACTTGTTATGCCATTTTTTTTATCATAAAAAAGGATGACGTTGATTAATAAAACCATAACTCAGAATTTTAAAATTACATGAAAAGAATAATACAAATTAAAAATTGACACAATAGACCAGAGAGTAGGGAAGAACGTACTGACGCTGACTAGCGTATATATATGTATTCAAAGCTGTATAATCGACGCAGTGAATCAAGGAAATATATGCCCCGCTACAACAAAATATAGGTGATTTTACATGTTATACTTGAGTCGTTTTATCATGGATTCGGATTCATCATGAATTCTACATATATGTAATAATATGTTTATTTACTTTAGATAATGTCAAGTTATAAATATGAATATATATATATATTATAAAATTTAGTTTATAAATATATTGTCACGTATAAGGTTGATCGTAAACTTGAGTTCCTTGTAAGTTGTAACAAAACTCTTTCAACTTACCGATCACATCTTCTTCCTTGTTTGGCTTATGTTTCATAGTCGGCTTATTTAGTAACCAAAATGTTAAAAAGAAGAAAATAGAAGATAATGAAATTTAAAGTTTGTTTGTTTGTCACATTGGCCTAATATATTTAAAGGAATTAATTAATTTTCCTACCCATTGTAAAAGCTACATTAAGATGTGGCGCTATCAACAACTACTTGTAACTTTTATTAAATTCGTTTCTACTACTTCTATGGAACTATTTTTTTTTCCCGAACTAGTTGTGGCTTCTAGCACAACTTCTATAACAAGGTAATTATATATATATATATATATATATATATATATATATATAATCTTAAAAGAAAGTTATGCCAACAACTCCTTCAACAATTTATTATTATTATTATTTTTAATTTGATAAGTCTTACTCGCAAGACTAAGTCATAATTCATGGCTACAACAAGTTGTAAGTTATGGTTTATTGCCATGACTCAATATAGTTTTTATATTAAGAAAATAAATGATTTTATAAGTGAATTAAAGAAGGGATTTTGTTTCTCATTTACATCTTATACGTAAAAAAGCTCCCATTAGGTTATTTGGTTGAGTATCTGAAAAGTAAAAAGATAATTTTTTTAGAATAAACTTATTTAGCATAAGAAGCATATGAGAATGTAAAAAAAAAAAATGTAACTCAATTCACAACTTTAGTTAAAAAAAAAATTTATCCAACTTTCTCAACTTTTTCATTTTTCACTATGAATTATCTCGTCTGCCAACATTTTTGTTATTAATCTGAAAAGTGAAAACCCTTATTTTCAGCAACACAATGGAATTACTAACTAAGGGAAAACTATGGGCCAAAGGAAAGCCCATTTTAGTGGGTGCATTTCAGTCCACTGGACTAATTTCATTAATCCAACAACCAGAAACGGCCCATATCACGGTCGCTTGAGTCCATTGAAAATATCAAATATCTTGTTGACCAAAAGCCGAAATAAGAACACCAAACATCTTAATTTTTTGTAGGCTGCTAACAAAATTTTTTATAACACAATGATTATATTACTGATACTAATTTAATAAAATGAGTAACTATAACAACCTAAAATTTAACACAGAAACGAGGCCATGCCTCACAATTGGGACATGTTGCTTCCTGTTTTGTGAAGGATCCTTTGACAATAAAATAATAACTAGGCAAAATGAAAAATCATTTTTGTTTAACCTTAGCATAAAACTTTTTTCCTTGGGACATGTCCCAATTGTGAGGCATGGCTTCGTTTTGTGTTAAAATTTAGGTAGTTGTATTTATTTCTTTATTAAATTAGTGTCAGTAATATAATCATTGTGCTATAAAAAATTATTATGAAATTAATATTTATAGAACTTGAGGGCAGAATTTCATTAATTAAGCTATATACATAATAATAAAATAAATACAATTCAAATGAATTTTGTAATATAATAATTATTCTTTATAATATGACCACTTTTTCAGCATAGATATTTTATGACAAGCACTTATAGTGTTAACAATGAGGGAGAACTTAGTAATTCCATTCTTTTTTAGCTGAAAAGGCAATTCCACTGATGGAATAAGCAATTAATGTTAAAGTATAAAAGAGTTTATATGTTATGTGAAAGAAAAGGAAACGAAGGGAAGAATTATTATACTCTTCCTTTTCCTGAGTGATATATATATATATATGTATGTATATAAGAATTCATTTATTTTAAGAGTAATTCTTTGTACACTTATTTTATTTAATTTTTTTTTTATAAATTTTGAATTTCTTTAATCTAATTGATGGATTGAAAATTCTCATTAAATAGATCAAACATATAAAGTTTTATAGAATTTTAAAATTAATTAATACTTCATTTAACTAATTTATTTTAATATATAATATGCTTTTCAAAATATAAGTAAATGTCAGTTATAAGATTAGATATTTATGCATGTCTAATTTATCTTAAATTTTGATATACATAATCTTCATAATAATGTTACATGATTTAATGGTTAGATTGAAAAAATAATAATTGTATAAAAATTTATTTAATAGAGTAAGTATATCAAGACTTACTCTAGGAGTAAGTGAATCCCAACTTTATATATATATATATATATATATTGTTTTTACATTAAAGGTATAAATACTTAAATATGAAAGAGATAATGTCCTAATAAAAAATCAAATTTCTGATATCCTAATTACACTTGAGTCTTAGATATTGTCCGAATGGAAGTGTTTCAAGAGAAAAAAAAAGAAATGTGTAATTTTTTATTTTAAATTTATATTATTTTTATTTAGTAATTTTTTCAAATGAAATAAATAAAATGAGAGATTATCATGTAATATTTTAATCATATATATATATTTTTTATAATTATTTTAATTTAAAAATAAAAGATAACTCCTCCCCTCCTCTCCTCTCAAAATCTCTACAATCCAAACATACTTTTAAAGAATTTAATCGGTGCCAATTTTTTTCTCCTTGTTAATTTAGATTTGTCGTGACATATGATCATTAATTCGAAGACCATTGTTTCCATACTTTTAATCAGTGTCGAAGACCATTGTTTCCATAAGTATTAAGAAGATTATTTTCTTCATTTAATTTATTCTATCATTTTTAGTACGGTTAGGTGGTGTATTCTTTTGACAAAAAAATGATAAAATTGTTGTATAAAGATCTTAATTTTACTGTAATTATGAATTAACGACATCAACTTAAAAATTTGTCAATTAAGAACTTCTAGGATGTTTGTTTAAGATTATTGGAAATGCAAACCTCGGTTTGCAAGAAAGAGAAAAATTTGTACCGAGGAAAAACACCTAAGAAGTGCAAATGGGTGTTTACCGTGATAGTAATATGAAACAAACAGGCACCTTTAATCTTATTATGATAACTAATTAAGAATTTCACTTTTAATATAAAAATATTTATCAATTTATTTTTGTTATATCTATATATTTTATTTATGTTATAAATTATTTTCATATGTCAAATTAAATATTTCTGTCTTTTCAACATATTTTATTACTAAAAATATTTGAAATAAAATTAAGCCCCTTAATCAATAATAATAATCCTTTAATTCCTTAATTGATTTATCATAAAAAAATGTAGACTCTTAAAGAATACTTCGCTCACATACAAATATACTGAAAATTGCCTAATTTACAGAAAATAAAAACATTATTATAATTCACAATAAAATCCAATAATTGAGCTGAACTCGGAAAATATGAATTTTCAGACAATTCGTACGATTACTATTCATTTTTGCTGTCCACACTCAACGAAAATATAAATATTTTTTCTTTTTTTATTTCCGAGGTTAAAAACGTACAACGTGTGCGGGAAGAGAGTGAGGGACGCTGTTCTTCCTCGTATTCCGGAGGCAACAAAACATTGCATTGCAAGAAGAAAAGAAACCACTAAACAAGAATACAGGAGGGACATTTTCGTCATTCCATATCGCAACACATTATAGCCCTCCTCAACACAGTTTCACATTCACATATTCTCACACAGCACCTGCTATTGACCAGAAAACCTTACCTTGCAAGTTGGAATTTGATTACGTCTTCTACAATGACAGATGTCACCTACCTACGCCACCATGAACCCGATGAAGGTTCTCACCTTCTCGACCAAACCATAACCTTCGATTCCATCCCCTTCTGGTCCCATCACGATTTGGATTTCAATGTCTCTGATTCCGAACTCCCACCGTCTCACCACTCCCTCCGCCCACGCGCCGCCTGTCTTGACAGTGACGATGAATTCTCCGACCCCGGTTCAGGTTCAATCCCCTCCACCGACCTATTGGACCGTGAACACCAGGTAAATTTTGTTATGGATCTATTTCAGCAGCGTGTTGAGCAATCTCAGGTTATGGGTCATAGCAATTTGGTCTCCGAAGCGCTTAACGATTCGGGTTTTGGTGTGATTGATGGCGACTGTGATTTGGGTATGGATGGTATGAGACTAGATTTGGAATTTGGTGATGGGGATGGGGATGACAATTATGGGTTTATGGTTGAAAATTATGGCTCTGGTGGCTGTGGCGATGAGGATGATTTCTTCATTAGGAAGAGGGTTTCTGGATCTGAATCCGATGAGGTGCCGTCTACGGTAAGCGGGGTGCGTCCTTTTGACAACTGTGGGCGGCTTGTGGGGTTTGGATCAGATTCTGAGGAGGAGGAGAATGGGATTATGGGGATCTGTGTGCATTCAGATGAAGAGTATAATGTGCACGATGAGAACGATGATGTTGATGTTGCTAGCATTCCTTTTTGTTGGGATTCATTTCAATTGGAGGAGAATAATGAAGATTTTGAGTGGGAGGAAGTGGATGGTCGAGTTGACGAGAGGGAAGTTTTGAGCATGCTTACGGTTGAGGATGATAGGTCGGTTTCTGTTTCAGTTTCTGTATCGCCAATAATTGGGATTGAGGAAGAAGTAAGCGTTGTTAGGGTGGGAGGAGGTATGGAAAATTTGGAGTGGGAAGTGTTATTGAATGCCAATAATTTGGATACAAGCCATGATTTGGACCACGATGCAGAACCTTATGTTGGTGATCATGATGATTATATTTATACTGCTGAGTATGAAATGATGTTTGGTCAATTTGCTGACAACGAGAATCCCTTAATGGGTAGGCCTCCAGCTTCCTTATCTGTTGTTCAGAATCTTCCATCTGTGCTTGTGACCAAAGAAGACGTGGACAATAATAATGCACTTTGTGCAGTTTGCAAAGATAACTTTATTGTTGGGGAACAAGCAAGACAGTTGCCATGTTCACATCGCTATCATGGTGACTGCATTATACCTTGGTTGGGCATTCGGAATACTTGCCCTGTCTGTCGCTATGAGTTTCCCACCGATGATGTTGATTATGAGCGTAGGAGGGCCCAAAGATATGACCTTAGGCTATAATGGTAATTAGGGTGACAATTTCTGAGTGTTAGGCTGTTAAAAGAGTAGATTTTTTGGTCATGAAGAAGTGCATGTGTTGTTAATTTTCAAATTTTCACATGGAGATTAAGTATAAGAATGTTTCTTTGAATTGTACTCTGGGATACATCATAGAAATGAATCAATTTTTGAAACAAATGTACATTTGTTGTGTTTTCTGAATATTCCTATTCTAATAGATTGCTATATATATATATATATATATATTTGGTTAATAGATTGCTATCTTTCTTCTTCATGTGATTTGTATTAATCATGGCTTTATTAGAACTCTGTGAAGCCTAAGCAGGTGCCTTTGATTGCCTGAATGATAGATAAACTTGACTGGTAGTAACTGTGATTGTTTTCTACAATGGGGGTTGGGGGAAGTGGGGGAGGCTTAAAGCTCGCAAACGGGTATTCTGTGATCAGGATTCAGGAATTTTGAGTTTCATATGTCAATAGACATATTGACCAACTTGACCTTTTAGGTTGTTTTATGCTCTCTGCTTCTGTTCTAGTCTGTTGTTTAATATTGGCTGCTTATGTTGCCTTATCTTTTCATCATGTGTCATAAGTATTTGTGGTGACTTTCTGTTCTCATGAGGAAAGAAGTTCTCAACTGGAACTCATTTTTTTTTAGATTTTATTTTTTAAAGGCTTTTCATTGTATAGTACTCATGTTTGACAGCCAGTTTGATGTTCAGCCATGTGGCATCCTTTCGTAGTTACTGAGGGCGAGCCTACTATGCGTCGACTACTTACAGATACAAGAACTTTTTTTTTTTTGGTAATATCATATTAGGAATTCTAGTCATGTGTATACTCAAATGTTTGGTGAAGTAGCCTAAAAATAGAATAATGAGGGAATTCGAAGATTACACATCCTGTGGGAGAGTTGCTTCACTTGCTTGAAATCTGTTTTTTGTCATGTTATATGTTATTTTGGCTGACAGAAACATAGAGATTCATGACTTTCTGAGGCGTGGCTATACAGCACCGTTATATATATATATATATGTACGTGAGTGTGTTATTGAGTTTTACCACGCTGAAGACTCAGTTATGTTTTTGCCATTGCGTTTTGCAAAATGTTCCCCCCCCAAAAAACAAACAGCTTGTTTTGCAGTTTTAAGCAGCTTTCATGTATATCTCACATGCAGAAAATGTTACCCTTGGTGTTATCTGATTAGATTGAGTAACCGAAGAACATAAACTGAAAACCTGACCTTCACGCACCACCAGAACACTTCCCTGTTCAAGTTTCTGTCATGTACAAGACTAAAGATTATAGAGTTTCCGCTGCCTGCTGTTACGAATTGCCTGAGTTAAAGATCTATTTATCACATTGGAAAGTTACTGATTTGAAACTCCACTTGACTTTGGTGTCAAATGCTAGTGATTTGCTATGGATGAGGGTCCCGATCATAGGCAATATTAGACTTTTGATCAGCATCTCTACTATATATATGCAATGACTAGGGAAGAAAAGAACTTTTAAAAGGCAAGGGCAAATACGTTTTACATGCGTATAAACCTTGGCATATAATGCGTGTAAGTTAATGTCTTACTGTCATCTCCCACCTGGGAAAAATTGAAGTTTATGATGAGAGAATTCTTGGAGACGCCATAAATGCAAAATATTTCACTTCCTTTCCCCATAACATCTGGCATGTTATTTAGTTTAGCATGTGAAATTACTGTAAATAGCGTCTTCATTTTTTGGAGCATTTCCTTAAATATCAACAATTCTAGTAATATATTTTTCTTCAGTTTGTTCTTTGGGGTGGAATCCTAAAGTTAGCTTGAAATAGATGTAGTTAAAGCAAATTGTCATTAATTCTCGGGTAGAATTACATACTTATGACCAGATATAGAAAAAAGAATTGCAGATATATATTCACATAGCCAGCATTTTACTGAACTAAGAATTTACAGTTTGCTTCCTCTGGCTCTCGTCTATCTTGGAGAGTCACTGAATCTAGTTTTGGCGTTAAGTATTTTGTTGCTTTCTACCATGTTTTAGGTATACTTCGTCAAAAAGACAATGACAGTGCATTCACAGCAATTAAAACACGTTACATTTCTATTTTTGTGTCTCTATGTCAATTATTCTCCGAGCATTTTACAGAACCAAGGTTATCTAACCATTATTTGTTACTAACTTTGTTCCCACTCGTACTCTTAACTTTCCAAGTATACACAACCAAGATGATCTACGACACTGAACATATGTTAAAATACACCGGCAAACTTAAATGCCAATAAACTCCCTTATCTACTTGTCCTCTATTTGCATTAAGTATCTCATCTATAGAAAGACTTCCTACTGTGTGTGTGTGTGTGTTTGTCTCACCCACATGAAAATTCAAGACATGGAGGGTAATGAAGCTGAGGAACTCTGCGGAGTACCTTATGCTACCTTAACCCAGCATCTTCGCTATCCTTCTCCCATCCAGAAACCCATCCTGACCTCAAGCCTCCTGAAAATGGAACCTGGGGAAGTCCATGAGGGATGTTATGTTTTGACCCATCTGGATTCTTCTCATGGTTTACATCATATTCCATTTTACTACTCCCAACTGCACCTTCCCAGCAACGGGAACAGTCCAATTCAAATCCCAGACCATAAATCCTCCCCAAACACATCATCAAACAGTAACAACAACAATTCTGATGAAGCAAAGGCTCTCCTTGATGACCGAAAGAAGAAAAGGATGTTTTCCAACAGAGAATCTGCTCGCAGGTCACGAATGCGGAAGAAGCAACATATTGAAGTCCTTCAGTATCACGTCGATCATCTGCAGACTTTGAATCATCAACTGTCTTAAAAGATTATTTACTTGCTGGAATGTAACCAACAAATCCTCCAACAGAATGCCCAACTCAAAGAGAAAGTTTCCTCTCTTCAAATAGCTCTCTCTGACTTGTTAGTTCCTTCTGGACATGTTGAGCACCCTCACCACATCCCCAATGGCCTCCTAGACGAGTCTTCAACTCGACCAGTTGCTGGTTCCGGAGCATAGCGCTTTTGATCAGTAGTAGGTTGTGAGGTACGTAGAGGTACATAAAGTTTTCATTGACATCTACCTAGGTACTCTCGTGATATGCTCTCGAAGAACACTTATTTTGTCTTTTATATCTATATCTTTAATGTTGCACTCTCGGTGCAGTATAAGCTTTTGAGCGTTGAATCTGATGCAGAAACTTTTTAGTCTGAAGATGTGGTCAGTTTCAGTGATGCAATCCGAGAAATCTATCTGAGAGGAAAATATTGAACTTCAAGTATAAGGATACTTTATTAGTAGCTCCCAGCTCCTGGCTAATACAGTATCAGAGATGTGAGCTAGAGTGGTGTTGCATATTGCTTAATATACAAAATGAATATTATTCGTGGTCTCAGATGAACTGTAATATGATCTTGATTAGATATTCTACTATGGTCTATGGGGGATTATCATGTATATTATATAGAATTTCTATGAATGAATAATCCAGTTCTCTTAGTCTTATACAGACTTTACCTATCCTCAACCCAAAAAAAGAGAAAAGACAACAATTATACTCTACCACCCTATGAAATAGGCAAATAGCTACAGTTTATCTTTATTCTTAAAAATCAATGGAATACGTAGTAATACGAAGTCCATTACCTTTAGTCAAAACACATGGTAACAATTGCTATTACTGTTTAATGTATTATTAAATAGGTTTAAAAGTTAAAACACAATGCATATGCTTTATTCAAGACAACCCGCTACGATGTAACTGAAAAGTCAATAAATTCTGCATCCAAAAACTGTGAACTACTCGGTCACCTCACACGGGTAGATAAAATGTCACTTTTAGAAAGCTTTGGGAAAGAGGAGAGATGAGGATACACAGATAATTCGGGTAAGTCATTTCAACCAATGTTGGTAAGCCGCATCAGATCCTCAATCAAAAAAGTTTTCGATTAAGGTTTAATCGATTTAATCATTTTATTGAATTAAATAATATTATAATTATATATTAAATAAATATACACATACATAATTTATAATACACATTACTAATAATAAAATATATAATAAGGTTTTAGGATCTTAATTTTCAAATCTCATATTACACTTAGTTAAGTATTTAAGTGATTGGAAAATAAAATAAAAATAAAAAAATTAAATAAAAAAAAGATGTGGCCGGTCTGACTGGTTTTGTTTGGCTTTTGCCGGTTTTGACCAGTCCAACCATGAATCCGATTCTAGCATTGAACCATAACTGGAAAGAAGGCCGATTCACGATCCGACCGACTGGTCCGGTCCGGTTCATATAACCTTGATTTCAACCACTCAATTATCCGTATATTTACAGCTATAGACCCTTTATGTTATAGACCTCTATATGCTAATCTCATGGATATGGGTATCTTGTGAATATATGTCATTTCTTAAAAAATTAAGATACGAGTATGATAGGATTCGACATAACATATATATTAAATATGGAAAAAAATAATTAGATCATTCTATGATTAAAGGAAAAAAGTAGAGAAAATACTTTTTATTTTCAATGTTAGTCACTACAAACACAATTGAAGGCTATAATTTATCAAATTCTTATGATATCTCACTCATATTTGGCACAAAAATTCAAAAATAAAAAATGAAAAATATAGGTTATAGGTTCCGGTAATTTATTTGGAGTATTTAGTATCAGATACTGGTATCTGATATGAGTATGTATCCAACACGAGTATAACAGATATTTTGAAGTATCAGTGCTTCCTAGATGTTAACCTCTCTAGAGTAATTCTTAGGTAGACACGATCTAAGGTTACTCTTTAGATATAAGTGTATTTATAACATGATTCATAAAACTTTATACATATTTAATATTGAATAGAGTGCTTATAATAAACTGTGTCTAACTAAGAATTTCTTACCTTTCCAAGACAAGCTATTTATGAATTGAAAATGGACCCGAAATGCAAAATAAAATAATGGATTGTAATTCCCTCTTTTATTTCCTTTGTGATCAGTATATTGAATCATATGAAATTAGCAACCCTTTAGACATATAACATTAACCCCAAAAGGACCACGTTCAGGAATCATTTTTGGGCTGGGAAATTGATGATTCTGTGGCCATAACCAGTAAGTCATGTCACAAGTTCCGCTAATTGCTGGTAATAAATAACAATGCCTTAATTTGCGTTAACTTTATTCTTATGACGGCATATGCATTGATGCTTCTAGATGCAGATTACTCCAGCTATTCTTCTTCACCATGTGTGTTTCCCATTGGTGACGTTAGCTTCCGTATCTGCAGCTGGAGTTGATCCTTTGCTGCATTGGTCTGTAAAGCCTATTCCTGGATCTGCATATGAAAGGAAAGAAGGCAACCTAGACAAAGATGTCCTAGCACATTAGTTTCTGGAAGAGGTTTAAGAAATTTTAGTCCATAGCACATGCTTATTTGATTTACCTGGTCGACTTTATAATTTCTTCATCTATGATCATTTTCTCATCAAATATGTCGACTGCAAAATAAAAATGATATTTACTATCAACTGAAATTGTGGATTATTGTGTATGTAAGATAAATTTCATTTCAAAATATAAAAGATAATTAAATTCATAATATAACTTTGGCGAGTTACAATGCATGAAGTTCTGTATCTTGCTTTTACTCTGCTTTCAGATGCACATGATCGTATAACATAAGAGTTGATGTAAACATGGTCAGATTATGTCTAGAGCCAACGATAAAAAACACTTCTCTTTCAGATTCTAAGGATTATATTCATTAAAGCTACCATCCCCTTATATCAAACAAGTTTCGGAGAGAAATGCTAAACAAAATAGCCTTACATCATGAAATAAGATATTCCTATTTCCTTACAACATCAAAACATGCTACAATTTTCCTACAACATTACAGCATTTCATCTTATCAGTCTAAAATTACATTAATCATTAATGACTCTTGTACTGTTTTCCTTCAATACGTTATTTTCATTTTAATATTTTAAAAATAGGAATGTTTTACTTGAATACAGTCTACAGATAATGAGGAATAAGACAATCACACAGAGAATTGTAGTCTCAAATAATTCAACCAGTTGTTGAGACCCAAAAAGAGATCAGTCAAAAGCACAAGAGCAGTTGCTGTAGAGACTATGCACCAAAGAATTTATTTCAAGTATATGGTTAGTTACATAGTAGTGCTAAAATAATAAACCAAAGCAAAATAAAATAAAATAAAAATTATTATATGAACTGCTGCAATGTATTCATCAAGATATTCACTACGGCTCTTATTGCCTAAATCCAAGCTATCAGTCACAAACTTAGCAGGGAAAGCAGGCACCTTAGACTTATCTTGCCTATAGAGAAAGAGATCTGAATATCCTTTTAAATGGCTATTGTTGCATACCTCCAAAAAGGGTTTTTCCGGAGAAATATTTCGCTGACAAACCATGAGTGTAGTCCTCATCATATTTTTTGAATCTCTCAATACAGTGTGTGCTTTCCAGGTCACTATAAAATGAAGAATATGGTAAATTATTTACATTTGAACAAAAAATTTGCAGTAAATTACACTGTCAATCAGCGATTTATGTCCTGTAAAATATAAGGCACATATTTTAAGGGAATTATAAAATAGCTTTTTTCTTCAAAAAAAAAAAAAAACGAATAAAGAAGGGGAAGAAGAATTAAATCTGACAAGAGGGGTAAATAGGAGAAACTCAAATATTTTCGAATAGCTTCCAAGGGAAGGGGGTGATTGGGCTTGTGCATATTAGGCAAACTAATGGCTCAATGGCTCTGTGACTGACAATGAAGTCCAATGACTTAAGAGATCTGATGAACAACTAAATTCATTTATAGATATCCGTGGGAGATTTCGCTCTGTACACTACGACATTTTGATATGGCTGTAGTTTTCTCGATCATTAGACACAAATGTAAGGAGGAATTAGAATGGATTATATATGCAATGCAGGATAAGCTGATAATGCAGGAGAAGAATTACAGGGCTTAGCTTTTAGTTCAAAAACCACACAAAAAAGATTGACCCATTCACCGATTGAGAATGCAATGTATGATTTGAGGCATGCCTATTTTCTTCCATAACCATTAAATTCAAATAAATGATTGAGTAATAGCTAACTGCAGTTTTATTGTTCTCATTGCAAGATAATATATTAGATAGCTGAAAGAGAAGTACTATAGAGGATAGTTACTTGGAATTTCTCTTGTTCCCTCCATGTTTAAACAACTTAAGAGTTTTTAAGTCAGAAACACTTCAGTTCAATATGTCCAAAAAAAAAAAAAGCAAAGCAAAATGTTTTATATACCATATCAAAAGTTTCAGAGAGAAAAGCGAAAAAAGAAGGAAATTTTAAAAAAAATTAAAAAAAAAGAACTTACTCAAGACCATCTGCACAGTAATGTTTTTTCTCATCTCCATGGAAAAGGCCATTGTATGCAGCACCTTTCACCTTGCATAAATGAACCAAAACCCTCAAAATAATAGCAACAATGACATAGACGCGTGCATGCTTGAAGAAGAAGCATGCAATGCAAGAGACAGAAAGAGAGAGAAGGATCACCTGGCTCCTAGGATGGGCTGTGGCTGTTGGGAGAGATGGGTATGGAGCGGCTGAGTAACTGGAATTGGAGGCAAAGGTAGGCGTCCGTTGAGGCTGAGTAGACACGCTTGCCATCTTCTTCTTTGGTTGCAATTTCAAAATGAACGTGTTACCTATTTCGGCTTCTCTTCTGTTCATACTCTTAAATAATAAAATAATTATGCTCTTTCACTTGTTCTCTTCTGCTTTCTCTCTCTTTCTCTTTGCAGATTGCAATTACGAGTCCGCCTTTGGACACAATCAAGCAACAAAAAATAGACTTTGTTTATCACAGCAATCCATCCACTAAGAAACATTGTTACATACACATACTCATACACATGTTAATTATATGACAATATTCTTACACAACATTATTTATTGTGTTTCACGTAAGTTATATGACTTATCATACGTATGGTGTAAAAACATTATGTTACATCAAATGTATTTAATAATCTATCATCTACTTATTACCATTAATATTATTATCATTATTCCGATATTTTATTCATAGAAATGAAAAGTAATTATTTTTCCAAGAAAATTCCTTGTTTGTACAAGTTGTCGCTCCTTTATATATTAAGATACCTTTTTATAGCATGTACCAAAAAAAAAAAGATACTTTTTATCGCTACTTTTACGGGGAGTAAAAGTCTTTCAATTTTTGTACCCGTAAAAAAATGTCTTTCAATTTTTTTCAAATAAAATTAAGACAGAAAATCTATTAATTAAATGTGAACACGATAAGCCAATAACATATTGTAGTCTGAAGAAAATTATGGAAAACGCATGACTTGTTAATCCTAGCAAAAGGGAAAAACAAAAGAATATAGATTTTTCTTTTTAATATCACAAAGTTGTTTTCACTGTGGGATTAATCCTTACTCAAGCATAAGCCTAATCCTAGCCACGTGTATGACTATCAAACAGGTTGGGCTATCAAACATGTTAGGTCAGCCCGACACAGCATGACTGGTTAATCTCATCATCATCATGATCCACTTAAGTATGCTCGTGACAGGCCTCGAGTTAAACGGCTAGGTCAAAATGACTCTTATTTAAAGACTTATAAAAATATCAATCTTACTCATTTACATAAATTCATAGGTCTAAACGGACTAACATGCACAATGTGATAAATATTTTTTAAAATTTACTTAAGAATTTTAAAAATGTAAAAATCAAAATCATTTTCTAACATTTTGAAAATTACAAAGAAATGGCTAACAGACAGGCTAAACGGGTTGGGAAAAAAATATTTGCATTTAAATGAGTCACTAAAATAGAGGTATGACTCGCATAATTTATGCGGTTAAATAAGTTGATCTGAAAAATTCAAGTCGTTTTGCTGACCCTAACCATATGTATTTTTAAAAGTAAAGTTCGCTCACAAAGTTTAGTTTTCTAACTGAGTCACACCTTGCCGAAATAGAGTTTTAGCCTGTAATGAATCAATATGATAATAAAACTTCAATAGAAAGAGATAACCTCAAATGCATATTGATTGTCTCACTTGTGCGTAACTGAAATGGTAAAAATAAAATGAATCCCTAAAAGGATTTTGGCTACAATACAATCTCTAATAAATTGCAAGAAAAAACCCTAAATTCATTTATATCGCAACAATAAAATCACAACAATTTTCAACTCAAATCAAAATTTTAATATCATATAAGATTTAGATTCTTCTCCCCCCCCCCAAAAAAACATGACAGTATCATATTGTATAGAAAAAAATGAATAAACCTAAATCTGTATAATTTATAAATTAATTGTTTGATCCAAAGTGAGAAAGAAAGGAAAAGAGACAAGGTGAAGACTTTCCATACCTTCAAATAAATTGGTGGGGATTTTGAAAATCGATCAAGACTCGATATCGAACTTTTATTTTATCAATGTATGAAATGACAGTCTTTGTAAAACAGAGCACGGTTTAAATAGGGTAGGGTTAACTTGTTATCAAGCTTTTAGCCTCTGGTCACCGACCTAGTAATAAGTCGGTATTTCTCCTTTCCAAATTCGAGTTCGAACTTTAAATATACCAAAATAAAGTAAAATAAACTTAATAATATAGGTACTTTTAATAATATAGGTCTTTGTGAAAAAGAAAAAGAAAATTAGAGGCACAATAAAAAAAATAGATATAAAAAAGTGAAAATATTGATTCTTTTTATATTATGGAATGGAAAAAAGAGAGAGATCCTTCTTTTGAAAATTTTAATTTTTTAAATAAAATTAATCACATCTTATGAAAAATAGTATTAAAAAAAGGAAAGAGGTTGGATCTTTGTATTAAAAAACTTCAATTAATGAATTTATTTAGGTAGTTGGGTAGATAAAAATTCAGTAGAACTTATAGGTTAAATTTTTAATTAAAAAAATAGAGATCTTTAGAGAGAGAGAGAGAGAATAGTAGAGTCAATAATAGATAATTATAATTTCGAAACCCAAGAGAGTCGTAAGAACTCAAACAATACTATATGACATTGTCTTAAAAGAAAAATAATAAATGAGTATGCTCTTATTGGTTTGCAAGTATATCCGTCTTTAACGGCAAAAATAGTTACAAGTTTCATAAAAAAAGGTCAATAATTAAATTCCAAGTGATGAAGGTTCTTCGACTTAAAATAAAATGAATGCTCAAGTACTTAATGTGATGTAAATATTATTTAGTGATAATATATTAAAATCGCTATTAATATCTTTGAAATTATACAAATATTAAACGTTCCAAAAAACTATTGACAAGTTACAGGTATTGTACCACCTTGAAAAACTTTTTATCAACAAGGTTTACAATACTAGTCTTCATAATTTGCATAATGAATTCAGTTTTTTTTTTCATTCTCATGAACTTTTATAGCTCTTTTTATTAACCATTATACTTGTTTAAATTAACTTCTTAAGTTCATGGTTGTCTATTTTTTTTATTTATTTTTTTATACATGCAGTTTGAACTCGAACCAGTGAAGAAGGAAACATCTACTTATTACCATGACCACCCAACTAAAGGCCTCATTGACGTCTAAAACTCATACTTAACTCTTACAAGATAGTATGTTTGTTCTTTCTTGTTTCTTTATTTGTTTTTGGATTCAAAATTTGGAGGTCCTTGAAGTCACAAAACATAGTTCCCTTTGTCCAAGAGATATAGAGGAGTGAGGTATTCTCGCATAGATAATATGTGATTTACAGTGGATTCCTCGTAGATCTCATGAAAAGGACAAATAAAAGGAAAACTATATAAAAAAGAAATAAAATGATTGTAATGAATTATCAATAACAACTACAGGGAACTGAGGTAATCTTTTATCAATGCCAAAATGGGGTTGGCGTAAGGATATCCTTCCAATTTCTGAAACATGATTCCATCCATCCGCGCTTGAACTCCATCAGAAAATCTTAAGTCCTGTAGCAGCTCCTTTAACGTTCTGTCTACTCCAACGAGAGAATTACCTAGGCCACTTAAAATATCGGGTAGAGAAGGGCTGGGTCTTGAGAGCTCCACAACAGTAACCTGGCATAGCTCAAGCACAATCACCATGTTAAACTTGAAATTCTCAAATATAACATACAAACTAACAAAATAAAGGTGTTCTCAAAACAACCTGTCTGTCTTGAGGTATATTGGCCTTCAATTTTGCTATGGCAATAGCTCGGGAAAGCCCACCTATAGCATCAACCAAACCATGTGAAGCTGCGTCCTTACCAGTCCAAACCCTCCCCTGTGCAACCTCCTCCATCTTGTCTACCTAGTGACAAAATAGTGACTGAAACTTAGATTTACAAGAAGGATGAACAGAAAACATTGGAATTAGCTTATTAAATTTAAAACATACAGTCATTGATCTGGAAAAAGCAGCCTTATCTCGAAATTGTTTATAAGCATGCTGTGCAGACTTGGCAAATAGCTCTGCTTCATCTGGCCTGTACCCAAAGAGAGAGAGAGAGAGAGAGAGAGGGAAAAAAAATGTTCATATTTGTCTGTCCCAGAAGTCAAATATGAACTGATACAAAAGAAAAGTATCAACCCTGGAATCAATCCAAAGTAGAAAGGGCACTAAAAGCAATTAGAGCATAAATGACAACAAAAACCAGGCATTAATGACAAACAGGCTATATAAAACCTGCATATTAGTCACCACCAGCATTATTAAAATTATTTTCCTGTTCTGCAAGCCAAGGGCCTCCTTAGGGGTGATCTTGTAGTGCCTAGAGGGTGAAGACGGTGAGATTGTTCCGTGTACTTCTTTTGCCACAATCCGCTTACAAAGACTAGGGAACTTTTAGGGATACCTTGATCCTCTTTTTCAGGGACCTGAAATGCTACCAGTATTAACTACATACATGTGCAATCCATGCCATATTTTATCAACTGTCCATCACACTCGACTTCTTGATTGAGGAACTTTCCTAATAACTGGATTCAAAGAATAAGTGATATATTCAACCAAAATGGGGTTCAGCTTGGAGAGCAGCTAGTGCTACTCATGCTATGGCCCTCCCCCCACCAACAAACAACAGAATTTGGGAGCAAGAAAAGCAAAATACTGCTGCATCACAACTTAACATTAAGCGCTTTCAAAGCACTATGCAGTCCCCCCGCTACCCATTGCTGATAAAAACTGAATTTTAGGAAATTAAATTATTGATGTAAGTTCACTTGCTTTTTACAGAATAACACATGTATATCAGACTGATGATTCCCCAAGTCCAGACATGCATGTAGCAATGATTTTCTACTTTTAATATGTAGGGAAAATCATTTAGGTACTATCAGCCTAGTAGAGTTGTACTGGAGTGGAGACTAATTAGACAGAAACATGAAGTCTTCCCTTCTCAAACAGAGAGTGCCTGATAGGATCCCTAAAATAACTGAAGTGTACACGAGGAGGAAGAGGGGTTGCAATGTAGGGGATCGCAACCAAGAGAGAAAAAATGGAAGGTTATACACTATGTAACTAACTGCTGAGTTGGCAGTAGAGAGGGTAGTGTGAGAGTGATTCGGTTGTAATGGGTATAAGGCTAAGGAGTGATGATCGCGTGGGGCAGGCTGGGATTGGCTGGAACTTTTGGGAGAGACTGGGCACTCTCTAACTGCCTAGGCTATCTTTCTTTCTTGCTCTGTATTCTCTCTTTTTTCATTTTCCAGATCCAGGCACTGCTATCACCTTGATATAGGCCTGAAATCTGCAATAATACAGTGAGTTTTCATCTCTGTTCTACCCAATTTTTCTGGTGCCTAACAGTGCCTGACAGTTAGATATCAGATGGCATAGTACACTGGTTAATATTCTCTCCAGCTCCACTAGAATATTTATAACTGAAAATGAACAAATCCTATTACCTAAAAGAACGTTGTTCAGCTGCAAGGAGCTCAGCATATCTTCCCCTTGATATGATTTCTTTGTTGAAGCCAATCTTCTCATAAAGTTTCCCCAGGTTAAATTTTCCTACAAAAAGATACGATATACCATCAAATTAACATATTACAAAATCCAAGGACAATAAATGGAGCCCAGACCATTCATGACGTTACAATGTTTTCCCTCATTATTTTCAGAGCTCAAATGATTACTTTCTTTTCAGCTACAATTTCCTTTGGTTGCACTCAATTACCATTGAAATGATAGCTCATACTGCTATATTTTTCTTCATGAAAAGAAGTTCAAAATGCTAGATTACCGTATTGACAAAAGACTTATAGAGTGAAAATGGTAACTATCATGTATAATAAATAACATTTATTTCATCTTTTCTTAACGCATGACAAACCAGTTTTGCACATGAAGAGATTTTACACCCATAGAAATTTTATCCTACAGTAGTTATGTAAAAACTAATAGATCAGAAGGTTTTCCTCAGCATGGAGAGTTAACAGAAATCAGCAGTCTGTAAATTCATGCATACCTCCTATTCTTTCTATTAAAGTTCATTTTGAAGAGAAGATAACAGAGCTGGAGAAATTTCAACAAAAGAAAAAATAGCTACTACAAGACCACAATAATCAGTAAGGAATATCTAGTGATATCTTATGCGTCTATCTCAAGCAATGGGAAAACAAATAGAGACTGATTTTAGCTTCGTGTCGGCACTAAGTTTCCTAAATTGAGCAAATACCAAATAGATTTTAACACAGATATAGATGAGATCATCTGTTTCAAATATACCAGCATGTATATGTAGGTTTTTAATAAACCTATATTATTACTTTCAGTTAAATTATCATCCCTGCGTGCCCTTCTCCTATCACCTACTGAAACACCCAGGTTCACCTGTGACCACTCCAATTGAACCAGTTAAGGTAAGACTTTCTGCAACAATAGCTCCTGCTCCCATTGCCATGTAGTACCCTCCACTTGCTGCCACATCAGACATTGAAGCAATGACTGGTTTTGAGGCAGCCAGAAGCCTGATTTCTCTCCACATCCTGCAGATCATGACACCAGAACATTATCAGCTAAACATTCAAACTCACCAAAATACTTAGGCATCATAATTTCATGACAAAGATCACAGATTTATTTCAAATTTAACTAGACCATTAAGGATATGATTAACTCCCCTCAAATCTAAAACATCATCTGAAAAAATGCTTTAATTAAGGATAAATCAATGTAGTACAGGTTCTCACCAAGTATTAATGCCATGGTACAGATCCATCCTAGATGTATTCAACCAACATTTCTTGTATTTCATGTATTAACAGTGCTTTTTAAATATAGAGAGGAATTTACCAGCACTTACAAATCAGAAGCAAGAGCATCACCTCCAGGGCTGTCAATTCGGATAATAGCAGCCTTATATTTTTTTGACTCTTGAGGACAAAAAGAAGGCCCATGTGACAGGTCCAGGACAAAAACTATGGCACAGATACAATGAGTGAACAGAAATAAAGCATAATAACACTGTCAAAGGTTTCAGGTTTGGCAAACAGCATCATAGATGAACAATGAAAACCAATGTTATCCCAGTGTTATGGTCCTAAAAGCAAATAAATCAGTTGCATGTTGCTGTTTAATACATAAGTTACCTAAATGACCAGAATTAACCCCCATTGCTTACATCCTGGAACACAAGGATGAAGATCTCTGCAAGCCATATATGTTTATTTGTTTTGTCAGATTTCCTCTGGCACGGTCTCTCTTTTTCAAATTTATACCTCAGTCTTGGGAAGGAAACCATACTTCTAAAGGCCCATCTTTAGTTGTAAAAACTTAAAACAAGTGTAATCCCTTGGCTTAAGTTCTTGCAGCTTCCTTTCAACAATCCACTTCCTCTTACATTTGTCAAATTTATACCTCAAGTCTTGGGACAGAAGCCTTACTTCTAAAGGCCCATGTTTACTTGTAAAATCTTAAAATCAGAATAATCCCTTCGCTTCCCATCCATTATAATGACAGCAGTGAACAATATGACTCTACTAAAACGAAGATAACTATGATGCATTAATAAAAACAGCCATAATCAATGTAAATAGCCTGATAACATTCCACTAATTATGTACCCATTTCACTTAGCCTCCTGCTTTGAAATTTAAAGGAGGTAAATTTATGAGATCAAGTGTACCTCTGACACTGCGAATCTTCTCAATGAACTTCTCTCCAACAATACCTGAGCTAGGGACACTTAATGGACTCTCGACACGACGAATGCTACCTGAGGCTCGGATGATGGCTATCAGTTCTTTACCACCTGATATTCCAACAGTCCATTTCCTAACTCTAGAGTATTTCCTGTATTTAATTGAGGAAAGAAAATATCTTCATATGGTTAATATGAATTATAATTATTTGGCATATTTTAATTTATCAAAAAGAGCATCTGTTCACAATAAAAGTCAGGTAGTAAACAGGAAGCCATAGTAAGTCATATAAGAACTGTACTTTACATAAACATGAACTAAAAGCTTCTGTCTGTAAGGGTGAAAGATATGAACTCGAGAATATCTATACAAATACTATCAAAATAAACTCCATGAGCATTCTGTTAGCAAACCCCCAACCAAAAAGGTGTATATTAGGAAAAATAGAGGTGAGCACAGGGGATCAGAACCTACAGAAACTAATTCTGTTCAGAATAACAGCCCAAGGGACCGTCAACACTAGAGAAAATGCACTCTGTAATAGAATATAAATAGGAGGGGATCAATTAGAAAGAGGACAGGATTGATTGTGAATAGAAGTAGGAAGGGAGATCCACAAGACTCTCAAATGTCCTGGAAGTATTCTTGTAGCTTTCTTCATCTGTCAATTCTTGTAATTCTTTGTATCATTCATCTCTGGGATTCTGTAATCATCTCGGTTCAGAGCCAAGGAGGAGTAATGGAGAAATAAAGTTCCTTTCCTTTCTATAATTCTGGTCCAGTTTCTATTACATTCATAATCATTTCCAAGTTCACAAAAAACCCCAAACAAAAATGTTAATATTTCATAGCATTTAGATGTGATCTCAGACCTCAGAAGATCATTTGCTTCCAAGTGAAAGTTAAAGGTTCTTTAAATCTCCCAGGTGCTTTTAAAAATAATCATAGCCCATGCTAACAGATAATATTTACTTGAATCAAGAGAGTCAGATACCAACTTATCATCGCCAGTACCTTAAGGTCTAATAACACCACCCCCTTGAAGCATAGAGGTGGAGGGAAATCCACGTTTCCAGGTCCCCAATCAGGGGGTAAAAAGAAAGAAACAACCATGCTTTATGAATATTTCTTTTTATGGGCAAAAGTTGAGGTGAAGTTTTTTTATTATGGAAAATATTACAGCCATTGAACAATAGTCTAAATTTCTAAAAAATAAAATAAAATGAAGACTGGGAACAAAAATTTTAAGAGACAGACAATTCATTTACGAGACTAAGGATTTTGTAGACATTTCTAAAGTTGACTTTTATCTACTCTGAAGAAATAGCACAATTCAATAGAAACCATAATACATTCTGTAAGGCCCCGAGAAGAAATTACTACCTGTAATCCACCATAGGCAGATTTTTATCTGTATTCACTCCAAGTCTCTCCTTCAACCTGGTGATAACCTGCAAAATATTTAATGTTTCTTATCTTTTTAACCCCCTTTGATTGTATCCTTCAAAATAATTTATTAACCAGTATTAATTATCAATACATATGATTACAGTAGACTTCACAGGTTAGTAGAATGAAAAAGCAAATAAAACCAATATACTCTGAAGGAGCAGGACAAAAACTATTTTTCAGAATGTTTCCATTCAAATTTGTATCCACCACTAGCCACTAGATGAGATTCTGTCTTGCTCTCTCAATATGATTATGTTAATCATGCTGACAACCTGACACACACAGGTAATCTTCATATAATACCAGAGTATAATTATGTACCTCGTCATCATAGATTATGTTTGATATGAAGCCCTCTTCTTTCAGCCTGTCTACTTGATAGACACCTTCATTTATGAAGTTCTCAATATCTTCTCTTTTCTTTCCTGTATAGAATTTGCAGGAGCCCAGAAGTTAATTTATTGATTCAAGATTCAACCAAAACTTCAAATGCAAATGCACCTTTAGCAGAAGAGACTTTATCCAGCCAATTTGTATAGATGTTATCAAGCAATGAAGTCAGCATCGCACAATTTTCTTCAGACATGGTTCTACGGGTTAGTTGATCTCCTGCACTTTTGTATTTGCCAATCCTTTCCACTTGTGGTTCAATTCCTATGTTATCTAAAACACCTGAAAAGAATTAATAAATGACATGAAACATATTAGTTTTAGGCGTAAGTATAGTCATCAAAGAACTTAAAATTTAAAAGGATTTATCAAGAAATTCCCTATCATGCATCTACAAGATGCACAGGAGAGCACAAAACATTTTTCCAGAACAAACAGAGCATGAGCTGATAGTATACATTAAGCATTGCTTCATTAGAATGACAAGAGATTTATAACTATTTATTAATTTAGTAGAAAGGCATATCAATACCGAACTTCAATACAAGCTTCAGTAGAAACACATATTAGAACCAAACTTCAGTACAAACTTTATATAAAGACATATTAGTAATTCCAAGACAAGACTAATTGCATGAAAAGAAAATGTACCAAGTAAGTCCCTTATAAGGATCTGCAAAAACAATTTTGTAAAGGAACTGGTAATTTGGAATACACCTTACAGACTCTTCTGATCATATTAACTGAAAAAAATTCAGTGGGATAGCAACCCCCTCCCCCCAAAACACACACACACATACACACACCAAAAAAAAAAAAAAGAAGGCTGTCAGAAAACAAACAATTCAAGGGCCATTACTATCAGTCAAATTGTGCTTAAAACTTGAAAGGATGAAAGGAAAAGCAAAATCAGCTTACCTCTGAGGAATGATGCTTGGACAGTCAATCCAAACAAAGAAAAATAAGCACTTGGAGGGGCATATATCTCTTCACACGCACATGCAAGGTAGTATTCTTTTTCTCGACATGAAGGGACATAAGCCACAACAAATTTTCCTACAAGCATCATCAACTATCAAAGCCTCTCATAAGTAACAAAGATCATTACTATAGGTCAACATATTAGTGGAGACGAAGAGGAACATCAGCTATCATCAATCACCATATTTACAAAATATAAACTTCAGTTCCATCATAGCCTCAGAAAATGACATTGATCAGTGCTCCTATGGTAAGAGAAAATATACAGACTTTGACAAGAGAAGCATGCTACTTACATGCCACTTTAATATAGATAAAGATCCATATTAAATAAAAAATTCTCCTGAATCATTATTTGATTTCATGTAAGTTTAGAAATTTTCTCGGTAAACTTTACACCAGTTCCAGTTCATTTGACCCTAATATATAAGTTTGTATAAGTGAAACGAAATATAATATGAAAATTTGTTATATTTCAATATTGCACGTTCGTTCCATATATATATATATATATATATATATATATATAGTCCAGAGTTGAACCTGATTTTTTGAAATTCAAAATGTGCCTTCGAATTTCTTCGACTTTACCCCACCCGCAATTTAAAATATCAATATGGAGATAGATCCCAGAAATACGAGGATCATAGGCTGCTTTCAAAAAATTCTCACAAATTTGAGGTAGAGATAATCCCGGAGAGAACCTACTCTTGAGCTGATCGGATATCTAAACATGTGGAAAAAGGGAGAGAGAGAGCGCATGAGAAAACTAAATTCGAAAGCAATCGGAAAACGCGCAAATCCATCCCCAAAAAGAGAGAACGAAAGGAAACCTGGCCACGCAACTTCATAGTCAAGACGCTGCCCTTACGGACACGCTCGAAAGGGAAGGCAATGAGCATCTTAAGGTTCACAAGAAATTTTCTCCACCCCGTAATGGGCTCAATTTGGAAGTCACCACTCGGATAATAATCCTCATCATAAATTCTAACAGTTCCAGTTCCGCCAAGCAGGTCCTGTTTTGAAGAAGAATGGAAGGCATGAAGAGATAGGTGTGTATAGGAGTGGAAGGGTGAGGTAGGGTTGGGTTGGGGGTGAGAGAGAAAAGGAACCGAGAAGCGGGATTGAAATTGAATGCGAGAAACAGACAACAAGTGAGTAGCAGTTGCAGCAGATGAAAGGATTGCCGCTAATGTGCTTCTGTGTCTCTGTACAACAACCGCCTTCCACATTTCTCTCTTCTCTTCTCTTCTCTTCTCTTCTCTTCTCTTCTCTTCTGTCACAACTACCAACGTCCGAGGCAGTTGGTAAATAAATAGGTTTTTTAATTATGTTGACATGACTTTAAATTAGATCGTATGGAGAAGTCTTTATAGACTGAGACCGTACTTACTTCCTTAATTTCTTTATCTCAAAAGACATTAGTCTTTGGTGTTGTCGGTTGAATATTTTCAATCTTTATAAAAAAAAATTATTTAATAATATTTACACAATTTTTATATTATTTTTATATTTAGTGAATGTTAAATAAATTTTTTAGTTAATATAATATATTATTTAATTAATAAAATTTTATAATTAATTACTTATAAGTTAATAATATATTAATTAAATGATATATTATATTAATTAAAATTTTACTTATTATTAAATAAATGTAAAAAAATATACAAATATCATTTTTCTTAATTATTACCTCATCCATTTTTTGTATGCTAATTAAGAATAGGAGCTGTTGTCACATTCTTAGAGTAAGGGATTAATTTTTGTTGGAATGTTAACTTAGTCATGGCCACAAAATATTTTCTGAGATTCAAAAATAAAATATATCAATTTGTTAACAAGCCACACCTCGCGATTTGCCTCGTCTAATTTTGTTCAAGCTCGTAAAAGCTCTGTTCTTCGTATAATTAAAATTCAAATATGTTCTATTCGGAGTTCGCAGGTACTAGAGATAAATCCATAAGGTTTTCTTTGTTTTGTTTGAAAGAGAAACAAAAACGGGTGGATGACTTGGTCCACACCGACTTTCAAGTCAATAAAATCAGACAATTTTTAAGTATACACGAAGAGGAGTAAGAGGGTTAAAAAGTTGATACCAAATGGGGAAGATCCCTATTTATAAGGGCTTTGCGGTCACAAGTGATATCCGATCATGACGACTTTGCTGAAAACTTCTATAATGTCTTAAATGAAATGGGTTCAATCCGTGTAATTTGAGCCTACCCATATTTAGCCGATTCAGACATTATATATCATACGATTAATATACTTTAACCGTATAAGAACTCTATAAATTAATATTTATCAATAAAATGAATATATCAGTAAATAAGGATTAGATTCACCTTTGTATTTCTATTTTAAATACATCCATATACACAATCCTATTTACATATATACATATGTTGAAAATCAGAGTAAAGTCACATTAAACATAAAAATGTGTTTTTTGTAGAACTTTATATTTTATTTTGTGTACATATATACACACATTACAAAATATACTATGATTATAAAATATTCTTACTGTATGCATATTATATTACTTAACTGACTTTATACATCAATAAAAGAGTAGGGTTTTTTTTCATCAACGTTACTTATAATTACATATTTCCAAAATATATGGGATAGATTATGTTTTTGTGTTTTAGCGCAAAACTTTTTTTTTTAGGGATTTTAGCGCAAAACCTGTAGATTAATATTTGCAACTAGAGGGGTAGGTTAGAGAAATTAATGATATGCATTGCAAGTTATTTAAATGCCGATGACTTTGGTTATATGCCTCTTCCATATGGAAAGCTACTTTGTCCTTAAAGCATGTTGATGATTTGCCCACTCTTTTGAATGATGCACTAACAGATATTAATGCTGGAACCTAGTAGCTAGGTAGGGGTTCATTCACATGTCATGTCCTCCATGTTAAAAATGTAAGTGTGATTAAGATATGAGTAAAGAGTCTTTAATTAGTAAATAATGACTAAAGTAAAAAATATATAAATAAAAAATCTAAAAATCTAATATTTTAAGATTTTAAATATAAATATGTTATTAAATTTACTATAAGTATATTTATGAAAGATTAATTTATTTTTAAAATAAATATTTTTAATAAAAAAAATTGTTTTATCAAAAATCTATCTTGTTTATTTAAAGTGTGTAAAATTAATTATAAGTTAAAATTATTTTTCTATAACTAAAAATAACTTTTTAAAAAAAGTTGTTATTTTAAACTTTTAATTATTTGATTTCAAATTATTTCAAAAATTTTAAGAAATAAATACTTATTTACCCTCAATCAAATAACTTTTTCAATCATTTCATACATCATTTGATAATTTAATACATAAAAACAATTTTTTTATACAATTCAAACAAAACTCTTTATCATAAAATCAATTATGAATTAAGATATTCAAATATAAATTATTTTTTTTATAATCAATTTTCTTAAAAATTAATTATACACATAATTAATTAATTTTTTACATAATTTTTTTTTTCACGACTTATTGAAACACAGCCTAATCTAGTTCATTGCTTAAGCCCATTAAATCATATCTCCCAACCACTTTGGGTCCCCCTGCTTCAATGCGTACTAACAGTCTACCATCATGTAAAACATACTGCGTTCTTCAAGCTTATATCTCACATTACCATTTACTCCAACCATATCCTTTATGATTTAATTGTGCCCTTTAGAGAGACACGGAGAACATTTTAGAAATTTCAGTCTAGATTCATTTTAATAAGGTTTTTTAATTATTCAATTATAATTAGTCTGATTATGTTATTAGAAGCAAGAGCACAAAAAAAAAATTATTTGAAAGTTGGAATTTTTAGAATATTCTCAATGTACTGTACTTGTTAGGACTGGATTTATCGTTCTTTTTGTATTAGTTATTTTCTTCCTTTCTACTGAGGTATATGAATTACGAGATAAAAATATTGAATAAATTTATTAACATTTGTCGTCAAACGAAAATAAACTGTAGTTCTTATTTAATGATTTGATCATCACCGTCCTAAGTTCAACAAATAAAATATCCTATTTAAATAAATTAAATAGATTGCAAAGAATCTTTGATTTCAAAACAGATGCAAAATTAATTTAATTCAACTTCCCCCCATTTGTTCCAAGAATGACCACAAGAAGAAAAAATATATTAAGATAAAAGAGCGTAATATTAATATAGACAAGACAATTTTATTTATTTATTTGGGGTTGTGTCCACTATTTCCACACATGCATGATTTCAAATGTTTTTTGTCAAGCCTATTATAGCACAACGTATAACTAATCTGAATAGTTTCAATAGTCATTTGCTTAAACCTTACATATGAGACAATTTTTGGTGGTACTATACAATTACGATCATCTGAACAATCACATAAAAGAAAAGGATTATCGGAACTAAACAATTTTGGATCTTGTGAATTAGCATTTTCTAAAGAATGTAGATCTGTTAAGATGTAATGACGAAGATTTGTCCTTTCTTTACAATTTTGTAACTTGGGCAGCTCTCTTGACTAAATCTACTAATACGATGAAAATCAATTCTATTCACTACATGTTGATCGCATTCCATGCAATCGAGGATGTTCTAGCTATGCGTTTGTGTGCAGAAGATCAAAACCTAAACATGAAAATTACAATTTTATAGTACTTACCCTCGGTGTTCTTCTTTCACGGATTAATTTTTTTTTTAAAGTTTAAACTTTTTAAATAAAAGCTTAAAATTAATTTATATATCTCTAATACGTATTTTAATTACAATAGCCTTTTAAACTTAAGCGTCCCCAATACATAAGTTAATATTATCTTATATTAAAATTTAACTTTATTTTAAAAAATAAGAATACCAAGCAATTTGATCATAACACATGTTCACCGTACCTCACAGCTTAAATTTTTTAATTTTTAATTAAAAGCCCATGAAAGATTATATATGTATATATATATATATATATATATATATTCTCAAACACATAAATTAGTACATGTCTAAACAAGATATTTAAAAATTAACCAGATATGCGTCCATACCCATTAATCCTTGCATGCTGTAGCTAATCTGGCCATGGCATTTTCTTGATTCAAATCTCAACATTACAATAACTCTGGAAACGCAACACATTACATAATAATTGCAGGTATTAATTGTCTTATAGTTGAAATAAAACCTAAGCATGTAACCAAAAACAAAAAGACTCAGCAACAAGCTAGCTGCTGAGCAGGGAAATATACATCTATTTTCTTTCTCCCACCCCGTGATTTTTTCTCACGTTGCCACCGCCCTGAACTGGAGACTTACCTCTGCTATCAATAAATACCATCTCTTTCTTTTCCACCCTTTTTTCTTCTATTTGCTTTTCTCGGGTTTTATTTGCTTTCTCGTCTAAGCGATACTTGCTGTCATCATATTGCTCTTCCGCCGCTTGCTGGACATCTGCCAAGCCATAGCCTCCTTCGCCATTACCCCATGAATTAATCCCATGATGACTTGGCCCAGAAGAAGCATCAGAAGCCATAGAATCATCACTTTCATCTTCTGGATCAGCATGGGTGCCTTCATCGTCCCTGTTATCACTGTCTCCATCATCACTATGCCCATCATCATCTATAGGGGACCCAATATACATAGTCCATCCAGATTCACTGCTGTTACATTCTTCTGCACCTCCCAAGATCTGGGATGGCTCCATCCTGAGACCAAGAAGAAGGAGACGAAGCAGTAGGCTTGTTTGAGAATGGTAAATCAAAGCAGGTAGAAGGAACTTAAATAGGAAAAATAACAAGGAGCTGTTTCTAGACACCTGAAAATACCACGTATGCCTTCATCTCTCTGACCCAAACAGCTTTCAATACACAGAACAGATACACCCAGATGGCAGTCTCAAAGCCACTTAAAAATATTCAGAATCTCTTTAATGACTTGGATAAGCCTCACCACACCACACCACACCACCTGGAAATCTAAATACCCATTAATTCTCTGACTTACCCAGGAGCAGACAGCTAGAAGCTGTCAATGAAAGTGAAATTAACCTTTCAAGAAGCATAAATACCAGAGTTTCTTGAATTTGAAAGGACATAGGGTTGTTCACTTGGTCATTGGGTTTCATAAGAGAAGATGCAATCATCATTATTTCTCTGCATCTGTCATTAATAAAAAAGACAGCTTTAAATGCAAAGGCAGATTGCCACAGGCTACAAAACTGAAGAGAATATACTACCCATAGTTTAAATACTACGCAAGAGGACCTTTGGTCCTCTTCATCACCTGATTTAGCTTTCACACCTTTTAAGTCTTTTGTCCTATCATAAGAAACAAGCAGGCTGTTTTCACTTCTGAAAAACTGCAAAATCCAACTGGAGTTCCAGATTTTAGATTAAGTCCACACCAGAAGAGCTCTTGCTGAGAAGTCTGTTTGAGAATTCCTCTGGTTCTTAGCTAGCCTCTCCAATTTGCTGGCTTCTTGGGTTGTTGGGGGAATGACAAAGATAGTCGGATCTCATACCTCAATTTCTTTCTTCTATAGACACATATATAGCCAGATGACAACAAGAATCGAAACTGACTATATGTAAGATTTTAATGATAATAAGTATCAAGGAAATTGTTTTATGCGACAGGTCTGCATGACCAGATTGTTATGTCTATCCATTAGGGGAGTGCATGGTTGGACAAAGATAGTAAATCCTAGTTCCTATTGTGAGAAAGAGTAACGATATATATATATATTATTATTTTACATTATTTTTATATTTAGTTAATAATAAATAAATTTTTAGTTAATATAATATATTATTTAATTAATTTATTATTAATTTATAAATAATTAATTATCAAATTTATTAATTAAATAATATATTTTATTAATTAATAAATTATTCATCATTAATTAAATATAAAAATAATATAAAAAAATAAAGTGAGACAAATATTTTAAAAATCACATACCCCACTTTTTTCTTCTTCCACGAAATTGTATTATAGTAATGAGGTCGTTGTTTGTATATATATAAAAATCTTAGTTCCTATTATGAGAAACCACATACCCTACCTTTTTTTTTTTCAGAAAATTATATTATATAAATCAGGTCATTATATTATATATGTGTGTATATATATTAAAAAGAAATATCGTTAAGGGGATTACTTTTATACTTTAAATATTTATTATAAAATTAATAATTAATAAATAAATAATAATTCATTTTAAATACTAAGCTCATCAGGTGAACTAATAGTAATCATGCCGGTGACTTTAATTACGGTCTTAACTAATGAAATGACATTTTTCACCTTCGAAACGACTTCTTTCACTTCATCTGCAATGTACATGGTTCTTGAATTGCTCTATACTTCGATGCTTATGTCATGGCACATTTTTTTTTGATGCGTTATGTCATGGTCATGGCACATTTTAGAAGCCTGGAGAAGGCTTTTTGCTTTGAAATATGGAAAAATGAATTAATAGTATACTTTATAAGAAATAATTACTTTTTAATTTGATTTAAAAAAATTAATTAAATATTTAATTACATTAATTAATAATTTATATATTATTAATCATGTATTAAGTATTAAAATAAAAATAAATTATTAATTAATTATATATAAATTATTAATTAATATAATTAAATATTTAATTAATTTTTTTAAATCAAATCAAACTGATATTATCCTTAAAAAAAATTAAAAAATCATCCCCCATAAAATATTTGTTCAGCTGCCACCAGTGCGTTGCATGCAGTCTACCTACCCTGTTCTGGTAATTGACTACTCTAAAGATATGGGGCCCTTCTTGACTGGTAAGGGAATGAACAAGACGAACTTATATTCTCAAAGGCAGAAGGTTTAGACATGCCATGCCCCATTATTTTTAAGCAAGACTTCGGGTGTCGCCCACTTTAAATTCATCTCTCTGACTTATAATGGTATTACCGGACCCGGTAAGGCCCATTCATTATTGTACGTGCTTGTCTTTCTGAGGTCTCCACGTAAGGATTGAAGATGTGGTTCTTTTCAATCAAGAGAGTTTTCAAAAAAGAGATCTATTTAACTTTACTAGCAAATATATTGTCATTCGTCAATCTTTTATAGATGTAACATTTTGGTTCAGTTTTTTTCTCTCGTTCGTTCTACCAATGGAAAATGTCATTCACAATCAACGTATCCAAGATTAATAATTGAAAATGATTTTACTACGAAGTTACTACAAAGTTTGATGTAAGTTATTAAATAAAATTTGAGTTAATTACTCTAGTTTTATTTAAAATGTTCCATATAAATTTATTATAAAGTCACAAAGTTTGTAAAGATGATTACTCTTAATTAAAAGTGATTTAGAGAACAATTTAGTTATTACCTTATGGTATAAGTACATCAGATATATATATATATATATTACAATTATTATGTTTCGGTACACGTTAAGGTGAACGCTTTTGACCGTTTATGTTGCTTGTCGGTCAGAGCTAGCCGGGGCAGACCAAGTTTGAGGTAGCTAGGGTGCTCAAATTGGATGTAACCCTCACATAAATGCAAATTGTACTTAGCATGCAGGCAGTATATGTCTATGTCACTTCGCGAACTAGTTACTGTACAACTATAAACACGAGTGAACAAAGAGAAGCACCCAAGACACTGAGCCAGGCCCAAAAATAACCCTTCAAGGGGGTTCGAGACAAAGATGACGATGGACATGGCAAAAGCCGAAAGGGTAGTGGAAAGGTGCACCTTACCAAGCCTCCCCCACACGTATTTGAAAATGCAAGCCTTTACTATTGGGTCAAAAAAACTATGAAGTAACTGTTGTTCATGTGACAAAGGACAAAAAGGCGAAGAAAACATAAGAGCAGAACATGACAGAGGTGGGCGCCGCAGCAACGTCCATTGGTGGAGGTGGTCTTGCAATAAGAGCATCCCTTACCCTCTATGCCGCTAAGGTTAATCCATCTGCATCATGTATGATCCATTGTTCACAAAATAGAATTTTTTTTAATTTATAAAGATTTTCTTTTTTTAGTTAATGTAAGATGATGATGCCTCAAGAATCTCTCTCAAATGCCAATTATATCTAGATTTACAATCTCTAATTTGTTTATAACAAAAAAAAAAACCTATATCTCTACAAGCAAGTCCCTCAACACTTAAAAGTGGTTTGCAAGTAAAATTTTTAATAATATTTATATAAAAAATAAATTATGCATAATATGATTCTCATAAAAATAATTTAATAAATTTTAATTTAGAAAAATCATTCCTTTTAATTTTAGAGTAGACATTTATTTTTATACTTTAAAAAAATAAGTGTCATCAGTTTGGTCCTCTAATAATTTTTTACATCAAATCAATCTTTTAATTTAATGTATTCATCATTGAAAGACTTAACAGATATCACTTGTATTTTTTAATGACCAAAATAAATGTTTATTTTTAATTTTATTATAGTCAAGAGCATCTACATGAAGGCATTAAGGATTCATCAAGTATTAAAAGCATCTATAGGAAAACATTGTTTTATTTGACATTATTTTAAAATCATCTTTAAGTGAATATTTTTAAATATAAAATTCATTATTCTAAAATAAAAATATTGAAATATATTTTTTACAAAATTAATTTTTCACTAATTTTCTAAACAAATAATTAAAACATCATAAAGCAAAAAGCAATTGTAGTCTGGATGAAACACAAAAGATAGGAAGTAAAGGAAAGCAGCAAGTAAGAGTGTCAAAATAAACTAAGCCCGATAAATCAACTTGAATAACCTGACGAAGAGCAAGGGTTCTACTAATTAAGAAAATCTTAACCTAAATCACATTGTGGATTGGCTCGATGTGAGCTTAACCCATAATGCGCTAAATAATCTATCACCCTAAAAATGTGACATTTCATTTTTGTAATATGTATTTAATTTTGTTATTATTTATTTCTATTCTTAATGAAATAGTTTCCTTTAGACAAAATTAGAAAAAAGAAAATCAAATTTTGTGAATATATCTTAGTCCTTTTTTTCTCCTTTTGTATATGATGGTTATTTGTTCTAATTTCTTAAATTAATTAATTAATTTATGGTTCAAAAAATACTTCTTGAATATATATTAAATCATTTTGATAAAAAATAATATAATAAATTTTTACTGTTTATGTTGTTAATACTTTATATAATTTTGTTATATGCCTATCTAATTTTGTTTCAAACTTCGACTTTGTATAACCCAATTTTACTACAAGAGAACTAGCGTATATGACTTTTGTGAACTTGAATTGATTTGTAAACAACAAAAAATTGAAGGAAGACAAAAATAAAATAAAATGAATAACTTGTGAACCAGCCTACAACTCACATAAGATTAACTAAGCTAGATTATTTATTTACTAGCTCGTACTTTGACCAAATCCAAAATTAATTGAATTTAATTTTTATTTATCATCAGTGTAAAGATTCTTTATATTGTCATCTAATTATGTGTTGTCAAATTATTAAAAGAGTTTGACTATTACAACAATTACCTAAAAAGTCTAACTCTTTTAATGATATGTTAATATATAATTAAATGACATTATAAAAAAATTTTAGATTGACAATAAATAAAAATTAAATCCAAATTAATTTAACATATCATAAGACTAATTCAAATAAACTAGATCAATCCGAATTGAGACTTCTACCGCCTAGAACCCACATCATTTTCTTTTCTTTCCATGTTTCGTCCTATCGTCCTACCTACTAGATGCGTGTACTAGATGCGTGTAGTCTCTTGGCAATTTCCTAAACCAAATCCATTAAGGATTGAAGTACAGTGTGGTTGGTGAAAAGATACAAAACAGGAAGATTAAGTTCATGCATTATCAACTTCAAAATTCATAGATTCTCTTTTCCATCTGCATCAAACGCCCATCAATTGACACAGGCACACCAAATGCAACCAACCTGCCGCAATTCGTAAGTAATGCATTAAAAAAAAAGATGACCACCTTAATTAATATTTAATCCAGAGTAATTTAAAAAGTTCATCTTGTCAGCAAATTCAACCACTCCACAACACAAAATTAATACCATCACTTTGTATCAAATTAAAGATGGTCCATTCCATCCCAAATATATTTTGATCATCGTCATGATCTTTCACTCCAACTTCTGTAGTCTCTAGCTTTCTGTGCCATTGTAGTTTGAAAACAGCTTTCTTCAAATATGAGTCACAATGATCAAAATCAACCTCAAGGTAGCATTTCCATCAGTCCCGTGTTAACTTTTACAACACGTCCCCCCTCCCTTCTTGAGTTCTCTCTATTTTGCTCTTGCCCTATTACTTCTAATGCTGTGTTATACAATTCTTGGTGTAATTTGGAATTCTGCAGTAGCATATCAGTCAAAAGACACTGCACCGGGTCCTTATCCAGTTCCACCGCCTGCTATTACTCATGAGGGCTACTCTCAGAAAGTTCCTTCAAGCGGAGAAACTAAATTCAAGGGTGATGGGTTCTGGAGAGGATGGTAATCTCTCTCCTTCCTTCTTTTCCAACCTACCTGTTTTTTAATTTAACAATATTTGCATAAATTATATTGTATTTAAATTTTAGTGATTTTATTTAAATGCAGACTAGTTAAAATTTCAAATAGAGTAATTATAGTTTGTGCAGAGTTTATGTTAAAAAAATTGTGTAACCATTATTATTTATTTAATTAAATTAATGAAAACTTTCTCTCATTATTTCTCTGCAGTTTAGCTGGATTGTGTTGCTACTGTTGTTTTGACATGTGCTTCTGAGTTTTGAGGACTACTACAAAAACCCATGCTGCATATCATAGTATTTATAGATGTGTACCTATCTCCTGTATGCTTTCTGGATAGATTTTCAGATTTTGGGTGAAAGAAAGTTCTAATGTAATTAATTACCTATGAACCTAAGAGTGCATGGGCCAGCCCTCTGACGACCTTTTCGTTTTTGTCTAAATTTAATGACCTAGTTTATGGCTATTAGCCTATTATCTCAAAGGATACAGAGAGGCCTTTACTTAAATGTGGCCCATGCCAGAACTATGAGCTCATAGTAAAGGACCTTTATGTAACAACTTATCCAAGGAGCCAAAGTTTGACCCAAAAAAATAAGAAAAATGACTTAAAAATTATATTGAGAGAAAGTATTTTTATTTAATTTTTAAATAAAATTAATTAAATAAAATTAATAAATTATATATAATTAATTATATATCAAGTATTAAAATAAAAATAAATTATTGATTAATTGTATATAAATTATTAATTAAATATTTAATTAATTTTATTTAAGAATTAAATGAAAATATTTTCTATTAAACTAACCTTTTAATTTATTTTTCCAAAGAAAAATTATGGACCAAGCTACATAAAAAAGTAAATTATTACATCAATACCTTTTAGGCATGAAAAAAATTAGCCAACACTGGGGAAGTATAATTTCCCCCTTAACTTCCCCCGTTAATCTATGGATTGATTACTTCCATATTCAGATTGTTTTTTTCGCAACAATAGAAGGCCCTTAATCTACGACTGTTTTCTGGATGTCTGTATCGTCGATTGGACCCTTTGCTAGTGTTTGTCCAGCCTACTTGGCAGTTGTATGTATATATCCCCAAGATTTGTGGTGAATTTTATACAAAAGGTCTTCAAGGTGTTGGAAAAGAATGTAAGAATAAGCTAAATGACTTATATGAATTTAAATCACTTTAATTAGTAAAGTAGATTGTATACCTTATTTGTTATAATGATTACTAAGAAATTAGTAAGGGGTTAAGTAACTTTTTTATTTTCTTCTCTAAGTCTTAATGCAATTCATAATTAATAAAACTCATAATGAGGAGTGGTGCGTCATTGATCCTAAGAGGGGAGTTGGCTCCCCGGCCCCCAAATTTTTTTTTAAAAAAAAACATGACTTTTTCATGTAATTTTTTGAAAAAATTTAATTTAGCCCCCCTTTAAATAATTTATTTTAGTATGGTCCTCTTATAATTTCTTTCTAGTTTCGCCCATGCTCATAATGATATATCTAAATAAGAGAGGGAATTTAACTTATATCTAATGTGATATCTTAAACCTAGCCAAGTCCTCTCATCACAGGCCTCAGGGTTAGGTCACAGAACTGTAAGGTTAGACCTACACTAACAGTCGTTTGCCACATTAACTCAACAAGATGAAAGGAATCTGAGATAATTGATCACTAACTTAAAGCCTTATAGTATCTCCCATATGAATCAACCATGAATTTATTTTATTAAAACATAAAATAATATCAATTAGTGATAGTTTTCAATAGAAAAATATTTCAACAAAGAATACAAGATTGTATCTTTTGCCATAAATGGAATTTACGTTTAATACAGGTGGAATTAATTCTCGCACAACAATCCCCCCATATGTCAGACTATGGCACTAATCGATCTTATAATTTCCCCAAACGTTCTCAGCAAAAGATTTATTGTACTTGAAAATAACTAGGAAACTACGCAAGAGTGATTCTAACTTTTTTCCCCCTTCTTCATTTTCAATTCAAACATAGTCTAATAAATAGTGAACAGGAGGAATCTCTCCAAATCATTTTAGACTTTTAGTTACAACAATTTATTGGTACAATTATAGTTAAATTGGTTGGATTGTGTTTTCATTTTGGTTTTGGCTATTTGTGACTGTAGGTATCATCTTGTCAAACTCAAATGTGTTTGAATTATTATTTTTTTCTTTTTTTTTTTGTCTCTCTAATTAAATTATAATAACTTATCAAAAAAAATTATCTCTCTTAATTGATAATAATTTCTTTTTTAATTGTTAATTTTTTTATTAAATTGTCATCATTTAATTAAAAAAATTGAAACAACAGATTTAATTCTCATGTTGCCACCTCCTTCTAAGCAACAAATTCAACTTAACAAAATACACATATAAAATACGTGATAACTTCGTTCGTGTTATCTACTCACAAATCGTTGAGTCAAACCAAGCCATACAATAATTTTTGGAAGTGTTTCTACAGAAAATTTATCACGAGCTACGCATACGTCCCACCATGAATCGCAATGATCAAAAGGAGCCATTTCTAGGTACACTTCCGTTCTCATCCTACAATCTCACTCTAAAAAGTAAAAACTGATTTTATATAAATTTCTAAAATTAAGTTGCCCATCTTCAATTATATAATACATAATTGTAATGCACCCATTGTAATACAATCCAAGAGCTGAGAGACTGAAAAAATCTCTCCCACATTAGGAAACTTAGAAAGGTCGCACAACATTAACAGGTTTCACATGCTTATATATACAATCTAAGATCTCAAATTTCCATTTGGAAAACAGAAGAAACGAAAAAACAAATAAATTAACGCAGTAATATATATACACACACAAATTATAGCAAAGCAACTATGAAGCAGACAACTACTTTTATCTACAAATTCATTATTGCAGAAGCAAATCAACTATGAAATAGACAGTTATTTTAATCTACAAATTCATGACGATCGATGACGACTCAATACTCAACTAGCAGTGTAGTTTGGTGCCTACATAGGGTGACTGAAAGAGAGGGGCTTTGCCAAATGAGTTGGGTGGTCTTCTCCAGCTACGATTACCAATATGTTGAGCTCATGGTCAACTTGGGTGCTTGTTGCCTCTTTGGACTTGTTCTTTGCATCACAGTCACACAATGACTCTGCTGAAGTATCGGATTTGCGACGCCGAGAGCAAAACTGGATGAGCAGCGCTATCCCAATGACTCCGAAAACGAGTGCAAGGCCACAGTAAAGGTATGGGACTGGGGTGTTCCAGTTCCACTGAAACAAGCCATTGCTACTTTTTGATGTCGTACTCATATGTCCACTGAAATAAGCTACCTAGATATTTTTGGTTCTTGCTAATTGTAATGGGTTTTGTTTGCATTTTATAGGTGGTTGTGGAGCCCTATTATTTAATTTTTTAATGGACGGGGTTGAGAGATTCTTTCTACATTCTTTTAAAGACTTTATGGCTTTGTTTGGATTAGGAGAGAAATAGAATAGAAAGAAATAAAGTAAAAAGAAATAAGGAGAAGAGAAATAGAGTAAAAAATGTGTAGATTTTTAAGTTGTTTGGATTAAGAGAATTATGAGAGAAATATGAAAGAAAGAAAATTAAATTTTGTTGTAAATACATATTTGTCCCTATTTAGTTACTTATAAAACAATAAAAAGAAAGGTATATTAGTCAAATTTTCATCCCTATCTATTTCTTCTCTATTTCTTCTCATTTTAAGAGAGAAATGAAAAAGCTGTAGGACCCACTATTTTTTTTTCTTTCTTCTCTATTTCTCCTCTAACCAAACAAGAAAACTTCCTTATTTCTCTTCTATTTCTCTCCTCTCTTCTCTATTTCTCTCCTACCAAACAAAGGCTATATGAATAGTTTTTAAAGAGATATAAAAAAGACTAATATATAAAATATTAATTATTTATAAATTTATTGTAACAAAATTCTGATACTATTTTGTCTAAATTTAGAAGTAAACTAAAGGTAAGAAAATATATAAAATATCTTTATGTGTAAAGAATAAATCTTGATACTTTTCTTATCTGTAAGTTGGATGATGAGATGTTGGCCTTACCACAAATCCAAGAGACATTGAACATTTTCTTGGCCCAAGGTGATATATACAAATCGAAAAGTAAAGGACGGGATTGGAAGAACCCTAGATATCAGAGGAAAGTATATGGTTTATTCGATGTCAAATTACGAGAAAAACAATGTTACTCACAAAGATAATGTGAACAACGCGAGTTTGGCTTCCTTCAAGCTCCTAAGTTTTTAGATTTAGAACTTGCTACAATTATAGATGATGAGACTACTTAACTTCATATGCAGTTAATGTGCACTTCTATAGCAGTTGTGATTGTAAGTTTTTTTTGGGTGTTGACAAGAGGTATCTTCGTACCAGTGTGGAATTAATCTCTTTTGGGATTGTAACTTTTTTGTGTTGACAATAGATATCTTCATATTCCACACTAATCTCCTTCGCCTTTGAACTCTTCCCGAAAGTCAAAATTAGTTATCACTTGAACCAATCATTTGTTGATTATGTGATTGTAAGTTGTGCAACTAATATCAATTTTTCAAGAAATATAAGGCGATGGGAGAAATTCGAGAAACTCAGTAAAGCCATATTCTGAGATACCAAAACGAATAAAGTGGGGGGACAGTACTGATTCTGTTCTTTGGTACAAATTCTATGAATTAGCAACGATCATGTCGGAATACTATTAACAGGGTATGCAGTTGAAGACTATTACCCGTTCATGAATTTTCTGATTTTGGTCTGAATCCCTTTTTTTTTATCCTGTTCCTCTAAAATTATTTACTTTGTGCGGAGAGGAATCCACGCACTTGAGAGGGGATGAATAATTGAAATCATCAGATTCTTTTCCCACTTTAATCTTCTATACCATTTTAACGTACTGTAGTCACATGCTACATTCCTTTTTTTAGATTTGATGATTTATAATGAATTTTTTTATATAGGAAAAAGGTTGAGATTAATTGTATTTAAACATTGGCAAGAAAAAATATTATATAGATAAATTAAATCTGGATGTGTAGTATAACTGATTGCATTTAATAATTTCTTCTATCATACTTAAATTTAAATCACTTAAAAGTGATATTATTTAACTGGTATTTTTTTTTAGCAAGATCATGGTCATTCCCACTCTTTGGGTGAAGAAATTATAATATACTTTGAGAGTCCTATTCTCAGTTTTTTAACCATTAGATTTGATTTATTTATTTAAAAATATTTTAAATTTAATCTAACAATATGTATAATTATATAGTGTCACGTGTTACGTTTTAAGTGAGTTGATATAGTATTCTCAAAACATCTAAGAATTTCTCCTTTAAATATGAGATTAATTTTCACTTAGACGTTAACTTGATTTTGACCATAAAATGTTTTCAATTTAAACTTTTGTTATACCTACATAAAAATCAACTTGTCAACTAAATTATATCATATCGTCATTTGATGGATATTTTGTGTAGGTTAGAATATATTTTTTAGGTAGCATAATCTTCACAAGAATCCACATCTAACAAAGCTGATATCTTCTATAAACTGTTGATGATGTGGTTAAGCCTACGTAAGGCACATATAGAAGATATTTATTTATTTATTTATTTCTTTTGAAGAGAAAGATATTTAATTAGTATGTCGGCATTTTTGCAAAGGTATATTTTAGCGTTTTCAATAAATAAATAAATAAATAAATCCCATTATATTAAGTTTCTATGTTTAGTATTAACTTAATTTTTATTTTTTTAATTAAAAAGTTTGAGTGTTGTTATTTAGCCCGACAATATAAATCATCACGAATAGTAGACACAGTCGTGGGGCCCCATAATAGTAAGAGTATATCTCGGACTAAATAATGTTTTTTAAAAAGTTTTATGTTATTAATAAATTATATAATTGAGTTATAATAACAATTACTTTAAAAAATCAAATTTATTTAATAATATGACAACAAATAATTAGAAGAAAATAAAATTAAAAAAATTACACTCTTATTCATTTTGCATTAACTCATACATTAATATGTTATTAGTTTTCACCTTTTTTTTTCCCCCATTCTTCACTTTTGTTTTCCAAACAAGCTGTAGGTGATGCTCCCATAACAAACGGAGACAAGCCCAGTTCTTAGGCAAGCAGCTCAAACACCTAGAATTCTTAATCGTAACATGGAACATCCGTCAACCAGGCGCGAAAAGTGTGCCTCTCACCCCAGTGCCAGGAGCCCTACCCCGTAACAAGAAAATAAAAGGGAAAATTACAAAAGAAAAAGTGACAAAAATATTCAATTAGTAATTATAATGTTTTAAAATTATTATAAATTATTTACTTATTGACTTAAATTAAAAATGTTATTTACTATTTTTTTATTTCTTTTTCAGAATAAAATCTCCCTTAAAAAAATTCATGCCACTTTGACCTGAAAGCATAAATCAACGACAAGTATAGAATAATTTCGCAGGGGCCAATACGAGGCCCTGCAGCCTTGGCAAATTCAGCTCACCGTCAATGATATCAGAATAATTCCTTCGAATGTACAGATCCCTTAAGATAACTATAAAATCAATATCCCCAACGTTAACAAGGAGCATAAAAATTGGACAAATACATACTCATTGAAAATATTGGGAAAATTGCCAGGTGGGCGAAATATGAAACAAATAACATCAATAAATAAATGATATGCCATTTATGCGCATAAATTCTGAGGAAGACACAGGGAGATTGGCCATTTCATAAATTACAAGAGACAACTATGTAGAAATGACAGAATCACAGAAACAATACATTAATAAACCCAACGCCCGACTACCTAGACTACCACCAAAAACGAAAAGGATACATATAAGGTTAACTGTGTGAGGCAAGGAACAGCTATTGCTTTTCGACCCATCAATAATTCCATATATATATATATATATATATATAACTGGACAGTAAAGGCACACGAAATTTTTTAAACGACTGCAATATGTAACCATGCCTCCACTGTTCCCTCCCATAGTAACTCAATGAGAGAACTTTGCAATCAACTTGTCAACATGGATTATGATATCGTCTATTCGGGGCCGCACAGCAGCCTGGGGCTGAAGCATCCATGACACAAACTGATGAAGAGCTTCTGGATATGGAGGCTTAGGTCCAGCTGGCCATTTGATCTGAGCATTTACAACAGCCAATTGCAGGCTCCCACCAGACTCTCCAAGTGCATATTCAAATGGAGATACCCCATACCTGCAAAATTCGGCCAGGTGATAATAAAAAAGTGCAAAGATATTTCTCACAAAAACTAAAAAAGGAAAAAAAAAACATTTCGAAGATGAGAGCAATTATGATGATACTGATGGAAGTAGTTGGTTGACCTGCCATACTAGAAAGAGTAATGCAAATTAACACAAGTGTTTGTGTCGTAAAAAAGACACCTCTGCCATTGGATTTCTGTAGTCCCAAATCAATGGCATTAATGGCGTAATGCTAAGTGAATAACCCTTAGACATCAAAGCAAAACTAATGTGCACAGCCAATTTGATTTCATGTGAACTTGTAAAAAAAAAGTGTTGATGTGACCCTGCATAAATCCAGAGATAAATCTAATGACGCAAAATATCTAGCATTGCCCCAAATCAATAACCTGTGCCGAGTGATCCAATGGCTTGCACATAGGTGTGTTTTTCTTTTGTATTCACTGTTGGTTATGAGTAGCATTACTCGAAAACAGTAATGTTATTCAATGTGTTTTCTAATTTTTTTTTTTACACAAATAAACATGCCACAATTTTGAACCAGTGACTCTTTCTCAACTCTGGCTCATAAGTAGGAGTTGGCATTAAATCAAATGGTCAGTAGGCCCTCTCTAGAGCTCACTGCCCTAAACATCTCACTTGTTCTGACAAAATTTGGTCAGGACCTAAAAATTTAGACAATTTATTCTCCCACTTCCTTTTCTTTTCTATTTTTTGTAAAATAAAATTAAAAAAGAAAACTTATAAAAAAAATAACTATAATATGGTTATTATGTTGTAAGAAGGCACGGATATTAAAGTTATAAACATAAAAATTAATATAATCACATACAAAAGAAGGATTAATCCTCACATTATCGCATACAATGTGCATCCTAGTGACCAAATATCAGTCCTCTCATCTATATTAGCATGGCTTGGGCAATCCCACAGCTCAGGAGCTCGGAAAGGAGCAGAGCAATGTTCAGCTGCCCATTCCTACATAGGAAGACAAAAATGTAGCAATCAGCAGGGTAGAAAATCCAAGCCAGATGACTGAAATGAAACCTTGCTCCTTCATATAAGTAAAACCTATTGAAAAAAGAACATCTATTTAAAGAATGAGTAGTATCACAATGAAATCCTATGCTAAGCAATCAAGTATTTTTAAATGAAACATAGGACCAATTAATGTACAGTAACAAATTAAAAAGATCCCACACTAGCCTGATGATGCATATGCAGACACCATATTAGGCAATACAATTTCACAAACTACAAATGGAACAAAAGCCTCTTACAACATTCTACAACGTGATATACTTATAAGCATCACAAATCCTATGCTCTGCAAGGATGACATGCAAAGTATGCTAAAGACACTATCGTAGTGCAAGAAATGGAAGTACTAAGGCATTAACACATTACAGAATAGTTTTTATTTATAAAACAAAACTCTACAAAAGGGAAGAAAGAAGAACCTGCAACTGCAGTGCCTCTGATCTGGAGCTAATTTGCCTCCTGGCAGGACGAGCACTGCCAAAATCCATCAGTATGGCAAGAGGAGGTTGTCCTTTTCTCTGTGATATGAGAACATTACCGGGTTTGACATCATTATGTGCATATGGAGGATCTAAACTGTGCATATGCTTGAGTCCTGCACAAAGCTGTTGAGTTGATTTTACAGGGTTAAAATGGATTTTAGCATATTCAAACAATTGCTGCCAGTTTAGAGAAATAGTAAACCCTAAAATATCAAAAAGTACATTAAAACTAAAAGGAAAAGAAATGCTCCTTGGATAGATTCTAAACACAAAAGAAGCAGACCAGAGATATCCATATTTCTACTTCTTTAATTTAATTCTTAAGACAATAATTAACCTGTCACAGGAATTGCTAGGTCAATATAAAAAAGTATGTATTTCATGGCAACCAAGAAAGGCTATAATAAATGTCAAACAAAAAGTTCCATCTCAGCCATGTTAATGTTTTATTATAGCATACTCCATTTATCTTCAAATAATTAAACTGTAAACAAGTTATCATGTGCTAAAAAATTTGAGTTGCAATAGCAATGCCTCAGGTCCCCGGTCCCCCTCCCCCCCTTTTCCCTTCAGAAAAAAGGTTCTAATAAGTGAAAAGCATAATAAAAATATGGTTCTTTTTACCTGCCGAAATATTTGAAGAACATCTGAGGTAGAATAGAACTCCTTCTTGGCTTTCATTGTTTTGGCATTGTCTAGCAACGTTCCATCCAAATGAACTGGAAATAACAAGTATGCTTCATGTTTCCAAGATGTTTCTTGGGTAGGCTGCCAACAAAAAGCAAATGTTCTACATAAATATAAAAGCACAAGCATTTAAACAGGGGAAGGAATTAAAAAAAACCCAAAACAGTGAAAGGGGAAAAAAGAGAAAAGTGACACATTTCCACATTAAGAATACGTCATTCCCACTGTAACAGGATAATCACTTACCAGTTACCAGATTGGAACAATTAAGAAACTACACTAGCCATGCCACATTACACAACAAACATAATTCCCAACCAAGTTTGGAAAACCTATATTTTGTACTGCAATATTAGATAGAAGTGCAGGTAAAACAGCACCATTGATAGTGATATAATATTTTCAAAAAATATGAGACCAACAGCACGAAGCTTATTCTTACAGAACTAATCAAATTGTTAAATAAAAGACTGGCATCAACTTTGCCGTAATATGCTGAATCTAACCGAGAACCTAAAATTGAAAAGCTGTAATGGCGCCTCATTATAATCCCTTCACATATCTCAATAGATTTTCATTAAGCCTCACCAAGAAAAATCGCAGATCTACATGAGATCACCATACCCATCCTACACAGACACGTGGAACTGAAACAGAAAAACCATTTTGGCCAGAATATATGATCTTTAAGTCTAGATACAGTGGATATAACCTGTCCTTTTCATTCAAAGTGGATATGGGAAACGAAAGTACATGTCTTTAAGTAATGGAAGTTAGAATAAATAATCTGTGTCTGTATCCTCTATTACCTAGAAATTTCAATGCTCTGATAAAGTTTTTTAATCGAAATAAGCAACAGATGTTATTAACATCATATTAGATTGTAAAATATTATTCCCTTGAACACCAAAATCCTAGCAGAAGGTGAGGTAGGGTAGCCACAAATTCAGGAACTTCATTGAACAAACTAATAGCACGTTTGTTTAAGGCTTTTGTGGTGGCAGCAAACGCCAAAACAAACATAGCTTAAATTGTTTGACTTGTAAATAGATGTTCATTATGTACGATAATGGAGGACCAGGCTCTACACATGAGTTTTCATGAGCTCTTAGAAGGTGTCATCTTCACTCAAGTGGGGTTCGCTTCTGTTGCTGTCATACAAAATATTTGGAAAATATAAACTGCTACATTCAAAACCCAGATAGCACATTTTTTCGGGAAGCAGATCCAAGCAAGCATAATATTGTTCAGGTAAGTATACAGATAGACCTGAATCCAGGAATACAATACATCAAATTACATAGCTGTAGTTCAAGAACAAATTTTAAACAAAATTCTGTAATAGAATACTTTCAGATTTTGGCATGTGTTTCACCCCCAAAAAAACAATTACTCTTATTTTAACGAATTTATGACTTTTGAAAGGAAAAAAAATGCTGAACAGTGATGAAATAACTAGTTACCTTAACAGAAATGATTGCATGATCAAGAAGAGGGAGAAGATTTGGATGAGTGAACAGTGACGAAACACGGATCTCCTCCCTCACCAACTCCAGCTGTTCATTGTTCTGAATGAGGACCTTTTTCATAGCATAAGTTCCCTCATCTGCAGAAAACACATAGATTTAATCATACAGTGCTACCTATTTTTTAAAAAAATTGTTAAAATGTTTCGCCGCAACATCAATAGCACAGAATAAGAAAGAAGAAAGCACCGAAGGTCTCATTCATACGCAACGAAGGCAAGCCATCGCAGTGGCAGATCAAGTAAAATTGCACAGTTAAAAGGACATAGAATGTATAGATCAGGCGTTGATACAATTCAAAGAAGGAATGAATTTAACATTTAAGATTTGAATAGAAAAAATGAATGAAGGAATCGAACCGGAGACATGAGAAGAGTCTTTGAGCTTCTTAGGGAGGCCACCGGTAAGAGAGTCGGTGAGGATCTCCTTGACGAGGTACACGTAGGCGAAACCACCTTCCCCGAGCTGCTTGACGATGCGGAAACGGTTCTCGTTGATCCAGACATCCCCTCCTCCTCCGTTAACGGAATCGTATAATGCATTTAAACCAGAAAATGTGCACCCCATTTTTCTTATTCTTCTTCTTCTTGTTATTCTTCTACCTCGAACAGTGCACGTAGATCCCGAACCACCGTGTTCTCACTGTGTCTCGGTCTCGAACCTCCCTCTCCCTCTCCCTCTCCCTCTCCCTTATTATTATTGTTGTTGTTATGTGTGAAATCAGGTGTCCAAAAAGATAAATTTGGAAGACCTGATTCCACGTCGATTGAGTTATGAGTTATGTAATGAGATTGTTTGTGTCTGTGATTTGTTTATTCCCCTCTCTCTCGAGTCTCCAGTTCCACCCTCGTTTATTCGGGTTTCCGGTTTTTCTCACGAGCTCTTTTCTTGGATCGCTCAATTTTCAACCAAACACTTGGTTTTTATTTTTTATTTTGGGCACTCCTCCAGTCCTCCCCCTTGATTTACCCACTATCTTGTACAGGTGCTCTAATAGTGGGTTGATTCAGATTCAGATTCGAGCTTAAATCAAAATTCATTGAATTTTATGCATTTGGGTCTTGATCCCAGACTCGGCCTAACTTAAGTTTGACCCAATGTCATGGGTATCATGATTCAAAACCAGAACTTAAGCCCAGGCCGAACATATGAACTTAAGACCCAATGTTCAATGAATTTTACAATTTTTACTACAACTCCAAGATTTATGAATATATTTTTAACTAGATTTTTAACCTGTGTATCACATAGGTAAAATAATATATTATTATTATTTTATTTTAATTCATTATTGATTTTTATTATTATTAGACTATAATTTTACATAAAAAATATTTTTTTAATAATAAAAAAACAAACTCATATAATAAATTTAAGAAAAATAAAACTCAGAATATGCAAGAACACAGAAAATAGAAAATAAATAATTAAAATTTTATAGGTACTCAATAACAGAAAATTTCGTCTATATGTTTACTGACTATTATCAGACAGCGTTACCTCTTTACATATAGATTAAGAAAAAAACACTTTTGGTGAAACAAAAATATAGACTAAGATAAAAAGTTGGATAGCATTTGAATTTGTAAAAAAATAAAATAACAATAATAACATGATTCTACATAGAGATGCATCTAATTACAATGGTAACATGATTCTACATAGACTTACTGCTAAGGTGAGTTCTGTAGTTTTGACAAGTTAACCACCGTTCAACTCATTGGTGGCAAAACCTACGCGACCTACATAACCTCGTGAACGGAAGATTTTAGGTATGTTCAACCCACTGGGGGCGGGTTATAAGTTCTACATAAGATTAGTCAAATTGAGAGCAAATTCTACTCGTTCTATGTCTATTTAGCTCGAAGATTAACACATGTTTTGTCAGAAAGACATGTTTGCCATCCGTTTTGCCTTGTAATACATGGTTTATGGTTTATATCTATTTAATACATGGTTTACATATGTTTAGTCCGGTGGGGCATGACTCACGTCTGTTCATTCCAATGGGAGAGTGTTCTACGTGCATTTAGTCCAGTGTGGTCCATTTTACATCCACTTAGTTCATATTGGTCCGTTTGCATCTGTGCAACTTCACATCAATCATTCAACACCTGTTGCTAATTCAACCGTTACGTTATATCGGTTCACATTAGTTTTATATGCAAAAAAATGGTCTAATTGTAGAATTAGACTAATTCACTAAGCAATTTGTCGATTGAATCAGCCGGGCAAGCGTGGGTTTTTATGATTATGATGTGAATGATGTGCTTACAAGTGAAGTATAAAACCATAAATTGATTAACTGAATAAATATGCATGCACATTTTTGTAATTTTCTTTTATGATACTCTTAAAGTTTATGGAGAACCAGAGGCACGAGGGATAAGAAATTCAGTTTTTAATGTTTTTCAAAACATTCTTTTGAATCGAGGGTGGAGTAAATAATTTGAGGGTGCCAAAAAATAATTTTACATTTTTTTAGAGAATTAAAAGTTTTTTTTTTGAAAGGTTAGAGAATTAAAAGTTAAAACATTAAATTAGTAAAAAAAATTGAAAGGGCGTTGACACGTGGAGGCTTGAGGAGGCCGTGACCCCTACGGTACCATCCCTTGCTTCAGTCCGTGTTTTGACTTTTGAATCATCTTGCGTAAACAAAGTGAAAGTGGCACGTTTGTTATTGAGACAGAATTGGTAAAATGATTTCTCTTACTTCGAAAAGAATTATTACAAAATATTTATACAAGTAAGGAATGACTAACTTTAGCTGTCAAACAATTTAACTTAGCTCGCATTGAACTAACAGCAAAAAGGATTTCTGTATCCTAATATTTGTACCAAGTACAAACCATGTTATTTGGTAAACCCATTTGGTAATGATATTCGTATAGAAACATGCTACAAGTTATCTTACCTAATTACTGTGGCAACTTTTACTTTTTTTTTTTTTTTAGGTCTTTGTTAGAGCTTTTTCACATATTTTAAAATTGAGACTAATCTCGTTTAAGGTATTAAAATTATTTTTTTTTATAAATATTTTTTTGTAGACTAAAACTTTTAATATTGTAGAGATTTATCAACCGATGAATTTAAACTTTCTTATTATTTAAGTTACTTCTCCTTGTATGTAAGCTTTTAAAATTCATTTGGGAATTCTATTCGTAATTTCGTATTGAAACATTTTATGATATCATCTTTAAAATTTGGCACATATCATGGTATTATATTATGACTTTCAACTTTTCAGCTGCTTCCTAGCATTGCGGTATCATGCCCATTTAGCAAATTGAATTGGACTAAATTTTTAGTATTCTATTTTGGTACATAGTATTCTATCTTTATTTAAAGGTTTTGCTTTAACAATATATAGACTTTCACAAAATTTACTTATTTTTCATTTTCAGCTTCATTTATGAAACAGGACAACAGTGTCTTTGCACTTGCGCTTTTATATTAGTAGCTTATGGTAGACTTGGCCTGACAACGGAACATGAAACACCGCGTAGGTTGCATACATTCAAGTTTTATTCTATTTAGTATTAAGAACAAAAAGTTTTGTTCTGCTTCAAATTTTCCGATTCAATCATTCAAGAGAACAATCCACAATTTTACAATTTAAAATGCCAATAAGGTTTTATTTTCAATGCTTTTCCAGCTATTTGCAGACACTTTCGTGCAACTATTGGATTTGGAGATCAGTATCCTTGCTCAATAGGAGCAACCCAAGCGATTTAATCAATCATCCTGACAACATAAAATTCCAATGCAACACAGATCAACAAACGTTGAGAGAGTGCTGCTCAAATGGCTGGTTGTTGCTGAGTAATGCAGTGTATATTTCCACCTGCCAAAACAATCTCCCTGGCACCTTCAATTCCCACAACCTAGGGACAAGCAAATATTTTAAAATGTCATTCCTTAACCAAAACAATTCACAAAAATGAGATCAATCCACCCAAATTTCACAGTTTATAAACCAATTTTAAAATACTAGACTTCAAGATACAAACTAGTAGTATTTTACTACTATTAGCTTTGCCAAATGATGGCTATACATTCGCCAGGTTTCATGGAAACTATACTCAATTTCGGATGTATCAGTTATTCATGCTGACAGGCTGAGTGAGAAAGAGAGTTTGTTTTAGAAAGAATCAATGCAAAAACCTATCCATCTTGATTGATAGAAGCAATTTATTATCTAAATATTGCATCTAAAACAACTTTTAGACTTTCTACACAAGAGATGACGACATGCTTGGTAGGTTTATATATATATATATATATATATATATATATATGTGTGTGTGTGTGTTATATTTTTAAACCTATCATTCTTGTAATAATTACAGCTTCAAACAAATCTCAAGGCTTATCCTCTGTAAGTTCTAAGCTATTTCTAGAGCAAACGGTTATGGTTGGAGCTACAAATATTCAACCACATACCCTGTCACTTGGAAAGTTTTTAGATCTCCAGTCCCTCACAACATATTGTGCCCATTTCATGAAATTTTGACTGTTGTCTGTTTCATCGATGCTGATGCTTCATTCTTACCCACCCTTGTTTTCTTTAACTGGATATTCTTCCAGATGTTTTGAATAAAATATCCCTTATTGCAACTATACATGCCTTTGAAAGATTACTATTTTTGCTGAAAGATACTTCAACTGAAAAAGAGTATTTTAAACAATCAGTTTTACTTACTTCATGATGAGGAAAGGCCTTAGATAGGACTCGCACAGCTTCATCATCCCACCTTTTATCTCCAAATTGTGGTACAATGATAGCTCCATTTGCAATGTAAAAGTTTACATAGGAAGCAGCAAGCCTAGTACCTGAAAGTCTTGGCTTAGCCTCATCATCCTGACAAATATAGCATTACATCAGAACAAGCATTCAATGGAAGTTGAGTCTGTCAAGTTGCATGAATAATTTTTCACTCAGAAGTGTAATCAATAGCACCACTTCAGCCTTGATCATATCAGGCATCAATATTGCTTTGACCTCTGTATATCATTTTTTATATAATGAGTTGTAGCATAGCCATCATTTGAATATTACAATTTAAAGTCTGCAACTGATTACAAACTACTGTTACTAAAAAATCATTGACAATATTTGTCTTGTTTATGGAACCTCATTTTGCTTTTCTAATGCACAAATTGATACCTGAAATATTCTTCCAGGAGTATGTCTTAGTTAGCTGACTGGTTGCTAACTGCATTTGAAAGATTGTGGTGCCCAACATCCTAAATTACCCAAACTACATTGGTTCATTATCCAAATAGAACCTAATTCCATTTCTGATTCCTTTTACAGTATTAAAATTTAGATTAGGTGAGGGCAAAAACATGAGTTTAACTGCATTTGAGGTTTAGGAACTTACACACACAAAGATGGGAGGATGCATTGAATCTGAATAGTACAGGCAGCAGATCACTTTCTAGTAATCTGCTCTTCCTGATAATTACATCCTACCAAAAACAAATCAGGCTCATTCATTTCTTGACTGCAAATGAAAGTTGTGTTGGCCTAATCCTATCGGTGGCTATACTGAATTATGGTAAAGAGGTAATCATAGGGTTGCCACTAGGACTCTAATCTTTCCACATGTGCAGAGACAAATTCCATTAAAGAAACACTACACACAATACTTGAGAGATACAAACCAACCAAAACAGATGTTCATAGACTCTTCATATGAATCCTTTCAAGTGTATAAGTGGAGCCCAATGAAATCATAGGTATACCTGTATAGTTTTCCATGTGGTACCCAATCTAATGAAAACGTGTTTCACAGCATCTTTGCAACCAACATTTGAACTTAGTACTAACCAAAATATAGGGCCAGCGGGTTGCTATATTGAAAATCATACTGCCACAAAGAAAATAGTGACCTCAAATATGACACCTTAAACTTCTATAACTGGTGACCATACAGCAGCAAACTAGGCATTGCATCATTGAAAGATACACACTACACTGGTAAATGGGGTTGGGGTTTTGGTGACCATATTTTGAAAAATATTTCTACAATTAATAAATTTAATGAAATAATAATGATAACATAATCTTCTTCTTCTTCTTCTTTCAATTATGAAGAAATAAAATTTTAAATTGAAAAGGCAAGAAATACAAACTTGGATGTTTACCTGAAAAACCCCAGCAGCCTCTTCATCTGTCATATAGAGTGGACCAGGAACATGGAGTTTAATTATTTCAAATTTTCTACCATTGGCATCAGTTACACTTGAAAGCAAAGAATATGCTTCTATGGATCTTTCATACTGAGGATCAGTTTTATCATCAGTCCAAGACAGCAGAATCACACCAGGACTCGCAAAACAGCACATGTTATCAATATGACCATTAGTATCATCATCTCCTGTATAAAAGCAGCATACTTTTTAATTAGGTTTTAGTTAATGCATAGATAAAGTCTAAATACCACTTTGAACCTAAAACATGTATCACAATATTTCCGGATCATCTGTACAGAAGTGTCTAGATTTCCTAGCTTGGAATTTCTCTAAATGTATGGAGAATGGCATAGTCATTTTGGACTATGCGAACTGGCCTGTGCTCTTAAAAATTACTGCATCAATTGGTGCTCAGGTGTGAAGAAAGTAGTATTTTAACAAAGCTAGTAGCATCGACAGAAGGATCCCCAAAGACGAAGTCGTAAGAACATCCCAACAAAATAAAACCACTACCAGATTCTTGTTTCTTTGTGTAGAAAATTAGCTGTCAAGAATAGGGCCAAATTCCTTGTCATTGGTGCCCAGGTGAGACCTTCCAATTTTTATATTAGCTTTCAACCAAAGAAAAACAAAAAGAAATATGTCAATTTTACCTTATTTTGATTTTCATTCTAAGATGCAGCAAAATAAATAGGTTATGATCAAGGTCTGGCTTCAGGATTTTGGTGAAGAATAATGTCAAAGAAGAAGACAAACAAATGGAAATATTATGCAACTTCCTATACCGCAAAATTTGGCCTTTTATCTACATGGGGAAAGAACAGTCAAAAGCACTGAACTTAATTTCCTGACAGTTATACAACTTGTTCTTTTGCCATCGAACGTTCTGAATAGGCTGCTCTGTATTAATAAATTGCTAGCTTCATGTTACATTGGTCCATTGGTTTTATGCCGAATCAAGGACTATCATAAATAGAATTATTCTTATCAAAAAGATAATCCATTTCAGACCTTGTAATACACCTCATGATAAATGGTCCAAATAAAATCTTTAACAACCCAAAATTAAATATCCTGAGCAAAATACTATCAATTCAGAGGAAGGTAAAAGTTCTAGTCTAAAAGATCAGTATCAAGTTTATATACCATACAATCCACGAGGCAACCATATAACCTTCCTGACTCCAAGATATGCCTTAAGTTCATCCTCTATTTGGTTCTTACTCAAGTGAGGGTTTCTGTTCTTGTTCAAGAGACACTCTTCAGTGGTAAGACAAGTCCCTGAAGGAAGAAGAAAGTTCTGAAGTAAACAGAAAAACTTATATATTTTATAAGCAAATAGCATATTTCATTCAGTAAGGAAATCCAAGTATAGAGCAGTAAATCTAAGCATATTTGATCTGATCTCAGGACAGATTGAAATGAAAGCAATAAAGTAAACTTAACAAAAAGTTCACAAACTAGCACTAAAACCACATATTTAGGATATTTAAGTGCCAGATGACTAGCATTTTAGTAAGCAATCATATTCTATCTTATATCAAAAGCTTGCTTCAATATTTCCCCACGCTTGAAAAAGTACCTCCAACATGCCAACAAATCACTGCATAATTCTTACCTTCTCCATCCACATGGATGCTTCCACCTTCAAGCACAATTGATTGAGGAAATCTAGGAATCTCCTCAACTTCCAAAATCTGGCAAACATATGGTGATATGAAAATCATGTAAGCAATTTACACAGAAATTTTTTTTTTATTAAAATATTTAACTATACTAACCTTTCGAGTAACAAGGATGTCGAGACTCCAATCACAGTAGCACCCATCTTCTAAACCTAAACATTTTATAAAATTCCATTAGTTGAAGAACCAATAATCACATATGTTTCCTTTAATCATTCCTCAAATTACCCATCCTAGCAAATTAACAATCCTTGTTTGAATACAAGAATATGAAAATCAGATGTCGAAGTGCTTACCTCCCCAACAATTAAAATTCCAGTCAATTCCTGCAATCTTTTGCTCTGTATAACCAGATTTTGATGGATTTCTTCTCACAACAAACTATTGAAACAAAACAAACCATAAAGGGGAGGGAAAATTGTAAACAATAAAAGCACAATCTCCATGTTTAAAGATCCAAACATAGTTGACTTGATCAGAAAATACATCCATGTATAAGGAGAGAAACTCACAGTGGGTCCAGTATCACGAAACCAAGAATCATTCATGCTGACCTCAACGACCCTGATATGTTCTGGTAGCTGACTTCGTGCGTTGTCCCACTAGGATTGTAAGATAATTCAAATCCAAAGCCCATCAGAAACAATAGTATCCATTTCTCAGAGTATAACCATTAATATCTAATGAACAACCTTAACCAACCTGGCTGGAACTTGCACAAACAGTTACTCGCTCAAATCTCGAGATTGCAGATGCTACCTTGGCAAACACACGTTGGGCATGAAGAGCACCCTCTCTCCAATTATCGTGGCGTTCCTGTCACGCAACATCAAGCTAGCTAGATTGTCATAAAATTCCAACCTCAAAACTCTGTTTTACTAGTTTTGCAAAAGACATCAAACAGAGCATGGAGTCATAGGCAGACCAAAGTAGTGGCTTTGAATGAACGTGTGTGTGTGTGTGTTTCTTTTCTTTTAACAAAGAAAACAAATGGAACAGAGAGTGCATGTACTCACAGGCCAACCCATCCAACACTGTGCGTGGGGTTCCCACTCCGCAGGCATGTGAAATCCAAGAGCAGCCGGCGAACCTTGCAGATCCATCACAATATTCTCTCTTCACTTCTCTCTTTGTGATTTGCTCTGTCTTTCAGGAAGAAAAAAAGCTGAGACACGGCGTTGCACTATTGAAGTAAACAAGAATCAGTTTATGTCCTTATGAATAAAAAACATAATTGACAAAATAGTACAATACACAACACGTCATGCACACTTTTCAACATAGTAATTAGTATCCCCTCCCTACCTTCGTTTTTCATCGCTTCCGAAGAATGAAAAACCTACCGTCCAAGGTGGGTCCCAACTCCGAGGTAAGTGCCTAAACGCCCCATGGTGCCTTCCTGAGGCAGAGCCGCAGAGAAGTGAGAGAATGGGAGGCGGCGAAGGAAATTTTGGATATTATAACTTTATAAGTCAAAAATAAAATAAAATAATATATAAATTATAAATTATTGCTGATATTTTTAGATTTTATGATAGGGAAAGGACGATGCACAATAGTGCAGAAAGGAATCCTTTTTATTTTATTGGTCATGTCTTGCTGAAGAAAGGAATCTAATAGAGGGATCCCGCATCCGTGGCCCCACATAATTGCAACCCCATGTTCATATAGAATCTTATGTTATGTGGATGCTTTAGGAAGTCACCTTTTTTTTTGTACGTCAAAAGAATCTTAAGATTCAGTTCGTAAGATTCTCTAGTAAAAAAATTTAAGAATTTAATAATAAAACTTATATACTCTTAATTTTAAGAAAAATACTAAAATGAATCTAAGTAAAAAAATTTAAGAATTTAATAATAAAACTTATATACTCTTAATTTTAAGAAAAATACTAAAATGAATCTAAAGTGAAAGGGTACGGGGGGAAGCAAATGAGCAATTAATGTACGTTACCCTGCTGATTTCTGATCTCTCGGATGGAGTCAATTCTGGATTTCCAAGGCGGAATGCAATGAAACGGCGTCGCGTCACGGTGGCGGTGGGCGCATTACTGATCCCAGTATATAGAATTGTTTTAAGATTAATGCACTGCAGTTAAATTGGATTGCCTTCGTCCGATGCAGTTGTCTTGAGCTTTAGCGCCATGGTTCAGATCCTCTCTAGTCTGGGTCTTCAATGGTGAATTTGAGATAATAAGGAAATGTGAAGGGGGAGTCGTGAATTGAATGGGTTGGTTTCTGAATGAACTAGAAGAAAACCCTAGAGAGAACGGCACTATACATGTTGGAACTTGGAAGAGTTATTCTTACGCAAGCAAGCACGTGCTCTGCTCACGGTCACCGCATTAACAACTAACAAGGACGGCGTTGTTTGAAGAGGTTGCTTTCACTCGTGATAATTGCGTATTTTGGTTTGAATTTAGGGGTATAATAATTGCATAATTTGGTTCGAATCTAGAGATTTTTTATTAGTAGGTTTTATCTTGACTTTGAAACAGGGAGAGTCTCTCTTATCTTAATTTTTTTCATAATAAAAAAAAAGGAAGATGCTACTTGTAACATAATTATATAAACAATGCCACCACTTAATGACTAAATAAATGTAAATTTGTACACAAAAATGATGAGGTAATGTTAAAAGGATTTAATTTTAACTTAGTATCATCTAATTATGTACTAACACATCATTAAAAGAGTTTGATTATCACAATAACTACTTAAAAAATTAAACTCTTTTAATAATGTACCTGCACATAATTAGATAACAGGATAAAAAAAATTTACACTGACAGTAAATTAAAAGTAAACTTATCCTAAAAACCTAATGATAAAATCCAATTAAACTTATAACCCAAGTCTTTTAAGACTGGTGTATTTTTAATATTGGAGATTTGATTTTTTATTAGACAATTTTTTGTATTCTCTTATTTAAGTATTTATACTTTTAATATAAAAATTTAATGATAAACAAATTATATGTAAATAATTTTTGTAACATAAAATGTTGTCAAATTTTGTAGAGGAACTTTTTTAAAAATAAAATTGAGATCTAAATAAAAAATGCTATGATGACATCTTTATGTAAAGGTTACATACTTCAAATTATTTCATCATAATTTTTGGTGAAGCTAGTAGTTGCACAGACTTTTGTAGTCAAATACGGTGTTAAGGAATGATGGTTGCAAGTACGTGAGGAAATATGCGCCCTGTCAAAGGGTTATGGCTTAACTTATTTAGTTTATTTATTAAATAAATTAAGCTTATATTTTTAAAAATATATATTAAAAAAGTTTATTTAATTTAACAAATTAATTATAATAATATATAATTTAAAATATATAATATTTATGTTATTTATTTATTTTGTATGTAATATAATATTTTTTGTTAAAAGATAAATATATTTAAAATATATAAAATTTGAGTTTATTAACTTATTTATTTTAAGAATTGTTTTAAGAAAAAATTTAAAAAAGTTAAGAAATAATTTTCTTTTTTGTGTTTCTTCTGTTTATTTTATTTTTTTATTAATAGCTAAAATAAATAAATAATTATCTAAATATACCAATCTTAAATAAAAAATATAAGATAAAACAATTTAAACGTTTCTTTTTTTCTTTTTTTGGTACACAACTTAAAACGTTTCTATTCAAGTGGGACTGAATCCCACATGGGTGCATCAGCTAATCAGCTTGAGTAATTGACGATGCCGACCCTACGAATTTTCAACGTGAAAATGACTTCACGGGGGGAGAGGAGGCAAGAGGTAAGTAGTACAGTTAAAACTCGTAAAACTCAGAATAATTTATTTATTCGTATAAATTATTTGAATTAAAATTTAAAATTATTAATATATAAAAATATAATTAATTTTAAATTAATTTATTCAATTTATTAGTTAAATGAGTTAATTCACTGAATCTGTAAGTCGCTCGCATGACTTTCTTTTTAAGTTTAAATTTTTTGTATTAAAAAATTAATTTAAAAACTTAATTAATTAAACACTATTTTTATAAATAAAAATATAAAATATACATATTATATGTATTAATATTGACACAACTTACATATAAACACATTTGTCAAATTTTATAAATTTATGTTATTTATTTATTTAAATTATCTCTTAACTTTTTAAATGAGATTAAAGTATTAAATAATATGTTTATGTAATAATATTTGATTTGAGATTATTAAATTTAAATTTATTTTAAATTTTACAATTAAAAAAATAATTTCACAAGTCAATCTATTTAAGTCCTTACGCTAGGCGAATCAAATTAACTAATTTGTAACTTGTTTAAATATAAATAATTTTGATCCATCTCATTTAACTTCCAGCTTAAAGGGCCGAACTGATGAGTAAGGGACGAAGGGGTGTATATACGGTATTACTGTACCACCCTAGCCATGTAGTATTGCAATTTGGTATGATTTTAAGATTTAACAATAAATCAAGTTAGCTTTGTACGCTTAAATCAAATTAGTTTGTGTTAAGTTCGATTTATTTAAATAGTTCAATAACAAAATATTTAACTTTCTTTCTGTAATTTTATCGGAGGTCGGTCCTATGTTAGAAGTTAGTTTTTGTTGCTTTGTTTGTGATGTACCAAAACAATTTATTTCATCACAAACTCATGTGGGTCCACACAAGTGGGACTGAATCGCGCATGAGTGCTTCGGCTTGAGTAATTAATTAACAATGCCCACCGTACGAATTTTCAATGTGATTGACTTCACAGGTGGAGAGGAAAGGGACAAAAGGTGTATAGGATGTACCATTGTAGCCATGTAGTATTTGACTTATTTTACCTTTTTATTTATTTATGTTTTCATTATAATCAAGGCCGGCAGAAGGATAAAGTAACCGAAACCTTTACTTTAAACCCTTATTATTTATAGTCTCCATAATTTTATAATGATATATTAAATATAATTTAATTAAAGATTATCAAATTCAAGATAATTAATAAAATATTTATATTTTTTATTTTTTAACTTAATTTTTAATAAATATTTATTTTTTTTCACTTTTTACATATTTATTAATTCTCAACTATTTTTATCATTTTTAAAATTTATATTAAAAATATGTAAAAATCAATATAATGAATAAAATTGTCACATATTCTCTCACACCCTAAATTAAGTGCCTAATAAAATTTTATCTTTTTTCTCAATTTTTACAAATACAATTCTTATTAAGTTATTACTTCTATTTAGCAAAAAAAAAAGTTGAAGTCAGTAATTAATAAAATATTGAATTAATCTTAAATATTCATTAAAAAAAATAACTTTTCTAATATATATGATTTATATTTATCCTCATTGCTAAATTTAAAAAAAAAACTATACAAATGAAAGTACAATTCAATTGACATATTTAATCATATAAAAAGACTTATATTTTTTTTTCAAAATGCATCATTACTTTTAGAATAAAGTTATTGGTTTTAGTAAGTGTTACTATAGGAAAAAGAAGTTTTTAAAAATTAAAAGTAATATATTTTTATTTAAGGTTAACAATGTATTAAGAAATATTAAAGGATTGACTATATTATCAATTGAAAAAATAAACATTAAAAGAATTTATATATAAAATTTTAATTAAGAGTTTTGCATCTAAACAAGTTAGAAGAATAAATTTTTAAAAAATATTTATTTATAAATTTCAAATTTTTAAAAAATATTTTAGCTTGATATTTAATTTTAGACATCTACACATATTGAGTCGCCCCTAATTAAAACAAAACATAACAAGTAATTATAACTCAGGCAAAAATGGAGCATCCCCTCCTAACCTCTCCCGTCTAGCGGGTTAGATCCTGCTCTATTATTATTATTATTATTATTATTATTATAAGTCGTTAATCAATTAATTCACATGAAAGAACATAGAAAGAACTATTTTTACACTTTACATGTACAAAAGATTGCTTATGTGAAATTAATAACAATATGTTTGGTTTAGATTTTAATAAACGCAAATGTGATCTGACACGTTATTTTCTTTCTCTTAACGAGTGTTTGTGATTAACAAACACTAAAAACAAAATAAGTCATAACCCCATTGATGTTTTATAATAAGAAATATATTTATGTTTATATTTTTTTAATTTTGAAATAATTATTGATTATTAATTAAATTAAAAACATCATTTAGAAATTAAAAAATAATAAATATTTAATAATTTATTAGCATCAATGAGCAATCACTTGGTAATTTAGATTATGAGCAATCAATCAGGAGAGCCAATATCACATGCAAACAACCATGAAATGTGACATACTTGGTAATTTAGATTTCATACCGACAAAACTTTACCTTTAAGTGGACTCATCTTATTAGGTGTTTGGATGGGCATTTGACCCGCTCCAACGTGCTTTTGAAGAATAAAACAACTTTTGTTCATGTTTTATTTTGCTTGGATACACGTTGAATTAGTATTTCAAACTTAATTATCGCCTCAAATAGGTTTTGGCATGAAGCAAGCCCAACTTGCTTTTGCATTGAGGGTTGAGAGTGTTAGAGATTCATAACAAGTTCAAGACTCATCTTTCCCACACTACCCTTACGAGGTAACGTTCTCCATTTCCCTCTTCTATCTTTCTTCTTCTCATTTGATGCCTACAATGACAAGCTACAATCTCTGATCACCACAAAGCCTTGGACATCACAAGTCACTCTTGAACTCTATAGAATTTTGTCTTGTGGTTTTGTTGCTAAAAGATGCATTTTTCGAGCTCCAAAAATCTTTTTTTATAATCCTCAATCCGTGGGACTCAAAAGGTAGACGTTTTTAAAAATTTTTGATAACGTTGCATGGCTATATAAGTTTGCACAGGCAGGCCGTGCAACAAATTATAATGCACAAATTCCATTTTTTTGCATTAGGAGATCATATGGCACGGCCCTGCAAACTTGCACAAGTAAGCCGTGCAGCACATTGCCTTGAAACTCCTCCTCTTATTTTTTTATTTTCTTCCAAACAATATATTGCACGGTCAAGGTGTGCAAGGTTGCATAGTCGTGCAAAATAATACTAGCTTTTTGTTTTTTTTTAAGTTAGAATTGCTTTATCTAATATATTCCCTTCCTAAACCTCTAAGAAGAAAACGCACAACATTAATTATGTGTATACAAAATCATACATTCATTATATAAAATTTATTTGAATTGCCATTTTTTTTATCAAGTTGAATAAAGTAATATAAAATTTATACCATTTTTAGTAATTATACATTTACAAGTGATTCTAATTAATAATATATAAACAATATCTTTTCTACTAAAATCACTTTTCAAGTTAAGTTTTTCAACATAAATTATAATCAATCAAAATCACTTCTAAACAAAATTAATTCATTTAAAATTAAGTTTATAAAATTTAAACCAAACACACGTTCAAAACCAAACACACATTAAAAAAGAAATAAGATAAAATAAAATCACATGACGTGATGTACCCCTTTCTCAAGACGTGCGGTACTCAACTAAAGAATCAAGATGTCAACTGACTCAACTGTTAAACCCGACATTGGCGGCTAAATGAACTCCTTACAAACTGGGCTAGTGGGGCACATAGCATTTCGGTGATAAATTACTCGGATATTTTGTAATGGAAAGATTAGTTATTGGGGGCGCAATTCCCTACCCGTAATCATTACTGTGCCTCTAAGCGACGTTGAAATATAAATGGGGTAATTGAGCACATAAATGTAGATTTAGATTTAGATGGTGTAGTTTTGAATTTTTTTTAAAAACTAGGATAGTTTTTATCACATTATTTTTTTGTTTGTGTGGTACTTGTGTTAGTTAACTTACCACAAGTCATGTTACGTGACAGCGTTTAATTCAATTTATATGAAAACCGTGGCTAAATGACATTTTTTTTTAAAAAAATTTCCTTTCCTTTATCTTAAAAGTGAGAAAGTTATGATTTGAAGTGAAGTATCATTGGTGAATGATATTATTATCATTACACTAAATGACTTTTTTGAGTTATAAATGTAAATTATAATACATATACATATGAATTATTATTAAATGATATTTGTATTAGCATATCCATTAAATAACTACCTAAAATTTTCAAAATTGCATATAACTAGGGCCGTTAAAACAGGTCAAACTCATCAGGTCAGTCTGTTTATCAGCATAAAGTATGCTAGTCGGACATCAAAATTAGTGGTCCGTAAAAACGCGAGTAATTTTTGATTGACTCGTTTAACTCGTGAGTTAAATGGATCAACTTGCAGAGCCAGCGGCTGCCTGCGTAATTTTTTATTTTTTTAAGTTTGTGCCCAAATAAAAAAATTCAATTTAAAAAAAGTACAGGAGCGGCCCGCAAGCCTTACGTGTTTGCCTGTTTAACTCGCTGGTTAAACGAGTTAATCCAAAATTACTTGTGTTTTTACGGGTCACTAATTTTGAAGTCCGACTCACATAATTTATGTGAATAAACGAGTTAACCTAACAAGTTTGACCCATTTTGACGACCATAGTTATATGCAATTTAAAAAATTTAAGTAGTTATTTAATGGATATGTTGATACAAATATCATTTAATAATAATTAGATCATGTTTGACAAAGATTAATTCTTTCCTAAAACAATTTTTTTTCAATAAAAAACTATTTTATCTAAAATCTATCTTATTTGTTTAAAGTGTGTAAAATTGATTATAAGTTAAGATTATTTTTCTATAACTAAAAATAAATTTTTTTAAAAGCTGTTATTTTAAGCTTTGAATTATTTGATTTCATATTATTTCAAAAAATTTAAAAGAGAAATAACTATTTCCCTTCAATCAAATAACTTTTTCAATTATTTTATACATCTTTTAGTAATTTAATACATAAAAGCGATTTTTTATATAATCTAAATAAAACTCTTTATCATAAAATCGATTATGAATTAACAAATCCAAACATAAATTATTTTTCTCATAATAAATTTTTTTAAAAATTGATTATACACATAATTATTTTTACAGCTAATCCAAACACGTACTTAATATATATGTATTATAATTTACATCTATAACTCAATAAAGTTATTTGATATAGTGAAAATGATGCCATTTACCAATGATAGTTAGGTTCAAATCTTAACTTTTTTACTTTTAAGAGAAAGGAAACAAACATTTTTTTTTAAAAAAAAAGGTTGTTTAGCTGCGATTTTCATATAAACTGCGACTAAAAGCTGCCACATGCCCCAACTTCCATTAAGTTGATTAATACAAGTACCACATAAGTAAAAAAAATAATAATAAGTGTGACAAAAACTATTATATTTTAAAAAATAATTTTATAACTACACTATTTTAATAAATAATTTTTAAATCTGCATGGTCAATTACCTCATATAAATGATCCTACAAGTAACGTTGACAAAGAAATGACGTATGTATTGATATTTTGCCAACACCTATCCACCAATCATGTGACCTATTATGTACAACAACCTTTTTTCCAAATTAACAGTTTTTTTGTACAAATTACTTATTTTATATAAAAGCTTTTTACACCATTTTTTTTAATTTGATTACAATAAAAATTTGAGCATTTTGAATAGTTGATTTATGATTGTAATTTGGACACAAAAATACTATTTTACTCTTTAATAAATAGATTTTTAAATCATTCTATACTCTTTTGATAATTGATTACAAAAAATTAATTTTTTTATACAATTCAAACAAATTAAATTGTCTTAAAATTACTTCTAAATTAATTTTTATATACTTTTTTTTCACAACTAATTCAAATATATTTGATAGAGTCTATATAATTTATACGGAATAATTCAGTAAAAAAAATAACATGTTATGATTATCATTATATAGATAAAAATTATGTGTAAAATTATTTTTTTAGTATAACTAGTCTATAGATTATTTATTTAGGCCAATTTGAGTTAAGTTCCGGCTTTGTAAAATATAAATCGGTCTAAATGTAATATATAATAGTTTTATTTTATTATATTAAATATGAATTAATTTATTTTTTGATATAAAAATAATTATTTCACATAATTTTAATGACTATTTCTATAAGACTGTCAAGTTGTAGTATATAGATATATTGTACAAATATACAGTAATATCTTCATTGTTAATTTTTTCACGTAGTTGTGGATGAATACTTCAGTATAATAAAATAATTATTTTAGAATTATTTTATTTATTTTATTAAATTGTTTTCCATTTTTTAAACAGGGAAGAGAAACAAAGCATGGAGGAAAGAAAATGCCACGTAAGGATTCAGGTTTCAAAAATTGGAAATTATTATTTTTTCTTGCATCATCTGTCAATTTGACTATCATGTCATCAATTAACAAATTATATCAGTAAAAAACGAGGCACATCATAAGCTAATTGATGATTTTATTCCATAACTTTACGTTTGTGATGTTAAAAATAATAATTTAATGACTAAATTTATGTTTAATATCTTTCGAAAATTAAATTAATGTTTGTCAAATCTTTCAAGAACTAATTTAGATATTTACTATATATATAAAGCATATTAAATGAAAAAAGTAACTTAGTAAGAGAAACAAATCATAATTATTAGCTTATATATACAAGCGCCTCCAAAATCCTAAATTAATTTGTGCTTTTGATTTTTTAAATTAAAATTCAAGCTCCAACTTTTATTCGGGCCACGCCCAAACGACAAATGCCAAAAATAAATTGGGCCAACCTGATGTGTTTTTTGTATCCTATCAAAAATGCTGTATCAATAGTCCATAGTTATGTATTTCTCATTTTCCTCCTCAAGAAAAATAGTGCCTGTGGACCCAAGGTCCATGAGAAAATGGAATTTTTTTTTTATAATATCTTTATTACTATTAATTTATACTTATTCAATAATCAGTTAGTAATTATTAATATTATTTGTAATTAATTATAAATACTATAGTAAATCAATTTAATGTCCTTCAAAAGTATAGGTAACAAATTTAGGGATTAATTTATATAAAAAATATTTAAAAAATAATCTCTAAATTTTTCACCTCAAATTCTCAAAGAATACTTAAAAACTTGCTTTATCATATCCCATAATCTCATAATCTCATACAGCATTTTTTATTTTTCTTGTCCCTTTTTTAGTTGCATATTCCACTTTCTGTTTTAACTTAAAGTAGATGGAAAAAAAAAATACCAACAGCATTAAATTTCACTTTGTTCCGAATCCGAGCTATGAATTTTAACTCAATGGCCAGTTGGTCACCAAGGGTGGCTTCTACGGTGGAGAATTATAACATGTGGTCCACCCATGAGTCAGTAAAATTATAGGCTATAGTAGGTGGCCAACCTTTCACATTCTTTTAGAAAATTTTTTTTTATTTACAAATTAGACCCTTAAATTTTTATAATTATTAAATATTTAACTACCTAAATATATCTACTCCAACACCTAAGGCATTAAAAGTGCTATTACAATTATCTTAATGGGTGACCAAACCATATATTCATTATACATTTAAGTACAAATAGTTGTACGAAAAATATGTGTACGTCTCACAACAATAAGAATAACAAAGTAACAGCGACCTATTTGGAGTAACCAATTTAAGTTTAAGATTAAAATGTGACATGGTATCAATTTTTTTCTAATAAAAGCATGATGCCACTATATAGCAGAAAGATAGATAGCTTAGCATGTAAATCATGATTTTTATCTAATTCATCTTGGACTCTTTAATTGCATTCCTCACAATTAGACAATCACAAGCATAAAGATTCATAAATTAACAAATCACAACTAAGAAGGCCAATAAATGAAAGACCAAAAACAGCACTCAATCTCTATACCACACCAAAGGAGGACCACTTGACAATTATGTACACCCATTTTCCCCACAGGCAACAATTCCCCTAAACATTCATAAAACTGGGGAATTTAAGTATGATAAGAAAAAGAAATTTATATAAATAGTCCAAACAAAGTTTTGGAGGATCGGGCTATTTTTTTGCATAATAAGACAAAAATATAATGATTAATGAAGATGGGTAAACTGACCTCCACTACCAGCAGGTTTGTGACTCCCATCATATTTTGGGCGTTCACTTAAGTAAAAAGGATTGGTGCAAGGTAACTGGCAACGTAAAACCTTCACACTTCAAAAAATCATTACATAAACAGAACTCAATCAAAGGAACTAAAAAACCAGAAACTTTGTTTAGCAGATGATTATCACTAATCCAAAAGAGATCATGAACCTTCTAGATGGCTTCTTCGGATGGTGTTTCCTTTGCTCGTGTTGATCCCTGAGAAGACATGTCATGGAAGAGAACATAAAAACAAATAACATCTGGTGAAATGTACTTTCCTTCTCAGTTGGTGCATAAATCTGGCAATAAAAGGATTTCGGACAATTATCATCATCGATAAGTACAACCCAAACCATATGCACATCAAATAATAGAATGAGCATTATTGGCTTCATACCTGAAGCAGAAATTGTAAAGGGTTTCCACATATGTCACACATAGATGACCTCCCTGATGGCATATTCACAAGGTCAAGCCAAGCCTATGACAACAAAACATATAATCATCCATAAAAAAAAAAAAAGAACTTTCCTTGTTTTTATTTGAAGGTCAGATTCGGTGGCATGCAATAAACCAAAACAGTACCAAAATGCACAAGAATTTGGTGAGATGGTACAATACCTGGACTCCTCTAGCTTTGCTTGGAAAATATTGACGGCGATGAGACCATTGATTCTTGGGCTTGTCAACGAATCCTAGAATGGCAGGTTCAGGTTCTTCCTCATCAGAAAACTCATCTTCATCTTCGTCTTCGTTGTCGATATGGAGATGCTCTTCATCATCGTCGTCGTCAATTTGAAAACCCTTGAGCTTGTCGATAGAATCTCCCACGACACCATCGTCTTGCTCAGTTTGGGAACAGAATAGAACGGTAGTATTAGAGAGTGAATAAGTGAGAGTAGAATAATACATCAAACTAAAATTTTCTAATGGTCATATCAAATATCTTTGATATTATTGTCAAAAATTTCTATGGAGGTTTTTCACACACAAGATGAATAAAAAATAATAATTTTTTATTGGGACAAATTTGTAATTATTTACAAAAATTAACAAATTTTATTGAGTCTAATTTGTAAATTTTTATTCACAGGTAACTGTACTTAATGGTATTTAATTTGAGTCTAATCTAAACCGAATTCATTTATTTTATATTAAATCCCAATGGTTTTTATAATTAATGTTAAGCCGATGACCAATTTAATTCTTCAGTTCAGTAGGCAATCCGTCACGGAGACGCGAATCTTTCAAGTTTCAAGTTTCAATCCGGCACGCCAACACCACCTCGCTTGGTGGTCCATTTCTGAATTCTTATGTTTTGTTTCCCAGTTTCCCCCGCCATGCTCACTCTTTTCGAAATGCCACTGCAAATTATAATAATTAATTTAAATATATTAAAATCAATCCAAATTAAACAAAAAAAGTACAAAGGAAGTGAGCAGAACATTAAAACAATTTTGTTTTTTAAAAACGTGTGATTATAAAAAAAAAATGTATTTAATCTAACGATTTTATCCCCCGTAAGGTTTAATGATTTTTCCGAAAGGACGCTAGTTACCAGTTACCATGGGTGATATTCGGATTTGGGTTATTACTTGGGCTAAGTTCTTGAGTGACCATTCATCATGAATCGAGAATCAAACTCTTGAAATCCTAAGTTCTACATCTCTTATTTGGGCTTTCATTAGCTTATATACTCTAATGTTTTTAATTAGTTTGTGAATTTAATTTTGATGAATTTGTAGTGAAATTTTATATTATCATTTAATTATGTATTATCAAATTATTAAATGAGTTTAATTATCACAACAAGTCTAAGAAGTATAACTCTTTTAATAATATGTCAAGACTATTTAGACAAAATATAAATTTTTTTTACCATGACAATGAATCAAAATTAAACTATTTATTTGTAGCTCACTTTTGGAATTTGTTGATCAATATATATTTTTTTAATAAAAAATATAAAAAAATTGAGTTACAATGTCATTAAAGAGTATAAAACAATTTATTATTGTCCTCTTTGATCTTATTCCACTCCTGCCAAATAAGATTTTATATGGGAAATATTACCTAAAAGGTGCCATTTACAAAAATTTATAGTGTCCAATGTGTGAAAATAGTTTATCCTAGTGTGAAGTATTATTTAAGAACTCAATTTATTTACTATAAATCAATTAGGGAATTAAACTTTTATGATTGTTAATTTAAAGACCTCAAATTTATTGGAAAATACTTTATTAATAAAAATGTTAAAAAATTAACAAATGAAAATAATTTATAATACGAACAAAACACATTATATATATGACCTACATTTTTTTAAAAATAATAAATATTATCAAAATGTTTTGAAAAAATGTGTTGTACAAGTACATCAATTTTAATGTGATAATCAATTAAGGACATCAACTTTAGAACTTACTAATTAAGAACCTCAACTTTTATATAAAAATATTTTAATAATATTTATCAAATGAAAAAAGAAATATGTCATATATGTCATTTTTTTTAGTAATACTATATGCCATTTTTTAATTCATATTATAAACTGTTTTCATATTAGGATATGTCGAGTTGGGTATTTTTATCTTTTTAACATTTTAATTAATAAAAAAAATTCAATAAAGCCCACCCCTTTAATTGGCAATAATAAAGATTTAGCTACTAAGCAGGTTCGCTTCCACTAAATAGGAAACATGTTTGAATCTTAGTAAGAGTCACTTTAATTGAGAGACAGTTAAAACCTTTGTGTACTAAGCTGCCGACCGTGAATTAGTTTCATAGGAGGCCCAAAGGGCCCATTCACTAGAAATATCACGATGCGCCATTTGACCAAAATGACTAGTTAAGGTGGTTAACCAAAATTTAAATAAAAAACCAATCCATAAATTGGTTTATCATAAAAAAGTTTAAGCCTTCAAATAATAACTCACTCAAATGTTTTTTTATTTATTAAAGTTAGGTCCTTAATTTGTTATCGAAATAATTGTTGTACAAGGACACCAACTTTATTGTAACTAGTATATAACCCAAGCATTGGTTAAGTATAAAAAGTATAGCATTATAAAATCATAATTTAATAATTATTAAACACTATTAGTTATATATATATATTAAGATTATCAAATATTATTTATTTGCATATTTTTATATAAAATATAAGAGATCATTTTATAGTGAAATGTTAAGTTTGAATGAGAAATCTTAATGTAAAAAGTATATGTTATGATTAACAGAAAAAGAATTTCTCATGAGCACAACTACAAATGTTTAATGTCTTAACTATGATAAAATATTGATGTGTATTACGATACATGACAACAAAATATAATTAGTAAATAATTAAATATTTCATATGATACATAAAATGACTTGAACCCCCAAATACTTCAAAATAAGTTTAATGATACATTTTCTTTTGTTAAATTATAGAATGATTAATAATAAAATAAATGAATTAAAAAGAATTAATGATAATTTTTTAAAAAAATTGATTTGATTTTAATATTATTTAACTTAATTATTTTTATGATAATTATAAAAATATTTCAAAATTTTAATAAATTCCATTTATGTAAATATTATTAAAATAATATTATTATGTAAATTAACTAAAAATATTTTTATGTATAATATATACCCAAATTTTATTTTGTATACAAGAAGAACTTTTTCAATTAGAATGCATAATTGCATTAAGTAATTTGATGTGATTATACAAAAATAAATGTAACTTAACATGATTGTACTATTTTTAAGACATATTTAACTTTCATGTTATCATTTGAATTAGACCAAACCAGTTAATATTAATGTAAATCTTATTAGAATAATAAGAATAATATAAGAACATAATAATATACAACTTTATGTCTTACAATCTTACATAACAATTATAAATACATTATGCTAGTTTTAAATTTTTAATAGTTACTTATTTGAATCACAAAAGATCATTAAGATGATAAATTCATATACAAAATTACGATTATAAGGAATGACACATTTAAGAACAAATAAATTAAATATTTTTGTATACATATCATTGCAACCAAATTTCACTTTATTTTATCTTGTCATTTACAATTGCTTTGAATGTTGAGTAATCTAAAATTCATAAATACAACAAATTTTCTTATTATTTTTACCAAAGATAAAACATTCACACAATGTGACATATATTTGTCTTTTTAGAACATATTATGGTATATATTTACATAATCAAAGTATGTTGTCCATCAGATATCATGAGTTCTTTTAATTACTGACAATAATAATGTAGTAAAAAATAAATTATAAAACTCGTACATAATTAAATTTAACAATTAAAATTTTATCCATGTTTAACATGTATGCAAAAAATACAGTTTGACATGTATTTTAATTAAATATATAATCATATTTAAGTGATCATTGTCAACATTTCTAAGTGACATTTGTCAACATTTTTTTCTCTTTCTAAGTGACACATGTCAAAAACTTATCTTAATGGTCTTAATTTTCATCACAAATTAATGTTTAATATGCATGTATATAATCATACATTAATTACAAAATTAATGTTTAACATGAATTCATATATTCATAAATTAATATTTTATCTGCATGTATAAATTAAGGTTTAACAAAAAAAATTATTAATTATATTAGATGCATAAACATATTTAAGTGACACTTGTCAAGATTTATTCTCTTCCAAAGTTCTTTTCATTTTTTCATTAAACTTTCATTAATTGTTTTTTAATTATCATTTTAGGTGACACTTGTCAATATTTTTTTTAGTGACATTTGTTAATTTCTTTTAGTTTCATTTTTTTATATCAAAAAGTCGTTATTTCACTTGAACTTATAATTTCTACTATGATACTCGCTTGTCATAATTTCTTAAACTAAGCCCAATTAATTACGTTTTGCTTTTGATTGTGAAAAATAATAGTTTATAAAATGTTTGAGTTTATTTACATATACTATGGATATGATTTTATGGAGGAAGTTGCTGCACCTAATTAACTTGAAGTAGAGATATAATTTCCTCAAGATTATAAACTTTCAGAATGGGGATTATAAGTTTTATTTAGACTGCTATCAAAATTGTCTGTCTCAAACGTTATCTGTTTAGCCTTAACCTCCTTGAACATTAATCATTTATTTAATCTGTGCATATTAGCACTTATAAGATGTTCAAATATAACACGTGTCAAAAATTTTATTTGTTGGTTTGAACTTATATATATATATATATATATATATATATATATATATATGGGTAGGGATCCACTTACACTAAGTGTAAGTCTTGATACACTTATACCAGTCAATAATTTTTTGTAGAATGTGAATTTAATCAATCTAACCGTTGAATCATATGCTATTATTTTAATGATCATGCATACCAAATTTTAAATAAATCAGACATATATAGTTATCTAATTTAATAGTAGACAATTTACTTACATTTTAAAACTATATTATAAGTTAAAATAAAGTAATGCGATAAAGTATAAAAAAAAATTATTGTAAAATTTTTTATGAGATTAATCTATCTTATGAGAATTTTCAATTCAATAGTTAGATTAGTTAAATTTATATTTTACAAAAAATTATTAAGTGGTGTAAGTGTGTCAAGAGTTACACTTAGTGTAAGTGGATCCCTACCTCTTATATGTATATATATTAGCATATTCACAGGCACTACGTGCTTTATAAATTTGTATTTTTTATATTTTTGAATAAGATATAAAATAAGTAAATAATTGTGTTCTTGATGCAATATTTGGGATCTAGATACTAACTACCAACAAATAAAATTATTATTTGGTTTCCATTGCTATAGATTACAAGTGAGATATAAGTTGGCAAGAACTTGTCTAGTGACTACTTTCTTAATTGTAGTAAAAGGAGTGATTTTTAGGTATGAGGATGCATACAAGCAAATCACCGTTTTAGTGACTTCGGTGCAATGTAAAGAGCAAGACATAAAGGATTTTGGCACAGGTAATTTTTTTGAGGGAGAAAAGTTTGATGACGTGTTTCTTTACAAATTGCATATGAGGATTTAATGAAAAAAACTAGGGCAAAGATTTAACGAAAATGAGAGGTTCTTGTGAGATGATCTTAAATCTCTAATTTTATTGTTATAGAAACACAAAAAGAAGAATGACAGAAAAAATAAAGAGACATGTAATCTTGTACTAAAATTAGCCTAGTTCAACTCAAAATTAACTTCACTTGGTATAGGCTAATGTGTCCTCTTAAAACTCATTTGGCACATTAAGAGCATATTTGATTTTGTTTATTTTTTTGGAATAATTGTTTTTTTTAATTAAAATTTATTTTATTTGTTTAAAGTGTGTAAAATTGATTATAAGTTAAAATTATTTTTTCATAAATAAAAATAATTTTTTTAAAAAAGTTATTATTTTAACATTTTAATTATTTTATTTTAGATTATTTCAAAAGTTTTAAGAAAGAAATACCTATTTATTCTAAATCAAATAAATTTTTAAATCATTTCATATATCTTTTGGTAATTTAATACATAAAAGCGATTTTTTCATACAATTCAAACAACATTTTTTATCATAAAATCGATTATAAATTAACATATTCAAACATAAATTAATTTTCTCATAATCAATTTTCTTGAAAATCGATTATACACATAATCAATTTTTAATATAAACTTTTTTTCACAAATAATCCAAATACACCCTAAGTTGAACATTATCTTTTTATAACTTAATATTTTGGAGTTAATGACTTGGTTTTCTTCCCTACGAAAGAATAACTTGTTCGTAATAAGTTATGGCATTTATATTTAAGTTTAACTTTGTATACAATATAAGAATGGAGCTTATTAATAAATTAATTGATACTAGGTATTTTTATAATTATTTAAAATAGTAAAACAAAAAAAAAATTGTAACTAGTGATATAACTTCTCTTTTAAACTTTATTTGAATTATATTTATGAATTAAAATATGCGTTTATTATAAGTATATCAATTATAAAATTAAAACCATAATTTGTAAATAATTTATGTAATTGTACACATATATATATATTTAGAATTTTATTTTATTTTATTTTGGTCATTGCCTGAGTATCTCATACTTTTTAAATGTGAGACTAATCTCGTTTGAAATATTGATATTATCTCTCCTCATAAATATTTTTTTGTTAGCTCAAACCCCTACAAAAATTACTTAACTGCTAATGTCAAATATACTTACCACTTAACTAACTATTATAAGTAATTTGATTAATATATATTTTTATCAAATAATATTTATCACGTTATTAAAAGAATTTGATTATATATTATTAAAAATATTTAATTATAATCACAACTATTTAAAAAATAAATATTGTACTTAAATTAATTATAAATTTTTTTTATAGATAAATCACATTTAACCTCATAATTCAAATTTAAAGAGTGTTATTCTTCCATGGGTTACAATTTAGGATTAAACTGTCTTCTTTATGCCGAGACATGCGATACCTTGACCGCCTGTGACTAGTGTCCGTCGGAGTTTCGATTTGTCCTATGACGGCGTTCCACGTGTCTTGTTCAACCGGTTTTCTGTGAAAATATAAAAGGGTTTGGCTAGGAAACACTCGAGCGCAAATGCACTCGAGTTTATATCCCATAGATTGCATTTGTGATCATGAGGAAGTGTAACATTTAATAGTAAAATTAAAAAAATAAATAAATTGAAAGGTGAGAAATGCTCGAGCGCTTATAGTAGCAACACCCAAAATAAAAAACCCGATAATCCAACCGCTGTCTCATGCAAATTTGGCTGACTCCCTAGACTGAAGAGACTCCGACTCTTTTTCTTTACCTTTCAAGAGGTTCGAGTTCGCAGTGTTTTCTAGTACTCTTTTTTTTTCTTTTTTCCCTGCTTATGAAATAATTGATTGCTGGCCATCATAATTTTATGATTTTGTTATGGCTACCTCCAATTTTCACTGCCCAGCTTGATAATTCCAATTCCAAATTATATTTTAATTTGTAAGTTTGTGATGGACTTCCCCCTATTTTATCTGTTTTTTCGTTTTTTGATTTCAATTGTATGGAACAACTCTATCTTATTAAACTCTTGTTCTATTACAGTCTTATTTAATGCATCGTTTAATTGAAGTTAATTCCTGTAAAAATGCTTTTTTGGTTTTGTTTCTTTGTAGGGACCCAGAGATTTGGACCCAAAAGAAGTTTATAATCTTTAGTTATTTTTTTTTTTCACATGTATTTTGCGGTGCATTCTTTCATGTCAGCGGGAATATATATATTTGTTATAGTTGACACCGCTGCTTTTGATATATCCTATGAAGAGCCAATTTATATAACACAACTATGCCTTGTGGAACAAATTAGAGGTCCATGTATTTATGATTTGAATGGGATGATGACTTCAAATGTGGATATGGATTTTTATTACTGTTTTAAACAGTGGGATGGTGGTAGTTGGTTCCCTTCAACTAATTGTTTTGCTATAATGCAGGAGTTGTTTGTTTCTAACTTATATTCTATAGGATGCAAGTATAGAGTTATTTATTTATTTATTTTTATTGATTTACATATATTTGAACTTTAGATCTTGAATGGCCATAAAAAAGCTGACAGATAATTATGAGTTGGAGGTGCTCATACCTATTTGAATTTAATTATCAATTTATGGTTGACACATCCAGTAAACTTGTAAGCTGCAAAGGTAGAAATTAAATTATAATACTTTTGCTTCTAAAATATATGTCTTGAAATGTCGATTATTAAATGCCATCTCTTGCTTCCATGTGCAACTTATGCAGTTTTAAGTCATTATTTGTCCCACTTTTGTTCCCATCTTTTGCTGTTGCATTTTCATTTCCCTTTTCCTTTTCTGCAGCATATGGTGTGAACATCCTCGGTTTCCCTAATGGTGCAAGATGCTGCTTCTGGTGCTGAATCGCCTCGGCGACGTTATGGTCTATTACGAGATCAGGTTCAACTAGTTAAAAGAAAGGACTCTGACCGTTATGAAATTGTTCCAATCCAAGATACATTGTCATTTGAGAAAGGATTCTTCATAGTTATTCGTGCTTGCCAGTTGTTGGCTCAAAAGAATGATGGGATCGTATTAGTAGGAGTTGCAGGCCCCTCTGGAGCAGGGAAAACTGTTTTCACTGAGAAGGTCTTCAATTTTATGCCCAGCTTAGCTGTCATAACAATGGACAATTATAATGATTCTAGTCGAATCATAGATGGCAACTTTGATGGTAAGTTATCTCTTCATCCATTTACTTTTACATAATCTATAAGGACTGCATACATCTATCTTTCTTCTTGTTTCATTTACTTGTTTGCAGAGTTTTCTTGGTCTTGTTTATTTCTCTCTGTTTTTTTTTGGGTTCTGAGAGTGAGCATAGCAAGACGTGTTGCTTATTGTTACCTGTGAGTATATGGCTTTCAACTTGTATGGCCAAAGTTACTTCAGCTGCCACTGCTCTGCATCTGAGAAAAACACATGTACACAGACACAAGAAAAAGAGAAAAAAAAAAGAAAGAAAAAAAGGGTTTAAACAACAAAATGATATTCTGTTTATTTCTCTTTAGGCAAGTTTGCAATCTATTGATTTTTCCTGGATCAATCTCAAGATATTTTTTGTCACTGTTGTCTCAACTGTCAAAGAATCAATCGACCTAGAATCATAAGCTGTCATATGAGAGCTAAGAATAGCATTTTTATATCTCTAGCTAACATCCACATTCTATGGCCATCCTTTTTGTGCTGACTGGCCAAAGAATCCTAAAATCATTTTACTCAACTTGGATGGAGCAACTTTCTAAACTTGATATTTATTGACAGCTGTAGAAGCTCTAGATACCTTGGAGGAACAAATATTATGCTATTTAATGATTATTTTGCATCAATAATATATATAACAAATTTGTGATTACTTCTGGGGAATATTTTGCTGATTGAAGGAACAAACATGTTCGTTTGCTTATCATCTATTGCTGAATGCTTGATAATATGCACAAGTTTCCTGAAGTATCTAACTTTATTTTACGCTTTTCATTTCTAAGAAATACTTTCACATGTTTACCATTTTAGTCAATAATTAAGAAATAGGAAAGGATGTGATGCAACCCAGAGTTCTAATGTCATGATTATTTGAAACAGACCCTCGGTTGACGGATTATGATACCTTGCTCGAAAATATACAGGGTCTTAAAGCAGGGAAGCCAGTTCAGGTTCCAATATATGATTTCAAGTCTAGTTCTCGCATAGGTTACAGGTTGTGTACCTTTCGACTTCCACCTTTTTAGAATACGCAAAGGTTTTTTTTTGTTGCTTTGCCATCTAGGTTTGCTCTCACACATGAGGGAAGCCTTAAAAAAAGAACATAAAAGCTAATAATAATTAGCTATGCCTTCTATTAATCAAGTTATTATATTTGAAATGTCTTACCTGGTGAAAATCCTTATAATTTCTGGTTATCTGGAATTTATGGATCTAATAGTTCACAAACACATGTATAATATCATGCAGCAATATATTGTAGTTTGCTTTATTGCTAATAGTTCACAAACTTATTATGTGTGCATTCACCCTCCAACATCCACAGACTCAGAGATATAGACACACACACAAAGCACATACGTGCACATGCATGTCTATTGTGTGGATAGAGGGGGTGCAGGACAGAAAGTGTAAGTTTGCATACACATTAACACTTATAAATAGCACCATATTATTCTAAACCAGGATGTTATTGCATTCATACTAATATTTTATTGATTTTCATTTATTCTATTTTCCTTACAGGACTGTTGAAGTCCCTAGCTCCCGTATCGTCATCATAGAAGGCATCTATGCCTTAAGTGAAAAATTACGGCCTTTGCTTGATCTTCGTGTTTCTGTCACTGGTGGAGTCCACTTTGACCTTGTCAAGCGTGTTTTGCGGGACATTCAACGTGCTGGTCAAGAGCCTGAAGAAATAATTCATCAAATCTCTGAAACGGTTTTTCACTGATCCCATGTTAGATTTTTTTCTTTAGGAGTTTTGAAAACACGCATCTGTAAGGGGCATCTGCTTTAATTGTTACCTATTATTCTGTTTCCTTTGTAGGTATATCCTATGTATAAAGCCTTTATTGAGCCTGATCTCCAAACAGCACATATAAAAATTATTAACAAGTTTAATCCATTCTCTGGATTTCAGAATCCCAGCTACATATTGAAGGTGACCCTATGTTTGTTATCATAGTAAGGTGCTTTATATTTTCATGATGATATATTAGTCTAATTGTTTCTTCTGTTTAGTCAGCAAGAGCTGTGACAGTAGATCAAATCAAGGCAGTTATTGCTGCAGAGCATACTGAAACCAAAGAGGAAACATATGACATATATCTTCTACCCCCTGGGGAAGACCCTGAAGCATGTCAATCATATTTGAGGATGAGAAACCGAGATGGAAAGTACAATCTTATGTTTGAGGTTAGGTGATTGAAAACATGTCCTTTTAGATTGTTATGGTTATATTATTTTTTGAGAGAATGCCTAGTGAGTCATAATTTTTTTCTAATTTAGTTATATTCATTTATTTAATGCCAATGCTTCACTCATAATATTGTTCTTGGGCCTCTGCTTTAAGATAAATTATCCTTTTTTCTTTGATCAAGCAGTTGCCATATTGTAATTATATTTTTTCCCAAGGTTTTCAAAACTGTGTTTGCTTAGTTAAAAGTTTATCAAACACCTGCTGTAAGGAAAAAGAAGCCTAAATGCTGACCTCTTGTATAGCTACATCATGGTATTCTAACATTCAGTGAGAATAGACTTTGAGAAAGAAAAAACTGCTTTTGATAAAAATTGCAAAGATGCAACCTACAACAGCTTGTTTACTTTGAAAATTGAGTCATCATAATTAATGAAACATATACTCTACTGGTTTTTCTTTCTTTACTGCCTCCTTTATGGTGTTTGTCTCAAACCGCTTCTCATACTTTGATCAGCGCTTTGTCCAATGATTAGTGCTGCTAAACATTGGTTAAAAGATGTGTGAATTTTTGTTTCCAAAAGTTTGACAAATATTTAAAACACTGGTTCTCATAATGGAGGATAGTATTGGAATTGCAGCTCAACTGAATGCTTTGCAGATCTATATTTTGATATCCTACCTCACAAGTCGAGATTTGCTGAAAAGTTGCAAGTAGTAGTAAAATTACAGAAAAACCTCTATAATGATAGTGCTTTCTTGTTGTCAGGAATGGGTTACAGATAGTCCATTCATAATATCACCTAGAATTACTTTTGAGGTAAGCGTGCGCCTTCTTGGAGGGCTGATGGCCTTGGGATACACAATTGCAGCTATCCTGAAAAGAAGCAGCCATGTCTTTTATGATGATAAAGTGTCTGTTAAAACTGATTGGCTAGAACAACTTAATCGCCTATATGTTCAGGTATAACAGCATATTATTCATATTTTTCCTGTCTTAACTTTTTTCTATACATGTTGATTATGTGATAATTAGTCTACCTTTCTGCAAATGAGCATTTTATTTATGAAATTGTAGTAGGACTTTAATTATGACAACTGATGTCTGTGGAAGGTATCACCCAAAGATGCCTTTTCTTGATCTGCTAAGCATATAATTTTTCTGCTGATATCTCATCGATTTCTTGGTTCCAATAAATTTTCCAGTAATAGTTAAAGACCCTATTCATAACCTGCTATACACATCTGGTTTCACTTTCCTCTTTGCCCCCTATTCTTCTGTTGAGTGTTGTCTTCTTTGTACCTAACATCTTATTTGTCTGTGTTTGTTGTTGTTGACTCGTGACCTACTGGTCCCGGGTTCTAGTTGCGGTCCTCTCCATTCATAAGGGTAAGGCTGTTTACATTTGACCCTCCCCAGACCCCACAATAGTGGGAGCCTTGTGAATTGGGCCACCTTTTTTTTTTAGTTGTTGTTGTTTCTTAACCTTTACTATGGTAAATCGCACCTTACTCATGTCTTATCTCATGATTTCATTCCTCATGCACAAAACATGTCATTATTAGTGTTTACTCAATTTTCACTTTTTTTATTGACTTCCATCCTGTCTATCCTATGCCTTTGGGAGGTAGAGGTGGTTAGGGAATTGATAGAACACCTAAGATAACTAAGGTGTACGAGAGGCGTGGGAAGAGGTGCGATGCACCTGATCAGAACTATCCTAACTAACTGCCTAGTTGGCAGTAGTGGCATGGGGAATGCATGGTCTGTTGGAGGAGGCGGGAAAAAGTTTAAGCAGGGAAGAAGGGGAGAGGGGGAGTATGGGACTTTTGGACTAAGGCTTGGGAGAGAACTGGGCACTCTCAAACTTGCTCAGACTATAATTTTCTTTTCCTATTTTCTGCATTACTCTTGTAATTGCCATACCTGGACCTGATATCACCTTGATACAGGCTAGGATTTCTAGTAGTGATACAATAAATTGTCTCTGTTTCATTCCTTTTCATCGGTACCTATCATTTGGTATTAAAGCTTTTGATCTCTGGAGCTTGGATGGTCCTTACGTGCACGGCAATGGAGTCACGAGTTGAGGGGTTAGAGCGTAGTATCGAGGAGTTATGAGAGGAAAGCCAATCGCAGCTGAACGAGCTCAAAGAGCTGCTACAGAGACGAGATCAAACTTGCACTCGTGGAGGTTCTCGTCAACGACGAGACCCAACGAGGGATGAGGAGGAAGAAGGCTGGGGTAGCAGAGATAACCGGTCGCGTTCACAGTCTAGGCGACGGAGGGAGGGTCCCGTTCCAATGTACGACTTGGGAGGATGGAAGATAGAGGTTTCAATATTCAAAGGCGACGATGCCTACACTTGGATCGTTCGAGTGGAGAGGTATTTCAAACTGAACTCGGTCCGAGAGGAGGATAAGCTTGATGCAATGGTCATTGCTTTGGAGGATCGGGCCCTGAATTGGTACCAGTGGTGGGAGGAGCAAGCCATCTTCCTCGATTGGGAGGAGTTTAAGCACACGGTGATTCGACGATTCCAACTTGGGCTGGTGCAGAATCCGTTGGGTCCTTTGTTGAGCATCAAACAAACAAGAACAATGATGGAGTATTGAAAGAAATTCAAACTGTTGATAGCTCCTTTAAAAAGGGAAGAACGAGTGATGCTGAAGAGTATTTTCCTTAATGAGTTAAGGGAGGAGTTACAAGCTGAATTGAAACTACATGAATCAAGGACCCTATCGGAACTCATGGATAGGGCCTTGTTGTTAGAAGAGAAAAACTCAGCTCTGCAGAGGCGTGGTATCGCACCAAGGGAGAAGATGGAGTGGAGGGATCAGACGGGGAGCTCGAGACCAAGGGGGAGTGTGGGCCCTTTGGGTGATGTGGGAAGGGCCAAACCATTTGGGCCCAAGCCTAATTATAGTAACCCGGGCTCTGCAGAAGTGAAGGTTGCCGAGGTGAACACTGGAGAGAAGATTTTTTTTTTAGGGGGAGGGGAGAAGCTTTCACAAGCTGAGCTTCAAGAGAGGAGTAGGAAGGGACTTTGTTTCAAATGCGGGGATAAATGGGGGATCAAACATGTGTGCAAATTCAAACATTATCAATTTGTGCTCATAGAAGGAGGGGAAGAAGACAAGGAAACAAAAGCCTAGGAAGATGGGGAATTGCTGGAGTTGGAGGCAAAAACAATTCACTTGTCATTAAGGAGTAAAGAAGGGCTGACTTCCAATCAGTCCTTTAAAATATGGGGGACAATTGATCACAGACCCGTACTAGTCTTGGTGGACTCTAGGGCTACAAGTAACTTTATATCCAAGGAGGTGGTGAGGGAGTTGAACCTATTAGTGGAGGACACCGCAGAAAACATGATAGAAGTAGGGACAGGGGAGAAAGTCAAGAATAAGGGTGTGTGTAAGAGGGTGAAGTTGGAGGTGCAAGGGGTGGAATTTGAGCAGAATTTTTTCATAATGGAACTGGGAGGTACTTAAGTAGTTTTGGGGATGGATTGGCTTGCTAGCCTAGGGGATATTGAAGCTAACTTCAGGAATTTGATCATCAAATGGAGACAAGGGAATAACAGGTTAATCTTGAGAGGGGGTCCTTCTCTTTGTAAGACCCAAGCTTCATGTAAGGCCTTGATCAAGGCATTGCAGGATGAGGGAGAAGGGTACTACCTAGAGTATCATCAACTGCTTAGGAGTGAGCATGGGTCACAGCCTGTGGCAACAGAGATTAGGGCTGTTCTAGAAGCATACTAGGATGTTTTCTAGGAGCCAATTGGACTACCCCCAAGGAGAGAGCAGGATCATGCCATTAACTTGAAAGAGGGAGCTTAAACCCCCAATATTCGACCCTATAGATACCCCTACTACCAAAAGAATGAGATTGAGAAGATTGTGAGGGAAATGATGCAAGCAGGGATAATCCGGCCTAGCACTAGCCTTTTTTCAAGTCCTATTATCTTGGTCAAGAAGAAGGATGGGGGGTGGAGGTTTTGTGTGGATTATAGGGCCTTGAATAAACTTACCATACCAGATAAATTTCCCATTCCAGTGATTGATGAGTTGTTGGATGAGTTGGGTGGTGTAGTGATGTTCTCTAAACTAGACTTAAAATCTGGGTATCACCAGATTCGGATGAGGGAAGCCGATATCCCCAAGACAGCTTTTAGGACACATGAGGGACACTATGAGTACTTGGTCATGCCTTTTGGCCTTACCAATGCTCCCTCTATGTTCCAAGCTCTTATGAACTGAATCTTACAGCTATATTTGAGGAAGTTTGTACTAGTTTTTTTTTTAATGATATCTTGGTTTAGAGCCAAGATGGGGGAAGTCACAAGGAGCACCTCAAGGTAGTGTTACCAGTGTTGCGAGAAAATCGGTTGTTTGCTAATAAAAAGAAGTGCACTTTTGGCCAAAGTCAACTAGAATACTTGGGGCATTTAATATCAGAGAGAGGAGTTTCAGCAGACCCGAATAAGATTAACGATATGCTGCAATGGCCTACCCCTACCACTGTGAAGGGACTAAGAGGATTCTTGGGGCTGACTGGCTATTATAGAAGATTTGTGAAGAATTATGGAAAAATTGCTTGGCCTCTAACTCAACAGTTGAAGAACGATAGTTTCCATTGGGGGAGTGATGCTTAGGAGGCCTTTGAACAACTCAAACATGCTTTGACTACCCTACTAGTGTTAGCAGTTCCGAACTTTGAGAAAACCTTTGTTATCGAGACTAATGCTTCAGGGAAGGGTATAGGTGCAATGCTGATGCAAGAGGGGAGACCAGTAGCGTATATGAGCCAAACTTTATGCGAGAGGGCTCAAAATAAATCAGTTTATGAGCGGGGAGTTAATGGCCATTGTTTTAGCCATCCAAAAGTGGCGACATTACTTATTAGGGAGGCATTTTATAGTGCATACAGACCATAAAAGTTTGATATTTTTGGCAGATCAAAGACTCACGGGTGAGAACAACAGAAGTGGGTTTCTAAACTATTGGGCTTTGATTTTGAGATTAAATACAAGCCCGACAAGGAAAATGGAGCTGCTGATGCTCTCTCTAGGAGACTTCAGTACTCGACACTGTCCACAATCTACTGTCATGAGTGGGAAGGGCTGGATGGAGAGATCCAAGTTGATGACAAGTTGCAAGGCCTAATTCAAGACCTGTTACAACAACCTAATTCACATCCAGGTTTTCATTTTAAAGGTGGGAGGCTTTACTATAAAGGCAGGATGGTAATTCTCAAGAATTCTTCTAAGATTTTATTGATACTCAAGGAGTTTCATGACTCAGCTGTAGGGGGGCATACTGGGTTCATCAGGACATACAAGAGGATTTCAGGGCTGTTCTTTTGGGAAGGAATGAAGGGACGAATCCAACAATATGTGTAGAGTTGTGAAGTTTGTCAACGAAATAAATACCAAGCACTAACCCCAGCTGGGGTGCTGCAACCACTCCCAGTACCAACCCAAACATGGTCAGATATTACCATGGATTTTATTGGGGGACTGCCAAAAGCTTTTGGAGTTGATACTATTTTTGTGGTGGTAGATAGGTTGACCAAATATGCTCATTTTATAGCTGTTGCTCATCCTTTTACAGCCAAGGAGATTGCAGAGATATTCATCAAAGACATAGTCAAGCTTCACGGATTCCCATCTTCAATAATTTCTGACCGAGACAGGATCTTACTAAGCACCTTCTGGACAGAATTGTTTAAACTGGCTGGTACCAAATTGAAGTATAGCTCTGCCTACGACCCCTAAACGGATGGGCAGACTGAGGTGGTGAACAGATGTTTAGAGGCATATTTGAGCTGTTTGACAGGAACAAAACCAAAGCAATGGCCTAAGTGGCTGAGTTGGGCAGAATTCTGGTACAATACCAACTACCACTCAGCAACTAAATCCACCCCTTTTAAGGCAATGTATGGAAGGGACCCGCCCACACTAATTAGAGGAGATGCAGGTCAATCATCTCTAGAGGAAGTTAGTAGATTGACAGCAGAATGCAATGACATGTTGGAAGAGCTAAAGGGGCAGCTGGTTAAGGCTCAAAACATAATGAGGTAACAAGCTAACAAGCATAGGAGAGAAATTGAGTATCAAGTGGGGGATGTGGTGTTTCTTAAAACCCAACTTTACAAGTTGAAAACTCTGGCTAGAAGGATGAATCAAAAACTCAGCCCTAGATACTATGGGCCATATGAGATTGTGGAGAAAATCGGCTCAGTTGCTTATAAGCTACAACTCCCTGAGGGAACAAGGGTGCATCTTGTTTTCCATGTCTCCTTGCTCTAAAAAGTTGTTGCTGCAGAAGTCACTAGTCAGCCACTCCCTCATTTTTTAAGCGAGGATTGGGAACTCAAGGTCACACCAGTTGAGGTCTTGGCTGTCAGGCAAAGGGCAGATGGAGAACCAGAAATTCTGGTTAAGTGGGCAGATTTACTTGACTTTGAAAACTCTTGGGAGCAAGTATCCACCATTAAGGAACACTTCCCGGATTTCCACCTTGAGGACAAGGTGTGGCTCGAGGGGGGGAGTATTGATAGAACACCTAAGATAACTAAGGTGTGCGAGAGGCGTGGGAAGAGGGGCGATGCACCTGATCAGAACTATCCTAACTAACTGCCTAGTTGGCAGTAGTGGCGTGGGGAATGCATGGTCTGTTGGAGGAGGCGGGAAAGAGTTTAAGTGGGGAAGAAGGGGAGAGGGGGAGTATGGGACTTTTGGACTAAGGCTTGGGAGAGAACTGGGCACTCTCGAACTTGCTCAGACTATAATTTTCTTTTCCTATTTTCTGCATTACTCTTGTAATTGCCATACCCGGACCTGGTATCACCTTGATACAGGCCAGGATTTCTAGTAGTGATACAATAAACTGTCTCTGTTTCATTCCTTTTCATCGGGTACCTATCAGGAATGATATTTACTATGTATTTATGTGCTGAATTTCAAACATCTGATGCTACTGAAATACATATGGAAGAAGGACTGAATGTCAAACATATCTGTTGATAAAGTATCTTATTACTAATATAATATCTTATTTTAGAAGATATTGATATATTACTTATATAAGTTGACTCTATTTAGAATATATTAACTTTTATATGTGCTTCCTGTATTAGTTTCAGTGGTTGATTCACAGTTATGATGTAAAGGTTTTAAAAATATGGTATCTATTGTTCTGGGTTTCATTCAATTTATATGTCCTTTCTGTTTTCTCTGTGAAAATGCATTGACTATTTTGAAGTCATTCATCATTTCAATATGAAAAATCATTCTTTGAATCTTTGAATTTAGATGAATAAATGAGAATGTTGTTTATTTACTGTTGGCTAAGTTCTTGTGTGGTACATCTTTGTTTATTTATAAATATCTTTCATCTATTTATATTTTTTCTTTTATCGTGTCTGTTGCTCATATTGTCTCTTTGGTTGATAGTATATAAGAGTTGCCATGGGCTAGGCTTAAACATTTTATTAACACTATAGGGCCCTAGCCTGGCCTAGACCTACCCTTATTTGTGTGCATAATAAAGCCCAAGTTGGGCTACAACTCGACCCGTTTAAATGAATACATAAATATGTATGTGCACTCGCGAAACATTATCTATAGATAGGGCTGGAGCAGGTAGGCCCTGATTTTGATAACTCAAGCACAGGTGTATCCCTGTTTTGTAAATTGGCTCAAAATTAAGGCCCTTTTCCTGCCTTTGGGCACTTAAAATTTTGGGCTGGGTTTGGGTGGCCCATCAGGCCTATTCTGTGTGTGTATTTGTTTCTTTTCTTGTCAGTAACTCAATATTCGTTCATTTTGTTTTGAAGGTGCAAGGGAAAGATAGAAACTATGTTAAATTTGTAGCAGAGAAATTGGGGTTGGATGGTTCATATGTTCCTCGCACTTACATTGAACAAATTCAGCTAGAAAAGCTTGTAAATGATGTGATGGTATGTGTCGTCCTACCACTTTTTGCTTGTGTTTTGCATATTTGTAACTGATCTGGTCAAACTGCAGGCACTGCCAGATGATCTGAAGACAAAACTCAGCATAGATGATGATTTGGTTTCAAGCCCCAAAGAAGCCCTTTCCAGAGCTTCTGCAGATAGGAGAATGAAGTATCTTAATCGGTAATTGTTAATTTTCATTACATATTTACCTGACCTTAAAAAGAATGTTGATATGTGCTCTACTTGTATTTCATGTTCGGGTTAAGAATTTCAAAGTCTGATTGAAAGTATGTAGAAGTAAGGCCTTGTGATGTTTTTTCTCATGTTTGTCTTCTGCAGTGGTATTTCACACTCATATTCAAATCAAAGGGACAAGAGTCTATCTAAGCTGACTAGACTAGCTATAAATAACAGAACATTTGATGCGAGAGCTCTAGAATCTCCTGCTCCGATTGCTAACCAAGTAAGATATATTTTCCTCTAGAAGTCATACAATGGCTATCAGTTTGGCCTCTGCATTCATCAATGCATCACCTGCTGTATCTTATTGTGTGGAACATGGAAAAGTTACGGGTGGGTCTATTGCCACTCTTATTTATCTACTACCAGTGTCACTCCTTTCTAACAAACTTTTATTTGGTTTTCCTAAAATACCCTTCTTAAATAATGGTTTTTGATTCCTAGTCAATCTATTGTCTATTGCCACTCTTATATCTGTCCAAACTCCCTATAGTTAATTAAAAATATTTTTTAATGCTTATAGACTCTTAATTATCACAATTACTCCCACTTTCCAATAAATAAATTTTCATCTGTTCTCTCTCCCCCCCCCCCCCCAAACATAAAATGCATTGGGCTCAGTTTCTTAATAATAAAATGACAACGAATAATAAATTGACAGTGAACAATAAAATTAAGGGAAAAAATATGTATGTAGTTAAAAATTGATCTCTTGAGTGTAAAGATAGCTTAGAGGCTAGGTTGAATTCGTATCTTCACATGATTTCTTCTTTAAACTCTTGGGTATGTGATTCTGTGATACGGTTTACGAGAAAAAGAAATATAAATGAAATTGAATTTTTAATTTATTAATTCAAATCAAATCTAGCTTGCAATAAGTAATGAATATGATAGGATGAACCCAAAATTACAATATTAAAAAAAAAAAGCCATGAAAGCTAAGGTAAGGCGAGAGTGATTTAGCATGGTGGGAGTAATTATTTTGCATATAAATATAGGAGTCAAAGACAATTAGTTTAACTAGTATTAATGAAACAAGAACCATTATCTAAGGAAGGATATTCTAGCAAAATCAAATAGAAGTTGGTTAGAGAGGAGAGTGGTTACTTGCAGAGTCAGCAGAAAGAAATGGCAAACAGAACAATGATGTGCAATGGTACTGCACATTGGCAAGAAACTTTAGAGAGGATGTGTTGCAAGTTTATATTAAACTTTAGTGGAAATTATATTCACGTATTTGTTTGGCGTGGAGAAGTTGCAAGAATTAATAGCTGTCCACCTTTTTGAGTAAAAGTATTTTTTTTCCTGTTATTTATTTTCCTACCCATCTAAATGATTCATCCACTGATATTTTTCTTTTGAGTTGTTCAGGGAGTCATCACTCAGCTTTCTGAACAAATTTCCACATTAAATGAAAGAATGGATGAGTTCACATCCCGTATGGAGGAGCTGAATTCAAAGTTTGCAATCAGGAAAGTTTCAGCCAGTCAACAAAACTTGGCTTTACAGGGTGAAGCCTGTAATGGCTCAGGACCCACTTCTCTCTTTGTAACTGGATTGGGCAATGGTTCATTGACTGGATCATTGCTCCCTAATTCTTCATCATCTTCCCAATTGGCTAGGGAGTCTCCCCTGATGGAAGAGGTAGATGATATACCCCTTCATTTTCATTTTCAATTCACATGACAGAAGTGCTCTAAAGTGTATGCATACCGTTTATTCTATGTGTATTCTGAGTGTAGGGATGCATTGTATGACTCACATGTTAGATGAACATTACATCAGGGAACTCTAAATGAGAAAAGATAAATTTGTATAATCTGTTGAGCATGCTATGGTCTCTTTAAAATGCTTGTAAAAGGGGAATGATATGCTTGTAAATAAGAGTTGGATAATAGGATATGGAAAGGTGATTCTGATAGTTGGGAAACAATTTTTTAGATTCGAAGTGACCTGGTCAAGAATTTTAAATACCTCCCCTCCTCTACATTTTCGATACCTCCCCTCTCCCTGCACTTCAGATAACATTGAAGATGGTGTCAGGTTACTTCCTTTTGGAGAAAGAAAATTAAGCTATATAGAAGGTAGTAGCAAATTTTGGAGTGGTTTTCTTTAACCACCGAGCAACTGGGACTTACATCGACCAGATTATGCTTTGGTGACAGTATTTATATGCAGGGATGGATCTATGAATGAGCATGTGGGGGAAAAAAATAAAAAAGAAAAGTTGAAGTTGAAATTTCGAAATAAAAATATCAATTTATAATGTGTTTTAAAATGAAAACATTGTGCGGTGCTATGTCATTTAACTGTTGTTGTATGCATCCAAACATCATGTGGCTGTTGAAATTCTTCCACTTGTAGCAATAAAACACATTGGGTTGTTCTTTTTTATAGGTTTTACTTGTTGCACGAGGACAACGTCAAATCATGCATCAACTAAACACACTGAGCAATCTTTTGCATGAATACTGTGGAGAGAGGTCACGGCTGGGAAGAACAGACCAGACAAGCAGAATGCGTGAAGTTGAATCCATTGCCATCCCCCTGGTTCTAGCTTTGGCTATTGGTTCTGTTGGTGTGTTTTTGTTCAAGGGTTTGACATCCCAAAAATAATTCATACATACATATATATATATATATATATATATATATATATTTTTTCTTTGTTGTCATCACCCTCTATGAGAGAAACCTCATCAGTATATCTCAAAGGTTTCTGTAAACAATTGCCACCTCCGAGGGACTGCTTCACATCTAGTAGTAGTGGTCGACCTTAGTGGGGGCTGACGATATATTTTGGCATTCTCTTAAAAGATGTTATCTAGGATTGTAAACCTGTTTTATATGACGTACCTTTTCTCAATATATAAGCTCCTTGTACATCTCTGTTCTCACTTAATAATTCATCCACTTTTTATTTGTGGAACACTGAACTTGCGTAACTTGCATATATGTTCTATATTCATGAGTTTTTCCAATTGACATTTCATTTTATGATTTTTGTTGAATAGATCAAGTTCTTGAACAATGTGTTTTTAGTTTGACATATATAACAGCTATCTGGTGATTAATCCGCATTGTGCTTTTGGATATGCCAATTGAATACTTAATTTTTCAACGAATACAAACTTCAGTCCATGTGAACTTATAAAGGAATAGGAAAATGTCGCTGCATTATAAACCAATTGTATGTACAGTCGAAAGATATTTGCTTTAATGCTTGAGTTTACCTTACGTAGTGGATTCGGCAGTATACTATCTTTCATGGGATAATTGACTAATGTGACGTAGTTTTTACACTTTCTCAAAGTACGGTAGTTCTATCATCATGGTGTAACACAAGTAGTAAATACTTGGGTCCTTTAAAAATGTGGTTAGGGATTCGATTCTTGACTTGTGTATAAAAAAAAATCTATTGGGAGAAGTCAATTCCTTAAATGAATCTCGGTATCACGAGAAATTAATCCCTGCAATTACGTGAAGGGTGCCTTGGGAAACCAAAAAAAAAAGTAAGGTAGCTCTTGCCACATTTTTTTGTTGCATAAGTGGCATGGCACAAGTGTAGTTCCACACGGAGATGCCATGTGAGGCTCTTTAGTTGCAGTTTTAAAACTCAAATTCTAATGATAGATACTATCTTTAACAACTAAGCCATATGATTATGTTGGATTTATAATATAAATTATATTATATATTAATTATTATTAAATAATATTTAGTCATTCTATGATATTAGTGTACTTATTAAATAACTACACTAATTCATATAGCCATTTAATGTGATTATCTTGTTACATGTAAATTTCAATTTTAGATAGTTATTTAATGTAGTTATCTCGTTATATGCAATTTTTTAAAATGAATATCTTTAGATAGTTATTTAATGTAGTTATCTCGTTATATGCAATTTTTTAAAATTAAAATATTCATTTAATAGTTACACTAATATCATTGAATGATCAAATATCATTTAATAATATATATATATATATTATAATTTACATTTATAATTCAAAAAAGTCATTTGGTATAATGGTAAAGATGATATATTTTATTGGTATCTAAGTTTGAGTTCATCTTGTCTACTTTTAAGATAGAAAACCAAAATTCAAAAAAAACATAAGGCCTTGTTTGATGGACATAATTGAGCATTGAAATTGAAATTGGACCTCTCAATTCTAATTATCTTGTGTGGTGTGTATAATAGACTTAGAATTATAATTCTGAGTCAAATTTCATAAAATTGAAAAATAACTAATTTACACTTCTCTTAAATATTAGCTTAAACCTTAAGAATTCTAATTCCAAGCACCAAGATTTTTTTATTTTTTGAATATTAAAAAGTAAAATTTAAAAACTATCCTACAATCATTGTCGTTCGCAACACCGACATAGTCCGGCAACGTCGCCATTGCCGTGCTCCAGCTACGTTGTCCACCATGCCTCTGACGTGCTAGCCACTGACGGCTTCCGCTCATTGTCGTCATCGCGTATGTAATAGCCAAATTGTCGCGCTTTCTCCGATCATTGGCTTCGGTGCCTGCAATCACTTTTGTCATCGTCAATAACGTCTTTTAATTTGACATTCATTGTGATTGTTATAATCCATCAACGTAAGCTTTATTGAATTTTATTTATAATTTTAAATTATTATTTATTTATTTAAAATTATTTATTATATCTTTATAAATTCTTAATAAATTATTCAAATAATAAAATTTCAATTCAGTTCAGAATTATAATTTTAAAATCTCAATTATTTAATTTTCCTAAACATAAAAATTAAGATTTTTGTCAATTTCAATTTCAACAAAAATGAAATTGAAATTATGATTCCAATTCTACTAGCTAAACAGATTCTAAAGGTCTTTAATAACAATTTTTATTCTGCCATGTGGCATCACTTGTGCCAGTTGCCACATATAAAAAAAAACACAGACAAAATCTACCATATTTTGATAAATAATTTTAAAATTATACCAACTTAATAAATAATTTTTAAAACTACATAGTGAATTATCCTAGTTTCATGCTCCAATGAAATAGTTGATAACTTGTACTTTGTGTGACTGCGTTGATGAGTGGGGGGTTGAAGTTGAATGACATATATATTACCCGCGAGCGACAGCTCATGCGGTGTTCCTTCCTCCACAAAGTTGGAGATCCAAAGTTGAATCTCCCACTCCCACCTTTTCCCAAAATCCCAGTGCCGGCTCCTCTACTAAACTACGACGAAAAAAAGAAAAGAAGAAAGAATGACTAGAACTATTTTTTTTCTTTCTAAATTCATCATACTGACTTCACTTTTTTTAGAAATTCTCCAAAGGATTAAAAATGACACCATATGAACTTTCACCCGAAGAAAAAGGCCATCAACTGAAAAGACATTGCCATGTGAATTCAACCAATAACATATGCCCCTCAGGTGTAAAAATTTTTGGGTGAGAATTGTGCTTACGTTCAGTCACTAATCCATGTGGGATGTGAGCAGAATTACATCCTCTCCATATGAAGAAAACAAATTAGAAGGACCTAATCAATAATCATATAGATTAACCAAATGAAATTGAAATCTCCCAGCAGCCGTATAAATGTATAAAATTAAAACAGTAGAAAAGCTCATTTGTACTAGTATTACTATACCGTTTATAGAAGTCCACTTTCAGGCAATGTAGGACTTCAGCTATGGAGGGAAGGTAAAAGACCAGTCTATATTTGATGCTACTCATCACACATAATCTAATATGTTTGTTTCAGAAATATATACATCAACAGCCAGTTCTCAAGATGAAGGTGTTAAGGGGTTCAGAAAAGGAAAGAAACACAAGCCATAACCAACCCCAATGGTTTGTAGAATTACATACAAGGGGCCAAGAGGATATTCTCACTACGATGGCTTAGGCCTTCCTCATGTGATTGCCATGACGCCAGTGAATCCATCGAGATAATATAGCAATAGCCTTGATATGAAGAAAATGATGAGCTGTATAGAAAAATAATAAAATCCTTACATAGCATCAACTGATTGTAACGTACAATAATAATGACATGTTAATCCAGCAGGAACCAAAAATACAGAAAAATACGTCTGAGCTTCAAAAAAGTGAAGCTGTAATCTCGGTAACTTCGGATACAACTTGATCATAATCTGACTTTAGTTTCTCTTGTTCTCCTTGTTCTAGTTCACCCTTTGCAGGCTTAGTCAGAACCAAAACGCAGCAAGTAGGCCTCTTTGTTGCTCCCGCACTTGCAAGGTCCTGGAGAATTATATAAAAATAAAGTATATGAACTTTCACGTACTAGAGTAATTGGAGTTTCTAAACATATATGAACACAACATCATGGAATAGAAGACCTTAACTTCTTAAAAAACGAACAATTTCAGAATATATCTATATTTTTCCGACTTAGTCCTGCATTCAGTGAAATGATAAGGTGTTGATATATTTTGCAGGTTGGAGGGTTCAAAAGAATCTTACAGTCAGTACTTTGGAGAAAGGCGTGTAAAAGACTTGCCAATGAGGTTAAGATTAGTTGAAGGGTGTGGGGGCAACTTACAAGATGCTTTTTGTTTTATAAATTGCACTAAAATTAGATTCTTTTTATACAGCCCTTCAAGGGCTGGATAATAGAAAAAGATTCTTGTAGGTTGAACATTAATTTGTTGAAGAAAGGATAAAAGAGATAATGATTTTATATACTATTCATTATAGGAATGACATGTATTAAAAAAATGAACAGGTTAAATAGGCATGACTAATTCCTAATGATTATTACTAATGTAATTATAAATAAAAAGTAAAAAAAAAAAAGCACTCAGGTTTCCAGAAGGAACTCTTGGTTGGCGCTTCAATATTTCTTAGGAAAGAGGAAACAACCTCAAAGAAAGTAAGTTTTAACATTAAAGTTAAAACCCAAGAAGAAAAAGTGCAGGAATAAAATAGACGGCAAAAAGATTATCTGAAATTGTCCCAGCAGGAAAAAGGTAAGCAAGAGGTCTATAATATTACCTAAAAACACATATATAAACATCAAGATACAAGGTAACATTGCTTGCTTACTTCTTTCGATGGTACATACACATATGGAATTTCAGACTCTTCACATAAGATAGGAACATGAGTGATGACATCAATTGGTGATATGTTCCCCGCTATAACACATAATCTGCACCCACAAAAGCAGAAAATTAGGGTACACATTTCTCTTGCAAAGTGAAGACCAGAAAATAACATCCCTCTGTGTTTGTTTGTTTTTTTTTTTTTGGTAAGGCGAGAGGGGGCGGAAGAGGAGAAACTAAGCATTTAAATATTAATCCTGTGTATGTCCTTCTCTTGTTTCTTTCTAAGAGAAAAATGTCTCTTTCTGATGACATAGAGAAGAGAATTTTCACAGAATACTGACCCCTTACTACCACGCCTAATACTTTTAACCACCTCCTTTACTCCTCTTTTTAAGCACTTGTGCTCAGCAGCTGAAAGAACACAGATAAAAGAATACAGTTACACTAGATAGAGCTTTATGCGAGCCACACTGGCAACACATTGCAGATTTCTACATAAAACATATGCAGAGCATTACCAATAAATTAACAACAAAAAACTAGATATGTCGTGAAACACTGGATTTAGATTCATAAAGGACTAGACAGCTGGATACAGTTGTTTCAGCAGAGACAGTGGTATCATGTCCTCTTACAATACATTCCCTTCTATAACAAGAAATGTGTCACATAAGTTAAAATATCCTTTCTTTCTACTTCTTTTTGTTGTTAAGATGAACAAAAAAGTTTCAAATTTTCTTCTTATTTCGACCAAATCGGAAAAACTAAAAGCTTCTTATTTCTTCTTGTTTCATTGAGTAGGCATATTATATTGCGCATAGAATACCTCTACGAACAAGCTTTAGAGTTCGCTTGCAAAGCTTCTTCCCAGCGAGGGGTTTCGCAATGGGAGCCAGGGCAAGCATCTTCTTCTTCTCCTTCTCTTTCTGCACCGACTTTTCCGCCTCGCTATCGCTTCCCATCTCTCTCTCTCTCTCTCTGTGCTTGGAACAGAATGGGGGAAGAACGTCCAAGTTTAAGGCTTCACACTCTCTATGCCAAATGCTAATGGTAGGGTTTTATTTTAGGGTTTCACTTTCATACAAGAATGCTACGCGCTCTGGCACGTGAGTTATTTATTTACCTTTTTTGTTGGGCCGGTTTGGGTTAACATGGGCCTGGGATGGGAGGAAAGTAGAATGGGCCGAGAAAACTGACGCATGGAATGGCCCGGCCCATATAAAAAAAATCTAACGCGAGGTTTCGGATTCGGATGATTTATTTCTCCGTCGACGACTCATCGTGGTTGCAGAACGCCATGCCTACCGTCAGTGTGGGGCGGGATCGTCTGTTTGCGGCTCTAGGGAGAACTTACAGTGAGCTTCCATCCATCTCTCACTCTCTATATTATCCATCAATTCTCATTTCTCATGCACGATCAATCACTGCCATTTTATTTTTTTTGTTCTTCAGCGCAAGAGGAATTCGAAGACTTGTGCTTCAGTTTTGGGATTGAGCTCGACGACGTCGTAAGCGTTTCACCTTCTTTCTCCACCCATTATCGAGCTTAAATGTGTGTGTTTTCTCTCTCTTTAAACTAATAAGAATCTGATGAATAGAGTGTGATTGTGATTGTTGTATCAGACGACAGAGAAGGCAATTGTGAGAAAAGAAAAGCATTTGGAAGAAGAAGAAGAAGCGGATGAAGACGAAGAAGTTATCTACAAAATCGAAGTTCCCGCCAACAGGTACTCCATATCTTTGATTTCGCATCACAACAAACGAAATGTAGGTGTAAATTGAAGTATGTTTATAATAGGAATAGGAATAGGAATAGGAATTAATGCAAAGAGTGGTGCTAACTTGGTTTTTAACTTGCACAGATATGACCTGCTCTGCCTTGAAGGGCTTGCTCAAGCCCTCCGAGTTTTCTGTCAGTTCCAGGAGATCCCCACGTACAGATTGGCTGATGTCAGTAAGGATGCAATGCTAAAAATGCATGTGAAGCCGGAGGTAGTTATGCCATACATGCACAAATCTTTTTGGAGTATGGTGCCTTTTTGCTAAGTGGAAAATGAGATGTTTCTTTTGTCTTTAATCATTGTAGACATCTCTGATTCGTCCCTATATTGTATGTGCTGTATTAAGAGGTGTAACTTTTGATAAAGCAAGATACAGCAGCTTTATTGATCTCCAAGACAAGCTTCACCAAAACATTTGTCGGTAATGTGGTTTGACTCACTGCTTTATTCATTTTGAGCTGCATAGTGCATACTAGTTGTTTCCCAATTCTACTCAAAATAGCCTTGCGAGTTTGAATGCTGTCAAATGTGGCCTCTTTCTCCTTACCCTTAACTTTCAGAATGGATTTTCAGTAGATTTGTTTTCATTCTTCTTTTTTATTTTTCAGGCGAAGAACTCTTGTTGCCATTGGCACTCATGATCTGGATAAATTGGAAGGCCCTTTCACTTATGAGGTTGGTTTCTATTAAAATGTAGACCATGGAAGTTCTTTGTATTGTGGATAGCCAACTTCAGACACTTGGGTACTATTTTTAGGCAGTATCGTGCTCCTTAGGAAAAGGAAGTTGTTGCCTGGGCACTTTTTCATTCTGTCTGAGTAGTGTGGCCTGCTGGCACTTTCATTTGAAATGAATTTGTGATAGATAGCCTTTGACCATGTCTAAATCTATTGACTCGGCTTGTGTTTTAGTTGAAGTTAGGTGACAGGGTAGTCAGAATCGTTCTTGATCTTTTTCCTCTTCATGTAAAAGTATTGAAGAATTCCCCCATTTTTTACTATAGGAATATTATGGTACTTTGGTTGTTTGTGTTGGATATCCAGAATGTCTCTGGAAAGGGCTTTCTTGGAGAGGCCTTCTGCCCGAAATCTTGTGTAAATTTATGAAGAAAATATTTTAAATTCAATTTTTTCTCTTTCTTTGTGATGGAACGTTATGATTGTTAGTTCACATAATCTTAAATTATAAATGTGAGGGAGTAAGCAAATCTTTGACTGAATTGCTATGTGGATTGGGGTGGTGCGAATTTTGTTCCCTTGTTTGGCCTACCTTGTTTCATGCTGCTGTCTGTTTGGAATTGTTAACACATCACTGTGGTTTGACGCTTTATTGGTATCGAAGGAAGCATGATGCTGCTTGATGTGGTGTACTGGTGTTTGTGGCCCAAACTCTGTATCTGAATTTGTTAAACCAATTAACCAAGAGAGATCTCTTCAAGAGTTAATGACCATTTTCTGGTGTACTTTAATTATCTCTATGTCATCAGTATCAGTGACTTTAGTCATATGTTTTTCCAGGCTTTACCACCTTCGAGTATAAATTTTATGCCACTAAAGCAGGTAACTTTATTTATGACGTTGCAGTTTCTTGGTAAGCATATTTTTGAAATCACATACTGCTACAGCCTTCTTTAGTGCAAAAGCACATGATTTAACTTATGCTCGCTAGCGTAATACTCCACAAAATATTATTTACTGGTCTATGAACTTTTAATGCCAAGTTAATCTTTGAATGTTTATTTCGTTTTTCTTTCGATCCTTTGGCACGGTAGGAAAGGAACTTCAGGGCTGATGAGCTGATGGAGTTCTACAAAGTGAGTTTTTGTGTAATATTTCCTTGCTGTATATATCAAAAGATATTATAAACCTAGCACAAGTAGGTTTATGAGTCATTGGAGTTCACCCAACTATGTTTTCATTTCATCAATGATTATCCTTTCTCCTTTTGGACATGCTTGCTTTTAGATGTGTCTGAATACTTTCTTGATTTATGTTTGACAGTCAGATTTGAAACTGAAGAAATTCTTGCATATAATTGAGGACTCCCCTGTTTTTCCTGTTTTATATGACCGTAAGAGGTATTATATTTTCATAGTATCCTGATATTTAAATTTGCAAAGATTTGAAATCTTTTGGCTCTCATTTGGGTTACAATGTTACATAGCCTTGTCAAAGATGCTCTATTTTCATTGTATCCTGATATTTAAATTTACAAAGATTTGAAATCCTTTAGCTCTCATTTGCTTTACACCGTTACAGTCCTACAGAGCCTTGTCAAAGATGATACCATTAGTATTAACTAGTGTGTATCTTGCACAAATATGTAAATTTTAAAAAATAATTTGTTGTAAATTTTTAATTTAACAATTATAATAAGAATAAAATTATAGATGCATATTATAATTCTTGTTTATATTATATTAGGATGGAGATACATGTTAATTTATATTAAATTAAAATAATAATAAAATTTTAGCTGAATGTTATTTTATTATTAATATTTTTTAATTTTTTTGTATAGATGCATGTTATAATTCTAATTTAGATTAGATTAGGGTATCTTGCACAGAATAATATATGTAAATTTTTAAAAATATTTCTTTTGTAAATTTTAAATCTAACAATTATAATAAGAATAAAATTATAGATGCATATTATAATTCTTTTTTATATTATATATTAGGATGGGGATACATGTTAATTTATATTAAATTAAAATAATAATAAAATTGTGGTGAATGTTATAATCTTTTTTTTCTTTTGGGTGTATAGATGCGTGTTAGAATTCTAATTTAGATTAGATTAGGGTAAGGATTTATGAATAATTTCTTAAATTGTATCTATTCAGTGATAAAATTCAATTAGAAAATGTTAAGGATAATGATAAATTTTTTGACATGGTAGTTAAGAAAATTAAATTTTTTTAACATGATCAATCTGGTTTTTTTTTTTCTACCAAAGGAAACTGCAACACTTGTATATATAGGATTAATATTTGGTACACTGATGGTGTGAGAAATGTTTGCTAGCAGTCTCATTATATTTAGAAGTAAAATAAAGAAACACCAAGTATGACAAGTGTGTTGTAAATATTTTCAACAAAATAATTGTGTAAAAATGGTCACGGTTTAGACTACTTATATACACTGTATCAAAATTTAACTCATCTTTACACACAAACTGGTGCACACACACATATTAGACATTGTATGGATGCATAAACTGAAAAGAACTATCATATTTTCTTTAATTAGATGCTTGCCCACTAAATGTTTGTCAGGTTAACTTGCAGAAATGTTTCTGATGATTGCTCCTGCTCTATCTTCTGTTTATTCTGCTTTTTGTGAACAGAAAATTAGCAGCACTTGACCATTAATTTTCTCATGTTTTTACTTCCTACATCCCATTGTTGAATTCAATTTTTGATATACTATAATGTTTTGACAGAACTGTTTTATCTTTACCCCCTATTATCAATGGTGCACATTCAGCCATCACTCTGGAGACAAAGAACGTACTTATTGAATGCACCGCTACTGATCTGACAAAGGCGAAGATTGTTTTAAATACAATGGTAGAGAAGTGAATTTCATTGTATGTTTTCTATCTGCATTTTGTAGTTGTCACAATTGTTTAGATGATGAATGACTATTATATGTTTTCTTAGGTAACAACCTTCTCGGAATATTGTGAAAATAAGTTTGTTATTGAACCAGTTGAAGTGATTTCTTCTGATGGAAAGTCACACATTTATCCTGATTTATCTGTCTACAATATGGAAGTTTCTCTATCTTACATTACTGGATTGATTGGGGTATCGTTGGAGGCAGAAGAGGTAATTATTTCCTGTAACTTGCTAATGTAAAATGTAAGGAGAATTTTGGTGCTTCACAGAGTGGCTTTTCCTGCACTTGCAAATTGACTATTGATAACTCTGTTAAGCTCAGAATTAGCAATTCTATTATCTCATGTCAAAATTATTTGTGGTACTTCTAGTTGTTAATTATGTGGACTTCTTTTATTGTGATGATCCTGATTTCCTGAATTACTTTCATTTTGGGTTCATTTGAGTTAAAGTGCTTTCAACGCAGTTGGCAATTTGGGTTGATGCCTGATCTTGGGGTGACATTTGGTAACTTCATCAGCTTCTAAATAGAAAATGAACGATTCAATGACTTGCAAAAAATCATATATAATTAGGCTTGAAGCCTCTATCAAGACATTCTCTTATGAAAAAAAAATTCCATTGGAAATTATACTTCCTTTTATGTATCCAGGGATTTGTCAGTTGCATCACTGTTTTCCTAACCAGTGCTTGCTAGAGAATTTTTTTTTTTTTTTTGGTTTTGCACTAAGTAGTGTCTGCTAGAGCATCGCATTTCATGTTAGTTTAATCTTTCTGTGTTTCATGAGACATTGACATTAAAATTAAAAAAATTGAGACAGTTATCTGCTCCTATTGTTTCCAGACTTTAATTTACAGTTTGAACTCTTGTGCCATGTTAATTTATCTTGAGGACTAGAATTCTGTATCTGTGTTGAAACAATTGAGATATTTTATTTTGAATTTTATATACTACAGGGTGTCTGTATATTCTTTTATTCACGCGTTGTCCTTCTGTGGTTGAGTTCTTCAGTTGTTCATGTCATGACATCCTTTTAGTTCTATTTAGTTAGTCTTTTTATGCGCAGTGTATCGTGTATAATGCAAGATTCAATGCTCTCATGTTTTCTGACAGCAACTGAAACAAACAATGTTGAACTTGTCATCCTTGTTTCATAACCTTCCCCCTTTTCTTCAGGTCACTAAGCTCTTAAATCGGATGCAATTGCATGCCAAACAGTCTACGTCTGGCAATAAGCAGTGTAACTTTGTTGTATCTGTACCTCCTACCAGAAGTGATGTTCTTCACCCATGTGATGTTATGGAGGTATTGGCAGTGATAGGCTTGATCATTCCTGAAAGCATATTGGATCTATTACATGTATATTTTACTGACAAGGCATGCCTCTTCTTTTTCTTGGTTCTTCTATGTATAGGATGTTGCAATTGCTTATGGATTCAATGCTGTTAAGGATAAAGCAATAGTAGATAATAAGGGCTCAAAGAGATTGGCTGCTTCCTTGACACTACTTCCTTTGAATGAGCTCAGTGATCTTATCAGAAAAGAGGTATAAACAAAATAACAGATCATTTTGACTCCTGTTCCTGCTTCATGCTTTGATTTTTTTTAAAAAAATATGCCAATCATTTTATTATCTGTTAAAATCAATGCAACAGACTAAATTACTAAAGCAGAGCATATTGTTTATGAATTGTTAATTATTTAAAGTGTCTAGCTATCTGAATCCTTTTATTCCTAAACTCCTTTTCAGGTTGCAATGATTGGGTTCACGGAGGTCTTGACATTTATACTTTGCTCTAAAAAGGAAAACTTTGCCATGCTAAACCGCAAAGATGATAAATCAAAAGCAGTTATCATTGGAAACCCTAGGTCTTCAGACTTTGAGGTTCACACACCTTATCTTCTTTATTCAATGGCAATGTGTCTGTTATGGTTTACAACAAAGAAGTTGATCTAAATGCAATGACAATGGAATGTCCACATTTTAGTCATTTAAATGATACTTAGAGGTTGTTATTCTTTCTTGTCTTCTTTTCAAGTTGTGCAAACTACTAATAGTTTTCACTGTTTCTTATAAGTAGCCCTACTGATAGCCTTTATTTTTATTATTATTATTACTTCTTCTTTTACTTATTTGGCAGAGTGGTTCATTCTTTATTTTCATGATTTGATGTATGGTCTTGTAGGTCTAGTAAGATTGGTACTGTTGTATATACATGCTTATTTTTTTTAAATTGGAAGAGGTATTCTGTATTTGTACTTTGAATCTCTAATTATGCTAAATTTTATCTAAGAATTGAAATGAAAAAAGAATAGAGTGGCATTGAATGCATCACAGAATGGCAGTGCTGCTGCATCCTGGCTGCCATCTACAATGATAATCAGGACAGTTTTCTTTTCCCTTTTTTTGGTGTCTGCGTGTGTTGCAAGAAGCGTAACTCATTTTCTGCTGCTTTTCATCAGTCAGATGCATGGATTATGTTTCCAGCATTAAATGGCAATCTGAAGTTGCACATTCCCGACTGGATCGATCACCTGAATTTTGTCTGTCTGCCCATTAGTAGTAGATTTACTTGGGGATAAACTTTGAAGTTGAACTAGTTGCAGACTTGGAGTGGATAGAATTGTATATTAGTAACATTGAACTAGTTAGGGTGCATTACAGTCCACATTTATTTGACTTATATTAGGTCTTTAAATCTTTGTGTATCAGTAGTCTGTGTGACATATCTTCCCCCCCATTATCTTTGATGATGTTTCTCACTTTCTCTTCCCTCACTTCTTGCTGAGCTCCCAAAATGCACTCAATTCTTTGTCTGTTCCTTTGCTTTAGTCATATATTTCTTTAAAAATAAAATTCCAAGCATTTGGTTGGATGTTTGTATTCATTACAGTGATATATTGGTTTTTCACCAAAATAAAAATGATATATTGATTTTCTCTTCTTTTTTATATTTTTTTCACTTTAATTCATTAATTTAAATTTTTATATCTAACTTATGCACAGGCTGTCCGGACTAGTCTTATGCCTGGCATTTTGAAAACTGTTGCTCACAATAAGGATCATCCAAAGCCCATAAAGGTATTCTTTAAGTTCTTCCCTTAGGTGATTGATCTTGGTATCACGAGCCTTTAGGATAAGCATATTTTCTATGACGAAAGTGTGGTCCTCAGCTGAAAATTCAGTGCTAATGATAGTCAATTCTATGGGGATCTTTAATTTTAGTTATATTTTCATTGTAATATTTGGGAATCTGCTTTGAAAATTATTGTTCAAAATCATTATGTCATTTTCACATTGCCACTATTCCTTAATTAGAGCTAACATCTAGTATGCAATGTTATCATGATGTTTGTGTTTGCTATTAGAGAAATTAGCCTATTAGATTCTGAACTTAATCATCAAATCAAACTTTGTTGTTAATTTTGTCAAATTTGCAGAAGTTCACAATAAGAGTATCAGTTTAACCGATAGCCCACCAACCAACTCCCGAAAGAAAAAAAATCAGCTTCCTCGGCAAACCACTAGAAGTTATCCGAGCAATGATCCACATGTTTACACTATTGCAAGTTTTACACAACTATTTCTTTATAATAATTTGTATAGCCTATATAGAACTCAAAATTTATGTTAGAATACTTCATGCTTTTAGTGTCTTTTAAAAAATTAAAATTCTAATTTTTATAAAATTAGAATTTTTACCCATTGGATATTATAATTAGAGGGTGAGCCTTGATGCGATGGTAGGGTTGTTGCCTTGTGACTTGTTGGTCATAGTTTCTATTCGCTGAAATAGCCTCTTTGCTCACGGGTGGAAGGCTTTGTACATCTGGCCCACCCCAGCCCCCACAATGGTGGGAGCCTCGTGCATTGGGCTCCCATTTTTAATAGGATAGCTTGAGTTTATGAATTTGAATATTATAATTAAAACGGTTTTTAGGATTTCAAAACTATGTAAATTTGAATGATATTACATAACAAAAAGGTTATTGTGCTTTTGTTATTCAATATTCTAGCCCTTAATATTGTTTTTACGCCTCTAGTGTAAACATTTTCTTTACATTGTTGGTCTATATTGACTCATGCATAAATCAAGGGAGTGTCACTTCTTTCTTTGAAGAAAGATTGTGATATTACCATGCGAGTCTGCTGCCAAATGCATAATTAGTTGATTGATACTAAATTACCTTTAAGTCAGACAATCATCAATTGGTAACTAGGCTAGCTCTTTTTTTTTTCATCATATGAATTGATAATACTTTAACATGTAATTTGGAATGGTTGTTATTTGATAAATATATTGATGCCTAGTGTCTTCCAAAGAAAGATTCAAACTTCAGTTAGAGAAAAGTAATTGTTAACTCTACCTCTGCATCATACATTTCTGTCCATTATTTTTTCATTATTTATCCTGTTCCTCTCTGTTGTAAGCTTATAAGAAAAGATTCCTATCTTAAAATTTTGGTTCAGATTTTTGAAGTGGGTGATATAGCAATTTTGGATGACAAAAATGATGTTGGTGCAAAAAATCTTCGCCATCTTGCTGCACTGTACTGTGGTGCTAATGCGGGATTTGAGGTATACTAAGTAACGGCCTCATGACACTTCATTTGGTTCTTTGCTCTTTGAATATATGTTATTGAACATACGATATTTAATGTATCACTATCTGTACTTGATTTATCAGAGATAATGATGAAAGAACCTTAGATTGTTTTCTTATCCAGAAGAGCTTAGAATTTACACTGGCTACATTTGTAACAAAAGCTTGATATCTAAAATAAATATCACTGCTCCTCACAGTTGGCATTTATTCCTTCTAGACATGAGAAAAATAAATTGGATGACTGTACTTAATTTTATCCAATGTCATGCAGATAATTCATGGCTTGGTAGACAGAGTAATGGAAAAGAATGGGGTTCCCTTTGTTTCACCTGGTGATAGGTCGGGTTATTATATTGAGCGGTCAGATGTAAGTGTATACTGTATAGGAGTTCTGTACATCAGTGTTTTTTTTCTCCCAAGCATAGTTTATTCTGCTTCTGATTACTTGGTCCATGAACTCTACTGCTTATTGAAGGAGCCTGAGTTTCTTGCTGGTAGACAAGCTAGAATCATTTACAAGGGAAAGTACATTGGCACTTTTGGCATTGTTCACCCAGAGGTACTTGTGATCACTAAAATTGTGTCATCTTGATTTAGTATGGGCAGATGTTGGTTGATAATTTTGCATTCCTGTGTTTTTTATTTTGGTAATTGTATATATTTTCTTTAGATTGGCCATATCTAATAGAGGTATTTTTGGATGGGTTGAAATAATTTCAAGAAAGGCATGTGCAGAATGGATGCTTAAGTATTCCATATTTTTTATTTATTTGTCAAGAAGATTGTATCTCACTGGCAATAATGTCTCTGTTCTATACGGACTTGGCACTTTTTCCTTCCTCTATTTTTACATCATATAATTTGTATTTATCCTTTCAAAATGAAGTACAAAGATACATGTATTTTGGGGTTGCTATACCTGAAGAACTAATAATTCTACTTTTTACGTAATCTTTCAGGTATTAAACAACTTCGACATTCCTGATCCCTGCTCCTTTGTTGAACTTAACATTGAAAGTTTCTTATAAAGATTATTTTTAGCAAATGTAAGTGTCTTCATCCTAAACTATTTCCTATTGTCAGTCTGTTATGATGCAATTTGTATTTTCTCCATGTTGTTCTTCTGTGTCTTTCAACCTCCTTTTCCCCCAATTACTACACCATCTCCTTCCTCTGGTAATTTTGTTTAGGCTGATATTGACTTCTTTGTAGGTAAGTTGCCATTTGCCCCCCTCACTCTTTTGAATACATTGTTCCTTAAAGCTGTGAATCAAGGAGCTCAAACTGCTTGAATGACTCTGCATTGCTTTGAGCTTCATAATTGTTCTTGGAATTTTGAAGTACACTAGCTATGGAAAAGAATGTAACTTATATGCCCCATACTAGGGGTGTTTGTTGATTATACAGTTGTATCATTTTCTTTACTTAAGTTTCTCTGTTTCTTATGTTGAGAACATCAGAAGCTATTAATTTCCTGATAGGGATAATTTCTACAATGAATTATAGAGCTATTGCTGAAAACAGTTGATTTTTGCCCTAAACCAAGACCGGATATTGATACGTCTGAAATTTATGTCAATACAAAAGAATAGTCACAAGCTACATCTCTACCATTTATTCTGCGGTACTTTACCATCCTTGCTTATGACTGTTGGATGTTTTATGTTTGATCTATATAGTTAACGTGGCAAAACTGGAGCCTGATGTTTGGGCTCTCCTTACCATATGAACCTTATCCTAAAAAGAAGTTATGATTAATGGGGTAATTGTATGAAAAGCTTTAAAACTCATTGGTTAGTGTGTCTCGAGACACAAGTATCCTAATATTGGCATTTAAAGAAGAGAAAAAGACGCTATTCTAGCTCCTTGACTTAGTAACACTGGTTAGATCTTCATTAATGGTTAAGTTAGTGAATACTAATAGCAATGTGATTTGATTACTGAAGTGTTGTTTTTCAAAGAGAAACTGAAATCTTGTTAGCTTGTGCAAAAGTGGTATGCTAATACTAATAGCATAACTTTTCTTGTACTCTTGGAATGTGCAGATGCTTGAGTATCAACTGCCATCAAAGGAATCAGTTGAGGTCCTAATTTTTTTGAGTCGATGACATTGCCCTTTGCTATTAATTCACTAAATAAAAATTAAGCGGTTATACCGATATAGATGCAGTAAAATTTTGTGGTAAATGTTAAGGATCTCATGTCCACGATGTCATGAACACCAAATATATGATCTCATGTCCATATTTTGTTTTGAACAATAGTTGGTGCCAATGAGCTTGTAGCTCAATTGTCACTAATTTTAGATTTAGAAATTAAGTGATGATGTTGTTATAAATTCGATATCACTAGAATTTCATAATTTTGTTATTGTTTATTAAATTAATATGTTAAAAATAATTATTTGTGAATAATAAAGACTTTGAAATCATTGACACCTTCACCTAGAGATTGCAAAGTTTTGGCACGTCTAATATGTAGGAGCCAACTACATTGAAGTCTCCATATGGAGACGCCGCTTTGGCATCAGCATTGACACCTTAACGATACGAGATTACAATTTTGAGAGTCTCTAGGCAGGTGTCAAATCATTTGGCGTCTCTCATATAACACCAATAAAAAAAATCTAATTGATAAGAAAAAGAAACATATTGATAATATGTTAAAAAGATAATATTTTAATAAATAATTATACAAAAATTATTCGAGCTGTGCCAAAAAAATCATATTCAAGTTTAAAAAAGACAATTTTATTTTAAACTACATCCACTCAAAACCCAATAAAACAGAATAAGGCCACATACATTTACAAATGTAACACGCTCTTCACTAACAAGTTTAGTAACATTTTGTGTTCCACTACAAATTTTGTGTATACACTATGTTTGAAATTATTAAAAATATTAATTAATTTGATTTGATTTAATTTAAAAATTAAATCCATTCAAATTCATTTGATTGATTTAATTTTAAACTTGAATATACTCAAATTTAATTAAACTTTAGCAGGTTTTTATATTACATAATTAAAATTAAAATAATTTTAAAATCAAATCAATTTCTATTTTATAACTTACTACACAAAATATTTCATTTAAAAATTAAAACAATTTCAACTTTATAACTTTCTAATTAAATAATTTCATTTAAAAATCAAATTAATTCTAATTTTATAACTTTCCAAATAAATGATTTCATTTAGAAATTAAATCAATTATTATTTTATAAATAGTCTAAGGAATAATTCATTTATAAATCAAATTAATTCCTTTTTTTGTTACATTTGTGGGGAAGTATGGCCTAAGACCGAATTTTTGACAACAACAACACACTCAAATCTTAAAAACTCATGTTTGTACCAATTGAGCTAGCAGCACAATGTCAATTAATTCCTAAATTTTGTTGTTCCAAACAGTGGTAGAGATTCTGCACGTGCTTTCACGCACTTATGATGAAGATTAGTTCATGCCATGGCGTGCGAGTTGCAGCAAGCAGAAGGGGAATTTTCGTCAGTCACGAGAGAATGCTCGTTGAGGAGCAAGTTTCAAGCTTGTATGGATCTGCAACAAAATTGTAAAAGCTGTCTGCAAGACCACGCGACTCTCTACTTCCTAAGTTCCTAGAATTATAGCTTCACATTTTCAGTTTGCACATGTTGTATTTGTTCATAACATAAATCAATCCAAACTTGTATATGAACGTTTCTAACAGGGAATTCCTGCTATCCTGTGTGTTCTTTTCACGAGGTTGGGCCTGTTATCTTTCTCTGGCTTGTAACTTGTTCACGTTTCCACCTAGTAAAGAATGACGCCCACCGGGGTCAATCTATGATCTATCCTACCCCCTAGTACGGAATGTGGACAATATGACTAACCCATGATTTTTGCACGTCATTTTCACTTAGGGGTAGTTCTACCACCAAATCCTACTCGGTGTAGGATAGAAATCGCCATGACACTGAGGGCACTGGGGATCCACAAAAAAGCTGTTGCACTGCACTGCACTGCACTGCACTGCATGCCTATAAATATGACTGTTTCTTAGGCTTCATGCCTTACCTCAAACGTTATTGGCAATCATGTTGAACTTGAAGAGTACTATCATGATAGCTATCTTTGGAATTTTCATCTTCCTCTTCTGTTCCCCATCCGTAGCTACCTTCAATAGATTGCTTAGCAGGCTCCCGCTCCCGCCAGCAGTGACAGGCCCCGAGTCCCTAGCATTTGACTTGAACGGTGGAGGGCCTTATACTGGCGTTTCTGATGGAAGAATTCTTAAATATGAAGGACCAAATGCTGGTTTCAGAGAATTTGCTTACACTTCGCCAAACAGGTAAGTGTGACTGTGAACTAACGTACAAGATGAGTGACATGTGATGTGTATATATTTCTTCTATTCAGCCCAACACCTGCTTAAACCATGCCATTGTTGTTCCAGGAACAAGACAATCTGTGATGGCCTTGCTGACTTCGCATCACTTCAAGCAACATGTGGGAGGCCTTTAGGATTGGGTTTCAATCATAAGACAGGCGAACTGTATGTAGCCGATGCTTATTTTGGACTCGTGAAGGTTGGTTCCAATGGAGGGCCTCCAACCCAACTTGTTGCATCTGCGGAAGGCAAACAATTTCGGTTTCTTGATGGTTTAGATGTAGACCCTGAAACTGGAATCGTTTATTTTACGGAAGCTAGCGCTAATTTCCAGTTCAGGTAAATAGTTCCTTCCTCTCGTTGTTTTTCACGCGTTTGCATAGCAAGCCACTAGCCAGTGATGTTAGTATATATGGACAACGTAGCACATTCTGTTCTAGGCCAGTAATATAAGTGGCACTTAATTTTTACAGAGATTTCCAGACGCTGCTAGCCAGCAGAGATCGTTCTGGAAGCTTATTCAGATATGATCCATCCACCAACCAAACCACAGTGTTGCTCAGGGGTCTTGCTTTGGCAGCTGGGGTGGCAGTAAGCAGAGATGGTTCATTTGTCCTTGTTACTGAATTCATGGCAAACAGAATTCAGAGATTCTGGCTCAAAGGGCCGAGAGCAAATACATCAGAAATATTCTTGCAGCTTGCGGGAAAACCAGATAACATCAAGAGAAATTCCAGGGGCGAGTTTTGGGTGGCAGTAAACATATTTTTAGGACCGCCTTCACGACCAATAATACCTGCTATTTTCCCTCAAGGAGTCAGAATCAATGAGCACGGTTTAGTCTTACAGGTTGTGTCTCTTACCGAGGGGTATGGTATTCAAGAAGTCAGTGAAGTTCAAGAGTTTAATGGGAGACTCTACGCTGGGTCCCTGCTTGCTCCCTATGCTTGCATTTTTACGCCCTAGTTTTTCACATACCGTTGCGTTTGTATGGTTATGAAAAATATAAGGGGAACTCTAAAATAAATAAAGAAATTATTGATCCATACATGCAATAGCATCGGAAAACCTCTTTGCTCTTCTGATCATTTATAGACTTATATAGCATAATTTAATGTAATGTTGAAGATTTTGAGTCTATCACCTTGACGGTGAAACCGGGGGGTTGGGGGCACATTAAATATCCCCCATTAGCATTTAGTAATTAGCACGGTCCCTACCCTCCCCTTTTTCTATTTTATTTCTTTTCGCATAAACTCTTTCTCAGTCAAATGAAAAAGGAGAGATTATACCATCTAATTATGAGCTCCATTGGAATTTTTTTTTTTAAAAAAGGGACTTTTTTATAGACCTTTTTTAAGTAGAGTATTTTTTTTTTTGGAAAAAATTTTATTTTACATTTTGATGTGATGTTTGTGAAATATTTTTAAGTAATAAGAGAACTTGTAAGTTTGTTTAGATAAAAAAGAATAAAAATTTTTTTAAATAAAATTATTAAAAATGTAAAGTATCTATAATAATGGAGTCAGACTTTGTAAGAAAAAAAAAGGGATAATGTGAGATGTAATTTTTAATATAAAAAATAATATTTTTATTAATAAATTATATTAAAAAATACGTCTTCTTTTTTTTTAGAAATTAAGAATCACTAACTTTTTTTTTAACTTCAACTTTTTTTTAAAGTTTCATCAACTTATAAGAAAAAGATTATTTAAAAAGTGCTTTATTTATTATTATTATTATTAATAAAAAATGCTTATCAAAAGTCAAAACGCATTCTATATATAATTATTCCTAATTAATTAGCATTAGTCTTTAGATTATGTCATCTGCCATGGGACACAGGATCCAAGTCAATTTGAAGATAGGCTCACTATTTCCACAGCCATCTCTATTAATATGAAGTCTAAGTCATTATATATTCCATTGTTGTTAAAATTGAATTACACAATGAATCGATGAACTTTTTAGTTCAGATTCAATCATTTAAATTGATTAATCGAATTAGATAATGTCATGAAAATAATTTATATGCAATAATATAAAATATATAAAAATATTTATGAATATGAAAATTATTAATTTTTATTTAAAAATAATTTAATGGTCAATCGATTCAACCAGATAAAACGGACGATTCAATCAAATTTTAACTGGTCTAAAGTAGTCTGACTGTGAATTCCATTATAAAACTATACTATAACTGTCTAAGTGTTTGGTTTACAATTGAACCATCTAGTCTAATTATAACAACACTAATATATTAATTACTACTTTTACAGCTAAAATCAATTGAATCTTACATGTTGTACAATGACAAGTGGTGGAATTGATGGACCAAGTCAATTGATCATTTAGGCTGGTTAATTCAAATGAGTAATGTTATATCCTCCTAACCAATTTTTTTTTTTAAGAAAGTACATTCCTACATAGACATTCCACTTAATAGTTAACATATGTAAAATTATGTGGGTCAAGTTATAAATGTACTTATCTTTAAAGAGTGCATTTACACATGTCAACTATTAAATGGAATACCAATATAAACACGTGTCTACTAAAGAATTTTCCCCTCCTAACCAATTCTCCTAATATCCTTATAACTATTTAAAGCAGAAAGTATTAAATAAAAAAGTAAGAACATTTAATATCTTAAAAATACAAAAAAATATTAATATTTTCTTTTTTTTAGTAATTATGATGATTATTATTCTAATTCAAATTTCTGAACAAACTCTGCTCCTTACTCATGTTATACTTTCTAGTTTATTCCTTTGATTGACTAATGTACTCCTCTTATAGAACAGCTCTCTTTTAAGAGAGCAAAGGCTAGTGGAACTGAATGCATTTAGAATGAGAAACATAAATTTTTGCTATAATCTAATTTTCTTCATGTACTCAATAAGGAACCAATACAACATTCTCAATATATTATGCATGAATTACGCAAATTCAGTTTTGAAATTTCATTTGTAAGTACTTTTTAGTATCATGGAATTGCCCAAAATAGTTTTAGGATTACAGAGGAAAAAATTCCAACTAATCAGCGCAGAGAAAGACTAAGAATTAACGACAACAGGTATAAGTCCAGTCCAACTAGACTGATGAAAAAATACACAAGTTCACATACTCTTCATAATACTCAAAAATTCTTGAAGGTCTTCTAACTTCATATTTGAGAGGCCTGCAAACAGGAATGATCATCTCAGAAATATCGAATTCAACCTGCTTAAGTTGATGTAAGTGGCAGTGCAATGAATGATATTTTGGTTACCTTTGGCGGGATTTATAGCAGATAGATCCATTTTTTTGCTGTAAATCCTTTTTGTTTTCATTTGTTCGGTCTCTTCAATCATGCTAGTGTTTAGCTTTCCCATCTTCATTCCAAGTTCCGAGGCAGTTGTCACAATCTCTGTAGGAAACAATAATCTATTTAAAGATCTGTCAACCTAGAAACTTCAACATATAATATCAGCCAAGACTGACAATAATTTCTACCAGAAAATACAAATTTCTTCCTGCCTACTCTCATAAAAATAATGCAGGAAAATGTTAACCTTCTACATGTAAAACTCCACTATGCAAGACATGATATAAAGCACAAACCACAAATAATCAAAAACAGATATTATCCTGAATGTGCATTATTTGCCAAAATGTCTTGAGATAGCAATTAAATGTTTGACTGGTTATGTAATTGAAAAAAAAAAAAGCAAAAGAAATTCCCCTTTCTGAAGATTTACTTAGAAAATAATTTCCAAATAAATCAAATCAAATGTGAACTAAACCGTCTGTATCCTAAGAATTCAATGTTCTTTTGCATCATCAAACTGCATAAGAAAAGCAATGTGCAGGTATTACTACATACATATACAGGTATAAAATGGAGTATCCTCTGCTTAATTAAAATGGAAAGCATACATTTTGTATCAGAATTAGTCTCTAGTGGTACAGGTTCGCACTTGCTAGAGGTCAAAACACGAACATAAAGATGATGAGAAGCTATTTAATTACCCTGAAACAACTCATGCAAAGAGTTTTGCTCATATAATTGTACTGCCTCATTGATATACCCAGCATTGAGAGTAGACTGCCTTTCTAATGCTTGAATTTCTTGATTCAGCATTTCAGACTCCTTCCCCACCTGACAGCATAATTAGTATCAAGATAAATTAAATGAGACACAAAGGAAGTATAACTTCTGCAAAAGAAAGAATTTAGCAATCAGCATTCTTATTACCTCAGTTAGTTTTTTTCTCAAGGAATCTAACTGAGCATCTATATCTGGATCGAAAAGTGCATCTTGATGCAGGCCATTCTCACTTGACTCATCCTGGAAGTACATTTTCTTTCAAAGTTAGATAATTAAACCAAAAAAAGACAATCTACGTTAAGGAAGCAATATTTCTCAACTAATACATATACTTATCGTATGAAAGTGCATATACTTAGAAGGAGGGGGGGAAAAAAGTACTAAACATAGGTCAAAGACAGCACGAAATAATACAGAACAAGTTCCTTTTACATTATGATATTTTCTATTTTACATCATTTTTGGATATAGATGTCTAGTTTTCTGTTATTCATTTCCTATAGCACACAATAATGCAATCCTATAGGTTCAATGTATCAAATTATGTTGCAGCTTATTATAACTAATGTTAATAAATAAAACTTTCAATCTATAACCCTTCAATCTTATGATAAATTTTGCAGGCAACTCTCTTACACATAATCTATGACAAATACCAAGGACAGACATGACCGAACGGGCCAGGCCCCAGCTTCAGATTTATTTAATAAATAAAAGCGAAACTGATATGGTACATAACATCGCAATGAAGGATAGTTAAGAAATAGCAATAAATAATGACATGTCAGGTAAAGGAGATAATTGATAAGCATAAGACCATAGTTAAAGTTGTGGAGAAGAGAAACATTTGGACCATAATGAGAGGGAACCTACACTCTTTGGCATTACAAAACCTTGGGGAACAGCAAAACAGTGACGAAGGCAGTATTTTTCCCAAATAGCAAGCTGTTTGTCCAAAACTGATTGAATCCTCTGGCGAATGCAATCAACGCCCTTTCACAAATCAAATGGATTCAAGAATCAATTACGATATGTGTAGATCAGGCATCACAATTTCAAGTTCCAAGTTAACACTTTTTTTTTTTTTTGCACTTCCACTTTCATTTTTTTAGTTGAGAAAACTTTTTGTTTAAAAACTTGTGTTCGCCGGTGCATGGGGGGTACTAACCTTTGTCAGATCTTGGGAGGTTTGGGTTCCTTGAGAGTTCACCTTGGTCGACGCTTCTCTGCATCACGCGACCACATTGAAAAATAAAATAAAAATAAAAAGGATTATTTAGAATAGAAATAGGAGGAGAAAGGGGAGCGTTGGTTACTGGTAGAAGAAACCGAAGGCATCATCGACCACATCGTCGACAGCGTTGAGAACTTCGTTGATAAAGAGTTGCGGATTCAGATTAAATGAATCGAATATCGCCTCGCTCTCGCTGCCTTCCATTCTCGCTCACAGATACACAACGGAGAGAGAGAGAGAGATTTCCCGCCAAATTGGCACTGCCAGTGGGCTCTGCTTCTAGATTGGGCTTTCAAATATTTTTAAAACAAAGAAAAGGGCTTTGCATTGTATTGCAAAGTTGTGATACCACAACTAAAACGGTGTCATCCTCACCATACATGCTATGCTATTTCAAATTTTCCGTGTCATCCACACCGTACACGTTATGGTAAAACGGTGCTGCTTTCGTTTGGACAACACAATTAGAATTCAGTGTTAGATTAGATATAACTTTTATAATCCTCATCAGGACCTCAAATATGTGAGTTTTACAATTTTAAAAAATTATCCAATATTTTAAAAAATTATCCAATCCTTATAATCTCAGGAGCGCTAAGGCAATTTCTATATTTATTTTTTGAAAATATTTTTATTTTCATATTTTAAAATTTTACAAAAACATGTTTAGCTTGCATTGTTAAATTCTATTTTTAGAAAATGAAAACAATGAAAATACATGAGCCTGTTTTCTTCATTTTTTGTTTTTATTTTCATTTAGATATATTTTTATAATTATAAAATTTTCATTTTATTTTATGTTTTCAAAAATTTGTGAATGTTTATTTTCACTATTTTCTTTATAAAAATTTAAAAATAAAAATAAGGTGACAATTTTATAATTATAATAAATATATATCTAACTAAAAATAAAGCAAGCAGTTCACCCATTTTCAATAAATTGATAGTGTTAAAATAAATTTTTATTATTTTTATATTTAGGCCCATTTTCAGAAATATTCTTAAGAAACATTTTCATTTAAACCTAATCAAATATGTTTTCAAGCCCAAACCAAACAGGCTTTTTTTTTATGTTTAGGCTCCCTTTTCCTTTTTTTAGCATACAGTGGTCGGCACATGATTTGCCAATTCAACTCAAAATTGGACGAGATTTTCACTATAAATGCGAAGTACAAACAATGATGTTTAAATCACCCGTATCCCAAAAAAAAAAAACTACAGCGATGTAACTTTGGCAGAAGAAGTTACATTTAACCACTTCTACACATTCTAATAGTGGCTTCAAGCATAATTTACTTATTCACTCGGTAATTATTTCAGTACAAAAGAAACATTTGAAGGCTAGCTCATCAAGTAGATCTTCTGAAAACCCCGGAAGGTGGGCAGCTATATTAAACCTCTGGATTTTCCTTTGTCCCGTTTGTTTATTAAGTCAAACCAATGATGACAATGATTCTGATGCAGAAATATTTCTGGAATTAGAAGTTTTAAGATCAGTACTGATTCACTCTTAAGGTGATCTGAAAGCTTCACCAGCATATCGCACACTTCCAAGTTCCTCTTCTATGTGAAGAAGCTGCAAATAAATTGAACACTTTAGTGAATGGAAATGTATATTAGATCACTCCATTGACATAGTATTCAGCAATTGAATATAAAGAAGCACTCCAGAAACTACTTTTCAAGGATACCTCTGGTTTTATCTAAACAAAATTAAAACTAAGACATACTTAATATTGAAATCAAGTTCATGTTTTCGACTGTTGATGCTATCCAACCACGCAATTTAAAATGGCCCGGAGAATTATCAAATTAAATAAAGTGGACAACTGGCACATGAAAAGTCAGAGCCATTTATTCTAACTCTAAATAATTGTTCAATTTATTTGTTTTACTGGTATCAATCTTTAACTTTACTAAGTCCCCAAATAAGGGAGACGAGTTAAAGTAGGTCAAAGGCAAAGATAAAATGTATAGTGACATTTGAATGAGGATTTCTGAGTTATTTGAAAAAATCATGCCATAGGCTGAGTTAAACCCCTGAAAGCAAAGAGGAGGCAGAACTGTAGTTACTGTAGTAACAAATGATTCCAATTACCTGATTATACTTTGCCAGTCGCTCACTTCTGCAAGGAGCACCAGTCTTAATCTGGAGGACAGAACTTGGATAGTCAACATGAAAGCAATAAAATCATAGCACAATTTACAGTTGTTGAAAAGATTAACGATATAAAACCTGTCCACTGGCCAAGCCAACAAAAAGATCAGCAATGAAGCTATCCTCAGTCTCACCACTCCGATGAATAACCATGACACCCCAACCTGCAGCCTTTAAGTCAAGTGCAGCCTGAATGGATTCAGTCACTGTGCCAATCTGATTAACCTACAATCAATGGATAAAAGATAAAACAAATTGAAGCATTAATTGGCATGTCTCCCCCAGCAAATTTTTCCAGATGAAGCTGGTGTTGGATTAGTTTTGATTAGATGGCAGATAAAAAAAACTTACATGAAAACAAGCTGTAAAGAGGAAAGGGTGGGAAAAATAAAAATGTAAACAAAAACTATGAAATAAAAGTCCTATTACATATTAGCACAAATAGAAAAATAAAATTTGTTTAAGAAAGCTCACCTTTAGAAGCAAACCATTGCAAGCCTTCTTCTGGATGGCTTCAGCTATTTTCTTTGGATTTGTAACTAACAAATCATCTCCTACGAGTTGAATGTCAACTGAAGAGAGTAGTGAAGCCCATGACCCCCAGTCATCTTGATCAAACGGATCCTCTATTGACACAATGGGAAATTCTTTTACAAAGTCTTTATAAAGTTCACAAAGACTCTTGAGCAGTGTGAATATGAGTTCCATTATTTGGCTGTTTCTTGAAGTTTAAATCATACTTCCCATCCTTAGTATAAAACTCTGAAGCTGCAACATCCATACCTATTTTGATCTGCACCGTTGTTTTTTATCCCAATTGGTACAGGTGGATATTCAAATTACACAACAGCATAAAATAATGAAAGCACAGTCTGTCTACCTTCCCAGTATAATCAGCCTTCTCAATGGCATCCATGAGTAATACCAGTCCCTCCCTGTTATCCTGAACATTGGGAGCAAATCCTCCTTCATCTCCAACATTACATGCATCTTGTCCACATTTTGCCTTGATTATACCCTTTAATGCATGATAAACTGCTTCCACCAGAAAATATAAGAAGAAAAACCAAGTGAACTTATTGTCAGTTAGTCACCATAAATAGATCATTGGTGATGGGATTGAATAAACATGAAACATTTTATTATATAATTAACATGCAGTCAGGAAATATTCAATTTAGAATTAACCATCAAATTAGATTCTGTACCCATAGGTCTAAAAACGCAGTAGTAGAATGGAAATTAAATATCACAAGTCATATAAATTCATAGCCACCAGAATGATCGACCAAACAGGAAGGCATCCAGTTGAATACCAAAATTCATGCAGACAAAAGAACTGTGGCTGCAGTCACAAGTCATCAAAAGTCACAACCACACTTCCTCCGTGTAGTTGCAGTTATAAAACAGTACTAGGTTCCTAACCTTCACTGCCAATGCGGAGTGCCTCAGCAAATGAGGTTGCTCCAACTAGTAGAATCGTAAATTATTGCATAGCCAGATTATTTCCAGCATGACTGCCCCCATTTATAACATTAAAATCTGGAACTGGCATAACAAGTTCCTTTGTTCCTGAAATCTCTTGGATGTGCTTGTACAAGGGCACTCCCTTTGCTCCTTCACCAGCTTTACAAACTCCCAGTGAAACCCCCAATATTGCATTAGCCCCTAGCTTTGACTTGTTAGGAGTTCCATCTATTTCCAGCATGATAGCATCCACGTCAGCTTGATTCCTTGTTAAACACAAAGACAGAAACGTCACGTACAGAGTTATACAGCAGAAAATCAGAAGATCATGCTTGCTTTAGGAGTGCATGTAAATATAACATCAGATGTTCTCATTTTCTTTTTCTTTCAAAAAGCACAATAAATCTATGTTTATATTACAAAATTGTCAAGACTCTTAGGTGTGAATGTTAGGATCCACTACATAGTTGTCAGGTTCTCTCACCAATCTTACGAACCGCGTACCACCAATTTGTGGTTGTTGGGAAATTACATAAAACTTCCTTATCATCAGATTTGTGAAAGAGCAAAATAAATACAGAATAATAACACATACACAAAAATTGATAACGGAGTTCGATCAATTATGCCTACATCTTCGAGCTACTGCAGATATTTTACTAATAAGAAAATACACAAAGTGTTTACAAAACACTCACAACCTCTCACAACACTACAACCCAATTACACCCAGAAACTAAAGCTTTTCTCTCTAAGCTTTTCTATTTCTCTCTCTGGCTTTTTCTCTCTTCTTGTTGTATTTTTTCTGTCATCTGAGAGCTTCTATTTATAGAAGTTGAAACCCTCCTTCCACACGTCTTTGCCAACAAAGTCACAGTTGGCTTCTCATTCTTTCAACAATTGTTGCATCGAAAGCAATTTGCAATTTTGCAAATTACTGTTTGTCAATTTTGGTAGGTGGGTAGTTGGTACCCACTTCATTTCACCTACAGGAGTACTTCTTGGTATAAAGAAATTCTTGAGATCATAATTTTAAAAAGTGACCGATACCGTAATAAAGAGTATTAGGAACCTGCTAAATCTAATCCACCAGCCCTTTTGATTCTAGTTTCTAGAATATAATCTTGCTATTATTTCCACCAAACCAATATATCACTTGGTATTCATTTATTTTTGTTCAAGTTTTACCTGAACTATAACCAGCAGACACCACAACCAATGAACTTTCCCAAGCACAAACGTATATATCTTCCCGACCAAAAATAGAAAGACTTTATGGTATCGACTATCAATCAACATTCAACTACAACATTGTTCAAGATAGAAATATTTCAGAACCGCAAAGGATGTATGCAATGTACCTAACGTCGACGCCAAAAAGCTTAGGACCCAACACCTCATTGATGTTCCTAACGGCATTGAGAACGCCTTTACCTCCATAAACACTCATGTCCCCATATCTGAGCTCCAAAGCCTCGTAAATCCCGGTGGAGGCCCCACTCGGGACTGCGGATCGGTGACGAGATCAACCTCCACCGTAGGATTCCCTCTGATGTCGATGATCTGCCTAGCCTTGACGGACTTCAGGGTGCATTCCTTAGAAACCTTCACCGACGCAGGGGACGGTGACGGAGCTCCGAACGACGAGGGAGCGCGATTTATGAGAGTTGAGAAAAGGGAGAGATTGAGAGTTTTGACTTTGAGGAGAACTTTGGTGGGTTGGGGAGCCAAAGCCATTGTTTTGTGAAAATGATAAGAACAACGAAGTAGAAGTACAAGTACTGTATATATGAAGATGAAGGTTGGTGTGTGTGGGAAAGTCCGTCAAGGGGCGATGAAATTTAGCAGTGCCAGTGCAGTGTAGTGCTACTCATCACAATCAAATGGCCCAAAGAAACAAACAAACAATGCCTTTTTGTGGTCGTTGGAGTTGGAGAGGTTATGAGTTATATATGACTACAAGATGGAAAGAGATAGGTGGGAAGGGTGGCGTGGTACATGGTGTGGTGTTACTGACGTATGCATGCCTCAACTACAACTTTGTAGTTCCTTCCATCACTATAAATTCTTTATTCTCAATTTCCCATACCAATACATTTTTCCAATCTAAACATAAATCAAAATTGCTACAGTGCAGCTAGTGCGTTAGTTCAAGTGGTTAGAATTAAATCATTTGTAAAGTTTAAGTTAATTTGATTCTTGATACTAGTACAAATATGTAAATATTAAGTCATCCTTAAAACTTATAATAGAATGATTCTTTCTCTAAACTTTATTTTATCAAAATAAAATAAAATAAAAATATAGTGTTCAGATTATTTAAGAAGAGAGAAAATAATAAATCTAGCAAGTAAAATGAGGCTCAATGGGTGAGACTTACTATTTTCTCTTTTATGGAGCAATCGAGCCATAGGAGACTCAAACATAAAATGTAATACAATAATTGAATTCGTAGGATCATATCAGCTTTTTAATAAAATCTAAAATATTAAATATGTTACTTTGAAAATACATAAAAAGAAATATCATTGTGTAGTCTTTTTTGCTTGTTTTATTCATTTTTTCCTTGAGATAAGAAGTAAACAGTTCGGTAAATATATTTATATTATTGTTGAAGTGGAAAGTCAAGGGATGATGTTTGGTACGGATATTAATCAGAGGCTCAATAAGTCACTTTATTACATCAGTCCAACATTTGTAAAAGATTCTAACAAGAGAATAATCCTTGTCAGATATCTGTCTTTATCAAAATTTAACTCTTATCAAAAGGTTAATTTTTATCAAGTACCACTCCTCGTCTTACTAGGAGACCACTTCCTTACAAGTGAAGGTAACTAAGTCCAATTATAATAAGGAATTTCTTATTATCAGTTTATAAATAGAGAGCCTAGCTGCTGGTATGACAATCCAACTTTTACTCAATCAATTACTCTAATATGAGTTAGGCACATATTTACTTTAAGAAAGATAAATCAATAAACTATAGCAAAAATATATTTTAAAATGTATCGTGCATTTTGGTTGTCAAACAATTCACAACAATCCAAACATCATTAAAATTTGAATTTAATTTCAATCCATTGTCAGTGTAAAGTTTTTTTACACTGTCATCTAATTATGTGCTGACACATTATTAAAAGAGTTAGACTTTCTAGGTGGTTGTTGTAATAGTCAAACTCTTTTAATGATTTGGCAACACATGATTGGATGACAGTGTAAAAAAACATTACATTAACGGTGGATCAAAATTAAACTCTAAAAATATTACATCGTCATCCACACAAATTTGTAAGAATATGTCTTCGTGTAGTCTATGGGCTAGGGGTGCACAACATCAGCTTGGGCCTTGTCAATATTTATTAAGAACTTGATAGTCATAAAAATATTAATGTATGGTGTGGACCTTTAAATACATCACATAATATAATATACTTTACATATAAAGTACATTATCTTTTGGATTTTATCAAGCTTCAAACCAGTTTGATCAATCACAAACTCGACCATGACCATCTCTGTTTAGGTCTAAGGTTAGGTTCAAGCTTAAAATTAACCCAATTAAAATCTTGTATTGGGATCAGAATAAGCCAAACATGACCTATCATCATCACTACTATGAGGAGTCATGGGCACTCTAAAATTTTTAAAACTCCATAAAAATATTTAAGAAAATTACACATATCTCAACATTATTAAAATATTATATGATCACTCCTAAATTTTAACTCAATATTCGCCGCTACAAATTTTGAATAGTGCATAATGAAGTTTGATCCTCGATCGTAATGTCCGTTAAAAATGTTAACCAAACATGCACTGCATCAACTTTTTGATGCGAAGTTGAGGGGGAAATCCAATATATACACCATTTTACCCTCAATCATAAAAGAAAAAATTGAAAATTATCATTTTTCATACGCATGAATAATAAGGTATACATGTTTATATAAAGGTTAAATGTATATTAAAATTCATTCGTTGATCATTTTAATTAACAATTAAGCTAATAAAATTAATTTAAAAGCCAGTTATCCCAGTCATGAGAGTTCTAAGTTCTAATTATCGACTAATATCCATCAATGTTATAAAAAAACAACCTATATTTTGATAATGCTAAACAAGATGACAGAACTTTAACAATAATTAATTCTCTTACACTGGGTGAAATAAAATTCATATAAGCTGATCATTAAAATAATGGAATTTATTCACCCTACCTACCATTTAAAGAAACAAGAACTAATAAGCACCAAAAAAGAAGAAGAAAGAAACAAGAACTAATGAATATTGAACAAATGGTAAAAAGCCGCTAGCTCATGATCCCATCTACAATATTCACACAAGCTAATGTCATTATTATCATCATCTTCATCGTCCAGTAATAACCATTGACCCTTCTTCATTCTCCACCCTTTACATGTGCTCTTATTGTGGCATAGAGGTTTTTGATTGCGCACCAGCACTCTATTATTTTTCCACATATATAATGTTAATCGTTCCACATTCTTCCTGCATCTTATAACACACTTGGACCTCCTTAAGAAACGCATGTGCTCGAGTCCTTGTTTTCTCAACTCTTCATCTTCGGAGCACAACAAGATCATACCGTACACATATTTTGCTTCCTTGTGACCCTTTTGAGCAGCTATCTTCAAGCTATCAAGACCACTTATCTTTCCCTTCGAATAACTAAAGTATTCCCTTAATCCTTCTCTATACAAGCTCTCTATGTTTCCACTTTTTCTGCATCGCTTCAAGAACGACGATTCTTTGTCGTTATGAAACCATTGGATTAACGGGAACTTTTCCAAAGAAACTTGCTGCAAGATGTAGCTATCTTCCGCTGCATCACGAAAGCTTCTACAACATTTTTTCAGGTTGTAGAGGTCGGTGAAGGAATTAGAGGCAACCCTTGCAACCACCTCTAATAATAAGTCTTTTGGAAGTGATTTTATGGCAGCAGGAGAAGAAGACTCATTATTATATGTGCGTCCTCTTTTGTTGCATGCCCTCTTCATTAATCTTGAAATAGTCATCGATGGACGAAAGTAAATTTGGGGTTTCAGAAACTCAGAGGATTCGGAGGAGAAGCGTGTGTTTTGAAGTGAAGGATTTTGTATGTTTATATATAGGAGGCTGTTTCCTTTTCTATGGCGGTATTAAATCCTAATCCTTGTATGTTTGGGTTGGTTAGGCGGTGAGATTTCAACTGAAAAGTCAAAAGTGCTTGTTTTTCTAGAGAAGGCTGATATGTTAATTTATATTTGCAAAATTTTCGAAGTTTTAATTCAACTCATCATCTCATTGTTACTCTGCATACATTTTGCAAAGATTTCTTGGAGCACCATTTTTTTTCTTTCTTGATATATATTGTTTACCTTTCATTAATATTCTTATAGGTAATATAATTGCTTTAAGATTGTGATAAGAATTAGCCAAGAAGATATTTAGTTACGCTAAACTACTTGATGCATATTTATCAATAAAATGTCTGTTATTATTAGTATGGATTAATCAATAAGAGAAGGGAACGCTAGCCAAACTAATATCAATTGACATCACACTGCAAGAATTAAAAAGCATAAAACAATATGGTATAAATAGTTCTAAATAGATATGTATATATTTGTACATAAATGTTTCTTTCTTTTTGGTATTGGATATATAAATTTTATCCCATCATTTAATTGCATTAAAAATAAAAAATGGGGATTATGATAGAATTCCTATTCCTATTAAGTTACGGTAAGCTTGAGGGTCAAGAAACCCAATTACCCGCAAGGGCCTCGGCTCAATGTTTGACCCAACACTGGCGCAATGCTAAAGGGCATAGTTTTCAATGTTTGACTCAAACTTGGACCATATAGCCCTCTTCATTCATAAACTGAAATCCTTGTAAGAGCTGAATTTCAACCGATATTGGAAAATTTGGAGTAGAGGAACCATACTACTTTGATTTTTGGAGATTGGAGTGAGAAACAAAGCAAGGAAAACCTCGTCGTTTACTGATGAAAAAATTGTCGTCTTTTAAATCGTGCGACGAGATAAATAGTAAAATATATTGATACATTTGGAAATCAAGTATCTTTTACGTACAGATAATGATAACGATGGCCTTAGAGATTTGTTTTTTGGTTGTTACCAATGAGCATTGCAAAATTCGAACTCTGAACATACCAACTCGTCCGGTTAAGTTTGTGATTTTAGTTTGAAGTAAACAGTACGAAAAATTTCCTATAATCAACAAATATATATATATATATATATAGGGGAGGAATCAACTTACACCAATGTAAGACTTGATCACTCTTACACCACTCAATAACTTTTTATTGAATAACTTTCTTACAAAATCTACCGTTAGTTGAAAGTTTTTATCATGTAGATCATACCTATAAAATTTTACATTAATCCAAAATTGTTTTGTGACTCATTGATGTACATCAAAATTAACGTAAATATAAACTATTGAAATATATGAAAATATGAATTATTTAATTATATTCTTATTGATATTCAATTTTTTCAAAATTTGACACAAATGATCTATATGATAGAAACTTTCAATCTAATGGTAGATTTTGTAAGAAAGTTATTCAATAAAAAGTTATTGAGTAGTGTAAGAGTGATCAAGTCTTACACCGGTATAAGTTGATCCCTCCCATATATATATATATATATATATATGAGAAATTAAACGCAACAACACTGGAAAATGAGACCAAGATTGAAAATTAATGACTACAATCAATAAGAGAATTTTTTTTTTTGGGTACATAAGAAGAGAATTTTTTTATTTGCCTATAAAGGAAAAAAGTTAAACTAAAAAAATAACCAACTCAGATAACTGGAAAAAGGAAAACAAATTGTTTCTCCTTCGCGGGTAACCGTCCCTCTACAGAGTACGAGGAGGAGCCCTAAGGGGTAACGGTCGTCACTGACGTGGGGCAACCAGAATTTTCCAACTTGAAAACCCCAACGTGTCCCTGACGACCACTCCAACTCCAACTCCAACTCCTCCATGGATGGCATCTCCGTAAATAACCCAAACTCGAGATGCAATCGTACAAACATTCAAACTCCACACCAACCGTTTTTGTTCCAACCACCACCTCCACTTATAAAATAGTTACAATTCCAAACCACAACCTCCTCTTCAGTCTTCATGAATTCGTTGCTTCTGCACTCTTCTTCCCTCTTTTCTATGTAACACATACCTCTGAGACATCAAATGCTAGGTTCTTTTCAATTCCTCGTTCTCACAAAATAACTCTACTTGTTTGTATAACTCGATATATATCAAATTCTCTAGGGGTTCCACCCCGCGATCGATATCATGTTCCGCATAAGCAACACTGTGGTTGGTGCTCTTAACATACTGGCCTTGTTCCTCGGTCTCGCCGCCGTCGGTGGTTCTGCCTACATCCACATCCACGGCGGCGACGCCACCGACTGTCAGAAAGTGCTCCAGTACCCTCTCTTGATTGGCGGCGTCTTCGTGGTCCTTGTCTCCACGCTGGGAATCGTGGGCTCGCTGTGCCGTGTCAATGTGGCACTCTACGCTTACCTGTTCGTGACGTTCTTGCTGATCGTGGGGCTCGCCTTGTTCACCATCTTCGCTGTGTTCGTCACCAACAAGAAGGTGGGGCAGCAGATATCTGGCAAAGGGTATGGGGAGTACAGGGTTGCCGATTTCTCGCACTGGCTACAGCGATATGTGGTGAACGACAAGAACTGGGATGAGGTCAAGAGTTGCTTGGTGGACGCCCATGTGTGCCAGAACCTCGCCGTTAACGGTGGTCGGAACAATGACTCTCTCATTTTCCAACACTTGTCTACCACACAGGTTAGTTCTCGTTGTAACTTCCCATAATCACAAAATATTGATGGTTTTGATCAGAAAAGGCCACAAATAATAAGTAAGAAAGAGTATGGTATTGAATTTGAATGTAGTCTCTTTGGAAAATTTTGTTAACTACATCCACATGTCAGTCATCCACTAGTGATCCTAGTGAGTGTGTATAAGATCAGTATTCCACCATACTAGTATTTGATACTTTGGCTTAGTTAAAAAAGAGATTATACAAAGTTTTGAAATTTCGTAATGGGTATGTATGACAGATTGTAACAGTTTGGTAATCATGTGTTTCTTTACATTTCCTACCTTTCGCTTTGCATAGTAAGGGAGAAAAAAAAAATTAAAAAGAACTTTGGTACCGTGATTAATTAATGGGTATGGTTGTGACATGCAATTAGATGAGAATGTATATCTTCGAATTCCTGCTTCTATATATGTAGTAATTAGTTCATGGTTCTTTTGGTTTTTTATTATTCAGTCTGGGTGCTGTAAACCACCGGTGTACTGTGGATTCACAATGAAGAACGCTACGTTCTGGGAAGTGCCAAAGACAGGTCCAGCAGCGAATAATTCTGACTGCAACGCTTGGAATAATAGGCAGGACAAACTGTGTTACGATTGCAATTCATGCAAAGGAGGAGTGCTGGCCAACATCAGGAACCAGTGGAGACACCTCGCCATATTCAACGCCTGTGTGCTTCTACTCGTCACCATCATATACGTCTTGGGCTGCTACGCCATCAAGAACAACCGATCGGACTCGCTGTGCAAGCACCAGAGACACAGAGCACACCCTTGATAGTTAATACTTAATAGCATTGAAGGCTAGCTTGTATTAAATTTGTTAGGTACTGTTACATCTTACAACTATAATAATCTTTAGGCTTCATGTTCAGAGGTATATATGGCCATGTGCTTTTGTATGTTGGATCTTTTCATTCAATTTCTCTAATCGTTTCATCATTGGTGGCATTTAGCATTTAGATTTGTAATATTTGTATTGTGTTTCTTGAATTTATGGGGCAAGTTCCAATCAACTCTATAATGTTAGTGTTATGGACTCTGGTAATGTTAGTGTTATTATAGTTATTGGGTTCTCTCCCCAACCCTACAAATTGTTTACCAATTCTCGCGTATCAAATCTTGGTACTTTGGATATAAAGAAATTCTTAAGATTCTAATTTCAAAAGATAACGTAACGCATGTCCGCACTCGTATCACGTACCAAAGAGTATTACGAATCTGATAACTCTGGTTGTTATCAACTCTGAAAATGTTAGTATTAGTGTTTCAAATCACATCCTGCCTACATTTATCTTGAGTAAACTCATGAACAGCGCCGTATTGGGGTTTTGAATTCTGAACTAGAGCAAATGGTACGACAAGAAGTCCCAAATCAGTTGTTGTGATAGGGCAAAATGAAGAACGTCGTGTAACACATGCTCGCTCCCATGGGCTACCAGAGCTACTGTCATCCTTCACTAGAGAAACACGGAGAACTCCATAAGCTCAAAGCATAAAAAAAATAAAAATAAAAATACAGCCAAACAAAATTAAAAGTGAAATTTACACCTGAAAATGTTTACTCCTAATTTTTTTCAATCACCTTAGTTTTTAATCCAATATCAAACGCGCCCGTAATCCAACCTTTACTCTTTTTATTTTTTTTCCCGTGAATTACACGAGTGATTTACTATTTTAAAGAACTATAATAAAAAATATTAAATATAAAATAAATATTCTGTAATATTTTTAGAACTCAAATTATTTAATACTATTTTATTAAGTAATTTTAAAATTTATTAAAAAATATTAAATATTTCTTAAATAGTAATTTATGACAATAGTTAACAAGATTCATTAAATTTAGAATATGTTTGGAAAATTTTCATTCTTTTTTAAAGTAATTTTTTTAATTAAAAAATATTTTATTTAAAATTTATTTTATTTGTTTAAAGTGTGTAAAATTAATTATAGGTTAAGATTATTTTTTTATTAACTAAAAATAACTTTTTTAGAAAAAATTTTATTTTGAGTTTTTGATTATTTAATTTTAGATTATTTTAAAAACTTGAGAAAGAAATTTATATTTGTCTTCAATCAAATAACTTTTTTTATTATTTCATATATCTTTCGGTAATTTAATTTATAAAAGTAATTTTTTAATACAATTCAAATAAAATTTTTTATCTTAAAATCGATTATGAATTAACATATTCAAACATAAATTAATTTTTTTAAAAATTAATTATACATATAGTTAATGTTTAACATAATATTTTTTTTCACAATTAATGTAAATACACACTTAACAAAAGTGATTCAGAGACCGGATCCCTCGAAGAAGTGCAACTCCCACATTTTTATAGGGACCCTCACGGGTAAGACCTATACTTCTATAAAAATCCGATGCATCCAAGCCGCCGAGCCACTTAGACTCTAGCAGTGCTCTAAACATGAATAGAAATTATAAAGATGTTTCTATGTTGTACTACCTATTTTAGGAGCATATCATGTTCCAAAGTGTTTGATGAATAACATATTAACACGTAGTCTTAGCTTATTGCTTGGATGCTGCAATTGCTTATTATGTTTACACTTTTGTTAGGGATAACTTTTTTTCACCCCCAATCACATTTTTCGAGCATAACACTGGTAACAGTTGGAGGTTTGGAGCTACACAAATCTCAAGTACAATTGGAGCTGTCATCAAAGGTATGTCCCAAATGGCCAAAAATGTTATCAGAGCTAAATGAAAACTGCCTCTAATAAAAATGTAACCGAGATGAGCAATTGCAATATCTCCGTAACAAGTCAAAGTTATCTTTTAATTCACTATACAGCTTAGAACATACTCTGCACCTAAAGTTTATAAAAAGCATCTAAAATATGAGATAAAATACATTTTACTAATTGCTCTTTCTCAACTTAATTTTAAAGTTTTCTTTATTACTTAACTACTTTAAAGTTTAATTTTAAGTAAAAATGTTACTTTTTCAATTAACTCAAACAAAAACGAAACATGACGTGCACACCATGTGACCTTAGTCTTACAAAAATGATTTTTTTTATCATTTAACCTTGTTAAAGTGTGTTTTTTTTTTCAATCACTTAACTTAAAATTAGTTTTGAGTGTCTAGAGGATAAAATCTATTTGATTTTTTTTAAAAAAATAATACTTTCACTTAAAACCAAACTATATGAGAGTTGAATGATAATAATAAAACTTTAAGAAAAGAAGTTAAAAAAAGACTATACTTCAGGTTTATGAAATGTATTTTACCCTAAAATATGTCAAACTCCATAAAATCTTTCAAATTAGTAAGAACTATGACTTGACAAACTTGGTTAATAATCCTAGCAATTATAGCAATCCTCTTCTAAATTAGTACCTTCTATTGAAGAAATTGCTCATGTCACCTTTCAAATTCCAATCGTATTTAAATTTTTTAATTCTTTTTAGCTGAACCAAAATTTACTAGTTTCATAGGGAGACCTTTTTAAAAAAAATTGGAGCACAATAACAATTAGAGAGAGAGAGAGAGAGAGAAAGAGAGAGATCAGGTGCATTGTGAGGTTTGTAGATCGTTACACACCTCAATCTGAATCTATGATTTGATTAAAAGACTTTCAACGTCAAGAGTGTCGTACTAGACTGATATGGTTAAGGTTATCGACAGTGCATCTCATTTGTACAATTCGCTTCTTTTTTGTTTTTCTTACCTGTGTAGAAAATGCTTTAAATCAGTTCTTACTATTTTTCTTTCTCTTTCCTTTTCGTTCATCCCCCAACTGGTCCCCAGTAGACTCAATTTTATAAAAAACCAAGGACTGAGTACGGATCTTGTATTCTATAAAATATGAAAATGTAGCTCAGCAATATATATATATATATATATGAAAATTTCTATATCTATATCCACACTTAGTAGCCATTTTCGACAATGATAAACGAAAGCCCTTTCGTTATAGATTAGGCTGAAGGGATGAAAATTTTAATCTCCCTGCCCTGATCCACTCCCATCACTCCATCAGGGCAAGTTAGTCATCAGTTGACTGAAGAAAGAGATGAGTTTGATGACAGATGCAAAAATCCCCACTAAGGTATGGGTCAAGGACGATGCTGCAAAACATGCCCCACCTCGCCCAATAGCCAACCCGAAATTTAGGCAAAGAATCAGGGCTTAGTAATATCTATGCTAACCATCGCCTAGTCAAACAGTAGTATTTCATAGCAAGCACAGTAGTAGATAACTCAGCTCACTCAAAAGTTGAGTTTGATCAGCTAGTAACTCATAAAAAGTATAGGACATTGAATGAAACTATGAAAGAATAGTTGCCACTTCACTTGAGAAAAGTACAAGCAAGGAACAAGAACAAATAAACTACCAATGATGTTAAGAGTTCGAGTGTCCAAGTTGGGTGCAGCAAGATAGATGGAATATTGGGTACCAGCAACGAACCAGAGACCCAGCCAGCCACCAGAGCTCCAAACCTATAATTGAGCAATAAAACAATGTAGATAGTGAATAAACAAAAATCAAAGGGAAAAACATATGTTGATGCAAGTTGTCCCACTCTCTTGCCACTTACCCAATAATGGAGGCTCTAGCCAAGCTCTTTGTCTTTTCGTTAAGAAAATATATGCAAGCAGCCAAAGAGATTGCCACCTGCAGCAAAAGAATGATTCTGTAAATATGCAATTATGCATGCACACACTGTGGAAGTGGAGAGAGAGAGAGAGAGAGAGAGAAGGGGAGCATAGACAACTATTTCAACAATGTCCTCTGATGTAACTCCAAGAATATATGAAGCTTAGATTAAATAGTTCGAAGAACATTTTCACCTAATATGCCTTCATACAGTGGTGAACAAATGAAAGGATAAGTGAACAAGTATTAAAAAATTAAAAATGTAATATCGACATTTTATCTGAAAGCCTGAAAAATGTGTATAGCAAGGCCATCCTGCAAATGGAGATTGAAATTATGCTTGATGGTTAAACATAGCAAGACCATCACATTGACTGACCAGCAAACAGTAATTAAAATCTCATCATCAAGCTATAACATATTTCAAGTATGTCAGGCATATTATAGCCTAGGAAGCAAGACTATATCTAGAGAGTGGTAGTTGACTTAACCATAGAGTACAGAAAACAAATCTGATACACATATGGCTTCAGAAGGTTAGAACTAGATAAATATATATTTTAGTTTTTTTAAATAAAAAAAATTGGGTATCAGTCCAAATACTTTTTTTTATATAGAAAGTGGCATAGTTGTGATTTTCTTTATTTCTTTTAGAAAAAAAAATTACAGTGTTATTTTAAAAGATTAAGCATTTGATTATACAGCACTCAGAAATACATTTATAATATAAGAAATTCAAAGCAAACCTGAAATGCAGGTCCAGTTTCAGTAGAATTCATAATACTCCAGCCACCCATGAAGGCAAAGAGAAACAATCTTCTGAGGATAACTTCAGTTGGTGGAAGTTCAACATAGTTGAGCAAGTTCTGAAACCAAGGTGGAGACTCCTCTACTTTCTTTTTCAACCTGCTTTTCAAATTAATTTTTGTTTTCTTCCTCTTTCTGAAACTAGCCATCAGTATTTTTTCAAAAGAAGCTTCTATCGATTCTTCACTCCTCTCATGTCCAGCATATTGTTGCAACAGAAAATTTCTTGATCCCCAAATTTCTTCTTCAGAAGCATCAGGGCTAACACCAAGGCGCCGGTAAGGATCCCAAACACTGATTCGAGGGAATTTTTGGACATTACCTGTAGAGAAGTATTGGTATCCGAAATGAAAGCACAGAGAAACATAGCTAAGTATCAGAAATGCAGATTTTACGAGCAAATATGAATTAAGATATAATTCAATTGAGAATTGACACTTCAGCAAGCTACCAGAAGAGGAAATAAAACTAGCAAAGGCAATGTTGTACATTGAATCAAATACCGGAGTTAAAGTTTAGTTACTGGATGAAAAAGATTATCTCCCAAGAAAGGAACTTAAAGTAATGCTGTCAATCTATTCTACTCAAACATGGCTGCTCTGATTCTCATCCCCAGCCTGTCTGGTCAAGAAGATCACGCTCCTCTTCAATAGATAGTGGCAGTTGGCTCTCCCTCACACTCACAGAGAAGGAAACTGCTATGCTGATGTTCTGGCTGATCATGCGCACAGTCTCCCTCTTGGATGCCACTTCTTTAATTCCCCACCTTCTTGTCTTAGCTCAACCCTTAGAGATAATGTTTCTTGTGTTTGTTTCTTGAAGCACTCTTTTTTCTTTAGGTACTTGAAGTGGCTAAAGCCCAAGCTAAGAAGGACAGCACTTCAAGAAACAAACACCAGCAACATCATCTCCAAGGGTTGAGCTAAGACAAGAAGTAGGGGATTTGTTAAGGAATAATGTTGTAAGTCCTATAAAGGATGGTTTCTAGGAAACTGAAATTTCAATATATTTTAATAATTAATAATTTTATATATCATTAATAGAAACTGTCTCCTAATCCATATTAGACGTCAAAGTTTAAGGGATAACAGTTACACCTGAGGGGGAAACAGAGGCCGGGGGTGACTCGGCATTGGAGGTCCTTTAAGTAGGAATACATTCCAGCCTAACCAAAGCCAAGCTAAGCTTAGCTTGTCTAGAATAGGGAGCTTGGCTTGAGAGCTAAAAAATCAAAAGCTTGAGCTTGGACTAGACAATCAAGCATTAAACAAACCGAGTTCAAGCCTAAACAAGTGTTATGATGCATAGTAGGGAAAATAGTGAGCCTTGTTCTCAAGACAGACTAAAGAAATAGAGGTCTTCAAACACAAACAAAATATGACTTTCTAGACCAAAGGCATTGGTGCTATGTGATATAATTGGCAACTGACTATAAGGAGACATGGAATTAATCATACGCAAACCATAAGGCATGGTGGTTGCATACTTGCATCCTCAACAAATCTTACCAAGAAACCAATTCACCACCTTTTGACTATTTTGAAAACAAAGTGAAGACAAGTATAAAAAGCACTAGCTTGCTCATATAAGTAATCAAGCCTAGCACTATGCTTGGGTTTGTTTGCTTAATTAAATGAATGAGCTCGATTGGGCTTTTGGTGAGCTAGACACAAGTAGCCCATTAACAACACAGTCCATTTCCACATTTACCCATAAGCACCGGGGCAACAGCCGAGCCAAGGCTCACTGGCTGCAGATGCATATGAATCATATGATTTCCCTTGCTTCACCGTTTACTAGAACCTATTAAGAGATAGTGAATAGGATATGCATAAATAAGCATACATGTAATTCCCAATAATTTCTCATCTAGAGAACACATTTCACAAAGACTATCCATTTCTTCACATAATTCTCAAGCACACATACGAATATGCCTAATTACTAATTAGTCTTCAATGTTTTCTCAGCCAAGTACATATATGCACATATCTACATGAATTCAATGTTAACAGATAAGGCGATACCTTCATAGGGTGTATCCAACGCGCATCTAGTGCAACTTGAAACATTGCAAAATGTTGTCGGCTTCCCCGTATTTCCTCGGAGGGGCCTGAAGAAAGCCAAATTCAGGAAAATAATTGATGAAACGGAAACCATAAAATAAAAAATAATAATAAAAAAAAAAACTGATTAATCTGCGAATATTATAATTTCAAAAATTGAAACCAATAACAGGTATAGGCGTATATCATATGAAAAGGAAAGGGGAAGCAGCAAAAATAATTCAAGCAAAGCCTAGTGAACCAGAAAGCCACAAACACAGACACACGACAGCACGCACAGAGAGATAGAAAGAGGGAAGTTACAATTTCTTGCCGAGGAAAGCGGTGGCGAAATTAGGAGTTGAAAGCGAAAGAGCGAGCATGTTTCCAATGAAAGGAGCGAAAACTAGAAGAATGCCCTAATTCAATAGCATGGTGGAGTGCACGGAAATTTTGAAAAAATGGAAAGAGTGAGTCTCCGTTTCGTTCCACCACGACCTGTGTTTGGTTCGGTGGAGGAAGAGGAAGAGAAACAACGATAGCAGATGACTTCTGTATTTTACTTGCCGCTAGGGTACGCACCGGTGCGGAAGTACAATGTATTTTTTTTTTTTTTGGTTAAATTTATCTGATAGTGTAATTTTTAAATAATTTTAAATAAATTCAGTTTAAAAATTATAAGTAGATATTCGTAGTTTTAATGAGGTTCTTCATGTAGCCTAACATTATAACCTTATAAAAACTTGATTAAAAATATTTTTTAACTTTGAAGTTATAGGTATTCAAATCAAATGTTATTTATTTGTTTTTTGTTTTTTACAATAATGTGGCGTGTTGATTCAAGAAATTTTTTTTTTAGTACAAGTTGTTTGAACTCTAAATTGATTAAAAAAATTTTAAACTTTGAAGTTATATGTATTCAAATTGAATGCTGTTTAATTATTATTTTTTTACAGTAACGTGACGTGTTGATTCAAGAATTTTTTTTTTAGTAACAACTATTTGAATCCTAAAACATGACAATAGTTTGATTATGGTAGACGTTAATTTAGGGGTAACTCTATTTATTGTGCTCAGTAGTCCATAATCTTCCATCGGTGAGAATACCATTAAAAAATCAAAAGTAAATTCTTTTTACTTTGGACTAGAAAATTTGTGAAAAATAAATTTTCTTTTTTGCATGCTTTCAAATCTCAACGTATTTTAAATTCAAGAAATAAGATAAATCTCAACTTACTCTTTTTTTTTTTTTGACATTAAATGTGTAAACACTTAGACAAGGGGGGTTGATAGATGATCTAGTAAAAGATTAAACATTTGACATCATCATTACCTTAAATTTTAAAGACTTAAACTGGTGTATAATTGAGTTACAAAGTCATTAGCAAATCTTAACTTACATATACCCCTTTTTTATGCTTTTATGCAAAATTAAATTAAGATACCAATGTCAAGGCAAAATAGAAGTGGTCCACAAAGACCATAATTAGATTTTGTATGTGAATACAACGGAAACTTTTCTACAAAACTTGAGGCTTTGTAACTCAAGTTAGCTCGAAGGTGGCATCTAAGGTGAACCAACAACTAAATGGTTCATCGGTGGACCATTGATTACAAACCGTTAGATTTAATATAAAATAAATGGATGGTTTAGATCAGAGCAAATCAGATACCATTAGTATAGGTTACCTGTAATAAAAAAATTATAAGTTAGACCCCAATAAAGTTTATTATTTTTTTGTAAAATATTACAAGTTTGTTCCCAATAAAATATTGTTATTTTTTATTCTTCTTTCTCGTGTGAAAAAGCTCTTATGCCATAGCCATTTTTGAAAAAAAAATCATAGATTGTCGAGATTGTAGCAGCTCGCAACATTATTTTTGCTGTTGCACAAAAGGAATATTATTTTACACAATTTATTAACATTTTTCAAAATCTTATCTTTGTATTGATTTAAAATTTATGCATTCTATTGAATTAAAAAAGAAAATTAATGATGTGTATAATTAATTTTAAATTATTATTTATTTAGCGCAAACCATATAGTAAGAAATCTAATTAAACATATTTAAAATGTTGGTTTACAAAAACATAAATATTAGGCCGCTTTCAGGATCAATGAGAGATCTACTTGATTATTTTAATAATTAGTATTTTAAAAATTTTACAACATCAATATTATAGATTAATTTATAACATTAATTTTTTATTATTTTAAATCTCTCGAAATTCAAAATTATCTAAATATTAAAAAATATAAAATGTCTCATGAAAATGATTTTCTAAACAATTGTTGTTATATTTTTTGAGAATTATTTTATTTCATATTATTTAATAAAAAAATAAATTTATATTATGGAATAAGTTACTATGTAAGAAATAAAATTTGGTAACATATGAATAAAATACTATAGGTTGGAGCATTAATTTAGTGAGTGTTTTGTTTAGATTTTGTAAACTTAATTTTAGATGAACATGATTTTACAAACTTGATTTTAGTTAAAAGTGGGTTTGTCCTAACGTGATTTATGTTTGGAAACTTATATTTTAAAAGTTATTCAGGTTATTAACTATTTAACAATTATTAAGGTTTAAGGGTCTAATTTGTAAATACAAAAGGCTTTTTTTAAAAATATGTAAAGGGTTGGCAACCTACTATTGCCTGTTATTTTACTGACTCATGGGTGGACCACATGTTATAGTTCTCCACGGTAGAAGCCACCTAGCTCGAATAGTTTTTTTTTTAAAGGAAAATGACTCAAATGATTAACTTGATGAAAGTAAGTTCATTTTGAAAATTAGTTAAGTATTTAACTACATTAACCAACAATTTACATATGGTTAATCATGTATCAAGTATTAAAATGAAGATAAATTATTGGTTAACTATATATAAATTATTAGTTAATGTAGTTAAATACTTGGTTATTTTTCAAAACGAACCAAATGAAAATTATTGTTTATCAAGCTGAACATTTAGGTCATTTCCCATTTTTCTTAAAGAGGGAGTAAGTCCCACTTTATGAGTGAGGTTTACTTGAATGGGACCTATTCCATTGTTAGTATTCAGTCAAATTTTGAAATAAACTCTTCCAGCTCTTTAACATTTTTCATACAACCATTATAATCACTTCCATAAAATCATTTAGCATGTTTAGGAAAGATTAATTCTTTCCTAAAACAGCTTTTTTTTTAAAAAAAAAATTTGTTTTATATAAAATCTATCTTATTTGTTTAAAGTGTGTAAAATTGATTATAAGTTAAGATTATTTTTCTATAACTAAAAATAACTTTTTTAAAAAAGCTATTATTTTAAGCTTTTAATTATTTGATTTCAGATTATTTCAAAAGTTTTAAGAGAGAAATACCTATTTGCCCTCAATCAAATAACTTTTTCAATCATTTCATACATCTTTTGGTAATTTCATACATAAAAGCGATTTTTTTTATACAATTCAAACAAAACTTTTTATCATAAAATCGATTATGAATTAAAATATCCAAACATAAATTAATTTTCTCATAATCGATTTTCTTAAAAATCGATTATACACATAATCAATTTTTCACATAATTTTTTTTTCACAATTAATCCAAACACACTTATATAAATGATATTTTTATCTTATATAAGTATTTTGTTTAGAAGAGGATAAAAAGCTAAATATTAATTTTATTTTGTCTCTATACTACCTTATTGTAAGTAATTTCATCATTATCACTATCGCCCACTCATTACCGATGTCACTGCCTCTGTTGCTCAGCTACTGCTACCGTTACCATCTTATCATATTACATCCTTATCATCACTACTCTAACTAGATTACGCATACCACTCTTATTTCACTCTTTGTTTAGAAGAGAGGGAATAAAAAATAAGGTCGCTCTATGCTACTCGAAGCATATTTGGGGTGTAGAGCTACCATTAAGTAATTATGACTTCTCGACTTTCATATTTCAAACACTTTGTCACATTATCACGTGAGGGAGCGAGATTAAAAATTTATTAATGTTATCCCTTATTTTACACTTTATTTCACTTTCAACCTCTTTGAAAAAAAGAACTTTTTTTTTTGTCTCTTCTGGTTTATTGATGTGTAGGAAGACATTTTTTTTACCTCTTATGACTGCCCTTTTCATTTATTTACAATTATAACAGCTGGACCCGTCTCGTGTCACACTTAGGTGGCAAAATAAGACTTAAAAACCTTGTTGAAATGGTGGAGAAAGAGTGCGAAGATCGGATCTTCGAAATGATCTGAAACAAGGAGTGAGCATCCTATTGAAAGTTTCATTTTGAAATCATTCTTGAGTTGTAGAGTGTTTCTAATAGATCTGGTATGTATTGAGGGTCGTGGATGTTGAAATCATAGTTAGTGAATGATTTAAAGAGGTATCGATATGAAAACTGGTTATATTGTCATTTAATAGTTTTTTTATATTAGAATATTGTTTCTATAATAATAATAAATACATAAGAATAATATAATAAAAATAATAACAGGATATAATACAAATAAATAATAATTAATTAATATAAATAAATAAAGAATTGAAATACGATTTTATAAAATAAAGCTTCATTTATAATTTATAATTTGTAAAACCTCATAAGCAAAATTTAAAAAATAAAATAAAAGTTAAAAAAAATTTAATTTTTTTTAATTCATTGCCAGTCCCGCCATGCTATAAATTTATAATAATATATTATTTTTTATTATATTTTATTCTATTATTTAGTAGTTTTTATATTAGAATATTGTTTCTATAATAATAATAAATGCATAATATTGAATAATATAATATAAATAATAAGGTCTTGTATGTGTATCGGATAGTACAAGAGAATAAGAGAAGGATGGATAGAAAAAGTTGATATTCGATGCATAATTATTTAATTTTTATGCGTAAATAATTACTTATGCATCTAATTGGTCTCATCTATAAGTTTCCTACAAATTTCGTTGCCTCTACATTATTTGAAAATTTCTAATGAAAATTAAAGTAACAAGAGAGACGAGCATCCCTCTCTCGTCACCATTGTTGTCATGACTAAGTCAAAAGGCAGAGATATCACTGAATGGCGTATATCATGGTCATGTCTTTCTCAGATATCAACTTAGAGCCTGTTTGTTTAGGCTTTTTGCGAATGCAAATGGACAAGAAAAGTGAACATGTGTTGGGAAGTGCAAACACTCGCTTCCGTTCAGTACCATCTAAACCAAACAAGCTTTTAGTGAGTACCTTTGCTGCTCCTCTTTAGGATTTAGCTATCCCAATTCCCAACAGCCCTTACAATTTCTTCTCAGAACCCGTTGGCACCCATCTATGATTCGAAGAGGCAAACATCCTGGACAATTTCGATTAAATGAGGATGCATCCATTATTAATGATTATTGATTATTACTTTTTAGCATTCTGAGTATTGTTATCATGTTGTGTATGGATCATTCTCCTCAGTCATTGCAACTGAAGGGAATTAGCCACTCAAAACATTCAGAAAGGGAGGAGGAAAAAGATTTGACACTGATGAAATAATTATGGGAAATAATCGAATAAATAATTTGGAGGACTTAAGCATGCACAAGAGGGATTTCTACTTGCAAGAGTTCAGTGGAGAAAAGAGTCAGTCAGCCCCAGGAAGAAGTTTCTGGCTAGATTGGCTGGTTGTACCAAAACCTCTGACAGCCGCAGGGATGACTCTGGATGGTGACAGGACCTCTGCAAACGAAAAATTATACGAATCTGTTCCTAATCTACTCTGTAACCACCCTCTGTTTCCAGCAAACCCATCAGCAACAGTCCATGCATTCTTAAAACCAAGGTTGTTTAGCGTTCTTGCAACTATTTTTGCTGAGTCCGAGTACCTAATATCCAAAAACAAAAATTAATATAATGATGTAACCAAATGAATCCATTTGAAGTCCACAAAGTGAAAATGATAAAGCAGACTTAAATGGTTTAAAATAAGATAGACTTGGAAGGAAACCCACGAGTCCAAGATCACAATATTGGTGCCTTTGCTGATTTTCTTGAGATATGAAATCTTCAAAGCTGCTATTTCAGCTTCCACTTTCTTTACATTCCTGACCAGGCCTCTAAGCTTGCTTGGCAGTTCTTCCAAACTGAGTTAAAGGTGACAACAAGTGATAGTAGGTGTGTGTCCAGTTGACAATTTGGCGATAAAAAATTAATCATGATAGAGTTTTGATGTTTATTATAAGTGGTAGATCAGCAAATAAGCATATAAAAGCACAAAAACTGAAGCTATAGTATCACTTACGGAATGGCAACCATCCTGTTTTTAGCACTAGAGGGAAGGCGTGGTATACCAGCCTTGTCCTTATCCTTCTCTGACCTAATATCAATCATAATGTAGTTTTGCGTAGATATCAGATCAAGGGTTTGAGCAGGAGTAAGCTCACCTACAAAGTAATAGAAGCAGAAGTATAAGCCTTATAAGAAAATTACTGTTTAACATAAGTTTCTCCATAAAGTGGATGTGGAGCTTGAAAATTCATTAATACAAAGGTTCTGCCTAAACATACAGGCATGAAGTAATTTGCATAAGAACATGTCAAAGGTACCTTTGTAACCACGAAGATTAAAGGAGATGGCAGACCAGATAGGAGGAAGCAGGAGGTATGCAACAAATAGTGCTCCAGCTGTTCCAGCAATAACAATAGGATCTGCAGAAGATATGGTTTCAACGGTTGTCGAAGCTATTGGCTTGGCACCTTCAATCACCTTGGTCGTTTGTTGTGCGGCATCTGCCACTGTCTGAAATCAAAGAGAGTATCCAGTTCAGGTTGATAGACTTGGTTCTTCAAATATCAAGCAAATTACGAAAAACGGTCTGCTTGAAAGCTGAAGTAGAAATTCTTTTATTGGGTACTTAGCCTAAGAAAGTTTAATATGTTCATACAACTTTGAGTCTCCATTATGGGACAGCATAGCAGCATCTAGTTGAATATCTGAAAGGAAGAATCCTAAAAGAACTTGTCTAGTTTAAAGGAAAATATATCAATTAAAATGTCTCCACAGGCATCTAGTAGTATCAAGTCCAAAAGTTGAACAATGGCTTAATAAAATGTTAATATCATTGTACCCAAAAAAATGTCAATATAATTTATCCACACTTAAGGTGTGGTTGGTACAACTGAAAGTAGAATAGTGGAAAATAAATCATTTGAAAACTTGAGATATTGTTTTACACTTGCTTGGTATAGCAAAAATGAGGGATCATTGAATATGAGATGCACCTTACTTGATTTTTCATCCTCTGACCAAATACCAATGAGTAAAAAAAATTCCATCTTCACTCTCCTCTCTATATTTAACAACTTCCCAACTAAGCACACCCTTAACCTTAATTCTGAGCAAAATGAGGAACCAATAAATGAAGTTTATCTTTTTATATTCCTTTTGGCCTTCATAAAGTTTATGCTGAAACTCAGCAAAAAAAAACCTCAAACCCCATGATTGGGTTCAATCCACCAGTGACCACTCTCAAATACATGCCAAAGCCAGAGACATAAAAGGGAATGTTCTTCCATCCCTAATCTTATTTAGCACATCACAGCACAAATAGGAACCAAAATCAACATTGCAAAAACTTATATACAGCCACAGTTTCAGCACAATGTTAACCAACATAGCAGCGTATGCAAACCTTAGCAGCACTGAGAACAGGTTCGGTATCAACCCCGGAGCTTTGGAGTGCTTCTTGTGCCTTCTTGGAAGCCTCGGAGATGGCCGGGGAAGCAATTTTCAATGCCTCTTCACCGGCCTTCTGCACAATTGGCAACGCCGTTTCGATGCCAGGCTTCAAAGCATTCCCTATTACTTCAAGAACACGCTGTGTTGTATCCACGAAGCTCGAACCCACCTCCTGAACCTGATCGATCGTTTTCTCCACCTATAAATTTTCAGAAGGAAAAAAAAAAACGCAGTTCCAATTACTGGGTATGCATGCAAATTGAAGAAACTTGTTGAAAGTGTTCAACTTTATAATCTGAGTGTGAAATATAAAGGGAATTTACTTCAGTAAGAGAAGAGACAATCTGATCCTTGGAGATGCTGAGAGCGGCTTTGGCTTCGTTGGGAGGAGCAAAGAGAGCGAGTAGTGAAATGGTGGTTGAGGTTGGTAGTGCTATATGGGTGCGTCTCAGTTGAGGCTTGCAAAGGGTGTTGACTGTGTGAGGAGAAGTTGAAGAAGGAGTTGGAAGAGAAGGTCTCGGAGTTGCTGAAGCTATAGAAGCCATCATCTCCATCGCCAGTTTTGCCATTAATGCTACCTCTCTCTCACTCGACAAAGAGTGGGAGACAGTGGATGATACCTGATGATAGATCCCAGAGTGGAATTGAGTGATGAGAAATGTGTGGCCGAAAGCGAAAGAGCTTCACACGTTGGCCCATGGTGTCCACCTATGCAGCATCCATGTTAGAGGCTCAAACACTATCCCCAATCCACGTGGCATCTCTCTTTGGTCCAGAAATTCTAGACTATGCCATTGCCAGTCCAAGTTTTTGAGGATTCAATCTGTATGTGATGTGTGATCCTAATTCATCTCACTTGTGCGAGACATAAGTCATTGATAATTTGATTGGCATTAGCCTACTCAATTGTGCAAGACTCACCTTTCGGCTTTTAGTAAGGGATCAAATCTTCTTTTTCTTTTTTTACACATTGAATTTGAATCCTTCTCCCACACCTCATATTGTTGGAGTCCTTCCGAACTAGGATGTGGACCTCATGAGTTAAGGCCATTTGGGTATTGAAGGGCTACATGATTTATTTTATTTTGTTAAGTACAAGGAGCTGAAGCCCAAAACTGCAGAGACCAAGCGGGGCAAGGAAGCTCTTTGCATGTAGTCCATGAGGCAGTCGAAGACTGAAAGCAGGATCCATTCCGCGAAATTGACAAAATCAAGGTGCAAAATCTGACCCGTGATCAGTTATAAGTTTGAGAAAATGACAATTTGATTTGGCTCTTTGAAAAAAAAATTTATGTTAGTTCAATTATTGAATTAATTAAATAACAAATTAATTTAATTAATAATTTATCTATTGTTAATGAATAATTTATTTTTATTTTGAATAGTAATATTTGATTAAATATAAGTAAGTTAGTGATTAAAATAATTTAATATTTAATTAATTCATACATGAATCAAATTAGAACACTTTTCTACCAAACTAAATTAAAATGTCTTTCCCCTTGTAAGTTTTAACATTGGCTAGCCTTTTCTTTCCCTGTGTCCAGAAAGCTTTTAGATTTTGTGCAACTCCTTGTTTCTGAAATCGTGGGAAATGCTCCTTTTCAATCTTGAAGTGTATTCTATTTTCCTTCTTTTTTTTTTGGTTAATCTTTGCCCAAATTTTTCTTTTATCAAAATTTTTTTAGGGTGTATTGGAAATGGAAAATAAAAAGATAGAGGAGTATAAGTCAAAAAGCATAGACATCATATGCATTCATATTTTGGAGTTATAAGGTATGCATGACAGGAATGGTAAGTTTCTAGAGATCTTGGATATTTAGGTTTGTAGCAAAAAACTGACTTATGGCTTCTTAGTGGTAAAAACGCCAACTGAAAAAATAGCTACAACTTAGAAGGGATAAGCAAATTCAAAACATGCCGAACAGCTTCTGTTGGCTTTATTTTCGTGTACAAGAAAAGATAGGCTGCCCTCTCAAAAAACAAACATAGAACTATCAGCTAAAAAAATAAGAATCATACCACCAGCAGGATCATATCAGTGATGGAAAGGAGAATAATGTTTCGCCCCAAACTTGGCAGGTTAATCTTTGCATTGGTTGGCTTCACACAATATTGGGAAATCACTTCTGTCCACTTCGTAGCTAGCATATAAATAATGTCACTTATAATAGCCCCATAAACGTCCAGCTTTTCTTGACATAAGCCTAGGGAAAACAATAAAAAATTTTAAAAAAATGCTTCGATATGAGACCACTACCACTACGGTAGAATGTTTTGGTTTGAGACCTGGATATACAGGAACTTCCCATATCATTGATTAAAATTTCGGAGCTTTGTGCCTCCCCAGGAGTGCGTATGCTTTCCACCAAATCAATGATGACATTCTCACAAGCCTGAGGTCATTCTGCGAAGATGATGAGTTGAAAAACTTAGTCCCCACTAGACCACTACACTTCTCCAATTTTTCCAACTTCAAAAAGTTAATCTAGTGGTATCAATATCTTGAGTTTTTGTTTTGATCATTAAAATTTGCCTTTAGAGCTTATAGTAATCAGTCAGTTCATTAAGAATAAAAAGATATGAAAATGATTTGCTTCCCCTACCCTTGGTTCAGAAGTTGATCAGACCCAATTCATTAGTCACCCAATACCATTTAAAATGGCTAGACTTCTCACTCGTTATTCTACTTGACCAAAATTTATTTCCCTCTCTCTATGTTGTTTTAATTTGTTTCTTTAAAAGGCAAAATTTTCTAACCACAATAAGTTATTCGTCTTTTAATTTGCATGACACAAAAGAACATGAAAATGTAGAGTGATGAGTCTGCGCTGCTTCTGCTTGCATTGTCAGGTGGTCCATGACTATTACATGTGACAACTGGGAAAAGCAAGGGATTAAACTAGGTTATCTGTCAAGAGAGCACTTGCTTAGTTCTACGCAACGCCATTTTCTGCTTGAATTTCTCTCACATATGGATGGTGCATCTTCTATAAACAATTAACAAATATTGATAATTGCCAAACAAGAAGAAATATCATCCATGACTAGAAACATTATTCAATCTAAGCGAACTGCTAAACAATGCCTGGTCAAGGCTCTCAGTGTACAATGATCAGGCAATAATTCAACTGAAAAGGCTTTAACAAAGATTCTTGTAGAATTGTTATAAGACTGTTGAGATTTGCCTCAAATTCCTATTTCATTAGGACTCTTGCACAACAAGGATTTAGGTACTTCTTATTTGCACTATTCTTTTTGAGGCAAGGAGTAGGTTATTCAATATATAAACAGAGTTTAGCTGTAGGAATTTTGGGGTTTTGGTATTAGCCAGCATTTGGATTGTGCATAAAGCTATGCACTCCTTTTGCGTCGTAGAGTTTGAATCATCTTCTTAGCCCCGCGTATGTAGCTCTAGACCCTAGAGAGTGAACCCCATAAATCTTTTGTGTCTTTGTTATTGTTATCCCTTCATATTACATCACTGCCCCAACAAAGATCATAGCCTTAAGGAAAACAAGACAAAGCAGCTTTGTTTACAACAGTAGGTTTGGCTTGAAGCTTGGCCCCTACCCATATTATTTCTGTCCGGATTGGCATCCTTTCTCGCGTCTGTAATATAAGATTTGTTCATTATCTTTATTTTATATAATCAAAGCTCGATAAGATATACCTCATATAAGGCTCAGCATGCTATTTCTTCAGGATATGCCAGTAATTGCAATAGAATTCTTGTCGGTCTTTTAACCAGAGTCTAAACAAAAAGCTACAATTTTCACCTATAAAACATGGCAAAAAGTTATAAACAGAACTTAAGATAATCCAACAAGAAAGCTACTCTCTGATTCATCTGAGAATTTGCAGTGCACCAAAATTGAGTGGTTATTTTTATAATTGAGAAGAGCATAGTTGGAGGAACTAACGAGGACAACAAAGACAACCATATGTGACAAATGCCCAAGATTAGTTTTTAATTTGAATACGATCGAAGTTAAAAGAAACATGTGGGTTCTGTATGTTTTCGGCCTTTGAGGTGTGAATTTTGTTTGTAGGCCGTTGGAATTTTGCCTCTAGGAGTACTAGCTAAGCAAACAGTTGATGTTGAAATATATTAATCAGAATAAAAGCAGCTTACATCAGCTCATTCCCTTGGATTTTTCTTTAGCAACTTGAACCATTGTTCCGTAGGAGGAGATCACCTCCTAGTAAAAGGTGTCAAAGTACCATCTTGCCCTGCTTTTCGTATATATGTAAATTACTCTCGTATGGACTTCCATATAGAAAATGCGTTAAGACACAAATGCATACGTGCAGTGTGTTTTCCAGTGAATGTCAGTGTCGTTGTTGTGGGGGAGGGGGAGGGGGGGAGTAGGTGAGAGAAGTATAAACTATAAAGAGAGACTTCAGACTTTTCTTCTTATTTTTTTTGTTTCCCTTTGCAGACAATAAAATAACCTTGATCTAAACCTTTAAAATTACTTTTTTTTTTTTGCGGGGGTGAGAAGGGTGGGATGGAACAGTATAGGTAGATTGCAAAGCAATTGACCTACAAGTGAGGAACCTCAGAGTGGTAAGCTATTTACGACTTTATGAGGAGTCAAAAATACTTGGTAAAATGAAATTACAATACGTTGGAAACGGATATTAATTGTTATGACTTCCAAAATAATTCACAATGCTAAACTCGTAAGTTGCAATTTTTTTTTTTTGGGTAAGAAAGTAAGTTGCCATGAATTTTGTCTCTTCTAATGTTTGTCTTCAATCAGAAGGCTTGAATAGTTTCTTTACCATTGATTTGATGCCAATACTCCATAAGCCTCGTTCTACCTGATAAATAAATAAATAAAATATAGACTATTCATCCATGCTGCTCAAAACCACAATTTAAATATGTTAATCACAAATTAAAATAGTAGCAGTGTTTATCAACGTCTCTCACACTTACATCTTTCCAATCTGAATCAGATGCCTTTTAAAAAATTTCTCTCTGATAAGATTCTGCACTTCTTCTCTTTTATTCATCTTAAAAATTTTATGTATAAGATAATAACCTTTGAAGAAGGAAACCAACCCAAATCTGACAATTACAGCATGCCATTACCTCATCATCAACCGAGTCGTTACATCAAAGGCTTTACTAATTATTATCAGCTCATTTTCATCTATGCTAAAAACCAACCCTTTCTCCTACTCTCATGGAAAACGTAGACACCTCAGAATTTTCACACCAATCTCAAAACCCAAACAAGAATCTTTCTTTGATGCCTCTTGAAACAGATGATAAGAAGAGAGAGAGGAGTATTACGGAGATTCCAAAAATAGCAAACAAGAGTGAGAGAAAGTTTCTTGGGGTGAGACAAAGGCCTTCAGGAAGATGGATTGCTGAGATCAAAGACTCCTCACAGAAACTGAGGCTGTGGTTAGGAACTTTTGACAGAGCAGAAGAGGCTGCCCTGGCTTATGACTGTGCTGCAAGGCTTCTTAGAGGAAGAAATGCCAAAACAAACTTTCCAAATCAGGGAATCATGAACACCGATGAGGAAAATTGCAGCATTTTGGGAAAGAATCCTAGGGCTTACCAGCTTCTTAAGCATGCAGTCATGAAGAACCGTCCAGTTTCCTCATCTGCTTATACGACAATCATGCCTTGGAAAAATCAGATCATGAGAGACGAAATTGACACGCTTGTTGAGGAAACTATAGTTTGCTCCATTCCTGAAGAAGGTTCCGGCTGCTGTGGACTTTCATTTGGAAGTTCTAAGGTTTATTCTTCTGTTGTTGTAGCTCCTTCTTTCAGTGCTTCTCTTCGTCAAACTGGAGAAGATCATGAAGAAACCCCCTAAGCATATATAATATGTCTTCTATTGTAGCTTTTTTCCTTTTACCATGTTATGCCTTCCTTCAACCCTATTTTGCTCACAAAAAAGTTGTATGCCAGACTGAAAAACAGATATCAAACTCCAGTTATCTTCACTATATGTCTGATATGTGATATCTGCTACATGCATGCTGCGACCACTCTATAGATGATGATCTAGCTAGTCCCTTTGTATTCTTTTCTATCATTTTATACACTTTTTATTTCTTGAGCCCATGCCCTGTACGTATTAATTATATGATTTTTCATATCTCATTAGTTATTCCTTCGTCGTATTTACCTTAGGAGTAGACGTAGTATACTTGTCTTATTTTCCTTTTACATATATAACTTCTTTTCTGGGTTGGCTAATAGCAGATGGGGAGATGATGGGTAGAATGGGCTATCAGTCTGCTCATTCCTAAAAGACAAAAGAGAGGGAATGAGATACAGTGGAATGCAACAAAGAAAAAAAGAACGTATAAAGAAGCCTGAGGATAGAAATCATGTGCACTAGAATTTGCAGTTGGTGGCATTCAAAAGTATAAATCAGAGGGTTGGTTATAATTAAGATGTAATTGTTAAGAAAGATTGTAATTATATCATCTTGTATAAATGATTAACTTCAATTAATAAGTGGTTACTTCAATTAATAAATGTTTATTTCAATTAATTGTTAACTACTTATCAATTAAATTAATGAATTATTAAAAAAAGTTAAAATAAACATATTTAATTAATTACACTTAAATTTAGTTACAATAAACAGTTATTGATATCACTGACTTCACCTGAGACGATTATTAAGTTGAGTGGGGATGTCACAAACAATAACGCAAACTTCTTTATTTCACAAGTTCAAACTTCAAAGACATGCAACTTACGAAACCAAATTACATAATCCTTTTTATAAACTTCATTGAAAATTGTTTTCAAGATATATTATCATTCTTTATTTTATTTGCATTCTTATAAAAAAAAAATTATTTGCAATGGTTTTTACTATATTCCTTTAGACAAATTAATCATTGCCTTTCTCTTTTTCATTTAGTATAATCTAGACAACTTCGAGAACTTATGTTAGAGATCATTTAAACTAAATTATTCATAAGTCTTTTTAGAGCAGCTTAAATTTTATGACAATTGATCTGATCCTCAGAAAACACTCCAAAGAATTGGCTCCATCGTAATTCTAGATCCGCTAGAATATCAAGAATACTAAGGTTCGATAAAAACCTATAATCAGAACTATTCACTAATGACTTATTTGTACATTCTGGTGCATTTTTTCTTTCTGTTGGTGGACATAATATGCAAAAATTAGCCGAATGCGATTTAGTCCAAATGGCATTCATCTATCCTTTTTATACTTGCTTTGTTTTTATTCCCACTAAACTCTACAGAACAGACACAAATAGATAAGCTGTTTACTACACTTATTCACATAATGTTAACGCAGCTATTAAAAAATAATGATAATTGGATGCCACTGTGCATAAATTACAAGTTTTCCTCATTATCGCCATCTCATACACGACAAAAAGGCCATTGTCATGGAGTTTGGCATCTTATAAGGAGGTTATTCCTGTATTTTTTTTTTTTAAGATATCAATATTTAAAGTAAATTATCTAATATTTATTAATTATTATTTATATTTAATAAACTCTTTAATATTTATTATAAAACTAATAATTAATAAATAATTAACAACTCACTCTGAATATCAAACTCATTCGAGTACCATAACAACTCGCATCTTATAATGGTCATCTTCTTTGGTAGCCACGCTATACCTATAGCAGCGCCAGCCACCGCATACCTGAATCCTTATTATTTTCATCCTCCTAATAATCACTTCCTTCGAGTAATTGCCCCAACATAGCAGACACGATTAGCACGCGCCAAGTCATGACCATCATGATATATGGTTAAATGATATGGCCTGTTTGACAACTTGGTAGTCTATAATACTTCACAATAAAAACACTATTTCACAATAGTGTATTTATTTAAACTAAACACTTATTTTGATTTTTAAAAAATATAAGTGAAATCAATTTAATCTTCTAATAATTAGTGACATCAAATTAAGAGTTTAATTTTTATCCACTGTCAGTTTAAAGTTTTTATACACTGTCATCTAATCATGTATTTCTAAATCAGTAAAAAAGTTGACTATCACAACAACTACCTAAAAGTCTAACTATTTAAATAATTTAACAACACATGATTAGATGACAATATTATAAAGAAACTTTACACTGACAGTAAATAAAAATTAAATCATCAAATTAATCTTTTAATATTAATTTTTTACATTAAATTGATTCTTCAATATATTTTTTAACATTTAATTAGTCATTTAATGACATAAAATTATCTTTTAAATAGACCAATTTGATATTACACAATTATTAAAAAACTCAATTATTAGCATATTAAATTGATATCACATATATATTTGAGGATCTAAAATAATTGTTTATTCATTTATTTATACCGAATAATTTTTTTGCCAAATTTATTCCTTTCTTTCAATTGACATATATATCAAGTCCAAAACCACAATATTATTCCTTTATATATTAGTCATTGTAAAACAAAGCTTCTGACAAAATTTTCATTTCTTGCGATTATATTAGTTTATACAAGACACCGCATTCCCGTTCAAATCTTGGTTCAAGTTAGATTTATTCCATTCTAGCGAGGGTTGCTAGAGAGAAGTGAATATGAGTATAGAGAGTAAAAAAGAATAGTGCATGGGATAATTTTGGATCAGAGAGAATAAGAAACAAGGAATCAAATGTCTGCATCCTTGGATTGATGACGTTTCCCTACATTGGGTAGGACACCTTTACCGGTATAGGGGAATTAGGGGCATAGGGTGGGGGAAGATCAATCCCCGTACCTTGAAAACCACAACCAACCACAACCCCAGATCAGGGGACGTGCCACTGTCCCACTAGGCTACAAAGCCATAGGCTTACTCAATATGTATTCACAGTTCCAGAATCATGATTTATGCTTTGAATAATTTTCCAAATTGCCTCAAGTGATCCTCTACTTTACTTCAATTTCATTCAAATTATATACAGGAATATGATACCAGATTCCCTTAAACATCAGCTAGAAGATTCTCTTGCAAGTTGAACCCCTTAAGTGTACCTTTCTTAACTTTCATGCAGCCAAGATCTTGATACAGTACAATTAGGTAGTGCGCAGTGTGCTGCCTAGCTTACCCCTTCGAAACCTACAATTCAAAGATACCTTTTTCCGTTACAGGAAAGAAACCGGCAGAGAGAGACCTTTACACCATATGGTATGGTGAAGAAAATGACATATTTAGAGTAATGCAATCCCTTCAGCTTCTTCAAAAAGCTCCACCACAAAATAATGAAATATGAACTTTCTAAAATGAATGAAGACGTTTCTTCTGTTTTTGCACATAAAATGTCAAACCAGTATTTGGAGCATCGGAATAAACGGAAAGAAGACTGCATGAACCATTTCAAGTATCTGATCCACACACTGCATGTCTCCATCCAACCAATACAGACTTTCTTTCAAGAGTGAACAGTCCAGTCATGCCAATTAGGGAAGGAACATTAGCATCTATCAGAACAAACTAGAGTTACAGTTCATTCACATCTTTTATCATCATAAGTTATGCCATGAACACCAAGGACTGAAATTTCACATTTAAAAGGCAAACAAAGGAAAGTAAACACAAAAATCTTAGACAAATTTCATGAGTACACTGAAATCCACCCCTTCAACTGTAATACCACCAAAATGAAGTATCAGTTAACTCCGCATGAAAAGGGATATTACTTCTTCACAAAAACAGAATGAAAAAAAACATACTAGCTGTTGTAGAAATGCAGACCTTACTAACAAGCAAGAATCACATTGATTAACACAAAGGTGAAGATTTAAAGCTAGTGGGGAGTATAAACTGTTTAAAACGGCACCTCAGAGAAATTCCAATTGGGAGCAAATAGGTTGGAATAGCAGAAAAATTAACATAACCATAAATAAAAAAAAAGCTGAAAGGACACTTTTAACTCGCTAAGACTTTATTTTAGACTTCTAAATCTTAAGAGTAGAAACGGGTAAGGAAAGAATACTGAAAGGAAAAATAAAAGGCCATGGCAAAATATTCCTAAAAAATTCCATATGATTGCAGCAACAGATGATGAACCGTTCTGTTTAATACGATTGATATTAGATCTATTTTGTCCGCATAACAGCATCACAAATTGGAACAATGTCAGCTGCAATACAATAGGCATTCTCTTGGAAGGCCAATTCATTGAACCTCGCTAGTAATCCGCATCACACATCTCATACTATTAAAATGAGAAACTGAAGAAGCATCTAGATTTAATTACTGGCGAGATTAAACCCGTTGATTAAAATAATAATAATACCAACCAGACACCCCATCAGTGAGAAGAAAATGAAAATTTCCGTTGTATAGGAAAAAGGAAAAGTTTCAGACAAATGCTGATACAGAGAATTCCTCAATTCTGTACCCAAAAGAAGGGCGTAGAAAGCAGAAACTACTATTCGCTCGTCAAACTCAGACAAAAACCAGAGAACTAATCTTGCTATATTAAAACCAGAGGAAACATATAACCACAGGTAAGGAAAAACAAAAATTCAGGTAAAAGGGCTCTAGGAAAAAAAATAACTCAATTCCTGGTTTTCATAGTTTCTCGGCAACCAAACAGAACAGAGCACATGAAAATCAATAACAGAGAGACATCAACAGATAAAGAGAATATAAAAGGCAAAGTGAGCGCTGGATGCAGAGGTTTATCGACCGATTCTTGCTTTGTGTTCTTCCACAACCAAATTCAGGAAGAGATCGATGAACCGCTGCCTCCAGTGACTTCACCTAACCAAAAATAAATATATATCCAAAAAAAAATTTAAAAAATTAAAAAAAAACACAGCCTTCTATTTCTTTTTCTCGAGAAATTGGACAGAGAAAAAATGCTAAACATGGCAATAAAAAAACATCAACCAAAGTGCTATTCCAAGATCCAACATGTTTTTAGAAACAAAATATGAATTCCATACACACCAAACAGAGTCCAATGATGTCGAATACATAGATCTGAACATAAACAGAAAAAAGAAGAGGCAGTTTGTCTTCAATCACAGTCTATACATATAAGGAAAAAACCTTAATAACATCAACATAAGCAATATATAGTAATAATAATCTGATAAAGAGAGAAGAGAGAGAGAATGAGGAATATAATCATATATGTATATGATATGAACCAGGAATCTATGGAGTCACCATTGCCGCAAGTGTGTGTCTCTCGTTTTTTCTCTCTCTTGCTGTAAGTCATAGATGCACAGTGACTTTTCAAGGGCGACCATTTAGGATTTTTTGTTTGTTTTTATCGTATGATCGAATTTACCATTTCACCCCTACTTTTCAGAGACAAATGATTTTTCGTTGCGCTGGACCAATAAAAAATGTGAGTACGCAATAGAAAAGAAAAAAATACAAATAATTAAAATGAAGGATGACGTGGCGTCGGGGCTGTACAAAAGTATAAAGTTCGTAAACTGATTGGTCATAAGATCATATCAACCAAAAATTGTTTTGATTGATCATTAGTTTAGTTTATTAAGATTATTAATAAATAAAATTTACATTATTATTAAAAAATATTTTAATTATTTTAATTATTTAATAAAATTATTTAAAATATATAAATAATATCCAAATATTTATTTATATAGCTAAATAAATCTTTAACCTAACCCATCATCTCCTTGAGTTTGTTTGTAAGTTGTAAGTAAGCCTGTCAAATAGGCCTAAGTTATTGGGCTGGTTCTTTTTTGTTTTTTTTTTATTTTTATTTCAACCATGTTTCACAAATTTTACAAAATGGGTCAATTAGATTGGACTCAAAAAATTAATTGGCCCAATCAAATTGAACTGACTCAATTCTTTTGAAGAATGAAGATATCACAATTCACAACTCATTCAATCGCTCTGTTTAACTCGATTTTTTTAATTATTTTTTTTAATATGGGCAAAAAGAATTGCCAATATGAAAAAACTGACTACCCATTTCACAGCTCTATGTGTAACTAGCTTCATAAAAATAAAAATAAATCTCTACGTGTAACTAACTTTCATCTAAAAACTTTGTATTGTAATTTGTAACAGTCACTTGGCTCTTTATGATTAACCAAATAACTACATGTCAGGCGCTATTTTATGGATGAAGGAAACTACTTTCACTACTTACTAAGGTTGTCAAACAGGCCAGCCTAGTCAGTTTAAGTTCAGTCCGTCATGAGCTGAGCTTAAATGAGTTAGGCAAAAAATGAGTTAAGAATGAGGACTGACAAAAAGTCAACCTAACCTGTTTAAGACTAGCCCGCAGATCTAACTAGACTGTTCATTTATTTAATTTTTTTTAATTTCAAATTTGTAATATAACATTAAATTCATAAATTACTTAAAGGTAAAGTCAATCATTATTTAAAATTTTATAGTTTACACTACTAAACGATTCTTCTACTTCTTCCCTTTTATTTTTTACTTTTCAACAAATTTATTAGACTTAATTTGGTATGCAACAATAAAAGTAACAATAGGAAGTCATATTAAAATATAACAAATTGATAACACAAAACTAAAAAAAAAAAAAGCAAAACAAGATCTTAGTATATATTATTTAAATTTCTATAAGAAAAGAAATTAAAGACAGAAATTAGCCTAAACTTTGGACTAAAGCTAGATGTTGGGTGCCTAGGGTCACTTATTGCTAGGCCTAGGCTGTGAGCATTGGTAGATGCTGATTTGAAAAGAAAAAAAGAATTACAAAAAAAAATAAAAATACATGGGTCAACAAGCTATCCCGCGAATAAAAGAGTTTAGCTCGTTTAACCCGTGGGTTAGGCCAAAATGAATTGATTTAAATAGATCAATAAATTTGAAGCCCAACTCGCATAATTTTAACTGGTAAACGAGTTAGTTTAATGAATTTGACCCATTTTGACGACCCTACTAGTCACTGGCTGTAGTAGACAAAACAATAACCACAATTACTTATTCAACCTTTCCAACTAGAAAAAATACTCATGTATTTTAAGAGTAATATTCTAAACAATTTTTCAATAGTTGAGATCTCATCTAAATCTTTTATATAATATTTTAAATTTAGTCTAATGACATATATTATTATGTTGTGTCATGTATTATATTCTTAGTAGACTTGGTGTAAGTTTTTTAATGGAAATATTCTAATTAAGGATTTTTTTTTTTGTAAAATCACGAGGTGTCTCCATACATTTTGAATATAGAATTAATCTACTGGCTTGACCCTAATCATAAGGTGCTTCCAATGAGGGGAGAACCATAAAATTTAAGGTGGGAGTACTACATACATACTTACTCACATACACACTATAAAATTTTCAAAGAGATGACAGCTTTCATATATTTGAGGGGTTGCTTTTAATGAGTTTTAAACTCATGCGCTATAAGTTATGAAACTCAGTTTGCTAATTATACCACACCTTGTGGTTATTTGACTATCTTTTGTTTAGTACAATAACAACACAATTTTTAACCTATCATCTCTTACAAACTACTTAAACCCTTCACCAATGACTTACTCTACAGGCTAAAGAATTAAATTATCTCTGTTAACAAAATCTCACAATTATTGACATTAGAAAATAATGGTAAATTATTTTAAAACAAATATACTATATTTAACATGTTTATATTTATCCTCAATTATTATTTTATTTTATTTTACCTTATACAAATTACTATATAATAAATTTGCATTATGTCAATTTTAAATAACTTTTCATATTATTATTATTTTAAGTATTGAAGACATTTTCTTTAAAATTATATATTATTCTATTTAATAATGAAAAATAAGTTCCTTATAAAAAAATTAAATATAATTACCAATGTTGTTAAAATTGAATCAAACAATAAACCAAAAAAGCTTTCAGTTCAGGTTCAATTGGTTTCACCGTCCAGTCAAACCGGATGATGTCATAATTACGTATTAAATATATATGTATATATATGTGTGTGTGTATATATACACACATAACCCATAATATACATTACCAATAATAAAATACATAATAAGATTTTGGGAATACAACTCTCAAGTCTCATATTACTCTCAGTTAAGTAATTAAGTGATTGAGAGATTTTTTTTAATAAAAGAATGACTGATTCACATAAAACAGGCCGGCTTACTGATTATGCCCGATTTTGACCAGCTTAACCCGGTCTAACTATGAATTCTGTTATGACAATGAATCATAACCGGATAAGAGATCGTTTCGCAATCAGATCAGCCTGTCTAGTCCAGTCTGGACAACATTGATAATTATTACCATAAAATAAATTCCTTATATTTACAAATTTTATATTATATTACTAGCACAAAATTCTTCAAAAAAAAAAAAGAACTATAAACATGAACTATATGCCGCTGCTTATAAATTTTTTGGTGGAAATAAAATAAATGCATAATTGCTAGCTTGCTTATTGAGGTACATATGTGTCTTGGTTAAGGAATCTGGTAAGAGCTAATTAAAGAAGAGAGCAAACATGACTTAGAACTCCAATCAACATTCATTTTGAGAGTGAGATAAAAGGGGGTAAAGTGAAAAGATCACATCACATGCATGTGGATGTGGATGTGCTCACTTTTAAGTTTTAACTGAGGAATCAAAGCCCTTTATGATAAAAGGAAAAGCCTACTTTCCTCTAAGCCAATGTACAATGCACATTGAGGCATGCATGCATGTAAACCATCTACAAAGTAAACCAGATAAAAGGGAGTTTCAGCTTCCTTTATCCCTTTCCACGTTGTTTTGCACTCATTCGATCTCTCACACCCCGCTAAGGAAGCTGAACATCTTAACCATCACTTCCCTTTATATGCTTACCTATAACATGATGTTTTTGCTTCAAATTACCTACCCTGCCATATTAGTTACATTAATGCCATGGCAACAACACCACCGTCTTCAATTCTACAGCCAGAGCAGCAACAAGCAGGCCCAGGGGAGACCCTAACGAGTAACCCAGAAGCAGTTCCAAGCTCTAGTGCTTGGCAATCCTCTGGTTCTATTGGCCCTTTCTTTGCTGTGATCTCTGTGCTTACTATTCTAGCTGTCCTTTCGTGCTATTTGGGTCGCAAGTGGAATCGAAGGGCACCAACCCCATTGGAGAGTATCAGAGGCAGGGGCTACTTTGGGTGGGTAAAGCGCATGTGTAGGCAATGTATAGCCAAAGACGTTGAAGTTGGGGGCGTTGGGGCGAAGGTGATGGTTTGTGACGAAGAGAAAAATGATTGTAAGGTCAAAGATGGTGAGGTTGCTCAGCAAAACCCACCCCCAGTTTGATATATGTTCATGTTACTATTGGTTACTACTCTGCCTTTGTGGAATCTATCTAGCTAGTCCACGTTCTGGGCTATTTAGATTCAACTATATTTACGTCTGCTATAATAATTATTATTGTAAATTGTAAGATAACAGTTCAAATCAACATGGCTTTTTGTGGGATGTTATTAGCAATTTGGTTTAAAACAAGCTGGTTGCATGTTTGGATTGGTTTATTTTTTTAGCATTTTGAAATAAAATAAGCTAATCCCTAACTCCAATTGAATTTGTGAGCTTGTGTTATTGAAGAACTTTTAAATACAAGAAGTTTTTTTTTTATTAATTTAACGATGATCTCATATGTCATTAAAAAAAATCTTGCTAGAGAGCTTGGAATTCTCTTGCTCGACTGAGCACGGAGTGTAAAATAAAATGTTTAGGGTCCCACTCCAATGCACCTCGCATTTGTTTGTATATATCCGGGCAAACTTCGATTATAAATTTTGGGGCTATTTAGCATTTTTGTTAAAACAAATTATCAGCCCCCAAGAAAATAAATACGAAAGAAAGGGAAAAAAGAGAGGGAAAGGTCTAATTGGTAAGAATGGGCGTGTCATATAAATACTAACAATAATGTCTAAATACGTCCAACAAATAGTCCGAAGATTTCCCTTTGCTTAATTCCTTCTCCCTCTCTTGAAGGTGATGGCTGAGAACAAGACATAACCATCACTTTCTCGCAAAAAAGATGAAATTAAGAATAGCAATTTGCTATATATGGACCTATTGGTGATTTTGCATAAAAACATTAATATTGTCATATCTATGTCTTCGTACATGAGGTAGCTTCCAGCTTCCTACAATAATGAAAGTATGGGGACAAACCTAACTACCTTTTCTTTCAAATGAATGATCCATTTCTACCAAAAAACCGAGTACGAAGACAAAGCCACCTCAACATAGCTGTTGCCTACGGCCTGTAGAGAGGAGCATCACATGGATGAGGAGGCTTTTACCATCCACCAACGTAATGTTGGTGTTTCATTCACCAACATATTATAATCGGCTATAATAGGTACAGAAGAGTAAAAATATATTTTAATTTTAAAATAGTGTTATTATTTTTAATTGGATTAGTACATTAATTTCTAATTAAAATATGCTTGTTTATGAAGTAATATAAGTAATAAATTTAATATTTAACATTTTAAATTATTTAAATAATAAATTTAATTTTAATTTATTATCAGTGTTAGTTTCTTTATATTATCCTTCAATCATGTACTGACACATCATTAAAAGAGTTAAACTTTTAAGATAATTATTATGATAATCAAATTTTTTAATAATTTGACAATATATGGTTAGATGACAATATAAATTTTTTTTATAATAATAATGAATTAAAATTAAACTCATAAATAATTAATAAATCTATTAATTAAGTATTCACTTAACTTATATAAAATAATAATTAAACATAACAATATCATAAAAATAAATAATTATTTTTTTAAAATATTAAAATATTAATTTAATTTAATAAAAATTAAATAATCAATTATATCAGGAGCAATTCAGCAAAAATTACACATTACTTTAAAATTAATTTAGAACATTTTTATAAAGTCAAACTTTTATTTATTAACTTGTAATATAAGTATCACTTAAAAAAATTTGACCATTGATCAATTTTTATACAAAATCAATGATTGATAAAGAGGGGTGGATGGATCCACCACCTTTTCCTTGGTGGATGGAAAACGTTCCCCATGGATGATGATTGATGAAGTGTTATGAGTTGTGTCACTTTCATACAATGTAATATTTAATTAGTATTCACTACTCAGTCAACCCTTGAACTAAACAAAAACCTAACAAGTAGGCAGCACACTCTTCACAACCATTTTATGTATTCTAGCTAGCAATTCAACTCTGCTTAAACATTTTTAAACTGCTCATATTAGTTCAACTATCATTTCCCCCCTCTAATCCCAATTTAGGCGTAGCCTAATTTTTCATTTCATATACAGCATAACTGCAACTTTATGAACCTATATATGTTACTGTTGTTCATTAGTTTGATTCCTTTTTCCGGGTATATAAGCTACGGAGCCAAACCCAAGACTAAGAAGTAACTAAAAGTCTGAAACTAACTCCCATTAGATCAGCAAGAAGATGGCCTCCGCAACCATGAAGGGTCTGGTGATTGGTGAATATCACATTTAAACCCTTGATAAATCATGAGAAAAGCCAGCTAACGAATCAACTATACCCTATTCCTTAGCTTGCAAGACCAGAATTGAGCAAGGATGATTTGCATCACAACCATTTAATGAAGGATGAAAGTAAACTTTTTTTAAGTGCATTTACATTCTCGATATACGTAGTACTACTTTCCTTTCCCCAAAACGAATCAAGACCACTGCGTAAACGCTAGTGATTGAAATCCTTATTCAAGCACACATGATGATAAGTTGTTATCCTTTTGCAAAACATTTATCTATAATCTAATCTAGATTATAGGATCAATCGAATATGAATATAACTAAGACCATGTAAAGTTGACCTCCATGTAGTACATGCCTCCTAGCCCTAGTAATCACCATGTCTTCAGTTTGCCTACAACTTATCACACATTGAGATTTCCTATTAGAACACAAGGCTGTTGGAAATCTACTTACATTGCCAAAACTTACATTTTACATACTTATTATGTTACATATCTTCACTTTTGGAAAAAAAATTCATTTATTAAATTAACATTTCCCTTCTTCTTCTTTAATTTTTTGGGCCAAAAAAGGAAGGTACCATGACAAACATTGCCCTTCTAAAATTGTGAAATGATCCCAAAATTACGAGGATACCAGGACTAAAATTAGTACTAAGAATCTTAAGACAACAACGCCTGTGAGTTTCCTAGAAGGCACATGGGAAGCTTTAGTGACCCTATAAGATTATATAATCTTAGCCTGTCATTATCCGTGAAGCCACACCGACGCGCTTTCGGTTCCCACACTTCCCTCTAAAGTCAAAAGGATAGAGAACAAACTTTACCTCACATCCCCTGATACTAAAATAAGCCACATCTCCTACTCCTCCCTCCCCATCTTATCTTCCCAACATATCTGTAGTTGCTTTCTTTGCATTGCAAATTTGCAATTTCATTTTTTTACAGTAACAGATATTTTTTTGTGTGGAGGCACATTGTGCTCATATATTGTAGCTCTTGGTTATTTTGTTCATTTTATTGATCTTAATATGTCAAAGCTTCAAGTTCATCAACTTAATCAGTTAAGGGAGATTTTTGCTCGATTTGACATGGACTCAGATGGCAGCCTAACCATGTTAGAGCTAGCAGCACTCTTGCGGTCGCTGGGGCTCAAGCCCTCAGGTGACCAAGTCCAAGTCCTGTTAGCCAACATGGACTCAAATGGCAATGGCTCTGTGGAGTTTGATGAATTGGTCAGTGCAATATTGCCTGACATGAATGCTGAGATATTGCTGAATCAAGAACAGCTCCTAGGGGTTTTCAAGTGCTTTGATCGTGATGGGAATGGATATACATCAGCCGCAGAGTTAGCCGGGGCAATGGCCAAAATGGGTCAGGCTCTCACGTATCGAGAGCTCACAGATATGATCAAAGAGGCTGACACAGATGGTGACGGTGTAATTAGCTTCAATGAGTTTGCCACTATAATGGCTCGTTCTGCCTCTGATTTCTTAGGCCTTGCATTGTGGTGACCAGAGATTATCATTTGACTAACGTGTAGATTCTTTAATTTTTCTTTGTTTTCTTGGATATGTAGCATGTACTATAGTGATTTTGTTGTGTAATATCTATTCCAACGAAGGAATCAAATAAGGATATTTGGTTTGTTCTACAATGTGTGACCACTACTCTTGCTTTCTTTGTGCCTGAAGAGATATTCTTATTTCAGCTAACTTTCTGAAGAAACTCTTCTTTCCCTTTGTGACCTGTGATGGAGGAGGATTTTCTGAGGAATAATTTATATTCTCTCCCCCCTACCAAATTTCAATTCTCAATTTTTTCTTTGGTTTGGAAGAAGAGTTTGTGCAACCCTCTCTGATTTGTTGGAAGAGTAAATTAGCTACAGTATTGCGTATCTGAAAGATAATTTAGGATATCTGGTCCCTGTATTTTTCTTTTCAATATAAAACATGATGGCATATGAATCATATCTTACAGGACGATCAATCCTTGATGTTGCCCCTTCTTAATAAGAAATTATAACTTATGTACCCACATCCCACCAAAAAAAAAAAATTAACTACTGTACCCACTTTCCAGAATGCACGATAAGAAGTCAAACTATTTGAATTATCTGACATGAGTGCTCTATCAATTATTTACATGCATATTCCAAATTTCCAATAAAGCACTGTTTTTTTTTTAAATAAAATTAGTCAACGAATTTAGAAAGGCTAGTTTCGGTTCAGATTAGTTGTATTGAATAAGACTTCGAGAGAAAAAAAAATTGCCTATTTAGCAATGGACATCTGTGTATATGTTAACTGCCTATGTTAATGTTAGATCACAATCAGGGTTCGTCCTGCAGTCCCAGCGTCATATAGGCTGATATGGTATAACGTTCTGCTGCACCCGCAGCTTGAACTAATCCCATTATTATTATTCTTATCTGGCCACGGCCTTAATATGACTCAGGTGACCTCATTCCAAGTTCCTACCTCAATTTGTGCCCTTATAAATCCAGAAATCTTCTGTAATTCTGTAACCATACATAGTCAAAGATGTAATGGCAAACAGATGTAGAATATTATGAAGTTGTGAGGAACATAGATGCAGACACAATTAGTGAGTCTCAATATGAACATTTTTACAATTGATTTTTAACTGACAAAGTGCCAAAAGACAAGCCGGACCGCAAATGCCACTAGACTTGTAAGCATGAAAGAATGAATCAAAATAAACAAATTATTCTTCTATCCTACAACAAATCATACTACCATACATTATTGACCGTAACCTTCTTGTTGATATTGAATTAGCCAAATTTTATCATCATAATCTTCTGAACAAACTCCAGGGGACATATTGCTTCAGTTTGCCTTGTTGAGGGGTATCTCTTGACATTTCTTGTCAGGTAGCGTAAGGAAGGTGCCTCTCTACCTTAAATATGTATAATCCGAAGAAGGTTACCTATGAAAAATTTACACCTATGTTTTGAATAAAGAATTTTACATACAAAAAAAAGATACAAAAAGCTTCTGGTTATTAGTTCTCAGACTTCAAATCGTTTAAATGCTTCAATACGTTGGGATGCTTCAAATCGTTTGGATGCTTCCATACGTTGGGATGCTTCAAAACGAGCTGTGAACCCAACTGTTGTGTGTCGTATTGATCTCTGTCGCACCACATTACAGTATTCTGGATCACTTGTTTGCCCGTCTTTTCTTATCCACTGTATCATCTGATGAAACATAGGGAAGAAACGTAATTGGATGGAAGCATAGGTGAAATATGGAAGGAGAGCGGCAACAAGCACAAGCAAAGTGATGAGCCAGTATGATGGAGCTGGTGCACAAGCTTCAATGAAGACCTTATAGGCAGTGGTTGATATCGAGGGGTCTATGGCTCCATATGCCAGGAGGAATATATACCAGAAAAGAATGCCTCCCCAGATGAATATATGTTGTATGTAAGTGAAGTAACTGATAGATAATGCCATTTGGCAATTCACCACCCACACAACACAGGTGTACATGGTGGCACCAAGAACTTCCAGCCCAACAACTTCCCCACCTTTACGGAATGCCTGATGCTCCATTGCACGGATGCATAAGAAGAATATCAAGGTAGCACTCAAAACCCCATTGAGTGCCCAACCAAGGATTCGTTTCCAGCTAAATAGGACATTTTGCACACCTTCTTGATATAATAATGGAAACTGAAAAAAGAACACAAAAGAAAGATGTCATGAGAAGAAAACAATCATGTAGTCTATATGTATCTGAGGAAACAAGATTTCAAACTGAATGCCATCACAAAGCAACCGAATTTGAAGGGCTAGGCTACCTTAAGACATAATTTAGCAGAGACATCCTGGTCAAACACTCCCAAAGCAATTACAGGAAGCGAGGTGAAGAATACGTTATATAGTGAAAGGAACCAATCATTGTATGCAGCTTGCCCTGAGAATGAGGCATACATCTCAAAGAAGAACAGAGTGAAGCCGAAGGCAATATTCTTGTAAAAGAAGTAGCAGATCTGCCAAACAAAAAACAGAAGTTTGTCAACAACCAATAATAGTTTTATTAATCGAAGGAATTTGCAGTAGGAGCAACTGGAAGAAGCAAAATCACATGTTTAACTTTTATTTATTGTTATATCAATATACTTGTCAAGATACAGACACTATCGTTTATGAAGTTCGGCATTACGATGGAACAATTAAGCTTCTCAGAATATTCATACCAATTAAATAAACTATTTGAAGTATTCATGTCAAAATGGAATTTGTTGTAGTTGAACTAAAACTTTGCAACAGGTCACATATCACTACAACTAAATATCAAATAGAGAATGTTATGATATAATATAATATATCTGTGAATAAAGATTGTTACCATTGATGAGATCCTTCTGTAACACCAATGTCCATGCACAAGAAGTAAGCGCTCTAGAAACCGAAATTGAGCAATTGCAATATCACTTGACATAACTGCCTGAAAATTTTAGTTAAGCAAAGAAGAAGTAAGAATTCAAGAGACAAAAAAATCAAATAAAATAATAAAATAATTCTGGGTCATGGTTATAGAAAGGTAAGAAAAAACAAAAGAAAACTGTAAGCAGGATATTGCAGATTTACCTGCATTCCTTCGACACCACTGATACCAATCCCAATGTCTGCTTCTTGGAGCATTCCCACATCATTTGCCCCATCACCAATTGCTAGAGTTGTACTACCAGTTCTAATCTTAACTAGTCTTGTAACCTGCATTATTATAATAGAAATTCCTTTACAAACTGAGCATGTTGAATCACCAAAGGAGGAGACTATGATTTGCCCATTTTAGCATATTATTTGAAATAAACTCTTTTTTCCACCTTGGCCATCATAAACTTGTAGAGAAAAAAAAATTGCATTCATTTTATTTCAAGTAAGCCACTGGGTCTAAGTATGACAAAATAATAATAATAATAATAATAATAATAATAATAATAAGAGAAAAAACTTGTGCAACTTGAACTTTTATATATAAAGAAAGAAAGGGTGAATACAGAGACGGATTATAAAGTAACAAGGAAAGCTTACAAGTGCTTTCTGCTTGGGAGATGAACGACAGCATATAACAGATGCACAGCCAATGGCAAGTTCAAGAAACAAGTCCTTGACATCATCTTCTAGAGCATAAGCAAGAGACTTCCCATCAATGATCAGAGCTAGTGCCTCAGAGTTTTCACCTGATGTAGAAAGTAATTCCTTTCCCTCCCTTATTTGACGAATAACACTTGCTTTAATTGCCTAAAGAATCAACAAGGTTCCATCAAAATCATACAATACCTCAGCCTGAAGTTCAATGGACTAAAAGACTATTATATGGTGTAGTGACATGCTATTGTGCACCATGCCATATAGATCACAAATACTGAGACTTGGAAATGACAAATCTTTTAAAGGATGAAGTATGGCATATTATAGCGAGGGTTCAAGTTAAAAACCTAATCTCTCTCGTGAGACCTAATAAATATGTGTGGTGCATATTCTGTTTTGCAGGCACTTGCTGTACTTGTGTAAAATGACTACCTAAAGATTTTACAATCGTCTCATGACATGCAAACAGTCCACCTATATGAACATTAATGCCTGTTGACAGAAATTAAGGGTCAAAGCTGAGGTTTACCACTTCAGCAGCAGACTTGTCCTCCGTTTTCTCCAGTGATTTGGTTTCTGGTGTGTCTGAGTTAATTATTATTTGCTTCATTCCTTGTCTGAGTAAACTACAAGCAAATCTGCAGTCACAGAGAAATTACCGAATCAGTGACATCATATAATTTGCACATAGGATTTCAAAATTTATAGATAATCTTTTAACTTACCCAATATTGATTGCTGTCTCCATTTTATCACCAGTCAAAACCCATAGCTTAATCCCAGCCTGTGCTAGCTTGTCAATGCATTCAGGAACCTATACAATATACACAGATTCATAAGAACACAACATATAGAACTGTTACAGAAGTTCTTAAATTAGAATAGGACATGGCTAATTTCGAAGTACACAGATAATTACTTGAAAAAGTGAAAAGGTACTAGTTCTACTGATTAGTCAAGTATTTCGTATTATCTGATCACATAATTGTAATAGGTACTATGAACACTTTGGAAAAAAAAGAGTGATCCCTTGTTTCCCTCTAGTTTCAGGAAGAAAAACCGTCTTTATAACATACCCCATTTTGAAGTTTGTCTTCAACCGCAGTAGCACCAAGAAGAATTAAGTCCTTCTCAATATTTTGTACTATTTCCTCTACAATCTGCTCCTGGTCTGCACTCACTAAGTTCTTCGCCTCTGTGAATTCTTTATTAAATTGATTGTACTCTTCCTCACGAAGTTCACGATATGCAAGTATCAAGGTCCTCAAACCAGAATCAGCATATTCATTAATGTGCTGCTTAGTCTTCTCTTCAAACTCCCTTCCATTCTTTGCAAGTCGTTCAAACATGACACTGATTATGAAAGCCAGAAAGAAAGAAAAAAGTTTAATGTTTTGAACTTCTTAAACAAATTGAAATGATGCTCACATAGTGTATTTAAGATAGTCAAGCACTACATTGAGATTTGCATAAGACAACAGGTCAAGGGACTTCGTAGAACATAGCTAAAGATTGAGATGCACTGACAGTCCTTACTAATGATTGGAAAGGCATCGCAAAAGATAAAATTTGTTTGCTTCACAAAGGAAACTACCCATATCAAATATAGGATATGGGCAAAGAAGTAGTTAGCGATGAATTTCTGTCTCTATTCTATTAGTTCACTCCACCCACCGCCCAGAGAGAAGGGGAAAATGATCAAATTGCTGCCTTACACTTAATACAACTCTTTTGAACTTCAAAGCTGGCAACTAAATATTAAGAGTAGATTTCTCCCCAGAAACATATTTGTATAAGGCACCACATTTAATCTTTACAGTGTAAGATTTAAAAGTAATGCACAAGATTACAAACCTGTCAGCGCCTTTGCTAAGTAATAGTAGTTTCCCCTCCTCATCTATTACAATTACAGACATTCGCTTTCTTGCACTGCTAAACTCTAATACATTTAAAATTTTGTAGGACCTGCAAAAGTGAAATTATATGCTGTTTTTAATATATAACTCAAGTTTCAATTCCATATAAATATAAGATATAGATAATTAAGCATTTATATACAAGAACGAGAACCTGACCTTTCAATAGTCTTGCCTGATATGGGATCTAATTCACGCAGTGAAATAGATGTATGTGTCCTTTCATAAAACTCAAACCCAAGTTCTCTGGCTGCAATCACAAAAGCTGCCTCATCTGGTGATTCAGCTTCATATGAAACTTTACCAGTTTCTTCATCAACTTCAGGTATTGCAGTATGGCACACAGCCAACAAACGTAGAAAGTTCTGGATTACATTGGCGTAGGGTTCTTTGACCCATTTTCCGTTCATGATCCTTTCATCCATAAAGTTAAACCCTTTAATGGATGACTTTGCTTTAGCAATCTCTGCAACATTTTTGTCTTCTTCTGTCAACTCTTGACCAAAAGCTGATCCTTGTCTCCTGGATAGAACTCTCTCAACTTCTGTAACTCCTCGTCCATAAGCAATCCCAGCAATAGAACATTTGATAAATTCCATAGAATTGCAAGTCAAAGTTCCTGTTTTATCTGAAAGTATGGTATCAACTTGGCCAAGTTCTTCATTCAAATTTGAGGTACGAGCATGTGCTGGCTGGTCTGTTTCCTCATAATACATGTGCACATCCTGGTTGATGAAAATGCTTTGAAGAACTTTCACAATTTCAATTGAGACATACAAGGAAATCGGAATCAAGTAACTATACAACATAAGTGCCGTCAAGAAATGCAGAAACGCTGCAACTGGTGCTTTCTTTGGGTCATAGTAAATTGTGGTATCATCTGGTCTAAGGTACCATCTCTTCATTTTTCCATGTTCAAGGTCCTCCCTTGTTGAAATCCCGAAGAATATGGACCCAATAAAAGAAATCAAAATTAAGATAAAGAATAAGAAGTAGATAATCTTATCCATCCGTTTCTCAATTTTGCTTCTCTTGGATGGGGGATCAGTTGAATTCTGCATAACCTTTGTATCATGACCTGTAAAGATTACCACGCCAAAGATAAAATCTGTGTTCCTCAGCTTTGAGTCCCTTAGCAGTAGCTGCTGTGGTGCAAGAGGATACTGTTGATCCTCATGCTCCAGACTGCCTACAAACGTGTACAAATTTGCATTTGGATCTTCACATTTGATGACAGCCTTGAAATTTTGAAAGCTTGAGTCTTCTTGCAACTTTGAAGTTCCTTCCAGTGCTTGTTTCAGTTTAAGATTTGTTTCTCCATCAAGATTCATAGTCTCAACATAGCATATTGCATCGTCATAGCTTGATGAAAGTAAGATGAGATCAGCAGGAAAAAATTCATCTTTTTCCACCTTCACTACATCTCCAACTTTCAAATCCCTCCATTTAGAATCGTCAAAAACACCACCTCCATGATGTAATTTTACCTTTCTGTTATTCATCTCGATATCCTGATGCAATTATAAGACTATATTACAGACCTAGGAATAATCAAGAGTAGCAGAAAAAGTAACCAACTAAAGGGGTTTTAAGGAAAGACAAAAGTTGACAACACTAGTGCAATACTAATCTATCTGTCCGGTTTTCTGCACATGCTAAGAAGAAAAAACATATCTGAGCTATGAGCATGTATGTATATATTTGAAAAGACTATTGTCTTTAAAATGCTCTTTTCTGTTTCAGCATCTTACATTTACTCAATTAAAGGCATGAGTTTAATGCAGAAACCACTTTGCCTCTCACAGTTCCCTTACCGCAGTAACCTCATCAGAGATTTCCAATCCAATTAGTAAAGGATATTCAATATATCTGTGAAGTAACAATTTGCCAATGTTTTAGTGATAATGCAATGACCATACTGAAACGTTGAGCAAAAATGCCTATATTTCATAACTTTCTATCACAAAAATGCAATTTGCAAAGTTAAGGGAAGAGAACACCATATCAAACAGAAATTTGCAGCAAAAACTGATATAATGATTATAGAACATTACCTGCTTTTTCCTCCTCCAATCCTCAACGAACTCTTTCCCCATTGTAGCAGCAACCACAACGACTAGAGGAACAACATTGCTGACGGCTGAGTAAGGAGAGATCGGGAAGAAAGACAAAACAGCACAAACGAGGAAGTAAAAATTGGCAACCCTCCTGAATTGCTCAAACAAGGACTTGGGAAGGAACGTTGCCAGTGTATATTTAGTAGTTGTGACGTAATTGTCACCATAAAAACTCGCTTCAACACGTTCTGGGTCGTTGCAATAGACTTTCCTTGAGAAGCCAGGGCCTCCTATAAGTGAATGCTCTTCTTTCATTGAAGCTTTCCCACACGAGAATGCATGGATTCTTCTGAAGTGGGTCCTCCTCCTTCTTCCACCAGCCATTTTCTGCCACTCCAAAAGCTTACAAACTTAGATGATTGAGCTTTTAAGTAACCCAATGGTCCTCAAAAACCAGATTTGGAAAGACCAGCTCGTTTGACTTGATCCCAGACAAGCACCCAATCCAAACACTCCAGATATTCAAGCCAAAACTACTCACACAGAGAAAGAGAATATATTGAACCAATGGAATAGAACCAATAAAAACAACCAAAGCAGCTTCTGTACAAAGGAAGTGATTATACAGGATGAGAAATATTGAACTCTTTGAACCAAAAATGATCCTCTGTATAAGAATGATAGAACCAGAAAAGAAAAAAGACACCTTCCAATCCAAGTCAGGAAATGGATCCCAGAATATATCCCTGCCCAGAGCTCAAAGCTATAACTTTTCAGTGAAACAGCACAGAAACAGGGCAACCTATTTCTTTGATTGAGTTAGAAGCTGAAATCTGACTGCCATCCCAGTTTGACTCGTGGCTAACAAGAGTAGACTTTTCAACTTGCACATGGTAATTGATATTATCTTCCAAGCTCGGTTTCGAAGACCAAAATTGTTTAATAAACTAATACTATTATCTATTGCTATTTTTTTAGGAATAATATAAAGAAGAAAAGGACCATTTTGTTACTACCAATTCAAATGTCGTTGGCAACTAGAACAGCTTCTTGGCAAGTCCCAAATTTTTTTGAAACCCAAATTAAATGCCAACTGTAAAATACGTGAGCCTAATAAGGCTACAATAGTGGCAACAAGACTTCTAGAAAGTCCCTTATCTAGAAAACAAGAAATCAAAAAAAGCCTTCTAGAACATCAGCAAAATGTAAAAAGAATAGTTCTTTTCCTATTTTATATTTTTTTTTCTTTTGAGTTTTGTTAAACAGTTTTAGAAGTATTTATTTCCTTTTAATAAAAAATTTAATTATTTAATAAAAAATATTAATTATTTTTTAAATTCTTAAAATATTAAATATTCTATTTCTATATTTAATAAATTATTTTAATTACTTAACAAATACACTAATTCACTTTTTAACAGATTCTTTCTCTTTTTTCTTTCCCCATCTCAGTTGGCATCTGTTTTAATGTACAAGTCCATTCTATGAAGATAATATAAGATTCAGAGTCGTATAAGTAACGAGGGGAGAAATCCTTTTAAAAAAGGCTAATTTTCATGGTGGTTGCTGGGAAAAGAATAAAAGAAATTGATGCAGTTGGTAAGATGCTGGGAGAGAAAAGGAAGGTGTAAATCCAAAGATAACAAAATGTGTAGAAGTTGCTATCATACTTTTATAATATAAATATTTAAAATGAGGTGTGAAGTATTTATAATTTTATAATAAATATTTAAAATTTTATTAAATAATTAATAAATAATAAATATTTAAAATTTTAATATTTAAAAAATTAATAAAAATACCGAAATAATATGGCAGAAGTCTATGATGTGATGCAGAAAGGAAGGGTCAAAGAGGCTCTTCACATTCACATGCTCATATTGTTATTGTTCTAATTAATAAGGATGGATTTCTGCTTTAGTCCATTGGATTCCGTCTGGCATTATAATTTAATGCAAGAGGTATTAAGATACTACTATTTCATTGTAGGGTATTTATGACTAGTACTCGAAGGGTATTCTTTAAGAAATACATAATATCTCTCAATAAAAAAATTTAATTTATAAGATATTAAATACTTTATTTTTAGGGAGTGGTAGATACATGAGTCCCTTTAAACATGTGATTAGAATTCGATTCTTAATTCATGTGTATGGAAAAATATTTGTTGAAAGAAGTCAACCTCTTAAATAGATTTTCATATCTCGAGGGATTAATCCATACAATCATGGGCGAAGATACTATGAGAAATCAAAAAAAAAAGAAAATACTCTATTTTTATATATTTAATATTTTATTTTTTATTTTTTAACCAATATTCTAAGAATATTTGTTAATAAATTCATACGAAAGTCTTATTTTGAAATTTATTTTAGAATTGACAGTTTTTTAAAAATATTAAATTTTTACTAAAAATATTAGCTTAACAATTTTTTAAATTATATAAAGAGAAAAATTAATTTTTTCCAAAGTATTAAATGTTCTCACCTTTTTATTTTTTTTCTTTTAAAGCAATTAAAATAATTATTAAAGTTACTTTTAAAAAACATTTAATTTTTTTATTGATAAATAATAACTTGTTTAATCGTTTGGTTGAATTGGATAATGTCATAATTACATATTAAATAAATATATATATATATATACATGTCTCATAACACACATTACCAATAATAAAATACATAATAAGGTTTTGTAGTTTTAATTATCAAGTCTTATATCACTCTTAGTTGAGTAGTTAAGTGATTGGGAAATAAAAAAAAAAAAAAGATATGGCCGGTTCAATCCAAATTTTTTCGATTTTAACTAGTTTTGTTCGGTTTTGACCGGTTTAACCTGATCTAATAATGAATTCAGTTTTGGCATTGAATCATAACTGAATAAGAGATCGGTTCACGATCCGATCGACCAGTCTAGTCCGAATAACATTGTCTTAGACCCATGAAGATACTTCAGATATATTATAGATATATTATGCAAAAAGTACTTATAAAAAAATTTATATGAATTTATACATATAATAGTTTAAATTTTATTTATTATTAGTATAAAAAAAATTATACTAATAATAGTGTTGAAAAATTATTTAAAAAATTATTTTTTAAGTAATTATTATAATAATCAAATTATTTAAATGAAAGTGTATTTACAATAGATCAAATAAAATCCTAATTGTAAATATGAATGTGTCTATTATAAATATTGTGTTCACATAAAAAAAATTCCTTAATTTTATTTTAAATTAAAATGGACAAACCACACTTGGTCCATGCAACAAGTTTCTGACATTTTTCGGAAAAACATAAAAATAAAAGAAGAGAGTATGATATATTTTAAAACATAATAGCATTATATAATATTTTTCTATAAAAAAAATCTCTGAAACTATTTGATTGGATGAATGAAATATTAAATATTAAGGCTGCCGTTAGTTGTGACTAATTTTGTCGGCTCTCCTTCGTTTGGCAATCTCAAATGTCATTAGAGTAGTGATAATTATACCTACGCTTTACGTATATATTCTTTATATATATTTTAAAAGTTAATATATGATATAAATGAAAATGTATGTGATTTGTCTCTCTTTGCTTTGCATTGCAGTGCATGCACTAGAAAGTTGAAAGGGTCATGGGCACCCATCGGGATTGATGATAAAATTTAAAGAAGTCAATGGATCATATTAATTCTCGATTCGTGACCTTGTCATTTTCACGACATGAATGATGAGCTCTTATAATTAATATATATATATATATATATATATATATCCATTTTACGCGGAGGACCAAGAGAGAAATTCTTTGGCATATTTAGTATAAATAAGTTGTGCGCATTAAGTTAATAAATAATTAATATTTTATTGTTTTAAATATAAAATAATAATGAGTTAATTGATTATTAATTTGGTACACAATACTTATAAGTGAACGAAAGAATCTCTTGACTAAGAAATAAGAACTGCATAATTTATAAAGGCATTTATTAAGGAGTACTTTAAAATAATTGATTAAAAAATAAAAATAAAAAGTATTAAATATAAAAATAAAAAAAATTAATGTTTTAAGAATTTAAAAATATTTAATATTTTTCTATTAAATAATTTAATTTTTTATTAAAAAAATTAAATATTTATTAAACAATGTCAAGATTAACGAGAATCATTTATGAATGCAAGCCTCGGACTCCGAGGTTCTCTTATTCTTTAGTTATTTTTGTGCTATGCTAAGCACTTAAGTTTTGGTGGTCATTTAAAATAAGTCTTAGGAAGTTTGAACTGGCCACCAAGCGAAATGGGTGGATTTATCGAAAGAGAAAAGTCAAACAAATGGCTTAAAGTGTCAAAAGTGACTTCAGAATTATAGCCGACCTCTAACTCGAGACTTGGTTAATTGATGCTAATTAAGAATTGGTACAAGTTTAATTGACAAATGGGTGGGCTCCGAATTTTGCTTAAATTATACAAAAAATAAAAAGAAGACAAGAGATAAATGAAAGAAATTTTGAAGTACACAGTATATAGGATAATATTTTAATATTATGCCATTAAACACGTGTCACGTTTATAATGTAGGTGGTTGTTATTTTTTAAATTTTAATTTACTATCAATATAAAATAAAATTTACATTATCTTTTAATTAAGACTATTACAACAATTGTTTTAAAAATTTAACTCGCCAACATATTATAAGATGAACGTTTAAAATTTATCTTATGTCCGGTATATCTAAGAATCTATAAGAAATGTTCCAAGACAAGGAAAGCTTATCGATACGTCAATAACTTCGAATATTTCTCCGGTGAAAGATGTCCTTTTGCTCTCTATTCAAATTTCAAACAGTCGGCTTTGATTTTCTGTGTCGTTGTAGAGGACTCTTTATGTTCCATAAAATGCAGATCATAATTATTAAATTCGAACTGAAAGTTAATTTAATTAAAGGTAATAGATCATTAATTTAATTAGTAAGTTATTAGTTGAATCATATAAAATTAAATAAATATTTAAATATATATATAAATATTTATTAGATATGATGATATTTATTATTATAAATAATTAAAATATTTTTATTTTAATAGAAATAATGGCCTTTAAAAAAAATTAATCTTTAATTCATAAAAAAGCATAATATTTTTTTATTAAAATACTCATAATTCAAAAAATAAATTTTTTTAAAAAAATTATAATTAACATGACACAAATCTTGAAAAATTATATAAAATGAATAAATAAATCAAAGATTATGACTTTTAAAAGTTTTAAATTTTTTTTTAATTTCACGACTTGTGTCGGTTCATAAGTTTAACTGATTGAGTCACTTATTTTCAATCCAAATCAATCAAATTAAATTGAGTTATACTAAATTTAAAATATATCTGATTTAATTAATTATCCAGACTAATTATTTTACCAACTCATCGATCCACCGACTATACAAATTTTGTAATGCAGACATTTGGTTTCACTAATATGGGATTCTTGTAGATGACATGTGTCTCAAATTGTTAGGCAAGTCAATCAATCATTGTGCAAATTTTCGTGCCAAACGTTATGCAACTCTGGATGATAATTGTCTCATTCTTCGTACTCTTTTAAATGGGTACTAATCCCCGCTTTTATATATTTCTAGCTCCTTTCAATTTGCTGACAGCTCATGTTGTTTTGTGAAAGGGCGTTTTTAATTTTCTTCTTGAAAAGAGAACCTACTAGGCAAACATGCTTTTGTTCAAAACAGTTAAGAATCAATCCCAATCATAGCCGCATTGCCGATGTCAATACCAGACGTTGTCTTGGTATGCATAGAAGGAATGAAATAAGCTTCAACCCGAAAGATGTTCACCGATTCACTATTATGTGTTGTGTCCCCTAACAAATGGCTGCTTGTTAATATTATTTCATTGTACTGCTTTCATTATGACAGCCAATTTTTTTTTTGTAATTATTAAGTAACGAAAAGATAATTTAAAAAAAAAAACTTAAAAAGAGACGCTATTAACTTCTTAAAAATATACGTGTTTGTTTGCATGTGATTTTTTTATATATATATAAAAGAGATCTTTTAAAAAAAAATACGTTTATAAAGGATTTGTCAAAATTGAGATGCTGCATTTTTGGAGCTGCTTTCAAAGATGAGTACGGCAACTAGGACTGCAAACCAGTACTTAAATCATTTTCAAATCACCCATTTGTGCATTACCTATAAATTACATAAACTAAGCACCTAAATTATTTTTTAAAGAGTAAAATATACTTTATTACTTTGTTTTAAGTCTTTTTTAAATAATACCTCTTAATAATTTTTTTAATTATTTAACATTTTTCTTATTTGGATTATATTAAAAACATTTTCAAATATCCTATGTAAAAAACATGTGACTTTTGATTATAAAAAATATAACTCTTCTTATTCATTATCACATCAAACAGTTCTTTTATAATTTTATTGTTTGGTTATTATGTTAATGGAAACATCTACAAATTTTTAAGTATTTCCAACAACACAATAACCAAATAATAAAATTATGAAAAAATTATTTAAAGTGGTAATGAATAAAGAATATCACTTTTTTTATAACTAAAAGTCACATAAATTAACAATTGTTACATTTTATAAAAAATAAAACGTTTTGATCGTAATCAAAATAAGTTAAGAGTTAACTGATAAAAAATTTATTTAAAAAAAAGCCTAATCAACAGAATAATAAAATGTATTTTATCCTTTTTTTTAAAGCAAGTATGATATTTGAGTCCTTGACTCATTAGTTATGACTTCTGTTAACTTAAAAGTGTTAAATAAATTTTATTGTGAGGCCTTTTTAATGAATGGAGAATTTTATAGTTTTTTTTAAGAAGATCCTGTAGGACTTGAGGAGAATGAAAAATAAAAATGTCTAGAGATCAAACTTCTACCTCATAACTAAAATCTCTTGATAAACATCATGAGTGATACTAATTGAGAAGCATATCAGTTTAAAAAACATAAAAGTGATAAAATTTAAGAAAACTTGAGGAGAATGAAAAATAAATATGTCAAGAGATCAAACTTCTACCTCATAACTAAAATCTCTTGATAAACATCATGAGTGATACTAATTGAGAAGCAGATCAGTCTAAAAAACATAAAAGTGATAAAAATTTAGAAATTTTGATATAATTTTATTTAATATTATTTACAAATAATTAATAAAGTTGTATTTGAGTTTGTGTTTTATTGAATCAAAATATAGTGACATCAGTAATCTTATACATAATTTATGGGGAAAATAAAATGTTAGTAATATTACTCGCTGAGATTAACAGGGTGTGTCGGCTTGAACTTGAATGGCTTCTTCTGTAGACCGTAGAAAACCATGTTTGGTATCCTTGGCATGTGCCCTGTAGGGTACGCTGTGCTCAGAGACTCAAATTTAGTAATGGCGACACAGCTCTAATGTCCCACGTTTGTCCACGTTGATAATTGGCCATGGACACAGGTAGCAGAGAGACAGACACACAAACAGAGCAACGTCACAGATGACACCTAACGCTTTGCCAGCAGAATTTATAATTGAATTCCAAGGGGAAAGTTTTGCATTCGTGTATCCAATCATCACTCTCTATGTATTATCGAGTTTGCTTAAAAATTGATTTATGATTGAATATTTTTAAAGTTTTATTTTGATTTATTGTTAATATAAAAAAATTATACTATTATTTAATAATATATTGATACATTATTAAAAAAATTAAAAATTTTATATAATTGTTATGATAATTAAATTATTTTATTGATTTTTTTATACATAATTAAATGATAATGTAAATTTTTTTTACACTGATAATAAATTTAAATTAAAATTATTTTTTAAATAATACATGCATGCTAAGTTAATATGACAAAATTTTGACTTTATAAAAATGTCTTAAATTTATTTAAAAGTGATATGTAATTTTTGTCAAATAATTCTTGATATAATAGATATTTAAAAGTTACATAAAAATCAAGAAAAAAATTATTTAACAACTGTAAAATAGAAAGCTTGTTATGTTTTTTAAATTAGACCAAGTATTAAATTTTTTTGTTTTTTTAATGAAATTCATTATTTTTATTTATTATTTTATATTTTTACTGAAATCATTTTATTTTCAAATTTTATATTCAATTATATATTTTAAGTTTTTATTTTTACTTTTTTATTCTTTATTTTAGTTGTTTTTGTAATTTCTTTTGTTCAAATTTTTTAAGATATTTTTTTTATAAAATTTGTTGGTTTATTGTAATATATTTTTTATTATTTTAACTAAGTTACTATTCATGTAATGTAGAGACTAACAATCGTATAAAAAAAATAGGGTCATTTTATAAATAAATATTTTTAAAAATTAAAATATAATTTTATCCTTCCTTACTTGTGACAGTTAATCAAAATGATTGAGGGATGATACACTAATATTATATTAGAGGATGATAAGTGGCCATTTATATAGGTAGTAGATAGGAGTATTTGGTTTAGTTTTAGGGAGAAAAGTTATACTAACTAAATCAATTAATTTTTTTAAAATTAGAGAACCAAACTGAACCGAACTAATTACAATCAGTTTGGTTCAATTCGATTAAATCAATTTTTCACTAAATATTTTTTTCTTAAAAAAATTCATACACATCATCATTTGTTCTTTTTATGGACCAATTAAAAAAAAATTGATATAAAATTTTAATAAAAACATCATTACATAATTATAAACAATAAATAAGCCTAAAATATTTATAGAAACAACCAAAAATTTAAATATAATCATTTAGCAATATGTAAATTATAAAAAATATATAAATAATTATATGAATTCGATTTAGTTTAGTTTGGTTCAGTTTCATAAATAAAAATTAAAAACTGAATCAAACCAATCGATTTTTATAAAACAAAATCAAACAAAACTAAAATTAATCAATTTTATTTGATTTTTAATTTTTTAATTTAATTTTTTTAATTTTGATCGATTTGGTTCAATTATAAACACTCTTAACAACTGAGAGACACACAAACACAGTAACGTCACAGATGACACCTAACACTTTGCCAGCAGAATTTATAATTGAATTCCAAGGCATGACCATGACATTGCCAACGACCCTTTCCCAAGTAACGTCAGAGGAGAGAGAAATATGAATAAGGCCAACCTTCATTTCGTGTTTGCATGACTGACCAATACTAATGATACCCCTTTTCTTAATTTGTTTCAAGGATGACTGGACTTTATGAACCTTCTAGATGGCTCTGTCTTCCCCCCCGCCCCCTCCCCCACATGTCTAGTCCTGCAGTTCTGATGCATTTAAAGATCCCATAATTTGTAGAGAAAGAGGTGTTATTGCTTTATGTCTGGTTTACCACTGATAAGTAATAAGTAATAACGAATTATGTAGGGCATACAAAAATTGCATTCTGATACTTGGAATATATTAATTTGGAGGTGAAAATGATATTGGGCTGGAAATGAAACAAAAGCATGATATTGCCTATATTGGCAGACAAAATCGAAGAATTTTTTTTTGTTACTTTTATTTAATATATATTAGTTCAATTTGTTGTTTTGTTCTTTTTGAGTTATATATATTAACACAAAATCTAATGCGTTAATTATTATTTTATAATTTTATACCTAAGAATAATTTTATCTTAAAACACAATTTAAACAAAATATTTTTTTATGAATTTACTTTTAGCCTTTTAGTTGAAAAATCAAAATATATAATTTAATTTTTAAAATTAGATCGTTAAATTTTAATTTTAATTTAATTCTTCTTAATAGTAATCATCTAAACAAATTTTAAAAACCTTGGTTTCCGCAGTATAAATTATCAAAATCAATTATAATTCAACTAGTGTATACATGTATGCATATGTTTGTGTGTGAGAGAGCTATAGTAATTTCAACTATTTTATGTATTTTGAAAATTGAAATTCTTTTAGAATCAGGTCCAAGAAATGAAATCAGTCCATTTGGACCTCTCTGGGTCAACAGGAAAACTCTCTCGTCTTTGAAGTTATTGCACCAGTTATTGAACAATTTTGCACATGATTATGAGGCTTAATCATTTTTATTAAATTAAAATGCAAAGTAAAAATATTCCTAAATCTCTAAGAGTTTAAGATTAAACAGATTTTGGTTAGGTCTACATGAATAGATTGTAGCCGCTTTCGGTTGTATGTGCGAAGTGATGGAGAGATTGAGAAAAAAAATTAGCTAATATATTCGGATGCTTGTTTATGGCGTAAGCTTCCAGCAATTTCTAGAAGTTAAAGCCAATAATGTAATTTTCAAAAATTAAAATTAAAAATGGTTTGAAGAAAATATCTGCCTCAAACTTGAGAAATTAAGTGCATAATTTTAAAATTTTATATTGTAGAAATTATCTTTTCCTACTTGAGAGTTTATGTGAAAAGTTTGTTCCAGAGCCCGGAAGTTTTATATACCGAATTAATTTAGATAGTTCGAAAAACGAGTGAGTTCTACTGTATAAGTAGAGTCCACTGGATTGAGACTTATTATATATATTCGGTCGAGCCTTGAGATAATTTATCCGGAATGCTTAGCTTTTTTCTTATGTGAATTTCTTTCTTTGTATTTTTTTTTTCAATCTTTCACAACCCTTCCTTCAAGAAAGAGGGCACAATGATTGAGCTTTTTTCGCGGTGCATACCCTGTTGTATGTAATGTCATTTGTGATACTGTGCAGAGATTGGAACACATACTTCACAAGACCACAGATTGGCCATTGCCTCGCTAATAAAGAACATTTTCCTCTTTGTACCCAAAACAAAAAAAGAACATTTTCCTCTAAACTCCACCCTTATGCCACGTTGTGCACATTCTATCCCAGTTTACTTTCAGAAAACTCTAAAAACGTACCAAGATTCATCCCTCTTTATGCTTCGAAGAAGTTTATTCATTGTATCGTTGTAAGAATAATGCACAAGTACATTACTGAATGTTTAAAAAGATATAACAATTAAGAAATTTGGATACTCTAAAGTAAGGGATAAATTATAGAGGGGATAAAGTACATATATTAATTATTGATGAGAAAATTAAGAGAACAAATTTTTACATATACATTATCTGTTATCCAAGTACTTGTATTTTCTAAAATTTTATACCATTAATTTTTTTATTGATAATTATCAATCTTGCACTTCACTCTTTAAAATGTATTCCTCATCCAAATCCTAAACGGTAAACCTGAAGAAGGTATTAGCAAACAGAGCTATATAGAACACAATAAAGTCAGCTGCTAGGATAATATATATGTACTACAATTTTCAACAGTATCCCCTATAAAGTTTACTTGGTAAACTAGTTCTCAACGCCAAAACACGAGATATTTTCAAATCAATAATTTTGCTTATCTCCCTGATGAAGCCTTCAAAGAACTCTACACAAGAAAACCATTCCTCTATTGAATTTGAAGTGAAAAACGAATTTTGCATCACCAGTGATTTTCATTAGAAGAAGAATGAATGACCTTTACTACTTCGAAGTGGGGATTTGTGCCAATTCACAATCTTGACAAGGTGATGAGCCCCTTAGTTTCTGCAAGCTGCACATTCGAAACAACCTCCCTATTGGCTTCGGTGAGTTTGCTTGGAGAATTCGAAGTCCGTCAGATCTCTTACACTTTTAGGTATCAAATTATATAATTTATCACAAGCATTACTGTAACGTAAGGACTACCTCGGCTCCCCAATAAGTTTTGGTCCAAATAATCCGGTAACGAAATTCTTTTCTTACATCCACGAAGGGATGGGGTAGGGGAATTGAATTTAAGCAGCATCCCCAGTCTGGTGAAGAAAACAGCCTATTACAACGGGAGGCCTGAATTTAGATCAGAGCAAGAATGAAATCCACAGGTACTACAGCATCACAACACCAAAACCTAGTAACATCATTTACTACAGCAATGATCCGCCACTATAATTACAAAAATGTTGTTCTTGAAAAGAAAAGGAAACAGGCCTCTTGTTCATTCCCTCCGCTTTTTCTCTTTCTTGGAATGTGCATTGTCCTTCTCCACGCTATAATGAGATGATCTACTTGGAGATTCATGCCTTCTGTGCTTGTGATGTTTTGAATGTTTTCTACTTCTGCTGCTTTTTTCTCGAGAAGACCCTTTCTTTCTCCCCTTTGGCCTTGAACTGTATCGATCTCTTTCATCATCACTGGATGAATCACTTCCTGCATCACGCCTCCTATGTCGATGATGCCTGGAGCGTTTTCTGCTCCTTTCCTCTTCTGATGAAGAACTGCTGCCATAATCTTGGTGGCGGGTTGAAGTTGATTTAATTATCCTGTCATCTTCATCTTTCTCCCCATTAAACTTACTCGATTTAGTGTCAGAGATACTAGTTCCCTTGGTTTTGATACTACGACTTTCAAGCATATTTCCATAAATGGTGTCACCTTTTGGGGGGCCACCCTCATGAGCAATGTCCTGATCATATGGCAAACCATGATTTAATGATGTCTCCCTGTTATTTTCAACCTTCAGGGCATCGGTTCTTGCATTCACATTAACAATTTCTTTCTGAGGAGCAGCATTCCAGGATTTTTGCGTGGAGTAAGGCATATCAGGAGGAACCTCAAGCCCTAGTTCTTTACCCAACGATTCCAAAAAGTCACCAGCAATCAACCGGCTCAGTGCTGTATTTGCTACTTCAGCTTTCTTTTCTTGATTCTCCACTCTATTTAAATTAGAGTCTTCCCCTTCGTCATCTGAATCATCAGAGAAAATAGCCTGCAGATGTATGAACTTGTTACCAACAGAAAATAAGGTACCCATGGCTTGCTGATGAAACATCATATAAGATATGTCTGATAAATGAGCATGAGATTTCTCTAAAATAGATTTCCTTGCATGGATACATGCTCAGTTCTGAGACTAAAAAAAAAACCAAAATAAATAAGTTTGTGTCGTCAAAAGCCACCCCCAAGTTTGTATGATCACATACAAGAAAGGCATCACAAACATGTATGAGAATATGAGATAAGATTTGGCAAGGAATAAAGTACGAAAGACTTTCACATGAAAGTATTAATCATAAGTAGGATGATCAGAGGTCAGAGAGACATGCTAACTACTACAATAGAGATAATAAGATTTATGATAATCGTGGCAGAGGTTTCTAATGATCTTGGGCTACAGTGTCAGGAATTTCAACCTAGTTATCCACTGCTGTTATAATAATTCTGGCAATTGTTTTAATTAGGGTTTCCTATTGTTTAGGGTATTTATTTAAATTCTAGGGAAAGAGTTGCCGGCTTTCTACTTCTGCTGAATTAGGTTCTGGTATCTAATCCTGAAAGTGCTGAAAGATATTTGAAATTGATTTATATATAAGGAGGCTGTGACCTACTTGATTTCAGTTTTGATGATCAATTCAATCTGGGAAAATTTTCCCTATTCTCTTCACTATTTCCTTTCTCTCTTCTCTTTCTCTATCTTCTATCTTCTTCCTTTTTGTCCTTCATCAATTATTGCATCAAGAGTCGACCAAACTTAAGTGCTACATTTACCTATGTACCCCTCAAGTCTTAAATGGCTACATCAAATTTAAACAAGGAAACTGGTGCAATACAATTGCTTTTGGCAAGTTGAAGGCCAGAGATAAATGCTTTCACAATAAAATAGAAGTACCTATGGAACGACATCAGCTATCACACCCATGTCTAGCATTAAACATCCAAAAGGATAGAAGTAAATTAAATTTGTCAAACCTATCATGCTATACAAGCATTATGAGTATTTTACTGCCAGAATATGAAGAGATAGCATAAGATCTTCCATATTTGGAATGATAAACTAGTTCATGATCAGATGGCCTTATAAAAAAATGTCGCAATACATGTAAAACAAAGAATTACTCATGATCAAGGAAGTTCCTAGCGGACAAATTAGTTTCTTTTTTATTTCATTTTCCCTTACAGGAATCAGGATGGATCCAAATGAAATCAACTAATGAAATTGGATCCTGTTTCTGACCAATAAGCCTTCATAGTTTTGTTCTCAGAAATGGATGACATCAAACATAACGACAATATTGTAATTTGCAGTTGCAAGGCCAACAGGGTGCCAATTGTCTGTATTTATATGACAGTTTTATAATTGACCAACAATACCTTGTAAAGGTCAACCGGCCTTTCAATATTTTCAACTTCCACATCCCCTTCAGTTTCATTTTCAGCAATACTGTTGGTAATGTCTTGATTTGCAGATAGATGCACAAGTGAGATGTCTTTCTTTGCAGTAGCAGGCTCTTCCACTTTGGTACCTTTGACTGAATCTGATGTAAAAATCAATGAATCCATCTTACTCCTAATCCGTGGAGCAGGTGCTGGCTGCAAAGAGCGGAGAATATGTCTAATCTTGTAAAGTTCTTTAAAAGTTCAGAACATAATTTAAATACTAAGCATATTTCATGAACATGGACATTTAGATATGACAGGCAAATATCTATATACCATCTATTTGGGCATTTACATAAATATACTAAACATGTGGCGAATAAAATTGAGATCTAACCAGGGAAGAAAATAGATCAGTCCCAAAACATTGTCAAAATAATGAAGTTAACCTATGAAATGCATGCTGGTTTACTGAGTTGCAAAGCTTCTAGTTTACAAGAGGAAAAAAAAATAAAGGAACAATTTTCTCATTATTAGTGTTGTATAGTGCTGTAACACATCACCGGTCATGATAGTAGTTGTGGTGGCACTAATTTGGAGCCATTAACAATAGCAATAGAGAAATTGGTATCGATTCAATGAAGCTAGTCAGTCCATGGTAAAAATCATTTGAAATTAAAGTAGATGATATGCTTTTAGTTTTAGCTACATCAAAGAATGAATCACGAATTCACGATTACTTGGACTATCTATATGAACTGCTGCAACAACTAGTAATAGTCCAAGACTTCAAGTTGCTGTACACTTGAACCATAATATTCTTTACCTACTGAAGAGAGCATTGGAAAAAAAATTGTTTGCAGAATGAATTCTTACTTCTTTTACATTTTTTTTCTTTCCAAAAAGGAAAAAGAACTTGTCCCAGACATGCAGAAAGTGAAAGTCCTTGCCACTTGATAAGTAACAACTCACAGATATATTAATAAATTCATTATCAGTCAATAAATAAGAACTTGGCTCAATTGGTTACATTTTTTGATAAATTGTTTCATTCTTATCATCCAATCATCCATACAAAAAGTGAAACATGTTCACCAAATCAAACAAGAAAATTAATATAAGAATAACTTCAAATGTATCAGGCCACGTGAAGTACCTTCCCCATGTAAGGATCAATGAGATCAAAGCGTTTGCAGAGAAGAGGTGAAGGACGCCACTGAAACTCTTCCCTCTTTGGATACATTTTCTTCACCATGAAGTCTTCAGTTTGCATATCTTTCTTTGGCTGTTTGCACAGGATACATCAAACAACTTAAAACCAAATTACCAAAGCTACAGGTTAAGAAAGAAAGGAACATCACCTTAATCATACCTCTACTGCACCAGAAGTAAACTGCATAACACCACCTGTGGAGAAATCCATAGAAGGTGGAATGAAAAGCTTGCTTCCCCTACCCCGTTTTCCCTTTTCTATTGCCTCCGCTGCGGCATCAAAATCTAGTCTCTCACGAGCACGAGCAGCTTCTGACATATTACTAGCTAAATTAGAACTTGTAGAGCGTAATCCCCCTTCATACTTCTCCTTGAGAAACTTCTCAAATCTTTCTTGCTTTGCAGGGTCATCTTTGAAAGGCTTTTCAACATCTGGTAGCTCACTCTGGGTCAAAAAAGGAGGATATAAAGATCAGTAAAGATAATTTTTTTTGGTTTTTTTTTTTTGGTTAAAATAGAAGGTTTACAACCTGGGGAAGGGATAGGGGAATAGGGGTCTCTCCACGAGGGATTGGGCAAAATCACATGAAAGGTTCTAGTGGGATTCACACACAAGACCTGCATAACCCCAAGCCTAATGGCATGGGCAGTGACCATTGTGCCAAAATAGAGATACCCTTATTGTTAAGATTCCTTGGAAATGACTCTAAAAATCATGTCAAAGCAATTATTTGAGTTAAAGCCACAGCCTGGTCTTCCAACCAAACTACTAGAAGCAAAATAGAGATACTCTCTAATACGAGTTTGAAACTGAAAGACTATGCTACTTACAAATGATACAGACTTAGTAAATGTATCTGTAAGATGAAATTGGAGATGAACATCTGTAGAAGCAATAGATGAGGATGGATCTTGGGAACTTCTTTCTAAAGGCTTTTCCCCTAAGATCTGGCCTCGGCTCTCAGCTGTCAGCCTCTGCACACCTGGAGGCACTTTTCCATCCAACAGCCGCTTAGTTTGATCATTGCATTTCTGGTGTGCCTCCCACAGTTTCCTTGCATAATAATCATTGCCAGTTCCTCCAGAAAGAAAATTAAACAACGGATTTGATTGATTCTTTTCTCTAGATAGATCCTCAAATAATTTACCACATCTAGCTACCAGATTTGCAACCCCCTCAATTAATAGTTTTAAATTGCTATCCTCAGGAGGAGGAACGTCCACTGGAGGGACATCATAGTGCTTGCAGTCAATCTCAAGAGGTCCAGAAAATGCATGGCGGGGAACGAAATCCTTGGGAATCAGAGGAGCCTCAAATCTAAAAAGCAATTTATACAATTATTGTTAGAGTGGAATCAATATATAAATACAAAATAGATAAGGGAATTAAAAGATAGCCATATGTTGACCTCATACCCCAAAAAGAAGTTTAAAATATTATCATTCTGATATTAGATCCCTAAACCCCAAGCATTACTATCAACTCAAATTAATACTATTAGAAATGTGAAACAAAAAAAAGATAAAATAAAAAAATTTAAAAAGAATAAATATCAGTATAATTTTGCAATAAACTGCTTCAGTAACCTTTCCATTTGGTAGTCAGAATTGGATGCAACTCTAAAGCCAGGCAGATTACCCTGGTTCTTCTGATCCATCTTTTTCTGATTTTCCAAGATCAATTTCACAGGTTCCTCTTCTTCTTCTTGAACATAAGTATCTTCAAATTCATAACCTAAAAGAAATGTATTAAGTTATAACAAGATTACCTTATGCATTACCTTGAAATTTTAGGATTTATGATGAGAAAGGAGAATACATAATTGCATCAACTTTTGATGTGTGCATCATATATTTTGATAATTTTGAGACCCATAGTCCTCTAATTTTACACAGCTGTGCTACAGTGAGTTGTTGGAACAAACTTTATGGTTAAATAAGTTAATAGAGTATATACTGACATATTTCAGAGACTTGGTAAGAGAGGAGTTCATAAGGATCATTACCCAAGAGGTCAGTAGTAATGTGGGACATGATTATTTTGAGGTTTCACTATTGTGTTCTCAATCTGGAGTATAAAGAGGGGTTTGTAACCAGATATTCAAAGGGCTAGGGAAAGATCTTTTGCTTCACTGCCTGTTTCCTTCACATTCTCATAGGAGGAAATTTTACACTCATCAAACTTAACTCAAATAAATTTCTTCTCTTATAAAATAAAACACACACACACAGGCACAGAAGAGAGGGGGGGGGGGAACTTCACCATTATATAAAGCATGAAAAGCCAAAAGTGCAATTGATTAGTGTTCTCATAAGGAAGCACTAATTCTATAGAAAAAAGGGATCACCAATAAGTTAAATCATTTCCAATCTAACATGAAATAGTAGAAGTGTAGAACTACTAACTAGTGGCATAGACATCCTCATCCTCAGCATCAAGTTCTTCAAGTGCTCCAATGCCAAAACCAGGGGCAGCCTTTCCTGCTGATGAATTGAAGCTGAGAGTTTAATCAACTTAGGGCAAGATCTTGTGACAACAAATTACAGAAATCAGCAAATGGAAAATAAGAACAGGGATATCATATATTCAGTTTAAGTATCTTACAGACTTACACTTTAAACCAAAAAGACTATCTCTTGTGGAAAAGCTTTTGCTATACCCAGGTTCCCTCTTACTAGATAAGCGTGATCTTTTTTTCTCTGGAAAATAGGAGAGAACACAGTTATATGTCAATTTCCAGCAACCACATCAGCAGGTGCCATATATAGATCAAGAAAGAACATACCCCTAAACTCAGGAGCATGCTTATAAGGATCAAAACCTAAACCATATAGGTCTTGCTTTGGGTTGAGTACATACACCTGAAGAAAAGAAGATAGATGTAAGACATATCCTTCTTATCAATATAGATATACTTACATGTTGAAACTAGAAAGATACAAATAAATACCCCCTCCTTACTCTAAGGAATGATTTTAATTATTCATCATAATTCAGTCTAAGGACTAAACAAATGTTTGAGTGTGCTTCTGGGAGGATCAAAATCATGTCACAACCCCCAAGAATCACATTGGGAAGGGAAGAAATACTCAAACATGCTATAAGAAGATTTCATACAAGAAATCTATAAATCATACATATAGTATTAGTAAGGGAAATTTCTCACCGGTGTGCTTTTAGAAGATTGAACATCATCATTCAAAGGCTGCTCAAGAAAATTTTCAACATCACCCGTGATAAGCTCAGACTCAGTAATTCCCACTTTTACATCATCCGAAGACAATGCCAAGAAAGCTTTCCGGGCTTGTCTTCTGGCATCTGCACACACAGTACTATTACATGAACTGAGATAACATTGCATCGAAGACTATTTAATTAGACAGCAATCTGACAAGAAAATAGCAAAGCTTTGTCCAAAGCCCAAATAGCAAAGCCAGCCCAGTTTCACTTCTGATCCAGAATGCCTTACATTCCTGGACCATCAGACTGGCCGGCTCCAGTTGAACCATCCCGGTTCAGGGTGGGGCAGGGCGAGCCAAATTTGCTTCAGTTGGTTCAGGCATACATTTTACTAGCCCAGCCCGTTTTTTAAATCGAGTTATTCAGGCTCAGCCAATTTTAACACCCTACTTACCCCCCCCCCTCTCCCATAATGAGAGAGAAGTACTTAGTTCGTGTGAGAGCATGAAACAAAATATGTCTTTTGTTCTATATAGTAGGTTCATTCTAGTACTCAATGTCTGACTGAAAGACACCACTTCTCCCACTAGAACCAACCAATTTATGTTTGATGGATTTGTACGAGAAGGCTAGCTAGGTATAGAAGGGAATGCAAGAAAATAAATCACAAAAGGGTACCAGGATACCATACCATAGAGTGCATTAGCATGTGAATCCTTAATTGAACGACCACGACTCCATCCCATCTTCAATAGCAGTTTTACCCCTGAAAAATAACGTGAAGGAGCTAAGAGATAAAGTATTTTTAAGGAAGACTCTATTCAAATTAACATGACTAAATTAAGTGGAACAGACCAACAGACTCTGTGGCTGGAAGAACTATTTCATCAGGAGCAGGTCCAGGAATAATTGATGGCCTACAATGAGAATGGAAAACATAACAAGCTAAGAAGTTCAGTCATAATGCTTAAAAAGAAAAAAAAAACAAAAACAAAAAGAGGCAAAATATAAAGTCATTGTATTTTGCTTTCTCAAGAAAAAATAATCATATTTTTTTATTCACATTAATAAGATCAAATAATTACCTAAAGAGTACAATACTACAATTATAGCTCAATTATTATAAGCATCCATGTTATATTAACATATTCATATTGATGAAAAGAAGGACAAAAACAAGAGAGTTTTTTCATTAAAGGAGGGGAAATATCAGACTGCTTCAAGGAGACAGACAAATACATTGAAATTTTAATCTTCTAAATTCTTTTAACACTGAAGATCAGCTACCACATCAAATTTCAGGCGAGCAAAACTTCAAACATTTACTCTCACCATCACCACTAAAAGGGAAAAGAATTTTAAAAAGTCAACCTTTGGTTTAATTCTTCTGGAACCATGAAAAATTATAAGTAAGCCTAGCATTTAGCAATTTACATTATACTTCTAACCACCATTTGGATTAAAAGCCCAATAATTTATCTGCGTCTAACTAACATGCCTTATTTCCTTTGACTGAAGAAGAAAGAAGAATGTTATAGAAAAAGAACCAAAACACAGTGAAGAAATCAATACAGCAAAGCTATTCAATCCCTTGGATATTTATGAGAGGAATTCCCCCAAAAAAATTACCATGGGTCAAACACTAAAAAGACACTGAATGGTAGTCGATGGCTCACACATAATTTTCATAATGCAAGAGTAGTGGCGTCAAAAATGTCATTAACAAGTGTGATGCATAGTAATAATTTGCATGTAAAAACCTCAGACTAAAATGTACACACTAAAATTCCAAAGAGAAGCAAGAACATTTTAAATCTCGCTCTTATTTTGTATGATATTATTATGGGTAATGAATTTTTAAAAATGAAGCATGAAAATAAGTAAATTGATGTATTTTTTGCTAAAGAAGTTAATTGACATATGCACGTCATAGAACCTTAATAACAATTACAAAAACAAAAAGTACCTCTGTTTTTGCTCCTTCTCAGCTTGTTTGCGAGCAATTTCAGCAGCCGTGAAACCAAATGTGTCAAACTGCGAAGATGTCCCCAAAAACTGACCTTCCAATTCCTATAACACATGCAAAGGGTAGGGTAGACCACAAGGAGTCACAAAACTTGATCTACTAACAGATATTGAAGCCCCAACCACTAATTAAATAAGTGGCCTACTTAGTTGACTTCATTCACACCATTCAAGTGTTACAGTTAGGTTAATGATAATATTAACTGTGAAATACATACACTATCCCAGAGATTTTGAAATATTACAAATACCCTCCACAAAATGGGGAAAATTACAAGAAACTCCCTTGTTTAAATTCTAATATAACAAATTTTCCCTTATTTGAGAATTTTAATATAACAAATAATCTCTTTATGCTCTCCTCAAAGGATGTCTTTCTAAATTTTTCCATTTTAGGTGGGCATTTGTAATATTCCAAAATCTCAAGGGAGGTATAAGTATCTTACTCTTATATTAATATTAATAAAGTAAAATTCACATCAAAAGACATTGAAAATGGCATACAATGCAGAAGCATGTAAAAAGGCAACAATTAATCAATAATCAATAGAAAAATAGTTTAAAAGAAGGGAAACATAAATCCCTACGCAAATCTTTAGGAGATAAGCCTAAATCAATATTTATGGAGAGTTTCGTATGAAATGGTTAAAAAGTACAAAGTTGGATCTTCTTGGTATCACTTCTCTAAATACATCTGTACTGCCAACAGAACTGATAATTGGAGGATATTGAAACATAGACATATCAATATGTTGAAAAGCATATACACACACACACTTATACTGCCACAATATTATTCAACATACAGCTTTCTCATCTTCATCCAAAAAATTCAATATGTTCTGCTGCTTGAATTCAGCTCTGCTCTTCCTGGATGATTTAAAGGACTGAGGCGCCCACCCTGCACATTCATTCATAAAGTTAACACCCATAACCCACCTGCAAAAATTCAAATCTATAATAGAAGCACTATAATTCCCTAATGAACTTATACCTTCCTTTGAGCCCACTGTATTATAGTAACCAGCAGAATAACCTCCTGTAAATGCTCCATGGAATCTTCTCCGCCCTTCATCATCTACAACCTGGAGATGGTGACATGAAAATATTAGTGAAGTTAGTATACAGGCGGCATTAGTTAAGGCATGCCAAAATATTCTCTGATGACCGTTCAAGCACCCCAAAAAATATACGTTTCAATGCAAAGTTATAGCTGGAACACCGATGACTAGTACAGTGCCCTTGACACTCAATTTAAACAGCGAAGCCATGGTCCAACATTGATTGCAAACCACATACCACATTGCTTCACATATACAGAAGTAGCCACTGACACTTCCTCGCAAATCAGAAGTTCAAATTTTAATTTCGAACAGAAATGCACTATACAGCCAAAAGTACCATTCACAAAAGAACTACTATGGTGCAGAGAAAGACAAGAATGAGGTACACTTCAAACTATCCCCAGAAAGAACAGAAATATTTGAAAGGAGCCCTGAACTCCAAAACACTAGCTGCTAAATGCTAATTAACGAACCCGTAGTAGAATTTAGTCAATTAAGTCTGATCCTGGATACAATTCAATTAAATTTATTCATGAATTAAGGTTTCACAATACAACAAGAAACACGCCCAAAACACTTTATTTTTTTGGAAACCCTACCAACCAAAAAGAGTTCATGTGGGTACAACAAACACAATTAGCGTAGCTCAAAAAAACAGCGGAACCAGTATACGGATACCTCTTGCTTCCAAGCAGGGAGGGTTCGGAGGTGACCTGAGGCCTCGGCAATGGCCTTCTTTTTGCGACTGGTTAACTCTTCCTCGCGCTCTATCGGCGTTCCGTAGAAGACAAAATCATCTTCGTCGGAATCCATTTATTTGTGTTTTCTCGTCACAAACACGATCGAAACCTAAGGTGTTAATTAAGATTGAATAGCACAGTTATGTAGAAAAAATTAGGGTTTTTCAGATGCTGGTCTTCGGTTTTCTCTCTTTATTTTCCTTTCCCCTTCTTTTAGGGAAGCTCTAATTTGCAGAGCAACGGTGGCCGATTTAGGAGTGGCGTAGAATGGGAAGGAAGCGACGTGGGGAGGAGAAGTGATATAGTTACATGACGCGGAGCTGAGTAGCTGAATGCTTCATATCATTCGTTCAACTAGTTGGTGTGTACCATTTTTTTCCCCCTTTTAATCTCATTTTTTAATGGGAAAAAAAAAAGTGTACAAAAATCCCATAAATTTGTCTCAAGTCTCAACAATTTTATGAGCCATGCAATGCATTATGCATGTGTTACATTTAATAATTATTTTTAAGAAAATATTTGTCATAAAGAGAGAAAAAAATTGTAACAAGGGGAAAAAATCATGGTTATTACTTATTTTTGTTAAAAAATATGGGTAAAAACCAATATTCTAACAACTGATTTTTTTTAAAAAAAATTAAGCCTTAAGTTAAAAGTTCAAACTCACTAGAACAACGGAATTTAAAAATAGGAATGAGTTAACCATGTACAATGTTGAGCAATATCTTATACTATCTTTGAAGGTCCATTCCTCTTATGTAGAGTAATGCTACGTGGTCTACCCAAACATGATTTTCTAGACAAACAATTCTCCAAAATTATATATGATATGCTTTGTCGGTTTGGAAAAATAGTTTATATAATTATTTATTAGAATATAGTTTATTTAATAAGTTTTATTGTCACACGCGTTTGTAACAAGTTAAATAGTGTTTTAATAAATATTTTGAGAAATGTTTTAGCTTTTTGACTCAAATATTTCAAACATATTTCCCATGTATCATTATTATTTCACATATATACTGTAACTTTAGAAACAAATTACTCAAATATAATCTATTTTAAATATATTTCTCGAATGTTGTTATTTTTGACAACGTGTCATTATTATTTTTTAATTATTTCACATGTATCACCCCAAAGCGCAAGGCGTAATACAAGTCATCACACTAACACTTTAGACGTGACCTACGTGGGCACGTTCGCACCATAAGCGTGATATACATATGTCGACACCCAATTTTGTCCGGGCCTTTTTTTTTTTTTATAAAAAAATTATTAGCCCATAGAGATTTTTATTATTTGACAGACATTGTTGAGCCCTAAGCCCATTTCCCTAAAATTTAATAAGAAATAATATATAAAAAGAAAGCAATTTTGAATTCAAATATCATAATTAATCCCTCATTAATGGTGATTTGGAATATAAATGATAGATTGATTCTGATTGTACAAATTGATCATAATTGATTCTGATTGAATATTTATGGAGATATTGACTATGATTGTACGTAAATTATGGAGATTAATCCTAATTGATTGGAAAAGATTTAGTTTTTGAATTGATTGGGGATTAGGGTGTTCATTTGCTTGGGTTATAAATAGCTAAGAGTAGAAAACCCTAAAAAAAACAGAGAGGAGAGAGGAGCCGTAACACATAAAAGAAAGAGAGAGAAAAGTACAGAGAGAGGGTGAGCTACAACATCCAAAGTGAGATAATACACACAAAGAAAGAGAGAAAGAATGAGAAGATAGAAGAAACCTCTCCCCATTGCCCTTCCATCTGGGAATTTGACTCAAAGTATGTCCTTAATCTTTTTCTATTCTTTGCTTCCTGCGTAAAATAGTGGAGATCTTTTGTATCAATGGCTGAAATTCCAAGACAGCCACCTTGAGCCCTCCTCCTCTACTAACAGAAACAAGTCATCATAAACCCTTGCTTCCACTAGCATATTGATATTTGTTCATGTTTTTTTTTTAAATTAATAATAATGAATTAAGACTTCCGACGATGGAATAATCAAAATTAGCCGAAGTGACGGTGACATTTTGACTTTCCTGAGGTGAGGAGTTTCTCTTTAGTTTTGCCAGAAGTGCTGGCAGGGCTTTAGATCTCCAATATAAATATCTCTCTTCATACATTAATCTCTTCTTATGATTACATATTTGTCACTTCAGTCAAATATCGAATTAACCCTTAAACTTTGCCGACGATGGAAAATTTGGGAGAGGATCGAAGAGACGATCAACTAAACTCTTCCCAATATTCTTGAGGCTATTAATATTAGATTTTGCCGGGAGCGCTAGCGGGGTCTAATTTTCACAATTAATTAAATAAAATATTTTAAAATAAAAAACAAATGTGAACAAATTAATATAGCCTTAACTTTGTGGTGGTGGTGGTAAATTAAAATTTCATTTAATCACATATTCCAAAAAATTTCATTTTTTTAAAACCATTTCACAAATCACTTTTTCTAAAAATTTCCTTTTATAAAAATCATTTAAAAATCTCATATTTTATTTAGAAATATTTTCTTAAAAATATGATTTTTTAATTTACCACCTTCACGTAATGTGTTATGGGCTTACATTTGTTTCATACAATAATGGCTATTTAGCCACCCATTCTCTGTCTTAGTCATTTATCATTTTGATAATATGCCAACAAAATGGGACATGTCAAAATAAAATAAATAACATTTTTTTATATAATAAATGACCAATTTAATTAATTTGACAAGATAACAATAGATTAAATAGGTAACCATGCTTAGAATGGACGGTGTAGGGTGCTAACACCTTCCCTACCCGTAATCAACCCCCGAACCTAAACTCTTAAACGCAGACCATTTTTTTTAGGGTGTCCAATCGCACCATTCCATTTTTAATGGAAGAACCGGTTGGTGGCGACTCCCAAACAATTAAATTCTAGTTGCCTTCTCCCATCGTGAGCGCCCTTCGGGACGGTTGCGACAACATAATCACGTAAAACACATTGATATTATAGTATATACTACGTGATCATGTATATCACACTTTTGGTATAGACGTGTCTATATAGGTCATGCCTAAAGTGTTTGTGTGATGACGTGTATCACGCCTTACCCGTTGACATGATACACGTTGAATAATTAAAAAATAATAATAACACGCTGTCAAAAACTACAACATCCAAGGAATATGTTTGAAATGTGCTACATTTGGGTAATTTGTTTTCAAAGCTACAGTACATTGGCCAAAAAGCGTATTTTTCATAAATTTTTTGGAATAAATATCGAACATTTGAAGGATATGTTATGAATTGTGTCAATTCCTTAAAGTTAATTTTGTCAAAAATTATTATAAAAATAATTAGTATCTAAAGTATTTTTAACTTTAACAAAAATTTATTTTCATAAGCTGTTATAAGCCCAAAACAGCTTATAAAGATTTCATAAATTGTTTTAATAAGCTCATTTAAATAGAATAAAAATACTTTATAAGTAATTATTGTCATAAATAAGTCTAAATAAATTACATATAAGTCTATCCAAACGAAAGCTTTATATATGTGTGTTTTTAACTTTAACAAAAATTTATTTTCTTAAGCTATTATAAACCTAAAACAACTTATAGAAATTTCATAAACTGTTTTAATAAGTTTATTTAAATAAAATAAAAATATTTTATAAGTAATTATTGTCATAAATAAGTCTAAATAAATTATATATAAATTTATCTAAACGAAAGCTTTTTGTGTGGGAGCGCACTAGTATATAGTAGTGTGTGAGCGCGAGCGTACTAGTATGTAGTACTCATATATCATGAGCAAAACACATGATGTTTATATATCCGCAACAAGTAAATAGCGTGTAAAAGATAAAACAAGATAGAGTAAAAGGTGTGTATGTGTGTGTGAGCGCGAGCGTACTAGTATATAGTACTCATATATCATGAGCAAAACACATGATGTTTATATATCCGCAACAAGTAAATAGCGTGTAAAAGATAAAACAAGATAGAGTAAAAGGAAAATGTTTTACACACCAAGAATAGTTCAAAAAATAAAAAATAAAAAAATTGCATGACAAATAAAAATGATAATAATTGTCACTTGCATTAAATTGTCAAAGCCTAATACTTAAAAACTAAGCCAAGCACATCAAATAATAATTGTTGGGGATTATTCTGATATTTAATTTTTTAAAAAATATTGATATTTAGTGTGAGTTGTTAAATAATTATTATTTATATTTAATTAATTTTTAAATATTTATTATAAAATTAATAATTAATAAATAATTAACAACTTAGTCTATATACTAAATTCTTAAAGCATCATAACAACTTTCCAATTATTAAATGACAATTAAGATCCAATGTTAATAAATACAGCTAAGTCCAAAATGTTATATACTTAATACTTATATAGACTCAGCAAGATCCAGTCAAATCACAAGAGGGCCAAGAGCAGATGAATTGGAGCATCAGCTTTTTAGGATTGGGTGTGATATATGTGTAAGCCCACAACTCACTTAAAAGCCCAACAAAATTGAAAACCCACAAAAAACAACACTTTTTATTCGTTTCTCTCCCCCCCCCCCCCACCGGGGGTGGTTCTTAGAACTACTAAAATTTGGGTAATTAAAAAGGTAATCCATTTCATTTTGAATCTCACCTTAATTTTCAATGAGTTTTAAATATGAGACTTTCCATTTGTAATGCTCATAATTGTTTTGAAATTTTCATCATTTTTTCCTATCAAACAAAATTTCTTATGAAACCCATCATAAGTTGCTTGCAAATTATACCACTATTGTTGGGAGAAATAGAAGATTCTTGTGATTTAAATGGTAAAAGCCAAACTGTATTTTATATTACGTGTCTATTTTATATTTTTTGGAGGAGCAATACCCTGAACACCTTTTTCTTAAGCAAATGGCATGTTGGAAGTTACAAACTAATTAAGTCAATACTCAATAGTAAATGGAATAATACTGCTATTCTTTTCTGCCTTTGGTCTGAAGATCACACATGTTCTTTGCGTGGTTCAAGACTGCCCCCACACTTCGCATATTTGGACACCTATCTTACGTCTTTTAGATTCTATTATATTTTTTATGTTATGTTTCTTTTATTTTAAGAGTAATACTACACAATTAGAAAAATTTAAGAAAATTTAGATAAAATTTTGTCAAGATTTTAAAATAGTTTTTACATAAGTTAAAATAGTGTGGACTACTAATCAATCCAATAATCAATAAAAATGGCAACTTATTTTGTTAAAAAATCTAATAAAAATATTTTGACTATTTAATATTTTCCTTATATTAATTAGGAGCTTATCACTTTAAGAGCTTAGGTATAGTCATGCTCGGGGCATGTTTTTGGGTTTTGGGAGTGTTATAACTGCAAGTAACAAGTTAAGAGAGGTACACTCGTAGCGTTTGTTTGGTAGGAGAGAAATAGAGAAGAGATGAGAGAAATAGAAGAGAAATAAAGAAGTTCTCTTGTTTGGTTAAAGGAGAAATAGAGAAGAAAAAAAAAATTAGTGGGTCCCACAGCTTTTTCATTTCTCTCCTAAAATGAGAAGAAATGGGTAGAGATGAAAATTTGACTAATATATCATTCTTTTTATTGTTTTATAAATAACTAAATGAGGACAAATATATATTTACAACAAAATTTAATTTAATTTTTTTCTTATTTCTCTCCTAATTCTCTTAATCCAAACAACTTAAAAATCTATTCATTTTTTACTCTGTTTCTCTTTTCCTTATTTCTTTCTACTATATTTCTCTCATAATCCAAACAAAGCCGTAGTTCCACTCCACATTAAGAATGTTATGATCTCGTGGTGTTTTCAAAAAGCAATATTGGGTAATGTTGGACTATAATGTACTGCAATCATAGTCCTACCAGATAATGTAGGGTGATTAAAGGATACAATGAGAATGGATTAAATGTTTCGCAGAGAATTTTGGTTAGAGCACACCATTCAATGCAAAGTTATGAGATGCTTACGCTACCTATCTTACTTGGTAGCATGGTTTTGCTAGGTTAATTCCAGAGATTAATCCTCGTTTCACTTTAATTTTTTTATTAGCTGATGTTACGGGGTTATACCCCGCATGATTCACGTTTTAGTTTGCCTCCCTATATTTGGGCCTCTGTTTTTTAACCGCAAAAAAGAAAAAAGATTTCTTCACTTTAATTTTCCTTTTTTCCCCCCGTACCAATCATTATAAGAAAGAAAAAGTAAGACTTTCATAATATTTTTGTGTAAAATGTGAGAATATAGCGACGAAAATTAGCATGGGTTAATTTTGGTGCACTAATAAAATTGCCATAACTCTTTTGGCACTTTCATTAATAAATATGAATGATGCTAATTCAAAATTGCATAGTTCTTTTTTTAATTTTCGGACAATTTTAAGAACATACCCTTTATATTATCTTAATGAAATTTGAAAAAAATAATTTCTTCATATACTAATTTCAAATTCAAATCCAAATAATTAAAGTAAGAACAATGGGTTAGTTTGGGGCTGAAATTAAGTTGAAATGTCTAATTTTATGCATTTTATAAGGAGAATTGGTCTGTAGATAGAGAAGCTGCTTCTCTTTTTCTTGCAGCTCCCTTTGAGAATGAAATTGGTGAAATTAGCGTGTATGTTGTTTCTAAATTTTGTTTTAATGCATTTTATTGTATAGGTTTTGTACAAAGAGAACCATTGTTGAGCTATTTGAATTCAATTTGCTTATGCTCTATTCAACAAAATTAATATTTAGTTTAATAGGCATTGCGAGAGGTTTAATCTAAATTCTTTTTTATTTTTCCCTTCAACTATTGCAAAATCATTTGCTCAATTGCTCTTTGATGCATAGGTTTAGGTTGTTTATAGAGGCTAATTTTTAGGCATCTTTATTTCCTTATAGAATTTTATGAGTTTATAATAATTTGTGCTTTTACCTATAATATATAAATTATGATGGTTGAATGATATAGGATGTATAATAGATTTGAGTCAAACTAAATAATAGTTAAAAATGAATTTTTTTATTAATCAAATGTTTTTACTGTAATATTTGAAGAGTTATGTAACTATGAATTTGGATTCATAATGAACTTTACATGTGACATCATATAAAACTCGAATATATTGAAACAAAACTTATATTTAAATATATAACTTCAAATGTTTTTGTTGACATTAATATGTAATTTATGGCAAATCTCGAATTTCCACTTTTTCTTTCTTTATATATATATATATATTCTATGAAAAATAATAAAATATGAAAAACCTTATATATAAAATAATAGTAATAATAACAGTTATATAAAGCATGTGAGATATTGTTTATATTTGAACAATTTAAAGAATTATAATAAAACTTACAATATTATTTAATGATCTATCAAAAAGAGAAAATGAAGCGAGGGAAATGTACTGCACTGCAACTGTTAGGGGTTGAGCTTATCCGAAGTACCATTCTCTATCTGAAAAGTGGCTAGCTTCTCTTCCTACTTGAATCGCTTCAGCTTCTCTTCCCTTGGCACAACGCACAAGCGACTAACACCTCTTTATGGCAACTCATCGAACACTTCATAAAAATTTCAAAGCAATTAGATTGCATCACACGATTAATCGAACAGAAAATAATAATAATCCAAAATGAATTCGTCCTCTTACGATCCTGGCAAGGAGAATAAACGAAGACAAAACTCTCTCGCGTGTCGATTTGACGCGCCTCGCTCTCTTCTAGTTCTGGACCCATTCAAATGGGCTTTGGTTCACATCGTGCATCTTTTTATTTTAAATATAATAATAGTATAAAAATAAAAATAAATTGTTAAAATATCACGTATCTTTTTATTATTTTAATAAATATAATTTAAAAATATTTTAATTAATATTATTTAAATAATATTAATTTTTTCAAAATTAACTTTTAAATAAATATATACTAGCAAAAATCACGTTAAATTAAACTTGTTTTTATTTAAAATTAAATTTATAAGATAGAGTTCATCACCTCATTTACAAATTTATAAAATTTAATCCAAAATACACTGACTCTTTTGAGAAAGTCCTCGTAAACAGAAAGTGTCTGTTTTCCTTTACGAAAGCACATCTATACGCGCTAGATCACGCGCGTGGGCCAAGCCAACGTCAACGCGCTTTGGGTTAGTGTTGTTGCCCTAATCGCATGCGAGCGAGAACTGGTTCTCTTATCCTGTGAAACCATCATAAGTTCTTATATCAGCCATGTCTTGGCTTCTCCTCCTCCTCTTGATCTTCCTGCAACTCGGATCTTCAATCCGCTGAGTCTTCATCTATTCGAGTCACCTTCATCTCCGTTCACGATTCGACCCCTCTTAAATCGGTGAGTTCGCCCTTATACCTTGCTCTCATTCAGATCTGCAATTGCCTTCTCTCCCTTATTCGTTCTTCGTATTTATGTATGTATATATTTGTGCGCTGATTGTTCGTTTGATTGGATTTAAGGTATAAGGATGGAGCCCATGGACATCGTTGGGAAATCAAAGGAAGATGCTTCGCTTCCTAAAGGTTTTTTTTTTTCAATCTATAGTTTTTCTGTTGGTGAATTTGATTGTATAGTTATTGAATAGTAAATTTGTTACCCGCATGGGTGAATTTCGTTTTTTTCGGGAAATTGCTTTGATAAATTGGATGACTTGAGGAGAATGAAGAAGAAATTATGTCAGAATCAGAAGTATTTTACATATATATATATATATATATATATAAATTAATTTCGGGGTTTCTTTTTGTGAATTTTGTTACTCTGGCTTGATTTTATTGTTGTTGGTAAACTTTTGGATGGCTCTCGAGTTTGGATGATAAGTAGTAGAAATTTATCTTTCAAGGGGAGTGTGCTTAGTTGTTTGTCAGGACTCAGACTAGTAATTACTATAACTGCATAATTTCACTTATGCTATCTCCATTATTCCTTTTAGAATGTTGCGGATTTTTCTCTATTTTTTGGAAATTGAACTTCGAATATCTGAAATACGTCTAGGTATTTGAGACATGCGATCACTTATTTCTCATGATACTTTCCTTTGAAAATGCTGAATATGAATTTTCAGCAAACTATTAAACTGCACTCCAAGTGAGATCATAATTAATACAGAAGTTCGGTTTCTGGTTGATGACTAGACATTAGCAAACCATATATAGCTAGATATAGATGTGTTACTTAGTTTCAGGTTCAGGGACTTTGTACTATTCACTAATTTTTTTTTCCAATGATAATTAATGCTTGTAAGATACATTTTTATGGAATGTTAAAAGTTTAATGGGTCTGAAATCAAAACTAGCATTCTTTCTGTTGTTTGTAAGGCACTGGCAGCCAGCAATGCATGCATAGCTAGACATGGATGTCTTAATTAGCTTCACAAACTTTGTACTATTGACTAAAGGATTTTGGTTTTCCAGTTATAATTAATGTTCTTTGAGGTACAGTTTCCTTGATGTTATGGAATGTTAAAAGTTAAAGAGTGTAAGGTGGGTTTGAAGTCAAAACTGGCCTTTTTATGTTGTGCACAAGACACTGACGGTCATTGTTCTTCTGGATAGGTTTAAATTTAATTGAGAAAATGTTGCTAAATAATACTCAATAGTGGTATTTGGTTCCTTTAATTTTGATGGGACTTGAGACTCAATGATTTCTCTTTATTGTTAATGCATCTTGGTTTTTCTCGCTTACTGAAACAAGCTATGATTTCTTGCCAGCAACAATGACGAAAATTATTAAAGAGATGTTACCCCCAGATGTACGCATTGCAAGAGATGCTCAGGATCTTTTGATTGAGTGTTGTGTAGGTCAGAATTTTACAACCTTTGGTGATTTTATTGCCACTATCTTGTGTTTAGTTTATTGACTAAATTCTTTTAGTTCAAGGGCTTTTTTATGTTCCTCATTTCATCTTCTTTCACCTTTTTCCTCCTTAAGTTTAGTGGTCACTTGTCCTTGGTCTGTGTAGCATGTATCAAATATTTTTTTAGTACTATCTGTAGGGTCTAAATTCTAGCGTGCATCTTGGTAGCACAAGAATTGATGAACATGCTATTCTGTTATTTCTGTAAATCGTCAAGCTTTGGTCATGGAATATAATTTAAATGATTGTCATGATATTTGTTTGCAATTTCTCCTTGGCTGCATAATTTGTTAATGACCATTAGGGGGTATTTGGTTCAAGTTTTGAAAAAATATTATCGGGAATAGGATGTCTGGGAATGGTATTACTGAGAATGATGATTACCCTGTTTGGTTGATTAAAAAATTCACGTGAATGATTTTGGTTGTCTGCGGCCATCGTCGGTTGCGACGAAGGGTGACTGGATTTCGGTGACCAGTGGTTGTGGCCAAAGTCATCGGCCATTGTCAATTGTCAGCGACGGCAGTGTGTGGCTGTATTTTCATGACCAACGGCAGTGGCCGAAGTCACCGGCAACAGCGGAGGGTGGCTGAATTTCAATGACGGGTCGTTGTGGCCGACAACGGTAGCTGGCAATGACGTGGCGGTGGTTGATTGATGATGTGGCGATAGAATGGTAGGTATTTTCGTAATTTCACATGGCAAAAATATTCTCATGCCATGTCATGGGAATATAGCAAACCCACCTCCCCCATGGGAATGAAAGTGTGGGAATGTTAGGCAAAAATCATTCTTAGGAATAATGTTTGGATGAAAATGTTTTCCGAAACCTTGTACCAAACATGAGAATCCAACATTAAAAATATGAAAGATTCCCAAGAATGAAGGTCCCTTGCTTAGGGCGAGTTTTGGTTCAAGTATGATATGATAAATAACGGCACAACCAGATCATACCATCTGGGCTGTAAGTTACATAGAATGTACATTAGTACTACAGTTAAATAATATCTTTGGTGATAAGCTTTTTGGAACTCATCGTCTGTTTTTTTATATCTGAACATGTGATAATAATATTGTTTGCTTGTGTATCACTATTATGGGCATACAAAAAATGTGTTGCATTCCTTAAATTGTTTGCGACAGTTTAGGCTTCAATTGTGATGGTTGTTTCCTGCTTTATATTCTTAATTTACTCTTCTTACTGAATAAGATTTTGTTGGTTGATCTATATCATTGTAGAGTTTATAAACCTCGTCTCATCAGAGTCCAATGAAGTCTGTAGCAGAGAGGAAAAACGGACGATTGCACCTGAGCACGTATTGAAGGCTTTAGATGTATTCATCCACCCTTTGTATCTCTAAAGTTCTGCATGTGGATCTTTTCCAATTTATATTTGAGTGTTTGTATGGCACCATGCAATTTCATCTTGGGTGGTGGTATGTTTGGCTGAGAGAAATTCCATTGGATAAAGGTTCTTAATGATGCAGTGTAAGGAAGCTGTGTTGAAAGGATTTAGATTAATTATTAATAAAAACTATTTCTTCTTTCCTTTCTTTACAGAAACTGATGTGCAAGAAGGAATTTTTGCTTCATAGTCAAAATTGAAATTTGAAACCACAGTCAATTCATTGCATTCTTATCTGCAATGAGACTTGAGCACCACTTTCCAAGTCCTTATTGTATTTAAGGTTGTGTTTAGAATATCTTAAATAAAAGAAAATTCATTTCATTTAAATGAATTCTTTTCAATTCCGCATAAAAAAAATTTCTTTGCAATTCTAAAGGAACTGTTCCAATCACAGCATTGGTTTGTTTACCATTATTATAAGCATTTATGGGATTGAAATTGTCAAGAATGGGTAAATTGGTTGTTTTTAAACATGCCTGATATGATGTTTGTTTACTGATTGGCACGTTTTTATCAGGTTCTTGGATTTGGTCAGTACATTGAAGAAGTTTATGCAGCATACGAACAACACAAGCTGGAGACCATGGTAATTGTTTAATGTTAATGCCCACATGTTGATCACTCTTTTTTAACCCCAAAAATTCTTTATGGGTGAATTATTAAAAAAACTATGAAAATGTGGAGAGCTCCCTTAGGTGAACCATTTTTTATCTTTTATCTGATCATCTTTGAACCATCTTAGTGGAAGCTGAATTTCTGTTTTCAAACTGGGGTTCAGACTAAAGATGGACTGTCTTAAGGGAGCATCTGCAAGCCTCATTGATGGTCCTCTAAAGAAGGCACCAACCCAGTCATGGTTCCCATCTGACCTCCTTGGTAGAGAGACCCATGGAAATGGTATCCTATAGGTAAATACCTTGGAAAGATCCTAATGGGCTGGTAACCTGACTATGCCCCACGCCTCTCATCTCCACTGGGTGTTTTCAGCATGCTGTTTGAGAGCATGGCCTGTGCTGTGTTTTGCTGTTAAGATCGAAATATGCTATAAATCTATAGTAGTTTCTATGGTCCTTCTATGAGAGGCGGGAGGGCATGTATTATTGATCAGTTAAACTGGAAAAGTGAATTTTGAATCAGTTAATCACTGTTGCTTATGGATTTACGTGGGGAAAGAAAAACTATTTTCTGATTGATTTTGTTGTCTTCCAGCAGGACTCTTTAAAAGGTGGTAAGTGGAGCAATGGAGTTGAGATGACCGAGGAAGAAGCATTAGCAGAGCAGCAAAGGATGTTTGCAGAGGCACGTGCTAGGATGAACGGTGGGGCCATTGCTTCCAAGCAGCCAGATGCTGACCAAAGTTTAGATAGCTGACTTTAGGACCTTTATTTTCTCGAGGCATAGGCAAGCCCCTGACTCTTCTGTCTATGCTTCTAATTAGCTCGATTGTGTACAAAAACCATTCACTAGTTTGCTGGCCTATGTGGATGTGCTCTACATTTGTATTCTATCTATGAATCCATATATGTAAGTCAATGTAATTAGTGAGAGTTCATGAAAACCCTTCTCTATTTAGAAATTACTTGTAATTATTTCATTTACTTTTTGTATCTTCTACATCCTAACAGCTCTTAGCTTGATTCTGACAATAGCGACTTTATTAGATTGTAACAAATTATTGAATATCTCTAAGCAATGGTGCTCTGTTTATTTCTGTTACATGGATTTTTTTTTAAAGGAATTTCTGTCACATTGATAAATATGGGAAATCTTAAAACAACTCGAGATGCGGTGAACCAAGGCATATCAATTCAACCTATAAATGAATCATAAGCTTCCCATCATAGCCCTGTCTCCCGGCTTTTCACGGAATTATTTCCGTAGATAATGTATTCACTGATATACTTTCCAAATTCTTGTGTGCTTCTCCCCAAAATCACTTGTGGTAACTGAAATGAACTCTGGGAAAGATTATTCTGGGTTAATTGTCAATTTTCTTGATAACGTAATAGGATTGAGTGCTTGTGGGGCCAACATACAATGAGGTGTCAGTTCGTAGGTACGTGTAATGTAGTCTCTGTAGCCAACATGAGCCATGAGAATTCAGTAACTCTAAACCTGATGTCACCACGGTGCACCTTTGCACTAGAAGACATGGATGCAGCAGACGAGTGTGCTAAGTGCATGTCGAGTTTCAACAGTGATAGCTTGGTGTTTTGTTTGTTTTGGCTTTATTTTTTTAAAATCTTTTTTACCGTTTTGGGCATCAAGTCAAAAGAGTTTAGTCAAGCACAATCCTCTCTCTTCTCTCTCCCTACCCCACAAGAAAGTGAAATAACAAACACATTGTCTCCTTAGATTCCTTTCTTTTCTAATTGAAACGCACTCTATCCCCGTCTCTCTCTCTCCGATTTCCTATATCAGCTGGTGGGACTGCCTATGTTTCTTTTGTCAGGATTCTCTTGCACTCACTATATCAAAGGATGAGATGGCTAGAATTACAAAGAATTAATTAAGCTTAAAAGCCCAACATATCAATCCCCAATACTAAAAAGAAGAAACCAGATTCATTCTCTCTCTGTCTCTCTGTCTCTCTTTCCCAGCTATTTTTAAAGCTTGATTTTTTTTTTCTTTCTCAGATGAAAACATCAATGGCTAGAAGCTCTCAAGACTTGTCCTCCAAGAGGCACTTTCACTGGACAAAAAAGGTTGGAAATGAAAATGGTGAAGTAAAAGTTCCTACTTCCGAATCAATATCAAAAATCATAGAGGAGGAGGCAAAAGAGGATGACAAGCCTGCAGCCACTGCACAAGCAAGGAGAAGGAAGCTGCAGGCCGTGGCAATTTCCAGGCTTCGCTCTGTTCTCAATGCTTTTGGTAAGAACCGCTCGAACCTACCCTTTGGCCTTGGCCCTCGAGTAGTGGGCACCCTCTTTGGTTATCGTCGTGGGCATGTGCATTTCGCATTTCAAAAGGACCCCACCTTCCAACCTGCCTTCCTGATTGAGCTTGCAACGCCAATCAGTGGTTTAGTTCGTGAAATGGCATCTGGGTTGGTTCGAATTGCTCTGGAATGTGACAAAGAGAAAGAAGCAGAGAAGAAAGCTGTGAGGTTGCTAGAGGAGCCTCTATGGAGGACATATTGCAATGGTAAGAAGTGTGGTTTTGCTACCCGAAGAGAGTGCGGACCAAAGGAGTGGGACATCCTGAAAGCAGTGGAGCCAATTTCAATGGGTGCGGGTGTTTTGCCTGGGAATGAAGCTGGAGCAGGGTCTGATGGTGAAGTCATGTACATGAGGGCTAGATTTGAGAGAATTGTTGGTTCTAGGGACTCTGAGGCTTTCTACATGATGAATCCTGACAGCAATGGTGCTCCTGAGCTCAGCATTTATTTGCTGAGAGTCTAGCAGCCCTGGAAGCTCTGTTTAGTTATACTTAGTTTCCCCTTTTTAGTTTTTGTTCTTTGTGAAGTTTGGAACAGTAGGTTATTGGTATACTACTTGTTTAGTAGCTCTTCAATCATGAAAATGGAGACCTAGTCCTCTCCAGGTTTTTCCTTTTTTTTTTTTTAATTCCCCTTCTTCCTGGAGATAGAAGAAGTGGGGTTACTGTTTTTTGTTAGAATAGGTTGGTAGGCTAAGGCAGAAAGGGGGAAAATGGTGGGTAACCAATACTTTACAGCATGATGGTGGGTGGTCTTGAAAGGTGTATATGTATAGTTTTCTTTCCAATCCTTTAATTAGTGATATGAGACGGAGGTTAATGCAAATCATGATTATCTTCACATTTTTTTTATTAACTTTACCAATTTCATTATGCCATCTTATTTAATTCCAAATGGTGAATTGCCTTCTTTGCACTTTACACCCTCAGTCTCTATTTTTTTTTTTTTTCTTCTCTTCCCATGTGCTGATTCAATTCGTTTCTTATTTTTTCGGCCATGGCTTGCTGATTCAATTCATTCCCAATAATTGAAGTTCTACTTGGACTTCTGAATATTTATCAGTCCACGCCTTATGTTCCCCGTTTAGTTAGGATCCTTTATCAGCCAGCATGTTCTTTCAATGCAACAAAATTTCAGTATTTAGTCTAAAATTTAAGATTGTTCCAATCATTGCTTTTTTTTGTACAATTTTGTTTGTGAAGTGATCCTAAGAATTTTTGTTAAAGCCTAATCATAGAAGTCAACAAAAGCAATATAAAAAAGCAAAAGAAAATCCATATCAAGTTACCAACAATCTGACAGCAGACCCCATCTTTTCCTCCTTTTTCCTTTGTTTATACACTCGACACTAGCTTTTCCTCTTGTTGACTGCTTTTCTTTTGTTTGCCTAATTCAAATCTGTAACATTCTCACAAGTTTATGACTCAGTAGCTTGTGCGGCCTGAATCGCAAAGTGCAGACTGTAGCCCACCACCGTTAAGATATATGACCACAACCCACTTGTTTAATCCCCACAAAAGAAAATCCTTTACCTGGATAATTTGATCATAATAGTGATCACCCTTTTACCTTTCCCTTCTCCTAGTTTTCAGGCTTTCAAATTTCCTACTATATCCTGCAACTTAAAGAGAGAAAAGAGTGAAGAAGAGGATATGTGGCTTACAGCTAGGACAAAATCAAATTGTTAAGATGTCTTTCACCAAAACCAAAGTTTTTTTTTTATCATCTAGTCATCATTCTTCAAAAGATATAAAAGCTAATTGCTTCACATAAAGTTTGGCTACTGATTTATATCATTATTGCTCTAATTAGTGCACCAAAACCCCCAACCCACCACTGAAAAAAGAGATAGAAGAAGAAATTAAAAGACTGCATTAAGGTTGTCCGTGGTATATCTCCATAGGCCATTACAAAGTTCAACTTGTTTCAACTTTTACATTTTTTTATTGTAGGGTTTATGTGGTCCTTACTTGTCAGCCAGCTATAAGCTTAATGGCTAACTAATTGATTTCAACAAAAATAGACCAATAAAAGCATGTGTGATCCAAGGCACCTCAGGTTGATGTATTATGTAGGCTAGTTTTTGTATGTTTTCTTTTGGTCGGGGAGGGAAGACTTTTCTCCCACCAGATTTGAACTTGAGGTAACTAACTAAGCGAGCGGATGCCCACCCAGGTGAGCTAAGGCAACCCCATAAAATGGCTCCAAGGCAGCACCACCTTTCTTCCTCTGGGCTACGTGCTGTTTTGGTGTCTACTTGAATGGTAGTGGATTTCATGATTCCAGTTTTGGATGAAAGGTAGGCTCAGAAAAATTTCAGAGCCGGCCAATTGGATGAGTTTGTTTTGCAGAGCTTGGCCAATTGGATGAGTGAATGTTTGTGTCTCAATCCTTGTTTTTCCAAACATATCTAGCAATAGGCTCCATGGCTAATGCTGAATACAGGAAATATGTGTATTAGTCCACTGCTAATGTTGTGATTAGTTTGTGCATGAAGGTCAGAGGTTGATTGCATTACCTATTGGGAACCTTTGGAATGTTATTCTTCCTAAGAAAATGACAGTTAACTAAGGAAGACAGCCTTCCTTGACCACTAGTGGTTTTGGCCATGTCTCAGTTTTCCCTTGCAAAAGTGGAGGGCAGAGAACAATGGAATTTGGAACTGACGTGTTGGTACCATCAGGCTCTTCCATTCTATAATCTATATTATAACTCTTTATAATATATATATCAATGTTTTAAGAATCGAACCGGAGATCGAACCAGCGATACTTCCGGGTCATGGTTCGATTGGTTGAACCGGTCAAATCGGTGGTTGAACTGGATGACATAATAATTATAATTATAATTATATGCATAATTATTTATATATATATAAATAAATCTGATAATAAAAATTAACTACATATGATAATATTTATTATTGTATTCAATTAAAATAACCTTATTTTGAGAGTAACAGAGATTTAAGGAAAAAAATTAGAGTTTAATCCTTATTTAAAAAATTTATTATTATTATTTCTTTTAAAAATACTCATAACTATGAAAATAATTATTATTTTTATTGAAAATCAGTTGATCCAATTTCATTCGTTCATTTTTCATCACATAGATCTTAAAAACCTATGTGAAATTGATACAAAATGCATCCAAATTGGACGAATAAGTAAAAAGTTATGACTTTTGAGATATAAATGTGAAAAAAAACTCCTAAAAAATTAATTTAAAAATATGAAAAAGTAATAAAAAAAACTCAAAAAAGCAACAAAAAAAAAAAAAAGAACTGGCCGGTTTTCAGAAACCCGATCCGGTTCATCCGGGTCGCCGGTTCTGGCCGGTTCAATCCGGTTCTTCCCGATTCAACAGCTAAAACGATTTTTTGGGCTAACCGGACCGGCCGGTCCGGTCCGGTTTTTAAAACCATGATATATATATATATACATAGACGTATTAAGTAAGAGTAGCGATTTATTGTGAGAGTGAAAGGAATAAATATTGATCATTAAATCATTTATGTATGGTCAAGATTAGAACATAAAGTCATATGATTTTTTTAAGTGGTCACGTGATCTTTAAGTGACTTTTAATCTTGACTATATATGAATAATCTAATAATCAAGATTTGTTTTTCTCACTTTCATAATAAACCACTCATCTCACTAAATATGAGTCCTATATATATACATATATATATATATATATTTAGTGAAAAAAGTTATTTATTATGAGAGTGAAAGAAATAAACTTTATCTATTAAATTATTTATATACAGTCAATATTAAATTTACTTAAAAATTACATAATTATTTTAAAAAATCATATAATTTTATATTTTAATTTTAATCATATATAAATAATTTAATAATTAAAATTTATTATTCTCACTTCGTAATATATATATATATATATATATGTGCTTGACAAGAGTAGTTTCGACATTTTTGGTTATGAACGGCGAGCTAGAAGCTCCCTTGTCTATTCTATTGTCTTTTCCTAAGTGACTCTTCGGTCATGAATCAATCACAAATCCAATCGCTATTAATTTGGCAAGATACTTCTGTGTCCTTCACAACTTTACACGTTGGTTTTATCCAACTTGTGTTGTCATCATACTCACATTATTTTTGATGGTGAATAGATGAATCTCCATCATGTATACATCCTCGTTACTCCTGTAATAATTAAAATAATGTTTTAATATTGTCACACTCAGCCAACTCGTTGTACGTTTAAAAAAACCTTGTTGAAATTGGTATAATTTAAAACTCAAATCAAATATGCAAGTTTCGAAAGAAAAAAAATCAAATAAGAAAGAGTATGCTGTTGAGTACTAAAAATGACCGAAACAGAATTACATGGCAATATCACAGCCAAATTCTGTAAAAAAAAATCGGTGGATCTAGAAATTGGTGTAATTTAGCAACTCAAATCAAATATGGAAGTTTCGAAAGAAAAAAAAAATCAAATAAGAAACAGTATGCTATTGCGTACTAAAAATGACCGAAACAGAATTTCATGGCAATATCACAGCCAAATCCTGTAAAAATATCGGTGGATCTAGGATGAAATATAAAAAAATGAATGTACAAATCTAATAAACATTTTGGAGTTCACTCCAAAAGCTTCAAGAGCATGGAATACATGAAAGTGGTACAGGGGAGAGGGAGGTGGTGAGTGAAACATCAAGCATGTAAAGAACACTCGGGTCTGCAGCTGACTAGTCACACACTGTAATCCTACGAGCAGAGAGAGAACTGTAGGAGGAAACCAAGCTCTAGAAAACCATAGCTTCCCTGTGCTCTGGCCATCCTATTTGGGCGCTTCTGTCCTTAAACTTCCTCTTCCACTCCTTCGTAAATCACTTTAAATATTGGCTTTTTGACGAGCAAAACCCGGCTGAATAATGTAATTGAAGATGGATAAGCAAGCCGTATCAGTTACAGAAGAAAGAAACTCATGTAGTCATGTGTCATGAGCAATTATCCATGCATAATGGCAAAAGAGAGGCCCATGATGACGCTTTTGAAAGGGTAAAGGGGACTTCAACAGTGCAATTAAGAACCATCATCTCTCAGTTGATGAACCATAGAGGAGAGAGTTTACTTATTTATTTGCTGATGCACATGCAGGTGAAAAGTGTAAGAACTAATAAGGAGAAAAGAATCACTGCACCTGAAGAAGCATGGATGGAGGAAGCGCAGTAGGTTCAGAAATGACATGGCTTCTAGTTTTTCTCCCATTTAATGTAGTAACTGATGGGCTGTTAGTTGTGGTTATGTCCCAAAAGCTTCGTTTCTTGGCAGTCGGGGCTGGTGATCGAAAACGATGACTTGGACTCTTCAACTCACCATTGTTTGACTCCTTTGGCCGTAGGCTAGCCCTGGTTACCACTCTCTTCCCCACTTCCCCTGCTGCTACTGTTTGTTTTCCACCCTTTTGTTGTGAAAGCTCGCGAATAAGATCATCTTTCTGCTTTAGCTGCAAGCTATGATCTTTTTTCATTTTCTCCATTTCTGCCTCTAGTGCTTTCAGAGTCCGTTGAAGTGTTCTGACAGCTAGCTCAGCTCCCTTTTTCTTGGATTCTGGAGTGAAACAAGTTCCAGCTAAGAAAGATGATCTAGTCCTTCGTTTTTCATTTGGTTGAGCAGAAGTTGGAGGAGTCAAAAGAGATGTAGCTGAAGGTGGTGTTGGGGAGGAATTTGCAGCCAAGGACTGTGCCTGGAGAGTCAACAGCTTCTGTTGCTGCCGTGCTAGCTGTATTCGCAATTCACGGTTCTCCTTTTGCAGCTCAAGTACCAGCTTGGCCTGGTCTGTTTCTGTCGCAGGCACTGGCAATGGATCCTCATTTGCATCGCTTGCCTGTATCCACATATAACAGATTACATTATTCAACGTTATCACGAAAAATATGTTGGTTGGTTTATGCCTCAACATTTGGGAGATACTACTATGACAGTGAAAGCTTGAAATGGTAAGAGGATTCAACCTTTGCCCGAATCTCCTTGGCTCTATCAGCCCAATGAACGGTGTTCTGAGTTTCACCAAATGAGAGGTTACTTGGGCTTATGTTTGCAATCATGACAGTGTTACAAGTTCCTCCTAATGAATCCTTGAGAAGTTGAGTGAGTTTTGAATTTCGATATGGTATGTGTTTCTTGCCCTCTACAAGAGCATTAATGCAGCTGCTTAGTGCAAGAAGAGACCGGTTTATATTGGCACCCTCAAGAGATCTAACTGTTCTTTGATCCGTGGCAAGAGCTCTCTCTGACCCTGCAAGATCAATTAATGAGAGCTTGCCCACTCGGTTAATAATATTCATTGCAGCATCTCTAACTCGGTATTCAACCACAACCTAGATGTAACAAAATAAAGTGGATTTGGTTAGTAAGAAGAACATGTCACAATCACAACATTTAAGGGATCCTTCGTTTTTCCTCAAAAACCTTTATGGTTTACCTGCAAAATAGCATGGGAACGTGAAGATGTTTCATTTGCACGAGTTGGTTCTGTGGTTCGGTTCTGATTTCCTTGTTGAAGCAATGCCATCACCTGAAGCAACCAGAGAAAAAAAAAGGGGAAAAATGCTAAATGAAGGTTCAAACAGCTGTCTAAACTTCTAATCTACCAGAAGGGATCAGAATATTACTTCATCTGCAGAATAAGCTCTGTATTGTGTAATACCTGCCGCCACAATCCCCTATAGCATAATTGGACAATATATCATCAGATATCTTTCAAGAGTAAATTAAAAGTTTAAATATAAGGTAAACATGATCTTGAAATGCTGATCAAAACTTTGTCATATATTAGAAGATTAAACCGTATCCAGATTTACATGATCTTTATATGTGGTGACACTGGCAGAAAGCAATAACATAAACCATCCACTAAACGTTCATAACGACTCTCAGAAGCTATAAACGTTCACTAGCTTTTCTCGAGTACTTCTGAAGTTTTTATTTTATAAGACAAGAAAGTGGACCTGTTTATCTTCTCTAAGAACCAGAGGCCTTCCAGGGGAAATCAAATCCCTAACAGTTTCATTATAAACTTCAAGATAGGACAGATGAACCACATGGTTTCCATCACAACTTCTCTGCCTGATTTTAGTGAAAAGATCCTTAATTGCCAAAACCATCACCCCTGGATTCTCGACGGTGCCAAGCATTGTGTAAGTTTTTCCAGCTCCTGTGGCACCATAACAGAAAACGGTCCCATTCCTCCCTTGCAGAACTGCTTCCACAAGTTCTGAGGTTCTGAAAAAGTAAAGTCAATGTACACCTCTCTATCAAATACAAATTACTGCTAGATCATTAAGATTTTTGAATGCATGCTGAATACTAAGCATGGAGAGATTTGTATAGGCAGCCTTAGCTTAGCAACAAAGTTTTGTGGCATTATATATATATATAGGGGTATACGAATTCAGAGTAATATTTTATTGTGAGAGGTGAGAAGAGCAAAATTAACTATTGAATCTTACATGAATGGTCAAGATTATAAGTTATTTAAAGGTAACATGATTACTTAAAAAAGTCACATGACATTATGTTCTAATCTTGATCATACATGATCCAATGGTCAAGAATTGTTCATCTCATTCTCACAATAAACCACTCCTCTAACTAGATATACCCCTATAATATATATATATAATATATATTAAGGACACATCATATGTATTTTTAAGGTTTTTAAGCAAACACCAAATGGTGAATACAGATGTTAGTATCTGCAACCCTGGATGACAATATTAGCAATGTTTGCGGCAAGAACATTTGTTTAAACTCAACATTCTTTCCTCTCTGGTACTCTTAGGCTCTTAGCAAGGAAGTAATGAAGACATGAAAATGAACAATGGAAATGCAGCAATTTTCAAAACAAGCACATTACGTTGATAGAAGAGAAACTAAAAACACACTGAAGTCAGAACAACACAGCTTCGCGGTAAAGAAAGATTCAACTTTAGAAAATGATCTTGCTCATGAATGACAACAACCATTAATACAAAAGCAGCAATTCCATTCCAGAATAAAGATCATATATTTATAATTAAAAAATATATATACAAACTCACGTAGTGGAATAAACTTCCTGCTGAGTAGCCGAATCTGGAAACGAAGCATCGAAGGTAAAATGGCGTCCCCGAAGCCTATTTAGCCTGAGGTAATCGTTCTCGTTGGCAAACTCCGTCAGATAAACGTCACGCCGATTCACGATTCTGACGCAGCACCGCGAACCCGCTTCCTTTTCCTTCATGGCCATTGGCCGAAGCCTCACGAACACAAGAATCTTGCTCCCAACTTTGCAGGGCTTCTCCGAAACAATCTCCATTTTCTCTGATTCTTGCACGTTGTTCTGAGCTCCACCGTTCCCTTTCACCACTTGCCGCTGAGCCACCGTCCCCATCGAAAGTTTCCGAGCGACGGCGGTTGAAACTACCGTGGCCTTTCTCGGGCACGAAAATCCAACAATTCGATCAGCCCCAGCTACCAAATTTTCCTTACCATCCTCCGTGTCAGGTTGAGGCAACACGAATGTTCTTGTAACAGTCGAATTAGGCATTGTGTTTTCTCGCATCACACTTTCAAGCTTTGGTTCCTTCTCTTCTCTTTTGGAAGAACCGCGGAGAAGAGCGACCCTTGGCTCTTCTGGCCTTGAAGACGAGTTCCTGAGAGCTGCAGAGGCTTGTTTCTGCTGCTCGTATAAGAGAGTGAGTGCTTTCATCTTCTCCTTGAGTCCATGGTGTGGGTTTCTGAGTGGAAGAGTGGCTGGGGTGTGGTCTTGATCTACCCTGGTTCTGAGTCTATGTACTGGGTTTGGCTCATTTTGACCTTGGCTTGTGATCTGAGACCGAGTTGAAACCGGCATTCTGAGTTTTTCTTTCTATCTAGACATGCCCAGAAAATTTTTCCGTTGACCCAGATGCAGGCCCTGCTCAGGAATCCAGAAAGTTGCAAACTTTACGAGGAAAACCACAAGAATCTAGCTGCGGAGTCAGATGGAAGCACCCTCTTAGGAGTGAACTACGAGACAACCAAGGAAGAAGCTGAACACAGAGTGCAGAAGTAGGATTTAATTTGTGTGAATCAGAGACGTTGGTTTAGGAGGGAATCGACGACTACAAGATAAGCGGGGTAACACCGTAACAGTTTTTGAAGGAGGATGATATTGGAACTCCATTTTCTGCTCATTACACACCCTGATCTCGCGGTTGGATTGGTTGAATTTCGCACGAATCTAGAAGTGGAAGTAGTGAAAAGTTGAGGGTCATTAGTTCTAAATTTTAAAACATTTGAATTATTTGTATGTAACGGTCGAATGTGAACCCCCAAAGGCCCAAACGGTTACCTATTGAGTTGTGTGGTCCAATTTCGAAATTTCCAAATGCACGAGAATCCCTTCTTTTGCATAAATGAGAAATTTAAGAAACAGAACATAAATGAGAAATTTAAGAAACAGAACAGAGGTTGCTTTAAAAAAAAAAAAAAACAAAAAAAATATAAATCAAGTAAATGAGGAGTGAATTATATGGGGTAACTAAGGCATATGACGAACAACATGGTGTGACACAAGTGGTAAATACTTGGGCCCTTACGCATATAATTAGGGTTCAATTCTTGACCGATGTGTATGGGAAAACATCTGTTGAGAGGGGTCAACCCCTTAAATGGATCTTAGTATTTCGAGAAATTAATCCTCGCAATCACGTGCGAAGATACTTTGAGAAAAAAAAAAAAAAAACTAAGGTACACAAGGGAATCATGCCGCAAAGACATAAATCTAAGGGATAATTTAAGTTATACTTTTGTTTGGAAGTTATAATTTAAGTTGGTGGAATAGAAAGACTTATACATTTTACTTTCTAATTTTCCCACCAAATATTGTCACTCCTTCCTAAACACCCCAGTTTGGAAGAACAATAAAAATGAGGTTTTTAATGGCAATGAGGGGTCTTGGGATCCCTCTATTGCCATCAGTGATGTTTGGATCGGACCGGACCGGCCGGTCAGACTGGTTGGACCATGAACAGGGTCCTCATCTGGTTATGGTTCAATGCCATAATCGGATTCATGGTTGGACCGGGTTGAACTGGTCAAAATCAAGTAAAACCGGGAAAAACCAGGTTGAACTGGCCCTCTCTCTCTTTTTTTAAAATTTTTTTAAAATTCTCAATCATTTAACTACTCAACTAAAAGTGATATAAGGCTTAATAGTTGAAACTCCAAAACCTTATTATGCATTTTATTATTAATAATGTGTGTTATGAGTCATGCATATGTATATTTTTTATTTTTTTATTTAATATGTAATTATGACATCATCCGGTTCGACCAAACGGTTAAACCAGTTGAACCTGAACCGGAAACTTTTTCTGTTCATTGTCCGATCCGACTTTAACAACATTGATTGCCACTCTCTTCCATCATCTTTAATAACTCCCAAATATCTATTTTGTAAAATTTACTATGTCATTCCATTCCATTCCTTTACATGTCATCTTCCAAAATATAGACTAATTATTCGATTTGGGCCAAGCTAATTTTGAATTGGCACGGCTTATAATGTTAATGGGATAACAAATAATCAGTTTAGATCAATTTTATACGAGCTGCGGATTGAGTTTGGCTAGATTATGGGCCATGTCTTTCATTTTTTTCCTTTTTTTTGTATCTATAATAATATGTTATTGACAAATAAAACTTTTACATCAATTGAAACTCACAAAAATCATGTATGTAAATTATATACAAGTATAACAAATTATATTAAGTATCATCAATATAAGCAGTAGAGATTTATTACATTGTTTTTTATATAAACAATTTATGATATATCCATGAAGCATATCTTAAATTATAAATTAATCAATTCAAAAAATTATAACAAAGTGTATATCATATACAAATAGAGAAAAAATAAAAAATAAGATTTACCAACTAAATTTGATTCTTTTTTTCATCCAAAGAAAGCTAGTCAAGCAAATATATAGATAAATAATAATAAAACTAAATACATAACACAAAAGAAAGTTTTATATTGTTAGGCTAACGGGCCTGCTTGATTTATTGTGGGATGACCCGCATCGGACTAGCTTATTTTTAAATTTATTAGACTGGCTTATAATTGATTCAAGCTGAGATTTTCTTACCTCAACTCATACTTTTCGTCAAATTATTTAATACCTCTACCTAGATGAATTATGACAATAGAAAAAATATGTGCACATAATTTTGTGAGGTATTTCATTTTTTTAAAAAAAATTATAGTAGGATTAGAGTATTATTTAATAGCTAATATGTGAGTAAGTAAAAAGTATGTTAATATAAATTTCTAGAAGTATCATTATTCTCAAACCATAATTCTTTCACCAAATTTGTCATTTTATTTTTAAAGTTTTTGTTTTAACTTTACCCTTAAAAGAAGAAAACTTTTTAAACTACCATACTTCTTTTTTTATCCTAATAAACTTATGTTATGTCACCTAATTGAGATTATTAAAGGTGTTATTGAACTTCGAAGGCAAGCAATACACGTGATTACATTATTAATTAAACATCTAACCGTGTAGGGTACGTTTGAAAATTTTGCTAATAAAGAGAATTGATTCAATTGATAATATTTAATTGAATTGGTCAAAGGTATTGAATTTAATTATTGTTAGTGATTTTTCAATAGTAGTATGCGATGATATTAAAATATGGTAACTTTTTGTTCCTAATTTTTTTTTTACAAAAAAAAAATGTTTGAAATTGAGGCATCATGAAATATTAACTACGTGTACCAATTAAAAATCAAATATGAATGACAAGACATTTGAATGCTTAGCATGGGTTAACTGACAAGCGAGACATAATCATAAATAATCATGCCCTCTAAAAATAATAATTATGCAGATGATACAATTATTAGTCTTATAATTTGTTGGTATAAGTATTTTTATTTTAATCAAGTAGCCTAGCTTTTTTAGTGGGACATATTGATCCATTGATCAATGATTAAATGAATTATTTGAACATCCATCAATTGGCTATTTGGTGGGCCTTCGTTACAGAATTTTAAAAAAATTTAGATGGACACTATTTATCATAGATATTTTATTTCACAGTTATTATGTGTAAAGTTATTTTTTAAAAATAAATATATTTATAACATAACTCATACAATTTTATTATTAAGTGAGATACTTATAATGAACAGTGTCTACTTAAAATTTGTTCTACCTAACACTGCTTTTGCATCTATTCCCCTTTCCTTTCTCCTTTAGGCTTCTAAGAAAAAACAGCAATGAAATATAACGGGGCCAAAAATGTCGTTGACTGCGATATATTTGTGAAATTGACTAGTTTTCCTTTTTTGTTTTTCCTTTTATATTTCATTGCATGTGGTTACTAATGTGGAAGTGAGTGGAATATAATTAAGCACAGTGGTTATGATGAATGTTGTGACCAAATTCAGCTTATTGCCTTTCAAGTAATGACATGAACTAGTGTATCTAGATTATGAGAATTTATGTATGCGTCTAGTGGAGTATTTCTTCATCATAATGTTTCCTTTTTATAGTTTTCCCCTCATTGCTCTAGCATTCTGCTGTATAATGTCCCCTTCCTGTCATTGTAATGAGTATCAATGATTAAAGACGAACTATGATATGTGTAAAATATTTTTTCTTTCTTCTATTTTTTTAACTTAATTTTAATTTAGTTAACATAAGATTTTTTTTATACAATCATTTAATAAGGTATTAGTCCAACTGAACTGACAGCCCTAACCTAAATCCAATCCACCAATATTGGCCTTACCCAAGGCCTGGCCCACTTGTCAAATGGTCCAAGTTCATCTAACAGTGACCCATTCGGGTCAGTGTTTTTGTGGACCGGACCGGGCCCAATTTGACATGCGTTCACTGCACGAAGCCTGCGACTAGGGTTTAACGAGAGACGAAGAAGATGGTTGTGCAAAATCTAATAGCACAGATAGCAGTGCTCGTTAGTTATGGCGGAAGCAGAAGACAACCTTCTTCACGCGTCGCCTGAGGATGAAACCAAGAAGAAGAACAAGTGCAACAAAAAAAGACCTCGCAAAACTGCAACTGAGGAGAATAATGGGAATAGGGATGGAGAATCCGTGGTGGAGGAGGAGAAGAAGAAGAAGAAGAAGGTGAAGAGTGAAAGGGAAGAGGCGGAGAAGGAAGAGAGAAAGGTGAAGAATGGTGGGTCTGGAATTATGAGTACCGAGTCTTTTGCTTCTCTGGGATTGTCTGAACCTACTTTTAAGGCTATTTTGGATATGAGGTTCCAGCATATGACTCAGGTAATGCTCTTTCTTATTATTTCTTCTATATGATATTATTATATCATATAAGATATTTAGTTGTCATTTCAACCCTCATGCATTGTTTTATTTCTTTTGTGAAGTGCCTAATGGGTTTAGAGTTTTTAAACCTTCACGTAATTAATGTCAAGCAAAATATCCGTATTGATAGAAGAATCTGTGCTCTCTGGTTCCCTCCTCCTGCTTCTTTTCAATGGAAAAATTGAAGGAGAGTTACTGATAAGTGACAATGGGATAACTTAGGTGCACAAAGTATTTTGAATGATAAAACATTGATGTCTTATTAAAGCTTAATGTGCTACTTTTTCAGCGTAGGAAGTGTTTTCACAAATACCATCCATTTGAGAAAACTATTTAGTACAATCCTGCCTTCATGAAATGAAATGAGATAACTTGAGAGAAGAATTCGAAACCTTGAAAAATGTCTGTGATGAGTCTGGTATATAGTTTTTTGGAGGGCTGATGAAACTAAATTTGTAGTCTTTTCCTTTGCCTCTTAGTATTTTAGAATTTCTTGCTTTCTCTCATGGGTAATGGGTTATCTCCCTTCCTTGGTCTCCTTCCCTCCTTTGTCTTCTCTCCTCACTTCCTGATTCTCTTTGTTATGTTTTGTTATTCTATTCAGTGGCGCAGTACCTGGATTCTTTTTTGTCTGTTTTCCCTTTGCCCTGCCTGCTGTATCTCCTCTTATTCTTCTCGTCATTTGCCATTACATTGCCACGAGTCCTGTTGGAATCATTGAAATCTTGACATCTGGTTTCTACAAATTCAGCATCATTTGCCCTAACCAGCTCATTCTGCACTTCTACTAAATTTGAAACCCGACTCTTAAATAATCATGCTTTCTCTTCACTTTTGTCCATCGCGTGCTTTCTTTTCTATAGGTTTTCCTAAGTTTCTTTCATTACCCATAATCAATCAATGCTGTGGATATGGATATGGGTTTTGCTGATAGTAAATTGAGAGCCCCTGATTATATTATTGAAGACATGATATTGCCTTTTCCCTTTGTTATTTTTTTGAAGAATAGATTTTATTAGTTGATAACTAGTGAAAACAAAGTCTCAGTAGGTATTCTACAAATTATTGATGGATGTATTAAGCAATTTTTTCTTTGGTGACGTTTTGTACATAACTTCTCGAAGATAGTATTATTCTGTGTCAAGAGGCAACACATGCAGTGCCTATTACTGTTTTACATGTGTGTGACTTGATTATATGTAATGTCACACATTAGACTTGATCCTATATCACAAATGCAGATTCAAGCGAGATCAATTCCACCACTTTTGATTGGAAAAGATGTTCTTGGTGCTGCAAGGACTGGCTCTGGAAAAACGCTTGCCTTTTTAATTCCTGCTGTGGAGCTATTGTACAATGTTAAATTTACTCCTCGCAATGGAGCTGGTGTTGTTGTCATATGCCCAACTAGAGAGCTTGCAATACAGGTATAAAATGTTGTTGATATTTCCCTTTGCTGACATTTTTTCCTGATCACGTATACCTGGTCATACCTGGTCATAGACTGTGCTATTGGGATAATAGCTTCTTTGCTTGGATGTCCTCACTTTTTTGTTGTTCTTGCTATTTAATATTGTTTTGGTTGCAGATTTTATTATTTAGTTCTCCTTATTGAGTAATTCACCATTTATTTTAGACACATGCTGTAGCCAAGGAACTTCTCAAGTATCATTCACAAACTCTTGGATTGGTTATTGGAGGTTCAGCTAGAAAAGTTGAAGCTGAACGTCTTGTTAAAGGGATAAATCTATTGGTAGCAACTCCTGGTCGTCTTCTAGATCATCTTCAAAATACAAAGGGATTCATATATAAAAACTTGAAGGTAAATTATGGATCCTTCGTACCATTGTTTCTCTGTTTTGATTCATTATAATATGGACATATTTCATTACTGATACTGACAAATAATGCTAGTATTTATTAATCACGTCTTTAGGACATCGTAATGATTTTTGAGTGTTTCATCATGCCCATCAGTAATTGGAGCATTTGTGATATACTAATTCATAGTCTGCATGAGGGTTCTCTCTCATGGACACCTTGTCTATGAAACATCCATTTGGTTGAAGACTTGAAGTACTTGCCATGCATGGTTTTTAATCGGAAGTTTATTCATCATGTATTTTAGCTGATGTTGTCACCTGCTCAGTTTGATGTTGTTTTGGGGGAAACCAAAAAACCAGAAAGTATGGAAAGCAAGCTGGTCTTAAGAGCATGAATCATTATTCAGTACTGAAATATTATAATAAATTCTGGTGTTATAGGCTTTTCTGTTTTTCCATTTCGGACTGAAGGCTCTTGAACTTAGGCTGTTTCGTTCAGATATCTGGAATATTTGTAGATGTATGCATGCATCTGTAAGTGTAGATTTTGGTTATTCTCTTACTCTGAACTCCTGCATGATTTGGCAGTGCCTCATGATTGATGAAGCTGACAGGATATTGGAAGCAAACTTTGAGGAGGAAATGAAGCAGATTATTAAGATCCTTCCAAAGGTATCTGGAATTTGTTTCTCTTTTCTCTTTCCCCTCCCCCTTCCAATCATGCATGAGGCTATGAAATTTTAATGGTGTCATGAAGTTGCTTTGTGTCCACCCCATTTGCCGTATGTGAATGGGATTATTGAACTGGAAAACACTAAACAAAAAGGACTGTTGCGATTATAAGTATTATCTATTCCTTATCGTAGAGGAAAAGTAATGTTATGAATTCTGCCTAAGAGTTTATTGACTTCAAATGTCAGCAGCTGCTTGCGGTTAGCTTGCAATATTCCAAGAAATACTAACTGTAATTTTTTCTGATAGTAATATGTGGGTTGAGTATCAACACCTCTTGTAAAAGTTCTAAATATGCTTAGTCATCCAGCTCATGTTTTAGGTAGGGGCGAAGGTTTTTAGGTTGAGATGTGGTTGCTATATCTCTCATTTAATTTTGTGTCTATCGTTGATGCTTATAAAGTGTAGCTATAAGTTTGTATATGGTATGTGGTTTTAACTAAATATCTGTGGGCTTGGCTAAATTGATCTGCTTCTCATTGAACAGAATAGGCAAACAGCTTTGTTTTCGGCTACGCAAACGAAAAAGGTTTGTTCTTCATTTTCCATCCTTCATCATGCTCTTTCCTCTGAAACAAAATCCTAATTCCTGAGTTTTTTATTCTACTTTCAATTTTTAATAACTTTTCATATAAATGTCTATTTTCTTTTGGATACACTAGAGGTTGATACTTGATAATACATGGTATACTTGAAATTGAGAATATGGTTATCTTTTCATTTTTAATTTTTTTCCCTCATATAATGTGTAATTTTTTGTTCAATATACTAGAATATGATACTTTATAATACGTGGTATACTTGAAAGTGAGAATAGGGGGAAGGAAAGTGTATTGCTTGCTTATTGTCTTTGTTCCGAATAAATTTCCCCCTTTAAATTACAGGTTGAGGATCTTGCCCGCTTGTCATTTCAGACAACTCCTATCTATATTGATGTAGATGATGGGAGAACCAAGGTGATGTCTCCCCACTTTTATCATAATCTTTGCACTTTGTTCATCAGCATTATCATAGTACCTGACAAGATCCTTATCAATGTAGGTCACAAATGAAGGATTGCAGCAGGGCTATGTTGTTGTTCCCTCTGCCAAGCGATTTGTTGTTCTCTATTCCTTCTTGAAGAGACATCTGTCAAAAAAAGTGATGGTCTTTTTCTCTTCATGCAACTCTGTCAAATTCCATGCAGACATTCTCAATCTCACTCATTTGAATTGCTCAAGTATTCATGGAAAACAAAAGCAGCAGACCCGGACAACTACCTTCTTTGACTTCTGCAAAGCAGAAAAGGGGATCTTGCTCTGTACTGATGTTGCTGCTCGTGGACTTGACATACCTGCTGTGGTATATTCATTTTTCTTACCAGATTATATGAATATTTCTGAATGCAAAAATATGACTCATTTGTGATGACTTTTATGGTTTTTCCCCAACTCTTTAGTATGCAATGAATAAATCTAGCAACTTCCTGTACCTATAAAGATAAAAGAAGTATACTTGAAAGAAGAAATATTATCGAAGAAGAGACAAAAAGGTACAGTCTTTTTTGTTCTTGTGGGGTGGGGGGCATATAAGAAGAAATGTTGTAACTTGTAAAGAGAAAGCAGGGAATTCTACAGTACCCTGGTAGTTTGGTAACCTTTCCTAGTTGGCAGTGTCATTGGTCATTGGATGACTGCTCAATGAATTTGGATGCAGAATCCAGGGCTTGAAAATGCAGGGGTATCCAAAAATTTGGGGTACCTAAGAAACCTCCAAGAAAGAAATACAAGAGCAGAGGATAGAATATCCTCCTACAAGAAACAAAATAGTACAAAAATCAGACTAAACATGAAAACACATTAACTCAGCAAAGCTATCCATATTCCCTGCATGTCCAATGACAAAACCTCTTAAATAACCATTAACTGATCACCATAACAAGGCTAAGGAGCCCACTTTATCCCACTAAAGAGGCAACCACAAAAAGTTATCCTTGTAAACTCTGACATTCTTCTTTGACTGTGATGACCAAATACCAGCATACGATGCACACCACCAAGAGACTTGCTTGCCTTACTCCTCCCATATCCTCCAAAATGACATTTGAGAAAGCACTTGTAAGTTGTAACTTTCTAGACAAATCCAATATTCACCAAAAATACAAGAGCCTACACCACAGATGTCTAGAAGCTGGGTGATGTAAAAGAAATGGCTACTAGTCTCATAATTAGGGAAACACAAACATTAGGAGAGAGGCTTGCGTGTGACCTGAAAACCTGCAAGAAATCATTTGTGCTAATGCTATTAAGTACTGCAGTTCAAATGAAAGATTTAACGTTAGAAGGGGCCCAGCAAGACAAAAAGTTGGGATTCTTTCCCATTATGATCCTCCATGTATATTTATATGTTTTGTTTGGTTTGTATAGCAATGGTAAAGCATTGAACAAATTTTGACTGAACTGTTGTATTTATGCAGCAATTCTGTTCTGTTAATTGAAAATCATTAACATTCATGTAAAACATTTTAATATTTTATCTGTTTTTTCCCTCCTTTTCTGTGTTGTAGGACTGGATTGTGCAGTATGATCCGCCTGATGAACCAAAGGTATTTCCTGTTCTTTATTGATTGTCACTATCCTCTTTCATTTGTTTCTTGGCATTCTTTTATGTCGTATAACATATGTTTCTATATTGCTACCAGGAATATATTCATAGGGTTGGTAGAACAGCACGTGGGGAAGGTGGAAAAGGAAATGCTTTGCTTTTCCTGATTCCCGAAGAATTGCAATTTCTTCGCTATCTGAAGGTCAGTTTCTCTCTCATTATAACAGAAGGGATAGTAAACAAGCTGATGCTGAATTAGAAGTTTCTACTGTATTCATTTACTATATCTGAGAAAGTAGGGTTCCAAAATAGATTACTTGAGGAAACCTTGTCAGTGTCATGCCTAGAATATAAGACAAGTGGAAGGCTGTGGTTGCTAGTTCCCCTTCCCCCAGGATACTACCCCCACTTTTCTAAGAAATTATTCTTAGCTTATCCTAAATCCTAAATTTTATATTTATGCTTAATTTCAGGCAGCGAAGGTCCCAGTGAAAGAGTATGCATATGATGAAAATAAGGTGGCAAATGTACAGTCTCACCTGGTACATTCCTGCTTCCTCATGTTTTAATTATAATTTTATTTGATATTCTAACCAACCGCAGCTTATCTTACAAAGGACCATCTCAAATTCTTGATTGTGTAGGAGAATTTGGTAGTCAACAATTTCTTTTTGAACAAGATGGCTAAAGATGCTTATAGATCATATATGTTAGCATATAATTCCCACTCTATGAAGGATATATTCAATGTTCACCGCCTTGATTTACAGGTACAGCTTTCACCTTACATCTATGTTATAATCATTTTTATGATTTCTAGAACCATATGAACATCTATGTCTATTAAATACAATATCTAAATTGATCTAAGTCTGAAGTTTTTGTGTGTGTGAACATTTGCATACATACCATACCTGGCATTTTAAATCAACTGCCACTGGGAATTCTCATGTTTTCCTTTCATTTTGATCTAAAACTTCAGGATGGGCAGATTTTAATGGTTGAGTAATAAGAATAAATTATTGGAACAAAAATAATTAGTGGCAACATAAAGAAGGATTTTTGGTGTTTGAATTCCTATTTAAAGGGTACATCATATCATGTTAGACATTTGCAGGTAAGTCCATCACATGGTAGACTCTAGGATAGGATAGATTCAAAGAGGGCAGTGATAAGTTTTTCATTCTTTGATGTCTAGATAAGAGACTAAAAAGGGTTCAGACTTCAGATCCAAAAAACTGATTATGATATTGGCTGATCCTCTTAATTTGAAAGAGAAAATTTAATGTTATTGATAACCTTTCCTTGTTTCACTTAATAATGAAAAACACATACAATGGGAAATGGGAGAGTAATTCTCTTAATTTAGTAGGAGCAATCAATAAATTCATGTAACTCAGGATTTTTATTTTAAAAAAATGATGTGTTGTGTATGCTCTTGTGCATTGAGTGGTTGTCTGGCTGATGGAAATAATCATTGATCTAGTAAGTACTAAGATGCGCATGATGAGTTAGTGGTAGATAAATATACAGTTATTGAACTTATAGTCAACTTGTTAGAACATCGAATAGTAATAAATCATGTAGAATATTGCATACAATATGATAATACCAGTTGCTGTACTTGGGCAGGCTGTTGCTGCTTCATTCTGTTTTTCAAACCCACCGAATGTGAGTCTGAACATAAACAGCAGTAAGCAAAGGAAGAAAATGCGTAAAGTTGAAGGAAGCAGACATGGATTCAGCGACAGCGATCCTTATGGAAAGAGAAATGCGGATGATAAGCGGCAGTTTGTGAGGTATTAGCAGTAGACATGCCATGGCTTTATACAGTGGGTGTTATTCCCATCTCCCTCCCACACCCACAAAAAGTTTTGGTAGGACCCCCAATTTTATACAGTCAGATGGATTTTGTAACTTAGTCAAATTAGTCAAACATTAGATTATTCAAGGGATCAGAATTTTTTCTTCAACTGGAAATGTGTGTACGCATTCTTGATCTGTAATATTCGACATGATTACTGGTTTCCCATCATATGTTTCCAGTTTGTAAGTATTTTTTGTTGTAAGTTATATCATTAACTTTCAGAAGTAGCTCTTGAAATGCAATAGCAATACTAAACTGAGCCCAACCGATCAATTTTTTGGTTATTATTTTGGTGTGTACCAGTAGACCTTTGCAGAGGTTACAAAGATCTGAATCTGATACATCAGTTGATCATACACGTATTTCACTGATCGTGGGTGCTTAGAAGGAAAATTATGGATATAAAAATATAATTTCAAATCCTATCTACCAAACTGTAGGAGGCATATTGATTTGTCTATATTTTGTTTGCTTAATTTCATTAATAAACTAAGTTGTGCTATGTGAAAAGAAGTTTGTTTTTTTCCCTCTGATTTATTTGATGCTAACGAAAAATAAATTAAAATTTACTGAACCTACATAGCTATATAATTGTACGAGCAACTTTTTTCTGTTTCCAATAAAGAATTGTAAAACTTTGGTGGTTTTAACATTTGATTGTAAAACTTTGGTGGTTTTAACATTTGATTTTTGTCTTTAAGACTTTGGTTGTTTTAGAAATTTAATGAATAATTAAGCATTTTTTCTCACTGTACCATTAGATTAATTAAAAACATACATTAATTATATTTTATATTTATTAAGTAACTATAGTGAAATTTGTATTGAAAAGCGACACTTTCAGTAAAGTGATACTAACCATTAAAAAACATTAATGAATACATGACTAAAATATTATGGAGTAGTTGAGATTAATAAATATTATGAAAATTTAGAAAATAATTAATGACAAAAAGAAGCAATAATTAAAGATATTTTAGTCTAAGTTTATCTCAATTAATTATTTCTTAACCTATATACTAAAACCTTAAACAACCAAAGTTTTGTCACGAAAGAGTAATAGTATTGGAAAGAAAGTTATTAAGATTGACACTTTTTGCCTTTTTTCTTTGGCCAGCCATAAATTTGAAGCTCTAGACGGATCATTTGCGTGTTTGTATTATATTTTTCCCTTCATGGGTGTTGGGGAAAATAAAATAAAATAAACTTATCTTAAAAGTGCATTGTTTTATGTGCGTTTAAACTTCTTCAAAATCTATAGGGCAATGTTAGAGTAAGCTCGACAACTGAGGCGCTTGAGTATCTAACAACTCTATTAGTTACAAAAGAAAAAAAAAAGGGTGAGGGAGGGAACATCAATTTTGTTAACGTGACAGATTGAAAACGTGATTTGTACTCTATGAAATGGCATGTGGATGGAGTAAAATAGCATTACAAGTGAAACATTCTATGGATATTGTAACAAATGTTTGGGTTTACATATCTTTATTATATGCTCTGCACTTTTTTAAATTTATCAAATATTATTGCAAAGTAAAATAGCTAAATATGATGACATGTTATTGTTTATAATAATAGATACAATGTAATTAGCTCTTTTAATAGATGTTCAGGACAATTTTTTTGCCATATGAGTGTTAACTTTTGTGACGGATGAATAGAGTTTAATAAACATACTATATTATGACTTGTTCTGTAATTTTTTATGGCAAAAAATTAATCTGTAAAAATTATTTTATTGTTTTAATTAATATATTTGGTTATAATACATTTTCATTGCTATTGTGTTAATTTTAAGAGAAATACCTTGTAAAAGAAGTTTATACTAAAAATATTTAAAAAATAATGACAACAATTTTTTTTAGTAAAACTTTTAAAATAGGTTCAATAGTATGTTATAAACAAAATATTTAGAAATTTTTTATTTTAGCAATAAAACTTTTAAAATAACTTTTCATCCTTTATTTTCTGATGTAATAATAATTTTTATATAATAAAATAGTAGTTTTTTTTTTGGTTAAATAAAATAGTAGTTTTAATATCTTACTAATACCTGGCATCCTAACTATTAAATATTGGTCACGTTACCAAAAATTGTTGTTTTCCTAATTAATGGAGTTTGTTGGGCACTGGAGCGCCTGAGCTCTCGGGCCTACTCTGGGACTGCTCAATTCTAAAACAAACGGAGTCGTTTAATTGGACATGATCATGGAACGAGATTTCCTTATATCGAATTCTTTCATTAAATTCAGGATCATTACCAGTTCATAATATCATTAATTCATTATCAGAACATCTCATGAGCTGCAATTCCCTCCAATGTAAATTACGTTAACTCATAGGAAAAGTCAATACCAACTCAAGAAGGAAATAATGTCATGATAACATTAACGGGTAATGAAGTTCGATCCTTCGAACCCTGTTATGACCAAAAGAACAAATAATGATACTAAAACTCCAACAACAAAAACAACGTAGACACTCATAAACCTAAGACTCTGATCACACAAGAATCAAGCATAAAGCAGGCCGAAGAATGACAGAATAAAAAGTGCCGATGTTGTTATACTCATAGGAGTTATTTCATCAGCTTCACCTTTAGAATGTGATTTTTTTGCATTCTCATCTGCAGATTGGGGTGAGGGTGCTGCCGGCTCTACATCCAAAACCTTAATGATCATCTTCTGCCCTCTGGCACAGTGACCACTAACCCCACTAATGAAGTAGAACATGCCGGGTCGGTCAAATTTGAAGACAGTGTCACCATTGTTAGAGAAGAAGAGAGGACGAGTGGATCTGCATTTTCCATACTCTTCTTCAGTCACTACCAAAACCGAGTCCTTCTTGTACGTGAAACCTAAACGTAGAAACAATCCAAAAGGAAACACACAAACACAAAAAACTTCATGTTATATGTTTCTTTGTACATATTGGAATATATAGAAAGAAAAATGGCTATATAAGGATGTTTTAAGTTGCTAAGAACTGGCACTTACGAACAGTATCACCAACTTGGAATCTGTTTTGGGATGCCCACTGGTTGTACATCTGATCGTTGTTCCTTGACTTGGGAATTACCCAGCCATCCTGACCCCCAACTTCAAACTCAGTACAATTGACAAGCAATATATGGGAGCCAGAAAAAAGAATCAAGCAAACGAAAAGTGGGTATGAGCCTTTGAAGAGAGTAGCCATATTTGGACTTCTGTGGAGCTCTAGTGTGTGCTCTCTAGCTGCTAAGAAGAGGAAGCGTGTGTTTTAAGAGATGGGGATGTTTAAGTTGAACTTAAAAAGATACTTGAATTAAGTTGAAATTAAAGTTTGTTAACGAGGAAGAGGGAGAGGATTGAGGAGCACGTTTTGGAGGTCGTGGGCTTTGTTGGGGGTAATAGCTAAAGAAAAGGGTCTTTGAATTGGTCTAACTGTTTTTCAAAGCTGAGGCTGTTGAGTGAAATTAGCTGATTAATGAGTGATATCTTAGGTTTCCATTCTCTCTAAATTAATTCTAGAAGTCACTGAAAATTATCCATGTGCTATAAACGGCTGTTAATTTGATTTGAGTAGAGGCTCTACAGCCATGACCATGAATATATTCAACTGTTAACAAATTATTAACAAAAAAAAAATAGTATTAAACTATTTTGAAACTAGTACTGCTAGATATAATTATTAATGCAGACTTGATGCTAAATTATATATAGATAAGAGTTAGGAGTACTGTTAAGCACATTCCGATTGAAGAGAAGTTGATATACTATCTTTTCATTATTTTGTTCTTTGCTTAACTTTTCCTAAGAGACTGACTTTCTCTCAATTTCGCCCGCTTGGGACTTACGATCCACATTCCAGAATAAGTAATTAGTAATTGCATGAACGGATGTTGCACCACTGGTCTGCATCTTTATAATGGTTTTATTGACTAAATTAAACATGTTGATAATGTGCTTTAATATTCAACAAAATCAGAAGCACCCTTTTCAGTGCTTATCAAATTACAGTATCTATAATTGAGCTTTGGCTGATTAATTTGTTTCCAACACGCATGTTTGCTTCTCCTCTGATTCTGATAACTGCATATTCTTAATTTGCACGTGTTTTGCCCAACAGTGAATACAAAATTTGTGTTTAACGAAAATTATGTGTGTTGAAAGGGAGGGAAGCAACGGCGGATCTTGGGCTAAAATTTTTGGGGGGCCATATAATATTTTGATCATATTTAGGGAAGTAATATGTAATTTTTTTAAGGACTTATAGAGTTTTTAAAATTTTTGGAGGGTCATATAATATTTTAATCATATTTAGAGGAATAATGTGTAATTTTCTTAAGTACTCATGTAAAGTTTCCAAAAAATGACTCCCCCATGTCCCCAGGAAGATCCGCGCATGGAGGAGGAGGGGGGGGGGGGGGGAGGACTCCAACATGCCAGGAAAGTTAGGGAAACGTGTGTAGAAAAATGCATGTATACGTTTTTGGGCCATCAGAATGCATGCATAAGAAGTCACAAATTAGTTTCACAAAAGCTGACAAAGTTAGAATTGAAGTGTTAATGTGGCTACTTCTCTACGGTAATACATATTGTGGTATCAGACTTCTCTGAGATGAGCTAAAATGACATATTCCACAGAAAACCATTAAGAACTCCATTTACAGTAAAAGCCCACCAAAGCCCATGAAAGACACAGCTTGAACTTCCGAAAGAGGTCACTACAAAGGAATCCTCATAATTCCCTTCATTTATCTTGACATTTGAAACCCCCTCAAATATAGTAATTTCATGCACACAGGGTTTTAAGCCGTATGGCATTTGGGGCGTTGGTTTGGTAATGTAGCAGAGATTTGAATTGTTCCAAGCTGCAAAACGCCTTCCCATTTTCCTGTAAAAACTTTCTGAGAATTCAAGTCTCCCTGTCAAATTATTTCCATTTACGTGAAGAGCTCTAAGACATGGCAGATTTTCCAGACTTCTAGAGAGACTTCCAGAAAGATTATTGTTACTGAGGTCCAGAAATCTAAGCCTTTTCATTTCTGCCATGGACTCTGGTACACTCCCTGCCAAACCTATGTTAGAAAGATCCAAGGTTTCTATATTTTGGAAATTTTCCCATTTAATTCCCAAGAGATCACCGCCTATTGGGTTGTCGGACAAAACCAAATCCTTTAAGGACACCAGTTCTTTGAGTGTCCCAGCCAACCCACCTCTAAGTTTGTTATGACTGACATCCAGTAATGTAAGATTCTTTAGCCTTCCCAACTCCCTTGGCAACTCTCCCTCAAGCATATTGTTGCTCACATCAAGTTTTAGAAGTGAATAAAAAAATCCAACTGTTGATGGCAATGCTCCTGATAGATTATTCCTGCTTGCATCAAATATTAAAAGCTCAGAAAACCTTCCATAATTGGCTGGAACCTCACCCACCAAATGATTTCCTGCAAGGACTAGTTGCCTCAATCCTACCAAATTACCAATACTTGATGGTAGTTCACCTGTTAGCCCATTTTCTAGCAGTACCAGAGATTGAAGCTTCCTTAGGAAGCCAATTGTGGATGGAATGATCCCAACGAGACCAGGGTTTGATCTAAGTGCCAAAGATTCCAAACTGTCTGAGAACTTCTCCCAGTTTGAAATGGGGAGTTCAACAGGATTTTGGCTAGGAGAACGGAAGCAACTGGTTAGTGAGAGGACTTTTAGGTGCATGAGCTTGAATAGTTGATCTGGGAATTGGGCATCATGGTTGCAGATGAGAGAGTTGTCAAAAACTGGTCCAAGGTTTACAACAGTTACATACCAGAAGCCATCATCATATTGTTCGCAGGAAACTCCCTGTACATCATCCAAAAAATTATAAAAGTTTAAAAATTGTAGACTCTGAATAAAAATGATAAGGAATGCACTCATAGCAGTGAAATAACGACCCTGCTTCTGTTGCAAATTGCAACAGCTTAGAATTAGACTTTAGAGTTAAGACTCTTAGTACTGTTCCATTAAAGTTCATACTAAAATGGAAAGCAAACAACCGTAATATGGAAAAATATTATCTGTTTGATCTTTTTGCTTTAAAGGTCACGATTTCGAACCTGTATGGGAGTCCATCCACAAGGGTCTGGATAAAGATCTGAACCGTTCCACCACTTTCCCACAAACCCTTGAATAACAGAGTAGATGACTTCCTGCTCTTTCTTCTTCATTGGTGACAATGGAGAGTCTTCGCCCTTACAAAGACAAAACAACATGAGGAACACAAAAAGAAGAACGTCTTGGCACTTCCTTGGTAAAATCCTTATAGCCATTATAAGTATCAAGGCAGAAAATGTTACTCAGGAAAATGTGTAGTTTCAAGGAGCAGAATAAGCAAAACTCAAGGGCAATCAAGGTAATATCTGCTTAAAATACAGGGAGCAGCTCTTGGCCTCAGAAAACGTTCAATGCCAAGAGTAGTGGAGGGTGAAGGATCTAAAATAAGCCTAGCAACTATCTGTTACTAACACTTCTTAAGGAAGAAAAGGAAGTAAGAGCAATAGCAATAATGGAATCAAAATGGGACTAAAATGGAAAAAGATGCATGGGTGGGGGATGTAATGAATAGGTTTACAGCTAAGAAGTTCAGCTGTTCAGCCTGGTGCGTATGCATGTGCTTTTCAGTTATGAATGAGTGGCCAACTAGTTATTGACGATAATAATTTCTTTCCACTATTTTTCCATGGAAGTGTTCAATCATAATAGATCAAAAGGATAAAACAAAGGAAAAGAAATGAAAGGACAAACATTCCAGCACCTCATTTTTCAACTTCAATATCAGTTTTTTTTTAATACTGAAAGTAGGCCAGACTGAGAATAGTATCTTTCGCGTTCATAAAAATAAGTGACGCAATAAAAGTAAATTTAATAACACCTTTTTTTCATGGATGAACATCAAAATAAATCTTGTTAAATAAATGTGAGAGAAGCTATATGGTTAAATGATTGTATTAGTAGATTTAACCTTGTGTAACTCAAAGGAAATCAAACAGTGGGGGGTTAGCTAGTTAGCAAGTTAGCAATTGACCTGGGATAAAGTATCGGAATGTAGATGAAATTTATTAACATTTTTCATGAGATATATACATAAGAAAGAAAAGAAAAATGAAATCAATGGCGATTAGCATTGGTCTGGTTGAGAAATAATGATATAATGGTTTATAAGATACAAGATACAGGGTCTGAAACAAGCATATTGGGATTTGGGGGTGGGGTAAGGTTAGAGCTCGGGGGACCATATAATTTGTCTTTTGGAACACTCACATGCACATATGAAATACATGGAGGAGTTTTTTTTTGTTGATAAAACACAAGGAGGAGATATACCAATTGACTGCAATCTTCCATTATTAAAGTACGTACCATTGTTTTCCTCAATCATTTTAAATGCCACAACTGCTGCAGTTTGAGTATTTATGTAAATTATTCAATTAGGTTCACTTCAGAAGGAATAGGGGTCTCGAAGCGTTTTGCAGGAACAGTTTTGTTACAGTGAACAGGCCACATTGATAGTAACCAGACAAACTGTCCTACTAGTTTTTAAAACCAGGATGACAGGGAGCGAAATCACCCTCGCCTGTCCAATGGGCCAAACAGAAAAGATATATTATATATATTGGCTGTTACTTGCTCAAGTTTTGGTGGTAAGGGTAAGCATATAAAATCTCATATTATAAGTAATGATAGCCACACACATTTTTTCACTTGCACCTCTCAAACATCTCTTTTTATATTATTAGGTTTGTCGCCAAACTTATGTAACTACATCAACACTTTTCTATATATATTTTGTATGTGTGTGTGTGACACTCTTTCATACCACCAAGCATTTGAAAGGCAATTATTTAAATACTAATGCACCAGATCTCGTTACAACTTCATACTTAAATATGGTTGGACAAGAATAATACTAGGCCTCTTAAGAAGTTCTCTTATTGTACTCCTTTCTTAGCCAACAAGATTAGCTCTATTTCAATTTACCAAAAAATAAACAAGAGAGCCATAAAGGGTCACTGGAACAGTTGACCTGTTCGACTTCAAGTGGATACGGAGTACGGAGAGCAATAAAAATGGTCATGGAGTGTTATTGCCACCAAGTTTGGACCACTCTAAGGCCTAGGACAAGGTTAAAATGAGAAGAGAGTGCACTCCACAGAGTAATACTAATTACTGCTGCTGCAGGTCTGCTAACAGTCACCGTCCAAAGTCATTTTCAATCTCCCTTTGTCCAAGACCAAGGCCCTCTCTCTCTCTCGCCATCAATTCCCTCATCACTTCAGTTCTCAAGTCTCCCTTTTTCTATCCTCATCAGTCAACCCTTCTTCTCCAACCTAACTCTGTATATGGAGTTGGGTTCAGACCAGCATACAAGCAGACGGCCTACAATACAATAAATAGTCCATCACCGGGGTTTTACAAGTTACAACATCAATTCCCAAAGGATGTACAGCTTATTTTTTTATATATATTATTTTAATGATAATTGCTTTTGCCATCTTATTGACATGGGAAAGTTTGTGTTTAAATTTTATCAGAATCTACTGTGTTTACTTGAGAGAAATGTATATTCCCCTAGAAATGGATATTCCCCCTATCCCTAATCCTAGGCCCTCTTATACTAGTAATAGTAATAGTAATAGTAATAATAATAATAATAATAATAATAGTAATAATAATAATAATAATTCTAGCAAAATAATAATAAAAATTATAAAAATAATGGAAAGAGTAAACACTAGTCTTATTAGGTAGTATCCGAAATAAATATTTTTTTTAACACTAGTCTTATTGTAATGTTCTTATGATTATATTTTATGCACATTTTTAGTCAAAAAGGAAAAAATGGGTATCTTTTTATATCTTACTATAGATAAGATATATTACGTTACAAATTGTCTTTTAATTAAACTATAAAAAATTATAAAAACATGTTTTAATATAAAATAAATATAATAATAAAGAATAAATCTGGCAAAAAGTAAACACCAAGTTTAAAACTTGAATAATGAGAAACTTCCTCATCACATACGCAGGGAAATTAGCTATTATCATGCACAACTGTTGAGTGAAAAGGGTATTTATATTTTATAACCGTTCTATAACTCAATTGATGAAAATGAAAAGTAAGGATTTGTTGTGAGTACATGCGAATATGACAATATTCTTTTTTTCTTTGCCGTGCTTATTGGAATATTTGGACGATGCACGATATAAAGTTTTGTCGAACTAAACAAGTCAGTGTGATGAAGTAGGCTTTTTTTTTTTAACACTTCTAGATAAAACGAGCCCAACCCAATCGAATTTAAGCCAACCACTTTTTTGTGTCACATAACATGAATCCAATATTTTCATACAAATGAAAATGCAGCCCAACTAAAAAATTTGACGGGGTGGGTCTTGAAATTCATCGTCGCGACAAGCTAAGAGGCAAATGCAAGTGCTTGCCTTGCATAGAAATAGAATAGAACAAACACAAACACAAACACAAACATAAACATGGCGCAAGATTTTGAGAAGAGGTTCCATTGCATCATGGACAAGCTCTTTCATGCTCCCAAGTTCGTATCGAATTCAAGGTTGTCTTCTTCATCTTTTCTCTTTTTGTTCTTTTCTTTTTTCCATTTTGCTTTCCGTTTGGTAACCATGAAAGCTTACGTGTGTGTGTGTGTGTTTTGGTGATTCTTATGGAGAACAGTGAAATACCATCAAGTATAACCGTACTTTGCTAAATTGCAGTTATTAGAATTATAGCTTAATTTATTTGCTATGAAGTTAGATTTAAACCTTTTGGCTTGTGTCCTTATTTGGCATGCACCCAATATTGGCTCTATTCTTTGTTTTTCATTTTTCATTTTTGTTTTCTAGATTTAGTAGGAACTACTAGGGATTAATAATGTTTTTCCGTTTGTAGTTCATCTGGGGTGCAACTATCAGGAGGTAAGAAACGTCCATACCAGTCAACTGCATCGTGGGTAATGGAATTGAATATGAGAGGGGATGTTGCTGAGGGACAGCAGTCCTCATCAGCTGCAGCTGGTCCAACCCTTGGACCGCTATGCAGACCGTGGGATCGTGGTGACTTTATGAGAAGATTATCCACATTCAAATCTATATCATGGTTTGCTAAACCCAAGGTTGTTTCTAGCTGTCCATCTTCTGTATTTAAGATTTCAATCTTAATGTTACCTGCATTTTAGTTCCATGGTTATGATCTAATGCTTTTAGTAGGTGTGTTTCTTCTCCAATTTATGTTTTGGGAAAATGGCAGATTAAATGTGTGTTTGATTTGTTTTTTGTTTTTATTTTCAATTAGATATGTTTTCATTATAATTACAAAAATGCCACCTTGTTTTCATTTTATTTCTTGTTTTCCTTCACAAAATTTCCTGTTTTCAACCATTTTCTTTACAAAATTTATTGTTTTGACCATTTCCCTCACAAAATTTTGAAAACAGGAAATAAAATGAAAACAAGATGACATTTTTGTAATTATAAGTAAAACATATCTAATTGAAAATGAAAACAAAAAACAAACCAAACACGCTCTAATTTTTTGATGTTGTGACTCGGGTGGGGTGAGATCAAGAGCATTTGACAGGCATTCAGGTGTTTTACAAGTTCTGAGCTATTTGTTTGTGTATTGCTTGGATGCTTGGAAAATGTGAAATAGATCATTTGGTGTTTTCTGTGAACACTCAAGGTAAATTTGAAGTAGTATGCTGGTATGAAAGAATTGTTACTAGGCTAGTGATTACTGTTTTTTTTTAATTTTTTCACTCCATTAAATATAAGTATAGCTTAGAGAAGTAACTGTTGAGGAGAAGGAAAGAATTTAGAAGCTAGTGGCCTTGGATTTTCTTGAGCTAATTGCATCTTGGAGCTGAGCTTGAGCAGTTGTCCACTAGTTTCTGGGAAATGGCAATGCTGTTTCAGATAGGCTAGTTCTATATGAGGAAGAAAAACTAAATTGTTTCTGGCTTTCAGCTAAGTTGTTTGCGTTCACTAAGAATGTCAAGAGTTCTGTTGAATTAGAAATTTGTCCTTCTTTGATAATATTTGGTGCAGAGTAACATTTTTTTAAGTCATTGTCATCATGGCATATCATCTCCTTCATTAAAGAAAACCTCTTGCCTCATGCTTCCTGACTTCCCTTTGCCAAGACATGATTCAGTTGTATCATTCATAACATTAGGTCTACAGCCACCCTTGTTTTGTCATCCTCCCCCGTCCTGCCCCCTCAAATTTTATGGCTTATCTTTTGACTTATGATGTTTACAGATAGTGAGTGCTGTAAATTGTGCTAGAAGAGGTTGGATCAATGAGGATATTGACACCATAGCCTGTGAAGTGTGTGGGACACGTCTTCTTTTCTCTACACCAGCATCTTGGAATCAGCAGCAGGGTATGCCATTGCTCTCATTTATATATAATTCACAACAACATTTGATCGTATGAATTTCCTAACTATAATGTCTTTTATTCAGTGGAGAAGGCAGCCTTGGTCTTTAGCTTAAAGCTGGATAATGGACATAAATTACTTTGTCCATGGATCAACAATGCCTGCAATGAAACACTGGCCAGATTTCCTACTACAGCTCCTCTAGTATTAGTTGACAATTTCAGAGAACGTTGTTCTGCTCTCTTGCAACTATCAGCTCTTCCACGTATTTCATCTTCGGCAATAAAGTACATGAAAAGCCCACTACTGGAAGACTTTCTTGGACAATCTTTGATGCTGGAGTGTGGAAATGGATCTGCCAACAATTCTGGGATAGGAAATTTTAGTAGTCAACATGAACTGAAGTTGTATTACCAGGTAATAACAGGTTTTCTAGAGAGTTAAAAATTCTTAATTTTTTGTATAGGCAAAAATTCCTTCAATTACTGGTATATATGATCTGGTATCTGTATGTTGTTCTTGTTTATTTTTTCATCTTTTAGTACTGCTGAATGAACATGACACTTTTTGACAAGCTAGAATTCGACTGCTTTCTATGTTTGCTTATAGTCTTATAGCATTTCAATAACATTCTTAGGAGCTGTTTCATGTCTTTTTGGCTTAGGCAATGCTTCAATGGTTGATGCTTGCCAAAAGCAAATCTGGCTTGATCTACTATTCATTTGCAAATGAATTATAGGTGTTTTAAGTGATCATGTAAGAAGTGGAAACTTGTGGTTAATTTTTTAGCACAAATACTGGTATACCCTGAATTTTTTTATCACTAAATGGCTAAATGCATTTGATGAATGTACTTTATTCGTATTAATAAATTTCCATTATCTCATTTATTCTCATGATATCATCTTGAATATATATTAGCATTTCTTTGTTTCCTCCCCTTTTAAATTATGGTTAGGAGTGTTTTATAAATTTTGCAGGCTCAAAAGCTTATAAGTTTATGCGGTTGGAAACTTCGTTCTCTACCTTATCTAGTTGATTGCAAGGATTTATCTGATCAGTCTGTTAAAAATGCAACTATTCGAGACTGTTCTCAAGTAGTTGCTGATATGAAGAATAATAGTCTCATTGTCCATTCTGCTAATACTGATGAAAGTTTGAAAACAGATGAAAATTCCAAGGGTTCTAGTGGAGAACAAATGGATCCCAATTCTGCAGTTTTAGATTGTACCCTATGTGGGGCCACTGTTGGATTGTGGGCATTCTGCACAGTTTCTCGGCCTGTGGAATCAATCAGATTAGTGGGATATGGAGAAGTGAATGGTGAAAGTGATTTTGAGACCTACAATTTGTCCAATAAAAATGATCTTGAAAATAGGCAGGGTGTAACTAATACCATGTCAGATGTTGCAACTTCATCGAAGGGTATATCTTCATGTCTAAATATGACAATTGCAGGCGGTCCTCCCCCAACAAAACAAAGTTTTAAAGAAATAATATATTTACCTGTTATTGGTCAGAATTTAAGGGCTCGACTTTCTTATGATTCTGATTTTAGAGATCATGTTTTTGTCGATGGAGATGATATTCAGTCGGATTCAAAAAAGAAGATCAGGATTCAGGAGAAAACTGATTACACAGTTAATGCTTCTATTGGACAACTCATTCCCGTGTCATCTGAAATAAGGGAAATTTCAGGGTATGAAACAGGTTCTCAAGCAAATATTCATGATTCAGTTGTAGATGATGTTATAGAGGGCACCCATTATGCAGGACAGCCTTCCAGTCATAAGAATAAGATGCCTGTACGCACAAAGGCTGATGGATTGAACAGTTCGGCTGCAGGAGATCCTGGTAGCTCGCAGGTTAGAGATTCTTTATTTGTCAAATGGACAGTTAATTATGACACTAGTATAAAAAATGACTGCCTAGTGATTATTGCGTCTGGTAATCGCAATTTGTAACAAACTGAGGAACAAATATGGTGAAAGACTGAAATTTCTTTGCTTGGTCGTAATTAGTCTTGGTATGACATATTGTTTGGAAGTCCATGTTAACTATAATATTGTTGTGCAGAAAGACATGACAGAAGGTGAATCACTTTCTATTTCACATAAGAATTTAGACGGAGAAGTCAATAGTCTTGAAAATTATGGTGTCAAAGACATAGTAGAGAATCCCATTAACAGTGAAGATGTACATTGTAGTTTAGGTAAGAACTATGTTTGATAGTTCCTTGATAAATCATTATCATTGAATGTTAATTTATAAGACAAATGAAAAGTTTAAGAATCTTCTTTCATTTTCTTTTCAGGAAGAGATCTGAGACCAATACCCTCTGATAAAGCAAAGGAGTTTGATCCAATCTGGCAGCACAGACACTTCTGCCCCTGGATTGCATCAATAAATGATGGGGAGCCTGGGTGGAAACAAACATTATCTTCGTTGTATCATCAGAAAAATCATTTGCCGCATTCACCAAATAGATATCCATCAGCTATGCCCATTATTAAGGTATTTCTTGCAAATCTTACTCTAGTATAATTATTGGATGGGCTATTATATAGTGCAGTAAATTGGTGTATGGCAATATCATGGACAAGAGTGCTGAGTACTTGAATGAAAACCAAAAACCTAAATATATGGGTTTAAAACAACAACCCATGGTTAACGCTCAAATATTCTTTTGTATAATTATGCAAAGTGAGAATAAATGACGCAGATGCTGATGCTGTTGATAAAAAGCAATGAAAGCATGAGAGTTTGATATTTTAAATCTTTTATATTATCTCAACTATATTATGCTACATGCTTGCAAATATTGGTGGAAGTAGCATCAACCTGTTCCTTTCGTGGTCTGTGAACATCTACACATGTCCTTTTGCTTGTGGAATTGTCACCTGAGGAGGTTCAGTATCTTACCATATACCATGTGTGTATGCAGGTGGATGACCCTGTCGGTTCAGTTAGAAAGCTTTTCATGTCTGCATCTAAGAGAAGAATGAAGCTGACTCGCATTTGAGGCCAAAGTACAGAGCATAGGTAGCTTGGGTCCATGGGGTAAGAGGGGTCCCAATTCAAGAACCACCCCCTCCCCTCTCACCCGAAAATATTTTGTATACAAGGCATTTTTCTTGGAATGGTATCCCATTTAAAACCCTTATAAGTTGTAATTGTTGTATCAAAAGTTCAATTTATTTTAAAGATAGTATATCTGGTTTAATCCCCCTCCCAACAAAAGAAAAGAATTTGTAGCACCTTGATGCCTGTGATTCACGATTGCTTTGCCTTTGGAACTGGGCGGTAATATTTTTTTTCCTCATTAGCAATACCAATGGCAGACATTACATAGGCTCGGATGTTAATGGATGATAATGGAGATTGTTATAGAATATGATTATGTTCTCTTAACAGGAAATCAACTAGAGAAGGTAGTGAATACAACTTTGTTTTACCCCATTACACCAGAGTTTGTAACAACGACTTTTGAATAAGGGCGGTTGAATCCGTTTTCTGCTACAACAGCCCTCTTGTCTCCTATTAGCTTTGCCACCCTGCAATATCAGTATTACAGATTAGTGATATATTATAGACAAAGATTCAACTCCATATGGCAGCAGACATATACCAGGGGTTAGAAAACAGAAGTCAACATTCCTCAAGATCTCATTAACTATAAGAAACTTGTCGTGTTAGAAATGGCAAAACATAATTACTTGTCTGTTTGACTCACCTAAAATAAGGAGAGCTGGTATTCTCCTGTACAGTTTTTACCTGACCAATTCTCTGCACAACCTCCATTCCTCCTACTACTCTGCCAATTACCAGAGCCGATGCATCCAATTCTGGTGAATCTTTTGTAGCAATGACGAATTCTGTCCCATTGGGATCAGTTCCAACTTCTTCTTGATCAATCTCCAGCTTCCCTTTTCTTGCAACCAGCTTCAACTTTGGAGGTGGTTTTGATGGGTCTCTAACAATAATGCCTACACTTCCTGCAACGTTTTTAGTCCCTGGGCATCTCTCATACGTTCTCTCCCATTCCTCAACAAGACTTTCAGCTGCTAAATTGCTCCCTGTCTCCTTTGCAAGTTCAGCATCCACACCATAGGATCTAAGCCCACCATGTTGGACGTAATTGGGCATGATTTTGACGAACTCTTTTCTTCTGTAGCTAATACCAGCAGCTCCACTGGCAATCTTACTGAACCTATCAACTCCTGCAGGGACATCATCGCCATAGAGCCCTATGGTAATGCGACCAACAGGTTCACCATCAATGGATATGTCAAAGAACACTTGCATGGTGTGTTTTCTTTCAGTGCAGCTGGTAGTGGTAGTCAAGCTCTCTTGTGGTTGATCGCTGTTACTTGTGTCAGTAACATTTTCTTCTGCTCTTGCACTGGATCCATGCAGTGCCTGAGCACCCAAAAGAAGCAGCAAGCAAGAGTTGCTGTTGATTGTGAGCTCTCGACGTGATAATTTGCATTGGTGTTTGAGGATGGGAAAAGATGGAGAAGTGGGTACTAATTGGAATGGCGAAGGTGATGGTGCTGACGTATGAGCTGGAGGATTGAATGGTTGAGGGGAAGATCGCAAAGCTTTTGGGTTTTGTAGCATTTCTCTGTTGTGTTTGGCACTGCTTGAATTGCTTTATGTTTAGTGTCTACAGACGCTGTTCCTTTTCGCAGAGATTATGGGATTTAGAAAAGAAACGAAAGACAGAAGAACAATAGATAGAGTAATGAATACTGAAGAGATTTCGTGGATAAGAAAGATGGAAATGGCTATGTTTTATGGCAGCCATTTGCTTGTTGCATATGATGATTTTATGTACACAACTTTATGTGGGTCCCTTTAGATATTGAGATTCGAGAAAGAAATATGCGTAAGAGGTATGCAAAATATGCACATAATTTTTTGCATCCTCTCTCATCGTAGCATTTAGGTTTAATAAGTTTATAGTAGAATACGATATGTAGTTTATTATTGATATTTTTCTCTTCAATATTTTTCTTTTTTAATAACATCAATTTAATGAATAAGACTTAATTATTATTTTTCATTTAATTTTTTTTAGTTATGTTGTTTAAGTTCAATGTATTTAATTTGTGGGAGTGCCTACTAACCTTCTTGGTGCTCCTAGTCCTAATGACTCCCACCATTACAGTGCTGTTCTGGCTGATAATTCTTGGCTCAGCTTGGTGGTCATGGTTCAGAAAATCTTTCCTTTTTCAACAATCCGCCTTCGGATCTTGAGAGCCTTTTACTTGGGGATATGCTTTTGGTGTTGTTTTTCAAAGCCCTTAGCCTCTTTTTAAAAAAAATGTTTTCTCATTTAAAAAAAATATTTTAGAGAATAATAATTAAGTAAATTATTTAATCAAAATCATACAGCCAATCACCAATTATATAATCTAATTTACCAGTCATTATATTATTCATTCACATCATCACCCTGGATCCAACACCTTAACTTGGTTGATTTTTTTTAAAAAAAAATTGAAATTATATAATTCCTGTTACTTTTTTTTGCCTCCCCGAATTTTAATTTGTACGAAAAAATGTTGGGCAGGGTTTAGTAGGGTTGCTTTCTAGGGTTTAACTTAAGCCCAACAATACACAAAAATCAGTGAGCTTCCATATTCCCTTTCACAAATCTCAAATTTGCACTGCATTGCACAAAAATGACGAGCTCCATGAGCACGCTCTCAAGGAGACTCTTTCGCTCTCTGCTTTCAATCCCGAAGCCATCGCATCAGCTTTCACTACACTTCTGCACCAACCACCTTTCCTCGCTGGAAGACCCCGACTCGGACGAGTTCTCCCTCAACTCGGACATCGACGCGGTCCCCGACTCAGCTCCTTCGGAACCTTCACCCGACTCATCGTCTTCCACCTCCACCCAACAAAGGGTTATCTATGATCGACCCCTTGAGAATGGGCTCGATAATGGCATTTACAAGGTATTGCTTCCACCCATTCTTGATTGACCATTTTTCTCATTTATTTTTTAAATTCAGGTTTTTGATTGATTCATTGGGTTCTCTGATTGTGGGTTTTGCTTCTTTTTTTTTTTTTGTGACTTAGCATAGGCTATATTGGTGGGGGAGGTGGGGCAGAGCCCGTTCCAAAAGAGGCTTAGGAGTGGGACGGTGGTGACTCTGCTATCGCTTGGAACGGGAGGGATTCGCAACAATCGGAGGCCTCTCGATAATGAGAACCCTAGGGACTATGCCAATCGCTGCGCCGTTCAGTGGCATCGTGTTTCTGTCTATTCTGAGAGATTGGGAACTCTTCTCATGAAACGCGTTGTTCCCGGGTGAGGTTTCTTTTTCAATTAATTTCTTTGCTATCTGTTGTGCTATGTATGACTATTGGATTGTCTGGTAGCATAGATGTTTGATGGAATGTGCCAATGTGATCTTGTGAAAGTCCAAGGTCAGTGTTTGTTTGTATGCGAGTGAGTGAAGTGGGTGCTATAAGTGAATAACATAAAATATTGTGATGCCTTAAGCATTCATATCATTGTACATTGAACCGAATGCCTCATACATGATAAATAAAAGTCTTACACCTTACTTATTCGTGACTTTTTTTTTTTTCTAGCAAAGATTGTTTATTTGCAGGGTTTTCGCAAATGAGAATTATGGTTGGGGATTTTGGGGAGGTTTGACATTTGCTAATTTTAAACTCTATTGGGAAAATTAAGTTTGGTCTTTTGTGCTTTATATGTTTAAAATTACTAGAAAACCTTGTCTACCTTTGGAATTTTGAAGTAAATTTGTCTGGTCTAATTTTTTTGAGCAAAAGTGCACCTCCATAATGTTAATCAAGCATTGTGTAATTATTATGATCTCGTTTACATTCTCTCAGTTTTTCATAAATATATTTCTACTTTGACTTTGGATCTATGAAACACGGATACGCCGTTTTGGCAGCCATACTGGAATTGGAGACGTCTCTGATATGTCTCTGCGTCTCGTACACCCACTCCCATATTGTTTGGCGCTGTTTTGCTTTCTTTTCTTTTTACGAAACTGCTCTGAAATGGACCATTCTTAGCGAAAGGTTCCATTCCAGCTTTTTTTCTTTTTTAATATAACATGAGCCGAAGCTGTTTCACGTTCAGCCCAAGTCTATTTAACATGACAGTGCCATTTTACTTGGGAGCCCGAAGAACCCATTGTTCCCCTTCTTCCTCGATCAATTGCTGATGCCTTCCTTTCCCTTCGTTGACGAGGTGTGCTGACTGCTGTGTAGCCTTGCTTGAAGGCTGCAGTTTTGTGATGTCCCATGCCGGTGAACCTCCATCACAGACCATGCCACTGTCCTTCACATTTGTTGATGCCTTTTCCATTTTATGTCTTCTTGCTGCGATTTCTTTTTGCTGTAAGTATGGCTTCATCTCCTTATAGCTCCTCTACAAGTACCCAATCCCATACTAGTAAGTATGTCACTGAATCATCAATAATCTGAAACGTAGAAGTCAGCTTCTCCTCTTTAGTGTTTTGTGACCACTATAGAAAATAATATAGAAGGGGGTTAAGGGAATCAATCTTGGCAGTGTAACTACTGTCATGAAGTTTATAAGGGTTGTACATACTACAGAGTTTGGAGCCATTTGTGATTTGAAATGCTTTTATTGCATCTTTGTAACTTTATTGAATTTGAAGTGATGGAATGATTATTTAGACTTATGTAACACATATATCCAGAGAAAGAGCTGTGTAAGGTTTGCAAGTCTGCCATTTGTGTCAAACCTATTAAGTACCACTATCCAAATCAATTCTCCTATTAACATTAATAATGCCCACTTTTTGTGCTTGATTTTATTACCTCTTGCTTCTTCTAAATGCTAGTGTCAAATGAAATTATGGAGAACATCCAAGAGGAGAAGATTAAAAGGAAGGGTGGTGGGTTTACCTGTTTACAGCATAGAGGAACTCATTTTCTGCTCAGTTTGGATTGATAGGTGAAAATGTTAAGTAATATGAGTATATTGTTGACTTCCTTTGGCACATTGCAGTACTTGAATGTTTTGTTAGAAAGGCATTGTTCAGTTGTAACCAGTAAATTTCTGTTTTGCAACTTGATGATTGTTTTCACTGTCTGACAAATGATTATGCTTCTAGTTACTCTAGATATTTTCTTTCTGGTTACGTACATCTATTGTAGCACAATTAGCAATTTTGATGTTGGTGATAATGTATTCATAAATTGTTTATTGCAGTTCAATCTTATATGTGGAGGGAAATCTGGAGACAAAAATTTTCTCCGATCCAATAACTGGTCTTGTCCGTCGAATTAGAGAAGTTGCAATACGTCGAAATGGTAACTGTTCAACCTGTGCTATTTTTATCTTATTAAAACGAAAGTATTAATTTGATTGACACTGCATTAGATATTTTAAATTACCCTGCTGCTTATCATCAAATTAATTTCATATTTAATTGCTTCCCTGCCTTTGAATTTCAAAAATAAATCCACAAACCATGGTTCTTTTTAATAATGGGTTGCTAGTTAGAAATTAGTAACATAATAACCTGTAGGTAGTTGTGAGATCAAGAAGCCTAATCATATATTTATTTATTTTGCTAAAGTGAAGCCTAATCATTTATGGAAGCTAGAACCCTGTTGTCATTGTCATTTTTTTAGGTTCTGTTATATTATATAGCATTCCACTTTTATCCTTTATGATCTTTATTGCTCAGAAGGCTAGCATTTTGCTATATACTACTATATAGTGACTCATGTTACTTAGTTGGTTCAATGTGGCTTTCTGACACTGCTGAAACAAAAATGATCTAGGAATCATTTAAATGCTTCTTGTGGTTTCATTTTTTTTCCTTTTATTTTATTTGAACTAGCTAATGGGAACTCAAACTCCCATCTATGCAGAAGTCTTTCATTTATTGTCTCTGTTACATTGGTCTCTCTCTCTCACACAACCTACACACACACCTTAATAGTTAATTGTACGTTATTAGAGATTGGAGACTTAGTATTGAGAAGAGCATAAGAAATCCTCCTTGAAACTGCAAAAGAAGGGGAAATCAAATACAGTATCCTTCTGTCTGAATGTCTGACCGAGCAATCCCTTTAAATGTACCAGAGGCCCAGAATCCTTAATCTGATAAGTTGTCATAATAAATATCTATTCCTGAATAATTGTGTAGAGAAATGTAGATCCTTTTAGCATTTTGGCATTGTTTGTATGTTGCTTTTTGGACGGAAGAATGCAATCAGATGTTTCCACCATGGTATGCTTGGTAGGGAAGGAATTGAAAATGGAGTGGGATTGAAAGGTATTGATTTTCACCCCTTGGTTCTTGTTAGAGGGTAGAAAAATGGGTGGAAAATATTTTTTAGCTTACTATCATGCTATGCAAGGAGGGTGAAAGTGAGTTGCATTCAACTTTCAACAGTTTTTTAAATATTCATTCTAGATTTTCCACCTCCCCATTTTGCATCTGCATATTTTCAGCTCAACCATGCACACCCTTAGTATTATTGTATGTGAAATATTGGAGATTGTTAATGATGGGTGCAGGAGATAACTGGAGAGATATATATTATATAATATTAAACATGGTATTAAGATGACAATTTTATGCTTGGTGCATTTCTTCCAAGAAGTGAAGTCATTAATATGGGAATTGAAGTGTCAATGAAGAGGTTCTGGAAGAGCACTTTTTTATATTGGGATCAGGACTTACTACGAATCTGATTCTGAGCAACAGCTATGGTTTTTTTTTATTATTATTATTGTTAAACAGCTGTGGCTTTCTACATGTTAATTTCCACTGTTAAACTAATTTTCTACTTGCTTTTAGGTCCCCTTTATTTTCCACCATTAATCTTGCATTTTTTATTTTAAAAATAAATAAATATTTGATGATATTCTCCTGATATCTATCTGCTTTTCCTGAGTTTCCAATTTAAAAACGGATTTCTTCTGGAAACTGCATCTGGGACTGGAAGCCAACAAAAGATGTTGGCATGATACATCTTACTTTTTCTCATGTATTATCTGAGATTGAAGATTTTAGGTAGCTTGTGATTAAAATAATGTTTGACATATGACAGAAGATTGCTTGAGAATAAAATATCTTTAGTTTGTTACCAATGTGCTTGATGAAATACGACTTCCTGTGCTCCACAGGACGCATTGTATTTTTAAATCAAGGTGGTGATGCTGAGCAACAGACACAACAAAATGACTTGAAAGCTGTTGGCTATTACTAATGTAGATGCTCGAAGTGGGAACAACGCTCGACAATGGATAATTTTCGACTTTGTAATTATATTCAGATTTTTTACCCAAGTTGGAATGGTTACATAGACATTTGTCATGATGGAAATTCTTGGTACGAGTGATCTTCTGCTTACTCAGTGCAATCCAGGTAATATAGAGCTCAACCTTCGTGCTTATGTATGGTTGTAAACTTGTAATAGGGCAAGTATTTCATTTTATCTTCTGCTTTAAGTTGTAGGAATGATTCTTTTTCGTTCTTTAAATCATGTGGCAATAAGTCTTAGAAATTATGGGATGCTGGGTGCTACTGTGTTTAATTCTTTGACTCTTGCGTACTTTTACAAAGATATTTACTAAACTTTCCTAAACAAATCTTTGCTGGAAGATATTAATGAAGCAAAACTAGTAGGATTTTGGCAAGTCTTTTTTCATGCTGCCATATTTCTTTATAAAAAATTGAGTAATTACTTATTTGGTCTTTTAAAGATATACAAGACCGAAGGTCCTTCAATTATTTTTGACATTCAAAAAGATTAAATTGATGTTAAAAAATAATTTTAGAAGATTAATTTGATGTAAAAATATTGATATTGGAGAATTATTTTGATGTCAAAAATTATTAAAAGGTTAAATTAATGTCTTGTGTATTTTTTGAGGATCAATTTGAGTATCTTTAGAGTACTAATTTGGGTTAATTTGAGTATTTACTCTAAAAAGTTCTAAATATCCAATCATTGATTCCAATTATTTGAAAAGTTTAAAGTATATGAAGTTACTAAATTTGTTTCAAATATGCGGTTTATATTATCAAAAGTACACTTTTGTACAGCGTAGTTTACTATCACATCCAACATAAACATGAAAAGGTGAAAATCAAAGCATGCTGATGATATATTCTTGGGGTCGGTTTTAAAGAATTTAAAGCAAGAGGGAAAAAACAATTTGCCAACATTTTTTTAATTATAGACTATATGTGGGTTTTTTTTTTTATATTAAATGACTGGCTCGAACAATTGAGATAAAAGAAACAAACGGATTTAGATTTTAGACAATAACTTATCCTTGACTAAGTGACCCTATTCAGACTCCTTCTCTTAAATTTTATATTATTTAAATTTCTAATTAAGATTTATTATAAGAATTAATTTCTAGCTAAAATATGTGTGAAAATTTATGTAAAAATAAATAAATGTAGTTTTTTTATGTGGTAGATTAAAAGTGACTGAAGTCACTGGCAGTGAATCAAATAAAATCTCAAAAAGTATAACTTTTTTGATGTAGCATAAGAATATTTTTGGATTAATTTTTTTGTTAATTTTTAAAAATTAATTTTCTGCTAGTACAACGTTTGATTATTTAGAGATGCAACCCAACTAACACTCCTTGTGGAAAATCTGGCATATGGGTTTGTCAGATCAAATATGAATCAACTCTAACTATGATGAAGATTGGAGTTTGGGCAAGCTAATGGGCTGGCTTTATTGGGTTAATACCGGAACCTCACCAGCCCTCTCTTGTCGCAGAGTGGTTAGATATTTTGAGAGTATTATATTATTTTACTATAAATATAATACGTAATATTACATAATTATATATGTTATTGAATTAAAATATTTAAAAAAAATTAATTTAACGATTAAAAAGTTAGTGATAATAAGAATTTTTTTTCTTTGACGTCACTTGGCCATCCGACGTCGTCACTTGCCAGAAACAGTCAAACAGAGTTTTAAAACAATAAACGACAAAGTTGAACGTTCACTGATTCGAAATCTAATCAATTGGGGTATTGCTATTTTGTTTATCAGAAACGTTATGAATCCTCATTTGTCAAAGTGCACGTTGTGGCGTTGATACTCTCTTTTGATTTCGAGCTCGGCCATGGATATAATAATCGGACGGTTACAAACAAACCAATCGCAAAAATTGCATTTACACTACGAGACACTTGGCACTGAAGTCAGCATGCGTCAACTTAGTGTACAATAGCAAAAATAAACTATAGAATACCAATGAGAAATTCTTATGTATTACGATAGAAATATACCACTCTACTAAAAATATAATATATGATATTGTATAACCTAATTAATTATACATGTTTTTGAATTGAATTTAAAATATTATAAAATAAATTTTAAATCAAACCTAATAATTAAAAAATTATTGAGAGTATTACTCTCATAATATATAAGAATTTTTCATAATATAATACCAGCATTTTTATATGACAATTAAAATTTAATCAATTGTTAGTATAATTTTTTTTTATATTATTATTTAATAAATTATTGGTATATCATTTAAAGAGTATGACTTCTTAAGTAATAATTGTAAAAATCAAATTTCTTTAATAATTTTGTAATACATAATTACATGATAACTGAAATGTTAATATAGTTAATCACTTACCATTTGATATCAAATTTATGAAATACACTGATGATAAAGATTGCGAATGAAAATAAAGAAATGCAATTCAAAATAATAGAGATTGTAAATAAAAATAAAATGAACCAATTTAAAATTTAAACATTAAGTTTATGAAATACAATAACGACCAATCTTATTATAATCCTTTTTAAAGAGACATACCATTATTTATATAAAAAAAATGTTGCGTATTCCACTTGTTAAGATTTTATAAATATATTCTCACAAAAAATTATAAATATAAAGTATCTCTTTATATATTGTATTAAGTTGGATATGGATCAATTTCACATAAATTAACATTCTCGTTGCAACAACTTTATTAATTGCTAATAATTGTGAATTCATGGAAGATGAATAAGAAAGACTACGACACAAGCAGTCTCAATGCCATGTGCCAAGAAACTATATGTCACGTACATCATCCTTTGTATTTTATTTTCATGATGAGCGCATACTGGACATGACATACTAATTAAGAGTAATATTTACAATTAAAATCTACCTAATTCCACTTCCTATTATCACTATATATTTTTATGCGAAAGGTGAAAATGGAAAATTCTTTTAATAGAGATGAACGTAGTTTTTTTTTTATTTTTTTGGTATGAGTGAACGTGGAATTTAAAATGAGTTGTGAATCACCTAAGCATACGATGAAGTATGAAGCATCGAACAAAGTTCTTTCTGTACATAAGTTTTGTGAAAATTGACTACACCCAATAATTATTATGGCAACCACTTTTTACTTTTTGTTTATGTGTTATCTACTGTCAATTAAAAAAAAAATTTATACTAGCATTTAATTATGTGTTGTTAAATCATTAAAAAAATTTATCATAACAATTATCTAAAAAGTCTAACTCTTTTAATAATATGTCAGCATATAATTCAATAATAATGTAAAAAAATTTTTATATAAAAGTAGAATAAAATTAAATTCTTTATTTATTATGGCAGAAACTTGAGGCAGCAGAGCAATATGTGCTTGTGCCTTGTGGGCTAATTAATTCGGAGTCAATCATCATTGAAATAAAGCCACAGAACAGAAACCATCTTTCTTCTAGAGATAGAACTTCGTGTCCCATCAGTTAATGCTATAAATAAAGCCCAGAGGAGAGAGAGAGGAGTTGGGGAGAGAGACAATGGATGTGAGGAACATAGCGGTGGTGGTGGAAGACGTGGATGCAGCTAGAACTGCCCTTCAATGGACACTTGACAATATCATTCGCTACGGTGACATAATCACCCTGCTCCATGTCTACCCTTTCACAAGATCCAGAAGCAAAAACAAAGCTCGTCTTCTACGCCTCAAGGGCTTCCAGTTAGCCCTTTCCTTCCAAGACATCTGCAACAACTTCTCCAACGTAAGCCTTTTTCTTCTAAATTGATTTCTTATGTTTTTTCTTTTTATTATTGTTATCTTTCAATCATTATGACTGATTTTGCTTGTTCAAATTAATGGGTATGTGCTATAATCTTAGGGTTGTGTTACAGACAAAGGTTGAGATTGTTGTCATGGAAGAGGACCAAGAAGGAATGAAAATTGTGTCCACGGTGCGAGATATTGGAGCTTCAATGCTTGTGGTTGGACTCCATGATCATAGTTTTCTTTACAAGTAAGTCCAATGTCAAATATTTCAGTTTTGAGCTCAATTTCATGAGGCATATTGGAATTATTAGTACTGCATACAATGGTTGGGGTGGATGATGATGTTGACCCTGTCTAAATATATGGGTCCTCCCTTTCCTTATAATTTAGCTTTTTGTGACAAAATTCAAGTTGGATTTATCTGTCGTCATTGTCATGTTCGTGTGTTTGAATGTTGATGAATGAACTCCTGAAATTCAAGGTACTTTGGATTTGTTTTGGGGAAAAGAGAAAGGTGAGGTTCTGATGAAAAAGTCAACTTCTACCTGATAGACATTGGGGATTTCACTTTTTTTTGGGGGGGGGGGGGGGTGTTACAAAGGGATTTCACTTTTTAATTACTTAGTACTCAGGATTCCGGATTCACCCTTCTTTCTGATCCTTCCTGGCTTCGATTAGACTACAACATGGGTTAGTGGGACCTGGTTTATTAATTCTAATTTGTATTCTGCTGCTTTAGCTTGGAAAGGAGCAAGCTATTGCAAGTGATCTTCAGAAATTGCTCAGGAAAGCCATGGCACTTGCACGTGCTTTCTTAACGGTGACAAAAAATAGCAAAAGCTTTTGGGCTCCAATAGAGAGATACATTTGGCTAAGATAATTGATGTGGTGGTTCCACCAAATACGTATAGAACCGTTCAAGTACATTTGTTGTGTGTTATTTTAATGAGAGGAAAATTATGTTAAAAATTAATTATGTGTATAATTAATTTTTAAAAAAATAAATATAAAAAAATTAATTTATATTTAAATATGTTAATTCATAATTAATTTTATGATAAAGAGTTTTGTTTGAATTATATAAGAAATTTTTTTATGTATTAAATTACTAAAAAATATATAAAATAATTGAAAAAATTATTTGATTGAAGGTAAATAAATATTTTTTTTAAAATTTTTAAAATAATTTAAAATCAAATAATTAAAAGCTTAAAATAATAACTTTTTTAAAAAAGTTTATTTTTAATTATAAAAAAATAATCTTAACTTATAATTAATTTTACACACTTTAAACAAATAAGATAAATTTAAATAAAATATTTTAATTGAAAAAAACAATTATTTCCAAAAAAAAAAAACCAAACATGCTTTTGATACATACATTCACTGTAAAAAATCATTTAAATACTCTTGTAAAGTAAAACATTTCTTTTACTCTCTGCTATTTAATATTAGTCATATTAATTTTGTGGGCCATTGTTGTTTTTTTAAAAAAATACTTTATTTAAGCATATAAGAGTGGCCCACAAAACTAATATATATGCCCAATATTAAATGGAAAAAAATAAGGAAAATGTTTTTGCTTTGAGAGAAGTTAAAAATCTCTCCAATTCATTGTAGTGTGTGTCTTTATTAAATACCTAATGCATTGATTTTTGTGTGCTTTTATTCTATTTTTCCTGTGTAACTTTGTAGTATTACTCGGAGAAATCTCGCTACTCAAAGCAGTGTTTTTATTCTTATTGCGTAGATTGGCAATGGCCCATGGCAGTATAGCCAGCAACTTCAACTGCAGAGTACTTGCCATCAAGCAGCCTCCTCCGTCCCCACTGAGGCCCATGGTTTCTGCAGTAACAGTACTGGACGGTTCAACCAACATGGACTTTTCACAGATCGACATTTCGGGATTACAGTTAGTTTCCTGAAAATCTATCTCACCATTACAATTCGTCAACTTGTTAGATTAATTACCTGTCCACCACCCAAAATGAGGGAAATAATTTGCAGTTCACCAGCTCCCTAATTTTTTTTTTCATAGACGGGTTAGTGGTCACTCTAAAGGTTCTGAAATATTGAAAACACCACTTGAGATAAGGAATTTGGAGGATACATATGAAGCCTACATCCTTTCCATATGCTGTTTGTACAAATATACATATAGTGCTTGTTTGTTTGTTTTCATCAAAGGGGCTTTCTTTATAAAGTTTAATGAGTTATAATGAAGTGATTAAGGGCATAATGAGAGTCACAAACAGCCTATTTAAGGTTTTGCTCCTAATAACACACTTTTAGAAATGCATTGCAGAGTCCCTGATACCCCTCCACCAAAAATAAAATACCGGATCTGCCCCGACCCGTCTGCAATTATTTGGAGATCAAGGAGGACAAGGAGAAGGTGAAAGGAAGCTAACGGTCAACACCTCAAGCTCCGCTCCAAGCTGACTGAGTCAAATTCGTTCAGAAAATTTTCTTTTAATTAAAATGGTCCCATTGTTTTAATTCTTTTGAATTTCTCATAATTTATGTTCACCTGCCAGACATAAATACAAACGAAGAGTGCAATTGACATGGTATAGTTTGGTTCAATTGGTTGTTTTTGCCTACATTTTTTCTGACTGTATAAAGGATCTTGTGGTAACATCACCTTCGCACAGATTTGAAGGGTGAGGTAGCATTATCGGTTTTTTTTTTTTTTTTTTGTATCGTTATTTTCCTTATCTTGCCCATGCTAGATGACGCCTATGATGCTATGACATAATTGACATTGCCATATCCAAACCTAATGGTCAAAATAGCGTTTATGTTTTTTTTAAAAGAAAAATTAATAAGAACAACATTATACATGGTAATTGGTAAAATAAACCTAATAAGGTCGGAAACCTGAATGAATAAGAATATCAGCAATTGAGTATGGACTATAGAGAGCTACATTCTGTTATGAATTTCACCAGCAACTGATTCCATCACCATTGGTTATTAACTTCAATGATAATAGAAGAAACGATGGCATAATAATGAAAGCAAACACAACGACTAATATAGAAGATGTATGTATAACCAAACATTTTCTTTAAACAAGAACCCGTATCAGTGTCAAAATCTTGTGTGGGAAAATAAAAAAAGATCGGTGTGTGAAATGACTTACTTTAGGTGGTGAAACTGAAACCGAAAGAGGGGGACGACTCTGGGCTCATGATCATGAGGCAACCACAGGGGCCCAAATTTTTAAAAAAATGAAGCGAACTAAACTGACCTTGGGCTTACGTGGAGCGGGGAAAGCTGGCTCCAGTGGAGTCTCAGTTGAGTTGAGCTTGAGTTACACTTACATGAATGAATGGTTCGAGTGTAAAGGAAGGGAAACTCGTGTACGAGCCACTGGGTCGAGTTGATTCCATTCCACTTAGGACACTCCTTCCCAAGTCTCAAGTAGCCGAGCCAACAACAACTAGCTACCCCTCTATTATTACCTCTAGTGTTTTGTTTTTTTTTCTCTCTCTCTCTAGTGCTTGAGTTGAGAATGGGTGGGTTGGTTTGAGCGAAGCCGTCCAAATTGCGTTACCAGCAAACAAAATAGATCAGATCTGCAGCGACGCGGCTTTGGCTTTGCTAACTCAATCTCATCTTCGCTCTCTCTCTCTCTCTCCGCTTTCTTCCTTCTTTCTCTCTCGGCTCAGATCCGGCTACGAATCCACGCCGATCTTCCCCTTCTTTTTTCAGCTTCGATCTCCCTCCATTTTCTCTTTCTCTTTCTCTCTCTATCAGTCTCATGGCCATTTCATTTCCGATCACAATTCTCCACTCCAATTTGAATTCTCAGTGACTCTCACTGCCTCTTCGTTTCTCCCAACTACTACTACTACTTCTTCTTCGTCTCAACTCTACTCTTGCTGGGTTTCACACTCAGTAGCCTCTGCATCTGCAACGCTCCCGTTTCTCATGAATTATCGGGTATGTATGGCCAATTCCTATTTCCATTTAATGCTGGTTTAGTTTGAACCCATATTCGATTTCTAATTTAGCTCCCTTTGTCTTATATGTTAGTTCTGCAACTCCAAATAGGGCCTGCTTCCTAATCACAAACTGTTACTATTATTTAAATTCATAGAAAGAAAGAAACTTGCTTATAAAAGGCATTGCTTTGCTTTCGCTATAACAATATTCGTGGATCCTTCCTTACCCTTTTTTGCTTGTTTATTATTTTGTTGTTGAATACTTCAAATTCAAATGCTTGTGTTTTTCTTTTTTCTTACAAATTATGGTGGACTGATCAGACAGGTGACGGTTGGTGGTAATTACATGGACTGGGGTGTTAATAATCACTACAGAACTTACAAAGGTAAGTACTTGGAAGAGCAAGTACCTATCTTGCTTTAAGTTTTTCTCATTCATGGGGAGGTGACGGTCTACACCACATACTGGGCTTTGCTTTATGCTTTCAGACCATGTATCTTTTTTGTATAACTAATTAAAATAGTTATCTGCCAGAATGGAGAATAAATTTCCAAAATCTTTGGGGTTTGGTCTATGAAATTAAAAAAAAAAAAAAGAATGTTATTTAAGGTTCAAAAATAACTGATGCAGTATATTTTAGATTCTCTCTGGCATTTGTCAATGGTATATGGTTACTAAAGGTTCAAAAAGATAATAGAACTGGTTTTCAGCATTTTAACTGTTACATAATCTTTAAAATTGGCCTTTTCTTTATGGTTGTCTTTTTCAAAGTGTACATTTTCTATGACTGATTTCTTTTTCACTCCTTTGAGTAGACGAACATAAATCCATGATGGATGTAGCACTCATTTCAAACATGGATCCAGTAAATATTGGACTGGGATGTTCAGAAAAGTCAATTCCTATTACTTCAGTGAAGCCAAGAAAGAAAACAATGACGTCAGTTTATTTGAAGTTCTTTGAGACAGCTGCTGATGGGAAGAGTCGGAGATGCAAGTTTTGTGGACAGAGCTATTCTATTGCAACTGCCACAGGTTATTTTCTGCACCACTTTTTGTTATATATTATTACCTTTGTTACCTTTCTTATCCATTTGGGCGTATGTATCTTTTCATCACTTAGGCTTATCATAATCCCATCTCAGCCCATTGCTATCAAACCACAGAAATGCTTACAAAACTTTGTTACTTAAAGATCTCAAGCTTTTGATATTTGAGAAGTTTTTGGCATTCCATCAAGTTAATATTTTCCATATTTGCCCTTTTATTTTCTTATTTCAGTATATATTTGAAGCAAGATCAATTTTAATTGTAGCATCCTTGGTTATGAAGATTTTTTCCTACCAAATGTGCTTGCATGTACATCCACTAAAGTTCCTTTATTCATGAAGGCAATTTGGGAAGGCATCTTGCTAATCGCCATCCAGGTTATGATAAGTCAGGGGATGCTGTCAGCAATTCTGCAGCCCGGTCCACTGCTGTGGTCAAGAAGTCTCAACCTCAAGGAAAAGCAAACCAGGTGGATTATGATCATCTAAATTGGTTGCTCATTAGGTGGCTTGTTTTAGCTTCTCTCCCCCCTTCAACTCTGGAAGAGAAGTGGCTTGTAAATTCCTACAAGTTTCTAAATCCTTCTATACAACTCTGGCCAAGTGAGAAGTATAGAACTGTACTTGATGAAGTTTTCAGAAGCATGAGGGAAGATATAAGAGCATTGTTAGAACAGGTTTCTTCCAAGTCCTCCATCATACTTGATTTCTGGACTTCCTTTGAACAGATCTTCTATATGAGTGTAACATGTCAGTGGATTGACGAAAACTGGTGCTTCCAGAAAGTGCTTCTTGATATCTGTCGCATACCCTATCCATGTGGGGGTGCAGAGATCTATCGCTCCCTTGTAAAAGTTCTTAAATTGTACAATATTGAAAACAGAGTCCTATCATGTACCCATGATAATAGTCAAAGTGCCATACATGCCTGCCATACTTTGAAAGAGGACTTGGATGGTCAGAAAATAGGGCCGTTCTGTTATATTCCCTGTGCTGCTCGAACTTTGAACTTGATAATAGATGATGGATTGAGATCCGCAAAACCAGTAATTTCTAAGATCCGGGAGTTTGTGATAGAATTAAATGCCTCAACAGTGATATCTGAGGATTTTATTCAAATATCTACAGCTTATCAAGAAGGTACTTGGAAATTTCCTCTTGATGTTTCAGCAAGGTGGAGTGGAAACTACCAGATGCTTGATCTTGTTCGCAAGGTACCTCATTATTTTTGACAACTGCTTCAATAAATGTGAGAGATGTTAAAGATATTATATGGGAGATGTTAAATGTGAAGCAAATGTTTGTTCATTTTTGTATAATGAAAATATAAATTTGCAACATCTTTACTGAGAACATAATGCTAACTAGAAAGTATAAGGAGAAAAGAAAAGATAAAATTTCCGTTAGCATTATAGTACTAATCTTTAGACAGAACTTGGATTTGGAATGACTTTTTATGCTTGAAGTTTTTCATATTTGCTAATTGCTCGTGTCTAAGAACAGTAAGAATTTTTATATGTTTGCTTATGAATTCGACCTGTGTGTAAACAACGGGAGGACACTTGCTACTTTAGTTGTATTATTATTTGGATTTACCTGTTAGCCAACACTTCTCAAAAGACAGTAAACTTGCTAATGACCTTGAGGAAATTAGCAAATGTCATAGGACCAGATGTCCATAGCATTTCTTACATGCAAATCTTTGAAAATAATGAAAATTAAATGTGCCTTGTGTTCTTGAATTTTAGTTATGAAGCAGTGGCACTTCAAAAGAGAGGAGCTGTGTTTGATTGAGTATTGAACTTGTCTGATGACACTGCAGCTTCTCTAAGCAGTACTTTGAATTCATGTCATACATGCTCTCATATTTGATATACTAATTGATCTTTCAATGCTTATATATTTATCAATGGTTGTGTATTCTTGAGATGTTTTAATATATATGTTCATACCCTATTGTATCCTTATACTTTGATCTTTCTGGTGTCTCCATGTCGGATTGTGTTACCTGTCTCATGTCCGTGTTTTTGCATCATAGAATTTAGTGTATACTATGACGTGATTTTGTTTGATACCCACACATGAACAGGTGAAGGGATGTCTAACCATGTATAATAATACATAGGCAACTCTAATCATGTGTTAATCTTGATCTGATTGCAGCACTTGATTTCAATTGCTAAAAATGGTTAGTTATGGGTTTTCTCCTTATAACCACAGTTCATGTTTATGCTGGTGATGTTGTGGTAAATATGGTAGCATTATGATGGCAATTTGTTATTTACTACAATTATGTAGCATTGACTAGCATGTTATGGCACTCTTGTGAATTGAATCATTAGAGTATATTAAGATATCTTGTGATACATGCCTTCAAAATTAGAAGCAATAGGATAGGGTAAAACAATATACTTTTTATGATGCAGGCAGGTAAATCTATGGATGCTGTTATTCGTAAATACGACGAAATGCTAGGCAGTAGGATGCTGCTGGGCTCTTCTGACAAAAGTGTGGTTAACATCATGCATCAATATCTTGAACCATTCTACAAGACCACAAACAACATATGCACGAGTAAGGTGCCAACGGTTGGGCTTGTCCTTTTTTTCATGGATCACATCTCAGAAACTATTGCTACCTGCAGAGAATCACGTCACAGCCCAGAATGGCTAAAAAGTCCTGCAGAAGAAATGGCTAAAAAGGCCAGAAATTATATTAATCAGGTTTGCAACATATTTACGTATATGACAGCAATTCTAGATCCTCGAATCAAGGGAGAGCTGATCCCTGAGAGTTTAAACTCAGAAAATTTTCTGGACGAAGCAAGAACCCATTTTATGAGAAATTATTCTACCAGCCACTTCCCATCCATGACTTCTGGATACAATGCTCAAGAAATTGAAGATGGAGGAAGTGTTTCCTTTGCAGAAGAAATAGCTCGCAAGAAACGACGGACAAGCATGAGCTCTGCCACTGATGAGCTCACTCAGTATCTGTCGGAGGCTCCAGCCCCAATTCCAACAGACGTTCTAGAGTGGTGGAAGGTCAATAGTACACGCTACCCGCGGCTATCTGTGATGGCTAGAGATTTCCTGGCTGTGCAGCCAACTTCAGTTGTGCCTGAAGAACTTTTCTGTGGCAAGGGTGATGAAATCGACAAGCAAAGATTCTGTATGCCACATGATAGCGCACAAGCTATTCTTTGTATCAAGTCATGGATTCAGGTTGGCATCAAGTTTAAGTTTAAGTCGACCGAGATAGATTATGAGAGGTTGATGGAACTGGCAGCTGTTGCTGCTGCAACAGATAATAGCCCTGCTAGTTCAGACAAGAAGCAAAAATAATGACTGAAGATGGCACTAAAGGGTGACAGATTGCTTAATTAACAAGCAACATTACTGTCACTTTTAGATTATATCTTGACTTTGGCTCATTTCCGCTTATCTTCAACTTAGAAAAGGTAACTGGTTGTTTTGTTCTCTGAAAACTTATTGTTGCATCTTGTATGTATTAGATCAATATAATGTATTATGTTGTACAGTTCTGAACTCTGGAAATTACTAACCTAGAGAAAAATCAAATATGTTCCATGATGATGGAACTCTCTTCCCCTTCCTGTGCCTGCGTGCATTGTGTGCACACCAACGCATATTTGTACACTATTTACACCCTAGACCTTGGTGTCTACACTACTTATGTACCATATAGAGAAGGGTGAGGATTTAGGCGGTGTACTTATTATTTTGCACCATATCTTAAGATCTAGCGTCTGTTTGGTCCTCATTCTGCTATCTTATACTAATTGTCACATCTCATGTCTGCTAAGTACCGAGGAGTCTCAGCAACAGGCAATCCTAATTTCATCCAGCTCTTGGATTACGCGAGATGGATGGATACGCCTCTATAGTTGTTGTACCCGTAATAGGTACATATCTGATACAGGTATACATGTGTATATATCAGGTACGTTTTGGTGTTTTTTATTTTTTTAAAAAAAAAATTGTTAGAGTCCATTTAAGTACATTTTGGTTACACATTGCAATAACTGGTATGACTCAAATATAAAAACAAATTTATTTAGCAAATATTATAATTGACATATTAATATACTATTTTAATAATATATAAAAATTATAAGTTTACTTTTTTATATAGAATAGAGAAGATATTTTAATAAACAAATTGAAAATTTTTAATAAAATATTGTGACGTGTTTAATATATATTATAAGTAATATGCTGATATATATATATATATATATTTTTTTTCTGTCATTGTCCGGATATTCCTATATTTTTTTAATGAAAAATTAATCTCAATTGGATTACTGAAATCATCCTTCTCCATAAATGCTTTTATGCAAGCTCCTAATCCTTAATATTACAGAAAATGTTCAACCGTTTACATATACTATTTAAGACTGCAGTAAGCCCGTCTTTGGGGCATCCGATAAATGTGGGACCGTAATAAGCTCCTCACGTTCATATAGTGTTTTTCTCAACTGGGCATTCTGCTATATAAATACAGTGATCCAATAGGTGCTTGTATTTTGTATGCTCTCTGACAGACCGCACTGAGTCTACACTGAACAACCAATGACCTAGTCTTTACACACTACAGAACAGAAGGGTTACATGAAAATAATAATCTGATTAAAAATCGAGCTATTCTTTGACAGCAAATGTTATTACAAGTTGATGCCAACTTTCTGGTCTGGTCCCTAAACTTGCGGACGACTTAAGAGTATACAGAATTCTATTCCAAACTATTGAAAGAAAATGCATCTCCAAAATCGTTGGAAGAGGAAAAGCTAAAAAAATTCACTTTGCAAACGAAAATTCAATTATATAGAAAAATTCCATTTATCAAAATTGATTGCGGGCCTAGTAATGCCACTTGCTGACTTCTCTATATATCAACAAGTGCTCTCGTCGATACTCACGTACTATTACGGGCAAACTTGTAGGAGGGAGCTGCAACAGAAGAATAAATAGAAGAATATGAAACTGGTAATTAGGCTAAAACAATAATTAGAAGAGTATCGAGCAAAAAAATTCCCAATGTTAGCCTCATCCAACAAGAAGAAAATAAATTATTTAAGAGGTAAGGGGCATAGGACAGGTTGTGTATAGGACAAATACTATCATTTCTCAAGAGAGTTCAATCATAAATCACACAAAATAAAAGGATCCAAACACAGATTACAGAAAACAAGCTACGATGGATGTTACCTAATTTAAAAGATAAATATAAAGAGGTTGACATTTTAAAAAAAGTTTAAATTTAATTCACTATCAGTGTAAAGATTTTTTCACTTCCATCGAATGATGTATTGACATATCATTAAAAGAGTTAAATTTCCTAGGTAGTTCTTGTAAAAGTCAAACTCTTTTAGTGATTTGGCAATATATGATTGGATAATAATATAAAAAAAATTATACTAATAATGAATCAAAATTTAATCCTTTAAAAAATATGCAGAGAAGAGTAAATCTTGTGTACAACCAAGTGGTGGCCCAAACAAGACTACCATCAAAACTTGTACAGAATACACTAATCAACTTACCATGCCATAATCCGTAACAATTGCGGAGATATAATCTGAAGGAGTAGCATCATACCTATCGGTGAAAATAAAATCAGTGCTAACCTAAACTTTATTGGCCCGGGGGGCACAACAAATGGAATATCTTAAGCTTACATCAAATTCAAAAGCTGCAATTTTTCTTTACTAGTCCAATTGTCCAGACAATTGACATCCATTCTTCCAGGAACCCTGGCAACAGCATCTGGGTCACCTGCAAGCAATTTGAACTTTCTCAAAAGACAGTTTCCAACTCCCTTTCAAAATATAGGGACAAGTATTAAGACCATGCTTGACACAGCTGGAAGTGAATAGAAGTGGGAGGCAGATGCCCCATTTTTGCATAATAATACTTGATACCAGTACAAATAACCATCCCATTCCCTCCTCTTGTACATATCAAGCTCATGCTAAAGTGAAAATGTAACGCTAATAAGCTGATGTAACAAACTTACCTAGTTCATTGGAACATATTGAATCAAGTTGCACCCTTTCATGAAATTTATATGCTTCACAGCAGATCAATACTGGAACACGAAATGCATGAGCCACCATTGCAACACATGCAGTCCCAACCCTTGAATATACAGTTCCATTAGACAGAACTGCTGAAGCTCCCAGTAAAACTCGTGTGACCTCATGCATGATACAAGAAACAGCATTTATATGTACAACTCAGGCCCTTTGCCACCATCCTACGTAGTAAGGCCTGACCTTCAAGCTTTGGTCGTGAGTCTACCACCACAACACGGAACTGCTTCCCAAGATCATGGGCATATAAAAGAATCATCTCAACAACACATGACAATCCATATGTAAGAAGAACATCTCCATCCCTAACCTTTGTAGAAGCATGTCTAACAATCACCTTATCAGAAAGAATTATTTTTTCATTAATGAACTGGTCAATATCAGAACAAAGAGCTGCTTTTGCCTCAGATTCGGAATAAATTAAAGGCAACTTGGCAATACGACTCTTAACAAACCTAATGGCATTTCCCACGCTCATAGAAAGAGGTCTACATTCAGTCAAAAATGAAACATTGCTACTGATTTTTGAAGTCAAATCCCTAACAAAGACCTTTTCACGTGGTGTGCAGTAGTCTCTAATGGCTTCTTGAAATGCTCTTAGCATTGCAATACAATGAGCATTACCCCCTGATTTTCTCCTGCCAAATAACCCAATCCAACCTGAAAATAAGATAAGCCTATGAACACCATATCAAAATTGCCAAGTTTTCTTGAGTTTATTTGCATACATACATACAATTTCCAAAAAAGATTTCATGTCAAATCCATAAACATGGACTCATACATGCCCATGAGTCATGACAGTATCCAAACAAATGGCTTAACATGTACCAAAAAGGAACAATTAAATTGACAGATAGCGGCTGCGGATTCCATGTCAAAGGGCATCGCATCCCCCCCCCCCCCTTTTTTGCATGGGACAAGGGAATATTCGCGATGCAGGTTCTTGTTCAAAAGAACCGTGAATACTCAGACTAATATTCTTGATAGCACACTATGCATATTTACATTGATGAACATGAAACATTTGATACATCATACATGCAAACATAGGAAAAACAGTTCATATATTTGATATTATCAAGGTCTTTGAAAATATATTTAAGGCGTTCAAAAAATAAAGTGATAATAATAAGAAAAAACTATAAAATATCAGAGAAATTGGAGATTCAATATGAAATGAGAATAACTAATTTAAGGAACAACATTGCAAAGATATGCAAGCCCAAATTATAGACTCTAGTGAACGAACAGAATAATTTATTCTTAATGTTAGGATTCATCTTCAGATCACATATCTAACTGACCTGGTCTACAAACACATGCCATATACACTATTTTGAGCCAACCTTACGAATTTCCAAAAAAATGTACCTTGAACACTGCAGGATGCACTGAATCAAGTTGGAAAAACTTTGATTCAAGATTAGGAAGCCGAGTCCCATGTTCATATTGAGGCAAATGCCGAAATAATTCAACCCTGTTTCTAGCTTCAGTTTGATTGACTACTGCACGCCTTTTAGCCTTTTCCACTTGGTTTTTGTCATCAAATTGCATTCGTGGAGAAGGAGGATCTTTTTTTTCTCTCCTTCTCCAAAGGATGATCTCCTGCTTTCTTGTCAGTAGCCACTGAAGATGCAACGGGAGGGCCATCTTTCTTTTGTGAATACTGCTTTGTACTTTTTCCCAGGCTGCTCTCCCAGATTCAGCAACTGCTTTACTTCCCTCACCTGGATACGGAACAACAATCAAAATCATAAGCACAGACTACAGGAACTATATGAAGGGCATCCAAGTATAAAGAATTCCTGAATAGCAACTAGACTATCTGACACCTTAAAAACCATCTACAAACACTGAACTCCATACTCTCTCTTTCAAGGCCAAATATAGGATTACAATACAATCTCAACAACTTTATTGAATTTCATCAACACTTTGAGTAAAACAAAAGAACAGAGAGAAGAATGATGCCACTAAAATATATGCAAATCCAAAGGCCACCAGGCCTACTCAAAGGCAAAATTTTCATTGGCTTAGAGTTCATAAAACTTACTGAACTTAAGCAAGGTTCATTCTACCATGCCATGAGCAAAATTTGTAAACAGAAAGACTGAACCAACATTGATTTTATAATCCATACCCTTCGTCTAAAATCCAAATAAGAAAACAAAAACAGTCCAATATAACAAGCATTTGTCAATATTTAGAAGGGGGGGGGGGGGGAATCTAGAATTTATAATTTAAAGGAACTTATATACATATCAACAAATATAGGCATATGAATTCTGAATTATTTATCGTATATTGAATCAGCCCAATAAATTTTATCATGAGAAAAAAAAAAATCAAGGAAGGGAATAAATTGTAATAATCACTACAACCTTTAGAAGCAGCTTTTGCAGCTCGTTGTGCCTCCTGCAAGGCTCGTCTCTCAGCCTTAGTAGTTTTTTCTTTCAGTGGCTTTGAACTTGATTGCAGATCAGGGCGTACTTCATTGACACCCTCTTCCCTCTTTTCTGCATGTTTTTTGCTTTCCATTAACATTTTGAAAGAAAAAAGACATGCCAATGGATAATCTAATCCAGCACCAAAAAAATAATAATAATTAAAATATGTATCCTAAATTGAACTCAATTACAAATAAGTGAATAACCCACATTCATTTGAATCATTCTAGCCACTCATTACAAAACCACCAAATAAATTCACACAACATAACTAGTACTAGTGTAATAAATCTTTACCAGTGCCACCAGCGGGTTTTTTCACATTCCGCACTGAATTTTCGGGAGGCTTGAATGCCGACAAATCAAACCCTCCACCCGGGAAACTCGAACTGCTATGGCGAAACCACCCCGCGGTGGAAGAGTCATTCGAGAACTTTCCGTCGCCAATCCCAACGCCACTCGAAGGCGAAGTCCCCAGCAGTGACTCCCAGGGATTGTAGCTCCCGAATGCCAAATGCTCGCCGAAACCCTGACTCCGGGACCGGCACGGCGGCGGTTCGCTCCGGAAGATGACGTGGCGGCGGTATAATGATTGGAGCAAGAGAAAGTGGCGGGGAATCGGGTTCGGGCGGGTCGGGTTCGTGGCGAGGAGTTTGTGGAGAGAAGAAACCAACGCGCCGGACTTTAGGGTCGATGAGGGTCCGAGTAGAGACACGTCGTGCGTCCATGGGATAAGAGCAATGTGTTATGTTTCGTTTAACAAAGGATTTGGTTGTGAATTGAAGAGGTTTTTAAGGGACATGAACATGGAGGATTGTGATCAAAGGAGGAATTATAACTTATTAGGGTTTCATTATTTCTTAGGATTCCATTTTTAAGAATTGCGTTCTAACAACGTTCTCTTCTCTTCTGGCCTTTTTTTTCGTTTTTTGGCGGCGGGGCGGGAATAGGGAAATTTTTTCTATAACATATATAAAATTTATATTCTTGAGAATAATATTTTATGGATTACGACGCAAATATAATTAAGAACTAAAAATAAAATACTTTTACGGTATATCTATATCTAAAAGAATGTTGATAAATTACTTAAAGCACTAGAAAAAAAATTCTAAAAGAAATAGACTCAAATGTTATTCATTAATTATTCTAAAGCACGCTTAAATTAATTGGTCATATCGCGTGGGTTGTTAACCTTTAAAAACAACAGAAGCCCATCATGCACTGTTATTTAATCACTGTGAATGGTGAAAACCACCTCTATATTTCACTTATTAGATATGGCACTTTTTTAATTCTACATTGATCTTGTTTATGATTTTTTTTGGTTTGATCCATAAATATTTTCATATTAGTATTAGAATTAATTGGACTTGAAAATGTAATAATTATGACTACTTTTAAAAATGACGACTCCAAAACGAACAGATATTAGAGTTACTAATTACTTCAACCAACTACTCCATAGACATCTCATCCTTCATTTAATTAAGGTAACCTATAAGCTGCAAGTAGCATTTTTCTATATCAAAACCATGCCTAGAGTAAATAAAAGACTTCCTTTCACGTGGATGGCATGATTGAACTGCCGAACACCATCCATCAGTACGCCACAACACAGCTGATCGTTGCACCGATTGCTTCAATTCCAAGAAAAGAAAAAGTCACGGTCTCATCCAGTGATCTATGGCCTCATCTAGGGTGACCAAAACCAAAAAGAAAACCATTCCCCCCTCCACGTGTTACCGTGTACCCTTGCATGTCACCAAAATAGGACCTTTACTCCCCACCTGTCCGTTTAAGAAACTCACCTGTTTTAACACCTCTCTTTCTCCTCCCTTTATTGCTTTCCCTGTTTATCTCTCACCTTGAAGCAATTCAGCTCTCTATATACCATGGCTGATCGTCACCCAAGCTCAGCCCACACGCAGAGAGCAACAACAAGACCCACCACCTCAGCGGCATTTCTTCAAAAACTTCAAGACCATGCCCCAAACTCAACCCAGCTCGCTGGCATCATGACCCTTCTGGTAACCGGAGCCATTGTGCTCCTCCTCACCGGACTAACCGTGGCAGGAACCATTCTGGGTCTGATCTTTTTCACGCCATTGATCATCGTGTCGAGCCCAATATGGGTCCCAGCCGGCACCCTTCTCTTCCTCGTCACCGCTGGGTTCTTGTCCACGTGCGGATTCGGCGCTGTCGTTGTGGCTGCGTTCTCGTGGATGTACCGTTACTTCAGGGGACTCCACCCGCCCGGTTCGGACCGGGTCGACTACGCGCGGAGCCGGATTTACGACACGGCGAGCCATGTGAAAGACTATGCTAGAGAATACGGTGAGTATTTGCAGAGTAAGGTGAAGGATGCAGCGCCCGGCGCTTGATTCAGGAGGACCGATCGAGCCAATGGCAGTTTGTTGAACCGACCGGTTTGGGTTTTGTGGACTATATTATATTGAGCCGGGTTTTTATTTTTTTATATTTTTGGTATGTGACTGTTTCTGTGTGTAAGTGTTCGTTCCTCTACTTTCGAGACACTATTTTTGTATTTTGACATTGGAGAACCAGGAATATATTTCTTTTGTTATTATTCATCATCGTAATGTTAGTTTTTTACAAATTACCAGCACTTTCGACTTCTTGTTTCTGATGCTGAAGTGCTGATCCTGGTTCTGTAACTAGAAACACTTGTAACTGATATCGAGACTATAGATACCTGTAATTAAGCCCCCAACCCAAAAATATGTTTTAAAGAAATATCAGTATGCGCTTTATTTTTTGCGTAATTGCAAAGCTTGTTTTTGTTCTTATAGTTTATGATTCCTTTTCCTGTATTCGTTACTATGTTTGGCATCCCTTAGTTGGAATATTAATTTATTAATCGTACCAAAAAAGAAATTATCTTCGGCCTATAAAAATTATTAAATTTACAAATCATGACATTATACGTGAAATATTATATAATATTGAAATTTTTATGCAAACATGAAATTTAACTAATTCATTTAAATATTTATATTTATATATATAGCGCCATAATTATAGCATATTAATAAGAAGAATATTTTAATTATTACAATAAGTATGCAACAAACATTTTTTTATTGTAATAAGGAGTTTTTGGCTGCGCTTATAGTGCATGGGTTGATTTTTACATTAATTTTTTTTATGGAAAGTTATATCTATTGAGTTTATGAAAATTCAATTTCGTATAATCTATAAAGAGATTCCAACTAATGACAACTAAAATCTGTTGATATATATATATATATATATATAATAAGAACTTCCTAAACGTAAAGGGGTTATTGACAACAATTGTGCTTGGATGCATTATATGGTCAAACATACATATAAAATTAAATAACCTACCTATTTTCTAGATTAAAAAAACTCGTAATAAAGTTAAGCTCTCGCTGCCAATTGCGATCCGATCGCTCCAATTTTTCAAACCCTATTTTACAGCATTTGATTTTCGTCCCTCCCTTCAAAGTTCAAAGCCTAAAAGATATATATATATATATTTGTCCTTGTTTGATATTCTTACACTTTTTTAGAGTGAAATTAATTTCATACAAGATATGAGACTGTCTCTATCAATACAAAAGTCTTTTAACCGCTAGCTTTACTTAAGCTTATTTACTTACTATTTAAGTTACCTCTCTCATGGATAAAATATAGATTTTTATGTGCAACAAAATGGCAGGAAATATTATGCCATTGCACCCTCTCATATGTAAAAGACGGAATTCCCACCGCACTTATGTCGGGAAGGGGTTGAACTTACATTTTGCCAAATGCAATTCCAGTCGGAGGCATTTAAAAATAGATTTGAACAGAAGCGCGCAACGAAAGAATAAAAAAACAAACAAATGAAATAATTGATATGTCATAATACTCAAACTCTCACTACAACCGTTTGAGATAAAATTGACCATAATTTTTAACTAATATTCATTTTTAATAAGTGTATATGCTTGTTTCAATGTGTTGATCTTGTTATTTTTTTTTTAAAAAAAGTACTTTTTAAAATTTTTAATATATTTAGATGACCTTTTATAAATAAAAAAATTGAAAAAAAAAACCCTATAAACTTTGACTCATTTGCAAATAACTAATATAAATTATAAAAATTTTCAATTTAATTTATAAACAATATCAATTATCGCAAGTCCTTCCATTCACTCTTCGTTAAGTTGCTAATGAAAAAAAATTACATACAGATTCCTTAAACTTTGCTAATTTGTAAAGAGACACCATAAACTATAAAGTCTTCTAATTTAATCTCTAAATTATATCAATTATCTCAATAAATTATTTCATTAAATATTTGTTAAGTTGCTAATGAAAGAGTAACGCGACATAATACTCACTCTCCATTTGTTTCTAATTAACTTTCATGTTTATTTTTATTCATAATTCTTATTTAATAAATATTTATTTATAGATATTTAATAATTCTTCATAAATTAAAGAAATTAATTTTTAAAAAAATAAAAGAAAGCCTATAACATATGACGTGGTCAAATTAAGCCTTTTATTTTTTAATAATATTACATTTTTTAAATTTCTAAAATTAATTAACTAGGTAAAGAGAAAAATTATAAAATAAAATAAATGGTTAAAATTAAAATAAATATGCGATGTAGATTTTGTCACGTAAGCAAGTAGTGAATAAATGAAAATACAAAATGTTATTTTGATTTCTCATTTTTTTTAATTTTCATTTTATAATCTAATCTCCTAATAATTAAAATTTATTTCAATTAGTTATCTTAATCAAAATTTACATTAAATACACATCACATTATAAAAAAGAAAAGTACATTCAAGTTTCCATGAAACTAAGGCTCATTTATAAATAGCCACAATAAACTATAAATTAATATTATTTTTAAAAATGAATGAAAATTTATTAAATAAGTAAGAACAAAATAAAAAAAAATTAACATGAAAAGTTAGGATTTAAGATAAATGAAGGATAAAGATCATGTTACTTCACTCTTCTATTAACAACTTAATAAAGAGTGAATGAAATGACTTATTTACAATAATTGATATAGTTTAAGAATAAAATGGAAAGATTTTATAGTTTATGGTGATTATTTACAAATTAGTAAAGTTTAAAGAGTTTAATTATATGCATTTTCCTTCTGTTAAGAATTTAACATAAAGTGGATGAAATGACCTATTGCAATAATTGATATAGTTTATAGATTAAATTGAAAGATTTTATAATTTAACGTAGTTATTTGCAAATTAGTCAAATTTTAGATGGTGTGAATGCACTTTCTCCAAAACAAAATATAACCTAAAAGAATTGTTCAAACATTTAAAAGAAATATTTTCTCAAAAAATGTATCCAAATATATTTTGTTTAAAAGAAATGTTTTTAAAAGATCATATTTTTTTAATAGTTTATCCAAATCAACCCTATATAATATATGATTTTTATTTGATCACTCTATAATGTTAGTTTGGCACATGTCCTCTTTTCACACCTGAACTCCATTAACGTTAATTTAAAACAAACAGATTTTTTTTTTACAAAGTAACGAGCAAATTTAAGTAGCTAAGTAGTTTTTATTTAGGAAAAATAAATATTAGAACCAAGTTTTCAAATTATTATTGCGTTACGATTACAAAAGGAGGGACAATTACAAGAAAACATAACTAATGTGACTGCGGTTATTGTTTTGCTGCGATTGTTGTGACTTTTAAAATCACAATATTATGAATTGCATATCACAATTTAAAATCTTGATTGTAGATAATTTTTTAAGTAACTTTAAGTAACATATCCTTATCATTTCCATTTTTATTATAAGATAAAATAACGATTAGATTTTCTTCTTAGGATATAATACTAAAATGAATAATCTCCTAAAAGGTCTTTTCGTTGGACCCGTTTCAAAATTCGTTAGGACACATTGCATGGAATTGCAACAATACAAAGCAATTAACTCCAGTCTTTCACGATTCATCCGTTTGTTCTTCCAACTGACACGCCAAACACCTCATCAGTATATCATTTTTCTTCCAAATAATTAAGGCAATCCAGTACAACTTCTTTTTCCAATTTTGGGTAATTTTCTATTCTCTCTCACTTCAAATGTCCTTAATATTTATACCAGAATTCTCTATATTATAAGCTGTTGTTATTAGGGCAGATTTTACGACAGCAGGAGACCATTTCAAATAAGCCTTCCCAAGCAGAGCTGCACTTCCACTAACATGTATGAAGTCCCTTATCTGAGAATTTTAATATGATAAATTTTCAGAGACTATATTTGAAGGTCTTTGCAATTCACTACATCTAAAAAGCGACATTTAGAATATTATACATGAATTTTATAGTTTTGACTCTTGTACTGGAGTACCCAAAATTGAATAAGCTCTTGAAGAAGGAAATCGTTCTCATACTAGACTAAAAGGAAGTCGCTCTCTGTTTTGGCTTTTTGACTCATTCGTTGCTCAAACCTCCCAATCCCACTCTTCTGCCCTCAGTCCTCAACGCCCCCAATAGCGGAGAAATTTTTATGCAAACTACAATTTCTGTATGCTGAACGGGTCAACACAAATTTTTGTCCGTGGTCGATTCATGCCCCATGTCAACTAAAGAACATAAGTAGAAGTCAACCACCGACTTTGATTTGACCAGAATCGTTAACATTACCAATACCCAATTCATTTCGTTTATGAAAGTTAAAAACAAGGGCAATGCTACGATGCTCTCGAGTCTCTAACCATAATTAATTGATGAAAAGCATTTACACTCGATTAGTGTCACAGCATTCGTAATACAGGAAGTGGCTAGTCAGCTAAGAATTTTCGGAGGCTCGCTAATGTAACGTAGCTGGTTTGAGACTTCCTTTTTAAAATCAGTTGCAGAACAAATAAGAAAAATTGTACGATCATAATTTCACCGATTTGTTTTTAAAACCACCACTAATAATTGTATAAAGAAAAAGAAAATACAATCAGACTCCTTAAAATTTAATTCGTTTATAAATAGTTATTACAAATTATAAAATCTTTTAATTTAATCTATAAATTATATCAATTTTTGCAATAAATTCTTCCATTCATTATCCGTTAAGTTACTAATGGAAAAAAAATATTCAGACTTCTTAAACTTTAATCATTTTTCAAATAATTATTGTGAATAATGAAATCCTCCAATTTAATCATTAAAATATATAAATTATCACAAATAATTCATTTCATCAACTATTGATTAAGTTGTTAATAGCAGAGTGATGTCACATGATCTTTACTCTCAATCTGTTCCTAGTCATATCCCTTCATGTTAATTTCTTTTATTATGTTTTTACCTATTTAATAATTTTTCATAAATTAAAAAAATAATAATTTACAGTTCATGATAACTATTTGCAAATGAGTCAGAGTTTGAGGAATATTCCTTTTTATTATGTGATGTGTATTTAATGTAAATTTTGATTAAGATAACTAAATTGAAGTAAATTTTAATTATTAGGTTATAAGATTAAAATTAATATAAAATGAAATTTAAAAATAATGAGAATTCAAAACAAGATCTTATATTTTTACTTATTGACTAGTTGCTTATGTAGCAAAATCTACATCACATATTTGTTCTAATCTTAACCGTTTATTTTATTTTATAATTTTCTCTCTTTACCTAATTAACTAATTTTTAAAAATTTTAAAAATATAGTATTATCAAAAAAAGAAAAGCATTAATCTGACCAGGTTGTCTATTATAAGCTTTCTTTTATTTAATTTTTTTTAATTGTTAAGAATTATTAAATAGGTATAAACAGATAATTATTAATGAAATTATGTATAAAAATTAACATGAATGGTTAGGATTGAAGACAGATGAATAGTGATGATCATGTTACAATAATTACGATAATTGAATTAGTAACTTAATAAAGAGTTGATGAAATGACCAATTGTGATAATTGATATAGTGTATGGATTAAATTAGAAGATTTTATACTTTATGGTGATTGTTTGCAAATTAGTAAAGTGTAGGGAGTCTTGATACATTTTTTTCCGTTAGCAACTTCATGAAAAGTGAATTGAAGGACTCACTTCGATAATTGATATAAGTTATTGATTAAATTGATAATGTGTTCAAGTTAAAATTTGCATTAAAAAACCAAGGTTCAAATGGAATAATAACAAAATAATGGAGTGTGACTCAGTTGACAAACTAACTCTATGTTGATGGGCTTTACCTGTAATGTAAGAGTTCAAAACTCACAAAAAGCACATTGTAGCAAAGACTAAACTGAAATCCAAGCAGAAATTAGTCATACCTAAACGATGTGGGGACACCTCATGATTTCACAAAAAAGAATATATGTTAATTAACAACACTTTGTAGCTTAAAGCCTTAAACAGAAGTTTATTTGAATAAGTAACAAAACAATTATAAATATTCGTCATAAACTCTGTCAAAGATTTTAAAATAATAATAATAAATATGAAAGAATTGAATTTGTAGGCTTCAAAGTTCAAAGCCTCAAACACTCAACACATGACATGGACCTGGAGAAAATAAAGTTATGTTTTCGTATATATTCACTTGAGGGAACATAAATCTTTTGAAATAGAATAACGTATAGTATCTTATCTTCCTTCTTTTACCACGTCTCCTTATTCTTAAAAAAAATATGAGTAAAAAATGTTTTTGTTGATTTTCCATATTTCATTTTCACTTTCCTTTTCCTTTTTATAAGCAGTGCATCCTACTCCCTTTTCACTTCTTAAACTAGCAAACTTCTGATATATCAAATTTTGTTCCTGATTTTACAATTGTTATTATTCTTTGTTGTTGTTTGTGTGTAAATAAGATTTATTAGCCTCAAATTTTATTTTATTTTTGAAAAATTAAACAGAAAAATAAGAGAGAAAATGAGGGGAAGTGTGAAGGATTTAATTTTAATCTACTGTCAGTATAAAGTTTTTTTACACTGTCATCTAATCATATACTAACACATCATTAAAAGAGTTAAACTTTTAAGATAGTTGTTGTGATAGTCAAACTCTTTTAATAATTTGACAATACATGATTGAATGACAGTGTAATTTTTTTTTACACTAACAGTAAATCAAAATTAAACTCAAGTGTGAATGCAATATTTTCATTTGAGTCTTGTTGTATGTGAGAAATAATTCTTAAATGACTTGGTGGTGCCTCTACCTATCAAACCTATTCTTGCACGTTAAGTTATCACGAAAATAAATATAAAAAAAGCCCTATATATTACGTTACATAATTTAGTCCATATGACTTGGAAAGGCTTTTGTTCTAACTTTTATTGGAAACTATACTTCTTCAACTGTATGATGATTGAAGGTTATCATTAATTTGATGTAAAAATATATTAGAGGAATAAATTAATTTTATAAACTACTTTTGTTGGGATTAAATTTTGTTATACTTTGTTTGGTATTGGGGTCAAGTAATATTTGAGCCAAGTAATGCATATCTCAACTAATTTATATCGTTGGTGAAATCAAAACAAGTCTCGCTGGTGTAATCAAAATAAGTCATCCACACACTAAAACTGAAAAATAAATTAATTAATTAAGCACCCAAAAAAATAAAATAAAAAATAAAATTCTGAAATTCCCTGACACTTTACCCTTAAAAAATGGACAAAGCCACAAATGACGGGTATGATTTTTTTTTTTAATTTATCAAAATATTTCACTTTCATCTTTATTTATTGAAATATGTTTTTTTAAAAAATTTATTCAGAAACCGCCATGGGTAAGGATAGTTTCTCAACATATATATATATATATATATATATATATATATATATTAATTTTATAAGTTAGAAACCACCCCTATCAAAGATGGTTTTCATGAAGAAATTTGAAAAAAGTTTAAATAAAACAAGTCAGAAATTGTCTCCCACCATAACGGTTTTTATTCAAGTTTTTAAAATCTAAAAGCATAAAACAAAAAAAGAAACATGTTAGAAACCGCCATAAACCAAAGTGGCACTACAAGAAAAAAGGGTTTTAAATTCGGCAACTTTAATTCGGTGATTTGGCTAGCAGATTGAAATCATGTTTTCCAATTCGGTTCTTATACTGACCGAATTCATATATAAGAGACATTAATTTGTTTCATTATAACCGGATTTATAAGTTATTTTCGAATCCGAGATGTCAAGTAATCGGATTCATATATAAATCATTTAAATTCGTTTTAATATCACCGGATTTAAAAGTTGTTTTTGAATCCGGTATTTCAAGTAACCGGATTCATATATAAGACATTTAAATCCGCTAACACATCAACCGAATTAGAAAGTGAGTCATAATTTTTTTTAAAAAAAAGAAGACTTTCCAATTCGGTTAATTAGGAACCGGATTGGAAAGTGCAAATTTTTTTTTAAAAAGAAGACTTTCCAATTCGGTTAATTAGGAACCGGATTGGAAAGTGCAAATTTTTTTTTAAAAAAGAAGACTTTCCAATTCGGTTAATTAGGAACCGGATTGGAAAGTGCAAATTTTTTTTAAAAAAGAAGACTTTCCAATTCGGTTAATTAGGAACTTTCCAATTCGGTTAATTAGGAACCGGATTAGAAAGTACCGGATTAGAAAGTCTGTGAGTCATAAAAAAAATTTTTAAAAGACTTTCCAATCCGGTTAATGAGGAACCGGATTAAAAAGTGCATATTACATTATATCATCTCATATTATATATGATCGATCCCTGCTCTGCTTTCCCCGCGCATCGCACATGTTACTCCATTCATTACTTCTTAAAAAGGTAACAATACTTAGACATTGGTCCCCACCTAGTAATTCTCACTAAGTCATATGCAACACATTAAAGTTATGCGATATTTTTATTATTATCATTGTAATAATATATTTTTTTAGTTATAGAAAACTCTTATTAGATTTAAGGCTCATTTGTTATAGAGTAAAAAAAAAGATTTTGACCTTTAATAATTTAGAAATTATTTTTTAGATATTTTAAAAAAAAGTATAAGTTATTTTATATTTGTTTACAATCATAAAAATTATTTTTTAAATGAGAGTAGCTTATTTTTCTTCTATCGCAAATTTTTTTTTTCAAATGCTAATGAGAATAGCTTTTCATTTTAACTATAAAAATAATTTTTTAAAATAAATGATTTTTTAATAAGCTTAAACAAACACAATCAACATCATTAAAAATAATTTTTTACTTAAAAAAGTGATTTTTTTATCAAATAATCTCTAACAAACAGGATCTTAAGAGAAAATAAAAAATAAAGTTGTAGGAAATTAAAATTCTAATTACAACTCTTAATAAAGATCATAAGACATAGCAATAATTGAGTTATGTTACACGGATATTATCCTAATAATTTTTGTATATGAATCATGATCATCTTTTATATGCACACATTTTCCTTTTTTTTATCTCCTTGTTCTCAAATCCGCTAACACATCAACCGGATTGGAAAGTCTGTGAGTCATAAAAATTGTTTTTAAAAAGAAGACTTTCCAATTCGGTTAATGAGGAACCGGATTGGAAAGTACATATATTCACATCAACCGGATTGGAAAGTCATTTTAGAGTGAGTCATAAAATTTTTTTTTTTTAAAAAGACTTTCCAATTCGGTTGATGAGGTACCGGATTGAGAAGTGCATATATTCAAATCTGCTAACACATCAACCGGATTGGAAAGTCATTCTAGTGTGAGGCATAAATTTTTTTTTTTAAAAAAATACTTTCCAATCTAGTTGATGAGGTACCGGATTGAAAAAGACATTCTTAGTTTTTCCAATTCGGTTGCGTACAACCGAATTTAATGTCAAGTTTTCAATCCGGTGCTTAACCGGATTTAAAATCACGTGCTTCTTGATTCGGTACTATAATAACCGAATTGGAAAATTATTTTTCAATTCGGTTTCTTTACGCGAATTTAAAAGTTAGCACAAAAGAGTACCCCCGGACATAATTCGTTGTTAGAACCGAATTAGAAACTGCCTTTACAGCCGAATTAAAAAGCCGTTTCTATTGTAGTGTGGTTTCTGAATAAGAATTAAAAAAATGTATTTTGATACATAAAAATAAAATTGGGATATTTTGATGAATAAATAAAAAAAATCGTTCATATTCAGATTAAAAAAAACCCCACGAATGACTATATAAATTCACATCTGGGGCAAAAATCCAAAACTAACAAGCGACAAGACAATCAACTACAATGCTATTAGAATCAAACAAATGACTATCATTTTACTTCAATTCACTATACCATTATCTAATTTTTTTGAAAAAGTTCTTCCCTTTCTCATAAAACAATATATAGAAAAATATTCGTGAGTGGCATGTACGACCAAGAAGCAATTTTACAACTTAGGAAGCTTCCATTCACTTCTTTAGCTTTATTGAGTGACTCTGTCGCATTGCAGTAGAATCAAAATTGGATTGGACTTAATCAAATATATTTTTATTCCTTGTACTTGTAGTGTCTTATTTGTTACGAATCGCTTAATGAATTTATATAGAACAACCAAATTTATAAATAAATAAAGGTATCATTTGAAAACTTACTCCTTTGAAAACTTCCATTTCATATTATCTTTAATCTTTGATCAAAAGCAGCAATAATTGCTGTTTTTTCTTTCTATTCGTATCTATCTCAATTGTCGCTGAATAAAAAAAAGATACATATATAGAAAAGAAAATGTTCCCCTAGCTAGGGTTATCTCATATCTCCGAATCATTTACAATCACAACCACATTTAGTGGACACTGGAAAGCAAACTTTTCCAAAATGTAAGTGAACGAAAATATGACACAGTGGACACAGAATCTCAGCATACAAACGTCAAATTGTCTCTCATGCGCATTAGATGCCACTTATAAGACTGCCCTAGGATAAATAAAAAATAATATAACTTAAAAAACGTACTACCAGAGAAAACACGAGACACATTTGAAAGAAAAAACAAACAAACAAACGAAGACAAAGAGAAACTTAGTTATATATTTTCACACAAACAGCATGATTTAACTAAAACGCCTTCCCTGGAGGCTCACAATTTCACAAAACTCTATACAAATGTTTTTCACCAAGAAAACAACTAACAAGTCACGTGCGTGCCTGTCGAATTTCATTTCATTCCAATGACCTATATGTCTATGAGAGTCTTTGTTCTCGAAGGCGGGTGAGATAACCGGGCATGGGGCTCGCACGTGGGGACCTGAGAGGGACTTCGTTCGTCTGCTTCCCGTTGCCATCGTAGTAAATTACGCCGGAGAAATCCAACGGCTCACACTTGCCGCCCATCAATATCTCCTTCTGCCACACGCCGCCGTGTCCCCATCCCACCGCCGCCTCGTCCTCGCCGTGATTCTTCTTCTTGTGATTGTGATTGTGGTTGTGAACAAACGGCAACAGAGCTTTGCTGCTTATGTTGCTCAGAAGCTTCTTCTTCGGCGACGACCTCAGCTCGACTTTGCAGTCGTCGTCCCTCATCGGCTTCGGCTTCGGCTTCGTCGCCGATAGACGGCTGGCTCGCTTGGCCAGAAGAGCCAGAACCGCCGATATGGTGACGAGGAAGCCGTTCGTTTGGCGCTTCGGCAAGTCCGAGGATGTAACGTCGACCATGGCTCGCGGCTGAAGGTGTTTGCTTTCTTCGATGTGGGCTTTCTACTTTTCTTTCTGAGCAGATTGAAATGCGCAGTGCAGGTATATATATATATAGGCGTGGAACCGTGAGAGTCAACGGTTCTTTGGGTTGACTCGCTCCTTTTTTTTTGTCCTTTTTCTTTTTTTATTATAATTGTTTGGGGAATTGTTAGAGAAACCATAGTGTTAGGCATATGCATAATGCATGCATGACTCATGGATATGAATGATTTTTTTTGTGCAATTAGATGGTAACAACAAATGCTATTATCATAATAACATGTTTTTCCTCTTTCTTTTTATTGATGCATTTAATTTGCATCTATTGCGTGTCCAATTAAGATTCAATTTTGTCATGTACAGATTATCTGTCTTACCGTTTATATAAGAATAAGAATATACTGATTTAATGGCTGATATTATTTATGTATAAAATTAAAAGTTAGAAAACTTGTTTTTGACAGGAATTTTCAAGTAGTAAGGTATATTATTTATGGAGAAGATAAGTACATAGGTTTTTCAGCGAGTAAACATTATTAGGAATTAATTATTTTTATGATAAACTAATTAAGAAATTAATTTTTTATTATTACTAATTAAGTTTCTTAATTTTATCAAAAAAATATTTTTATTAATTAAAAAATATTAGAAAGGATAAAAATATTTAACTTCACATATCAAAATAATTTGTAACATGAGCAAATTACTTAGTATATATAACCTAATTTTTTTAATAATATTTATTACTAAAATACTCTTCAATCGAATTTAATTTTTTAATTGATAAGTTTTAAAGTTAAGATACTAATCAGTTATTACACTAAAGTTAACACTTCTACCACACTTTTCTTGTTTTTCTTCCTCGACACAACTTTAAACCTCCATGAAAATTTTCACAGTTGATTTAAATGGTTATAAGAGCGAGTTTTATATAATGGATGATGAATAGATATAGAAATTGGTGAGCATCAGATCATGATTTCCACGAGTCGTGATCCCAGCCAGAGCGTGTGCGAGTGCTAAAACAAGTGGTTGAGTAAACGGTGGCGGCGTTGTGCAGCAGTGCGGTCGACCTCGGATATTTGTATTTTATAGATCATGGAAGTTGATATGATATCTGAATTTGATATTTATGATAATAAATTATAAATTATTTATTAATTTTATAATAAAATTTTAAAAATTTATTAAATATAAATAAAAATTAATAAAAATTTAACAATTCAACTTAATATTATTTTAAAAATAATCTATATCGAAATAATCCCATGATAATGCAAATTAAAGGCGAAGTCTTAGCTTTTGGAAGTTGGAACACTTCAGCGGGCCAAGTGGGAGCTTGGGTGGGCCTACTGTTGGACCCACCATCAACTTTACAAACCAAAATTATGCGTTTCTCATTTCTGTTGGTCCCACCAACTTGTGTGACAAACTTTTCACCATTAATTTCCCTTTGTTTTTTTTTTTATTAATTTTGGAAAAAATATAAATTGTCTGTTTGATTTTAGTGTCTCAATTGTTTAATCTAAGTTCTAAATGGCTTGGATTGGAACCGTACATGGTTTCAACTTGCACAGTTTGACATCTTTTAGATAGCCAGCAATTAGCAACGTCACAGAACACCACCTTCAACCCCTTTCTTTTTTTTAAAGATATCAGTATCTTTTATAATTAGTCATCAATATTTAATTATGTATTATATTTAAGTTTAAATAAATATTATAATATTTATAGATTCAATTAAATAAAATACATAATTAAATATTAATAATTAAAAATAAAAATATTAGTATTTTTTATAAAAATAAAAAATATTGAAAGAATTTTATTCTTTCAAATGCGTGATGAAGATATTTTGTCACCCTCCACAAGTTTCGATATACTAAATCGGATTAGGCCATAAAACGAAATAAGAATACTAGATTTGCCATATGATTTAATTTGATTACCAATTTGGGGCAATATCCTACAAATGGAAGGAAGGGAAAAAAAGAGAAACAATTTCTTTGTACTTTCAGTTATGGAAGAGAATGATATGTTAATAGAAGAAGCACACGCTAGTTATAAAAATAACGCTGGTGAACTGAACTTAGTAAGGTATTGATTATTGGGTGGTAGGTTACCTTCCATTTTCTGTGTGTATTAGCAACGATTATTAGATGCGTTTGATTAGGTCAAAGACTAGTGTGTGTCCTCTTTGAGGGTTTTTGTCCGATACGATACGGTCTATATCATGCAAGCTTCAACTCTTGCCAAATTATCGGATAATAATATTTAAAGGAAGAACAAAAGCTCATTGGCTAGGCTAGGGTCAATTTTATGCCCTTGATTCTGACCCACCCTTTTAGTGGTTTCAAGGGGGCATATCCCTTTAATGATTTATAGGGATCGTTTGAATTCGGCATATATGCAATTACGACTAACATCATTTTATTATAGGTATATGTCATAATCATCCATCAGTTTTGACGGACGTGCTCTCCTTAGCTTTGGCTCAGAAGTTAGGAATCATGGGATTGAAGCTAAATCAATAACCATAAGTGGGGAAAGCATTTAATGATAATGCTTTATAATTTGCATTTTTTGGGTTGATTTACTTCCTTTTTTTTGTGGGTATACTGATTTACTTAATTTTATCTACTAAATATATGATTAAATTAAAAAATGTATTTCTATTATGAAAGTAAAATAATGGCATAAAAGGGATTTGGATTTCTGCTTCTAATATGATATTGTTCTTTTAAAATAAAATTATCGAAATTCACAAGAGAGAGAGTTATGACACTGAGGAACATGCAAGGTCCCATATGAAGCGAGGCGCCGTAGCACCCCCAGAGTAAAAAAATTATCTATGTATGTACCAATTTTTTATTTTTTTTATCTATGTATGTATATGTAGTTATTTAGATAAGAAACCTCATAAAAGATAAATTTACCCTCTTTTTAAAAATTCTACTGCATAGCATCCCACTTAAACTTTTCTAGTTCCACCCCCGTATGAAGCTAGTAACCAGTTACACCTCTTGTTCACAAATAAAAAGGCATAGGTTTTTATTTCAAGTTTAATTTTAATTCATTATTAGTGAAAAAAAATCTATTGTTTAATTACATATTGACACATTATTAAAAAGGCTTAAATTTTTAGATAATTGTTGTTACAGTTAATCTTTTTCAATAATGTAACATTACATGATTAAATAATAGCATACATTTTTTATACTGACTGAAAATTAAAATTAAATTATTCTATTTTTACTAAAAAGTAAAAAAGAGTAAATTGCATATATTAATTTTCTTCAAACTTCAACTTATGCTTTCGGTATTTCTATTTTCAAAACTTACAAATAAACTTTATTATTTGAATTTTCACGTAATAAATAACCCATTATACACAATTTTTTTGGTTAAAAAAAGTTAAACCAATTATAACAAAGGCATAAAAATCATAGACATAATGCCAAAACTAACATTCATATGTACTGTTGGCACAAGACTTGTTAACTATTTTATTTTGAATAACAAAAGTGGGTCTGAAGCCGTGATTGTGGGTTGGACCAATTTTGTTTCAAAATAACCTAGGCCTGAGTAGAATTTTGGGCTTACAGTTGATCGAACCCTAATAAAAACTATAAACTTTGATGCTCGGCCCATATTATTTTTCATTTTAATTTAATTTGAATTAAATACAAAGAGTATAGTTACACATTCAGAAAACATTAGCTAAAATTTTGACCGAATTCAGCAAGATTCTATGGTGATTGTTGAATAAGATAAAATGGTAGATGTCACTCCTCAATCTAAGACTCAATAAACATGCAAACTCATTATATATAAAAAAAAAAATTGGCAATTTTTTTTTGACTATTTAGTTTGCTCAAGCAGCTCTAGTTATGGCCATCACCTAACGTTTTGTTCTGGGTTTATTGAATATCAGAAGAAACCCATCCTCCCAAATTACTATTATATTTAAGTAATTTTCAGAAGCCATGATAAACAGAAAATTTCTATTGAGATTAAATTTTGCATAACAAACGAACATTATGTGTTGCGGACTTGCAGGTCATCAATTCATTGACTTGACATATTATCAAACATCTAATAGCTTGCGTGGGAGTTTCTTCTTCTTCTTCTTCTTTCCCTTTATTTTTCTTTCTTTGGTTGAAGGGGAATTCTCTTCTTTTTATCGCACAATTTGTATGTAAATTGCATTACTCGTTAAGCCTTATTGACAGATGACAACTGGTCGAACTAATAAAACCTCTTCTCAATAAATGCAGAAATTTAAGATGAATTCTACTTATTTATAAAATTTATCTTTATACGTCATGTTAGATAGGTAGAATTTTATTATTAGAATTATTGTAAGAATTAGTTGACATGCTTATTGATCTTTAGATGGGATGAATAAGTGATTTTTACCACTTTATCTTATCTAACAATCACTTCTAAATTTATTTTGATTCTATTAAAGTTCTAATTAATTTTTTTCTGACATTGTATCATTACTTGTATACCAAAATCAACTATGATAAGTGATGACACTGAACTGATTACCAAATAATGCCAGAATGGCCAATGGGTATATTTTGATGAGTTGGGAAGTTATACAATGCAACATGTCTTTGGAGTAATGCTAGCTTAATAGAGAGATTAGAGATAAATTACACCAAGCCTCCGCAAGCTGTTGATCTATAACTATCTTTTTAAAAGTCAATGGTATTGGTATGTAGAGATTAAGTTTTAGGAAAATGACCCTTATATTTAACTTGGGGAAAATAATTTTCTATTAATTCGTTTTAAAAAATTAATCAAGTATTTAATTACATTAATCAATAATTTACATATGGTTAAAGATTTATTTTCATTTTGATACTTGATACATAGTTAATCATATGTAAATTATTGATTAATATAGTTCAATACTTAATTAATTTTTTAAAACGAACCAATGGGTAATTATTTTTTTCAAACTAAATATAAGAATTTTTTTTTTGTTTGGTGGCTCAATCAATCGCTGCATTAGACTTTTGTCACACAATGACACAATTAATTTAATTTATTAATATTGCTCATGTTGGGTTGATCCATAAGTTTACTTAGACCACTCAGCGGGCTTGGCCCATGTCTAACTTATGGATCAATAACTTAAGGTTAATCACAAGTATTGAGCTTAACACAATTTTAAGGCCGAAGCTGAAAAAAGAAAAACTCAATTCATTAATTTAATCATACAGTTCGGAATTCAATTCATTATTTATATTTATTTTCTACTTTATCTGTTTACTTATTTCTCTTTTCTATAAAATCAAACATGATAAAAATATAACCACGGGACAAAATTGCCCTCCAAAGTTCACCTTGGACTGGTTTTTACTCTCTCATTTTAGAGGAAAGTGCGAGCTTTTAGTTGTAAAATTAGTGTCGAATTGAAACAATTAATATTTTTCTCAACCTCTCAAATCAATATTAAATCAGTGTTGAGCTTGACCAATTTTATAATTAAGCCTAGGTCAAACCCAAGTTAGGCCCAAAAAGAATCAATACTCCAGTTTATTTACACAAATATTTGAATTATATTCATTATTTATTCTCTCTTATACATGTTATATTTTCTTCTGTCGTTATTTTAATTTTTTTTTTCAATAAAATCAAACATGATAAAAATAAGTCTACAAGATGAAAAGGTCATTATTATATTATTATATAGAAGTAAATGTTAAGATTAACTATGAGCATATATGTCAATAAGAATTGACTCAACTCAGAAGATCAAATAACATTAACAAAAATATATTACATTCGATTCTTTTTCTTTTTATTTTGGAATGGGCAACTTCCCCTTTTCTTAAATTTTTTGTTCATAAAAAAAAGAAAACTATGGGCTTATATGTTAAACTGGCTTAGCTGAAGACCTAAAATCTTATAAACTTCACCAACTCTAGTAAAACCCAACCTATTTATCGTGAAATGGAGTCCCCTATAATGATGGTTTGAATTTGAAGAGCAAAATTCTCCACGAGCAAAGTGGAGTCTCCACTACTTTCTACTAACCATATCTAAGTCAACCAAATAGATGAGTTATGAGTAATAAATAGTTCCACGCATAATCGAAGCATGAACGATATGTCTTGAATGTTTGGAGAGTGTATAGGCTTTTTTTTTTTAAAAGAAAAAAAGAAAGAAGGGTCCCCAGCTATAAGGCCACAATTAACCACTCCACCAAACAGACCAAAAAAAGGCCAAATTTCACAATCGCTGCAAATGAATTGGTGCTCATCGGATGCCCAACTCCATTGAGCTTTAAAGCTGACATTGAACCGTGAGGAGGGAAATGAAGTAGTTAAACTTCAGAAAACTAATACCCACCCATGTTGAAATTGGAAGACACAATAGAAAATTAGAAAGTGATCGAATGTGACCTAAGGCAAAAAAAAGTTTGAATTTGATGGTAAAATGTTACTTAAAACAATCTTTCAAGTCCAAATCGAAGCAAATATTTAACTAAAAAAAGATAAAGAGACAATTACAGCAAACACCTACATGAGCATCTATGTGGAGCATGTGTGCTTCATTCATCCACGTTTAGTTTAAATTAAGTCAACCCTTTTCTAGCAATGTCCTGTACAATCACACATATTTTTCAAAGCCCCTTATTGTCACAACTAATCCCAATATTAAAATGCATGTCTCCTTTAGATATCTTGTTAATTTCTTCTTCCCGGTGTGATGTGCCGTGCCGTCACAACCACTGCGAATCAAACAAAATATTGTAATTTTTTTTTATTAATTTGCATAATATTTAAGCATCTCACTCTTAATAATGGATACATGGGGCTCAAGCTAATTGAGTAGGACAAATTGGCGTGTGTATGATTAACACCAAACTGTATAGCACCCTTCATTCAAACCACATTATTAGAAGTTAATTATTCACATTGAACCAATTATGGCTTAAATTCTAAATTAAAAACATAAACCGAATGAAGTATACATTTATATGTGAATAGTAATTTGTCAGTTTGTAAAGAGAGGAACCATATATCACAAATTTTATTAGACTAGACAAATTTCTCCTTTGATGAATACAGAAAATTACATTATCATGATGAAGAATAAAAAAAAAAGAAAAAAGTATGTGAACCTCATTAATGGTGCAATGGGTTTGGACCGGTTGGAACAAGGCGTTTCTCATCACCATAACGTGGATCAATCTCGGTCTCTGTTGGCTCCGGATGTGCCGGCATGTGACTCCGGTGGTGGTGCTGCCGATGGTGATGCCGGTGGAGAAACGGGGTGAAGTCAAATCCGGTTGCTAAGATTTTCCTATTGCGAGACAATGATAACTGCTGCCGGTTGTTGCTGACGATATTATTATTGGTTTTGAAACCAAACCACCCATGAAAGAGTATCAACAATAGGGAGAGCCAAAGAATGAAACTAAGTACATGTTGGAATCTGATGATCATGGCCATGATGGGTGAGATAAAGTACAAAGGGATCGGAAAGATTGCATGGAGAGAGAAGGTTTGGAAGGATAATTTGATGAGAAACAATAGTGGGGTTTTAGAAGAAGAAGAATAGGGAAACTTTTGAAGCGTTGACAGCTAGAAGGTGCTAAGCATGCATAAGAAATGCTGCTGCAGAAGCTTGACATGGGAGAGTGCTTGCTTCCATGAGACTCTGTTAGCTTAAAGTTGATATAGATATATATATATATATATATATATATATATGCTATAATAAATTATAAACAGAGAGAGAGAGAGAGATTAAGGGAGGGATTGAGTTAATTTGGAAGGTCCAGTAGATGCGGAGAGGGGGCAGAATTGTCGAGCATTCTTCTTCCAATGAAGCTTCCTTTGCGTTCAAGGAACAAAGGGTCATTAAGAGCAGATTGTCAAACCTTGAATTATATATTGGTACTACCACTAGAGCAGGACAAGGAAATTAAAAGTAGGGGTACATAGGTACGGGTATAAATATATGAAATGAAATATGTGTGAACAGTGGGTAATACCAACATAATCCAACAAAATATATAGTTACTTAGAAGGATAAGCAAGCAATTAAGCTACTCAATAGATAAATAAATTACATTATGGCAGAAAATTTCAATTTTGTTTTGTTCCTAAAACACGAGCATCTCGTATTGAAGACCTGGAATGTATTGTTATCAGTGAATATGAAGCTCTATCACCTCCTAAAAAATATATAACATAATCTTTTATAACCTAAAAAGATAGAGATAGAGAGAGTGGGAGGACTTCTTGAAAAGGTACTTTGTTTAGTAGAATTCAGTGAGTTCATAAAATTTTCAAAACAATGAATTTAAATTTCTGACCCTCATCTATGAAAAACAACGACACCTCCATTGAATACTTATACAAGAGAAATGGAGCAATCGAAAATGCTAAAAGAAAAAGAAAATGCAAAATTATAAGTTCCAAAAATGAATTCATTTAATTTGATATTTTTATTTTTCGTTTTTCGTTTTTCTGGGTTAAAAACTTAAAATTCTATTATTTGAAGATATCTTTCGTCTAAACGCACTTTATGGCAGCTTGTTGTATATAGTCGGCAGAAAGAGAGAAGAGGATGGTGAGATTATTTTGACTATGGGTTTATTTTAACTATTGACCGCCATTTAATTTTAAAATATAAAGAAAGTAAACTTGTACTATTTTTTTCCCTCTTTTATTTTTCTATTTTTACCCCCCATATATATAAAAACATAACTATTTTGTTGTGTTTGACCTTCAGTTCAGCATCTTCAAGCTGGCATTAAATATTTAGATCCGCTTCATCAATAGTTTTATATTAAAATAAATTATACCCATAATGAAACGATAGAGTGCCAATTCACACGTCTATACTCAACATTATATATACACGTTGGAACACGCTAAAGTTGCATAGGACAGCAGAAAACACATCCTTAAATTAGACTCTTTCATCTGTGTTCTTTGAAATGTATTGCTTATTTTGATTTACGCGAACAAATGAATTGACGAAATGTTCCCATCCCATGTATTCCTTCCGAAGGGTATGGGGCATGTGGGTCTTAGAATTTGTTCTGGCAATTGAGTAACAGAAACATATTGCCTCCACAAAATATATATAATATACCTAAATTTTTTAAAGCTCACATCGTTTTAAGGCAAGAAATTTTGCATCTAGCAATTTTTTATCCATAAAAGAAAACATTATTCTAGCATTCAAATGAATGCTAACTAGGCTACTCGAATTAAATCACATCAAGAAAAAGTAATCAAATTAAATATATAATCACACATAAATTTAAAGTTTCTTGTATATTATTTAAATGATTTATCAATATCAGATTACAAGTTCGGATTGCATCAGATGCACATAAGGGGTGAGAGGTGAACCCCACGTATTAGGTGAGTCTTATTTCAAACTACCTAACATCACTCTATGAGTATTTATTTTTTAAAGTTACTTCAATATTTTTTAAAATTGATAATAAAAAATTCTTTTTAATAAAAATTAATTATTAACCCCAACTTTGGGATATCAAACTTGCCTTCAATTGTAAATGCAACCCAAATAAATGAACTAAGTGCCCGTCTCTCCTTTAACCATTTGTATATCTTCGGGAAATGGACAAGAACTTCGATGGCTTTTGCAAAATGGAGGCTTTGTCGGGAATAGCAAACAGAGAGGTAGATATAATTCGTGGCTCATCACTTTCTTCATTGGTGTGAGCAACACCACAGGTAAAACGTTGGGATGGCCCAATATTCACAAATCTATGTATCCATTGGTAAATGGTAGTGTGATCACAATGAAATGAAACTAGAGGCACTAGGACAGTCATGACATGCCAAGTTTCTAAGTAGAGTTGTCGGTCATCCAATATATGATGAAAAGTGAGAACTGATGATTACCCACTGCTTAAAAGTCAACCACCCACCAAGTCGCCTCTTTAAACCACCGCATCACCACAGCAACATGCACAAGCAATAATGTAATATGAGCAGTTAACTCCGGTTTTGACGTACATAATTTGAAGCAGCATGACTAAAATATGAGTCCTGGGTCTTGCAGATCACAACAAGCCATTACAGCCATTACATTCATACTGACGAGACAATTCTTTCGTCAACCTTCCTCCCAGTCAACGTCGTCGTCGTCATCACCTGCTGGAGCATCATCAGCTTGAACATTCAAATCATTGACCTTGTAACTTTCATTTCCATTGCCTTTAAAAATACACCCAGAGCACAAATGAGCGGACACAAATAACATTATCTATCAAAGGGGGCCAAAAAAAGGGAAAGAAAAGATAGAAGAGAGAGAGAAGGGGGGGGGGGGGGGAGGAACGAAGTTACAAACTTCCAAAGGGGGGACTCGTCAATATTAACATTAACATTAAACATACAAAGCATACTTCTATTAAATTTTAGTACTTCTGGCGACAGTCATTTGTGGAAAAAATAAATGTGTTCAGATCAATAATAAACAAGCTCCTACTCAATAGCCACATCATCAACATCTGGTTCTCGTTTATACGGTTTCCTGGGGCTGGGGTGGTGGGGAAAAGGGAGATATTATAATATAATTTTAAGTAAATTACACTTGCCTTTCATGGGGTCTACAAAGCCTATGCAACCCCCCCCCCCCCCTAAATTTTAGAAATTACAATGACCTTCCCTATGTGAAGTTTTCGTAAGAAAAATACCTCTCCTATGTAATTTCTTTTCTTTTTGGAGATTTTAGAATTTCCAAGAAGGTATTACAATGATTCCAATTTTAGTTCAAGATTTCAAACAGGTACAGAAAATCAATTTCACAAAAAAAATAAGGGAAATCCTCACCCATACTCACAGGTTCTTTTGATTCTCACCATATAAAAATGATTGCAAAGTGTATACTTATCCCATCTCTACCTTCCACCATTGCAATCATCACCCACAGTTGCCACTGCAACTGTCTTCTTATCTCTATCAACCATCAACCATGATTGCATATTTGCATTGCATTGCATCACCCACACAGCCCCACTATTCTCCCTCCATATTCTTTAAAACACTGGTTTAGGGAACCAGCTTTTATACTGGTCCAATTAACACCAATCAGCCAAATATGGTCCAAACCAACAAAAGACTGGCAACCAGCCTAAGCAAACTAATTAACCTGTCATCGGTTCTTGGATGATCCTGAGAACATGGACTGGAACACTCAGCTACCATTACCAATGTTTTTTTAATAGATTTTAAACTAATATATAAAATTATAGTAGAGAAAATGATTCCCACAAAAATACTATAAAATAATATTCTAAAAACAAAGAGAAAATCATTATTAGATATCAGTTACTCATTTATTCAAAAATTATATCCGCGTTAATTTAAAGTTTTAAAATTTGAACACTAACAGTATATATCATCACTGCTTAAATAGTTTGATAAATATCATAATTTTTCTTTTGGTATAATCCTATTAAAACTACCCCAATTGAACCTCTGACACATGGCCTTCTCTCCTTGCCTAATCAGTGAACAGTCTAGTTTTGAAACACTGTCCTCCCTATTTAGATGCTGAGTATCCCCATTTCTCTGTCCTTGTAATTGTCACCTTCGTGGCACCTAATAATCTTAAAATGACATATGAAATAGAGCTCTAAACATGGCTCCAGGGTGATAATCATGCTTATTAAGAATATAATTTCAATTAATTAAGACAAAAAATCCAAGCAATAATATAATCAACCTCGTAAGCAAATAGCATTATAAGCAATCACATGAATGTTTAAAATATGTCATTTTTTTTTTGGGGGGGGGGGGGAGGGGGGCATTAAACATATATTTGCAAAATTAGCAATCAAATATGCAGATATGCAAGACTTAAACTTTAAGGAGCCAAGTTTTGGTCACATTGAAAAGACTGAAACTTACCTCCAATTGGAGCCTCCTCCCACTCAGTACCATCATCATCTTCCTCGTCCTCCTCACGTTTTGATTTCATGCCAACCTGACGATTGGAAGTACTGCCAGAATGATCATCTGCTATGTGTGTATTTGCCAATTCTTGTTTTTTTGCAGCTTCTTCCAATTCATGTTGTTGCTTAAGTAAAGCAGCATAATAAGCCTTAATATACTCATCCTATAAAAATACAGTAGGAAACAGAGATCTTTAGTTAATAAAAACTTTCTAACACCTTTGGGGGGCAGAGGCAAGGAACTCAAGAAAAAAAGAATCAAAACAAAGAAAATAACAGTTCATCTTATTTTACGAGCCTGTATATTTTGCTTATCATCATGTTCAACTGTTGACTTCTTGTCATCCGTGTACTGTGCTGCTGTGGAAGTTGAAGTCCCATCCATCTTTGTTTCCTGCTTCACCTCTCCACGTTGTTCATTTGTAAGAACCATTCCCGATCTAATCATCCATGGTGGCAAAACCTTTAGAGATGTACTTTCAGTTTCAGACTTAGCACCCTCTCCTTTTCCTTCAGTCCCATTGAAGTCAACTACAACCTGTCCACATCCACCAATAGATTACTTAGCATTTAAAACTTTTACGGTAGATATGCTCAATGCAAAAATTAAAAAGTTGCACAGAAAATTCATTATAATATAACTTGAGAGCAACCCAGGCATTGTCCTTCATATTCATTCGCTTGTCACTTATTTCAAGATGAAACAAAAGGTTAAAACCATTGTAACCAGGTGCACAAACAGAAAATAGAGTGAAGAAAAAATAGACACTGGAACCAAGATAATCAAGCAAGTTCGCAAGCATGTTCAAGATACACTGACAAACAGACTGCCATGTTACAACCACAAAAAACCCATTCCTATTTAAATTCATATCAGGCCAACTTAAGACATGCTCTAGTATGTCTGCTCTATATAATTTGTTCTCTTACAGCCCATAATACTTCAGAAAAAGGTCATATCAGTTCAAAAAGCTATCATATTTCATTCAACAATAAATTTTTTTGAATAAAGTAACCCATCTGTATAGAAATATACTTTTCAAGGATAATATAAAAAGTATTATATAACTTTTATAATAAGATACACCTATTTGGCGAGAAGTCTCCTTGTAACAACGAATTTAGAACACTTTTCTGCAGTGAATATAAACCATCAACAAACACAATTCAGAGATAGAAATTCCACCTATTAAATTCTGGATGATAAAAATCAAGCAATAATCCAAATACCAAACAATCATCCTCACTTTCAATGAATTTCAAAATAACCCATAATCACACTCTGCCTAGGAGCATAATTCATGACTTTGGATGAAAGAGTTTGACTCTTGATACTTGTGGTGAATATTTATGTATGTAGATAAATTAGGATTGTTAGGATTTATTATTCTAAATAAATTAGGAAGATAATATCCTAGGATTAAGGAAAGGATTAGGCAATCCTGAAGTTATGGGATTAACCTTCCTATTTTTTCTCTTTTTTGTTTTTATGGGATTCTAGTTTCCTATGATTAAGGATTCTGTTCCCTTTCTCTTTCTATTTAAGCTGTACCTCTGTTCAGAAAAATTAATTAATAAAAAAAAAAGAAATTATTTCTACATGTTATCAAGAGCCTCAAGGTTCGATCATGAACTACAAGGCTGCCATGGTTGGCTCTAGTTCGGCCACCTCCAATACTAGGAGTGGCGTAGTGCCACCAGAAGGAGGCGAACAGCAATCCACAGGGAAAACCCCATCCGAGACCACCATGAAGCCCTCAGAGGGGGGCACTCAGCAAGCAATCCAGTCCACACCCATCTCTGTTAGTGACCACTCCCTTCAAATTACCATTCATAAATTGAATGGAAAGAATTATCTTGAGTGGTCCAAGTCTGTGCAGTTGGTGATTGATGGCAAGGGAAAGCTTGGGTATTTGAATGGAGAAGTTAAAGTCCCAGGCACCAATGATCCAAAATATCGGCAGTGGTGTTCAGAAAATTCTATGGTTACGGCATGGCTGATCAATTCTATGGACCCGGTGATTGGTAAGCCCTTCATGTTCTTACCAACAGCTCATGATGTATGGGACGCTGTGAAGGAAACATACTCAGACTTGGACAATCACTCACAGCTGTTTGAATTGACCACTAGGATGTGGAAGATACAGCAAGGTGAGCGGGAAGTCACAGTATATTTCAATGAAATGATGAGTGTGTGGCAGGAACTGGATATGTTTGAGGAAGAAGAATGGGAGAACAGCAGTGATAATGCACGCTACAGAAAAAAGGTGGAAAGAGGACGGATATTTGTCTTCTTAGCGGGGCTAAACAAAGAACTTGATGAAGTCCAAGGACGTATCCTAGGACGAAAGCCTCTACCATCTATCAGAGAAGTTTTTTCAGAAGTATGAAGAGAGGAGGCAAGGAGGGAAGTGATGTTGAACCATGCTCATGAAGGATCAGCACTTGTAGCCCGGGGTGGAGACTCAGAAGGAGAGAAACGAGGAGGAAAACAGAAACCTTGGTGTGACCATTGTAAAAAGCTATGGCACACACGGGAAACATGCTGGAAACTGCATGGAAAACCAACCTCAAAGAAGAAACCAGGCAACGATAACAAGTTTGGAGGAGACCCGCATGCATTCCAAGCAAGCAACTTGGACCCAGGGCAGCAATCTTCCTCAGAATCTCTTCCCTTCACAAAGGAACAAATAGAGCACCTGCATAAACTCTTCCAATCTCACTCTATAGGAAATTCTAGCCCATCCTGTTCTATAGCCCAAGCCCAGTCAGGTGATCATTTTATTGCTACTGTTGCGTGTGCAGGTTCTAATGGCCCCTAGATCTTAGATTCAGGTGCCACTGATCATATGACTAGTGTGTCACAATACTTCTCCTCATATATCTTGTGTCTGTTAGTAAACTAACCCTTGATCATAACTGCAGAATTAATGTTTGGTCTTCTCATTGTGAATTTCAGGATTTATCCTCGGGGAAGATGATTGGGGGTGCTAAGCAAGATAATGGTCTCTATATTCTCAATAATCACCTCATTTTTGGAAGGCAAGACCAGCGGGCATGTTTCAATTCTGTCTCTGTTTCTAGGAAAGATATTATGTTATGGCATTACCGGTTAGGACATCCTAATGTTCAGTATTTGAAACGTTTGTTTCCCAAGTTATTTATGAATAAAAGTCAATTGTCTTTTAAATGTGAATCTTGTGAATTGGCTAAACATCACCGTGCTGTTTTTCCTCCACAACCATATAAACAATCTAAACCGTTTACTATGATTCACAGTGATGTTTGGGGTCCCTCTAGAATCACAACTATTTCTGGAAAACGCTGGTTTATCACCTTTATTGATGATCATACTAGGGTCACTTGGGTGTTTCTTTTACGGGAAAAATCTGATGCTACACTTGTGTTCAAAAACTTCTATCATATGGTCCTAACACAATTTCAAACTCAAATTAAACTTTTCGTAGTGATAATGGCAAGGAATTCTTTAATCAAATTCTGGGCAATTTTTTTGCTGAGAAGGGCATTGTACATCAAAATTCTTGCCCCAACACTCCTCAGCAGAATGGGGTTGCAGAAAGAAAGAATAAACATCTACTCGAAGTTGCTACGGCTCTAAGTTTCCAAACCAAGGTCCCTAAGTCTCTTTGGGGAGAGGCTATCTTAACTGCTACCTACTTGATAAATAGACTACCCACCAGAATATTGGCCTTTAAAACCCCCTTGCAAATATTCACTGACTGTTTTCCCTCTACTCGGCTCATAACTGACATACCCTTAAAAATCTTTGGAAGTGTAGTTTTTGTTCATAATCATGATACCAAGCGTTCAAAACTTGACCCCAAAGCACATAAATGCATTTTTGTTGGCTATCCCTCTCATCAGAGAGGATATAAATGTTTTGATCCAGTTTCAAAAAAACTTTTTGTGTCCATGGATGTCTCTTTTTTTGAAGGAACCTCATATTATACCGAGTCCCATCTTCAGGGGAAGCACAGTAGTGAAGATGGTTTTGTAGACACTTTTGATTTATGCTTTAAAATTCCTAACACACCTCTGGAAAGTTATGAACCAGAGGATGAAAACTTTGTGGAACCAAATGAACCAAATAATCCTACTGATTCTGCACAAATGCGGACCAGTGATGCCATCTTAAACAGAAAATTCTGACTCTACAGAGGAGTGGGTGAAATGGCACAAAGGTCTTGTTTATACAAAAGAACACCAGGTGGAAAAGAGAAAAAGGGCCATTATCCAAAGAAGACCACCAAGAATCTAATCAGAGGGTGGATCATGAAGTTCATGATGACCCTCCAAAAGAACATGACAATAATTCCTCAGGTAACTTTCCATCTGGTTGTTCTAACCATGATGATCTTCCCATTGCTCTTAGGAAAGGTGTTAGGTCTTGCACAAAACACCCCTTGTCAAACTTTGTGTCTTACAAAAATATTTTAGCCTCATATTATTCCTTTATCTCACAAGTCTCTAGTGTCATTATTCCTAACAATGTTCAGGAAGCTCTAAATGTTCCTCAATGGAGGGAAGCTGTCTTTGAGGAGATGAGAGCCCTAGAGAAGAATGCTACTTGGGAGAAAGTGGATCTACCAAATGGGAAGACAATTGTTGGGTGTAAATGGGTATTTACCCTGAAATATAACTTTGATGGTTCCCTAGAAAGATACAAGGCACGCCTTGTAGCTAAAGGCTTTACACAAACATATGGAGTGGATTACTCTGAAACTTTTTCTCCAGTGGCAAAGCTAAACACAGTTCGAGTCCTCCTTTCGATGCCGCCAACCTGGATCGGCCATTAACTCACCGGATATAAAAAATGCATTCCTGAATGGAGACCTAGAGGAAGAAGTCTACATGGAACCTCCACCCGGGTTTGCTGAAAAATTCGGGAATAAGGTGTGCAGGCTAAAAAAATCCTTATATGGTCTCAAACAGTCCCCTAGAGCATGGTTTGAAAGATTCACAAGGTTTGTAAAAGGCTTGGGATATAATCAAGGCCAATCAGATCACACACTATTCATGAAGAAATCTACCCAAGGCAAAATTTCAGTTTTAATTGTCTATGTAGATGACATAATACCGACAGGAGATGATGTAATCGAGATGAATGCATTTGAAGCAAAAATTAGCCAAGGAGTTTGAAGTTAAAGATCTTGGCCAGCCTGCACTTTCTTAGAATGAAGGTGGCAAGATCAAAGAAGGGCATAGTAGTTTCACAAATAAAATACATCTTAGATCTCTTGAAAGAAATAGGAATGAGTGGCTGCAAACCCTCAGATACTCCTATAGAAACTAAGACTAAGCTTGGAGATGTCAAAGATGGAGTCCCAGTAGACCCAGGTAGGTACCAAAAGTTAGTTGGGAAACTCATCTATTTGTCCCATACCCGTCCTGACATTGCCTTCACTGTAAGCATGGTGATCCAATTCATGCACTTCCCATACGAAGAACACCTTAAAGTCAAGCATGTAATTCTCGGTACCTAAAGGGTACACCAGGAAAAGGTCTCTTCTTCGGAAAAACTCGAAAAAGAAGAATTGAAGTGTATCGATCTTGATTGAGCCGGGTTCTCGTTATGGACAGGAGATCAACCTCTGGATACCGCACTTTCCTATGGGGTAATCTGGTCACGTGGAGGAGTAAAAAGCAAAACGTTGTTGCTAGAAGTAGTCTGAAGCCGAGTTTCGATCAATGGCTCAAGGAGTGTGTGAGGTTCTATGGTCAAGAAAATATTAGAAGAGCTTGAAAGACCAATAATTTTTCCCTTGCAGCTGTACTATGACAACAAGGCCGCGATAAGCATAGCTCACAATCCAGTCTTACATGACCAGACAAAACATGTTGAGATTAACAAACATTTTATCAAGGAGAAACTGGAAGAAGGAATAATTTGTATTCCATTTGTCCCAACGACTCAGCAGATTGCAGATGTTTTAACCAAGGGTCTGTTAAGACAACCCTTTGAACATCAAGTTACCAAGTTGGGCATGATAGACATCTTTGCACCAACTTGAGGGGGAGTGTAGATAAATTAGGATTGTTAGGATTTATTATTCTAAATAAATTAGGAAGATAATATCCTAGGATTAAGGAAAGGATTAAGCAATCCTGAAGTTATGGGATTAACCTTCCTATTTTTTCTCTTTTATGTTTTTATGAGATTCTAGTTTCCTATGATTAAGGATTCTGTTCCCTTTCTCTTTCTATTTAAGCTGTACCTCTGTTCAGAAAAATTAATTAATAAAAAAAAAGAAATTATTTCTACAATGTACTTCTTTTTTTTTTTAATTTTCTCACCCACTCTTCAAATAGACAGAAATTTCTCCTTGATAAACCCTTTTGAAAATCCAAAGCTCCCTCCAAGGTCAAGTCTCTCATTTGGACAGTGGTTTCAACAATTTCAATACTAATAATGTGATTCTAGCTCTGAAACGGCTGCTCATGTATTTTTACATTGCTCTGCAGCAATCAGTCAGGTCCATATAAAGTAAATTATTTGGTGTGTTTGGTGAATGCTGGGTGTGCCCCTCATTTTGGAACAGTTTCTTTGACTAACTTCAAAGGCTTTGGCAGGACTAAGGAGTGGGTTTCTTGATGGTGGTGTGCTAACCTTGCTATTCTTTGGTGTATATTTGGTTTATACAAAATGCTTGTACTTTTTAAAATTCTTCTCAGCCCCCATATCTGATTTGGTACAAGATATTTTTATGGCCTCTCTTAGGTGCTTGGCACATGGTTTCTTTAAAGGGAGCTTCCTGGCAGATATGCAAAGACACTAGGAAAGCTTTATTGTATTAACATGTTTGTTTGTCTTCTCTTTGTTTCTTCTCGGTGTCTTCTCTTTGTTTCTTTCTTCCTTCTATTTCTTAATTTTAAAAAGGTTACATGTTAGGAAACTGGTAACCAGATTTGGATAGAAAACTGTGAGGTTATTATATTCACACTGCAGATCCCTTACTCTCACTGTTATATAGACTGAATCAGTGGATGAAGATGATCAGTACAAAGGAAAAATATGAACAGAAAAAGAAAAAGACAGATAGAGCAGCACTTCGAGGGGCTGCAACCTCCCTACCACCCAAATCACTCAATACCTGCCTCTCCCCTCCTTGCACCCACTCACTCCCTCCTTGCACATGTGCTTCTTCTTCCTAGCGTATACTTGAGAAATGGGGGGTCTAACAATACTCCCCTCCAGCACTTTCACCTTGTCCTCAAGGTGAAATTCAGGAAAATTATCCTGTATAGTCTGATATTGCTCCCAAGAATTCTCAAAGTCTGGTAGATTTTGCCATTGGATGAGCACCTCTGGGCTGCGCCATCTGTCCTGTTCTCAGTTGCAGCACCTTAGCTGGATGTACTTTTAGCTCCCAGTCTTCTAAAAGTGCAGGTGGTAATGGCTGAAGGGTGGCTGGTGCAGCTACTGATTTTTTTAATAAGGAAATGTCGAATACTGAGTGAACATGGCTGTATTATGGAAGTTTCAACCAATAAGCAACCTGCCCTATCTTCTCCATTACCTCACAAGGCCCGTAGAATCTTGGAATTAGTTTCTCATTAATCTTCTTAGCCAAAGATCTGAGTTTGTAAGGTTGAACCTTTAGGTAGACTAAATCTCTGGGCTCATAACTCTCATCTCTTCTTTTTTTATCTGCATACTGCTTCATTTTGTTCTGAGCTAGCACCAAATTAGCTTTGAGTTCATTTAACACTGCATTCCTCTTAGCCATCAAGAGTTAACTTCTTCTACTACTAATAAATCTCATGTACACCTGAGTAGTGTTGGAGGGACTCTGCTATATAGGGCCTTAGAAGGAGACATTTTAGTGGAACTATGGTAGTTAGCATTGTACCAGAACTCAGCCCAATTGAGCCAGGATGGCCACTGACTGGGTTTGGAACTTGTAAAACATCTTAGGTAGGTCTCTAAGCATCGGTTGACAACTTCTGTTTGTCCATCCGATTGTGTATGATAGGCAGAGCTGAGTTTAAGAGTGGTTCCTGACCGTTTGAATAGCTCAGTCCATAATTGACTGATAAAAACGTGATCTCTGTCTAAGACTATGGAAGAAGGAAGTCCATGGAGCCTCACCACTTCTTTAATAAATAAGTCAACAACCTCTTTAGTAGTAAATGGGCGACAAAGGGGTAAAAAAATGAGCATATTTTGTAAGTCTATCCACTACCACCAAAATGGTATCTATCCTTTGGACTTTAGGAAGACCTCCAATAAAATCCATCAAAATGTCACTCTATACCTATGTAGGGATGAGCAAAGTCTACAAAAAACCAGCAGGAGATAAAGCTTGGTACTTATTCCTTTGGCAAGTGTCGCAGGCAGCAACGTCATTTTTAATATCACCCTTCATTCCTTCCCAAAACAAAAAGCCAGCGATCTTCTTATATGTTCTAACAAACCCCGAATGCCCACCCATAGGAGTAGTGTGGAACTCCTTGAGGATGGTAGGTATTTGTGCCGAATTCTTGGGCAAGACCACCCTATTTTTATAAAACAAACAACTACCCTCCCTCTCATAACTTAGATGGGAATTTTTGTCTGCAAGGAGGTTGTTAGGCCCAAGGTTACATGGTCTACACTCGGAGGCCTAAAAAGGGTAATTTGGGGAATAAAAAGGAGGGGAGCATGGGAAGTGAAGGGAGCAACTACCTCCTAAATTGTAACAAACCACTTGCTGACTTGGCAAGTAGTAGAGGAAGAGAATATTCTAGAATGGAAGGCTGTTAGGCCAGAGAGAGTATGAAGGGAGAAGGGTGGGAAGAATGAGGTAGGTAGAAATTGAGTGAGGATTTGGGGCTATTTGGCAGGGAAGAGCAGACTTTCGAAGTTTTACAAGAGTTTCTTTTCTGTTTGTTTTGTAATTATAGAGGTCTACCTCTGCTTGTAAGGAGCTAGCCTCCATATTTTGCTATTAATAAAACTAGGTTCTTAACAATTGGTATCAGAGCTCCCGATCTGGGAAGTGAGGGTACTGAATTCGAAGAGATTCCAGAATTTAGAGGAGAGGAGGCTTATGGTTGGATGGTCAAAGTTGTGCAAATACTTCGATTCCAAGGGAACACCAGACCAGGAGAAGCTACATGCAGCTGTCTAGGCTCTCAGAGGTCGCACTCTCAACTCGTGATTCCATTCTTGTGTTCACCATCCAAAACTCCCAGGATCAAGAGCTCTGATACCAAATTGTTAGGAAACTGGTAACCAGATTTGGATAGAAAATTGTGAGTTTATTATATTCACACTGCGGATCCCTTACTCCCACTGTTATAGACTGAAGATGTCCGATACAAAGGGAAAATATGAATAGAAAATGGAAAAGACAGATAGAGCAGCACTTCGAGGGGTTGCAACCTCCTTACCACCCAAATCACTCAATACCTGCCTTTCTCCTTAGCCTCCCCTCTACCTTTATCCCACGCACCCATAACAGACTCCCTTATCTTTCACTTTCTCCTCCTTGCCACGTAAGCATTATGTTATTTCCATAATCATTATTTCCACTCCCTCCCTCCTTGCACACGTGCTTCTGCTTCCTAGTGTATCCTTGGGTCTAACAATAAATTACTCATTTAGTCCTTATAGTTTCACACAAAATTTAATTTAGTCCTTATAGTTTAAAATCATTTAAAGAAGTCCTTATAGTTTTCAAACAAAGCAAAATGGTCCCTATTAGTTGGCTTTGTTCCCTATTTGAAGTGAAACTATAGGGATCAATTTGCATTGTTTGAAAATTACAGGGACCATTTTACATTATTTAAAAATTATAAGGACCTTTTTAAACAATTTTAAACTGTAGGGGCTAAATTGAATTTGGAGTGTGTTAGACCTCCTATCCAATCAACCTATATCCGAAGAGTTAGACGCCCACCCAAGCCAATTGGGCCAGCTTTAGGCTATGGACCGGTGGATACAGATCCAGTTGATCCTACTAATTAGGATCTGTTGTAATAGCTAGGACCCATTGTAACAAAGATCTGAATAAATAGAGAAAATGGAGGGAAAATGAGGTAGTTAGTTAGAACTGACTGAGAGAGGCCAAGCTCTCCGATTTTTGGTGGCAATTCTTGTTTTCTCTCTCTATCACATTTTTTCTCTCTTATGCCATTCTTGTATCTTTTTCTCTGAATTGGGAACATTTCCCACAGAGGATTCTTCAATACGATTCAATCAATTCAGAAATTCAGTTCCAATTTTCTAGTTCTTATCAACTGGTATCAAAGCTCTCAAGATCTTGGAGAGTTCATGGTGGCGACACGAGGATGAGGCTAGAATCGAGTGCCTTGGAGCGTGGCTTTGAGGGTTTGTTTCGAGATGCGACAAAATCTTGAGCGGAGTCTCGAGGAAGAAAGATTAGAACGGTGGAGACTCGTGAGGCAGCTTGAACGAGTTGGTTGAGACCATCGTAGGCCAAAGCATGCGTAATAATGACCTGCAGCACAACAATCGGGGAAGTCATACTGGATGGCAATGGTAGCGCAAATCGGGTCGATTCCCCTGGCCGTGAAGAACGGTGGAGGAAACCAGAGGTACTACTTGGAGGAGAAGATGCATATGGTCGACCAATCGCGCTGAGCGATACTTTGAGTTGAAGGAGATGAATGATGATGAAAAGTTACAAGCTGTGTGATGGTGGCCATGGAAGGGAAAGCACTCACTTGGTATCGCGGTGGGAGCTTTGTCGAAGGATCCTACTTGGCAGATTTCAAGGAAGCGGTGACTGACGATTTCAAACTCTTTACGATGATGCGTAATCCGTATGAATTGTTAACGGGTCTTAAACAAAGTGGGGAACAAAGTGAAGAATATAGAGAGCAATTGAGCTCTATGCAGACCTCTTCTATCAATCGACCCGGAGTACTTAAAAGGTATTTTCCTAAACAAATTAAAGGATGTAATTAGAGCAGAATTAAAACTTCATCCGTTAGAGAAATTGGCAGATTTAATGGATTATGCACAACGCATTGATGAGAAGAATATGTTGTTAAATAAAGGGACCCTAAACTTTAAGAGAGGTGGAGGGGTGAATCGCAATTACAAAGAATACAAGAACCGTGAATCGGGAAACAGGGAACAAAAGTCGAACCAAATAGTAACAGGAGGTGGAAGTACCATTAGTGAGGCCCATAGTTCAAAACCTGCAAATTCATGGAGAGGGGAAGAGGATTTAGAAGGCTAACAGACATCCGAGATACAAGAGCGATCCCGTAGTGGTTGTGTTTTAGATGTGATGAAAGGTTTAGTCCAGACATGTTTGTACCAACAAACAAACCGCAAGTAATCGATCCCCGGAGGAAGAAACAAGTAATGAGGTTGAGCAGAAGAAATCAAGAGTGAGGATCGTGAGAGGGAACTCAAGACCTTGCAACTATCCATGTATAGCATTACAGTCTTACCACTAAGAAGTCCATTAAATCGCTGGGAACAAAGAGCGGAAAACAAGTAGTTGGTGCCGGTGGATTGTGGAGCATCCCACAATTTTATCTCTTCTATTTTAGTCCGTGAATCGTGGCTTGAAAGTGGATGCGACTTCTCCTTATACAGCTTGAAGTTGGGGGATTGCCTAAAATTCTGCAAAGGGGTATGTGTTTCACTGAGACTCCAAGTGCAAGGTTTAGAAATCCAACAAGATTTCTTCATCTTTGACTTAGGAGGTGTGGACATAGTTCTGGGCATGGAATGGTTAGCCAGCCTTGGTGAGATCCAGGCTAATTTCAAGGAACTTACACTGAAAGTACCTACCTCAGAGGGCACCAAATTATTAAGAGGAGAACTGCTCTAGCAAGAGCCCTCAAATTCTTTTAAAACAGTTGTAAAAGCATTGCGTAATGAAGGGCAAGTGGTACTCGGTTGCGTATTGTGGTCTACAAGCAGATTCGTAATTGAAGGAAGAACTGCCTTCATGGATCACAGCAGTATTACAGATTATGAAGAGGTTTTTCAGAACCTCGTGGAGCCGCCACCTTCAAGGAGACAGATCATGCAATTATGCTAAAGGAAAGAGCCAATATTCCTAATTCGAGGCCCTACAGTATCCCCATTACCAAAAGAATGAAATTGAAAAATTAGTGGATGACATGCTTAATGCTGGAATAATTAGACCTAGCATAAGTCCTTACTCCACCCAATTATTTTGGTGAAAAAAAAAAAGATGGTGGGTGGCGATTCTGTGTTGATTACAGGCCCTTAACAAGATTACGATTCCAAATAAATTCCCTATTCCCATTATTGATGAACTCGTTAGATGAGTCGGGAGGGCCGTGATATTTTCTAAGCTTGATCTAAGATCCTATTATCATCAAATTAGAATGAGAGAGGAGGATATACCGAAAAATACCTTTAGAACACATATGGGCACTATGAATTTGTAGTTATGCCTTGACTTACGAATGTCTGGCCAACATTCCAAGCCCTTATGAATGAAGTTCTTAAACCCTATTTTAGGGAAATTTTTCCTTGTCTTCTTTGATGATATTTTGATATATAGTAAGACAAAGGAGGAACACAATTACACTTGCAATCGCTTTGTCATCAAGGAACATCAACTGCTTTTGCCACTTTGAAGAAATGCAGTTTTGGCCAAGGGCAATTGGAGTATTTAGGCCATATAATATCGTAGCTGGGAGTTGCGATCGATCCAAAAAAATTGGAAGTGATGCTCAATTGGCCTAGTCCTAAAGATGTTAGAGCTTTGAGGGGTTTTCTCGGGTCGATCGGATATTATAGGAGGTTTGTCCGTAATTACGCAAGGTAGCTCGACCTTTAACCCAATTACTCAAAAAAGGATAGCTTCCATCGGGACCAAGACACTCAACGCGCCTTTGATGAATTGAAGAAGGCCATGGCGCACCTACCTATCCTTACGGGCCCAGTGATTTTTCCAAGACTTTTATGATTGAAACCCGATGCTTCCAATAAAGGGCTAGGGGCTGTATTGTTGCGGAAGGCAGACTGCTGGCTTTCCTCACCAACCATTGTCGAAAGGAATCAAGAATGGCCGCTTATGAGAGGAGCTCATGGCCATTGTCCTAGCCATTCGTAAGTGGAAACATTACTTATTAGGGAGGCATTTTGTGATAGTAACAGATCAAAAGAGTCTGAAATTTATAACTGATCGTAGGGTGCCGGGAGAGAACAACAAATGGTCTTCGAAATTGATGGGGCTGGATTTCTCAAATACAATATAGATCGGGGGCAGAAAATGGAGCAGCAGATGCATTATCTAGGAGGATGACATATGCTGCCCTCTCAGTGGTTCAGTTTTCAGATTTGGAAACTTGGGTGGAGGAAGCTCAAAAGGATGAGAAATTGAGAGAAATTATACAAGATCTCATTAAAGATCCTGCTTCACATCCAGGATTCACATTACGGGATCAGAAATTACTCTATAAAGGGAAGTTGGTGTTATCTAAAACTTCCCCTAGGATTCCATTACTCTTACAAGAATTTCACAATTCTTCCCTAGGAGGACACTGCTTTTTCGGTAACATTCAAGAGGATTTCTCGCTTCCGGTTTATCGAAGGCATGACAGACATTCAACATTTTGTAGCTACTTGTGAAGTATGTCAATTGAATAAGTATCAAACCTTGTCCCCAGCGGGTCTACTACAACCTCTTCCTATTCCCACTCAAGTTTGGTCAGACATTTCCATGGATTTCATAGAAGGACTTCCCAAGGTACAAGGGAAGAATGCTATATTAGTGGTGGTGGACAGATTCACCAAATATGCACATTTTATAGCCTCACCACCCATTTACCGCCAAAGATATTGGCAGAGATCTTCACTAGAGAGGTAGTCGTGCTGCATGGTTTTCCAACTACCATTGTCTCCGATAGAGACAAAATATTCCTCACCACTTTTGGACCGGAGTTGTTTAGGTTGCGGGTACCAAGCTGAAATTCAGTTCCGCTTATCACCCTCAAACTGATGGGCAAACCGAAGTGGTAAATAGGTGCTTAGAGACCTACTTGAGGTGCTTGACAGTTCCAAACCCAAGCAAAGGGGCCTCAATGGTTTGGCCGGCGTAGTTTTGGTTTAATACCAACTACAATAATTCCACTAAGCTTACTCCTTTTAAGGCCCTTTATGGGAGAGACCCTCAGCATCAAGGGAACCACTATCCCTCCGCAGCGCGTAAGTTACCGTGATCGACAGTAAGAACGAGATCATATTCTCCTTGATCTCAAGACCAACCTCGATGAAGGCACAAAACTGTATTTAGAGTATATGTTGATCAGCATAAGACTTGTCACATATAAGATTGGGGATCGTGTATCTAAAGTTACACTCTATAGATTGAAGTCTTTAGCAAAGAAGAGGAATGAAAAGTTGAGTCCTCGTTTCTATGGCCCTTATCAAATTGCTACAAGAGGGTGGGACAGTTGCCTATCGCTTAGATTTACCCGCAGATAGCCGCATACATCCCGTGTTCCATGTATCCTTTTGAAAAAGTTTTTCCGCATCAGCCCACTCCTCACCCGCCCAAGATGTTGTCCGCTGATTGGGAACTCGCAAGTGACTCCGCTGAAGTTTTACAGTCGAAATGGTCCCTCTAGTGCGGCTAAAGTCCTCATCCCGGTGGCATGACCTCCCCGATTTTGAAGCTACTTGGGAACCCATTGAGGTGATTTTAAACCGCTTTCTCCTTTCACCTTGAGGACAAGGTGAATCTTTTGGGGGAGTATTGTTAGACCTCCTATCCAATCAACCTATATCCGAAGAGTTAGACGCCCACCTGCCAATCACCACTTAGGCTATGGATCTGTGGACACAGATCCAGCTTGATCTTACTAATTAGGATCTGTTGTAATAGCTAGGACCCATTGTAACAAGATTGAATAAATAGAGAAAATGGAGGGAAAATGAGGTAGTTAGTTAGAACTGGACCGGGAGAGGCCAAGCCTTCCGATTCTTGGCAGGGCAATTCTTGTTTTCTCTCTCTATCACATTTTTTCTCTCTTATGCCATTCTTGTATCTTTTTCTCTGAATTGGGAACATTTCCCACAGAGGATTCTTCAATACGATTCAATCAATTCAGAAATTCAGTTCCAATTTTCAAGTTCTTATCAGAGTGATATTATAAGGACCAAATGAGTAATTTAACCTTCTAAAAAAATGGATGCTTAAGAAATATAACCTAGAGATTCAAATTCATCAAAGTGATACATAAGCTAACATTAAGCAGGCATAATAACTATAAGCACTATCCTTTTTTTCCTATAAAGTCTGTCAGCGCTATTTGATCACCAAGTGCAAAGAAAAAATATATTGCTCAAACTAAAATCAGGAGAATTGTTTTTGTTTGATAGAAAAAGAAGTTTTATTGGAGAGAAAAGAGGGAATGTACAACTATGCAGAGACTAAAATAGCCTGCAAAACAGAAAAAACAAGATACAACAAGAAAAATGAAAAAATAAAGAATGTAGCATGGCTGCCCAGACTCTCTGCATGTCAGAAATGGAAACTCCCTTCAAACAGGAGAATGTTACCTTAGTATCTCCACTATAAGGCATTGGTGCTCCATTATATCCCAGCTGAGAAATTTTAGAATCACCAGCACTGATATCTCCATTGGCTGCACGCCCAGCAGCACTAGCTCGAGCTTCCCATGCTTGAAGACTACCAAATTCTGGAACAGGCAAGTCTTTAACCCGACTGAGTTGGTCCATTAAAGGCTTGAGCTGTACCTGCACTCAGTTCTATTTTTGTTAACTCTAACAAGAACAACATGAAGTCTAATGATGAAAAATTACATAGTTTGAAGCTAGCAAACAAATGATAAGTTGGAGTTTGACATGCAGTACACAAGAAGTACCATAGGCATCACACACACATTAAATTGTGGGCCAGCAACAACAAAAAATAAAGGCTATCATTGCATAACATCTAGCAAAATATCATGAAATTCAAATGAGATTAATGATACCTATAAGCATGGTTGTCAAAATCGTGAGTAGACTCATATACTTGCCCTGGTTTACAACTCTACTCACCCCAACCAAATCTGCTCACATATATAATCAGATGGAAAAAAACCGTTGGTCAAAACTCAAGAAGTCGTTGACCTCCAGTAAACTTGCGACTCGGGGGTGTTTAGCTCCAAGGTTATATGGGCTGTTTTAGGCCATTGCTAAAGTGGGTTATACATTGGGCTAGCAAAACCCAGCTGCCCACTAATTTTTGGGCACCAAAACTGTGTTGCAATTTCATTCCTCTGATCCTCCTCTCAAATAGGGCTGGAACGAGACAAGGTAATGGAAAACAGAGACACTGCCTCCTGGTTCTTTCTTCTTTCTTGGTCTTCTTCTAATCTGTTGTAGTTGGTAATTTCCTCATGGCTGCTAGAGAGAAGAGTTTCTTATATTGGTAAGATGGAGGAGTTGAATTGAATTTGGTTTGGTATGTCTCTATCTCTGTAGTCATAATCATTAGCAATCTCATGGGTACAGAGATAGGTTGAAACACATGAAACCTGAAAGGCATTTATACAAAGGAGCCTTTTATTTATTTATACACTGGCTTCTTGTTGAATATGGTGGCAGACAATTCCAAAGGGAATTATTGCGATTGAATTGGTTTTCTTATCCTAGAAGTGTGACGAAATTTCCTACGGGATTCTATAATCTCCAAAAAATCTTACTGTCATTAGATGCATGTTGGTTAAAAAACAGAATAATCCAAGTGGGCTACTTTTGCTAGCACAATAATTTTTAGTAAATTTGGTTTTCAAGAATTTTTTAGATTTGGATTCCTACTTCTGCTCTTTGAACACAAGGGAAACATGCTTGCAGGGTTTTTTGCTTTCAATTCTTTTATTTTAAATTTCATAAGTGTAAACAAAGAATTTTCACTCCATTATCCAACATGAAATCAATTAAAAGTGATAAGAATTTCTGAGTTGAACCTATGACCATTGACATGCCATTGCACATCCTCTAACTTTTCTTTGATGTTTATATTTCAATTTTGTTACTCCCAGATGCATCTGTAGGTGGGTGAACCATGACACATCTTGTTTGAACATTAAAAAAAAATCCAATAGATAGTTTAATGATGTATGCAAATGAACCCTGCAATCATCACCCTTTGGGGAAAAAATGGTTTGGCATATTCTACCATTTCATACCTATGAAAAGCATATGTATGGACACTCATCATTATTGTTATTGACCAGTAAAACACAAATATATGCCAATATGTTGTGTACGTATGTGATGTATGATACACACAAATACACATATTAAACACTTCAAGGAGACATCTATAACCATCTTCCTCAAAGATTACCATGGTTAGAATATCAAACTAATTGGTGCTCAAGCAGCTCTGTGTATGAATAAGTCCAATGGTTTCATTGAAGTGATAGCAGCAGAGGACAAATTTTATAGAGGCAGGACAAACATGGACAGCTAACACATCATTAAACAAACAAAACTGTTATGTTACCCTCTCAGCCTGTTTAACCATAAATGCATGACCTAACCCATGACACATAATAACATAATCATTCCTTGCTAGAAAACTACATTTGTTAAGAAGTTTCTCAGTTCTAGCAAACAACTGTGACAACCATCATAACCATCATCAAGAATAACAAATCTAAATAAAAGCATCCATCATATGAAGCCAAAAATACAAATAAACAGCATAGAAAAATCATAAAAGAACCTCCATCTTCTGAAGCATGTCCTTCAACTTTTCACGTCGTCGTCTTCTTGCGTTATCATCTCCATCCCCCCCTTCTTGAGCAGCTATCTTGTCACTTTCTATCTCAAGTTTTCCATTACAGCTTTCACAATGGAAGTCCTCATCTTCAAAAGATATTAACCGCAGTGCATCCAAAGCATTATATCTAAAATAATTCAAATCCCCAAGTATTATGGAACAGAAATACATCAATACAAATAACTATGACAATTATGATATTGATATTACAGTGAATTACTGAAACCTTTTTCCACAGTTTGTACATATATATTCCTGAACTGTGTTCTTGTTCTCCAATTCATCTTTCAGCTTATTCTTCATGCGATGCAGTCTGTACCTAACCACATCATATATCTGCAGCAAAATTCAACATAAGAATTTCTACATATGGAGGAGCCAGAATTTGGTTGAACTGATTCAACAATGTTGTCAGGCAAACAGGCAAAATAACATTGATTTCCCCTTCTCTCTGCAATAAAACCCCCAAACATCATTGGTAAAGCTATATTTATAGAAGAAATAGTGAGAAGAGATGGACCTGTGCATAATCAAGACAACAGTAAGAGTGTGTGTGCATTTTGACCTTTTCTTCTCCCTCTTTTGCTGTCTGTTCAGCTGTAGCAGCTACAGCAGCACTATATATTTTTGCACCTTTTGCCGTCTGTGGTAAAATCATACAATATGTGACAGATGAAGACAATGACTATATACAATTACCAAAAACTCACACAGATGAAAATCAAACAATGACAAATAAAAAAAGGCCCACATCTAGAAGAGCCACTGGTCATGCAGGCATACAAAGAAATTTTTAATTTTATTGTTAAATGATTGCATGAGAATTTTTTCTTTTTAAATTTTAAAACTGAGTGAAACTGACTTAAAAATTGTGATATGAAAAAAATAGGAATTTCAAAAAAATAATTTTCCTCAAAAGTAGGAAGTGGCTACTACAAGTGGGCCTTTTGTGGTTAATTTGAAATGACAATTTCTCCTCTCCTTTCAATTACAACAAAAACAAAAACACAGGTTCTGGGAAAAGAAAGAATTGGATACAAAGTGGGGGAATCCCTTTTCTATAATAGTATAGATAACAATTTCCAGATACATGCTCCATTAGCATTCTGTTTTTGTCATTCAAACCTCAGCATGGCCAATAAAAGAAAATAAGACCCCCATTGTGCCTGTACTTTACAACATCCTTAGAACATAAAGATTATGCCAAATTGCCAATCAAAATTGCAAAGATATAAGCTAACTAAAACAGAAAGTTTTGGAGAACAGGAGAAGCTCAAGTGCTCTGGTGCAGAGGGTACCCACTTAAACAACAGGAATAAACATTAAAAGTTTGTAGCACCTTACTGGATAATAATCTATCAGATCATTCCTCCCTTTGTTAAGTAAAAGCCTCAAGTATCCCTACCTTGTCCTTTTCATTAACTTTTAAAGTGAAAAATAGAAAACATAAGAAGACAACTATGATGAAGAAAAGAGAATACCATATCGTTATAAATTAAATATTCTGTTTTATTTCTCTCCTGTTATAGTGTTATGAGCTTTCAATTTATATGAATTAGTATTACACTCATAAATCTTCAGCTGAATTATTATGTGAAGGAATGCTTCAATATCAGTCATTGACAACTGACTGTCCGGCTCTGTTAAACTCATTCAAAAGAGCAATGCTACATCATGTGTAGACCCGCAATCCAGCTATGGATCAAATGACAGAACAAATCGAGTTGATTGGCTAATACTAGTAAGCCAAGAGTAATACAAAAAATGACAGCAAAGTAAACCATGGACAGAAGAACCCACCTCTCTCCTATGATCTCGAGTAATGAACTTTTCTTCTTCAAAAAACCGCAGAGTTCGACGAAGTTGTTTTGTGTGTAATTTGAGGTCCTTTGCCAAGTCTTCTTCTCTAACCCATTGTCGTCTGGACAGAATTTACAGAATAACAATACAATGAAACCAAAAAAATACAAAGAAAGAAATGCACCTGTTATTTTTCAATTACATAAAGTAATGTTCAACCAATGTAATTTTTTGCATTTCTTCACCACCCCCACCATGCACACAAGATTCCACACTCAGCAAAAGCTCAAATCCGTACTTAACAACCCCAGTTTCACTGTGCACTGGTCCTAGCTAATTAACAGCCATTGCACTTACAAAAACACTTTCTATTTCCCCAATTACTAGTCCCCATGTCTATGAATAATTCTTCTGTGGCTTGGACTCTCCCACTCCCTGAATTTCACTTGAGAATTCAAATCACTTTCATTCTTTATGTTTGGATTGGTGGTAAGGGGTGGAATGAAACATAATGGAATGGTAAGGGGTGTTTGAATTGTATCATGTTTAAAAAGAAGATGGAAAGGAATGGAATTGCCTCCGTACCACTCCATTTCCCTATTTTTCTTCCCCTCCAAATTAGGGATAAGACATGGAATGAGTTATGAAACTACAATGTTGTCCTTAATCCTTATATTTTTGTGTTTGATTAAGGGTAATATGAAAACAATAAACTTATAATTCTTGACATTCCATTAACTTTGACTAGAACTTCCAAATAAGAGAGTGAAAACTTTCTTCCACTCCAGTATTAAACATCCAAACAATGGTATGAAAATTTTATTCCATACAATCTCTTTCCATTCCATTCTACTCACTATAAAACATCCTAACATAGCCATTTTTTCCCCTTTGTAATTGCATATCCTGTCTTGTGCTGTACTACTTTCAACGAAAGAACAGAAAGCATGTCTTCAAAAGAGGAAGAAAGGTCGAACCTCGTGAGCGCATCAAGAACCACTACAGCGATTCCTCTGTTATCACTCCTACCCGTTTTGGGCTGATTATCTCCTTTGCTCGTTAGATCATCATAAAAAGCCCTCGCCGATAGCTTAACCAACCTACGCAAATTCACTCCAAAATTTTATAAAATAAGAAACGAACATATTTTGAATTACAATTCCGAATTCGCATATATTTATTTTTTTGGTTAAACGTAATTTTGATGCACATGAAACTAGAGAGGGAAACCCGTACTTGTTGTAGTGATCGACCATCGAATCGATCTGGTTTAGGGTTTTACTAAAATTTTAGGGTTCTACAGAGCGTGACGTGGTTGTTGTTCATGCATTCATGCGATTGAATCGGAGAGGGAAAATGAAGATGTCTCAGCTGAGCATTTAGAAGATGAACTTTGTAAACTACGAGTTTTATATAGAGGAACAGGAGATGGTGTCCTTATCCTGGATGGACCTTCGGGCTTTATCCTTTTTGGCGGCTCTTGGGCCTTTCGGTTAACGCAATGTCAAATTAAGGCTCTGTATTATGCAATCGTTAATCGTCATTTATTTACTCATAAATACAACCCATGTATACAATTTTATCAATGCTGTTATTTTTTATATATATTTTGTATTTTTCTCAAAATTTACTTAAATCTACAAGAAAAAAAATTGACGCTAAACTCAGGAAAAAAATATCATTACAGAAATTTATGTACGTATATTTCTCTGTTCCACTCAAAATTTAATATATCACTTAAATATAGTATTACATTTTTTCAAAAATATTTTAAAGTTAATTTAGTATACTCTTAAAAAATATGATAACAAAATATAAAAAAGTTTTTCATTCGATTTTTTATATAAAACTTATCCCTAAAATTTTCACGAGATTTTTAAGTATAGCAAACTGATCCATTAAATAAAAAGTGAAATTACTAAAGATTACAAAAAGTATAAAATATACTTTAATACAATCATCCAACACGTGGTCCATGCTCTATGTTGTATGGATTTTAGTTTTTTTTTTTTTGAAATCAAGTATTTTTTATTTGAAAGGTAAAAGATTAATTTTACGAAATATGATTGGATATATGAAGTGGAAATTCTTCCTAACTATATTATTTTCTATACACATAGACTCGAGGATTGAACTTATGATAAAATACTTAAAGTAACCGAATTTCTTTCATTCAAATAAACATAAATTGATTGTATGAATTACTATAGTATTTCTTATTGCATCAAATAATAGAGCACAAAATTAAAGAAAAAAACTTTGCCTCTAAATTTGATCTAGTTTATTACTAGTTGAGACGTTTTAGCAAGTAAGTTAACATAAAAATTGTTTCTCCCTAAAACTAATGATAAATTTATATTTTTATTTGTTTTTTCAACTATAGTTTTTTCTCTATGTTTAAAACATTTTACAATAATTATGTCATATTAATAACAACATTGTATGAACGGGATCATACAAGATAGTGTGACTATGAACTAGCCCCGTTCCCAATTGGTTATGGTTCAACACTATAAATAGATTCATTGTTATAACAATTTAAATCAATCAAGACAATTAAATCAGTTGATTATTACTTTTCTAAAAAATTAATATTTTTTTAACATTTTATAACTGTTTTTATATTTTTTATGTTGTTACATGTGAATTAATTTTGTGACGTCATACGGTTTAATTATTAATTTAATTAGTTGAACCAATTATACTTAAATTAAAAACCTCACTAGTTCACTGTCAATTTAATTTTAACAACATTAATGAATAAAGTGTAAAATAATATTAGATTATTATAAAAATTTATATGTATAAATCCAACAGAATATTTATTTCTTAGTGTAATTAGTTTTTAATTTATATTGATGTCAACAAATTAAAACAATAAATAAAGTTATGCATATATTTGTCAAAATTGACATGGTCTCGACTCATTTGGTGGGGGGAGGGGGAATATGAGTCAAACAGACTCATTTTGATTAAACAAAAATAACTAATAAACATTAAAATCAACTTAGTTCTACAGACTGACTTGTTTGGCTTAAAAAACACTCGAAGTTGGAAATACATTTTCATATGTTGAATAAAAATCAGGTTGAGTCGACCTAGTAAAAAAAATGTTAATTTGATTTTGCTAACCTATCACCTCACCTCTATTTGTTTAAGGTCAAGAGCCATTGATACAAAATGAAAAAGGTTAAAATGCATTAAAATCAATATATATGAAAATTAATTTTACAACATTCAATGTTAAATTGAATATTAATATCATACATATAATGGTTATAAAATATTTTAATATAATATTATTATATACTCTATTAAAACATCTTAAAATTAATGTGTAATATAGTTAAAATAAAATATCAACTATTTGATCACGAAACATAGGATTACAATATCAGTAAATATGTTGTGTGTGAGAGATATTTTATTGTATCTATTTATATATTTCACATTAATTAATATCTGCCTAAAATTTAGATACAAATAGAAAAAAAAATGCAAAAAATAGTATATAATTATAATTTAGTTAATGATTTTTTTCTTTATTTTCGGTTCATAATTCCACAATGTTAAGAATTTTGTTCTAACCCTACCACGTACTCTTCTTCTTCTTCTTCTTCTTTAATGAGCCAAAACTTTTATGATATATATATACATATATATATATATATCAAAATACATAATTTGTAATTCTTTCCATAAAAGTGTTGGATTTCGTTATACAAGAGTATATGTTTATGAAATCATAAAAAAAAAGAAAAAATATATATATTTTTATGAAATTTATCCAAATTACTTTCCACATATATATATAATATTAATATTAATGTATTTATATTAGGTTAGATTTCAAATAAAAAAACAGTGTCATTATAACGTACATATACGAAGAACTCGAAATAATAAAATTTGAATAATGTTACTCATCAACATGAGAGCATTATGAGAGATAAAATTTATTTTTATTATGGCAAAATTCAATAATATATTTGAATAATTTTATATTTTAATATTTCTAATTAATTAATAAGAAAAGTGTTAAATGTTTTATAACTTTTCAATATAGTAAAATATTTTTATTTTTCATTTAATACTTTTTTTTAAATAACTAATTTTATCACACATGCAATGCACAATTTTATTATATTATGTGTATAATTTTTTAAAATTATAATATGTTATTCATTTTGATATTTTTTATAAGAATTTTTTTAATCATATTTATGTAAGAAATAAAGTTTAATAACTTTCTAATTTAATTATTTCAGAAAAAAAACTCATCAAATTAAATTTAAAGAAAAAATAATTACAAAAATACAAAACTTAAAGTATTTAATTGAGATTAAAAATATTTTAAATTAAATATTTATTAAATTATTTATTTATTGTAATAAGTAAATAAATATAATTGATATTTAATTAATTTTAAAAAATATAAACAGTTTAAATATGTTATGATATATGATATTTATTTATCATACTTATTAATAGGTAAATAAATAATTGACATTTAGATTAATATAACATTTAAAGAGTTAAAGTAATTAAATCTATTAATTAAATAAAATAAAATCAAATATAATTAAAATTTAAAAATTTTTATTTAAATTTTAAATACCTAGAAAATAAGACTTAATTAATAGAGTATTAATGTTGGTGAGTAATATAGATATAGTTATTCAAACTGACACCCAACTCACGGGTGATGTATTCGCCGTTGATTACTGCGGTTGACAAATGTAGGGCACAGACATCGACGACGCCGATAGGGCATATATCGTCATCGCTCTAGGTGACCCGAACTCGCCAGCGGGTGAGGTCCTCTATAAATAAGGTCTCTCCTAGCGCGCTGAGACCTGAGAGAGAGAGAGAGAGGGAGACACGTTCCTTGATTTGCTTGCTCTCACAGTTCTGTTCTTCTCATGGCGAAGCCTCGCAAGCCCAAGAACGAAGACCCTAAGCCCGAGAATTCTGGCGCTGTAGTTCACCGCCAAAAGCTATGCCTCTCCGTCGACATGGACAAACGTCTACTCTACGGGTTCGTTTCTCACAACTCACATTTTGCCTTTCGTTTCACTCTTCGCTACACATAGTCTTGTTTCCCTGTGCACTTGTTGAAAATTAGTATCTGCTATGTGCTGAGGCGTTAGATTAGGTTTTATTGATGCGGAGATTACGTTGGAGTTTGATTAGAGATCATCTAATTAAAATCGAGGGATGGTTTGCAGGTATACTGAATTGGAGATTGCGGTGCCGGAGATTGGGATCGTTGGCCTGCACGCGGAGAATTTAGTTATCGAAAGTGTTTTAGTTGATGGTGAGCCCACTGAGTTCGAGTATTATCCGCATCATCAGCAGCAATTGGAAGATGAGAAGAGATGGAGCTCAGAGTTTTCTCCCAGCTCTGCTGCCGATGTTGCCGGCTCAGTTTACTTGTCAGCTCTGGAGAAAGAACTGGTGCCGAATTTACTCATTAATTGCTGCAAACCTTTTAAGACTGAAAGTGAACAGCAGGAGCAACCCGTTTCTGAAAATGGGTTTCATTCCTCTGCAGAGACCAAGCAGGTTATAGTTGCTGTCTGTACCCCGGATGCTGTGCAATTTTTGAATCTAGTCTCATCAAGACATTGCTTGTATTTATTTCTAATGGGTCCCCATGAATGATGTTTTATTCTGTTGTATTAAATTTTCTCCCTATTTTGCTTTGTTATATTCTTATACGGATTTTTCATTCACTCATTGTAAAGAAATCGGCTATTGTTTTTTAAGTCTGTTTTAAGTGGAGGGGTAGCATCCTTCCCTGAAAATATTGTTGGTAAAATGTGGGAAATGAGTTGTTGTGGTGAGGTTTACTATTTGTGTTTTCTCATGTAGGTTGATGTTGGGTGCAGAATGTGAGATTTGTTCGTATTGACTATTGGATAGAGAAGGCAGAGACAGGGATTCACTTCAAAGATAATGTTCTTAATACTGATAACCAGATAAGAAGAGCAAGGTGTTGGTTCCCTTGTATAGATGACAATTCACAGAGATGCTGGTATGAACTGTTTAACACTTGCCCATTTGTGTGTGTGTGTGTGAGAGCACCAGATGCGTGCCTGCATTTTAAAGATAACAGCAATAACAAAATATACCGATTACAGTTACTTTATCAACTTCAAGTCATTATTGTTGTTTTGTTAATGCGCAGCTATGACCTGGAGTTCACTGTAGCACACAATCTTGTGGCTGTCAGTACTGGAAGCTTGCTATATCAGGTAGTAATGAATGATATCAATGCTCTGGGATTTTAGTGCTGAAAGCATGCAGAATACTATTTTGTACAAGCTGATGATATTTAGGACTTGTATTTTGTTGATGAGTGTAACTTTCTGTGTTAAGTTATGTTGAGATTTCTTTCATTTCCAACCACTGGACCATTGGATTATGGTTAATTGCAAATTGTCTTCGTTATAATCCAAAGGTGGTAAATGATGGTAGGCTTACATCAACTTTTATTTTGGGAGTCTTCATTGTGGAAAATCATAGGATTTTGACTACTGTGGTGTAAGTAGAACTGTAGAAACTAGAGCGCACTAATTTGTGGAGTGGGCTATAATAAAGACATGGATGTAAAAGTAACTGGTTACCATTAAAAATCTTGGAAATGATTCTTTCCTTCATATTGTGATTATCTCTTTTGCTGCCTAATACTGAATCTTGGGATGTCTAGTAGAACAGTGAAATGTGCTGCTATGGCTTTGTTTTGTATACTGAATATTCTGGTTTTCCAACTTATTCATAATTCATGTGGTGATTACTTTCTTTTGCCACCTAATACTGAAGCTTGGGGTGTCTGGTAGAAGTGTAGAACAGTGAAATGTGATGCTATGGATTTGTTTTGTATACTGAATATTCTGATTTTCCAACCTATTCATAATTCATTCACTACACCCCTGAAATAGCTTTAAGAAGGAATGATGTATAATTTGGATTGCTGTCTGCTATTCCTGAAATGCAGCCTTCCCCCCTTCCTTCTCTTTTGCTTCTTTCTCATTTTCTTTTTATTTTCGGATATAAGATCCATCCCAAAAAAACCCTTATCTGTACTCATCAGTCATTTTGATACAACTCTGTCATGTGATGAGCTGGATTTCAATTCGTGGCTGGTGCATGATTTGCGGGGTTACTCTCAGTCAGCCATATATGGTTATCACTGTCATTTAGTTGTTAGTTGATACAACTCTGCCATGCTGCAGGCCAGATTTTGATTCCTGGCTGTTGTTGCATGATTTGCGGTGATAGCTTAGTTGGGAGAGCGTCAGATTGAAGATCTGAAGGTCGCATGTTCAATCCATGCTCACCGCATGCATCTCTAGGGTCGAGGCTTTATTTAGCCATATATCCCGTCCATGGGACTTGGCTTGTTTTCTTTAGATTTGCTTTGAAGAGTACATTTAGCTTTTACAAAATTCTGGAGCAGCTTCACACTTTGTCTTTAACTTCCATGCCACAAAAGAGAAAGGGGAAGGGAAGGATGCCTTCCGTCCAAGGTGGAAAAGAAAATTATTATTATTGATGTTATCCTTTGGTTGATGCTATTCTTTACATGCAAAGAGATGTAAACTATGTATGATAATCTGTTCTCTTTTGTTTTTAATCTTTTCTGTTTTGGGGGATTCTTATCCTCCCCCTAGTTGTAATTCGCCTCGTTTCTCTCATAAAATTTCTTCTATTAAAACTTTTCATCTTTATCTTTTATACGTCTTGCAGAGTTAAATTTGTATATGTTTGAATCTCCTTTCTTTAATAAATACAACTTTTCAGGTCATAAGCAAGGACAATCCTCCTCGGAAAACATATGTCTATAAATTGGATGTTCCAGTTGCCGCAAGGTGGATATCTTTGGCCGTTGCCCCATTTGAAATTCTTCCTGATCACCAAGTTAGCCTTATATCGCATATGTGTTTGCTACCTAATCTGTCAAAGATGCGGAATACAGTGGAATTTTTCCATAGTGCCTTCAGGTTTGACATATGATAATAGCGATTTTTCCTGTCCTCAAACAGGTTGCTTATCTTAAAATTGTATAACGATTGGGTTTTTATTGGTGAGCAGCTGCTATAAGGATTATCTTTCTGTAGACTTCCCGTTTGACTCATACAAGCAAGTTTTCATAGAGCCAGAGATGGCAGTTTCATCATTGAGTTTAGGAGCCTCTATGAGTATATTTAGTTCTCAAGTTTTGTTTGATGAGAAGGTTATTGACCAGGTCAGCTCATTGTTTAAATTCTTTTTTCTTTTTTAATAAAATTCTTCCTGAGTGAACATTCTCATATCTAATGGTAGTAATGATTTGTAGATGCACAATTATGCATATAGCATGGGTAGGGGTTACTAACATAAGATGTTTAGAAAGTTTGCTGTACAATGTGTAGCAGGAGTACATTGTGCCTGTAATATCTAATAGCTTTTATATTATTATCCTTATAGAAGGGAAGGCTGGGGAAGCGCTGTAGTGTGTGGATAGTCATATAATTTCACTAACATAATCCAGACCATTCTGAGCCCTCAATTGAACTCAATTTCTGATAATACAATATTTATTTTAATTGATTTCACATCCCTGTACTTGGTTAATACGTGAAGCTTTTAGGATGTGGAAGGTTGTTAAATAGCTGTTAATCTTCTTCATCTCATCCCTTGTTTTGAGCTGAATGAGGTCATATTATTTAAAAAGTTGAATTGGTCTGAACTGGTGGCAGAAGAATCAATTGCTACATATTTAGCTTCACCAGTACTAATGTTTCTTAGTGAGCATTTTTTAAAGTGGTTAACTGGGTCAAAGTTTAATTGATGAATGTTTATTGGATATCGGGACTTCTTTTCTACAACATCTGATTGGTACGTTTTCCTTTTCCTTGCTAGTTGCGTATCTTTTAAGTTATTTGTGTGTTTTCCACAAAAATGTTATTTGCGTTTTGCTATCAGTGATTCTATGGATAATTGCATGATGATATCTTCATGCATGGATTTTCAACAAAATTTGCCTTCTTTTCATGCTTTATCTGTGCATTAAACTGTTTTTCTTTCACATGGGAGTTTTTGGCTTATGATTTTGGTGCTTCGCCAGCTTAATTCTGAGGATTAGTTTTTGTTGTGACAGACTATTGATACAAGGATAAAACTTGCATATGCTCTTGCAAGACAGTGGTTTGGTGTGTATATCACCCCTGAGGCACCAAATGATGGTAACTTAGCAGAGGATATTGCCCTACTGCTTAATTGGTTTTTGATTGTTGTTTTCATTTAATTCTTTGTAAGTTTTGCAAAACCTGTTTCATCTAACATAATTGCTGAATGCTTATTTGCAGAGTGGCTCATGGATGGGCTTGCTGGTTTCTTGACAGATTTTTTTATTAAGAAACATTTGGGAAATAATGAGGCACGGTACCAAAGATACAAGGTTTGTGTTCGTTTTTGGGTTAGTCTGATTATTACAAAGGTTAATTCACCTTGCATTAGGCTGTTGCCTGTTACAAATTATGATCAATGTGCTCTTTATGGCTGTCTCAAAATGTTTTTTTGTACTGGGCAGTGAACACTTTTGAGTGTTCATATGTCTTATATAATCTTGTGCTTGGTTGCTTTTATTGGGTTTTTTTCCTTCTGACTTTGGATATGAATTTTGAAGGTGCTGGTTTGAATTCTCAAGTATCAAGCAAACTCAGTTTCTATTTCCTCTGCTCTGCAGATTCTTTTTAATTTATTAATTTTATACAACTACTTAACTTCAAATGCCTGAGGAATTCTGCTCTTCATGCTTGAATTTTCTTCTCCTATTTGGACATATAATGATTGTAGCAAAGTTTCTTCTCCTATTTGGACATATAATGATTGTAGCAAAGTTTCTCAATTGAATTTCATTTTTTTAACTTATCTTTTTCATTTTACCTATAATGTGTTTTTGTTCTTTAATTCCGTGTTTGAATTTTGTTAAGGTAGAAGCTGCAGAGCATTATCTTCTGAGTTGAAAATGTGAAGTAGTTAATATGCTAATTACATTTTGTATATGTTCATATGTAAATCAATCTGCAGGCAAATTGTGCAGTTTGCAAAGTCGATGATAGTGGAGTGACAGCTTTGAGCTGTTCAGCTTCTTGTAAGGATTTATATGGAACACAGTGCATTGGTTTGTATGGAAAAATAAGATCTTGGAAGTCTGTAAGTTTATCCTTTCCTCTTCTTTCTTTCCTTTTTTTTGAATCAGATAGCAATACGCCAGTATAGTTGTGTTTCGTTGTTTAGTATTGAATTAGATCAGTCATTTTTTGCCTTACTTTGTTCAGGTGGCAGTTCTTCAGATGCTGGAAAAGCAGATGGGTCCTGAATCTTTCCGTAAAGTGAGAGTCCTTGGCATTTGCACTATTTGTCCTTCTGACCATGTCAGATATACTGGATGTGTTTTGATTTTGTCATTTCTTCTGCTCTTGGTGATCATGCATATATATATTCTTTTGGATATAGTAATATTGATTTTCTTGTTATCTTTCAGATTATTTGTTTTTTTGATAGTGGATTCATATGTTGAATGGTATACATTATACGTTCTCCCTCTGTCCGTGCACTCTCTTTCCATCGTAGGGCATGTTTGATAAACCTAAAATGTTCAGCACTGAAAATTTAGTGTTGAATTTTAGTGATGAAAAATTAACCACTTAATTTATTTTGTTTGAGAAGTTTTAATTTTAAGTGCTGAAAGTAGATTAAACGAAATTATTGGCATTTAATATAATAAATTAGGCAACACTTGGTTTGTTTGGATTATGAGAGAAATAGTGGAAAGAAATAGAGTATAAAGAAATAGGGAGAAGAGAAATAGAGTAGAAAATGAGTAGATTTTTAAGTTGTTTGGATTAAGAGAATTAGGAGAGAAATAGGAAAGAAAGAAAATTAAATTTTGTTATAAATACATATTTGCCCCTATTTATTTATTTATAAAACAACAAAAAAAGGGTATATTAGTCAAATTTTCACCTCTACCCATTTCTTCTCTATTTCTTCTCACTTTTGGAGAGAAATGAAAAAGTTGTGGGACCCACCATTTTTTTCTTCTCTATTTCTCCTCTAACCAAACAAGAGAACTTCCCCATTTCTCTTCTATTTCTCTCTTCTCTAATTCTCTCTTCTCCATTTCTCTCAAACCAAACAAAGGCTAAAGGAAAATGTTGCCATTTAATAATAATTGCTGCTGAGTACATTCAGTGACTTCCCATGTGCTGAATATGTTCTGCACTTTTTCACTTAAATTCAATTTTAGAAGCATATTAGACAAACACTACTAATTCATTTGTAGTGCTGAAAAACCAATTCAGCGTTGAAGTCAAGTTATCAAACTGGCCTTTAGTCTCTTCAGATTTGCCTTCCTTTAAAAATGAAAAACAGAGTGGTTGTTGGTGTGTAATTCTTACGTGCAGAATTCCCAGTGTTGTTTCATATCCTATTTATTTCTTGCTGTGTATCTTGTCACTTGCATTTAGTCATGAATATACTGCCTACACTTGTTCTTTGCTCTTCCTCTCCTTGACAATGTGATTATATCATCATTGACCATTTGTGATGAGTGATTAATTTATAGTAACCCAGAGTGTCCTAAAACTATATGCTTCCATGCTCAAGTTGTATTTTCCGTATTTCTTTTTTGCAATCTTTCTATATGAGGGAATGATGTTGCCTGCTTTTGTGAGCCCTTGCTAATTATATATTTGGGGGAAAAAATTAAATAAAATTAAAATAAAATGGAGACTGGAATTGTCATATGAGTGACAAACATTCAAGTGTCACCTATAAAACCCTTTTTTATTGGTGGGCTACAATTTTTATTTCATTTTGCATATAGGACTTGGGGTTCCTGTCAGTTGCTGGCAAGGGTGATATTTGCCATTTGGTTCATATTGGAAGCTCTCAAGTGTTTAAGTTCCTGTGACACTTAGTTAAAAGCCCAACAGAATCTGTGAAAAACTCTACTGGGAAAGGCTAACACTTTCTCAAAATGATAGAAACAAGATGGAATTATGGTGGTATGCTTACCTCAGGGAAAAAGAAACTATTCGCTAGAATTCGATAATGACAATACTTTTTGATCATTCTTAAGTTGTATAACAAGTACCATATATGATATCTCAAGTGAAAATGTGACAATTTTCTGTTATGCCTTGATTTGTTTTGCAATTTGTGTTCTTATACCTATCTATTTTACTACTGTACTCTTTTAACCTAGCATAAGTATTTATTGGCTTTAAACTTAAAAAGTATTTAGTTGAATAACATCATTTGGAAAATTTATAACAGCATGACTTTCTGTATGGTGTAACAGCATCATTAGTATATTGTGCTTGTCCTCTGAAAATTTGGAAAAAAAGGGTAAATCATGAGTTAATTGGTTCCTGTTGTCCATTAAACTAAATTTTGATTAAGCATTAGCTATACACTATGTTAAAGAATGTGTTGATAAGTGTAGTCAAATACTTTCAATAGATGACAAAGAATAGTTGTGGAGTCTAGTGAGCTTGTCTGTGTGCATATATCCTGAAGTTTACATGTCAATTAGCTTATGTAGTGGTACCTATGGAGATATTTTTAGTGGTCTCCTCCTTGAATTTCACACCTTCTCCCATTATTGTTGATCAGCCATCCTCCTTTTACTGTGTTTGTTGTTTTTTGTTTTAGTTTTTGTTCTGATTACTTAAGTTTTTGCTTTCTTTTGGAGGTTATGTGCTTGAACGAGGGATTTGATGATTATCATTATTGTTTGTTTGTTTTCAATGTGCAGATTTTGCAAACTATAGTTTCTCGGGCTCAAGATAAAACACGTTCCATGAAAACTCTTAGTACTAAGGAGGTAATTTGCTTCTAGTCCAGTAAACTCTGAATTATGTACCTGCACATAGCTTCTATAAAATTATCTTTAAGAAATAGAGCTGTAACACATTTTTCCTATAAGTAGGTTCATTTATACCAAATGAGTTCTAATTTATTTTCTTTTTGTTTTTTCTTCTGAATATGCTTTAACACAGATAATAGTTCTGAGCCTCTGACGTTTTATCTTTGCATGCTAGGTGTAATTGTTCATGGAATCTTTTATTAATACTCCTAGGAAAATGTTACTGCCACAACCATTTCTGTTGGGCTTATCTATCTATAACTACACAAGTATGGATCTAGCATGGATATAGAAATTTCTATGTGGTGCAAGGTGATGGAGAGGGGAAAAGCAAGGGCAGTAGCATTAGACAGAATTAGGGTTGAGGGATAAGGGAGTCAAAGTTGGAACAATGCAATAAGGGTTCTAGGCAATGTTTTAAAAATCGCACCGGACTGGCCGGTCAAACCAGGAACCGGATGTGTCTACGGTTCGGTTTCACCGAAAGAACCGGCTAGGGCATTGAACCGCCAAAACCGGATTGAATTGGCGGACCGTTTGAACTAGAGCTGGTTTTTGAAAACCGTCCAGTTCTTAAAACATTGGTTCCTAGGTATTGAAAACTTAGATTTGGAATTCATTAGATTACACGGTAAGGGAGAATTCTATCCTACCCCCATGTATCCCTACCCCCAAGTAATTTTATAATAAAAAATATTTCTAATTTTTTAAATATTAGTTATATTATTATTTTAATATAAAAAAATAGTTTTTTTTTGGTTGGGGGTAGCAAAACGCTGGTAGCTGGTAGGATAGTTCGACCCTGAGGAAAGTCCTTTGCTAATGCTCATAGTATCCTAAGAGGACTTGAATTCGATCATAATTACCGTTAAAATATCTAAAATAAGTAAATAAAATCCGTAAAAAAATTGTCAAGTGAAAATTACATAATAATAATGAACAAACAATACATAATAATGATTGACCCCCTTTGACCTGCATCACAAGTTTTTTTAGAAGAAAATATATTAGGGAGAAAAGTAGAAGTGCACAAATAAACCAAAAGAAAAACATAGAGCAAAAGAGGCTAAAAATGCAACAAAGCTGTCCAATCTCTTTGCAAGTCAGAAACAGAAATTCCTTTAAAGCAACCATGAGCAGAAGCTGCAGAGCACCCAAGAGAAGCCATAAACACAAACTATCCCATTACATATGCAGGGGCAAAGAAATGCCCTTGAAGATGTGAGCATTCTACTTCAACCATATACACTGGAGAATCGCACAAACTGCACATTGCCACAATATTTTGGCATCCTTTTTCTTTCAAAAGCCTTTGGCATTCTTATTCTTGCAAAAACCTCTAAAATGTATGAAGATAGTTGCTCCAAAGTGATCGGACACACCCAACGTTCACTAAGAACTTGAAACAAATTTTTAAAGGAAAGTAGCCACTTGAAATAATTTGCTTGGAGTTCTTGGTGACCACTTGCTCAAAGAGGCCTTGATACCGTGCCAAGAACCAAATCATGCAAAGCTTAATCTATTAGGAGGAGTCCCAAGTATGGTTCTTATTAATATCTCTAACATAGGGGACTTATTTGTAAGGCCTGGGATGTCCTCTGGGTGTTTTTGTTGTAGGTATCTGATGAATAATTAGAGGGGACTTGAGAATGTTTTTAGACTTCAATTGCTTGAGAGAAATGACTCTCAGCTTCTCATTTTATAGATAGAAATTACAGACAAGGTATGGGCATACCTAAACTAAGATGATATACATAAACTAAGCTAACATGCTGCTAGGTTGGAGATAACCTGTAAAGCACTGCTTTACAGGTTGAGATGACACTTTACATAATCTGTAAAGTAACACTTTACAGATAGAGATTATTCTCAACATAATGTTTATATTCTAACAGTATCAAAGAAATTGACATCAGAATATTGAATAGTAAAGAAAGTATTTCTTTTAATCAACTTCATGAAAATGTGGCTAGATTTTATTTCAAGCATTCAGTATGAAAATGCAGTGAGAAAAGTTATATTACCCAAGGTAGTCAAAGGCGAAAGGCACCCTTAAGGCGCTAGGGTCTTTTAACGCCTTGAGGTGAGAGGCGCCAAAAAGCGCACGCCTCACTTAAGAAAGGCGCTAACACTAAAAAACAGTAAAATATATAACTAGCATGCAATAAATTCTCATATAAATTAACTACTTCATAGTTATAACATTAGTGTCATTAGGATCTTGCAAATAGTTATGCTTCCAGCCAGGGTCCTTTCTCTTGTTGGTTGAAGTTGCTGCTGCAGATTCATCCTCTATGGGATTGCTCGTGGTTGCCATTAGTACTGTGACAGCAAAAATAAAAGTATTATAAAATTTTAATCTTAAGAGCTATTGATTTATTAATTATAAGTATTATATGATAAATATTTTAACCTACTGAACTATTCTATTATTATATTAATTTTAGTATAAATTGATATAATGAAAATAATTTAAAAGTGAAAATTTATATCATAAGAGCTATTATTTATTTATAGAAATTAAATAATTACAAGTATCTGATTAGATAGTAAATATTTTCACTTGCTAAAGTATTATATTAATATAAATTCTAATTTCTAAAAGCACATAGAATAAAAAATAAAAAAACATGTCAACTGTTCTGGGTGACACGTAGGTCTGTAATTGAAAACTGAAACAGAGCATCCAATAGGTATATTACAGATGAAAAACAGAGCACATGCTGGTCAGTAGTGAACCATAAAACAGTAATAAAAAACAAGTAAATTTTTTTATTAATATAAATTCTAATTTCTAAAGGTAGGTAGAATAAAAATAAAAAAAGATGTTAACTATTTTGGGTGACTCACAGAACTCTGTTCGCAGAAACTAAAACAGAGCATCTAACAAATATATTAGACAAAAAGAGAGTACGTGTTGGTTGATAGTGAACAATAAAACAATAATAAAAAACAAGTTTAATACTTCAATGATAGAAAGTATGAAAAATATGAAGAATACAGATTGAAAATAAAGTAAGAGTTAAAAAACAGAGCATGTGCTGATTGGTAGTGAAACAGAAAAAAAAGAGCCATAAATAAGTGTTTCTGTCAAGATAGAACAGAAAAAAGGTACCTGTTTTCTCTTGGCGGTGGCTGGATTGGCTTGAGTGGTGGCTTGTCTCCTCTGTTTTTGGCTTTTTGCAGAACTCCAATAGTCCATTATTTTAATTAAATCCTATTGAATCGTAACCGTCTCTCCTATTTTTGACGAAACGTCAAAACCTGATGTTTTCATGGGTTGGGCTTTGTTGCCCATCAGTCAGGGCAGTCAGGCGCTCGCATGATGTGCCTCTGCACCTAGACAAAGAGCTGTAAAGGCGAGAAAGGCGAGCGCCTCATTGAAGGAGCACCGCCTGGACTAGCAAGAGGCGGTAGACCCCTTCCTCACCTCGCTTGAGCGCCTAAGGCGAGCCTCATAGTGCCTTTGACTACACTGATATTACCAACTTTGCAGTTAAAATGACAATTGACAAACAAGATGTTTAAATTTTAAAACTACATTGTTCTTACATTTCCTTGCTGATTTCCTACTTAAAGCTGGCTTTTGGAAGAAAAGAAAACGTTATTCTGCTCTGTTTTAGAGAAGATTGATTTGATATGTAGATCTGTGAAGCACTAGGCCAGTGCTGTTTGATGGAATAATAATGTTACCTTGTTGATGACTGTACTGCTTTGTGCATGAAAAGGAGAGCTAAGGAATTTTTTTATAGTGATAATGTAATCTTCCAAATATTAATAGTGGTTCTTATCCTTAAAAAAATTAATTATACTATTATAGAGTGGGGGTTCCGTCACTTGGTATCCAGTCTTTTTTTTGTATGTCCACTTATTCACCTTAGCATTCTTATCTCCACTACACTTAACTTTTGATCTTGTTGGCACTTCATTGCCCAGTCTTCACTACCATAGAGTATCGTTGGTCTTATAGTTGTCCAATAGAATTTTGCTTTGAGGTTTATAGGCCCTTTGCGATCATAAGTTAAGCCTGATCATTTCTCCATTTCATCCACCTTGGTTGAATCTTATATTTGACTTCCCCATGAATCTGTCCATCACTTTCCCAATTTTCACCTCCTAAACATTGCTAACTCACGATTTATTGAACATGCATTCCATATACTCCGTCTTAGACCTAATTAACTAAAACCCAATGATTCCAAAGCTTTTCTCTACAACTCTAGTTTGGAATCGACTCATCAACTAAGACTATATTATCAGCATGAAGCATGCATTGAGACATTAGCTCTTGGATGTTCCTAGTAAGAGCATGTTTCTTTCCCAAAACAACTTTTTTTCAATAAAAAGTTGTTTTATCTCAAATCTATCTTGTTTGTTTAAATTGTGTAAAATTGATTATAAGTTAAGATTATTTTTTTATAATTAAAACCAGCTTTTTTAAAAAAGTTGTTATTTTAAGCTTTTAATTATTTGATTTTAGATTATTTCAAAAATTTTAAGAGATAAATACCTATTTTCCCTCAATCAAATAACTTTTTCAATCATTTCATACATCTTTTGGTAATTTAATACATTAAAGCGATTTTTTTTATACAATCTAAACAAAACTCCTTATCATAAAATCGATTATGAATTAACATATCCAAATATAAATTATTTTTCTCATAAAATCGATTGTACACATAATCGATTTTTCACAGCTTATCCAAAGACGCACTAAGTAGGTCCAATACGAAGGTAAAAGAGGAATGGACTCAAAGTCGACCCTTGGTGCTAACATATTGTTACAAGAAAATCTTCTGATACACCTCCATAAGTTTGCGCACTAGTTGTTGCCCCATCATACATATCCTTTATAACTCGAATATATTGGATACAGACTCCTTTCTTCTCTCGAGCCTTCCACAGGACTTCTCATAGTCGTAGCACCATATATTAGGTTTTTTCTAGATCAAAGAAGACTGCAAAAAAAATGAACTGAAATGAACAAGTCTGTTGATGAAATTACTATAAAGTTGCTTTCTATAAAGTTGCTTTCATAAAGGAAGACAGGATAAACTTCAGAAATATGTCCTTGTAACCTTACTAAATCTGGGAGATGCCAGTGTAGTTTAATATTCCATGTAATATGTCTAATTTTGTTGGTATTTGCTTGAGCTGACTGATGGGTTTTCAGTCTGTCAATATAATGTATATATATAATGTGGATATGATATTTGACTTTTATTTATTGGTATTTTTAATATGCAGTTTCGACATTTTGCTAATAAGGTTGGAAATCTTGAACGTCCATTTCTTAAAGATTTCTTCCCTCGGTGGGTCGGTTCATGCGGATGTCCTGCTTTAAGGTGTAAAATGAGGATTTACTTGTTACTCTTTATTTCATTTTTGGAATGCTTTTCTGTGTTCATATTCTAATGTATTATTTTTTGCTGCTGCTAAGGATGGGGTTTTCCTATAATAAAAGGAAGAATATGGTTGAATTGGCTGTGTTGCGGGGATGCACAGCATCACAGACTTCAAGTGCATCATTTCTTGATATTAATCCAGATACTGAAAATCGAGATGGAGATACTGGATGGCCAGGGATGATGAGTATCAGGGTATATGAACTTGATGGTATGTATGACCATCCAATTCTACCAATGGCTGGAGAAGCATGGCAACTATTGGAAATACAATGCCACTCAAAGCTTGCCGCTAGACGCTTTCAGAAGCCTAAGAAAGGTTTAAAACTTGATGGCTCTGATGATAATGGTGATGTACCTCCCATGGATATGCGCTCCAGGTATATTAGTTTTCTGTCAACTTCATTGACATTTGTTTCATTGAGTTTCTGACATTTTTTTCTGTGACATAGCAGTACTGAGTCTCCTTTATTATGGATCAGAGCAGATCCTGAAATGGAGTACCTTGCTGAGATTCATTTTAATCAACCAATTCAGATGTGGGTAAGGATGAGATTGTGGTAGTAGCACAGCCCTTTGATTATTGAGTTATTTTAATGGATTTATGGTTGACATTTTACTGCTCTTGTATTTTGCTGGCCTTTGGGAGGCATTGCATATGTCAATTATTTATGTCCTCTTTTTTGGGTTCATGTGAACAACCATGTTCTTACCCAGCTTGTAGATTTTTATATCTTTTTTGTCTTATATTCAAATGAATTGCCCTTAATACTTTCCTTGTCTGGTCTTTACCGTTTATGGAGTTTGAATATTTAATATGATGTTGGGGTTTCATCCAATAAGGTCATAAATTTAGTCTCTGACTTCTTTGTCTCACCTGTCATTTTATCAATAAAACCAAACTTAAACAGCAGTGATAAGAATTGCTTGTTGAGCTCGGGGATTATGTTGTAGGTTAAAACATGACTGGTGTTATTTGTATTATCCCCATATTTGCTTCTGCATGACTATCTTTGATATATCACAAAGAGGTCCCTGCCTTTTGTGGCTGAAGAATTTCCCACTATATAGGTTTTCTTAAGTCCTGGGCAGGGACTAATTGTTGCAAGGAGAATGGTCTATGCCAAGGGCCAATTTGGCTTATTTTGTTAAAACTTAAGCTTAAGGGCTGATCTGTAGAAGCTGTATGTTTGTCTGGTTGATCATGCATTTTTTGAGTTCTGGGTATTTGACATTATAGTCATATGAGCTGTTGGTTTCACTCTTCATGGTTGTCTTCACGATTGAAGATTGAGCAGCAAAGTGAGCATTACTTGATCCTTTAGAAGTAGTGGATGAACTTGATGTGAAATTTTCTTTGTAAATTTAAGAGATTCCGTTGCCTACCTGAATTATACTTGTCTGTTAGCCTTCCTCTTAAGGCGTGAACCATGCCACTATACTGAAACCTTTTTTTATCCATTGAGGAACAAGAAGGCCTAACTACATAAAACACGCAATGATGCAATGTTTTCATCTGCTTTTTTAGCCTTGTTAGAAACTAATCATTTTCATTCATTTGTGTTTATGTTCGTATTTTGCATCATACTTTTTTTTTTAGTTTTATTTAATCTTCTGTAATGGGGTATATTTATTGATTCTAGATAGTTGCTATGTTCTTTTAGATTAATCAATTAGAGAAGGACAAAGATGTTATTGCTCAGGCGCAAGCAATTGCAACCTTAGAGGCATCGCCCCAGCTATCATTTTCTGTTGTAAATGCCCTCAACAATTTTCTCATTGACTCCAAGGTTTTGATTCCTTTCTGTATTGTATAGTATTTTCAGTAATTGCTTTTAAATCATAAATTAATATCTGGTGGTTTTTTGGTCCTAACTCAAGGCTTTTTGGAGAGTACGAATTGAAGCAGCATTTGCGTTGGCAAGTTCAGCATCTGAGGTATTCAAATGCTAGGTTACCTATTGCATTATGACTTTATGAAATGTCAATCAATTGCAAAATACATATTAAATCCATAAGCAGGGTGAGTAAATCAAGTAGGTCACCCTTAATTTAAAGGAATAAATTCAGCGTTGTCAGATCTGGTTTTAAGATAATTATTGACTTCTGATAACTTGCCATATACTCTTATATGTAAATCTGAGTACATATGAAAAAGTTATTCACTTGTCCTTATTTCAATTATTTTCTTTTCAAACCCTGGACATTGTTCAACTCCAAATGGAAGTTCTGATGTCTTGTTAGTATTCCATATCAAAAGTTTGGTTACATTTAGGACTTTCAAATCCATGTAAGAGATAGTCAAGTTCATGGGTAATTGTGGTGGCAAATATAGAGTAACTGTTGCATGAGTATCAGTAAAGTTCATGGATATAATTAATTGAAATGTGAATCTGAATAATTAAACTTGTTATATCTACTACAAATTCAAATTACTGTTGACACTAGACAAGAAAGGCTGATGGTTGTTTCTTTTCCATCATGGCTTGATATCAAATTTTGACTTTATTTAATTGTCTAGCAGGAAACTGATTTTGCTGGTCTAATCCATTTGGTGAAATTTTACAAGAGTCGAAGGTTTGATACTGACATTGGACTCCCAAAGTAAGACAAGACTGCTAAAATTGTTGTTTCCATTTCTCTCATTTAACTTTGACAATATCAACTGACAATTTTTTGTTGTCTACTACTCTTGCCAGGCCAAATGACTTTCATGATTTTTCTGAGTATTTTGTTCTTGAGGTAATGCAAGGAGGTAGGCTGTGCATTATGTCTGATGTGATGTGATTGAGATATGTTTCTGTGATTAGATTTGTTCTGAACGTTGTCTTAATTTTTTTGGTGGGCCATCATGTGTAGTTTCTTTGTTTTTTTAAATACTTTTTTTAATTATTTGTATTGTTTGTAGGTGATATGTGTGATACAACTGCTTTTATTTGTATTCTGTTGATACCTACCTTCGTGAACTATTGCAATAAGTTTGTCCTGTTATGGATTTCCATGATAGTGTGCACATGCCAGTTGCCAAGTTATTAAACTTGTGGAGCTATGCTATAGGCAGTTAGATATACTCATTCAAATGTAACTTGTTATCATAGTTGTCAGTATATTGTATCTGAGGTGTATTGTTTTCTTTAATTTTCTTGTATCCTATTGTGTATCTTAAGCGATTTTGTCTAATAAAAATTATAACCACAGCAGTTGAAGTTCCATTATACAACATACATTTAACGTAAGATAAAATATTACTAAATAATACCAAAGATATACCTTAGAAAGCTACAAGTAGGCGTGTGTATGTTCATGTAGATGCTGGGCCTATTTACCCAATATTTAAGCTTCGATAAATGCAAATTCTTTGGTTTGTGCAAAATAAAATGCCAAACAGTGGCAGGTGGGTCACGGTGTGAGACAATGACTTACTTGGCTCTTGAGGAGGAATTAATGATAGCTTTTGGAATCATATAAATTTTTTGGATAAAATTTTGGAGTTATATAATTATTTGTGCAATGACATATTTGTTGTATTTGAGCCTCGAGTCTCAACCCTCACATTTGTGCGGTTCAATTCTCTCTCTTTATTCTTGTTTGAATTCTAAAAATTAACTGGAAAACTTTTAAGTGTATTATATGCACCATTCTCTTATTTTATAGAGTATTAATATCAACAACAAAACAATTTTGAAGAGGAAGTTGTTTAAATCTAGGTTGTGAATATAGAAGGTGAGCCCTTGCAATTAAGCTGGAAAGGCATATTTCTCCTTTCTTTTCATTAATAATAGTTACAGTTGTCAACTTCCCTTGCTTCTACAATCCCTTTGGCAACTTGCACCAAATAGATTAGAGACTTCAGCCTCACCCGGTGTTAATTTATTTGTAGATATGTTTAGTTTACTAATTCCATCATTCAAGCTATTTAGTTATATATGTTAAGGGAGAAATCCAAAAAAGGAACTATTTAAAGAGTTTTCATGAAGGAAAAATAACCACTGGAGTTAACAGGAGTTGCTTTTTCTAATTTCTATTATGTTTTCTATAACTAAATAAATATGTATATATTAATTGTTATATTTATATTTATATGATATCATATGTAGAAAACATATATTACATAGATTAATAAGGATTCCCTTGGAAGTTAGAACACCAAAGGAAGGTTTCCCTGTTCTTGCCTTACCACTCTGACATCCCTACTCATAGTAAAAAAATCATTGGGTTTTGGGAAGAATAAAAAATGAACACCAAGAGGAGGAACCTCTTCTCTTTGTACCTAATAGCTTAAGCTTTTGGGATAGTTGACTTGTTGATATGGTAGGAGAGCTTCTTCGAACAAATGGTCAAGAATTTGATCCTTGTTATTCCCATTTTCACATGAGGGGAAATGTGTATGAAAATAAAGAAAAACCATTTCTGGGCTTGCACCTACTAGCTTAAGTTGTTGGGTTGTTGGTTCCTTGACATAGATTTTTATAGATAATAATATTTTAATTTTCACTTTGCACACTTTAATAAGGTTATGATTGATGGAATGATATGGAACTAATTGATTTGCATTGCTGCTCCATTTATCAGAAAACAAGTGTGATTTTATGATGGAGTTGTATGGGACAGAAGAAGTCGAGAGCATCTCCTTGTTCTTGACATGCAATTTTCTTTTTGCAGGATGAGGGATATAATGTACCCTACGCATGTTGCTTACTTCTCAAATTACTGAGTCACCATTTTCTTAGATTGTCAAAATCTAGATTTCGCTTAGAATAGGCGGAGGAGGGTCCACCATCTGATGATAAAATGATATAATTTTCAACAGCTGAAATAACCTCAAAAGATGATGATATGCACGGGAAAACACATGAATGAATTTGTAACTTGTCATTGAGATAGGGAACCATCTTTATGTGATACAAAGTCAATACAATTAACATATTAGCAGTTGTGCAAACAACACAAATATTCAAGTTCCATAATTCTATTAGTCCCTCTTCCTCTTCACATAATACAAATGGAGTAGATTAAAACATATAATTAGCTGCTCAATGTTAAACCAGAGCTAATTATTATCTTATTATAAATATTCTAGCATTATGTAGCCTCCATAATGAGCGGTTTACTGGTGGGAAATTCTGGAAGGGGTGGAGGCATAGTTATTAAACCTGGACTGTACATCAGCCCCAGTCAAGGGATTGGGTCACAAGTTGAATTGCATGTTTATCTAAAATAATTAAAAATTATAATTTATAAACATATTATAAAATATATATATAGTACATAAAACAATATAAAAGATTATATTCAGCAAAAAAAATTCATAAAAACACAGTAAATAATGAAAAAAATATAGCAAGTAGGTCTTTAAATAAATATCTAACTTAAGGATAGATTTACAATCAATTTAACGAAGGAATTAGAAATCAAAGCTTAAATATTATATTAAAACATGTATATACCTGAACATACTAGATTAATTAATTCTATATGTAAATACTGATTGACTGTAATTCAAATTATCCAAAAATAATTTTTACTATGGAATGGATAAAGATTGAAAAACAGTAGTTTCTTTTCAGATAAAGTCTTGCTTTAGTTCTGAATATTTATTTGCTTTTCAGAATAAAATAGGCTTGCTGCATAGTGCAGTAAATGATATAGGCTTGAACAAGAAGGAGAAAATAAAATAAAATAAAGGCTTGTCATAATTCGAGTCCCACATCACAGGGTCTTTGCCTAAATTTTTTGCCATAAATTTCTTTCTTCACACCTTGTATGACACATTCTTGTTTTCTTAGCTTCCTTTTGAGCTTCTGCTCATGAGTTTTTTTAAGGGTATTTCTAGATTTGACATGCAAAGCGGCTGCTGATTTTCAACACTTTATGTGATTTTCAATGCTTAATGTGTGATTATTTCATTTCTTTTCAGAACTTCTGGAATATACATGAGAATTATTATTATTTTCTTGGTCAATGATTTGGTGTGTTTCACAACTGAATATTGAATGTGCCTATGTTTAAAATCTGCTTACATCAGTGACCTTTGTGCATCCTATGATAATTCTAAAGTGGCATGTATATTCTGCTTGCCTACTAGATAATAAACTATTGTTTCATTTTGTCTTTTATAACTTGCAACTTTTTATTTATTTAATAATTGGCTGTTGTAGGCCATTCCACATGCTGTAGCTATGGTCAGAGCCACTGACAAGAAAAGCCCAAGAGAGGCTATCGAGTTTGTTTTACAGCTATTGAAGGTTATTGCGTACTTCTGCTGTCTGCATTAATTTCTGCATCAAAATAACTTGTGACAATGAAATCAATAATTACATCCATGAAATGAAGATAGAGAATCATTATAGGTCATATTTATGGTGTCTTATATGGATTATATATTTGTTGAATTTCATGTGTGAAACATTTAGTAAAATCATCTTTATTTTATTTTTAAAGATGCCAAGGATTCCAATCATAGAAAAAGTAGAATTTATTTGAAATGAACTGAATTTTCTAAACATTTGGGGATCAAATTGAGCATTGGCAATGAACATTTTATAATATATACTTGCCTCTCTGCAGGTATAGAGGTGGCCAGGAGGCATGTGACCCCTGTCACTTTCTATTATATTAAGTTATATTTTTAGTGCATAGATTCTTACCTCCTTAATGTTCATAAATTTTTTCATTGATTTACCCCAAAAAAAAATGTGTCTTGCAAGCCCATCTTTACTTTGGTCATAATGTTCCTTAAATACGTAGATGATCCTTAACGAGTCATTATTATCCGTCTTTTCTATAGAGTCATTCTTGAATCATGACTTAAATTAAAAGATGCAGACTGATTGAGTTTCTAAATAGATAAATGCTCAAGGGTTGAGATATTGCTGGCCACTTCTATCCTTCATTTTAGCCTAGAATTCCACTACCCTAAACAAGGGTAATCAACTAACTTTTGCTAATTCTATCTCTGTCCTTTGCTCCTTTATGCTGTCATTGTAATGCACCATTTTTGGTTGCTCCTATTGCCATACATCAGTGTCCTTTGGTTTTATGATGTGTTGATTTGGCAGTGAGATTTCTATTTTTGAGAAGTTTGCTTCTTGCTTTTGGTTCTATAAAAGGTCATCAACAGCTTTGTGGCTCGTGTCATTTTTATCCTCCTATTTTTTACAGTACAATGACAACAACGGGAACCCTTACTCAGATGTCTTCTGGCTTGCTGCATTGGTCCAGTCAGTTGGCGAGCTTGAGTTTGGGCAACAGGTTCATGGACTATTACTCTTGCTGATTCTCATGATTACTTGCATGGTTTAATATACTGAGCTGAGCTTGCCGTGTGTGTCTTTTCTTTCACTAATCAAATACCTCCTTAAGTTCCTAATAACTAACCAAAACTACAAATGTTGAATTTGAAGTACTGGATTGATTATTTTTTGGTGGCAAGTGTGATTTTTGTGAGATAATGTTAGGCATCCCTATGCGGGATCCATGAGGAATGTGAGGGATGAGAGAGAAAATAAGGTAGAGGGTTGAGAATGTAACCACCTGCCCACGTGGCATAAGAAAGGGGAAAAGGAGAGAAGTCCTGTTAGGCTATTTGGTTAGGCTGTGCGTATAAGAGAGGAAGGGGGGAGAAGAGAAAGGAAAGTAAGAATTAAGTGTGGTTTTGGGCTGGGAGGAAGCAAGCCCCTCAAAGTGCTTGTAGTGTCTCTACTTTTGTTTTCTATTTCTGTTTTGTGAGTGAGAGTTGATTCTGTCATTGTAATTGGGGAATTATTCCCATTTTCTGTAATCAAACACTTGGGTTCTTATCAGATACCCATTCCTTTAACTACCATGCGAAGGTTGTTTGATTTGGAGTCTATTTTTTGTATGAGCTGTTAATTTATATTTATCATTGATATGATGCTCACTTTCTTAATCATAATCTTTGTAAACATTAGTCAACTTGATTTTGACAATTACGCTTCTTTCTGACTCTAAAATTGACGACAGAGTATTCTCCTATTGTCATCACTCCTCAAGCGCATTGACCGGCTTTTACAATTTGATAGGTGAAATGACACATCCCTTACTAAGTATGGTGGATTTTATCAACTTTACTTGTAATTATATTTTACAAATGTCTTGTGGCAGTCTCATGCCAAGCTACAATGGAATCTTGACTATCAGTTGTATCCGGACATTGACTCAGATTGCTCTAAAGCTTTCGGGGTTCATTCCTCTTGTAAGTGTTTTCTTATTCTGCATCAAACTGCTGTTCGACAGTGGATCATATCTAATGCTTGAGCTTTACTATAGGACCGCGTGTATGAACTTGTAAAGCCTTTTCGGGACCTAAAGGCAATGTGGCAAGTTCGAATTGAAGCAAGCAGAGCACTCCTTGATCTTGAATTCCACTGCAAGGGCATTGATGCAGCCTTACTTTTATTTATCAAATATGTAGATGAGGAACCTTCCTTAAGAGGTAGTGAATCCATTCAAATTAAAACTAGTTATGAAAATCTATCTAAAGTTGAACTAGTTTCAAAATATATTTGGTTTGTCTAAAATTTGGTTTTGGACGGGTTTAATAATATTAAATATTGTTGGTTCTTTTTTTAAAAAACATTTCAAATAAAGCAAAAAGAGAGAAATATAAACTAGTTAGCTTAATTCCCACGACGTATTGGATTTCTTTGAACTAGTTTTGACTTAAAAATTAATCAAATAAGAACTAGTTGTTCAAATTTGAAGTTACTAAATACATAAGATTTCAAAACTGGTCCCATGACACCTAATTATCTGGGTTTTGGAGGTTGGCAAACATCCCCTATTTCTTCTGCAAGAATCCCTCTTCCTCTGTTCCTTTATACTTCTTTCATTTTCATCTTTATTTTCCCCTTGATTGTGCGTGGGAAAATTTACATTCCTTGATTGCAGGACAGTTAAAACTGGCCACCTATGTTATGAGGCTATGTCAGATGAGAGGTGGATTGAATTCCAATGATGAAATTAGAAGCCAAACTCTTGTCTCTTTGCTCTGTTTACTGGAAAGGCGTATAGCATTCAATAATGTCTTTCTCCGTCACTACTTGTTCTGCATATTACAAATACTTGCAGGAAGGTGGGAATATGTCTATTATGTATTCCTTATAGAATGAAAAGCTAAGTTGCTGATTATCTAGCTAATCTGTTGTGTGAATATTACATATATCTGCTTAAAACAAAAGTGGTTGTTTATGATTTTTTACTCACCACTTGTTTCATTTGGCCTTTTCTAGAATAGAAATTCTTGGAAAATACTTCTTTTCTTCTTTTTTTTGCCTCAGTCCCTCCTAGTTTATTCACCTTTTTACTGATATATACTTTGTCCATTCATGTAATTCATTGAATTCAATGGAATTTTAATGTTGTAGAAAATTTCCTGGAGCTATTGTTTGTAAGTAACAATGATTGAGAGTCTATGTAATGTCAATGGGGAAGGGGTTTTCTTCTACAACACGGTTTATGTGTTCTGGTATTTGGAGGTTTGGTACTTTTTAGCAGGCCCATTTTAGGGTAATGGTTCTCATAACCTTGGTCTTTTGTGTTTGTGTGTGTATTTGGAAGTTCGTAATTTAGTTTAATAGGAAATCAATCTAATGTGCTTCATAGTTAGTTTAGTAGACATGTTGATGAAGTGAGTTTGCATCGAAAAACCTGCACTCCCTACCGTGTCTATAACCATTTTTATATTTTTATATTACCAGTACAATTGAAGCATATGATATATAATATATTTATACACACACACACACACACATATATTCTGAAGTTTTTGTTATATATATTTTCAATAGAAAAAAGTCATTATGAACTTAATCCGTGCATTTGTCTTCAGACCCCCAACTTTACATGGGGTGCCCAGAGAAAATAGAACGTTGCATATGAGTCTTACAGAAGCTTCCAACTATCAGAGGAACATATTTGTTCTTGATTCAGAAAGTAAACCTTTGGAACTGCCGAGCTCTACCGAAAACCTTACACAAGATTTGGCCATGACTGAGGGTTTGAGGGAAGCACTTGCTGAAGCTCCTAAGGATGCACCTTGTGAAGCTCCCAAAGAAGCGCATGTTGAAGCTCCAAAGGAAGCACCCCCTGAGGCTCCCAAAGAGGTATTTACACAACTTCCCCAGGAAGCACCAGTGGAATTTCCAAATAAAGTTTCCAAGGAAGCTGATACTGTATCCAGTAGTCATGAACGAAAGAAGCCAATTAAGATCAAGGTTAAACAATCTTCTGCTACCAGTAGGGCTGATACTGATAATCAAATGGTTGAACGATCTTTAGGTGGTCGTAATGAAATGGATCATACAGCTAGCAGTTCAGTTTCTGTGGATGCACCCCAGAGGAATTTTGCGGAGACTCTGAGCATCAGTAATCACAATGTTGAGGAAATTAATTCTTGGCATGATCGTGGTTCTCGCATGACTGCCAGCATTGGTAGTGCAAAATTTTTGAGTGATGGTGATGAATTGGTTAAAGAACTACAATGCACTGCTGATTCAAGTGTGGTTTATTCACAACCTCAGCCTGAAGATCCGTCATCTTCTAGCATTATCCAGGACAACAATATAGATGCTGATGCACGACGATATGCCAGCCTCCAAACTCTTTCAGTTGCAAGACTTGATCTTGATGGAGAATCATTGGCTAGAGAAATTTCTGCTCGTGGGAAAGAAAAGCATAAAGGCAAGGAAAAGAAACGGAAGCGGGAAGACCATAAAGGACATCAAGATGATAAAGAATATTTGGAGCGAAAACGATTGAAGAAAGAGAAAAAACGGAAGGATAAAGAAATGGCAAAACTGCGGAGTGAAGAAGCAAAGAGATCCTCCCTAGACTTGTCAAGTAAGAAAGAGGAACCTGAAGTGGACGTTGCAAGACAACCAAAAGCTGTTGAACCCAGTGGATGTAATTCTAAATTAGAAATTAGAAGGGTTGATACCAAACCCGAGGCATCAGAAGGTACATCTGGTGCACCAAAATTCCGAATTAAAATTAAAAACCGAATGCTCAGTAAGTCATAGAGAATAAAATTTGCCCCTTTCATTTGTAGATGTTGGAATGAAAATCACAACGTCTTTTCATATTTTCTGGGTTGTATTTTTCTCTTCAATATCCGGCGGAGTAGTAGACTATTGAGGTACTTACAGTTATTGATTCAATGAGCTTTATTTGTTGGTAGTTCTTTCATCTAGATTTGGTGAGATACATATATGATTGCAATCACAATCATATAGTATTTGGATTTTTATCGACGGATAGGATCTTGCTTTCTCTAGTGCAACATAATGGTCCTGTTAAGGTATTACGGCTAGGTTGTTTAGGATACAGTTGTAAACTTGTAATTTTGGCATCAGTTGTAAATTTGTAATTCTGTTGTATTGTTCTCCAAGTTAATGCTTGTAATGTTAAAGCATGCAGAGCATTTGCGGGATTAGTATTTCATTGTTACCGTACTGTTAGATTCATTAGCACAATTATTAGTTTCATGCCCATGACATGTATCACTAATGACCCCCAGAGAGGGTAAATCGTACACCAAATAACGTTTACGCCAGCGTGATTTGATTTTTGTGGTAGACGTCGCTTTCAAATGTGCTTATGATGTCTTGGATAACCAAATTTGCTGTCTAGGTCCGTTGCATGATTTGTCGTGACTTCTGTACATTGCCTCGGGGATTTTCCAAGTAATATCATCATAATTGAATTTAGACTTAATAACGGTTTCGAGTTTAAAATTTCGTTTATTATGCTTAAATATTTTTTCATTTTGCACTTTTTTCACCTGCTTAACCAATAATGATATCTCTACAAACATTGCATGTATTGTCAGTGTCGATTTCAACTTTATGGTGCACCAACCATATGTACTCAAATTTTTTAGAAAGTGAATTGATGATTTTCAACCAGGTTTAGGTTAAAATAGTTTGAGAATTTTTAAATAAGTCTCAATAGTTAAAAAGTTATAAAGTCCTTATAATTTTTTTAAAAAAAATTAACGGGGTCCTGCATGTAGACTATTGTTAAATCTTTGTAAGGATCCAATTAAAAATATTTTTAAAATTATAGGAACTTATTTATAATTTTAAAATTATAGAAACTTATTTGAATTTTTTGAAAAAGTTAACCTAAGTTTTAAGAGGAGTGGGAGAATTTTCAAAGGAACCATTTTGTGTTGGAATTAGTGTTGTCAGTTTGATACTTGAATTTACAATTAAATTATTTTAAATCAATCAAAATTAATCAAAATTTAGTTGTGTTGTGCTGATTCGATCGATCATTCATTTTCTTTTTAAAACTTAATATTTTTCACATTTCATTAGTATTTTTATATATATTATATTATTGTATATAAATTACGTTTATGACATCGTTCGGTTTGGCGACTAACTGATTTAAATACTAAACCTATTGAGCTTGAACCAAAAATCTCATCAATTAATTATTTGATTTTAATAATATTATTTTAAATACCATACAGGTTGCCTACGCACAAATTCTTTTTTGATATTAATGGCGTGGTAAGTTGGAACAGACAACCAAATTGAGCCCATTTTGTAATATTGTTCAGTAACAGTCAAACTGAAATATCGAGTTTCGTCCACTTGCTAAGAAGTAAACTAGAAAAGTTTTGCGTTCACATTGCGTTCACAACTCGTGGCAATCTGAATTTAGATAGTCTTAATTATTATTATTTTTCCTGTTGGGTTAAATTTAGATTGAATCACCTGTAGAGATAGGCATAGTTTAGTACTAACCTATGCCTTTTAAGGTTATTAGTAGTTATAACAATATTCCTACTCGGTAGATGTCTTGATCCAATCTTATAGCTCCACTATACTCAAGATCTATATTTTTCTGAATTGTAGAAATGGTGAGAGATATCTGGAAGATGGGCACAAGCTTGAAGAGAAAAGGGTTGTTCTTGTAAATACATTTTAGTTTTTTACTACGAAGCCAGCAATGCAGGCTGCTGCTTATCATATGCTAATTCAGCCTCGAAAGATCATCATATCTAGCAGCCGAGTCTTAAAGATGTTGGATTCACGGTCGGTGTTTTTATCATACATGCACATTAAAATTCTGATACTTTAGACGACTTTCTGTGCATGACAATGATGACCACGATTCACGAATCATAATCTGACAATGTTTAAGACCTGCTTACCATATATGTAATTTTCTTTTATTTTTCTTATTTATTTTTCATTCAACCCATTTCTGAAAAAGGAGTTTAGCCATGCGTTCTTTTTAGCGCCTTCGGTGGTAAAGCACTCTTGCTTAAACATACCAGATAGGGTTGTACTAACCATACCATAGCTAAGAGCTGTCTCAGCTAGCTCAGCTACTAGCTATTGTCTGTGCTTCGTTGGTATTGATTGGTATGCTGGGGAGATCTTGCTCTGCTCCACACAAAATGGTCTATAAAGCAATCCAAAGGTCAAAAAGAACGGCAGAATACTCGTGCTCTTCTACCTGTACTTTGTAGTAGTGGGGACCACAAAACTGCTTAGGCTTAGAAGGTAGAACTTAGAACAAAGAAAATGCTCTGATATTTAATTAATCCTTTTTTTCCTTTTAATTTCCAGCTCCATGACATGTTCATGTTCATTCTTTTTACAAAATCAAAAACAAGAAATATAGTTTAAAGTTGGAAAAGGATCAAATGTATAGCTAGAAAACAACAAAACAATTTAAAAGATACTCAAATTGATGTCGTCAAAAAGTGAGAAGAGGGTGTAACAGATCATCCTATATAAAACAAGGTTGTGGGCAGAGAGAGCATCTATGTGGTAAATTATCATCAGCTAAATACGTCGTATACTACTGTTACTGAACTTAAAAGGGTGTGTTGAAAGGGATTGCTCTATGAGATAGGCCAAAACAGTGTACGTTATTCATTAAGCCACAATGCTCAGCCAGAAAAGCAGAGACACAAGTCACAACTATCAACAGTCACTGCCTCACTGGACTATTTAGCAACAGATGTACGAATTATGTACCATGAATGCGAAAATGGAAGCTCTTAAAAGAATAAACAAATACAAAAAATGATTTTTACCATAACAAGCTCAGATTTTCTTGTTAGTTTTGATTAGATCTATAGATTCTCTCAATTGCCGCAACACAGATTCTCTGCTTTAGTTATTTGGGTATATATACTTGAATTCGTTGAAATGTTTTTTTTAGTTTCCAAGGTATCTGCAATTACAGGGATTAATTCTTTGAAGTATTGAGATTTATTTAAGGAGTTAATTTTTTTTTAATAGATATTTTTTTATACATATAAGTCAGGAATTGAACCCCTAACCACATATTTAAGGAAATCAAATATCTACTACTTATGTCATACCATATTAATTTATTAAACTAAATTTGATTGAAAACATACCTTTCTTGTGCATTATCAGGTATTATCATAAGAAAAAATGTTAGATCGCAATTGTGAGGGAAACAAAAAAGAAACAATTCTAATTTGTAGGGTGGATTATGTTAGAGTAATAATATACTAACAACAGAAGATGTCTTATTGAAAGTTTTATTATGTAAATTATTTATATTAAATTTTGAAAAAATTAAATATCAATAAAAATATAATCAAATAGTTTATATTTTTATATATTTCAATAGTTTATATTACGTTCATTTTGATGTATATCAATGAGCCATGAAACAATTTTATATTAATGTAAAATTTTATTAATATAATTTACATAATAGAAACTTTCAATCTAATGGTAGATTTTGTAAGAAAATTATTCAATAAAAAGTTATTAAGTGTTATAAGAGTGATCAAGTCTTATACCGGTATAAGTTAATCCCTCCCTTATATATATATATATATATATATATATATAATTTTTATTTATAATTTTACATAAAGCATACATCTAACTACGTCAAAGTAAGCACAGAAAGAATTACCTAAACTCATAGAACTACAACTACCTATATAATAATAGTATAAATTAGTAAATACGAATAAAGTAAAATATATGGAAAGAAAAAGGAAACCCTCTCCAACTTTACTTCCTATATAGTTTATCTCTATATTTTTTAATGTGATAATTTATCTCATCACTTACCCAATTCTGATATTAATTTTAACAATTGGTCGATAAAAATTATTGATTTATACAATCAAATTGTTGATCAAGATAAATTGTTACAATCAAAATCTTGAAAGACCAAATAATTCACGTATATTGGAACTGTGTAGAAAGCGCATATGCTTTCTCTTAATGACGACCAAGCATAAGTAAATTTTGAAGATTTCTAACAATGATTTTTTTTTTTATCTAATTAAATGTTGACAATTCAAAATAAGAATTTCTCTCTCAAATAATAATAAATTCTATTTTAATTGATTTTTTCTTGTTGAATTGTCAATATTTCATAGGAGGACAAGAGAAGGAACAGGAAAAAAGGACAACTTTTTTCTCTTGTTGATAGCTATTTGGCAAGTGTACCAAATCGCACAAGTAATAAAGTGATGAGTAAATTATCGTCTCCACAGGGAATTGTGTTGTCAAGTACCAAATTACTAATTTAGATACTATTTAAACGATGCAAATTAATGAAGAAAATAAATAAATAAAAACTAAAATTTTAACAATGTTAAATGAGGTTGAGTAAACAAAGAGTGAGATGCTAGAGATCCGATTTCAGTTGATTTTCCGATTATTTGGATTCTTTCTTAATTTAAATTCAAATTCAAGAATTGATGGTGGGATATCTAATTTAATTAAAACCCAATTCCTTGGTAGATTAATTCTCTTCAACTATCTAGAATTAACTAATTCCTTAGTCTAATTCCAAATAGAACAAGGCATGAATGAATAAAATCCCAAGTAATACCACACAATCAACAATATCTATTCCTAGATTATTGCTTAATCATGATGTTTATCTCAAGAAGCAATATCACACATGAATTTCCCAATTCTATGCATGACCATCAGTTCAATTTATGGTTGATCAAGTCATAAAAGCATTAAGAATAGAGATGAACACTCAATCATGAAAGGAAACTTAAATTAAGAATTATAAATCCAAATAAATCATCCATTCAAGTTACATCATCACTCTAGCTAGGAAGAGTTTAGAAAAACATCAAGAAATAGGAAAACAAAAGATAAGAAATTGCAAACTCCATTGAATCCAAGACAACAAGAAGATGAAGATCTTGAATCCTTGCTCCTTGATGATCTTCTTGGCTCTCCTAGGGCTAGAAGCCCTCTCCCCCTTTGGATTTTTCAACCCCCCAAAAGCGTCCCTTTTTTTTTTTTTTTTCTCTTTTCCTTTTATATCAGAAAAATAGGGCATCGAATTTTTTTCCTCCACCGCCTAAGCGGTGGAATCTCACCGCTCAAGCGGTGAGATAACAGAGAAAAGCATGCATTATGTGATGCCACCGCCTAAGCGGTGGATTTGGGCGCCTAGGCGGTGGCTTTGCCGAGAGCAGTTTGCAATCTGGGACTCCACCGCTTAAGCGGTGGGTTTTGGGCGCTTAAGCGGTGAGATGGCAGCAAGCAAATATTCCCTTGCTCTCACTTTTTCACTCCCAAAACGTTCAAACTAGACTTCGAGGTCTTCAGTGAAGTTGTAGATCTCTCTTTTAGCTTTCCAAAACATCAAGAATCACACCAAACCGAGGTCTGTAGCTCTAGTTATAACCAAATCAATGCAATAACGTCAGATTCTTGATTTTCCATTAAACTAGTCCAAGATCTCTAACTTTCACCTGAAATTCATTAAAAACATACCAAAGGCATAAAAGGAAGATAGGATGATAAAAACACAATAAAAGACAAAAATTAGTGATGAATTAAATCAAATCCTTTAACAACAAAAGCACTAGATGTGTGTATTTTGTACACACATCACTTGTCTTCATGTTTTTTTTACTATCTTCTCAATTAAATGTTAACAAGTAAAAAAAAAATATCTATGAGAGAAGTAATTGTCAATTAAGAGCATGTTTGATTTTGCTTTTTTTTTTTAAATAATTAATTTTTTTTAATTAAAAGTTATTTTATCTAAAATTTATCTTGTTTGTTTAAAATGTGTAAAACTGATTATAAGTTAAGATTATTTTTTGATAACTAAAAATAACTTTTGTAAAAAAATGATATTTTAAGCTTTTAATTATTTGATTTTAGATTATTTCAAAAATTTTAAGAGAAAAATACTTATTTGCCTTCAACTAAATAATTTTTTCACTAATTTTATATATTTTTTGGTAATTTAATACATACAAACGATTTTTTTTATACAATCCACACAAAACTCTTTATCATAAAATCAATTATGAATTAACATATCTAAACATAAATTAATTTTTTCATAATCAATTTTTAACATTTTTTTTTCATAACTAATCTAAGAGAACACACTAAAAAGATAGAGATTTTTTTTATTGAATTCTCAGCATTCTGTTAGGAAAAGAGACAAGAAAAAGTGAGAGAATATTTGAATTCCTTAATTAGATTTATGAAGAGTACTGGGATTAAAAATTGATAAACATGGTTCATTAATCATCAGCTCACAATGTAAAACCTCTAGCTAGGTAGTACAATCCTAACTCTAGACATGGCATAGGACTATAGGAGTACTTAGGTGATGAATATGACTCGAGCAATATTTGGTAGGAAAGAATTGAGAAGAAGAAAAAAAAGTTGATGTACATGTAGCTGGAGTCTGAAATATATTATACATTTCATTTCTTTTCCTCTCCCTTCCTTCTTACCAAACATAGCTTCATGGTCAAAAGGGCACATGGCATGGCAAATTGGCGGAGACCTGCTTTTTCCTTTTTGGTAAACGGAGGCCTGCTTTTCCCTCTTCCTCTCAGGAAGCAAGTTGTTCTTATGCTGTGCACCTAAATTTGATGGATTAATTACCCTCCATGACAGACCTATCCTTATATATATCTCAAGTGGATGGGATGAGGCAGCGATCGAAGAAACTACACACCAAGGTAAATTTATACCATAATAATATGGAGAAGGACTCTCTCTTTCTCTTTCATCCTCACTGTACACAACACGCTCCCACAAACAGTGTTTAGTAGTAGTTATAGTAGTAGAGAGGTTACTGTTATAGTCATTCTTGACATTAATAAATTAATTAATATATAGTCAGTCTCCCTACTTGCTACACACCAGGCCAGCTCTGCGAAACCCTACTATAGTTATTAGTTAGCTACAGTTATCCTACATACAGGCCCATCTACTGTGTTGTGTATATTTATAACAACGAGTACCAGTTTTCATGATTATGGCTGTAAATGAAATCTTCCTTTCACAGTTATGTTCCCTACAATTTCCCTTAAATCTTCCGAAGCTGGCAGCCCCAAGCAATTTACATAAAACCTCACCCCTTGTTTACTACGTATGCAACTGCTCGACCATTTTCTTTGAGTGCTCAGACAATCTTCTTTGCAGGAAATTAAAGTGCCAGAGAGAAAATGTCCAAAGGCTCTCTAGATCTCTCAGGTCAGTTCTTCACAAGCATTTTCTCTTTTCAGTAATTTATTCATCTCCTAATTAAGCAAGAAAAATGTTTGTTGTATGACAATCTTCATTACAATATTACATCGCGCGTTTTCGGAGTGCAAAATGTTGTTAATAACAATTTGTTGGAAATTAAGAGCTAAAAGATCACACCTCCATTCTTCATGGTAACTTGGGATTTGGGATTACATTAAGTTTTGTTTCTTTGTGGGCATTTCTTTCTTTCTGGGTTTCCTGTTTCCCCTTAGTTATAGTACGTAAAATAATTTGAATGATAACTTTTGTATTGATTATCATTCGTCTGTATATCTGAGAGAGATAGTAGAAGTTGCTGCAGTTTCTACTTGAGTTGGGGGACTTCGCTATCTTTATATATTACTGAGAATGTGTCATTATATTAGAAAAATGTTAAAATGACAAAAGCAACTTTTATATGTTTGATCATTTGGTGCGTGTTAAGATAAATTACATAGGACTGGGCTATGGTGAATAGGTATAGACGTACGTATAGTGAAAAAGATCTTCGAATTTTCTTAGAAATATCACTTTCATTTTTATAATCCCATCTAGTCATATGGAGTGATGACAGATGACTATTGATAGACGAGGACATGGAAGAATGAAATCTCCCTCTCTCTCCCTCTCTCTCTATACATACACTAGCATTTTCACAGTCATGTCAGTTTCCCTTAATTTTAAACTTTTAGGTAATTATGTAATAACTATTCACTAACTATAACTTTTTTCGTATAATGAAAAGATATTAAACACTAAAACTAATTTTATATTACTATTAGAAACTTTGAAATTTACTGCAATCGAATCTTAACTAACAAACCAATATATATATATATATATATATAAGTTGACTTTTTAGTTGAAATGAAATTATTTAGGTGGAATTGAATATAGCTTTTTTAAATTTTTATGATGAAATAGCCTTTTTTTTAATTTAAGGAATGCACGTTCTTTTTTAAGAATTAATTTTTCTTTTATAATCACCTAATCATAGATAAAAATGACTTATTTTAATTCAATGAGGTTAACCTAATAATTAAGAAATTAAACCAATATGAGAGTATATCTATTCAGAGAAATATATAGTCTCAATTGACGTAAAAATTAACTTATACAACTTTCTTAAACATTTATATTATTAAATGGAGACTAAAAAATAGTTTATATCTCTAGAAGAAAAGATCATCCCAAGAGTGTTGTAAGGCTTGTGCGAGTGCTAAAGTCTTCTTTTTGTTTTACTCCTTAGTCGTTACACATATTTTGTGACGAATTTCTATTTAGCATTAAAAAAAAATCATCATTTCGAGGAGACTCTTGTGTCGCCAATTCCACTCGTCAACCAAAGTGGATATCTCAATTGTAATCAAATCAATTGCCTAGCCAGTTTAGCATCCAATAATGATACTTGCATTAGTAGTGGGTGTATATCTAAAATGTTTATTTTATATTAGTGAAAAAAATTGTTATGATAGCTGATAATTTAGTGTGTTTAAGTTAACCTTTGAAACTTCAAAATCATGATTTGAATAAAAACATTAAGAGACAAGCTTTTACCCAAATCAAGATTTAGGTGTTTTTAAAAACTAAACCAAACATGTTATTAATTTTTACTTGTTAATGAGGTATTATTCGTTGATAATTTTTTACATAACAAATATTATCAATATAAAATAATAAGTTACTAATAAACAAGTATAAAGTATTAAAAATCATATGAAAATGTAAAATTTATATAATATATATATATCATCAATATATATATCATAAAAATTGATTATATATATATCATAAAAATAATGCTAAGAATTGTTCTACAGCAAACTAAGTTATAAAAATTTATATAATCTTTTATGATGTTCTCCTCAAATATTGGTAATTTCAATATATGCGTGTTGAAAAATTGCTCAATCAGGCATTTCTAGGTTCTAGTAAGGTTTCTTAGAGAAAGTTACTCCTGTTTTCGTCATATATATTCGATGACGCATGATCAGCCTTCTAATCAATTGCTTCACCACAACTATGAAATACAGAAATTAAGTCGCAAATCTATTTACTGCACTGGCGATATTACTTTTCTTATTGAATTATATGCTTATTTGTAATTTCGAGATGAACATGAATGTAGGTTTTGTCAGCATGCTTTCTGCCTCCTGCATGTGCATCATCGGATGACTTGTTGGTTGGATTTGTCTTCCTCAGTACTCCACTTTAAGGTGAGTATTTTTTTTGTAACAAATGGAATATTGCTGATTAAATATTGATAATAGAGGGATCATTCATTCTCATGTGAAAAATGGATGATGCAACATGTCTGCGCGTTTTCTCATTGTCCACTTAATTATCTTTTGCTAGATGTCTTTGGTCTTACTGATTTGCGATACGTTGACTACTGCTGTGGTTATCTATTTTGCTTTGCTTAGTTAATGACAACTTTATGCCATTGTCTGAAGAAAAAGTACATGTTCTATTTATAGAGATAAACATATCCTATATTTCTTCATCCTTGGTAGGTCCAAAATATATTCCTCTCAAAGGAAATGGTATGATCCTTAATTCTGTCACTTGGGTATAAGAAAGGGACCGATGTCTATTTTTTTCAACTTTTGGTCAAATCATTAAGCTTGAAGTCGTGTAATTACTCCTATCACTTTTCACTGTTAACATAATTGTAATTGTTTAACAAGCTTATGGCACAAAGCCCCCTAGTCAAATTCTCATCTTATTTTTAAAACATTAAAGCTTACATGAAGCTAGTAGTCAAAGTTTCGTCCAATTCTATTTAGTATTTGCACCATTCTGTCCAAGTAATTTCTGGTGTCTGAGGATCCGGGTGTATATATTGTTCATGCATGCTGTATGGGCTCCGGGCCAGACGCCTCCTTCCTTTAAGACTTGAAAAGGAGTGCTTGTTAAAGAGAGAAAAGGAAAGTGAAGATACAGAAGAATGAAAAGATTTCCGCTTTTACTTCTTATTGTTTGGTATAGATGTAAAAAATGGGAAGAAAAGTAAAACTTAAAGAGGGATAGAAAATATTTTGAATTCCACTAGTTAATTGTTTAAGGTATTTTCATTTTAAGTTGGTGATGAAAACTTATTTAAAAATGATGGCATGTGAATAGTGACTATCTATAATTCTATCATAATTCTTTGTTGTATAGTAAATATACTATAATTTTCACTTCTTATTTTTTATTCATTATATATATATATATATATTTTCCCTACTAAACGCACAATTAATAAAATTGATTATTTCTCCAATTTTAAGTATGTTTGAAATATTATATGGATGTCTCTAAGGGTTTTCTATTTTTTCAAACCCCAAAAAAAAAGAAAAAAAGAGTTGAATGTTAACAAAAGAGGAATTGATTAACGTAGCAAAAGAAAAATAGAAAATGTAAAAATTTTGAAACGGTAACAGACGTTGCCTTCTTGTAGTGTTTCGCTATATTGTCATCTAGCACCAAGTTATCAGTAGTGATCAATAATCTCAGCTTGTACATATTTTTAAGTATTTCCCCAATAAAAATCACATGAGAATAAGCCCTTCAAAAGAGTGACACGCGGTAGCAACAATTTTGGAAATATGCTATAACAAAGGGAAAGATTATTACATAAATTAGGTGAGGTATGTATATAATGATTTAGACTATTCATAAAAAGTTATAGCATGACTAATGTATTGGTCATTATTCAATAAGTTGTATAAGGGTATATAAGAAATATATAAGTATAAATTTATGTAAATATCATTACTCGTGTAACTATGATATATAACCATTTATATAGATGTAAAATAAACATAAAAATGGAGTTGTCACCAGTAGAACATAGTTCAACTGGTACATATATTTTTTAATCTTTATTAAAATACTGTGATTATGTGAAAAGGGTTCAAATCATTTATATAGATGTAAAATCAACAAAAAAATAGAGTTGTCATCGGTAGAATGTAGTTTAATTGTTTTATTTTTATTTTTATTAAGGAACTGTGATTATGTGAGGTTCAATCTTATAGATTTCCCTTTTTCATAGGTCTAATAGGACTTTCCTTAAATAAAATAAAAAAGCTGCAGCTTTTAGTCTCTAATTTCAAATTTTCAGCCAGAGCATTTCAAGGAAAAAAAAAATCAGCCACAAATCGCTAATTAAAAACAATTGTTCAAAATCCTTCTACTATAACTAAAAGCAAATTCACATACAACTACGAGGTTGCCATATTACGTGAATGAATGTTACTATAAGCATATCAATTTTACTAGAAGCATATTTTGACATGTGCTAAGCTGACGCAAAAATCAAAATAAGTTTTACACTTAAAAGGTGTAAGGAAACTTCATGGTATTCAAAAAAACAAATTCATATACCTTCTCAAGTATAGGTGGAAATAGATTAATCAACCTAATAAGGTTTTATGACTTAATATATTTATCTTTTAAAGAATCTATTTAATTAGTTAAATAGGTCAAAGTTTAGCATTTAAAATAGCCTATTTCACCTATTGATCTATTTATTTATTAAATATACATATAATTAAAAACTTATAATACTTACATAATTTATTAGTTATATATTAATATAATTTAGTGTAAATATTTATTTTGATCATTAAAAGATATATGTGACATCACATTAGTCATTTATTTATCAACAACATCAAGTTAGTCATTCAATGATAATTAATGTGATTAGTTTTGTCTTTCAATAACTAATTTGATGTCGTTTTAATAACTAATTTGATGGTAAAAATGTGACATCGAATGACTAATTTAATGACACGTATATCTTTAGAAGACCAATTTGATATACTTATAAATAGATGACCAATGTGATGTTACATATATCTTTAGAAGATCAAATGACTATTTATTCTATAATTTATTTATTTTATACATAATACAATAATTTTATTATTTTATACATAATATAATAATTTTGTTAGATATTAGATATATTTAAAACTTATAAAGTTTAAACTTATTGGTTTATTTAAAAATCTTTATACAATGTAAATTTTTAAATAAATTTTTAGGCTTAATCAAATTTTTATATTTTCATAAAAATGTCAATTCATACCTAAAAAAAAAAACTTACACTAAATAATAAGTTAAAATAAGACCAAAATTTTACAAAATATATCCTACTTATTTAAAATAAAGCTTAATTTAGACTAACTATTTCCACCCGCTACTCTCAAGCCTCGAGGTTCCGATTGCTTTATCAATGAGCAAGAAAGTTTTGAGCAGACAACTGTTATGTCACTCGTTATCATTGTTTCCTAAATATATTTTTCTCCCTTTGAGGGAATAAATGTGGAATATATATTTCTTTTTTGGTATGTTTTATCTTGATATCAGCTTTAAGTAATGAAAAGTATTGCCCAAATATTGAGCCTATTAATTAACGTTTTCATGAAATAAAATGATGATGTTATTATAACTTAGGAACGTAGCAATATTAAAGTTTAGAGAATGCAGGAATTTAAGTTTAAAATTTAATAAATGTATCTTATCATTTACCCAAAAAAAGACAGAATCTATAGTATCACATGTGCCTATTTTGTTAATTAGTTTTGCCTTTTTTTTGCCCCCTCCTGACTGGGTCGTACAGTGGAATTGGCATCTAAGAAGAACAAAAAAACAAAAGTGACAGACAGGTCGAGGATTGAGGGTTAGATTAGATTGGCTTTAGAAAGAAAGGGCACAGTGGTACTGGCTGGTGCAATTATTTTCTTGCCCTAAAAATAATCCTGTAATTCCATCTAAAAAACAAAGGGATTGTTTTGATATTTTTTAAAAAATATATATTAATATTTAAAATAAATTATCAAATATTTATTATGTGTTATATATATTTAATAAATTTTAAAATATTTATTACGAAATCAACACTTAATAACTCTAAATATATAAATAAACTTTAAAACATTTATTACTACGAAGCCAATAATTAATAACTCTCCATAGTCCATACCAAACAGCAAGATACCATACACCTCCCAAAAAAGAAGAGGTCATTTTCTATCCTCACCAAGGACGGCACTGGCTCTTAGCTATTTGAAATCAGCCAACCTTTAGTTGGTGCTTTCCACTTGTGCAAGGCTCCAAGCAGTCAAAGACAAGCCATTTGCCATTATCCATGGCCATTAGGGTTTCTCAGGCGTGATCCACATACTGTTCATTCTCTATCCTAGCTAGGGCTTCTCGCGATCGGACTTAAGTAGGGGCCGGTCAGGAACAACCCTCTCTGCCTAATCATATCTGGATATTTTAGGATTTGCTATTATATCTGATTTCTGGATCCGGGTATATATTCTATTCCTTTGGTTCTGTCTGTTCTTTTCTTACTTCTTAGTTATTTGCTACCGATCTAAGTTTCGAGAAAGCCCAAAAAGGTTTCAGGTTAAGGGTGTGATACATATTTGAATACCGAACGTGGTGAATCGTCGCAACCCATAGAGGTTGTACGATATCTTTTGATCATGCGGTGATTTCTAAGATTGGGTGAACTACCTGAAAACAGTGTATAGCCCAAGGTTGCAGTCAGCGATATATATAGGTATATCTGGGGTGGGGTTTTCTGTTTCTGAAATTCTTCATATTCTTCTTCTTTAGTTAATCAATAACTTGAACGAAATATTTCTGTTCTGCTGCTAAAAAAATGGATCTCAGTATCTGATCACTGCTCTGGCAGAAAGGCTATGGATCTAGCTATAAAGTTACTATATATAAAAGAGCTGCAGCATGGTACTCTGTACTTGGGGCATCTTCAAGGATTCCTCTCTCTTGTTCCAGTTTCTCCTTTCTTTCCTTCTTTTTATCTTCTTAAAAAAAAAATTGGTTCCTTAATTTGCTAATTTCATCACATGATGATTTGTGGAATATTTAGCTCCATAGATGTCTTTATCTGGTCAGATTCTGGTTGCATCATCTTTTGGGTGGGTTTCTGGATTTGATCCTGATTTTAGCGTATATATATGGTCCTCTAGTCATTTTAGAAAGGTTTTCTCCCCGTTTCTAGTACACCGTTACATTAATTTTCCTGGGGTCCATGAATGATCAGTGAAGAGGCAGGGACAGGAAATTTTAATAAAACACGGTTTTGAAGGCAGATTAGGGCTGGGATTTTTCTCTTTTAGCTTTCTGAAGCCTGAGGTCTAAAGAATCCTGGGAACAGAGAGAAAGAATGAAAGAAATTTGGGATAATTCTAATTTAGTCCATGGAAAAAAAATTGTTTTTCCATCTGTTCATGTTAAAGAAATTTTGTCTTGTCCATTATGTCACGAAGTTAAGAATTTTTTTTCCTAACAGTTGTGATACTATAATGTATTGTTTTATCAAGATTTTTTTTCTTCTTCAAAATTTACACAGAAAGACATACAAATCCAGTACAGGATTTTTCATTTATTTAATGAATAACAATGATGTGTTAATTTTTTTATTGACTTGATTTACATTTATTAAAAAAAATTATCCTGTATAGTGTAGTACTAGAGTTTCTCTTCAAAATAGTGAAGTGCGACAATTCACAAATTTAAAACAAATTAGAGCATCTAAATTTTAAAACTAATTAGAATACAAAGGTGTATGATTGATTATAATTTTAATTGAAGGCAATGATAATTTTGAAATGAAGTGAAAATTTTATTTTATATGAACTTGAAGAGAAAGTAGATTTTTCACTGAAGTAGGATTTATCCAAAAACAACTTCCGTTTTCAAACTGAAATAATAATTGAAACTTTTTAGATTCCTTATCTCTGGTTGTAAGAAGCAAAGACACCTGTTGGGGGTGGCACTGCAGTTGATATTTCTGAACCAAAACAGTAATCTAGTGCCTTCTCTCTCTTTGCTGGTATAATGGACTGCTAGTATGCAATCCGATTCTTTTTATCTTTTCCTTTGTTGACTATTGACCTTTGACCGCATGAAATGAAATATAAAGAACAGCCATTGGAACAATTATGATATAACGCCCAGCACTTCTTTATTTTAGCTCCAAAAACTTGTGGATGGACTTCCGCTCTATATATCTACTCAGTATTCTGTTATTGATAGATTGGGGATATTGATTTACATTCTAATTGATCATTTCCCGCCAAAGAGGAAGCACAAGAAAAGCAAAACCACTGTTTCATTTGAAAAACTACAAATATGGCAATGTGTAGGCTATGTTGTCTGAGTCTCATGAAATGACTAAAGACCAGTTTCAGTGATTACATCTGACATCAAAATTCAGATGCTTTGAACTCACAGGACGAGTTTGAGAGTTAAGCCCAGAAAAAGAAAAAAAAAACACCGAGGTAATAAATATCTAAGGCATGTACATCCTGTTGAAAAGCTCAACAAAGTACTATTAGTATATGTGGATTGATTTTTACAAAATTTTAAATTATGATTTGGATAAAAATTTATCTTTTGATGTTTTTGTCTAAATCATAATTAAATGTCTCTAAAAACTAATCTAAACATGTTTTTTTGATATTGTCATACAGATTTGTTCAGTTAAACATCATCTTCTTGTTTGACCATGTCACTACTTAGAAACCATATCCGAACCAAAGAATTGAGCGTTAATATATAATTTGGCTATACCTTTAACTGCTATTAGAACAGAGATTTGACTAGTTAATATTTTCCTTTTACTTCGAAACACATAGTCGTAGCAAAATCTTTTACTAAACTATTACCCTTTAATTTTTATTAACCTATTTCCCTTTTTTAAGGTTCTGATTGTTTTAGCTTATGGAGGTATCAAAACCCGCTTGATTCTTTCTCACCTCATTTTACACAGTAAGTGCACTTGTTTGGCATGCCACATAATCAATTTTGCACAATTCTCAATGTCATAAATCAATTTTACTTGTAGTGAGTTGGGGTTAGCTTTTCCAGTAGATAAAAATTAATTCTACTCACATTTATTATAAATTGACCATATTATCCTTAATACACAAGGATAGTTTTTATAAGACAATCAAACTTTTTTTATACTTTTTTTTGGTTGATAATTTAACATCTAAAAGTAATTTTACTTTATATTATCTTAAAAAACTTAATTCTTCTTAATTAACATTTGAAATATATATCATTTTCAAACATAAATAAATTCTTTTAAAATTAATTCAACTAAAATCTCAATCAAACAATCACATATTATATTTAATCTCAAGCCTACAAAATGAGTTTTCAACTTGTAATATTATATTAATTAGCTACCTCACCTGAGCATGGATCTCATGGTTCATTGTAGAAGATAATTTTATTTTATTTTTTGTGGTTATAAAATGGAGTGAAAGTATGTTATCTCAGTTTGCTTATTTTAAACGGAAAAAAATATCAATTAAATTGTCCGTGTGGTTTTAAAAGTAGATATTATTTATAGTTCCTACGCATGCAACTCTTGTTTCTCGAGGAAAAGATGCGAGGGAGAAAAACATTTAGCTTAGGGCTTGTTTGTAAAAGATTGAATTCCTTCTCAAATGTGCATCGGAAATGATGAAAGGCACGTTGACGTTTTTGGGGAAAGAAAGGTAAACTAAATATGCTATTAAAGAACTTGACAAGTTTTCTTCTCCTCTACTCATCCATCTTCAACTTATTCAGATGTATTTCTTTCTCACTGGCTAAAACGAGATATGTAGCTGTTTAAGAAAAAAAAAATCAGACAATTGGGAAATAAATAGAACTATGAAAAAATATATGTTAAAAACATACACAAGTACTAGATGACTTGTGCAATCAACTTTGTTAAGGAGTTTTCATATAGACCTGTTTAAGTTAAGGCGTGGAAGACACGTTCAAAACTGCCCAACATTCATTTTACATAATTGTCCGTCTTACAAGCAATAAATGTGTATTTATTATGTTCTTAGATTATGTCATTGGAGTCAAGTAATCCATGTTCATTTATAATACGAGACAAGAACTCAGAATTACCATAAGATAGGTTTAACCTTGAACTTGAAGTATCACATTTGAAGCTTGTTAATGATTAATTCTCTCAAAAGCTTAAATTATTAAGTGGAGGCTTATGAATGGATTATATCTCTAACACGTCCCTTCACGCAAGAGCTCTTTGGGCTAGAAGCATGGATAATACAGGTTCAAAGAAACTTTGATACCATATCAAGGATAAACTTTCCGAAAAGCTTAAATTGATAGGTAAAGACTCATAAATGGTTTATATCTCTAACACGCCCTTTCACGAAAGAAATCTTTAAACACGAAGCGTGGACAATACACAGGTTCAATCTAGTTTGTGCTAAAGTTTAACTTTATTTAAAAGAATGAGGACGGCATGAATTGAACTCCTGACAATTTGGTCATAAAAACTCTGATACCATATTATGAACCAACTCTCCTAAAAACTTAAATTTTAAAATGGAGGCTTGTGAATGATTTATATTTTTAACAAACTCAATCGTAAGCTCAAGTAACATTAAGTCTCTTTGGTAAGTCTCTTTAGGAATTGCTTATTCCTGTACACATTACATCACTTTGTCTAAATTGTAGTTAGCCTACTCTCCCTTTTCACACACTAGATCTTTGATCACCTTTCCATATTTGTTAAATCACATGGAATACGTAAGTTTGCTTCATTAAGACATTGAGAGATCGGGTATCACACAAGATTGTATACTAGCTAGTCAAAATTTTAAGGGGGAAAAGGATCCCAATAAATCTAAATGACGTTTTGCAACCAAATCAAAAAAGTTGAGCTCATAGAATACACATTTTAGTCAGTTGACTTGTCAAGCTGGTAACTCTAACCTATTGCTTTAATTTACGAAATTGCTATACAAAATATATTTTTATCCATTGGAATTCTTTTATTCCTCCAAGCCTTCTGGTTTTTACTATCCATCTCAACTGTTGAAACTAGATATTTTAGTCTCAATTAATTAACTTTCCTTCACATGTTTAGTTTCGTCATTCATATGTTGAATATAATTCCAACCGACAAGTCAATTTAAACTAGTCTTGGAATTGGATATACCCAAGTGTCTATTCAGTCACGTCTATAAAGATAAGCTGAATTCACACATTGGAATACACTTAGGAAGCTTCCAACAAACAAGAAACATACATACATCTGAGAAGTAACCCTAAAACTTTTCCAAGGGATGATTGGACTTAGAAAAAAAACAACCACAACACAACATGGAAATATGTCAAGTAGCATCAGCAAAACAATTATGTATATGGATATATATGACGGCAATAGCAGCGTCACTTGAAAACCTCTCCCTGCCAAAGCTAAAATGTTAAAGCTGGTATAATTAATGCATATCCAACTCAGGGTTGGGGGAAAAAAGATGCAATTAGTTATTTTTCTTAATTAAAAACATTGCTAAAATCGTTATAAGATATATATTAGTGAATTTGTACCTTGACATTGAATAAATATGTAGGGTCAGAACAGAAACAAGAAAGAGGTAACATTTTACAGAAATGACACACAACCATTTACGAAACCTTGTTTCTCAAATTCTAGTAGATGGAAGATACCTTAGTACATTACATGCCAAAAGGAAAGTAAAGAAATACATAGCATGCTTGTATTTTATTCGGCTGACACAAAAAGATGATGGGTGCAAGTGATGAGCATAGATTAGATGTGATTGTTGTAGGCCTCCCAAGGTTTTCCCAAGGACTGAAATTCTGCAAATTGATGCTGCAAACAATTTTATGGAGTAATGATCAGAAATATTAATGATGCACTTTGATCTTATGCACTTCGTATAGAAGATGCATGGTTGTGAGAGACACAGAACATGCTAATTGTTAGACCAGCATAATAAAGTTATGTACTAATTTGGTAGATGTGAAGTTAGCCAACTATCACTAATTTGAACTTACTTCTTGAAGGAGTCCGGAGTTATTCAGAGTATTGAAAATCATGGTTGGGCTCCATTTGCTCATAATCACCAAAGATTCATCATGCGCCATATGCTCTACAGTTCCCAAATGCTCTTTTGCGTGAGAACTTCGTTCTTCAGCTTCAGCCAGCACATCCAAGGAGGGATTCACGCTTTGGCTCTGGGTACCAGATTCTTCTCCGGTTTCAAAGGGATTCCAGGAACCCAATCGGTTCAGGCTATGGTTTGTTACCTCGCTGCATTGCTTTGATTCATAAGCTAGTCTCCGAGTCCTCATCTTTTCTTTTGTCCGTTCTCTTGCCCTTTCTCTTGCCTTTTCCCTGGATTCCCTAGCAAGAGGATTGAATGCACTCTTTCGAGAAAGCTTAATTCTTCTCTTCACTGCGGGCGGTTCCCCCTCTTGTTCTTGATTTCCACTGACTGCAACCTCATCCACGCTAGACACCCCTTCACATTCCGAAGTTGAAGATTCGCTCTTGGCACCAGCACTGCTGCAACTGGGATGATTCTTCTCTCTTGCTAGTTGCTTGATTTCAACTTTTGCTTGATTTAGTAACCACTCCACAGTTTTGCTAGCTTTGTCAAAAGCTAGCATGTCTTGCAGACCGAAAAACCTCTTGGCAACTTCAAGGGACAATCTCATTCTTCGATCCCTGAGTCCTCGAGCTGTGTTAATCTTGCTGTGCCGATCTCTCTTACAAGATCTTTTTCTTGGGATCTGGTCCGTAGTTGTGCCGTGTCCTCCTTTACCAGGAATCTTGTTGTTAATTGAAACCTCCATGTTAACAACAGCCTCAGCTAGCGATTGATGGTGAAGTAGAAAGTCATGGTGTTGTTCGAGGAAAATTTCGTTGTCTTCAAAGGGAGAAGGGAATTGAAAAAAGGACAAAGGAGGGGGAGGAAGAGGAGGAGGAAGGACACAATTGCTTTCTTGTTTAGAAGGTGGGTTGCTGTCTACGGAAAGAGGCCTGTAGCAAAATGCTTGGTCAGGATAGGAGATTAGGTCATTGCCTTTGTGGGAGCTAGTTGAGGGATACATAATTGTAGCCTGAAATTGCACCAAATAACCCTAGCCTTGGCGGTGCTGGTTGGGACTAACAAAGCTTGAGAACGACATGTTCACTCACTCCTCTCCTATTGAACAAGAGTAGCTATTCCATCCTTTTCAGTTCATTTTAGTTTACCTGTTCCCTGCAAGTAAAGGAAGACATAATTTGAGAAAGACAACCGCATCTTACTGTTTTTTTTACCAGAGGGTGAGTGAGGTGGACACAGCCTACTGATGCACCGTATGTATGTTTGTGTTCGTGTCTGTGTGTTTGTGGGTGCGTGTGTGCGTGAGAGTGATCGTATTGTACAGTTGGCTTCCTCAAGCAAGTACTACAGTTTGAGAAAGACAGCACAGAGACAATAATACCTTATAGGCATGAGGATTGAATTATGAGAGAGAGGGAGAGGGAGAGGGAGAGGGAGAGGGAGGCCAGAGTAAAGATAATGTAAGAGATAAAGAACCTAACAAGGGCAATTTATTGTAGACAAGGGGCATCCTTTTTCTTAATCGTTTCTTTTGAGCAAAAAGTTAAACTTTTTAGAACGATATATATTGTGTGAAGTAAGTGGATAGAAAAAGTTCTAATTTGTGCCACTTCACGTGGTGCGCAGGTGCGAGTTGACAGAGATGAGAGAACTAAAACCAACTTCTTCTCCCTCCACGCTCGTCACTCACTCCCCCCACCACACCCTCTCCAGACAGGTTTAATTTGCTAGTCTACCAAGCCTCCCATTGACCTTGCACGGCTTCATACTCATCCTTGTCCCACAGAGTGGTGCTAGGAGTGGGATGTTACATGCCATGACTTTTAATGGGAAGATTCACATAACACAAATAATTTCATTTCTTATTATTCCCTTTGTCTTTAATTATTATAATTTTTAAACCTCCACGTGTCTGTCTCTAAACCTAAAGGAAGACAATGGTGGAGACAAAGTACAATTATTTCCCACCAAACGGGCTTGCACTGCAAGGCCTGCAATGGTAGCCAATGCTCCCTTTGACTGGGGTTGCCCAGGACGTCGCTTTCACTAAAAAGAGAAGTGCCATCACTCACTCCCCCGAGTTGAATCTTTTTGGTTAGTTGGAACGGAGGTGGGATTTCTGCAAAAAAATACTCTGGCGCTTATGTATCTTTATTGGATGGCATAGTATGTCGAGGTGATAGAGTTTAAATTAAACTAAATTTTTTTATTTGTTGAGTGATTCACACAGGGGTAAACGCCATTGGAGTCTCTTATGAATTCTGACAATATGTTTGGTGGAAGGACCTGATTAGGGTAAGATGCTCAAGTGGGAACAAGGTGCCAGCCCAAAATATTTGTAGAGTACGTTATCTATGTATCCATCAGAGTCTATTTGAGAATGTTGTTGGTTCCCGGTCTCATGCTTGATGCGTGCTTATCAGTTTAGCTTACTTTGATATATATAGCTGAAAAGGCTCTTTCTCTCTCTTTCTCTGTCTATCTCTCTAGGAAGGAAGAAAGCAAGAAAGATAGAAAAGCTTTGTGCTTGTACTTGATACTCTGGCATGTAATATGACCTCTTCCAAGCCTTAACCATTTGAATGGCAATAGTCCATCGACACTTGAAAGCCCTCTTGTACACCAAAATTTTCTTTTTTCCCTTTCTCTGTCTATCTTTCCATTTATACATGCCGTCCTCCGCACTTATCTCCAATCCTTTTTCTCACTTTTTCTTTGTTTAGATTAGGGTATCTCTTTATCTAAAAGATAAGATATTAATTTTATAAAATACGATTAAATGCCTAAAGTGTGAATTTCTTTTAATTGAATTTTTTTTCATATATATTATTTCAAAAATTAAACTCAAAAATAATATACGTAAAATGACTTAATTCTTTTCACTCAGACAAGTTGGTATCTCTCTGTAGCTATATATGCCGAGTCTCGATCGCGACCACTTTAGACTGCCATAATTACAAGGACCACAAGCAAAGGGTTGTTCCGGGGTTGCTTTCATGCAGGAGATAACTATGACAAGAAAGCAGTGGCGAATATGTAGGACATGTATATCTGAGAGTGTTTGATTGTGAGAGCATATTAAAACCCTTTACAAAGTCACGGTTAAATCTCCAAGAGCTTTATTTCTATGTGGACGAGTTTTTTTTTCCGTCTGTACCAGAAAAGGAAAAGGAAAAGGAAAAAAGAAAAGAAAAAAACAACCATGTGGTTGAAGTTGCAAGCTTTCAACTCATTTATCCTAAGATTTCACTGTTTCTTTCGTTTTTCATTGCTTATGGATTTATGAGTTTCAGGGGGATATATGAACAATTTTATAAACAAAACAAAGCAACCCTATTGTCTTGTAGAACAATATACTGTTTAATTAATTCCCTCTTCAGAAGTTTTTTTTTTTGTGGCTAACTTTGTGCATAATAAAACCAAGACGTTGATAGTGAGGTCTTCGTTATATATATTGTTATAATTTTTTCTGTTTTATTGGATACAGAAATTAGTTTTGTGCTAACTTTTCAGGAATTCACTGCACATTCTGATGGGCAACAAGCCCATAATGTTTTTTCTCCTCATGTTGAAAGTATCTGTGGTTTATGATTTCCATCCAGGCATATATGATATAATCTACAGAGGACTGCGTGGGCCAGAAGAAAGGACCCAGCTAGTCATTAGGGCATTACATTAAGTTACACAATCTATTGTGCAAACTTTATGTACAGGAGGGCACGCTAGCACCTGAGGTGGCTAAAACAAATTTTCATTGGATTATTACTTTGGCTTTTCCCCCTCAACATCAGAACTTGACTATGTTGTTTTTGTTCTGTGAAGTAGATACCAAGGTAGAATTGTTTGGTTCGTCTTTTGGATTTTATTGCCCTAAGCTGATATCTACTATTGAAGTAGCTTTTGACAGAAAAGCATGCCCATCTTCGTCCACTAGGATAGGAACTTGTCTGCTTACCGGATGTTTAATTAATTAAGAGCAAGATCTTCTTGCATTATATTATCTTTTTTTTCTGCTATGATTTGATTAGATGGCCTTAAAGTTTCTTTCACACCCTAGCAACCTTCCCAAATCAATTAATCGATAGGCCCCAATGATTTGATGCTTAAAGACTAAACCGCAAATAAGTACTTGGTATACATAGGATACTGTCAATAACATATATAACAGCAAGGCAATACTAATTAGCAAAAGGAAAACCTTTGATGTGTCCCAAATATTATATATTATCCATACATGAAATTCCAAATAAGTTCTATAGCCAAGATAATGATTTTGTGTGCAACATTGTGCCCATGCTATTCTCTGCAGTAGCATTATATTTGGTAGGAGAGTTTGACATTTGGGAGTAATAATATAGGTTCATACAACATAATTCTAAATTAAACTTTTTTTTTATGGTTTTTCAGGGTATCCCCCACCCTTAAGGTGAAAAACTAATCCCTCGAATGTAGTGGCCTTGCTCTCTCAACGGGGGTTCTCTCCAAGGTTCGAACCGTAGTCCTCTCCTGGGACCGCAGCGTGACCTATCCACTGTGCCAACCCCATATTGGTATTCTAAATTAAACTTTGTTACTATAATGTCAGCCCAAAAGGCAAAAACCCAATATAAAAATAAGAAAGTTGACAAATAAATGCTTCCTTCTAAAGCTTGTACATACAAAACCAATGTAAATGAGACGAGACTAGTATTGTTTTATTTGTGCTAAGCGTATAACTAGATATGGGTTTAGATTCTCTAAAATATAAGAGTATATTTTAGAGAGTAAAATATTATAAGTTGATATATATTTATTAATGAAAATAAATAATTTTAATTTTTATAAAGTACAAACACTTTAATATAACAAATCATAGACTAATGAGAACTCACTCATTTAATTTATTTAAGATTTGATGTATTGTTAGTGTGAAAAAAAGTATATTATTATTCAATCATTAATTGTTAAATCATTAAAGAAATTTAATTATTATAATAATTACTTAAAAAAATTAATTTTTTTAATAATATGCTACCAAATCATTATATGATAGTATAGAAAATTTTACACTATTTGTTTAGGATTTAATTTTGATCTACTATTAAAAAAATTTATACTATCATCTAAAATATTTTAGTACATCACTAAAGCGTTAGACTTCTTAGATAATTGTTATAATAGTCAAAATTTTGTTAATGATGTAACAATGAGGATTATTCTAATATCCATCTTTTTTTTCAAAATACTTGTACTCAGAGTGAGTTGTCAAACATTCATTAGTTGTTGATTATATTTAATAAACTTTCAAATATTTATTGTGAAATTAATTTCAATCAATGCTGAACAATTCACCCAGGATACCATACTCAAAAGGGTGTCATAGTAACTTCATGTGACAATACATAATTAAAGGGAGTTGTTATGGTATGCAGATGGATATGATATCTATGATGAGATGTTAATCTTTTATCAATTGTTAGTTTTCATTATAAATGTTTCAAAGTCTATTAAATATAAATAACAACTAATAAATGTTTGACAATTCACCATAAGTACAGATATCATGGGAAAAGAAAAATGAATATCAAAATAATTTTCATGATTAAATGATAACGTAAATTTTTTTTTACATTAATAATAAATTAAAGTTACAACTGATCCGTTTAACTCATCAGTTTAACTTTTAATTTAATTTCTGAAAAACAGCTCTAAACCTTGTTAAAGCTCAATAAAGACTCGCGCGGCCTTCGACGAGTCTTTTTGGCTAATATCCATCAAGTGAAATGAAATGAACTAACAAATTAGAAAATAATAACATTCAAATTTAATCAACTCTGCACAAGAGCATCATAAACCTATATTGGTATAATGGCAGCGTATCCCACTTGACAATGTTCCCTCCTCTTTTTTTCAAAAAGCAATTTCGGAGTCGGTTAAATCAACAAGAAACCCTTCTGCTTTTTTGATATGACACGTTAGTACGTTACTCCTCTTATTATTTGCCTTAACTTTTTTAAACGCTACTCCTCTTATTATTTGCCTTTACTTTTTTAATTGTCTTGTATATAATAATTAATGGACTCATCCACTCCAAAAGAAAAATAATTAACAGATTCATACAATCTTTTTCTTAATTACTCATCAATATTCACGCGTCTTTTTTTTGGGAGTTCATCCGTTAATTTTCAGGCTTCACACTGAACAAGCATAGAACTTGTTCAAAATCTGTGTTAGAGAACTTGTAAGATTGTCTGATATTAGCTGTAGTGGAAAATCTGAAAGTTAATATTAGGCGTTTGGTCTACTGCTTTTCAATATTCTAATTCTTTAAACGTCGTTACAAAAGGGAGCTATAGTGACGATCAGGAGTCGTCACACCGGAAGTTTATGTTAGACCTTCGATCTACTTTTACTTTTTAATATTTTAATTCTTTAAATGTCGTCACAAAAATAGTTGTCATTAAAAGTTATAAATAATTACACTTGAGACTTTTAGGGACCACAAATAATCCTCACTACATACACATTTTTTGACCATGTTTCAAGTCGTCGTCATTACTGTTTATAGCCATGACTTTCATAATTTTTTAGTGACAATTATTGTTATCACTAAAAGTACTCACTACAATAAAAGTCGTCATTATCTACCTTTTAAGTATGGATTATACTAAACGATTTTTCAGTCGTCACGCCTTGTTACATTTTAATGACAACAAAGTCATCCCTAAAAACCATATTTTTGTAGTGTGGGAGCTCTCATTGTACTTAGTTATTTTAAGAAACTTCTACACTGACCAATATATTGTTACACATAATTAACAAGATACATCCAACACGACTAATCATTTAAGAATACTAAGAGTTTTTGTGCACTGAGGAATCTAAGAATTTCAAACTATAATTTCCAATACTCTCCATGAGTTTGAAATTGTCATAGCTGCTGGAAAATCCTAAAGCTTCTTTATAATTTATAGAGTAGTATTACTTTTATGAGCAGCTAATATTGACTTTTCATCTTCTTTTCTTCTTGTGACTATTGTTGCAGTTTCAGTTCTTTTCTTGTTAATTTGGTCGCAGCCCAATATTCTGCGCAGCTGCTGCCTTTTTTCAGAAAAGGGACAAAAAGAAATCTTTGCCTTTTAATCTCCTGGATATATATGGCCATCTCCTTTTCATCTTGTTCCTCCAAATAGTTGCAGCTGCTGCTTTATGAGAGCAGCGAATTAATACACTGGATGGCACTTATCTCTGCCTAATTTATTCGCTCTTCTAGTGTAAATGGGACATGTCCATCCAAATCTATCAACCCAGTGTCCTTAATTTGTCTTTGATCGATGATCTTCTCGTGCTCTCATAGATGCAAACCCTAAGGATCAAACAAGCTCTGATAGCATTGTTGAAAAATATGTATGTCCATATATGGTAGGCTGAGTCTAATTCTAGTTAGTCACATTTTATATAGGTGTGATACTATATGCTGTCATAATAAAAAAATAAAGTTACACAATGATTAATACTTATAGCTTTTGACTTAATGATAAGTGTTTGATTCAACAAGTAGGTATCAGAGTGAGGTTGCATGTTCCAATCTTTTGAGTGTCATTGAGAGGGTTGTTGGTCTTATGGGAGGCCAACGATTACCCTATAAACTCATTGTGCGTATGAGTGCACATCAAAAGTGCTTATCAGACTAGTCTACCAATATGCCATATGTGCACTACGAAGTCCATTAAGCCCACCCATAGCACATTATAGATGCAGGGTTCTGTGTTGCTATAATAAGAAAATAAAATTACGTCGTGATTAAGAGCTATAATTTTTAATTTAATGGTAAAAGCTTAATCCAAAAATATGATTATAGTGTTTATAATTCGATATCCCCCATACCCCATTTCCTCAACTTCCCACTTACATAAAACATTTCTATATGCATATGTTAGCATAAACGTGATTATGTATTTAATAAACTTATAATATATAAAGAATCGTTAATAGATTAATAATAATAATTAAATATGATATCTACCAAAATAATAATTAAGATGTACCAGATATTATGCATCATAAACTATAAAAGAACTTGATTTATATATATAACACGAAGGATTACTGTATATCTATCCTTTTAAACCTCTAACTCTAATATCAGAACGTCTTGATCTATGATACTTAAGGGGTGATTAATTCAATTTATTTGGACAGTAAAGAGTTATTCAGATTCTCAGATTAGAATTAGATTTTTCTTTCTGTCTTTCCTATCAAGATCTGTGTCACGCTAAATTCCTTCCGAAAAGGAGGGGAAAGAAAATGGTAGATTGCAATCAGAGGTGTTTTAAAAGAATTGTGTCTTTTCATGTCCTATACTGAAAGGTATTGTCTTTCCCCTTGTTCTTTTCTGCTTGGTTTGATACGCAGACCAACAGTACAAGTTAACATTAATTTCAGATAGATAGAGGATGAAGTAACCACTGTAATTTAGCAAGCTGTTCATCAATTTCATGATTCAATCCATTTCAGCATTCTTGGATTTCACATATTCAGACATATATAGGAAAAAAGAGCTAGCAGCTATTCTTCTGTAGCGTGTCATTCATGTCAGCATGCAAATCACTAGTTGATTGTTAAAACCCAACTTGGAACATTTGCTTCGATTGATAACACAACTGCGTAGCATAATTACTATTTCGTGCCAAACTGGGTCTATTGGCACACTTCTTCGGTGTTCCCAAACTGGGTATATGTGGCACGCATTAATACTTAACCTATGTTCGTAAGGCCAAAAATAATATGAGTCTTGCTATAACTTTCAATAAATTATCTTATCAAAATATTTTTTTATTCTCAAGATATTAAATGTTTTATTTTTATATTTAATATTTTTTATTTTAATTTGTTAACAAGTGCCTAAAATACTCGTTACCAAATGTTATAATTATATTCTGATTATATCTTTATAGTTTAGTTAATCTAAAATATAACTATAAAGTATGACTTAATTAATAAATTAAGTTTTATATGAGTGAACTTTATTTATAATGTAGAAATTTAAATCACATTGATATCTTGTGACTAAAATCAAAGCAACACTTGAACATGGATTAATTCTATACTTAAAAAAGAACATGGACATCTCGAGATTTTACCAAAAATTAAAACTATTCAATCAAAGTCAAGGTCTTCTCTCACACTCATAATTAGTCTCATCATTCTTATCCCATTAATAAAATTTGAAGTAACATGCAACTCCTCGTTGGTTTAATGCGGTTATCCAAAGCAATAAATGACTTTTAAGGGGCATATGTGTCAAAAACTATCCACCGTGCATTTGTAACTAGAAAAGGTCACATGCACAGAATACCATATTGCATATGATATCATAAAGATAATGCTACATGCATTAACTTTCTAACAACCATTTGAGGCATTTTGCTTGTGAATGATGTCTGCCATTCAATGGAAATGATCCAACAACGAAGAATTGGGTTTCTTTACGAACATAAAAAAGAGGGGCCAGCAGTACATCAGGCTAAGAGTGTCATGAGTTCTTGTGTCAGCATCATTCTGTGTCAAACAGAAACCATATCTAAATGCTCATGTAGAAGGCGGTTCAGGCCTAGGGCCCTATATATATATATATATATATATATGGTATATTGATTTTAAACAGTAGTAAATATTTCCAAGCACTATATATATATATATATATATAGTGACAGCTGTAAATGGTTAATTACGCACAGAATGCAACGTTCTTGAATCATGTTCTTTGGCGTGGACAAAAGAGAATAGGTTGGGGAGGGCCGACAAAGATAATTACATTCAGATATGCATAAAAGGGATATATGATTTATTTACAACATCAGAGTATGGTATATATTCTCAAATAAAAAAAGTTCGAAGAGTATAAAGTAGAAATTGTACGCATATATATATATATATACAATTTATATATGATCATATTTTTATTTCTTTTGCAAGAGAAATAAATTTTCATTACATCTGGTATATGTACTCCTTTTTTTAAATAGAAATATTTGAATTTTTATCAATAAAAAATTAAATAATTATTTTCTATTTAAATAAATAATGTACGTATAGAATCTCTCTTGTGCAAAAGAGGAACTATACGTTAATGATTTATTAAAATCTTTGGAAATAGCTCTTGGACGGAGAACTACTTGAACTAGCTAGAGTAAAAAAGGCAATATTTACTGGTATATTCATCTATAATTTCGGAGAATTGTATATATATTAAAATGTTTATTTTTATTAAAACATTAAAAAAATTAGATATATGTATATATGATATTTTTAATTTTGTTATCGGCATTCAAGTTTGTATGGCTTATGTATATATATACATATACATGAGTAATTAATTCTCCATATAAGAATTATTTAATATAAAGTTATCCATATAAGATATATAAGACTGAAGCATGGATTCTTGCTTCTTAACACAAGGTGATCTTACAATTTTTTTTTAAATTTTCATGATTTTTTTACATAATAAAATTAAAATAGTTTATTAACAAATATAACTGTTCAATGACACATGTACAGTTATTATAAAATAAAATTATGATATTATATATATTTAAATTACTGTAAATTATTTTTATATTACTATTAGGTTTGATAGTAATGAATTAATACAATATACATTTTGTTAAATTCTCTTATCATTGGTTATCAAAAATATTTTTTTTCAGTCTCTACATATTTTTTCTCTTTAATTTATAACTAATAATGAAAATTATTATAAACAATTGTTTTTTAGATATTCTATTTTCAAATATAAGAAATTTCTATTGGATTGTTGCATGTACTGCACTCTAACTATTTTTTTTAGAAAATGCACTGTAGCATATTGAAAAAATGAAAAACGAAAAGACAAATTTACTAATGGTGCCTGTCCCTCTATTACCATATGTGAGCTGGATATGCACGGTTTTTTTAAAGAGTTACATTATCATCTAATTATGTGTTGTTAAATCAGTAAAAAAGTTAATTATCACAATAATTACCTACAAAGTCTAACTATTTTTAATGATTTGACAACACATGATTGGATGACAGTGTAAAAAAACTTTACACTGACAGTAGATAGAAATTAAACCATTTTCCAAATGTTTGTCTTATAATATATAAACAAATTGACAATTATGATATATACGCAATATTATTGATTAATGTGCATAAAAATAGGTTCTAATAAATTATATATAGCTCAAATGATATTTCATTTATACGAAAGCTCCAAAGCAGTTGTTTCTTTGTTGGAATAATAAAAGAAAAAACTATAACTAGGTAGCAAGCATCAAATCATCAAAATTGCTTAAGGTTTACATCATTACATGTAGCTTAAATTTATTTTCCCCCCACTAAAGATAAGAATGTAGTGAGAAAGGAACAAGTCTAATAATTAAAGTCTAAAGAGATAAATAAACAAGACACAATAATGATATAGGTTAAAAAAAGGCGTAAAAGCACGATAAAGAAACATGAAAGTTCGGTTTGAAGATGAAACTGAGCTTAAAATTGGGATTGAAATTCTCGATTCAAATTATTTGGTATGGTGTTAACATTAAATTAAGAATTTTAATTTTTTGTAACAATTTTATCGATTTGAAAATAACCAGCTACTCCAAATTCTTGGTTTATACTCTAAAAATTATAATTCAAAGTTTCAAGTTTTTTTTTACAAATATCAAAAGGTAAAAGTTAAAAATAATGTTTCATATTTCATTGTTAATAGACTATGATATAGCTGACGTATTTCAACATGCATTGCTACTAATAACTATTGTTGTTGACATCCTCTGACATCCATTGCCACAGGGATTCTTTAACAACCATTGCACAAGCTCTATTAAAATTTGTATTCATAATATCTTAAATTTGTATTATATATTAATTTAAATTTATTTATTTATGATAAATTATTCATACAATTGATTTTTAATTTAGTTCATAACTATAATTTTATGTATTAATTTTTTATTTGTCTTTAACATAAAAAGTAATATTCTTAGTCAATTTCAATTTTGACTGAATTTTAATTGAAATTAAAATTATAATGTGTAATTTTAATTAGTCATTTAACCCGCTGCATATTCAATGTATCTGTATAAAAATTATTCTTAATACGATATTAGTTCTTTTTTCTAATAGTGTTTGAATTTAACTGTTTTGCTCAATTAATATATTAAAGGAAATTGTGCCTAATATATTGATTTGAAATATTTAATTGATATTACAATAACGTAATTATGTATTCACCTGTAGTTGATAATTGTGTTTTTATTATTTATTGTAGAAATTGTAGAGAATGTGAAGAGGTGCATGTCAGCACATCAGAGGATATATGCTTGCATAAATTTTACTTTAATTATATATATAGATTTTTTTTTTCATTTAAACGGACCCTAATTAAGAACAAACAATCTTTAAGCATATAAGAATGGCTATAGGGTACCTTCTAAGGGCGGTGATTCTCCATAATCTAAGAAGTATAGATATTGACAGTTTGACACGGATATGATATTAGACACAAAGCTGTAATAAAAATTAAAATATTTTCCTTTAGGGGATCCATATTTCATATTGTGTAATATCATGTCGAATCTGACACAAATATTCCACACATGTCTGAAACACATGTTTGATTTATTTTTTAAAATTATAATTTGAGTAAAAATTTGTCTCTCAATACTTTTATCCAAACTATAATTTTAAAATTCAAAAAGCTAAACTAAACACACATTCCCTCTTTTAAAGAGTCCATGCCTCATAGTTCACAAGTGCTTTTATTTTCAATCGAACAAAGCAAAACACCACCCAACTCTGCCTCTTTGTTTTTGTTTTTATTTTTCTTTCATTCAGGCTTGGGCCCAATTCCTAGTTCCCTAGTCGGGCCTCAGCCCGAGGTGAAAGAATTCCTAGGTCGGCCCAACTTATGTTACAAAAACAAACCTTAATTAAAGGGGCCTCAACCTGCGCAAACCGTAAATAATTGCAAATCGGCCTTCGGCGCGTGAAAGCCACGCTGGTCCACGAAAGCCCGCCATTATTTCCCGCCACCAGACCCACAGAGACACTTTGGTATATAAATACAATGCCTCATACGCCCTACACAGAGACTTCGCTTCTTCATTTCTCTCCAGTTTCGCAGGAGAACCCTAACCGCAGCAATGGGTGAGCACCTGGATGATCAGAATAAGCTCCCTGAGCTCAAATTAGGTATCGTTGACGATTTATTTGTTTATTTTTATGAAAAAATTGAAGAATGTTCGATTTACGATACCAATCAATGAATTCATTTTATTTTTTTGGTGATTATTTGAAGTTTAGTTTCCTAATGATTTTTATCAATTTTTTTACTGTTGCTAGATTCTAAGCAAGCTCAAGGGTTTCTATCATTTTTCAAAACCCTACCTAATGTAAGTATTTTCATTTCTCTTCTTATTCAACCATCTCTCTCAAAATGGGCATGGCTCTGTTGGGAGGGTGTTATAGCATTGTAATGGAAAAACCCCATTATTATCTCTTTGATTGCTAAAAGTAAGGGGGGGAAAAGGAAACTATGCCTTCCCTAATTTACTTTGCTTTTACTGGTAGGCTAAGTATATATAGAGGAAAAAAAAGGAAACTATATCCTCACTAATTTACTTTGCTTTTACTGATATGTTAACATTTTATAGAATGAATATTTCACAAACTCCACTATTAGATTGAAAGTTTGTATAATTCACTACATGCTCATAAAACTTCACATTAATCTAACATTGTTTTCTAAACCCTTAAAGTGTCATAAGATTAACATATAATATACTTTTCATTTTTCAAACCAACTAAAATATCGACCACTCGATCATAAATCTGATAAGATATAACTTGTTTTCCACACTTATCTAACATGCAATGGAATGTCAAAGCATTGTTGAATTTAACTATTTTTTTTCATTTCCTCTTTACTTAAACCAATGCCATCTATAATGAAAAGGCACATGGGCACGCATGCACACAATCCTTTTTAAATTTCTCTGTTTAGTGCTTACATTAATTTATTGGTTGACACGTATTGTAAATTGGTATTGTTCATTTTCCATTTATTGTGTTTATTCACATGTTTGTGTAACAGGACCCAAGGGCTATTCGTGTTTTTGATCGCCGGGTAAGTTTATGGCTGGTATTCATCTTTATGTTGTTAATGACTCTGTTCAATAAATGCAGTAGTACATTTTCCATATAAGAATGAATTCAAAATATTTCAAGAGGCAGCTTCTAATCTCTGAAATGTCATAATCTCTTCACTTTTTCTTGTATGGTTTGTCTGAAGAAGAATAAAAGTACACAAGAGACTTCTTTCACCTCTGCATTATTCATTAAAAATTTTGATTTCCAAATTTTGTAATCCTGAAGTAATTTGAGTATGAATTGGCAAAAAGTAATCTGCGTATGAATAGGCCAAAACCTAATTTGGGTAGGACTAGGTCCTAGATTTTTAATGCTTATGTAATCTGGACTTTTGGAATATTACTATATAATTTGTGGCGTAAGAAAAAATAAATTTAGATATTGGTTTTGCGTTGTTTAGATATGATGGTTAAAGCTTATTCACCTTGAAAGAACTACTTCTAGAAAAAGAACTATCTTATCCAATTTTCAAACCATTTTGCTGCCACCACTTTTCATCTTTTGAAGAGTTTCCATAAATTTTCATTATAAAAATTATCAGTATGGCTTCTCGATAAATAGATTTTTATGTATATTGTTTCTATGGGATTTTTTTTTTAAAATTCTTCTTTCATTATGTATGCATTGTGATGATCAATCACCACCGGATTAGAGGTCCTTTTTAAATTATTCAGGACTACTATACTGCTCATGGAGAGAATGCAACTTTCATTGCTAAGACCTACTACCGCACTACTACTGCTTTGCGACAACTTGGTAGTGGATCAGATGCTGTTTCCAGTGTAAGTGTCAGTAGGAACATGTTTGAAACAATTGCTCGAGATCTACTTTTGGAGAGAACAGACCATACTCTTGAGCTCTATGAGGGTAGTGGCTCTAATTGGAGACTGGTCAAAAGTGGAACACCTGGTAATATTGGCAGTTTTGAAGATGTTCTGTTTGCTAACAGTGAAATGCAAGATTCTCCAGTTGTTGTTGCACTGTCACTTAACTTCCGTGAAAATGGGTGCACAATTGGATTAGGATTTGTTGATTTAACTAAGAGAGTACTTGGGATGGCAGAATTCCTTGATGATAGTCATTTTACAAATGTGGAGTCAGCATTGGTTGCTATTGGCTGCAAGGAGTGCCTTCTGTCTATTGAGTGTGGCAAATCTAATGAAAATAGAATGTTGCATGATGCATTGACTAAATGTGGTGTGATGTTAACTGAGAGAAAGAAATCTGAGTTTAAAACCAGGGATCTTGTACAGGATCTTGGCAGGCTTGTTAAAGGTTCTATTGAGCCAGTTCGAGATTTAGTGTCTGGATTTGAATTTGCACCTGGTGCTTTGGGGGCATTACTATCTTATGCAGAGTTACTTGCAGATGAAAGCAATTATGGAAATTATACTCTTCGTAGGTATAATCTAGACAGTTACATGAGGTTAGATTCTGCAGCCATGAGGGCACTTAATGTCCTGGAAAGCAAAACTGATGCAAACAAAAATTTCAGTTTGTTTGGTCTCATGAATAGGACCTGTACAGCTGGAATGGGAAAACGGTTATTGCACATGTGGCTGAAACAGCCCTTATTAGATGTAAAAGAAATTAATTCCAGGCTGGATGTAGTACAAGCATTTGTAGAGGATACTGTGCTTCGCCAAGATCTGAGGCAGCATCTAAAAAGAATATCAGACATTGAGCGATTAGTGCACAATCTTCAGAAGCAAAGAGCTGGCCTGCAACATATTGTTAAACTTTATCAGGTAGAATTTTCATTTGTATTTACTGTTAGGTTTTAATAGAAGATATTAGAATTTTACCTATGCTATGGCTATCTTAGAATTGTACTTGCCTTTTGGTCCACCTCTGAAATACGTAATATTATTTCTGGCCCTTTTTCTTTAGCTGTTTGGATTTTGTAAATAATAGCTCTTTTTTTGCCCTACAAAAGGGGGCATATTGAAATAAAGAATCAATCAAGAATTTGGTTCTTTTTTTTGGTAAGAAGTTTAATATTATTATTATTCAAATAGAGACATGTTCTTCACTTCTTTGTTGAATATTTCAAGCATAAATGTCATAAAGACCCCCCCTCTTTCTTTTCTTCATTTATATATGTATTTTCAGTAGTATGCTTTATTGTCTAGGAGCTTACTTCACACTCATTCTTACCTTATTATTGATTATATGTCCATATTTGGCTAATGGTTTTGCATCTTCTTAACTTCATTATTGTCTTTTGAGTGCAGTCAAGTATAAGATTACCTTACATTAAAAGTGCTCTGGAAAGATATGATGGACAATTTTCCTCAATGATGAAGGGCAGGTATTTGGAACTTCTTGAGTTATGGACTGATGATGATCACCTAAACAAATTCATTGGCCTTGTAGAAGCTTCTGTTGACCTTGATCAACTGGAGAACAGGGAATACATGATTTCTTCAAGTTATGACTCTACACTAACTAAACTGAAGGAGCAGCAAGAGTTACTAGAGAGCCAAATACACAACTTGCATAGACAAACTGCTGATGATCTTGATCTGACTATAGATAAGGCACTAAAGTTAGACAAGGGCACACAATTTGGACATGTTTTCAGAATCACAAAGAAGGAAGAGCCAAAAATAAGGAAGAAACTCAGCACCCAATTTATTGTACTGGAAACCCGGAAAGATGGAGTGAAGTTTACCAACACGAAGCTCAAAAAACTGGGGGACCAGTATCAACAGATACTTGAGGAGTACAAGAATTGTCAAAAAGAGTTGGTTAATAGAGTAGTTCAAACTGCAAGGACTTTCTCTGAGGTGGGTATATTTATTATGTTTGTTGATTGTTTGTATCTTCTGCTCTAGATTGAAGAATTTTCCTTCTGCAGGTGTTTGAGTCTTTAGCTGAATTACTTTCCGAATTGGATGTGTTACTAAGCTTTGCTGATTTGGCTTCTAGTTGTCCTACTCCCTACACAAGGCCTGACCTCACTTCATCGGTACTTAGTTAATGGTTATTTGCTACTTTTATAATAATTGCAGCATCTTCTTCCTGCTCTTTTCCACCCTTTTTGTTTTTCCCCATTTTGGTTGGAAGCTCTTTTTGAGAATTAACGTTGAACATTGTCATCTTGCCTTTAATAGGATGAAGGAGATATTATTTTAGAAGGCAGCAGACACCCTTGTGTGGAGGCCCAAGACTGGGTGAATTTTATACCAAATGATTGTAAGCTTGTAAGTATGCATGAGATTCCTGGAAAATAACAAGCATTTCTTCATTTAAAATTGGAGTGACTAACGAGTTTTATTTTCTTTTGTAACAAATCAGATCAGAGGAAAAAGTTGGTTTCAAATAATAACAGGGCCTAACATGGGTGGGAAATCAACATTCATCCGACAGGTGCTTATCTTCTGTACCACTTTATCGGATAAATTAATCACTATTCTATTGATCTTATGGATTTCATTATCAGACCTTATCCTTCTACTTTTATGCCGTTAAGTATGACCATCAAATTTGGGTGCCTGACCTTTCTCTGTATAGACATTTCAGTCCTTGTATACAATTCAGACAATTGCATCCTTGCTGCCTGAGGTTGAAAATATTATATAATTAGTTAAAGTTTCATCTATATGTAGGTGGGTGTGAATATTTTGATGGCACAAGTTGGTTCCTTTGTTCCTTGTGACAAAGCTAGCATATCCGTTCGTGATTGCATTTTTGCTCGCGTTGGTGCAGGTGACTGCCAAGTAAGTCCTATGATACCGTATTATTCTTTGCCCCCGTTTATAACATTTTTCGTTGTTAATAGATTTTTCTGAGACTTTTACTCAATGTAAAGCAACTTGTAGAATGACTATTGATATTACTGTTAGGATTAGCTATCTGTGTTTAAAATTGAGCCTCTCTTCTTCATATATCACTTTAAATTTAATTGTCTGTTATTAGAATAAATAATAACATTATAGTGGGAGTTGCCTGAAACTGGTCAAAATGTTAAGGTGACTGTAGTGGTATTACCAATTGCCAAGTCATCACTTTTATTCAATGCCCATCTAGAATGTTATTCTATTCTTTTATAGGTTCATCTGTACAAAACTGCAATTTTAAGTTTATTGTCCAATGCTGCTTGTTAAATCTATAATTATATTCTTACTATGAAGTTCTGAGGGTGTTTTTTTTAAAAAAAATTTTCCCCAGCTTCGTGGAGTTTCTACCTTCATGCAAGAAATGCTTGAAACTGCATCAATATTAAAAGGAGCTACGGACAAGTCCTTGATAATCATTGATGAGTTGGGACGTGGGACATCAACTTACGATGGATTTGGTTTGTTTCACTCCTAGAGTTCCTTTAAGTATTGGTGTTGCGATCTCTTGAATCTGAGTCATAATTGTCAGAAGATATGTATGGACAACACTAAGCTTCTCACATAATGGCCTCAACCTAAAATAGTGTCTCATAAGCTATTTAAGCTGCTGCCTTTAAGATGAAAAGGGAAATAAAAGAAATCATATGTAAACCACATCTTCTATCCAAATACTATAATTTAGATATCATAGAATTTCTTTCTGTCACTTTTTTCAGTCTTCAGTCACTTATCACTTGTATAGTTGGACCATTTGCAGCCAGCTATGTTCTTTGGACATTTTACGGTCCAGAAAATTCTCTGCCTTAATAGAGTCCTTCATCACCCAGGGTAATAGCAATTTTTTGCTAATTTACAAAGTGACTATTCATAAAGGTGTTCTAAAATTCATTGATTGCAAGACTTGACGGAATTTTGTTGTAAAGTGAGTGGCTCATAAAAATACCGTGCAATTGGGGCCAGGGGGTGGTGGTGGTAAAGACAATGGTTAATACTTTATGAAGGAAAATTAAAATCTTTCTATGGTGTTTCAAATAATTAAAGTGAAATATCTATCAGTGTTGTATGTATATATAAGCAAATATAGAATAAAAATACAGCTTAAAGATTAAAAAGGGAAATAAATAAGGAATTTAGTGAAGCTATGTATACATGGGTTAGCATCTGTTGACACATGATTACATAACTTTGTATAACATGTCTTTCTCACAAAATCTACTGTTGGATTAAAAGCTCCCGTTACATGATCTATTCTCATAAATTTTCATGTTAAAACGAAACCGATTTGTACTCCATTGGTAATCTTAAAATTAGCATATAATAATATGCTTGTCAATTATAACAAGTAAAATATAACCTTATGAATAGCAGTTTATTCATATCCAATTTTTCTTAAATTTGACATGCAAGGTCAACATGATGGCTGCTTGTAATTTAATGGTTGGATTGATGAGAATTACATTCTGCAAAAATTATTAATTGGTGTCAGGTATGAAGTTTTACACTGGCGTCAACATATCCTAATAAACTCATGGTTTGAAACAGTTGGATTAGCATATGCTGCTGATTGATTCTGTCTCTTTTTTTATGTCCTTATTGCCGTGTTTGCAAAATTAAGAGTTTCAGTGCATTACAAGTTTTTGTGTGATATGCAGGTCTAGCTTGGGCTATTTGTGAGCACATTGTTGAAGTGATCAAAGCGCCTACTTTGTTTGCAACCCACTTTCACGAACTTACTGCATTAGCCCTCGAAAATGTAAGCAACGAACCACAGAAGCAAATTGTTGGTGTGGAAAACTTTCATGTTAGTGCACATATTGATGCATCAACTCGCAAGCTGACTATGCTATACAAGGTAAATGCATTCTGAACATTCTTTTCATATAGCACATTACCTTTATTATATTGGCTTTGTGAAGTGTTTTCCTCATGGAACTAGATTAATTTGATTGGTTAGTTGTTCCCAATCTCCCTGGAAAGAGACTCAATTTTCTCAAGAACAGCATGTATAGAGATCGAATGACTCTCCATTCTGCCTACATATCTTGTTACCAGCAAACACATTGTTCTTGTTGATTAAGTATTGCATCATTTGAAGTCTGTCCCAATGAAGCAATCCAGTCGCAATAATCTTACAGAACCCTTGACATGCTGAATGATCCTTGAATGACATCTTTCTTTGATTATGCACTGCATCCATTAAAAGATGTTAACACACCAAATGACCTTCATGTGGCGATGAGCTTATATCTTCTCAAGAAGTCTGGACTTAAAGTTCAGAGAGTGGTACTATGGTCAAATAACAATCTGCATTTGCATCAACTCATGCTTTTCATGTGATTCTACTTTTCAGGTTGAACCAGGAGCTTGTGATCAAAGTTTTGGTATTCATGTTGCTGAATTTGCAAACTTCCCTGAAAGTGTTGTTGCCCTAGCTAGAGAAAAAGCAGCAGAATTGGAAGATTTTTCTCCTTCTGCAATATACTTAACTGACAGTACAAAGGAGGTATAACTTACAGCAATTTTATGTGGCTCATTGATATGGTATGAACATATTATTTTTCAAAATAAAAAGGACGGGAAAATAAGGTGAAATTTTAGTCTTGGTAACTAGCCTGTTAGTTTAAGAGTGGGCATCATCTTTCCTAATTTGAAGCTATAAAATATTCCCTCTTCTCTCCTTTCTATTTGTTTGTCTCTATTCTGCTGTATGTTTCTCCAGTTCTTTAAAGAACTTGCTTCCTCTGAGTTGGAGTAGCGTTGGAGCCAGTGTGATTCCAACGCAACCCATGTTTTCCAAAAATTTTTCTCTTACATTTCTAAATTGAGTAGTTGACTCTACAATTCCCTAGTATAGTAGTATATAAGGAACCAGGAACTTGATTTTTCCTTTGAATTCTGGTAGTTGTAGTATCCGGATTTAATTGGGAAAACTTGTTTAAGTAAAATAGTTGTGGGTTGATATTTGAAATGTCTTTTAACATCCTTAATTTATATAGTACAGGGAAAAACTTCTACGTGTTAAACTGGTTCCATGCTAATATATCATGTAGGGAGCATGTCACTTGCACTTGTACTCAACCCCTTGTCCTCAAGCTTCAAAGGATGTCTCTTTCTCGTGTGCCTCACTATTTGCTGAGCTACTTCTCTCATTTTCCCCCCATATTGTTTCAATATTTTCTTGTTAACATATTGGAAACAGTTGTCTGACTTATCTGAATTTCAAAAGAAAAAATGTCGGAAATAGTTGCCTTGCTTCAATGTCATCCAATATCCATAGTAAACTTATGCATTTTTCTCTGCAAAATTGTTTTGAATAAATAATTTGAATATAATTCTCATCATTTGAAACAAACCTACGTGATTGGAATGAATCGTTAAAACTTTGCAGTTATAATTTTCAGGTGGGTTCTAAACGTAAGAGAGTATATGAACCTGAAGAGACGTCTCAAGGGGCTGCAAGGGCTTGCCAAATTCTTGAAGCATTTGTTGCTTTGCCATTGGAAACCATGGATAAAAGGCAAGCTTTGCAAGAAGTAAGGAAGTTAAAGGATAATTTAGAGAAGGATGCAGAAAACTGTCATTGGCTGCGACAATTCTTGTAGTTGTTTTGAACGAAGGAGTTGGTTGGTACCCTTGCATGTTGTGAATTTTGAAGAGCTTCTTGCTGCACATGATATGTCCAATGGGTTGTGGTAAAAACTGAACCGTGCTAGAGTGTTTTGTGGTTGTATTTCTGTGCAGACTGTTGGGGAGGGTAAAGTTTCTGGCATTAGCCCTGGCAGAAAAGAAGAAATGTATATTATAATTTAGCTTGCTTTTTTGTTTTCTTGTTAGTTTTAGAAGGTAAAAGAACATGCAGGAAATCTTCTAGGCTTGCCTTCTGGGACCCTAGGGACAATATATTTAAGTAACAGCTATTGATAAGATAATCAGAATATTTTAGCATTAATCGATTCAATTTTGTGGATGAGACAGGAAATGTTATTTTATGATGATAATTAAGGCAACAATGCAATCGGAATTAAGATAAGGTGAAACAAGTTAATCCATGTAATCCGCAGATTTTGTTTTACACTCAATATTGTTTAGGATGTATGAGGTATACAGGTTGTGCAATTCTATCGGTAAAAAAAAACCTGTTTCATGCTGTTACCGTCCTATGTCAGCGTTGCCTTCTTTGCGGTCATATTATGACATCTTGACTTTTTTCTTCTTCTTAAAATACGAATTATAGGTGATAAGCAGTTACAAAAAGTTATCAAAAAGACTTGCAAAAGACATTATATTGATTTTAGAAGCAAAAAAGAAAAAAAAAATAGAACAGCTGAACAAGATATATATAGGAAAACACAAGATGTTCGACTCTGAACAAAGAATAGATCTTGCCAAAAGATTAATGCCAGTGAGAAACATCTGTTGGGCGCGTATTTGGGCTAACATTATATCATACTCGCTTGCCATATGCTGGTTTGTGGCGGATAATTACAAAGGACGATATTTAAGTGCTTTATATCTAAGTCCAAAGTCGAATCTTTAGTCACCTGTCACCATGCTTTGTGTTATATAAACTTTTAAAAAATGACTTTTTTTATAGACATTTTTTTAATATAATTTATTTTAAGAAAAAAATTATTTTGTATTTACATGAAATGTTTGTAAAATACTTTTATGTAATAAAAAAATTTATAAATTTATTTAGATAAGAAAGAAGAAAAGAAATTTTTTTAACAAAATTACTAAAAATATAGAATATGTTGAATAACGAAGGAAGGATTTACAAAAAATAAATAAATAAAAGACAAGAGATATAATTTTTAATAAAAGTAAAGAGTATTTTTGTTAATAAATTATATTAAAAATTACCTTTTTTTTAGAAGTTAGATATTACTAACTTTTAAAAATAATGATAATTGAGTTATTTTTAACTTCTACTTTTTTTTAAAATTTCATTTAAACATATATAAAAATTTATAAAAATAATTTTTTTTAAAAAAATAAATACAATACTTTAAAAAAAAACCTGTGCAAGGACGGGGTGTGATTGCGACTTGTTAATTAGCAAGAAAGTGTGGCTTCATCGCTATCAAATCCAAAAACCAATAAAGTTTTGCCACTAATGAACTGTCAAGTAGTTATAAAGTCAGTCTAGTGTAACAATTGAGCGAGTAGCAACAACCAAATTAATAATTAAAAAGGAGTAAATTAGTATTTTTATGTTGAAAATAGTTTATATTTGTAATTTAATGGCTGAAATTTATTTTTATATATAAATTAGTTTTTAAAATTTTAAAATACACAACAAATTAGTTATTTTGTTATTTTTTATTTTAAAATAAAATGGTAATATGTGATGTAGCATGTTAAGTGTTTACATGTATTATTAAATGTCATGTATTAGGTAGGTGGTGGTCAGCAAGTGATAAGATCAGTCGGGTAGGCTGATCAAAGGAAAAGATATTGTTTGATCAGTCATGTTCGATTGATAATTGTCAAAATCAAGGGGAATGATAGTCGAATCGGTAAGGAACGATCGATCAATTGTTGTTCCAGATGATACAATGATCTAATCAGTCAGAATCGATCGATTTAGTTAGTGAGAATGGAAAAACGTGATGATCGGTAATAACCGATCGATTAAGGTTAAATTCGGTTAGCTGAGTTAATAAGGAAACTATTAAAGGGATCGGTCAGTTGGTGAGATGAGGAATAATAGGTTAGGGACAATGTCTGTTCTGTCAGTTAAGAGATCTGAGTGATATGTTAAGGGGGTCGAGTTTCATATTTCTCATATAAACGACGTCGTTGGAAGGGTTAGACATGCGGAGTAACTTGCTATGTGACATTTAACGATACACGTAAGTATTTTATACATTACATTATATGTGTACTGTTTAATTTTAAAAAAAGAAATAACAAAAAGACTAAGTTACTATGTGTTTTAAAATTTTAAAAATTAACTTATATATAAAAATAAATTTAAGAACTAAATTACAAATACAAGTTATTTTTAACGACCAAATTACTTATTTATTCAATTGAAAAGATGGTCTGTACCAAAATTTCCATAAGCTTTAGAGACTTTATTTAATAAAACTATTTTATTTATGTTAGGGATCTACACTTTTTAAAAATATATTTAGTTTTTCTTAATACCCAAAAAGAATTTGGTTAGCGAAGTTGGATGTGTATTGTGAGGATGACCTGATAATTCTTGACTGTTTTATTTTTTCTTATTTACATAATTTCTCGCTGATTACAGGGGATTACTTTACTTGCGTTTAGATTTTTAGTTTGTTTTGGCTTAGGTCCACTAGTCTTATAAAGAGAAAGAAAAATGGACTATGTGGCGCAATAGTTGGAAGTTTGCTAGCATACTGTCGCCGTCCCTTACTCTTATTGCTTTTTCCAACTCAAAAAGTGCTAAGTAAACTCCAATCTCCAGTGTAGTGGTTGAGTTAGAATTGAAATATTATAAAATTAGGGAGAATAGAAGATTAATGCCATTCAAATAAGGTTGATTGTAATAGAGAGTCAATAGTATCATAATTTTAATTTAATTAATTAAATAAAAATAGAAAATCGATAGTATATACAATAGGGTGTGTCTTTTAAAAATTTTGCAATAAAATATTTTCTTTTTACTTAAAGTATAAATTTTATAAACAATCGAGACACAATATAAATATATGAATATAATTTTTCTCAATTGTTAGTATAATTTTTTTTATTGTCATATTTAATTGTGTGAATGAGTTTAATTATTATAATAATTATTTAAAAAATTTAATTATATTAATGATGTATCAATATATTATTAAATAATAATATAAATTTTTTATACTAATAATAAATTAAAATTAAACTCTAATTACATATCTAACTTAAGATATACTTAGTATCTTTCACATCGTCCTTGTAGGAGCATTTGCTTTTAACTTTTCTCACATTTTGTATCACTTACGAAGCAAAAAGATGTATTTGACTATTTGCGCCTAGTCTGTTTTGTGGACTCTATATAACAAAACCTTTCAATTCGTATAATTTAATTAATGTGCCGTCGAAGGGATACAAGAAATATAGAATGCATGTGTGTATTAAAAAAAATTAAAAGAGAGAGAAAAACTGAAATATTATAAACTTAGCGTAGCGTGTGGGTGTGGATTCATCCATACGTATGTGCTGTGCATGCCTTTCATTTTCTTTTCCGATAACAAAATTGAATAAATTAGACTGGGACAAAAAGGTCATTTCATCCTCAGAATTTAGGACATAGAAAAATAGTAAGCGCCCAAATCAAAAACGAGGTTTTGGTTTGGCGTGCGTGTAAGCCTGCTAGAGACATGAACGAAGAAGAAAACAGTGAAGAAGAGAGAGAGTAAATGGGTTTTGTTTTATATTCTTGATGGACGATGATGAAGAAAGAAAAGGGTTTTTTCTTATTCAATTCTATACCTTGCTTTCCTCTTTCAAATGGCGCCCCCTGGAACACAAGCCTCGGGTTTTCGTCTCCCAACATAGAAAGAAATACAAAACAATCTATCTAGAATAGCTAGAGAGCGTGATTGTGTGAGTCAGAGAAAATTCTCACAAATTTAGGGCTTGGACTGTTTTGTACCAACTCCTCTTCTGTATTGCTTGGTATTGGGATTTGCTTTCTGTGTGCTTTTGATTTTTGTAATTGAGAAGATGAGCTGGCGCAGAGTATTGAAGTCTGCACAGGCCCTTGCTGCCCACACCTTTCTCTTCTGCTTCACTCTCTTGCTTGTTCTCAAGCTCGATCATGTCCTCTCCTTCTCTTGGTGGTTAGTTATTCTTCCTCTCTTCTCTTCTTTTTTTTATTTCTTTTTCTCTCTCCTAATTTATATGCGGGGTTTGAATATCTGTGAACAAAGTTTTAGTTTTTATGATTTTATCAAAGCGTGATGAACTGGGCAGGTATCAGAAATTTTCTGAGCTGTGTTTGTTCTCATTGTTGCTTTTCCGAGCTGTCAAATTCGTGGGTTTATTTATTTATTTATTTTCCTTTGGAGGTGAAGGGTATATGAAGTTACCCGAATGAGTGTGTTCCAATGTCTGTGAGAAAGAAAAGTGGGGTTCAGTGACATTGCTCCGGTTGACCCCACATGCAATGCTTTTTTCTCCACCTCTCTTGTGGGAAAATAACTCGAAAGAGCATGAATTTGTTAATCATTACTATAACTATGTTGCTGTGATCGGCCCAAAATTGGCAAGGTGTTATCGTGATTAATATTTCCAGTAACAAATATGTGTACTGATATAATTTGATAAAAATGTGTTTTGGATTCTGGGAACACATGCAGAGTAATAAACCGAGAATGTTTCCCATCCCAGTAAGGGAAATCTACCATTGATAATGGTTTTGTGAGTTGTGCTACTAAGACACTGTAGATCCCGCACTGGTAATTAGAGATTTCTCACCCAAAAGGCAGAACTTGGGAATTATTAGCAGTGTTTATTTCCTTCCTTTCCCTATCCCTATTTTTGGTGTAGGTTGTGTGGCTGGAGAATTTTTAATTCAGCATTGGCTTATGTTTTTTGTTGTCTAAAATTGTTCACACAAGGGGAAGAGTCTACTTTCTGAGCTTTGAAATGCATCTTTTTCCTTAGGGTTTGCTTGGTTGTATGTGGGAAGGTGGAAAATAGAGAACGGAGTGAAAATGATTATCATCTAAAGTTATGACCCACAGTGAAAATAAGTACATTTTATTATTGTAAACTTATAATACTTGTAGCTTTTGCTTCAATTGGTGTTGGAAGCCGGTCTGCATGTTGAAAAACTACCAAAATGATCTTGTGACAAATTCAGAGTGGGCCCCACTTTTAGGATGAAAGCTTGAGTGGTTAGAAAGGTTCCATAGTGGTGGATGTCAAATGGCTTCATATCATTGTGTGATGTTTGTTCCTCAAGATATCAATAAGATTTGGAATTTACTTTGGGATTCAATTAATATAATTGCAATGCCACTCCTGAAATTATTAATATAGCTACATGGTCCACAGTCACCCTTCCCTTCTGTGTAGGGGATGGTCCAGTGTAGTTAAAGGCGCCATGAGGCGTGCCTTAGGCGCTAAGGCGAGGCGAGGAAGGGGTTTACCACCTCTTGCTGGTCCAGGTGGTGCTCCTTCAATGAGGCGCTCACCTCTCTCGCCTTGACAGCGCTTCTTCTGTACGAAGAGGCGCTCGCCTCTCTCGTTGACTAATGGGCAGTGGGTTTGACAAAGCCCAGCCCATGAAAACATCAGGTTTCATATAAAACAAGAGAGACAGTTAGGATTCAATTAAAATATTGGAGTTCTGCAAAAACAGAGTAGACAAAAGCCACCGCTCAAGCCAATTCAGCCACCGCCAAGAGAAAACATGTACCTTTCTATTTTTTTTTATGTGTTCTACTATTCCTTATATGTTTTGGTTCTGTCTGTGACAGAAACATTCTTTTTATGGCTTTTTTCTTTCTTTCTTCTTTCTGTTTCACTACCAACAAGCCACGTGCTCTGTTTTTTAGTCTTACTTTATTTTCAATCTGTTTTCTTCATCTTTTTCATACTTTCTATCACTAAACTTGTTTTTTATTACTGATATATTGTTCTTACCTATTTAGGTAGTTTCCATGCCACTTTAACTGATTTTTTATTGATTTTATTTTGGTTCTTAATGCTCTGTTTTTCGTCTGTAATATACCTGCTGCATGCTGTGTTTCAATTTCCTGTCACAGAGCTCTGAATGACTGATTTCAAGTTTTCTGTTATGAACTTTAGGGACTTGGAGTTGTCTAATTTAGGATGTTTATCTCTTTCTGTTATGAATTTGGATTTTCGAGCTTTAGTATTTAGAGCTTTTTATGAACTTATTATCATGCTATATTACTTAACATTTTAATGTTTTATTTTCACTATGAAGTAGTCAATTTATATGAGAATTTATTGCAAGCTAGTTATGTATTTTACTGGTTTTTTTACTGTTAGCGCCTTTCTTAAGTGAGGCGTGCGCTTTGTGGCGCCTCTTGCCTCAAGGCATTAAAAGCCCCTAGCGCCTTAAGGTCGCCTTTCGTCTTTGACTACCTTGGGATGATCAAGAACATATTATGGTATTAGTTTGGTGCAAGTCCATTAAACTCATGGTGTTATAGCAAAAAAAGTAAAATGGAAAGTGTCTAAAAAAAAAATGGAAGGGTTGATGGTGTTCTATAAAAATTATGTAAATATGGAAATTTTATGATAGGAAAGATGGATGGGAGGTGTGGCATATACTGGACTTTGAGAAGGTGGTGATTATTAATTACTGATTTCAACTTTAATACACAGGATAATATTTTTCCCACTTTGGATGTTTCATGCTTTTGTGGCTCGAGGAAGGTTTTCATTACCGGCGCCATCAGCTCCACGTAATCGAAATGTATGTCATTGTCATTCTTACTGAAATTTGAGACAGTTTCTATTTTGAGTTTCTTTAGTTTAGTTATTATGGATTTTGGGCCACTTGGCTTCGGAACTATCAAGGATCAACTTTCCTAAAAGCTTAAGCTGTTAGGTGAAAGCCCATGAATGACTATATCTTTAACACACCCCCTCACGCAAGAACCTTTTGGGCTTGGAGTGTGGACAATGCACAAGCCTACTCTACCTTGTGCTGATATTCAGCTTTACTTAGAAGAATAGGGGTGGCAAGGATTGAACTCCTAACCACTTGGTCATAAAGGCTTTGATATCATGTCAAGGACTAATTCTCCTAAAAGCTTAACTTTTTAGGTGAAACCATGAAAGCCCATGAATGGTTTTATATATCTAACAGGAACTATGAGTTTGTGTGTTGTTCTTTGGCTATCATGGATAAGTAAAACCTCAAAATGAGGTTATTGGCTCCTTGTTTTCTCTCTCTTTTATAAATTACTATTATCAAGTGATTTTCCTTTTCTGTCAATAATTAAGATGAGTAAATACAATACTGATTTTCTATGTTGTGACAGTGGGCACCATGCCATGCCGTCGTTGCTGTACCATTGCTTATTGCATTTGAATTGCTCCTTTGTATATATCTTGAGAGCTTATATGGTACATCACAACTCTCTGCCTTTGTCTTTACATATTGAGGGATTTCCAATTATTTTCGTGCATTCAATGTATATTTCAGTTTCCTGTGCATGAAGTATTTCAAAAGTAATATTAAGTTGGTATGATTTGTTCATCTAGTTAGATTGATGATCACAAATTCCTACTGTAGAATTGTGAGCATTTTGCCATATCCTTGTGTCTTTGACATGAGAAAACTTTGTTGTAATAAAAGATTTCAATTCCTGTAATGACATTTCTGCCATATCTCTAATTATACTAATCCATTTGTTCTTGCACAGTTCATGGTTTTGCAGCAGTCAATCTGAAGATTGTGTTCCTTCCCTTACTGACATTTGAAATCATTATTCTAATTGACAATTTCAGGTAACTTCTTTAGCATAGTTCCCAAAAAGCTTAGTTTCTTTTGGGTTGTTCTCGTGCTAGTGCTAGGCAAGTCAATGGTTATATGAGTAATCTTGTAAATTGGTGTGGGCTCATATTCATCAAATATTTCTCAGCCATTTGTAATCAACCGTTTTTTTTATGTGCAGAATGTGTAGGGCTCTAATGCCAGGGGATGAAGAAAACATGAGTGATGAGGCAATATGGGAAACTCTTCCTGTAAGAGAAAATATATGCTTGGGGTGCACGGTTTTCTTTTAATGAATGTCATAAATATCAGTTTATTTCTCATGGACTTTGTTGGGTTATCTAATATAACTAACTTTTTTCATTGATAATGTAATGATTTAATTTTATATAGGGGAAAAGTGGGGTAGACACCAGAATAATTCTATCTAATTATACATGCCATGTTAATATTGCATCAGAAAACAACGTGCAAAAGCACTATGGAAGAGGGTTTTCGAATTATTGTCAACAGAGTGTAATCGACCTAAATTTAGTATCGATTCCATCTCCAATTGACCCTTGTTGATGCTCCTTTAATATTAGGTATTTTGGTATGCTGAGGAGAAACTACTGTTGCCATTTTAAAAACTTTTTACTTGGAGTTGATTTGTTATAAATTATTTGCAATTGTTGTACTTTTGACATTTTAAAGTAGTTGAACAAGATATCTTTGTTATGCTTTATTGTACATTTGAGGATATCTTTGTCATGCCACACAAGTTCAGTGCAGTACATCTCTTTAGATAATTGCTTATGACATGCATCAAATAGTTAAGGAATGCTACATTTCAGGAAATATTCTGTGCTTATAATCTAAACAATCTGTTGATGATATGCTATGATGCACGGATACGGGTACGGGTATCGGATACGACACCGGTACGACACGGGGATACGTCATTTCTTAAAAAGTTAAGATACGGGTACGGCATGATCCGACATAACATATATATCAAAGATGGAGAAAATAGTTGGGTCATTTCATGATTAAGGGAGAAAAGTGGATAAAATACTTTTTATTTTCAGCATTAGTCACTACAAACATAATAGAAGACTATAATTTATCAAATTCTTATGAAATCCCGCCCATATTGGCACAAAATTCAAAATTCAAAAATAAAAATGATAGGAAATAGGTTTCAATAGTGTATTTGGAGTATCTGGTATTGGATATTAGTATCTGATACGGGTACGTATCCGACACGACAGATATTTGGAAGTATCGGTGCTTCCTAGATGATATGTGATGAAAAAAATGTTTAGCAGCAAAATATTTCTAATATCTGTTGTTTTATGTATGTAATAGACATTGCGCACTTGTCACAGCTAGCTCTGATGCTTTCATGAGCATATATTGGACTTATCTCTCAGTTAATTGAACTGAGGTGGTTAGCCTGTTTAAGAGTGTAGGATAATTTGAAATGTCAAGCAGAAATATTGTTTTTCTTTTCTCCTTTGTTTTCTAAATCGCATGAAATTCCTTATGTCTTCTTTACATTTTGAACTATATTTCCCCAGATATTGGATGGAAATTCTTGGAACTGAACTTGTACCTAAATAAAATCAAAACTTCTTTGCTAGGCTTATATCTTATTTAAAACATTAATGTCTTTCGTTTTTCACATTCTCACTTTATTACTATATTGATATTTCATAGAAGACATTTAATCTGATTGCAAATTGCTGCTTGAGTCTATTCAAAATTTTGTATTGTTTGTTATGTTATTGCCAATATGGTCTTGCCTTGTTTATTCTTGAAATATGTTATAACTTGAAGTTGTTAAAGCTTGATAACGCTGAATGTTAATGTTTTTCATTTTGTTGTTTATAGCACTTTTGGGTTGCAATCTCTATGGTCTTCTTCATTGCTGCTACAGTCTTCACACTCTTAAAACTGAGTGGTAAATTTATTTCTCCTAGAGTTTAATGTATGACTTTTATCATTTGTTCTTTATATATTCCTTCTATATTTTTTTTATTCTCATGATAATAATGTTGTGATCTTGTGATCCCTTGTGGAATATTGTCATATACTTCCATTGAAAAAGCAGCACAGTATATTTTTTTTATATCCTTCTTTAATATTTTCCCTGGCAAGATAAGACGAATTATGCCAAAAAAGAAAACATATTTCTTTTGATTAAATAAATTCCAATTTTCAGTTTTTCTAGACTTTGCTTCATGAATAATGTGGTTTCCTTTGAATTAAATGTCCATATAATGAGCTGGAGTTAAGCAGGTGGGGTTGTTCAACAATGAACCAAAATTATTTTTTCCCATTTGATGAGGTATCATTTGAGTGGCACAATGTGTTCCAAAATGGTCAATTCTTCATATTTTATCTTTATTATACAAAGAAACTTGAAATATATCCTACAAATTATATTTAATTCATTGTAAATGCATTTTAATTTATGGAAATATACATGTACGCATACCTACTACTTTGGACTGGATTTTGTACATATTTGATATATAGACAAGCACTGGATGATCCTGCAATGTCAGGGTATGACTTTTTTTTTACCCTTTTGGAATATGTGATAACATCAAAGTAACCACTAATGCATTTTGATCCATCTTGCTTTTGTATGATTAAGATATTTTTTATTCATAAGTTCATCTTTATATAAGTATGGCTTTGTTTTTCTTGTCTAATACAGGTGATGTAGGTGCTCTGGGCTGGTGGGATTTATTTATTAACTTTGCGTAGGTTTCCTATGTCCTGTGCCCTATAATGTACTTTGATGATTAGCTTTTTGTTTCTTAGAATGTTGACGTGAAATTTTTATGAGGTTTTTATTGACCTATTCTTCTGCAGTATTGCCGAGTGCTTTGCCTTTCTTGTATGTACAAAGTGGTCTAATCCAGTCATTCATAGAAATTCAAGAGAAGCCAGTTCATCTTCTACTACGATTAGATATCTTGACTGGAACAGTGGCTTAGTAGTTTCTTCAGAGGAAAACCAACGTCAGGAAAGAATGTGTAGCCTGCAAGACATAGGAGGTCATTTCATGAAAGTTCCAGTTATTGGATTCCAGATTCTTCTTTGTATGCGTTTAGAGGTATGTGATGTTACTGAATTGTGTGCTTGGCCAGTCTTTGAGATATTGTATTAGGAGATCTGAGCTGTTTTGCATTTCAGGGAACTCCTGCTAGTGCTGTATATATACCACTTCCAGTTCTTTTCTCTCCCCTTTTCCTACTGCAAGGTGTTGGTGTACTGTTATCTGCATCTAAGTTGGCGGAGAAACTTGTAGTTCTACTACGTAGTGGAGCTGGGGGAGGAATATATTTTACATTTTCTTCAAGAGCTCATGATTGCTTGGGGTTCTTGCACCGTGGTTCTAGGTAATGAATCTTCTTTTATTGTTATTATTATTAGGGAAAACTTTAGATTAAAACTCTGTTGTTTGGCCCGATTTCACTTTTGTCATTCTGTTCCCCTGAGCTTTATTTTGTTGTCACTTAGTCATTCTCAACTTTTTTGTCCAATTTATAACTAAATTTAACATTTGAGTGGCACATGTTGCGATTGCGACATAAAACCCCTTTCCCTTGGCTTTTCTCAAATCAAATAAATCCTTGAATAGTGATTTATTGGATTAGGGAAAATTTTGAAGGGAAGGGGCATTTTGGCTTAACACATTCCATTCACAAGCTATTTTCGGTTAAAATTTGGATGAAAACAACTCACTTATACGGCAAGAGTATGAAGCTCAAGAGGTAGAGTGACTCTTTATCTTTAAGAACCACGAGGTTGCAAAGTGATATCAGGCCAAACCCTAGGAAAATTCGTGGGTAGATACAACGTATGTGCACTGAGCCAATAAAAAGTGACAATTGGTTTGTCACTTTTGAATTTGGGTCCTTTCATGTAGAGTTTGTCAAGCCAACTGGATGCTCTTATTGGTTCAGTGCACAAACTGAACATACATCATGTCGACCCAAGAATGTCTCCAAACCCCAAGGGAGAGGGAGTAATCTGATTTTTTTTTTCCTTATTATTATTATTTTTACCACTTCTATGATTGGAGATGACAAATCCAATGTCTATTGGGGTCAAATTTTTCAACAAGGGATTCTGTTATTGATTCAGTGCAAAAACTGAACATACATCATCATGTCTACCAAGAATGTCTCCAAATCCTAATGGAGTAATCTGAATTTTTTCCTTATTAGTTTTTCCACTATTATGATTGGAGAATGGAGATGACAAATTCAATGTCTATTGTGGTCAAAGTCTTCAAAAAGAGAAGTTGTGATCTTGTTGAATTACGTAATGTACTGTAACTACATCTGACAATTCATGGAACCAGGTTATTAGGTTGGTGGTCAATTGATGAAGGGAGTCGGGAAGAACAGGCACGATTGTACCATGAGGGAGTCTCGGGGTAAGGATTATTTTGTTTTATTTGTAATCTTATAGATACACCATCACAGAATGTAATTTCTATGTTGTCCCATACATGTCCCAGGCAATGTCTCTTGGAGCAATTTTTTATTCTCCTGTGAGATCTGAAATCTGAATATTTTTTAAAATAGCAAAAAAGAGTATAAATACAAAATCTGTTGATGTTAAATATTTATGCCACAAAAAGCTGGAACAGGATTACAGGTGACTGCAACAAAGATGTGATTCATAGTAGCACCTTGGTGGAATGGAATTCTCTAGAGAACTGGGGCATGACAACTTTTGTGATTTAATGGCATTGATGACGGCAGATAGTACTTGCATTGTCATGGCATACTTTTTGCCTCTGCCTCATGTGTTTCATATATATTGGCAACTTTATTTTCATATTCAAAGGATTCTATTAATTATGGTATCACAGCTCATATGTGCCTAATTTAAATTTTAGTAAATATAAGACAATCCTGATCTGACCAATGTTAGTCCTTTTCTTCAATTTAACTTACAATTTGGGATTGAAGAAAGAATTGCTTGCTCACATTATTTCATCTCAGTTAAGTCCTGCTATACATATTTAGGGTGTATGGAATACTTATTGAAGGACCAAATTGAGATGAATTGAAACAATCAAGTAGTCAAATGATAAAATTAAACTCTGGGGAAGCAAATCGAGAAGATGTTTGTCTTTCAGGACCAAAATAGTAGGTTTCTCTTTATTTTTCGGTTTCACACTGGTACCTGTTTGACTATGACGTATACAAGTACTATCCCGCGATATCAGATCAATTTGGTGTGTTAAAAGACATCCTTTTTTATCCCCTCTTATGATACAAGATACATTAAGCTATTTTCAACTTATTGATATATGTTCTCCTCCAGTTATGTCTAATGATTCTTGTACATTTGGTTTCCCACCATGCAGGTATAATACGTTCTGTGGTTATCCTCCTGAGATTGTTAAGAAAATGCCTAAAAAGGATCTTGCTGAGGAGGTGAAGGCATTTCTTATAGTATATAGAATTATAGATATAAATTTATGGTGGAGTATATTCATGTCTACACATATAGATGGATATAGGCATGTGTAGTACGCTTGCAATAATCTGCACAGGTTTTATTTCTTTATGTTCATCTGTCGAGTTATATTAGGCACAAAATTTCTCAACAAGTCAATAACTCTCCAATTTCCTTCATTAGCCTGCTTAAATTTTTCTAATGTCAGGTCTGGAGACTCCAGGCTGCTCTTGGTGAGCAGACAGAAATTACAAAATACAGCCAACAGGAGTATGAAAGACTTCAAAATGTAAAACTTCTATCATTTATGAGTGCTTTATAGTTATGTGCTTATGCTGCGTATTTTCAAAGTTTCTTATATGATGTATCAAGAAATCATCCGCAAGGGTCACCATACTATGCAGCTTAAGATGTTGACATGGTAAACAGCATCATTTGATTAAAATATTCTTTATATTTGAAAGTCTTCGTGAGTAAATCCTAGTGATCAATTGCCTAAACACTGTATATTACTGGTAAAGTCTTGTTTTATATGTCATATGCCCCTGTTTTGATGTTGTGAATCAAAGTTTGTTAGTCAAATAAAGCTGTGGAAATATGACTAGGTTGGTGATCATAGTAAATTATCCAATATACTGTCATTGCTGTATCATAAAAGTGGAGCAGCTATTACATGGTACTGTTAGTTACGCTCTATATATGATAGCTGATGTAACATGTAAATATGTGGAATTATGACTATTATCAATAATATGGGTTCTAACCCATTGATGGATTCGTCGGTTAAAATGAAGTTTCTGAATGTTGTTGTCACTGCTCTATTTAGATCCATTATTAAGTTTCATTTAGCCAACTTTTATGTTCATATCTTGTGTGGATCAGGAGAAAGTGTTATGCAGAATTTGTTTTGAGGGAGAGATTAGCGTTGTATTGCTCCCATGTAGGCATCGTGTCCTTTGCAGGTAAGATCAAATGCCTGATCATACTATATGTGATGGTCAATGAGACAACTACTTGCATTGCATTCATAGTTTGGCCTTATGTTTGATTTGCATGCTGCAGCACTTGCTCGGAGAAGTGTAAGAAGTGCCCAATTTGCCGTGTCTCTATTGCAGAGCGCTTACCTGTATATGATGTTTAGGTGTTAACTTGGCCATCTTTTTTGTGTAAGAGACCATAGAAGAAAGGGGACTAGAGAAGGTGAGAAAATGTTACAGGGTGAATATTTGGTACATAAAAGGGTTGCATTCAACGCCAAGTGTTGATTGTCTAATACACTTCAAAGGGTAGGAAGAATAGAGCATCCAGTTGATACATTGGATTTTGATTTGGATTTTGTTTTGTTTTGTTTTTACTCCCTTCTGTAATTTGTATATACTAGATTTTTACAGGCTAAATGAATGTGACCAGTGGTAATGAATTGTATGTTTTTTTTTTCCTTTGGTTTAATGAATGAGATTTTTTTTTTTTTTTTTGTACATAAAAGTTAAGGGGAGGGGAGGCTACCATAATGGTTTTAAGTTCGCCTACCAAAGGGGATTACTTGTGGTAAGAATCCAATTCCTTTTGAGCGGAGTGTTTTCTTTTTAGTTAAAGTGACTTTGTCTTTCATTAGAAGTTGTGAATTTTTCAATCACATGTAAAGCCTAATATTTGAAAGATAACATAAAAATGGAATATTAAACTGCAATATGCTATAAAAAATGGCTTAATATTATTTTTTTATAACTAAATAGTGTAAAAAAAAAACTATTTTTTTGGATTTATCTCTGCATTTTAATTTGGCCACGGGGAACGTTTATTTTTTTTATATATAATAAATCTTGTATAATATACTTTTAAATATAAAAAGCTGAATATTTAATTGAGTAGTTTTTTATATAACTTTAATTAAGTAGTTTTAATTGCTTAAGTCTTTTTTTTATAAAAAAAATTGGTGCTTAGTTTTTAAAAATTTTAACATACAATTATAACATCAACACGATGACCATTTTAAAAAAATTATCAATTGAATTAATGAAACATATTTTTTAAAAATCTATTTAATATATTAAAGCATAAAATTTTGAATTAATGTTAATTAATTCTCACTTATTCTAAATTTATTATTTGGTAACTATATCAGTATGTAAAATTAAAATTTTATGGATTCAGATTTTATATAGCGGAATATCTTGTCTTGATGACATGGTTAGATAATTCATCATTTTTTTTAGTTATTAAAAATTTAAAACAGATTTTTCCCTCTATGATTTTGGTGGCAAAGAGAAAAAAACTCTCGCGGGTTCACATAATTTAATATAAAAATTCACTCACTTTACACATTAAAAAAAATTAATCAGAATTTATAGATTTAAAGAGTAATTATTAAATAATATAAAGTGGTAGAAACCACTTATTTATCTAAAAATTCAACAAGTATCTCACATTCTTTTATAAAAAAATTTGATAAATTTTTTTTAATTATGTAACATTTTTCAAATCAGATATTTACGGTGTATTTTTTTTTTTAATCAAGATATCTCTCACATAAAAAGTAAGAGACTAATTTTATAAAGTATGGTCAAGCGCATGAAATGAGAACCCTTTCAAACTATATTTTTTTTATACACACCATTAATCAAACTCAAAATAAAATGTTTAAATTCACCTGACTCTTCAGAATAAATTTACCCATTCCTTTACCAATTTTTTTTTTTTTTCCAAATATTTACCCATTTTGCTTTCTCGAATCTAACTCATTTTCTGTATCATAGGTTTGGATATTCATCTCTTCCCATCAGAGCGTGCAAACAAATTCTTGGATTGGAGCCACAGTTGGTGGGTCCAAGGCCTAAAGCTCCCAACTTGGTTTCATTTTCAGGGAAATTCCATTGTTTTCGATCAGTTTTGCCGATCCAGATGGGACTGCTTCTGGGTTCCTAACTTCGTATATTCAGGTACCCTTTTGATGGATCTTGATCAAATTCGAATTGCGTCTCTCATACCATGATTTTTGTTTCGCTTCCCCACTCCTAATATGGTTGGTTGCTGAGAAAATGCATGAAGGGAACTGTGTGAAATTCTGGATCTTTCATAAGCTTTTATTCTGTAACTTGTTTGTTTCTTAGCCAAAGTGAGAGACAAGTAGTTGAGCAGTGTCGTCTTAAGTGGAGTTCCGAAAATTTCTATCTTTTCTTTTTGGGTCTCTGCTGTTCTGTGAATTACACCTCACACTAGTTTATTGTTTCTTCCTTCTCCCAAAAACACAATCATATCCGCAAATTAATGCATTGTTTTGGGCTTCTTTGTTAGGCTTTGAGTTCCAGAAAGAAAAAAAAAAAAGAAACAAAAAAGAAATTTGAAGTGTGAAAGTTGCATAAAACTTCTTGACCAATGAAGATGCTGCTGGTTTTCTAGCAGGAATTGATTGCAAAAGGAGAAGTTGATGGCTTTTTGATCAATGAAAGTTGGTGTTATTAGTGTTTTTTCTCGGATATGAGTCGGTCTCCTTCCTTTTCAGTTAAAACAGAACTAAGTCCCAGTCTTGATCCAGAGTCTTTGCAGCGATGGGTTGTTGCCTTTTGTGCTATAAGGTTTGATCTTGAACAAGGCCAGCTTGTAGAAGTGTGTTATCCACCTGGCTGCCTTACACATGATGAGGAGCTTGAAATTGCTTATAGTTCGTTTCCTGATTCTGTTTCCCAGCAACAAAACCGCTCAAGCATTCATGATTGTATCTTCTTTTTCCGATTCCGTAGGCGCCTTAAATCTCAAACCGGCAATGCTACTCATTCCGAGATAACTGAAGTTGGCAAGGAGTTTTCTCTGAAGTCCGTAGATGAAAAGAATGTTAGTAGAAGATTATCCAGTACCAATAGTGCTAATGCTTCTAAATACATGTATGGCTATGTCTTTAATAGACAGAGACATGATGAGAGGCTAAAGAGAGGAGGGGAGCAGAAGTCTGTGGTCATTTTGTCCCACAGTCCTTATTCTAGTGTGTTCAGGCCTTTGTTACAGATTGTAGGTCCCCTATATTTTGACATCGGTAAGAAAGCACTGGAGCATATTGCTGCTTATGTTTCAACATGGCCTGCTCCTGTTCCTGGTAAGCTAATGGATCTTCCTATTGGGAATGCAACTCTTAAAGTGAACTTGCCACCTGCTCACAGCTTGCCGGTGGAAAATGGAGTCTCTTTTGAAGAGTCTGCTTCTTCCGTAGCACCTTTTCTTCCTAATAACCAGTATATCCCACAGGGCCTTTTTCATGATTCAGATCTTTTTGGTACATTCCGTGGCCTTTTATTGCAGCTTTGGTTGTTATGGGAGTTATTACTCATTGGTGAACCCATTCTCATCATTGCACCCACACCTCCTCAGTGTTGTGAGGCTGTTGCCAGTCTTGTGAGTTTGGTTGCACCATTACTTTGCAGTGTTGACTTCCGGCCTTATTTTACCATCCATGACCCTGAGTTTGCACACCTAAACTCAATTCAAGAAGGGGAAGCCTTCCCCTCAATGGTTTTAGGGGTGACAAACCTTTTCTTCCTTAAAGCTCTCCGTAACATCCCCCACATTGTCTCAGTTGGAAGCCCTCCTCCTAATTCAAACAGGGTTGCCCTTTCAACTAGGTCTTCTACTGGTAGAGTTTCTGGAAAACTCGAAGGGCTTGGGCTTCAACAACTTTCTCTAAAGAAGTTTTCTCCTTCAAGTATATTGAGTGTGGTTAAGCTGCGGAGAGATGGTCCTCTTTGTCTCATGACAGAACATAAGGAAGCCATTTGGAGTACCTATTCTGCCACAACTAAGCCAGACACATCTATCTTAAATAGGCTTATAGATGCTGGGTTGTCACCAAGAGTTGAGGAGTCAATGTCAGTTGTTAACAATGAGATATTACGGCGGCATTTCTTGGAGCTCACTAGTAATTTTTTGGCCCCTTTTGGTCCATATTTTAGGACTACAGCACCGTTAGAAGGATCTTCTCCTTATGTAGATCCTCCTTCTCTACCTCCATTTAATGCTGATGAATTTCTTGCAAGTTTATCAGCCAGAGGTCCTGGGAAGTTCATATTGAAGCGAATGAGATCTAACTGGCTGGACTTCTACAGGTAATAAATTTTGTTTGCCCTATTTGTCATGTACTACCATTTGCCCCTACCTCTGTAAAATGGTGTTTTACAGTATGACCTTGCACCAAAATTGTATTTCTTCACTAATTAGATTTCCATTCTTCACATGAATTGCTTGAATGTTCTTATCAGGCGATTCCTGAACGGACCCAACTTTATGCCATGGTTTCAGAGGAGGTGTGCTGTAGCTGAACAAGAACAAGATAGACTGTGGAGGCATGCGAGAATGAAATCTGACATACAAAAACTTATATCTAAAATGTCTGAGTTGGAAATTGTGGATTCCTTCAATGTTATAGAGAGACTTCTCCTTAGAGAAGCACAGGTAACCTACCCTCCTAGGGTCCTTCAATAATTATATGCAATTAATTGATCGTGCCTTTCTCTTTGCTCCACATGAATAAAAGATGCTGTATCTACCTATATTTAATTACTTATTGTTTTCACCATTTGCATTTGTGAAGGACTTAATATCTAATGTAATACATCATGCGTTTTGAAAGTGTTCTATTGGAACTTTAACCTTTTTTTTTTCTTCCAATTTTTATATGGTTTTTGGGTCCAACAAGACAAATGATCAAATTAAAAGGCAACTAAATATAGCAAGACTGATGCTCAACACAAAAGTATATGATTACTAAATAAAACTTATTTTATCCTGGACATTGTGGGGAAACAATTGTCCAGGAGAATGCTTGCTTGTCAACTTGTGTGATTCATCCTGTTTGTCAAAAAGAAAGAGATCAGATACCATGAGCCTTAGGGTAATGTGGTGCATTGGGATGAGAGTTTTTGCCATGTTATCTATAAGAAAGCCTATCATTTGTATTTTCGTCAGCCAGGCATACCATTGCTTAGGCTTGAGCATAGTTCCAATAATTTCATTGGCCCTTTTTTAGTATACTATGCTTATGGAAGCACACAATTATTCATTGCATAATGTGCTGCAGGGTATTATAAGTCTAAACATAGGATTGTTTTAGCTACAAATGAAACATGTTCAGTGCTTTTATATCTCTGTTAAATGTAATTATCAGCTGCAGCAATCTGGAAATGGTGTTGTTGATTCCACAGCAACTTGTCAGAAACTAACGGGAGACCTTCAGGCAGTTTTCAATGTGCTTTCAAAGGACATGCAACAACTCATGCTTTCAAATCCACAAAGGGCATCCCTTCTGCAAGGAAGTCCAGAATTGACAAAACTTCCAGGACGTCCACTCATACAAATTGTGTCTTCCACTTCACCCAGGTAATGGGAAAAGCATGAAACAGGTGGTCTTGGGTATATAGGGTCTTCTTATGCTGCTGAAGGACAGACTTCTGGTTAATTCACAGTCTCCTTCTGTCTGATTGAGAGAATTTGACAAGTCATTGGGTAAGACTCATTTTCGTGGACATCCTATTTTCCTTTGTAAGTCATGCAATTCAATTCAATAGAAACATATTTGCTGATTTTCTTCTTTTTCTTCACATAAACAGCTGTGCAATAACCACAATTTTATTGATCAATCCGCATCAAGAAGCAGACGTGGGATAACTTGTCTCTTGACAAACATGCATGGAAATTCAATTTATTTTAAATTTGTGAGATTTTGTTAATTGCCTTTCTTGGCGGAAATTGAGGCTTCATATTGTTTCTAGTCTGAAGGATCAAGCTGTATATTATTCACTGTGTTAGCTGTTGGTAGTGGTCTCTCTACAATTCCAAAAACCTCTATTTATGCAATGGATTGTCTCTAAAGGGACTATTCATTTACTTTGAAGTGGACGGTCGTGCTTATCTTTTATTTTGTGTTATTGTTCTTTCTGGGTTTCCTTGTGACATGGGTTGTAGGTCTCTTGCATAATCCGCATTGGTGGTTTCACACTGTTATTTGCAAGTCACTTTGCACCATCTATATTTTAGTAACTTACAAGTATTCATTGATACTAAGAAGGTGGCAAGTGTGATGAGCAGAAATGATGCCTACTTAGCAATTTAGCATGACCTCTCCCGAGAGAGGTTTTGAGACAGGCAAAAGCTAATTAAGGCAAATCATCATGTGAGCAAGGTTTATACAGAGCAGTGTGTCTTTCAACTGCCTCTCGCCTCTTGTAGAAAAGTGCACGCGTTCTCAGCAAAAGTGAGGTACCATAATTATCTTAATACCTTGTACAATAAGAACGAGTTAATATGCGGGTGAAGTGTAATTATTGGCAATGGTGAACTAGAAGGGAATTAGAGAACTAGTGTTTGAGTTAAATTTTAAACAGACGGATTGTCTTTCGTAAAATGAAAGTTGATGATAGAACTTCGAAGTTAAAATATCCAGTATTCAATGGTTGAGATACCTCTTGGAATCACTTTATTTCAAGTCTACGAAAGATGACAAAGATGATTTTTATTATGGTTATGGCATGTGTCAACAATAGCATCTACTTGTCACTTCAATGCTCGATTTGCTACATCCTGGTGTTATTATATGGCGTGACTATAGATTAGGATTGCTTATGAAAGAGAAAGCAGAAGGTCAGTTGGAAACTAAACCAGAGGAATGCAGAGTTATCTCTAACATTAAATGTCAGGCTGCTCCTTCGGAATTGATGATTGGTGTAACGTTCTAATTTCCACCCTATTACTGACAACAGGGAGCCCTCACTCTCAAATAGTGTGGTATTGGTTTTATCTGAGAGGTGGATTACTTCAAGTTCGTGCTCTATCGTGTCCCAATGCGAGTTTATATCATCCGTGAATGCAAAGTAGTTATATGGTAGGCATCACATGGTCTTGATCACTGGGAAATGTGGAGTTATTGCTTGCTGATAAAAATTTACTGGTTCTGAAGGATGTCACTTCTGACTTATATATGCTAAAGAGGAAGTCTAGTGATTAAAAAAAAGAAACTGATTTTTTGTATATAAAATTGTGCAAAAAGTATTGATATATATGATTCTAAACAGATTCAAAAATAAATTCAGTGGCATAAGAATAATTGTAAGAAAAGAGAGTTATATGAGTAAAAAGGCATACTAAAGTTTTAGAAAGATAATATTTAATAAATGAATCTAGTAATGTAGTTCTATATTTAATTATAGGTAGTTTGGTCGGTTGTATTTTTTTGTACATAATTAATTAACGTAGTACCTTCACATATATATTATTCACTTTACAAAATTAGTGTGTGGAACAGTGCTCTCTTATTTTTTTAATGTGAATGAATCGATGTTTCTTTGCGAAAAGGGAAACTCGTGGTTCATATCATATTATCGCAGAGTAGAAATGGAGAATTTGCCACGTCTCTAGTTTTCTGTTTGTTTTTTTTAACAAGACAAAAAATACTACAATACTATTGGGAGTGCGGGACATGCTTTGTATTTTGTGAACATTGTTTAGGGCAGCATGATATCAGATTTGAATTACATGAAAATTTCCGCATAAAGTAGTCACGCGGAAAGTGATTAAAACAAATCAAGTGGTGTTTCGTCTCCTATTGCTTTACTAAATTCAGCGGTGTCAGACAAAAGAAATACAATAACTATTAATTTCATTCAAGATAGTATATAAATCATGAGTTAATTTTGATCCACTTTTAATGTAATTTTAATAATATATTATCAAATTATTAAAAAAATTTAATTATCACAATAATTATCTAAAAGTCTTAATTCTTTTAATGATATGCTATCACAAAATTGAATGACAGTGTAAATTTTTTTTATACTGACAGTAAATTAAAATTAAATTCATAATTGATGGAATATAAATTGAAAGAAGTGACAAGAAAAATTTAGTTGGTGTTGGAAGATCACATATTGTACTTAATAGTAAATCATTGAATGAGAAGGAAAAAAAGAACTCATGCCTCTCAATTACTGAACTTGTAAGTCTTTATCATGAGTGGTCTATTCATTAGTATGGTCGAGATTCCGTTTGATTATGGTTGTATGTAAGAAAATATTCTATTGGGCCTACTATATACTTATTTAGTATTTACACTCCATGATTGCCAATGTCTCTTAAGAATTTGTGCAGTATAACTGAGAGAGAGAGTTCTATGAACATTTGCAAACAGGAAAATGATATGAATGAACATGACAAATAACCCATCCCTTCAATTACAGTGTGGTCCTCTCTTTGTTTGATACCACCTTACTTCTTATCCTACACACATGGTGACTCTCCCCCTTATCCTGCGCACCCCTTCTGCTACTTTGTCCAATAGAGACAAAATCCGCACAACAGAAAATGAATTACACACCCATCTACAATATTCACCATTTTCATCCTCTAAAGTTGAACCATAATTTCAAATCCAACCAACAACCACCATGTCATCAAGTGGAATCATTTGGAGCTATGAAGAAGAAAAAGCATTTGAGAATGCCATCGCTATGCATTGGATTGAGGAAGACTCGAAAGAGCAATGGGAGAAGATTGCTTCAAAGGTTACCAGCAAAAGCATGGAAGAAGTGAAGCAACATTACCAGGTACTAGTAGAGGATGTAAGTGCAATAGAGGCAGGTCATATACCATTTCCCAACTATACTGCAGAGGAAACTACATCTTCAAATAAGGATTTCCATGGTTCTTCCAAAGCTACAACTTCAGATAAGAGATCAAACTGTAACTATGGAAGTGGGTTTTCTGGGTTAGGACATGACTCCACTGCGCATGGTGGTAAAGGAAGCTTGTCAAGGTCATCAGAACAAGAAAGGAGAAAAGGAATTCCATGGACAGAGGAAGAGCACAGGTACTTTTCCAATTACAAGTACAATTGATTCCTTCACACACACACATATATATATATATATTAGCTATATGAGCTGCTAGTCTGCTAGGTGAACTAAATTTCAGCAAGGCTGTCTGGCCTGCCTATATGGGATTTCATCTAACATGGGTAATTAACAAGTTTGTTTGTTTTTTTTTCAGGTTATTTTTACTTGGTCTTGACAAGTTTGGAAAAGGAGATTGGAGAAGCATTTCAAGGAACTTTGTAATTTCTAGGACACCCACTCAAGTGGCAAGCCATGCACAGAAGTACTTCATTCGGTTGAACTCCATGAATAGAGATAGAAGGAGGTCAAGTATTCATGATATTACGAGCGTGAACAATGGAGCTGTGGCTAGTAATCATGCACCAATTACAGGCCAGCATACTAGCACAAACCTCTCAAGTACAATGACTGTAGGACAGTCAGTGAAGCATAGAGCTCAGCCCCATATACCTGCTGGTTTAGGCATGTATGGAACACCAGTTGGGCATCCGGTGGCTGCTCCTCCTGGGCATATGGCATCTGCAGTTGGGACTCCTGTCATGCTTCCTCCTGGATCCCATGCCCATGCCCATCCTCATCCCCCTTATGTTGTCCCTCTTGCTTACCCAATGGCACCTCCAACAATGCACCAATAACAAGTCTTTTGATTTGTAGTTAGTTTCAGTAAGGACTCAGAGGAAACCTGTGTGAGACACAACGCCAGCGAAACTCCTTTGATGTGGAAAGTCATAAATTATGTTAAATTCTACTCAACTGTAGTTTGCGCAAAGAATTTGTTGAATCCTTTGGTACTGAGCTTATATGTAGTAGACTCAATTTTAGTTGATTTTTCCCCTTTCCTTGTTAGTGATGGATGTAATAATAAGAATTGCGTCGTGGTATACATGGAGATAGATATAAATTCAAACACCAAGGAATTGAAGCAATTGAACTTCTCTTTATCATTTTGTTACGTCTCTTTTACCTCAAGACCTTTCATTCTGTTCAAGGTGTTAGAGAAACTTATAAAAAGTTTTTTGTAGCCTAAAAAATATATTCTTGAGCACTCTTCTAATCATTTAAGTTTTGGGGATGACTTATTACTTAACATAAGGGGAATTATTGGGAAAAGGAGAAAAAGAGGAGGCAATGGGTGCAGTGGAGATGGGAAGCGTAGAGAAGCATGGAAACGAGAGTGGAGAAGGGAGTGGTGGAAAGAGGAGAGAGGGAGGAATTGGTGGGTTTATGTCTACGTCTACGTCTACGTCTATGCCTTCCTTTGCTCTCACTTCCATCTGCGTCCTCTCACTCATTGCACACGTAGACAGGGAATATTGCAAGCTCCAAATCTTTTCAGACAATATTTGCTTCCTTCCCAATTCCCAAGCTGCTTCATAACCGTGGAAATGTAGTAGCTATTGTTGTATTGATTCCCCCCAGTACCCGATGTAAATTGTTACTTGAGTTTCTGACGAGGAATGCATGTTGCTTCATTTCATTGCCTGTGTAGTGCAAAACTGGTATGCAAAGTTGACAGTTGACATTCAAGCAGTTAAGCTCGAGATTCGAGAAGGGAAGATTTTGTGTGCGTTAAACTGAAAATAGATATCTAATATTGGATAACCTATGAACTTTTTAGGAGTTTTTGGGTTTAAGACAAAGGGGAGACGGTGAAAATAAAGGAGAACAAGACACCCCACATCTCTTTACACCAATTCGTTTGAAAATCATTTAATTTCACATTTTCCCATGTCTGGTTACTTTTAAAACAGTCAAGCAAGGTTATGGGAAGTCATTTTTATCCTTTATTTCTTTCTTTTTTGTTCCCCCAACCCAACTTCTTTCTCTCTCCCTTCCACCAAACTCCCAAACAAAGCCGAAAGTCGCACAATTCTGTCAGTTGCCATTTCATGCTCATGGGTCAAACAAAAATCACATTGTCCTGAATCAAGATGGAATATACAAAGATTCTGACAATTACAAGGTATGCCTGTACTTTAAAATTCATCAGGTCAACAAAATCACTTTGATCTTACACGAAGATGGCCATTCAGGAAATGATATAAGAAAATTTTTCGTCCCCACCTCCACCACATCGGTGCCAGAACTCTGCGTCTCTTCTTAATCTGTTTTCCTGCAAAACATTATCAGGTATTTATAAGTGACTCTTCCCCAGAAATACTAGATTCTAACCTCTATTTCCAATGGGGTGCCCAGTATTTCAGTAATGCACGGGATGAGATAGCAAATTTCCCCTTCCCAACAGGTAATCCCACCATTCCTCCCCAACTAGTCCAAATATGTCAAAATTGAACAATTTCCCAAAGAAATAAGGCTGTGAAATTTCATTAAATACAAATCAAAGACAGTTCCTTACTTTTTTTTCCAAGACAGTGCATTCTCCATTGTGACTGCAAATTTATAAAGCTGGGTCCCAAGGAAGGCCAAAAATTCATCTGAATTTTGAGGACTTCCAGAACAGTTTGCAGGCCAGCTTTGGAGGGGAAGATATTTTGCAGTTCACATCCAGGACTCTCACCCAGCAATACCTGTTCCAATAGAAGACAAGTCAGAAACCAAAAATAAATATTAAGGAGAAATAAGCTCTGATATATCAGTCTCACGATCATGCAATATATTGCATACATACAGGCAAAAATCTAAATGACCTCCCAAATACACCATCCCTCCTTTTCTGTGAAAGAGAAGGGGGGGGGGGGGGGAATAAAAGAAAAGAAAGAGGAGGCACTCCCCAAGTGGAGATATCACAACAGATAATGAATGGCAAAAGAATTCACCTTGATTACTGCAGTTGCAGAAGATGATATAGAACGAAGATTATAGCTGCAAGAAAATGTATTTAAGTCAACTTCTTGTGAAATACAGAGCCTAATAGAATAACCAAGGACAAAAGGCATGAGCTACAAACCCCCCCTCAAGAATAACAAGCAACTTTCCACCAGAAATGGCATTCAACATGTGTGTCATCTGTGCATAGCCAGAGGGAGTAACCTGCATCATTGACGGAAGTTTCAATTCAATGTAAACCTCAGAAAGAATGCTGATTTATTATTGTCAAATTTGATTATATTAATTTAAATATATTGAATGTTTCTAATCCTCAATAAAAAATAAAGCTTAAGATTGTTTAAAAAAGAAAATCAAACAGTAAAGGATAAACTGTTCTGCAAAGGATAAAACTAGCAAAGCTGGGGAAGGATTGTTTAAGCGATCCATAATATTGAAAAAACTAGCAAAGGATAAAAATTGAGTTAATAAAATTCTTACATCGCAACATCCTAGGGGATCACCTCTGGCAGCATCAAATCCAGCTGATATTATGGTGAAATCTGGAGCAAACTCAGAAGCTGAAAAAGCATGTTATTCACTATTAATGTTTAAGCAGAGAATATTGTATATTTTAAAAGATACAACCGAGGGGGTGGGGAGAACAGACTATTATATGGAACAAACGAAGGCACTTCTTAAGATTTGAACATGCATAATTTTGGAATTATTAACCATTCCATCTTCCAGGAATCAAAATATATAAATTTCAATAGGTCACAATATATACTAACCTATAGGAAGGACAACATGCTGAAATGCAAAACTGTAATCATTATCACCAACTCCTCCTTGACTCCATGGAATATTCACACAGAATCCTTCTGCACCCATACTACCAACCTGAAAAAATGAAAATGGACTTATGACCACTTATCAGAATTCAAACACATTAGTCAGTATTTCTCCTATAATTCATGAAATACAATGGCCAAAAGACTGGTAAGGTTGAGAAAAATAAAACATAAATTAAGGGCCAAACAAATGAAAATTTTAAAGATGCATGACATTTCACAAAAAACCTATCATGTTGCAACCAGAGTGCAGAACAGCAGATAAAAATAAAAGTAAGCAAAAATAAAAAATAAAAAAAATACTCCACCTGGCCAAAAGCACATGGCAATAGCAGGCGTACCATTATGGGTAACGTCAATCAGGTCATTAGTCCAATATTAAGCATTTCAAAGAAAGGTATATTCACATCAGCAGATCACCTTCCAAAAGTTTATGCGGGAACCTTTTTACATGCTGAACACTAAATAACCAAGCCCCATCTGCAAAAGCTATAAAATCATATCTAAAGGACAAAACTAAAGCCCACCAAAAGTCCCAATTCTACTTGTCGTCAAGATCACACAAGTGACATATCTCAATGTAATACTTTTTTCTTGACCCCATAAAAAATAATATTTCCACTAATACCAGACCAAAAAGCACCTGGCTGAGTTGGCCAGCAGCAGCAGTTTAATTTGAAAATTTGTCTGCAATCATGTACCTCATCAGCAGCTCCAGTACCAGGATAAAACTTCCCTCCCTCATGTCTATGCAATGATATATACAAGATCTACAGAACAGATAAAACTTATTAGCAAAAGTAAAAGCATGAATATGAAAAAGCTAGTGCATAACTTTTGAAGCCACGGAAAACTCAAAAAATGGGGCAAGATTAGCACATTGCATCATTCTGAAACTAAGAGAAGAATTAAACATGTGACAGCAAGGCCAACTTTTATCCCTGAACATTTATAAAACTAATCAACAGCACAGAAGTACAAAATGGCAGAGTTCAGACAACGATAAAACAGTTGGGTTATGGATAACATCACTAGACTTCAACTTGTCAAACTCATTTCCCAGAAACAAGTAGCCAGTTCAAAAAAGCTCACAGAAACAGCAAGGAGAGAAAAATAATAATAACTAGACACAGCTCACCGATTTGTTTTGCTCAAATATTTCCTGTGTCCCATTTCCGTGATGAACATCCTGTAAGAATCAAGAAGTACAATCAACTCATACTTTAATAACATTGTGAATGCCCCATTCAACACTGCCATCAGGAAAATCAGATAATTTCACCAAGACATATTATGAGTAAAGACATTACCCAATCTAAAATTAGCACCTTCCTAGCCCCTGCAGCCTGTGCTGCCAATGCTGCCACTGCAGCATTATTGTGAAGGCAGAACCCCATCGCATGTCTTACACCAGCATGATGACCAGGAGGCCTAACCTGATTTAATTAGGAACAGACATTACCTTAGTAGATAACAAACCTTAAAGTGTTTTGAGTTATGATGACAGTTATCAGCAACAGCTCAATGATTAATACCAAAGCAAATCCATTTTTGGCACGCCCAGAAACAATTGCTGATGCCAGATCAGCACATAACCCAGCCGCCAACCTAGCAGCACGTGCTGAATGCTCATTGGCATATGTGTCAGCAGTGAAATAACTGCAATCACGAGCAATTAATCATAATGAGCATATCCTATCAACATGAAGAGCATCAATGCATACAAACGCAAAGGAATGAAATCCACTAGAAAATTTGCCTTCCAATTAGAGGGTCAGGGTCAGGGAAGGAAATGATACATGATAAGAGACTTGACTCATTGGCAAGTGGAAATTTTTGGTAAGTATAAAAATCACCAACGAGGACCAACCAGAGTACACAAGTTGTATTAAAAACAATATATCAAGAGGAAAAAAGGAAGAAGAAACAAAAGACACATTATAATCAGGCTTTTTTATATTGATATAGCAAAAAAAAACTATTTTCCAATTTCATGCTCTTTGAAGATTATGTACCAAAATAGGCTCTCTTTTTTTCTATGTTGGTTCCCAACATGATTTTTTTTTTTTAATTACACGTTGAGAGGTTGGTTTTCATGAAACCGACTTCTCAATGTGATTAATCATTTTTTTTTTGCATGAATCCTAAATTACTCATCCAAAACCCTATACCACTCATCTAAAACCTTAAACCACTCATCCAAAACCTTAAACTAGTCAACCAAAATCCAAAACCACTCAACCAAAACCCTAAACCATACAACTTAAAAAAAATATATCGGAAAAGGTTGAGAAGTCAGTTCCATGAGAACTGACTTCCCAACATGATTTAAAAATTAAATAAATAAATAAACAAAAACGTTGAGAGAGAGAGAGAGAGCAATTAACATGCCTAGAAAAAAAAAAAAAGCCTATTTTGATACTTAATTTTAAAAGAGCATGATTCTGGTAAAAAAAAATTGCTATTTTAATATAAAAAAGCCTTATAATCAACTTAATAACATAAATTATTTAATATATATGAATAAAAGGTTCCAACAAAGAGAGAGAGAGAGAGAGCAATTAACATGCCTAGAAATTGCATCGCTTGTAGCTTCCACAGATTCAATATGCTCCAAAGAATGAACCTTCAATTCCAATATGTAAAAGGGTTAAAATTGGGCAACGATCCAAGAGTTACTTCATAGATTTACTGTTAGAAAAAGGAAAAGCGGGGAAAAGAAGAGACAAAAATTGAAATCTAAAGTTTTCCTATTATCATAATCACAAAATATGATCCTCAAAAAGTGATTTTTTCCATTAATACCCCCTCCCAAAAAAAAGGAGCAGAATATATCATTAACAAGTATGTCCAGTCATTGAACTGCATTTATTTTTGTGGCTCTACTATATCTCATATATTCATCATTAAAAAAACAATGCCATAGGCATTGGAAATGTGTACATGTCCACGCCTCATATTCCTCCAAGATATTGTGGAAGTCAATTACCATCTTAAGTTCTTCTCGAGTGATTTCTCTGGCAGAAATTGAATAGCATCTTCCAGGAAATATACCTGCATGACTCAAATTTGGCAAATTGATGCAGTGGATTGATAATACTATTGAACATAAATTTAAATTAAAAGGAAATCTGTACTAATGCTATGTTGTAAATTTTGATAGTTGCCAAAAATGGATGATTACAGCAAAATATTTACAATAGATAAATACCAGCTCGAGCAAGACTAGCAGCAATGGCTCGAAGACGATCCGGCCTTTCAGGGTGTGGATGCGATTTCATTTCAACCTACTCTAACCCAGCAACCACCAGAAAAACATTATCACATAAACAGACATATGCAATTGCCAGCAAAAAAACCACACTCAGATCATTGAATCGCATGCATGCAGTGCACCAAAATGTTATCAAAATTCAGTGCTACTGTGGTGAAACTATTGTAACGTGTAGACCATGGCTCAGGCAACCAAGCTTCTTCCAGGTTACAATAGGAAAAAGGAAAAAGGAAAAGGCAGGAAGTAGAATAATACAAGTTCCACACCACAGATTATACGACTCAGGTTGACAGTTGGTCAAAAGATATGATGTAAAATACTGAAAACCCTGATTAACCTCCAATGGACTAAAAAGCCCTTATATAATACTACCCAACTAAACATAAGCTGCACCTATCTTCATACTAATCATTTGAATTCCACAAGACATTTTAAATCATAAGACTAGAATTTAAAAAAATTTAGTGCACTCCAAGTGGATCTTACATGATAATTAAATTAATTGCTGACTAATTCATCCCACCACATATTCTCTTTACCCAAACTGAATGTGACAAGAAAAAAGACCTAACTATAGAAGAGTCTAATAATATGCCTTCGTTTGGGAGGATTTCTTCTCTTTTTTGTTCACCTCTCTTCACTATAACACCATTTCTTCTTTTATCAAAGAAAAATGATAAAACACTGAATGAACACAGTACACTATTACACCATCTAATAACTCGTTTGTAGAAAATCATTTTAACCAATATAACCATTGAATTATACCTAATTATCATGTTGATCTGCAGACTAAATTTTAAAAAAATTTATCAAAAAAAAATATTTCAAAAAATTTAAACAACTACATGTGATCAAACACTAGATATTTTCACTTTCTTGAAACTCATACCTTAGATTAATTTTAATATAATTTGATGGAGTAGTAAACAATCTTGGATTAGTGTGAAATTTTATAAACATGATATGCATAGTATACTTTCGATCCAACAGTGAACTTTGTAAAATACTAATCCTATAAGAAGTTATTCATTGGGGGTAAGAATGATTTTGATACACTGGTGTCAACAATGTGAAGGTTAGCATCCTCCACATTTTAAAATGGACAAGAAACGCATTTGTTTAGTTAAACAACAAAACAAATTTCGATAGATGGTAAATTAATTTTGCATCAAGGAGACCAATACATAAAATATTGTGTCAAAACATTTATTGCATCTTCTCTCCATGTCTCTCTCTATCATTCATTCATTCTCTGTCCAGTACTCAATCAGCACCTTGAGTTTTCATAAATAAAGCAGGAAGTAAAGAGCAAACCATTTTTAGACCTTATTCAAGGCCACTGGCAATGCCAATTCCTAATGTGAATCCCCCTGTGGACAAAATGTTCTGAAGCATAATTTAAATCTGATTTCAATTGCTGCAAATGTCTTATGATAGCGGACAGCAAAGAAGGAGAATAAAATAGCTCTTATACCTATAGTGTACAATATATTTGTCGGTAAAATCAACGCCACAAAATGCTAATTTTCTTTACAATAGGGGAAAAATAAAGATCCCTTTTTTCTATTCAAGTATGTCGGCTGCAGTAATATAGAGATTTCAGATAATTGTTTAATTAGTGAAAGTGTGAAACTTTCATATAAGGGTGCATCGAAAAGATCATTAAGCAGGAAAAAATATTTTGACGGATAGGAAATTCTTCTTCCTTTGTTTTCCCCACTAGTTTCAGACATGGTTTTGAGTTGCCTTCCACAGAAACACTTGCAATTTGAAGGAGATTGATATGAACCTTGGGAGAACCACAAGAGCTCACTACTAAGGCGGGAGAGCCCAAGGCTATATAAACCCCACATTTGAATCTCATACTTCCGATGTGGGACTCAAGTCTCATACCTTGCAATTAGGTCCTAACAGAGATCATCATGGGTAGTACAGTAATAGACAGAGAACCAGAGAGAGAAAGGGAGAAATGATGCAGCAAATGAGTTGACACTATATTTTAGATATTTGTCTTTGATACACAATGACTTCACTATCCATTAAATTTGCTTTGTTATTAAATTAAACAGAGGGATTTACAGTAAGTTAAAACTAAATAAAAAACTGCAATAAGTACAAAAAAAAAGTGAAGTTTCGTAGAAGTAGGAAGTGATTGTAAGAGCAGGGCTTTGTGATTAATTTGAAATGAAGATTTTCTCCTTTCTTTTCAGTTGCAATTGAAACCAAAATCTGGGTTATTAAGGAAAAGAAAAATTAGATACCACGTGGAGCATACCCATTCTATAATACATTACATATCATCCATACAGAACACAATGATAACACAAATCCTGATATCGGTATCAATGTCTTCTAAAGGTGCGAAGATATGAATTAACATTTCAAGATATCACTTCAATGACTTGGAAATAGAAACATTTTGGAAACACTTCAGAATGATTACAATTTACAGCGAAAGTGGTATAATCTTGAAAAACGTATAAGCTTACTAGAAAATAAATCATATACAAATTTAAAAGATTATAATTCTATAACGTCCGAATTTGGTTATGCTTGAAGTTATTAACTGAAATTAGATAATAGTTTATTGTATTCAAAAAGCAAAGATAATAATGCACATGATTAAAAATGGGAATTAATTGGAAGTAAATATTTTTCAAATATGGAATTAGATCCTCATAAAGAAAAAACCCTACTTTGATATATCATCGATTGAAGTCAAAATCCAAATTCACCTGCCCACAAATACACTAGTCTCTAAGATTCCTACAGTAATTACTAATTATTACATCAACCGCTCTCATAAACACATATGCTTGATATCTCCTTTTAACTATTATACGAATTTGCTTCATATTGTTTAGTTAAAAAATAGGACAGTAATGAAAAACAAAATAATATTATCAATGTTTTCACAATGACTAATTCTACAATACACTAAAATTATAGTGTATGAATACATTATAATATCTTTATCATTGAATTTTTGTGTGTACACGTGGACGATTATGAAAATAAAAGATAAAAATATAAAATAGTTTTAATCTACTGAACTGAGATAATCATTGCCCGCGTGTATGCACAAAAATCCGACAGTGAGAATATTATAGTGTATTTATACACTATAATTTAATAGTGTATTGTAGAAGTAGCCTTTCACAATTGCCTTCTTTTATTTTTCTGTTTTTTGAATAACTTATTTTTTGTTTTTCATTCCATCTTCCTCCATCAAATTATTAAACTTCGCTTTGGAAAGTTGGTGTACTGACATTCCTATTTTCCAGTTCGATATTTGCAGAGCGCACAAAACCAAGACACTTAAACATTAGTGTTTCATTGAAAATAAAAGGAATTTTTGTTGGATATTAAGGAATTTTAGTACTGGCAAGGTCTATATATGCTAGGAGACTAGTAATAAAGCATGGCATCGAATTTGAAGTGGGATGAAAAAGGGAAGAAACAAGAAAAGCAGAACCATACTTCTGCATGCAACAACATTCTCTCATCAAAGCCAATTGCTGTAGAACTGTTTGTCAATGAATCTTGTGAGCCAACATCTACAAAGATAAAGATAAAACTGAAATAAATTTGGTGTTCAATACCACACTAGAGCAAGCAACCACATAACAACCATATAAGAATGATAATATCTTATGTAAGAATCAACATAAGGATTTCCATCTTAGCAATACCATGAAATTATTCATAAATCAATTTACAAAAACCTTGAAAAATTTGGAGTAAATTACACTGACCATCCCCGAGGTTTGGAAAACCTACAGAAATACCCCTCTATTTCAAATATTATGCTGACCACCCTTATTTTGAATTTTATAATAAGCGATACCTAGCCTGTATAATTTTTTTTGACAGACACCCCCTCCGTACAAATTTGCACACGAGTTAAAGAGGAAACTACATTAAGCTCCCTTGGATTTTGCATTTCTTACACCAACCTCCCCTCTATTTTCAAAACCTACAAAAAAAATCCCAGTTAACAAAATTTGGCAAAATTTTGATTAAATTATAATTTTTCTTGAATTAATGTTTTAAATAATGATAAAGAAAATAAGGTCAGATGAATTTACAAAAATGCCCTTCTAATTAAGGGGTAATCAGAATTGAGAAGGGTCATTTGAAGACCCTTCTCAATGCTGCATCTCAGGAGCGGGTATCAGAGATGCGGAGTGCTACTTGGAGGGCAAACCAGTACCTAATTGTTTCAAATCATATGCTGTCACTTTGTGCACTACCTATAAATTACATAAACCAGCAGCACCTAAATCATTTTTAAAAAGGAAAACATGGAATTTGACCTATTATTCTCACTTCGACCAAGCTCTAATGACAGAGTTATTAGTTCTGTTAGCTAAAAGCGTTAAACAGACTATGTTGTAACACCTTTTTTAATAGGAGGGGAGGTCTCTTTAGGTTTTGAAAATAGAGGGGATGTGAGTGTAAGAAATGCAAAATCCAAGGGAGGTTGGTGTAATTTTCTCCAAGTAAAATAACACTATCAAGGGAGGTCAGTGTGATATACTAAGAAAAAAAATTATTAGAAAAAAATAAAATATGAATGCAAGCACAAAATTTTCGAGAGTTTTAAGTTTTGAGCATAGAAGTTAAAGATATGTGTCACTAAGTAAAAGTACAATCAAGAAATGTTCCATAGACTGGTATGCTAGATTCCCATATATGGTATAAGACGCCATGGCATAAGATCTTGTGGCCATGTACCAAACATAGGCATATGATGTTTCTGTACCAAACACCTTAAAAGGCATCGAGTCTTTCTCGCCACACAACATACAAGGTGCATTATAATCAACAATTACTATTTTTTTTTTGGTACAAAAGAGGGGCTGAAGCCCAAGAAAAGGAGAATAATTACATACTGCATGCAGCAATTCGGGACAAAGATACCCAGAAGCATCACCTAGGATAAGGTAATCCAACTCCCCAGGGGGTTGGAGAAAAGCTGTAAACCAAAGGGTTGGGATAAACTTTTGTTTGCCAGCCAATCAGCATAGGAGTTCCCTTCAAAAACAATGTGAGAAAACAATAGACCACGCCCTGTTCTTTAAGGTGAAAACTCTGCGAATAAAGGGGCATGTACAACCACCCGTAATTCCACGCCAATTCCATACTTGCCAGGACCCCCCAAAGCTCAGCCTTCTAAGGGTCACACACTCCCAACCTGCGCATAAAACCTTTGATCCACCTACCATCTTCCCCACAGAGGATCCCACCACAACCAGCATCTCCCAAGTTACCTCTCGAGGTGTCATCAGTATTCAATTTAATCCACCCACTAGGGGGAAACTGCCATTTGACAACAATGGTCTGCACCACCCAGTTGGGTCTGATGTCCCCAATATTCTGGTAGGCCAGATTAATCTCTTGCACAAAATTTAGAATGTGCCCAGTCGGGTCTAGAGGTCTTGAGAAATCAGAATCAAACACAAACTAGTTATCCCATTCCCATAATTTCCAACAAGCAACCATGAAGATATCTTGCCAAACAAAGCCTTGTCCAACTCCAAAGTTAAAATGGAGATTATCCGTTATCCATGCAACTGCTACTTTTCCTTTGATAGTTTAACAAACATCCATGATACAAGAGCATTGGCCCAAAAAAAAAAAAGGAGGGATCACTGTTCATTCTACCTGGCATGAGTACTATTCACAATATTGTAGCACGAGTACAATAACAGCCTTATTTATTTTTCTTTTATGTCTTTCAGTTTCTTTTTGTTCAAGTTACCTTAGACAGCTAGGATTAGATCTAGCTAAGGGCTAGGATTTATTTTGAACTAGGGTTTCTACCTATATAAAGGGATTCTTAAAGCTGTAAGGAGTTAGTTCACATTATTCTTGATAACAGAAGTGTTTTCTTCTATGTTCCCTATTTGTTAACCAGAAGACCAGCCCTCTATCGGCTGTGTATCAGATCTCCTTGTCCATTCTTTTCTCTCCTTATTTCTCTTGAGTGCTACTGATTTAACCCTAGGCCTCCTATCCTACATCACCCCATCCCACCCCAAATGAAAACAGAAAATGAGGAGCAACCACACAGCGATTATAAATTTTAATAACAGTGGATAAATTTTTAAAAATAATAATAAAACATCCATGTGTATGGCAGCTTAAAATGACCAGCCATAAAGGCAACCATTTGTCAAACGTGGGAAGGACAGTTTGACAAGATTCCTTCCTGAAACCAATATTATTTACTCTAATTCTACCAAAACAGAGTACATAAAATTAAAGAGCATGGACAGAGAAATATTCATAAAACAATTTTGACTCGATTATAACCATAATACGCAAGATTATTAGCCAAACATGCATATACACCTCTTAGTCCTTTTATTTTTGGCTGGACCTCAGTCGGGTCCTCATCTTCTGCAAAGGGAGAAGCAAAAAACCCATAGCTCAGAATTTTGGAATCTTTATGCTCCCCGCATATCTGCACATAGAAGATAGCACTAAATTATTAGCAAAAAAAATATATTGAATCATCAAAATGAAATGATGAATAGTTTACCACCATATACAGACCCATAGCTCATGATTGATAACTAGCCATAAAAGAATAAGATTTCCTAAATAAAAAAGCCATAATTAAAAATGTAACATGCAATGGAAAGGTAAATTAAACACATACATCACAATGGACAACATCATCGAGGTTAACCATAGTGCAATTTGTGCAGAACCACTTGATGACTTCCACACACTTCTGTAATGGCTCCCAATCACTGTCATCATCGTCCTCGTCATCAAACATGTCTTGGTTTTGATACATATCCTGAAAAGTTAATTCCTTCTGCCGCCTGGCCCTTTTCAGTGGCTAAACAACATGGCCATACATAAAACACAAAATATTTTAGCAGCTACAATACATGGAAGCAAGAACTTCATAAATGTAATTAAGTGACCAACTCACACATACAGCATCAGGCTGTGTCTTTGCTTCAAGACTGTAAGAGTGTGATACTTCCCCATCAGAAAGCAAGTTTTCACATCTTCCTATAAACCCTTCAGCAGGAACTTGATCAGCTTGCTTGTGAACACTATTGTCAGCTTCCCCATTTGTTAGACGACTCATTTCAAGTGCTCCAGTACCCATTCTTTTTTATTAAAAATAATAATAATAATAATAATAACCTTGCAGTTAGTACATTTCCTCAAAATGAGCCAACGTCCCTCTTTGATCAAAAAGGCACCATAAACAGTACTAGAATTAGATACGAACACAGACAATGGTCCTAAATAAGTAGACATCATAAAGGACAACCTTAAAAAATTAAAAAAAAATAAAAAAAAATTAACAACAACCAATGGTCCATTATATATATGTGTTTCTTATCCAATTCGAGCTATACCATAACCATAGGAAACAAATTATAAAATAAAAAAGACAAAGAGGGGTGGAAGGAAGAACCTTTACGAAGGAAGCGGTTCGGGGAGAGAGAAGCAGAAGAAGAGAAGAGGGATTAGGAAACAGGGGTTGAGAATGAGATCTGGGTGGGTAATTGTAGCTTGGAACTCTTTGACAAGAAAGAGAAAACGAGGGGCATGCATTGGAGGGAGAGAGCACACAGAAAGACAGAGAGAGTGGTCTTACCAGTTACCGCGACGCACTGTGCAAAATTCACCGGCGTCTTGGTCTTTGGTTAGGGCATGAAGGGAAAACTCAAATATTTTTTCTTTTTTCTGAAATGGAATTGAAATTCCATCACTCTGTGACTGACAGATTATTGAAAAGCCCAAACCCCAAAACAATGCATCGGTCATCGCTCGCTGCCGGGCTTTTCAGGCGGCCCAATCCAATCCAATTTTTTACAACAGGTAGGACTTTTTTTGGGCAAAAAAAAAAAAAGAACAGGTATATATATATATATGTATGGAAAATTTGGATTGGTTTTACCTTCTTACACCAAAAAATCATTCCATTAAATAAAGAAGATACTCAACCCAACATTTATAGCTCAAGTAGTATCAATTTTTTTAGGAAATTACATAATTTCAAAATCAAATTCCAATTAAATCGCAACTGAATTTAAAACAAAACAAATTTCATAATATACATAAATATGGAATCATATGGTACATTTTAGAAAATAAAATACAAAATGATAATTATTGATGAGAAAATTAAAGAGTAAATTTTCACACATACATGGTTTGTTATACATGTTTTTATATTTTATAAAACTCTAAGCCATTAATTTTTTAATCAATGATTATCATTTTGCTATTTACTTTTTAAAATGTACCTCTTACTTTGGAGGTTATAAATCCTGAATACAGAAGCTATAATTATTAATAGCAATTTCTACATTAACTACATACATAAAACTCAAAACAAAGTGACTTCGATTACTCTAGAATGTCGATTAAATTTTAGTTTGGAACAAAATAAAAAGAGGAGTTCTAACTAATTATGGATGGTGGACTGAGGCTGTATGTTTTTCTCTTTTTCTGATATGCAAGTTGTTTTTTTCACAGTATATTACACTTATAATCTATATCTATATCTCTTTTCTTTTTTTTTGACAAATTAATTGTTAAACAGTAGAAGGTGGGTGCAAAAAATGGAGGTCTTCAGTCTTTTGGTAGTCTCTTTTTTTTTGTTGAAATAATGTTAAGGGGGAGCTAAAGCTTCCCCATGATAAGATTTTGGCATGTCATATGTTTTTGGTAAGAACTCAATTAGTACTTATTACTTACCAATTAAAAAATATTCATAACTAAAAAACAAACCTAAATATTATAAGAAAAATGTTTTAATCCTTATTAGTTCAGATAATTTTCATTGAAACTTTTGTGGTTAATTTTAAATAAAATTTTTCAATATTTTTTAAATTACAGCCAAAATAAAATAACATTTTTTTTAAGAAATACTAATCAGAGGACCTTTTTTATTATTGAAAATTGAGAATACACATATGTTATATGTATGTGCACAAAATAAGGAGGTGAGAGACTGTGAAGTGAAAAATAAAGAAAATTAAAATTAAAGGAAAGAAATATTAAGAAAAATAAATAAATAAAATAAGATATGATTGTTAAATAATATTTATGTTGATTTTATATATGGATCAATCTTTGTCTCTGTTGGTTTGGTTTGGGTCTTTGACCCCGTGTAAATAACATATGTCTCTGTTGTTGAAAAAGTAAAACATATTTCCATTTTCACATTAAGAATTCAATGTATTCTAATTTTAATTTTATCAAAACACCCATATTTAATCATGTATTACTATTTCAATAGGTAAGTTTAATTACTATGACAATTATTTGAAAAATTATATTTTTTTAATGAAATTTTAAGACATAATTTGATGATAGTATAAAAAAAAATTACAGTGAATCAAAATTAAATTCTTAAATAATTATATACTTTAATTTAAATCTTTTATATTTTTGCCATAAAGAAAAGACGAAATTGAAAAGAAAAAGCGCTTCATCTGGGTATTGTTTCAGCCCAGTACAATCGCATGGCCCCTCAGTCCCTCGCCGATCCAACATTGTTCTTTTTATTTTTATAAGAATCTCCAAATCCAACCTCATAATCCAATCCCAAAACGGGTCGGATATTTAAAACGGGTCAGTATTTTCGAACTCCGAACGCCATCTTCAGGTGTTGCGATAGTTGCAATTGCTGGTCTTGGAATTCTAGGGTTCTTGAAGCTGTGCGTTATGTGATAGTTCACAAACCCGCAGAAGCTTCACTGAGCGTCATTGTAGTCTCTAGTAATTTTTAATTTGAAATTTTGCGCAATGTTGGAGGAGAGCAAGTTCGACGTGCACTTGAAATTGTGGGCGATTCGAATACCTTGCCAACTATGCAAGGTTGCAACTCGAATACTCAATGGGTACCCCCAATTCTCTGTTCCATTTGTGTATGTGGGTAAGCGCGCGTTTTTCCAGCTTCTCTTTCTAATTTTGAGCTCGATCATTATGCAGTTACTTGCTTGACAAGCCCCGTGTTAAACCCATCACTGAGGATCCAACGTGTGAGAAAAATCGTTACCTTATACTGTCTGAGAAAGTTCAGAATCAAGGTATGAATTTCTGAATTTACACAAATACAATAGGTACCCTTTTTTATATAATCCTTAAATATAATAAATACATATACATTGCAAGTTGAAAATTTGGAATGGTGTCCAACTTTTCTACCTTTATTTGACGAGGTATGAAAATAGGAATATATAAATAAAATCCATGTCCTATCAAAATGGTTCTAATTCTTATCACTTGTATCTCCTTAGATTTCTGTAAGTAGGCCTTAACTTCTTATTGTGGAGAATCCTGGCTTGTACTTCTGTCGTTTTGTGTAATATTTATAGTTTCAGTGAGCATTCTTATCTCTGACTTGATGTGGATATGGGGCAGATTTATCCGATGTTCCAAAGCAGAAGCTTGATGAGCTTAGGGGCTTGTGTGAGATTGAAGTTTTGCCCTATTCGTTGACATTAGGGTATACATACTGGAGTGCAGGTGAGTGCACTTTTCTCTTGAAGCATACTGCAGAGGCTACCTTTTAACACGATCTCTGGATGTTGACTTGTCTAGTATCTAGTTGATGGAGTAGTGTTTGAAAAAGTCTCTTTACCCAGGACTAGAGTAACAACTCTGATATTTTAAATTTATGAATTTTGTGCCAAGTAGTGACATCCTTTCCTCTGTCAAAATCATCAGATCTTTACCCAGGACTACTTGCTAAATTGCCTAATTATAATTTTTTTGTAAGGAAAATGCTAATTCACCTGATACTTTATCCCACCTTGGCATACCAAATAGATGTGTACTACTTGACTGTTTTATCATTTGCCCATGTGATGTTTCCACGTTCTGTTGGTATTTCATTGCAGTATTGATGTGTTGGTTCAATTAGCAGCACTCTCTTTGTAACAATTCATTTGTTTCATACATTATGCTTACCCCCTTCCTACTAATGTTTACAACTGTCTGATAAATTGCTGTGTTTGTAGATCATGTGCTGAAGCAGATACTGCCTCCTGGAGTAGAGGTGCCTTCATCTTTTGAAACAATAGTTAAGTATTTAGTTCATTTTTTGTGGTATCTGACCTGTATTATTTTACTCATTCTGGATTCTACTATCTTTTAACTTTTTTAAACTGTTTCAATTTGTTGCATGTGCTTTTGAGATTAACATAATGCACATGCTTTATTAATTCTTTAATATTGATTTCTTCAGAGGGGGTTGTGAACTTCTCAATATTGTTAACAGTAAAATATGTTTGGTCAGTCACTGCTGGTAAACTAACATTTGTCCTACTTATGCAGGTCAAATTGCCCATTTAAACCTACATGATGAATTAATTCCCTACAAAGATGTTATTGCGAAGGTTATTTATGATGTATGTACGGCTACTTCCGGAATTAGTTTTTACTTTGTTTTCAGTTTCTTTGTCTATTTACTGCTACTAGATGCACTAGTCACCCTTAATTGTTAGATACAAAGATGTGATGCTTGTCTTCACTCAATTCTGTCCTTTTCAATTGCTTTTGGAAAAGTCCGTATTGCACCATCTTCTGTTTGGGTATATAATCATAATGATTGTTGCAGTCCAGTATCAAAATTTTCCGCTTTTAAATGCCTGTTTGGGATTTTTTTTTCTTGACCTGGCTTACTTTGTTAAAATGTAAAAACTTGTGTAAATTAGGCATTAATATTTTTGATCCATTTGATGCTGCTTTATTTTAGTACTGCTGTACTGGTCTTCAGATCTATGTGTTAGTTCATGTGTGTTTGAAGCAAAATGAATGATCTCATTGTACAGACTACGGAGGTTGCATTAGTGTCTGTATTTATGTTTGAATGACATGTCCTTTGCTACATAGATGTCCATTCACATATTCATTCACAGACTCAATCTTTATACTGTTAAGCATACTGTATTATACATGTTCCTTCGATTAATTTTCACATTTTAACTTTTATGCAGAAAAATTATCCAAGAATCAAAACAGTTGTTAATAAAGTTGGAACCATTACAAATGAATTTCGTGTTCCAGAATTCGAAATTTTAGCAGGAGAACATGATATGATTACAGAAGTGAAGCAATATGGTGCCACTTTTAGGCTTGATTACAGTTTGGTTTATTGGAATTCCAGATTGGAACATGAACACAGAAGGTTGGTTTCTCAGTTCCAAGCTGGGGAGACCATCTGTGATATGTTTGCTGGTATAGGTCCTTTTGCTATTCCTGCAGCACAGAAAGGATGCATAGTCTATGCAAATGATTTAAATCCAGATAGCATTCACTATCTGAGGATTAATGCCAAAATCAACAAGGTTGATGATCGCATTTATGCATACAACATGGATGCTAGAAAATTCATCTCCCAGCTGATGGAAGTGCCAAATTCTGAGATTAAATTAGATTATAATGTTCCCATGTCGAAGACTTGCGACACATGCAAGATAGAAGACAATGCTGAATCAAATTCAGAAAATGAGTTGCTAACTGGTAATATATTTATGGTAAATAACTGCAAGTATCTAAAGTGTGATATACGAACATGTTACTTAATCCCAATATTTCTTTTGCAGTTGATACAAAAGATCAAGGAGACAGCATTAACAGTAGTGTGGAGGATGTACAAGGTTCAACGAGGCATGCTGCTACATCTGTAATTGCGGTTAAAAGATCTTCTAGTAGTTCTCATGAAGGTATTCTAGAGACTTCAGTAACACATCAGGCTGCCACTCGATGCAGCTGTTACTTGATCTTCTAGCATGTCAAATATTTCAGCAATTTCAGTTCTGGATTTGAAGACATAAAACCTTCTTGTCTAACAGTCTCCCTTCTTCCTGAAAAAACGAGTATAGCATTGACAATAATAATCTGTAAGGTTGAAAGTAAAACTTACAATTGTTTTATTGGACAGAGAATGGAAAGGCTCTTGGCACTGACATCCTTGAAGGTGGTGGTAAAAAAGGAAGCACAAACAAGAGAATGAGAGGCTCTGAGATATCTGACACAAAAACTTGGGAACATATTGACCATGTAATAATGAACCTACCAGCATCTGCTGTTCAGTTTCTAGGTACAATACCATTTGATGTGATGTGACTATTTTCTCTAAGAAATCGTTTGGCCATTTATTCCCTTAGTTGAGACTCTTATTTTCTTCATCTTTTAGGAGTATTCAAACGTGTCCTTTGCTTAGTATATTTAAAACCGCAGGCAGTTTCTCCTTCCTCCCCCCCTTTGGGGTTGGTGGGCGACCCTACTTGAACTGTAGAATTTAGAGTGATATAGATTATGATATGACTTGTATGGTTTCAATAATCATCCTTGGTGAGAGTTTTAGATATTTGTCCTTCATCTTTGTGAGGGATGAACCCTTTGGCTATCTGGCTGAGGTCTAACATTTTTGTAATGAACTAGGTATCATAATCTAAACCAAGATCCATTCATGTTCTTATTTCTTAGCAGTTTGTTTTCTATGTGCTCTGTAATCTGGTCGAATATATTCATGTTCTTTTACTAGACTCTTTTTTAATACTTCTTTAAGATTTATAGGCTGATATCTGACTAAAGATATTCCCTGCCAGATGCATTCAGGGGATTAATCCAGAGGAAATATTGGAAAGGACATCTACCATGGATCCACTGCTATTGCTTCATTAGGGCAACTGAAACTCCTGAGTCTATAATAGCTGTGAGTTCATTCTGCTAATGGTTGTTTCAGGTTTTCTTTTTCAATGTTCTGGTTAGAATATCGATGTGTTAGGATCCTCTTTCAGAGATAGGAAAAATAGAGCCTAACTAGTGTAAAACAGCACCCAGCAGGGAGAAGAAAGACTGAAAATACTTCTTTATTGATGATCAAATGTAAAACAATAACAAAGAACAAGGTATACAAGTATACCCCCAAAGGAGCACTCTCCTTTCACACTGGAAACTATCCAGTTAATCGAAATATTCAATAGCTGCCTCTCTTAATCATTAGAGGACTTATTTATAGGTTTACATCCATCCTATTAACAACTACTAACAGAAACTAACTGTCTCAACTAACAACTAATAGTTTGTTACAAGTTTGCCCTTTTCCTTTACAAGTTTGCCCCTTTCCTTTTTCTATAATAAACCTGCAGAGTCTTACCCCCTGCAGGTTGTTGCTCCAAATCATTCCTAACACAATGACTTCACTGATTTATGGTATTTAAAATCTTCTGCTCATTCTGATGGCTTATACACTTGGCTTTTGTAAGCTAAGTTCAATATGGATACTGATCAAATTGCATATTATTAGAAACCTTGTTTATTGCTAAGGAAACGGAGCCAAGCTCCTTACAGCAGAGAATAATTCTCTGGAACAGAAACAGAAAAAGTAAATGCAGATATTGCAAGCTCTTCGAAAGGCTTGCTCTCTCCCTCCCAATTCCCAACCCAATTCTTGCCTAACTTCTCTCTCACTCTGCCTCCCTTTATATCCTAACTAACCTGCCACGTTAGCAGGTGTGTCACAAAGTTTACCCCACCCTCTCACATTTTCCACACATCCCTCAGTAGGATTAACAAATCCTCTGCTACCCCTCCCCATCTTTCTAGCATGCACCCGAGTCATAGAAGGGGTGCCTAACACATATGTACTTTATTTGTTCAGACAGTTAATTGAACTTTATCTTGCAGGAGGCAGAGTTTGCTTTAAATGCTCATATACAAGACTCAAGATTTCATAGGGTTAGGGATGTGGCTCCAAACAAGGTATCAGTAATTCAGTATCACTTTTAAGATCACTTCTCTAACTTTTATGATCCTTCTAGTTAGTTTGTGGAACATGTATAATTACCTACTTATGACTCTTGCTTTTTATTTATCATGCAGGCAATGTTTTGTTTAAGTTTCAAGTTGCCAGGAGCATGCTTTAGTGAAGATAGTCAATAACATTATCGTTGGTGATGCTGCAGAAGAGAAATTAGCTTCGTATATTTTAATACACTAGTCTTCAGGGTTTGACAAGGTTATGCTTGTGCATGGATGGATTCGATGCCATTTTTCATCTGACTCAAAGACAAGCATAGTGAAACGTGAACAAATCAACTAAAGGAGTAGGCCAAGGCTAGTTTTGAAAAAATCATGACTCATGAGAAGTTAAAAGGCTGATCTTGTTCTTTGAAGCACTTGAGGTGCGTTCATTCTTCTTGAGATGTATTGTACTATGGTACTTGAAATAACTTGAACTGTTTAAGTATGTTTTCAAAGCAAAAAGTGCCCAATTCACTTTAAAGCTGTTTTTGTACTTCTTTCCTTGGTTGGGGGTTATTTGGGGATACAAGTTAAGTGAAATATCTGTTTTTGGTTTTTTCTTTTACACACAAGGAATTATAATACTTTTAGATATTGCAGTATATGGATTGTTCCATCTACAACTAGTGTAGATTGTGGGCCAAAGTAAAAAGCAGTAAAATGTATGTGTGTGTTCTTGATAAACAGCAGTATAAATTCTTTGGCCTCCTCAAATGCAGGCAAATCTTCCCTCCACTCACCCTGTACCCCGTTCTTTTTCATGCATTTAACGGCTTTCTAAATTGTGTGCATTTAAGAACATGCACTGTTATAAGAGCTTGTCATTGTTGAGATTAACATATTCATCGTTGAAGGGGTATTGAACTTATTCAAGTGGTAAGTAATAGAATAGGGTTCTTGTAACTAATTTATTAAAAGCATATATTGTAACGAATTAGTGGTTATTTTGAACCGTGATTGTAGTGCTGTTACTTACTTGATATTGGCGTATTATCTGATATGCTTTCTCTCGACACGGGAAACCTTTATATTACAGTACTACAGTCGTTCAGTCATAATAATTATGAATACGTCTCTGCAGATGCCTGGATTAGATTTTGAAGCAGGTCCAAGAAATTCCTCATAATAGGTGGTTTTGATTGGTTCAAATGTAAAGTGATAAAAAGAAAGAAAAGAAAAAGGTGATAGGACTTGGTGGATTACAACAAGTGGACTAGTTTATGCGCGGTTTATCGGTTGAGTTTGTTTAAACAGAAGCTCCAAACCAAAGTTCATGTCTACAATGCAAACAATCGTTGATTCATTGCAATAGAAAAATGCCGCGTTACTTTGGAAAGAAGTTAATATCCGAATGAAACAAATCCTAGCCTAGGAATCTGGTTAGTAAACATATAGTGTCGTATCCTAACAGGACTGTATCGAACCATTCAAGATGAAAAACACAAATATGTATGCGAATTTAATTTTATCCACTTTAGTGTAACTTTTTTATTATTATTATTATTTTTAAAATAAGACCATGTGGTGTCTTCATACTATATGGATATGAGACTAAGATTTTATTTAGATAAATAGTTTATATAAGTACTTATTCGAGTAGGGTTTATTAAATAAGCTTTACTATAAGTGTGGTTTAAAATAAATTAAATAGTATTTAGATAAATATTTTTAGAAGTGTTTTTCATAAACTTTTTGAAATAAGTATTGTTCGTTTGAAAGATATTTTATGAATTTGTCAAAAAATGTTATAAAAATAACTAACATTGAAGTTATTTTTAGCTTTTATAAAAGCTTATTTTCATAAGCTTGAATCTCTAATTTAAAAAAATAAGCTAAAAATAGTTTATGGGATTTCATAAGCTATTTTAATAAATTTATTCAAACGGGATAAAAATATTTTATAAGCATTTATTGTAATAAATAAGTTCAAATAAGCTATATATAAGTTTATCCAAACGGGATTTAATTCCTACTCAAGCATATATTATCAATTAATCATATATTATTTAATTATTAAAAAAAGTTTGACTACTATATATAATGACTACTCAAAAGATTAAAATTTTTATAATGATAACTTGATTAGATGATAATATAAAAAAGTTTAAATGACAATAAATTAAAAATTAAACTCTATCTGTATAGTTCTTGATATCTTGTAAATTATTTTTATAAAAGATATTTAATTGTTTCAACCTACCACCTTTGGCAAATTACTCAAATCTTAAAAAATATTTTATATTTACATCACTTCTTACAATAAAGTTTTATATAAAAAAATCTTTTTAAACTTACGTTTTTATAACTTTTTATGCAAAAACTAGATCAATTCTTATATAAAAATTAAAATGATGTAAAACATTAATATACAAACATCAAATTTTATATTTTTATGCATTAATTATTCGATGCCGCAGGCCCTAAAAACTTTTGTCCCATCTGTCATCTCTCAAGACAGACACTTGGGAAGCTGGAAATACCTCATGTGAGTATAACACTTCCTTGATTCCTTTTTTTTTATTTTTTTTGGCCATTCCTTGATGATTCCTTTTGAAACATTTTAAATTTTCTATATTTGGGAAATGCTCTTATGTAATGCAAAATGGCATCCTTAGACGTCCTTTTATTAAAGATTATGCTTTGTAAAAGATATATTCACAAAGGAAGCAAGAAAGGATAAACATCACACGTAAACTTAAGGTGGAAAGTTAGTGATTTGGCGATCATGTCCCTCTTCAATTCTAGTCAATTATTAGTCAATGCGTTGTCCGCAAAAGTGTATTGCGTTCCCATTATGCATGCATTTATTTACAAGCTCCCACTTTGAAAGCAACAGCACTAGAGTTGAGTACGTAAGCAGAAAAAAAAATAGTGAGAGCATTGCATTGGACAGTTTACAAAACCAAATAAGCATGCCTTTTAAACAAAGAGAGACTGCAGCTTTTTAAATTGATATGTAATAATTTTTTAGTATAGGATGAAATAGAGATCTGAATGTATAAACTTCTCTTGATTATTTAAACTTTTGACTATTAGCCAACACTTCTAGTTTAACAGTTTACCTTTAGATGTAGGGGCGGACCTACACTACATGTATTGTGAGGGGGCAGCCGCAACCCCAGTACGTGGTAAATTTTTATATAGTTTAGTTAGATTTACAGTAAAAAGTTTCTATATATTTTGCTAATTTTCCAGAATATAAACAATCTGCATCTCAAAAAAAATTGTTCTAGTTCCACTCCTATTTAGATGAGCGTTAGAAAGATTATTTTCATTAGGATTAGAGGATTCACATGAAAACTTGTTACGGTATAGTTTCAAAAAATTCGCAAAGCTAGGATTTGAGTTTATAACAATGCACCTAATCGCACCTCTCCTTAACTCATCTTTGCACTAGAATATTGTCTCTCTAAAAAGTATTTAATTGGTTAATATAAGCCTAAATGCCCTGTGATGTGTGGGATTTCGTATGCTGGAAAGGAAGATACTCGATTGGCCTTACAAAAACCCTTTTTACTATTATTATTATAATACAAGAGCTTAGTACTACTGCAAGACATGCTGGCATTGCCTGGCACATAACTGAATAACTGAATTAAGGAACGAATCTTTGATCCATGTCCTGCCTTTTTTCTCGTTAAAAATTCAATTTTTAGTCCTCTTTTTTTTACCTTCTTTGTGAAGGCACTGAAACACGCACTAAGAAAGAAAGCTCTCAGCGCCTATAAACTCTGGTACCAAGAATCATACCTTCCCCTTTCTTTTTCTTCCATTTGATTGACTCCCAGATATTTGGGTTCTGTTTTGTCATTATTCTTGAATCCTTGCTAGTTTCGAGGCAGACCCGAATATAGAGAAACTCATATAAATTGGCCAAAAACTAGTGGGAGAATGGCACAAGAAAAGGCACCCAGTTGTAGGTACCTAGTGGAATTCCTCCTTGTCTTCTCAACTATGGCCTCGTGCGGCTCTGGGGTTGGCGTGAACTGGGGAACCATGGCATCCCACCAGCTTCCACCAGAGAAGGTGGCTAAGATGCTTCAAGAAAATGGATTTGATAAATTGAAGCTGTTTGATGCGGAAGAGTGGATTATGGCAGCTCTGATGGGGACTGATATCGAAGTGATGCTGGCAGTACCCAATAACATGTTGGAGGAGATGAGTAAGAATCCTAAGGTTGCAGATTCTTGGGTGGATGAAAATGTCACCAATTACATGTACACTGGTGGAGTAAATATCAAGTTAAGTAGTCGTACAAGTATATTCCATATTCATGATCAGAGTGTTTGTGTCTTTTCCTTGCAGATAGTTCGTGGCTCTACGAAGTTTTCTACTGTTTTACTCACTCATGCTCCTTTCTCCCTTCTCCCAGTATATTTTGGTGATTTTTTTTTACTTATTCTTTTATTCAAGATGCTGCTAGTCTTTCATTTTTCTTGGTCAAATTCTTGATAGTGTCCCAATATTTTCATGGAAGTCATTATTATCACTTGGTAGCAATAGATTTTTTTGTTCAAATTTCTAGAGGCTGGAGGAGTTGATACCATACTTATTCCGAAGCATATTCTGTCTTTTTCTGCATCTATTTAGCTTCTTGAACCATATAATAAAACTAGGATCAAAGAATGTTGATAAATCTATCAGAAGTCTGGCTGACAATGCGGCCACCAAAACGTCATTTGATAGTGTGAGTTTGAGCCAAATGAATCAGCTGGATAAGCCTCTGGCTGATTTTTGGTGCTTCAATTAAGGAGTTAAAATAGCACTCTTTATTGTATTTTCCTTTATGTTCTTGATGGTCATATATAACAGCTTCTGTTGTATGTTTAAAGCCATATTTTAACTCTTCCTGACTATGCACTATGCTTGCTATGCCAATTTGCAGGTATGTTGCCGTGGGTAATGAGCCTTTCCTTAAAGAATATAATGGCACCTATCTACAGTCAACTCTCCCAGCTCTTAAGAACATACAAACATCGCTCAATAATGCAGGCATCGGTTCAAAGGTCAAAGTCACTGTTCCCTTCAATGCTGACATTTACTATTCCCCTGACTCAAATCCAGTGCCATCAGCTGGTGATTTCAGGCCTGAAGTAAGAGACCTCGCAATTGAAATAATCCAGTTCTTATATTCAAACAACGCACCTTTTACGGTCAATATCTATCCGTTCCTTAGTCTTTATGGAAATAATCATTTCCCCTTTGATTATGCATTTTTTGATGGAAGTAACAAGCCTCTTAGAGATGGTAATTCACTTTACACCAATGTATTTGATGCAAATCTCGATACTCTTCTCTGGGCTTTAGACAAGGCAGGATATCCTGACATGCATGTTATAGTTGGAGAAGTTGGGTGGCCAACTGATGGTGATGAGAACGCTAATGTCCAGAATGCAAAGAGGTTCAATATGGGTTTGCTTAGACATGCTCTGAGTGGAAATGGTACCCCTAAAAGGAAAGGCATAATTGACATTTATCTATTCAGCCTCATTGATGAGAATGCTAAAAGTATTGCTCCTGGTAACTTTGAGAGGCACTGGGGGATTTTTGAGTTTGATGGCAAACCAAAGTATGAATTAGACTTGACAGGTCTGCAAGAGGATAAGGGTCTGGTCCCAGTGGAAGGTGTAAAGTACTTGGAAAAGCAGTGGTGTATCTTGGATCCAGATGCTACTGACTTGGACGGCTTGCCTTATAGTATTGACTATGCTTGTAGCCTATCCGATTGTACTGCCCTGGGCTATGGTTCTTCTTGTAATAGTCTAACTCTCCAAGGGAATGCATCTTATGCATTCAATATGTATTATCAAGTAAATAACCAGAGGGATTGGGACTGTGATTTCTCTGGTTTGGCTATCATAACAGATGAGGATCCATCAGAAAAGGGCTGCCAGTTCCCGGTGATGATCTCTCGTGGTTCTTGTTTGCTGCTGCATGGAGGGCTTTCAAATATCCTAATGAAAGCTGTCGGCATATATATTTTCGTTATATTTTTACTATAGCTGACAGATTTAGGAAGCCATGGAGCATACAAAAAAATATGTTCTGGCAGATTTTTCCATTAATTTTAGGAGCTGCTTATGAGCATGTAAATTTCTTTTATAAACTAGTTTTTGGAGAATTCTGGGAGTCCAACTACACAGTTTGTGGCACTTTCCTCTTGCTTTCATTTTTTAGCATATAAAACTTCTATTTAAATCACCACTAGGTGAGCTAAGTTCAAGTGGCTTTTGGCACATAAAATATAAATGTGTGCTTATGCATGCTTTCAGCTTGTGTAATGCTCCGAGTCTAAGTGGTTCAAGATAATTACTAGGCCCATCGAATCATGCAGTCTAATAAGATAACCTGAGTTATCGTAGTGGTATTTTGGGTTGACAATCGCTTTGATACAATTTATAACATACCTCAAGCCCAACTAGCTCAAGACAATTGTTAGGTCAAACCATGTGATATGAAGAACTAATATGAGTTATCTATTAAGAAGTCAGGCTTACTTAGTTGACTTTTTGTTCATAACAATTGTATGATTTGAGTTTGAATTTAAGTAGGTATGATAATTTTAACCATACATACGAGTACCTAACCCACTCCACCCTCGCACATGGTGGGCTTTCTACAGCTCTTGTGAGGCTTGGAGCGAGTTAGGTGTGGGTTTACGTTCAATCTGCCTCGCACTCTCCCTACACCCTATATATAAAAAAAAAACCTTCAAGTTAATTTTATCACTTGTTAGATGTATTTATTTATTTGGTTAATTCTAAATATAGATGATATGGAAGTATTCTCATCTTTCAATTAATTTAAAAGATTATAATTAGCTTTTAAGATTGTGATTAATTATATTATTGATACAAATTTATGTTTAAAATTTTTATAAGAGTGGGAAGGGGTGGGTAAGATATAGGTTTTAAATATTTTTATAGGAGTAAGTTCGAGTTTTGGTATTCATGACCAGCAAAATGAGAGCAAAGTATGTATGGATGAATAAGATGCTAATTTGGAGGGTGTGAGCCGGGATAAGGTGGGTTGAGCAAAAACCCACCCCTGTTGACAAGCCTAAATTCAGGGGTTCTTTGTTGGTAGACAATTTACAATTTCACTATAAATCATCGCTTGGTGATTTGTAATTGCATTAGGAGAAGAAGGAGGACTTTTCTACACCAAAAATATGGTATCATCTAATTCCCAACTCATCCAACGTATGTGTGGAGATATCACAGCTTCACACCTGCTTTGCTACCAACAATGCGGATTTCTTTCCACAACACCTTAAGAAAGAAGCAGAATTCATCTGTCAGCGGTCATCTATATATCTCTCCGGCCTCCAGCCTTTCTTCACTTTTATTACCATCCTCAAATGCTGCTCTGCTATAAGTACCCACACAAACACACAACACACAAAAAAGAAAGAATTAAGTACAAACCCACTGCACATTTTTTAAAAAGCATAAGCCTAGTGCCCCATGTGCAGGTAACTTTTTTTGGTCCATAATTCACCAAGAAGAAGAATGAAACATTTCATACCTAAAATGCAAAAGACAACCAATAATTTGATGGGGAAAGAAAGTTATTTTCTACCAAATAAATAACGAAAAAAATATCTACCTCTCTATATGAATAGAAAACATTTAAAATATATCACACAGAATTTAATACCAAAAAAAAAGACTTTTTTTGGTGAAAAATGAGACTGTTTTTTTTATAAGCCAAATATGAGATTTAATATGATGAGAAAAAGAAAAAGTATTTTTTCAATTAAATATTTAAAATAAAACAGTTTATGCTGCACCTATTATAGAATCCAAGGTCTGAACTGTATAGTCACTGCAGATATATATGAACTCAAGGATTGAGCCACAAACGAAGCTCCCGTTTAAGGAAAAAGACGATTGCAGGGAAATTCGAAGCTCATGTATGCAGCATCGTCTACTTCCCAACAACCATGTCCACCAAACAATGACACTCATTGCAACACGGGGAAGAAATTAGTAGCTAATTGATAATATCAATTTATGTACTACGATGGAACATATTGAATGGCCAATTGAGTAGGAATAGTTCATCTAGTCTTGAGGACGTTTAATTGAATAGGCTAATTCTTATAGTGTGTTTGAATTAATTTTTTTTGTTTTAAAAAAGTTTATAATTAAAGTGTTTAAGAGAGAAATTTTTTTAAAAAATTATTTTTAAGTGTAAAATAATTAAAACTAAATATGCACAGACTTTGAAAAGTTTCTTTATATTATCAGTGTAAAATTTCTTTATATTGTCATCTAATTATGTGCTGACACATCACTAAATTAGTTAGACTTTCTAAGTAGTTATTGTGATAGTCAAACTCTTTTAATGATTTGACAACACATAATTGAATGACAGTGCAAAAAAAATTTATACTAACGATAAATTAAAAGTAAACTCAAAATTAATTTAACTTAACATAACGACCAGTTTATATAATTTTTATTTTTATAATTTAGCGTTTCCATTCTTGTTGAGTGTGGCTCATTTATGCTTTTTGGTGTTGGGTTTGTACACACATTTTTGAGTTTGTATGTGATTTAAAACGAAAAAGGATCCTGTTAAGGAACGTTGGAGTTTTTTTTTTTACTGTTTAAGGTTTATAACAAAATTCTCATTAGCATTTATTGTAATTAAAGTTTAAAACAAAATTTTCAAAATACTCATTTCATAACTAATACAACTTGATCGCGACGGCGGAGCGTCTAATAGCTTTTTTGGACGAAAAATGTCACTCAGTCATAATTAATTTACTATAATGAATTGGCATGTATACTTATTAAATTTTAGATTAATTATTAATCAAGTATTATTTTATCTTAGAATTTAATTTTGATTTATTATCAAAGTAAAATTTATTTATATTGTTATTCAATCATGTATTGTCATATTATTAAAAAAAATTGATTATCATAACAATTATATAAAAAATATAACTTTTTAATGATGTATTAAAACATCATTAAATGATAATATAATTTTTTTACATTAATAGTGAATTAAAATTAAATCATTTATCTTATTCACAACAACTATTAAATCTAGTTAAATTTTTGCTAATTTTTTTTTCTAATCATGTAACATTACTCAGTTAAGATAATGAATTTAATTTAATTTATTATCAGTGTAAAAAAATTTATACTATCATTCAATTATATATTAATACATCATTAAAAAAATTAAATTTTTTAAATAATTATTATGCTAATTAAATTTTTTTAATAATTTAATAATACATAATTAAATTAAATTACAGCATAAAAATATATTTTACATACAATAAATCAAAATTAATCTCTATGACATTTGTGTGCATGTCGAGAATAAATATGAATTCTCAGTTACAAAGAAACTTATACATATTTGAAAGCCTAGCTTCATTGAGCTATTTAAAACCTTTTTGTTTTTTACGATATGCCTATGTTTTTCTGGTTTATAGGGTAAAGGTAAACTCTATGACACGTGGTATAATATTACTGGACATCGATGACCTCGATTTAACCCGTACAAATTTCGCTGGATGAGGAGAACTGAGAAGGCAACGGTAACGTATTGGTGGGGTACCATAATTCAAAATAAATAATAATATGATATGATATGCATGACCAACCTATTTGAATTTAAACTTAGTAACGGACAAATCAGCTGTACCAGGCAGGCATCAACTCCTATTACTTCACCTCCCTTCACAATTCATCACACAACACACACACACTCACAAGTCACACAATGGCTTCCCTCACCCCAGGAATCCTCCTCAAACTCCTACAGGCCATGAATTCCAACACCCGAGTCACCGGCGACCACCGCTCCGCCCTTCTCCAAGTCATAGGCATCGTCCCTGCCCTCGCCGGCTCCGACCTCTGGTCCAACCACGGCTTCTATCTTCAGCTCTCCGATTCCCTCAACTCCACCTACGTCTTCCTCTCTCACCCCGACAACGACCTCATCCTCACCAACCGTTTGCAGCTCGGTCAATTCCTCTACGTTGACCGCTTCCACTTCGACTCCCCCGTCCCCTCCGTTTCCGGGATCCGCCCCATCGCCGGCCGCCACCCCTTCGTCGGAACCCCCGAACCCCTCGTCGCCCGAATCTCACCCTCCAACCGCGAATTCCTTATCCAACCCGTCTCCGATTCGGACCATTCCGCGGACCCACTTGCCCTCTACCTCTCAAGCAAGAAACTTGACCAAGCTCGAGGTGAGATTAACGAACCCAAGGTGGTTGAAAAGGTCAATTCAAGAGCAAGAAGGCAACCTCTTGCGCCTCGAGACAATTTCCCGGTGGAGAAGCCTCAGAGTCAGAGGTTCTCGTCTCCGGCGACGGCGAAAAGGTCGGCTTCCGCCGGGAAGAAGAATGTGGCTGCGGTGGAGAGAGAACCTTCGCCGGCCGGAAAAGGAAAGAGGTCGGCGTCTCCTGTGCCTTCCAAGTGTGTGGTTCCGAGCTTAGTTTCGGCTCGTGATGAGAATCGAAAGGTTTCTAGAGAGCCTGCAATTGTTGTTCCGTCGAGGTATCGGCAGCCTTCTCCGAATGGACGGAAACAGCCATCGCCGAACCCTCGAAGGGCTTCCCTTTCTCCTGGGAGAAGGTTGTCTGGGGGTCTCACTCTCAAGTTTTCGCCCATGGTGGCCGATTCTGCGAGTAAGAAGAAAATGGCAACTATGGTTGCTGGAATTTCCAAGGCCTCCGAAGCACTCGTTGGATCTGCAAAGATAGCGAGGAAGAGCTGGGATGAGCAACCAGCTGCGGCGGCACCACCACCTGTTGAAACGAAAGAAAAGAGTGTGTCTAAAAATAAGCTTGACCCGCAAGCAATTTTGCGTACTCAGGTAATAACTCTCTGCCTCTGAAGTATAAATATACTCTTTATGGTGGCATGGAAGTAATTAAGCATAAAGTGGAAAACAGCAATAGAAGTAACTTCAAAGTTCAAACGGAAAGGAGTGTAGTTAACTTATTTGTTCTGGTAATATGGATTGCATGTATTGTTTTTTAAACAATGCAACTAACTTTTTTTTTTTAATGTATGTATGTTGTTTGTACTTGTACCATTATTTTCTATGCTTGTAAGCTTAACCTGACACGGAGGCCATTTCCCAGGCTGCAATCTCAAGGCGATTAAGTGATGTGAATGGTCAAAAACCTGGTGGCAATGATTCTTTGATCAATGAGAAAACTAAAACTGGTTCTCCTGAAAGTTGTCTGGCCCAAGAGAAATCCAATTTTGCAGCTCTAGGTATCACCATTCATGAAAAGAAATGGACTGATGGGAGTGTTCCATTCGATGCAGTGTCTGAGAACCTTGCAAGGCTTGGAAAGGTATGAATTTTGGAAATTTGCTAGTACTTTGTAGTTATCATATATTCATATATAATATGGAATTAGACATGATAAAAACATATTTAGATCCTCTAAAATGAAATGCTGTGTGGTAATAAGAGCTGATGATAAAATCAAGGAGTGAGTTCACAGTTATCACATATCTATAATTTGTTATATAGGTGCTAGTATTTTATAAAAATCCAACTAATTTATTTTTTCATCAGTAGTTATCAACTCTACACTTACAAGGATCTCAATCCAATTAAAACAAGCTTAGAAAGGTAGGTTGATAGCTGATGATATGTGATTCGTAGGACCATGAAAATAATCAATATTCAACAGTGATTGCATTGCATTCAGTCTGGTCATTTGACTGCTTTAATTTCAAGACTAAGTTGAAATCCCTTTTTATCAACTAAATTCAGGAGGCAATGCAAAGGAAAGTTCTTGCTTCTGCAGCTGCTGCTGAAGCATTAGAGGAGGCCAATGCTACTGAGTGCATTATAAGAAATTTAAGGTAGTAATCCCTGCTTCCCTTCCTTTTATTTTTCACCTTGAAAGTACATGCATATAATGAGACACCTACACCTGAATTTAGGATCAGGACAGAGTCTTTTGGTTGATAAGTGAGAAACCAGTTTTGGCGCATTGACAAGTCTATCGTATTCCGAACTTTCGAATTCTGTGGGCACAGAGTCTTAATTTTTAAACCTTTAATAGAGAAGTCCATTTTCAAATACAGGGTGTCAAATTCATACCTTTTTTTAACATATTTTTACTTCCTCGTTGATGGCTAACATGGATAATACTATTATTTTCTTTCATGTTCCTTCTGGCCTACCTCAGCATGTTTTCAGACCTCTGTTCAGTGTGCCAGGCCAGAAATCCTTTGCCAACCATAGACCGGTTTTTTACCATCTATGATGATGTTCTAAGATCAACTGCAATGGCTGAATCAGTTGCCGGTAGTCATAATTTTGAGACACCTGATGACAGCATTCCAACAGAGCAATCAAAATCACTCTTTCTCTGGGTTGAAGCTGCCCTGGCCACTGATCTTCAGATAGTGTCCCTTCTTACTGGCAGTGGCGCTGATCCTCCATCAACACTGCAAAAAAGTTTGTCAAAACGACACTCTCTTAGTGCAGCTAAGAAGGTTTCTTCGTCACCACAATCCAGTCTCGGTGCTGGTGTGTGGACAAGAGGTAGTGGAATGAAAGAGACAGTAGGGCTTGGAACAAATTTGCTGTCTGAAATGCAAATGTGGTTTCTACGTTTTGTTGAGGAGTCCCTTGAGGCAGGATTTAAAGTGTTTGGGGAGTGTAATGCTGATGGGAAAAAAACGTTGCCTCTAGATGGTGGCTCCATTGCTGTTGTTTTATCACATTTGAAGCGTGTAAATGCCTGGCTGGATCGCATAGTTTCCAAAGGGAATGACTTACTGACAGATAAGATTGAAAAGTTGAAGAGAAAGATCTACGGCTTTGTTATTCAGCATGTAGGAACAACTTTCGACAACTCCACTTCCCCTGCTTCATCCTGACTTTCTGTTTTTTCATTTTAACTTTGTGTTTTGGATGTTGAAATTGATGAAAGGAAGATGCTCCTTCTGTGATCAGATTGCTTTGCATGAGCGTAGCTAAAGAAAATGATTATTGTTTCATTGTAAATTTGAGTGCGGTAGATTTTCAAGATGATATTAACGTGGAAAGTATTTTTCCTTCAAAATTTCTTGATATGGATTTGAAGTTTTGCTATTGAAAGAATTTCTTTACCAAATAAAAATCTACTTATCGTGGCTGTCATCTTAGATGCTTAATCTCTATAACTTAGGAAATGATTTGGTTTGTACGCCCTGTTTTATCTATTAAGGTGCTTAAAGAAAAGTTACCAAACATGAAAGGTGCATTTTTTTACTTAGTTGTAAATAGGAACGCCTATGGTTCCACTTTCAGTGATGAGAAGAGATTTTAAGTTAAAACTTGCTACTTTTCCAATTCCAATCTGTCTTACCTATAGTTTTCTTATCCCCAAGTCAGTTACAGTCTAACAAAATATCATGTAATGACAGCTTAGTAAGGCATGTTTGTTTTGTGTTTGGCGTTTTGCCCCTTTGAAGGAAGAAAATATTTTTTGCTTCCTGCAAACCTGCATTGATAATCGTAAAATATGAGCGTTGGCGATGAAACCAATCCTAAACAAACAAGACCCTAAAAAAATTGCAAGATCATAATTTGAGTGTATCATTGTTTGGTGCACACCAGGAATGCAATAAAAACTATCCCCTATGTATTTAAGATCAACAACTTTCTCATAATTCAACATTACAAAAATGTCTAATATTTTTATATTATTGTTTTGTATGCGTGTTTTATATTATCTAATATCTAATATCAATATACCCAATTCAATTTTAAAATTTGAACACCCTTATGTGACAGATTAAAAATATAAATTTAAGTTTTTTATATTATAATTTAATCATATAACATGTCATTAAAAAATGACTTTGATAACAATTATTGATAATACATAATTATTAAATAATAATAGGATTTAATATCAATTCATTGTCAGTGTAAAGTTTCTTTATACTATCATTTTATCGTGTACTGACATATCATTAAAAAAGTTAGACTTTCTAGGTATTTATTGTGATAGTTAAATTCTTTTAATGATTTAGCAATACATGATTTGATGACAGTGTAAAAAAACTTTATATTTACAATAGATGAAAATTAAACTCATAATAATATAAAAAAAAAACTTTAGACGTATATCAAAGTTAAAGTCTACAAATATAAAAATGTCATGTAGGAATGGATGCGACGTAAATGAGGGTATTAGTTTATGGGCAACATGGTCATTTAGAAAACCTTGACTTCAGCATCTCTTTATGGTTGGCATCCTGTTCATGTCCAAATTCTACCAAACCACCAAAGCATGTTGTTTTTCAAAGGAGATGGGGGAAGACGTAGGTTGCTCTTGCAAAGCACGAGTCCTGTTCAAACTTTGAGCCTAGTGAGACATTCGAAGAACTCATCTTGAGCAGTTTTCAGAAGACAACATAAACGATGTTCCTCTTCAACTTTTTGGCCAAGGCGCTAGTCACACAATCTAAGTCAAACCCGATCTATGTATGATTTTTCTCGTCACGGCATGGCAAATGAGCAAGTTTACTTTTTCACATATTTAATGTGTGATTTTTAAATTTGATTTTGTAAATTTGATTTTTAATTAAAAATAAATTTAAATAAAATAATTTATGTTTAAAAATATTTATTTAAAAATTAATTTTATTAAGTAAATGTTATTTAGATAATGTTAATAATAATTACTTTTTGATGTGTAATTATAAAAAATAATATGAGTTATTTTAAGTTTGATTGTTAATAAATTAATGTTAAAAAAATTGATTATAAATTAATTAATTACAAAATAAATTTCTTAAAAAGTTAAGTTTTTTTTAAGATATTGTAAAATAAAATTACTTTTAGTATAACTATAATAATATATTTTTAAAATATATTAGGTTATATTTATTTAAATATTAGATTTTGTAAACTTAATTTTAAATGAACTTGATTTTACAAACGTGATTTTAGTCATAAATAAATTTGAGTGAAATGATTTATATTTGAAAATTAATCTTGTTAAATGAATATTAGATAATGTTAATATAAATTACTTTTAAATGTATAATTACCAAAAAAAATATAAGTTATTTTAAGTTTGATTATTAATAAATTGATGTTAAAAATATTGATTATAAATAAATTGATTGTGAAAAAAATTTGTTAAAAAGTTAAGCTTATTTAAAATATTATAAAATAAAATTACTTTAAGTATAACTATAATAATATTTTTTTAAATTTATTAAGTTATATTTATTTAAATATTATTAAAATAATATTATAATATTAAATTATAATAATATTGTTAACAATACATACATAAACAAAAAAATTTTCTACTGCAAAAATAACAAAATATTGGTTATACATAAACTACGTTTGAAATGAAATTCTCATTCACTTTCTACTATTAAATCTTTTCTCAAACATAATAAAAATACTTAAAAACTCATTTACACCTTATAATGATAGTGTTCATACCCTTAGAAGACAACTCTGACTAATCTTAGGGAGCCATAGTTGGGTTAGAAAATCATAGTAGTATTCATTGTAGGCTTAGGCTTCTCAAAGATGCATGAGGCCTAAGATACGTTATTGCGTTAAGGATTTATATCCATGTGTGATACTTATTTGATGTAACATGAACAGATGGAATTTTTTACAATTTAAATATGTTTTGAGTTAGTTGTAAAAAAAATCTATCTTATAAATTAATTATGTATATAATTAATTTTTTTAAAATTAAATTATGAAAAAAGTAATTTATATTTAAATATATTAATTCATAATTAACTGTAAAATAAATAATTTAATTTAAATTATATAAAAAAATTATTTTTATATATAAAATTATTAAAAGTATATATAAATTTTTTTAAAATTATTTAATTAAAGATAAATAAATATTTTTAAATATTTTATAATTAAATAATAAACAAATAAAATAATTTTTATAAAAAAATTATTTGTAGTTAATAAAAAATAATTTTAGTTTATAATAAAATGTGAGTTAAAGTTTTGTACACAATAAGGTTGATGTGATGTGACGTTAAATTTCGTGCCACATGGCAACTCGTAGATGTCGCGATATGACTAGTTAGGAAGTACATTTAAAAAATAATAATTGGATGAGATAATATAATATTTTTTTCTCATTTCACCAAAAGTCATGTATTATCAGTATAACAATATTTTTTATTTATATGGATTAAACGTATAGTTTTTATTTAAACTTTATCTTAAATTGAACTATAAATTAAAGTGTCTTGTATTTTACAATTGTAATAAAAAAAATTATTTAAAATGTACCAAAAGAATTATTAATGTTTTTATTATATCTCTCAACATCAATTTATGATAATTAATGCTATTTATGTAATCAATGTTTTTTTAAAATTGGAAAAAAATATATGTATGTGATTGATTGTATATGTCATGGGATTCAATTACTATTTTTATTTAAAATCGATTACCAACAATTGGTTATATGAGTAGCCTTACTTAATTATGATTATGGTTCCAAATACAATACAAGTGGATGTGAGAGTAGCAAAAGAAACACAGAAACGGAAATGGAAGTTACATGAACATGTGTACATGCTCAAGGCCATGCATGTCAGCCAGGTGTCCTCCAATTCTGATCAAATGGGTGTTTTGGTTGGGTTGTGTAACTTGTAATATGCATCGATTAACCATTTACTTTAGTGAGTTTTTATAAAACTGTTCAATACTATCATTATTATAAAGAAAGAGGTGAAAAGTATGAATGTGTTAATTCTATAATTTCTTCACCTAGCGAGAATAGAATGAATGTCCAGAGCAGAGGTCACATCGATAATGTTTTTATTTTTATTTCTTTATTTACTCTTATATAAGATATGACTAACTTTAGAAGGTAAGGCTTGAACACATTATAATATCTTTGAGAGATTAACTTGCATGTCAAAATATTTTTGCAAGTGAAGTAAATAAATGAAACACAAGAAAATGAGTTGAATTGTTTCTCTAAACTTTTTTTAGAAAACTTTTCAAAACTTAACATTTCAAACAAAACAGTGGTTAAAATAATAATAAGTAATGGATTAAAGAAGAGTTTCTTAATCCTGTTAGATGCAGAGAAAGTTTTCAATACTAACTTTAAAGTTTATTAAGAAAACAATTAAAATCCTCTTATGTTAGTAAAAATAAAAAACACAGATGGAGAGAAGAAAAACTCACACCAGAGGTTTATCACGATTCACTATTACAATCCGAAAGCTACGTCAAGTCCTTTCAACAAGAATAATTTATCACTAATCTTTTCAAAGATTACAAATATTTTTCACTTTTTCAGGCACACAAGTATTCCTAACATTTTCAGATTCTAACATACAAGTATTATTTTATACTCAGTCTCTTCAGGCTTAAACAACGAAGTTGAATATGAGAAGATGTAAACTGTACTTAAGTATTTAACTCACTACAAGTGAGGATAAAAAGATAAAACTCAAGATAGAAACTCTATACAAGAGTGAAAATGAATTGAAAGAAGGTGAGCTAAAACTTTTTCTTTTTAACAATGCTTCAGCAATATTTCTGCACCTTCTTCTTCGAAGACATTTTGTATTATAAAAAGAGAGCACTTGGAGCAGTCTTCAAAAGCTTTTTTGTCCAACTGAAACATTTATTACCGTTCTGAGCAACATTAAATGCATAAGCTGATATTGTGTTTAAGCCTATTTTGAGAAGTTACTTTGATTATGAGGGATTGCCAATAATGTGATAATTGAGTCTTAATTTATCTGAGTGCGCAGAAAATTCATTATTTATTAGTCTTTATAGTTGTTAACAATGTCAGCTAAGCGACTCAGTTGACTTCTTTTGTCATGTACTTTTGTTAGGGTTCTTCTTAACATTTAATGATGAACAATTCTTCACATTTAAATTTGAGTTTTGGACAAATACTTTAATCTGAACTAAGTAAGAAAATATTTAGACGAACAAATATAATATATTCGAAAAACAACTTAAAGTTTATTAGATGAATACTAAATTTTCTTTTTAGTTACAAGACAAATTAAATGCACGTACAAATAACAATTTATTTACATCGAATTGTATTGTTATAGAATTACTAACATGGTGGCTTCTACCGTGGAGAACTATAAGATGTGGTTCACCCATGAGTCAGTAAAATAACAGGCAATAGTAGGTTGCCAACCCTTTACATAATTTTAAAAAAAAACTTTTGTATTTGCAAATTAGACCCTTAAACCTTAGTAATTGTTAAATAGTTAACAACCTGAATAACTTTTAAAATATAAGTCTCCAAACATAAATCACGTTAGGACAAACCCATTTTTAACCAAAATCAAGTTTGTAAAATCATGTTCATCTAAAATTAAGTTTACAAAATCTAAACAAAACACACACTAAATTAATGCTCCAACCCATAGTATTTTATTCATATGTAACCAAATTTTATTTCTTACATAGTAACTTATTCCATAATATAAATTTATTTTTTTATTAAATAATATGAAATAAAATAATTCTAAAAAAATATAACAACAATTGTTTAGAAAATAATTTTCATGAGACATTTTATATTTTTTAATATTTAGATATTTTTGAATTTCGAGAGATTTAAAATAATAAAAATTAATGTTATAAATTAATCTATAATATCGATATTGTAAAATTTTTAAAATACTAATTATTAAAATAATCAAGTAAATCTCTCATTGATCCTGAAAGCGGCCTAATATTTATGTTTTTGTAAACCAACATTTTAAATATGTTTAATTAGATTTCTTACTATATGGTTTGGGCTAAATAAATAATAATTTAAAATTAATTATACACATAATTAATTTTCTTTTTTAATTCAATATAATGCATAAATTTTAAATCAATACAAAGATAAGATTTTGAAAAATGTTAATAAATTGTGTAAAATAATATTCCTTTTATGCAACAGCAAAATTAATGTTGTGAGCTGCTACAATCTCAACAATCTATGATTTTTTTTTCAAAAATGGCTATGGCATAAGAACTTTTTCACACGAGAAAGAAAAATAAAAAATAACAATATTTTATTGAGAATAAACTTGTAATATTTTACAAAAAAAAATAATAAACTTTATTGGGGTCTAACTTATAATTTTTTTATTACAGGTAACCTATACTAATGGTATCTGATTTGCTCTGATCTAAACCATCCATTTATTTTATATTAAATCTAACGGTTTGTAATCAATGGTCCACCAATGAACCATTTAATTGTTGGTTCACCGTAGATGCCACCTTACTAACATATCTTTAAGTTTGAAAACATTAACAAAACAATTTATACATGAATTATGTGAGTTTTTTATTAGTTTATTCTAATTTAAACCTCTTAATTTTTATTATATTTAAAATTTTGAAAGATTTAATTCATTAAACATCTTTAATTCTAAAACTAATTCTTCAAAATTTTTTTAATTCCAACAGCAATTACCCACCCACCAACTATAAAGATCAATTTTAGCATATAAAAAAAGATGACAAACACGTTAAAGCTTAATCTCTAGAAATTGGAACCCGACCTTTAAATAGATATTGAAACTCAGCTCCCAAAGGCTTGAACTCGATCCCCATCAATTAAATGTTAACAGAAACCATAAAAATTTAATTAATAATTAGCAAACTTAATTCTTAGTTATCATAATCATTATTGAATATGACAAAATCAATAAACTTAATTTTTAAAGTGAGCCAATTTGATTCATTCATATTGTCTCACCAGGAGATAAGGAAGACGAGAGTTTGGCATTTAGGGAGATGGCGTGATGAATGCCCACGTGGAGGGCAAAGTTAATGAATTTTTTTTATTGAGTTTTTATCTCTCCTTCACATTAAAAAAAAGTTAGTGACATCAAAATTAATAAGTCATATAGGTGGGGTAAAACTGGTAAAACAATAAAATAGTAATAGAAGAAAGAAAAAACAAAAGGTTAGTGGGGGACGTCCCCCGTTCTCCATAATGTGAGTATGCCCTCGGTTACACGGCTTTATATTTGATATATTACACCACTCCAGATGTACAATTAACATATGAGATATTATCACATATATTAATAAATATGTGGAAGTCATATAACAAATTATTTTGTTTAGTTAATAAATAAAAATGTTTCTTTGTAAGTTTCATAAAAATTTAAGACATTTATTTGAATTTAAAAATTTATAGTGACTATTTTAAAACGTTATAAAGGTAAATAAATATCTAAATAAATAAGAGATTGTCATATTATTAATAAATCACATGCAAATCACCTCATAAACAATTATATATTAAACTTGTAGATAAAATATTATGTTTGGAGATTTTAAAAAGTTTAGGGAGTTCTTTTCTAAATATGAAAAGTTAATGATATCAACTTTTAAACGGGATAAAGTTGCAGGATTGGATTGGATATTATATTAACATTATTTTTCACTTTTGTCGTTTTCATTTTTTTCACACCGAGGGTCTTAGCCCCGCACCATATCCACACGGACCGGACCCCACCCGAAGAAACATGCTCACAGTCACAGATGTAATATAAAACCCGAAAGATGTTAGAGTTATCATCGTTTCTTGATCCTCGCCTCTCTCTCCCTTCATCTACGTTATCCTCTTCTTTTCTTCTCTCATCGAAACGCGTCGTTTTCTGCTCATCCTCATTCCTCGTACCCAAGCTTTTCAGATCATCATCGTCTCCTTGCCCTCTCTGAAAACCCTAAAAATTTATTTCTCCTTTTTTTGTTTTCTATTCCAGATCTTGCCCCTCGGCTGCAAGTGTTCATCTTCACAGTTTGCGTCTTTTGCATCAGTTTTCTTGTGATTAAACTGCAGGAATTCGATTGAGGATAACAAAAAACGCAGCACCGCTTTGAAGTTGGTGAGCTGGGATTGGAAATGGTGGGAGGAGGGAGCAGGAGGGAGGAGGCCCCGGTGATAAACAGCACCAACGTTTTTGCAGCGCTTGGGAGCTTGAAGAAGAAGAAGAAGAAGTCCGAGAAGGAGCAGGGCTCCGCCGATGACGAGCCGGAGAAGAAGGAGGTTTTCTGGGCTCCGGCGCCGCTCACGGTGAAGTCGTGGGCTGATGTCGACGACGAAGACGATGATGACTATTATGCCACCACGGTTCCTCCTCAATCCGTTTGGGGTGCCCCAGCTGCTTCTGCGGCAAATTCAGAGACCGTGTGTGAAAGCGAGGCAGCTGTAGAGGTGAGAATATTGAGCCCTTTTTCTGTTTTGATTATCGATTGTAGAGTGCTTTTGTTCGGTACTGAATGTGGCCTTGGATTAGTGCTGCTGAAACTCGATAGAGAATGCTCTGAATTAATTATTTTAATGCTGATGATTATCAGACTATATAATGATGACAATTAATTTGCGCTTTACTTTAATATTTCATTTACTCTGAGGTAAAGGGGAAGAGTTTAATTTTGATCGGGTAAAGTCACTGTCATTTCAATATTTTGTTAGGTAGTTGTTTTGATAGTTAAACTCCTTTAATAATTTGTCAACACATTTCTTTACACTATCGTTTCAATAATGTGTTGGGTGGTTGTTTTGATAGTTAAATTCCCTTAATGATTTGTTAACACATGATTTGATATTTATTTTCACTGACAGTTGATCAAAAATAAACTGAAAGGAGCATGTAAGTGTTTCAACAGAGGGAATGATCAGTTAGGAATTTTGACTTTTTTGTGTAATTTCTGTTATTTATTTATTTGTATATGGTAATACGTGGTATTTAAAGTTGGGTGGCTTTATTTATGTCTTTCGGAAGAAAGACTTATGTTGAATATAGAGTGGTTTTTTACATGACTGACGTGAAAGCTATGAACTCAAATTTAAAAGATACAATGTTGACTATTCCATTTGTCTAGTTTGTTGATAATGAATATGCAGATGCTGTTCAAGTTGTCTACCTTCATGACAATTTTTATCAATCCTTGTCGAGTTGTCGTTATTCAAGTTATGTTAACGGTTTCATGATTTAGCTTCTGGTTTATATACATTAAACGGCCTTGTCTTGGTCGGTTTCCTGATTTGACTATGACAGTACTAGAGATTTTCCACGTGTCTGATCTCGAGTAGTTAAACTGCTAATGTGTTATTACTTTGAATAACTAACGTAGAAGATGCTGTAATCTTCACGGACTGACCTTGCACATGGCACATTGATAACGGAAGTAATAAAAATGGCATAGCCAGACAAGTTGGAGGTTCTTCTTTTGCTTCCTTAATGACAAATAAACTGAACTCGTGTTCATAGAAATGATAGTATCACTCTAGCATATATCTAGAGTTTCTAAGATAGTTCTTTGTTAATTGGTAACAAGCAAGCTGATGTTGGCTATAAAATAGGTGCTAAGCAATCATCTGACATCTCCACAAGCTTTAGTAACAACCTTGGAATTATTTAAGACTGGGAATAGCTGTTATAGATTTCCAGAATAGATGGACTGATGGTCAATTTTTTCCTATGGACACTAATAGGTTTAGGTCCTAAGGTGGACATTAGAACATCTGCAGTGGGGTCATCACAGTCAATGACAACCTAGTTAGTTGTGAGATATATGAACCTGGGCAAACAATTGTTAAGCTTATTGTTACAGTACAATTTAGGGTTTCACATCCAAAGTAAATGGGAATGAAGGCGGCATGGTTATGATAGTTAGCACTATATAATCACTAATTGTTTATCTAAATTTTAGAGATTAATGAGTTGCTAGTACCCTGCGCCTATATGGATGAACTGATTAATTTTGGGTAAAGATTGTGTATTCTCCAATGAGTTGGATTTAAGATTTACATTGAACAAGTTGGTGTCAATGATGGATTAAAGCTGGCATCCTACTGTGTCATGACAAAGGACAATTGGGAAATTTATACAAAGAGGAATGTCCTAGCTTCACTCCATGTGATCAGGGTCCTACAAAAACCTCGTTCATAATAGGTGACATTGATGCGGTTAATACATTGCCAGATAGGTTAGAAAGGAAGATAATGCTGGAGAAATTCCCCTTTTTATGAAGGGAAAAAATAGAAAAACCTAAACTGTCACGGAAAAATGTAAATTGTAAATACAATTTTGATTATATGTTTGATTTCTACATAAATGCTCCTTTTCACCCTCCGTTTTTTCTTGTATTTTTACTTTTTGAGAAAGAGAATAGAAAGAGTAGTATTTAAATAGTATTAATGTCAAATAAGGAACAAAATTCCAGCAAAAAAAGTAAGTTTACAAAGATGTATCATGAATTATATGTCAACAGTATCAATCTAACTTAAATATGGAGCTTAAGCCAGATTGGTCATAACTCAGTAGTTCAGATAATTTGCTGTCAGCCAAAAAAATCCATTCATGGGTTATTACTGGAAATAAAAAATAGTGACCAAGTGACATATATCGCTGAATAAAATCATCTGACATGTAGATGAGGTTACTATTCCCTACTCATAAAGATCAAAAGTCTAAGCATTGTTTGTTCTCTTCTTTTTGAGTCAATTAATAAATCAGTGTAAACTGTGATTCTCTTGATGACCATTATTGTTCTATTGCATCATTATTGGGATACAAATCCACTTAAGTCACTAACTGGTCGACTTATATTTGATACCAGGAAAGTGAGAGCGAGGAAGAAGGTCTTGATGATACCGAAGATGATGCTGAAGACGAACATGAAAATGACTTAGAAGTGCCAGTAGAAGCTGAGCCTGTTCTTAAGAAGCTTCCTGAACCCTCACTGGCTACCAAAGAAACCGAAAGGCAGCTTTCAAAGAAGGAATTGAAGAAAAAAGGGCTTGAAGAGCTTGAAGCTGTTTTGGCTGAGCTAGGATATACACAAAGAGAACCCAGTGGTCAGGATGATTCCCATGGTAAGATAATGCTATTAATCATGTGTAAAACTATTTTTAATATCTTAGTTCTCTGAAATGAAATATATAGTTAAGTGAAATTTGATTATTGATTCCCTAAAGAAGTTTCTCTGATACAGGTCTAAGTAGTTAAGAATTATAGGAGATATTCCTTTATAGTTGTAAAGTTGTATTTATGTTTGCATTTGTCATTAAATTTTTATGCAATAAATGGGATCTCTATTTATCTTATGTTCATATCACTTCCCTTTTTTTTTTTTATACTTTTAAAGATCTCATGAATAGATTTAAGTTTTTAACTTATTTTCATTCCATCTCCCTTTATTAATCCTTTTCAAGATCTCATGAGTAGTTTTAGTTCTTATTACTGTATCTTTATCTTTGGATTTAACCATTTTGGATGGTAGAATGCTACCACCAACTATTTGATGTCTACTAATATGAAGCTTGAAGAAACACATGTACACACTCGCCCATACTATGCAAGCATATGATTGTAGTCCTGCTAAAATGACTGATTATTTGTTTAAGATGTTTCTTACTTGGAATTTTTTTTATCTGGCCTTTGAAAGTGCAGGTGCTGAGAAAAAAGAAGAGGATCGCAATGGTGAGGTGGAAAAGAAGGAAAATGCTTCTGGGGAAAGCAAAAGTGCAAGAAAGAAGAAGAAGAAGGATAAATCTTCAAAGGAGCAGAAAGAATCGCAAGACCAGCCTGATGGCTCAGATGTTGGAAATACTACTTCTGAAACTGCTGGCACAGAGAAGGCAGAGGATGCATCTGCTACTGATGTTAAAGAGCGGCTTAAGAAAGTTGCTTCTATGAAGAAGAAAAAGTCAAGCAAGGAGATGGATGCTGCTGCACGTGCTGCTGCTAGTGAGGCTGCTGCAAGGAATGCAAAGCTCGCTGCAGCCAAGAAAAAAGAGAAGGCGCACTATAATCAGCAGCCAGTGCGGTAAACAGGCTTTCAAAGTATTTGTATCTTTTCTTTGTTTTTTCTTTTTCTTTTGTCCTTTACATTTTGCTATCTTTCTTTATCATATACGAGCATATTCTCTTTTGTTCATTTGCAAATGCAAAATAAACATTGCTAGCGGCTTTAGATAAGTTGACTTTGAGTAAGTTTTTTCTAATTTTACTTGGGGAAAATAGGAGTATGTGTTGTTCATCTTTCTTCTGCTCTGGCCAGTCTTATGCTGAATCTCTTTTCTTTGTTTTTGGAGTCAGGCTCTAGATTTCAAATTAATGAATCCTGCATGTATATTCTTTTTTCACATGTTTGTGCATGTCGGTGAATATCTGTTAATAATACTGTCAATGTTAGGCTGGGGAATCCATAACCAGCAAATTTTGGGTGATGGTCATCAGATGATCAGATGCGGTTAGATTACATGATCAGATGTTTGGAATATGGGATGAAGCTGCCATGGTCACATTGAGCCCTCGTTGGAATTCAAGAGAATTCCAAATCATGAGTGAGCCGTCCTTGCTCGTGGAATAAGCAAAGCAATCTCACTCGAGGCATAGGTGATAAAACTCTCCATGTTTCTTCGACACAACAATAATAATTGTGTTATATACACGCCTCTATTCATCTGTAAAAGAAGATATTAGCTGACCATGACATGTGGTTAGCAACGCCATTCTTGCCGAATCAAACAGCTTTGACATCCTAACAACAACGGTTCATATCGAGTTGGCATAAATGGGCAGTCTGTCATGGAGACTTTCCATTGCTTCTCATTTCTTTCAATTTCAAGTAGTGCATGATATCTTAACTTTCTGTTACTCAGTTGAAACTATTGCAAAATGAATACAACAATAGTTCTTGTTAAAATGGTCATTATATAAAAAAAATTTAAAATTAAAATTAGATTATATTTATTAATGTTTTTAAAATCCGATCGAAACCATCAAGAGAGGGGTTTAAAGTTTTAATGTTGAATCGGGTCAAATCGGGATTTAGTATATATATACACATATTAATAAATTTTATGTGTCAATGACATCGTGTGCATCAATTAGCCCCACATTAACATTTCACCATGACATACTACTACTTGTATCATCCTCAATACTTTGTCTATCTTCAGCATTCATTTCATTTTTATCCTCTCCATTTCTTGAGAATTTATCAAGTATTGAAATTACAAATTCTTGATAAATATATCTAACACTAAAATTGCTTATTTAAATTAAAAACGTTAGTATACTTTTTTTGTGTGGTTAAAATGCTTGTGTACATAAATTTATTAAGACTTAAAAAGTGAATTTTTTTTTCATTTTTCAACCTAAACGTGTGCATATGCATAAGAACAGAAACAAAAATACAACACATTATAAGTAGGATTTAATTTAATTTAATACATTATTAGTGTAAAGTTTCTCTAACTCTTTTAATGATATGATAATATATGATTGGATGACAATGTAAATTACATTGACGGTTGATTAAAATTAAACTCTTATAAGTATATAAATATATAATGAGTTTAATGATTAAAATTGTAGAAAACAACCGTCTCATGTCAAGGATTTAAGATAGATTCTGTTGTTGCAATTTTGTCCTATATACGAATTAATTACCTAGCGTTATATTATATAATGTGAGCACAAGAAAAATAAAGAGCCATTGGTTTAATAGTGTTACAATGCGTGTTCAAAAACGGGTTTTCAATACATTGGTTATTAAAGCCTGTCTAAGTTGGTTGGTGGATCGATTCACAGTTAATTTGATCAGGGTTAATCCAGTCTAGTCAAATTTTCAAAACAGTAATACAAACTTTATTATAAGCAAATTGTTTGAAATTAGGGAAAAATAGATTTACTTATGTAAATAAGGTGTTAGTCAACCTATAACGTATGTACGTTCCTAGTCATCATCTCTGTTGGTTTTTCATTTTGGTTCCATAAAATGAATAATGTTGAACTAATGAATCAATTCAAAAGCTAGTTTTCTATACACTGGTTATTATAGCTTGATCAGATTAACTGGTGGATCGAGTTAATCGTGGTGGATCGATTTACGATTAACTCGATCCAACGGGTCTATCCCATCCAAATTTCAAAATACTAATACAACTTTGTTATAGGGAAATTATTTGAAATTAAGGAAGAATAGATTTTGAAATGTAAACAAAGTATTAGTCGATTTCTTGATATTTGTCATAAGTTCCTGACCTATAATGTAGGTATGTTTTTGGTCACAATGTTTATTGTCTAATAAGAAAGCGGGTATCTAAAGTTAATTAAATTGAGAAAAACTCTAAAAGAATCTTAAAAAGAAAAAGAAAATTAGCAATACAAACCACAATCTTGTCCAACAACATTAAAATTTTAAATTACATAATTTTGTCCAACAAGCAACAATATAAGTTTTTAAAATTAAATAATATTGTTCAGTAAATTTCCATTAAACTAATACTATATATATATATATAATACTTTTAAATACAAACAAGATATAGCATATTTTGTACATAGCCAAAAATTAGAGATGAAATTTCCCATCCCTGCCCCGCGAGGGGAAAACCCCCATATTCACCCTATTGCAGAAAAATATCTGCATATGCCCACTTTAATAGAAATTTTTACGGTCGCTAATAGATTAGAGTAGTTCTTTCAGTCTCACATGCTCTCTTCTTTGATGTCACCAATATATTATTTGTCATGATTAAGTAGACCTGGTGCATAAATTTGCTATTTGAAAGTAAAATATTCAACTTCATTCACTGTTCGTGCGTACAAATTAACCGAAAGTGATAAATTAATTGCAATACATGCAAATCACAGACTTGGATTAAAAAAATAATAAATGTCTATATTGGTACTTTAAAGAAACAATTAATGTGATCAGTCCCTTCTATTGAAGATAAATTTGATATTACTTTAAGGCTAATTTAATATATTAATATATTTATAAATAAAAGGTTAATTCATGATTCTTATATTTTTAAAAAAATATAATATATATTTATTAAACATAAATTTAATTTTAATTTATTATTATATAATCAAATTATGTAATATTAAATCACTAAAAAAATTTAACTATCATTATAATTATATAAGAAATTTAATTTTTTAAATTATATATCAATACATTATTAAATAATAACATAACAAAATTTTACACAAAAATTTAATTTAAATTAAAAAACAGAAAACCAAATAAAAAGTAGAGAGCGGCGTAGCATAGCGCGTTACACCCAAACGGAATTTAGCGTGGGCGTGGGCGTATTTATTTATGCATAAAAGAATTTCACTGACTTAAGGCGGTATGAGTTTCACCAATAAGAACTGGCCACGTCATCCGTGTCTGTCACAGACGGTGGGTTCGGTCATTGCCTATCCCTCCCTCCCAGTTCCGCCTTCCTCTCTCTCTCTCTCTATCTCTTCCAAGCCCTTTTCTAGTTTCTACTACTTCAACTCGATCTCTTACTCCGATTCAACCTTTCACATGCGGATTCATTGATTCACACGCATCTACACTCATTTGCTTCCCACCCTAATTTGATTCGATATTCCGCATTGGATGAAACAAAATCGGTGTAGTTAGGGTTTGATTCGATCGAATAACAAGTTGAATGTAATTCACAAACTTAAGTCTTAGAACTGGGGGCAAATCAGTCTCGGCCTCACCGAAGCCCGGCGGCGGCGGCGGCGGCGGCTTCATCGTCGCAGGGACTCTGGTTCTTTCTCCGTTTCCACAATGCCCCTCGCACTCACACCCTCGCTTATCTCCCCCACCTCGAATCCGTGACCCGCTACGCATCGGATCTTAACCGCCCCGTCTCGCTAGCTCCACCACCCGTCATGGAAAACGCCGCTGCTAATTCTTCTTCCGCTGCTCCCAATTCCACTCCTCCGCCTCTGGAAGAAACCGAGTACTTGGCCCGCTATTTGGTCGTCAAGCACTCTTGGCGTGGCCGTTACAAGCGCATACTCTGCATATCCAGCTTTTCCATTATCACTCTGGACCCGTCCACGCTTGCGGTCACGAATTCGTACGATGTGGCGAGTGATTTTGAGGGGGCCGCGCCCATTCTAGGGCGCGATGAGAATTCCAATGAGTTCAGCGTGAGCGTGCGGACTGATGGGCGTGGCAAATTTAGAGCCATAAAGTTATCGTCTCGATACAGGGCGAGCATTTTGACGGAGATGCATCGGATAAGGTGGAATAGGTTGGGGCCAGTGGCGGAGTTCCCGGTGCTTCATCTTCGGCGACGGGCCTCTCAGTGGGTTCCTTTTGTAAGTTGCTCTGTGTTCTCTTTGAGTGCTCATTTAGCTTTAACTCGTTTAGATGATTTTATCCCGATAGGTATTTGCTAGAATACAGGTTTTTATATGCTTCATCTGGGTTGTAATTAATTAAGGACAGCTGAGTAAACATGCCTGCGTCTTAATCATGCGTGTATTAGGATGATTAAGAGTGTATGATACTGTTTGTTTATTAGTCATTATATGTTTTGTGAAATTGTTGTTTATGATAAATAATTGGAAGTATTTCAGCAGCTAATTTTCCTTGGTAAGTGTGAAGATGTGCATTTATGTCATTCTTTTTGTCGATTAAGAGAAGATAATGATTTTATGTTAAAGGGAATCGCAATGTTGTAAGAATTGTGGAGATTAGGATGAATGGGGAAATGAGTTTTTTCATCCAAAAAAAGAAAGAAAGAAAGAAAGAAAATGTGGTGAACAGTAACTAATTATCCTGTGTGACTGGTGGCTCTCGCAGAAATTGAAAGTAACTTATGCCGGTGTTGAACTTATTGACACAAAATCTGGTGACCTTCGCTGGTGCTTGGATTTTAGAGACATGGATTCCCCTGCAATTATTCTTCTCTCTGATGCCTTCGGAAAGAAAAATATTGATCACGGAAGTGGATTTGTTCTTTGTCCCTTATATGGAAGAAAATCTAAAGCATTCCAAGCTGCTCCTGGGAGCACAACTTCAGCTATTATCTCAAATTTGGTATGGATGGCATTCTTTAAGCTTAAAAAATTATAATTATTCAGCTACATATTGGAATCTTGAATTAGGTCACCTTTTGGCATTGAGATAAGGCAGCATTTGTACCTTGGTGAATGGTTTGACAGTGCTTTCTAGATAACCCTTATATATTGTTGCCTGTTTTAATATCAACAATAATAGCGGTTTGTTAATTTTATTGCAGACGAAAACTGCTAAATCCACTGTTGGGCTGTCCTTGTCCGTGGAGAATTCCCAAACTCTCACCATTTCTGAGTATATAAAACAAAGGGGTAGCTAGTTATAACCTTCTTTATGTTCCTTCCACTTTCAAATTTTCCTTCCACTTTCAAATTGTTGTTTTCTAGTATTGGGTTATTTATCTGCAGTGAATTTAGTTTTTAACCTTAAACAAATAAATGTAATGCAGCAAAAGAGGCAGTTGGCGCAGAAGATACCCCTTTAGGGGGGTGGTCTGTAACAAGGTTGCGATCTGCTGCCCATGGAACTCTAAATGTTCCAGGATTGAGCTTAGGAGTTGGCCCAAAAGGAGGACTAGGTGAGCATGGTGATTCTGTATCTCGTCAGCTCATTCTTACAAAGGTTTCGCTTGTGGAAAGGCGTCCTGAGAACTATGAAGTAAGTGACGCATTTATTAAGTGAATTAGTGAATAGGGTAAAACATGTGTAAAGGCATTGAAAATCTATGTATTACTAGCATTGATACATGCTGATGCATCCATATATAAAGGTCTTGCATGAGAAATTAAGCATTAACATAAATGATTATTTTCTGAAATATAGTTCTGAATATGTGTAGAATGATACAATTCATTACAGTATCAGATGTTCATACTTTAAAGTACATGCATGCCACGTACATTAATAGGTCTTTGAAATTGTTGACCACTGTGATTTTGTGGATTTTTATAAACCTACATGTTTAACTTGTTACAGTAAGCAAGCAGCATCATTGTCTACGAGGTAAAAGAGATTTCAAAGAAGATACATTAATCTTGAACATTTTATGGGCACATGCATAGAATGTACAACTTTGTGTTTATCCTGAGTTTTATGTAGTCTTAATGTGTATCTGACACAATCAATTTTATATTAATACATTTATATGACTAAGAAGTAATGTGGTTTTTACTCAGAAAGGTTATGTCAAATGTTGAGAATTTTCACTAGATGTATGCAGGCTGTTACTGTTCGTCCTTTATCTTCAGTATGTGCTCTTGTTCGGTTTGCTGAAGAGCCCCAGATGTTTGCAATTGAATTCAGTGATGGATGCCCCATCCATGTAAGCATTTGTCATGCTACTCTGGTTGTGATTTATTATGCTGTAAAGTTTCTCATGCACATGGCATGAATTGTAGGTTTATGCAAGCACGTCTCGTGATAGCTTACTTGCAGCAGTTCGTGATGTGTTGCAAACTGAAGTAGGTAGATGTATCTTATCTTGGTTAAGAATTGTTCTATAACTGTTTGTGTAGATTGAAGCACAATGATTTATGTTGTATGTTAATTGTTTGATCTCTTAATATCGATGTTGAACCTGTTCCTGGACTGGAGGCAGTATATGTCTTATGGTACTGTTATCCAAAAGAAAAAATGTCTTATTGCAGAATGCAGAGTCCAAGTCTATGTTTGACTTCTGATGATGTTTTTGTACAGGGCCAATGTGCAATACCTGTATTGCCAAGGCTGACAATGCCTGGTCACCGTATTGATCCTCCCTGTGGGCGAGTTTATTTGCAATATGGTCAACAAAGGCCAGTTGCTGATGCAGAAAGTGCATCCATGCATTTGAAACATTTAGCAGCAGCTGCCAAAGATGCTGTTGCTGAAGGTGGTTCCATTCCTGGATCAAGAGCTAAACTATGGCGTAGAATAAGGGAGTTCAATGCCTGTATACCATATAGTGGAGTGCCTCCAAACATTGAAGTACCAGAGGTTACTTTGATGGCCTTGATTACTATGCTTCCTGCTGCCCCAAATCTTCCTCCAGAGTCTCCTCCTTTGCCTCCCCCTTCACCAAAAGCTGCAGCAACTGTGATGGGTTTTATTGCATGTTTACGTAGACTACTTGCTTCAAGAAGTGCAGCTTCACATGTGATGTCATTTCCGGCAGCAGTTGGAAGGATAATGGGTTTACTCAGAAATGGTTCAGAGGGTGTGGCTTCTGAGGCTGCAGGGCTTGTTGCTGTTCTCATTGGTGGTGGGCCTGGTGATGCAAATGTAACAGATTCTAAAGGAGAGTGGCATGCCACAATTATGCATACAAAATCAGTATTGTTTGCTAATCATAGCTATGTCATTATTCTTGTCAACAGATTAAAACCCATGTCTGTATCACCTTTACTGTCAATGTCTGTTGTTGAAGTGCTTGAGGCCATGATTTGTGATCCACATGGGGAGACTACCCAATATACTGTTTTTGTTGAGTTGTTACGCCAAGTTGCTGGGTTGAAGCGTCGCTTGTTTGTACTGTTTGGTCATCCTGCTGAAAGTGTTAGAGAAACGGTAGCTGTGATTATGCGATCAATTGCAGAAGAAGATGCTATTGCTGCAGAGTCCATGCGGGATGCTTCTCTGCGCGATGGTGCTTTGTTAAGGCATTTACTGCATGCATTTTTCCTTCCTGCTGGTGAGCGCCGTGAAGTTAGTCGACAACTTGTTGCTCTTTGGGCAGATTCCTATCAACCAGCTTTGGAGCTATTGTCTCGAATTCTTCCTCCTGGCCTTGTTGCTTATTTGCACACACGTTCTGATGGAGTTCTAGCCGAAGACACAAATCAAGAAGAGTCATCAATTGGGAAAAGAAAAAGACGTTTACTTCAGCATAGGAAAGGTCGCATAGGGAAAGGATTGACCTCGCAAGAACAACCTTTCCCTTCAGCTAATAATTTTGATGTTTCTGATTCTGGTAGGCAGACAGGGGGTGCTGCTGTTAGAGGCTCAGACAACTATCATAAAACTGCTCTAGACACGAGCTCTGGACAGGCTTCAAGTATTCAATCTTCAGTTGTTCACACTAGTGAAAATTTGACCAATGGATCTTCTACAGGAGATGATCAAAATGGGCATTCAAATTTTGTGGCTTCAGCTATTGCGCCATCAGCAAACTCAAACGAAGCATCAGGATCTGATTTTTCAAATTCGATTGATCCTGACAGCAATGCAGTTGGTTTGCAGAATGCAAGCATTCCAGCTCCTGCTCAAGTTGTTGTGGAGAACACCCCTGTAGGATCTGGTCGGCTTCTATGTAATTGGCCTGAATTTTGGCGAGCTTTTGGTCTTGATCACAATCGTGCTGATTTGATTTGGAATGAGCGTACCAGGCAAGAGTTGAGGGAATCTTTGCTAGCTGAAGTTCATCAACTAGATGTTGAGAAAGAGCGTACTGAAGATATTGTTCCAGGGGGTGCTTCCCTTGAAACGGTAACAGGGATTGAGAGTGTACCACAAATATCTTGGAACTACCCTGAATTTTCTGTTCGTTACCCAAGCTTGTCAAAAGAAGTTTGTGTGGGCCAGTATTATCTTCGTCTACTGCTTGAGAGTGGCAGTGTTGGCAGGGCACAAGACTTCCCGTTGCGTGATCCAGTTGCTTTCTTTAGAGCACTTTACCATCGATTTTTATGTGATGCAGACACAGGGCTTACTGTAGATGGTGCTGTTCCTGATGAATTAGGTGCATCTGATGATTGGTGTGACATGGTTAGATTAGATGGTTTTGGGGGAGGTGGTGGGTCATCAGTGAGAGAGCTTTGTGCAAGGGCAATGGCAATTGTATATGAGCAGCATTACAAGACCATAGGTCCTTTTGAGGGCACGGCTCACATTACTGTTCTTTTGGATAGGACAGATGACAGAGCTTTGAGGCACCGGCTTCTTTTACTTCTGAAGGTGTGTGTAAATTGAATTTACTTTCCTACCTTTCTCCTGTTGTGGCCCCCCTCCCACCCAGTTTGCTTTCTTTTTGAGTGGAGGTATAGGATTAATTTGCTTTTGTATTATGTCATACTTGGTTGAAGTTCATCCAAATATTTGTGCTTTTTATCCTTATAGTACTAATGTTTTGGCAGGTTATTGGGCCAAGAGAAAAATAATATATAGTTTTAATAGAAGTTGTCAATATTGGTTTAATGATTATCCTAAATGGAATAGAGTTTTAAAAATGCTTGAGTAGACATTACAATTAACCAATTCTATTATTTGAAATTAACTATGTTTTACTCAATGTCAGGCATTGATGAAGGTTTTATCAAATGTAGAGGCCTGTGTTCTAGTTGGAGGTTGTGTATTAGCGGTTGATCTGCTTACAGTGGTCCATGAAACTTCAGAGAGGACAGCTATTCCCTTGCAATCAAATTTGATTGCTGCTAGTGCTTTTATGGAACCGCTTAAGGAATGGATGTATATTGACAAAGATGGTGCTCAAGTTGGACCTATGGAGAAAGACGCTATTAGAAGGTTATGGTCCAAGAAGGCTATTGATTGGACAACAAGGTGTTGGGCTTCTGGGATGCTAGATTGGAAGAAGTTGCGTGATATTCGTGAGCTTCGTTGGGCACTTGCCCTTAGAGTTCCTGTCCTTACCCCTCCTCAGGTAGAGTCATATTGTGTATGGAAGATAATATTGATATTGATATAAATATCAGTTGCTTTTCTGCTTGTTTTCTATAGCCTGATTTTTTTCATCCCATATATTGGGCGACTGCTAATGCATTTTTTTCACAATTTTTTTTCTTTTTTGGCCTAAAGGCTGTGCTTGTTTCTTTCTCAATGACTTGATTTCTTTGTGCTACTTAAAATCTATTGAGAAGGGCCACATATGTTTAGGTGTTTCTATTTAGGTGCTGTTATGTTGATAACCATCAACTTTGGCACGTTTGGAAACGTAATGAAGATGAAAAGAAGATAGTTATGTTCTCCTGAAATTAGCATCAAGTGTTTTTATGGCTAATGATTTGTCTCAAAGAAAACACATCTTTTGACATTTTTATTCTTTCATTCTATTTTCCTGGCACCCTTCTAATTGATGGATCTTGTATTTAGGTTGGGGATACAGCTTTGTCCATATTGCATAGCATGGTGTCTGCACATTCAGATTTAGATGATGCTGGGGAGATTGTTACCCCAACTCCTAGAGTAAAACGAATCTTGTCAAGTCCACGGTGCCTTCCACATATTGCACAGGTAATTTTTGGAGTTTTTTCATTTATCAATCAGCCATCTAGGAAGAATTTTATGTGTTGCGACTTGCAACTTTCTGAGTAACATCTCTTTCCCAAAAATTGTTTTGTCTAGTTTCTTTGATTATTGATTGTCTTACTCTTGTTACCTTTATATCATTCTTAACTCTAGTTGTTTAAATCATGCGGTTAATTGTTGATTTGTAGGTTTTTCTAGACTTCCAACCTTTTTCTTATGATATTGTAAATTGATATTGTGATTTACTTTTGCCTCGTTGTCCCCCTTTTTTTTTGTTGGGGGGGGGGGGTATGAACACAGGCCTTTCTTTCTGGGGAACCAAGTATTGTTGAAGCAGCTGCTGCTTTGCTGAAGGCCATTGTTACCCGAAATCCCAAGGCCATGATACGCCTGTACAGCACCGGTGCATTTTATTTTGCACTGGCTTATCCTGGATCTAATCTACTTTCAATTGGGCAACTGTTTGCTGTTACACATGTCCATCAAGCATTTCATGGTGGCGAAGAGGCTGCAGTTTCAACTTCATTGCCTTTGGCAAAACGTAGCGTTCTTGGTGGACTTCTCCCTGAATCTTTGTTGTATGTACTGGAGCGTAGTGGTCCAGCAGCATTTGCTGCAGCAATGGTTTCTGATTCTGATACTCCAGAGATAATATGGACTCACAAAATGAGGGCAGAAAATCTAATTCGTCAGGTATTTGAAACTTCATAGTAGACACTGAATGTGTGTATGTTTAAAAAATAAGTTTACTTATTTTCCGATATGATATTCACTCAGTGGAATTTAATCCATGCTCCTTTGCTCTTAATCAGGTTTTGCAGCATCTTGGCGATTTTCCACAGAAATTGTCACAGCATTGCCATGTTTTATATGACTATGCCCCTATGCCTCCAGTGACATACCCAGAGCTGAGAGATGAAATGTGGTGTCACCGATATTACCTCAGGAACCTATGTGATGAAATTCGTTTTCCAAATTGGCCAATTGTTGAACACGTAGAGTTTCTGCAGTCATTACTTGTAATGTGGCGTGAAGAGTTGACTAGAAAGCCTATGGATCTTTCTGAAGAAGAAGCTTGCAAGATCCTTGAAATATCCTTGGAGGATGTATCTAGTGATGATGTAAATAAAAAGCATTCTTCGGAGATTGGAGATGAAGCATCTAGCTTATCGAAGCAGATTGAGAACATTGATGAAGAAAAATTAAAGCGACAATATCGGAAACTTGCTATGAAATATCATCCTGACAAAAACCCAGAAGGAAGGGAGAAGTTTCTTGCTATACAGAAGGCCTATGAACGCCTCCAGGTAGACATAAGTTTCCATGTTACATAAAAGTCTCTAAGACAGCATAATTATTTTCACATAACAATTCTCATTTGAAAGTTTCCTGGATGGACACACCATACTTATTTTAAAGTCTTAGTATCTCAGTTTCAAAGTTGTGGAGGCCTGTTTTATTGTCTGAACTCTTTAAGTTCTTAATTTATGAAACCTATGTATCTGTCATGCATACAAATCCATGTACTTGCTTTTCTGATTAGAGGTGGTGATGGAGATGTGGTTTCTCCTGGGTGTGTTTTATGTGACTTAACACCCAGAAAGGGAGAAGAATTACACATCCTATTTACTCCAGTTTTGTTATAAGCATTTATTTTTTATTCTTATGTTTTTAATAATCTTTTAATGAACCAGCTGCAGAATGCACGCATGCGAAGCTTATAATAGTGTGATAAATAGTTAGTTATATACAAGCCTAGGAATGGGGTGTCAAAATCATAATGCTCGTTTTTCATTTTGATTTCTTGGTTCATGTTCATAGTCTTCATTAAATGAATTTTTGACCAAAGAAATTTTTTTTTTGTGCGAGCAACAATATAGTTATGCCTTTTCTAATTTGCTAAAATATTTACCTTATGTAACCGCATATTAGGCTACCATGCAAGGGTTGCAAGGTCCTCAGCCTTGGAGATTGCTTCTTTTATTGAAGGGACAATGTATTTTATACAGAAGATATGGAGCCATATTGGAGCCATTCAAATACGCCGGCTATCCCATGTTGCTCAGTGCAGTTACTGTGGACAAGGATGATAGCAATTTTCTTTCTTCAGATAGAGCACCTCTCCTTGTTGCAGCATCAGAGCTTGTCTGGCTGACGTAAAAATTCCATGTTCTTTCTTGTTAGGTTCACCTTATGCTAATAAATTTTAAAAACTTTATGATAACTTTTACTGTTTTATTGAATTTTCATGTGGTCAGATGTGCATCTTCTTCATTGAATGGTGAAGAGCTGGTAAGGGATGGAGGAGTACATCTTCTTGCAACTCTTGTTTCCCGTTGCATGTGTGTTGTTCAGCCAACTACTCCTGGAAATGAACCGTCTGCCATCATTGTTACAAACATCATGCGAACATTTTCAGTTCTTAGTCAATTTGAGGCTGCCAGAGCTGAGATACTTGAATTTTCTGGACTAGTTGAGGACATTGTGCACTGCACTGAATTTGAGCTTGTACCTGCAGCTGTTGATGCTGCTCTGCAGACTATTGCCAATGTTTCTGTTTCCTCTGAATTGCAGGATGCTTTACTGAAGGCTGGTGTTTTATGGTATGTCTGCCTTTTCAATTATAGTTTTTTTGGATAGTGTATTTGGTATCTATCTCAACTATAGGTTTGCAGGAGGATGTCTCCTGTTAAATTAGGTAAAGTTGGAAAACTTAGTCTAGAGCTTATATAATTTTTTGGGTTATGGATGCTTTATGAAGGGAGTTGAATCTTAATACTTCCATTTAGATTATTAGTATGGATGTTACTACACTCATTCAAATAATATGTAGCTTGGATTATAGAGAAATGGAAAAATTCTACTATCATAATCTGATTTCATTCTTAGAACACTTGGGCACTATAATGAATAATTGTTTATACCGGTCCTCCTTATCAATAGAGCTGAAAAGGGAATGGTCTTATTTAATTTTAAGGGAATGGTGGATTTGTTAGTTTATTGATAATTAGATTGAGACGAGCCTTATGGGAATTTTGTTTCTTCTTCCCTTCTTTATCTTCTTCATGTTATTACAGTTTTGTGTATGGCCTGGAATCTTCTAGCTCATTTTCTTTTATAGTAGTGATTTAGTAGTTACCCCTTTTGGAGTTGACAGCATCATAACATTACTCCTCTATGCATCTCAGTTAATCCTTGTCATCATGAAGTATTGTCTTTTCCAGTTGTTGGTTAGCTAATGGTTATATATTGACAGTAATTATCTGTGCTCCGTAAAGAAAATGCTTTTTTATTGTATGTAGTTATGTTCATTAAATACTTTTGGACATATCCATTTAATACGGTCCATGATAGGTACCTTTTGCCACTTCTGCTTCAGTATGACTCAACTGCAGAAGAATCTGACACAACAGAATCACATGGTGTTGGTGCTAGTGTTCAAATTGCAAAAAACATGCATGCCATACAAGCATCCCAGGCCTTGTCAAGGCTTAGTGGTTTGTGTGGCGATGGGAGTTCAATACCTTACAATCAGGCGGCTGCTGATGCCCTCAGAGTTTTGTTAACTCCTAAGCTTTCTAGCATGTTAAAAGATCAAATATCCAAAGATTTGCTGTCCAAATTAAACACAAACCTGGAGTCTCCAGAGGTGAATGCTGTTTTATTTTTGGTCTTTTACCCTTCGTTGGGGAGAAACTTTTCATTAAGGGCACTTATTTTCTTGCTTGTGGAACTATTCTTAGAAGAAAAGGAAAAGGAATATTTTGCATTTGCTCTCTCTATCTCTCTTGAATAAGACACAAGGTTTTTAGTTCATCTCCTTTTGCACAGGTTATATGAACTTGAGTAGTCTTAAGGGCCGAATCTGTTGGACAAGAAAATATATGCTTAAATGGAAGTAGCAGCTTTTAGATAGCTTCCGTTTTGATTCAGTCAACAAATATAACTGTTTAGGATGTAAGAATAACCATTTGCTAAGTTAATGATGTTATTAAAGTCAGTTTGCTGAGACTAAGGTACTGTCTGGCTGGCTGATTTTGTGTAAAAGATAAAATACTAGACATTTTGGGATAAAGAACTTAAATCTGTAGAGCTGAACAAATTTTGGGAGAGAAAAGAATGTGCTAAAGAGATCTACAACACAGGTGAAAGGGGGCTGGCCTTCTGATCAAGCAATTGGGGAAATTAGAAGTGAAGTTCTTATGTTAAAACTGATTGAACAATTCTTTTGCACCCTTAAACTCTCTTTAAGCTTGGGGATACATTACTGGCTAGTTGCTACAGTAATTAAAATTAAAAAATGATAAAACAAAGTTGCTAGTATTTGCACATGGCTACAGTGTGAACAGTCCCTTTTTTCCCCAGTTGCTCCTGCATTATAAAAAGAACCCCCCCCCCCGGGGCAGAAAGAAAAGAAGGAAAATGTACCTGACAATTGTATGTAATCCTTCAAATTAGTTGATATAGTTATTTGTAGTTCCTTATAAACACCAGGTTTCCTGGTCATTTACTAGAACCCTATTTACTGACTGATTGTTGTGCTCAATGAGAAGTCCAACAGATAATTTGCAGTTGTTTGTTTCTAAATATTGAAATTTTAACTTTTAAGATTAAGCGGTCTCTCTGTCTCTCTCTTTCTCTGCATTTATATATAATTATATTCGCATGTTGATACTATCATTTGAAACCATTGGCCGTAGATTATCTGGAACTCTTCAACACGGGCAGAGCTACTGAAATTTGTGGATCAGCAACGTGAAGCTCAAGGTCCTGATGGTTCATATGATGTAAAAGATTCGCATGATTTTGTCTATAAAGCACTATCGAGAGAATTATTCGTTGGCAATGTTTACTTGAGAGTCTACAACGATCAGCCAGACTTTGAAATTAGTGAACCAGAAGATTTTTGTGTTGCTCTAATTGATTTTATATCTTATCTTGTGCACAATCAATCTGTGGGAGATGCTGATGTTCATAACGTTGAAAACACCACCACGTTCCTTCAGACATCTGAGCATCTACGTGAGGCTGTTGACGGATTTGTTAACGAACAGCATGTCCCTGATAATTCCACCACAATGTCTGATGAACAAGTTGTAGGGAAGGAAGAACCTGAGCTGGTTAAGAATCTCCGTTCTGCATTGACCTCCCTTCAGGTTAATTGCTTAACTGCCTTATTGTATATTGAAATACTTTTTATTTAGCATGTCTGACTGATCTTTCTTATTTATTTTCTGCAGAATCTACTGACTAATAATCCAAATTTGGCATCCATATTTTCTAATAAAGACAAGCTACTACCTCTTTTTGAATGCTTTTCTGTGCCTGAAGCATCAAATAGTAACATTCCTCAACTTTGCCTAGGAGTGCTGTCACTCTTGACAGCACATGCTCCCTGTTTGCAAGCCATGGTTGCAGATGGATCTAGTCTTCTGCTTTTATTACAAATGCTTCACTCATCCCCAAGTTGTCGTGAAGGGGCTCTCCATGTTCTCTATTCATTGGCAAGCACACCAGAACTGGCCTGGGCAGCTGCCAAGCATGGTGGTGTTGTGTACATTCTTGAATTGCTCTTGCCTTTGAAGGGTAGAAAGCTTGTATTTCTTAGTTGGTCTTATTTGTTTTTCTCATTTCTAGAATCTGCTTGCTGATTTATAAATATTGATAATAGAAATAATTCCATGCAGAAGAAATTCCACTCCAGCAAAGAGCTATGGCAGCCTCCTTGTTGGGGAAGCTTGTTGGCCAACCAATGCATGGACCAAGAGTCGCTATAACACTTGCAAGGTTTCTTCCAGATGGCCTTGTATCAGTAATTAGGGATGGACCTGGCGAAGCTGTTGTAGTTGCCCTTGAGCAGACTACAGAGACCCCAGAACTTGTATGGACACCAGCAATGGCAGCTTCCCTATCTGCACAAATTTCAACTATGGCATTAGACCTATACCGTGAGCAGATGAAAGGTCGTGTTGTTGATTGGGATGTGCCTGAGCAGGCATCTGGACAGCAGGAAATGAGAGATGAGCCGCAGGTATCACCTAATATATGTGATGTTTGGAATCATATATTTTCTTATGTCGAATGGACTCAAATTTTTGTGTTGATGCAGGTTGGTGGCATCTATGTTCGGCTGTTTCTGAAAGATCCCAAATTTCCTTTGAGAAATCCTAAAAGATTCTTGGAAGGGCTACTAGATCAGTATTTGTCATCCATTGCTGCCACACATTATGAGACACAAGCTGTTGACCCAGAGCTTCCTTTGCTTCTCTCAGCTGCATTGGTTTCATTACTGCGTGTGCATCCTGCACTAGCGGATCATGTTGGATATCTTGGATATGTACCCAAACTAGTTGCTGCTGTTGCATTTGAGGGAAGGCGAGAAACAATGGCATCTGGTGAGGTAATCAATGGAAAACATGCTGACAAAACATATGACCTGGATAATGAATCAACAGAACACACACAAACTCCTCAAGAACGTGTGCGCCTGAGTTGTTTGCGTGTCCTGCATCAACTCGCAGCTAGTACCACATGTGCTGAAGCCATGGCAGCAACAAGTGTAGGAACGCCACAGGTATCTGACAAGACATATTTTATATTTGAAGTTGTTAATTTACATTCCTTGATGCTGGTTATCCAACTTCTGCTTTACCTTAAACATGATAATGTCTCTTTTTTGGGTGGGAGCCTGCTGAAGAAAATGATCCTTGGTCTACCTGGTTTACACTATGATTGTTTTGAGCAAGAATCCTTCCTTTTACTGCCAATTTTTTCTGTGCAAAGAAAAGGAATAAAATAAATGTGAAACGTATTTACACTGAGAAAGAGAGAGAGGTTACCACCATGAATCTTGCTTGTTTGTATTGACTCGTGATTGTTCTGACGTTCATCTCAATAATCATCCCTCTCTAATACCTGTATCCCCAAAATCTCTCTGGATCCCCTGTTTTTTTTTCAACCTCAAATTCCACCCTTGGTTCACCAGATTTATTTCAGAGCAAGCAAATGAGCCTCAATGGAAAATGTGAAGATTCACAATTCTGGGAAAATTTCTGCTGTTTTGGAGACATTTTGGTTTTCATGACTACTGTTTTTTTTTTTTTTTGAGAGGGGGGAGGGAGTAGATCTGCTTTTATTGGGGATTAAGGTTGATATTGAGGAGAGGAGGACATCCCATATTCCCATTCAACTGAATCCATTTTTTACTTCCCTGGGTAGGGAACAGAAAGGGCTATGTTGAAATTTTGTAAATTTTACAGGTTCTGATATGCTTTGTTATTGGTACTTCTGTTATCTGTGTATATGTTACTCGCATGGATCCTAGTTTGTAACTATCATTGACCAAACAAAAATTTTATTTATTTATTTTTAATTTTGTTAGAATATCTCAATATCTTCACGGTATTTTAGCATATCTTTAGAATATCTTGGCATATATTTAAAAGATCTTTATAATATATTGTGGAATCAATTAGTCCTCTAATTGAGAAAGCAATCTTAGGAGTTATTTCCTAATTTCATTATGTTTCGTGATATGTTTCCTTATTTAATGAAGGTTAGGAGTCTTATTGTCTTAGTAGGCTTGGGCTTATACTAGTAGTACTATATTAGTACTTGACTTAATTATTACTATAAATAGGTTTCAATGCTTTGTATTTTACAACACATCAAATCAATCAAATCTCATATTATTCGTTAGTATTTCTTTTCTCTTGTACTCTTTCCTTACTAAACCCTATAATTTCAACAAATTTCTTCTTCCAGGTTGTTCCACTACTGATGAAAGCTATAGGGTGGCAAGGTGGAAGCATTTTAGCTCTTGAGACCCTAAAACGTGTTGTGGTTGCTGGAAACCGAGCCAGGGATGCTCTTGTTGCACAAGGACTTAAGTAAGCACCTTATATATTTTATCAATTGATCCACTTTCAATTGATCCGGTAATTTATGCTTTGAAGATCCAAATTCATGACAGAACTTTGCATTACATGCAGTCATCCGCCAAAAGATGCAAGTGAAATAGAAAACTCATGAAATCAATTTCAATTATTAGGCCTGCTTTTATTTGTTTGCTCCTATAATCCTATCATAAAAACTTGCTATATGTCCTTTGACTTCCCTTGTTTAGTAGATTTGAAGTTCAGTCATTATAGTATTGTATGATGTAGAGTTTATAATTGGACTGAGTAATTTTTTTTAACTATTGCTTGTAACGAGATTGTTGAAATATGGTTGAATGGTCTTATGACTAACCGAGGGAAAATATCATCAAAAAATGTAGAAAATTGAATGCACCTGTTGGGAAGGTCATGAATGGGTTTGGAGCCCCATAATCATTTGATTAAGAATTCTATCATAATTTGGTGCTGTATATTGGGAATCCATGGATGTATGGAACTGTTTGGTCAGGTCCCACATTTTTATATGCAGTGTCCTTCCATATTGCTAAGGGACACAAATTGTTAGTTGATTGTTCCTTGGATAAGACCAGTCTTTCCTAGGCTCCCTTGCCCTGCTGCATCTTTCTATAAAGTCTCTGGCAAGTGGCAACCATCCAGTACACTTAGGATGCCAACATGGGCATGGCGCTGCTTGAATAATAAATAAATATCCTAAATAAATTATTTTTTAATGTGTCAAACAATGTAATCTTAGAAACTTTATCTTCTAATAGCATAATCTTGAGGATCTGTTGTGATTGACTTTCGAAACGAGTGTCTATTGTCACTGCAATTGAGTGGAGTTTCTGCTATTAGATGAATTTGCTTTAAGTTTGAGAGAAGAATATTCTTTATAATATAGAGGTACACGGAGACTGTCTTGTGTGTTTATGGGAGTGGAATAGTAAATACTCTCTCTACCTCTCTCTCGCTCTCTCCTAGTACTAAAATGAATTTTGCAAACAATGCAGAGTTGGTCTTGTTGAAGTACTTCTTGGTCTTCTTGATTGGAGGGCCGGGGGAAGGAATGGACTTTGTTCTCAGATGAAGTGGAATGAATCTGAAGCATCTATTGGCAGGGTGCTTGCAATTGAGGTTAGAATCTCATAGTCAATTTTATTCTTCCTGTTGATGTTGAGTTTCTCTCTCGCATATTTTCTTCTTTATCAGCATTTATCTATCAGTATTTAGCTCTTTTTCTTCTTTTTTTTATTTTTTTCTACTTGTACTTCTTTGCCTCTATACCAAGTCTATTATTCTTTCTTTTTTTTAGTATAATTGTCTTTCTGTAAATTCTCTGGTCCACTTATCGATTATTCTCTCATGTGATATTCATTTTCTTTTCCTAGTTATTAGGGAAAAATGCATCTGGTGTTTATTTAGTGGTTTTTAACCAGTTCTCAATTTCTTTGTATGTCTATGGTTTTCTATGGAACCAACTTTTACTGTTAAGTTTCCCATTTCTTGATTTTCTGACGTCTTTCACCTTCAAAATAATAATTGTTGCATTTACTTGAGTCTAGATTTTGTGCTACTTTCCGCAAGTATTTTATTTCTTAGTCATTAGTGACACAATTGGACAAGCCATTTATGAATGTTCTTGTGGTTTCTAAAGAAAATTATCTAGATTGACTCATTTGAACCTATTTTCTGTTAATTCTTTTGTTGCTGATAAGTTACACTTTTATGTTGATTCAGGTCTTGCATGCCTTTGCTACTGAAGGAGCCCATTGTACTAAAGTACGAGAAATATTGAATAATTCTAATGTGAGTCTCAACACATCTTGATTAGTAATATTATATGATTGTTTAGTTTTGGCACTTAAAATGTTGCTACTGCATTTTGCTGCGTATTTGTTGCAAGTATACCATCCAAATTTGCAAGCTGTTACCTTTTACACCCATTTTCCCTCCTGCGTTCCAGGTTTGGAGTGCATACAAAGACCAAAAGCATGATCTCTTCCTTCCTTCAAATGCTCAATCCGCAGCTGCTGGCATTGCTGGTCTGATTGAGAATTCATCGTCAAGACTGACTTATGCCCTTACAGCTCCTCCACCACAACCTACTACTTCTAGACCTCCTCCATCATCCACGTCTGACTTCAATGGAAAGCAGGATCAACTTTTATAGTACAGAAAATAAGACATTTTTAGCAGCATGATGGAGCATATATCTAAAGCCTATACTTGAAACTCACCTGTATAGTACACTGTACAGTTTTGTTGTCTACTTGCTCCTGGGTTAGCAACTGGGAAGCATGTGCAATTTTCTCGAGATATTCGTTTGTGTAAAGAGGGATTTTCGCTCCCCTTTTTCCTTGTAAATTGGATGATGTATTTACTAAGTTGCTACAAAATAGTGAGGTGATTTTGTGCATTTCGTGATGGTTGACATATTTCGGTTGTGTATACATGATCTCTTCTACACATCTCTGAAGTTGAAGGAGCTTAGCTTAGCTGACCCTCACTTCTGAATTATATCACAACCAACAATTTATGATTAAACTTTTTTTTTTTGGTTACATTGGAGGCACAAGCACTTAAGGTAGGTGATGGGAAAAGATAGTCCGTTGGAGAATCGAATCTTAGACATTAACATCACATCCAAGTCTTAAAAACTTGGACTGGTGTTAATTTAGCTATATGATCATTGGCTAATTGAACCATTTTCGTCCCCTGAAAAAGGAATGGATATACAAGAAATAAAATATAGCCTATTGTTTTTTAAAATTTCTTATGGGAATAACAACCAATAAACTTACATCCTACGCGGAATGCTTTAAGCGGGTTGACCTGATTTTTCCTTGGCACCATGATTGTTTTATGCTTCTAGGCGGGAGATCTAATGCAACAGGAGACGCTGTCTACACTTGGCTGTTTAACCTCTAGGGTATTAATTTCAATCTGTATTTGCTGATGAGTCATGAGTCAGTAAATTAAGAATCGTTTTCCAAAAATAGTATACAAGGGGCAGCACTAAAGTGTGTGCATGTAAACTTACTCCATGATCAGTGAAAGAAGTATGTTCATTTTAACTTTGTGTTTGTCATACAGCGCTGTGGTGCCGCATTTAAAATGGGAAAATGTGGGATTAAAGGTCCTGCCCTACCTGTGTATTGAGTGTGGTTCACAGTCCCCCTTGGGTACGAGTTTCTTTAGTTTGTCGGAGTTTCTAAACAGAGGGAACAAAACATCATGTAAACTTGATTTTAAAAGCAGGGTACTAAACCTCTTCGTGGAACTAACTTGCCACCAACAATATGACCTAAAAAGGCTAACACAACAGATTCATCAACAACTATCAAACCATGGTCGATCTTTGGTCTTGAGATTCAGGATGAAAGACTAATAAATTTCAAGGTCAATTGCAATTTACCATCTTAATTTATTTGTTCTATTTCATTGTTTTATTTATAAAATTAAGTATGTTTCAACTTGATTTAATATAATGTGGTATTGAAGTTTTTCAGTGAAAAATGACTCAAAATTATTGTTACAAGTATCGGTTGTCATTAGAGCGCACCATACGAGCTTATCACTTCTAGCATAATCATGAGGTAAGAATATATTTTTTTCAGCAAAAATCGTTTGTTCTTTATGTGCTTCCCAAAATTATCGTAGACAATTAATTTAGATAGCATGTTGCAAAATATCATATTAAAATTTTTTCTTAATTTTATAAATCAAGTGTAATTAGACAAATGAATGAAATAGCAATGCACTTGCATCTAATTTTACTACCGATTCTTATATGCTCCAGGAGTGAATTTAGATGCTTTTATGTGGGCTTTTCACATTATAATGGCATGCCAAGAAAAAGATAGACGCAAAGACCTGCACAGAATCTCACAAATTCTGTCTTTCGCAAGTTCTATGTCCATCACTACAACTCATTTGAGATCATTCAAATCCTCCACCAATAAAAAATTAAGTTAAGTTCTGATCCATTATCAGTAAAAAAGATTTTTGGTTCAAACTATCAGTATATGTCATTATCTATTTCGGCATGTTGAGAGCTAACTTCTGTTTCTAGTCCTGCTTCAATACAACTAACTAACCGAAATTTAGAAAGACTTCACTTTAGATATTATATATTAAATTACAAGTTAATATTATGTGGAAAAATTAGTGAGAGTGCAAGCATTTTGTATTGACAATGTATTTAACATTAATTTAATCAGTAATTATTATAAAGTATATGTATGAAGTATATCAAAACGGGGAATATATGGTAACAATGGAAGAGAAGAACTGGGAAGGGAACTTGGGTTGGAACTTCGAAGTAGTGGCGAGGGCGGAGTAATGCAGTAATATTGCTACACGGCATGAAAAAAAATACCTAACATAACAATGACATGACGACATCATGCATGGTCTATGGTATTGGTACAGCTAGTAACGGTTATGTGATTCAATATATGTAAATCAAGTGGTTATTTGATAGCCAATTCAAACTCATTCTGTGCCTTATGTTCGGTACAACTAATTCGTGTCCACCAGCTTTTCCATTAATTCCCTGGGATACTCTAAAATAAAGTGGCTCCATACCAATTCCCTACCACTCACAATAATAATCTAAAGAAGGCTAAGCTTTGCTGCGTTTTCTATTTTACTAGTATTAAAAACAAGTTTGTTTCATTTCACTCATTCTCTTTCTTTTGGTGTAACATCTTAATTATTTAGATTCCAATGCAATTAATTAAGATAAATAACTTTACATAAACAATAAGCCACGTGGCTCATCCACAGATGAGGAAACAAATTGCCTAAAATGTTACAACGGTCAGACTGAAAAAACGAAATTTTGATCGAGAAAGATTAAGAGTAAATTAGAACCAGAGACTACCACATGGCATTAATAGTAATCCCTTCATTAAAAGATAATAGATTCTACACAAACTAACCCAGAAATGGTTCTCAGGTTAAAGTTTCTACATCATAGAAAAAGCATTGCATTGCAATAAAACATCGTTATATTTGTTTAGCCACGCCACATAAAACTCATTAACAAAACAACATTCACAATCAATTTGTGAAGCATTCCAATCTAAAATATTAATTTTAATACTTGCTGGTGTTGCTTTTAAATCAGAGGAGTACTTTGACTTCTAAAGTTTAAAGTTTAAAACTTAATGAATAAGAATTTTATTTTTTCATTTTCATGAAGAAATATTTGTATTAAACCTATGGCTTAGAGACTTTTCTAGAATAATAATGGTAAGAATGTTTGAACTTATCATCTCCTGGAAACTACCCAAACCACTAGTTCAATCCTAGAAGTTTAAAAGAAAATGAAAGAAAGACTTATTAGATTAGTAATCAATTTAGGTAAAGTGTAATCAGATTTCAAATTATCCAATCCTATCTTAAACCAAAAAAAAATAAATCAAAAAATAGATCCAAAATCCAAACCCATAAATTTCACTCATAAAAGCAAAACCAACCAAATATTTGTTTTTAAAAATCTTTTTGAGTCAAATGGGTTAATTCGGGTTTTGAAAACTCCTTACCAGTATAAATTAAAATGAAAAAAAGGAGGATCTAATATAAAGTCGGATTTTAGTAACTTGTTAAGCATTTAACATTCTTGTAGTGAAATATGAGAGTCGTTAAAAAAAAAAGGGGAAATGACCCCTAGGTATGACTTGTTTACAAAGGTGGACAATTTAGTTCTTTTAAAAAATTAACTAAGTATTCAACTAATTTAATCAATAATTTATATATGGTTAACCAATAATTTATCTTCATTTTTTATACTTGATACGTGATTAACCGTATATAAAATATTGGTTAAATTAGTTGAATATTTAGTTAATTTTTAAAAGAAACCAAACTGCTTACCTTTGTGAACAAGCCGCACCTAGGGGTCATTTCCCAAAAAAAAAATTATAGGCTTCAACTAATTATTATTAATTTTATTTTATAAAATGAATTAAAAGTAGATTTATATGGGAGATAGAGTAACCCCATGATAGGTTTCCACTGTGGATTTGATCTTGCGGTACTTTGATTGGATTAATGTGGCCGGTGATGTTAGTATAAGCCTAATCCTACAATAACCTATAATTGGAGGGCTTGTTAGGATAATATTATATATAAAAGTTAGTTTCCTCTCCATTTCATACTAATGTTTTAAGAACTTGATTGGAGATTGAATCAACGAGATTTTCGAATCATAATTCGATTGGTTTAATCAATCAAATCGGTGGTTAAACCGAATGACATAATAATTATAATTATATATATAATTATTAATATACATATAAGTAAATCTAATAACATGAATTATAAAAATTGACTACATATGATAATATTTATTATTGTATTTAATATATCGGTTGGTCAAACTGCATTCGGGTATTTTTCATAGTGTAGATCTTAAAAAGTTACATATAATCAATATAAAATGCGTCCAAATTGAACAAACGAGTAAAAAGTTATGACTTTTGAAAGATAGATGTAAAAAAACCTAAAAAAAATAATTTAAAAATATGAAAAAGTAATAAAAAAATTCAAAAAAAGTAAAAAAAAAATTGAAGAATTGACTAGTTTTCAAGAACCAGCTCAAGTTCAAACGGTTCGCCGAATCAAATTCGGTTTTGGCTGATTTTAGCGGTTCAATGCCTTGGCCAGCTCTTTGGGTGATACCTAATCATAGACATATCAGGTTCTCAGTCTGATCCGATTTTTAAAACATTGCTTCATACCTTTTTAGAACAAATTTCACTTAGGTCTCGTTTGGCAGACGAAATTGAGTTTGGAATTGGACCTCCGAATTCTAATTATCTTATTTGGTGTGTATATTAGAATAATTTTAATTCTGAGTCCAATTTCATGAAATTGAAAAATGACTAATTTATACTTATCTCAATTCTTAACTTCAACCTTAAAAACTCTAATTCCAAGCATCGAGATTTTTTATTTTTTGAATATTAAAAAGTTAAAGTTAAAAACTATCATACGATCATTGTTACTTGCAACACTGATATAGTTCGGCAATGTCACCGCTAGCATGCTCCGACCATGTCGCCGTCGACGTGCTCCGACCGTGTTATCCATTGTGTCTTCAACGTGCTAGTCGCTGAATGACTCTGATTACTATTATCGTCCTGCTTGCAATGATTAAATCGTCGTATTTCTTCCGATCACTGGCACTAACTTCCTGCAATTATTTTTGTCATCGTTAATAGCGTCTTTTAGTTTGACATTCATTGTGACTGTTATAATTTAGCAACGCAAGCTCTATTGATTTTTTTATAATTTTAAAATATTATTTATTAATTTAAATTTATTTATTATATCTTTATAAATTCTTGATAAATTATTTAAATTATAAATTTTCAGTTTACATCAAAATTACAACTCTTGTCAATTCCAATTCTAAAAAAAATAAAATTTAAATTAGAATTTTAAACTATAATTTCAATTTTGTAATCTAAACGGACCCTTATGTTTCTCAACTTATCTTATTGAGAGGTTCTTATGATTTTAGAGTTTGAGAAGAATACCTAATAACCACTAAAGGGAAGAACCTACCTGATCTATTTGATATAGCTAAGGCAGATGTTCTTAATCTCCAACTATTTTAAATTAGGTGATATAAATCCATACCTATTTCCAATTGTATGCTTACAAGTTTTAGACCTTTAAAAGAGTGTAGGTGTGGTCCTCTTCACACTTCTCATTTGTGAATTTTTGTTTGAAAGTAAAGAGGGCAAATCATGGGTATATGTCGGTGTCTATTTTGGTACGTTGAGAGCTAATTTCTGTTTCTTATCCTGCTTCAATACTGTTGGGGGTGCTGAGCTAACTTCTGGTTTTAGTTATGCTTCAATATTATTGGGACAATATATATTTTTCTTTCCGTGTTTTGATAAATACTCTTATAATTAAGAAAAACATCATACACATTTTCATAATTTTTTTTCTTTCAGTCTCGTCTCTCAAATCATTTATCAGTATAAGTATTTATAACTTATAAGAATGTGTTTGACAAACAATCACCCTTATACTCTTCTTATTGAATAAGAATTTTATTATTAATTTCTTAATATAGAACAAGCACCTCTCATATCCTTCACAAATCTTGGTATTAATTACAATTTAAAATAGGAAACTGACAATAAAGTTAAATAGGAAAACCATAATTATTAAAACAAGAATTTGGCTCAAATCTAACAAGTACAATTAAGCAAAATTTTAAACAATTAAAAAAGACTTCGCTTTAGATAATTATGATCTATGTGTGAAATTTAACTAAAGAAAGTAAATGAAGTCATGGAATGGAACAAGATCGACATACGATCCCATCAACGGCTGGGAAATCTCGTCCACCAAACTCATAATTAATTATGGTTTAATTCCTTGACAAAATAAAATAATTGGAAGGAAATTTTTTTTATGGTAAGAACAATTTCGTGTGAACTTTGTATCAACAATTAAGCGTGGTAAAATTATTCATCAATTCATTATTCATCCACTCCAACCATAAATAAATCAATTTAAATTCATCCAATAATGAAATAATTTTTAATGGATTAGATTTACTATATTCAATTTAATTATTTATTGAATGGTTAATGGACCATCTAACATATCCATGAAAGATTCACCGAAATGTTTTTCTACGGTAAAAGCGTAAAACTTGACACCGCCCATCCTCTATGAGAAGTGGAGAACGTCTTTAGTTTTGAAGGCTTTCTCGACATTGTCGCTTTCCAGGACTGTTTTTTGTCTAATTTTTGTTTCTATTTCTTTTGTTTTTAAGTTTTTCTTATGTCCTAGAAAATTAATTATAAAAAAAAAGGAAAAGCCCAGTATTTAGGATCACTAGTTGAGCTCCATTTGAAATACTTGTATGATTTGGAAATTAAGTTTATGAGCAATTTAAAAAGAAAGAACATTTACATGAAAAAATAGTATAATAAATAATAGATAAATTTGATGGATAGGATATCTATCCGTTAAAATAAATTAGCAAATGGATTAAATATCTATTTATCACATGGGTCATGGATAAATTAAATTTTTTATTAATTTTTTAGTAGATCATAAATGAATTAATAATTTATTTTTTTCTCATTTAATATAATCTAATTTAAAATCCATCTAATTTATTTGTTTGTCACCCTTATCGGAGGAGAGACTAGGTATCTTTTTAAGTGATTTTAAAGGCGCGCATCTTACATTAATTTAGTACATTTAAATGAGTTAATTAATTTTTTAAAATCCTAATTAAAGATTCGAATCTAAATAGTTAAAACAACGAAGATACATGCCAGCCCCTTTCGTTAAAATGATTCTTTGTTTTCTTTTTGTAAAAGGAAATGGATATTGACCAACCAAGAAAACCTTACATGCATAACAATCATTTAAACCACCGTCCTTACTCTTTTTGTTTGGCATAATGCCACCCTAAAATCGCTTTTGTCCGGTAGCCTCTAGAATAGAATTATGTTTGAGTGCAAATATAATTCTAACACTTTAAATAAAAAAGTAACAAATGTTTTTGTATTGAAAGAAAATTTATTTGTGTATTTATTAATAAAAATATATTTATAATTTGATATTACATCATTATTTTAATAATATTTAAATAAATATAACCTAATAATTTTTTAAAAATATTATTATAGTTATACTTAAAGTATATTTTACAATATCCAAACAAACTTAATTTTTAAAAAAATTTCTTTTACTTCCAATTTATTTATAATCAATCTTTCTAACATCAATTTATAAATAATCTAACTCAAAATAACTCTTTTTACATCATACCATTTTTAATAATTTCACATTCAAAAGTTATTTTATAAACACTATCTAAATAACATTTATTTGAGAAAATCAATTTTGAAGTAAAGATCACCAAACATAAATCACTTCACAAAAACTCACTTCTAACTAAAATCAAATTTAATTACGAAATTAAGTTCATTCAAAATCAAGTTTATAAAATCTAATTCAAACACACTAAATTTACAACAACAAAAAATGGCATGGGAGGAAGAGAAGACAATTAAGACAGAAGGGCTGAGGCATTTTGCAATTTAAAAGAATGAAAGAGATTAAAAGATACTATACCAATTACCAGTTGAACATGTTATCTATTTTACACAATTAATGGATGAGATTTCATTTTCTAATCCAAATGATTATAAAAGCTGCGACGTCACCCATTACATCAAAACAATGACTTCAAATTCATTTAGAATTCACCATATATATATATATATATATATATATATATATATATATATAATAAAAAGGATTTAAAAAAGGGGTAATATGAAAGAGTTATGACATGGTGACCATGGTATTGGTACCAATAACGGTTGTGTTTCAAAATCTATATAAATCAAGTGATTTATTTGATAGCCAACGCAAACTCATTAATCTGTGACTTATATTCGGTACAACTAATTCGTGTCGACCAGCTTTTCCATTCCCCGGGATACCATATAATGAAGTCGATCCACACCAATTCCCTACCACTTACAATAATAATACCCCAAAGGCTAGGATTTGCTGCGTTTTCTATTTTACAAGTTAAAAAGAAGTTTGTTTTCATTTCACTCTTTTTTCTTTTGGTGTAACATTTTATTACTCATTCTCTTACCAAAAAGTATTTGTTATCACTCTCTCGTGTCTGTGATATAAAATGCTCTTGTTGATTATTAATATATTTGAGTGAAGTACAATGACGTTTCCTGCCTATTTTTCTTTTTCTCCCCCCTTTCTAAGGAGGGTGGGAGAGAAGATATATATTAATACATATAATTTTTAACTTGCATTAACTTTGCATGCAGCTTTACGTAGAATTCATTATGTTGGCGATTGCTGCTACTTCGTCATTTACCCCTGTTACTTCTTCACCCTCACCAGTCTCTGGTGCAAAAGGCACCAAAATTGGTGGTGGGCCGGCGAATCTTGGAGGACTCAAATCCAAACATGCGTCTTGTGGTGGCTTGCAAGTTAAGGCAAATGCCCAAGGCTCTCCCAAGATCAATGGAACCACAGTTGTTACATCTGTAGAAAGCCTGAAGCATGAGGATGATTTGCCATTTTATCAACCAGATACCTGATTGGAGGATGCTTATTCACCCCTTTGGTATGGGAAAATTTGTTCAGGATGGTCTTGCGTTCCGTCAAAACTTTTATATTAGATCATATGAAGTAGATGCCGATCGAACAGCATTTATAGAGACGTTAATGAACCATTTGCAGGTTTGCTCATCATGCTCATACGTACAAATTACTTTTTATTTATATTATTCGGAGATGAACAGGTTATAAGTAGTTAAATTTGTAGCTAGATTTACTCACTGTGCAGAATTGAAACTCATATACAGATAATAGCAGCTCCGTAATTTTTTCATACAATATTATCTCAATTATTTGTCTGACAACAGGAAACTGCAATTAATCATTCTAAGATTGCTGGGATTCTTGATGATGGCTTTGGTTCTACGCCAGAAATGTGCAAAAAGAACCTGATATGGGTAGCTACTCGGAAGCATGTTGTCGTTGATCGTTATCCTACATGGTTAGTCACCCAAACTCACCCTTAATATGTGTGATTTGCACAGGTATCCACGTCCAGCTGCTATTTCTCCATTATTTTAGTGATCTTTATGATGAATGATAACTCTATAATATCTCATTGAAATTTTTAGTACATCTGCATTTATTCTGTAGATTATGTATCTTGTTTCACAGAATTGGCTTAATAGTTGAGATTTAACTATGAATATCGTAATATACTAATACTTGTGAAATTCTTCTGGGATGATAATAGATCCGATAAGCATAAGCTGCATATATAGATGATGAACTATGGGAAGCCCTATGCTGCCTTTGGTCTGTTAATCTGGATATGAGATGTAATATATTATTAATTAAAGATTATAGATTTGGTGACTAATTAACCGAGTTTTAATTATGGCTAAAAGTTGAGTTCAGATGCAGACTTTTGAAAGAAGCAACTTCTATTGTGTGTACTTTGCATCTGCATTGCTTAATAGTTATATACTTATATACCATCTGTTCTGGCTGAGGACTAGATGTTTTCATCAATTGTTTTGGTTTTTTTTTTTTTTGGTAAGAACACAAGGTGTCCCTTTGGGTGTAGGACTAATCCATGATCATGTGCCCTAGCCGCAAGATGCTTCTTATAAGATTTGAATTCCTTGCAATACAGTAAAGTCCGCCTACCTGAACCACTCCTTGTGGTTAATTGTGTTGGATTTTTGATATGGAATGCAGTTATATAAATTATTAGTTAGGATTATTATGGAGTATAATGAATCTGATCATCTGAAGTTGAGTGAATCTATATTTGCTTCAGGGGTGATGTTGTTCAAGTAGACAACTGGGTTTTTGCATCGGGGAAGAAGTCCATTCGTTTAAATTGGCTTTTGAGTGACTGCAAAACTGGTGAAATCTTGACAAGAGCCTCCAGGTTGAAATCATTTTCAAGAATTTTCTTCCTCCTTCTGCTGCCAACAACGGACATGTTTTCAAGTATTTCTTTGAATATGCATGACTGGTGATGGGGCACATTTTATACTCTTGAAAGATTTTATGAAGTAATGAGCACGGTTGTTTTTTTTAATACACAAATTTATCAAAAAATGAAATTTGAAGTATTTATTTTGCATTTCTCATGCATTTGGCAATCTTGTTAAAGGCAATGAACTACAGATTTAAGTATATCATTTTTTGCAGGGGAAAATCTCTGATTCTACCAACAGAACTTAATATCTTCTTAGTAAATAAGTCTTCAGTTTGTACACATGAAGGACCTTGCAGCTAATAAATTATAAGCATTTTCTTATCTGTTAGTTTTGGTTTTGATGATCCACAGTGTTTGTGTCATGATGAATAAACTGACAAGGAGGCTATCTAAAATTCCATTAGAAGTCAGAGGGGAGATGGAGTCTTATTTACTGAATTCTGCTCCAATTCTGGAAGAGGATAACAGAAAACTACCTAAACTTGATGACACCACAGCAGATTATATTCGTACTGGTTTAAGGGTATATCAACTCCTTTTGTAATTGCTATCATTGATTTATTTTCTAAGATTATCTCAGATGCTGTTTTCTAATTAGGTTATATACTGTAACTGTATTTTTAGCCTAGATGGAGTGATCTAGATGTCAATCAGCACGTTAACAATGTGAAGTACATTGGCTTGATTCTGGAGGTAGTTTTCTGTTCTTGTATTATTATCAGCTCCCATCCTTGTTTTATCTTTTTCTCTTTCTTTTTCATCGGGCACATATCTTGGAGCACGTGCTTACCATGTTACTGATCATAAATGTGGAAGACCAAATCAAAGTTCTTTGTGGATTTATTAGTGGGACTCGTCTGACTGGAATCAGGCCTTTTGCAGGTTGAGTGATGATACTCGGACACCCATTTCCTCACAAAAGAACCCTACTCTTCAGTGCGTTGGGTCTGTGAGAGCGTGTCTAATCAACAGTCTGCAGAGTAAGGGTGTATGCTTATGTGAGGGAAATTGGGGGTGTGAGTATCATTACTTTTGCAGGTGTTGGGAAGTAAGGGGTTATGTATATGTTGCAGTCCTATTAAGTGATTGCACCAGTTTGTTTGTTCATGTTGATATCCATTTTTTAAACTTGTAGCCTTGAGAAATAGTGTGTGTGTGTGTGTATTAGTTCGGATACATGAGATGTTTCATAGCATGCATTACATGCATATATGATGGGATTCATAATATACGGAAGATGATTGATGAAGTTGTTTTAAGATGAAATATTCAATTAGCTGGAATAGTTGTGGGCATTTGATGCCTCGTGGAAGTGGCTTGAAAATTGAAATGTGATGTAATTGAGTTGTAACATGCTTTGGTGCCTGGGAAAACACAGAAAATAGAACAGGGTATGGTGTTTGATCTTTTGTGGATCACGTATATTTCCCCCTTTTTTAATTAGTACTTGTTGATTTATTCATGGAGATAAAAAATAAAAAAAAAGACTTGATCAGGCCTCTTAACCAAAGTATTTTGCTTTGAATGCTGCAGAGTGTTCCACAGTCAATCTTCGAGAGTCATGAGCTGTCTGCCATGACTTTGGAGTATAGAAGGGAGTGTAGTTGGGACAGTGTGCTGCAGTCCCTGACTGCCGTCGCTGGTGGTGATGTTGGCAATATAGCTCGCAGCGGACATGTTAAGTGCAAGCATTTGCTTCGACTTGATGATGGTGCCGAGGTTGTGAGGGGTACGACTGAGTGGAAGCCCAAAAATGGGAACAACTTTGGTATTGTGAATCAGGTTCCAGCAGAAAGCGCCTAAGATTTTGAAGGGTTAATGGCTGGAGTGGCATCAGTGTCCTTGCTTTGTTTAAATTGGTTCCTGGCCTCTGAAGAGTCTTGCTTGTGTTTGTCCGATCTACATGTCTTTATATATTCCTTCTAATTTGTGTATGTATGCGTGTCGATGCTTATAACAGGACATATCAAATTTTAAAAAATTCAAGTAATAATAAATTTGTTATTCTATTATTTAAAACGTAAATTATACACTATCTTAAAGATATTTTGATAATGTAAAAAGACATATTGGATTGATGAATTTATATGAAATTTAATGATTATGATATGCATGATATAAACTTTATGCACTCATGAGACTTAATAATTTATTGAGTTTAATTTCTATCCACCGTGTGTAAAGTTTTTTTATACTGGCATTCAATCATGTGTTGTCAAATCATTAAAAGAGTTTAACTATCACAACAACTACTTAGAAAGTCTAACTATTTTAATGATGTATCAATATAAGATTAGATGATAGTGTAAATAAACTTTACATTGACGATGGATAAAAATTAAACCTTAATTTATTATAAAATCAACTATTAAAAGTATGCCACATGCAATGAATCCAAATTTTTTTGTTTGAAAAATTTGTTTTCTATTTCATCAAATTGTGTTGTGGGTTGAGGGGCATATGTATGTGGTTGGAACCTATAGAAAAATATTTGTTGGAGAGAGACAATCTTAAAATTAGTTTAACAATTAATAGGTACGAAGCATAGTTATCGGGTTTCTCTCCTTAACTTTGTGAATTGTATACTAATTCTCGCATATCAATTTTCGCGTACCAATTTTTATTATTTCTCATGTAAAGAAATTCTTAATATCATAGTAATTTCAAGAAATAATGTACTGCATACCTATATCTGTATTACATACCAGAGAACTGGGAACCGCGAACCGCGAACCTTGTAACTCTGGTAGGAAGATATCCAAACAAAGATAAAAAAAAATAAAAAAATGTTGCAGGTAACATGTTGCATCGTTTATTCTCTTGAATCGAGGACAGCAGCAATCCTTGCAGTTCACGACCTGAGTGGCATTCATGGGGTATCAATCGTGATTCATGGAAATGCTCGATCTCAGTCTCAGATGGGGCCTCCATCCATTCTCCAACTAAACCTAAAACAAATTTAACATTTTTCAGATCAATATCATTTTTCTCTCTTTCTTCACCGCCAAACAAAAACAGAACACCCACACTCTTAATCTTGCACCATCATCATGGATACCGTTAAACAACTTCTTTGACTAGCTCTCCATTTCTTCATCCTAAGTGGGTTTACTTTTCTCTCAAAGAAATCAGGTTGGTCTTTTCTGCTTCTCTCTCAACTACTGCTGCGTTTGGGTTCCTATATACACTAATTTTTGTGGTATTCCCGTTTTGGAGTCACGTTGGATTTCAACTGAATTTTTATGTACTAGAGTTATAATTTTTTTTGTTCCTAGTAATGGTCATGCAAGGTATAAGCCTACAAGGCCTTTTATGGTTCCTCAAGTGGTTGAGATTCTTCTATTTTCGGTCCCAGATCTCGGTTTCTCCCACGCCCTATTGCTGATACTATAAATTTTTAAAACTATTATTGATTAATGGCTTGTTGATTTCATGCTAGAGGCGAGGCGTTTCCATTTTATTTTATTTTTTACAGCCGAGATATTTTCTGTATTTTCGCCTTCTCCCCTTTCCCTTTATTTTATTCCAAATTTTGTTGAGATGAAATTGTTCTGGGCTAGTGGGAATGGCTAGTTTTGGCATCCTGCAACAGTTTAGTGTACTGAATTGTTGTTTGTTGTTGAGAAATAACGAAGGTTCATCCAAATGCACTGAATTCTGTAATATTTCTTGGGACAAATTCTTAAAATTTGCTCAGTAATTAAATAATTTATAATGCGATTAGTTTTTATTTTAAAAATGTACCTACTGAATACAACTAATTTCACTTATTTTTTAATTTAAACTCATATTGGTATTTATTTATTTTTTTCATTACATAATGACCTTACAAACTTATAGGATAAAGAACGGATCGAACTCATAATATCAAATATATTACGATAAAGATTGTGGTTGAAATTGCATAAAACTATAACTCATTGGCTCATATCTCCAAACAAAATTTGACTTCAGTTTTTCTTACTCCATAAACACCTAAGAACCCTTAATATCCTTTTCAAAAGGGCCAAGTTCAATTGCCATTTGCAAAAGTGTGAACCACTAGACTATGTGTCTTCAACATAGAATCGTAATAGTTAAATATGGTTTGGACTTTTTGGTTTAATAGCCTACTAAGAATGACGAGAAGTAGACAAGTTATCCTATGAGCTCTGAGCCCACATTAAACGAATCCGTTTAGCAATCGTTTTCGAATAACAATGGGGTGAATGGGCCTACTGTTATGATCATTAGGTCCATTCTGTAAATCCCATATTAACTCCACAGGCTTTTGACAAAAATAGGTTATTAAGAAGCCCATTCTGAAAATTTGACTATGTATATAGGATTTGGTAAGATTGAGCCCAAGCCAACTCCCACGAACCTGCTAAGGTCAGGTAAGTATAATAGGTCATATGGACACCTAAATGTCGAGCTATAACAATGAATGAACACTCCTAACTTCTAATTAGGAATGAAGAACCTCTTAATCAAAGGAATTATCATTTCTTGGATGATAAGGATAGTTTGCAAAAGTGATTAGGACCTCAAATAGTCAAATGTTCTGACTTATCGATCAGTGCACTATATCCCAAACTCAAAATAAAGGGTTTACCATTCCTGTGAGGATAGTATGTAGACTTTACCTAAAATGTCACAAGTACTAAAATACATCCTGTTCCTACTCCGTGTGCTCACGCCACATTGACAAACTTTGTTCTTAATTTACTAATCCATTCCCAATCATATTTCATTCATCGAACTCGTGCACTGAGCTGTGACTTTTATTTATTGTATTCATTTTCCAAACCTAAAGCACAAAGTTATATTTTGAATTATCAACTGTGTATACATTATGTAACAAGAAATGATACTCACAATGTATTTAACACAACTTTTCATGTTTAAGAAAATAAAATAATTCTTAAAATTTCCTCATTAATTAAATAATGAATGAGGTCATGTGTTGGTTTTTAAATGTACATTGTAAGTAGATTTGAAGCAAATGTTTTATGCGAGTATCATTGCTACTTATCTAACAGCTCGACGATGTGTGCTTTTTTTTTTTTTGCTATTTATACGAAACAATGTGCTTTACAAAAGCAAAAAAGACGTGCTTTACATCCCATCTCGTGGTGAAACATGAGAGTTTTAGACCCTTAAAAGAGTGTAGATGTGGTCCTGTTTACACTTCTCATTTGCGAATTTTTGTTTAAAACTAAAGAGGGCAAATCATGGGGTTTATCAATATACATGTCAGTGTCTATTTCGGTATAACTTCTGGTTTCTAGTCTTTTCAATTCAACCAACCGAAATTTAATATAATTTTAAAAGACTTCACTTTAGATATTATATATATATATATATATATATATATATATATAATTTGATTTTATGTGTAAAAATTAGTGATAGTTTGAAAGCATTTTTGTATTGATAATGTATTTGATATTAATTAAATCAGTAATTATTATGAAGTATATATGTATGAAGTAATGTTTATTCGCGCTCAACTTGCAGCTTCCACGGCCAAGAGGTCCAAACAATGAGCAATGCGTGTCACTTCTTGCATCTTAATTAACTTCTGAAAATTCGAGTTAAAGATGTTCAATTACAGCACTTGCAAGTGAGTTAATCAGTTTATTGTTTGGATATAAAATTCAAACAACGAAATATTCATCACATTGTCAAAAGAACAAAATAAGGGGTTCAAGTTAAAGTAATATTCCTTTCATGAAAATGCAAAATTCACTAAGTGGTCTGCAAGAATGCAACTGTTAGCTCTACTAACACAGATAAGCAGTTAATTAGAATAGGCCAGCACTGCCGCGTGAATATGTGAAAGTGAGGTGGCTTAATGAAGAAGATGAACTAGTAGCAGCCCTGGATCAAGTTAGCCAATGCGGCCTGTGGTTCAACAATTAACAAACCTACCCTTGATGGAGCCCCCTAAGAAAGATATCGAATTTGGGTAATATATATTGTTTTGATTGGGTTGCCTTGTGAAAATGAGGGGTGAAAGGCAATAAATGGGTTTTTCGATGGATGTTTCAATGAGAAGCCAAATTAGTTGTGGTCTTATCTGTCCCTTTGTTATGTGCCACATGATTTTTCTCATTCTCTCAACGGTCTTGCATTAATGCAACCATCTGGTATGATCATGTCAAGTTTTTCACAAATTAATTGGCTAGGCTTGTACCTTCTACCAGATTGGAGAACCCAGAGTTTTGTCAACATTCAGTGATGGGAAGCAAAGTTGATTTGTCAAACTTTGACAGCTTTCATGAACAAAGTCCTTGCTTGTTTGAAATATTTTCTTTATTTTTCCCTTCTTTGTTTATTTTGTGTGTATGTGACAGCAAACCGCATATATTTAGATATAATGGTAAGATAATTAACCACCTAAGAAAACGAAAATAAACTTTAAAAATCGGAAGGTTATGTTATTTGCACCACGTTATCTATTATACACTCCATTGAAATGATTAGCCAGGCGGCATGTGAGGTGCAGGGGTGATATAATTATTTAATGAAAAATATATAGTACACATTTGGTTTAGATTTTGAATTTTTTTAAGATAATTAATTTTAAAATTTTTAATTTGTGTAGATATTTTAAGATAAAATCACTTTGAATTATTAATTAAAGTGACATTTCTCGAAAAAATAACGACTTTATTTTTTATATTTACTTTTTAATATTAAGTATATCAATATTTTAAAAATGTATTACAGTAAATTTGATAATGAAAAATAAGCAAACAGGAGATTTTGAGTGACTTGGCACAAATTAAATATGGTGGTAAGCCTCGTCGAAATTTTAACCTAACACACGCGTAGACAAGTTTGGCAATTGAATCAATTCCATCACTTTCCTAAGAACTTGTGGGCAACGCGTTTGATTTTGACATTAAATCCACCATATCTAAGCCTAAACTGGGTAATCTTTTTAAATCAGCGCATATATATGTTATTACACAATAACCGTAGATTATGAATCTTCTTCAATTCTGAAAGGGTCAGGTTTGGAACATACGAAATTAACGAAAGGATAAAAAGAAAATTTGATAAGTATATTTTTCTTACAAAAAAAGATTTGCTATATGTAGACGAAATTGTGAAAGTATTTTAGTAGATAATGTGCACATTTGCATATGAAGATGGGGTTTAGTTATAAATTCTAGGAGCGGAGGAACCAATGTAACAAGACAAAGTTAGTCACAAAATATGTGACTAATTGTATATTGGTACGATTATTAAATTAATATTTATAAAATTTTAAATTAAATGCATCAAAATTTAATTCATAATAAATAGAGTTTAATTTTGATTCATTTTTAGTATATAATTTTTTTACATTGTCATCCAATCATGTATTGTCACATCACTAAATGAGTTTAATTATCATAGCAACTACATAGAAAATCTAACTATTTAATTATGTGCTAAAACATAGTTAGACTTTTACACTAATAATGAATCATAATAAATAATTAAATGCTTTGGAGTAATATGGCAATATGGATATTCAACTAGCAAATATTTATTTTAATTTTTTAAATATACAAGTATTATCAGTTTAGTTTTTTAATAATTTTTTATATCAAATTAGTCTTCCAAAAGACTAATTTGATATAAAAATTAACATTGAATGACTAATTTAATATTAAAAAATAATATTAAATGGTCAATTTAATATCAAAAATTAACATTAAATTAGTATTTTAATATATTAATCATTAATAAACTTAATTAATGACACTTATATATTTAAAATATCAAAATAAATATTTACTTCATATTAATGCATTATTCTTTGTGTTTATTTGAATGTGTTTTTTTATCCTTATCTATACTATTATAAAGGGGATTCCCCAATTTGGTCTCTAAATTTTTTATTCCTAAACAACCATCTTTATTTATTAAATTTAAATTAATCAAGAGGTAAAATTGTAAATACAAATACTTGGGAGTTATTTGAGAAGTTACAAACATTTCAAAATAAATTATCACATACACTTTTACAGTTATAACCAATTACAAATTTATACTATTATAAAGGAGATTCCCTTATTTGGTCTCTAAATTTTTTATTCCTAAACAACCATCTTTATTTATTAAATTTAAATTAATCAAGAGGTAAAATTGTAAATACAAATATTTGAGAGTTATTTAAGAAATTACAAACATTTTAAAATAAATTATTACATACACTTTTATAGTTATAATCAATTATAAATATTAATAAATTATTTTTAAATAAACAATAATAAAAAAATACGTATTGACTGGCACGTAAGTACCTGTCAATACGCTAGTATAAATAATGAAGAATAGGTAATAAAGTAATTTTCACTCAGAACTTATTTCAACTGAAATGATGTGGTGGTATTATTCAAGTTAGTCAAATAAATCGATCAATGCAGCCTATAAATAGGTAATTGACAACTGAGAATGGGGTTTTCCATGAAGGAAATTACCCCACGTAAGATGGATTATCAGGGACAGTTATTGAGAGAAATCTTCTTGGCTATTGTTTATGTGAAATAGAAAAAATTGTATAGGTACAATTTTAATGCTGGACACACTTATAATTATGCGTAAAACATATTTTAAATATACTCTATCAGCACTACGTCCATATAAAAATATCTAATGAAAAAGATTATAGTAAAAAAATTATTTATGCTTTTAAAATTTAATATAAAATTCTTTAAAAATGAAATATTTATGCGGCTACTGTCACAATCATTAAAAGAAAATTATTTGGCGATGAATCAATTACAATTTTATATTACATGTATCAATTAATTTACTTTGTACGGTGATATATACAACCCTTTCCCCAAATTTGAACTGCCATCTGGCAATGTATCACGGACCCCCATTATTTATTGAATTACGGCGTCCAAATTATCGTGCTGGGTCTCATCTCATGTCTCAACCTGTAAGGCATAATTTACCCACCCCCAAAAAAAAAAAATTAAGGCATAATTTTTATTTTGTAACACGTGCCTCCCATTTAGCGTTCCATGTCATCAAGTACAGGACCTAATCATCACCTTTGATACATAAAAAAATAATAGTAATTACTTTTGCAACTTATCTATTTTAAGAAAATCGCATATTTATAGCTTTGTCTCTTAATTTTATGTTTTATTTTATTTTATAATTATATTATATTTTACTTTATTTTTATTTTTAAAAAAATTCATTAAATTTATCTCAATTATTAATATTATTAGAAATATTAATAAAATTCATTGACATGAAATTTTATATGAACACAATTGATACATTATTGATACATCTAGTTAAGATTTTTTTAAAAGTAGTGATTAAGACGAATTTAATGAATTTTCATAAAATTTGGGACAAAAATCAAATAATTTAAATTTAAGATAAAAATAAAATTTAAAGTAAAGTTAAAAACAAAAGTAAAAAAAAATTCTTAATGAATTTTTATACATACTTTTTAAAAACTTTTATATTCATGCATTAAATGAAATTATACTTTATATATAAATTGATTACTAAAAAAATAAGATAAAGTAATCTATAATAAACGGTTAGAAATTTTTTGTTGTACAATATAAGGGTAACTTTATATCAATTTTTGTGTCAATAGAAGCTAAATTTCTCAAATGCACATTCTGGTGCATTTAGGGTAACTAATGAAAAACAATTTATAAAGTCTTAGTTAAGTTGATTTTGTGAAAATATATTCATAATTAAGTGTGATTTTCAATAATTAATATATATGAAAAACTTATTTTTTTAAATGAAGAAATATAAAAATTCAAAAAAATTATGCATAAAATTTATTATATGAAAAAATTTATTTCTCATCTCTTAACTTTATTTTTATCCCATGTCTATATTATTTTATTTTTTTCTTAAATTTTTTTAATACTTATTAAATTCTTTTTAACTACAAATTAAATATATATATATAAGTTGAATGTGTTAATTATGTACTTGTGTTCACAAAAAATATTATATAAGTAAAATTTATTAATATTTCTAAAGATATTAATAATTATGATGAATTTAATAAGTTTTTTAAAAATAAAATTGTAAGATAAAAATAAAACTTACAATAAAAGTCAAGTGACAAAAAATATATAGTTTTATGTTAAAAAAAATTATATATATAACTCTGATTATGGTCACGTCAACAACTACAACATCGTTTAGTCTTATTCCCACGCCAAATATAAACTTAAAAAACTCTTATATGTTATTATTACTGATCTTTTTAGTTATTTTAAGAAATCCATTTCATTTGCTGGTTGAGTTTCAAGTTTCAACACATCGCGCGCAGTACGCAATTTGGTGACTGGAATACAGTTGGAAGTAAACTTAAGGTAAAGTTCAAGACGAAAGTAAATTTCTTTTCTTAATGAATTTTTATACTTAATTTTAAAAAAAATTTATATTCATGCATTAAATGAAATTATGCTTTATATATAAATTGATTATTAAAAAATAAGATAAAGTAATCTATAATAAACGGTAAAGAATTTTTTGTTATACGGATATTTTTATATTAATTTTTATGTCAATAAAAATTAAATTTCTCACGAGCAATTGCAAATGCACATTTATACATCAGGCTGCATTTTGGGTAACTAATGAAGAAATCTTATAAAGTCTTAATTAAATTGATTTTGTAAAAATATATTCATAATTAAATGTGATTTTCAATAATTAATATGTATGAAAAACTTAATTTTTTTAATGAAGAAATATAAAAATTCAAAAAAAATACATAAAATTTGTTATATGAAAATTTTTATTTCTCGTCTCTTAATTTTATTTTATGTTTCATTTTTATCTTACAATAATATTATTTTATTTTTTTCTTAAATCTTTTCAATATTTATTAAATTCTTCTCAACTACAATTTGAAAACATATATATATATATATAAGTTGAACATGTTAATTATGTACTTGTCTAAAAAAATGTTATATCAATAAATTTTATTAATATTTTTAAAAATATTAGTGATTATGACAAATTTAATAAATTTTTTTAAAATAAAATTATGAGATAAAAATAAAACTTATAATAAAATCAAGTGATAAAAAAAATATAGTTTTACGTTAAAAAAAATTATATATAACTCTGATTATGGTGACGTCAACAACTACAACATTGTTTAGTCTTATCCCCACGCCAAATATAAACTTAAAAACTCTTATATATTATTATTACTTATTAGGTATTATTTTGATATCTATTTTTTTTAGAGTATCGATATTCAGAGTGAATTGTCTAACATTAATTAGTTATTATTTATATTTAATAGACTCTTTAGCATTTACTGTAAAACTAACAGTCAATAAATAATTGATAACTCATCCTAGATACCAAACTCATCAAAATACTATAACAACTTCCTTACTTATTTTTTTAGTTATTTTAAGAAATCCATTTCATTTGTTGGCTGAGTTTCAAGTTTCAAGTTTCAAGTTTTAACACATCGCGCGCAGGCTGAATACGCAATTTGGTGACTGGAATACAGTTGGAAACCCCACGTTTTGTAGCCGAGTAGGGAAGGACAAATTGGAATTGCTAGGTGAACCATATAATACAAGTCAAAGTAGAAAAGTAGAAATTAAAGATGAAGCTTAGCTAATGAAGAATGCAATTGAGTCAGCCATATTCTAATTCTCTATCCCTTAAGACAGAAGATTTGAATACCTAACAGGCTCTTAAAATAAAGGGTTCCCACGGAATCACACCCTCTCTGTATCTAACATAACTATCGATTAGCTAGCTAGTGGCCACTTTAAGTGCTACAGTGTTGTCTGTCTGCCTCCATGCAGAACCAGAATCAGAACCAGAACCACTGAACCGGAAGAGAAGAATGAATTAATGGTCTGTTGTGTTTTCTTTCTCCTTTGGTCACCGGTACTTCTGCAAGCAGCCGGTTCATTTGCTTCTTCTTAGATTCTGACACTTTTGGTTATTACTTGGCAATGCAGCATGTTTTTAATTACCATTTGCCTCAAATCAAATGTCCTTCTATTTCCCTTTTCCCCGCCACCGCCTTTGATTTCCACTTCTTTTTGTTTTTTTCCGTGTCGAACTTGACAGCAAGCTCATTTATCAACTTATATTCTAGATTAAAGTTGACCCTTGAGAAAAAAAAATACGATTGATATTTTTTAAGATAAAATAAAACTTACACTAAACTCATATATCAAATTATACACGTAAAAACTCCTTTGTATTATTGTACCACATTTAGAGTAATTGTATTAGGACAAATTATTTTATAAAATAAATGAATAAAAAATTAGCACATCATTATTATTTATTAAATATTTTATTTTATATAAATTTTCTTGCTAGATGGTTGTTTTATTAGTTTAATTTATACAAATTGTTTAGACTCCATCTATAAAATAATTTCTCTAGTACGGGATATATCCCTCAAGCCCCAACTCATTGGACCGCCCAAATCATATTCATCTGTCTCACACAAGAGTAAACGCATAATAGGCCATGACTAGTCAGCACAACCGGCTATAACCGGTAACACCAACGCATATAATTAGAGGTCTTCACTCACTCGTTGAGTAAATGATTCAATGTTAATTCCTCCTCTCCTTAATTTCACAAATATCTCGATCATTCGATCTCAAAGGTCGGACATCCACGCTCAAACGATACCAATCAGTTGCAGCCCTTACAACTAATCTACCCGTTAATTGGGAACAAATTGATATCTTTTATAAGATTTCGATTCTCTCCTATTACAGGAGACGTTCTGTATAAGAGAGAAAGAAATAATTAATTTTTAATATTTAAAATATAATTTGATTTTTTTTTTCTTTTTTACAGGACCTCTCCTAGGAGAGGATCCAAATTCATTTTTTATATGTATAAATGTTGAAAGAAATTTATATCAAAATGTACTTGATTGCATCGAACTTAAGACTCTAAGTACACCGAACTTACAAAAATTTGCAAACGTAATTTATACTTTTTTATTATAAAAGAAGTCTATCATTTAGTATAGAGAGGGTGATATGCTAAAGTATAAATTAATAAAGTTAAAGTTAATTAGTTATCGCAGTCCCACATAGGAATATTTTGAGAAACAAAAAAAAAAGTAATAAATTTATTTGATTGAAATGTTTTAGAGAGACTTTATATCACAAGTTATGATATTTATGCTTTATAATAATTTAACTAGCTGCGTAACTACTTCTTTTGTCGGGAAAAATAAAAGAAAAGAAAAAAATAAAAGTTACAATACTAAGGTTCTGTTTACACTTTAGATAAATAATTTATATAAAGATTTATTTGAGTAGAACTATGATAAGCTCTCACGTTTAACAAGCTTTACTATAATGACCTGTTCAATCAGCTTTAATGTCAGAAATATAATTTAAAATAAGTTAAATAACGTTTGGATAAATACTTAAAGAAGTAATTTTTATAAAATTTTTAAAATAAATATAATGTATTTGAAAGATATGATATGAATTGTGATAATTTTTTATGATTAATTTTGTTAATAATTATTATAAAAATAATTAACACATAAACTACTTTTAACTTTTATAAAAACTTATTTTTATAAAAATAAATTTAAAACAATTAATAAATTATTTATAAATTATTTAAATAAAAAAATACTTTATAAATATTAATTATAATAAATAAATCTACATAAGATCCAACTAACCTTATTTGAACAGAGATAAATCTAATCAATGGGGCCACAGCGGAAAAAACGATAGGGTAACAACATATTAATACCTTTGTTGACGGCTTTCCAACTGTCATCTATGTTGTAGACACATCCTTAAATCTAATTAATGACTAGATTGCTTTCTGCTTGATAAAGGAAAATAAAGAAAACAAATTGTCACTTTGCATGCGCATTTGCCTTTTCGGCTCATCTCATTTTATCTTCATTTAAAAGAGTTTATAATTAATTTATCAGGTTTAATTTATTATAATAAGTATTTATAAATTATTTTTATTTTATTTAAATAAATATATTAAAATAATTATATTTTTAAAAAATTATTTTAAATTTATTTTTATAGGCTAAAAATTAAAATTAATAAAAATAAGTATTTAGAAAAACTAAGAATAATTTATGTGCTAATTTTTTTTAATATTTTTTTATAAATTTAACAATAAAGAATTAACACAATATATAATATATGCTGTATATCCCTCGAGTACATTATAATTATACCAGATGATTTATAAAAAGTATTTCTTGAAATATTTATTCAAACTTTATTTGACTTATTTTAAATTATACTTATGACAGTAAGTATGTGTTAGGGTTACTTTTTTTATTTTTTTTTGAAAAAATACTTCTATAAGTTTTTAAGTGTTTATAAACTTTTTTTAAAAAAGAGAATAGAAAGAAAAATGATTTTTAGTATAATTTTTTGACAAAAATATTATTTATCTTTATTAAAAATTTCATCGCATGTCTTCTCTTTTTCTCTTTACAAACCCTATTTACAAAAGTTTCTCTCATTATAGTTCACGAGCGTTTGCTATGTAATTCATGAATATCTTTTTTATTAGTTGCTTCATCTCATTTTACAGCTTCACTTCATCTTAAGTAACATTGTTAGATTTTGGTTTGTGTTGTTTGTTCTTTGTTTGAATTTCGTTTACATGTTTCATTTTGTTTAATTTTTTTGTTGATTTTGATTGAGATTTTGTTTGCTTACATTTAAAGGATTTTTAAGACCTTACAGAAATACAATATATTATCTTTTTTAATTTAAGTCATTTTTTAGATCACAAAATACTCATTCTTTCAAATTATGTGATGAAGTTTTTAATTATTAACATTCAAGTTGGAAGAATGCTTTGGAATGTCTTTTTTAATAATTTTACTATAAAAAATTCATTTTTTCTTTTTTATCTAACAAATTTAAAAGTATTTATAATATTTAAAAATATTTCTCAAACATTATATACAAATATACAATAAATTTTAAAAAAAATTTCTACAAAAAAATATATATATTTTTCATAAATTTATCCAAACAAGTTATAAAACTATAAACTCTACTCAAATAAATATTTATATATAAGACACGAATTTCTATTATTTCAATTTAGACGTCTAAAGTGAGGTAAAATATGTTATTTTGAAGGTATAGATTCTGAAGACCCAAAGGTCAAACACCCCTTGACACAAGACGAAAATGTTGGTTTACCGGCCAAACATTTCAAAATTCAAACTAAATTAAAAATAAACCGCTTCTTAATTAATTTTTTCTTTGGTTTCCAAATAACAAATTCAATTCCTTTTCCTAGTGAATTGCTATTTTGGGATTTTCTCATATTTTTATGATAAAAAAATCCACTAGCATTAAAGTCAATTTTAAGATTTTTAAAAAAATTATTATTTAGCTTAATATGCATTCCATATTTTATTATATTTGATATGATAATTCATTTTAAATATTTATTCATTAAAATGGGATGATCATAATAAATAATAAATTTTGTTGCATAAAATGATTATATTATTAATATTTTAGTTACTCAAAATGTTTAATATGATAATATATTTTAAAAAATATATACAAATATCCCTTGAACTTTACTTAATTTTAAATTAATCATGATGGATTTTCAAACTCATATGAGAAGCCTTAAACTTTCAAAATCTTATAAGTAATATCTTTCATACATAAGTTAAATAGAAATAATTCATCACATAACTTGTAAGTATTTATTGACACATATGATAATCACTAATTTATCCATTTAAAATTAAAAAAATAAAATATTCTTCTTCTTTTTATTTTAAAATATTCAATATTTTTCTATTTTTCAAAAAAATTAAATAAAAATTAGAAGTTTTATAATTTTATTTAAAAATAATATAAACAAATTAAATATTTTTATATAAATTAATTAATTCGTATAAGTTACTTGATAAATAATTTTAACTTAATTAGTTAACGAAAGAGCCTATTTATAAGATTTAAAAAGCTTAAAGACCTTTTATCTGAATTTAAACTATTTTAAAATAAAATAAAGTTCGTAATGTCTATGTATTTTTTTCTTATATTTTATAACATTCAATCTAAAATATGTAGCAAAAAGACAGAAAAAAAGTAAACAATATTTGTCATTTTTTCGTTTATTTCTTTTTCTTACACGTCTATTTAGAGTTCCGATAAATCTACAACATCAAGCAAAAATTAGATCGTTGAGAATAAATGAGCAACCCAATTACGCATTTATTCAATAATTATATATGATAAAATCCAACTAAAGAAAGAAAATGAAGTCGTATATTGGAACAAGACACGCGGTCCCAACAAGGGCTGGTGAAGTCTCGTCCACCAAACTCCTAATTAAGTATATAACGTAATTCCTTGACAAAATAAAATAATTCGAAGAAAGTTTAGATTTTGTTTTCTATAGTGTCCTTGTTTTCTTTTGTAAATGGATATTGACCACGAACAAAATCTTACATGCTTTTTAGAAGAAGAAAATGAAAAACAATGCGACTTGTATTCATATTTTTTGATATAAAATTAATCCTTGCTTTGCTTAGGTATTGTTTGTATGGAGAAGTTTCAAGAAAAAGGAAGGAAAAATATAATTTTTTATTGAAAAAACTCTAATTTACTCAATTCAATTATAGACTATATACACTCTGGTCTTGAAACTTCTGAAATGTGTAAAACGATTCTCAAATTTTTTATACTGTGCATTTCAGTTCTTTCATCTAACATCCGTCTATAAGTTAGTAGAGCATGAGCACGCACACTCCACTCACATGATGTGTAAGCATTATCTCCTCCTTCCCCTTCCAAAACATCATATGAAACTCAACAAACCCATTGGAAACCACCATTAAACAAGTTTGAAGTTTTTTTTAAAAGCATAGACATTGAATGCAATCTTGTTTTTGGGTATTTTCCTGCTGACAATGTATTCTTTTCCCAATATAAGACCCTTTTGAATGTTGCTTGTGCACTTTTTACTTTTGGATTTTCCGCGGGTGTGTTGTATATAGAGAGGAGTTTCATATTTGGGATAAGTGTTGCAGGGTTGAAATCTAGGCTTTGTGAGTTTTAAGAGGTATGATTTTAGTAATGTTGAAGCCATTGGTATTAGTTTTTTAGATTTTGGTTTAGCAATATTTGTTGAGGAAAATGTGAATTCTTGACACGAGGTCCATTAGAAAATCAAGAATGGACATTATCGATTGTTAGATAGTGTTTGGGGAGGGGAGGAGATGACATTTACACATCATGTGAGTGGAGCATGTGTGCTCCATTGGCTTATGGACGAATGTTAAATAGAAGGACCAGAGTGCATAATGTAGAAAACTTGGGGATCGTTTTGCACGTTTAAGAACCAAAGTACATGTAACCTATAATTAAAGAGGGTAAATTAGAGTTTTCCCTTTTTTATTTGAAGTTTACATTCTCTTTATTTGATTATTTTTTAAAATGAGAAAAATAAAATGAGAGATTATTATGTAACATTTTAATTATGTATTTTTCATTTTTACTAACATTTTATAATTTTCTCAATTTATAAATAAAATATTACCCATCTTTTATCTTCCCCTCCAAACTTCTCTAATTCAAATAGAGAGTTGTTAGGGTAGCATGATAGGTTTAAGTACCAAAAATGAGTTGTCAATTATTTATTAACTGTTGGTTTTACAATAAATATTTGAAAGTCTATTAAATATAAATAATAATCAATAAATACTTAACAACTCACCCTGAATATTAGTATTCTGAAGAAAAAAAAATAAGTACCAAAATAATCACCCTCCAAACACACCCTTAAGCATCAAATTGGCCTAACCACATGGTGCTTTAAGTAAGATTTAAATTCTTACATTATAAAAAAAGTTTGTTCACACAAAATATAGTTTAACAACTAAGCCATACTTTGTGGTTATAAATGGTCATCCTTAAAATAAATTTTTTACTCCTTTGTTTTTATTTTCTTGTTTATTAATTTATTGGGCCTAAATTACCTTCCAAAACTTCAACTACTTGCATTTTTTTGGGTCATATTTATGAATTTGAACGAGGGATATACATACAATAATTTTTTAAAATTATTTCGGTACTTATATTTTGTTTAAGATATTAATATTTATGGTAAGTTGTCAAATATTTATTAATTATTATTTATATTTAATAAAATTTCAAATATATATTATCAAACTAATAATCAATAAATAATTAAAAAATTACTTTAAGTATTAAACCTATCAAAATACTATAATAACTCTCTCCTTACAATTAAAATTCTCATGCAAATCAAACACATCACATTAACTTGACAAAATACAGTTAAAATATATAACCAATCACTTACATGAGTTCCATATAGTCATTAGATAGATGAAACTTGTAAATATTTTTTTTATACAATAAAAGTATTTTAAGACATCTTTTTATATAAAGGGAGAATAAATTTATTTTTGAATGATTTTAAGAGAACCCACCCTTTATATTTGTTTAGTGTATTTACAAGAATTAATTTTCTTATATAATTGACTAAGATTCAAATTGAGTAGTAAATAATAATAATAATAGGAAAACCAACGTGTAGGAGGCAATCTTAGTTACTAATTAACATAATAGAAACAATTATAGGGGAATCAGGTAATTTTGGGCAAGGAGGAAATCGAATAGTTGATTAGAACATTCCAAAAAGGTCGATACTTTCACTATTTAATTAGAATTTAAAAAATGAATACATGTCGCTAAAAAAGAGGTAATCTATATTATTTTTGGGAAAATTGTTTATTAACAAAATATATATATACTAGTAGATAATAAAATGAACAGAAAGGGTAATATGGTAAATATGAAATAACAGAGAAGAGAAGTTGGAACTTGGAGAGAGAGGCGGGAGGGCCAGATGGATAGTATATAAAATAAAGTGGCTGGACACCAATTCCCTACCACTCACGATAGTCCTCTCTCTCTCTCTCTCTCTCCGTTTCTGCTTTAAATCTAAGCACAACACAAACAAACACAATACATCTATTTCCTTCTTCTTTTTATTCGCTTGAAAAATTTCATTTCAAAAACAAATAAGGGAAGGGAAGGGAAAAGAAAGCAAGGAGAAGGGAAAGAAAACAGGCCAAGGCTCTGCGGATCCAAAATGACGCAATAGCCCTCCCTTCTCCTCATTTCACCTTTTTGTTGTTGTTTGTTGAGCGGCTGTGGTTCTCTTCTCTGCATCTTCTCTGCTTCAGTCAGGTACGGTACCTGCTGTTTTCTGCCCTTTCTCTCTTCCCTCGCTTTCGCCTGTTTTGTTTGGTTGCCGAGAAAGTGGAGTTGCGTCCTCGGAAAATCATGTTTCGAAATCTCGTTCCTGTTTTTTTTGGTTCTTTGGTTTTCCTAAACATTGGAAGATCGAGGGCCCGAAAGTATAAACAAAAAACCCGTGTTATCTGCATTTCTCGGTTAAGCGACGTGGCATTCAAGGTTCTCATTATTTTTGGGTTTGCGATTTTTTTTTATTATAAAAAAACGAGGGCTGGATGGAAATGGATTACTTTCGTTGTGAATTTCGATGCAATGGGGTTGTGATTTTCGTTGTAGATTGCAATGTCTGTGATTTGTTTTCCTTTTGCCTGGGCTTCGTTTCTGTATTTCTTGGTTTGCAATGTTTTCTAGATTCGAAATCAGATCTGCACCGGCTTCTGCGATGTTTAGTATTGTTTGTGTCTTTTTTTTTTGGTTAATTAATTAGTTTATTATCTAATTTTTTCATGATCCTTTTGCGTTCTAGACTTTTTCTCTGGAATCTCACTCGATAAAATAAACTTTCCATTGGGTTGAAGTGGAGTTTTTAAAATTTTGTCGCTTTTTTCTACGATCACTGAAATTTGAAATTGGGAATTATTTTTGAATTGCGCTTTTTTTTTTTCTTGCTTTTCCCTCTTATATTATTTCTTTTAAAAGCTTGAGAGGACTGAAAATGAAATGCTTGTGAGCTCTTTGGTTTTCATTTTACTCATTCATTTTTTTTGGGGGGTAAGATTTCATTCGTTCTTTTACCAAAAAGTATTTGTTATCACTCTCTCGTAGTTGTGATATGAAACATTCTTATCGGTTATTATTTGAGTGAAGTGCAATGATGTTTCCTATTGATACATTTTCCATAGGATTCTCCATTTTATTCTCTTTTCATTTACAGTGTTTGCCTATTTTTCTTTTTCTCCCCCTTTCTACAGAGGGTGGGATAGAAGATATATATATTTTTAACTTGCTTCAACTTTTAATGCAGCTGTAGAATTCATTATGGTGGCAACTGCTGCTACTTCTTCATTTTTCCCTGTTACTTCAGCCTCACCAGACTCTGGTGCAAAAGGCACCAAACTTGGCGGTGGGCCAGCGAGCCTTGGAGGACTCAAATCCAAACATGCGTCTTCTGGTGGCTTGCAAGTTAAGGTAAATGCCCAAGCCCCTCCCAAGATTAATGGAACCACAGTTGCTACAACATCTGTAGAAAGCTTGAAGCATGAGGATGATTTGCCATCACCTCACCCTAGGACTTTTATCAATCAGTTACCTGATTGGAGCATGCTTCTTGCTGCTATCACAACAATTTTCTTGGCAGCAGAAAAGCAGTGGATGATGCTTGACTGGAAGCCAAGGCGACCTGACATGCTTATTGACCCCTTTGGTATAGGAAAAATTGTTCAGGATGGTCTTGTGTTCCGTCAAAACTTTTCTATTAGATCATATGAAATAGGTGCAGATCGAACAGCATCTATCGAGACAGTAATGAACCATTTGCAGGTATGTTCATACTCATTCAAATGACTTTTTATTTATATTCTTTGGAGACAAACATGTTATAAGTAAATAGGCTTGCAGTTTTACTTACAGCGCAGAATTGAAATTCATATACAGATAATTGCAGCTCCTTAATTTTTTTTGTACAAGATTATCTCAACTATTTGTTTAACAACAGGAAACTGCACTTAATCATGTTAAGACTGCTGGGCTTCTTGGTGATGGCTTTGGTTCTACGCCAGAAATGTGCAAAAAGAACCTGATATGGGTAGTTACTCGGATGCAGGTTGTGGTTGATCGTTATCCTACATGGCAAGTCACCCAAACTCAACCCTTAATATGTGTGATTTGCACAGATATCCACGTTAAGATGCTACTTGATTGTTATCCTACTTGATCTTTATGATGAATGATGACTCTAATATCTCACTGGAATTTTTGGCACTTCTGCATATATTTTGTAGATTGTGTATCTTGTTCCGCAGAATTGGGTTCTTAGTTGAGATTATATTATGAATATCATAATAATTGTGAAATTCTTCTTGGATAATAATAGATCCAATAAGCATAAGCTTTATACATGATGAACTATGGAAAGCCCTATGCTGTAGAGCTGTTAATCTGGATTTGAGATGTAATATAGTATTAATTAAAGATTATAGTTTTGGTGACTTATCCTAGTTTTAATTATGGTAACAAGTTGAGTACAGATGCAGACTTTTGAAAGAAGCAACTTATACTGTGTACTTTGCATCTACTTTGTTTACTAGTTATATACCCTCTTTTCTGTTTTGAGGACTAGATATTTTCAATTGTTTTGGCTTGTTGGTGTGGATTGAAGTTAGATAAATTATTAGTTAGGATTACTATGGAGTATTATGAATTTGATAATCTGAAATTAAGTGAATCTATATTTGCTTCAGGGGTGATGTTGTTCAAGTAGACACTTGGGTTTCTGCATCGGGGAAGAATGGTATGCGTCGTGATTGGCTTTTGAGTGACTGCAAAACTGGTGAAATCTTGACTAGAGCCTCCAGGTAGAAATCATTTTCAGGAATTTTCTTCCCCCTTCCTTCTGTTGCTGACAACAGATTTAGAGTGCGTTTGGATAGGCTTTTTTTTTAAAAAAAAATAAAGCACTTTTTTTTATAAAAAAAAGTACTTCCATAAGTTCTTATATATGCTTGGATAAAACTTTTCAAAAAAGTAGAAGTTAAAAAAAATCTCAATTATCACTTTTTTTTAGAAGCTAGTGATTCTCAGCTTCTGAAAAAAGGAGAAGGAGAAGTGATTTTTAATATAATTTATTGACAAAAATAGTCTTTGCCTTTATTAAAAGTTATATCTCTTGTCCTCTCTTTTTCCCCTTGTAAACCCTACTTCCTTTATTATGGATATCCTACATTTTTAGTAATTTTACTATAAAAAAGCTCTTTTGTTCTTTTTTATCCAAACAAATTTACAAGTCCTTCTATTACGTAAAAGTACTTCACAAACATTGTATCCAAATATGAAAGAACCTTTTCTTTAAAAAAAGCTCTACTAAAAAAAGGTCTACAAAAAAAGTCCTTTTTTTAGAAGCTTATTCAAATGAGCCCTTAAAATGTTTCTTTGAATGTGCATGACTGCTGATTGGGCACAATTTTGAATCTTGCAAGCTTTTAGAAATTATGGGTACAGTTGTTTTCTCTTAATACACAAATTTATCACAACTGAAAGTTGAACTATTCATTTTGCATTTGGCAATCTTGTTAAAGGCAATGAACTACAGATTTAAGTATGTCATTTTTTGCAGGTGAAAATCTCTGATTCTACCAACTTAGTATCTTCTTAATTTATTATTAAGTATAAGACTTCTGCTTGTACACATGCAGTACCTTGGAGCTAGTAGCATATAAGCATTTGCTGATCTGTTGGTTTTGGTTTTGATGATCTACAGTGTTTGGGTCATGATGAATAAAGTGACAAGGAGGCTATCTAAAATTCCAGAAGAAGTCAGAGGGGAGATAGGGTCTTATTTTGTGAATTCTGCTCCAATTCTGGAAGAGGATAACAGAAAACTAGCTAAACTTGATGACAATACAGCAGATTATATTCGTACTGGTTTAAGTGTATGACAACTCTTTTTGTAATTACTATCATTGATTTATTTTCTAAAATTACCTCAGATGCTGTTTTCTAATTAGGTTATATACTGTATCTGTATTTTCAGCCTAGATGGAGTGATCTAGATGTCAATCAGCATGTTAACAATGTGAAGTACATTGGCTGGATTCTGGAGGTAGTTTTCTGTTCTTGTATTCTTATCAGCTCCCATCTTTGTTTTATCCTTTTCTCTTTCTTTCTTCATTGGGCACATCTCTTGGAGCACGTGCTTACCATGAGTCCTTCTGATCATAACTGTGGAAGACCAAATCAAAACTGTGTGGATTTATAAGTGGGACTCGTCTGTCTGGAATCAGGCCTTTTGCAGGTTGAGTGATGATACTCAGACACCCATCTTCTCACAAAAGAACCCTACACTTCAGTCCGGTGGGTCTGTGAGAGTGTATCTAATCAACAGTCTGCAGAGTATGGGTGTGTTCTTTTGTGTGGGGAAATCGGGTGTGTGAGTATCATTACTTTTTCTGGTTTATCTTCCCAAATTGTTGGGAAGTAATGGTTTATGTTGGCAGTCCTATTAAGTGACCGCACCAGTTTGTTTGTTGATGTTGTTTTCCATTTTTTAAACTTGTAGCCTTGAGAAATAGTATATATATTAGTTCAGGTACAGGAGTTGAAATGTGATATAATTGAGTAGTAATATGCTGTGGTTCTTGGGAAAACACAGAAAATTTAACAGCAGGGTGTGATGTCTGATCTTTTGTGGATCACTTACATGTCCCCCTTGTTTAATTAGTACTTGTTGATTTATTCTTGGAGATCAAAAGCTTGATATGTTTATTTGTTTAGTTTGTTAAGCATTAGGTTGATCAGGCCTCTTAAACCAAAGGATATTGGTTTTTTTGATTACTGCAGAGTGCTCCACAGCCAATCTTGGAGAGTCACGAGCTTTCTGCCATGACTTTGGAGTATAGGAGGGAGTGTGGTAGGGACAGTGTGCTGCAATCCCTGACTGCCGTCTCTGGTGCTGATGTTGGCAATCTAGCTCACAGCGGACATGTTGAGTGCAAGCATTTGCTTCGACTTGAAGATGGTGCTGAGATTGTGAGGGGTAGGACTGAGTGGAGGCCCAAAAATGTGAACAACTTTGGTATTGTGAATCAGGTTCCAGCGGAAAGCACCTAAGATTTTGGATGGTTAATGGCTGGAGTGGCATCAGTCTCCTTGCTATGTTTAAATTGGTTTCTGGCCTCTGGAGAGTCTTGCTTGTGTTTGTCCGATCTACATGTCTTTACATACTCCTAATTTGTGTTACTTTGGTGGGTAAGGGGGAAAAGTTGACGTAAATCTCATTCTCATTGTAATTATCTCCTGCTCTACTCTCTCTCTGCTCCATATTCCATTTCATTTATGGTTGCGCTACTGCTAGGCTGTCTTCAATATTCAATTGTTTCATCAAATTGGCTAGGCATGTATATTATTATTCTTTTCTATTGGCTCTTGTTGGAAAGATGTAATTTTCTTTGTGAACACAGCACAATTATTATTGTATGTATAGCCAGTAGGCAAGAATGGCTTGTCCATCTGATATTGCATGCTCCAGCTTATATTTCAGCGCCCCACGTGGGAATTATTGGGTGCACAGAAACACTTCGCCTTCAAGCTTGTGATAATAATACATACTATCTTAAATTTATGGCTGGGTCTTGGATGTGTGGGGGCCTGTACACGTGCTATCCTACATTTATGTCTAGTCCGCTTTCCGTTTAGACTTGAGGTTGGGTTCGTGAGTGGTGCCTTTCATAGCTTTACTGTTTTAAGGTTTTAGTCCTTGCCCCTTGATTCTTGCAGTGTGTGCCAAAGTTCTTGTTAACTGATCTTCAGATAGTTGAAAGTAATTTTATACTCGAAATATTAGATGTTACAGCCCATGAGCCCTAATATAGTTAGTACCAGGGCTGCCTGGGTCGAATCTTCTCAGGTTGTATGGTCTTAATTTTAGTCTATATATTTTTCTTCTTCTTCACATTATGTCTTGGATTTTTTATTTTTAGAGATTGCTAAAATTCAAATGAAGTTATCTGCAGATTTACGAATTGCGCAAATATCATTACTGTATTACAGGCTGTCTTTTGAGCTAAAGTCTTGCTCTTAAATATAGTAATTTAAGGTTCCAACGTCCAAAATAGTCCAAAAGGAAAAAACTTCTAGCAGATTAAAAAAACAGCCAGTGTGTCTATTTTTGTTTGAGTGAGCAGAGCACTGAATCTTACAACTAAACTTCTGCCACAGAAGAAAAAAAGGGAGAAGGGGGGGGGGGGGGAAGAGAGAGAAAGACAAAGTAAATCACCCGTGGGTGGGACAATGGCAAACTGCAAAAGGAAAAGTCATTTTAGGGGCTGCGGGCGTTCAGGGCCAGTAAATTTCTCTTTCAACGTAACCCCTGATTCAGTGGATTGTGATATCTGATATGATAGTAACCAGGCACTGGCAGACACGACTTACAGGTTCAAAACTGTACGTGGCTTTCCATTCACCGCATATATTAACTGGAATAGTAAGATAGACTATATTACCAAAATAAATAAATAATATATACTATAAACAGAAAAGTGGGATTTGAAATTTGATGGACGATGCAGCTAAACACTTGGCTTAACGGTATTAGGATACTTTTAATGGGCGTACTAGGTAATTGTGTGAGACACAAGTTTCCATGGAAGTGCTAGCTGTTTTGGCTTGTGTCCTGCGAATCCTGATTCGGCTTCTAATTTTGGTACGGAACTGTTAACATGCACATATATTTTTGTGAATAATACTTGTACAAACTCAAATACAAAGTATTTGGAATTTTTTTTTACTTAATTATCAAGTTAACTTTCACAATTTTCAGCCAATGTATTTACTTATATTTTTTTAAAATAATAATAATAATAATAATTACACCACTCTATTATATAGACGAAAAGTTTTTGTGTACTTATTTAAATTTGTAAAAACACCATTTTGTTTATATATTTTTAGGAGAATTTGAAATAGAAAACTTTTGAGATATAAAATTGTAACTAAAGATTTAAATATCTATTTAAAATTGTTACTCAATTTTATTTTTAAATAAATATTCACTTTAAATATTTATTTAATCTCTCTTTGTGATATAATAAAATACTAAGTTACTCCCAAAAAAACTCAAGTTCCCTTTGGTTTTTTTTTTTTGGTACCGTAGCTGCAGTACCATCTGCCCCTCCCTTTGTTACATTCATTGAACGGTAAAATTTCTCTTATATCAATAAGTTTCATGATTTGAATCATATATCTTTTACCGTGTAAAAGGAAGAATGTCATGATCATATTGAGTTAGATGGAGTCATGTTAACGATCTTTTAGCCAGAAAAGAAAACAAGTCATCTTCACAATCACCCTACTTAAGGGACAAGAGATATAATTATTAGAACCAAGACAATAACAAATGGAACTGTCATTCCCATCCCCATGAAATGGTAAATATTTTCGGCTGGGAAGATTTTAGCATGGCTTGTGAAGCGGAAATTGGGGATGAGGAGAATTTCACAGGTAATGTGTTTTGCTTATACAATATGACGAATTTAGGGATAGGATACACATTATTTGCTGCGAAACTATGCATCATATTTTAATTTGAGTTTAAATGTAATCCATTGTCCGTGTAAATTTTTTTACATTATTATATAATGATGTGTTGACACGTTATTAAAAAAGTTATACTTCTTAAATAATTGTTATAAAAGTCAAGCTCCTTTTATTATATGATAATACATGATTAAATGATAATGTGAAAAAATTTTCATTGATTGTAAATTAAAATTAAATTATTTTAATTTAATGTTTAATTTTCTATATATGTTTTAAAATTATCTTTTGAATAGTTGCTTCATACAATATAATAATTACATTATAATTATCATGTTATAAAATAATTACTTTGTTAGTATTTAATTTACCTTAAGTTTTCTAGTGAAACAATTATATTTCATAACAAAAGGAAGAAGGGATAGAAATTGGTTAAGGAAAGTAAAGTAAGGCTGTTGAAAATATGTTTATAAAAAAAATATTGGCTAATTTCTCACATGCATAATAGATGTATAAGATAATATGATTTAAGACGTTTTAGGGAGCGTTTAATATAGAGACACCTTAGAAGTTTAAGCATTAATTTTATGATGTTTGGACATCATATGCTTGAGTATAGAATTTTTTAAATGACATCTTAAATAATTAATTAATCATATATGATATATCGGTATCACTGTTTGAATGCATTCAGCGGTCATATACTTCTAACTTTCTACAACCACTGCTTACTAGTAGCCCACGCATATTGTTAAATGCTCTTGCTCCCTCCTACTGGTTTCTGGAAGTTGAACATTTAATGGTAGCTCTCAGGGAAATTCAGGGAGAGCAGGTATCATTGGGAATGACTCAGGAAATTTGGGTCTGTGGTTCTCATGGGTTAGTGGGTGCATGTTACTACTTACTACCAAGTAACAACATCAACATCCTTGAAGAACTACTCGCCATCCAAACAGCCTTGCATCTGACTTGGTAACTAAAGAGGTACTTGTGCTCTTGTTTACAAAACTGACACTTTTGGAGTCTATTCACTTGATCCACGTGGCTGATACACAGTTTCAATCACGGGTCACTCTACCTTATTCCTGAAGGATAGTGTTACTCTTAATTAAAAAGTTAATTTTTATATTAAAATAATAATATAATGTTTTTTAAACAATTAAATAATAATTTTTTAATTATAAAAATACTTGGAGGTAGAGATACTTATAGAGATAGGATAAACTAACCCTTCGATCACTAGTATGTTGCTATCATCAGTTATGCCCGGCATTTTCTCCATCGTGAATGGTCTATCTACCAGTGCCATGCTTATAAGGAAGTCAAGCAGTGCTGCAAAAAGCTCAACTTTCTTTCTACATTCCAACCCCCTTTTGGTTACGTTTTTACTTTTGCTAGCAAATTGTTCTATTATGTTTGTTGTAGTGTTAGAGACTAGTAATTTCTTGGTTTTCTCTTGTTTACCCCAAAAAAAATCTAAAGGGTAATTGCTTGTTGTAATTTCGGTCTTTGTATGTATTGATGTTTGTGTGACATTTGAACCTTGTAATGTAAATATTCTATTGAAAAAAAATCATTTTTCATTCTTACCTTATAATTCCCCCCCGACATATTTATAATTTTTTTGTTATGCTTACACTCACACACATAATAAATTACTCACTCCTTCTCCTCTTTCTGTATTTTACATTTACTAGAGAAACCTCCCATCTATTATGAAATGTATACAGAACTTCCTAATTTATAAAAACAATGTTACAAACAAATTTCAAAATGTTATCAAAATTAATAACTAAATTTGTTAACCGAGTCGTTAGTACGTGAATATTTTATAGTCAAATATCATTATTACCATTATTCACTTTTATATATTGAGAAAATGAGAGCAACCCATTCATTTTGCATAACTAAATTAAAGATTCAAATAGTTGGGCACCAAAATGAACTTTCAATATATAAAAGTATACATGGATGTTTTCTTCCTATTTTATACACACATAAGATTGAACAATAGTAGAAGTGGCATTATTGGGGTTCGTCGTTGCATTTTTTTAATATATAAATATAACATAGTCCTGCATGTGTAAGTTTTCATTTATGTTTTCATAATAAATGAAAAAATATATTTAATAAATATAAAAAAAACAGGGCAGAGGAAAAAAGTTTGTGTGTAGTTACTAATTATAATTTGTTAATACTGGTGCAAATCAAAATTAATTTGACACGTATGAATAAATTTTTACAGGATTAATTTTTCACAATCAACTGTTGAATTTATATTAATCCAACATCTTTTATACTCCATTGAAATATTTTAAATTAATGCATAATACGTTTTAGAAAAATTAAAATATGAATTTTTCGATCATATACATATTATTGTTTAAATTTTTTAAAATCTGGCTTATAAAATATATATATATATATTAAGTAGTTAAATTTTAATGGTTCAATTTATCATAATTTATTTATAAAATATTATTAAGTCTACATGTACCAAAAAAAGTATGTTAAGTTTACATTAAACATGTCAAACTAAAAAAATAAAATTTTGATTAAATATTTGATATATATATATTATTTAAAAGAAAATTATTCATTATTTTCAAGATATATGAAAAATATTAATTTAATATAAAATTTAAAATTTAAAATTTAAAATTTAAAATAAATTTTTAATTAAAATCACTCGTATCCAAGGCGATGGTTAATTTTTCTCGTCTGTCCAAATGAATCATGATATTTATTGTCGCCTTTTACTTTTACCCTCCCTACTCCCTTTTGTTTTCTTTCCCTCTATGTTTGCGGTGATTATGTCCCCTTACTTTTCGTGATTCTCTATACTTTTTTCTCTTCCCAGATTCATCTCGTTTTCTTCTTTTTCATTCTCTCTCCTCTCTGTCTCAAGTAACAACCTATATCATAAACTCCAAAAAATCTAGCCTCGAAATTGAGCAAGCAAAATCGCCCATTTTCACTTTACGTAATGCAGAGTACAAAAACCTTTTTGTCAATAAAAAAAAGTTATAAATAACTTAATTTATCAATTTTTTTACTTCTTTACTCCCTTTCATAATATACATATACATATTATTACTAAAACTGTCAACTTTGTTATAAATTGAGTATATTATAGTTTACTCGTGTAATTTGATTCAAAATTGCTTTATGTGATTTAAAAAATAATATTTTACTTTTCATGATTTGTTTTGTTATTATTTAATCATCATGTAATTTATTTATATTTATTTTTTAATAAAAAATACATATTAAAATTTAAAAATTTATTACTAAATATCTTAAGTGTGATTGTACATATTAATTATTTGTTTTATAAAAAAAATAAAGTATTATTGTTTTGTAAAATGAATAAATTATTGATAATTTATTATTTATTTTTTTATATAAGATTTGATTCTTTTACTCTACTTTTTGGTAATTTAATATTTTATGTTTTTTTATAAAAAGTTTTAAAATTATTTATATAATTTTTTTTACAAAACATATATTTTTATTAAAAAATAAATAAAATATTATAAAATAATTATGTAATAACATAAAAAATCATAAAAAATAAAATGTCACATAAAAAATCATAAGAAAAATTCTTATAAATTATAAACCAATTTTGTTCGCATGGATCGTATGGTAAAATTAAATCTTAATATTAATATAGTATGACATAAGTAGTAAATATTTGGGCCTCTTAGACATGTAGTTAGGGATTTAATTCCTGATCTATGTGTATGAAAAAAATATATGTTAGAAGAGATTAATTTCTTAAATAAATCTCCATATTTTAAGGGATTAGTTTCTGGATGAAAAATCATAAAAAAATAAAATTAAATCTTTTCTTTTTATGAAAATAAAAATAAACCTTAATAAGCCTAAGTTGGGTTTGGTTGTGAGTGGACTGGTGTTGTAACCTACGGTTATGTTGTGAGCAACATGTCGCATCGTTTATTCTCTAGAATCGAGGAAAGCAGCAATCCTTGCAGTTCCTGACCCGAGTGCCATTCATGGGGGGATCCATCGTGATTCATGGAAATGCTCAGTCTCAGATTGGGTCTCCATCCATTCACCAACTAAACCACAAACAAATCTAGCATCTTTTTCAGTTCAATATCATTTTCTCTCTTTCTTCACCACCAAACAAAAACTCAACACCCCCCCGCTTTCTCACCCTCTTCTTCCTCTTCCTCTTCCTCTTTCTCTCTCCCATTCACCTTTGCAACTTGCTCCATCTTTATGCAAACCGTTAAACACCTTCTTTGACTAGCTCTCTCTCCCTCTCTTCATCCTAAGCGGGTTTTACTTTTCTCTCAGTGAAATCAGGTTGGTCTTTTCTGCTTCTCTCTCAACTGCTGCGTTTGTGTTCTTAAATATACTAATGTTGGTGGTGTTCCTGTTTTGGAGTCACGTTGGATTTTAACTGAATTGCTATATACTAAAGTTTTTAAACTTTTTTTCCTAGTAATGATCATTAAGGTACAAGGTCTTTAATGGTTCCTCAAGTGGTTGAGATTCTTCTATCTTTTCTTCTATTTTCAGACCCAGATCTTGGTTACTGTAAATTTTAATGGCTTGTTAATTTCTTCCTAGAAGTGGGTTGTTTCCATTTTATTTTATTTTTATTTTCGTACAGCCGTTTTTTGTGTGTGTGTGTATTTTCGCTTCTCCCCTTTCTCTTCATTTGATTCCAAAATTCGTTGAGATGAACTTGTTCTGGCTTTTCAATCGGCTAGTGCTACGGGGAGTGGCTGGTTTTGGTATTCTGCAGCAGCTTTGTGTACTTAATTGTTCTTTGTAGTTGAAAAATAAGGAAGATTCATCCAAATGTACTGAATTCTGTAACATCTCTTGGGACAAATTCATAAACAAGTGTTAGATCTGGCTGGAATTTGCTACTTACAGTTCTCAAAAGGCATCCCAAGTGCCATATTTGAAATAAGTATGTTTTGATTATCATCAATTCCTTTGACACATCCTCTTGTGCAAAGAGTAGTGTTTCTCTATTGATCTTCTCTCCCTCTGCTTATATCCCATTTATAGTATTACTTTTTAGATTATCAACCTTCTTGGGCATATTACACCGGTGCTCTTCAATCTTCATCCCTGTTCTAATATTCTTTCTTGCACAGGATTTTGTTCACTTTCTTTCTTTAGTTCTTATCGTTTTGTGCTCTGGTATAATCTCTAAATTGGTCTTAATTACACTGTGTAAGTCTCGTACATGTTCCTTGCTTTCCATTTTTGCTTTGCTGTTGAGTGATTACATTAAGTTTGGTTGATTTTCTTGTTCATTGGGAAATCAACATAAAGAGTGCCTAGGATTTGAGCTTTTACATCCTGAAAGATATATGCTTTTAATTGACAGTGATATGTTGGGTGCAGGTGTTCTCGGCTAGGCTTGTTGCAGCATTGCCACCATGATAAAGCAAATTCTTAGCAAATTGCCGAAGAAGGTGCCAAAATCTGACTCATCAGATTCTGGTCGGAGTGATTCTGGGAATACTACTAGTTTTGGGAATGTCTTTCAATGTACAAATGTTGGGAGTACCATTTCAAGCAAATTAAATGTTGTGAAGCGGGTATCTTCGGTTGTTTTCCCTGCAAGCATGAGTGCTGGAGTGGAAGCAGTTGACCCCTGTCTATCCTTCAAAGATGTTTCAAATACACAGAAGCAAAGCCTGTTTATTAGTAAGTTGAATCTTTGCTGCAAAGTTTATGATATGAGTGATCCTGATAAGAACTGTACAGAGCAAGACCTTAAACGTCAAACATTGGTAGAGCTTGTTGATTTTGTTTCTTCTGGATCTGTAAAGTTCACAGAACCAGCAATTGCCGCATTGTGTAAAATGTGTGCAAGTAATTTGTTCAGGGTTTTCCCACCTAAGTTTCGGACAAGTACTACTGGCGGGGAAACTGAAGATGAAGAACCTATGTTTGATCCTGCCTGGTCTCACCTGCAAATTGTTTATGATCTACTCCTTCAATTCATCAATTATAACTCTCTTGATGTGAAGGTGGCAAAAATGCATATGGATCATGCTTTTATTTTAAGATTACTTGACCTTTTTGATTCAGAGGACCCTAGAGAAAGAGATTGCTTGAAAACAATTCTGCATAGAATCTATGGGAAATTCATGGTACACAGGCCTTTCGTACGGAAATCTGTTAGCAATGTCATCTATCGTTTTGTTTTCGAGACTGAACGGCATAATGGAATTGCTGAGCTGTTGGAGATTTTTGGGAGTGTGATTAGTGGGTTTGCCTTGCCATTGAAGGAGGAGCACAAAATATTTTTGTGGAGGACTTTAATTCCTTTGCACAAACCTAAATCTGTTGGCATTTACCATCAGCAGTTAACATATTGTATTGTACAGTTCCTAGATAAGGATCCAAAACTGGCTAGCTCTGTGATAAAGGGACTATTAAAGTACTGGCCAGTAACAAGTAGCCAAAAGGAGCTAATGTTCATAAGTGAGTTGGAAGAGGTTTTGGAAATGACTAGCATGGCTGAATTTCAGAAGATTATGGTCCCACTGTTTCGACGCATAGGTTGCTGCATTAATAGTTATCATTACCAGGTAGTTTCTGCAACGCTGCTTCTCTTTTTAGTTGCATTTTGTATGAAAGAATCTGCTTTTGTGTCAGTTTCTAAATTTAATCCTTTTACAATAGCATCTTTTCTTCCACCTGATTAAGAAATATACATTTGAATCCTAAGGAATTGGAAGTTGAGTATTTAGTCATTGCTTTCAAATAATCACCAAGTCCCGTTATTCTGACACTATCGTTTTTGGGTTTTTACTAAAGACATCAAGTGGTTTTCTAATGTAATTGATTATAGTATCTTTCTTTTCTCTTATTTTGTTTTTTCCTTCCTCAATACCTGAGCCTGTAGACTCAGATGAATCCTACAGTTCTTCAAGTGTCTAAGCATTTCAGATATAGACATTGATGTGGTCTCTAGAGATCACGCCATGCAATTTCAGAACATCAATCAGCTTATATTCACGTGTTTATTCAGGTGGCTGAACGAGCTCATTTGCTATGGAACAATGAACACGTCCTTAATCTTATCACGCACAACCGGCAGGTGATTCTGCCTCTTGTCTTCTCAGCTCTTGTACATAACACCCAAAATCACTGGAATCAAGCAGTGCTCAACCTGACTCAGAACATCAGGAAGATGCTCTCTCAGATGGATGAGGATCTGGTACTTGCCTGCCAACGCAAGTTTGAGGAGGAAGATTCACGGTCAAGTGCTGCAGCTGAGAGGCGGAGAATAACATGGGAACGCCTGGAAGCTGCTGCCAGTGTCCAATCTGTAGGTGGTGATATTTTAGTCCCAGTAAAATCTGCTACATGCTCGGTGGCCTGCTAATTGCTTGAGTAATGATGTAAGGTTCTAATTACATAGTGGTGTGGTTCTTCAGTTTTATTTACCATGTTCAGATGCCATTGCCAATAGGGTATGTAAATCCTGTAGTATACCTTCAAAATTGTGCTGAGGGGTGTTGCTTAGGTTCTTTCACAAACTGCTGAGTAGGTGATATTTTATTTTGTTTGGAGGAATAGGGGTGGGGGTGTTTGTGTGTCGGTGGCTTATTCGTGCATGCAATTATTTGCAGTGTCAGCACCCGTAACCTTGACTCATTATTCAGTTTTCTTACCTCCTGGCCCCCACCTTAGCCCTTCCTCTGCCAATCTGCAACGCTCTGTACCTGAATGCGGTGTCATTGCTACACTCATTGGCCATATGCTATGTGGATGTCTAAGCATCTCTATCTTCTCCCTAAATGCCAAATGAAAAATTACGTATATGTTCATTCCTTGTATTCCTGGTCTCTTTTTGCTTGCTCCTGTGAGGTTTAGTATTTTTTTGAAAGGATTTTTCAGACTGGCAAAAGAAAAAGTAGGAAAAAGGAAAGAATATTTGGTTAAGAAGGAATGGTCTACCATTACACTTTAGTTTTTCTTTCAAATAAAAGGTGCGTACAAAAAGTTAATGAGATCTCTTTATCTCTCACCTACTGCAGCCGACGTCTAAAATTTACTCTATATTTAATGCATTTGTTATAAGAATTGCTTTAGTTCTTTTTTTTTTTCGATAAGCTCTTAGGTATGTTTAGAATAATGGTAAGGGATATAATAAAACATAATGAAATAAAATGGTAAATAATATTATTGATTGAATGTTTAAAAAGATATAAAATTGAATCGAATAAAGGGGATTTTATCTCTTTCATATTATTTTATTTTATTTTATTTTATTTTTTTAAATTAAAAGGTATGAGATGAAATAAGTTATAAAATTATATTTTTATCTTTAATTTTTATATTTTTATATTTAAGATAAGGGTTTATAAAAATAATAAACTTAGAATTTATCATTTCATTTATTTTTACTAAAACTTTCAAATAAGAGTATGAAATTTTTTTTTACTTTACTATTAAATATTTAAATAATAATATAAAAATTTTATTTCATACTATTTTTTTATTACATTATATATCATTTTATTTCATTATATACTATTTCATTTCACTCATATAAAACTTTGAAATTCTTTAAGATCTTTTCGTACACTGCACAGGTACTATTAGATCCTTCATTTCTTGTTTTCTCGTCTATGGTTTGGACTAATCAACATTCGACTCACCTTTTAATAATCAATGTCTTAACTTTTGCATCATAGATGTAGACGTTTTATGACCTTAAGGAATGGCATGATAAGATATTCAGAATTTTCCATCTGGGCATATATATAGAATGTTCACATTTGGTAATTGGTATATCGAGACTATATGTAGTAAACCTTATAGAAAAGTCAACTCATTAATGTAAAAACTTTACATTGTTTGGTAACTTACAGCTATTAAAGAAATATGAATCTTTTATTTTTTATATACAAAATATACGGACGTAGATAGGTTGCTCTTCTCTAACCCCTTTTCGTAGTAAAGAAAAATGTGAATAAAAAAGGCACTCAGACATTGGATGTGCAAACTTATTCTTACAAATTACATATTTTTTTTAAAAAATAATTATTTTCAATTATCATACCAGATTGGGAGATTTGAATTTTTATAAACCATATATATATATATTTAAGATATCTAATACACTGGCTTTTAAATAATTTTATCTATCATATCAAATATGAAGATATGTATTTTTTTTATGTCTAGAAATATCTTGTATTCAAGTATCCAAGGGGCAACCAAAAATAAAATACATGATAACTTCTTTTTTTTAAGCTGGTAAGGTGATAAGAATGATTTGATGGAGCAAGTCCTCTAAAGCTAAGTGTATGCGAGGGAAACATAAAAAAGGGAAGAAAAAAAATAGATTATTTTATTTGTAGAGTCGGCATTGCTTCAACTCAACCGGCATTATCTCTATACAGTATACACCTAATCAAAACTATGATTGAAGTCATAGTTGTGTTTTATTATATTTACATGAGCATTCCAAAGTCCCAATACTCCTGGCATTGCTTCAACTCAACCGGCATTATCTCTATACAGTATACACCTAATCAAAACTATGATTGAAGTCATAGTTGTGTTTTATTATATTTACATGAGCATTCCAAAGTCCAAATACTCCTCCATTCACAAAAGGAAAAGAAACAAAAAGAAAATAGTTGAATGGCAAAGATGAAACTGGGGTTGGTTTAGTGATCAAGTGTGCTTAACTATTCGGATTATTTGATTGACCTAAAAATACTTCCCTCAATACCACACAAATTACGAGGGAAGTAAGAACTTGCTTTTAGGTTTCTTTGCCAATATTTACTTTTTTAAATAATTTAGAGGATTATTAAACTAATTTATTAATATAATATAGAATTATTTTTTAAAGTACAATGAGATCTTTTTGGTAGAAAATAATAATATAAAAGAACGTAATTGATAAGAACAACTAAAATGAATGTGTCAAAAAGTAATAAATGACTTGGGTTGCTAAGTAACCTAACCCCATGTATTTACCTCATTGGGAGTTCTTATAATATTTTGATAAATTTGATACGTGAATAGTGAATCATTTATTGATTATTAATATAATAATAAAGAGTTTAATTTTAATCCACCGTCAGTGTAAAAATTTTTTACACCGTCATCTAATCATGTGTTGTCAAATCATTAGAAAAGTTTAACTATCACAACAACTACCTAAAAAGTTTAATTCTTTTAATGATATGTCAGCACTTGATTGGATGACAGTGTAAAAAATTTTTACACTGATAGTGGATTGAAATTAAATCCAATAATAAATATTTAAAAATTAATTAAATATAAATAATAACTAATGAATATTTGACAACACTCACTCTTCATACTAGGACCCAAGAAAAAAGAGTACCAGAGTAGTCTCCACCTCTCGGAGTATCCACAAATTGCGAGGAAGTGAGGACTGTCTTTCAGGATTGATTGGTTCTCGTTTTATAACCAGCTCTTTGTTACTCCTCCACATTCTTGTACCAAGGAAATTATTTCCAGAACACAGAAACAAAAATGTATGCACCTCCAGCGTACCAACAGATAACTTATGTCAGTTATGTGGAACATGTTTGCAGACGCCTTGAAGAAAAAGGCTGCCTTTACTCTTTGTTTGTATAGTTATCATTGTTGCTTTTGTTGTTGTTTATTATTTTTAGTTACAAACTTTTATTATTGCTGTTGCCACTTACCAAAGCTTCTAACATATAAATGATTTAATTTTCATCATTTTGTTCTCTTCGTTCACGACATTTAATAATTTCATTTCTTTCATCATCTAATTCATATTTATTTATGTGTATCATCAATTTTATTTTATTTTTTTGCTGTTCTTTGTTGGGTGGGATTTTTATAGGGATTTGCAGCTAGTTCGCATTGTGTTGCTGCTTCGTAGTTTTTTCCTTTGGACTTTTGTTCCTCCGTTGTTCCAAAAAAATAATGTAACTTTTTGAGAATGTTTCTTTTGACTTGTGATTTGCTTTCTCTGTAAATTTACTTTATCCTCAAGGAGGCATATGCCTAACAGGTTCCCTTTTTCCTCCTTGAATATTTTTATTTAGCGTAAGTTACTATCGTGATAATAACGGTGAATTGAACAATAAACATGGACATTTTGTGGACCTTTTTTGCATTATGTCGGCAAAAGGCATGCTGATTGCTTTGCAGACAGATGAACTGGAGCCCTCTCTAGGTCCAGATTTTAACAGGCGTGGAATTCAACAGTTTCTATGAGTTGGGCTTTGAATTTATATTTTTATAGTCGATGATCAATGCTTATTTGTTTTTGACCTAATGTAAAGTAAAACTCCGATCAGGAGTGCTGCATTCCCAAATCGGTTACAAGTTACAATCCCCATAATTCTTCGGTGTTATAAGTTTATTACACCAAACAGCTCAGATCACTTTTTTAAGTTGATTTAAAATTTATTTGTTTTAAAAAATTTAAATTTAAATTTAAGTTATAATTAATATGTACGAAATGTTTAACTAAGTAAAGGAATCTCTTAATGTAATGTATTTAGAGCATATTAAAACTTCCTGCTACAATACAACCCACGGTCAAGTTTCAAACTCTTAGTTAGGACAATTTCATAAAAAATGTAGACAAGTTACTGTAGTTAGTTAGAGTATATTAAACCTTTTACGTACAATCCAATAATGTTATTTCTACATTTTTTATTTATATTTTTTTCTTACACCACAGCTTTATTAAATATATATTATTAAAATTATTATCAATTATTTTGTAAAAGTTATTCAAAAAATAATATTTATAAGAAAAAATCATTATTAGCATAAATAATAAGTTTTACAAAATAATTGATAATAATTTCAATAATATTTAATAATACAATAATATAAAAAAATGTATAAAAATAAGATGTAGAAATAACATTACTAAGGTACAACCCATGTTCAAGTTTCAAACTTTTAGGACAGTACAATAAATAGAAATTCATTATATTTTATATAAATTTATGTAAAATGTATTAATATGGTTCAATAAATTTAAAGATAAAAATAATTTAATGAAATAAAAGTGTTAAGATTTTTCTTTATTGTTTCTCTAACGCGAATAATATTTTTTTAAGAAATAGTCATTGGCATTATGATTATATAGAGGCATTGCCCTTTTTGTCTTTTTCCTCAAAATCGTTCACAATGTCGAGCTGTTCAAAGTTTCGAACGCATAAGCGGACCCATTGGAGGCAAGGTCTTTTAGAAGGACCCCAGCAGGTTTGTCTCGATGATATCATGTATAATGAGCACGATGAAGATGCCCCTAACAACAAGTATATCACGTTGTGGCCCTACCTTACCTTTTTGCCAGGCCTTCTAATCTATGGCTCTTTTTTCTATCAGTCTTTTTGAGTAATCTCATTCAAATCAGGGATGGCTACGGTTTGATGGATGGAGCAGAGTGTACACTGATAAAAAATGCTCAACTTATTATTTAATAATTTTTTATTTAATGAAGTGAAATAGTTAACAAAAAGAAATCAAATTACTTATTTTTGCGCCTTCTATTTTAAAAGATTTAAGATGAAAATTTTATTTTTATTTTTATTTTTATTTTTATTTTTAAATAATCATTTACGATTCTAACCTTCGTTGCTTGAAAAACATTTTCCTTACCATTTCCTCTCTCCAACGGTTCTGACCCTCCAGCCCTATCGACTGCACCCCTTGCGCGCATCACTATCCTTTTTCAGGTTTCTTTTTATTGTTTTTTGAATGTTTGGATTCTTGTTTGACTCTGATTTTTTTGAGCTTCGGTTAAATGGGAGAAATGGGATTTGATTTCTGGTTTAGTTGGTTCAGTGTGTTGAGACTTTCGTTGGGTTTGTTTTGAAGTGTTGGTTCAAAGTTGGTATTTTCTTTCCTTTCCTTTTCTGTAACTTGTGTTAATTACCCCAATGAATGCCTCTATCAATCTATATAAGCTCTGTTTGAAGTGTGGGTTGCGAGTGTGAAATTTCACTCTAGCATTTCAAATATGGAAAAGCCAAACCAACCTTTTTCCTATATGGAAAAGATATCCAGTTTGGTTTTCTTTTTGGGCTACAAAATTTTGGGATGTCTCCTTGGATCAACTTTAATTCATAGTCTTTCTTGACTTGTGTAAATAATATTGTGCCCAATAAAAATTGAAAGAGTAATTTCATAACTCTCAAATATAACCTAAGGCTCTCATAAATAACTTATATAAATATTTATTAAAATAGAACTTATTTAATAAGCTTTATTGTTATAAGCGCCGTTTAAAATAAACTAAATAACGTTTAGATAAATACTTTGAGAAACACTTTTCATAAATTCTTTAAAATAAATATCAAATATTTGAGAGATATGTTATGAATTGTATCAATTCCTTTAGGTTAATTTTATCATTTTTTTTGTTAAGAACAACTATTATTTAAGGTATTTTTAATTTTCACAAAAACTTACTTTTATAAGCTTAAATTTTTAGCTTATGAAAATAAGTCCAAAATTGCTTATAGAAATTTCATAAACTGTTTTAATAAGCTTATTTAAACAAAATAAACATACTTTATAAACACTTATTGTAATAGATAAGTTCAAATAAATTACACTTATTGTAATAGATAAGCTCAAATAAGTTACATATAAATCTATCTAAACGAGACTTAAATCTAGTCTCGCAATAGATATTCAGGTAAAGCTTCGTGCAATAAGATTGTGTTAACTAAACCCATATGCTGTTGGGGAATAGTTCACTCAACCACCATGACCGCATGATAAAAAAACGTACACTATTCTAATGAATGCACATGAAAGGCGTTCTATTAGGTCATTTAGGTCGACCACCATGACCATGTTGATTCATGTGAGTAAGCAGATAGCGCACCAACATGAACATCAGATTAGGTGCAGCACTTGGAACCTGATAAAGGTTAAAAGAAGCAACGAGCCACATCAGCAGCCAGTCTGGCACAGATGACGGCAACGTTTGTCATTAATTTTAGCAAAAATAAATAGGTTTACAAACTGAGGAGGCAAGGCATATATAGGAATAATTGAATTTTCCAGTTCCAACTTCCAACTATACAAGCCTTGAAGTGCAAGTTATTGTTTTTTTTTGGGGGGGTGGGAGGGGCATAAAAGTTCAAGCTTTGTACTTCCCATTCAGATTCGGTGGAAAATTGCTGACAACAAAACCAATTTAGGGTAGCGCATTTTTTTTGGGGTGGATTTACTATTAACAACAAACAAACTGTCAGACAGATCCTAAAACTGTCATGTATCATGCCCTTGATGTTCTCTTAACAAGCAGGTTTATGCCCTAGAACCAAATAAACTTTTGTCATTCAAATGTTGGTGTATCCAACTTATCCAATTGATGGTTGACAATACAACAGTATACGAACATCTACCATCACTGAACACTGGAACCTTTTTCACCCACAGAACCATTGCTTGTGATGAATTTAGAAAATGTACAAACAAGCGATTGAAGTTAAAATTGTGGTCAACAGTATTGACACAAGGTTAACTGCGTTGTTGTCAAGAATACTGAGACCTGAAATCCTTTTGACTGTTGGTCCTGGCTTTCCAACAACCTACAAAATGGAGTAAGAAATTTCAAGTATCAAATATTTAACCATTAACATAGGAGGGTTCTATGGTACCTCTAGCACTATTAACCACTGGATTTTGCGTTGAGATTTGTTCAACAACCATCCAATAATATAGGAATTCAAGCATTATGCCAGTAGGAGACAACTTATCCTTTCTTGGTGGCGTATCTAAATTTACCTTATTGCGAACAGAGCAGAATCCACTGAATTGCAATGTTGCACCCAACAGGGAGTCAATGGCACTTCCACATAGTCCTGCCAGGGTGGCAATAGGTATGACCAGTAGTTGCTTAAGAGCTATATCAGATTCACATCTGGTTGTCAAGAGTCCCAGAATAACAAACGACAGTCCAATGACACTTCCAGCTGCTGCAGCTGCTAGAAATCCTGCTTTTGTCACACCACCATTTGTACCCCTCCTCACAGGCTGATAATCAAAAAGAATTTGTAACCACAATCCTGAAATTTAGTAGCAATTTTCTATTTGACTATTCTCTATTTAAAGAAGTCACAGATGTTATAAGCCACTTACCATAGCATGGTATCTAAGGCAGTGTTTGGTAACACTACCCAAGTACCCAAGCATGTTTTACGCAGATGCTCATAGCATCAAGCACTTCAAGTGAAAATCGTTAATGTTTGTCAACTGTTAGAACAGGACAGAGTAAGTCATAAGAGCAGAATGTGAGGAATATTTTAGGGAGGTTTGGGATCTTAAACTCCCATGTATGGTTCAAGCTTAAAAAACAATTTCTTTGAGAATTTATCATTCCCAGGAATGCAACTTTCCTACATTTTTCATGACCTATATTCCTATAGGGTGGGTATGAATGTTACATTCCCATGTAATGGGAATGTTTTTGACAATGTAAAAAGACATCATTGCTCACCCCTCATGGCCTAGCCCTCCCCCAACGCCCTGCCACCACCACCATCATTGCACCTCCTCCACTTCCATTGCCACCATTGCCGCAACCACTCATGATGGTGTCTTTAGGCTAAAATTTTGATTAAAAAAAAAAAAACCTATTTTGGTCCCTCACATATCAGTTTTACAATTTAATCCCTAATTGATCAAAATTCGCCCCAATTTAGTCCCTCTATGAATCAGTCGTTAATGAGGAAGACAGATGCTTAGGTGTCATTGTTAGAATCCTATGTGGCATCACAGTGTCTAGCTTGTATATGTCACCCAATTTAGCATTTTATCACTAAAAGAGAGCCAAATTTAGCCTCGTAAAGACTATTCAAATACTCTATTAAGGGTGAGGCAAAATTTAGCTGTGTTATGATGATAAAATGGTGAATTGAATAACATATACAGGCTGGGTATTGACTGGGATGACACATAAGATTTTAACAATGACAAGTAAGCGTTCCATCCTCACTAATGGCTGGTCCACGAGGGGACTAATAGAGGTGAATTTTGATCAGTGAGTTACTAGATTGCTAAAATTGATCTACAAAGGACTAAATTGAAGCGAAAAAATTAGTGATGGACCAAAATAGGTTTTTGTCAAAATTGAACAAGTGTGATTTTGGAAAAATGGACAAGATTACCAAGAATATGGAATTTGAACCAACACACATTAATCGAATATTCCAGAGAATTTTGACAAACATTCATGAGAATGTTTCAAGCAAACTAAACACCAAACACTGGTTACTACAACTGAACTTAAGGATTTAAATCTTCTATCCCCTTTCATGTCCCTCCAATTAAATGCTGACAACTCAACATAAAAATATCCATCTCTCTTAATTGACAATAACTTCTCTCATAGTTAACATTTATTTTTGCTGAGTTGTAAGCATTTAATTGAGGGGGCAAGAAAAAAGGAAAGAAGATTTGATTCTCCAAAAAAAGTGGCATTCAAGTTGAACTAAATAACATAATTCCAAAGATGAGTAGAAAGATCCACAAAGTTGACCAAGAGATTATTCACCTTGAAGGTTGTGATTAGACGAGGCTGCTCATCACTGAGAATTCCAAGCTCTGAAGACCAAGTGTCTCCATTGCAGCAGGAGTAATGGCCGATAACACCACCAATGAGAGAAGTGATCAGAGCTGAGTCTTTAGAGTTCAAGCACTTATCCTGCCCTTCTGTTAATATCCATATAGTTACAACCAGAACTGAGGCAACGCCACTGTTGGCTAGAACTTGTAACCTGATAGAGGGAGAGACAGATAACCGTGGGTCAATTTGGTGTCCCCTTAAAAATGGGTTGAAAATTTCAGGGTTAAGCTTTATATGAAAACTTGTATGAAAAAACCACCCCTCGATTTTTCACTCCCATTTTTAAGGGGATACCAAACTGACTGTGAGTAAGAACTATGGCAATTATCATATTTCAATCAAAGGATTTAATCCAAATCTAAGTTTATCAATTGAATAGCATGCAGGAGTCATTTGCTGGCTTCAAGCTTTCGGACCATGGAGGGAGATAAATAATTAATATAGCATATGGATATTTCCACGAATAAGACCAATCAAGTATCAGTTTTTCGGCACATTTACTTTGATGACCATGAACAACTCTGAATGCAATCATCCCTTTCTTTCTCTTTTTGTTTGAATTCGAAAGGCAATCAATCATAAAAAAAAACAAATAAATAACAACGAAGAGTAATTTTTTTATTTTTTATTTTTTATTTTTAAGCAGAGAAGAAAGCTTAGAGCAATGACACACCAGTTTCTTTGTCCACCTTCTTTGAATTCAGGATCAAGTTTTCGCTTTCTATCTTCTCCCGTCTTTGTGAGCCTAGACGAAGTGATAAAGAAGGCAAGCAGCATCGCTCCAAACCTTGACCCATAAACGAAGAGTCGCAAAAAGATTACATTTATCAAAACGGATTCTTAGCAGTTAAATAGAAAAAAATAAGGATAACGAACCTGTATCCTACAAAAATGTGAACGGCCATAACGATGAAACCGGCAATGGCACCAGAAACGTTGAGGGATTTTCTTTTGTAAGCTCTGGATGCGATTAAAAATGCGACTAAGACAGCGAGTAAGGGTTGACCTTGAGGCCATTGAGGAGAAGACTCCATTTTCATGCCCGAAAATTGGTTCCTTGATCTTGATCCTGAGTGGGTTGCTCCGCAAGGCAAGGTTGAGGTGCAGCCTACGCCACAAGGGGCCAACCGCAGAGTGTTCGAAAGGCAGGTAAATCCTATTCTCAAAACCTGCAACTTGTTCGATCAAAGGTCTGACTCAGTGCCTCCCCCACGCGGACCACAAATATTCGCCCATCAATTGAGCTCGTCTGTTCTTACTCGTACCCTTTTTTTACTTCTTTGCTATTTTGTGTTGTTAGGAGTCATGCCGGAACCTAGAATTGAAGTAGACATAAGTGGCTTCATATTTGTCTATTCGTTAATAAATTATTTAAGGAATTAATTTTAATTCACTTTCAATGTAAAATATTTTACACTATCATTCAATCATGTACTAACACATCATTAAAAGTGTTAAACTTTTGAGTTCAAACTCTTTTAATGAACTGACAATATATGATTGGGTGACAGTATAAATTTTTTTTACACTTACCATATATCAAAATTAAACTCATATAACTTAATAAATTTATTCACATAAACTGTATCACTGTTAATTGATATCGTGAACTATGTGTTAGACAACTTCTCCACCAACAACATAAAGCAGTGTTTTTTTTTATTTTTTGAGTTTGTGACACAAACACGTTTTACATGAAGCAAATAAAAAAATAAGCTATATTGTTTGGTGTCTTCAATGGACAAGTTGTCTAATACGTAATACATATTTTAAGTTAACAATGTCATGTTACATATAAAAGTCGAGGACAATTCCGTCAAAGTCGGAAGTGTCAGCTATTGTTGAATTACTAGTTGTATGTTTTAATTTCATTATTTAATTTTATTTATGAGTTCCCCATTTTTTCCTAAAATAATAAAAAAAATATTAGAAAACTAAAAAATTCAAGAAAAATAGAATGATAAGACCTCTGGCACCCTTTTTGTTTATTAAAAAACCAAAATCTTTAGTCCAAGTAAAATCAATTGGCCCATTGACCATTACCTGAACCCAGACAATCCTGATCCATTTGACCCACTATTCAAGCTGGCGCAACTCCCAAAGTGAATCCATTTAAGGTTAACGGGCAATCAATATCACCTGACCCAGATACTTGGCCCATAGTCCAAGATAAATCCCATGACCCGGCTCAAGCCTAAGTTCCATTACTTAAGTCCATCTTCCATTAACCCAGATCCATGACCATTCATGAGCAACCAAGGCAGATTTATTGTGGAAGATTAAAACTATTTATGAGTCTCACTCAATAATTTAAATTTTTGAGAGAGTTAATTTTTGATATGATATTAAGTTTCTATAACCAAGTGATTAAAAATTCGGTCCTTAATGTCTCATTATTTTAAATAAAGTTTAATTTTAACTGTTTCAAGTCTAAATGACTATTGTGTGAGGGAGTATGTAAAAGATATAAAATTATTTATGAACCTTCACTTAAAAGCTTATATTTTTAGAAGAGTTAATTTTTGACAATGATAATAAACAAAATATTACAACTATATAAATTAAATATAAATATTAAGTAAATTACTTTTCCCTTCTCGATGTTTTGTGTTTACTACTAACATGAGACATTCCTCTATGAAAATTTACACAAAACTTACTAGCATTTATATTAAAAAAATGTTACAACTAAGGATGAAAACATAAGTTAAAAATATATAATCTATAATAGTTATTTTGGAGTGCTTGTGCCTGTCTATGAGATGTAATCTAAGAAGTTGTTGACCACTTGAATTTTCTCAAAGTTTCCCAAAATTCAAACGTTTCTTTTTAAGGGTATGTTTGGATTGGAAGAGTTTCAAGGAAAAAGGAAATAAGGATAATCTTTCATTTTTGAATTGAAAGAATTAAAAAATATTTATAAAAATGAAGAAGATATAATTAAAAAATTACATAATAATTTTTCATTTTATTCCTCTCATTTTAAAAAATTATCAAATAAAAGGAATATAAAATTAAAATAAAAAATTACATCTTTTCCTTTTCCTCCAAACTCTTCCATCCAAACAATACCTTCGGGTTTCCAACACCATTGCTAATTCTGAAGCATTCCAACTCTCCTCCATTTTGGTCAGACTCAGTTCAAGTGTTGAACTTCCATTGTAGTCGAGTCTCTCGTATTATTATTTGGTCATTTCTGTGATACATTATTAAGTTATAGTGCATTCACCTATAGTTATTTTTGTACAAGTATGAATGGTTGTGATTATCTCATTACAATAAGACCACTTCTATACGTTTTTCTTCGAAATCAGTCTGCAAAATGAAGGACATCAACAATTTGATTGACATCAACTTATATAATTTGGAGTGCTGCCAACAGGAAGAAAGAAGAACTTATTTAATCCTACAACAAATTATAAAACAATTAATGGTGGTAGTTTGCTTTCTTCACCACAATAATGGGACAGAAGTCGTTATTCACTATTACCACATAGTTGTTGCCATTGCCCATGATAGCCTTGTGAAAAGCAGAGAATGAAATTCAATCAACCCCCAATACCCGCTACCCAAGAAGCATAAGTGAGGTTTTAGCAAAAGAAGTCTTAGCTCGACAACGTGAGACAAAGAAGAAGGAAGATTAGTGTTGTAACTTGTAAGCCTTGGCATCGAGAAAGTCCTAGAAGTGGAGACAAACAAATATGAGGGTCGGTGTCCGATGGTGGAGGAGAAAGACAAAACTAGTCAACGTGTTCTTCATTTTGCTCCTCTTCTTCCTCTTAATGTTGCTCTTCCTATGGCCTTTCCTTTTTCATCGATGCTCAAAGAATAACTTTCCCAAAAATTCATGAGTTTTTTATAATAAGAATTGAGAAATAGTATAATTTAATAAAAAGAAGGGGTAAAATATAAATTAACTAATCAAGACGTTTATATCTAAAAAAGAAAAAATCAAATGTGACGATACTGTAGTGTCTTCATACACTATAAGATCTATAGTGTACTGTAGAAGTACCCTATTTGTTTGCAGAACATAAATTACAAAAAAAATAAAAATTAATGCGGAACACAGTAGACTCACATTTCAAATATATGAAAGTTCTGATTAATTGGGCCCAAAGAAACTATTGGTCTACTTGTTGGACTGAGTTAAATAGGGTTAAGTATCCATAGATATGTGATTCATTATTGTCTCTCGGTAATGGAGGCCTATTCATTCGCTGCTCGAATCCAAATAGTTGATGACATTAAAGGAACCTATTGAAAGTTGAAACGTATGTTTTATACAAAAATTATTTGTTTGGTTTGTTTTTTGTTTTTATTTTTAGTTAGATATATTTTTATTATAATTATAAAAATATCACTTTGTTTTTACTTTTTCTTAACAAAATTTTAAAAATAGAAAACAGAATGAAAATAAAGTGTTATTTTTGTAATTATAATAAAAACATATATAATTAAAAATAAAAACAAAAAATAAACCAAACAAGCTCTTAATTGCTTATTCCCATCATACTTAATATGCTTTGATAATAAAAAGCAAAAGATTCTAATAAGATTCTTACAATTCTCTACTACTTGTATGTACTATGTTGCATCAAAATTGGATCAACCAACTAAGTTTTGTAAGAATTCAAAACTCATTTACTTTTATGGTTGAGGTAAAATTAATCATCAAGTGGAGATTAATCTCATATCAAAAGGTAAAGACATCTTGTAGTCTTTTATATATATATATATATATAAAGATGAAAACAATGTAACTTATCTTGTATATATACATATATAATTGAAGTAGGCTCCTGCAAGTATATAAGCCTTACATCCTCTTATGTGTTAATGTGACCTCTTACAAACAAATAATTTTTCATATTCTTTGCTACGAATGCGTTATTATATTACTGTAATATTAATTACATATTCCAAATTAAATCATCGTGACAATTTACTTTGATAAAACAAAATAGTTAAATTTAATACTCTATAAAAAAAATTAATATGATAATAAGAAAAATCTTTAAACGAGACATACATATACTTTCGCACCGAGTAGTTTAAATGACTAGTTATAAGAAAACTTTATGATTTTTAGAAATTAAGGGGAAAGCTTGAGTAGTCTTCTACGAACTCAAATATCCAGTTTTTAATTATGTTTTTCCAATAGAATAGTATTAATTAAAAAAATTATACTTCCCTTTTAGATGGATTACAATTCTCCTTTAAGTGTAACCTTTGTCCCTCGTCCAATAAACCAGTAACATCCTTTTTTGTTTTTTGTTTTTAATTCATGGTGAGATTGATAGTCCTGCCATTAATATATATAAATTTTTCTTATTTAATTAAAATATTAAAAAAATCCATTATATAAAAATACAAAATAAATATTTTATTAATTATAAATTTGTATTTATATTTCATGGAAAATAAATAATAATATAAAAAAACCTTTCTTTATATATTAAAATTTATTTTCATGAAAGACATTAAATATAAAATAAAATATTAAGATGGTCATGAGGGGAAAAAATTTAATTTAATTTTATGGAAAAAAATTTATTATATTAGATTTTTATAAAAAAAATTCATGATATAAAAGTATAAAAATGAATATTTTATTAATTAAAATTTTAATTTTATTTTTATGCAAAAAGATAAATAAATACTAAATATCCATCATAAAATAAATTTTAAAATGAAAAAATAAACATGTTTAAAAATATTAAATTTATATTTCATGAAAAATATTTAATATATATATATATATATATTAAATATTAGAGTGTAAATTTTATCAGTTTAGGATTATTTTACAAAAGAAATTAATTAATACTTTATATTGTATCCATTTTAATCACCATTCACTTTAAGTGTCATCTCTATCATTTTAAATTACTATTTTTTATTTATCCACAAAAGCAAGAGGTATGAAAGTATGAAACCTACACCTGTGTTTGGGTTTCATAGAAATACCCTCTTTTTTTGTGTTTCTGCCAGCTTGCTAGTTTAATTTCCCTCAATCTAATGATGTGAGAGACATCATTTTTTTATTCAATAACACTGTCGTAGACAAGGACGGATGTGTGTTGAGAGACTAGGCCTACGGTGTCTGCATATTTATTACGCTCATCAAAACAAGTGAAACTTATTGGTTCATCTGTATAGATTATATGAGTTGAATTTTAAAATTAATAATTAGTAAAAATATGGATAATCTTGAATCCATTTATTTAACTTGTGAAATAAACGAATCAACCTATGACACTTGCATGTATATATTAAAATTTTAATTTGTTTGTATAAAAAAATTAATTTAAAAATTTAAAAATTAATTAAATATTTTTTTTCAAATAAAAATATAAAATGAATATATTGTACAAGTTAGTAATAATATAACTACACATAAATATATTCTTCAAACTCTATAAGTTTATATTATTTATTTATTTGAATACTTCTTTAACACTTGAGATGAGATTATATTATTCAATACTATGTCTATGTTATATAATATTTAATTTAAGATTGTTAAATTTAAATTTATTTCAATTTTTTTTAAAAAAAAGTTTAACAAACCAACCTGTATAAATTTACAAATTAATACAAGACAAAACAAATTAACTCATTTACAACCTATTTAAACAAAATCAATTTTGGCTCTCCTCCTTTACCATACAACCTGTCTCAAGCAAACCTAAACTAGGCAATCCGGCCGTATTACAACCCTAATATTTATACTCGTTCCCTCTTTTCTTTCCAACTACAACATATTTTATATTATTCAGCATTATTAGTACTATTTTATCTTTTGCTCATTATTTCCCTTATGACACTGCTTTATCTATTTATCTTTGGTAAGTTCCTTTGATTAATTAATATTGAAAAATGATAAATAACATAAATCTTTTCTGTAGGAAACTATTTATGAATCCATATGTACCGTTATCAACATCTCCTAATGAGTTTTAAATTTTTTTATTTGTGGAATAAAACGGTAAAATCAATATAGAATAAATACTTAAATTAATTTTTTAAAGATACATAAAATATTAATTTGATCATGTAAACATTTTTGACATAAAAATAATCTTTTAATGTTATTTTTTTATATTAAATTATTATTTTAACATTATTTTTTACATCAAATTAATTATTTAAAAATGATCAATTTAATATAAAAAATAATTAAAATAACATATTAATATCTCATATATTTTTAAAAGATCAAATTAAATATTTATTCATCAATATATATATATATATATGTGTGTGTGTGCTGTGCCACATACATAATTCTTGACTGTTTCGTTAAATTTTATTCGTCTCACATAACGGTACTCATTAATATTTATTTTTTAGCTTAAGATGACTCAAGGAAAATTTACAATTAAATTATAGATTGCATATTAACAAATAATTTTTAGATTCGAAACAAAGTAATACATTTGTCATAATAAAATTATAAATCACCTATAAAGGACTCGTAAATTCAAAACCAAATTAAGAAATTGTTATGAACGAAAAATTATCAAGGTGAAACGACTCATTTACAGCACCCATTAATATATAAATAAAGCATACAATTATAGTAAGGCTGGGTTTCCACCACCAAATTTTTTGGGACAAGTACATGGCTCTACCTTTTCCGGTGGGGGCCCTTATCATTTAATCAAACAATTAATATCCACAACAACAATGCACTTGACCTTATCACTTTCCTGTGCGGCGCTTTTTCAAGGACCATGCCACCTTTGATTCAACCATATGGAAAACCATAAAATATGTAAAAGAAATTGTTTTAATATTTAACAATTTCTATCACTACACTGTCAAACAAAAAAAAAAAAATTCTATCACTTAATAAACCACCTTCAAAACGGTTTATTTCTTCTTTGATTTTTAGCAAACACTCAAAACGGGTTCTAAATGTAGATATGATCATGAGGACTAGTCCCTATACCAAACCCCTCCCCCCCCCCTTATCTATGTAATGTAGTTTTATTTTAGATTGAGTTTAAATTTAACTTATTGTCAAATTTTATATATTATTATCTAATAATGTATTAATATATTATTAAAATAATTAAAAAATTTAAATAATTATTGTAATAATTATATTTTTTAATATATAATTAAATAATAATTTAAAATTCTTTAAAATAAAAATTAAATTTTTTTAATTTTAGCTATGGGGATTGGATGTAATATATGAGCAGTGGGTCTAATGGATTTCTAAGACGTATTAATTTCCGTCAAATACTCCACTCCACCACATTACTAAACCCGGCAACTAGACAGATGAGCGTTGAATAATGAATACTCACCTGCTTTTTTTCTCTCGTTCTTTGTTTTCTTTCTTTCTTTTATTCTTCTAAAAAGGAGTTGGTATTGAAAATTGGAGTTGTCATAATATTTTTATGAATATAATATAAATAAATTATTAAATATTTATTAACTATTAATTTTATAATAAATATTTAAAATTTTATTAAATATAAATAATATATAATATATAATTAACAATTCATTTTAATATTAATATTTTTTTAAAAAGTGAGTATAAGAATAATTCTTATTAAAAAAGAATAATTACTGATTTTGAATTATCTTTTTATCTATTAAAAAATGTATTTTTTTCAGATATTTTTTGGTAGGCTTTTTCTTTCGTGACAACGAGATTGGTAGGTATCTTTTTGTGCAGGTAAAGTTGTTACCTCAAAAAAAAGAAGAAAAAATTATCAATGCCACACACAAAAATTATTTATTCCCATCTAGAACTAAGAATGATTTCGAACTATGCGTTAACCCTATAAGAAAGTTCAAAGAAAATAATTGAAATAACTCATTTCCAAATTCTCAAGGTAATATTGCCGATCTCAATAATTGTTAGCTCCAAGAAAGTATGAAGAAAAATAATTCATTTCGACAATCTTAAAGTAATATTGTTGATTTATGACACGTTTGATATATGAAATGATGATTTTATGACATAAATGTCTCTCATGAGAATTTTTATTTTTTATTTTTACTTTTCTTGTATATATTTTATATATGTGATATTAATATGTGTTTTTTAGAACAATGTTCAAGTGTAATTATTTACAAATTTGATAACAAACATAAATTTTGTTTTGTTTTTCTAAGAAAGCATTGCTTTGTTACCTACATTTTTCTCCGGTGCATGAAACCAGCTGCCTTTTATGATACAAAACTAGAAAGAATTTCATTGTTATTATATGCGGTTCATTTGGAGATTTCACTTAGTCAAATCATACGCCATTATATAGATAGTGATAATTGTCAAAGCCTAATATTATTATTTATCTATCCAATAATATTAACATCAATATGTTGCTAATTAATAAGGAATAATATAAAAACTATTAAAAGTAAAAAAAGATTAAACTTGAAAAAACACCAAGGTTCATAAGATTTAATGGAGGATAATAGTTTTCATTTTATAAAATTAATAAGGATATGTTAAGAAAAAAAAGTTAAATCACATTTTTAGAAGTGCATATAAAAATGTTTTAAAAATATTAAAATAATTTTGTATGAATTTTTAAACATAATAATATCAAAAGAGATATAATAAGACCCCGGGGGGGGGGGGGGGGAAGAGTAAAGTGTAAAGACTGATCCTGAAATATAACGCCTCAGTGGGGCTACGGCCGATGTTGCGCAAATAACGTAATGTGACGAAGGTCTGATTTGGAGGTAAACAACAAAAGCGACTAACCATAATGTGAAAGGTTCTCAATCCAATTTATATTTTATAAGAAACACTATACAGTCATCATATATGAATGTGACGACTACTGCCTTCTCATATCCAGAAGCATTCTTCTTCTGGAAAGGAAATGGGGATTGTACTCGTACAATAATCATGTGCACGTTTCAGAGAAGGTAAAGTACATATTCATGTGAATCATAACATATCCCATCTGTCTCTCTGAAAAAGTAAAAATGTGTTGTTACCAAGTATATATAATTTTTCAGGGGCAGCTTAGTATACATTTATAAAAAGAAAATATATCTTGATATTATATTTTATGATATTTTAAAAATAAGTAATTTTTTATATTTTATAAAAAAAATATTATGTTAAAATGCGTGTAACTTTCATTTTTATAAAATATAAAAATTGGAATTATTAATTAATATTTGAAAATGCTTATTAATATATATTTATTTACTATCAAAATATTAAAATATTAATGTTGATATAAAATGAATACTCTTATTTGTTACATGCATAATTGTAGAAATAAACACTTGATCTTATGTTTCTCTATTAGTTTTCGTTCTCTTTTTTATAAATAATAATTTAACAAAGATAGTTGATCTAAAGTGGTAATTTTTTCCTCCTTTATGCATTCAAAGAGAAAATCAGAGTAGCAACCTAAAGTTAATATATATATACAGGGAGAGATTAACTTACACCGGTATAAGACTTGATCATTCTTATACCACTCAATAACTTTTTATTGAATAAATTTCTTACAAAATCTACCGTTAGATTAAAAGTTTCTATCATGTAGATCATACCTATAAAGTCTTACATTAATTCAAAATTGTCTTGTGACTCATTGATATACATTAAAATTAATGTAATATAAACTATTGAAATATATAAAAATATGAACTATTTGATTATATTCTTATTGATATTCAATTTTTTTAAAATTTGTCACAAATAATCTACATGATATAGACTTTCAATTTAACGGTAGATTTTGTAAGAAAATTATTCAATAAAAAACTATTGAGTGGTGTAAGAATGATCAAGTTTTACATTGGTATAAGTTGATTCCTCTTATTTATATATATATATATATATATATATATATAGAGAGAGAGAGAGAGAGAGAGATTAGTGTGTTAACAACTTGTGACATGCATTATTTGTACCTTAAACGAGATTCGAGATTAGTGTGTTAACAATTGTGGCATGCATTATTTGTACCTTAAACGAGATTCTCTCCTCCTTAGACGTTAATTTAAACACACTCTTAATTAAAAAACTATGCTTGAAAGATGGTTAAGCCATCCCTCTCAAGGTCTATAGTTGGGTCTCTGCAACAATTACTCCTCGTCTGATTTTTTCTCGTAAATCCACAAACTAGCTGACCTAATACATCTCTAAACAGTCCACAGCAGATGCCCAACTCAAGGAACAAGTGCCATCTCTGCATTTATCATACCTTACCATGGATTTCCTTTTTCAATATAGATAGACGCTACACTCTCAAGTAGGTGACCATACTCCCTAATTTCCCTATAATATAATATAATATAAGAAGATTAAACGAAATCAACCAAACTTTTCGACGACAAAGACCCCGACACCTTCTTTCGTTGGTTGGCATGAGGCAAGTTCATCAGACAATACGGTAGTTGGTTTTGGTCCAGACTGTACACTTGAGTTGAATACTATAATCACTAAATAGTTATTGGTGGATCGTGGGGCGGCTTACGTTTAATTTTGCTATTGGACTGAGTGGCAAGCAGTTCTGCTTAACTCGATCGGCTTTTAGGACACCGCATTTCTTTGTGTTTTCAGTTGAAGTACAAATATTGCTAAGAAATTAATGAGTGGATTAATGGTTACGTTAGATGGTATTTGTGGAGGTGACAACATAAATAAACTAACTAATAAAAAATTGGTAGAAATGATTATTGAGACATTTTCTAAGATTGACATATGTTAATTGTTCAAATTGAGAGTTAATGAGAACAGCCAACGGAATTTTGATGAGTCACTTTGCTAATGTTTTAAAAATTATTAGATATCTTACTTAAAATAATACCGTTTACATTTATTGATTATTTATAGATTTTTTAAGAACTCCATTTAAATTTGAGAATTGTGTAAATAATAGTATCAATGTAGACACATTAGATATATATAGCTAAATGGGACATTTGCATGTCATTTAGTGGCTTTAGCAGTTTTAAAAGTGGTTTATGCTATCTTATGCGATTATTATAATGAACTCAATCTTTTAGTCCTTTATAGGGTATGGATTTAGTTTTAATTATTGTCACAGTTGTACATTGACACCAAACTATATGCTGCCAAATGTTTGAAGACCAGTAAAAAACTTTTTTTTTTGTTGTAAGTGAAATTCTTTAATCTTTATAATGATGCAGTACTCTCTATTTTAGTGATAGTATCGATAATAACTTAAGTTTAGAATTTTAATATATTAAATTCAAAAAAGTAATTAAAATATGAAAAAACAAAAGTGAAAAAAAAGCCACTCTTTTTTGCTTCCATTGCATTCTTTAAGATTGTTATATTGGCTAGCTTGTGATGAGTTACAAGTTAAATAGAATGGACAAAAATTATTTGTGTTTAAATAAGTTATAAATTAGTTAATTTAACTCGCTTTGTATTAATTTATGGGCCTAAACGGGCTGGCCCGTGAAACTGATTTTTTTTTTCTTCAAAAGTTTGAAAAAAAAAATTAAATTTAATAATCTCAAATCAAATATTACATTACAAAGATATAATATTAAATATTTTCATTACATTTAAAGGGTTAAGAAATAATTCAAACAAATAAATAAGATACAATTATGAACCTGTATAATATGTATATTTTATACTTTTACTTGAGAAAAGAGTATTTAATTAAGTTTTTATTTTAAAATTAAATTTTTTCTTTTGATATAAACAAATTGAAACTTTAAAAAATTTATGTAAACGACCAGCAACGTTAACCTGTTTAACTCACAAGTTAAATGAATTAATTCAAAATTATTCATATTTTTATACGTCACTTATTTTAAAATTTAATTTACATAATTTATGTAAATAAACAACTTGTCTTAGTATTCTCGTACAAACTTGAAATGCTTTTGGTATATAAATAATAATGTGGAGGTATAAAAAAGTAAAATTAAAATAAATATTTTTAAATTAATTATTTTGAAAATTTTCAAATAAAAAGATAAAATAAAAAAAATTACTTTTTAAGAATCAAAGTCAAACTAAAGGATTTTACCTCTTTGTTTTTTGGTGAATTAAGATTTTACCTCTTTGTCGCCATGATTCACGGAAACACGAGTGGATCGGAGTGAGGGAAAGTTAATAAAACGTGAAGCTGTGTTAGTTTAGAAACTCAGAAGTGCTTCAAGTTGCGAATCATTCCCCAAACAGGGATATCAACCACCACATTCGCCGTTCGATCGCCGTTACGATCAGGGCAAAATAGTAAATCCGTCTACTCACTAACCGTTTTCTGTAAAAAGTACACTACAGTCCGCAATTTCCACACACTACGACTGGCTGGTTAGTTAACACGCTGGGGGCACTGAGCATCACGTTATTTGTTAGTTTGTAACAATGCTAACGCTTAACGGGTTTCTGAATTGACCACGATGCCCTGGAACAACAGAACACAGCATAGTCTCAGGCACAGGTGTCGACTTGATAGAGCGAGTAGAGAGAGTACATGCGGGAGCGCGTATGATAAATTGTTCAATACCCTCGTGTTTGTCTTTCGCGCGGCTATTAAATGAGGGTTCTCCACCTGCAACACAGGCACAGCGTCACGCTTTAACGAAGGCACCAACTCAGTCCGTGGAGAAGGAAGAGAGAGAAGGCTCGGCCATTAATGCAGAGCTCAACTACCTATCCAACACTTGGAACAAGTAGTGACGGTGGAGATTGGAGAGACTCATTCACACACACACACACTCAAATTCACCACAATCTCACATTGGATATTCAATAAAATATTATCTTATTCTCTCTGTCCATTAACTTGTTTGAAATTTTGTTAGAGATTGGGTGGTGTTTGGGAGGGTGAGTGAGGTGATGTGGAACTCGGCGGAGAACGCGTTTGCAAGATCGGCGTCGTTTAGGGAGGAAGGGGAAGATGAGGAAGCGCTTCGGTGGGCTGCGCTGGAGAGGCTCCCAACGTATAAGCGAGCGCGCAGAGGAATCTTCAAGAACATCATTGGTGACATGAAAGAGATCGACGTGAGTGACCTCCAGGCGCAGGAGCAGAAGCTCCTCTTGGAAAGACTGGTTCACTCCGTGGACGATGACCCTGAGAGGTTCTTCCACCGGATGAGAACCCGATTTGACGCGTAATTTTCCTTTTCTATCTTCCCTCTGATAATTTTGATTTTCCTTTTGGCTCTGTTTCTGTGGTTGCTAGGAAAATGTAGATGCTCAGGAAACGAAATTTGTGAGTTGTGATATTTTTTTATTGAGTCTTGAAATTCAAAAGCAACCGAGTCAGTTACATTTCCTCTGTTTCACTTTCTCAAGTCTCTCAACAATCCAACAGCTGCCAATACGGACTACCTTTCTCCCTCTTTTTCTTTTTTTTTTTTTTAATAATTTAAAGTTGGAAATATATACCAGTGTTTGTGCTTCGCTTCTTAGTTGTTTCGCTCTAATATTCTGATTAGCTGGTTCGTCTTAATTTTTCACTTTTGATTTAGCTTAATTGAAGGTAGCTAACTTTATTGAAAGTTTTTTCTCTACCCATGGTCTCCGCAGAGTAGATTTGAAGTTTCCGAAGATTGAAGTTCGATTTCAAAACATGACAGTTGAAACTTTTGTCCATGTCGGTAGCAGAGCCCTTCCTACAATTCCTAATTTCATTTGCAATATGACCGAGGTGCTTTCTTTTTCCTTTGATCTGGACCATTTTGGCCATGCGTTCAATCAAAAAATTTTAGCTTTCTAATTTGATTTCCGTTTGTCATTAGACTCTTTTAAGACAGTTGCGGATATACAGACCAAAGAGAAGCAAATTGACAATTCTAGCCGACATCAGTGGGATTATTAGACCTTCAAGGTCAGTGGTGAAAGTTATTTTTTTTCTTGGGTAAATACAGGGTTTAAGCCACAAGATGATAGGTTCAAGCGTTAACCGCATTTTGATATAAGTATCCACTTGACACACTTATACTACTTAATAATTTCTTATAAATGTTGAATTTAATCAGTCGAATAGTTGAATTGAAAATTCTTATAAGATAAATCAACCTTATAAAATTTCTTACAATTAAAAAATTATTTAATACTTTATCGCATTCTTTATTTTAACGTATAATATGATTTTAAAATATAAGTAAATTATCTACTATTAGATTAGATAATTATATATGCCCGATTTATTTAAAATTTGATATGTATGATCATTAAGATAATAACATATGATTCAACGATTGAATTGGTTAAATTCATATATTTTAAAACCATATTATACATTAAAATAAATTAATGCGATAAAGTCTCAAATAATTTTTTAATTATAAGAAATATCAAATGCATAATATGGTTTAATTCAACGGTTGGATTAGTTAAATTTACTTTTTACAAAAAATATATTAAGTGGTGAAAGTTTGTTAAGACTTACACTTAGTATAAGTAGATCCCCACCTATATATATATATATATAAACAGGGTCACTATTTTCACTCAACTATATCATAGGAAGAAAAAATATATAGAAAATAAATAAAAATCCTAAATTTGGTGAATCAAAGTCTCGTTTTTTAGTAACATGAATAAATTTATTCAAAACCCAAAAAATTGATTAAATATTTAAATATACTTAAAATGGAGTTAATTTTGATTAAAGTGTACATTATCACTCAATCATGTATTGTCACATTATTAAAAGAGTTTGACTTTCACAATAGTTACCTAAAAATTTAAACTTTTTTAATGATTTGTCAACACAAAATTGAGTGAATTGAGTGATAGTGTAAATTTTTTGAATAATTCTATATCATCATAATGAATCAGTTTAATAATCCTCTTCACTACTTAAAGGAAAAAATATTAAATAATTTTTAGATTATCAAAATATTAACTGTTTATACTTTTTCATTTAATACTTTCTTATTTAAGTAAATAGGATGATGTTAGAAAGATATAACATTATTTAAAAACTTATACTCTGACAGTAAATTAAAATTAAACTCATTTAAAATTGATTAATATTTTTCATTTTTATGTGGATTTAATTTTGATCCATTGTTAGTATAAATTTTTTTAATATTATCATCAAATTACGTATTATCAAATCACCAAAGAAGTTTGACTTTGATCATAACTACTTAAATACTAAGCTTTAAAAGTCATAAAAACACCTTTTCTCTTTCTTATTTTTAATAACCCTTCAAAGTTTAGTATGTAACTAAGCGACATAAATTTTGAAGATAGAATTTTTTTTTTCATCTTTTAACAACAATAAACTAGGTGTTCGGGGAAGTAGTTAATTTAGTGTTAGTTAAAGCCACTATAAAAGAAATTACTAGTATAAACATTTCTTAAGATTTTGGTTTTGACCTGTGTCTAAGCTAGCTTAGTTTAAGCCTATAAAAAAAATATAGGATTAGAAAAAATGCTAATATCTAGAGCAGTTATCTCAGTGAGAATTCATGCCCTAACATTGTTGACATAAAAAAAAAAAGAACAACATAAATTTAAAGCAATGAACAATGGCGCAGCACAAATTTAGAGCAGTGAGAAGTCGTAGGTGTAATAACTAATTTGTATAAATACAATTAACCGTAGGTTTTGTGCGATCCCCATCACACATTTCCCATATCCTTTATTTTAATGAAGGTATTGTTACCCTTTATTTTAATAAAGGTATTACTACCCTCAATAATTAGTGTTTAATATTTAGTGACCTGTTTTATATAATTAAAATAAAAATACAAAAATAATGATGTATTTATATTTTAAGTATGTGAAACACATAAATAATTACTAATTGTTAAGGAATAAGGATACCCATATATATATATATATATATATATATATATATATATATATATATATAGTTCTCATGTATTGAATACTATTTTAATAGGATTAAGCAAAATTTTAGAGGTTTGATACTATCACAGCACGTTAATCACCCAAACCACTCACTTGCCCAATCTTAGTCGCTTACCTACTCGTCATTTTCGTGTGTTTGATATACTGTTGTTTTATTCTTGCAGAATGACGCTGCTATTGGGTCCGCCAAGCTCTGGAAAAACGACACTACTATTAGCTCTTGCTGGTAGGCTGGGACATGGTTTGCAGGTACTAAGTTTTTCAATTACATTAAGCAAAGTAGAATGGGGTTCCTAGATCTCTGGACGGACAACTACTCTGTCATAGCATAGAAATCCTTGCCAGTCATGCTGTTTAAGCTTAATACTTAGTACCCACCGTATGAATGGAGCAATAGGTTGTTCGGAATTGATAATAACTCTATTAATTGTTAGAGATATAAAATTAATTTTGAGTCTGTATCTAATAACTTAAATTTTTGTTAGAGATATAAAATTAATTTTGAGTCTATATCTAATAACTTAAATTTTTGAAAAAGTTGGTTATTGACATGATATCAGAATCTTGTTAACGTTCAATCTTTACTGCCCCATTCTTCTAAGGGATTTTTTGAACTGCATGAAGTTATTTCTAATATAGTTGGATATTCATAATAGCATGATTTATAGGACGGTTAATTTGGATGATCTTGTAAAAAAATTGTTTTATAATTTTTTAAAAGCTTTTATTAAAAAAGTAAAACTTATTTTATGTTTAAATGTAGTATTTTAAAATAAATTTTATATATTATATAAATTTTTTCTATAAGCATCAAAATCTAGCTAAAAAATATATATTTTTGTATTTTTTTTAGTATTTCAGTTTTTTTTTTTAAAGTTCATCAAAATAAATTAAAATATAACAAAAGTTCTTTTTTTAAAAAAAGGCATCCAAACCAGCAAATGGATTGTTGATGAACACTCTCTTCCCTTTCTTTTACGTAAATTGAGTTTGCGAATGGATGCCTTCTCTATTTGATTCACATTGATAACATCTAAATAGCATGATTGACTTAATGGCCTAGACTTGCTATACCCCATTTTGGATTTCTAGCTTTTTTTTTTTTTTTTGTCATCTCATTTATATTTTTATGCCCTTTGAAGATGTCAGGGAGCATTACGTATAATGGACATGGTCTGAATGAGTTTGTTCCCCAGAGAACATCTGCTTATGTCAGCCAACAAGATTGGCATGTGGCAGAGATGACCGTGAGGGAAACTCTCCAGTTTGCAGGCCGTTGTCAAGGCGTTGGATTTAAATTTGGTATGCTTTTATGAGACCATGTTAATTTATATTCGATTTTTTAGATGCTAAATACTAAATTCTAAAATCTTATCAGATATGTTGGTGGAGCTAGCGAGGAGAGAAAAGAATGCCGGAATAAAACCAGATGAAGATCTCGATCTATTCATGAAGGTACCTTTTCATTTTATTTTGCTTCCTTTTTAAGGGAAAGCACTTTTCTTTTTTTTTAAAAAAAGATAAAATTCATTCATGGACACAAATTAATCCACTGTAGTTTCTTTTTGTAGTCAATAGCTCTCGGTGGACAGGAATCAAATCTTGTGGTGGAGTACATCATGAAGGTATTTTCTAAATACTGTTACTCTTGAATGCACAAAAAGAACTGCCTTTGTGAAGGCCTGAAATCTTTGTTAGCTCACATTATGGGCTTAATTTCTTTTTTTCACTCGAAAAGAATTTTTTTACTAATGGAAAGGAATTCGTGATGCAAAATAATTCTGTCACGTTTGGCAAGTCATCTAAATGGATAAAAAAAAGCTTCATAAGCTACCAGTATCTGTGTGTCTTATGTCTGATTTATATGGCTATTACCTTGTTTAGTTTTTTATAAATGATCCAAACTACGAAGTACTAAAATATTTCACTCAAAGATATTAGGTTTGGACTTATGTGGTGACACATTGGTGGGAGATGAAATGCTCAAGGGCATTTCAGGGGGACAAAAGAAGCGGCTTACAACAGGTTTATGACATGTATTACTTTGTCTTATGTACTAGCAAGTTAGATGCATTTAGTATATGCTAATCAGCTGATGTGTGATTTGCAGGTGAACTACTAATTGGTCCAGCAAGAGTGCTGTTCATGGATGAGATATCAAATGGTCTTGATAGTTCAACTACTTACCAAATTATCAGATATCTTAGGCATTCAACCCGTGCACTTGATGCAACCACTATTATATCTCTTCTTCAACCAGCTCCTGAGACATATGAATTGTTTGATGACGTTATTCTTTTGTGCGAGGGTCAGATTGTGTATCAGGGGCCCCGTGAAGCTGCTCTTGATTTTTTTAAAATGATGGGATTTAGTTGTCCTGAGCGAAAGAATGTAGCAGACTTCTTACAAGAAGTGAGTAGTAGCGATATTGGAAAATAGATTTCTACTACATTTGATTTTAGTCATTGTTTAAACTTCAAATTATTGTCAACAGGTTACGTCTAAGAAGGACCAAGAGCAGTACTGGTCCGTTCTCGACCGCCCTCACCGGTACATACCTGTTGGGAAGTTTGCCGAAGCATTTTCCTTGTTTCGTGAGGGAAAGAATTTGTCTGAGGAACTAAATATTCCTTTCGATAGACGCTATAATCATCCAGCAGCCTTGGCAACTTGTAGGTTTGGCGCGAAAAGGCTTGAACTTCTAAAGACTAACTTCCAGTGGCAGAAGCTTCTTATGAAACGGAATTCATTTATTTATGTTTTTAAATTTGTTCAGGTAATCCTACGGGTATTAAAAATCTATGGTTGAAGCATAAAAGAGTTGATGATTTATATATTTTAATGTTTTAAAGTAATTCCAATGATAAAATTCACCAAAAGAAAAAGCGATCATTGTTGTAGTCTCTTAAACTAGATAATTCTTTATTTCTTTAATTTACGGTGAAAAATTATTTTATTATCTCTTTATTTTTGGTGCTCGCAAGTCATAATCTTCATTTATATGTGTTTGCATGCATTCAAGTCTCTTTCTTTCATTTGTTTTTTAGGTCTAACAGTCAGCTTCTATATAATTAACCAATTTACCCCAACTGCTTGATCTTTTAATTCAAAATTATTAAAGCATTTCTCATTTCTGGTTATGGACTTTAACTTCTTGGTCACAATCAACTAGCTTATTGGTTACTTATGATTGATTTTTTTCAATTTTTTGTTTTGACTTTTTATCGATTCTAAGATGGATGGATGTAACTATATATGTAAGGTTTATATAGCTGATCTTGACTTCTGTGTACTATTTTCAGCTGCTTTTGGTTGCTTTAATTACAATGAGTGTTTTCTTCCGGACAACTATGCACCACAATACAATTGACGATGGAGGCTTATATCTTGGGGCACTGTACTTCTCTATGGTTATTATTCTCTTCAACGGTTTTACGGAGGTGTCAATGTTGGTGGCAAAGCTTCCAATTGTTTACAAGCACAGAGACTTGCACTTCTATCCTAGCTGGGCATATACACTCCCTTCTTGGTTCCTTAGTATCCCCACTTCCCTCATGGAGGCTGGATGCTGGGTGGCGGTCTCATACTATGCAATTGGATATGATCCTGCAATTACTAGGTGAATCTTATGTTCACTTAGTGTTTTCATGTATTCCTAGAGTTTCTCATAAGTGACTATTATATTTACTTCTGGATCTGCAGATTTTTTCGGCAGTTCTTGCTTTATTTCTTTCTGCACCAGATGTCTATAGCTCTCTTTCGTTTGATAGGATCCTTGGGCCGGAATATGATAGTAGCCAATACCTTTGGATCCTTTGCCATGTTGGTTGTGATGGCGCTTGGAGGATATATAATTTCAAGAGGTCAAATAGGAATTGCAATCTCTGCATGTTTCTACATTCGATTTGGTAAACTACTTTTTTTGACTTTTTCTCATTTTTGGGCAGATCGTATACCGAGTTGGTGGCTATGGGGTTTTTGGATTTCTCCTTTGATGTATGCACAAAATTCAGCTTCTGTAAATGAGTTCCTTGGACACTCCTGGGATAAGGTATAATCCTTGTGATTATAATCATTTGGTCCATTTTCCTTAAAGCTTTCAGTGCCAACGTAAATTATGTTTCCACTTAAGAAATGCAGATGATAATGTTGTGAGGCAATAATATCTATTTAATATGAATTCTCTTTAGAAATTTCCTTACTACATTGAAAATATACTTACTATTTTCCCTCTTTACAGAGAGCTGGAAATCAGACCACCTATCCTTTGGGTAAGGCAGTATTAAAAGAGCGGAGTTTGTGTCCAGAGAGCTATTGGTATTGGATTGGTGTTGGTGCAATGGTTGGATATACAATTTTGTTCAACACACTATTTACAATCTTCTTAGCTTACCTCAATCGTAAGACACGTTCTTCTGTATACAAGGCCTATAATGATCTAATGTTGCGATGCCTTCTGATGCTTCATAGACCAGAAATAACTTTGTTTAAAGGACAATTTTTATAATATCTGTTTCTCCTAATATTTGCTTCAGCTTTGGGAAGGCAACAAGCTGTAATCTCAAAGGATGAGCTGCAAGAAAGAGAAAGGAGAAGGAAAGGTGAAAGTGTTGTTATTGAGCTGAGAGAGTACTTGAAGCATTCAGCATCAAGTGGTTTGTAAATTATATATATTATCTTTTTTTCGTACTTGACCGTTTCTATATAAGTGGGAAGTGACATTTCATCCAATTGCCATATCTTCGCAGGAAAACATTTTAAGCAAAGAGGAATGGTTCTCCCATTTCAACCACTTTCCATGGCTTTCAGAAATATCAATTACTATGTGGATGTCCCTTTGGTGTGTAAACGGGATTATTATTGTTTTTTAAATTTAATTTTCCGGTAGACTAATTGCTTTTTTATTCAAATATATTGCTTTAGGAATTGAAACAACAAGGGATACTAGAAGACAGGCTACAGCTGCTTGTTAATGTCACTGGAGCTTTTAGGCCTGGTGTGTTGACAGCATTGGTTGGAGTAAGTGGTGCTGGAAAAACCACGCTGATGGATGTGTTGGCTGGAAGAAAAACTGGTGGAGTCATAGAAGGGAGCATATATATATCTGGTTATCCCAAAAGGCAAGACACTTTTGCAAGAATTTCTGGTTACTGTGAACAGACTGATGTTCATGCCCCTTGCTTGACTGTCTGGGAGTCTCTACTGTTCTCTGCCTGGCTTCGATTACCTTCAGATGTTGACTTGGAGACACAAAAGGTAAATGTGAGGCATAGTATGGCCTTTTTGCATATAAGAATGCAATAAATTTTGGAGTTTTTGATTGTCAGGCCTTTGTTGAGGAGGTAATGGAGCTTGTGGAGCTCACTCCATTAAGTGGAGCACTAGTGGGTCTACCTGGAATTGATGGTCTGTCAACAGAACAACGAAAAAGGTTAACTATAGCAGTGGAACTGGTTGCCAACCCTTCCGTAGTCTTCATGGATGAGCCCACGTCTGGATTGGATGCCCGGGCTGCAGCCATTGTGATGAGAACTGTGAGGAATATAGTAAATACCGGGCGAACAATTGTGTGCACAATCCATCAGCCTAGCATAGACATATTTGAATCCTTTGACGAGGTATTCTCCTTACAAGAGCGCTTTTCAAGCATTCCATTTAAAAATGGGTATTTGGAGTTGGATTTATCAGTGGGCAACATGGCCTCTCTCGTGGAGGAGCATACTTCTATTTTGATACTGTTATATATTTTGTTATACCCTAGGATTTTTCTATCTTGTTCTTTTGTGTATATGTATGTGTAACATATACCTTTAGGCTTAGCTGTAATGTATTTATTCTTTGTCTAGTTCCTGTGATCCAGTCTCTAATTCAAATTGATTGGTGGCTTCTGAGAGAGCATCATATATTACCTTTCTACTTGAATTTCTCTTTAACACTTATATCTCCTCACTTTTCTTACGAAATCCCTACTTCTTTTATAGCTTCTGTTTATGAAGCGGGGGGGAGAGCTCATATATGCTGGTCCACTTGGCCCTAAATCTAGTGAGCTAATCGGTTATTTCGAGGTCAGCTAATGGACGCTTAGCTCTCACCGAATATGTGATATATGGTTGAATGGTGATGAAGCAATCCTCAAATATTTATAATATCTATATCTTTGTAGGCAATCGAAGGAGTTCCAAAGATCAGGTCTGGATATAACCCTGCTACATGGATGCTGGAGGTTACTTCTTCAGCAGAAGAAAGCCGTCTGGGAGTGGACTTTGCAGAAATCTACCGAAGATCAAGTTTATATCAGTATGTGTAATTTTTGGTTGTAAATTTTGTCCATGAAATTCTGTATATTAATGTACCGTCTTTTTCTTCAGATATAACCAAGAGTTGGTTGAAAGTTTGAGCAAGCCAAGTAGTAATTCAAAAGAATTGCATTTTCCATCCAAGTATTGTCGGTCATCTTTTGAGCAGTTCCTAACTTGTCTCTGGAAGCAAAATCTATCTTACTGGCGTAACCCGCAATACACTGCTGTTCGCTTCTTCTACACTGTCATCATCTCATTGATGCTTGGGACAATATGCTGGAGATTTGGTGCTAAAAGGTCCTTTTCTCTTCAGTTTTTTCTTCTATAGATATTCAATTTCAAGTTACACCTTGTTCCAATACTTTAAATTTGGGAAACCATAAACTGTCCATTTTTTTATTATAAGGTACATCTCTGCAATGTTTTCCTGCTAGGGTTAGTATGATTTACCCCATAAATGTGTGTCTCTACATTTTGTTGTTGGGGTGCATGAATATGGTAAACATATATAAAGCCTTCAAGACACAAGTAATTGAAAGAGTCATCAATCATCGTGTTAAGTTTAGTCATAATGCAGTGGAGATTAATTTACAACATTTGTTTTAATGTAATTGGGATTAAAAAAATATCAAAATTACAAAAGATAGACCAACATAGAATTCGACCAAATACTGTTCAAAGATGTTGGGAGGTTCATGGAATGATTAGATTCCAGTTGGGCTACGAAATGCTAGTTTTAGTTTATCTATACTGCCACTGGGTCTGATTTACTTATACTTCCAGTACTCATCCAGTGTATTATTTGACCTTTTTTTTATTTTTCTTTACCATCAGACTTCATGTAACAACCATATTTGTATTTTCACAGGGAGACGCAGCAAGATCTATTCAATGCCATGGGATCTATGTATTCGGCAATCCTCTTCATTGGCATCACAAATGGCACAGCTGTTCAACCTGTTGTTTCTGTGGAAAGATTTGTTTCGTATAGAGAAAGAGCTGCAGGGATGTATTCGTCTTTATCATTTGCATTTGCTCAGGTATTTTTTCCAGATATAACATTCTTTTCTTACTTCCACTCATGGAAACTGCCAGTTTCCGAACGTTGACTAATGTGTTATCCTTCAATGTGCAGGTTGTTATTGAGTTTCCTTATGTGTTCGCACAGGCTATTATATACTGCTCAATATTCTATTCCATGGCTTCCTTTGACTGGACTGTTGATAGGTTCATTTGGTACATATTCTTCACGTATTTTACTATGCTATATTTTACCTTCTATGGAATGATGACAACGGCTGTCACACCAAATCATAATGTTGCTGCCATCATTGCTGCTCCATTTTATATGTTGTGGAACCTTTTCAGTGGTTTTATGATCCCTCATAAGGTATGGAGACTTATGCTTTATTGCTTCTTTTCAGAGTTTTGGTTTATTTGGGTCGCTCTCAAGAATAAATGTCACGAAAAATGCTGGACCATGAAATGCATTAAAGAAAATTGTAAACCCATTTTAATAATGAAATAACTATTGGCACCCGTAACATCTTTTATGGGCTTTTTTAAAGGCTATTATCCCTTGATGTTTTCAGCGATTCATTGAGAATTTTATTTGATTATCGCGTTAAGAGTTTTAATTACTTAATTAGTCATACAATTATGATGTCTCGTTCTTGCAAATTTTTCCACCCCAGAAAAAAAAAAAATATCCAAGTATGTACTCTTTTTTTTACTGGTAAGGTAGTATTATACTTACGAAACTTAAAGAGATGCAACTTCTAGGCAGATCCATTGCAGACCTGAACAACTGATTCTTTGATCTTCTCTTAACACTTCGATTGGCATGTTATAGTAAATGTGGAGTGGAATACATCAAATTGTACTCGTGTACTCAATTAAATCTGTCATATAATAACTTGTTCTGCTCCTTTAATTTCTCAGAGAATCCCTATATGGTGGAGATGGTATTACTGGGCAAACCCTGTAGCCTGGAGTCTCTATGGTCTGGTGACATCACAGTATGGCGATGATAATAAGTTTGTGAAGCTATCTGATGGAAACTTGAAGACTATAAGGCAAGTACTCGAAGAGTTGTTTGGGTACAGGCATGATTTCTTGGGCGTTGCTGCTGTTATGGTAGCTGGTTTCTGTATATTTTTTGCAATAATATTTGCCTTTGCAATTAAATCCTTCAATTTCCAAAGGAGATGATAGGATGGACTTGCATGCCACTAGAGAATATTGTACTCGTATGACAGTTTTTCAATACCTCATAAAGTAAGCGGGATATCTGTATAGCAACATGATTATAGCATAGAACTAGTGTGCTTTTAGGGTTTGCAAACTAATAAGAGTAAATTTTCAAAATTATTTTATTAAACATAATTCAGGCAAATTTGTTGTAAGGTGACATATTATTGGTTTGTAGGATTTCTGTTAGTCGATATACAGTCAGATTACTATTTGGTTTAGTGTGACAGGTTATGGTGAAAGTGTAAACAACTATTCTAGCTAGTGCTATATTATAATTATACTGAGGATGTCCTTTGGCACTCATCTAATTTTCCTGGAGAGGTGCTGTGCAGCAATATCTCCATGTATAATGAACTTGGGGCGACTGTTAAGTCTGATTGGACATCAGATTGTATGTACTGCTCTTACATCTATTTAAACTGAGGAATAATTTCACCAAATTTATCCTGATTTAATGGTATGTTGGTATCTACGATTAATGGGTATAACGCTGGTATGAGAAATGGTATGAAATACCTAGCTGCATCCATGAAACACATCGAAAACAAAGTCCATCATGCTTTTTTATTTTCCCTTTGCCTATACTATAACAAAAAATAACCCGAGAGTATTGTTTTGAATTGGATCCTAAAAATTTTGGCCTGTGATCCATTGATCTCTTAAATAGTATTCCTTCACCCTAATACTATAATGGATATAGTTTTCAATTATGAAAGTATGTATATCTTTACATTTAAATGTCTTTTCTTCCCAGATTTTCATCCCTCCTGCTTCTTTTGAACTAAGTTTAAAGAAACAAATATCTGAATTTTTCTAGAGGACACTGAAATCCTGGAAATTCACATCACAAAAATCTCAAAATAAAAGCTTTTTATTTCCGGTTTTAAAACAGTTGTTTCTCTACTCTTTCGCTTGCTTTGGAGAAAAGACTAAAGAAAAAAAAACAGCTAGACACCCAAAACCAGATGAAAAAAAGAACTTGCCATGTCAATCTCTATAGTGAGTGGAAAGTGTTACCAGTAAAAACATCATAGCTTACATGATATTCTTAAGTTAATGTACACATGTCAGCCTCTTGTGATTATGAGATAGGAATTGTTTTGGGTCTTCATGAAAAGTTTTGGGATGAGAGATTTATCGCCATTGGATAACTCCGAGTTTATTCCTATGAATTATAGAAAAAAAAATCTTATAACAATTAATAACCTTAGTAAACTCTTTAAACATTAAATACATTTTTAAATCAGTTTATTTTGTTTTAAAAAGATTATTATTAAAATATTAAAAAAAATTAATTAAAAATTATATTTTTAAATGCATAATAAATTATTTAAATATGCAAGAAGATTCAAAGAAAGAAAAGATATGATGTCATTTAATTACTACAAGTGCTATGATTATGCTGAGGGCCCTGGAACGCCTGATGGATCCAAGCATTGAATAGGACCCAATTCAAGAATCCATATGATCCTGTTAGATCCTACGGCTGAGCACTGCCCATTTTTTATTTGGTTATTGGACCGAGTATATATATGATGCCTGAATCTACTGTGGAGTGTTGATTCCGCGTTAGCAATATATAATTAGAAAAATGACAAGAAAGTTGGTAAGAGATAATTATTTTTTAATTTAATTTAAAAAATTAATTAAATATTTAATTATATTAATTAATAATTTATATATTATTAATTATTTATTAAATATTAAAATAAAAATAATTAATTAATTAATTATATATAAATTATTAATTAATATAATTTAATATTTAATTAATTTTTTAAACTAAACCAAATTAATATAATCTTTTTCAAGAGGAATTAAAAATTCATTCTCCCTGTATAATTTGAATGGAGCATCTGGAGCCAGTTTATACACAGAAAAGGACAAAAATGGGATGGGACACAGAAGAGCGCAAGAGAGTTTCTGAAACACTTCCGCAATAGACAATACCAGTGCTCTCTGTCGCATCCAACAAAAGACAAGAGCTAGTCAAAAAGCTTGTGTCTCTCTCTAACAAGCTTCCTAAATCACCACATCTTATGTAAATATATAAAGAACTGCAAGATAGAGTGGAGCACTCTTAACTCCTAAGTGCTAAATGCATTTTAAGAATGAATTCAATCTCAAACTCCTTCAAGAACAACCCCAACCACTTCAACCACATAGTTCCACTAGACTTCAATAGTGTGCTCAACATACCCGACTCCCATGAATGGACCCTATCCACAGAGCACCCGGTTGTCGACCCGCACACCTTCGGATCCGTACCCCTCGTAAACCTCTCTGACCCAAATGTAAAATCGCTTATACAACACGCATGTGAGAAATGGGGTGTGTTCCAAGTCATCAACCATGGCGTTCCCATGAACCTCCTTAAAGAAGTTGAACTTCAAACTCGTCGATTATTTTCCTTACCAACTAACCGGAAACTTTGTTCCCTCCGGTCACCGGACGGCATCACCGGCTACGGGCTGCCTCCCATTTCAGTTTTCTTTCCAAAGCTCATGTGGTCTGAAGGTTTCTCAATGATGGGGTCTATGGTGGAGCATGCCACCCAACTTTGGCCACTCCAACCCAGCCAGCGAACCAATTTCTGGTATGCACGTGAGTTATTGATATTATTATATATCTACACACACATGAGCTGTTATTGATATTGTTATATATTATCAATCATGAATGACCCATCGATGTAGTTTAGTTTCTTTTTTTATTTTGATTTGAATTTATCAGCTAGCTAGCTAGTATAAATCTCGTTTCCAATTTGCGGCCAAGTAGGCTTTCAGATCACTATTCACTAAGCTATTTTGTTGTTATAGAACTTATTACAGTAAGTGGCTTTGATATTGGCATTTGTGAGCAGTATATTGTAGTGTGTGTGTATGGATCTTTGTGAAGAAGTGCCGCCACGTCAATGATGTTGTGGTGTACAATACAAAGGGCGCGTCGTTTCGTTTGTAGCATAGTCCATGTATAGTCATAGATAGTGATTCGTTACTATCTATGGGGACTCTGATGGGAGGGTGTGAAAAGAGGGATTCTTTGGTTGGTTCCGCGACGTCGCGTTCTGTGAGTGGTGGCTGAGCTGAGAAGGACATTACGCGTGCTTGCTCCAAGCATAACTCGTGTTAAAACATGCACCACCATGCATTGTCTTTCACGTAGCTTGGCCCTGCCTTAGTAGTTAGAGTGTTAGACTATGCCACACACACATATATATATAGGCCCATAAAGCCTGCATTGCATTTGTCATTTACCCCGACTTGAGCTTTATCTTCTGCCTTCTTAATTAGTTTTCAATTTTTTTGAGACTATAACGAAAATTCGTTTCCCTATAATTTATTAAGTGAAGGTTACACAATAAAAGGTAACTTAAAAAAAAAAACCATTTTTTATTGAACTGATATTTAGTCTTAAATGCTTAAACTTATTTAAATTTTTTTTTACCACTTATTAAATAAAAGATTAGAAGACATCATTTGGACACATACTTGGGTGGGGAAAGAAGGGTTTACGTTCAATTAAAATGGAAACTTCTATGTATTTGATTCGATATATGAAAATATAAACTAAAACACGCGAACACAAACTATAATCTAGCCAGAACTATATAAGAGGCTGTATATAAATACGTCTGTGCTTCGTAAACGGAAATCCTAAACGATCATCCACTGGATCAGTATCAGGACACGCCGCACCACCTGGAAGAATTGAAGATCAAATCGGTCTTATGATATTCGTTGAGCGAGTCTTAGGATAGCCGCCGTGATCTTTTGAGTTGGTGGGTGACAACCTGTAAAAGGCACTGATGCTCAAGTAAGTAATTGGCTAACTTATAAAGAATAATTGATATAGTTTGGATAGACTTATAGTTTGGATAGGCTTATCCTACCATGGAGGCTAAGGCCCCTATTTATATACTCATGAGAGATTCCTAATTTAGTCTTGATAAGGACGGATGTCTGATGAGTGATGATGATTATCATACTCTAGGAGCTAAAGTTGATGTAATGGGCGGGCTGTTTGGCATTTAATATTCGTACCAAACACCAGCTATTGTATAAGTCTGTCTCTGTAGGAGGTCATGATACCATATGTATATATTCTTGGCTGTACTTGGTACAGGCCAAATTAGAATATTAGGTAGTAATGAAAAGTGAAAACCAAACACGACGAAAAACAAAAAAACATTATGATGATATGTAATTATAATGAATTTTGATTTCATTTCGTTTCACTCAACTCCTCTACTAGTTTCATTTTTAATGAATTTATGGGTTTTTTTTTTTTTCTTTGAGCGTGTGATATTTTGGTGCAGTAATGTCATGGAGGAGTGCCAGAAAGAGATGAAGAAATTGACTGAGAGGATGGTGGAGCTGATGCTTGGATCACTGGGCTTAACCCTAGAAGATGTCAAGTGGTTCAAGCCCAAAACGGGCTGCAACAAAGCCCAGGATTTGCTTCAACTGAACTCATACCCAATCTGTCCAGACCCAGACCGAGTCATGGGCTTAGCCCCTCACACTGACTCATCGTTGCTCACGGTTCTCTACCAAAGTAGTTCCATTGGTTTACAAGTCCTTGGAGATGGCATTGGGTGGATGCCGGTGCAAACAGTTTCCGGTGCACTAGTGGTCAATGTTGGTGACTTGATGCACATACTCTCCAATGGCCAATTCAAAAGCACTCTGCATCGAGCGGTTGTGAACAAGACACATCACCGCGTCTCAGTTGCATACTTCTATGGCCCACCAAGCGATGTGAAGATATCGCCCTTGATCAGGTTGACCGACCATGACCATCCACCACTCTATTGCCCCGTCACTTGGAAGGAATACCTTGATGCCAAAGCAATGCATTTTAACAAAGCACTTGAGCTTATTAAGAATAGGGATGGAGTAACAGCTGCAAAGTAAACGATGTCTTTATCTGTTTTCTTTTTCTATTTTATTTTGACAATTACATATATTACAAGCTTGGCCAAACCCAGGAACCAGCAGCTATCAATCATTTTTTCCATTTTGTTCCAAAAATTTTGTGGCTACGTTAGGATGTTTAATAGTAGGTGAAATTGAATGATATATAATGAAATATAAAGAGATGCTACGAAATAAAATTTTCATAACTTTGTTTGAATGTTTAGTGATGAAATAAAAGAAAATTACCATTCTCTAATTTGAATAAAATAACAAGAATTATAAATTTATTGTTCTCTTATTACCTTTATCTCAAATATAAGAATTAAAAGACAAAAATATAATTTTCTAATTCATTCCATCCCTTACTCTTAATTTGTAGAAAAAGAAAAATAAGATATATGACCTGTATGAAAAGCCCGCCAATTCTATTCCTTTCAATCTCTTTTTCAAACATCCAAACAATAATACTTTTTTACCCCTTCATTCCATTCCCCTCCCACCAATTTAAACATACCCTCGGGGGCATTCAACTTCCAAACCCAGCTCCAAGGTCTATGCTGTTTTAGAAGCCGCAGATAGATAGGCTGAAGTTGACGTATAAACAAACCCGTGTGCTAATCCATGTCCAATACATTCACCATGTCCACCAAGTACAGAGAGGTCCCTCATCCAACCAAGAATCATACCTGCCACGACCAATTCGGATTCTGAAACCATTTCTCATACCTGTAACCGCTTTGTTATTATTACACAAATTCACACTCATTATTAAATTTTAAAAATATAACCCGTATATGCAATTTGTGATCTAGGTCACACCGCCGACCACACAACTTCATTTACAAGCCTAATGCATGCATTCTAAAGTAAGCACTGACATATAATATGAAATTCCTCCCCAGCAGATAATTGAAACACAAGATCTCAATGGTGGTTAAACTCCACTGGTAAGCACTATATCAAAAGGTAATATAGAACAAATTTACAAACTCAATTAAAATAAGATAAAACCCTCGACTGAAGATGTGACGCACAGCCACACTTTGTTACAAAACCTGTATTTCAGTATTTGTACTTGGGAGGTTTACCGATTTCACTATATACCCTTTTCTATTTCTAAACCAAAATGTGTATGGAAAATTATCAGAAGGGTCGTATGCCATACTATGCCTTATATGGGCTAACAGGGACTGGGCCAAAAAACAAAACATCCCTTTTACTGGTAAATAGGACCAATGTAAGGAAGTAGGAATTAAAAGGACCTATACAGAAAACCCCTAGATGTTTCGCTGAAGCCTGAAGGAATACCTATTGTTAGTATCATGAGGCAAAGTGCCAGTCACTTCCAGATCTTGAAATGCTTGTCATGACTAGCTGAAGCCACCAATCCAGTAACATTTGATACTGCCAAGGAAGAAACAAGCTTGTCATGTGCACGCGAAGTCATTGTCTTGTTCTCACTGAAGTTCCAAAGCTCAAGAGTCTGAAATCCCCATAATTCCACATAAAAAACAAATCCAAGTCAGAAAAAGAAGAAAATGCTTATTGGTGCAGAGTCAGAATATGTTATATTACTCAATATAATAATTATATGACAAAAGATAACTTACTTCATGGCTGCCAATGACCAGCAAAGGATAGAAGGGATGGAAAGCACAGGTGTTGAATTTGTTGCCAGATGCATTCAACTCATGAATGCATTCCCCTTTGCTACCAGATCCAACGGTCCAGACTCTAACCAGGTCATCACTCAGGGATGCCAGATATTTGCCAGAAGAATCCCAGCACACAGAACGGACAAGGTTATTATGGCCCTAAAATCAGCACCAAAACAAGATTGATGAATAATGGATAGTCAGCAGCTCCATTACAAGGAGGGGGAAAACGAATGAGAGATAGAGAAAGGAGACATTGATGGATAAATTCAAGTGTTATCTATGGTCAAAAGCAAAAAGGTAAAGGAACAGAAACAAACAAACATTAATATATGCAAAGCAAGAAAGGAAGCAGCCATATAAGGTTACTTTGGAAAAAGGCTACCATGTATGAAAATAATTTTTTTTAATAATTTGTGCAGATATTCAATTTGACTTATCAAAGAAGTTAAGCATTCACAAAAATCAAGTGAATTTTATTACTATACAGTATACAGTATGCTATCTCTTCCTTGTGACTTGGTGATCATGGGTTCTATTAACGGAAACAGCCTATCCACTCAAGAGGGTAAGGCTGTATACATCTGATTCTCCCCGAGCCCCATAATGGTGGGAGCCTTGTGCACTGAGCCACCCTTATTACAGTAAGCTATTTCTCAGTCTCTCTCAGCTATAAGCACCCGCTATCTTACCTTATTTATAATATCAGATATACACTATCATAAATTAATTAAAACTTTGATTATGGAAGTGTGTTTCACATTAATGGTGTGTAAAAGAAAATCAAAGGTTGATACACTTATTTTTTAGGATAAATAGCAAAATAATAAGACTGGAGAATGCAGATGGGTGAACCATAATGTCCTCAAAATGAAGGTTGGCGATCTTTCATTATAAGGATGAAAGTTCTAGCATCTTTTTATGTCTCCTTTGTGGTCAACTAAAGCTTAAGCAAATTCACAAATAGACCAGGAATTTAAACAGAAAAAATGTAATGTTCGTGATATACAGCCAACCTGTAATTTAAGTCTGCAACCAAGGGTTTCTACATCAAGAATGGATATGAAATTATCTACTGCAGCAGCAAGAAGCCTTCCCAAACAAGGTTGAAATCTCATCTGAGTTACACCACCCTGATAAAATAATGGAAAATTAAGTTGTGAGCAATCAAAAGATAACAATATGTTGGGATCTGTTTCACAATTTATGTTGAGATGAATAAACAGTGTATTCATACCTTGAAAACCCCAGCACAACTACCATTTTTAATACTCCAGTATCTTATCTCACTATTATCACAAGAGAAAATAAGGTCATCTTTACTAGGGTGAAAGTCTAGTGACATTACAGTTGTTGAATGACCAGTGAATGTACGAAGAGAATAACCAGGCTGCAAAGTGTAATCAAATGTTCATCAATTATATGATAAAAATAAAGGAAATGATCATGTAATAAAGCAGCAACTAAACTGATAAAAGAAGAATCTGTCCGATGCACCCCAGAAGATTAAAGAAATGGTAAATCACAGGAATTAAATCATAAGCTGATCCAGTAGGGCCTTTTAAGCTAGTCAACTTTCAACTCTGATCCCAACAAAGTCAACTTACGTCACTTAGTTGCATAAATTTGTTGACAAGTCCCAGCAATAAAAGACACTCAAGCCCCCTACCTTTGACCTATTTCCTCTACTTTCAATTATTTGTTATCATCCCTAGTTCTCAGATTGATCCAACCAGGTCTTCATATCAATTCCATTAATAATTATAGGCTATAGCCACTCATAAAGTTGCTGACAATTTTAATAGTTAACAGAGGAAGAGGGGATCATAAAAGAAAAAGAAGGTAAAAGACAAAAGAGGGTGTGAATGTGATTAATACAATAAGATATATAGGCAGTGAGATTAGACATGGGTCACAGTTGAAAGGATATAGTATTTCTCAGCATAGATTTTTTATTTCTCAATCTCTTTATCTCAATCCAAAATAATTCAACTTTACTTTAAAAGAATATTTGAAGTTTAAATTGATCAATGAAAAAGAGGACCATGACTAACGTTATCAGCATCCCAAACCCTAACAGTTTTGTCAGCTGAGGATGTAGCAACGCGTGACATGCTTGGACTAAATCGGACATCGGTTATCCATTGAGTGTGCTCTTCAAGTGTAGACTTCAAGTTAAATGATTCTGTGCACCACAATGAAGCCTGTACCACAAAATAAATAAGCAGACAAAATGATTTTACCATCTATTAACAAATTTAAATTAATGAACAACGAAGTTTCCAAAACCACTAATTGTAACATTTCTACTGAAATGGGGATCATTTCATAGTTGAAGTTGGATCAACCCAGGACCTACCTTTTTATCGTGGCCACCAGTAGCAAGCAATTTTCCATCAGATGAGAAGTGACAACACTCGATTTTATGTGTACTTGCCTTTATATGCTTGGTCTCCTTCAATGAGAATCCTAATGTACAGTAGACCATTTAAATTTGAAATCTTAGGCTTTTCTATATAGTCATAGAAGAAATCCAATCCATAAAGTGCCTACTGGATTAGGATTTTTTTTTGGACGGGGGGAAAGGCAGATAATTCATCTATCAAATTTATCATACCTTTGCCAACTCTATCACTTGGGTCTGCATCATCAGGGGATAAGAATGACTCAACATTGTCACCCAAAGATCCATCACCCACAAGCCGGTCCATATCAGCCTGCTATATAATAATTCAATTACCTTGCTGCATTTAGTTTTTTAGAGTGCCCAAATAATACCAATTAAACTTACATGTCCACTATATTAATGGAATGACAATAACAACGATGACCAGAACCCAATAGTACTGACTTATTTACTCTTAAAGTCAAGTTTTCCTTGTTTTCTTGGGAGCCCATGATACATGCAAACTTTTACAAATAAAAAAAAGTTCTTCAGGCCCTTTTTTGTAGTATAAATAAACAATATTTTATATTCAACAAACAGAGAAACAGGGCTCATCAACAAAACATGGTGCAATATTAGGATGGCACAAACATGATTTGAAAAGATATAATCATTTCAAATCAGGTTATGTCTGCAATAAAAAATCTTTACAAAAGATTTATAGAGAAGTCTCTGACCAATTGATTCTGTGCTGATATAAGTGAGCCCAAACCATCAGTACCAAACATAAGCAATGACTTAGAGGAAGAAACGTTCTGTTGCAGTGTTGGCACTGACATCGCATCTCCTGGTGTTTGCGTAGATGGTGTTGAAGGTGAACTGGTAGATGGTCCAGTGGTGTTTGCAGTTCCAGAGCTATTGGCAGGACCTGAAGATGATGCTTGCTTTCGCTTTCGCCCAATTTGACTTTTGGAAGCCTTAAATGAACAAAAAAGAAAAAACTGATTAAAAAACCTAGATATGCATAAGGCACATTGCAGCCACTAAATATTGCCCACAGGCAGCAGATTGAAAACCTGGTCATTTCCTTGTAATGCACTGGACATGCTGCCATCTACTGTTATGCTGCCAGAACCAATTTTGTCTTGCTGCTGGAGACTCTGAGACTTCTGGCTTGAAAGAGGATGCTGTGCATATTGTTGAAGCTGCTGACGGCTCTTTTGAACTTGTTGCTGCGTAAGACAATTTAATATACACAGTGAATACTTCTGGGAAGCTCAAAGGAAACAATTTCTGATGGAATAGATTAAAGTAGAGGAAAATCTAATCCAATCCAGGTACAGGTGTAAGTGACACCTTAAGGAACATATCTGAGTCTGGATGAGGCAATATAGGGGAACCAACTTGCACAGGCGTTCCAATATTAGGAATTAAATCACCTACAGAATTTGACTGGCCATCTTTCCCATGACCCATATTTGGATTATTAAGAAGCGCTCTGAGTCTCCTGCTCTCCAAATCACTGACAGATGGGGAAACTAAATTCTGCTGCGCCTGAAGCATAAGTTGCTGCTGTAGTGAAAGTTGATTGAAAGATTGTGGAGACTGCATCATATTATTCTGCTGGAGAAGTCCGGAGCGAAGCTGATCCAGTCCCTAAAATAGTTGAGATCTAATCAGAAATAGGATTGGATGGACAGTGGAAAGAACATTGATACACCTAAATTATCTAGGTGAAGATGAGAAAGATAGCCTATGTTCTTGTTCTTTTGTTACTTCCCCAAAGGTGAAGAAATTTAAAGCATAGATTAATTAACAAACTGAAAAATCCCTGACAACCAATTTTGGCAATTTCCATTTCACAATGACTTCTAAAAGATTCTAAGCTAAAACTTTAAGAGAGGCCAATGGCGTAATTCTGCACAATCCAAGTAGAGAGGCTTCCATTAACATTAAACCAGACAGATGCTCTATCAGATAGTCAATGTCTCTTCATTTGCTACGAGAAGTTCAATTCATTAGAACATACCATTTTTTAAGGAAAGTGCCCACAAAAGTCCAGCATTAAAGTGCATAGACAAAGATAGTAAACATTCTTACAATGAACAGACAATGTTATATATCAAGGACAGTACATAAATTACGTAATCCAATAAAATTTGCAACACTGCACCCACTAAGAGCTATTTTCCCTAATATATCCAGCTTTCTAGCTTGAATTTGACAAATCAATGAACCAACAAAGATGGACCGGAGGAAAAATGACACCAACCAACACAATAAACAGCATCACAATTTTTTTAGGGAGAATTATGCCAAGTAAGTCTTACTGCTAAAGGCCATCCTTTCAGAGTCAAATTGCTACCACCTTGATTTGAACCTAAAATTGAGAATACTTGTCAAAACCAAAAATCAAATGCAAATCTTAAAATCATACTATTACAATATAACGCAGATCCAAGATATATCATTAGTGAGGTGGCATATAAAGCAACTACACAGCAATCGGGGAATGTTAACTATTTCAAGAATGGAAAGCAAGGAATAAAATGTCAAAGTTAAGGCATTACTTCCAATAGCTTAAAAAGCTTAAAAAAACACTATGGAAGTATTGAATTGATTTTGAAGAATCTTCTGTATCGAAGAAAATGGGAACATATAGAAACTTATGGAAAATATAAAAAGAAAACATGTTCATAGTAATTAGAAGTATATAAAATCATGCATTATATTTCAATTAACATTACGATGTGTCTTTTAGAAAAGAATGGCATAACATTATATGATTAAAGTTCCTTAAATTTAAGGCCATTTACATGTTTACAAGTTTTAAGGTACAAGAACCACATGTAAGTAATTGAATTAAGACTTTGGACAACTACAACTTTTAATTTGCTTAATAACTTCTACTTTTAATAACAATCATTCTTCAGAACTCTCAACAATAATTTCACCCAAAATCTTAAGCCATAAGGAGAAACCCATAAATATTTTTTATATGCATTTCAGACTTGCTGCCTTTTATGAAAGCACCCTGAGCTAGAAGGATGGACAAAAGACAGACCGACCCAGCACTACCTTGTGCTGAAATTTAATTAATTGTGAAGAAAATGGAAGGGGCAAGGATCAAACTCTTGACCATTTGATCAAAAGGACTTTTATATTATCTCAAAAACCATTTCACCCAAAAGCTTAAGATGCCAGGAGAGGGCCTATGAATGATTTCTTGTTTATCTCTGGCAAGACCTAACATAGTTAATTGAAAATATACTATATGAATAGCTTTATTTTAACAACATCACCCACAGCCAAAGAGAATAATTATCACATAAAGAGAAGTCCCTAAACCATCATTTAGTTACCTAAAGTGAACTTGACGATTTTTAGGGGGAAGGAATGAAAATATGAAATATAAATCAGATTGCACGAGGAAGTTATAACACGGAGCAGGTGCATTCACAGACCCAGTTGGTTGAGAAAAGCAAGAAGAAGAGGACTGGAGACAGTTGAAGAAAATCACAGATCTAAAGACACTTATTCTAATGATTCAGTTGCCTTAGCAATTGAGAGCTTTGAATCATGAACAAGGTTCCAACAAATAGTTTTAACAAATTCTAGAAACAATTTAAATTATTCAAAGAAAAAAAATATTTTTGAATTCTACAACAGTGATGTCCATACCCAACAAGACTGAAATATTTTGCATGTTTCCAGTAGCAGAACACAATTTATATTATTGCGCAAAGAATGGTTCTGATGCGACTCTTCACAAACACAGATTTATGTACAATGATTTTCAGGCAACAAGGAAAACCCAATAACTTACACTTCCTAAAAAAGTAAAATTGGGAACAATACTAAGTTTAATTTGAAAAAACAAACCCAGTACCATGAACACCAATAAAGGATCCTTCTGGAACAGCAGGTTGAGACCTCATCATTTGATTCATATCACTCTTTATGTCCTGTTTCAGGACACAAGACAAGTAAATACAAAACATTATAATTTTGAAATGGAGGTAGCACACACATGAAGACAAAGACCATGTTCATAATTACTTGCGTAGACCCTGGAAGTTGCTGGTTCTGATTTTGAACCTGTTGAAGATTCCCAGGTAAAAAGCTAGGTGCACTGAGCGATGTTTGCCTGCAAACAGAATTTAACAACTTGCAAATTCAGTCCAAATTGAGAGAAGCATCCAGAACAAGATGACTGAATAAGAAATATTCTGATCAAAGACAAATGATTGGTAGGCACCCTGTAGCCTGTCCACCAGTTTTTGCTGCTACTGCTTTCAACAATGAGGCATGATTTGGGTCCAGAAGCTGACCAACATTACCACCTACTTTTTGCTGCATAATAAGTAGTATAAACAATGTGATGCTAATCATATAAAAACAACGGGGACTATATTATAATCTCAAACAGACTTAATACCTTGATGGTCACATCATCTAAAGCATCTCTCTGGAGTGGAAGCTTCAACCTGTCCTCATACATTTTTGTTGCCATAGCATTAGAAGTTGCATGGTTCTGCCTCACCAAAGAATCATTGCTAATAGGATAGCTAGCACTGCCACTAACAAGTTGAGTTCCACCCCTACATTGCTGCTGCTGAGCATGCCTCTGCAATAAGAGCTGCATTTGCATTTGTTGATGCTGGTTTGGTTGCTGATGCTCTTGCTCTTGTTGCTTCTGCATCTCTTGAGCCTTACTTTGTTGGCTCTGTCATTTTCAAATTTATACTGAGCTCATTTATGATCTATGTTCTATGCTACATACCAAACATATAGAAATAAGGGCCAGGCACAGATATTGAAACAAAACTTAGATAGCATAGCATCTAGTAATGATTTTGACAGTGACCCAGTAACTTCTTATGACTGATGTGAAAGTTAAAAATCTTAATCAACCACAGAAAATCGTAACATATTGTAATGAAAATAGTGCCTAGTCTCTATATAAGAAAAAATAATAATAATAAACCATGAACTGTTACACCAAAATGCCTATATATATGACTGTTCAGATAAAAAAAATCCAAATACATAAAGACATTAGTAGACAAAGAAAGAGCTTCAATAAGGAACACATATTTAACCTCGGTTTCCAATGCTAGAAGCAGGTAGATTACAACACGTACAACATATACTAAGTACAAATAAAAGCAAACAACTAAGAATGATACCAGGGAATCAATCCCAGAAAAAAGAGAAAAGGAAACCAATTAAGGTCTATTAAAAACCAAAAGCCTACCTTACTGTAAGACGCTGCTGCTTCTGAGTGCTTCTGGTCTGTCCTCGCAATAAATATGTCCCAGAAGACAGACCACCACTCAAAGAGAAAACCACTAGGTGCATCTATAGCTGGAGCATATGGCCAAAAGTAGAAGTCAAATTTAATAAATTAGAAGAGCATTTGCATATACCAAATTTCTTTCCCCTAAAAATGCTCTTATTATTATCTTACCAACAGGATCTGTTGAGACATTTCCTTCAGCCTGAAATGCCCTTGCAGAAGCATTTAACTGTCTCTTCATGAGATAATCGTAGATATACACATCTAACCTGTTCCTCAAACCCCCAAAAAAAAGATCAAGAGTACTAATTAGAAGTGGAAAGAAAAGTATTATAGATAATCAAAGTGATAGCAAAACTGACTAGGAATGATGCAGATAAACAAATCCAAGCTAATGATGTCAAGCCAAACAAATGCAAAAATCCATCCCACATGGCATTCACCTGAACTAAGAAAGGTGCATTTTTCCATTTTTGAAAGTGAGATAACAGAGACAACAATTAAATTCTATGATTGCTGGTAAATCATAAAAGTGGAAGACATCATGCAAGGAGATAGCTAGAACTGAATAAATATTTTCATCATAAGGAGATAGGAAATTAGAAGTCCACGACACCGAGCCTAAACATACTATTTGCCTCAGTACAGGTTAATTTCTTAGAAACTAAGGAAAAGAAAATCAAATGAACAAAAAAAAAAACGTTTGTCTAGAAGATCAAATTTCTTCATTTCCTTTCCGCTTGATCTGCAACTAAATTGAACACATGGGAATCATTTCATAGCAAGCCACAAATAAAGTTTGGGGTAAGGGGGATTGGAGAGAAAATTTTTTAAGATTTAATCCAAATAACAAGTCAAACAACTGTGACATTGGAATAAAAAAAAACATAAAAACAAAAAGAATTCCGGCATGCCATCTGAATAACATATGAAAGATAAAGTCAAAACCCTAGGCTAAAGGGTGTATAAATTTACATATAAAGTACCCCAATCTGAAAACAACCAAAGGTCAAAAAAAAAAAAAACAACAACAACAAATCTTGAAAACGATGTGCAGAAGCAAATCAAAGGTGAAGAGACGCAGCTGAACACTCAAACACTGATAATGCATAAACCTCGCAACACAAGTAACTATGAACAGGCAACTGCCAACTGCCCATTTGGGGTGAGAAACTGACACCATCATCAACATTGAAACCAAAACCCTAGAACCAAAACCTCAGGGAAAAAGCAGGCACGGCACCGCAAATAAAAGAAAATGAAGAAAACACAGTACCAATAAGAAGAAACAAGCAAATTGCAAAGAAATGCGGCAAATTCAAAGAGTAACAGTGTCCGTACATTTTATCTGCTTCCCAGTTGATGTGAGACATGGTTTGAACTGTGAACCTTGAAAAAATATGATCTTGGCGTTACCCAGAATAGAAGCTTTGTGTGAGTATGGCTATGGTGACAAAGGAGACAGAAAACGTGTTTCCCGCTACTCTGTGAAAGACAAACAAAGTTCTGTAGATTTTTCAGAAAGAAAATGAAAGACAGAGAATATTTAAAAAAAATATAATAATCAAAATTCCATTCCTCCACCTTTTAAGCGTGTTCCTTAAAAAAATATTATTTTTCGTCAGAGAAAATTTCTAGTTGGAGTTTTTTTTTTGGGTTTTCTTGAGAGCACAATCTTGTTTCCCACGCAACAGTGTCTATGCTAGGAAAATGTTTGCTTCGAATTCCCTCACACTTTTGCATATGAGCATATCCCACTCGTGCAAGTCTTTCTTTTTTTTTTTTTGCATTAAAGTAAATTAAATGTTGCCATCAACCTTTTTCATTTCGTTTTCCACTCGTTAGTCTTTGACGTATGGAGAAAGAAGTAAAACTCTTTGACTTATGCAAGTATTGAGTGGACAATTACAATCAAGATCTCCCCGTTCTCAAAACTTAGTCGAGAAGTCATCAAATGATGCTACCATTTTCCAATTTGTTTTTCTCCCAGCATAAAAATTGGCAAATGCATTGGTTTTGTAGTTTTACTTCTAATTTTCACTTCTTTTTTTTTTTTAAGTAGTTGAGAGTTGAGACCATGTACTTCCCTCAATAGTCTATTTTCGATTAGAGATGAACGATATAATAGCTTTTATATAGTCAGCTAGAAATCAACAAAGAAATCAGAAAAGATTTGTCAAAATAACTAAAAAAATACGGAGAAGACACTGAGATTTTTTAATAATTAATTAGTTTATCTCAACTAATTTATCATTGTATCCAGTTGTAGTAAATGCATTAGAAATACTTACATTCATGAAAAAGCCTGGCACACAAAAACATAAATAGAAACACAATTCTGTTTTACGCCATTTGTTTTAAAAGATAATGCGTTACAGCTACACTTTTTTATGATAAAAACTCATACTTCTTTCCTTTATGTTATTAGATTATTTCTAAATTTATTATATATAAAAACGGACTGGATGTCCATTTTGGTATCAAAAATTACTCAATATCATACTAGTCATTTATTTATAAATAACATAAAATTAATTATTTAATAATAATTAATATAATTAATTTTATCCTTTTATGATTAATCTGATGTGAATTTAAAAATTAATTTAATGATAAAAATTAATATTAAATGACCAATTAAGTATATTTATAAATAAAAACTAACTAATGATATTTATAGATTTATATGACCAAAAATGACATTTACTCTATAAAAATGTTTTTGTATTTATCTATACATGAATTCAATGCTTTACAAGAAAGTATAAGAGTACACTTTTATGACGCGAGCATTATTTTTAAATTAATTACATATTTATTTTAAAAAGAAAAGAAAATAGTATATTGATAGATTTTTTTTTACCATAATGACTTATCATTGTTATGAAAAAATAAAAAGTTGCGATTACTGTAACTTATTTAACAACCGCTCTTAAATCTAAATAAATTAGGATTGAATTTTGTCAAAATTTATAAATGTGTAACATTACTCTATTAAAAACTAATCTATATACAAATGGCAAATATTGATGAGAAAATTAAAAGACTTAATGATTACAATGATAATAGTTTTTCACAAGTAGTTTTTGTGAACAATTCCTCATCTCATAATTGACTAACCCTTCAAATCTCTACTCATAAATAGATACATGAATGAATAGATTTTAACAAATAGTCTTTGTGAACAATTCTTCATGAACAATTCCTCATCTCATAATTGACTAACATTTCAAATCTCTACCCATAAATAGATACATAAATGATCAATTAACCCTTCAAAATTTTGCCCATTGATAGATACATGAATTTGTATAAATTTTTGTACATAAATTTAAACATGACTGACTAACTTTTTAAGTCTCTCCATTAATAAATACATGTATTACACAAATCTTGTGCATAAACTTAGACATTATCTTTTATGCTGCACAATCATTCTTAAAAAGTCCATGCTTTTGTATATAAACTAAAAATAAAAATATTTTCTTCAAAATTAAATTAAATGCTTTTACATAGTATTATATCGTTTTATCTATTTTACTTTATTACTTAATCCTATCTCATTAAAAATTTGTAAATTTTATTTATAAAATACTAACTACAAGAATAAAAATGCAAAGCGAGACAAACGACTAGTATCTATTATATATAGTTTTTGTACTTGTTATTTATTAATATCTAAATGTAAAAATCTACTTTATTAATCTATTATTTGCACTTTATTCTCTAAATCAATATTATATTTTTGTATTACTAATATTATTCCAAAATTGTAGATAGTTTTGTTAGTAGTAAAAAAATGTATAATTTACAAGAAATTTGAGTTTGGACTTCTCTAACATCATATACATATATATATATATATATATATATATATATATATATCAAGAGTAGAATTCCAACAAATTTTAAGCTTTTACGACGAAAATATATATTACATCAAATTCACATGAAATTGCAATTAATATATAAACAATAACACAACCCTAAGCTAATAGGCTTATAACTTGGCCTTAGGCTTTAAGATGTATGTAACCTTATTTTATCATTTCTGATAAGGAAGAATTTATAAATAATTTAACAAGTAAAAATTATGATATAAACACAACCCACAAGACCAAACACGCTTAACCTTACCACAACGAAGTTGGATATCGGTCAGTATTTGTTTGCCATCACCTAAAAATCTGTCCATCTTCTGGATTCTAACAACTAAAAATATAATGAGGAAAAAGAATATTACCCTTAATGAATGTTACAAATATGCTAACGGGCATGGCAAGTACGCAACTCTCCCCAATTAAAATTGTTGTACTCATCCTAAATTCTTAATGTTCTAACATGTCGCGTGACTACTTGAATTCAAAAAATCAAAACTTTCTTCTCAACTAAGGCAGAGACAAATGTCCCACAAAAAAATATGGGGAAAATAATTTATAGGACATGCAATGCATAGAAGATAGGCCATGATTTCATTCCTTGAAGTCATCTTTGTCATCAAGGGGAATTGTTTTATTCCTCCAAAAGACAGCAAGAGCACTCCCCCCAAGCTGCATGACATTAGTGAAAAGTAGTCATTGGTAGATTCCTAAATCCCTTTCAGGAAATGAACAAAACGAAACAGTCTAAGCAGGAAAATATCCTATCTTACCGCCATGCAGACAACACTAACAGCAGAAGGAACAGCTACAAGGGGGTTTGTAAAGTGCTTCTGAGCAAGCAAAAAACCAAGTGCAGAGCTCTGCAGATCAACAAGTAAAAAAAGTTAAGACAAAATGATCGAGCATGTAACATTCCTGGAGACCTTGATTTTGATGAGAGAAATCTTTGACGCATAGTACAAGTTTAAACTTCCATTGAGAATATGGACATGTATGTATTACTGTTACTGATCATCCCATCACCAGAAACACAGTTCAATGCCATCTTACATTATTAATCTATTGGTCTATATAATTTCTTGTTCTCTTCTTGGGCATGATACTATCATTCCACTCAAGATCAGGAAAATCCACTTATGTGTGTTTTGATGTCCATTTTCTTCAATTTGATCATAGGCCAGCACAAGGAAACACCAGCTGTGGGTTCTGTTGGTATGAGAGCCTGAATCCCTTCTAAATAATTAGTATCAAGAACAGATGACTCATGCAGCATACTCCTTTCACAGCTCATTTATATACGATATGTATGAATGTTTTTCTGTATGGTAAGATGCCAACTCTAGATGACATGATATATAATCAACAAAAGCAACATACACTACACTGAAAAGAGGAATGATTCATAGATTTTAATGACGTGAGAAATGTACTCAACCTGAAAAAACAATTTTAAAAAAAGATCACAATGAGGTATGAAGAAGGGGTTTACCTGCATCCCACATTCTATAGATATTGTGCGGGATGTGGATTCACCAAATGATATTTTTGAAACCCAATAACCAATAGCAAATGCAGCACCATGTAGGAAAAGGACTGGCAATATTAGTTGTGCTCCTTGTGCTTTCAAGACATCTGAAACTTGCCCAATCTGAAAAGTTGATACAAGTCAAATTTCCATGCAAAGCAAGAGTGGCAAATGATAATTTACAATGAAGTAAACTGCTAGCTATTGAAGATTAGTGCTAGTGAACTCCATCTTTTAGAACTTAGTCAACTTACTGGGCTTGCACAAAGGAGAGTGGTCAAAATAACTCCTATCAAAGGTGTAACCGTGATTATCTTTGAAGTGAACTTGGGGAAAAATTCATTTGCCAAAACTGCCAGATAAAGCAAAAACATTGTAAAATCATCCCAAGTCTTTAAGCACCAAACCTTACATCAAGTGAAGACATGTTAGTATATATTTAAGTTCCAATCCAACCAACTCGAACACATATAACTTGAAAGATCCATCTCTTACCTCCCACAATTGTTGGGACTAAAACAACCTGAAAGGTGCTAATTGCCAGGCCCTGAAAAAGAGAAAAGAATAACACTTTCATTCCATGAGTGAAAATAACAAATACAAGGGGAATTTTTGTGACAGAACTAATGGGAAAATCTCAGTATAGGCAGCAGACCACTGAGTATGTCATAAAGAAAGACAATGTATACTGTCCACAATCCTACATCTATATTTATTTTTTCACTTTCTTAGGAGAAAGTATGGTTTTCATCGTCAAGTGTCAACTATGCTTTACTTTTGTAACAGCTTGCCAAATAGGAAGCTGGAATCATATCATTTAAATAAAATAAAAATTCAAACATCCCTTTCATGCCAAAAAATATGCATGCAACAACTTACAGCAGCATCAACAGGAACAAGTTGACCAGCAAGAAGCTTTGTAAGGAGTGGTGTCATAATAATAGCTCCAATAGTTGAACACCTGTAGCACAGTAAAGAACGTCTTTACATGTCTCTGAAACCTAATATCTAAAAACCATAATTCTCTTAATTAACAGCATTAATATACACCAGATAAATCCATTGCTGCTATAAAATATGAAAATGATAAAGCTAAAATTACTTCTTCTAGGTATAACACAATTGCAACCTTGTCACACATTTAGTAATTGCAAGTTGTTCTCATATCATTCAGCTCTGCATGTGGAAGAGGATATTTACATTGAGTTGTATTGCATTCAGAGATTTCATCATGCAGGTTCTTCATGCTTCCATTATTTTTTATAAGCAACAGTAACCATGAGCAAAAACATAAAACTTCAACCACGATCACCTAGGGAAAAAAGTAAAAAAAAAGAGAGAAAGGAATGAACATGCATGTTGAACATACGTTGTCATAAGAACAGAAAGTGCAACATTTCCCTTGGATATGTATGTTGCAACATTTGATGCCTGACCTCCAGGACAGCATGAGACCAGAATAAGACCAGTTGCAAGAGGAGCCGAAAGTTTTAGAGTCTGACAATCAGATATCAATGTTAGAAGATTATACACAGTGCTATATGAATGACCATCTTGCTTAACCTAAAGCATAGTAAATGGAAAGACCCTCAGCTTATTGTCAACAACAAAAGTATTAAGGGTATCAAACAATTAACATAGCCAATATTGTCATTATCAGAGTAAGATATCTTTAATTTCTTTGATTAAACAATAACTACTCAAAAAATAATATAAAATGTACAATTTACTATAAATAAGTGAGCAGCAAAATACTCAATTAATCATTACCGTTGACATAGTTTCTTTGACTATAACCTCAGGAGATAATATAAGAAATAAGAAGACATAACACATTTCAAGAACTAATTCGAATGAAGCAAAGAGGTAGCGAAGGGTGAAAGTGCCCAAATGATAATAGAAAATACCATTGCAATGGCAAAGCCTAGCATGGGTTTAATCAAATATTGTGCAAGAAATCCTACACCCACCTGCAAGAACAAAATAAATAATCTCAAAAAGGAGAAACAAAGAGATAATTTACCATTTTATATCAGTGACTGTCCCTTACAGTCCATGGGTTTCGAAGACATCGTCTGAAGTCCTCAAATGTCAATGTCAAGCCCATAGACAGCATAAGGAAACCCAAGCCAAGAGTAAAAAGGTCTGTCTCCAACCAAGTTACCTGGAATAAGGCCATTACAACAAAGCAGTTAATCAGCACGTTTCCACTCAATGATGTAAATAGCTGAAAAAGACAGGCTTATTACAGCAGCTGGCTTGTAAATGCCCACGACAGTCCCCAAGATGACCTGCCCATGTAAGTCAGCCAACTTTCAAACTACTGACCAAGTAAGAAATGCTAAGAAAATTTTGAGATACTACATGGTAAAGCAAAGTGTTAGACATACCCACACAGGAAAAAGAGTGGTTAAGGTTTCAATCACTTTCTCATACTGGCTCATCCCACCAGCACTTACAGGAATATCTCCAGAAATGTTTGTTGTAGCCTTGCACAATATTTGAGAGTTCCTAAACATAGCAATAAACAAGTCCTTATCATTTGAAATCAGGAATGTGAAAGTAGATGCTCACGCACCAGAAAACACAGACCAAAAGATTTACCAACCAGAACCTGATTAGAAACAGGACAATCTAAAGTTATGGAAGCACTGCTATTAAGTAGTAGTTGTTTTTCTTTCCGTTTTCCTTCATTTTTCAAATTTTTAGTTTAAATCAAGAATGTAAAAGTGGGAGGTCAAGCATCACAAGACAGATACAACCAGTGCGTGACTAAAAACAGGACTATTTAAAGTTAAGGACGCAATGCTATTAAGCAGTTGATGTTTTTCTTTCTTTCTTTCTTTCTTTTTTTAAAGTGGAAAAGAAGTGAAGGAAGACACTCTACCCGTGAAATGCACTTAGTTCTAGCCAGCAAAGAAACAAATTAAAATTAGAATTTAGAAACTTAGCAATGTTTGGTATTCTTCAGGAAAGAAGGTTATACCACTGGATTATAAATTAATACTTATATTTAGGAGTTACTTACCTTATAGATGAGAATAAACAGCCCAAACCATCAGATACTGCTTGTATGGAATTAACCATTAGCACATCATTATTCCAACACCCATCGATAAAAGCTTAATTTGTGGAAATATGAAAGTGAGCTTGAGATTTTTTCTTTAAACAAGCATATACCATTTTTTCTTTATAGAAATGGTAGCTGCACCACTCAGTGCAATTACATCCGTGGATTTATACAAAAAATCTGGATTTCCTTTATTTACGTTAAGCTCTTGTACATATCTGTAAAAATTCATTATTCTTAGGTCTAGAAAGTTAGTCCTGCCATGGAAGGTAAATAACTTGCCAATCCAGTGGAGTTGATAGGAAAAACCTTGACAAACACAAAGGAGAAGAACTTGAAAATATGGCACAACCATGTAAATAATCCACAAATAATTAGCACAATACTATGAAAGACCATCCTGCTTAACCTACAGCATATTAAACGGAAAAGCCCTCAGCTTATTGTCATGACACAAGGATTAAGGGTCTCAAACAATCAACATGGCCCATATCATCATTTTCAATATAAGAAGTCTACAATATCTTTAATTTCTTGGACTACAATTGCTGCTCAAAAGCTGGATATCAATAAAAACATTGATTACAATGTTTTTTATTTCATTGGTTACAATCACTACTCACTGCAATGTTTAGCCTTTTTCCTCTTTTTTCTCTTCCCTTGTTCCTACTTTAAAATAGCATCAGGAATTTTTCACCCAGACACAAATCTTTATATACGAACAAATCCAATCGATATATGTGCAGGGACAGGCTAAACCTTCAGATATGAGTTTAACAGTTTGTCATATTTCCTAAACTTATGGCTACAATGGTACCCCAAACTTCTCTCCTCCAGTTTGTCATACCCTCGGATAATAGCTGTAAAGTTATACTGATTATTTTATGTTTGAGTAAGATAACCCAAGGATTCCAATATACAGAGAGCGTACATATCTGGCATCTCTGAAAAGAATTCATCATACCCTGCAAGTAATGCGTCAGTATTGATTCCATTCCCTCATATCCCACCTCAGACTTCAATTATGAAAAATAACTACTTAGACATTCCTTTTAGGACATACCATGACACCTTCATGATTCCCACTGCAGACAATAGCGTTTGGCACTAGTCCTATTGCTTGTATTTGTATACCATGCTTCAATCATGTGAACTCTAAGTTCTCAATAGCAAAAATGAATTTTGGCCCACCAAAATCAGAGCTTGGTTTCAAAAGATACCTTTTTGACGCTTGATTGATCAAGGGAGGTCTTGCAACAGCAACAACTGGACCCCGCAACTTGCTTCGGATTGCACAGCTTCGAAGATAAAACCCACCTTTTACATCTGAAAGACAAAAACAAAAAAACATAGTAAGAAAATCATTTAAGAGTTAGGGCTTGGGACACTCAACGGAGTTGCTGTCCCGAGTCCAAAAAACATCAGACCACATTTTCCAGAAGCAAAGAAACAAAACCCAGCAAGCAAGAAATATTGAAACAAGCACAGATCAAACATACCCAGTTGGATATGAAGCTTCTTCCAAGTAGGAGTATAAGAGCTTGGATTAAGCAGGGTATCATATGGGCCTAGCTTATAGTCTCTGAGAATGATTCTGGACATGGAAGCCATTGAAGCAACAGGGTAGGGATCAAACAGAGTGGAGGTTTTAGTTGAAAGGGGTTTAGAGCATCGATTCTGTACTTCTGATACAATCAAAATTCAAAGCCAGAAAGTGAACTTCCCAGATTACTCCCAAATAGGGGGAGTGAAAATGATATTTTATTTATAATTCGTAAAATCTATTTTTGTCTAAATTTAATCGAGTCTATTCAATAATAATAATAATAATAATAATAATAATAATAAATTAAATAAAATAGATGGTCATCTAATAATAATAATAAATTAAACATATTAGTTAATAGATTGTTAATAAATTAAGTTTAATATTTAATAAATATTTAATTACTAATTTATTCATGACTTATTTAATATCCAACCAATTCATAATCCATTAGAAACACTAGCTCATCCATTTTCTAAAGAGAGAAGAGGAAATATTATTTCTAGAGAGAAAATTTTAATTTTTCTTAGAGAGAGAAAAAAATTTAGAAAAAGAAAATTATTTTTGTCTCAAGAGAAAAAATTATTTTTTCTAGAGAGAAAGAATTATTTTTTTTCTAGATAGAGAAAATTAATTTTTTCTAGAAAGAGAACATTATTTTTTTTCTAGAGAGAGAAAGAATTATTTTTTCTAGAGAAATATATTTTATTTTATTTTTAAAAAAATAATTTTAAATGATTTAGTCAAATATTCATCTATCATATTTATTAAAATGAATTAATAAATTGATTAAATATCCATCTATTAAAATTAGTTATGGATGAGTTAAATAGTTTTAACAATTATTTAATGAATCTCAAATAAATTTAAGTATTCATTTATTACTTTAGTTACTCCAACATAATAGGATTTAATTTTTATCCACTATTAGTGTAAATTTTTTTATACTGTCATTCAATCATGTTTTGACACATCATTAAAATAGTTAGATTTTTTAAGTAGTGGTAGTGATAGTCAAACTCTTTTAATGATTTGACAATACATAATTGAATGATAGTGTAAAAAAAACTTTACAGTGACAGTGGATATAATATAAACTCAACATAATATGTGTAAAATTGTGATAAGTTTCTTTACATTAACATATGTATGTTTAAACTTTAATGTTAATTGGAGCTGTTATAATATCCCGTATTTATCTAAGAATTTCTCATAAGTTTCATGCTTCTTCTCGCTTGTATGTTGCTTTTGCCTCTGGAAAACATGAGGAACCCGTGTCATGTCTGCGAGTCTGTCTCCAATAAGAATTTCTTATGGGGACACACAGTAGAAAACATATAAGAGAAACGTGTATTGATGGATACGAGAAGATTTATCAGTTTATAGTAGGAAGGAGCCAAAATTTTGGCTTTTAGATTAGCTGTTCCAACTTCTAATGTTTTGGAAAATGATTACTCGATAATTGATGGTGATTTTAAGATGTGGATTAACATTTAGCAGGGGGTGATTTTAAGATGTGGATTAACATTTAGTCGGGGGAGTGAGAACTAGAGTTTTAAATTATTGGGCAGCATCACATAATGCAATCGTGACATCTCAATTGTGATGGTTGTCGTAACCACTACACCTTACAATTATTGTTTGCATCGGCTTATATTAACTTGTATTAGTTGGATTAGTCACAACGAAATCGCGACTGCAACTAAACTGCAATCACAATTTAAAACTTTTTTTAATTTCAGTTGCAACCTCCATTACTATACCACCACCTAAGCTTCTCTATCTCTCACCTTTGAAGGACATGTGCACTTGATTGCATCAATACAATTAAGGACAAAATATGCTTAAGGGTTTATAAAAAGTGAAATTATGGATAGGCATATGATATTTCTCATATATTTTATATATTTTTATTTATTTAAGTTTTTTAATATTAAAAAAAGAAGAGAGATAAAATACAAGAGGAGCAAAAAAAAAGGGAGAGAAATATAAAATAAAAAAATGTAAAACATATGAGAAATATTATATGTGTATGTATCATTGCTCTTAAAAAAAGTTATAATAAGATTAAGGTATTATTTAATGACTTACATAAAAGTATGAGAGAAATTTGTGAGTATAAATTTGTATAAATATGGTTACTTTTGTGTGTGATAATTTTTGGATTATTAAATTAGGTTTTTTATTAAAAAAAATGCCTTCTTGTCAAATTTAGATTTGATTTAATAATTTAAAAATTGCCACATATTAATGGGATAAAAATCATAGACTTTTATGCTAAAATAAACATTTATAAAGTATTTTTGTCATATTTAAATGAACTTATTGAAATAGCTTTTAAAACTTATCTAAACTCTTGTAACATTATTTTTATAAGCTAGAAATTGAAACTTATAAAAATAAATATTTGCAAGAGTTAAAAATCATTCTTGCATAAGCTCTTTTCAATATGTCTATCTAAACGTTATTTAATTTATTTTAAAATCACACTTATAACAATTAAACTTATTTAACAAGCTCTATTCAAATAAAACTTATTTAAGTTATTTTTCTAAAAGGTTGTAGCCCATTAAAAAAATATAAAGTATTAGTTGACCTTTAACATTTTTTTAATTATAATTCATATCATGCAATGTTTTTTTTCTTTTGGTTTCACCGCTTAAATTATAGTTATAGTAATAATATCATTGTCACCAAAATTTTATTATTAGATTAGCAATTAGCAATACGTGAGATGATTTAGCTAAACATGTGATGTCATCAAATGTTACATAATTAAAAATTATAAAAATATATTTTCACGCTAAGTGTGAGAGAAATAAAGAATTTAAACTCATTTAAAAATTAATTTTTTCTTAAAAAGAACTTTAAGTACTCTTAATTTATATTCTCTTTAGAAATCATGATATTTTATATTTTTAATTTATACTCTCTTCACACTCATTACTAACCACATTTAATTTAGTGAATGAAATTAAGATAGGGTTATTTGTCTATACTTTTAATTTTAATTTTCTCAATTTCCCTTTTAAATTTTAAGTTCTTTCCTTTAAAAAATTAAACTTATATTTATTCATACTTTTTATATATACTTATTAGTTCTAATTATTTTTAATTTTTTTTTTACAATATGTCATGCTAATATTTATCTAAACATTGCTAATTATATGGTAATATTATTTTTTGTAAAATCACAAATAAATTTTAGTCACAAATAATTTTAATAATCTTATATTTATACGGTTAATAACTGATATTTGTCAATACAATACTTTTTTATTTTACATATTTAGTCCCATAATTAAATAAACATTATTTAAATGGTCACTAAAAGATCATATGTTTAAAAAATGTGTTTATTTTTAATTTAAATATTTTTATTAATTTTCAAAAATTCACACATCAAATAATTTTTCATTATTACAAATTAAATACTTTTTAAACCATCAAGTCAAAAATTATCTTAAATCATTTTAAGAACTAAAGCTATCAACATTTAGCTTGATTTAATTTCTGATTTTTTATATAATTTTTTTTAAATAATTAACAAACTTGGGTGTAATTATATTATTTCAATACTATATAAAATAAATTTTTCTATAAAACATATTATGCAACATTATCAAATAAGATTTAGGCACCAAATGTCAACATGTTTATTTAAAATGAATTGACATTAAAATTAATTTTTAAATAAACTATTGATACCTTTTCTATCAATGAACATTTCACAATTTAAGTATTAAAATTAACTTATAAGTTTTCTCCAAATAAAGCTACAATCATTTCAAAATAAAATAAGATAGGGCTATCCTTTTTATTAAAAATAATTAAATACATAAACCATTATCTAATACGTTTTAAAAGAATATAACTCATGAATTTTTGTGATTTTTCTTTACAATAACATAAATTATATTAAGATGATATTTTATTATTATATTATTTAGAAAATATTTATATAATTTGTTAGAGTTTATATTAAAGTCATAAAAAAAAACCTCAAAGCCAATAGTTAGAGAGAAATGAAGTTTAACAACTTATAAATGAAATTATTTATTTAAGGGTAGTTTAAGAAAGTAGAATTGAAAAAAATTAAAGAGGAGTGTAAATAGACAAATGGGTGTGCCAATAGCCCCATCAATGAAATCAAATCTCGTATAATTCAATTATAAATTTAAATTTGATCTACTATTAATGTAAAAAAATATACTATCATCAAATGATGCTTGGACACATCATTAAAAATGTTAGATTTTTTAAATAGTTGTTATAATAATTAAAATCCTTTAATAATTTAGAAATATATGATTAGATTATAGTGAAATTTAGTGAAATTTTTGCTTACGTACAGTAGATCAAAATTAAATTTAAAGTATTAAAATATGGTTTAATTTATGCTGTAAGATTTAAAAAATGAGTTGCCTCCAAATGAATGCATTTAACCCATATGTTACAATCAATGCATTGGTCATATTGTAATATAGGCCCAAACCAAAACGAAACCCAACCAAAGCTATGTCTAACGACTGTAACGCACGAAGCAGCCATCTTATGCAAAAAGTATCTGATGACACGATCTTACAAGGTTTGCCTGTGTCTCGATCATATACAATGCTTTGAATTTCTTTTATTTTGATCTCTACCTTCGCAGTTAGGAAGACTCATCAATAACTTATTATGTTTTGTATTTTTCTTCATGTTCTTGTGCTTTGTATTTTTTTTTCCTGTTCTTGCTAATAGAACACCAAAACTTATTCGCACGAAGGACTTACTAAATAGAATTATTGTAAAGGGCTACGTTTGGTAAGGTAAATTTGAGAGGAAGATGAAGAAATTTTTTTTGGTCATTCTGTGAGTATCTCCATACTTTTTTGTGTAAGACTAATTTTGTTCAAACCTTAATATTGTAGAGACCCCTCAACTTTTGAATTCAAGCTTACTTATTACTTGATTCATCCCTCAATTTTTGAATTCAAGCTTACTTACTACTTGATTCCTCCCTCATGAGTAATTAATGAAAGAAAATTAATGCACCTAAACTAGCCTCAAGTCAAAATACACCCATTCTCTTCTTTTATTTTCCTCCTAAAGCTATTGTTACAAACCTGCCATTAGTCTTGCAAACATCCGATTTTTACAAACTGCTCAATGACAGTTATGAATTTAACTGGTCCTATCATAATTCGATATACACAGGGCCAGTTAAATCGAAGATCAAGTCATTGGCAGTTTATAAGAAAAAAGTTGTGTAAATATGGGCTGAAGATGATGACTGCTGCTGTCTGATTTATATCTTAGCGTTGCTTTGTTAGTATCTATATGTTGGTTTGTACAATCAAATGAATCAATGCCCTTGCCAAACTACTTTTCGTTGATGATGGAATACTCATAATGTTGCGACAGTCTACATCCTTTTTATCTTCATTTTGATGAATTAATATTCATTCAATAATAGGTTGATTAGGTTCATCATACTGGCTATGCTGATTACAATTTGATTGGGAAAACAAAAAAAAAGACTCCTATCTGATTCTTGCTTCTCATAGTTGTTATGTTCATGCTTCCTACTTTTCTGCTAAGGAATGTTACATAGCCAGAAAAATTAGATTTACATTTTTGTTAAGATTTAATAGTAGTTGTTGGACAAGTCAAAGTGCTACATAGCCAGAAAAATTAGACCTAAAATTTTATTAATATTTAATGATAGTTGTTGAAAAAGTCAAAGTAGTGAGGATCATTCATCCATCTAAGAGTCAAAAAAATTCTGGTTATATATTATTTTCTTTTTCTGCTTCATGGTTGAATAATGATATAGACAAGGGATAAGGCTGAAAAAGAAACCTAGCTTTAGTCAGTTTATAGGGAAATTCTTTCTCGCATAATTTTGTTCTCCATTTGGATCAGCCTACACAGTATACATGAAGAGTTGCAATATTACAAACACGTACTTTCGCTGCCAAGACAGGTCACCGTTGTCACCTCTCGGGATGCATAGCCAAAAATGGAAAACACAGAAAAGTTGGAGCCTTTGAAATCTTATTAATTCAAGCTTAGCCAACCTATCATGATTTCGAAAGCAGCTAGCACTATGTCATCTATTTTGGTTGCGGATAGCAAGAATTGGGCGGAAGAAAGAAATGCTACTCAAATCAATAATATATACATAACCTCTGGCCCCTATACTGTTTGGAGGGATTAGGACTATTAGGCCATAATGCATGAACAAAAATATTGAATTTTCAGCTCGATTAATGTCAATTTCAAATAATTTAGAATGTGAATATATGTCCTAATACCTGCAGGCTATTGGCGTTAGCAATTGGACGAATCATGGGGAGACATCCAATGGATGTGTCAATTTCTGTAAGAATAACAGCCATTTGTTGTCACAGATTCAGAAAGTATTTTGATAGGTAACTTATCTTCGTCATGCCTTTTCTAGGAGGGGCACATGGAAGAAACAAAGAAATGAAATGGTGACTGGTGGTGGTGGACCTCTTTCGTCGAGTGGTAGTGTCCAAGTTGACAGAAAATGGAACTGACAAATACAGGAAAATGATGCATGCATGGTACATGTAATATATTGGCAGCCTGCCAATCCGTTGACTCGTATACTAGACTAAAAGCTAAACGCAGAAAGGAGAATATTGCTGAGATTCTAGGACATTTCGCTAGCTAGATTTCATATTGTAAGTGCTCTTCTATCCAATTAACCCCAATTTTAGTACAAATGTATAGGATTCTATGCTCTAGACGATGATATTACTTGTATAGTTGCTGGGAATTACTTAAAAAAATAGAGCACTAATGGTTCATCTAAGGTTCCAACAGCATGAAATTTTGAACTCGCACTGCTGCTAAGTGCTTGGATGATTTCTGGGTTGCAAGTTGGGTTGGAGGCAAAGGTCCCACTTCTGTCTGCTTAGCTAGAGATCCAATTTAAGATTGGCTCTAGTACGCTTATTTCTAGCTCGCGGAGCTTAGTTTCACTACAGCCCAACAAAATTTTGATGTTTGTTCTTTTAACAGAGAATAGAGCAATGAATGGAGCACAGCGAAGATGAAAGTCAGATTGGAACTGATCAGTGCTTGACATTTGACAATATTTAGTAGTCTGCAGTGGCAAGGGAGGGTTCCCATGATGGCGGGGGCTTGATTTGGGGACCATCTATATGTTTAGGATGTCTTCTTATTTCCTTTTGACATGTGCGTGAAAGGTCCATGGACCCTTAGACTGATAAGAGTAGTCTTTTGAGCTAGCTGTGTACCTTCAAAGAAGAAGGCCAGTGCTAGCTTTTCAAAAGCACAACGAAAGTTGGTGATGCTGATAGCGAAAGTTCATTGACTTTACAAGGAGGCTTCTTATAATTTTACATATAAAATGAATATATATGTTCCGATGTCCTAAACTTGCCACAGTATGTTCATCAGTACTCACATAATTACTCTACCTTACATGGAAATTTGAAGGAATTAACACCAGAGTGAAATTCATGTAGTCAGTAGCTACATCACAGAAACTTAATAACGGCTTCTCTGCAGTAGTAGGACACAGCATCTGCACTTCTGCAGTCTTCAATTCATTATTCAATTAATTAATTAAGACCAGGACATAGTACATAGAAACTTCTAGCACAATATATTGAAGTTGCAGTTAGTAAAAAGTAAAGCCAAATATGCAATGTGGGACACATTACTTTCTGCACTCTATGAATCTATCCTCTCAATCACCAACTTAATAATAATAAACACCACTAATTTGACTCTTTAAGTATTCAAGCTTCTGTCCCCTAAAATTTTGACTCTAAGTTTCGCCACTGATTGGATGATATATGTACAAAACAAAGATACATATTTTTTTGCATTAGTTTCTTTAGGCTAAAATACTTGACTCCAGTTATATTTAGGTCATTGATCCATTATTGCAGTACTTGGACAACTCAATGAGAGGATAAAATTGACGGGAAAAATAAAACAAGAACCAACTTACAAACCAATAAAATAAGAAATATGAGCAAGATATATATATATATATATATATAGCTTCAATAAAGAGCTTGGTTTCTCAACACCTGCATGTTTATCTTAAAATGATTAAAGAAAAATGTTACTTGTACAATCTTCACATATTTTTGACCGCATGCATTTTTCTCTCCTTAATACTCATTTATATAATCAAATACCTTTATTAACTCACCAATATTAGTTTAGCAACTGAAATTATTGATGCTTATTTAGCAATACTACATATCTATAAAAAGAACTTTACATTTTAAAGAGTATATAAATGCATAAATAATTTTAATTTGGAAAAAGTTAAAATGGTCTCTCTGTATTCCAAAAAGGTCTCTCTGTAATTTGTAACACTATCATGATGAGATACGTCCTTTTTAACTGGAACTATCTATTGCTTCCCTTTAAATGTCAATGAGAAAAAAAGAAGAAGAAAGAAACCCTGTCTATATGGGATGCTTACAATTGAGGTATATATACATACTAAATAGTAATATACATCAAATTATAAAATTTGATATTGTTAATAATGTAAAAGGTTGTCAATGAGATTAGAAAGATATATGTAACAGTCAGTTAGTTCGAACAAATATGTGGCCACAAAAAGCTCATTTGGTTCAGCTCATGCGTATTCTATTGTGTATTATTGCAGCGAGTGCGTCTAGCTTACCTTTAATACAAATCGGGTCTCCCTTACCCAACCCAATCAACCAACCGCAACAGAAGTGGTGCTATGGTTGACAGGTAGCATGAGTTAAAGTGCTGAAGATTCCCAGTTTTGTGTAATTAGAATTAAGAAAAATAATTTAACAGTTAAAATTTTTTACTTCGGTTCATGAAAGAAGAACATCATTTCATATTTGTCCATCTATCAATACACAGTTAGCAATTTAACAGATTTGTTCATATGAACTATTTAAATGTAACGTATTACTGTTAACTAATACCAGAAACAGTGTGTTAGACAATCTCTGCGTCAAAAACACAAAAAGGTATTCTCTTTTTTATTTGTGACTCAAATGACGTTGTTTTAAGTGAAGCAAACAAAATAATAATAATAATAATAATAATAAAACTACATTATTTTGTGTATTTGATGAAAAAGCTGTCAAGCACACAATTCATGTCTTCAGTTGACAAGGTCATATCACATTTAACAATTTACATAGACAATTTCGTTGAGTTTTTCACTAAAAAATTGATCGAGGAACGAACATGAAGCGATTATTTCTTTCAAAGTTAGATTATATGTCACCACAATATTTTTAACTAAATTAATATTTGGGTTGAGATAAAAGTTGATAGTACTAAAATCGTGCAATTAAAAATGAAAGGTCAAAATTATTCAACTGAAATAAAAGAAACTAAATGTAATTAATCTCTTTTGTAATATATAAGTTTATTGCCACATTACACATATAATAAAAGGCACACCGTGTGCCAAAGGAAAAAGGACAGGCCTATAAAGGTAGTAATTTTCAATTTACATGCAGGTGGCACCACATTTAATCAATGATGACTAAATGGAAGAAGAAAGGCTGAATGAATTAACTGAAACCAGCAAAATTTGTTTTTTAAAAAAGAATTAATAACCGAAAAAAGACAAAGATGTAAACGCTAGGAAAAATGCTAAATTCTTTTTTTTGTAATAAATAAATATTAAATTTGTTGGATCAAACATTTATTACTAGATCAAAAGTTATAACCGATGGCAAGGGTATAATTTTATTTTCTTATAATTTCTTAAAATCGCATCAAGCATTAAGGGATTGCACTTATTACAAACGTCATAGGTTGAGATATTAAGCTCACGAATTCTAATGGAGACGTTGACCAAATAAAGTCAACAAAATTCTTATAAACAAACAACCTAAAACTACCTTAATTATTTAAATAAAATTATCTTAAAAAAGGCATAATCATTCTTAATGTTGGTGTACTAAATTAGGTGTATTATATTTGATAGTTTATTTTTAAATTTAGTTAATAATTTTTATCACATCACATTATTATTTTTTATTGTATTAGATTCAAACTATATAAAATTTTCTCAAATACCAACATGTATCTTGGGCATATCACATAGTCCACCTTTTAATATCAATTTTTTTAAGCACGAGTATTATAATATTTTTTGAGTATAAAATTAATGTCATTTAAATTGGAGTATGATGGTTTCGAATTCTTTTAATAATGACGGTTTTATAAACCAAATATTTAACCCAACACCTATAATTAAAGCCACTTAACACTCTAACAAAACGTTTGTAGGTTAATATCATCTATTTGATCAACAATTATTTCGCATCTATGGACACAATCACACAAAGGGAGGGTAAGTGTTTACACATGGGACGGATCCAATATTGTTGAGAGGTTCCTTTCTTCCCTTCAAAGCAACAATTCTAGGCCCAGTTGCTATCCAGCAACCAAAATTTACCAACATTCCCACACTCCCTGGTGTCCCATATGAACTACGCATAAAGACTACACCCTATCACTAGCCTCTATCATGAAAGAATGAACAACATAAATTCTTTGTTTCGCTTTTCTTCTCTTCTACACCATATCCCCGTCAATTCTCATGTGCAGTCCTTGTCTTACAGCGAGGGCTAAACTCATTCAAATCACCTACAACCTAGACGTAGACTGTAAAAGTTACATTTACATGAATCAGAAGATACTATCTCGATTTGGGTTAACATTGGCCAATAATAGACAAAAACTGCCATAAATACCATTTTGATTCTTTCTTCTTTTTCCTGTGACCTATGTGAGTTATTTGTGAGTGGGGGACCATTACATGGTGAAATGGTTTTTTTTCTCTCTATTAACGGCAGGGCTGTAGAATATTTCCGATATGATGTTGTTTGTCATGTGCAAAATTAGCAAAGATGAAAAAAAAATAGTGGGGACAAGAGAGGGAAAGTGTATAATTTGTGGCATACGTCTATTGGGTGGAAACATAAGATGAAGATTCAATGTGCCGGTTGTTAATGGCTTGGACTAGGTCCAGTTATATTCCATTTGCCGGCATCTATTAATGTATTGACCGCCAATTGCCCGTAGTGATCATTTCTCATTATTTTGCTATTTAGTTTATTAATTGTTCTTTCTAAAAAGGAAAGGTGATGACTACACAGGGATATATATGGCTTCTAAACCCCACCTTTGATTTATATAAGTGAAGATAAGAAATGAAAGTTTTGAACACCCAATGTATCAAATTATTGCCATTCGGATTTAATTGCATGACGTTTTTGGTAGCAATTAAGTTGAAGTGTATTTGACTTTTTCCCATAACAGCCATACATAAGCAAACAGAAAAATAAATTTAAATAAGATATAGAAGAAAATAAAAAAAGGGGGAGGGAAAGAAATCAAGTCAGAGAAAATTTGAGTCCAGCAGTATTTTAGAAGAAAGTTAATTTAATTATTTATAGAATAAACACCTATTTTAATTTTTAAAAAATATAAGTGTTATCGGTTATATTTTTTAATAATAAATACATTAAAATAGTTCTTCAATATTAATTTTTGTCATAATTATTTAATATCATTTTTTGACATTAAATTAATTTTTTAATGTTATTTTTTACATTAAATTAATATTTTAAAATGAATAATTTAATATAAAAAAATATTAAATAATTAAATTAATGACACTTGTAACCAAAATTGATGTTTACTCTTATTTATATACTTAGTAATGAAAATAAGGAATTTCTTATATCTAAAGTTCAAAACTTTTCTTTTAGGATTAATCTTAAATCAGTTTTTATATTAATTGATATTAAATTCTTTCTCAAATAATTCTTAAAATCGCATCTTACATCAGCAATGATTATCCAAAAATTAACTATAGAAATGGTCAAAATTATATAAGTCAAGATATTTAAACAAAAAAAATATTTAAAAATTAAATATATCATATATTTATTGAAGTTGAAAATGATGCACGTTAATATTATAAAACTCATCTATGAATAGATTAGTGCCAAATTTTTCCTCAAATAAATGGAAGATGATTTTGTACTATAACTATTAAAACTTCGTAGTTCTTTGCCCTGTGTTGTTTAATGTGTTGTATACCCATTTAAGTTTACACCAAAAATCTCTCTTTTTTTTTTTTACTAATGTGAATCTGCTGTAACTTTCTCTTAAAATTTTCTTTTTTTATATATGTGTCTTTTACTTTTAAAGTAAAAATTCATTTCTAAATTGATAAATTAGCCTATAAAATATAAACTTATTAACTCAATTAATATTTTTATTCTGAATACAATATAAAACAATAAAAAAAGTAGTGACTATAAACATCTATTTTTCTTTTGCATACAAATTGCACTACCTACATTTTAACGCATAAATATGTACTGATATGATGTGACATAAGTTATAGATATTTAGACTCTTAAGTATGTTATTAGGGATTTGATTTCTGACTTATATGTATGAAAAAATATTTATTGAGAGAGGTCAACTCTTAAATGTATCTCAATACTTCAAGAGATTAATCTTCACAATCACACATAAGAGATACCTTTAAAAAGAAAAAATCAGAAACATGCATGCTGATTCCCCGCTCCATCCATCCTTGCACATCGATTTGATGTTTTTGAACAAATTAATTCTGTTAGGTGTTGGCCTAAATTTCAAAATCAAACAAATAAGACTTTTTATGTCAAAATTCGAAACTTGAGAACATTGCTTGCATATTAAGTCGTGAATCTGTCAAAAATGTCAAAAAGACTTTTTATGTCCTATTGTTTGACTTATCACTTCTGTGGCCTAAGGGTTGAAGTAAGTCGACCTAGTTTGATTCGTTAATAGTTTAATAAGTTGATAATTTTGATTTATTTATTAAATAAGTTGAGTTTTTATATATTTGACTCATTAACTCGTGAATCAACTCGATATATGTATATAGTTATTTTTTACAAAAAATAATAATAATAATAATATTTAATTTAATATATATTAACATTTTATTTTATTTTTGGTCTGACTAATTTTTTAAAAAAATATATGTAAAAAATATAAATTTTGTTGACTTACAAATTTAAGGCTAATTCATTGAATAATACAAGCTTAATTAATACAAAGCTTAATATTGACTCATTGAGCTCGAATAACTCGTGAGTTTAAAGTAAGCTGAGCTCAAGCAAAAAAAATGAGTTTAATTTCTTTGTCAACTAAACTTGAATTCAACTCACTTCTAGCCCTAGTATCCACAATAAATTTAATCACACAATAATTCGGAATCACAGCAATCAATAAATACAAATGTGGTTGCATTGTATGCAGTTGTAGTGATACAGTATTACTCTTTTCAAATTTGACAAATTTTCTGTAAGTTTTAACTTTTAAGTTTGACTTCCACGTAGAAAAGAAAACTTGAGTTTAAACATTAATATTTAATGCTACAAATCATTTCCATTTTTTTCCTTTTGACAATAAACAAGTAAAATTTAAAATAAAAATAGTATATAAAAATAAGGGATAATGCTTCATGTCACGAAATTCCTTCCTTCAATTGACACTAAAAAAAAATGCTAATGAATGTTAGCTTAAGTTTAATCATCTTACTATTTTGAATTTGAATATGATAAAAGCATCTAATAAATAAAATTTTGTGATTTTGTTAGAAAAGCATAAAAAAAAACTGTTGGAAATAACCTGAGACTGAGATTCTTAAACCCATAATTTCCTTATCACAATACCTAAAGAAATCAAAAGATATGTTAACAATTTTTTTATTATACAATAAAAAAAATTGAATTGTTTTTTGTATTGATCGATATTAATTTTTTTTTAATAATCTTAAATGTACACTTCTCATGATGACCTTATGTAAGATAATAGGAATGGACAACGTGTCGGGTAGACTCACAAACCCGCACGTTTTTACTCAACTAAACTCATAGTTGACGGGTTGGTTTGGATCTATAGGTTAAGTTGAGTTTAAAATAATTAAACCCACGAGGTATGAGTCAGGTAGCGAGTTGTGACTCTCCAAATCTGTAAAACTCAACCCAACCTATTGAATTTTTTTTTAATAATAGTTTAGGATATGTAATCACTTTTTATTGGAGCTTTGATAATCTTATATAAGTTTATAATTTTTTTAAATAATTAATTTCTTGAGAATTTTTAAATTAAAATTACACTACATGTAGTATTAGAAGACGAGTTCTAGATTATTTTCGTAATTCTTTGCAACTCACCACTATTGAGGCATTGATTTGTGCTTATAACTAATTAAGAACTCTTAATAAACACATTGATTTACATGCTCAAATAGATGAAATTGAAAAGATTGAAGCAAATAGTGTATTATATATAATTTGCTTAATTTGTTTAATCAATTACTAATTTTTAATCATTAATGCTTGTTAATGATTCATTATTCTTTTATGTGTTAGATATGTCTGCTGCTAAAGATGAAGTTGTAGATCGTAATAATTGATCATTTTAAATGTTTCTCATTTAACTGGTTAAGATTTTAATTCTTTTTAACTTATTATTTCATTGTTGGTTTCAATTTTTCTTTATTTTGACAATTGTGTTGATTGTGGTTAATGTTATGGTGTTATTAACTTACAAGAAATTCAAAAAGAGATGAGACGTTGATTATAGTGTCATTGGTTAATTGTATTACATGTATCTCTTTGTTGTTTGTTTGTGTTGATCGTAATTGTAACCCTAGAGTTATATGTATTTTGAAATTTATATTTTATGTTATGTCATTTCGAAACTTATGTTATGTTATTCATAACATATTTTAATTTTAATTTTAGCATGCTAAAAAAATTTAGGTTCAAGTTCAACTAATTCACGGGTTAAACCTAACCTAACTCAACCTACATATGAGCAGGACGGATTAGTTTGGGTCAAAAGAAAAAAATCTCAAAATTCAACCAAACCCAACTCAATCCACTATTTTCATTAGTAAATTGGGTTCAAAATTACCTCAAACCTAACTCAACTCAACCATATTCACCCGTGTAAGATACATTAAGAATTTATAAGCTCGTTATATAAGCATTAGAAATTGGTTTTATCTCCCAATATGATAAATTATGTATTGATTATATATATTGCCTAAAAATATGAAACAATATTCCGTTAAGAAGTTTTTTTAAACTCATTTAAGAAAAACAAATCGGCACTTCTAAAATATTAAAGAGCTGTTTAGCATTATATTTTAAAAAAATTGACCTGTTATTTTCAGTATTGTATGAATAGATTTTCAAATCAAATATTAACTACAAAGTGTGACTTAATTAATAATTTAAATTTTACGTAAACAAATTTTATTTATAATATAAAAATTTAAATCTTACTAAAAATACACGGCAGTCAAAATCGCACCATCATGCTGGACGGATGCTTCCCAACTTTCCTTAAGCAAATGTACTTTAAGTTGGATTGGATTATATAAGGATTGCTGGTACATCATAGTCGTTTAACCACTACCATATTAGGCTTTTTACTGTTTTTATTGAATTGTCATCATGCAATAAATGTCACTTTTTTTGGTACACAAATAAATGTCGCTTTAAGTATTACATGTCAAGGGTAATGTATTGACACTTGATTGATTAAGAAAAACATAAAAGTTCTACACGTATTGTTTTGAGCAATCAAAAACCCACATTGGATAGGAAAGCATATAATTTTTATTCCAATGTCAAAGCCAGTTAATTTTCTCCATAGTAATATGAAGTTCAAAATAGTAAAAATGCAAGGCACCACGTCCATATATTAATGTCAGAAGCATCAATCTTAACGGAACAACAAAAAACATACGCTGATTTTTAGATATATATTCAATGTCAAAGGATTGACTAACTTTTAAATGAGCAGATGAAGTACTACCCACATAATCAGATGTAAAATATATAAAAGCATCTATTATACGTAGTTGATATGAAAGCATCTTCATGATAATATTTATGTTTCAATCTGAGTAGGTAAGGCACCAGATCTGGATTTTAAGGGAAAGATTTTTCGTACACCACACCATTATGTACATCTAAAGTATGGCATGCAGAAAATTCGAGAATTACGAAAAAGTTTAAGTAGATTAATAAGTCAACCTGGAATTCATACGTGTGTATATATATATATATATATATATATATATATATAATGTCAAAGGGAACAACATTAACAGAACAATAAAAACCATGAACTAATTTTACATCCATATTAAATATTAAAGGCTTGTCTTGACTTTTAATTAGTATATGAAGTACTGAAGGATACTTTAAAAACGCAATTAGTAGATAGAGTTATGCAAAAAAAAAAAATCAATTTTTTATTTGTTTTACACCAATTTTTTTTAATGTTATGTAATACTGAAGAATAATTGTTTTTTTTCTTTTGCTTATTATTTGCTTTTTTTCAAAATTTATTTTATGCTAACAAAATTAGTTATTTGACCTATACATAGTCGTATAATTGTATGGAAAAGACTGTTGACGGATCTATGTATATGAGATTGGGGGCAGCTGCCTCCATAAGCTTTCAAGAATTTATAATATTAAATTTTCTGATTTGCCCTCAATGTCCTTAAGTTGCTAAAATAATTATAATTTATGTATACATTTTCAATAGTAGTATATTATATAAATATTTATAAATTTAAATTTTTTTAGTATATAATTTTGTCCCCATAAACTAAAACTTATAGATCTGCCATGCCATTGGAAAAGACTTTTATTTATAAATGATTCTAGTGGTTTTTTTTTTAAATTTCAATAAAATATACACTTTATTTGTTTCATTTGTTTGATTTCAGTGGCATTTGTTTGTGGGTCACTTAATAATTTATTATAGGTGTTAAAATGGGTCGCTCCAATCCTGAATAACTTAATGAAAAATATGAGTTGGGTTAACAAAATGTTGACCTGTATAAAATTTAGCCTGACCCAGCTTAATTTTAAGTTGACTTGATGTGGGCCGGTCCAATACGAGTCGGGCCGGTGCGCAAGCCTTATACAACTAATGATGCAAGAAGTTTTAATAATATAATAGCAATACATATTAAGTTTTTTCTTTTTAGTTTACCCAAATGTTATTTTAAAACAAACATTCATCAATTTTTTAGAACAATTAATTTCAAATATTTTAATATAAGTTAATTAAATAAATTATTTGATATTGTATTTTTTGGTCTCTAATTATAAAAAAAAATAAAAGGCATATGGTTGGCCTGAATAGCCCTCAACTCGCATAAGATTGAACTAAGCTTAACAATTTGCTTATCTGAACACAAATTGGCTTGGCCAACCTGACTCAAATTAACACTCCTACAATTTACCTTTCACAATGCGAAATTTTTTTTCACACATCATTTGTAATGACACACAAAATAATAAATATTAAGAGTTTAATTTTGATCTATTGTTAATGTAAATTTTTTTACAATAATATCTAATAATATATTAATATATCATTATAAAATTTTACTTTTCAAATAGTTATTGTTATAGTCATATATCATTAAATAATATTATAATAATGTAAAAAAACTTTTAAAAACACAATATATCAAAATTAAATCCAAATACTACTTGATACACTGCCAACCTACGAATGTATAGAGAAATCAAATGTTGTCCCTTCGTATATATATAATTTATGTTGAGAAATAATAATTTACTATTTTAAATGAAATTAAGCTAATTATAAGCTGGTTAATACAAATATTAATTAAAAAATGATTCATAAGGTCAGTTTAGTGAACAATAATCTCTATTTGATTCATTTTAAAAATTAATTAAATATTTAACTAATTTAGTTAATTATTTACATATAATTAATTAATAATTTATTTTTATTTTAATACTTAATATATAATTAATTATATATAAATTATTAATTAAAATAAATAAATAAATAAATAATTTATAAAAAATAACCAAATGAGATCACTTTTAATTATTTAGCAGTCATTTTCCAACATTAATGCTAAACGCGCTTTATAATACGACCGTATTGTTTGGTCAAATCAAACCTAAGCGTGATTGTCCATTTCCAATGAAAATGGCCTGATCACCGTCCATTTCACCAAGTCAAGACTCAACTTCAATAGTACTGAGTATGATTACAGGTGGTGTTCAGAGGTCATAAGCCAATTCACAAAAACACATATCTTTTCACAGACCCGAACCATCTGAAGAAGCCAGGCCCACATTTCCCTCATTTAGTCCATACGATTTCATCAATCATGCTTTTCTATACATGCAATCCAAGATCAACAACAATGCACCTTGTATATTTTTTTTTTGGGTAGAATGCACCTTGTATTTAATTATGCATTCTTAAGTCTTAATAAAAGCCGGTATCCTATAATTTTACACCTTGCCGTTGGTTAAAGTTTAATTAAGTATTCCAAAACTCTTATCTTATGCACCTCCAACGCCAACCTATGCCATTGAAAGTGACAAACACTCTCTTTGTTTTATTTTATTTTATTTTATTTTTATTATTATTTTTTCTCAATGTTCTATACAACCAATTTTATTTTATTTTTTAGAAAAAATTATTTACACGCTAGAGAAAAAAGCGCGTGGGATATATATATCATACATGAAGTGGTGAAAAAGCGCTGTTAATTAAATTTACTGTAAGAATTAAAATAATAATTAAAAAAAAAAACGCTTGGAGTTTGGACCAGTGCCAGCGAGAGAGTGGTTTCTGTTCTGTATCAGCTTTATTTGTTATCACTTTTGAGACCTCGTGATAGTGTGATACCTTCTCTCTTACAAAACCTCTCTGGTCTCTCATTCTCTTTATCCCACACACACACACAATTCCCACCACTCTCCACCCTGTGATGGCGTTTCGCCGGAAAACCGCTTCTGGGTTTTTCTACCACCACAAGCCACCGCTGCAAAACGCCCTGTAGAAAACCAAAACACCACATTGTTCTCCTCTATTATTGGATTCGACAGTGCTACCAAGCTACCCAATGTCGCTGATTCTTGTCTTGTTCCTTTCGCTTCTGCAGCTGAGTGGCCAGGTCAACTCGGAGCCGACTCAGGACAAGCAAGCCCTTCTTGCTTTTATCTCCCAAACCCCACACGCTAATCGTGTCCAATGGAACGCATCTGACTCAGCCTGCAACTGGGTTGGGGTCCAATGCGACCCTTCACTTTCCTTTGTCTATTTGCTTCGTCTTCCTGGCGTTGGCCTCGTGGGTCGTCTCCCTCCCAACACAATCGGTCGTCTCACTCGCCTGCGTGTCCTCAGTCTCCGCTCCAATGGTCTCACCGGTGAGATCCCCTCCGATTTCTCCAATTTGATCTTGCTTCGCAACCTCTACCTCCAGGGTAACCGATTCTCCGGTGAGTTTCCCACCAGTCTGACTCGGCTGACTCGTTTGACTCGCCTGGATCTTTCCTCCAACAACTTCACCGGTTCAATCCCTTTCTCCATCAACAATTTGACCCGCTTGACCGGTATTTTCTTGCAAAACAATGGATTCTCCGGTACCCTCCCAAGCGTTACAGCCAAATTGGTTAGCTTCAATGTCTCTAATAACCGGCTTAACGGTTCCATCCCTGAGACTCTCTCGAAATTCCCTGCTTCCTCATTTGCTGGAAATTTAGATCTCTGTGGAGGACCATTGTCGCCGTGTAACCCCTTCTTTCCAGCTCCGGCGCCGTCGCCGTCGTCCCCTTCACCCTCCACCCCAGCCCACAAAAAGTCCAAGAAGCTCTCAACGGGTGCCATTATCGCAATTGCGGTTGGGTCTGCTCTGTTTGCTTTGTTATTGCTTCTGCTTCTCTTCCTGTGCCTCCGCAAGCGCCAACGTCGGCAACCCCCGAAGCCTCCGAAGCCTGTGGCTGCGGCACGTGCTCCCGCGGCGGAGGCTGGGACGTCGTCTTCGAAAGACGATATCACTGGTGGGTCTGCGGAGGCGGAGAGGAACAAGTTGGTGTTCTTTGACGGTGGAATATATAGCTTCGATTTGGAGGATTTGCTTAGGGCTTCTGCGGAGGTTTTGGGGAAGGGGAGCGTGGGGACTTCTTATAAGGCGGTGTTGGAAGAAGGGACCACGGTGGTGGTGAAGAGGTTAAAGGATGTTGTTGTTACGAAGAAGGAGTTCGAGATGCAAATGGAGGTTCTGGGGAAGATTAAGCATGAGAATGTGGTTCCTCTCAGAGCCTTTTATTACTCCAAGGATGAGAAATTGCTTGTTTACGATTACATGTCTGCTGGTAGCTTGTCTGCTCTGCTTCACGGTACGATATCATTCAAATCCTTACTTCATTTATTTATTTTGGTAATTTGGTTTTATGTTCTGTTGATGATTTTATCCTTTCTGGGTTGTCTGATGATTATTCATGCAATTACTTTGATAATGGTAGTACTAGTCTAGCAAGATGATACTAAATCTAATTTCTCTGAATAGTTTTTTTACATTATCGAGGGCTTTTCGGCATTCGTTATGTTCATACTTCATACGGAAAAATATTCCTTTTTGATGGAATTGACTGTTTATTTGTGGAATTTTTGACTGAATTGCTGCTCCAGCTGTTATTTTTTTAGGAACTTAGTATATTTTAATTGAATCGTTCGAAACATTTTAATATATTATTATGTGTACGGGCTGTTACTTTGATAACGTAGGGGGGTAGTTTATATATATTACTGTATTATTAGTTGGAAGTTGGAACATGTTATTTATATTAATTAATGGAAAAAGTTGTTTAATAGTAGGAGTGTATCGTAAGTAATAGGTTTCTAAAGCAGCGTATAGTGCGCTGCTAGTGCTTGCATCCTCTGTTGTGTGCTTAATCCATGCTTCTGGAGCAAACATTCTCAACTCATGAGTGACACAGTCTTTCTTCGTTCCGCTCAACACAAACAACATACATTCATGATATAGCAGCGTGGTCTCACCGACATTATTTCTCCCCTTTTCCTTTTTCTTTTCTTCCTTTAACTGAGAAAAAACAAAGGAAAAAGAAAACTTCTAATTCCCTAATAATAAAATAAAAAGAGGAAAGCCATTTGGAATTTTGGACCGTGGACTAGCTTTCTTGCTTTGCTTTTGAAAGGGTTTACTCCAAATATACTTCAAACTAGGACTTCAGATTTGATTTATGAGTTTTTTTTTGGTGACTGAAACAGTGGACATGATTTTGATTAGTTAAGATTATATTATGTGATGTAATATTAATAAGGTTGTAGGAATTGTATTTGAGTGAGTATTATTAACATTACAATTACAATTACAGGGAGCAGAGGGTCTGGGCGAACGCCACTAGACTGGGACAACCGGATGAGAATAGCACTAGGAACCGCAAGAGGCCTAGCCTGCCTCCACGTGTCAGGCAAGGTGGTCCACGGCAACATCAAATCTTCCAACATCCTCCTCCAAGGACCGGACCACGATGCCTCCGTTTCGGACTTTGGCCTCAACCCATTGTTTGGGAACTCAACCCCATCCAACCGGGTCGCGGGCTATCGGGCCCCCGAGGTTCTAGAAACCCGCAAGACCACCTTCAAGTCTGACGTGTACAGCTTCGGTGTATTGCTGCTGGAGCTATTAACAGGGAAGGCACCCAATCAAGCTTCTCTGGGTGAGGAGGGTATCGATCTCCCCAGGTGGGTCCAGTCCGTGGTTCGTGAAGAATGGACCGCTGAGGTGTTCGACGCAGAGCTCATGAGGTACCACAACATCGAGGAGGAGATGGTTCAGCTGTTGCAGATTGCGATGGCTTGTGTTTCGGTGGTTCCCGATCAGAGGCCGAGCATGCAAGAGGTGGTGCGCATGATTGAGGATATGAACAACCGGGGTGAGACTGATGATGGCTTACGACAGTCCTCCGATGATCCTTCCAAAGGATCCGAGGGTCATACGCCACCTCCCGAATCAAGGACTCCACCTAGATCGGTCACACCTTAACAAAACTAAAAAGCATTTAAACATTTTAAAAGAAAAAAAAAAAGATCTTGAAATTCGAAAAGAGAAAAAGGAAAGGACAAGACAAGGTGGTGGGTCGCTCTAAAAATGTGCAAAGGTGCGTACGTAAGTGAATTATGGCACGCGCTTGATTGAGTTCCAGGTGGTCCGATTAATGTGTATTTTTTTCATGTATTTTATTTTATTTTTTCTCTTTTCTTTTATTAATTTCAATGATTTTTACAGGTGTGAGAGTTTGAATAGTTCATGAAGTGAAATGGGGGTTGGGGGAAGGAGTTCCATGAACTGATTGAGATTTGACCATTTCATGAATTTTAGTTGGCATTTTTCACATTTTTTAATGTTAATTCTTTGTATTTTTTCCCAATATTAAGCTTATCTTTCCAATTGTCTTTATACACTTGTCGCATGCTCCACCATGTGCATGGGCATTATTTTTTGGAAAAGAATATTGGGATTCTTGAATTTTCACCCTACGGGCTGACTAGTTGTTACAAAATCATTGCAAAACTGTGTAATCCATACCACTTGTTCCAATGATCTTTTATTACGCTGAGTACCATGCCAACGTATGATCAATTATTATGACATCAAAGAAAGCTCCCTATATAATTTATAAAATATAAATAAATACTATAAAATTGAGCACGCGCCCTTCTGTTGAACTGCGAGTGTGGTCTGTTTTCACGTGTAAGTGACTCACATGGGGAGTAGGAGTGTGGGAGTGGTGGAAATTTATTTTGAATGACATAGTAGCACTTGGTGTGTCCATTTGTGAGGAAAAGGGTGGAGAACAGGCTGGCTGGACTTTGTGTGTTGCGAGTTCTGACAAATAAGGAAGAGCGTTTGACCCAGCGAGCGACCATGGACCCCGCTACTTAAGCTAAGACTAAGAGCAAAGCCCTTAGTTCTCCGACGAGCTGCCCTGCTACCGCTGATCCCGTTTCGTCTCTATACTTGCTCCCTAAACATCTACCTTACGTACCCACCACATGCGTGACGCACATTCGCTGTCCTCCCATTGTGATTTTTCTTGACTTATAAAAGGTCCCTATATTCGGATTAGTTACAGACTTGTCAAACAAATATAGATATATTTGGCCTCTTATTATATGAGAAAGGTCAAAATTACGAAAGTAGAGACTAGTTTATCAGCTGAAGGTTTGCAACACTAATTGATAGACACGTATGAATTAGATTATGAATATTGGCAATTTGGCCAAGTACAACATTAGGAAGTAAACATATTATCAGTATACTATTATTTTTGTCATGTTGATATATATATATTTTTAATATTTTATGTGTATCACGTTAAAGTGATAGGTGTGATACATGTCATCACGTTAACATGGGTGGCGTGATATACGTGGACACGCTGAAAGCAAAAGTGTGATATACACAAAACTGAAAAAAAATAATAGATTAATACAACAAAACCTATATAACCAAAGTCAAAACTTTGAAAAGTTATAATTTTTGACTCGTTTATCTGATTTAGACGTATTTTATATCGATTTCATATAACTTTTCGAGGCCAAGTACAATGCAAACTACCGTAGGCTATTTGGTCAACCGAAATTCTTAAAAACCCTTTATTTTTGTAAGTTATGAAACTTTTTATGAAAATTATATGGATATTTCATGAAATCAAGGTTAAACTCATTTTTTTCTTACAATAATTTATTTTTTTCCTTTTCATTTTTTTATTGGTATGTGAAGAAAATTTATAAATATGAAAAGGAAAAAAATAAATTATTGTAAGGAAAAAATGAGTTTAATCTTGATTTCATGAAATACTCATATAATTTTCATAAAAAGCTTCATAACTTACAAAATAAAGGGTTTTTTGAAATTTCAGAGGACCAAACAGCCTACGGCAGTTTGCGTTGCATTTGACCTCGAAAAGTTATATCGAATCGATATAAAATACGTCTAAATCGGACAAATGAGTCAAAAATTATGGCTTTTCAAAGTTTTAACTTTGGTTATATAGGTTTTGTTGTATTAATCTATTATTTTTTTTTCGATTTTGTGTATATCACACTAGTGTTTTTAGCGTGTTCACATATGTCACGCCACCCGTGTTGGCGTGATACACGTCATCACGCCACCCGTGCTGGCGTGATGACGTGTATCACGACACCCGTATTGACATAATGAGGTGTATTACGCCTACCGCTTTGGCGTGATACACGTGGAATATTAAAAAAAAATATGTCAACGTGACAAAAACGATAGTATACTGATAACATATTTCAAATAAATGACATTTCAGTAATTTGTCTCTTAATCTGCTATACTTAAGCCAAATTGCCATGAATATTTTCTGAAAGTAAAGTGCGCTTTTTTAATTATTAATTTTAATACTTGTTGTGTTAAACGATACGGAACGGAAGGTCAGATCAAAATAGGTTTAAGCTGCGTTAAAAATAAACTGTTACTGTGTTACTTATAATCACTAATCACTTGTTGAGTATCTGATTCTAGCATGTACGCAAGGGGGACGCGCTCGTGCCTCTCACTTTGTTCCGTCCCTTTCCATTCAGATTCAGCCATATTAGTTGACACGTGGAAAAAAGTTGGCATCCAATGGTCATAATTTTCCTTTAGTAAATGCGTAAAAATCTTGAATTAAGAAGGACAATTAATATATAATGTTTATAAATTATATAAAAATAATTTTAATGTGTAAAAATTTAATAATAATTTGAATGATTTTTTTTATATATAAAAATTTAATTTAAATTTATTGTTAGTATAAATTTTTTTATATAATTATTTAATTATATATTGATATATTATTAAAAAAATTAAAATTTTAAAATAATTATTATAATATTTAATTTTTTTTAATAATTTAATAATATATAATTAAATAATAATTTATACTAATAATAAATTAAAATTAAAATTTAAAATATGAATAATAATTTAATTGTTACGTTATGGATACAAGAGGGGTTATAGAGTCACGTGCCTCCTCGGCGAAAGCACACGTTGGTACACCGAAAGTGGACGTTAGGAAGGCTTTTGGTCGGACGTAAAATTGACTGTTCCTTTCCTCCGTTGGCTTTGGCTCTTTCATTTAAAGTCGGGAGAAATATTTTAATTTAATTTAGTAAAAAAAATTAATTTACTTTATGTATGAATTAATTAAATATTAAATTATTTTAAATAATAATTTATTTATAGTTAATTAAATATCAGGATTTAAAAGAAAAATAATTGATCAATTTAATAATATAACTAAAATGAATTTTTTTTTTTACAACGAGTTGAATCAAATTGTCATTTTCCCTTTCATGTTTACGTTCACTTTGACTGGCTTTAATCTTTGTCCTAATTCAGATGATTAGTTTGTTCTAATTCTGATTATGCCCCATTGAGTTGCATTCCGTGGGGTCCTACGCAATATATACATTCACCGCCGTCCATCCACAGACACCATCTTCTCAATCTCATAATCAACAAGAAGAAGGCTTTCCACCACGTATACTAATGAATGAAGCATCATCTCATCCCCTGCTTTGACAAACTAGTCTACATGTGTGATAGTACGCAATTGTGGGAAAGGTGAGCCCGAGTGTGTTAAAAGATCCAGCATCCAATGGATATAGACTATCCTCTCTTAGACTGCGGATAATTCTAATTAATTAATTATGCACGACAGTTACCTGATGCTATACAGAGTGATGACGGCTTTTTGGGTGGGACACAGACAATGCAACTCTTGATGGAGATGCTTCCAAGGTTTTGTCCATGTGGCTCTCAACTAATGTTTTGTTGTATCCTTAATCAATCATATTATTATGTGTATATATATATATATATATATATAAATATATATATATATATATTTTAGGAAAAAATACGAGATGGAGAGATTATTTCATAACTAAGGCACCGCATACCATAGTCAATATTTATGAATGAGAAATCACTAGAGAAATCAAATTCAACTCAATTTTACTAATTGAGCCAATCTTTTATCGTAGATTATTGTTTATATTTAAAATGTACTGGAACAACGGTAAATATACGAGGATGACAAGTATCCGTTCATCTTAAAAACACATTCTGTTTCTTCCTCTTTAAACTAAAATTCAAAATACTTTCTTCGCAATTAACATGACATGAGACTGAGCGTAGAATACAATGCTGGAATGTCTCTCCAAAGTGAAACAAAAGAAGGAAATTTGTGAAGCATGGCTTTTAGATTGGATCATATGCGATATTGGAGTATAAATCACGAATTCAGGCTATTGCAAATAAAATATATATAGAACTTTGTACGAGTTTTTTTGTAAGTATTATTAGGAAGTGTTTTTTATATTATTTTGTGTCATTTTAAGAATACATTAAATATATTATAAAATTTATCTAAATAAATTATGCGGATTAAGATGTGAAGAAAGGTAGAGGAAGAAAAGAAACATGCCAAATGGCTCATCGTGGAATAATGTGACAGCTTAGGAAAGGGACATTTTCAAAATGATTAGTGACATTGAAAAAGCTGGTGATGCAATAAGCAGTATATAGGTTAGGGAAGCCCTTTGGTCTTTGGCTGCTTACTCATAGTCATATATGTTATTATTTTGCGGTCCATACAAGAAAAAGTATGTTCATAATAAATTAATACGCTCTGCCTCTTTAATTTAGATTCTAGATTAAGCAAAAACCATTCGGTATGGTGGGTTGCGGGAGTTTGCCATCACAGCATTGGATGCTTACAGGCATATAGGCATTGCACACTCGATGGTGATTTACTTCTTTAATTTCCATGCAAACTACTTTAATTATTCAAACCGTATGAGTAAAAGCTTCATTAGGTGTAAAGTCGTTTCTCGTAATTTCTCTCTAATTACCATTTCAGTGGGTTTGACAGTCAAAATGTACTTTTATAAACTCGTAGGGTTCATTTTGCCTTTGGGGGTGATAAAGTGTGAACGGCACCAAACCTTTTTCTTTTTACTTTAGTTGCCATTGTTGACAGTTGAGGATTATAAAATGCCTTTGGAATTTCACTTGTATCATCAATTTGATAAAATAGGATAAGTTGCATTTTTTCTTTTAAAAAATTGTCCAAATTAATTTCAGTGCATGAGATTTAAAGTTTTACATTGTTCGTTTCATATCTTCTATCATAATGTGGCAAACTACGGTTTGAATCGTTGTTGGGAGGCCTCCCCACCGAATGGTGCCTGACAGAAGGTCGGAGTTGTGAAAGTTTCCCTTCTACAGTTTTATGTACCAAAAAAAATATATACATTTCAGTTTTTTTATTACTGTAAATTGTAAGATTTTAAAGTTGGTGCACTAAAATTAATCTGGACAATAAAATTAAAAACTAAAATGTGATTTATCCTAGAAAATACTTTCCAAACTTCCTTTGGCTATCTAAGAGAGAAAAAGCCTAAGTACATGACAATTAGCAAGTGAGGAGTGTTACTCACGCAACACCGGAATACATTATTCCCCATTCATCGCCATTTGATGCTCATCTACCTTGCAGGAAAAAAAGGGTTGAGGGCATCATCAACGACCAAGAGAGTAGCTTTCTTGCCGTCTAAGTTCATTTTTTAGCAACATATACAATAATGGTTTAGCCTTTTGGGTTTGCCAATTGGGGTTAGAAAGGCTCAAAGGACCTCTGAATAACGCAAATTTAAAATATAGAAGGATCAGAATAAGGAAATACACAGAAAAAACATTTAAAATGAGTAATTATTCTCAAGAGTTTAAATCTAGTAATCTGTTGGGTGGTAATTGGATTTATTAGAGGACAGAAAAGAGAACCTTTACAAAGTATATAAAGCTGGTTTGGATAAACTTATTAAAAAAAGACCTTTTTTAAAGATTTTTTTAGTAGAGTATTTTTTTAAAGAAAAAATTATTTTATATTTAGATGTAATGTTTGTAAAGTATTTTTAAATAAAGATTTAATTTTAATCTACTGTCAGTGTAAAATTTCTTAATTTTGCACTGTCATCCAATCATATACTGACATATCATTAAAAATGTTAGAGTTTTGAGATAGTTATTATAATAGTCAAACTCTTTTAATGAGTTGACAATATATGATTGGGTGACAGTACACTGACGGTGGATCAAAATTAAACTATTTAAATAATAGAAAGACACAAAATTATTACAAAAACATACATGATGAACAATTATTTTAGAGTAACATCTTAACAACCAAAGCAACATTGGGCCAACCTAAATTGAAGTGTCTATTAGTGTGTGCGTGCGTCTGGAGGATCTCAGCAAAGTTCAATTCCAAGAACAACTGCCAATCATTTCCATACAGAATCCATATACAAATTGGATAGCTTTTAGTCTCAACATCCTCTTAAATAAGATTAGATCGAGTTTTAAAAATTTGAACCATGATTGCCAGTCTGTGGTCTTTGCTTGAACATGAAACAACCTCCTCGCTCAAATTATTGGTGGACCTGGAGGTCACTCAACAAACCCTTTTTAATAGAATAATTTTTAATCCTCCTAATAAATTAATCTAATAACTTTTTAGTTACTCAAAAAAGAAAAAATTAAATGTTTTCTGAATTCTTAAAATATTAAAAAAAATTATTTCTTTATTTAATATTTTCTGTTTTAAATAACTTTTTCAGTCTATTTTATGTGTTGTTTTGATGCAAAATATCAAAGTTAAGAAACACAAAACAAAGCCTTAATTGAGTTTTTTTTACTAAATTATCCTTATTCAATTTCTAATAATTAATTACTTCACTTTACTAAGTCACACAATCTCTTATCTACACCTTTTAGGCTTTGTTTGGATTATGAGAGAAATAGAGTGGAAAGAAATAGAGTAGAAAGAAATAGGGAGAAGAGAAATAGAGTTGAAAATGAGTAGATTTTTAAGTTGTTTGGATTAAGAGAATTAGGAGAGAAATAGAAAAGAAAGAAAATTAAATTTTGTTGTAAATACATATTTACCCCTATTTATTTATTTATAAAATAACAAAAGAATGGTATATTAGTCAAATTTTCATCTCTACTCATTTTTTCTCTATTTTTTCTCACTTTATGAGAGAAATGAAAAAGGTGTGGGACCCACCATTTTTTTTTTCCTTATCTATTTCTCTTCTAACCAAACAAGAGAATTTCTCCATTTCTTTTTTATTTCTCTCTTCTTTAATTCTCTCTTCTCCATTTCTCTCATACCAAACAAAGGCTTATAGTACAATGACATAGATGAAAAAACAATAATTAATACTTTATTAGTATGTGAGAACATCACTTATAGTAAACTAATTTTTTCTCTCTAAAATGATACTTAAAATGGATCAGATAGAGTAATTAGGAAGATGTAAAAAGAATTAAGAGGATGTTATGGAAATTTATTACGAGGATATATAATTACTTTTTTTAATATGCTGTCCCACGGTCACGGGAGATTTCACAATTGAACAGGGAAATATTTAGCCTTGCGAGAGTCGGTAGCTCACTCAACCCTCTTCATTCAAGTGACTATGTTTCAACATGAAAATGCTTATCTATCATGCTTACATAGAATTTTGCATCTACTTCAGCTATGTCATTTCAAAAGAGATTTTAAATGAAGTCATAAATAATTTAGAGAATCATTCTCGAAGAGAACTTGGTGTTCCATGACTTGGTTTCAGGTCTGAACAAGAGGCACCTAAGTGTTGTGATATAATAGCCTTGATAAAAGCAATGTTGTTAAAGTCGGACCGGATAGTGAACCGGAAAAGTTTCCGGTTCAGGTTCAACCGGTTTAACCGTTTGGTCGAACCAGATGATGTCATAATTACATATTAAATAAACAAATATATATATATATATATATGACTCATAACACACATTACCAATAATAAAATGCATAATAAAGTTTTGGAGTTTTAATTATCAAGTCTCATATCACTCTCAGTTGAGTAATTAAATGATTAAGAAATTAAAAAAAAATTAAAAAAAAAAAAAAAGATAGCCGATTCAACCCGGTTTTATCCAGGTTTAACCCGGTTCAACCCGGTTTTGACCAATTTTGACCGGTTCAACCCGGTCCAACCATAAATCCGGTTTTGGCATTGAACCATAACCGAATAAGGGACCGGTTCACGGTCCGACCGGTCCGGTCTGGTCCGGACAACATTGGATAAAAGTGAAAGAGTTGCCATAAAATAACGTGTCCTTTCTAAATATTGTGTACTATCAGTTTGTAGCCACATACAGCAATACAACGCAAGTGAATTTAAAAACAAAATCTGGGTTAAACATCTCAAGATTACATTAGGCTTGGTCCACCCATCCTCTTATGATACATAGGTGGCAATGCTATTCTGTGCTCTATGAAACAAACATGAAATAAAAATATAATTATATATTTTAAAAAAGGTTTAAATCCTGGCTTATCAATTTCAGAAAACAGCAGATGGGTTAGTTAAGACTAATATTTGCAGTACAAACACGGATATGTTCCTTCCAATTTGTTTGGAGTCACTACTGAAAACCAATGCTTTCCAGAAGATATAGTCTTTTTCTGCACAACATATCCATCTCCATTATAGCTAGATCACCTTCTTTTTCAGGGAAACCTAATGCTTTTGTCCATTTTGACCTGAAACTGCATCACACCAACATGTAGCAAGCTATGTTTCAGATAAATTTGGAGATGGAAGATTATCTGAACTGATATAGATCCATGCCTGAACTGGAGGGAAAGGGTTGTCAACCCATTGGAGAGTTTGCAGATACAACCCTTAAAGCTATTAATGTACTTTCTTCTCCTTAGTTCTTTGGTACGATCTTCTGACGATAAATTTGGCATTTAAGTTTCTTTCTTTCAGATGAATTTGCTAGTCACTCTTAAAATTCCACCATAGAAGTCAATAAATTTATATTATAAGCAGAGTATTTTGGCTCAGTACTATAAAGGGAATATTTTGCAGAATCCATTTCCAATCCCAATAAATCCAACATCACATAAATCTCCTCTGTTTTGGAGTGTGATATATCACTAGCAACAAATACATGAAGTTCTTGTCCAACTTCAATCCAGCTACACCCAGGAATCTTTCTTAGGCCCTTTTCTTTCATTAAGCCCCTTATATTTGATACTTTATCCCATCTTCCTACAGTTGCATATACATTTGAAAGAGCCACATAGTTCCCAGAATTATTTGGCTCCAATTTGAATAACCAGTTTGCTATATAACCTGCAAGTTCAATCTCATTGTTTTGTCCACAGGCTGCAAGCAGAGATCCTAACATATGTGCATCAGGATGGCTTGGCATTTTCAAAATAATCCTAAAAGCTTCATCCAATTTCCCATGGTGAGCAAGGAGTTTAATTAAACAAACATAATGTTTGGAACTTGGCTCCATTTGAAGTTCAGAGACCATATATTTGAAAATCTCTAGGCCCTCCTTCACCAGTCTCCCATGGCTGCATGCTGACAAGACACTAGTAAAAGTTATGTGATCAGGTACTATACCTTTTTCCTCCAATTGCCTAAAAAGTGCAAGAGCTCCCATAGCTTGACCATGTGATGCATAAGCAGAGATCATTGCATTGTACACAGGCAATCCCTTTCTTGAACACATATCAAAAACACTCTTTGCACTATTCATAGTTCCACATTTAGCATACATGTCCATTATAGAGGTTATGGCATGAAGAGAGAGAGACATAGCATGCCTTACAACATACCCATGAATTGCTCTTCCATATTTTAGTAATGCCATATTTGTGCATGCTGAGAGTGCAGAAATTATGCTTATGCTATTAGGTCTGATTCCTGCTTCCTGCATTTGCCGAAAAACCAGAATCGCTTCATAACCAAGACCATTCTGAGCCAGACCAGATATCATAGTAGTCCATGTGATCAAGTTAGGCTGAACACCCGAGGAGTACATTTCCGAAAACATGTTTTGAGCCTCAATAACCCGGCCATTTCTAAACAAACCAAGGATCACAGAATTCCATGAAATCACATTTAGTGGGACACTCTCCAGCTGCATTTGAAAGAACAATTTCAAGGCCTCACCACTCTGACCGAGCTCTGCATAAGCGGCCAACATTGTATTCCACAATACAATATCTCTTTTTGTGGTAAAGCTGAAAACTCTTCTTGCATAATCCATTCTCCCACATTTTGCATACATATCTATGATGCCACTTGAGACAACCACATCAGATTCGAAGTTGTTTTTAATGCAATAGCTATGTCCCTTCATACCGAGTTCTGCATCTCTTGTATCTGCAGCAACGGCCAATAAAGATGAGAGAGTCACACAGTCAAACCTTAAGTTTTCTTCTCTCATCAGATGGCACAAGTCAAGCGCCTTCTCAACCAGCCCAAGTTGCACATAACTAGATAAAAGCAAATTCCATGTCACCACGTCTTTCACAAGCATCCTGCTAAAAACTAGTTCAGCCTCCTCAATCAAACCAACCTTGGAATAGAAGTTTATAATGGAGCTACCCAAAATGTTATCTAACTCCAATCCACATAAAACTGCAAGGGCATGCCCTTGTCTACCTTCTCCGAGGGCCTCCAAATTAGCAGACGCTGAAAGGAGACCAGACAAAGTAACTGGAGTTGGTTCAACACATTCCAATCGCATTTTCTGAAAGAGCTTAATTGCCTCCTCGTTCAGTCCATTTTGTGCATAACCCACAATCATTGAATTCCACGCAACAACGTTTTTTTCAAGCATACCATCAAACACCCTTTTTGCATCCTCCAAAACCCCACATTTTCCATACATATCCACGAGACTACTCGCAACAAAAACACAGCCATTGAAACCCATCATCTTTACAACGTACCCATGAATCCCCTTGCCAAACCCAACCCACTGCAGAACACCACAAGCCTTAAACGCATTTGGGACAACAAAATTATCCGGCAAAAAACCATTTTCTTGCATTTCACAATAATTCAACAAGGCTTGTTCGCAAAAACCAGTTCGAGAGTGCAACCCAATGATGGCAGCCCAAGAGAACATGTTCTGTTTTTGCAGCCTGGGAAAGAGACGATTCGCCACCTCGGAGACATGGCATTTCGCGTAGAAAATCACCAACTTTGTCTCAATGTACTCATTTCTCGTAAACAAGTTGCCTTTTTTGATGATTTGAGCATGAACTTGAAGACCCACCAGAAGGGCTCGCTCGTAAACGCATCCCTGAAGAAGTTCTCCATAAACATCGGGTCCAATATGGAGATCTTTGGATTCCATTTCAGCCAGCAAGTCAAACGCTTCCCGAATTTGCCCATCTTTGCACAGTGAAGAGATGTGGTCCAAGTAAGATTTGTACAAATTGTGATGATTTCTGGCATCGTTGTTTCTGAGTTTTATAGAATGTTTTGTTGTGAGCTTGTGAGAGTTTCTGGCACTTTGGGGTTTCAAAACACAAAATGGAGGGCTCCTATTGGTTGTGACAGGAAGACAAGCCATGCCATGCATGGAGATGGAGGCAGAGTCACTCCAGCCACAACAACCACGACGACCAAGGCAGTGGGTGATTCGCTTTTGCAGTATTGCAGACAGACAAAGCGGGAAGGGTATTGTCGTCAATTGAGAATTTTAATGGCTATGGTTCTTTCTGAACGGATAATCAAGCTGGTGCAGAGTAGGCACCGGTGCCACATGAGCTCAAAAGCTTTTCATTACAGTAGTGTCTTCCAGTAGTGCTTTTTCTATATTTTCTTTTCGGTAGAGCCATGACTCAATGTTTATTTTTCATTTCTTATTAGAATGAGGATGCATAAGTGATTTATAATCTCAGCACAAATTTTTATTAAGGTTAGTGACGTTAAATTTAGATGAATCTTCCCTCACCTAAATTTTTGTGAATAATAAAAACATAAAAGAAAATGAGCATGCTTTCGTTTCACATGCAAGCTTTTCTGAGAAAAATTGGGGCTGCTTAAGCTTTATGAACTATGTATCCTAAAATTAATCTTCAATTGGTCGGTGATTTGGCTTACAATATTACAATTGATCAATTGATTTAAGGATTTAATTGCCACTTCAGATTCACAAGTTGATTCAATGTATTTTATTGAAAATGATTTCACCGAGGATCATGAGGTTTCCAACGAAGAAATATTGTTACCTGCACAAACCTAAATATAAAGTCGAAACACACAAATTTTAATGTAAAACAAAAATAAAAAAACCATAAATAAAAAACTAGTTTTGATGTTGTTGGATGAATGGATGGTCATGAATGATTTAAGATTGAGTTTATAAAAATTCCCTGTGTTGTTTCTTCACTATCTTTAACCTAGTGTTTGGTTAGAGGGAAATAGAGGGGAAGGGAGGGGAGAGGAGGAATTATTTTAAATTTTATGTGTTTGGTTTAATTTTTTAGAGAAGAGTGGAGGGGAGAGGAAGGAAGCAAAATCCCTCATAAACCAATTTTAGCTTCCCTTCAAAAGTTGAGAGATTTGGAGGGAAGAGTATATGTTAAAAAATAGACTAAAATATCCCTAAATTAAATGTTACATTAAATGTTATAATTGTGTAAAAAGGTAAATTTATACTTTCTTTTCATTAAAATCCCTCTGTCACATACACAAAATTAAACTCTCTTCCTCCCTTCCCCTCCTTAAACCAAAGCTCTCAAACTAGAATGTCGTTCTTCATATGTGGGAGAGGGTTAGCCCAATGGAAGAAGGGGAGGGGTGACGAGAAGCATGCAAATTATGCAACAGATAACAGACCTCAAAAGTTACAAAGACATAAGCTTGCAAGCATTTATATCCATTAAACATTGACTGAGACAATACAAGTGAGCGAGAAAATAAATGCCTAAAATGACAGCATGCAAAGACTGGCTTCAGACAAATCTTAAAAGAAACAAGGAACTCGCCATACAATGTGAACTCAAAGGGCATAGTTAGAATTTAGAAGACATCAACGACTGTTTGGTTTCAGATAGTTGCAGCTTTGTTGAGTGTGGACTACAGAAGCAAGTACAAGCATGATGGGAACTGCGATGATCCCAGAAATGGAAAAGAAATAAGTGCCCACATGGTTTATTACACCATCATCAGAGTATGGGTTTGAAACAGGATCTCTAATGTAGTTATAGAAATATAGAATTAGCCTTAGCACTGTGAGACCAACATAGTACATTTTCCTCAAAGGCTTCACTTGGGTTTTCCACAGTGAGTTCTCAAAAATTTGAGGAAGCAAAAAGAAATCTTGGCACCAAAGGACATGCATCTCTACTTCTCTCATTAAGACCTCAGGAAGAAGAAAAGCATTCATCAAGCGCAAGTCGTTTCTGAGAAAAAGATCTATTACTCTGAGAACCAACGGAATTAGACAGAAACCAATGTGAATCTTACTATCGGATATGCGTTTTGGCTTATTAGACCCATAAGCATTTGGCCTGCTTTTAGCATCTGACACTTTCTGATACTTCCTAGCAGTAAGCAGCAAGGTAGCCAACACTAGAAGCCTTGAAGGGAATTCAAATGCTTTCATCAAGAGTTGATACTCGTAAAGATCGCAAGGCCACTTTCTAACAAAAGCAGATTCCTTTGATTCAAAATGGATCTCAGTAGCCCTGATCAGCTCTGCGCTATAACCAAGTATCAGCTCAGAAAGCATGACAAGGGATATATAAGGAATGCAATCTTCATTTGCGTTCATGTAACGTAGTTGGCTAAAAATGATCCCAACTGCCACCAGGGAAATCAGAATCCTTAGAACCCCTTCGAAGAGTTTCCTGAAGGCTACATTTTGTCGATGCTTCTCATATGGAATCATGTGAGTTCGAAGAGTTATAGGCTCAAAATGCAGTGGATCATCTTTATTCCTTTGGCTAGTAATGGTCATCTCAACTGAGGGATTTTTCAGCCATCGTCCTGTTTCAGATGGGTACTGAACCTTAACTTCCACAAGACAATCTAGGCCACGCTCAACACTGGTGCTCCCATTTGAAACCTTTCTGCAACCAATTAGATGCATATCACCAGCTAATGAATCATATACACCTTTCAAGAATAAAGGGTAAAGATCTGTATTGTACTTCGCTATATGTACTGAAGGTCCTTCAGTGAAAATGAGATGCATTGAGAGGAGGCTTTTACCATCCACCAACGTAACGTTGGTCTTTCATTCACCAACATATTGTAATAGGCTATAACAAGTATAGAAGAGTAAAAATATATTTTAATTTTAAAATAGTGTTATTATTTTTGATTGGATTAGTACATTAATTTCTAACTAAAACATGCTTGTTTATGAAGTAATATAAGTAATAAATTTAATATTTAATATTTTAAATTATTTAAATAATAAATTTAATTTTAATTTATTATCAGTGTTAGTTTTTTTATATTATTCTTCAATCATATACTGACACATTATTAAAAGAGTTAAACTTTTAAGATAGTCATTATGATAATCAAATTTTTTAATAATTTGACAATACATGGTTAGATGACAGTATAAATTTTTTATATAATAATAATGAATTAAAATTAAACTCATAAATAATTAATAAATCTATTAATTAAGTATTCACTTAACTTATATAAAATAATAATTAAGCATAACAATATCATAAAAATAAATAATTATTTTATTTTTAAAATATTAAAATATTAATTTAATTTAATAAAAATAAAATAATCAATTATATCAGAGCTATTCAGCAAAAATTACACATTACTTTTAAATTAATTTAAAACATTTTTATAAAGTCAAACTTTTATTTATTAACTTGTAATATAGGTATCACTTAAAAAGATCTAACCATTGATTAATTTTTATACAAAATCAATTGTTGATAAGAAGGGGTGGATGGATCCAGCACCTTTTCTTTGGTGGATGGAAAACGTTCCCGCATTGAGATATTCAGAAGCGGGCTGTTAGTGAGGTACTTCTTTTTTACAGTTTTTGTTGTTGTCTTCTTGATTATAATAATCATATAACCAGGGTATATATTGTCCATCTAAAGTACCTAGAGAAAGCACCTCCATTCGAATGTGGATCCTTAAGTTATGGCTGTTTGAAGATTGATGACGAATTGCGTATGTATTGACATTGAGATTACAGGAGAGAAGATTTAACTGAGCAAGTACATCTTGTCCATCTTCCAGAGCTGGATACGATAAGAACAATTTCTTGATAAGAATGAAAGCTTTTGACGGCTGGTTTCTCTTTCTAATTGAAGTGGCCAGCTCAACCTTTGAGTAATTATATGACAGATGAGAAGTACTATGCAAACCAAGACTCGAGAGATCCATGGGTTGCCTTACTGAATTAAACAGCAAAGGGAAGAATAGGTCTGTTTCATTTGTGATACTAGATATACATTACTGCCCGAGATGATACTCCTCTGCTTGATGGAGAACACCCGTGGAAAGTATAAAGATATCTGAGAGTTACATCCTGAGTCTAACCTTGAATCAACTACCCCAAGACACCCGATCATGCAAAGTTTCCCTCTTAAGGAATCCCATGTTCCCTCCGCAGATAAAGACAGGCCTGAGAGATCTGTTCTTACTCTTGCTGCATCTGCATGTATGTATGCAGGAAACGCTATTAGAACTGCTGAAATTCTTGCATTCTTGATATTATCATTAGCTGTTTCCTCCTCGCATATAAGATGCTGAAAAACAAGCCTAAAATCTTCGTGATTCCACCTCCACATAGCAGAACTAATTTCTTTTCCTGGTTGGAAAGGACCTAGTTTGCTTTGATGAGCATATCTATCATTAAACTTATAATTTGGGAAAGCATTAAAAGGTTCGTGTGAAACTTGTAGGACAAACTGCAAAACTATGAGCCATTGAATGCATTTTCTCCATCTTCTATCAACTCTTCTTGATATGGATGCAGAGCACAAGATCTTGACTTCAACTCAGAACTAAATTGATAGTTGGAGTAGCGACTCAATTGAGAAGAAATGTAAACATTGTGAAAGTACTCTAAGCTTCCTCGTTCATTTAAACTTCTCATTTCACCTTTTATAGCCCTTGTAGTCAAATTGAAGGTCTGGGGGTACAGAAGAACAAGCAAAATCTGGTCATCTTGCAAAAGACTCTAATCTGGTAAATGGCTATTGTATAAATCCCAATCATTATTAACTGGTTCTGAGATGGGTAAGGTTGTATTTCCCAACAGACACATCAAATGCTCTTTCCCACTCTCTTTACTTTCTAAATACACTCTTTCAATGACAATAGTGAGGATAGATAAGCCAGGCCTCATATAGAAAGGTGAAGAGTGAGGAATTGAAAAATATGAAGTATTTCTAGATATGCCTATGGACAATATCCCTCCAAGACTAATTGAATTTTCAAAGTGATGAATTGAATAGATGTCCTTCACTTGGAAGGAGACCAGTTTTAAGGGAACTGTGTGGGGTAACCTATGCCATGGCAAGTCACTCTCGTCGAATGGCATTAAGGGTATATTGCCATTCTCCTGGTCCCAATCTCCATAGGTGAAAAAAAGTTATTTCTTTAGTCTATATCCTCTATTTTCAGCAGGACTTAACTTAGATGCCAAAGATAGATATGGGCTGCAATGATTTTCTATTTCACAACACGACTGCATGTGTAGATTATTGAAGAGTCATCCAAGAAGTCCTTATAGGAAGCAGATAAACTTAGGATCACAAACTGCTGTATAAGGGCAAGAAGACCTAGAATTGAAAATGCAATATTTCTATCTTTGTCTCCCAGCCTGCCCCCGAAATTGGAAATCTAGTAGACCCAGATGATACAAAACATGTCAACGCAAAATGAGAGACAAAAATTGAATCAGACGAATGATTTTTTATTTGTCATTTTTCCTAGTTATATGAAATAAAGAAGCACTCATACATTACAGTAGATTGGATAAATGGTTAAAGGAACAGAGATTCAAACAACTTGATCATTCAAAGAGACTGACCTGAAAGAGGTTGCTCAGTTGCTGTCACTGTCGTTTGTCGTATGCTGAGATTGATCTCAAGGAACTGGAGTATATAAATTTGGAGTCTTGCAAGGGAATGGTGGAACTTAAAAGACAACGCTCTCCTCAGTAAAGGGTTGACTAGAATTATTTGTCTTCATATGTCCATCTTATGAATAATTTACATTTGCATTTGAAAACTTGGAATGCAAGTACATGCATCTTATTTTAAACCGAAGTTCGTTTTTTAAATGAGAAAAACATTAAGCGGCGTAATAACATGGATTATACATTGAAACCGGGCAGGTGATCTTGCAAATTGGCAATTATTTGTGTGTCCTTGAAGAGAGATGAGTGCACATGAAGCATGTGCCTTTCTCTGTTGATTGCCTGAGGCGAGGTTGGGTTGTTGTAACCATGCAGACAAATTTTATGAAGCAATCCTATTATCAGCGTTTTTCAAGATTTTCTTGCAGAAGATCTTGGTTACAGATATCAAAAGCACAGGCAGTGTTTGATAGATAGAAGAATGAGACAAGTTAAAGAGATTGAAATGAAATATACAAATTATTTCACCAAGTTTATGAATGTCTAATTGTTCAAAAAGCCAAGCCCGGCCATATTTGGATCTGAACTAACACAAGAATCGACGATTTTCCCAAATATGCAAAATTGAGTAATGTTGATGATTTCTTTAATTTTTTTACTTGGAAATTTAAGCCATAATATTTACCAAAACAGTAGTTAATTGAATCAGTACATGGTTAATCAACTACTTAATTAACCAGCGGGTTGGTTAATGTTTCTGTTCGGATAAATTTTGTTACTTAGATTTCTGTTTTTAAAATTCTCACAATAATTTTTCTGTCATATTTCTCATTCATTTGTACGAGATTGACCAAGTCAGATCACCAGTCATGTGCCAGCTTTGGAGCATGTTAATTACCATTATTTTTACTATTGTTATAAAATATAAACCGATAATCTCTTTTCTCTTGTTTTCGAATTGTTGAAATACTCAGTAGTTTACTAGTCTCCGATCACGAGTGAATTCAAATTAATCTTAAATAATAGCTTAAACTTTTCTAAACTAGCATATAATCATCTATTGTGACATCAATTGTCACACTAATAATAGTTTTATTTTGAAATTATTATTATTATAGCCAAATTATTTTTTTAAAAAAATGAAATTACATGATTGAATTATATAAAAAAACATTATCCTATTGAATGAATTAAAATTAATTTTTTTGAGTTTGGAAGCAGTGACAATGCGAAGATTAAATAGGCTCCAAATGAAATCAGTTTTTGAGTTTAGACCATAAACATTAGATAATGTTAATGGACTAATGGGCCACCCTTTGAAGATGCTCATCGGAGGTGCTTGATTTCTTGGGCCTCAATGCGTGGCGTTGTTATTTTCTGCTTTCGCTTCCTAAGTTGGACTGTGTCGCTTCACTTTAATTGACCCATTCTCTCCTCTTTCCGCTCCCCCTCCCCTGGGCTCCCTAGTGGAGATCCCTTAGGCCCCATTCTATTTTAACAGAAAATACTATGCACCTTTGAATTTCTTTTATTTCTTCATTCACCTAAAAAATGTTCAATAAGAAGAGCAACCTGTAACCAAAAAGAAAAAAGAAATAACCATTTAAATATGAAATGTAATAAAACCTCCTGATTATAATTAAAAAATATATAAAAAAAAGTCCTTAATAGAGTATGGAGAAGTATTTTTTTAATATATACTAGTTTTATTACATGTGTGATGTACGAATTTATTATATTAAACGTGTATAGATATTTTGAATTATAATGTGTTGATAATTTTTATTTTTTTATAGTAATTTTTTAATTAAATTTATGTAAAAAAAATAACTTAACCATTTTTTAATTTAATTATCATAGAAGAAAAATAAATTAAAAAAACTCGAAAAAATAAAATAAAATTTGTCACAAAGTATTTAATATAAAATAAAAAAAAAACTCAATAAAATAAAATAAAATTTTTCACAAATTATTTAATTTAATATATTTAGTGTCTAGCAAGGTGTTAAAAAAATAAAATAATAACAATAAGTATTCGATTATAATTAACAATATTTCAAATTAAACACTTATTAAAGTATTGATATTTCAAATTAAATTATAAAAATATAAAATTTAAAGTATAGTTGATATTTTAATTAATTTAAAAAATATTAACAATTTAAATATGTTATTATATATTATATTCATTAATTATACTTATTAATAGGTAAATAAGTAATTGATATTTAAATTAATATAAAATTTAAAAAGTTGAAGTAATTAAATTTATCTCTTAAATAAAATATAATTAAATATAATTAAAATTTGAATTAGATTTGAAATTTTTAAAATTTTTTTTGGATACCTGAACAATAAAGATATATCAAATGAGTGAAACTTTAGAGAAAAGAAAACGCATATATTAGTGATTCATGACATTAATCCTAGTTGCATGGACTGCATTTTTATATAATAGTATTAGATTAAACGTTTATTACAATATTTGTTCATTATAATAAGTAAGTATAATTGATATTTAATTAATGTAAATAATAATATCAATTTGAATATACTATGATATATGATATTCATTAATCAAACTTATTCATAGGTAAATAAGTAAATGATATTGAAATTTATTATAAAATTTAAAAAGTTAGACTAATTAAATTTATCACTTAAATAAAATAAAATTAAATATAATTGAATTTTGAATTGGATTTGAATTTTTGTAAATAAACTTTGGATGCATTGACAATAAGGCTATATCAAAGGAGTAAAAATTTGGAGAAAAAAACTAATGTATGAGTGACACATGACATTGACTTCACTTACATGAACTGAGTTTTATATAATAATATTATATTATATTAGATTGGATAGATTAGATAGTATTAAATTAGAGCAGTAATAACCATAATCTATTATCTATTAAAGTTTTAAGAGATAAGAGATAAAATTAAGATTCAAATAGATAATTGAAATTTTAATTAGAATTTTATCAATATTAAAATAATTTCAGGATAAAATTTTGAAACCACCAATCTCAACATATCTAAAACACAAATCAATAAAAATTCAGGATTCAATTTCAAAACCATAAATGAGTGACACATGACATAGTATATTTAAACACCACCCTATGTCAAAGGAGCAGAAATTTGGACGGAGAAAAAACACATATATTATTGACATGTGATATTTGTTCAAATTGTATGATTTATGTTTTATATAATAGTGTATAAATATGTAAACATATATTCCTGAATACCATCTTACACAACTTAATTTTTTAATTAATAAAATTGTAACGTGTGATGTACCCAAAAAAAAAATTGTAATGGGTGTAGTATATATGTGTGTGTATTTAAAGTATGATTTTTTTTATCAAAATATTTTAAAATATCATCATCAATTTTGTTATATCATGATTGAAAGTTGTTGGAGAAAATAAATCTGTGATTTTCAACATACATTTTTATTATCGTCCCTACTTTATCTTTTTTAAAAGAATTTTTATAATAATTATTACTTGCACTGTATGATTTGCATGCTTTATTCAGTCCATGTATATATCAATTATCATCACATGAAAACCTTTCATTAACCTTGCTGACATGCCGGCATCGATCCAAGATGTAGATAGGATATATAAAACTGACTTTTATCTTATCCTAATCTTTTTCATATTAGCTAGGTAGCCAGGTCCGTAGGTGAAGTTTCACTATACAACTTAAAAAACACATATCAAGTTTGATGCTGTTACATGCGAAAACGCACATCTATACAGAGAAAGAAAAGAATAGATACATGAATTTTCCCACAAAACTCAACCTCTCGCAGTGTCACGACTAATTGCAGAATTTTGTTTTGACAATGATATTTGATGTGGGTAGTTTACTTTCTGTTGACACAAACGATAATGGTGAGTCAACAATTTTTTTAACATTATGTTCAAAATTCCAGTCTTCGCCAAGACTCTGAATTGGTGTAGCCTTTTTCTTTTCAACATGTTCATCTTTTCAATAGAGGCCGACCAAAGTGATTCTATTCCATCCTCCACTCTCTTATGCTTCAGATGCTATATATATGCACATTTATTCTTATCTATGGTCAAACTTAAGTGCTCATCCTCTGTGATACTATAAAAGATACGCTGGTCATGTGTAAACATATTTGCCGTGTGATTGCTCTAATATGATGTACAATATTCAACTAATATATCTACCATAATTTGTAAGGCTTTTTTGCTAGCTCTTGATAAAGACGAAAATGTATCTTTGGTATTTCCAACTTCCAAGTGATATATATCCTTCTAGAAACTCATACTTTCTAGACTTGTAGTTTGCATAGTTAAAACTTTAAATGATTTGGAAAGAAAAAGCTTTTGTGCAGGGGTGTCCACACATTGGATCCAATTAGTTTTGAAGGAATTTAGTAACTAAATAGTTAAATTGGTTTGGGTTGGATGATAAAAAAAATAAAAAAATTCAACCATGATTTGGATTGGATTGAGTTAGTCGGTAACCTGCCAACTAATTTGATGGGATTAAGTCAAGAGGGAACTCAAATCAACCTGATAACCCAACTCAATTTAAGTTGATGGATTGTTTTAAGTTTAAAGTAAAACAATAAAATAAAATAAAATAACGAAACTTAGAGAAAATGAATTGATTAAGAAGCAAAAAGTTGGTTGTAAAACTGAGGTTGAAGACCAACCAAGCAGAAAGTTATGAACTCCCACATGCAAGCATAAATTAAATGCATAGATAAAATATGCAAACAGCTAGCAATGATATATTATAAAATTAAAATAGAATTATAATTGAGTTAGTTAGTTTGCTTCTTCTTTTTTTTTTTTATGCCCAAGGGCCGAGAATCTATCCTCAAGTGAAACAGGGAATTTAGTAGAATAATCCTGTTCGTAATATTTTTAATCAACAGGTCCAATACTTGGTGATTCTCATCTCATCTCATCTTTTCCTATCCAAAATCATTCACCCCGTAGACGTACCTTTCCTTGACTTTCCGCAAAGCCCACGAGAATATCTTTCTTTATATAATGCAACTTAAAGTCCATTCCTTATCCCTTTTCTAGCTCTCATATAATACCATTCTCTTTTTTATCCAATTTGAATAGAATTTTAAAATTGAATTTGGTTATCATTTTGATGACTATATTGCATGAACTAGTGCTTTTGATAAATAATTGGATTCAAAAGAATAGAATATGTAATTTCTTATATTTATGCTCCTAATCAACTTTGTTTCTTATTTTATATACATATCTTAGACCGCACTATTAAATTCAGTAAATTATTTGTTCTTACATTTTAGTCTCAATTAATTACTATATGATTATGCCCATTTCTTTAGTTTATACGAATCAATGGTTAAGACTCTTGATGTCATCTTTTAGGAGGTGCCAATTATAAATACATTTATGTACATGCCTTTAGAAATCAAGAAAATATAAAGATAAAACCGAATCTAAAATTGAAAAATGATTATTGAACATTCTTCTTTGTTCTTACACTATTTTTCTTACATGACTTTCTCACATAGAAATTAGATAATATATGACTTACACATATGACGAGTCTCCTATTCAAGAATTAGAGCAACTTATACAAAAATTAAAATGATGTGAATTTTTCTTGGTACATCAAAAAATCATTATTAGAACTTGAACATATAATCTTCTATATAAATTTTCACCCACCTAAATGACTTAAAACTAAAATAAAGTAAAATTCACACCATAAAATTTGTAAAGATCAAGATTCCAAAAACTATTGAGAAAGAGCGGGTGGGGTACACTAAACCAATACACTACGGTGACCAACTTATAATATCGTGTTTAATTTAACTCTAATTACACTTTATATTTTGTATGTCTGCCTGCATAGTGGGTGTAGAAAGGGAAACATATTTATTAGGTAATGTAAGTGGTATTCTTTTTCTTTTAAGCTTTAGAACTGCAATAATTGTTGTTAAAAGGTAGCATCCCTTCGTTCGTTCACTAGTTATATAGTAAATTCATTGGTCACTATGGACAAATGATCTACCTACTGCATTCTTTATCTAAAACTTATTCTTATTATGCCTTTTGCTTTTCTTGAAGCTTTTGACGCAAAGACAAAGCGTCAATTTTTTCCTTCTTTCTTTCGTAAAATCTTAAAAAAAAAAAAAACATTATTCATGCTAGTTTTTCTTTTCTCCTGCTTGATTGGGGGGGAAATGAAAGAGAAATTCTGCGTGGGTTAGAATGTACGAAGGAAATAGCTAGAATGAAATTGAGGAATGAAAGGTGTCGTGTTTGGTGGACCTGAACAAGTACGGCTACTACTACTGGGGTCGTATTTGAGAAAAGTACGTGAGGTGAGATAGCGTTGGAGAGATACAATGTGGGCCGGTCAGAGCCCATTCTTGTTGGCCTTCCAAGGGCCCAGGCCCATTTCCAACCCATTCTATAAATTCCAGGCCAGGCCTCGTGGCTGAGCCACTGGGAGGTGCGGCTGCGACGTTGGGTACTCGTTAATTATCAGTGAGTCAGTGACACTGTTGAATTTCACCCATTGTAGCTCCAAAGAAATACATCAGGACGTGGAGGTGGGATTCATCATAGTCTGTGAAAACATGAAAACAATCGTCAACCACCTTTGGTCACAACATTTTCTTATCATTGTATAGATATAGTAAAAACAGAATTCTTAATTTAGGGTTCGATTAGAAATTAAACTATAAATAAATAAATAAATGGATTTTATATGAAAAATTATTTCTAAATTTTAAAAGAAAAAGCTATGTTTAGTTTATAGGTCGGTTGGAGAGGATGTATTCCAATTTCAAGTAATAATAATAAAAGAGATCGTGATTGAAAGAAAAGAAAAAAAATATAGTAGATAATGTATTTGTTTCGATGATTAAATGTTCATTTAGATTGTATTTTTTTATTAAAATATATCTTTTTTTAATAAAATTATTTTTTTTTTAAAAATAGTATGCTGATGAAAAAAAAGCTGAAGTATTAAAAAAACACATTTAACTAGATTTTGTGTTTTTAAAAATATTTTTATAACATAAAAAATCTGTTTAAACATTAAAAAAAAATCTTACTAAGTATTGTATCTAAATATAAAATAATTTTTAATTTTTTAAAAAATCATATAAAAAAATTCTTTTCTTAAAAGCTCATTTAAGCAAATCCTAAATCAGTAACTCGAAATAAAAAAATAATAACTCAAAGTAATAAATAAACAAGAGTCATAGACTTTCAGACAGGTCCAGGCGTGATGAGGTGACATGTTACAATTTTTTTGTTTTATGTATCAAAAGTTTAAGGCGAGACGAATCTCTTCTCATTTCATCGCCGGTACATGCTACCATCCTCAACGATGATGTAATGTTACAATTGATGTAGTGATTTGTTATAATCAGTTAAGTAATTAAATTCTAGTGAAAGCAAAACAAAGATGGGTAAGTTTTTCTAACTAGGTATTGATCCTACGGAATTCATACAATACAAATTATTAAATGCAATTTAAGTAGTTAAAATAAGTAAAATTTAGGCAAAAATGTGTGTTATGTATTAGACAATAAAAATTTGTGAGACTTGTGTGCAAGAGTGATAAGGATAATGGCATACTTGTTAAAATGAGCTGAGTTGAATGAACCACTTTAAATAATTCGTTAAAATATAAGAGTTGAACTAACAAAATATTAGTCAAGCTAGTTCAGCTTAAATTAAGTTAGCTTTATATGGGTTAGCTCGATACAAGTCATATCAATTCACAAATTTGAGACAAATATTATTTAAATTTTTATAATAGATATTCAACAATTTTTTGGTAACAATTAATTTAAAATCTTTTAGTATAAATTAATTTAAATTTTTTAATACAAATTAATTAAATATATTATTTAATATTATTTTTTTAACTTCAATTATAAAAATAAATTAAAAATATTCAGGACAACATAACGATTCAAATAGAGTCATGCTATTTAGTCAGAGAAATTTTAGCCGAATGGCTTGGACAGAGCGAGGTGACTTGATGATGTGTCAATATATTTAATTTTTAGTTACATGTCATTATCTTAATAATTAATATTAATATTTTCTTAAATAAATTAAAAGTTTAAAATAGGTTATAATACATTGAAGTATGAGTTGGATGATAAAGATGAGGCACGGCGGCAACAGAGGAAGCTTTTTGATCTGATTTCACAAAGAACAAATCTCAATCAGAGGGGGACATCATTGACTACATTGTCGATGATTACTAGTAGAAGAAAATGAAAGCATCATGTACCACATCGTCGACAGCGTTAAAAACTTTGTTAATAAATAGTTGCAGATTCATATTAAGCAAGTCGAATATCGCCTTGTTCTCGTTGCCTTCCATTTTCACTCATAGATGCAGAGAGGGAGAGAGATTTCCTACCAAATTGGCACGCAAATGAACTCTGCTTCTAGACATAGATGGTCGCACAAAGGAGAGAGAGAGAGAGATTTCCTGCCAAATTGGCACGGCCAATGAGCTTTACTTCTAGACACATATGGTCGGAGAGAGAAAGAGAGAGATTGAAGTTTAGTAAAAGACTTTTGATTAAGTAAAAATTTGTATTAACGTGTAAGTTACAATTCAGCTACCACATAATTTGGGCATAAAGACTCGGACAATTAGTTATAACTGAACGACATTTCTCATTCAAATAACTTGCAGTGCACATAGTTTGGTAGCTCACATTAAAATTAGTCCAACTCAATCGGACCCAAATTTAATTTGACCCACAACAGGTGTGTACGAATTCACATCCTTAACCGGAGAGGGGCAGAAGGGAGGAATATTCTGGCTGCCTCTGTAAATGGGCCACACAAAAGGGATATTCAGAAGAAGGACGATATGGAAGAATATTAAGACACGCGTCTCGAGGATAATCTCTTCTGTTTCTTTTTAGAGTGTTTCTTTTTTCTTTTCTCTTTTCCTTTTTATGAGAGAAAGAAAATAAAAAAAGAAAAGAAAAGGAAGAATCCGAAGAAAAGGTGTGGGTTGGAGTGTAGCTTGTACGAGAAGACTGAAGTTGGAAAGCAACCAATCACTTTTATTGCATGCTCAGGGAATTCGATGCACTCTCTCACGCATATACTCATCTTATTCTTTTTTTTGGGTGAATTTTATTGTTAATTTTAAATCATATAATCTTTTTTTTTAATGAAAAAATCATATAATCCTTTGTTTGTGCTTCCTGTGAAATATAGACATTTTAAATAAAAGAGTTTATAATATTTGTATAGAACACACTTTTACACAACGAGATATCACATAATATTTTAAACTTTAAACAATTTTTTTATTTTTTACAAAATATTTATCTTCGAACTATATTTTATGTCCATGTTAGTGTGTATACTTTTTAAATTATTAATTTTTACTATTTTTATTTTTAGCAATTGATTATTTTCTTAAACTCATAAATTCGTTTTGTTTTATATATGCACGGAATTTGGTCGGGCCAATCTAACGCATCCGTTCTACAATGTTCCTTTAATGGAATGAAGCTAGATGTGTTTTTTTCCTCCTTTGGTATACTCACATTTTGATTATTGGACTAATCTTCGCTTGGACCTCTCAAATCAGAAAGTATTTTAAATAGGATTCAAATCTTTATATTATTAGTAAATTAAGTTCGCCTATATAAATTTTAGATTACTAACTAAGTCACACCTTATAATTAGTTAAATATATTTAAAGTTTAATTTTGATTCATTGTTAGTGTAAAGAAATTTTATACTGTCATCCAATAATGGACTGACACATTATTAAAGGAGTTACATTTCTTAAATAATTGTGGTGATAGTCAAAAACTCATTTATTGTTTTGTCTACATATGATTGAATGACATTGTAAACATTTTTTACACTGACAATGTATTAAAATTTAATCCATATATTTAACAAAGGATAAAGATAATTTATTTCACTTCAAACAAGATCTATTTCACTTTAGTTTCATGTAGTTATTTTGTTAGAAAAATATAATATAATTATAAAAAATTGTAACTATCATTTGTTAAGATATAATTATTGTAACTATAAATCAAAACAGAATACATCTTCTTTGAGCTAAAATAAATTGTAATTATTGTTTTAACAAAATGTCCGTGAATCCCTCCAATTAAGTTATACCATTACTCGTTTAAAAAGAACAAAAATGTGCTTCTCATGCTTACCTTCTCTTTAGTACCTGGTTTATGCACTAAACACCCTAATCCTCTTTGAATATTAATTACCATTGATTTTTTTACGTACTCTTATTTTTTTTAATTTTTAAATAATACTATATCAACAACATTTAGGTCATTCATTTAGATGTTCTCATGATTGTTAAATCTTGTTTCAAAACTTAAAATCTTACGATTTTATGTTTTGAAAACACAAATAGTTATTAGATGTTAGGTAAAAATCAATTATGTTAAAAACTTTCTAAAATTTGTTTTAAAGAGGTAAAATTATTAAAAACTCATTTTTAGCTTAGAAGTTTACATTTTTATATTTGAGGATAATTGGGATGAGTTGTTTTGGGTTACGGATTTGAAATCGGATTTGGGCAACATATTTGGCTACGGTTGTGGTTGAACTTATTGGTTTGATGGTAGTTGAGCTTGACAGTACCGACATGATGAACATGAAGTGACCATTGATTATTTATTTTAGATTTTAGTCTACGTTTTATGAAATATGAGTTAAGAATGTAAGAAATTTGCATTAAGTTATGAAATATATTAATGTAGTACTTAAATTTAAGATAAAAATTTATATATCAATATTTATATGTACATATATTATTTGTAAAATAATATCTTATATAGTGTATAATATCAGTGATTTTATGTTTTACTTTTACTTGACCCTCCAAGGTTTTTTAGTAAAATCTCGTTTTTGACAACCTTTAAGTGTTCTTCTTTCCTAGAGTTAGAGGTTGGAACCTCCTTTTACAAGAAAAAATATCAACAACATTTAAATGAGTTAAAAAAAGATAATAAATATACAACCTCATTGAATTACATCTGAAAATTTTATAGAATGAAACACTGAAAATATACATTATATGTATTGGGGACAAGACAAAGTTACTTCGTACGCTATATAAGTATATACACACATCCTTATTCACAATGAAACACATTATCCATGTCAAAGTGAAAGGGCATGCATGTGCATTAATTTGTGCATGCTTCTGGTATGCAGTTATTACAATTTGATATAATAAATAAACTATAGCACGAGAACAAAAACAAAATCTTAGATATTTAAAGGGGAGTGTGATAGTGAGGCTGACAGAAAACTACAACACTTGTGAAGTATTTACGAATAATTTTAAGAAAAAATATCGTTTCATCTTTGCTTGTGTGAAACCCGCAAGGAATCAAGTAAACTAGACGTGATCCAAGCAATAAACTGCGTCAAATTAAAAGCTTTTCAAAACCCTTACTTGACCCTGATTGCAATGGAGCTACCAGAAGAACAAAAATTCTTTTAAAATGTAAAAGAGAATCTTCTTAGCTTCCTGCCCACTTCACTAAAGATAGTAGCAGAAGAAGATTCTCCTCTGCTAGCCTCCTTTATCACTCTTTTGGGGGGGTGATTTTTTTTTGGCCCCCTTTAAGCTTCGTGGGTTGTGTTCCCTGAATTTAGAGTCGCAGAATTGGAACTAAGATATTCCTTCCTTGGAGGCAAATATTTTATTCTATATGGTGAATGTCTCATTTTTTAGATTAGATATTCCTCCCCTTCTCGGAATGCACTCAAATTCATGACAATTATGTAACTTTTGGACTCAGAGAGAAAGTTGCAAGGTGGATTGATACTAAAACCTATTTGAATATGTGCTTTCCCTCTCCCTCTCTTTCTCTCTTTCTCTTTATTCACTGTGGTGGTAAAAATTATGTTGATGGTATATGCTCCCCCACAATTCATAAAGTCTTTGTTATTAATTAATCATGATAGAATCATTACTTCCTGCTCTAACAGCAATAGCATACATTGGTAAGGACACCCACAAGTACTAAGTTGCCCTGCACGTGGCCAACATCCGGCACCCTGCTGGTTTCATAAATGATTTTTCTGGTACTCCTTGAGCATGAGCTATAGCATATGCAACCATAATACCATATTCTATACCCTTTTTGATCCATTTAAGAGCCAACATACTCCTATATGTATGTATATTAATCTTAATCTGTTGCCCAAATCCCTCAAGGCATTCATATTTTAAATGATATTGGCAGCTACATAAATTTTTATCCCTTGCTTTACCTCTAGTCTCTGTTTAAGTTGGGAGAAGACCATTTGATACATGACATCTATGCATCCTTATCATTGTACTCAATCCTCAAAGAGAACTTTGAACTAAAAACTCATCATGGATATCCGCTAAAGCAAATTAAATCTCAGGTGAAAAGAAGAAAACAGTATAAAAAGAAAAGGAACAAAGATAATACACTGTTAATGAGCTTGGTTTTGATTTAAAATTGTAGGAGAATCTGAGTCGCATTTGCACATAACTCTTATGAAAAGAAAGCGAAAATAAAAGGAGTGCAAGGGGGATAAAAAGAGAGAAAGGAGTAAAGAAAAAAGGGGTAACAGTAAGAAGAAGAATCATCTTTTGTATCGGTGATTTTGAATTCGTACCAAGAACACTCAGAGGTTCTAAAACCAGGCTCCAAGCACATGACCCTCTAATTTCAGACTCTCTGATTCCTTCTCTCACAGCACCTCTCTCATTTTTTTTTTTTAAACTTTTTTTGCATTGGTTCTTTGTAGGAAGTTACATCCCTCTGCTTTATCCCCTGCTTTTTCTTTTGTCTCTCTCTCTCTCCTAAACCCTGCTTTATTCCCATTGAACTCACCCCTAAAAAGAAGACGATCCTCTCTCGATCCTCCTTGTGTTCACAAACAACATCGCCCCCCTTTCTCTGTCTCTCTCTCTCTCACCCCCACCAGAACTAGAAAGGAAGAGGCCAAACACCCTCTTTTGCTCTTGTTTGTTCCTACATACCACCCTGTTCCTATTTTGGCACGAACATCTTAAACAGTGCTTGTTAGTTGTTATAGTTATACGTGAAAAGAATGGCATCATCATCCGAACTAAGCCTGGATTGCAAGCCCCATAGCCATTCCATGCTACTGAAATCATTTGGAGATCAGAGTCAAACTGATCAGACCTACAAGCTTGAAGAGTTCCTTTCTCACCTAGAGGAAGAACGTCTCAAGATTGACGCCTTTAAGCGCGAGCTTCCTCTCTGCATGCAACTTCTAACCAACGGTACACCTTGAAATCATCGTTTTACAAACATGCATACCAACGCTAATTCAAAATCCTGCAATAAACTAATTAAACACAGAATCCGGAACCTTAAAGATTCAATACCATGCTGAAAATATTATACTATCAAGCTCAGGATTTTTTTCTTTCTTTCTGATTATCCTAGTAAAAGCTATTATAATTAACCTTTATCTTCTTCTTCCTCTTCTTCTTTTCTGTTCTCTCTTTTGCAATTCCTCCTCTTGTTCTTTTCCTTTCTCATGTAGAAATGAGAGAGATCTTTTTTCTTTATGCACAATCATTGTCTAGTTTAATTTCTTCGAATGCAAAGTAGTCAGCCATTCTTATGGGTAGAAATATTATATCATGCAAACTTAATTTCTCTTCTTTCTATCTTCTTTTTTGCATATACCAAACAATTTAGTTACCCTCATAATTCTTTTTTGATGGGACAGCCATGGAAGCTTCAAGACAGCAACTTCAGGCCTTCAGAATAAATCAAGGCACAAGGCCAGTTCTCGAAGAATTCATACCCATAAAGCATTCAACCTCTGAAAGCTCAGAGAAGGCATCAAACATATCTGATAAGTCAAATTGGATGACATCTGCTCAACTATGGAGCCAAGCAAGCGAAGGAACCAAACAACAATCCACAGTTACATCGCCTAAAGAAGCTGATATTGGCTTCAGCGTCAGCCCTAAGCAAGTTCTAGACAACAAACAGAGGAATGGTGGGGCCTTCGTACCATTCTCAAAAGAACGAAACTCCTGCCACGGCTCTGCATTTGGGGCTCTCCCTGATCTGGCCCTTGCCTCTGCTGAGAAAGAAATGGAGGATAAGAAATGTGCAGAGCCAGAGAAGGGAGTGTCATGTCAGAAGAGGGAGAATTCAGGCAAAGGAGGCAATGAAGGAGTGGTAGTTGATCAAGGAAAAGGGACTCCAGTTGCATCTCATGCACAAACAACCAGTACCACTACAACCACCACTACTACCCAAACTCATAGAAAAGCAAGAAGGTGCTGGTCACCGGACTTGCACCGTCGATTTGTTAATGCTCTTCAAATGCTCGGTGGATCTCAAGGTACAACAATTTATGGTTACCTCCTAAAATAATTAAGATTGGCCAGAGAGACCAAAAAAAAAAAAAAAAACACTTTTGAATCTCATATAAAAAACAAAACCATTACCCACAACCAGTATAATTAAATCATTAAGATAATCAAAACTTGAAACGTCATGATCATTACTGACACACTAATAAGTTCAATTCGATCTTTTATTGTTTTTCTTCCATTTACAGTGGCCACCCCAAAACAGATTAGGGAGTTGATGAAGGTTGACGGTTTGACCAACGATGAAGTTAAAAGCCATCTGCAGGTATTTCTCTCTCCCACTGTCTGCATGCTGCATGTATGTACATGCATGCAGACAGGTATATTGAAACTGAAAGAGCACCTTTGTTGTTGTTGTTGTACTATTATTATTGCCTCACTGACAACGTACCACTCTGCAGAATGCATATTCTGCATTTCCAAACGAACTTTTGTTTTTGTTTTTGTTTCTCTTTTGTATCCATTTCTCATACCGTTTTCCTATTTTCTTCACAGAAATATAGGCTTCACACCAGACGACCCAGTCCAAGCCCACAAACAGGGGCACCAGCACCCCAGCTCGTAGTCCTTGGAGGAATCTGGGTCCCACCGGAATATGCCACCGCCGCCCATACAGGCGCCCCTGCCCTCTATGGCGCACACCCTACCTCCCATGCGCCGCCACCACCACACTACTGTACTGCCACCCCAGTACCTCAAGAGTTCTACACAACTGCACCGCCTCAGCCGCTGCTTCCGCCGCCACAGCCGCCACACCACAACGCCCTCCATCACCACCACCACCTGTACATGTACAAGACGACGGCCCACACCCAAAGCTCCCCAGAGTCAGACGTTAGAGGAGTCGGCGACCGGTCGGAGAGTATTGAGGATGGGAAGTCGGAGAGTAGTAGCTGGAAGGGCGAGAGTTGTGAGAACGAAGGGGAGAGAAAAGGGTTGGCTGCATTTAGAGAAGATGGGGAGGAGAGCAATGGAAGTGAGATCACTCTCAAATTCTAGTGCTTATGGGCATTACTTTTAGAATTAGGGTTTTTTCCTTGCATGCTCCCATCCCATCCCATGTTGGTATGTTCAACTATTCATTCAACAAGAAGAAGAGAGAAAGAAAAGAAAAAGATACGTGTACTTCTACAGATATTTGTGCAGTAGAGACTGGACTGCAGAGGGTAAAAAGGGCATAAGAGTGAGCATTTGTTTTGTTTTGCTTTGTATACTTTCATGTTGTTACCGGAACCCTTGTCATTGAGTTTATTTTTGATCCAGTCCTTTAATGACTTGTCAAAATATAATTAAATAATTAGTTACACTAAGTGAATCAAAATTAAATTTCTTGACATTTTTTGGTTATGTAGATTACATGTCTGCGATTTTATTAATAATGACAATGATCACAAACAACAACCACGGGCCAACCCGAAAGTGTTAAGAGTCACAGCTCGTAAGTCATTAATATTTAAATTAGAGACCTGTCTCCATGATTTACAAAATGAAAGATTTATAGGAAATAGTAATGAAATGAAAATCATATTCCACACCTTTTGTTTGGGAGGTTTCGGACTGACAAGGACTCCTTGAAAGTTTTATGTAAAAACCATTCCAATGCACATAATCCTTTTTGTATGATTACAATTGGTAGACCTCTTTACTCGCACATAATCCTCAATGTTAAGCAATTGAACAAACTGATAAATCAAATCGAAGTTTGCGCATGAAAATACCCTGCTTGAATTTCCCCATTTTATGATGCTAAAAATACTTTTGTTATAGTTAATTGTGTACTTTTTTTTATTCTGCAGAGGTTCTATTTGACCTAACAGTAAATGAGAAATGAGAATGAGGGACCCACCACATAACTACAGTAATAAGTTGAGCTACGCTTCATCGTTTTATTGTACTTTTTCCGTTCCTTATTCTGTTTCTTGTGTAGGCTAACGTGCTCACTACCCAAAACCAGACTAGGATTCCAATCTCATAGAGATCTGGTTCAATATGCAGCTGGTCTTCTCCGATTTATTAACTCAAAGACTGAGCCAGAAAAGTGGCACCGAAAGTGAAGGCGTATTATCTTTCCACCTTAACTCTGTCGTAGGGGACTTTTATCAAACGCATTAGTTGCACTTTCTTGCTTACTTCGGCTTTTGCTTAATCAAAGCAGTAGTTTAATTTTGACATCAACATAATATACGGTCGGATTCGCACCCAGTTCTCAAAGTGGAGTTGAATGTGTATGATGGGTTACCTCGTTTATATTGGGAAGCAACTTTAACTTGCAATGACATAAACGTTTTTTTCTTTTTCTTTTTTTGGGTACAAAAACGGGGCTTAAGCCCAAAGAAGAAAAAAGCAAAAACTAGAAACACCTACGAGGTCTTGTGACCTCAGCCGTATCAGCAAAAAGCAAGAGCTTCAAATCAGCATTGGGACTACCCCAAACTATTAGGCCAAAATCTTGACTTAAGCTCCTGTTGGCCAACCAATTCGCGCAGAAATTGCCTTCCCTAAGAGTGTGTTGAAAGACAATTTCCCACTGTCTAGACTTCACACTGCAAATACACTTCACCAGGGAATGTGTGAAAGTTTGGAGCTACTATTGCTATTGAGGGTGGCGACTACTGCAGTGGAGTCACTTTGAAGGATGACCCTCCTATAGCCCGCTTTCCATGCCACTTGGAGGCCAAGGAAAATGCCCCAGAGTTCTGCAATGTAGGAGGTGCTGATTCCTATATGGTTTGAGAATCCTTTTAGCCAAGTTCCATTCTCACCTCTAATGACTCCACCACAGCCTGCATTACCAGGATTTCCTTTGGAGGCTTCATCGGTGTTCACTTTCACCCATCCAGGATGAGGAAGTGACCAATTGATGTTCCTTGTCATTGAACGTTTCAAGATGTGGTTCACTCCCTTATCTTGTCTAGCCTGTTGTATATAATCAACCCGTTCTTTGATGACTTTGGTTGCGTGTACAGGCCTTTGATAATTGTCCTCAAAGAACTCTTTGTTCCTCCAATTCCACATAAACCAACATGTCATCATGAAGGTATCTTTCCAATTGGAATCTGAAGTTAAGCCAAAGCTCATGGACAGGTTATCCTCCAACCAGGTGTGGAGGTTACCTAGAGGATGCGAGGGGAAGCCACAAGTTGGATCCAAATTCTCGAAGCTGCTGGGCAGTCTCTAAGTACGCGAATGACTGCAGTGTCAATGCACCTATCACAATGAGGGGTACTACCAGACCAAGACCTTCTTTTTAAGGACGTGAGAAGCCTGTTGTGAGCAACTTGTCAGAAAAACACCTTCACCCTTTGGGGGCCTTTCCAACTCCAAATGTTCTCCCAAAGGCCAACGGGAATGTTGTGGTTGCCTGCAAGAAATCTGTAAGCACTGTGAGTAGTAAATTGACCACCAGGTGTTCCATCCCAACCAAAGTGATCCATTCCATCGGAGGCTTCAGGAGGGGAAATGGCACAAATTTGGAGGATGATTACTTTGAGGGAGGACAGTAATAAGCTTGTTACTATCCCATTCACCACTATCAGTTAAGAAATGGTAGACCGTGACTTGGCAATCCACATCACCTATGGGTGTGAAGAGCAAATTTTCTCAACGTATGCAATCCAGGAAGCCATTTGTCTTCCCAAAATATAGTCGTGCTCCCATCCCGTAGGATATGAATTACATTGCTTTTGATCTTGGGCCATATATGCACCATTTCCGTCCACAACAGAGAATCAGCTCCATGACTAGAAAGCTCCTCTTGTAAGTTCTTTCCACGACTGTATTTGCCCAGCAGAACTTGGGCCCACAGATCTTCTGGGTTACTGAGCATCCTCCGCCCCAGTTTTAACACAAAAGCCTCGTTTCATGGTACTTAGACAACGGAAACCAAGCCCTCCCTTGCTTTTAGGGACGCAGATAGTTGACCAATTGATTCGATGGGCTTTCTTTATCTGTTCTGTGCTTCCCCAGATGAAGCTTCTTTGAGCTTTCTCAATTTTATGGCACACTCCTCTAAGCCTATGTTATACCCACCGAAATTCTTGGGCGGACTGACATTATTTGGCCCAAATCCGTTTCGTGCAGTGAAATCTAATAAATTTTAAATGTTCATGAAAAATTACTGGAATACTTTTTTTGTTTTTTCAAGTACCGATAAAATAAATTATCAAATATTTATTTACTATTATTTATATCTAATAAATTTTTAAATATTTATTATAAAATTAAAAATTAATAAATAATTAACAACTTATTTTAATAACAAACTTATCAACATCCCATATCAACTCCTATATACACGTTGTAAAGTATATTTGTCCCATTAAATCCACCAAACTAGACAGGCCAAATCTAAAATTTGTAACCACCCCATTCCCAAGCATTCACGGTTCAGATTACTTATTAAAATTAATTAATAATCCATATTTAAATGCACTACCATACCACGTGTCACAGTCTGTATGATCTAGGTGCCATGCACCAGAGTATATTAGAATCCCCCAATTACCCCCAAATCCCCTCCGACCAAGCACAAATAGCATGAAACATCTAGCTAGTAGCAAGTCCGCTGTACCAACCTATTTGCTTTTAATGCCAAGGTCCACGCTGTTAGACGAGAAACATCAGGTCATGCAATTCAGTCAAGAGGAATTTCAACTGCATAAAGACAGGGTTAACAGTACTATACGCGGCTTGTTTAATCTAGTGAAAATTTAAACAGCAAAATTACAATACCAATTTTTTCCATCAACTTGAGAAACAATATAAACAAAAATCTATTAATGCTATTTGGTGGAGTGCAATTGAAAAGTAAAAATAAAAGGAAATTGTTAATGTATCCAGACTTTTCTTTTCTCTCCATATCCACTCTACATTCATACTAAAGGGATAAGGTGTTAAACCCACGTGAGCAACACCGACATAATCTGAACCTCAAAAATAAATTACTATCTACCAACACCATCAAGACTACCATTTGTGAGTTGTCCATCCTTTAAACCAACACCATCACCATCACTCTCTAACATTGCTGTATCAACTAGAGCCTGCAAGCCAAAAAAATTTACTTAGCATATGCTACTAGCACAAGTTCATCAAATCCATTTGGAACACGTGGAGATGGAGAAGAAAGGCAAGATAGCAACTAGAATTCTAGGAGAAATTGAACTCACTAAATTTAGAAGACAACACTAAACCAGACCATATTCACAAGTTCAAATCGATAATGATGAGCAAACATCAGAGATCTTTCAAATCTCAACAGAGACCTATTTCAGCCATTTCCTAGATAATGAGGAATTCACTTCCTACTAGCTGCTCTTCCATTTTCTTTACACCACATATATTTTAATTTCTCCATTTTTTGCCACTGCATGATATCTTTTATGGCATAAAATGGTTTTCTTTTCGGCCCCTTTACAAAGCTTAGCTAATAGTGACAATTGCTTTTGTTGATGTGTTTCTTGCTTTTCCTGGCCTTTAGTAGGATATCTTATCCTCTGCATTTTTAATTCTCTAACTTTCTTCTCTAATAAAATCTCTTCTTTCCTTAAAAATAAATTGTATATCATTAGCTGCTGGTGGTAAATACCCAACATAACAATTTAAAAAGAAAAAAGAAAAACACCCAAAAAAGAAATACCAAATTTAATTTTAAGGATACCAAAGTTGAGAAAAAGTTAAAACAACAAAGACAAACGACTTTCATGGAAGAGAAACAGAAGGTCATCTCCATGGAAAAGATAAGAATTAAAAAACAAATGGGGCAAGAAACAAACTGAAGCGACAAAAAAAGAATCTTATGAAAACATGTCTTGCATACAACTGTACCATATATCAATTCTACGTTGACAGAATTCAAGGAAGCACAGGAGTTGGGCACAAATTTCATAAATGGAGCATTTGTCACATAAGAATGGATAAAATTCATTTAACAGCATGCACAAAATCATGTGAAATTGTAAAAATAGTATCCGAGACCACATAGTAAACATTCAGCAAAACACAGGACATAATTTGCAGTTTCATATATAAATCAGAGTTAAATGGTGTAAAGACACAAACCTGAAGTTCTTTTTCACAGGTTTTAAGTTTTTCTGTGCTATCTTTCACTTGCAGAAAACATTTGTGCAGCTGAACATTATTTGCCCAAAACCAATGTTAGCATTCATGAATTTGATGTTAGAATGGAGATTCTAAGTAGCTAATGTATAACTATGATGACTAGTTATTACCTTGGTCAACTGCATCTGACGATATGAAGTGTGTTTCTTTGCATTGATCAGTGCATCCTCCAGTTTCTGCAGTAAACATCTTCTAGGTCAGAACACAAAACAGATTTTGTGTTTGAGTAAGGACAAGCAATTAAAAGTATAATATACAAGCTCAAAATTTGATTCTTCGAAATACGAGAGAAGGTACCCTAGACTGCTTTTGTAAATCCATAACAAGAAGTCTTTTCGCTTCCAACCCCTCTTCCATCTGAGAAACCTGACAAGCCAAGAAATTCCAGTTTCCAGCACCATCAACACACAGCAGAGGTAAAAATAACAAATAAAAGGCTAAAGGACTAGTTGGAAGGCTTTCTTAAAGCAATCAAGTATAAGATATCCTAGCTCGGCATTTAGTAAACATTGGAATCCATCCGCCTTCGTTGCATATGCATGCGCATACAGAAAATGCAATTGTTCAGGACAAAACATAATTTCTCACACTATCATATAGCTGCCTATTATTGTAGACATGCTCATTTAACAAATTTCCATGATTCATTCATTTTAGTTCTAAACTCAAGAGATTACAAACCTCCTTTTTTAGTTGATCAAGCCGTTGAGTTGACCTCTCTAATTGATCTTCTACCTGAAATCCACACAAAACAAGTAAAAATAAAATAAAAATGTACCACAATCAGCTTAAGTTTATTATGCATTATGCCATCTGAATCAGAAATTCACAAATGATCACATTACAGAAATTCACACAAATGCTCACATTACCTGATCATTGTGATTACCATTTGAATCTGATGAAAGATCCATGCTATGTTGATTCGTAACATTCAAACTGCAGGGAATACAGCAATAAGTCTGGTGAAAGGAAGATGTATGCAACACAAAGAAATTAAGTTATCCCTCATCGCTGTCAACCAAAGAGGAATAGCTGGAAATCAACTAATGTCAAGGAAAATGGGTGGAGGAGATCTTACTCATTTTTTCTCCTTGACTGTTCATTTCTACCCTCATCAAAACTTCTATCAGGATCACTGTTTCTATCCATCTTCCTGTCTATATCCAAATCTAAGTTGTGGTCTCTTTCCATATCTTGACCATGTGCCCTGCTGTGTTCTTGTTCATTATCTGCCCGATCTTCCTCTCGACTCCAATCTTTATCTAGCAAAGGTTCTCTCGTTTGATCATAATCACGCATCTGTTCAAATCTTCTATCCCTGTCCTGGTCAGGTTCTCGAGACCTATCACGCTCTCGACTCCAATCACTGTTCCGATTCCTGTATCCATCCTTCTCATGATCATAATCTCGGTCTCGATCTCTGCCGCGATCCCAGTCTTCATTCCTCTCACCATTATGATAATAACGTTCTCTACCAAAATTTGATCTCCCACCACGAGCCCTCACCCCATTTACCTTAACCATGCGCCCGTCAATGGTCTGATTCAGAGCAACAGAGTGTCAAAGGTCTAAAAATTCAGTAATAGCTTCTCAGTCCTCCCCTTTTGAAAACATGAGAGGAGGACAACAAAGTACAAACATTCATGATTCATTCATTCATTCAAGAAACAAATAGTTGAAGAAATAGAAATTACATACTCTGCCATTCATGTCATTGATAGCATCGATTGCTGACCTAGGATTTGTGAAAGTAACAAAACAATAGCACTTCCCCCTAGTGCGTTGGTCATTGATAATCTGGAAAAAAAAAATAATCAAAAATCAAACTTGCCGGAAAAAATGGAATCCCAATGATTGAAATTGCTCATTTGTAAAAGGAATCAGATAAATAGCAGGCAGAAACCCTAACTTGGTTTAAACCCTAAAATAGATATAATTAGAAAAATTAAGAGGAAGAGAGAGAGAGGGTTGAAGAAGACCTTGACATCAAGAATGGCACCATACAAATCAAAGACAGTGCGGATAGTATCTTCGGTGGCGTCGTAGGGGAGACCCCCAACATATATGGAGCTCTCATCGTCCATCGTCATTTTCTCTACTCTTCTCTTTATCTTCACTGTGTTCGGTGTTCACCTATCTATCACCAATTCTTTTTATTATATTTACCATTCACTTCGATCCTTCCTTTGGCTTCCACTTTTTCTTTCCAAATAATGGGGGCTATCTAATTTTTAATTTAATTAACTGTGTTTTTTTTTTTGTCGCCTTAATTTATAAGAAAGTTGTTTTTTTGGTACAGTTTTATAAGAAAGTTTAAATGTTAGTATAAATATTTCTATTTGATATTGTGAGGAATGGTGTTTGCCTTGCGCATATTTTTGATTAATTTACTTAATTGATTTGATTAAACGTAAATAATCAACGTTGGGATTAAAGAATTCACAAAAAATATTTGCCACTTAACATAAATATTTTTATTAAAATATCATAAGAAACCATTGTTAAATTTAACAATTTACAATACATTAAATTTGTAAATAAAGTTTTATATGTTGTTATATCTTTATTTAAATACATAACCTTATGATACAATGATATATAAGATATTATGTACGTTAATGTTATAGATAAAGCTCTTGATACTCTAAATTATTTATTTACATTTTTACTAATTATTTTCTATTATAATTTCTTAAATTATTATCAATTAAATATGAATAGACAAAGAACAATATAATTAATTAATGTTAGATTGGAATAATATATCATATAATTATAAATTTTAAAAAATAATTTAAATTAGTGAAAATATAAATTGAAAGTACTAATAGCTCCACTCTGAAATTATTAAATTTTAAAAATATTGAACACATATTGTTATTATACCAATATATAAAAAAAAATGCATTTAATTTTTTTTTGTATTTGATTAATTTGTTATGTTTTTTCGCAATTCTTTTTTGTCAATTTTTTCGCTGGTCTTCTGTGATCGTCTCTATTCCCCTTTTTCTATTTTTATTCTTTGGCCATATCTATTCCTTGTCTCAGAGAAAGAGCGAGCCACCCCTCCTTTGGGCAACATGAAGAATTGAAGATTGAAAGACTATTGGTATATTTTCTGTGCTGATAGACTAGGTATCAGTTTCCTAGAACTAGAATGGTTCCTCTCTTGTCTGGGCTTGTAGCCCTGTTGTTCACAAAATGAAGAAAAGGAAGACAGAAAAATCGAGCTGGGCGATCCCTTGTAGAGTAGGAGAAGCTTAGCTTGCAATAGCATCGTTGATCTCTAAAGGGTCCAGCCTTTTGCTGTGACCCCTTCAGAAAAATAGGTCATTGTCAACTCTAAAGACTACAGGTCCAGCCCAGTACCATTGGTCCAATAGCAGCCAATTGAAATTTATGACCCAATTACTAAAGTACCTCCTATAGTTGTTTTTTGGTGCAGACCTCCTATAGTTGTTAGTTGCGAGTGTATCCTGTGTCCACACGGTTTTTTTTGTTTTTCTGCTCATTACTAAAGTACCTGCTTACGAGAGGAGTACTTAGATATTTATATTTTATCTAACTCGATGGTCAGTATTAGCAGTTAGTTTTTTTTAGTCCACAATAAGGGTATCCACCGTCGAGCATAATAACTAATCCCAGCGCTAGGGTTTAAAGGTTGCTCCATACCCAAAGGCAAAGATCGAACCCCTAACCTTTGGTTAAAGGTGAATGAGCCTTTACCACTCAACCACCCTCCCCAAGTTTATTAGCAGTTAGTTGAGTGCGCTTGAATCCTATATGTAAGTTACGAAATCCCCAGTTCCTTAGGCCTAACCACTGAGAGAGAAAACACTTTTTTTGGGTAAATGGTGAGAGAAAACATTTGATACCCACTACAAACAGCTCTATTCATAGGCGATAGGCCCCTAAAATTGTAGGAGGTACTTCAATGTGCTTTAGATCAACATAATGTTTCGGCCTGTCCCACAAGTACTCTTGCGTTTGTTGTAATTTATCTATTTTCTTAAAGTGAGAAATGATGAGCACGAAGAAAGGCCAACAAGTTGAGGTAATCAATCATAGCAAAGTTTTCTTCAATTCCATACGTAATTCAAAGCATGACATCTACAAAAATGATTGCAAATATGATATGGATAACCACTTACCTGATATTGAGAGTGATTACACATATATGCATGTTGCCTTGTCCGTTTGCTTGGTGTAAATCATAACACAAACATAACCTATTCAATGAATCAGGACAAAAAGTCTAAAAGATCAGTGCCTTTAGCATTTGTCTTTTATATAAAAAAAAATTTGGTGAGGTTTGTCTTTTATATAAATAAGTACACATTACGTTCCTCTCTTTCGTGCGTAATGACACGATGCTCGTGGGGCTCTGGCTTTAAAACGTGATATGTTGTTGGTTGATAGTGGAGGATGAACCAAAAGTGATTTCAATTAGCATTACACTTTGCAAAAGGTGAAGTGCATAGAGGGCCATTATAAATTAAAAACCACAAATTAATTTTGCCAAGCTTTTCTCGAGTCTTTGAATGTTTACCATAGCTAGGCATCTCGTAACATCATTACAGTAAACCTTTCTTTCTGTTTTTTTTCCGTTTTATTTCTGTCGTACCTGTTTCTACTTCTACCACCTCAAGTTTTTCTCCACGTCTAGCTAGTATCTTTAAGTTTATTTACGGTTGTACTGAAGATAGTAGGTAAATACAAGAATAAAAATGTTCTGGACAACAGTAAGGCTTTCCCAAATTAAATTCAATTTGTTATGTATCCCAAATCTGCAGGTTTCCATTACCAAACTTCTGCAGCAACTGATTTTATATTAGATAGGAGATAAAATATATGGAGTCAGTCAATCTATCTAGTCAATGGTTGAGTCTTGTGACATCACTTACGTAGATTTAAAGTATTTGCATTCTTAAAACAAAAAAAAAAAGTATTTCCATCCCTAATTAGTAATCCTCCTAGTAACGGTATCTACTTCAAGCTAATTTTGAGTGTCTTTGGGTGTGCAACTCATCCCAAATCCCCATTTTGCAAGGTACAAATGAATTTTTGTAATGTTTGAAAGAAATTTCAATTGAAAAAGTAAATATGATTTTTAACTCAAATGTGTTTTAGACAGAAGCAACATTTTATTACTTTTACGGTGAAAAAAACTTCGTTTGAGTGTACATCGATAGAAATATTCTTATAATTTGATATTATATCACTATTTTAATAATATTTAAATAAATATAACTTAATAATTTTTTAAAATATTATTATAGTTATATTTAAAGTGGTTTTATTTTACAATACTTCAAGCAAACTTAACTTTTAAAAGAATTTATTTGTCATTAATTTATTTATAATTAATCTTTTTAACATTAATTTATAATTAACAATCTAATTCAAAAATATATCGTACTCTTTTTGGTAATTACACATTTAAAAATGATTTTTATTAATATTACTCAAACAACATTTATATAACAAAATCAAATTTCAAATAAAGGTTTCCAAACATAAATCACTTCACTTAAACTCACTTTTGATTAAAATTAAATTTATAAAATCAAGTTCATTCAAAATCAAATTTACAAAATCTAATCTAAACATACACTTCGCTACTTCACCCCCCTATTTCCACTTCTGTGTACGGGCTTTGGCCTTGTTTAGTACCTAATTTTTTTCTCTTATTTAGTAATAAGAGTTGGCTCAAAACCCAACGACGACGATACAAACATTTTGAATTCGATTAAGTTTATGAAATGCATTGATCTTGGGATAAAGCATTATTCCCTTTTCCTAAATTTGTTTTTTACCTCAAAAAAATCTACCCTTGTTGTTTGGAAGCATAAATAATTAAGGATTTTTTAAAAATATATATTATGATAAAATTAACGGGTTAATTTTACCACTACTTTAGTTTAGTCCACTAGGAGGCCAACAAATTCAAGTATATGTAGAGATACATTCATCTTAATTCTAATCTAATCACTTAGGCAATAACCATTCATCTGCTAGTACAGAGGTAGCCACCCTATCTTGGACATATATGGCAAAAAGAATGTCTGTGAAAAGGAAAATGATTAAAGGTTACAAAAGCGATTTCTGATGATTTTACTAACCATAAGTTTGAATGAACAGAACAGAGGGAAAAAAAAAGCAGTCTAAACTGTGGTTAATAATGCGTAAATGGTTTTTACTCATTACAAATGTAATGATCCTTTTCAATTAAGAGGACAAATTAGAATTCAAACCCTATCCTAGGGCCAATATCACATCTCCAATAATCTTACGTAAAGTACTGAATGATCTTTGATCTTTAAACCCTTATGATTCAAGTACTGCTTTGAAATAGCATCTAAATCTTTTTTTATCCTGAGATTGATGGATCCCCCATAATCATTCTCACCTTCATGGACATGCATGCTCCTTTTGAGGGTGACGTTTTGTCAATCATTTGTTTTGGTGGGGCAACTGTGTGTAACATTCCACAACCTTTTAAAAAAAACACAATGAATTCTCCATTTGACTTCAAATTTTGTAACTGTGCCAAGAATATTGAGTTTTTCTTTTATAATTTCTGTCAATTTTCATTTATCAATAAATTTCATTAGATATTGTTATTGCGTTTTAAAGATTTTTTCCCCCTCACTGGGTACTCATTCTTCTCTCAAATTCTATTATAGCTACTATTAATCATCTCATTTCAATGGAATTTGAACATGTATGCTACTCTCATGTTATGGTTTAATTATAATATTTAACCATTAAATTGTGTCGTGTCCTTAAAAATACAGTACTATATATTAGGATCGAAGTTAGGAATTATGCAGGATAGTTTCGGGTCAAAATTTCAGCCTATAATTACTCCCATTGCACGCAATAGTCTAACAGGTCAAATCAGACCCAAGTCATGGCGCTATCATACTATAACTTTTTTACTTTCTAGTGCAAACCTTGCAATGATATATTATTATTTGGGAATTCTCTAGCTACTACAATTAAGTTGAGTCTCACCTAACCTCCTGCATGTCTGACTCAAAAAATATATAAATCCTGTACATTACTCCATGCATATCTTACGTAACATCCTTTTAAGGTAAGCAGCAGATACAGATAGAAGGTAAAGAAAGAGTCAGGAGTAGGTATAAGAGGGGATTGGTTTCTTTCTCCCCGTATATCCACTTCTTTTTTTCTTTTTTTTTTTCAGATGACGATGCGTGTGATTAATTTTTTTTGTTTTGATGTAGGCTTCGTCTTAATTATAAAATATTTTTAATGAGTTTTAAATTTTTGTATTTAAGGTAAAGTGGATCCACATATAGAATTTTTTTTTGATAACATCATGAAGTATTTTTATATCTTTTAAGTGTAATTAATTTTTACTTGAATATTAACTTAGTCTAGTTATAAGGTGCTTAAATATGTTTTAAATTTCTGCATTGTAACATATAATTCAATTTGTCAAGTTTCCCATTATATCCCTTTAATGATATATACAAGCTAACTCGATGCTAGAATGGTGGAAGACGGTTAGCGTTATGGTTGATTAAACTAGAGACACAGAGATGGGCTTGAATGTGTTATAATCCTTTATTTATGGAAGAATCGAAACAAAAGCATCTTTATTGATAATGAATAATTTCAGTGTTACAATCAGGGAAAATCGCGGCAGGAGTACCGAAAGAGAAATACTTAAAAATAATAGTGTTGTCACCAGTTATTTATTGAATAAGAAAAATAATCGATAAAAATTTTTAAAAGAAATTTAAAAAAAAATAGTTTATAAAACTAAGTAAGATTTAAGAGTCGATTATGTATAGGAAATGATGGAAACTTAATTTCATTGCACCCTTGATACATCCGTCATAAGACGATTATCTTAAGTTAATTGTGCAAATTTTGATAATCTAAATAATATTTATTTTACCCCTTAAGCAAAAGTGAACAAAGACTCATAAATAAAAATGAAACAAAATTACAAAAATTTAAAAATTTGGTTTGATTTGCACTACTATGTATCCTCTGGTATAATGAGAAATTCAGAGCCACGTAATTCATTATAGAAAATGTCTATGGTTTGCTTGATTTTAATTTGAACATTAAATTGTTTTTAAAAGATTAAAAGTGAAAGGATTAAAAAAAACACTTGGAAAGGATTAAAAAGTTCAGTAAGATGATTATTTATTATTCTTAATTACTAAAAAAACAAATTCTCTCTGGCACGGGATTCAAGACGACACAAGGTCGCACAATGAACCATTACAAATTCAAGTGACACTAAAGACGGCATAAGGTTAAACATTCAGTCTCATCAGTTAGTGCATGAATATTTATTATTATTAAAAGGTTCATTAAAGTGTTGAAAACTCATAAAAATGATTAAAACAATATTAAGAGGATTAAGTGAAGTTTTTATTTATGAAATTAAATTCACTCTTACACGGGATTCAAAATGACAAGGTGTCGCACAATAAACCCTTACGACTTTAAATGACACTGAAGGCAACATAAGGTTGTACAATCAGTCTCATTGGTTATTGCGTGAATAATTGAAAACAAAATTTAACAAGTTAAATACCAAGAAAAACATGAAAACAACAAAAATGGGAAATAATTGATCAATGGGTCAGCTATCCGAGCACATTGGGGAAGTAACCGACCAATACATCGGTTGTGAAATGGGAAGAACAGTTCGATTGATTGATCATCCGATCAATAATGAGAATGTGAGGATCTGGCCGATCAATAATGAAATGGGAAAGATGATTTGATGGGTCGATAATGAATAAGGGAAAGGGTTGATTGATCGGAACACAATCGGTAGCTTGATTAAGATCAGGGGAAAAAATGTGGCTGATTGGTGGGAGCATGATCGATTGATTGATGGATATCGGGGGGAAATGAGTAGTCTGATCGGTCAAAGCACGATTGGTTGGTTGATGGAGATCAAGGGGAAAAGGTGGCTGATCAGTCAAATACAATCAGTTTAGTGGAGAACCAGGGGAAAGGATTCTGATCGGTAGATAGATATCAAGGGAAATGTTGTGATCGATCAGCGACGATCGAATGTTGGAGATCAAGTGAAAGGTTGGGATCAGTCAAGGACGATCAGTTAAGGATAAGGTGATGATTGATAAAGGGTAAGATCATTTGGGGATGATCGATTTGAGAGGAAATGGAATGAGAGATCGGTCAGATACGATTGGTTGGGGAAGGACATGGAAAAAAGGTTCTGATCGGTCGGAGCACGATCGGTAGGTGGAGATCAGGGGAAAAGGGCTCTGATCGGTCGAAGACGATCAAATGTTGGAGATCAAGGGAAATGTTGGGATTGTCATGGATGATCGGTTAAGGGTAAGGTGGTGACCAATAAAGGGTAAGATCGATCAATTTGGAGATCAAGGGAAAGGGCTCTAATCGGTCGAAGACGATTAGATATTGGAGATCAACGGAAATGTTGTGATCGGTCAGGGACAATTGGCATGTAAAGTTTGTGAATGAAATATGAGCATGGAGGAAAATGTGATCGGTTGGTAACTGGGAACCTCGGAAAGGGTGATCAATCGGAGATGATCATGGTAAATGTGATCGATCAATCGGTCAGTAAAGAGAAAATGGACAAAGTGGTTGGTCGATTTGAAGGCGAGGATGGCAAAAGGGATCAATTGGAAACAATAAGCATGGGAAAGAATGACTGATTGATATGATCTTGGGGTAAAGGTGGTCAGTCAGATATGAACACTATAGAGATTTGGATTCATGTTTATTGACTTTGGGTGTTGTTTGATGGTTGTTAAGGCTAGTGTTAGTGCTGCGTTTGGAAACAAATCAGTGGAGTATTATGATGATTTTGGTTGTTCGTGGGTGGCTTTGGGTGGTGTTTTTCCGTGAGCATGAAAGTGTTATGTTTTAAGGCTTGATGATACATGGGGCTGTTTTACATGAGTGGCTGCTAGAGTTAGGTTGGTGTTATGATGTATAGGCGTGAGGTAAAAAGATAGGGGTTGCTGTATGAGTGGAGGTGGGGTTCATGGTTTAATGGTTTGTTTGGAGAGAGGCTTGGGATGGTTTAATGGGGTTGTCATGCTTGAGCATGAGTAGTTTGTATTAGGTTGCTTGCATGGCTAGGAGTTGGGATTGTGGGAGAACTAAGAATGATGGCCTTTGGTGTTGGTGTTGGTGTTGATTTTTCGTGTTGGTGATGAAGGGAAAAGAGAAAATAAATTCATCTGAAACCAAACAGAACCAAGATCACAAACAATATTACAAACATATCACACATATATAACAACATTTAGAAGTATGAACATGAGATATCAAAAGCCAAAGACATTGAAAACTATAGAGCTTACTTTTTGGAAGCACAAGCTGGAAAAGTCAAACAGAAAAATGCTCCTCCAACTCTCAGACCTCTTCTTTCTCGAATGCTCTCTTCTGGTTAAGCTATCTTTCTTTTCTATTTTTTTCCCGAATGCTCTCCCCTCTTTCTATCTCTTAGTTCTCCCTCTTTTACTCTCCTTCTAGCTTTTATGATGATGATGAGCTACTGTATAGGTGGTGGTCAAGTCAATTCCCTCATTTCTTGCTAACTATCTTTTCTTACTCTCACCTGTCATGCCCCTACTTATCAATCCTCTAAAGTCAACTAGATTGGGTAACATGTGTGTGCAATGGTGCAGAGGGTGAAGGAGTGTGGTATGCAGGGGAGTTGGTGTGGAGAGCCATGGTCCCCCCATTGGCTTGGTGGGCTTGGTAGGGGTTGTAGGATGGGTGGGCATTAAATCATATGAATAATGGGTAAAAGGCTTTGGTTTTGAACATTTAGGCTTGTATTAGATTGGTCTAAGTGGGTCAGGTGAGTTTAAACTCTTTATTTTTTTAATTTTTTTATTTCCTTTATCCTAGAGACTTTATTTAATTTTCTATTTTTTTAATTAAAATTTTCTAACATGACCTGATCAAAATGAGATGTTTGCAACCAGAAATAAGAGATTGTTTCATTATCCTTAATAGCTCGGAAAACTATAATAAATTTGTACTTTCCGTTAGAGGTGTCAATTTGGGTTAGTCCGCATTGGACCAAGCTTATTTCGGCCCGACCCATAATGGGTGCAGGCTAACAAATAGCCAACCCAACCTAGCCCACGTGGGTTACGGGCTGGGTCAGGCTAGCCCATGGGCTGAAACTTTTTTGTCTTTACTTTTTTTGTATATATAATAATAAATTATTGATAAATTAAACTTTTACATTAATTAAAGCCCACAAAAATCATGCACGCAAATTAGATACAAGTATAACATATTATATTAAGTGTCATCTGTAACATTCCTAAATTTAGATTCCAATCTTATTTCTAACTTAACTAAATCATATAGAAATCCTAGTGTAATTTTCTGGAGTTGGGATAAATTGAGAATTTTTAGAAACCACCAAAGGTATTTTGGTCTTTTTACACTCTAAGTGGCAATTTAGTGATTTTCCACTTAAATAGAGGGCAAAGTTGACAATTCAACTTCGCCATTGGAGCCGTGCATATTGGATGACCAAGTGGTCATCTTCTCAAAAAACCCAAGCTTTCTCCATAGCCAAGGTTTTTCCAAGCTTCAAAGGTCTAAAGTAAGTATTTTTACTCATCTTTTGACTTAGGTTATTGATGTTTATTGATCACATTCATCTCTTCTTCAATCCTATGGTTTTAGTTTCTTGAAAAACGCTCATGTTCATTTTTAGAATCAAGAACAACCATTTTCTAAAGTTATTGTTTGGTTTGGGTGTTTTGAAGGAAGTTAAAGATGAGGTTTTCATAAGGATTTTGGTTGGTTTGATCTCTCCTCAAGCCTAGTTTCTTGTCCTAAATCATTGCTAGGTGAGTGTGGGTTATTTGTGATATTGTATGATGTTGTTAGGTTGTAAGTTTAAGTTTTAGAAAATAAGGATTTTCATGTGTTTAGAGATGATGTTGGATTTGCTATTTGTCATTCAATGATTTGAATGAATGAATGTTCTTGAACAAGATGAGAGGTATATGGTCAAAAAAACTGATTTTTAGTGAATGATTAGATTCACACTAATGCTTGAATCAATTCACAGCATTGAAAAAAAAACATGTGTGTGAACTCTGTGAATAGATTCATTGAGAGATTCACTGAATAGATTCACAGACTTGTGAATAGCATTGTGAATCGATTGTTTGAATAGATACACTGAGAGATTCACTGAATAGATTCACAGACTCATGAATAACACTGTGAATCGATTCACAATATTGTGTGAATAGATTCACTGAGAGATTCACTGAATGGATTCACAGACTCGTGAATAGCTTCATCTCACTATGAATCGATTCACAATTTGATGTGAATAGATTCACTGAGAGATTCATTAAATAGATTCACATAAGCTTAAAATGATGACTTAGTACAATGTTAGGAAGTGTAACTAAGTGCATGTATTTGGAAAGAGTAGAGCATAATGCTTGTATGATTGTAAGTCTTGGATGGTTATAAATGTTATGTTATTGTGATATTGTAATTTGAACATGATATGAAAGCATTGCATTGCATAGTGAGATGACCTAACCGGAAGGGGTTAGTGTACAAAATGCGAGTGGTTACCTAACCGAAAGGGGGTTAGATGAAAGAATAAGTGTGGCATAAATAAGTGTATTGCATAGTGAGATGACCTAACCGGAAGGATTTAGTGTACAATATGTGAGTGATTACCTAACCGAACGAGGTTGGATGAAAAATGTGTGACATAAAATATTACATATGCATAACGAGACGACCTAACTAGAAGGTGTTAGTGTACAAAAACGTTGAGAGTATACTTAACCGGAAGAGGTTAGATGGAAAGAAAATGTGTGAAATGCATTTGCATTCATAAACTCTTTGCATATATTGGATTGAAATTTCTTGGTGTGTTGAATTGCGTTTATTTTTGCATTCTAATTACATGCATACTTTATTTGCAAGTTATATTCACATTCATTGGGAAGTTGTTCTCACTCCATCTTTCTCAGATTCGCAGGATAACCCGGGTCTTCTACGAGTTAAGTACGGAGGATTCTGTTGTATTATGATACTTGTATTTTACTGGAGTTGAGCTCTATGATGTATTTATAATATGTGGTGTATTATATATTACTCTGATGTAGATGTGACAATGAAATTGATGAACTACTGTTGATGTTCTCAGTTCTGTTAATATTTAAGTGTGCTTAGTCAGGATAGTGTTTAATATACACTTGTATAATTTACGTACTCTGATATTATTTTAAATGAGATCGGAGATCTCCTGTGTGTGTGTGTATATATATATATATATTCTGGTTGGGTTGAAATGATTGATTGGAATCCACTGTTTATTTTATGTCGTTTGGTAACATACGAGAAACAAAGGAAATTCTACCAGATTTTCTATATAATAAAAAAATATTTCACGTAAGACTTATGAGTGGATAAATGATGTAGTAATAATAGGTCTTACATCATCAACATAAACAGTAAATATTTACTACATTATTTTCAACATAAACGATTTAAGATATATCTATGAAACATCGTTTGAACTATAAATTAATTAATTTAAGAAACTAGCACAAATTAATACCATATTTCAAGTGAAGAAAAAATAAAAACTTAAATATATTTACTAAATTTAATTTATTTTTTAAATCTAAATAAAGCAAGTTAAGTAAAAATATAAATAAAAAATAATAAATTAAATATAAAACAAAAAAAACATTTTACATAATTAGGCCAATGACCTGACCCAACCCAATACAAACTTACCCGCATTAAGCCAGCTTATTTTCAAACTATATTAAACTGAACATAATTAGTCCCACACTTTTTTTATCGGGGAAGGCCGGCGCATTTTCACACTATTGTTTTTTGTCCCACGTCTTAATTTCCTTATGGCGTTGGATACATATTTGAGGTCTCTCCCTCCTTTTGGATCTACCCGTTGCCTGGATGATGTTCAATAAATTTTTTCTACCTTTGGTAAAAAGTAAAAAGAAGGGGTTTTCTTTCAATATAGTGGGTATATTAACATATGATGATGGTGTTTTTATTAATAAATAAATTAAAAAAAAACAGAAAACAAAAACGGACATAGATATTAACTTTTAGCAACATGCATTAACAAAAATTATTTCATTCTTGAGTAATGAAAAAAAATTATATACAGATATGGATTCAGAAAACAAATCTATCATATAGAAATTTGGTAATCGAAGTCGTTGATTTGACTATAGATTTAGATGAAGTCATAGGCGCAAGTAATTTATAACTTTATATATGGAGAAGTGATAGATGCACATAAAAGAATCTCACAAAACCTTAAAAAAAAGCTAAAGGAGTGGCTGAAAATATTTCATCCATTGCTTTACACCGAATCCTAAAATTTTCAATCACTCTTTTAACTTTTTGTGAGAGTTTTGTAAAAATTTGCCAATGCATCTATCATTTTTCTTATATTTCATTGATTAAATTTATACTGTTCAACACTAACTAAGAAGAGTGGTAATATTTAGTTAACTCTGTTTAAATTTTGACATGACTGTACTCTTACCTTACACAAGATCGTGTGTCTAAACCAACCACATAGACTAAATTCAAAATTGTCAAAGTTTGAATAGACTAGTTATACATAAGATTTTATATACAAATAGAATTGTTCAATTATTTTAGTGAAAATATGCATATAGAATTTAATTGCATGTGAGTTTAACTAATTTTTTTTAATAAAAATTTGAGTAAATGTAATAAATCTAAGCCTTTGTTTGGAATGAGAGAAATGGAGAAGAGAGAATTAAAGAAAAGATAAATAGAAGAGAAATGGAGAAATTCTCTTGTTTGGTTAGAAGAGAAATAGAGAAGAAAGAAAAAAAAAATAGTAGGTCCCACACCTTTTTCATTTTTCTCCTAGGCTTTGTTTGGATTATGAGAGAAATAGAGTGGAAAGAAATAGAGTAGAAAGAAATAGGGAGAAGAGAAATAGAGTAAAAAATGAGTAGATTTTTAAGTTGTTTGGATTAAGAGAATTGTGAGAGAAATAGAAAAGAAAGAAAATTAAATTTTGTTGTAAATACATATTTGCCCCTATTTATTTATTTATAAAATAACAAAAAGAAGGATATATTAGTCAAATTTTCATCTCTACTCATTTCTTCTTTATTTCTTCTCACTTTAGAAGAGAGATGAAAAAGGTGTGAGACCTACCATTTTTTTTTCTTTCTTCTCTATTTCTCTTCTAACCAAAAGAATTTCTCAATTTCTCTTATATTTCTCTCTTCTTCATTTCTCTCTTCTTCATTTCTCTCATACCAAACAAAGGTCTAAAGTGAGAAGAAATAGAAAAAAAATAAGTACAGATAAAAATTTGACTAATATACCATTCTTTTTGTTATTTTATAAATAAATAAATATGGGCAAATATGTATTTACAACAAAATTTAATTTTCTTTCTTTTCTATTTCTCTCATAATTCTCTTAATCTAAACAACTTAAAAATTTACTCATTTTCTAGTCTATTTCTTTCTACTCTATCCTAAGTGATGACAATGACTGTCTCTGTCAATGTAAAAATAAAGGCATACAATCAATCTATAATTCTATACAATTATGCATAAGAGTTATGTATAAATAAATAACATTATTAAAAAAAATAAAAAATCTAACGCAACGTATGCGTACGCTCCTGCTTTATAAAAGTTCGACCCACCACTTCACATGTGCTTCACTTCACCTCGTCTTCTCTTCCCCTCACTTTTCTCCACTCACTGACACAAACACATACTCCCCGGAATCTCAAATTCCGTCCGGTCATATTTCCGTCAAAGAAGCTGACACAAACTCTCTTTCCCTATAATTATTTGTTAAATTTGTTCTTTATACAATGCTTACAAAAGCAGAGGAACCCGCTGGGGAAGTGCACTGAAATTAAGCTTTGCAGCAGAGGGAGACAGCCAGCACAGCAGAGACCAATTAGCACTGCCAACCCCTCTTCTTTCTCTTCTCTGTGTATGTATGGAATCTCACACCTTTGCATTATTATATGATAATAATATTTATTTTTACTCTCTATGCATCCAAATCCTCCTTTCTGCAATTATTCTTTTGTGATTTTATTGTGTTTCTTTTATGGTTCCAAAAAGATAAAAAGGTCTCATTGTTTTTTTTCCTTTTTAATAATCAAATGACACGCTTTCATGCTCCAAAAGACCCTCTCAAAGGCTCGTTTCTCTTTTAAAGCTCCTTTCTTAAAGGCAGTGAAGACTGTTTTCTGAAAGTAGTGGTCTTTCATACTTGTTTTATCAATCGCAGAAAGGGAAGCATTCCCAATAAGCACCCTAGCCAGGTCCCCAAAATCTATGTTCCTCCAAGTTGTAAACGTTTGCTTCCTCTTCCTTGCAGGCTATATTCCTGCTCCCTGCCAAACTCGACTTCCTTTGTTTTTCTCTCTAAGAACATTCTAATATTTCGTTAATTCCTTTGCAATTTTGCATAAATTAATTGATCAAGGTCATGCATGGTGAAGTCTGCGTTTTCTCCTTCCCCAGCCAACTACTTAAAAAAATTGCTTTTTGAGGTTGGTTCTGTTCTGTAGATTTAGAAGCAATTAGTCCTGTGTGCAGTTCTACTTTTGCTTCACCGAATCCAGATAAGAAAACAAAGTATACTGGTTGCCTTTATATATAATATATATACATAGATATGAAGTTTTTCTGCTCTCTTTCAGCTTTGGTTCAGAGCTATAGCTTCATTGCTTCACCATTCCATGCCCATCCTTATCATCCATCTTTAAAGGGGCAGTTAGATGAAGCTTGTGTTGGAAAATTTAACATGATAAACCAGTTTTAGCTTGCTTTAAACCCCACCCACTAGCAGTCTATAGCAGCAAAAAATAATTAAAACCACTACTTGTGCATGTGGCCACTCTAGAGTCAAAAACATTATTATGGTGGCCTACGTGTACTAATTACAGGCTAGCTAGCTGCAGTTCACGCTCATGTCTTTCAACCCTTAATTGAAAGCCTGCTTGTTTTAGTATATTCCAGTTACAGTATGATATATCTTGTGCGCAGGGAGCCTAGAAGGTGGTAAAGCGGAGGTTCAGTTCATACCTCATACTTCACATCGTTGGAGCTCACTGTCACAGAGGCTTTAAAAGTTAGGCCAGCAGTTACAATGATCGCGCGGCTACCTGCGTAAAATACATGGCGTAAAGCAGAAGGTTTGCTTCCACTAAACTGCTCTCGCCGTTCTATTAGATTCAGACTACTCTTATAGCGTTTTTTTTTTTTTTTTGGTACATACTCTTATAGCGTTTTTAGTTAAACAATTCTTTCATTTTGGCTATCTACCTGCCTCATTCCCTCCTCTTTCATTTTTCTCGAGAAGTCCATAACCCAGTAATTAGTAGTACACTTCCCCTTCTATGCATGAATCTTAAATGTGCTTTTTTTTTTAACCTTGTTTGTGTGCTTTGTAGCGTCTGGTCTCTGGCGTGGATGATCATGATTGCAATGGGTATCCCCAGCTTCTTTTTGATAATAATATTCTCACCCAATTTGTACTTTATACTATTTTTATGATGATTAATAATTTATTAATTTATATGAATAACTGTTTAAAAAATAAATTAACATTTTAAGTAATAAAAATATGTTAAATAATATAATGAGAATTCTCCTTTGTTTATGGCTACTTTAGGCACATAAACTATATACATCTTTTAAAACCACCGTATCTTTGTGCAAAGGATAATTAGTTACTTACGGATGTTCTTTGTTACACGACCATCACACCCACCCACAAGGGATGTGTATGTATTGTCAATTTGTGTATATAGGGACAACGTTAGGACTTGTCAAAGTGGGGGGAGGAGGGAATGCTATCTTGTAATTAATTATCAATCATTACTTCATAGTCCCCTCCATTGCAAAATTCCTGCACCCCCACCCGACCCAAGGGGGGAAGCTAGTGTTATTATTTTTTTGGTAGATAGTGTCCTTATAAAATATATGTCATTTGGATGTTTGCGAATTATATTTTCGGAAATCTTATTAGCTTATTATGCTGCATCACTTTTCTATATTGCTTTTTCACAATATTAATTCTCTTGTAAAAAGCCTATTTATCTATGTTGAATCTACCAATAGTATCAATTTATGATAGCTTATATGAGTTTTTTTTTTAAAATAATACATCGTAAAAAAATTGTGTATCAATAAAATATTTACAACATTTATTAAGTAGATTAGTTTTTAGTGTTTTAATATACCTTTTTTAGTTTTTTTTTAATAAAAGTACATAATTTTAAATATTACTTACAAGTATAACATAACTTTTGTATATAAAAATTGCAAGTTTACTCTTTTTTTTTTAAAGAATGAAACAAAAAAAATCCATACTTTTTTTTAAAAAAAAGTTACAAAAATATGTTCTAAAACATTACAAATTTAATTGTTTAATAAATATTATGAATGACGTAGATAAACTATTTTTTCAATGATATATCGTAATAAACTCTTGATCAAAATATGTATTGTCTTAGAAAGCATAAAAAAAAAAAAGACAAGCATGTTATTATTTTTCACATACATAAATGTGTTATTTTGTAGCAAATGCAGCACGTTTCTCTGTAAAGCAGAAGGTAACGAATCTTACCCAGTTTCTCGTTTCTTGGTCATAATCTTAGTAGGGTCGCGTTAGGTTAGAGACGTAGAGCTGAATCCGGTAAGCAATGCAATACAGTCACAAACAATATGATATACGAATTATCAGGGGACAGTGACATCTTGACACCATTCCCATTTATTTTAAAAATGATAATAAAACATGATATCAGTTCATTTTTAGCAGAGGGCTGTGGTTTTTGTTTTGTTCTATAAAAATAAAATCTAATGAGGATGGTGGCGAAGACTAGTTGATTATGACCAGTATGAACACCCAACAGATGGGAGAACAAGGTTTGGAGGAGGGGGGGCCCTGGAAAATTTTCACAGGATGCAATTTACAGCTAGATGTGACAAAATTGAAGGAAATCATATTGACCAAAGATGCTTCGGCTGCAACACCAATATGCAAATTAAAGGCTCTTTATCTTTTCTCTTTCACCCATCCACATAAGTCAAAATTTGCTTCTCATAACAAGATAGTTGTCAGGAATTAATGAGGGTATGATCCCTGCTTTCAAAGTTATCACATGGGTAGTCTAGTTCGTTTGCACTTTGCATTCAAAATTTGGATTTTATTTCTTTTTGTAAAATGTTTTTTCGGGGATGTTCTATCTGTTCTGTCATCTGTGAAGCCACTGAAAGGGACAGGACACGTGATTGTTCTTCGTGTCTTTGTAATGATCCTAAATAGTTGATGAGGGTTTCCATCACTTCTACCATTCTCGGCTATCCTTAGTTCCCCCATCTCCCATCCAAAAGACCAAAAAGAAAAAGAAAAGGGCCAAACCCAATTTGTTTTTTTTGGCCTGGAGGCATAGCAAAGTTTGCAGCATTTACCCTTAGGTGCACGTACAACTGACATTGGCATTTGGCAGCCAGCCATTATGGCAAGTTCATGCACTAGATTGCACACTGTCCGGATATCCAAGCACCAGAAAGCTTCAAATTTTGTTTGACTCCGTGCTCCTTTTTCTCTTGTCATTTGCACCCCGGCAGCTGTTTTTTGCGCCCTTTATGCCTATTGTCTCTGCTGCGCTGCGTGTGTTGTCTTAGTGGTGGCTGCTTTAGGCCCCGTTATGTCACTGTAATTCAACTTGGGAAGGGGTTAAAGCTCCTTTGTGGTCGCTGAAAAGGGGTTTTATATATGCCATCTTACAAGCTGTCCTGCCAAGAACTTGGAGTAGGATAAAATTCAAACATCCCCTGTTCCTGTTGGGACCACGGACTGAACCAAAATAAAGGTCCTTTGGATCCTACCTATAGTAACCACACCCCGAAGTCCCCAACTCCAAATAATTAACCATAGCAGCACGAGCTTGTGTACGTCTATGGCCTTTATATGCAGACTATGGCTGTGAGCTAATGGAACATAGAAAAATTGGGAGGAAAGTGTTGGTGTTGAGGAGAAAGTTTTTATGCCCATAAAATATGAAAGAGTGGTAGTCAAATTAGGCATCACATACTGATACCGAGTTCTGAGGGTCATTAGAATTTTATAGGAGATTGTTTGTTTTGCTTTTGCATGTATGCACGTCACTTTATTTTTCTCCCCATCTTTTCAGAGATTGTACAGCGCCTAGGAGAGGAGGAAACACTGTCGAGATTTGATGCCATGCCATACCTTTCTTCTTCTCTTTTTGTTTTTGTTTTCCTTCTTTTCAGCTTGCAGCCGTTACAAGGCTTCCTTTCTTTCCCACTCTTGTACTTTCTTTACACTTCCTTCAGGACCAGTGCATAAGCTAAGAAATGGTTCTCAGTAAAAACGTGTAACTTGTTATGCCATAAACCTTTCAGATTGTTCCTTATTGTAATCTGTCATCTCTCTGTCGTCCCCCTCTCCTAAGAGACAAACATATATGTGAAAAGTGCCTTATTTTCTACAGAACTACCCTGCAACTGCAACTGCAAATGAAGGACCCGGAGGAGGAACAAGTGAAATCTAGGAATCCTCTGCAGAAATCCACGGACCGTAGAAGAAGGGGTAGAAGACGAAGCCAATACAAACCAGAGAAATTACAAGAAACAGGACTTGATTTAGAACTGGGTTCCTCTGCTTCTTGCAAAAGTCTTGTGTTTCCTGCCAGGCCTGGCTATGGCCAGCTTGGGACAAAGTGTGTGGTCAAAGCTAATCACTTCCTGGCAGATATATCAACGTCCGACTTGAGCCATTACAATGTAAGTGAGTAAGTCTAATCTTGAGGAAAAAAGAAAATTTTAAACAACAAATTGCTGCAACTTTTTTGAAGTGGTAAACTTGATGAAATTCAAGGGATTGACAGACTCATAATCAGATTTGTGTCAAGGGTTTTTGCTCAGTTATTATTTATGTTTTGTGAAGGTTAATATAACACCTGAAGTTAATTCTCGTAAAATAAGCAAAGCTATCATAGCCGAGTTGGTGAGGCTTCACCGCAGCACTGACTTGGGGACGAGGCTTCCTGCTTATGATGGAGGAAGAAATCTTTACACTGCTGGCTTGCTCCCATTTACATACAAAGAGTTCACTATACTATTGAGCCAGGATGATGAGGGCACTGGCAGTACAAGGTAATTATTCAAGTTACTATGTTCTCTTCAAAATAATTTTGTTCTTAACTGCTTCTTTCGGGTTATTCGAGTGTGAGTTTCAATTATTTGTGTCAGGGAAAGAGAATTTAAAGTGGCAATCAAGTTTGCAGCTCGTGTTAGCATGCATCAATTACGTGAGCTTCTCAGTGGGAAACAAGTGGACACCCCACAAGAAGCGCTTAGCGTCATTGACATTGTATTGAGGGAGCTTGCGGCCCAGAGGTGCATTTGTGTTTGTTCTTTCAACATTATGCTTTGCCTCCATTTGAACCGATTGAGGCTATTGCTACTGACTATCTTCTTGATTCTTATGCCTTAATTTGCATGATTAGTTACGTATCAATTGGGAGGTTTCTCTATTCTCCTGATTTGAGAAAACCACAGCAGCTGGGTGGAGGCCTGGAATCATGGCGTGGCTTCTACCAGAGTATAAGGCCTACTCAGATGGGATTGTCACTTAATATTGGTGAGTTCCATCATACCTTCATCTTTTTTTTCCTTTCAATGAGATTTTTAAATACCCGTCATTATTGTCAATATTAACAAGCTGCTTTTCTTCATTTTTCTTTTGATTTTTTTTTTAATTCTTCCAGACATGTCATCGATGGCGTTTATTGAACCACTCCCTGTAGTTGACTTTGTTGCTCAAATTTTGGGAAAAGATGTGCACTCAAAGCCATTGTCAGATGCAGATCGTGTCAAGGTATGAAATTTATTTGATTGTGGCAACTCAGCAATAGTTGTTTTTACATGCACTATTGGCTTCACAAGTTATACCAAATAGGTGATGCTTGCATGCCCCATGGTCTCCATACTCCATCTTGGCGATTGACTAAGAATGAATGGTGTAATTTGTGTAAAACCTCATAACTCCTAAGTCATAAAGTCATTAGCTTTCTGCTTTCTTCTGGCTACTTAGATTTTGAGTGCCAAATTCAAGCATAGCCAACGAGCTTGGAATAAAAGATTAATAAAAAATTCAAAGCATGACCTCTGTGTGATGCTAATTCAAATTAAGAATATATATTAAACCAATATCATTGTGGATTATTTCACATGGTGGTGAATCCTGGCAGAATCCAGGAAATAGTTCATGTGGATTTTGAACCGGGTATCCTTACAAGTTGGAGCTCTGATAGCTTGATCGAAAAGGAGCTTACCTTTTTTACCTGTCTTCTGTTTTTCAGAGAATGAGATATCTGAAAGATAGTCGAGTTAAGAAATTTTGGGGTTTCAAACTTCGATTTACAATAGAAAGTAATATGACCTTGCAAGGCCAAGAGCCCTGTGCTCCAAGACATACTAATAAACACCATGGCAGATGACATGTAGGGATCAACTCCCATGCAAAAGTCTTTTTCTTGTAAGTTAGCCTCAGCTTATAGTTTGTTCAAGTGCACCAACCAAAGGATGAGATTGTTGATTAAATCTTTGAAATCTAGTTCCTTTTCTTGGCTATTGAAGAATTTCATTGGTAATGTCCCTAGCTCTTGAATCATGAGAAACATGTAAGTAATACATAACCAAGAAATCTATATGGTGTCACTGTCAAGCAGATTAAGAAAGCCTTAAGAGGTGTGAAAGTTGAAGTTACACATAGAGGAAGTTTTCGAAGGAAGTACCGGATATCAGGATTGACATCACAGCCTACAAGGGAGCTTATGTATGGCTTTGTAACTTTTGCATTGCAAGTTGGACTTATATTTTTAAGATATGACCTCAGGATATGATTATCTCTTTTCCTCCGAACAGTTTCCCTCTCGATGAGAAAATGAACATGAAATCAGTAGTTGATTATTTTCAAGAAATGTATGGATATACTATCAAATATTCTCATCTACCCTGCCTTCAAGTAGGAAGCCAGAAGAAGGCCAACTATTTGCCCATGGAGGTAAGCTCTTCTTTGAATTATTGAACCCATTTTTTTTAATACTGATTTTTCAATAGACAACTCATGTGAATCTTGTCACAGGCATGCAAGATAGTTGTGGGGCAGAGATATACAAAAGGGCTAAACGAAAAGCAGATAACTTCTCTGCTAAAGGTCTCATGCCAGAGACCACGTGAACAAGAGATAGACATTCTACAGGTCATTGTCATGGATTCTTGATATCAACCTCTATCCTTTTTTTTGGTCAGAATTAGTAATAAGTTGAATAGTCATGATAGGTCCTTCTTGTGTGATGAATTGTAATTGTGGTAAATCATCCTTTATAGTCATTTATGCTCTTCCTCTACAAACAGAAAATATGTGTGTTTGGTTTGGTTTATTATTCTAGAACTTTCCCAATATACTTGCAGACAATTCAACAAAACGATTATGAGCATAATCCCTATGCAAAGGAATTCGGTATTGGCATGGACAACAAGCTTGCATCAGTTGAGGCTCGGGTTCTTCCTGCTCCATGGGTAATTTGCTCATAGTTAAATAAGTCATGTATCTTGTTTGCTTTTGGCATTCTGCTGTTAGTACATTTTGGCTCTTCTTTTCCCTATAGTTGAAATATCACGACACTGGAAGAGAGAAAGAATACTTGCCACAAGTTGGTCAGTGGAATATGATGAACAAGGTCAGCTCAGACATAAACAGATCAGAGTTATAAACTTTTTAAGGAAAAAAAAAAGGAAACTAGATTGTAATTCTAGTTATTTCATTGCAGAAAGTTATAAATGGAAGCACTGTAAGATATTGGGCATGTATTAATTTCTCACGAAGTGTCCAAGAAAGTACAGCTCGTGGATTTTGCCAACAGCTAGTTCAGATGTGCCAAATCTCAGGCATGGTAATGTTTCAAATTTTGGTTATACCTTGTTAAGAGAAGTTTTATATTAGAGACTAATTGTTTGAATAGCACTCAAAACTTTTCCAATTATAATTGCTCATTTTCCGTTATTTCATATCATCATGTACACTTGCAATATACAATGTGTTTTTTTAATCTTTTCTCAGGAATTTAGTAAGGAACCTGTGATTCCTATATATTCAGCAAGACCAGATCTGGTAAAGAAGGCCTTGAAGTATGTACATTCTGCTGCTCTAGACAAACTTGGTGGGAAAGAGCTAGAGTTACTAATTGCCATTCTTCCAGACAATAATGGCTCTCTTTATGGTATGATTCTAATTCACTCCAATATGTCCATTAGCATCACTTCAAGAGCGTAGCTAGGATGGTACTGGTGTATAAATTATAGAAATGATAAGATGTTCTAGTACCATAATACTTCTTCATTTTCAGCTTTCTTCGTTACGCATACCTATGAAAATGGGAATGCTTCTTGGCTTTAGCTTTGTATATACTCCTTTTTTTTCTCCTGATGAATTTGATCCTCCTCATGTTTCCAAGAAAAAGATGCTGAGCACTTCTCTCGTTGTTCATATTTCATTTCACTTTTTCTGTGGAGAAGAACTCCATATTTCATGCTTGCACTAAAGAAACAAACTCTTCATTCAGGTGATCTCAAAAGAATCTGCGAAACAGATCTGGGGTTGATTTCTCAGTGCTGTCTTACAAAACACGTATTCAAGATTAATAGACAGTACTTGTCAAATGTGGCACTAAAAGTCAATGTCAAGGTCTGTAATTATTAAATGATCTATCTAATTTTACATTCCAAAGTAACACGGTGGCTACATGCTACTTAAAAATATTCACTTCTATCCCTCAACTCTTTTTTTTTTTTTTTCTTTTTTCGCCTAATCTTCATTTCCTTAAACAAATGCATTATACTTTTAGATGGGAGGAAGGAACACAGTACTTTTGGATGCTTTAAGTTGGAGGATCCCATTGGTTAGTGACATTCCAACAATAATTTTTGGAGCTGATGTAAGTCATCCAGAATCTGGAGAGGATTCTTGTCCATCCATTGCTGCTGTAAGCATTTCCAAACTCCTATAATTCATAGCTGGCCCTATGTTTGATCTATACTGATTACTGTAGTTCAGGTTGTAGCCTCCCAGGATTGGCCGGAAGTAACAAAGTATGCAGGATTGGTATGTGCTCAGCCTCATCGCGAAGAACTCATTCAAGATCTTTTCAAATGTTGGAAAGATCCTCATTGCGGTATAGTTTATGGTGGCATGATCAGGTACTTAGTAGCAGCTCTTCTAACTATCTTCATAATGAGATTAAGTGAAAGGTCAAGTTTTCTTCTTAAATTTTATATCTTGTCTATTTAGTTTCAAAGTCATATAGACTCCCCTTAGGTATTGAATTGATTTACTTAATAGGCCTGAATATGTCTTCAGTTGACATTGTTTCAATTTCTTGATGGGAAAGGCTTTCATCCTTGCTCACTTTAAGCTTGTGTTTTTCACTTGAGTATAGAATGCCTGTGTGTTCAATCATTGGCCACTAGGGAAACGATAATGGTTTTGCATTTATTACTTGTTGATATTCATCATCAGCATGCCTATTTGGATCATACTAATCTGTGCTACTGCAGAGAGCTCTTACTCTCATTCAAGAAGGCAACTGGACAAAAACCATTGAGGATAATATTTTACAGGTAGGAGTGATCTGGTCTGGTATTTTAAAGAAATTGTTCTTACAAATGAAGTTAGGGCTGAGAAGGAATGACTTTAATTATAATGCGGAAGTGTCTTTCTCATTTATAATGTTATCCAATATATTTACAGGGATGGGGTAAGTGAAGGACAGTTCTACCAGGTTTTGCTATATGAGCTTGATGCCATCCGTAAGGTACTCGGACATAATATCTCGTTAGTTATCTGTATTTATATTGACTATGACACTCCCCAATGCTTAAATTCTCACTATGTGTAGGCTTGTGCATCTTTGGAACCTAGTTACCAACCTCCAGTAACATTTGTTGTGGTTCAAAAGCGGCATCACACTAGACTCTTCTCAAACAATCATGAAGACAGAAACAGCACTGATAAGAGTGGGAATATTTTACCTGGTAAAAGTTTTTTTTACTTCTGCCAGTTGCTAGCATTTGTGCATGTCACCAATCTAAGGATATCCATGAAAAACCAAGAGGACATGAATAAGTGTCTAGATAATTTCCGCCAAAGGGTCTGCTCAGAATTGCAGAATATTTGGAATACTCTCCAATTTCATTTACCAGCAATGCAATTAGTCCTAGAGTTGAAACATACGTCTGGTTGGTTAATGTAGGTACTGTGGTGGATTCTAAGATCTGTCATCCTACTGAATTCGACTTCTATTTATGCAGTCATGCGGGAATTCAGGTATGATAATGGTATGATATCTATGTTGCTACATTAGATAGGATTACTAATGTGTGTCAATTTCTGCAATGAGCCTCAGAGTGTTATTTTGTTGTAAAACATTAAAAATCTAGAATATGTTAGTATCAGATTTAGTGTGTGTTTGGATTATGTGAAAAAAAGATTATGTGTATAATCGATTTTCAAGAAAATCGATTATGAGAAAATTAATTTATATTTGGATATGTTAATTCATAATTGATTTTATGATATAGAGTTTTGTTTGGATTGTATAAAAAAAATCCCTTTTATGTATTAAATTACCAAAACATGTATGAAATGATTGAAAAAGTTATTTGATTGAAGGCAAATAGGTATTTCTCTCTTAAAACTTTTGAAATAATCTGAAATCAAATAATTAAAAGTTTAAAATAACATTATTTTAAAAAAAGTTGTTTTTAGTTATAGAAAAATAATCTTAACTTATAATCAATTTTACACACTTTAAACAAATAACTTTAAACAAACAAGATAGATTTTATATAAAACAGTTTTTTTTTCAAACATGCTCTTACATTGTGATTGGCATTTTACAGGGTACAAGTAGACCAGCTCACTATCATGTTCTCTGGGACGAGAACAATTTCACTGCTGATGAGATTCAGTCTCTGACCAACAACTTATGCTACACGTAAATAATTTCTCTTATCATCTCAAATTTGTTTGTTCTATTCTTATGATGACTTAACCTTCTCAGTGTTTTGATTGTAGCTATGCAAGATGTACGCGATCTGTTTCTGTAGGTAATTCTCTGGCTCTTGCTTAACATAAATACTTGTATAATCTGCCTGGCAGTATGGTGTGATGTTACATAGGAACTACTCAATCCTTACACACACGTTTGTTTAAACAAAAAGTAAATATTCGAATTTCTGTGTTAATTAAAAATGAGTTAATATATCAATAGAAAATATTTATTGAGGTGTGTGTGAGAGGAGTGATTAGTTTTTACTCATCAATGTATAATCAGCATTTCTGGATTTTCTGTTAGCTGGTTTCATAGCCAATTTGGTTACTCTTATCAAATATAGCTTGTCTGTTACGTGTGCAGTGCCTCCTGCATACTATGCTCATCTGGCAGCCTACAGAGCTCGATTCTACATGGAACCTGATGTCCCTGAGATTGCTAAACCGCGAGGTGCAAGATCAAAAGATGGGTCAGTTCGACCACTGCCAGCTCTGAAAGAGAAGGTGAAGAATGTAATGTTTTACTGTTGAATGAGGCGCAATAGAGAGACTTCCAAAGTAGATAAACAGCAGCATACGAAAAGGAAACTAAATGGAGGGGAGAAAGTTCAACATGTACAACCTAACCTGTTCATATTGTAAGATTTTCTGCACGGAAAATTTTGACATAGTCTAGGTTTTGTTTTTCAATCTTTCTAGTGCTTAGCCGAAGGTAATATCTCTATGTAGTAATTGGTTGCTTTAATTCTTTCAACTTTGTGTCAGCCTTCAAACTTCAAAGCATGTGCTGACCCCATCTCTTTATATTTAACATCATGTCAAAGGTCTAACAATGGTGAAATTATTGAGTACTGTCGGATTACCACCTTAGCTCATAGTCCAATCATTCAGATTTGGAGTATAAGACCACATCATTTGATGAAACAAAAACTTTTTGTAACCCTGAAAAGCCACCTCAGTTAACCATTGTTAGTTGCTCGTGCGTAACATTAAACGGTCTCAGAATTTTGAAAATTATTGACCGCTACTAACCAAAATTTTGAAATTCATTTAAGTCAAAAAAAATGCTTACTTTCTTCACTTTCAGGCTTCGCCCCTCTTTTACTTTTCTAACGACCACCACTCCCCTTGGCTCTCATTCCCACCTTTCCTTTAATAAGTTGATTATTGGAAAATATATATTTTCTAATTAGTAATTATATGGATAAATTATTAAAATTTGTGCGAGAACAGATGGAATAATGGTGTGAGAGCAAGTATGAGTGAAATCAAATTATATTCAATTTCTAATAATGTTTTTTATGGTACTGACGCAAACAATTATGTCGTGTTGTCTTGGTTTTGTTGTTGGGAGTGTTGGGGAGGGGGGGGGGGGGAATTGTGATCCAAGTTATAATCTCTTCATAGAAGCAGTAGTTGATCTTTTAGCTGCAAAAATTTGCATCTTAAAATCCTGCTCTGAATAATCTACGTCTAGATTATAGACCCTATCCGGTTATTCCTATGGTTTTAGACATTCATTCCAAGGTACGAAGACTCAATTGAGGTTTGAGAGGCAGAAATGTTCAGTTGCCACAAAATCCAGCATTAATAAGAACAAGGTAAATGAACGAGAATCACTTTTCTTTAAAACAAAATGTGACGGAGAAGTTTAAATCTAACATCTTCGACAAAGTATTCAACCTTATCACAACATTCTTCCCATGATGTTTTGGTTAATACGATTACTAATTAAATTTTTGAATAACTTGTAGTTATTATTTTATCCAAAACTTTCGTGGTTCTTGTTTCCCAAACTCGTCCCAACAGAAATGAAAAAAGAAAAAATACTAACAAAGTAGGAGGCATTCCCGGAAGTGAAGTGAGCCATTAGCTATATTTCCCACGAGGCAAGAAAGAAGAGGTAACAATCTGAAAGGCATAACACAAATTCCAGTACCACTCTTTGCTTCACGTGATGATTCCTTGGAGTGGAGGGTCCCCTTCCCATAACACCTTTTCATTCATTGTTGGGCTAACCCACATGCACCCTTGATCAGTGTACATCAATTCTCTTACACAACCCAGCTTCCTACTTTGCGAGTTGCTAGGCTGCATGCTGGTTGTTGATCACTTGCTTGCTAGGCAGATCAAATAATTGAAAGCATTACTCATAATTTATGCAACAAATAAATAAATAAAACTTATCGCGTTATATATATTAAAAAAAATCTTTTTAACTCACACAACCATGACCCATGTATCTTACAGATAAATTACACTTCTATTTACATGCAGGCAATTAAATAAGTTTTTGTAAGATCAATTAATTATATGTAAAAAAAAGTGTGTAAATAGAATTATATTAGTCAAATAATAAATTCGTAAGAAATCTATATAAATAATACTACCTCTGCAACGATCACTGGTACACCTCTAATCACATGGTAACTTTTCTCTTTATACTAATATTATGATGATTATATTGATTTGAGTGGATGAAAAATAAAAATTACTTCGTACATATTTAATACAACAAAAATATGAGATAATTGAAAATTTAATCCAACTCATGTATATACACTCCATGTCTTCAACCTGGTGAAAGGCATTTGATCATCTGTATTCGGGTTGTGAGATTCACAACAAATTCTTTGTAATCTAATCCCAGAAAATTAACAAAACTAAATTTCAAACTGACAATAATACATCTAATCACACATCACATGCTCACCTTCATCACTATACCAGCTATTGGGGGTTAACTATTAGATCATTTGTTGACAAACTCCCGTAACCACCAGCCAACATTGATGCCATCTTTCTGCCTTATCATTAATCATCATTCAGCTAGTTATATCTATTTAGGCAGTGGTTATGTTGTTTAGTGATTTAGGCAGGAACCCCATGACCTCAAGATTTCATTCTAATGGAAACAGAAAGAAAGCTATTCTTAATGATTACTATATAATTAAAACAATCATGGTACGACTCAATAATTTGGTGATCTATCACTAACACTCCAAGAACCAAATCATCAGAGGCTATATAGTTTTCACTTTTCTTTTAGAGAGAGAATTGTGGAGGAGATATTTTTTTATTTCTTCAAAAAAAAAAATTGCCATCATCTAATTACATAAATTAAATGATGATAAAATAAATTTACAAGCAGTGGAAAGCAAGAATGTATGGAATTGAAGGAAAGACACTTCACATGAGAAGTATGCAAAATGAAATGAAAAAACTAAAAAGTGATGAAAATGAAATCCCCACAAGAACCAGAATCAAAAAAGGGAAAATTTGACATTGGTAGTTTGCTACATTAGGGGTTGCCAAGCCGAAGCCGTTATGAGAGGACGGCTATGCCAACCCAACGTCAAACACCCTTCCTTCTCTTCCACGCAGTAACCCTCCGCCGATAACAGACTCAACAACATGCTTGCTTGCTTGAACGCATTCGAACCCAAACGCACACCCATAAACCCGGCTTTCCCAAGCCGGGCCCTCCACTTCCCCATCGGCTCGTGCCTCTCGACCCGAGCCGGTCCCTCATAGCACACCACGTTGCATATCTCCCTCTGTAGGTACATCTCGGCTAGACCCTTATCCGGCCGGCTCGGACAAGCCTCCAGCGAGTCGAACATCGCTGAGTAATAATGCAGCGCTTCCGTGAACCGCTCCAAGAACCCGGTTTGGTTGTGATTTGCCTCTTGTTCCACAACCGTCATGATTTTCGGGTTCAGCCTCCGGATCCAACCAAGCACCGCATCGATACCCGAATCTCCATGGATCGGTTCGGACCCGAGAAGACGGTGGAGCTGCATGACGGAGTTCACCGCCACCGCTTCCTTCGGGCTCGCCTGCAGCATCCACGGCTTCACGTCCACCAGCCGCGACGCCGCCACTCCGCGGAACGCGAATCGGACGTTGACGGAGTGAGCTAACTCGGCGAGTCGCAACCCGATTTCACGGAGGTTGTCGCGCTCGTCCGGCGAGGGAGGGCCAATGCCGGTCAACCGGAGCAAGGGAGGACCGCCAGGGCGCAGGGCCAGGGCCTGAATCAGCGCCGGCCATTGCAGGCCGTGCATGAGGTTGAAGTCGATGACGTGGACGCAATCGTGGCCGTTGAAAGCTTCGAGGATGGCCTGATTCGCGGTGAAATGAGCGAATTTGAGGAAGGGGCAAGCCTCGTAGTAGTGGTGGTACAGAACATCGTTCTCGTAGGGAGATCCAACGATGTTCTGGTGCTGCGGCGGCGCCATGAAGATCCGGCGGCTGAGGGCGTCGATGAAGTAGCCGGCGACTTTTCCGATGCCGCAACCGGTGTTGACGTGTGCCAACAAGCCGTGCATGGCGTCGATGAGCGAACCAGCGAGTGCCAGCTGGCCGCGTTGCAGGGAATCGGCACACGTCATCAGCATGTGGACCAGTCTTATCCCGGAGTCTTCTTCCACGGACGTTACCACCGTCAATTGCTGAAACTGCGGAGGCTCCACCCAGTCCCAGTGCGGTGGAGCTGTGGAAAGATGGTAGGGTGGAGACACGGTGTCGGAGTGGTTGAACTCGGTGAGGAGAGTATCTACCCAGGTGCCGATATCGGAGGGGTCGTAGTGGATGGTATCGGAAGCGAGTTGAGAAATTTCAGAGGAAGAGTTGACAATGACGTTCTCAAGGCGTTCAAGGCTTTGAGCCACTTGATGAAGCTCCGAGGACCTCACCTTGTAGCCCACGCCCTCCAGGAGGCCATCGACCTCCCTCCTAGTCTTTGTTCCGGAGCTAACATTATAGGATGACCACCCCATCTCCATCCCTCTACTCAGTTCGCTTTGTGTGTGGAGTTTGTTGATCGTGTCATATTGTGGGAATTAGAATATCATAGTCTCATAGACAGAGATAGGTATGTGCGTGTTTATGCGTGTGAGAGAGAGTGAGTTAGCACTGAGGGAGTGATGAAAAAGAGGGAGAGAGAAACTAAGGGAGGGGCTGACGTAGTGACATGTATAATAAGTATTAATGTATGACCATGAGGATGAGGTGCTGTGTAGCTATCCTCAACTCAGCTGCCATGCTATGATAATGATATGCATCAAATTGAGAGATACTGCTAGTTATATTAATTCTGCTTTTTTGCATAGGTACCCTAATCTCGCGGTAGTGAGCATCCGATGTTTAGTAGCCTAAAACTAAGGTGACAGGGAGGCCTACATATTGTAGATGCCGCCAGTCCCATCTTGGGATTTGGGAAGGACATTGACGCCAACAAGTGGCGTCTGGGTCTAGTAACACCATTCACCCCATTATCATTTGTGAGGATTCTGTGCCAGAGTATCACCCCAGAAACCTCTGTAAAACAGTGAATTACTGCAGTTCATCACCTGACCCAATATGAAATATGAACAGAATTTATATCCCTTATTACCCTGCTGTTAATTTCATTTTGCACCCGGACCCATGTTAGACTGTAATTTCACATGCAGCTAGCATTTCTAAATTTACTTTATTACACCGGCTAAGTGTGCAGGTAATTTGTATTGAACCTCAAAGATGAGAATAACTTGACAACCCTTGGTTTCACGAGTTAGCTTTGCTACTTTCATTGTTTAGCAGACTGGGTGCTACAGATGAACTGTAGTTCAGAGGGTAGTCCCACTAAAAATTTGGTTCACAGCAACGTTATATTTTAATTGGAAATGAGGTTAATTTGGAGATCCGACCCAGGAGCAGAGGTTGATGGGTCATATTTAAGTTTCCCAGTTTCCGCATTATCTATTTGTGAAGCTCATTCCCTACGTTGCACTATTTGGAGAATGCTGATCCGTTTTTGGCGAAAAGTTTATAGCATTTGTCACTGTCATTACCTCAAATCATAAGCAATCCAAGTTAAGAGGCACATACTAATCTCACACATGCCCAAAAAACCCTTTTTTGAGTGTAATGAACTCTTATGTTAAATTGTCACTATCCAAGGACTTCTTACTGTCCCAATTAGATTCATCTTATAAGCTAGTAAAGCTAAAATATGCTGCTGGGTAAAGTCACTGCGTATCGCTCTTAAAGGAAAGTTTTGAGTAAAGAACTCTTTCCATGCATGTCTTTTCCTAGACTATGCAACTAATAACTTGCATGCTTTGTGCAACGCCCTTATTCACAAAAGGGTGTTTTAATTTGATCGAACTTTCTCCAATTTACAGGTAAATGGCTTTTTTCCAACTTGTGGTTCGAGTGCCTCTCTGCTTCTGCTCTGCTAAGCCATCTCCATAGTCCATACTTGCTTAATTAATTAGTTTACTCATTCTGGAAAGAAAAAAAAAGATTAAACCAGATTCTTAGTCGTAGGTACCATAGATAGAAGTACAGTCTTTCTTTTAAGGGAATGATGTCACCGTAATTAGAATATTCCTCTCGGAGCCATGTGTCATAGAAAGGCATCTATTAAAGAATGAGATTAACATCGCAATCATGCCAAGAAAAAAATTGGCTACTAATTTAATTGTGAAATTCACAACTTTGCTACTTAAAAATGTGGGTGCCCAGCCTGCATTGGGACTATATTAAGAACACTTGTCTTATGAGATTGAGAAGGACTAGTTGTACTGCAAACCAAGAACCCAAATATCTATACTCTCTATCGTTCTCAGAAAGCCGTAGGGTTTCAGGCAGTATATTAGAATAGCGAAGAGTTATCTACTAATTAACCCGATGAATCAATTTGAGACATATTGTAATGCCTATGGTACCTGTGTTTGGAGGGCCTCGAGACAATTTCCGTGTATTCCTAAGCACCAATTCAAGTGTTTATTCTCTTTCATCCTATGACTTGGGAATAAGACATGAACGCTTAAGTTTAAAATGTAGGCAATAATTGGGAGACAGAAACAGAGACATCAATGGATTTGGATGCTATAAAAGGTCATAGCATGGGGGATGCACAGGGAAATATTGGTTTCTATAAATATATTCGTATAATTCAATAAACAACTTGTACTAATCCAAATATTGGTTTCTATAAATATATACGTGAGTGACTGACGTGGTCCACATATGAGATTATTAGGGACCATTTCAGAAGCCCAAAACGCTCAATATCAGGATCAATAAAGTGAAAAATGGAGTTAGATTTCTCGGGGTTTGAAAGTGAAAATCATCTGTCAATATTATAAATTGCTGAAAATTTAAACAGGGGAATGAGGAAAACAACATATATAGAAGATTTTATTTTCTCTGCATAATAATGGTTTGTTTTTAGCATTGGAGTTCTTGCCTTGCCTTGTTAGGGGGGCTTAAAATTAAATTAGAGTTCCTCGAATAGGAAGAGTTTGTGAACTGTACAAAGTGGTCCAGGGAGTTAACATGGAATTTGGGACCATTTACGACACGGGTTTAAAGTGCAAGAGTAAGATAAGTGCAACTGTTCAAGCATCGAGGAGGAGGACCCTGTGGTGTATTGGCGGAAATAGAAGGAGGCCACGTGCAGTGTGGGAATCAAAAGCATTTTGAATTTAATTTTAGGCATTTCATAACTAGGGGACTAATTGGTTGTTTCATTTCATCTAACAACTTCATCTCATTTCAAATAATAATAGTAGACTTTGGTTTATGCGTTTTTTTTTTAGCTTTTGTTTGATGTTTGTTTATTTTTTATTTGAGATTTCGTTTGCCATTTGATTTCATTTATTTCTTTATTTGTTTATTTTGTTTGGAATTTCATTTACTCTCTGGTTTCGTTATCCACATGTAGGTTAGTGACCTTATTTGTTAAAATCAATTGAATTTTATTACAAATTATTTTATAGTAGTGTATTTTGACTTAATTTTTAATTTACATATAAGTATTATCTAGTTATTTCTAAATATCCTACATTTAAAGGATTTTTAGGACCTTACATAAACATAAGAAAATAGTTATGAATATCCTACATTTTCAGTAATTTATTAATTTTACTATAAAAAAGTATTTATATTCCTTTTTATCCAAAACAGATTTAAGAATTATTTTATTACTTAAAAAAGTACTTTTCGAATATTATATTCAAATACAAAATATATTTTTTTAGAAAAGAAAACTCTACTAAATTTTTTTTATAAAAAAAACATTTTTTCATAGACTTATCCAAACCAACTCCAAATACCAAAAGGGTTTCCTGTCTATGAGAACCTTTTGTGTTTGGAACAGACGAGTATGTAATTTGCCTCCATTTCGTTCTTTTTCCTGACACCTGTCATGTATGTTATTTCATCTACCAACTGATACACAACGATTAGGTGACAAAAGGAGATAACGGGAGTGGTTCATTGTTAGATGTGATGTGGGTCGAGATTTCCATTTACTATTATGGTTATTCAACTAATTCTTTTGAGTGGTATTTTGAAATGGTTTAAACTGCCCTAGTTTTGTTTATATGCTTCGTAAAGAATTGAACTTAAGCTTGATGCTATTTTAATCACATATCTCCCTCCCAAGACAAGACGAAAAAGTTTCGCATCCCTTTCTAGTCATGTTCACATGCACTTGCACTTGTAAGTGTGACCAGCTGTCATTGTAATGTAAATGATATATAACTAGCATTACTCAAAATTACAAATTTTAATTCATAATACCACATATACTAGCTCATCCAGTAAATGGTTTTAGAAAAATTGGGACAAGTTGCATTTTTCTGAGGTTTTGGAGCTGCATACCTGCTTATGCTCAAGTGGCAATCCTCATACTACTGGAAAAGAAGTCTAGTTAGGCTCTGTATAAATACGAAGATGGGCATGCATTCAAGTTTTGAGACAAGATGTTTCCAGTGTGTTGGATCATGGCAAGGTAAGTCCAGAGAAGCTTATCCCAGCCATGTTCCAACCCTTCATTTTGCAATCTGGCAGATAGTATCCAACTCCACTGGTTTTCTCTTCTTGTTATCAAAGGACAACCAGATCATATTCCCAAAACCCTCACAATTAGACACTAAAAGAGCCCTAACTTCACATTTCTCTCCTCTAAGCACCCCATCAATTAGAACACACTCTCTCGGTCTGTCCATGAATCAAGTCCCCCTCCGGTGTAGCTTACACGTGGCAACAACCCAATATTATTTTCCTTCTGCTTCCGTGGACTCCCACTCCCACTTGTCCATCTCGGAGTCGTAAACAAACACAACAGGAGAGGTCGGAGACGGAGATGTAAATGCAAATAAGCTAAAAAATGTAATGTGACCGACACTAATCCAAGTGGTTTATGAATTGGAGATTCATTACATCCGCAAAATCTCAAACTCATATCAGGTCAGATGACTATATAGGACTATAGAAGCTGGTTATGCTCTTAACAAGCCACAGTATTGTTCATAGCAACGACAAGGACCGGACAGTGCATGGGGATTTCAACGTTAAATTGAAGGATCCATGTTATTTTGAAGGAACTGCAGGTCATGTTTGCGTTGTAAACATGAACAGAGAAACCTCACCTTTTTGTTTAAGACTCAGTGCTGCAGTTATGCTGCTTGGTGTTTAGGTTTTTATTCATATGCCCCATGTAGTATAAAGTAGAAGTAAAAGGTCTGTTTATATAGAACCTTAATATTTATTTTTCATATTGCTTAAGATACAGAGAGATTACTTCTAATCTTCTACTCAAGTTCTGTTCATCCTAATGGTATTGGTATCCAGTAACAAATGACAGTCTATGGTTTAGCCTCCACAACTTCCACACCTGCTTGTTCTTCTTTCCTTGGACCGTCCACAACTTGCAGTTCAGCTACAAATGCATAAGCCAAGGCATAAAGTTAGCAGGACTCAAATAAAAGTCGACATTTCAACCCGAGAAGAAGAATGATTATGACAATAATAAAGCACATTATCATTAGAGCGCAATTTGAAGCAGTAATATCTTTCATCTTCATTATTTTAAAAAAGGAAAACGAAGACAGTATTAATCATGCCCTGCATAAGAATCTCAAGGTATTATTTCGTCATCACCAGGGCAACACCGGAAGAGAATGAGTAAGGTTGATGCCAATGCAATGTAACAAAGGGAATCCTTGTTCATTAGAAATTTAAGAAAATTAATAAGACAATCAGAGACCTCCCTTTCTAGTGGAATACTTACTTACTGCTGAAGGTCATAGAACTTATTTTAAAATATTTGGAAGGATTCTGGGAAAAAGTCACCGTGTGGAGTGTTGGGAATCTATATTTGCTGGTAGACATCCATTGCTACAAAGTAATCCATATGCTACCCAGGCAAATTAGATACTTGATACTGCTTAAGAAGATCAGAAAGATAGTAGAATAATAGTTCAAATAATGCACGTATTCACATTTGATTACGATGACTGTTTAAACTCCTGAAAAAGGATGATCTTGGTTTAAGGAGAGAAGTCAAAATAAAAAAAATAATGCAGAAGAGAAGTCAGTCAGATACCTTGTAGCTGCACAGCTTCCAAGCAAGTTTTTTACTGCTGACCATAGGAATTTTCTTGAAAAGATTTCATTGAGAATTATTTCTTAAGTGGTAAGACTCTATTAGCTGGTGAATTTCAATATAAAAATCATCTTTGTTGTATCCAAATATACTGAGCTCTATACTATCCAAGAATATTATAAAGATGACTTCACAATGCATCAATACTTACTCATGAAGGGCTGCGGCTACAAATGCTTTCAGTTCAAAATTGGCACCTGTTTGTACTACATAATTAGAGGATGGTACTGATTCAAGAAGAAACTAAGATTGGAATTTCACAGTTCATAAGGAATCTCATTCACTCAAGCATGCTTTCTGTGGATTCAATTACTAAAAAACAGAAGCATTTGGTTTCTCAAAGTCCCTGAGGATTTATCTAAGAACCAGAGAGAGATGCTTGATTTTAAAGCACTCGCCAAAGGTTTTGTTGTACATGACATTGGAAATGGAGAGCATACTTTCAACTGAGGTAGCAAGTAATTGATCAAAAACTCTATTCTTAGAAGGATTTAAGATGCAGGCAGCAACTTTAAATATATTGGCATTGGCTGCTGGGTATATCAAAAGACAGAAAAAAATTTACACTATATGTCAGTATAGTCCCTAAAACAGGCTTATTTTCTGGCATACCCTTCATCTGATAGATTCCCCACCTCTAGATTTGTGCAATTGGCTAAGGGGGAAAAAAAAGATCACCTACTTTCTTTTTCACATATAGTTGTGCTTCTCTGAAGTTGTGGGATTTGATGCTCTATTGCTGCAGCTTAGCAGCAAGTTGTGTTGAATCACATAATAGCAACTCACAAGCAGCAAAATTACAAATTGAAACTAAGGTTGAAGTGAATTAAATCACAATTGTCAAACAGCCACATATTACTAAATGGCTGACCAGAAATCACAAAGAAATTACAAGATCATGAACAGGTTTGTCAGACAATTTAAGGTCAGTAATGAACGGGACAAACGGTCAATATACAGTCAAATTTTGCCTATAAAATAAAATGAAAATGGAAAATCAGGTTTGGAATTAAGGATGAACTCTAGAACATCACACAATATCTGTAAGTTGGAGTCCTTGGGGGACGTAGCCTAGTTTAACTAAGTTGACAGCTACCAGTCACGAAATATGATGGGAAGACCTGATAATCGATTTTGAAACAGATAATCACCTTCATGGTAACATAATAACCATGCACATCTGAATACCGCACTTGTTCAAGGATAAAAGTATTACATGACAGTGCCCCCAACCCCAGAGAGAGAAAAGATAAAAATCAAGACAGAGAAATAATTCTGTCTTAAAATTACTGAACTCTAATGAAGTCTGGGATAATGCAAATCAAAAGATCAAACAGCCATATGTGGAAACCAAGAATAATAACAGCAAAACTTCATCAAGAAAGAAGCAAGCAACATTGCAATTTCATATCCTTCTGAAAATAATATCTGATATTGCATAAAAAGTTCGTAAGGCTTTTAGGATAGGACAACAATTATACTGCTTAAACATCAAGTACTGGTTATAAATAGTACAAATACTCATACAGAAGCAAGTTTACCCGACACACCCTTTCCTCGACTCTCACCTGCAAAATCATCATCATCATCATTATCTTCAATGTCTGACTGCTTAGACACCAGTGCATCACGCTGTGTTGGAGCATTACCAGGCCCAGTAACTGACTGTTGATAAAGAACTCCACCAACAATGGTAAAAAGTAGACAAACCAAACCAACAGGGCTAGCATGCTTATCCCAAATAACCACATTGATGGCCACGGTAAGAAACTTATTAACGACACCAGTGACAGTAAACGCTGTTGCAGAAACAGCTTTTCTAGCTGCAAACCCAAAGAAACTGATGAGCAAACCAAACACACACGACAACGACACAGCAGCAAATGCATTAGGTTGAAACAAATTCCCAGAGTTCGATCTCAAAGCAGCAAAAACCTCAACATTCTCTCCCGTGAGAAACCAAAATATGGGAGCCATCATCAGCGACAACAAATTATTGTAGAGCACAAAACCCCAGGTGTTCAACCCAAGATTCATGACCATATGTTTGATATAAACCATCTCAGTGGTAATGGTCACCAAATAAGCAAATGCCCACGAATAAGCAGTGAGAGTAAAGTCAGAATCGGTGGCAACATAACCAAGAGCTCCACCAAGAATGACCAGCAGGGACAAGAAGGTGAGCTTGGAGGGGCACGGTTGCTTCCTAAAAGCAGTGTCGGCTACAGCGACCAAAAGGGGAGTCAAGGATCTAAACACTATGAAAGTGTCAACATTGGCGTGACGGAGAAGATTGGTATTGGTAAAGATTGCCAGATAGAAAACCACAGCAGCGGGTAAGAACTTCTTGGCAGTGTCAAGGGTGAAAGGGTCATGGTGCAAAAACCCAAGTTTACCTAAAAACCAGACTCCGAGAGCTGAAGTGAGATACTGCAATGCGGTTAAGAGGCCAGGGTAATTGAATTTGGTAATGGCGTACTTGTTTATGATGGCCAGCAAGCTCGAACAGAGTGCATAACCAACCACCAGACTGGTTGTGGTGTAGTGCTGCTTGGAGGCATCCAATCGAATCAACGACATTGATTGTGCTACTTCTTCTTCAACAAATCTGCAAGCTTTCTTTTGGGGGGGGGGGGGTAATCAGAGAATGGATTGAAATGACGAAGTGATTGACATCATATTACTTCTGGGTATTGTAGATATTTGCCGATCTTGTGTGAAAAAGAAGGAATTTGAGAGATTGTAGAATGAGAGTGAATAAAGAAGGAAAAAAGAAAAGGGAGAGGCTTAGATCACCGACACGACACGAAGATGAACAGAGAGAGATCTTGATGAAAAGGAAATCTATAAGGAAGAAAAATGGCGTATGCGGGTATGAGTGAGGGGTTGGTAGAATGGGAGGAGAGTAGAAGAAGGTGAAAGTGTTGTGATGAGAATTGAGAAGTTGAGGAGTGGTGTCTGAGAAAGAAGAGGGGAATTTATGGAAAGAGTGTTGTTTAGGTGGCGCCAGGCATGCCATTTGATGGAGAGATTCTGAGTAGGTAGACAGACAGATTTAATTTTGATACATATTATGAATAAAAAAGTATACTATAGTTTAATTATTTATTATTAAATTATTAAAATTTTCTTTATATTATATTTATTATTACATTATTAAATAACTTCACTTCAACAAAAACTTCAACAAAAATTATCTAAGAAGCCTGTGTTTGAAATTAATTAAAAATATATTTAATTTAATTTAATTTGATTAAATTTAAATTAAATTAAATTAATTTAAAAATTAAAATTTATATTTAAAAATTATTATAAAAAATTAAATTTGAATTAATTTTTAAATTAATTCTTATGTTTGAAATTTTTAAAAAAAATATTTTTTTTTATTTTTTTTATTTTTTAACCTTATATCATTGTGAATAATAATATTAAGCTAGTCAGGTAAAATTAATAAATTAGTTAAAAATAAAATAATCAATTTAAATAATTAAAATTAAAATTAAATCAAATTTACTCAAATCTAATTAAATTTGAGTGAATTTTTAAAAATACACAACTTAAATCAAAAAAAAATTTAAAATCAAATCAATTTTTATTTTTTAACATTTCAAACACAAAATTTGATTTACAAATCAAATCAAATCTTATTTTTTAACATTCTAAACACACTCTTAATTATATGTTCATACATCATTAAATGATAGTGTAAAATACTTTATATTGATAGTAAATCAAATTTAAACTTAAATTAATAACATATTAACATATTATTATTTTTAATATAAAATAATTATTTGGCACAAAAAATTATATACAAATTTTTGTCTATTTAATACTCTCTCCTTATACTTTTAATTAATATGTAGATCTTTATAATTTTTAAGAAAATATTAAATAAACATAATTATGAAAAATTATAACTGCAGTCAACTAAATTACATTTTCATATAAAATATTCAAAATGTTATTGCTCTATTAATACTCTTTCATTCTATTTAATAGAGATATCAAATACAATGATAAAGTTGGAAAAAATAATAATTAATGTATCCTTAATTTTCTAAAATGATAAATAAATTAAAAAATAAAAACTTTTCTAAAGTGACACCGACTAGTTTTGATGAGTTTCTAAGAAAAAGGTCTTTTATATGATAATTTTTTTAAATTTCTTTTATAAAAATTAAAATATATTTTATGTTTGGATATAATATTTAAAAATATATTTTGTTATGTTTAAATAAGTTTTTTATATTATAAAAAGTATTTTTAGAACCACCAAAATCTAACTTAAAAACAAACACAAAATGTATTGTTTAAGTGCTTTAGCTTAAAATAAATATCCAAATATATTAAAATATAATAAAGTAATTTTTTAAAAGGTTTAAATAAATTTTTAGTCTTTATAATTTATACTTATTTTCATTTTTATTTTTTTCTTTATAAATCAGTCCTTATACTTATAATCGCTTGTAAAATGATCTTTACCGTTAGTTTTGATTATGACTCTATCAGTTTATGATTCTTATAATTTTTTTATTTTGTCCCTCTAATTTTTTTTTATTTTTAATTTAGTCCTTATAAACTGACAATGTTATAGTAAATCTCACGATAAAGATTATTTTATAAATAATTGTAAGTATAAAGACTGAAAAAAAAAATATAAAGATTAAATTAAAAATATATGTAAATTATAAAAATCAAAAATTATTTAAACTTTTTTTAAAAAAAATTCAAATAAAAAACACATATAAACGAGCATATAAAAAGGAACGAAAAATTTATATCTGACACTTTGTCAAAAGTACAAGTACCAATAAAAATTTAATTTTGTTTTATTATTATTTAAATATATATTGTCATATTATTAAAAATTTTAAATTATTATAATAATTATTTAAGAAATATAATCTTTTAATAATGTATTAAAAATTATTGAATGACAACATAATTTTTTTATAATAAATCAAAATTAAATAAATTAAATAAATTTAAAAACTAAGGTAAACTTGCATAAAATGACGATAGTTTTGGTTTTAAAAAAATGATGATAAGCATACGCAAGAATTTTCCATTGGATGAGTATCTCCAAATACGACATCTTGCTTGCTATCTAGACTCGGGACCAATCCATAGGGAGGTGGGGGCATCCTACCTAGAAACATTCCAATTTCAATGGTTCTATATTTCCTTTTTCCACAAGAAAAATAAGCCACGCAACGATTCCTGTTCTTGAATTGTTTGCAAAGATAATGGTTTGGCGATGATAATTTTTTTGTGGCAACAAAAAAAAGTTGTTTACAAGTAACTCAGTTGTGTAAGTTTTTTTTAAAACAAAATTGAAATTTCCAAAAGGACACAATGTGGCTATTCTCTAATTTTTTGTTTCTTCAATTTATTACTAAAAATTTATTGGGAGCAAGGTAATTGAAAATTTGTGTGGAATATTTAGAATTTACATTGCAATACTTCCCATTACATTAACTTCTTACAAATCCAAAATATATGGTAATTAATTTGGCGATTATTTCATAACTAAAATGTAAGTAGAAGCACATGGGATGATGGGACTGTTTTTTCCATTGGTGACAGCTTTCTATTTTTTTTTCTAACCATTTATTATATTGAAGATTCAACTTTTCTTCACTTTACCAAAAAAATATCGAAGATTCAACTAAGATCAACTATCATGTGGGTTTATTGCTTATCAGTAGCGATGGCTAGATATATTCTGGCAAATCTTGTTTCCTGCCAAATATTGTCAGACATATTAATTTTATTGACATTGCCAATTAATTAGATATAATCTTCACATTAGAAAGAAGAAGTTTTTTCAGTAATATTATCTTTTGTAAGGTATTGATATTATTTTATAATTAATAATTAATATTTAATTATATATCTTATTAAGTATAAATAAAAATTATTTTATTTATATTTTAATATATATTTTAATTAAATAAATTACGTAATTAAATATTGATTGCGAAATTAAAAATATCTGTACTCTTATAAAAAATACCGAATAAATATCCTAAATAACAATATTGACAACAGCAAGTTTAAGTGGAGATTCGGTCAACTCAGAAGTTTGCAAAACAAGTTTCGATCTATTAATATCATAACCATGTTGCCGATGGTCTAGAGTAATTTTTATTTTGAATGTAATTGTCATTCAAAATAAGTGCTTGATGGAAACTGCATCGGTGAGAAAAGCATTAAAATCTAAACATTGATTGGATTGATTTTTTAAAGTATTTTTTTTAAGTTTTTAAGCGTACTTGGAATGTAATTTTTAAAAAGTAAAAATTAAAAAAAAAATAGTTGAATTATCACTTTTTTAAAAGTTAAAGATTTTCAACTTCTAAAAAATAATAATAATAAGAAAATATAATTTTTAATATAATTTTTTAACAAAAATATCTTATATCTTTATTAAAATTTACATATTATATCCTTTCTCTTCTTCCTTACAAACCCTATCCAATAACACCTTATTTATTTTGGTTCATGAACATTTACTCTCTCATTCACAATGCCTCACTCGTTGACTATTTTATCTCATTTTACAATTTCACCTCATTTCAACTAATTAATAATTATAGGTTCTGATTTTTATTGTTTGTTCTTTGTTTAGAATTTCATTTGTTGTATAATTTTGTTTGTGCGTATTAATCTCAAGTAATTTTTTATAGGGTATATTTTTCTTTTCCCTAATTTAATAGCCATAACTTGTGTTATTCAAATAAATTTAAATATTAATTATATTTAAAGGTAAAAAAATTTAAAAAAATATATACCAACAAAAGAACTACAATTTTTTATTTATTTATAAATTTATCTAAACAAGCCGTTATTAATTCAGATAAATAAAAAATGAGCAATAATCCAAAAAGAGTACGGGCAGATGTATAAATGAGTGAAATGAACTATTAAAAGAATAAAAGAAAATGGAGTAAGAAAAAAATTCTGAAGTGTTGGGTGGATCAAATATTGTTAGAGCAAGAAGTAACTAGGAAAGAAATTGCAATTAGAGATACAAGTAAATAGAAAGAAATAGGAGGAAGGTAATCGTGGTTGACCAACCGGACCCTTTGTTTACGTAGGAGCCGAATTCGTCAAAACAATTTTAGAAACCACTCAAGAGGTTGTTGGTTTGTCGTATGAACAACAGATGGACCCAAAGATTGCTCCTAATGGTCGAAGTTCAATTTTCTTTGTAAATATATAATTCGATATTTTTGGCCAGAGAAGCAAAGACAGGCACAAGCCATAAACCATCTCTTACACCGAGCGGTGGAGCGTGATATAATATATTGTTAGGTATCAAAGTGACGGAATAGTGTCTCACAACTAAAATAAAAGATGAGAAAAGAGATAAACACACAATATTTAACGTGGAAAACCCTCAATGAATAAAGGGAAAAACCACGGGGCAAGACTAAAAGAATTTCACTATGGGAAAAAATTATAACACCTCTCTCTAAATATTAAGAGAGAAAAACCTCACAAAAAATACAAAAAAATATACAAGAAAGGAAGAGAAGATTTTGGGATGATTAAACTCTTCCCCCTCCTTTATATAACCCTCAAAGGACAATCCATTCAATGGATTGCCCGATGTGAGACTAACAATTCTCTCACTTGAAGATTTGATTAAACCAATCATATCTTCACACTACTCTTTCCGCCTTGCCATTCAATATTGCTTACATTTCTGATAGGCCATAGGAGGATCGACACCAAATAAACTTGTCAGCATTGATCGGCTTTGTCATCACATCTGCTAGGTTGTCTTTGGTGTGAATCTTCTGCATATCCACACTTCCTTCTTCTACTACTTCTCGAACAAAGTGATACTGGATACCTATGTGCTTTGTCTTGGAATGAAATTTGGATTCATTGTAATGTACAAAGGCGCTCATTGTCCACCTGATATGCAGTGGTTCTCTCTGCTTGTGCAGAGTTCCTCCATTAACCTTTGTATCCATCGACTTCCTTGCAAGCAGGTAGGCTGCCATGTGCTAAACATAGTAGATAAAGCTACAACTGTCTGTAACTTAGATAACCAGCTTACCGCACCTCCTGCAAGTATAAACACATTGCCAGTAGTAGATTTTCTTTTATCAAGATCACCTGCAAAATCTAAATCAACATAACCCCTAACAACAAATTCTGATCCTCCAAAACATAATGCAACATCTGAGGTTCCTTTCACGTATCGTAGGATCCTCGTAACAACATTCCAATGCTCTCTACCAGGATCTGCCATAAATCGACTGACCACTCCCATTGCTTGTGCAATGTCTGGTCTTGTACATATCATAGCATACATAAGGCTTCCCAATCGCATTGATGCATACGGTGACTTTCGAGACATTTCCATCCTCTCCGCTTCTGCTAGGACTAATACCGAGGATAATTTACAATTGACGGGGAAGTGGGGTAGATATTCAACTACGATCTTGCATGTTGAAGCGTCGCAAGACCTTCCTTAAATAATTCTTACGAGAAAGCCAAATCTTCCTATCTTTTCTGTATGTGGTTAATTTGCATCCCTAAAATCTTGTTTGCGGGTCCCAAGTCCTTCTCCGAACTCCTAGCCAACTCCGTGCCTTCCAATTCTTGGATTCGATCTTTGTTGGGGCCCACCACCAACATGTCATCCACATCTACAACTGACAAAATGATGAAATCATTATCATCAAACCTCTTGTAGTATGTACAGTAGTGCGAACTCACGGCTGTTGTATTCAAGGCTAATTATGAAGGAATCAAATCTCTTGCACCAACATCCGGCGCTTTGCTTTTGTAGTCTGAGATTTAGTCAACCTGCAAACCAAGTTTTCTTTTCCTTGTTCTTTAAAACCTTTTGGTTTGAGCATATAAATTTCTTCTTTAAGCTTTCCATGAAGGAAAGCTATCTTTACATCTAGCTGCTCAAGATGTAAATCAAATGCAGCACACATCGCTAACACTACTCTGATAGTAGTAAGTTGAACCACTGGAGAAAATATCTCATTGAAATCAATGTCTTCTACGAGCATATCCTTTTACCACCAATCTAGCAGACTGCCCAATTCCACTTGATCATTGCCATCTCGTTTTATCTTGAATACCCATTTGTTCCCGATGGCTTTCTGACCCTTTGGAAGTTCAACAAGTTCCCATGTTTTGTTTCTATGTAAGGCTTCCATTTCTTCCTGCATTGCTATCATCCATAGAGAAGCATCTGAATTGCTCAAAGCCTCTTGAAAGGTTGACGATTCACCTTCTTGATTAGGAGGCAGATGCATCATGGCTTCACCATAACAACAGTACGAGTGCCATGATGGTATTACGATTTGGCGTGACGATCGCCGAACTTCTTCACCATTGACCTCATTTGGTTCTTGTTCCTCATGCTACTGGTTACGCTTGGAAGAATCATCTTCTCGAATTTCTCCATCTGCCTTTATGCTTGATCTCTTTTAAAGTGTTGTCATTTATGCACTCCACTTTGCAGTTCATTTACTGCGCAAAAACTACATCTGTGACAACTTAAGCTTGCGGGCAAAGTGGGATCCCACAAGCGATACCCCTTAACAGTCACGATAACCCAAGAATATACATTTCTGGATTTTGGATCCAACTGTTATTTCTTGTGAGTTGTACATCACGTGCAAGGGACATCCAGAATACATGTAGAGAAGAATAATCGTTGGCTTCTGTTCCACATCACCATAGGTGTCTTCAAACCAATTGCCGTTGATGGTGATTGATTTATCACATAACGGCGGTTTTGGTACCTTCGACCCAAAAGATTTGGCCAAACCCGCTGTTCTCAGCATGGCTCTTGTTCTTTCTAGGAGAGTTCTGTTCATCCGCTCTGCTACACCATTCTGCTGAGGCGTATGTGCAACTGTGAATTGTCTCGTAATACCCTCTTATTTGCAGAATGTCAGAAAATTGTCATCTACATATTCTCCTCCATTATCTGTCCTCAAGCACTTGATTCTTTTCCCAGTTTCAAGCTCTACTTGTGCTTTGAACTCCTTGAATACTGGAAACACATCTGACTTCTTCTTGATTGGGTACACCCATAATCTCCTGGAGTAATCATCAATGAATGACACCAAATACTTTGCTCCTCCTAGGGATATTTCCGGTGATTCCCATACATCAGAATGAATCAAGTCCAGTATGTGTTTTCTTCTAGTAGTTACTTTGGCAAATCTCAATCTATGTTGCTTGCTTATCACGTAGTGCTCACGGAAAGGTAAATTGACCATCTTGAGCTCGGGTAAAAGATTGCGTTCCGCAAGAACTTTCAAGCCTCGCTTTGACATATGGCCTAATCTGCGATGCCACATCATCGTTGTTTCTTCTTAGCTGGCTGCTGCAACTGATGCATCTGCCTCTTGCAACGTCTCTCCCAAAAGCATGTATAGATTGCTTGTGATCTTCTTTGCTTTCATCACCACAAGGTTACCTTTCACTACTTTCAAGATTCCACCTTCAGTGTGGACCTTGCACCCGAGGTCATCTAATTGCCCAATGGACAATAAGTTCTTCTTCAAGCCCTTCACATGTCGTACCCCTTGAATTTTACAAACAGTACCATCATGCATTTTTAATCGCGATCGACTCCAAGCCAATTTTTAAGGCGTGATCATTTCCCATGAACACAGATCCTTCCGAAATAGGTTCATAAGTGCAAAACCAATCTCGGTGTAGAGTCATGTGCCATGTTGCGCCTGAATCCATTATCCAGACATCATTGAGTTTCTTTCCGCCTTTAGAACTGGTCGCTGCTTCACTATACAAGATTTCTCCATAATCTGAGGTACTTGCAACACAATCTTGGGAGGTTGATGTTTCAGAATTCTTTTCTCCACTCTTTTTATTATGCCAACACTCCTTCTTCGAGTGCCCTCTCATGCCACAATTGTAGCATTTAAGATTCTTCCTTCTTCGAGATTTTGATCTACCATGATTTTGACTCCCACTGGAGCCACGTTCCATTGATCTTCCTCTCATCATCGTCAAAGCCTCTGCTTGCTTTGAACTTTCTGACCTTTCCTCCTTATTTTTTCGCCTGGATTCTTCTTCAAGAATAGCACCGGCAACATCATCAAAGTGAAGATAGTCACCAACATTGTTATTTGTGATGTTGATGATGAGTTGATCATATGAATCTGGTAAACTCTGAAGTAGAAGTTCAAGCGATTCATTTTCCGCTATTTTGAAATCGATCTTTGTGAGTTGAGCAAATAAGCGTATTGAGTGTTGATGTGATTCGTTAAGCGTGGATTCACTCATTCGAAGAGTGTAGAGTTTCCTCTTCAAGAATATTCAGGTGTGAAGTGACTTCACATCGTACAATTTGTTAAGTACATCCCAAATCTCCTTTGGGTCTTAACCTGCGCAACACTTGACAAAGCGAATCCGCCATTGCTAGGTGCAAATTGGCAACGACATTGTCATCATTCTCTTTCCACTTTTCATCAGTCATATCTGTAGGTCTACCTTCAATCGTTTCCTGCGTATGAATAGTAGCGTATCGTGAATAGTGCTGGTACAAGTTTGAATAGGTATTATCTTGGAACAGTGACGTAGTCCGTAAATACCAAGTCTTTCCTAGCCAGAACTTCCCTAAACACTTTCACGCTACCACACTTTATTTACAGCAATTTCTTTTCTGATGTGGAAGATCAAACAATACTGCAACCACAGAGCATACTAAGAATTGACAATTTCCTAACTTACTGCAGCGGACCACGAACCAATGGCTCTGATACCACTGTTAGGCACCAGAGTGACGGAATAGTGTCTTACAACTAAAATAAAAGATGAGAAAAGAGGAACTGAACACATAATATTTAACGTGGAAAACCCTCAATGAATAAAGGGAAAAATCACGGGGCAAGACTAGAAGAATTTCACTATGGGAAGAAATTACAACACCTCTCTCTAAATACTAGGAGAGAAAAACCTCATAAAGAATACAAGAAAATATACAAGAAAGGAAGAGAAGATTTTGGGATGATTAAACTCTTCCCCTTAAGCTCCTTTATATAACCCTCAAAGGACAATCCATTCAATGGATTGCCCGATGTGGGACTAACATATATAAATATAAAGAGTAATGTTACACAATTAGAATTGACATAATTTAATTAGAATTATGATTGTTATTAGATAAGTTAAAATGATGGGAACTTCTCATCTATCCAAAAGTCAATGATAATTTTTTCTGAAAATTTTTTAAATTATTTAAAATGCGTTTGATTTATTTTTTATTTTTATTTTCAGTTAGATATATTTTAATTATAAAATTATTTCATTATTTATATTTTGTTTTTTATTTTCAAAATTTTGTAAAGAAAATATAAAAACATCATATCTTGATTTTCACAATTTTTTTTATAAAAATTTTAAAATATAAAATAAAATAAAAATAATGTCATATTTTTATAATTATAATAAAAATATATTTAACTAAAAAAAAAATCAAACGTGCTCCTAGTATTTTTCATAAGGCAATGCTCCCCTCAGCCATTGGATTCTACTTACATTTTCTTTTTTAAAAAAAATCTGAGAATGATGGCTTATGTTTTTTCTTTTTTTAGAAAAATATGCTTTAGTGTGATTTAGAAGAAAATTATTTTATTTTAGTTCATATATTGAATTAATTAAGTATTAAATTAATTTAATTAATAATTTATATATATTTAATTAATAATTTATTTTTATTTTAATATGTAATATATAATTAAATATAAATAAATTATAAATTAATTTAATTTAATACTTAATTAATTTAATCCATAAATTAAAATAAAATACTTTTCTACAAGTCACGTAACAGCATCTTTTTCTCTCCTTTTTTTCCCTTAAATCCACGGCTGAGGCCCAGGCTCAGCGTTTCCCTTTTCCATATATAAGAGTATTATCTAAACTATAAATAAGAATCTCTCTTCCTAAAATCATATATACACTGTTTCTCTTCTCTCAAATAAAAACTACTGAAAAATTAAATATTTAAGTATTATTATTTGAATAAATTTATAAGTGGTTATATTTGAGTTTAATGAGCCTTATATTAATTTAATTTTGGCGGAATGAGTTAAATTTTAATGTACTTTACACCAAAAATAATAATAAATAGATATAGCCACCTTACAATATATGGATAGAATTTGTGAGGAACAGTTCCAGTGAATATTATTTTTTCATGAAGATGCTCAAGAGTTATCTCCTAAATTTTAGAAACTAACTCATTAATCATTTTAAATAATTTTCATGAACACTGTTTGCTTTATTGACAAAGATATATATATATATATATAATGTGTAGTACGCCATGCTATGACATGTTCAAATTTTATACTAATTTCTTAGGGACCATACCACAAACTCATTCACAATAAGAGAATAAAAAAAATAGCTAAATATATTGAATAGTGAAAAAATTAATATCCAACTTTTTATAATTAGAAGATAATTTTTGTATTATTTATTCTCTTATTTTCCTAAAAAATTCAAAAATATCTTTATCCAATTCAAATGTTTAAAAAGAAAATAATATTTATTATGTAGTAATTATAAGCATAAAATATTATGAATTGCTGGATCTGTCCTGTGGGCCTTGTGGCTTGCCTTAATCAAAACTAGGAGGTCAAGGGTTCCAAGTCGCAGAGATGATAGAGAAAGAAAACTGAATACACGTGTGCTATTGAATGGATCTTGGTAGATGACTTTGGTCACTTGTGAAAAGTATCGCCTGCTCGTGTCTTTAATAGTCCGACCCTTTTCTGGGGGTTCCAATCAGGAGAGAGGACTGGTCACTCAATAGCAGCTAAAAAAATTGAAGGAAAAGAAAAAGGGATAAATAAATGTAGAAGTTCCTTCCAAAGTAACTTCATGCATTAGAAAAAGGAATTAATGGTTGTATTTAATTCAGAGAAACCTAGTCTGAAAGTAGACTAAACTAGTGTATCATTATGACATATTGATTGTTGTATATGAATAAGAAGACAAGCCGTGACGTTACCGGGTCCAAGATAATGAAGCAAGATATGGTAGATGACATAAATTAATCAACCACGTTTCTCATTAGCACACATACTTAATAGTATCTCATTCTGCATAACAAAGCTGCAAAGTAATTGATGGTGAATGCCTACATCACCATAAAGAGGTCACCTAACACAGCTTTTGTAACTTAATCCACTGCGTACAAAACTTAGGGGTCTTTGAATGGACTGAGAACTCCAAAACTAAGAATTGGAGCAGACATTTTGTTAATCACTACTAGTTGGCTCATATAGAGTTTATGCTGCTGGAGCATAGTCATAACCGCCATCATCGTCATCGTCACCTTCCATGGATGCAACTGGGACAAAGCCAGAATCTCCATTCCCATTGTGATCATCCCCTTCAATGCAAGCTGCAGGAGCATAATCATACCCATCGTCACCATCATCAGCCTCGTGTGCATTCTTCTTGCACCATGGGGCAATGACCTTGGAAATGAATGACATTTTTTTTGAGACTAGGTAGCAGAAAAATAACAAGAACAAGACTGAGTGTCCTGAATGGGGACTAGTAGAGAAGAAAATGGAAGCTATAAGATACTAGTGGTGTAAGTTGAGTTTGAGTTGGGGAAGAGACTCGATGCTTATATAAAGGGAAGGGAAAGTGTGGAACTCGTTTTGGCACAAGCAAGCCACACGGGGAGTGTGGATTTATGCTTGGGGTGTGAGCATGACCCAATTCCCAGGATGTGTGGTGCTATCTTGTCCAGCCACATAGGAAATCCATTTGACAATTCAGCAAACACGTTGGAGATAGCAACCAAGAATATTGACAGCATATTGGTGTTGTTGGAGAGTAACAATAACACAGCGAATCTTTGAGTGCAACGTTGGGTCATTTAAAGGGTAAGGTTAGGGGCAGCAGGTGGATGATTTAGTACTAGTGGATTGGCCTTTAATAACGTTTAGCTTATCAATCAATTAGCATGGAATCTTTATTGTTCTTTAGGTGAATTAGTGTTTTTTTTTTCTTTCTTCCCTTTTTCGGTCCCTTTCTATTTGATGACTCTTTAGTAGCCAATGGACTGCGGCGACCAGAGGAATTATTTCGATTTGATCATTTGTTATCTGCACCAAGAGCATTGTGCGGGGTTAATTAACATGTTAATTAACAAAAAAAAATTCTGACAATGACAGCAGGGAGGTTTGATTATATGAACTCCTGCAAACTACTAAAACTCCTCACCACTAGCTCACTACTAGTGGCTTCAATTAACAACTTGTTAATTACAAACTTATCTTCTTTTTTTATTTATGCTTTTTAAAGGTATGGCACCGTGTGTGTAGGCTTTTGGAATCACCCAAGAGGCAGAAAACTATAATAGTATAGTGACAAAGGTCCCTCACTTTTTTTTCCCTTTTTTTTTCCTGCACCATTTGCAAATTATCAAAACAGAAGAGAACGTTGTAGCTACTTGGCCGAAAGTCACAACTATATATTTCAAGAGTAAGCTTCGTTAGATCCGGAATTTATTACAGGCAAGTGATAATCACTGAAGTAAGAATAAATTTAGTTTCAATTTACATGACATCATCTACCTTGAACTTGTTGACTATTATGACTTCTAACAAAAATTATTGTATTCCCGGGTGCACCACGTAAGCTGCGCACTAGATCAAGGTTCATGCGCAATTGGTTTGACATCTCATAGTAGTTTCAGTTGCTGCAGAGGTATTTTGCACTTCCCATACTTAGCCATCAATGAGGAACATGTCAAATGCTGCCAAATTTTACCTTGCAGCGTGTGAGAATTGCTACAATATATAGCTAGCACAGTACCTAAATCATAAGGATTTTTCTAACGACTGTGTCTGTTGGCATTGTTCCTAACACCACCAATAGCAGCATTCAATATTCAGCAAGTAAATTCCAACATGACTTGACGCTGTATTTGTGTTACATTCCTTAATTTGCAAGCTCAAAGTTTTATGTTTTCAAGGATAACTTCGAAAAGCCTCAGCCTATCACCAAAGAGGAAGGGAGGGGGAAAAATTCAGAGCACAAAGAAGTTCCATACTCGATCAACCAAGATACAACCGTAAAGGGCAGCATGATTAGTGGTGGAAATAGTGAATTTGAAGAGAATCTAACGGCAGGCTGTACTAGTAACAATTGCATAAAACAAACAGAAAATTTAAGCAATCACCAATAAAATTCATCTTAAAAAATCCTGCTCTTATTAGTTATTACTACAGACATGAAACGAGACGATATCCTATTCGTAAGTTTAGAACATCACCTTCAATATACATATTTAGGCTTGTATTAAGCTTTTATCTCGAACGCAGCAAATGACCTGTTTCTTAACAATACTTTTGCCACTGGGAAGAACTTGAGAACTTAACTAGACTACAAAGTGTTGATTTGAAAAAATTCACAACAGAAATAACTAGCTTTGAAAGGTTCTAACAACTTCACACACCTTGGGAATAATGTGACAATAAGTCACTAATTGTAACACTAGTGATGAGAAGTTTGAGTAATTTACAAGAATAGAAAAAAATTATATTCAAATTTCTATACCATTATGTACCATAAAAAAAGGAATAATATGGAAATTAATGATGGATACTTAATTGCTTTTTAACAAATGTTCTCAATAAACAAAAATTATCTTATCCATCAATAGAGAAGACAATTGAGTTGAACTTGCACACTTGAGCACTTGCTTAATGAAGTGTTTTGGCCTTCATTAAGCAAGTGCTCAAGTATGTAAGTTCAACCTGTCTTCTTTATTGATGGATTGGATAATTTATGTTTATTGAGAACATTTATTAAAATGTCTTCAATAGAAAAGACAAGTTGAACTTACACACTTGAGCACTTTTGCTTAAGTCCAAAACACTTGAGCACTTGGCTTATATATATAAGCCAAGATTATTAGCTAGCAAAGCAGAAGTGCCAGCACCTGAAGCTCATTCTCTTGTTAAACCATTAAACTAAATACTACTAGATTTACAGATAAGACATCGAAGAAAGCTTAAATCCCCCAAAAATAATAATTCAGTAAAGAGGATGTTACGGGGTCTTTTACTAGTTAATAAATATGAATGGCTACTTTATGCTGTAGTTATATTGCTTTTCAAAGTTGTATAACTGATTTATATAATTACATATAATTAGTTTATATCCACCCTGAATGAGAAAATTAAACAATTAAAAAGGTCAGAATTCTTGTGTTCCATAATGCGCTCCGGGTGTGATTTTTTGAATTTTTTCAATTAGACCTCTGATGATATCATTAATAATTGATCATCTCTCGTCAAATTATTTCTCAAACATCACTATTTGATGTAAACATACGCAGTCAAACATATATGATGACTATCAATAAAGACAACATGCATAAGACAATATATATATTTGTAATTACTATATATTATATCATGGTACTACTTTAATTAGTACAACTAACATGGTTTCTTCTCACACAAATGACCCACCAAGGATTAGTTTCTATATTTTGCATTCGGCACACCCTATACTACGGCAACAACTAAGATTACTAACCAGCTCTTAGACTTTTATATTTTCTTTTCCCCTACCTAGCTAGGTTTCCAAACAAACAAGCTAGGGTTTTGATACAACGGCAGCTTAAGTCACAGCGTGCATGGTCATCAACATCTCTTCTCTTCTAAGCTGCTGGAGCGTAATCATAGTCACCATCATCGTCATCATCGTCCCCATCTCCTTCGACCAGTGTTATGGGTTGGTAAGCACACCATTCTCGATCATAATAAGCAACAACATCGTCATGCAAATTCGTCTGAACCTGCAGCACCATTTCTCACTTACTGGGGAAAAAAAGTAGAAGCAACAGGATGGTTTAGAATAGGAATGATATTAATGTACAGAAAATATGAGGTCAACTGCTTAATTGAGTGAATGAAAGGGCAGATCTTGAATTTATATATAGAGTGATGGGAAGCTTTAAGGTTAAGGTTAATTGCTTATTTGCTTTGGATGCAAGAGACAATCACGAGGAGAAATGTGCCCTAACGTTTGATGAGTGTGTCAGACACGTTAGAACTAATCCTAGGTGGATGCCTTGTTGGCAGCTTATGAACCACTTACATAATCTCATAAAGCAAACATATCGAATCTATGTGAACATCAGATCATGCAATGGTTTGGGAGCTAGTGGCAGAAGAAAGTGTGAAGTGCATTTGAGTCTACAGTACAAAGGATTGATATGATATCTCTATAACGAAAAGGATCGGAAGCTATTATGTCCACTCCTTTCGCATCAATTAGGTTTGTTTTTTTGGTCCGATGCTATGATATTTATATGTAATAATCATATTTTTACATTATTTTTTTATATTATTTTTATATTTTGGTTAATAATAAACAAATTTTTTATTAATACAATATATCATTTGGTTAATAAATTACTAGTTTATAAGTTGTTGGTTATTAAAACTTATTAATCAAATAATATATTATATTAACTAAAAATTTACTCATCATTAATTAAATATAAAAATAATATTAAAAAATAAGGTGCATTTATCTTTTCCCATTTCCATGAAGAAAAAAAATTAGAGGAGGAGGATTTAAAATCTAGAAAAACAAAAAGGTGTGTGCTGGTATGTGAAGATTAGGTTAGAAATCCACATGTGGCTCTGAAATTGTTAATTCATTTATTTTTGTTAAGAAATATGGCTCATATGAGAAAAAAATTGAGAGAATATCAAAATAAAATTGATTGAATGAAAAAGTGTATAATGATGAAATGGTAATATGAAAATTACAATCCAACATAGGCTTATATATCCAAGTAAAGCAACTAACAAATATAACTAATTCTACCAAATTTTAACTATCTGTAACAGTTTTGGACTACTATGTCCCTTTGCTCCTTAACTCAGTTTTCAAGTTGGTTGGGCCTAAGAATAAGATTCACTGCCTATGGCCACTTCCCGACTCTGTCACCAAATTGCCCAGCCAGTCACCGCGGTTGCCTTCCGGCGACACCCTCTACCTTCTCTCAAGACACGGAGATACCGAAACTTTGCCCTCAAAGTGGGCCATTCAACTGAGCTTAGCGGAGCATAGCCCGCCATAATCAATGGCTGGTGTGCCGTGTGCAGCAGCTTGTGGCTTGTGTTGTGGGCTCTCTGCATGGCGATCTTCCGCCATTGATCTCTTGAGACCAATCACCAAACATGATAGTTTAAGTGGCTACTGGCTACTGGCAACCTCCCTTCTGGAGACGTACTCTTTAGGCTTCAATTTCAGTTGCATTGGGTCAAACAGCTCTTCTCTGTACTCTATTCTGCTCTGGGTTTCTTTTTACTCTTCATGTCATGAATCTTAATGAATTCACTATTCCCATTTTTTTCTCTATCTTCTTGCTCAAATGGGGGTCTTGATTTTGTATTCTGTTCATATTTGGACTGATTGAATTGATATAGACAGGACTATATGAGATAACTACGAGATGGACTATTGTAATGAAATCCGTGCTTCTTCCCTGGAAACAAGAATTGCTCTTTAGAGGAACCTCTGTTATGGGCATTATACCAGAAAGTGGCAAGTCCTGTAGCCATGTGGTACGTTCCAACTTTCAAGAAGTGGTGCAATGAAAAGCTGAGTTGTCCAATGACTCTATTACTAGTTTCATATTGCTATTTAATTTCTTGTTCTTCAATTTCCTAGGACTTTTGGGATTCAATAGTTATAGAGAAAAGGAACAATTTTTTTAGAAAGTTTGTGGGATGTAATCAAGCAGGTGGTAGCCTGCTATGTCACTCTTTATATATGTCTTAGACATTCATTCTCTCAATCTTCTCAAAATCAAATTCTAACCATGAAAATTTGACATTATGCAGTTGAGGATTTATAAGACTCCAGATTTAGAATCTCCCAAATACCAAATATTGAAAAGGACAGCAAATTATGACGTCTATCTAGTCATTCATGAAGATAATTGTTATTGCCTTGATATATTATCCATTCATCTCTGACAGACAAATCTACATCATAACAAAATAATAAGCCACTTCCTTTAAAGGATTGCATTCGTGCTGATATAAAAATGAAAATGTTCACCTTTTGTGATTTCAGATTTGTCAAAACTGCACCACACTACTACACATCAATTATACAAAAAGAGAATCTTCATGGTTTGTTATATTATATATATGTCTGAGTACTGGATTGAACTTTTATACTTATTATGTAATGCATTCAAGATTTTATGATATTAGTTAGACGGTATAATCCATTCACAGTATTAGAATCAAACGGAGACAAGTTATCAGGGGTCTAGGCTTTAATGATATTGCTTGATTACTCCTGTCTTCACTCAAGCCATTGATGCTGAATTGTCCAAAGTCTCAACCCAAGTAGTTCTTCCATTAGGCAAAGAAAGAAATAGGAGAGTCTCCCGGAACTTGCAGCTTTTAAAGTTTGAAGAACTTCTGTCTTAAGAGACGAATATCTTATATAGGTTAGTAAAGAAAATGCAGTTTTGTGAGAAACTGTAGAATACTAGTTTCTTTAGTTCAATTTAAAAAATTTGTGTTTAGTATTTTACCTTTTGACCAGTTTACCAAATCCTAATCAAGAAGCAATCACAGAAAGGTAGAACTTAGAAGGAGGCATTGCCGCAGTAGTAAAGTTTAATGGAAATCCTCAGAGGAGATTTTTCGTGGAAAGGAGAAAGCAGTGCTCTCCAATATCACTGTTTAAAGCATCAGAATTGGCAGTTCAACAAGACGAACTGAAATTAGTTGGTTATTGGGGGAAATTTCCACAATTAAGGCTTGCCATGCAAATTAGTTATATTGGAATTGAAGGTTCATTATGCTTTAGTTTTTCTGCCATATGCCTTTATTCATCAATCATGACATTGGGTATATTGCTCTGCTGCTAGTTCCCTCTATCCTAAGAATGTTCAATTAATCTAAAATATTATTTTCCCCACTCAAGATGTGGATTTAAAATTTTTGTCCTCATCACCCGTATATTGCGCCTACATTTAAGCCGACTATTCTAATGCAACCGACAAAGAAGATGTATTCTTCTCAAATAAATTTGTGAAGGTAAAAAACCGCCGCAAATTAGTGTTTTTTTTTTTGTAGTGTTAATTTTAATATGATATTCAATTAAAGACCTCAACTTTTAACTTTATCAATGGGGGGATTAAATTTAATGAAAAAAATATTATGGTAATATATAGATATCGATTAAAAGAAATCATATATAAATGTCAAATGTTTTGCTTATGTTATAAATTATTTTAATATGTCAAGTTGTATATTTTCATCTTTTAAACATTTTCTGATTAATAAAATTACTTTTCAACAAAGTTGAGGTCGCTAATTGATAATAATAAAATATCAGACTCTTGAATCAAAAAAAATTAGTTCCTCAAATGATACTTCGCTCTTTCAAAATTGTTGCCTCTGTGATATTTGTCATCTTAAGTCTTAACTACTGACAGTCGCTTCATTTATTTTTGTGGTTTATGACATGGAAGAGGAATGAAGTGCTCATATGGCTAGGACTTCTCATTGGATTATCATCACACACAGCAGATTCTTCCATCTTAATGTAAGTCTCTAATTTCTGTTCTACTGAATTTATGAAAGGTATTAGGTACGCTCTTCAGGTCCAAGAGGGAGGGGTTTTGGAACGAAAAATATATAGGTATATATGATGCATATAGGGTCAGGGATGATTTAGTTGCTACCCATCGTTGTAAAAGAATAGTAATTGTACGTACAGTAAGCATTTCCATTAATTCTTCTTCTGGTTATGTATGACAATTCGATACAGGAAAAGGTTAGGCATTTATATACTTTCAGATTATAATGGTTCTTTTACATTTTGTAGATATTTCACGCATGGGACGCCGATTTTATCAATTCTATGCACTGATTAGCATACTGTTCACTAATTTTCTTCTTTTCTTCCATGTTAAGTATTCATTATCCCTCCAATTTTTTCCTACTTGTTTTCTTTTTTGGTAAGAATTGTTCATGGTAATTTTGCAGAGATTGTTTGGCTCCATTATGGCGTTCTAAATAGAATGATTATGATCTCTGGGATTTACCTCTCCTTCAGCTAAACCTCCCTCTTATCATTTACACAGTCACGAGAATATGACAGCAATAACAGCATTATTATGTTTGCCTTTGCTTGCGCATTGGACGGAAGCTACTGCCACGTTCTTGACTATGAAGACATTATTAAGATTCGATCATTTGCTACACCGTTATATTCATCTTCGCATTCACTATCTAATTGGCAAATAAATTAGAATTACAATAGACTCGTGTACATGATTTTGGCAGTAATATACTGAAAATACCATTATATTATTTTTTACGCGGCACCTCTGTTCCACCACCCCATTCACTTTTTGGTCATAAAAGTTGCTGTTGTTAAATTTTGGTATTTTGCTTGGTGCCCCGCCTTTCCTAGTTTCTCAAGTGTCATTATTCGAAACCGTAAGATGAGCAAGGATTAGACTTTTGGTTGGTATCTGTAGATATAAGATAACCTTGAAATTTTACAAGTAAAGGAAGTAACTAAAGAGAGGGTTCTGTTCTCTCTTCTTCTTTTTTTCTAACGTTAAGGATTTTTTTTTATCAGCTTTTGCGTCTATGAGTAAATTCTTTTCCGGATTATCTTAAGGTATATTCAAAATTAATTAGTATAATATATTTTGAATAATTAATTAATTTTTTTAAGTACCAATCAAGATTCGAACCTAATCTTTTCTTTCTTTTTTATTTTATATAATAACAACACAAAATTTAAATTTATGATCATCACTTACAAATTATCCAAATTCCTTGGTAACTTCAAGCCAATGGGTTAAAGAGGGTTCTTTTTGGTCCATGCCTTTGCTGGCCTCCAATTATTCCCTATGTAACCATGTCATTGTTCAGATTCTCGTCACTGTCATTATATATTACAAGCTTGTCTGCACTACAGGCTACAGCTGTATTACATCTTTCATTACGAATAAACAATCCATTTGCCCTAATTAAATACGCCTAACAAATGGACCACTTTCAAATCTCAGATTTGCATCAACATGAGAAAAAGAAATCCATGTGAGAAGCATTTAATATCCCTACGGCCAATATGGTTAGAAAATATGAAGATTATTCTAGTATCTATATTTATTTATTTTTAAGATATTGGTATTTAAGTAAGTTGTTAAGCAATTATTATTTATTGGTTATATTTAATAAGTTTTTTAACATTTATTGTGAACTAGTCAACTATCAATAAATGTTTGACAATTCATCATCAATATCATACCCATCAAAGTACTATAGTAACTCTCATAAAATATAAATGCTCTCTCATTTCGGGATTACTAGGTACCTACATTTTTTTTAAAGATACTAATATTTATGGTGAATTGTTAAGCATTCATTGATTGTTATTTATATTTAATAAATTTTCTAACATTTATTGTAAAACCAATAATCAATAAATAATCAATAACTCACATTGAATACCAAACTCATTAGAGTACTATAACAACTCCTTTTCATTTCACATGTACTCTTCTAAAGTCAAAATTATAGGCGGCTTCTCCATTCAGTATCATGGGGATCAAATACTTTAATGAGATATGTTTTTTTTTATGGATTTAACTTTGATTCATTTTCAATTAATATAAAAAAAATTACACTATCATCTAATCATGTATTGTAAATCATTAAAGAAATTCGAGTTTTACAACTATTATATAAGAAGTTTAACACTTTCAATGATATGTCAACATATTATTAGATAATAATATAAAATAATTTACACTAAAAATTACTCAAATTTAAAGTCTTTCTAGATAAGGAATCAGAATTTATGAGGGTCTCTTTAATACACCAAGCAAATATTATATATATGAGAAAATATTTTTTAAAATTAATCTCATAATTTTTTTTACAAAATCAAGTTAACTTTTTAATATAAAAATGAAAGAGATACAATTTAAAAAATGTTACAAGATATAATTCATATGTGTATTAATTTTACTTTAACAAGTAATTAATATACTATGCATGTGGCTTGGAATAATGGCCATTACCGTGTTATCGTTGAGAGTGATTCAGCAGCCATTATTTCCATCTTAACAAAACCCAATGGTGACAAACTGCTCAATAGCAATTTGGTTTGCAAGATTTCTCAGTGGATCTCTCGTAATTGGGAACTTCAATTTTCGCACACTTTGCGCGAAGGAAATTGCTGGGTTGATTGGTTAGCTAACATGAGTCTTCCGAAGGATTACGGAATTACTGATATGGTACATCCTCCTCCTGGTCTTAGCCTGCGTATTCTTGGTCATGCTATAGGGGGCGTGTAAGATTTATGTGATTTTTTTTTTTTAGGCTTTTGCCCCTTTTATTACGAAAAATGTATACTATGCATGTTTATTATATTAAAAAAAATTATACTATCATTTTTTCATTTTGTATAATCTTTTAGTTCAATTGCTTTTAAGTAAATTCTATATTTTAAATTACTTTGTCAATGCAAGACATATATTAATATGTCGTTGCTAATAAGAATAAAATATTTATTCCTTACAACGGACTAAAATTTATCTTCGTTTAATTAAACTATAATCAAATTCTCATATCTTACATGTACCTATTAAAAAATATAAAAATACATTTAGTTTAAAAATACAAGATATTGAATATATATATATATATATATATGTACATTTTAAAAATTTTAAGTTTGTAAGTATATAAGGATTTCTTTTATATGTGTACAATATATGTTATTCTTATGTTTAAAAATACCAAAATGTATAATCTAGATGATATTAGTTGAACATTTGTAATTGAGTTTACTAAATAATATTATTTAATTTTATATTTTCATTTTATTGCGGACAAAATTATATGATTTTAAAATTTCATATTTCTAAAGAAGGTTGTAGTTTATGATACCAAAATTATCGAAGTTAGTTAAAAAAAGATATTAAAACATAAAAAATGAACAAATAATTGGAGGCATGATATTTATTGAAGTAGGTGAGCCACTGAGCTAGAGAATTTAAGAAAGGAAACAAAACGAAAAAAATGATAGTATAATTTTTATTATTTTTACATAATAAACATACATAATATAACAATTATTTGTTAAAATAGAATAAATACAAATGTCAATTATAGTATTATATTCCTCTTCAAAAAAAATTAAATTATATTCACTTCGCTTTTATATTAACATGTCAAGTTAATTTTGTAAGCTTAAATAATTTTTGTTGTAATATAAAATTCACTAACAATTAATAATAATTGATTTTTTTTAAAGTATTCAACAGTATTAAATCAACAATTAGTGAAAAAAAATTAAAATGAAGTATAATATATGACAAGGTTTAGAATTTATTGTCAATTTAACAAATCTTAAAGTGATGGACTGTAATTTACTTTTTTTAAAGAACAGCACGTGTAAGGATTAATTTTAGTTTTTTCATTGGCTTAGGTTCCGTTTGGATAGACTTATTTGTAGTTTATTTTGGTTTATCTACTATAATAAGCGCTTATGAAATATTTTAACTTTATTTGGATGAACTTATTAAAACAGCTTATGAAACTTATATAAGCTGTATAAGCTGTTTTGAGCTTATTAAAATTTAAGCTTATGAAAATAAGTTTTTATGAAAGTTAAAAATATCTTAGTACTAGTTGTTTTTGTAATAATTTTTAACAAAATTAACCTTAAGGAATTGACACAATTCATAGCATATCTCTCAAATGCTCGATATTTATTCTAAATGATTTATGAAAAATACTTATCAAAGTGTTTATCTAATATTATTTAGTTTATTTTAGACAGTGCTTTTAACAGTAGAGCTTATTAAATAAGCTATACTCTAATAAATACTTATTTAAGTTATTTATATAAACTTGACCTTAATCTTGGGTAAAAAGTGCTTCTAGTGGGAAGTGAACCATTGCACAACAAATAAAATCTGCTTACATAAAACTTAATTTGTTAATTAAGTCACAACTTATTAGGGCTATCAAAACATGTTAAACTCGATAAGTCAACTTATTTAAGCACATAAATTAAGCAAGTCAAATTTATATTTTAGTGCCTCATTTAAATGTGAACATTTTTTTGTCTAATCTGTTTAACTCATAAGTTATATTGTTACCTCATCTATTAATTATTTCTTTACAATGCAATAAAATTTGTTTATTAATTGAATTTATCTATATTTTTTTTTACTAATTATAATACATGAGAGAACATATATATTTTTTAAAATGTTGAGAAATAACTTCAATTTTTAATTTTTAAAATTTTCAAGTAATAAATGAATAAAAATTTCTGCGACCCTGTATTTTTTAATGTGTTTGTTCTGTACCAAAATCGATCCACGAAAACAAACCCAAAGAAATCGGATTATGGAGGCTGGTGGTAGAACAAAAGCAACGATGCCCGTAAGTGTAACGCTAATGGTCAAAGTCTTGAAGCTGAACAAGAATACAAATAATAAATCACTATGCGTACGCGTAACGCATCGCCGTTTTGCTCTCTCCTCTCTGCTTTTGTTTTGTACTTTTGTTTTTTCGAACTGGGTTCCCTCTCTCTCTCTCTCTCTCTTCTCTTCAAAGTTCAACGTAACTAAGTAACTTGCTCCGTTCTGCCCCTCCTTTCTATAATTCCCATTTCGCCCCACGCCTACATTTTTCCCATTTTAATTTAAACCACTTAGCCTCATTCATTTAAACCTATTAATCTAATCCCTCCCTCTAATATCTGTCTTCGTCTTCTCTCTCTATATTATTATTATTATTCCTCTTTGCTTACCTCTTTCTCTCTCTTCTCGGGCGACATTCCTGCGATCTCTGGTGGGATTGGCTTTCAAGGTACAATTTTTGGAACTGGGTTTTTGTTTCATTGCCAGATTAACCTCTTCCCATGACTGCAAATTCTCTTTAGCTGCTGATAATGCCTCTGCTCCGTTCTCAATGCTTGTTTTTTTATGGGCTTCTTCTTGTTTAATTCGTATCTAAGTACAATCGGTTTCCTCACACTTGTGAAGAAATAGAATTCTTGCTGTGAATGAATGCCTTCTTTTTTTAATGTTTAGCTTCATCGCATCTGCTTATAATTATTAATTTGCATGAATGTGGATGAATGCCCGTATGATATGAAATTCCTATCTGGGATTGCCTATGTCTGTTGTATGGAAAGCATAAGCGTAAGGGGTTTGAATACACAAGGATGTTAAAATAAAAAATAAAAAAAAATTTGAGCTTTGGCTTCAGTTCAGAATGTGTGTATCTGGTCTTCCCAATTTTGGTGACCTTGTTCCTCATCTACGTCTTATTTCCAATTCCACCTGATTTCATGTTCTGACTGATCTGTGCCTCTAAATTAGAGAAAGCAAGTTTTTTTTTTTCTTTCATTTTTAATGAACATTAGTAGAAATTCTTACTGAAAAGGATCCTTTGGAGGGACTTTGTTGTATCATATCATTCTAAGGAGACTGGACCATATATCGTTATCGTAACTATAAAACTGTTCACTTCTATGCTTAAATGCCCGTTTGTTATCATCTTTTCATTTAAGCAAGTTATTTAACCAAAATGGATTCAACTTTTGAACAGGGGAAAATGACAGAGCCAAGACCCGATACACCCTTGATGCCACCATCATCGCGGAACCTTCCCGATTTCAAGAAGTCTGTTAAACTAAAGTATGTCAAGCTTGGTTATCATCACCTCATCACCCATGGAATGTACCTCTTTCTTTCCCCCCTCGTGGTGCTGATTGCTGCCCAGCTCTCCACTCTCTCCCTTCCAGACCTTTGTGATCTTTGGGAGCATCTACAATACAACTTGATATCTGTTATTCTTTGCTCAACTCTCCTTGTTTTTCTATCCACCCTCTACTTTCTGACTCGTCCTCAACCGGTGTACCTTGTCAATTTCTCCTGTTACAAGCCTGAAGAATCTCGGAAATGCACAAAAAGGATATTTATGGATCAGTCACGGATGATTGGTTCTTTCACGGAGGAAAATCTTGAATTCCAGCGAAAGATCCTTGAGAGATCTGGTCTTGGGGACACCACTTACCTTCCGGAGGCTGTCCTCAACATTCCTCCCAACCCTTCAATGAAAGAAGCTAGAAAAGAAGCTGAGGCTGTCATGTTTGGCGCCATTGATGAGCTATTCACTAAGACCTCTATAAAGCCTAAAGACATTGGAATTCTGATTGTAAATTGTAGCCTGTTCAACCCAACTCCATCGCTTTCTGCAATGATTGTCAATCACTACAAGCTTCGAGGGAATATTAAGAGCTACAACCTAGGTGGGATGGGTTGCAGTGCAGGGCTGATCTCAATTGATCTTGCTAAAGATCTTCTCCAGGTCCATCCCAACTCCTATGCATTGATCATTAGCATGGAGAATATCACATTGAATTGGTATTTTGGAAACGATCGGTCAAAGCTTGTTTCAAATTGTTTATTTCGTATGGGAGGAGCTGCAGTTCTGCTTTCCAACAAAAGCTCTGACAGAAGAAGATCCAAATACCAATTGGTCAACACTGTTCGCACTAATAAGGCTTCCGATGACAAGTGCTTTAGCTGTGTTACCCAAGAAGAAGATGCCAACGGCAAGATTGGTGTTACTTTGTCAAAAGATCTGATGGCAGTTGCAGGTGATGCTTTAAAAACCAATATCACTACACTGGGGCCTCTCGTACTTCCAACATCTGAACAGCTGCTATTCTTCGCCACATTAGTTGGGAAGAAACTGTTCAAGATGAAGATCAAACCTTATATCCCAGATTTCAAGCTAGCTTTTGAACATTTTTGCATCCATGCTGGAGGCAGAGCTGTTTTGGATGAACTGGAGAAGAACTTGCAGCTGTCTCCTTGGCATATGGAGCCATCAAGGATGACCCTTTATCGTTTTGGAAACACCTCTAGCAGTTCACTTTGGTATGAATTGGCTTACACAGAAGCCAAAGGGAGGATCAAGAAGGGAGATAGAACATGGCAAATAGCATTCGGTTCTGGATTCAAGTGTAACAGTGCAGTGTGGAAGGCTCTCAGGACCATCAACCCTGCTAAGGAGAAGAGCCCTTGGATGGATGAAATCCACCAGTTTCCAGTCGATGTTCCAAGGGTGTCTGCCATCTAAAAGATGAATTTTTTTAATATTTTTGTATCAGCATTAGGTGGTAGCTGTTGGACTGGTGAAAATTCTCTTACTGAGCTATTGTAATGCATTACTGTTTAATGCATTACTGTTTTCAGAGTTCAGATTTTAGGAATTTTATTTTGCTTTCGGGCAGATGAGTGGTAGGTCGCGTTGGGGGCAGATTTTGTTAAATCCAATTTACTCATGGGCTGGTGCTTGAGCTTTGGTTGCTGTGAGGTGTACGTTTCTCATGAATATATATTTATTTATTGGTCTGTGGTAGTGAAATGCGTAGGGCATCTGAAATATAATTCCAATTCTAAACCGTGATTTCTCTAATGTGATTGGAATTAAACATTTCCAATTCTTTCTTGTGTTGTTGCTGGAAACTAAATTCCAAAGTCGAGATATTCTTGGTTAGTTATTTGTATTTGCATCTTTGCACAATTCGTGAGTTAGGTGCTTTTCTGCTTCATGATTGTCGTCTACCAGTTAATAATTTGAAATTTTGGCTCTTGTATTAGGTATTTGCATTTATTCTCCCTTTCCTCTACGTTTTTTCCATAACGGTAATCGTAAGTCCAAGGTATATGCCATTATTCATAAAAAAATGGTAGAATGCCTTTCTTTCCCTTTTTCTTCCCCTACTGTTCTTTCTTTCTCAAGCAAAGGAACATTTCAATAGTCTCTTTTCTCCACTCTGGCTTTTGTGTTTGTTGGAACTCCAACTTGAGAGAAGCTGTTTCTTGTGAAGCACCAATGCAGGCAAAATAGACATCCAAAGCCTATGAAAAAGGAATACTCCAGTTTCTATTGAGAGAGCACCTCTACGGTGAGACGTCGCCAGTGTACTAACCAGGCAGAGGTAGCCTGGTGTTCTAAGCAGATGTCATAGAAGTAGAACACCCTTAAAAAAGGTCCTCCTTTTTTTTTTTGGAAGATCTTTATCATGTGAAAAATAGAAAACATAGAATTCACGCAAACCATTAAAAAAATTAACTTTTTTAAAACATGATGTCATAATCTTCCATCTACTCATCTTTTTTTTTTTTTCATCTACGGGAAGGGGGTGGTTTTGGCCATTTTTTGGCCTAGAATCACCCATCTACATCATTTTTTCTCTTATTTTATCTAAATAAGTGGTTTTTTCACATAAATCTGATTTTTCTTTCGTATTTTTTCGTGTTTTCGTCGTCTGAGTGCGGCGGTGTTTTCTGCGATGTCGTTTGGTTTCTCGTCTTGTTGCGGTGGTTTCCCGTCTTGTTGCGGTGTGCGTTTGGTTCAGATTGGTAGATCAATTTCAATCCATTACAGATTCAATCAAGACTTAGGTGTCAACGTTACAGATCCTGAGGCATGGGTATTCTGATCACTTTGATTTTGTTACATTTGTAAGTATTTTTCCGTGTTATGCTATTAACCTGGGTGCTGTGGATGTTGAATTTGTATTGTTCTCGATATATTTTACCAATTTGAATGAATGAATACTTTTTTAGTAAAAAAAAAACATGATGTCATTAAGAAGGCTACAGAAAAATCCTCACAATTCGGCTGTATTATTAATTAGATTTTGCAATTTTTTAAATGAAAAGGTAAGGACTTCAGAATTAAAATTTACACGTCAATATCTATATGAACAGATATTTTAATCCAATTATTTAAAAAGATCTTATGTAATGAAAATCAAACTTATTGTTTATTGGCACCTTTAGATGAATATCACCAATCACCACCGTAACATAATCAACATATTTGCAGCAGCAACGTCGCTACCAATAGCAACTACTCCTGCTTCTCGGAAAAAATAACTAAAAATAAAACTTGGTTGAATGTAACCATCATTGATCATTCAAATAATCATCTTGAATTATCATCAGAATCGATACCAATGCAACCATCAAAAGCACTCCCATGTTACTAGTCCTTGTTTGTTGGAGTGCAACACGCTATCATATCGAGCACTTCGATTATCACAATCAAAGACAACATGCCTACAGCAATCACTACAATAACACCATCATCACTAGCATTTTCACAATCATCATGTTGCCATAGGACCGCCCACCACCAACACCAGTATCAAAAACGTTTTAAGGGTTAATAAATACTTGACAGTTCTTGAATGAAAAAGGGGAAAAAATCCAAATGACGTTTCCTATATATAAATAAGAAACGATAAAATTTGATGTTAGATCCACTGGAAAAAATGGTAACAATAAATAGGAATATTCTTGCTTCCTCTTGAAGGAAGTGCTTTTTCATCCTCCAGGAGGACTGCAACTGTCTGATAATCAATTAGACCAAGTGGAACCCACAAAAATTTCATAGTGGTAATTTGATTATAGGAAGAAAAAACCTTACACCGTATGTAAGTAAAATTGTCTCCGATAAAAAATCTCAACCGGTTCCCACTATTGAGCAGTAGCAACCTATAAGAAGCACGAGCCCACTAGAATGATGGGAAAGGAATTCAACTACAAGACGCGATATACAATGATCCATTTCTTAACATGCAACTGTCAAACACATGAAATAGCAATCCCCATATTGAAGGAAAATGACATTATCCTCAATTAAGATTAGTACCATATTAAGTTGAGAAACAGAAAATCAAGTATATCCATAATCAACAGCAACTTAACCATAAATAACAGGCCCTACTGTTTTAGCAAGTGCATGGAACAAATCCACAATTAGTAGACAGAAATTTTCCATCAAGCAGCTATAATCCATTAGTAATCTACTCCTTCGAAGACTTGTTGATAAGAGATTTGTGAATATGAGGAATTACACCTCCTCCAGCAATTGTTCCTTTTATCAGGGTATCCAGTTCTTCATCACCCCGGATTGCAAGCTGTAAATGCCTGGGAGTAATGCGCTTAACCTTGAGATCCTTGCTAGCATTCCCAGCCAGCTCCAATACTTCAGCGGTCAGGTACTCCAAGATAGCAGCAGAGTAGACAGCCGCTGTGGCCCCCACTCTACCATTGGATGTGGTTCTTGACTTCAAAAGCCGGTGGATACGGCCAACTGGGAACTGCAGATTACATTACAGAAGAAGCTCACATAAGACAAGAACATGCAGCTTGCAAGTCACTACTAGCCTGAGGTATCAATAATTAAAGCAATATTATAAGAAAATTGACCCAATTCAGATTACATACTTAACACCATCAACAAAAACGCACTACTAGCTTCACATGAAGAAAGTAAACCCAATAAAGTTGTGAAGTTTCAATAAACTTTCATAACTCCTCTACTACATAGTACATACTATATAACTGGAAGGGTTAATAGCTAAAAATACATAAATAAATAGATAAAAATTCCACTTTACTCGATATGCAATTTACCCCAATCAACTATCCAATTGTGCAAACTGAACATTCCATGAGCCATTTGTTTAAACTGTAATGATAACAGAGTTTGGTAGGTGATGGGGTAAATGGAAATTGCTACAACTCTGTTATCAACTTGAAAGGCTGGCTGATGGAATTTTCAATCTACACAATCAGGTAGTTGATGGGGTGAATTGGAACAGTCGAAACTCGAAACCTATGCAGGTAAGTTACACATTGAGTAAAGCGGAAGCAATTTTTTTAATAATAAATTACCCCAAGAAAGGAAGATGGGGTTCATTCATCTAGATTGCAGTACATTCAGATGGAAAGTAATTTTCTGGTTACACTCCAGAAATTCAAAATGCAGATTACATATACAGAATAAATATCTAGAGCAAGATTATTATAATTATCAACAGTCAAGACTCAGTGAATAAATATGGCCACCTAGCCGTAACTGACCAAACCAGCATAAAACATAAGAAGCAGAACATTTCCTGGTTTAATTGGAATACCTTCCAATCCTATTGAACCTTCTAGCTAATAACAACTATTTTATGAGAAAAAGAAATCAAATTTAGAGTTTCATACTAAATTTTTCAGACACCACAGCATTTGGCTACCGACAAAGGCGTACGTTGTACTCCGACCCGACAAGAACGAGGGTAACAAACAAGGAAAAAGCACAGGTTTTTGAGAATAAACGAAATAATGTGGAATCAGAAAAGGGAAGGAGATGAAGAGAATGAAGTGAAAATGGAGAAAGGAATTGTAAAAAGAGAGAGATCTAGAAGAAGAGTGAGGACCTGAAGACCGGCACGAGAAGAGCGAGAAATCGGCTTCTTCTTGTCCTTGTCTTTGTTGTTGGTCGAGGTTTTGCCAGTTATCAACCCCTTCGCGCCCTTCCCCGACATCTTTTCCCGCCAAAACGAGGTTGCAGAGAGAGAGAAGACGAAGAGCAGTCTCAATCTGAAGCTCAGGGAACAACACGGCAAAGGGATTTGGATTTGGATTTGATTTGAGGCTCTTCTTAACTCTTAATCCTCCCCGAGCCTTATTTATTGAAGCCTCTTACTTTTCTCAATTTACATACTGTACCCACCCATTTTAAGCCTACTTTATATCCAGGAATTACATTTTCACCCCCGAATAGTTCATAATATGTTGCTGTTAACCCCTCCATCACTTTTCCTTTTTCTCTTTTTATGCTTTTTTAATTATCTTTTTTTATTTTTTGGTCTTTCTTTTTCTTTTTTCTTTTTTTTAGTATAGCATTTAAAATTTAAGAAATTTATTGTTAGGTGACTTTTATAGTTATTTGACTGCACTTTATAATTATTTGGAAGGATAAATTTGAAAAGAAAAAATTGAAGACATTGCCACAAAAAGGCACCTAAAGTTTTCCTCAAAATGGATGCATCGTAATTCTTGGTATAAGAAAATTTATGCCACAAAAGGATAAACATCGGTGCCCTAAAGAACCAAATATCTATTCCCTAACAAAAAGATTTATTCAACTAATAGCCATTGCCTTTTTTTGGGCTAACCACTAGAAGCCTGGATATGCTTTCTGAGTTCTGACCGCACTCATTTTTATATTTTACGGATAGTTCCCTAGTTTGGTATATATGTAACATCAACCTCAATTATGGGCCTCAAAAAGACATCAACCTATTCAATATTTTGGTCATAATGAGAATGTAAATGGCTTCCAGAAGGAGTATTTATTTTCAAGATATGAAATAGATATAAAAATTTTAGATGCTGTATGTTTGCGTGTTTGTCATAAAAAGGTAAAAGATCATTAGAGTGAGAACATTATACTATTAAAGCATACAACACTTAACCACGAAGCATGCGGATGGCCTTTCCATACACCTACATTGAATGAGTTCAAAACTTTTTAAAATTATTTTGTGATCAAAGTCAAGTTGAAACTCAGAACTAATCCTACATCTAAAAGGTGTAAAAATATTTCAAAAAAATTCTTAAATAAAAATAACTTACATAAACACTCAACTCAACAATTGACATATATATAAATACGTTTTAGAAATAGATATATTTATAACCGTACAACCTTATCCATGTTTAATATTAAATTAAGTATCTATATCCTAACCTAAGAATTATTCTGATATCTCATGGTTTCACAAAAAACAAAAGGCATACAACACTGTTCGTCACACTACACCCTCCCTAGTCTAATTCTCTGTTTACTTAAAATAACATGGCCGGTTTGCCTGGCCATCTATAGATTCAAGCCGATGGTTCAAGTATACCCAGTCATTTCCTATATCCCATAAACTCCCATAATAGAGTTGAAATGAAAGCAAACATAAAACTTAATTCAACTAGCTGGAACAAGCTCGTTCAGTTCAGTAGATGTCAAATACAAACTAAAATTTACAAAATTTAGTTTACTAATCACGTATATAAGTAGGCACTTGAACTAGGTAATTCTAACACTGCCAGACAAAATGAACAATTATTAAGCATCATTCCTCCCCTGCCTCTTCCTTTTCTTTTGATTTCCCCTCATCTGCAATATGAAAATCCTCAATTTTGCGTGAAACCTCTTCTGCAGTTACCTTCTCCTTTTCAGTTGATCCATTTGCAGATAAAGCCTCCGATTCATCATGAGTCAATGGGCCTGTCTGCCATATTCTGATGGTTCCATCCTCAGATCCTGAGGCATATGATTCTCCTCCAGGAGAGAAACGGACACAGTGTACAGGACCATGGTGGCCCTTGTTGCACGCTGCCATCCAGATAGATCATCAAAACATTTATACACACAACACAAGAAAATCAAAGAACTAATGTTCGATAACTTACCAATCTCATTGCCTGTATGGAAATCAAAAACATGAACCCACATGTCTTCTCCTCCAGCAATAAACTTGTTCCCATACTTTGGCTCCAATGAAGCAGATTCCACAGTGCAGGGCATATCATAGCTCTTAACCAATCCGTAGCTAAAAAACAAGGGTAACATCATGAACTAAGCAGATTTTTTGAAAAGAAATTGACCAACTAGGCTTTGTACTTACTAATTTGCATCCCAAAACTTAACAGTAGAACCATCAGCAGTTGTAATATAACGGCCATCCTGACTAACTTCAGCACTTGTCACTGATGACTTGGTCTCAAGTGTCTGGACTATTTTACCACTTCTTAAATCCCATAGCCTGTGAATTATCAACTAGATTCAGTGCAATATAGCATTCAATGTTGGTATCAAAATTTATAAATTAAAAGAACAAAGTTTATACATAAAATTTACAACCCAAGACAAGTTTCAGCATCAAATGATTAAATGGGGCATATACCTGACACCTCCCATATCAGTACAAGAACTCAATATTGTCTGGTCACTATGAAGCCATGCAACAGTTCTGACTGAACCAGGGGATTTATCCACTTCTCTGGGTGGTGCATCAGGCCGATTCATATCATAGATTCGAAGGATTTTCTCTACTCCCCCAGTGAGCAAAAGGTGTGTATCCTGTTCCCAGGTACATAAATATCAATGCATATGAAAAGGGAAGCATTCGTAGGCAAGGCCCAGATAAACAACAAGTACCGATGACATCCCCAAATTTCAACAGTATCCATAACAGAGATGGCATTGAGAAAGGATTTTCACCAGACATGTAGATAGTATTTCTACAGCAAACAATCGGTACAGTAAACGTATATTGTTAAATTGTACATACTAAGTACTGAAAAGATATAGAAAGTAAAGTGGGGGAAGACATATGTAGTAAAGGATAACTTTTAAATTGAAGAGTACATATAAAGACCTTGCTCAAAAAAACTAGACAAAAATCTTACTAAAGTAACTGGCCCAAAAAGTTAAAACCGTAGTATAATACCTATTTGAAATTCAAAAACATATAACAAGCAGATCCTGGGAACTGGGATGAAAGTCATGAAATCATTTCAGCTATTTGTAATATTATCATTAGGATTCTCATTTAATAAATTCTAGGCACATGACTGTGTTGATGCTTCTAAAATTCTTATTTCCCCCTTTCATTTGTGTTTGCATGTCCATTTATTCTATACTTTGGTGACTCATACATTGTTTCTCCTTCTACAGAAATGGATATTAACAGAAATCATAGTAATGAGTATGAAAATAACAACATAATAAGGCGCCAAATTCTACCTCAGAAAAAGCACATGCTCGAGCAATGTGCTTATGTTCAAAAGAGTGTAATTCATCTCCTGTTAATGCATCCCAAACTTTCCTGCACATGAAACCAAAGATGATCTGTCAACTTTTAATCAATGAACTACAATTTCTTCAACATAATGCCCTGTTTTTATTGCTGAGACTAAAATGATCAAACTGCATGTAATAAGCAATGCTAAAACAAAGGCAAACAAAAGAGTGACTCTCTTATACTACTGAAAGACAAGCTAATACATACATCATAATCAACTTTCCAAATTTGCAATAAAATAGAAAGATCAGGATACATTAGTTATAAGAAAATAAGATTAATTCAACGCAACTGTCATAAGTCATGATCAGGTTTGTAAAGTAATACTAACACTCGACCAACAACGGGCGCAAGTGAGCATATGCTAGGGGTGACAACCGGATGGATCGGATGGATTTTAGTATATTATAATGGATAAGAAAAAAATAAACCATCTATCTGTTTAAGATACGTTAAAATATTATCAAAAAAATCCAATTCATCCATTAATCTATTTTAACAGATAAATATTCAATCCATCCATTATTAATTATATTAAAAAAAAATAACTTTTTAAGCTCATTCCGAAGATATGATTTTTGACGGAACATAATGGCATCATTCGATCCATGTAGCCAACCCCACCTAGTAGGGAAAAGCTGCTCCTTCAAAAGACATGGAACTAGAAAAAGCTAGAATTACTGATAAGTAATAACTCAGTAGTCAGAATTTAAAAAATTAATAAATATCAAATTAATTAAATACAAAGATAGATCCAGTCCTCGATCGAGATAGAGGATTGCTGCAACCTTGCAATTCTCCTTCTGCCACATTTGAATCCAATTTTCTGTCACTCTAATTGGCATCAGTCACAAGGCAAAGACTTTCTGATCTGAACCCAACATTCTCCATGCTAGAGAGAAAATCCCTATTTCTCAATAACCACATGTCACAAAGAGAGAGTGAGCGAGCTATGAATTCAGAAATGGCTCGATCAACTCGTTTGGTAATGAGGGGAAAAACTACCTGCACCAATCGCTAACCATGAGACCCTTCAACTATGATAGCCAACCAAAGAAAATTATCAGCATTACGAATCCACATTCACTCCTCCTGATAATTTCAGGGAACCCCCATCCATCGGCGATGATGACCCCACCTCAGATCATCAGCTTCGCCTCAGCCAATGAAGATGCTGTTCGTCAGTGAGAGAGAGCAGACTTGAGAAGAGGATGAGTGGACAGGGAAGAAGGTGGATATCCATTATGATCCATAACCATCCAAAAAATAACTTTTGATTCAATTAATCCAGTCCATTAAATTTATTATTATAAATGGATGAATTGGATTGGATTTATAGATAGATGGACTGGATGGATAATGGATTCATCAATTACTATGCCACCCCTAGCTATGCAGACAGGGAAACAAGTTCATAGGAGAAGGCAGTACTATGAATTCAACTAAATGGGATGTACCCCATGTACATTGAATCAACTTTAACAAGCAGTCTCTTTTTGTCAAGACAGGTCACTGAGCTAAAAAGCCAACTAGCAACACCAAAAATGCATAGGGCAGTGAGTGAGCTTAACAGTGAACAAGCTAAAAAATGAATCACATACGTTGAGAAATCAGCAGAAGCGGATGCAGCACGTAACGCATTAGTATCCAAGCTGCAACTCCATACGGCACCTTTGTGCCCTTCAAATGTTCCAATCCAATCTCCGGTCTCTCCATTTCTGAGCATAGGACTAGAATCTGAACACACAAGCAAAACGCACATATCACCATCTTCACTAAATGCATATAACAAAACCAATGGAACAAGCCGTGCACATTCAGTATGTCGGTGCAGATATGCGTGAAGCGTTTAACTGTGTCATATCATTGCAATAATATCCTAAAATGCATTTTTGAGAGCTAACAATTATTATAGTAAGCAACCTAACAAGTCATCCACTGGCAATGATATGCATTTTGGAATCAGAATCCGAGCCTCAGCCACCAAAACAATCCGAAAATAAATTAGATCCATTGAAAAAAAACACAATCATTAATCATTATTCCCAATTCAGACAAGATAAGCACAGCGAAACAAACTGAATGGCGAGAGAGAGGGTACCCTTGCTTGCACTGATGAGGAAGAACCCATCGGGCGTAACAGGACTGTAAAAGAGATCGACCACTGGGCGAGAGTGACCGTGGCACACAAGCGGAACTGCCACCTTTTTCTTGTCCATTCTAAAAAATGATCAATGTACTAGCTCTACCCTAATTTATGGCTAAGATAAACCAACAAAAAAAAAAAAAAAGAGAGGGGAAATTTATGTTGTTCTTAAGCAATTTTTTATGGAAGAAAAAAAGATTAGAGAAACCCTAAATGTATGAAATGAAAACAAGATTCAGAATCAGGTGAGACGATGACTATAGAGTTTGTGGGTAGTGATTAATTAAAACGCAAATAGTATCTTGATTAAAGATATTATAATTCAGTGAAACTAAAATCTAAATTATTTGAGCGAATACAAACCACACCGCTCCTAAATCCTAATCCTAACCCTCTGTGAAGTGAAAAAAGTGTGACAAATTTGGATCCAAAGGAACAAAGCAAACCAAATTGGAAAAACCAAACACAAAAGGAAAAAGAAATTAATAATAATAATAATAGTAAGATTGTAAGAAGGGAAGAGGAACAGGGCGGGTTAAGGAAGGGGGCTTAGGCACGAGGCGAGGATATGTTGGCTTTGGATCTGCTCTCTTGTACTGTCAGTAACCATGGTGGATTGTGGACCCCACCAAAAACAACGAGACGTAGAGCCATTTTCATTTTCCTGATTTATTATTTATGATTTATCTTCGTACGCAGTCGTACTAGACTCTGAAGTCTGAACTGGATGAATATACCATACCATACACCTCCAAGGAGATATCCAATTTGCGGATGGGCCTAGGCCCATCGTGAGTATGTTTAAGGCTTGATTATTTTATCTTATCTTATCTTATCTTATCTTATTAGTTTACAGAAGTATAATTACATTCGAGTATAATATGGAATAAATATTTATTTTATTCCTTTAAACATATATATAATATTATATAAGTTTATTATTTATTATTTATGTTAAATTTATTTTTCAATAATAACTAACGACGTTAGTTTTGTCAATCAAAGACCAATTTATCATTTTAAGAATATATTTGATAATAAAAATATGAAGTTGAAAAATCAAGAATGTTTATTTTTAGAGGATTAATATAATGTATTTATTTATTATAAATGGATAACCAATGTAATATTAAATATATATTTAGAGAACCAAAATATACATTTACTTTATAATATAATATGTATTTTGAAAGATTAAATAAGTTTTACGTTTAATAAGTTCTGTTTGAAGGTAATTTTAAATAATTTGTGAGGGAGATAAATATTTTTTTAAGGACACCACATTACTCTTTCATTTAATAAAAATATCAAAATGACCTTTTAATATAATTAATGCCATTGATTGCGTATTTTAAGAATTAATTTGATGACAAAAAATGTGACATTAAATGACTAATTTGATGCTACTTATATCTTTAAAAGACTAATTTGCTATATTTATAAATAGAAAAAAATGTCATGTTATGTACATCTTTAAATGACCAAAATTAATGTTCATTCTAACTTTCTTTAAAATTCAAAAATTTCAACTCTCATCAAACCCAACTTCAAAAAAATAAATAAATATTGATTGTTAGCAAATTTTATATCTAAAAAATGAAATTTGCCAATGGAAAAAAAATACCTAATGTTGATTTTTTTTTTGGCCATTACTGTTGAAATTTTCAAAACTATCCTTTTTATTATTATTATTTTCAGCTATAAGCTTTACTATTTTTTTTAGGTGAATAAATTCCATTCTTATTTTTTAGAAAATGTTGATGGGAGAATAAGTTATCTCATTCCAATTTTAAAACATGTCATAAGTCTCAATAAGAGTTTGCAATAATACTTTTATATGATTTATTAAGGTACAACTATTCCCATAAATCAAACTCAAAACCTTTTCCTATAAGTTGAGCAAACATTCATTGATATAAAATCTACTAGTTTAGTTATGCATTTTCATACACTCGTGCAACCATCATGTACCCACTTGCACTAACTCGAGGGGTTGGCTTATTCATAAAGAAAGTGTACACCTTATTTTGATTACTTGATTTGAACAATGAGTCATTACATAAGATAAATAATTAATTTCTTTAAATATAACAAGCTCGTGTGGAGGGGTGCACACTAATGGTCTGTTTGGTTCAAAGAAAGGAAGGAGAGGGGAAGGGAGGGAAGGGAAGGAAGGGAATTTAATTTTATGTATGTTTGGTTAGAGGAGAGGATGGGATGGATTTTAATGGAAGGAAAGTATAAATTTACCTTTTTACACAATTATAACATTTAATGTAGCATTTAATTTATGGATATTTTAGTCCATTTTTTAACATATATTCTCTCCCCTCCAAATCCCCCCACTTTTGGAGGGGAGCTAAAATTGACTTAGGAGGAATTTTGCTCCCCTTCCCTCCACTCCCTTCCAAAAACTTGAACCAAACACATAAAATTTAAAATAATCCCTCCCCTCCCCTCTATTTCCCTCCAACCAAACACTATGCAAGAGTTTTTGCAATTTGGATTGATTTTGTTTTGAAAGAAAAAGTCATCCAAACTGAATCAGGCAAATTTTATAAAATGAGAATCGATCAGTTTAGTTTTGATTTAAGAATTGAACCAAAGCATACTAATTAAAATAAAATTGGTTCAGTTTGGTCCAATCAAATTTTTACCAAACATTTTTTTAAAAAAAAAAATTAATATACAACTTCACTTTTTGCATCTATGGCCCAATTAACAATGAGTTAGCCTAAAAGTTTTATAGAAATAATAACAAAATGACATAAAATCATCTATACGTATGTAAATATGTATAACAAAATACATATATAATTATATAAGTTTGATTTGGATGGGACTTGCTATGGCACCCATGCAAAATTATGGGTACTAAAACCCATGTTGACGTGAACCTTTTTTAAAAAAACAAATTCTCAATCCCTTTGTAAATGAAATATCTGGATTGGGAAGGTTGTGATTGGTTGATACAAAATTTGTCTCTTTCCTTAAATTGCTCTTATTTCACAGTTTTTGACTTAATTGCAAGTGAAATTTGGTCCAATAAGAGACCTAAAAAGTCTAAAGCTGAACTAAAGGAACATCTAATTACTCAAAATCAATGTTTCCATTATAAACAAAAACTCCATTAACAGTCAAGTCAAGCCACAAACATGAAATTGTTCGGCAACTAAGCGTGACATTGACATTTTTGGGTTCCCTTTGTCATTAGCTTTGGTTTTGGGTCTGTTTTAGAGAGTGGCTATGCAGTGCAATGAACACAATACCAGCACTTTCAAAAGAAAAGTTAAGAAGACGTTGGATATGCTTTGATACTTGCTGTTTTCCTTCAAAACCCTACATCTAGAAGTGATGTCTATAAAGCTCATACCCATTTTTTCCCACCGCCTAGCCATACCAGAATTCACATCTCTGTCCCAATAATGGAGGTTGAACCCACCAAACCAGGGACCATAAAAGAAGGAAACATAGTGCATTTTGATGGCATTGGATATACTAGCTAGGCTCGCCGGCAACAATTTCGCAAACGATAGTAATGTTATAGGTAATGGCAGCAATGGAAGCAAAGACGAGATACCTTGGTTGTGATGAGAATGGTGAAGTACATGTCATTTCCATTTTATTTATCCACGTCAGCTTAGGTTTTAGAACCTAAACTTATGCTCGGGTAGTATAGAATTTTCCCAATTTTGTTTGATTCGATTCGATTTCATAAATGAAATTTAAAAATTAAACCTAACTGATCGGATTTCATGAAAAGGAAGTTAAATAAAATTAAAATTAATTAATTTTGTTTGATTATTGATTTTTCGATTCGGTTTAGATCGATTATGAATACTTAGTGCACGCTTAAAATTGTTCAAAGAAGAATTTAGGTTATATTAATTTGTGGGTTCTTATACTATTTTAAATTATTTTAAGTAGGTCTTTATATTTTTAAAAATTATAATTAGATTTTTATATTTTTAGAATTTTCTAATTAGGTCCCTGCCGGTAGAAACTTATAACGATAGTTTAATGGGAGACTAAATTAGAGATTCAATTATAAATTTTTAAAACTATAAAAATCTAATTACAAACTTTTTAAGTCTCTATAATTTTAAAAAATAATAATTAATCCCTTAAATTTAAGTTATTGTTAACTATTTATAATAGTACTAGGATGACATAAACTCAATTAAATTTAAATAAAATTATAAATACTTAAATATAAATTTTTAAAATATAAGAACTTAATTAAAAATATTAAATAATATAAAAACTTACAAATTAAGAGAAAATGAGAGAAAAGAAAATAAAAAAAATAGAAGAAAAAGTATTTGTTGTTATTTGGTCGTGTAAAAAAGTAAGAAGAAAGAAAGTTTTTTTTTTTATGAACTTACAATTGTTAATAAAGTTGATATAAATATTATAAGCTAAAATGTAAGGAATTTCTTTTAATTATAGGTCAAGTTTAGAAAACTCTCTTGTGCTTTTAAACTCACAAACTCAACTCCCTAAAGTAACAAAACAATGTATAATAACTCTTCTGCTAATCTTTTATTTAAATCATTGATCGAAAAGTAGTCACGTGACTGCACATATTGATTTTTTTTCACTAATCTCACCGTAAATCATTAATATTTATTCTTAAAATCATATTTATGTCACTTTTTTGGGGGACTCATTAACCTCACACCACCGTTTGAGATTTTCATGAACCGCTCAAACGGTGGTGTGAGGTTAATGAGTACCTAAAAAAGAGGCATATAGTTAATTTGAGGGATAAATATTAATAATTTAAGGTGAAATTAGTGAAAAAATTAACACATGACTACTTTTTTATCAATTATTTAAATAATAAATTAATAGAAGGGTTATTATATATTATTTTACTAATTTAAAAAATTAAGTTGATGAATTTATAAACATAAAAAAATTTTAAACTTAATTTGTAATGAAAAGGGTTCTTTACATTTTAGTTAATGTTTTATAAATAAATAAGGGTAATTTTGTAATTTTAATAAGATATTTTATCTTTTATTAAGTTTTCTCTCCATTTGAGTGAAGAAAACTTTTTGGCGTGGCTGACGTACGTTTTTCTCTCTTATTTGTTCTCGAAGTTTGCTTTTTTTCTTCATTTTCTTTTCATATTTTTCTTTCTTCTCTGTTTACTTCTGTTCCAAACGATGCGTTACGGTAAAAGACAAAAGAATTTACCCACCTGCGCTTCTTGACTGGCCATGGATTGCGGGAAAAGTACATGGGTGCATGGGGTCATACAGCTAGCTAACATTGATTCAAATTTATCAACGTGATTGACAAATAATTTTTATCTGATTTGACAATGTTACGTTGAAAGGGATTACCACATTACATTTTTTTTTAGGATAAGTTATTAAATACTTATTATTTATTATTTATATTTAATAAATTTTAAAATATTTATTAAAGAATTAATGGTTGATAACTTGTCCCATACTATAATAAAACTCATATTATAAACTTATAAATGAGAAATATTTTTATATAAGAACTATCATGATTTATAGACTCATTCGGGGTAGGCTCAACTTCAAAAGATATTGAGTTTTATATTTGTTGGTGATTTTTTGTCATATACATTGTTAAATTTTTAAAGAGAGGACATTTTTTTATTTATTTGGAAGGCTTGTTTAAAATTTTTCACATAATATCGCCCCTTCATATAAGGTACAGATCTACTTTTATATGTAAATATCATTGTAAATTATTGTAAAATTTTAAAATGTCTTAGTTTTAAAATTAGACAATCTCTCTTTTCCAAAAAAAAAAACTATAAAAAATCATTATTTATAGAGATATCTATTAAATTTGTATAAAAATATTTTTTTTTAAAATCACTTTCTTTGAACGTAAGACTTATATATTTATTACATTTAATAATTTGTTATAAACGTTTAATTTTATAAATTCATTCATTGCATTGAAAATTTGTATGAGTTAGATAAAACTCATAAAAATTAAAAATTAATTGGTAGTTTATTAAATTAATTTATTTTTAATTATAATATTTTTAAATATAAATAATTAAAATTTTATATTAAATATTTATAAGTATCTGATTTATTTTAAATTTATTATAAATAGTTATTATAATAATATCATATGATTTAATTATTAATAAATTAATAAAATTCATATTTTATAAAAATATATTTAATAATATAAGTATATAAGTCTTACTAAGTAAATAAGTTTTTTTAGATAATAAGAAGATAATGTGGAGGTTTCTCTCTTATTTTTTTTAAGGTATATATATCTTTTTATAATTAATATTTAATATTTAATCATATATTTTATTTAATTAAAATATGTAATTAAATACTAATTATTAATTATTAAAAATAATAATATTTTTATAAAAATAAAAGATACCAAAAAATCTCCGATATTTTAAAAAATGATAAGGTAGAAATCTCTTTCTATCAACTTCATTAATTCAATCAATCCAGAAAGCACACAGTTGTTGTAATTAAATTAAATTAAATTCTACGACTCTCCAGTCAACGTACCGGTAATGGTGGGTCTCGGTAAGGTACTGAAGTTGATTTGAGATTGTTCTGAACCCGAACCTTTCTTTGCCACAGGATGCACGTATTCAGCTCCTTATGCCACGATACCTCAATTTTATATTTAATTTTTTTTAGTATAAATCAGAATATTTTATCTTTTAAAAGATAATAGATTAATTTTATAAGATATAAATACATAAAGTAAAAATTTCTCCTAATCACATTTTTTTCATATATATTATCTCAAAAATTAAACTTAAAATAATATGTTTAAGGCTTTCAAACTAATCCAACTTGGTCAATTTTATCTTTAATGGTGTAGGCTCAACCGCGTGCTCACTGGTCCCGCGTCACTGCGGCGTCTATCTGCCCATAGGACCATTCTAAACTGGAAATCAAGCATTGACTTCATCATTTATTAAATAAATTAGGTTTATATTTTTAAAAAATTTATTTAGGAAAATAAACCTATACTTATATTTTCAAAATTAATTAATTAATTAATTAATTAATTAAATTTATTATAATAACATATAATTAAAATTTTATAATATTTATATGACTTATTAATTACATATTTATATAATTTATTTATTTTATGTACAATATAATAATTTTGAAAAAAATTAGATATATTTAAAAATTATAAAATTTGATCTTATTAATTTATTTGAAGGTCTGTATGTAAAATAAATTTTTAAATAAGTTTTTAAATTAAGTCAAACTTTTATATTTTCATAAAAAATTAAGTCATTTACAAAATAAAATTTATATTGAGTAATAAGTTAAGTTAAGGTCAAATTTTTTTAAAATAAGCAATGCTATATCTCTTACATCATTCTAATTACTTAAAATACAAAATATTAAATAAAAAGATAGAAGTATTTAATATTTATTTATTTAAATAATTAAAATAATTATTAAATTGATTCATTATAATGATATAAAATTATTCTTTCAAAACATATCCAACTTATTTAAAGTAAAGTCTAACTTTTCTTAATTTATTTGTACTCTAATGTGAACACAAAATAGGCATAAATAATAAATAAATAGAGTTTAATTTTTATCTATTGTTAGTGTAAAGTTTTTTACACTGTCATCTAATCATGTGTTGCAAAATCATTAAAAGAGTTTGACTATCACAACTACTACTTAGAAATTCTAACTATTTTAATGATGTGTAAATATATAATTAAATGACAGTTTCTAACTATTTTAATGATATATAAATATATAATGAAATGATAGTGTAAAAAAACCTTACACTCACAGTGAATAGGAATTAAATTCAAATAAATAAAGACCAAAAGCTTTTATTCTCCAGCTTCCGAATTGCCGGAGTCAAATAAATTATAATTGCATCTGATCTAGCCATCTCATCTCATCTACAACAATGTCAAGAACTCAAACACTTCACTTATTTCCAATCTTCATTGTTTTGATAGTTTCACAACTTCCCTTCCCCTGCTACGCGGACGTTGGTACCGCTGCTCGATACTCTCCTCCATATTTACGTAAGTACAAAACTATTCTCTGCACTACACCACCTGTTGTTATCAATATCTAATTAAATCTTATACACACTTATTAAATCCATATATAAAAAATATATTATATAGCCTCGGGGTGTTACGGCGGCGAAGCCACACAGTTCCCGTCAAGCAATCTGTTCGCGGCGGCGGGAGATGGAATATGGGATAATGGGGCAGCGTGTGGTAGGCAGTACTTGGTGAGGTGCATTAGTGCAGAACAACCCAGGACTTGCATTCCGGACCAGAGCATTCAGATCAAGATTGTTGATTACGCCGCCACCTTGGTGTCGCCACCGTCAGCTAGCGGCACCATCATGGTTCTGTCGGATAAGGCATTCGAGACTATTGCCAATACATCTGCCAGCTTGCTGAATATAGAATTTCAACAGTAAAATATTGTTCTCCTTGCTTGTTCTTTGTTCGTTATTTGGGTCATTCTTTTGGAAAAATAAAAAATAAAAATTGAATTGATAAGACTCAATTGCTATTTTTGTATAAAGATTGGATTCAAAATGATGTTACATATGAATGAAAATCTTTCCGTGCAGGGTATGATATTGAGGATGAAGATGAATTATTGGTGTCAGCTCCAGACTCAGAAGAGTGCGATGAACTATTCATCCAAAAAGAATACTATTTGATTTTGATCGGTGAATTTTTTTTTTTTTTTTTGTGTTTGGAGTACGGAATTCAATAATAATATTATTTTGAGAAAGCATATATATATCTTGCTGGCTTTGTTTCATTTTATTTTAGAATTTTCTGACAGCGTACGTCAGTATTTAGGTTGTCTGCATTGGAATCAAAGAGCGAATTCGGGGATAAGCTACGTGGGAAATTTCCTCATCACTTTCTGCCTTTGAATGCTTCTTTAGCCATATTTGATCCGATGACTAATGTTTGTCGCATTGCGATAATAATAATAATTGGAGAAAAAGCACTTCATGGAATAACTTTAAAAGGGGACCACCCTTTGTTTATTTTAGTTAATTAAGCCAGATATTTATATATATATTTTTTAGTTGCAGAAACACCGCTTATTTTCAAAACAAAATTACTTATACATTTTTCAAATATGTATAAAATTGATATATTGTGAGTGTTTATATTATCAATAAACAATAAAATGTAACATCTTTGAAATGAATGTTTAATAATCTTTTAAACAAGTAGCTAGTACTATATAATTTATTGATAGCGTAATCATTTTAAGATGTAAATTTTGATTTATCATTTTTGTACGCTTTCATTCAATTATGTATTGTCAAATCATTAAAAGAGTTTGATTATCATAATAACTATTTAGAACGTTTAATTCTTTTAATCATAGTTGTATAACCCAAATCGGTGGTTGATTTGGTCAAAATGTCAAGTCACTGAGTCAATGATTAGACAGACAGTTTAACTGTCAAACCATAAACTTCGTCTATAGAAAGAAAAAAAACATGTTACAGCTATATATATATATATATATATATATATATATATAAACCATGCCATATAAAAGAAATTACATTATACATTTAAGAGTACAAATTTAACATTCTATAACCTAATATAAATTAAAAATATCAGTTTGTCTAATAATACATAATTAAATTAATATAAATGATAGATTATTTAAGAGTCAGTGCAAATCTAATGTGCTAAAGTTACTTATCAAACAAAAGGCTCATAATAAGTTGTAAGGCGTTTTGTGAATTTAAGAGAAAGATGCCAATGCTTCACTTAATTTTCTTTTACCCCACAAAAAAAATTTAATATGATTCAGTTCATAAAAACTTAGCCGGGTCGAGTTTTTTCGAGTTTGACTGGATCAACTAGAAAACCCGTAAAATATTTGGACTGGACTGGACAACAGGCCGAGTCATCGATTTTCCTATTCGACCGGCCGTGCCGATTCGGTTCATACAATTATGCCTTAAATGATGTGTCAGTACATGATTATATAATAGTGTAAAAAAAATTATACTAATCATAATTTAAAATTAAATCCTTTTTTTATGCTATCAATGCTTCAATCTTCTAAATTATTATATTACTATTTGTGATTCATTATAACTTAACAGCATAACATAATCTGTATTACAAATATAGGGCAAATGAGTTATAAACTTGGGATCTATTGACAAAAATTAATATAAGAATTCACCTACTTATATAAATGGATCTCTGCATTTCCATACAATTTCAACTTCTATTATTTGAAGTTCAACACTTGCCCAACGGGCCAACGGGCATTTGGAATTACTTTTTGGGTGACTTTTACTTCATTGCAGAAAAGAAAATACTAGGACTACAAAGGCATTGCCGCCGCCCCCCCTCCCCTATTTTTTTTGTCTATTGTTTTATTTTTTTAATTAAATGTTAATAATTAAGTAAATAAATTAATAATTAAAATATATATTTTTTCAATTACGATATTTTTTTGTTAAATTATTTGTTATAATATCTCAAAATATTTTTAGATTATCTTAACATACTTTTAGACTTTAAGAATATTTTCAAATTTTTTTAACATTGTTATTGTTTAATTGAAGGGATAGGAAATGAGACATATATAAATTGCATAAATTAGATTTGCATACGGGCTAAAAAATGTAATATATTTTTATTTTTATACAAATTTAAAATAAATCCGATAATATATAGATAAGGATGTGAATTTTTGTGAGAAAAAAAATACAATTTTAACATTGATGATTTTAAAACAATCATTACTCAATTATTATGTCAATATTGACTGATGTATTTATTTAACTTAAAAAAGAAGTATGTAACATTATTGTACTTGACTTAAAAGTAACTTGTAAGTAATCTCAATATGAAGTGTTTTTTAAGAATGATATTGGAATAATTTAATGCTTTGCTTGTGCGATGTACTCAAATCATTAAATTATTTATAGGAAAATTGTAAATACTTATTAAAATTCTTAATCAATTCAAATTCCAAGAGTGACTTTTGTCAGGTGTTAATTTGTTTTGTTTTATTTTTGTTGTACTAAAATAAAATTCTAACATCTCATTTAGTGCTTGGAATTGAGACTGGAGCTACTAATTCTAATTTTTTTCTTCGTTTGAAATGTTTTTTAAAATTAGAATTCTAATTTCATATACCAAATTTAAGGAATGGAAAAATAACTAACCCAAATCCTTTATAATTCTTAGCTTGGATTCTAAAATTTGCCAATTCCAATACTACAAAATTAAACCCTTTTCTCTCTTACTTTTTTATTATTTTAAAAATATTTTTGTGACTATTATATTATAAAACATTCTTATTGTATTATTCTTTTATTAATTTGTAATTTTGTCAATACATATTTTTTAATAAATTATTATTATATTTTCAGATATATTTATGCTTTTATATATAAAATAATAACATAAAATATATTTTTTATGAAAATAATATTTTTATAATATACTTTGATATAAATTTTTTCGACCTTAACCATAAATTTTCTGTTCTCTCCTACTATCATTGATCTGTGTACAATCATTTATGTTTGGGTTTCATTATTTTTGTAATTGAATTTTTATTTGTTTTAATTAAAGAAATTTGATTACTTAGTTTTTTATTTATTGAATTTCAATATCTTTATGATTTTTTTTTATTAAACTAGAACTTGCCTATACTCTAACACATTTTTTCTAAAAATAATTGTCATATAATTTTATTTTATGATAAAATTATTTTTTAAAAATGGAAAAATTATGTTATAAAAATTATTATTGCATGTATTAATATTTTTATTAATTTTTATTTTTTAACTAAATAATTTATTTTTAAAAATAATTGTTTTTAATTAAAATTTTATAACTAAATATATTTTTAAATTTTTACATCATACATTCAAACAGTATAATTAGAATTGAAGTTAGTATTACAATTTCATGTCATAATTCTTTGTACAATCCAAACATAAAATATAGGCTTTTGAGCCAATTCCAAATTGAAATTAAAATTATATGTTTCAATTCTAATTCCTCTTTCTAAATGGACTATAAGAGAAATATAATTAAAATTAAAATTTTAATTCCAAAGTATAATTTTACTTCGGTCATCTAAAGGGATCTTAATGTAAATATAATTATAATCTATTAAGAAGTAAATTATAATAAAGAAAATATTAAAGGTAAGATTTACAGTTTTAATGTGATAATTAGAAAATGAGTATTTTAACCAAATTAATATAGTTTTTTGGTACTGATAAGATAATTACTAGATGAACTTGTTGGTGAAGCTTCTAAAATTATATGTTTATATTAGACTTTTAAAATATTTTTTTTGTACATTTTGGATAAAATTATTTTTGAAAGACATTTTAATTTGGTGCTTGAATGTTTTATATATATTTTTATTTTCTGAATAAATACTATTCGCGACATATTATTTTTATATGTATTTGTCAAAAGTACATTTCTACTTGATATATCTTACTATAATATATTAAAATATCTATTTTAATAGTAAATATAGTAAAGTTTAGATTTTATTAATTTCAATAAAAATTTACATTCAATGAAAATATTTGTAAGTTTTAATATATACGTTTCAAACATTTTTTTATTTTTAAATTATTCAAGTATTTTAATTTAAAAAATAGAGGATTTTTTAATATTTTTATATTTTTATAATACAGTCAATTTCTTATAAATAAATTTTAGAAAACAATCTCTTGTAATTAAAATTTATAAGTACAAAAATGGTTAAGAACCATCGAAAATTAAACATTAGAAAACATGAATAATAAAAATGAATAATTATTATCCCTTTTGCATTAGGAGAAAGAAGAGGGAGGAAAAAAGAAAGTCAAATGTCAAGAAGTTGGTTTGCAATTACCATCAGGTTTCGATTTATTATTATGTTAAGAATAATGATACTTACACAAAAAATTTTTTATAAAACTTTTACAAAAGTTCATATTAACTTTTGGATCAAGTTAAAAAAAATGTTATAATGGAACTTAAACTTAATCCAAAGGCTTGTACGAGAAGATTTTTTTGTGTCTTAAATTAAAGAATTAAGCACAGAAAATCCAAAACAGTACTTTGATGATCCTTTCCAATTATGATATTATTATATATCATTATATTAGAAAAGAAAAAAGAGGATAGCGTTCCTTTTCTATTGTTATTATCACCGATATTCCTCAAGAATCAAGTGTTTCGGATTCACCAACGCCCTCCCTCTGAATTTCGCTGTAATTTCAGGCAGGTACTTTGTTCCAAAATTAACTTCATTCACTTGACTGTTCTCAATATCCATCCGTAAAGGGTTGAGTGTTAACATTTGAATATCCGATTACGCTATGAAATTGAATTAAAAGCTTGAATTTTTGATGATATATCTGTGTTGGGTTCAGTGAGATTGTGTTAGGGTTTTCAATTTTCAAAGCTATATTGATCGAAAAGGATTCATCAATGAAAGGGGAAGTACAGCTACAGCCACCATCGGTTCTGCAAAACCCTAGTGATTCCGACCCTTTGCTCGATAACCAGGAGGAGGAGGAGTCCCCGGGAAGCTCCAGTGAGATTAAGGATGAGGAGGATCTCGAGGCTGGCTCACTCCCTTGTTGTCGAATTTGCTTGGAAAGCGATTCCGACCCAGGTGAAAATTCGTGTTCAAGTTTTCAAATTTATGCTGATTTTTTTATTTATTTATTTGGGGTTGGACTTTATTGCAATTGTTAACTTGTGAATTATGGGTTTTTGATATTTCATTCATAGAAAGAGATTCTCTCCCCATCTGCAATTTTGTTTCCTTGAATAATTGAATGAGGACTTAATAAGGCTGAATTTAACTCGCACTATATATCTCAGAAATGCGTCCTTAAAATAGGAACCAGTGGAGACATTTTGATCAGATACTGTAGTTTTGGTCTGAATTTCTTTTTCCTTATGAATCATATTTGTAGTACCTGAAATTGGTCCCAGTTGTGCCTTCTGTTTCCCTTCGCAACATGGTATATTGGTATGGCTTTCATTGTTCTGTACAATAGAAAACAATTGTCATGTAACTTAAATTTCCCATTCTTCAATTTTGCTTGACTTCTGAATTAGAAGTTTGTATTTTCATACTGTCTGTTCTACTCACCTGAGCTAACAGTAGAGGCTGAAATTGGAAAACGTAGCTCTTCTAGTAGCTTAAGGGTGTCTTTGATAATGCTTGAAAATATTTTCATTTTAATTGTTGTTGGTTAATGAAAGGAAACTCTTGGTGTTTAATGAAATAAACTAGGCTAAAGGAAACTTTTGTCATTAATAATTAAAATAAGAAAAAGGTTTGCTGCTGAATGCATGCATTTAGCTTTCGTATGCTGAATGTTTTCAGCATTTTTTTCACTTAAATTAAATAGACACCACGAAATCATTTTCAATGTTGAAACTCCTCATTTTCAGCACTAAATCGATCATGTGATTAGAAGCAGATGGATTATCTTCTGGGTTAAGCAAAAAATGGTAAAAGATTAAATGATGATTTAAGTTTCCTCTCATTGAGACTATGATATCCTTTATAATGGCACAGAGTCTGTTCAATTCTTCAGATAAATGCTACTCAATGTTACTGAACGACCATATGGATGTCATGATTTGGGTGGCATTAGTTCCCATCAATACTAATATTTGTTGTTCGATTTTGTAGAGGATGAATTGATATCTCCATGCATGTGCAAAGGGACCCAACAATTTGTCCATCGTTCGTGTCTTGATCACTGGCGCTCAGTAAAGGTGTATATTTTGACTCTGATCTTGATGTGTAATTTTAACTGCTAGTCTTAACTAGTTGAGATCAAACGATAATTCGGTGAACTTTTTCTTTGTGCTTTATAGGAAGGATTTGCCTTCTCACACTGCACCACTTGCAAAGCCCAATTTCATCTTCAAGTTGAATCGTTTGAGGACAACTCTTGGCGTAAAATAAAGTTCAGACTTTTTGTGGCAAGGGATGTTTTCCTTGTTTTTTTGGCTGTACAAACTGTGAGTATTATTAATTTTTTTCTTTATCCTTTTATATTGAATGATTATATTTTGATGGATTTTATTAATTCAGTTTCAATTCAATATGTTTTTTAAGCTATCCCAAAGAGGATGTTATTTATTAATTATGGAAGCTCTGTTTTCAAAAAGATGGTGTGTAGCTTGTGGTATTGTTAAACTGAATTTTTATATCAGTATTTGGTCAACATGAGTATCCATAAACCTTGGAAAAATAAAAAATTTTCATCTTTTGAGGGCCTAGGACAGTAAGATGTATTATGATTGTGCTGATATCAGTATGGTAAGGAGACATAATTGATATAGGAGGGAATTTTCAGTTCCATCAAGGCTCAACTGATCAGGAATTTTTGTGTGGTGATGAAATATTGAAATGTATAGCTAATATGGGGACCTGTTATTCCTGTCATATATATCAATCTTTTCCTTGCTATCCAAAGTCTTGGTAATTTAAAGCCTCTTGAAGAATTTTAATTTTCTATAGGGCTTTTAGTTTTTTTTTTTTTTTTTTGTAAATGTTTTAAACATCAATTCTGGGATGAATCTTTCTATTCTTTTGGCACATATTGTGTAATGTTTATTTAGGAGTTTGTCTACGCCACCCTCTTTTGGGGAAAGAAAGAAAGAAAAAACTAGACGGCAAGTATCTTATGTAGAAGTATTGATTTATTTGCCAGGTGATTGCTGCTATGGGTGGCTTTGCATACATTATGGACAAAGATGGGACCTTCAGGAACTCTTTTGATGATGGTTGGGATAGGATACTGTCAACACATCCTATACCATTTTATTATTGCATTGGTAAGCTATCGTGGCTACTGGAGTTATTTGCTTTTATTCTATACCATTTTATTATTTGCTTTTTTTCTAACGCAATAGGATTAAAACTTCTTAGAATGCCCGTGCAAGGCATGGGTTACTCACTAGTTTCTCCATAACATCTGAGGTATTTTGATCTGCTTTGATATTTTCCTTGCCCTTAATGTTTGATGTTAATCCCAAAGAATATTGCAAACAGATTATTATCTAACATGTATCTAAGTGGGGTCTGGATCCTCTCATGTTACATTACAGTCATGTTGGAGAGAAAAGGACACTTAACATGACACTTAAGTTTGATTAGAATTAGACAAAATCATCATTAAAATGAGAGAATCCAAACCCATTAGAAAAAAAATCATTATTATGAGAAAATCTAATTCCATCTAAGTTTTATTGCTTTTGGGAAGGAAAAAAAACCAAACCTGTTAAAAAAAAAACCAAACCTGTTATGGGTGGAAAGTAACGTTAGTTAATTTTTCTCCTCTGCTAGTTTGTTTTTTGTTTTTGCATGGTTCGTAAACATTTCACCTTGTAATGTAATATGTCAAAGCTGTCAATTATATACACACACTTCATCCTTGGATCTATTTTGACATTGAATTAATTAATACTCGGTCGTAATAATTGTTTGAAAACTCTACCTTTTGCTTTCTGTTCATTTCTCTCTCTCTCTCTCTCTGATGGTTTATATCCATATACCAGGAGTGCTGGCCTTCTTTGTACTGATTGGATTTTTTGGTCTCATACTACATTGCTCCTCCTTCAATAACAATGACCCCAGAATGGCTGGTTGTCAGAACTGTTGTTATGGATGGGGCATATTGGATTGCTTTCCTGCATCAATGGAGGCGTGCTTTGCCCTTGTGGTTGTTTTCGTTGTCATCTTTGCAATTCTTGGTATAGCTTATGGTTTCCTTGCAGCCACCATGGCCATTCAAAGAATTTGGCAGAGGCACTACCACATCCTCACCAAGAGGGAGCTTACAAAGGTAATCTCCGAGTGCTGTATTAAACTTCCATTTTGTTATATCTTCTACCAAATAGAAGTCTTATCATCTGATTTCATTGTCATAATTCTTATATCGTTTGGAACTCTATTTGTGTCTGCCTCACATTCATGTTGCTTTTTTGGTTTTAATATTTACAGGAATACATAGTAGAGGATCTTCATGGTTGTTATGTCCCACCAAAGTTGGACCCAGAACATGAAGAACGCTTGAAAATGCTTAAGCTTTTGTGATTCATGGGGCAAAAATCTGTAAAAATGTGTTTTGGAATGATCAAGTATTGAGTTGTTGCTTTATTTGACAGTTACAATCTCCTATGCTTAGCAACCTTGTTTGCCAGAGCTTGGAAATGGATTATATGATCGTTGTTGTCTGGATCCTCAACAGATTCTGTATACCTGCAAATCTGACTCCTGAAAAAATGAGGAAAATGTATGCAGTTATTTGTCCATGCACTGGATTTCTCTTTATTTTATTCGTCACAAGATTTATATAAGGGCGGAGGCCCAATGCATAAGGCCGTTTTCCCATGGCAAGTGAAAGTCGGTAACTATTACTTTAGATCTACTATACTTATATATGATACGAGTATGGTGCGGTTCTGGTCTCTTTTTCCCCTTTCATTTTGTGTAGAGTGTGTAGTGATGTTACTTATTTTCTTTTCTTGTTTTTTAACCCCTCCTCCTTAACGATCAAGTATAGACCGTAGTGCTGTTACTTGTGTGGCCGGATGAGATCGTGGATATACTTGTGTTCCTCCTTATGTGTACACTAACTCAATTTTGAAAACTGTATAATATCTCATTTTGGCAAAGAACGCTCCCTTGCCTCACCATTGCCTCCTTCTTCATTGACAGTAATTGTTAACTTTAATCTGTTATTCTGTCAAATAGCCACAAGAAGAAAGCTCCCAGTCGAAAAGAAACAGTGGGGAACCTACAAGGAGGAAGGAACATTGAATTTTATCATATGAAGACTTGTGCGTGCGCGAAGAAATATGGGGAAGTGGCTCGTGTGAAGAAGGTGAAAATCTTCATTTCATTTTGCATTTCAACATCAGTAAAAGACCATTGCAATATTTACAATTGAGAGTGGAAGAGACTGATGATTTAAAAAAAAAAAAAAAGAGGCGCGACATTCATGCTATAGAAGCACGCCATTCGTGGGGGTTGGTCAATTGGACTCTGGCAGCCCACTGGCACTGACAAAAACAAGATGGTCACCATCTCTAATCACCTCTATATCGTCAATTTCAGCTCCATCTTTGCAGACAACCTTAGCGGGAAAGACACCAAATTTCTTAGCTCCAATCTCAAGTAGCTCCTTAAAGCTTCCAGGTAGTAACACAAGCTTCCCAGCAACCTCACCCTTTTCTGGGCAACTAATTGTTACTCTTGCTGGGCAAACTCTAGTTTGCATGCCATTCCTTGCATTATTATTGCTGTTAACAGAGAAAAGCAAGTCCTTCTCCCCTTTGTGTGCTGCTGACATTATCCCAAAGAGTGAGTTATGGAAGTTACTGGTCCTCCGCCGTGGACGGCTTTGGCTCCAAGACCCGTCTGTTCCCGGAAATGAGCCGTCCTGGGACAAAGGTATTGTTGGCTCACTTGTAAATCTCCCAAGATACCTGATCCTACTCTGCTTTTCAGGAACAGTGACAGAAGACTGAGCCTTGGGCTCCCCTGTGGACTCAAAAATGGCTTTAATTTCCACGTGTCCCTGCTGGTCTGCTAGGTCTCTGGGGGTCCAACCATGTTTGTCTGGTTTGTCAATGTTAGCCCCATGATCCAAAAGGAACTTGACAATCTCAGCGTTGTCTTCAGAGACTGCAACGTGCAGAGCTGTGGTCCCAATGTTGCTATTAGTGAGTGTGATATCTCCTCCATAGCGCACTATGTCCTTGAGCAAGTTAAGGTTGATCTGTTCAACCGCAGCGCATGCAAATTGACCCATATCACCATATTGCAAGTTAGCGCCATTTTCTGCCAACAGCTTGCTCACTGATTCATGTCCACCCAGTATAGCCTCCCATAGTGGTACATTACCATCAGAATCTGCATGTGCATCAAGCTAATTAATGGTATATAGTCACAGTTTCTACTTGATGATAACCTCAGTCATCCGATTATTTCATCATATATAAACGGTGCAAATTACAATTTAAGCATTCCATGTATGTGGTAGGTACTTTTTAGTAAGAATTGTAGATATTATAGTGTTTTTTTTTTTTGGGGGGGGGGGTCATGGATAAACGAGTGTTACAAAGTCAACAACAGTATGGAAAGGGCTGTGGATTTTGGATACGGTTGGTAATGATGAGAAATATATCTTAAATTGTTAGTACGTATCATATACAGGAACCTGACAATCTTCTGTTTACAGGGGAAATAAACCATGTACACACGCACATCCCCAAAATAGCAATATATTTTTAATTTTTTAATAAGGAAAAAGAGGCATGGATAAGTCTGGATATGAGAGTCATATGGCTCTAACTAGTTCTTATAACATCAAGGAGTAGGTTGCCGTCAATGAGAGATTTATACTATAATGGGAAGGAGACTTTTTCATTATTGAGAGTCTGGGAGAGTTTTTTTTAAAAATATTTATTTTTTTATCATCTTTTATAAAAAGATCTTTAGTCAAAAGTAAATGTTATTTTATATTTTAATGTAATAGTTAAAAAATACTTTTTAATTTTTGGATAAGTCTGGATATGAGAGTCATATGGCTCTAACTAGTTCTTATAACATCAAGGAGTAGGTTGCCGTCAATGAGAGATTTATACTATAATGGGAAGGAGACTTTTTCATTATTGAGAGTCTGGGAGAGTTTTTTTAAAAAATATTTATTTTTTTATCATCTTTTATAAAAAGATCTTTAGTCAAAAGTAAATGTTATTTTATATTTTAATGTAATAGTTAAAAAATACTTTTTAATTTTATTGTTATTTGAATGTAAAACTATAAAAGTAATTTTTTAATACTAAAATTATTTAAAAGTAAAAGATCTGTATCATTTTTTACAAGCTTAGCTCCACCTGTCTTTGTTAAAATACTTGTGAAGCCTATTACCAACTTATATTTCTTTCACATATTGTCAAAAATATTTTAGTATTCCAATCATTTTATTTATTCTTCACAAGTTGACGAAAGAAAAAAAGAAGAAAATGATAATGTGAGATGTGCAACATTACGATAACAAAAGAAATAGAGACTTATAAAAAAATATTGAGAGGGTTTAAAAAATAAATGATAAAAAATATTATTTTTAAAATTAGCCAGACATATTTTTGTCTAAAAAATATCTGACTTCTATATATCTTGAAAAAGATATTTTTTCATCAGCTTAAAAATCTAGCTAAAAAAAGACTTTAAAATTTTTTTAATGCTTCATCCTTTTATAAAAAAAAAATCATTCAAACATGTTAAAAAATATATAAAATAATTTTTTAATAAAAAAATATCTTTTTTTTTTGTGTGTAAAAAAAGACTCATCCCAACAAGCAGTCTATCCTATTAAGAAATGAAAACCCTGATACTTCTATTATTACATAGCAAGGACACATCCCCAAAATCAAAATATATTTTTAATTATTTTTTTTATTGGGAAAAAGAGGCATGGATAAATCCGGATAAGAGAGCCAGATGGCTCTAACCTGTTCTTATAATATGTTAATTTACAATTAGTAGGTTGCCGACCATGTGATAACTATACTATAATGGGAAGGAGATAGGCAACTAAGTCATTGTTTATTTATTTAAATAATCATCCATATTGAATCTTCAGCAGTGGGACTAACGTCCATGTCTAGCAGAGTTTAAAAGAAGAGTAAACATTTATTTTGATCTTTTAAAAATATAAGTGACATTAATTTAATTTTTTAATAATTTATGACATGAAATTGGTCATTCAATGATATAAAATAATTTTTTAAAAAGATCAATTTGATGTCATATAATTATTAAAAGATTAAACTAATATAATTTATATCTTTAAAAGATTAAATTACGTGTTTACTCTTAAAATAATTGAGAACTATACAAATGCTTACTAATAACTCTGAAATCTTGTCTTAGAAGGACTTCTTCAAATTTTTTATATATTCGTTTCTACATTTATTATTTTTTAATTTATTGTTTGATTTTATAACTTTAGACAGTAGAACTGCAAGAATTTGAGGAAGTAAAAGAAGAAAATCAAAGATAAACATCAAGAGGAATTAATTGAAGACTTTAATTTTAATCCATTGTCAATGTAAAGAAACTTTACACCATCATTCAATTATATATTGACAAGTCATTAAAAGAGTTTAACTATTACAATAATTACTTAGGAAGTCTAATCACAACAATTATTTAGGAAGTCTAACTCTTTTAATGATGTGTCAACACAATGATTTTACACTAACAATGAATTAAAATTAAACTCTTAATTGAATTGGTTTTACTAACAAAAACCAGCTACGGGGAAAGAAATATTACCTCTAATGTTGGGATTTGCCCCATAATCCAACAGAAGTAAGACACAGTTCTCACTTCCTTTAGATGCTGCTATATGCTGATTTTGCAGGAAGAATAAATCAGTACCATATATTAATAAAATTAGAAAACAACCAAAAGAAAGATCACAAGCAGAATTATTCACTCACCAAAGCTGTCCTTCCATTGTTGTCGGATTCATTTGGATCCAAGCCACGTTTCAACAATTGATGTAACAACAAGTCATCTCCTCTTGCTGCTGCAAAGCAGAGACTCACTGGTAGGTCCATCCTACCACGGGCTAACATGTTCTCAGTCTCCACCAAAACTCCCTCCATGATTGGATCATTGAGCTCTTTCAAATGCTGCCCCACATACACCATAATAAGTCCACATACATACAATTACATATTTACTATTTAAATATTTGAATAAAGGAAAAAGGATGCCCAGTACACATGATTCCCATCATTGTGGGGTATGTAGGGGGTAAAATCACTCAGATGTACTGAAGGTTGCCATTGCACCAAAGCTCATCTTATGTACTATTTGAATGTTGTAAGAAAAATTTAAAGCAGAAAATATGTGCATCTGGATATTCATGTCAATATGCGATGAATGGTTATGATGTTATGCAGACCTGAAGGAGATTATTCATGATTATGGTTCCGTCTCCTACATTGGCCTGAACAATATTCAAGAACGTAGTACGGTTCAGCCTCAGTAGCTGGCTTAATCGTTTTGTTCGAACTGTGAAGAGCTGTGGCTTATAGCAAAGCACCCCAATCTCACCACAGAGATCCCCAGTTTTTGCCTCTCCAACAAACTGAAATCAGGTAGCATCATTTAGATTCATACCATAGATTCGAGCACTAGTCTTATCTATCACAAATAAGTAATCAAGCTTGCCTGTTCAACCCCATTTTTGAGAACTAGCAGCTCCTGTCAAATAATTCGAATATTAGAAACCAAGATTGTTGAGAAAGTTAATATCATTGATCATCAAAAGGGAAAATGTTTTATGACAATCAAATCCTACCAAATTTTGAAATGCAAAACAAAGTTAATTTAAAGGATCTAGGAATTCAGATAAATAAGCTGGACAATTACCACAGCACCAGTGACAAGTATATAGAAATCTGTGGGGGCTTCATTCTGTAAGATAACATCTTCCTTGGGTGGAAAATACTCAGCTTTCATCTCTGAGACCTTTCAGGGTCGAACAAAAAAAAAAAATACAAGTAGTCAATCCAAAATAAAGATAAAACAATTCTGCAATTATCAATTGCAAGCTGAGACAGAATTTTGCAATTACCAATTGAAAGAGCAAGTCATTTGAAACGCCCCGAAACAAATAGACCTTATCAACCAAAGAATAAAAAAGATAATGTGAAATGCTTGATCTGATGGCTTTAGGAAGAGAATCAAGGGTCTCTTGCTGCTGCAATCCCTCCGAGTCTGTTCTGAACTTCAAACACAAATGAGCAAGCATCTGGTCTTGCAGACGAGCAGGTAATTGGTTCCTTTGGGCAAAACCTGAGGCAGCTTGTATGGTATCCCTCTGAGAATTAATTATAAAACCACAAGAATTTTTTTAGAACTTTTGAAACAAGAAAGCACTGACTCAGAAATATCCCTTAAAATAGTGAGTTCATTTACAATTACTTACAAATTTTCTGGTTCGACTTGTGCCATGGACAACCAAGTTGGTCATATTACCAATCAGATATGCTGTTAATCCCAGATTAAAAAGCATATAAAAGATGTCAAAGATCATCTCCCTTGAATTCACTGGATGCAAATCTCCATAACCAACGGTTGTTAAAGTAGTAATAGACCAGTAAATAGATGTAACATATCTTGTCCACAAGCTCTGCTGAAACAAATTATTCATTGTTGCCCCAATCCACGTCCTTTTGGGATCATGATACCGTGCAGCAATAAGATAATAGAAACATCCAGCGCAGTGAACAGCAAAAAGGGTAACCTATAGAAAGCACTTAAATAATTAGCCAATTGAATTTGTATCAGATTCATCTTGCTTCTTAGAATTTTGTAAATCCAAGGATAGATACTTACACATATAAGCTTAGCACACCGAACCCAAAAATAGTTATAGTTTCTGTCCTTCTCCAGTCTACTCAAAAGCATAATATTTACAGTTATACGATATATAAGTAAGAAACAAAAGCTCCACAACATTTGAGTCGAAAGTTCTCGATTTTACCTAGAAAATAGAGCACTAACTCTTCGTAGACGCCAGAGCCGAAGCATGTTGAATAACCCATAGGATTGGAGAGGTGCAGGTGATATCTTTCGAACAAGCTCTGAAGGAACGATAGAGATGACATCAAAGGCCAACCAGGTTCTTGCATATTTCCAGGCAATCTCTTTTGGAGTGTCAACCAGTAGGTAAGTAGTTTTGTCAATGTAAGCCACAAAAAAGGTGAGAATTATGTCCACGGCAAAGAATCCATTGACAACATTATCCGAAATGGAGAGCGGTGCTTGTGGTTTCTTAAGGAATCCGAATTCAAATGGGGATACCCAAGCAGTATAGACCACCAGAATAACAAGGAAAGTCTCCCATATTCTGCAAAGCCCATCTTAACCCATGTTAGCTCTAACAAATTTAAATAGTGTATAGTACTCCTATAGTTTAGAAAGCTCTAAAGGAAAAAAAGAGAAAGAATAAATTTTTATTTTTAAATTAAAATAATTATAAAATATTTATAAAAATTTAAAAAAAATTATTGAAAAGCTACACCATAATCTCTTATTAAAGAAAATAAAAATAAAGAAAGAAAATTGTTACACTAACAATATATTTGAAATGAAAGAGTTAAAAAAAAAAAGAATAATTTTTTATTTTTAAATTAAGATAATTATAAAATATTTATAAAAAAAATTAAAAAACTATCCCATAATCTCTTATTTTACTTTTTTTTTATTTTAAATTATTTTAAATAAAAATAATATTTATTTAACATAAAAAATTATCCTTCTCTTCCCGACCTCTAAATTCAAACACCCTAAAAAGAAAACTTAAAAGTTGTAGTTACAGTTATATTGCCAATAACAAAACAGGTATTTGGATTTAGCAGTTGACACTTCAAACTAGTATCCAATACAAACTCTTCCTTGTGTAGCTAACACCAACCCACCAACCCTTGGGTGTTGCTAATACAAGGAAACAAAGTCAAACTTAGGAAGAGCATGATTATGCCGACTTGTGAATTATGGGCTATTACTTTTAAAACTCTAATTCAATAAGCCAAACCAAACTGAGGATTGAGGAAGGAGAAAGTAAGGTATCTTTATGAAAAGCTATGGTATGGGTTGGATAGATATCAATAGAAGAACATTTTCAGGAATACTGCTGAAAGATTAAGATGATAATTACGTAAGAGAGAATGAAAGGGAACGAATTTGCAGCTGGGATCATAAGAAGAGATCCAGTGTTGACAGGAGAAAAGGAAAAGGCAAGAATAAAACAACGAAACTCATCAAAACAGCCAAATATTAGCCAAAAAAGGGAAAAAAGAAATATACAAAACGAAAAAAAAAAGTGATTGAATACGGGCTATATCAGCAAGAAAAGAATGGAAACAATTCTTTCAAAAAGTAGGACACAGAAAATGGGACACATAATCTAATAAAATATTAGCAACAAATCGAAAAAAGCTAAGAAAAGAAGCGTAACAAGCTTCCGTCAGAAACAAAGCAATAGCAGCGTATCTCCTTCCTTTTTTTCCCTTTTCTCTCCCAAAAAGAAAGAAAGAGAAAGGACAAAAATGTGAAATACTGAAAACACATATGGAGTCATTGTAACCTCGCACGCATGGAAGAATCAAAGAGGAGATAGTATTCCTTAAAAAGAAAGGAGTGAATACCAAGAACAAACCTGTAACGGCGGTCATAGGGCGATAGAATGAAGGACCTGAGCTTGACTCTGCGGCTACTTCTGGCTCCGAGCGAAGGTAATATTCCAGTAGAGAGGCTGTAGTGGCTGCCATCCCTTGACAATTCTAGCTCTTCTTGCCCGCACATAGACATGGACACCACCATTCTTTCTTTTCTTTTTTCACTGTGTTTCTGTCCGATACATATGTCTGTTATGACATAGTTTTAGTCGGCATGTTGAGGCGGTTGGGAGGACCCTCTCACTCTCCGACTGTCTTTCGGTTTGGCAACTGATGGCAATTGGCAATACAACAACTTTCTCATGTCCTTTATATACGCAAATCAATAGTCGCCCGCTTGTTTGTTTCCTATTTTTTCTTCCTTTCCATTTTCCTGATTCTCTTTTTTCTCCCTTTCCACGCAAATAAATAGTAAGACTTTAGGAAACCTCGAGATTGATTTTTTTTGTTTTTGTTTTTTTCACCAGTCATTGACAACCCATAATATTCTTATAGATTAGGTGATTTGAGATTTTTATGAGATTAATTTATAATTAATAGTTTAGAATAAAATTTTTTTATTACTTTTTAATTAGAATATTTTTAATAAGATTTAAATTTATGTCTTATTCTATAAAAATAAATTTATTAAGACTAACCCTCAATTTATTATAAAAAGGGTTTAATTAGAAGCATCCAACACTCAAAAAATTTGCACTTGGTTTTTTTTTGTCGGCATACATACAGTAAATGTAGAATTGGATACTTTAAAGAGTAAAATTTTAAAATGTAATTGTTAATAAAAAAATTAATAGAATTAATTATTACATATACTCAATCTATTATATAAGTATTTATATTTAAAAAAAATTAAACCCTTAATTTTCTCATGATTACAATTCAACATAAAATTTGAATCTCAATAATTGTGCTATCTTAATTATGAAGAAACCAAAAATTATGAAGAAATATATTCAACTCCTATTTTTTAATTAAAAAGAAAAGGGGAAATTTTAGCCTGACTCCTTCCGGTGGCCCAGTCTACACTCTACTGTTACTGGTACTGAGAGTCATCAAGTATTCAAGATTCTCGCCCTGTCGTTATTGCTTGGTAGGAGATTATTTTAGTTTTTTTTAGTATTATTATTTAAGATAAGTTATTAAATATTTGTAATTTTAATTTTAATTTATTATTAGTATAAGTTTTTTTATATCATTATTTAATTATGTAACACATTATTAAATTTTTTTAACTATTATAATAATTATTAAAAAATTTAATTATTTAAAGATGTATTAAAATATTATTAAATAATAATATATATTTTTATTAATAATAAATTAAAATTTATTAATTATTCCTTATATTCAATAAATTCTTATATATTTATTATAAAATAAATAATTAACAAATTTATCATAATTTCATAAAAATACCATAGTAATTATTAACTTTTGTTAATATGAGTGGAAGGGGTTTAATCACTTTAAATATCTTATCTCTGATTTAATCATTGAAACAGTGTGTAAGAAAAAAATATACTTAAGAGAGATTTCACCATACTTTATAAAATTAATTTCTTACATTTCAGATAAGGAAATATCTTAATTTATAAAAAAAATTAAAAAAAATACCATAATAATTAGGATTTGTCCTTAGTTGCCCTTTACCAGCTTCCAACTACTTCATCTGACCTCATCACGACAGGGCTGTAAATAAATGCAATTTAATTTTTTGGATAAAAATCTGACTTTTCATTTATTATGGTACTTTATAGCATGGAGTTTTTGGGAAGTGAGAATCGCATTTGTCTATTTATATTTTTAAGATATCTTTTATTAAATCCATACTTGTTAGGTTTTTTTTTAAATCTCTTTTAATATAAATACAACCAATAGCCTGCATTTTGATCTTGCAATTTTTATGCATTTTTTTCTCTTTTTAAGATTGTTTTACATAACAATGAGGATATATTAAATTTAAAGTTATAGTTTTATATGAAATATTTTTTTAAATATAATATATGCTACGATTATTTATAATTGAAAATGAACGTGAATGGTGTACTAATTACCTCACTCTTTATTTAATTGATAATATTATGAATTATTAGATAATTATTGAAAAAATTAATCTAAAATTTAATAATCATATATTGCTGTTTCATTGCATTAGGAGAAGTATTGGTTCATTACACTAGTTTTCATAAAATTATATTTTAATTTTAGTATAAGATATCGGTTCAATTTATTACATATAAAATCATCATCCATCTCAACCTTTTTGTTTTTTGACAAGCCATCCATGTCAATATTGTACAGACACAATTTAAAAAAAATAATATATAAAAAGTGCTACAATAATGGGCTTTTTGGTCAAACTGTCATAGTGGAACTATAAAAATCAAAATGTCAAAAATATATCTTCACGCGCAAGCTAAACCTTGTCAAGCACTCAAGCATTGGTCGTATTCTTATCGTTTACCACGTGGCAGGTTTCAGCCCTACCGAATGGCAAGTATTAACGGGGATACCAAATATATTGTTATTATTATTGCCAATGTTGAGAAACCAGAATATTAGGATCACGTTGCGTATAATAATTGTGTGTTTGATTGTGAAAACAGTAGTGATATTTGACAGGAGAACTGTTTTAATGAAAGGTTATGTTTTGGTACACATACTCTTTTTGTTTTAGGGTACATTAATAAAAGGTTATGTAATAGTATTTTTTTAAATCTTAACTTTTTTTTCATAGAACTACGATAATGAATTTCTGTCTTTATGTTGAGAGAGATTCGCTTGCTCTGTATCATTCGTAATCAGTGTTATTTATCATTTTTTTTATATGAGAATTTCACAATTTATTCGGATCTTGTTACTTTAATAGTAGTATTACTTGCTTGGTGAAGATAGAATATAAACATTCATTATGTCATAGTAAAGGAAGGGAACAGGTAAGATGAATTATCATTATGGCCTAATATATTTTTTATTTTTTTATTTAGTTTATTTATCAAATAAGTTAAGTTTAAATTTTAAAAAATATTTATTTAGTTAAATATGTTAGATTTAAGCTTTTTAAAAAAATTTATTTAGTTGAATAAATTGACTTATTTATTTATTATTTATAAATATAAATATAATTTTATAATACTTAAATAATTTATTAATTATATATTAATATTATTTATTTATTTTTTACACAATATAATAATTTTCTTAAAAGTAAAATTAAATTTATGTCATATATATATATATATATATATAATAGCCAAAATCAATATTTTGCTAAACAGTCTACCTATGCATAAGTTGTGTGAGACATTTTAAATTTTAATGTAAAAATTATATTAAGAAGAAGTTGAATATAGTTCCATCTCTGCATAAACTTGCACCTCGCCCATTTATTACACGTCTATATATAATTAATAACTATATCTATAATTATGAGACAGAAATCATACAATAAAAATATGCACGAGTATTCTGTCAGTGATCCTTATTTGATAAATTATTTGTAAATATCATTATAAATGACATGTAACACGTCCTAATCTTAATATGAGAAAATATGAAACTAATAAATAGAGAAATAAAAAATTAAACTAGGGCCAGCTTTAAAGTAAAGTTTTTCAAACCTTTGTTTTAGGCCTTATTATTATAGGTCTTATAATTTTATAATAGTATATTAAATATAATTTATTTAAATATATATAAGTCAAGATAATTAATAAAATATTTATATATTCTCTTATTTTTCTATTTAAGTCTTAATAAATTTTTATTTTTTCTTATTTTTCACATACTTATTAATTTTTAATTATTTCTCTCATTTTCAAAAATTACATTAAAAATATACAAAAATTCAATATAAATAATAAAATTTTCACATATTCTCTTGACTCTTTAATTAAGCTCCCACTATGTAAAGCGCTATTTATTTATTTTTTTCACTTTCCACAAATGCAATTCTTGTTAGGCTATTACTTTTATTTAGTGAAGAAAAAAATTGTTTCCGTAGACAATATAATTTAAAATAATATTAATTTAATCTCAAATGTAAATTAAAATAAAATAAATACTTTGATATATATATTTTTTTAGAGCTATTTTAAATATATATATATATACAAATGAGAGAACGGTTCAGTTGACATATTCGAACATATAAAAAGACCAAATTCTTTTAATGTATAATTACTTTTAAAATAATGTTATTAGTTTCAATAAGTGTTACTATAGGAAAAAGAAGTTTTTCAAAATTAAAATTAATAAAATTTTATTTAATATCAACGATGCCTTAAGAAATATTAAATGATTGGCTATATTATCAATTGAAAAAGAAATATGAAAAAATTTGGCTATAAAACTTTAATTAAGAGTTTTGCTTCTAAAAAAGTTAGAAGAATAAAATTTTAATATATATATATATATATATTTTTATAAATTTCAATTAACAAAAAAGCTTCATTTTGATATTTAGCTTTAAGCCCTATTACATGTTGAGCCACCCAGAATTAAATAAGTATCTTTGATCTTTCATTTTGAAAAATTGTTTATTATAAGTATGTTTCCAACGCGACAACTTTTTATTGTATTGTTCTTGCCCTATATATAAAATTACATTAACTCAAAGGGTTGGCTTAGTGACTAAATCTCTTAAATGTACTAAGCTAATGTAAGGGGAGCGCTCCTTAAGATCGTTTATAAATAAACTTAATTTCTATTAACGTGAAAGTTAACTCTGAAGTACTTATTGTATAAAAAAATCACATTATAAGATCAATGTCAAGAAAACTATGTATATACAATTTATTATTTTAATACATTCAAATCTTATTACTATAAAATTTTGTCTTATAATATTTGTATAATTAAATTATGCTCACAAATTTACATGAAGTTTAAATAATTTTACAAATTAGTATGTATACCACTTGACAACAATAAAAAAAAGTAAATACTTATTTTAGTATTTTAAAAATACAAATATCATCAAGTAAATTCTCTAATAATAAATATATTAAAATAATCTTAAATTTTTATTTTTTATATTAAATTGGTCATTTAATAGTTTACATTTAATTGGTCATCCAAAAAAATCAATTTAATGTAAAAAATTATTAGATAATCAAATTAATATTACTTGAATATTTAGATGACTAAAATGTATGTTTACTTTTAAAAAAAAAATACATTGATACTTCTTGAAATTTACCTCGATTTGAAATAGCTACCTTCATCTGTTGATACAGGTAAGATGTCTTTAAACTTTCTAAAACCAACTCCAAATAGACCCTTATGTCCACTAATTAAGCTAAAATTGGTAATCTGTGTGTCTTGCATTGCATGTGTTGATTAATACTCATGGCAATCTATAATTCATTCATATTTATATAAAAATAATAATTTTTCTCCATTTTTATTTATTTTATATTTCCAACAAATTAAAGATATTGAATAATTTATAATGAAATTAAATTAAAGTGATAATTTTTTTGAAAAATAACATGGACAAATTAAAAATTATTGTGTATATTAATCAATACGTAGAATACATATGACGAATGATTTTTATTTAACTTACATATGAGGAAATCTATTTACAAGTTTAAGAAAATTAAAAGGTGTTTCATTTGAATATAAAAGTTTATGTTAATTATTTTAAAAGAATGTAAAGTTTAAGGAGTGTTTGTGTATTTTTTTTCCCTAAAAAAAGTTACAAAAATGTACATGAAGTTGAAATAAACATACAACCCAATGGATATGTTGATATAATACATGTTTTTAAATATTAAAATACATTAAATATTTCACTATAGGTTAATTATTTAAATATAAATTTATTTGTACAATTCGTATCAATAATTCGTTATAATTAAAAATCAGATTATGTAAGTATGTCTCTCAGGATGTGTTTCTTTTTTTTTTTTGGTCTGCACCAGGGTATTCACCGTCGAGCACAGTGACTAATCCCCTCACTGACTTGCAGGCACCTCTAAGGGTGGGACAACTGACCTGGAGTTTTAAAGTTTCTCCATATCCAAAGGCAAGAATCGAACTCCTAACCTTTGGTTAAGGGTGGACGAGCCCTAACCGCTCAACCACACCCCCAAGTTAGGGATGTGTTACATATATATTTTTATTATAAAGGAGATCTAGTACTTGGTGTGATAAGAAAAATGTTGGATTAAAGCTCTTTTACATTTAATAAATAGTTGATTAGAGGGGTAAGTGACTCAAATTTCAAATGTTATGCCAAAAGCTTAATTTCTAAAATTATCATTATTGAGAAAGCTTAAAACTATTATCCTTCTGAATGAAGACGTGATTAGTATTTCAAACCAAAAGAAGTTCTATTACATATTTAACTAATGCGGCCTATCTCAAATTTATCAAACAATTTCCCAAGAAAATTTCACTTCAACTAAAACTGAGTCTATCTTAACGGCTACCCAACCCAACCCAACAGTAAAGGGTGCCATGTCATTTTATTAAACCATCATTGAAATTTTTAGGTTACCTCCTTATAGTATAAATATTTCTTAACTTACCTTCTTAAAATATATTTTTTGTCACTAAACCTTTTTTTAATTTAGTTCACATTAAAAAAGTTATTTTATCTATTAAAACAATTGTTTTTTGAAAGAATCTATTAAAACAATTAGAAAACCTTTTTTTTTTAGTATCATCTATGTTTTAGTTCTTATTTTCTTAACCTAAAAGTAAAATATCATTTGTGCATATAATTCAATTATTCATGGAACCTTCATCATGCATCAAACATCAATTCGCACATCTTTTGATCATTATTTTCAAGCAATTTCAACCTAATCACTGTCAATAATCCTGACATACTCACTCACTCAACCAACGTTGCATCTTAACCACCAAAACCTCCTATTTTTCAACAATAAACATAGTTCTTAAATGATTACCTTTAAACAAACTTTAATTTCTGTTTGATTTAACTCTTAAAATAACATTTTCAACGTAAATCATATTATAAAGGAATTTAATGACAACAAAAAAAATAAAAAAATAAGTTAAGAAAGTCTCAAGCTTATTTTACCCAAATTTCTAAATCCCAAATTTTTAAGTCGCATTCCTAACATTTTTTTGTTTCCCATAATACCCCACCCTTCCCTCCTAATGACTTAAAGATGCATATTATTTGAAAGAAAAAGAAAAAAATGGTAATTTTTTATTTGAATAAAATGCATATTAATCTCTTATAATATAAATCTTTCCCAACTTACATTAATAAAGTATTTTTTTTATTAAATCTCCTGAATTATGATTTTAACTGAAACTATTATTTCTTCAGTTAAACAGAATGGAAAAATTCACGGGCACAACACTTGATGACATAATTTATGAGTCTCAACTCCTGTTTTCCTAGTTCAAAAACAGAGCACCACTCAACAATTATTGTGGATCTTGTCTTCTTAATTCCCAATCCCCCTTTAAATTTGGCCCGCGTTACCTTATCGTAACCAACTTGATGAAGTTTCTTTTTATCAGTGACACTTCTCCAAAGAAATTTTTGTATGGACTGTATCACAGTATCAATTTCCATGCAAACTTCAGTGGGGAGTTGCAGACATTGTGAATAGTAGGTTGGGATGGAGGAGGACTCCGAGTGATTACGATGATGCCTCTTGCAGGAGAGAGACAGCGAGTTTATCAACCACAAAATCTTTCCTTTATTTTCTCAACAACAAATTGGTAGTCACCCCTGTTAGTAAGTGTATCACCAAAGGGGAAGTCTAAGCATTTGGCCATGGAGTTAAACTAAAAGAAACAGGGGTTGGAATACACAAAAAATAATAGGCATGAGCACGTGCCTCTTTTATTTGATTTAAGCGAAAATACTAGTTTACATTTAAAATTATATTCTAAAGAGGTTTAATAATAAAAAAACATATTTCATATAAGAAAGTTGAAAAAGGCTCGTTCTAGGCAGTTATTCTGTATTTTACCCTTTTTATTTTTAAATTAAGATAAGAGTAACATATATTTATTTTAATCTTTTAAAAGTATAAATGTTATTATTTTGACTTTTTTAATAATTTTTAACATTAAATTGATTTTTTTAGAAGATTAATTTGATATAAAAAATGACTTCAAAAGATCAATTTAATATAAAAAATAATATTAAAATATTAATTTAATGTAAAAAATTGACATTGAAAATTTATTTTAATGTATTTATCATTAAAAAACCTAAATAATGACACATATATATTTGGAAGATCAAAATAAATGTTTATTCTTGAAATAACTATAAAATATTTATAAGAATGAATCATGATGCTTGAAAAATTACATGATAATATCTTATTTTATTCATCTCATTTAAAAAAAAATTTAAAAAAGTTATTTACCTAAAATGAAAAATTACATTTTCATTTTCCTTATTTTCAAACTCCTTTATTCAAACATAAGCAACTTTTTTTTATTACTGTTGAAACTGAAAGCCAACTTAGCACTCATTATGCTAGTTTTGTTTGTGTTTTTTTTAATAATAAAAATAGAAACCAAACATAAAAATATTTTTGATTGACTTTTGGTAAAAACATTTTGTAGACATTTTTTTAAAAAAATGAAATTAAAATTGAAAACAATAAATAATCATTTTTTATCATTTTCGAAAACAACAAGTAAAAAATATTGTGCCAACTTTGTAATTATAATAAAAAATTATATAAGCCAAATATGTTTTTTTTTAATTTTTATTTTGTCATTCAAAAACATTTTGTATAATTTTAATTAATAAAATAAGTAAATTAAAATTAAAAATTATTACATTATTCCTGTGAAAATACAATTTAAAAATTATTTATTTATTTTGATCATAGTTTTTATATATATATTTGAACTCTTAACTATTTGTTTTGTACATCTTTGATATGATCATATATTTATTTAAAATATTTAAGATGTACAAAAAAAATATTCATGTAAATAAAAGTATTCAAATAAAATCAATGAACATAAATAAAAGTGAAATACTAAATTAAAAAAAAAGCATATTCGAAAAAAATGTTAAAATATAACCAGTGTACAAAATGAATCTTATATTAAATAAATAATTAAAATATTTATTTATGTATATATTTTTTTATAATTTAGTATATGAAAATAAGAATAAGAGAAATGTTTTTAAAACTGTATATTTACTTTTTTAGCCTTATTCCGAGTAAAAAATCACGTAAGGCTTCAATTCCCAACTTCCAACTCCCAATCTCAACAGCTCAACCCAGTGGCGCCATGCCATTCGAGTTTAGTCAACCCCCTTGCACCGTCCCTCTATTTTTTAAATCATTTTTTGTAATATATTTTAATTATTTTATTTATTCCATGGAGACTTTTTGAGAGACTTTGCTTCCAACATCAACACGTGTTCGTGAGTCATGACACTCCAATGAATGCCATTTTGGTCATACGGCAATTTGTATGCCCCATGTCTTCTTTAATTTTAAGATTTAATTTTTAATCACGAATATCTCATATTTTATGGGTGTAAGATTAATTTTATTTAAATTTAAGAGTATAATAATTATAAGTTTTTTTTAATAATTGTGACTCTAATAATTAAATTTTTAGCTTGATATATGATATTAGAGTTACTTATTATTTTAATAAATAATTTGTTAATTATTTTTCATCTACTTTTACATTATGTTTGGATGGCAAAAATAAAAAAAATAAAAAAAATAAAAAAATAAATTTAGAATTTTTTATTATTTAGATGAAGAGAAAATAAAATAAAAATTCCAAGAAACAAAAAATTCAAATTTTTCTTTAAATTTTTTCTTTATTTCAAAATTTATATTTTTATTCTTTTATTTACTCTCTTCTCTTATAAATAAAAGTTTACATTATTATTTAATTATATATTATTATATTATTAAAAAAATTATTAGTGAAAACTAAATTTTTAATTTTCTTTTTCATTTCTTCTGCTAATATTTATTTGACACGTGTACAAAGTCAAAGGTCATTCCACACACTTGGACTTATTTCTTTATACATAATATTTTCTTAAAAGGCAACTTGTATCAATTGTTTTTTGAGCAGACACGAAAATTTTTGGAAGACACCACCGCCAATGCATTTAGTTATTTTTTATTTTTATTTTTAGTTAAATATATTTTTATTATAATTATTAAAATGTTACATTATTTTTATTTTACTTAATGTTTTCAAAAGTTTATGATAAAAATATTGAATTTTTTTATAATTTTTTTCATAAAATTTTAAAAACAAAAAATATAATAAAAATAATGTAATATTTTTATAATTATAATAAAAATATATCTAATTTTAAATTAAAATGAAAAACAATTCAAACGGGCTTTTAAGTTTTTCATATACTCAACTTTAAGATTTAAAAATTCATCACAAACTATTGCTTACATTTTTCAAATGATGAGGATCCTAATGGATTAATATAATTAATTAAATGATGAGATTCCTTTAATATTTTTTTTATAAGAGTATTAATATTCATAGTAATTAATAATTAATATTTAATTATGTGTCTTATTTAATTAAAATATAAATTAAATAAATATATTTTAATTAAGTGAGACATATAATAAAATACTAACTATTAATTATAAAGAAGTATTATTACCCTCACAAAATAAAAATTACTAGAGAAACCTTCATTAAATGAAATATATTAATATCTCGATGAGATAAATAAAATTATTGTAAAAAATGTATAAAGATATTTTTATCAAATATTTTTGTTTTTAAATATTAATATGAAGTAAACCCTGCTAAATAAATTTCTCTAGATTTTGAGGGGGAAATCCAATTACATAGAGTATTGGAGATAAATTATCTGAAAAACATTATATCATCATCGAAATATATAAAAATTCTTTGAATGCTTTTTTAAAAAGTAACTTTTGACTTGCTTTGGAAAATGAACACTGGTCAGAACGTACCAATGACAAAGAATTGATGCTTGAAAGATAACGAACATTATGAAAAGTAATATTAAACACAGGCCTTTTTAGAAGAAAAAAAATTACCGAAAGAAATTAAAAACACTAGACCACACGTTTATTGCTCCTGAATGAACTGAATGCTGTCTCTCAGTGCAACCAGGGAGGGATGCAGGTTCATGGTTGTGGGGGCATTGAGATATAAAAAATCTTATATTGCAGTATATAGTACGGCTCTACAATTTAAAGATGTTTGTTTTCACTATCAGTTTAAATAGTTGATTTGGTAATTGAGATTTTAAAAATATTTTAAATTTTAGGGAGAAAAATATTTGACAATGTTCTCAAAATATGAAAATATGCCAATTTATCTTTTATCATTTTTATTATCATATTTTTATGTGTAAATATAAACTTTATTTAAAAAATATTTATATAAGTATTCATGACTTTAACTTCGCTCCCATTACCCAAAATTTCTCAATTTGTCACTGAGTGCAACTTCATCTCAACTAGATATCTCACCATTTAATACGTACGGCTATGAGCATTTGTAATTAATCTAAACAATACTATGTTTAATTATTCAGTGCCATAAAAAATGGAACCAAATAGCAATATTTTAAACAATTTATAACAAAGTCATTAGGAGTGAGCTAGTGGTGATAAATTTTAATAATTTCCAAAATGTCATATGTTCAAATTTCCATATTGTATCAAAATGACAAGTTTATAACATGAAAAATTAGCCTTTTGTAATTATTCTAAATATTTTGAAGAACAAACACATTGTGTGGTTGATCATGTCTGTTATATTATAGGATTTAATTTTAATTTACTATTAGTATAAAGTTTCTTTAAACTGTTATTAAATCATGTGTTGACATATTATTAAAAGAGTTAGACTTTCTAAGTAGTTGTTGTGATAGTTAAACTATTTAATGATTTGACAATACATGATTGAATGGCAGTATAAATAAATTTTACACTCACATTGGATCAAAATTAAACCTTATATTATATGTGTTAATGGATATAGAACTCGAAGAGTTCCTAGCCTGATGGATTTCGCTGGAGCCTTTTATTCCCTTATTTATATGTAAAAAAATAAAAATAAAAACTGCTTTAATATTTGCCATTTAGCAAGATTGGTCTACATGAATCCATATGGAACTTCGTGACTTTTTAAAGTTAAAAGTGATAGTGTGATATATAGCTTCCACTTTTCTTGCCACACAATAGCACTTTTTCTTCTTGGCATGATCGAGATCCTGAACGATCCTTTTTTTTGTCTTCCCTCAAGTATTCCCTATGGTCCCAAGAGTCAAGAAAATAGACATTGGCACTTTAGCCCCCGAAAGAAGGGCTGCAAGCAAGTGCATTTGCTACATGCAACACGTTATAGAGAGATTTGCCTATTATACCGTCAAATGTGATACTGATATTTGTAATGGAAGAAAAGCACATATTTAACAAAAGGCAAAAGGTACATAATGATACTACGGTGGACTACCACATCATTATTATGCATCCCTCAGTCGGGGAAGTGTGTGCGCATATTCCACAATGTTCAAACCCTCCAATCTACTTCCTCTATCTTCCTCCACTACGTAGTGCCCGGAAAGTCTATCCACAAAGATCTTGACAATGATGCATCAATATAATGACTTCTCTGAATTCGAATGAAAAGTACAAGCTATATTTTCCTAGGATGTGTTTGGTTTTTTATTATCCAAATGTTGTTATTGATAATGTTTGGTAAAAAACCAAACTTACTTAACTGAGGCAGTAAATATTTATTAAATAGAAAGAGTTTATTACAAAGAGAATAACTAGAATAATAAGATAAAGATAAATAACAAGATAAGCTAAATGTTGAAATATAAAACCTAAGATCAAGGAGAGGAATCTGTTACGTTATCACTTATTTTAAATTGGATGTGGGAGGAGGAGGTCAATTTAAAGTTGGATGGGATGTTAACCACGTGAGAGGCTGCTGTAAATCACAACCAATAAAAAATTCATCATTGGTATGACTCATTGATGAGATAAAAAAAAAATTCATTGCCGATATGATTCGTTGGTGGGAAGAGAAGTCATTATGATTTGTCGGCATAAAAAAAAAAAAGGTCAGAAGCACTTTCACGCACAAGTGATATTATTGAAAAAAGAAAAACGATGCAACAACAAAATGTAGAAGGAAAAACAAAGATTTTGGTAGCCAGAATTGATGCACAACCAATGGAAAAAGACAGATAAATTGAGTTCTTGAATTCTTTTGGGCATTTGATAGTGAAATAGTGACATGATTAGGTCACAGAGGATGATACTATTTTGATACCATGCTAATGTTTGGTGAAAGACCAACTCACTCAAATGAGAAGAGGCCGTAAACATTTATTAAATAGAAATAGTTTGTTACAAAGAGAATAACCAGAATAGTAAGATAAAAATAAATAACAAGATAAGCTAAAGTTTGAAATATAAAGCCTAAGATCAAGGAGAAGAATCTGCTACGTTATTAGTTATGTAAAACTACTCTTGATTAAAATTAATAAAAAGCAATTTATCAGCCAATGAGAGTTAGCTCAACTGATAGGATCGAACTGCATCAACCAAAGGTTATGAGTTCAATATAATCCTTATTGTGATCCTTTATTAGTAAGTCATATGTAAGTACCACTATAAATTATCACTAAGGCTTGTGGCATACCTTCATCTTGATATAATTATTTACGATCATTAGTCTCTTGTAATATATAAATTTAACATAAATAATTGTTTTCATTAATACTTTTGGATTTATGGTAACTTGTTTTGTTTTGTTTCTGCCACAATAACTTTTAATAATTATGTATATACTTTTTGTGACACTAATGTTACCATAAAATTAATTTTTATTGTAATGTATATATATTCAATATATATTCAATATATATTCAATGCATTACTAATACTGATGGGGGGATGAAAATGGCCATTGAAATGGTAAATAGTTTAATTTTTATCTACTGTCAGTGTAAAGTTTTTTTTTATACTGTCATCTAATTATGTATTGTCAAATCATTAAAAGAGTTTGACTATCACAACAACTATTTAGAAAGTTTAACTCTTTTAATGATGTGCTAGCACATGATTGGATGACAGTGTAAAGAAATTTTACACTGACAATGGATTAAAATTAAATCTAACGGTAAAACCGTAAAAGTTATAAGAAATGGATATTTAAACTTTGTCATAATATATATTTAGATGTTTTCTAGTATTTTGAAAAATAAAAGGTTCAAGTAGTTTTTCTTTAAATATTCCCTAAAATAATTAAAAAATTACATCTAAGAAAGTATCAATGTTTGTTGAAAAAAAAAATGAAGAATTTACTAAACACTTGAGTTTAACGTTAGTGTTTATGATTATTAGAAGAATCCACTTACAACATGCAATATTCCCAAATTTAACCTTGGACAGAAAAAGGATAAAGCAAGAGAGAGTTAGAAAGAAACACAAACAAGTAATTATATGGATTGAAACTAGAGGTGTCAAAATGAGTCGAGCCTATGGGCCAGTCCGAATAATCCAACAAAAAACATGGATTAGACGGAAGAAATCTCAGCTCGATCCAATTGTGAGTAGACCCAGCCTAGCCCGAAAATAGATTGGTCCAACGCGGGCTAGTCCGCTGGCCCGATTATGTAAATTTTTCTTTTTTTTGTTATATATTTAATTTTATTATTTTTTATTCATATTTTTACTTGATTAGTTTTATTTGGATTTTTTTTAAAAAAAAAAGAATCAAATTTCGTGAATACATCTTTCTTTTTTCTCCACTTGAAATATGATCTTAATTTGTACTAGTTCCTTGAATTGATTAATTTATAATTCAAGTGATGCTTCATGGATATATCCTAAATCTTTTATGTTAAAAACAATGTAGTAAATCTTTATTATTTATGTTAATGATATTTAATATAATTTGTTATACTTGTATCTAATTTGTGTACATATTTTTGTAAGATTTGATTGATGTAGAAGTTTAATTTATCAATAATTTATTATTATAAATACAAAAAAGTAAAGAAAGACACAAAAAAAGTTTGAGCCCATGGACCTAAGATGGGTTGAACTGACAATTTATAAGCCCGCACACATTGTGGCCCAACCTATCCTAACCTACAATAAACTTAGTCTGACGTGAGCCGATTCAAATTAACATCGATCCAAATTAACATCTTTAGTCGGAACTGATTTTCAAATTTCAACCTTCCTCCTTCTTGTTGAAAAGCAGTTTGTGGACGATAAGAACTAGCATTCACCATCAGAAACATCTGGGATCTACTAGGGCATGCTTGTGAATTTTCTAGAGTTATGTCTCAATTTATATCAGCCGATCGAAGTCAAAAGCATTCATTCATTTTCAATAATTTCATCAATAGTGACTATGTTTGAAAACAAAATTTAGGAATTGATTTAATTTATAAATAAATATTTTTGTTTGTAAAGTTATAAATAAAAATTAATTTGATTTTCAAATGAAATGTTTTTCGAAAAGCTATAAAATAGAAATACAATGAAACCCATTGGATATACTTTGTATAGGTCAAGTTATGACAAAACGGGAGTTAGTTTCACATTTGAGTATGAAGATACTTCGTGGTTTTATTAAAAAAGAAAAAAAATAAAATCTTTATCTCAATATATATATGAATCCGCTCAAATATAATAAGATTTAAGTTGATTTGATTTTAAAAATCAATTCAATTCAATTTAATTTAAAAATTGATTGATTTTTTCAATGATTTAGACATAGTAACAAGGAAAATAAAGAACCAGTTTAAAAGTTCCACTTATCTCTTCTAAGCTCTGAATGCGATCCCCTACTATGGATATAGCATGCATGATCGGCAGAAAAATTACTAGTTCGAAAGAATTGAATGTTCATACATCATATTGATGACAACATAATACTCCAAATGGCTAGCTAGGGGATGAGAAAAATATTAGGGGGCAAGAAAAGAATTCAATGTTTTGCGGAAATTTTTGAATGTAATCAATTTAAGTCCATTCATGAATGGAAATGAGAGAGAGAAAAAAAAATTAAAAAAAACTGAGGGAGGGGGGAGAGAGAAAGTTGCAGAAGTTGTTGGTCCCAACTTGATTCTATGGGTCGGGGAACTTTGAAAATGTTTGAAGAGAGTTGTCTTTCCTTGGAGAAGGTCTAAAGGGTCTCATTTTCAGCATATGGGCTGTGATCTTGTCGTGAAGGAATTTTTTGACTATTTTGAGAAAGCTCCTGTAATTTGAATTGCGACCAAACAATTCATGAATCTTCCATGCAATGAGACAGATTTGACTCTAATAGCGTCATTTTGATTTTGCACTTGGTTGGTTATCTTTCATTTTTCTTCTTCTTCTTCTTCTCTTTTCTGCTTTCCGTTTTCTTTTTTTACGGAATAAGGTATATCATCTTTGGTGATAAAATTAATTCCTTCATCAGCCCATTAAAGGTGAAATTTCTAGTATTAAACGAAGGCCGTAGGTGAGATTTTCTTTGAGCCACTTGAGGTGGGTCGGAATTTGAGTATAACAACTCCCTAATGTATAAAAAATTATGACCATTTGATTGTGTTAATGGACATGACATTTGTGACCCCCAAGAGCGATGCCTGTTTCCTTTTTTATGGTATATTATATTATCATTTAATTATATATTATCAATTTATTAAAAGAGTTTGATTATTATAATAATTATTTTAAAAATTTAATACTTTTAATAATGTGTCAGTACATAATTAAATGACAGTATAAATTTTTTTATATTTAATATTAAATTAAAATTAAATTCTAAAAAAAATAATAATATTTTTTTTTACACAATTTTTATACTTGTGTTATAAATGCACTTGTGCTGTAGCCTATAGGCATGCCAAGGTGCATTATAAAGGTCTGGATCTAGAGGCAGAACCTAGTGAGTAGTGAGTGACGAATCACATCAAGCTTCGGTTACCGTTTACTTTAAATCCCTATGCCTTAATTAGCTTAGGTAACCGATTAATTAGGTTAAGGCCCTATAATTAATTAATGCAATGCCTAATACCTTTCCGTTCACGGTGCAGAATAGAGCTTAACCCTCAATTTAAGCCAGAAAACAAAACAAACTACGCATAGGCACCACACTAAGCTAGTCTAGGTAGTATTATTGTATATGCATTTTAAAAAGCATTAACATAATCGAAGGAATCATTTGGACAAACAGATTCTTACAAATTAAGTGTGTAACTGTAACTAACAAGACCATGTGAAATGCATTCATGAGCACTTTAACATAGAGGACCATGTGAAATGGACTAAGCACTTTTAGGAAATGATGGACCGTAATTTAGGTGGGGAAAGAGAAAAGCCTATGGAAATTAGCCATGACAAGTGCAGCCATTACGTAGTAATATTCACAGGTATTATTTCGGTACCCAAAATGAGTTGTCTAACATTCATTAGTTGTTATTTATATTTAATAGACTCTTTAACATTTATTGTGAAACCAATAATTAATAAATGATTGAATATCAAACTTATTAGAGTACCATAATAACCCCCAACATTCACGTGCCAAAGTGAATACCGACTCTTAACCAACAAAATGATATGAAGGGATTGTTACAGGTTCCCGATTGATCATAAAAGCAAGGCAAAAAATCCACAAGACATGCGGCACATGCCTTGTGTTACAAAAAGACATGCCTAATTGTCAAACTCCATTGATCCAGTTGTTCCTCACCTGCTGGGCATGCATGGGAGGAGTTCCAAACATACCATGTACTCTGAGTTTGTGCATATCAATCCTCAAGGCTCAAACATAAGAGTTTAATTTTGATCCACTGTCAGTATAAATTTTTTTTACATTGTCACTCAATCATATATTGCCAACTCATTAAAAGAGTTTACTATTATAACAACTACCTTAAAAGTCTAACACTTTTAATGATGTGTCAGTATATGATTGGATAACAGTGTTACATTGAAAGTGGATTAAAATTAAATCCCAAACATAATCATTAGTAGTTGATAGTCCTTTCAATAAAATTACTGTTAATCAAGTAAAGAAACAAGAAGGATGGAAATGGAATACTAGCCTACATGAACCTGATCCATTGCATTGGGGACCATGAAGAAGGACCATACCCGGAAGTAGGAACAAGGAAACTGGTGAAAATGCTAAAAAGCTAAAAGAAGGGGGGGCATGAGAATGCCAGATCTTAAATCTTAATGATTTCTGTATATGTTATATATCTATACTTTATTTGGCTGAATTTGATAATTGATACTAAAGATTCACTCTTGTGCTGGGCCACCAATGAACTGCAGATGACCAACCAAACAGATAGACAAAATAGTTAGATGGAAATGTGTTCGAGTGTCTCTCAGTTTTGCATGTGGGTGGGGGTCACAAAAATATTGATGGAAACACCACGTGATAAACACAATTCAGTTATGCATAAGTGGTTAGTTGAAGCAAAACCCAGTTCAAATGGCCTTTTCGAAAACTGATAACATTAAGTAATTAGCAAACAAAGTATTGTGACAGTTTTGTTTTTTTTTAGCTGATTAAATCTCAAACCCCTTGTTCTACCTTAAGAATTATTTCTCACACATGAGAGTGAGAATTAAAATCCAGAATAAAAGGGTTTTTTAAAAAAAAATCTAAATTAACGATATTTTGTTAGGCACATTTGGTGTAATAAAAATTTAAAGGGTTATTTCGTAATTCAGAGATTTCCAGGCCTTCTTAAAATGAGGTTATGTGAAGGTTATATAGAATGAAAGCGTGATGAATTAAACTGGATCGGTGGCACACTCAGCCTGATACGTAAGCTTGGGCTACAAAACCAAACTGCATCGTCCAGTATAGCCTAAACCCCTTCGGCCTTTCCCATTCCAATAGGCCTTACCAACGTTGGAGTTGAACTTAATTAGACGTTATGGCCTTATTCTTAAGCTAAAAGAACAGTGGCAATGGGCTAACAATCAGAAAGCTTGAACGGCCAGATTAAAGAGAAATGTGATTTTAATTTGTTTTTTTGTTCAGTAATAAGATTTCTATGTTATCAGAATATGATTAATAATTTTCTTTAAAAAAAACAGAAGATATTTTGGAACTATATAACTCTTTGAAAAAGAAAAAAAAGGGTGAAAAGTTTTAAGTTAATTATAACTGAGACTGCAAAATTAAAGGTGAAATTTGAAACTGTATAAGTACTTTACGAAGAATTCAGATATAATATCAAATTTAATTTTATTAAATAGTTTTCATTACAGTAAAACTTGTCATCATTTATTAATTTAACCAAGAGTTCAGTCCAAATAATAATATACAAAATTGAATCATCGAGTCAAACTTTTTGCAACATGGTGACAATTAGATTTTTAATTTTTAATTTTTTTTTACAATATGTAAGAGAGAACATTTTTCTTTAACCCAATTATCAGTGCTGTTGACCTAGTTTGTTGCGGACCTACCGGGCATATATAGAAGGAGTTCTAGGCATGAAGAGTAGAGACATGATGGGTAAAGTAGTGATTGATAGTATTTTCAACAAAATAAATGTTCTACTACCAATAATAATAATTATAGTATACAAAAAATGGGTAATTAAGTTGGAACGAACCCACCCATTGCAGAGTCTTGACAAGGTTAGCTTTAGACTAGGGCTACAGTTTGATGAGAGGCGCACTACAGGCCTTTGAATAAGATCAGGATTGGTATCTTGCAACAACCGTAGCCATAAGATAGGAAATATAATAGGATGATTTCGTGTTGGAGACAGTATTGGAAGTGTCTGAACCGAAGACAACTAGTTGGGGGTGGGATTGTCGTTACGAAAATAAGGTTCCACGGGGCATCTAGAAAAAAAGGATCAGCTCAGCCGCCCTAGAATCGGTTTAGAATCAGGGAATGATTCTTATGGAGTACTACTCAGTAGGATCGAAATGAATGATTGTCAACATTCCAAGTTGCGAGATGAGCACGTGGATTGGACTCAGGAATGGGCAATGACATATCTTCTCTTCATCTTCATTATGGTAATTGTGAAAAGGAATTGTTATGATATTTTGATAAATTTAGTATTTAAGGTGAGTTGTTAATTATTTATTGATTATTAATTTTATAATAAATACTTAAAAATTTATTAAATATAAATAATAATTAATAAATATTTAATAACGTATGCTAAATACTAATACTTAAAAAAAAAAAAAAAAACTATCGAAACAATCCCCATTAAAAAAAGGACAAACTCAAGAAAGTGCATGGCAATCGGCAATGCAGTGAGGTCCATGTCCTCACCTGTTTCTGTTGTCTTTTTTTCAAATCCCCGTGCGTGTACTCTGGACTGGGCTGGGACCAATCCAAAGCCCAAGCCCAATCGAATGCATTCTACGTCAGTGACACGCAAGGTCATTTTCGTGAATCCCTCAATTCAATGCACATGGCGCTGAAGAAGGGAAAGCTGATTGTAAAAAGAAAAAGTCATTAAAAAAGAGTACACAGAGAACCCCACCATCCCTTCCATCACAGAACGCCACGTGTCTGATCTTATCCTTTTCCAGCTTGGGACACGCTAGCTATAAATAATGGTATTCATTCGCACCAGCTACCCTCCACTGTATCCCATTCCCATATGCTATCTCTATTCCCAAACACAAGATAACTCCCATAATGGCCGCCACATTCATACCCCTCCGCCCCGCTGGAATCCAAGCGTGCGCCGCCTCCGGCAGCCGTAGGCCCGATCCGGATCGCCGGAGAAGCTCCTCCTCGTCCGCCAACTGGTGGGCTCCGCTGTTCGGTTGGTCCTCCGAACCCGACTACATTGATTCAAACAACAAAGCAGCGCCTCTTCAGGAGAGATCTTCGGATTCGAAAGCTTCGAGACCACGCTTCGCTGGTTGTTTCACGCAGGAGAAGGCGAGGCAGCTTCGTATGATGACCATGGGCACCGAGTCCTTTCACAACACCATGTATCACTCCGCCATCGCTTCTCGACTCGCCTTCGAATCCGACTCCAAGGCCCGCTCCGATCTGTAAATTCTCCGGCGCCGCCCACTGCCAAGTCACATAGATTGCTGTTTTCTTGCATTTTGTAGCCTGCCTACTTTTCTATCTTTCTTTCTTTCTTGTATGTTTCCCGGTTTTAGGGTTTCAAGGAAGTGTTGACGTAAAGTGATGTATAGTGGGTTAGATGGTTATAAACTAATGTATATAATAAGGTTTAGGAATATAAATGTAACTGATGATTGTGTTTATTTCAAATTCAAACTGAATTATTTGATTTGCCTTTCTTTATCATGGATATGTATGTGAGCACTAACCATTTTTAAAAGTGAGGGTGGATCAGATCTGACGCAAAAACCCACTTAGGTGATAACAATTGGGTGAAGCATTTATTTCCCAAGTTATTAATCACTTACTGAGTGAGCCAAGATTAGATTTTGGGGTATCTAATACGTTTGGGATCTTTGAATTTAAAATGGTGCCTCAAGCAACTCCGACCGGAGAATATGCTGTTGCTGGCTGAGGATTATAATATGACATGTGCGCTTGGTATATGTATATCAAACAAATCTTGTCTCGTCTCGGGTCACAATTGTAGCTGCAAATTGCGCTGTGGACCCTGGTAATTCTTCAAAAAGGCCGTCGAATAGTGGATATATCAATGGAAAGGATATTTGCAGGAAATAGACTCCTATTCAGCGACTGGTTCACATAGCTTTCATTTGTATGGAGGAAATGATCCTTCTTTGTTTTGTTCTCTGGTTACAATCTCGTTTACTCATGATCCAACATAGGTTTCTTTCTCTATCTAATTTTTCCTTTCTGTACTGGAAGTTATAATGTAAAACACACGCAATAGGCCAATATTTTGAATATTTTAATTCACGTTGGTGATATTTATGTTAATATTCAGTTTATATGCAGGTGCCCGTAACAAAAAAGAAAAAGAAAAAGAATCAAGTGAAAAGAACTATGAACAAGCAAAATGTCACAATCTGTATTGGAATCAAAAGAAGACAACAGAAAAAGGGCGTAAAAATGCTGTACCAACACGTGATGAAAGCTACGTCTAAGATACGTACCATATAAATCATAAGGGCGAAGACTACTCCTGCCGACCAATATTATATAAGGAGCTCCTTACCAGTTAATAATCAAAATCAAGGATTATTATTATTATTAATTAATCTGCCAGCAAAACAGTACTTACTCTCTATTAGACTGCGGAGTTCTAAGGGCACAAATGTTTTGACGGCCCAAAGGAGAAAGTGGGTGGTAAATAATTTAATGGCCCAGCAGACCTACAAATATTTCGAAGGACCAGCAACGACTTTTGCAGTTCAGTGTTCCCTTCCCAAATACCCCATATACTGATATACACTAGTAGCATCATCACCCATACTTCTCCAATACTCTCATCCAATAAGAAAACAGAAGACTAGCAAAATCAGCCACACCCATGAGGAATCAAGCACACTGATGTGACTTACATAACTTCACAGTACACCATTTAATATATTTGACCAAATCAGATCTTTCGGATATATAAGAGTACATTATACCATTACAATAGTGGCTCCCTTGATTAATGAAACGCAAGTCAAATGTCAAATCTAATAATCTATTACTTACGTCTGAATGTCAATCAAGCATGGTTTATGGATAGCATAGCTATTAATCTCTTCGTCATGTAAAATGAAGACACAAGACTTCTAATCTAACATCAAATCTTTTTTACTTCGATTTACTGCAAGGTATCCAACTAACACTAAATTCATTTCTTCCCCTTTTTTCCACCTCCGTTCATGAATAAAATATGTATGATATGAAATGTAGTGAAATCTCAGGAAGTGCATATGGCATTATAACAATTAGAAATCAAAGAACAGCTTCCAAATTCCATGGTTATTCTACTAAAAACCCAAACGCTAACACAAGATGCAACTCTCAAAGAATACATAGCACAATAATCTTCCAAAACAATTGGAAAAATATTAAGACAATATCAAAATTGACCTATGCTATTTAAGGTTTACCAGGACCTTGAGCAGACAAAGTGGTCAAACTTATTAAGGTTGTGATGTAAATGATACTGATCAAATGTCTGAAGTCTGAACCATGCTCCACATAATCACTTGCTCTCAATATCATACAGATCTGTTCTGAGTATAGCCATTAGGGAGAAACATGATAAGAAAATATCAAAGCTAACAGAGTATGGTCCTCATACGATTCTTAAATTTTGACCAAATACGAGGCAAAAATTCTATTATAGCACTTTACAAATTAAGCTAGCTTCCAATTAATGTAAGTAATAAACAATTCAATATAACACCTACAATTCAGAAAGGAAATATAGCTTAGGAATTTGAGAAGACATGTAACATGTAAATGAAAAGAAAATGCCTTTCACCCAAATATATTGTCATTTATTAGTTACTATACTATGATTTTAAGAAATGATATATATTAAAATCCAAACATCATGTAGAACTATCACCTTCATCTATCTCTCTCATTTACGCATGCCCTTTTTAATGTCACAAGGGTTAGTTTGTGGCACAAATAACAAAATTCTACATGCAGAAACTGATTCTAAACTTCAACTAATTCTCTAAGTAAATAATGAAAATATAATTACTTCAAGTAAATAGCGATTGATATATATTGATGCATAAAAATGCAAATGGCATACTAGCATCTTATTTGTCTCTCTCACTTGAGCATGCCCTTTTTACCATTCTAAGGACAAGTTGGTGGCCCTGATAATCAAAATCCTGAACACCATAACTGATCTCAAACTTTCAACTACTTCCTCGAATCATAACATTAAAATCAAAATAAACATTAATCTATACAGGAAACAATGATCCTCACAATCAACTAAAATTAGTCACAGTCATCATCACTTGAACATTAAAAATTTAAAACCTATATGGCATCTAGTCAAACATATCAAAATGATCTGATGAAGGAAAGATACATAACTTGTAATTTTGAGCCTCCTTACATACTAAAATTGATCTTAGATTGTTCTTCAATTCAATAGGGTGACCTCCAGTTTAACATCAGAAAAAATCCTCACGCCCCAAAAGTAAGTGTCTCAAAAACATTATGGAAAGGGAACTTTTATTTTTTGGGTGCTGACACTATGGCCAAACGAAAGGAAGCCAATGCCCTCACACAAACCAATAAAGCCAAAGTCAATATATAAAGTTACAAGGCACTCAATCTTTAGAAGCATGTACCATCACAAGGAGTCCAACCTCCAGCAGCATCAGACGAAAAATTAACAACTTAAGTTAATAAACAAAAAGCAGCCACAGGAAAAATAACGAAATGCAGAACATCTGCAAAAGTAATTCAATTGACAACATTACACTATCAACCAGGATATCATCTGAAAATTCCATCCCCACACCATATTCAGGTCTTCAAACCAGTTTACATTTCTACACAAAACTCCAGTATCAGCTCCTTAATTCTCCCAGTCCCCACCCTCCCTAATCATTACCCTTCTACGTTTTATGATTTATCCCAATTTGTATTAAGGTTTTGAAGCTTGCAATGACCAAAATTAAGCTACACAAAAAGTAAACTTGAACAGGGGACAGTGGATAATTATGATGGATCATGTGAAATAATTTTCTCAGGAACCATAAAGTATATAAAATATTCAGTGGATGATAATTAACTTATTCACCGTTTAACCAATCATACATATATAACCATAACATTGTACCACCAACACAATCAATGAATGTCATAAAAGGATACACCAGATAGGAACCATGAACAAATGCTCCCACCAACACAGCAGTAAACAAACGATCTCTCAAGACGGGTCTATGCCGCAGCGTTAGACGAACTGGAAAAAAATAAAAAATTGAAATAACCCCGACAAAAAAACTTACCAAGTATTAAAAAAAAAAAAGAAGCGAATGAGAAAACTGACCTAGAGGGAGTAAAGGGGCATATACCAGAGGAACCAGGAATTTAAAAGGGGGTCCCTTTTTCTGCTTTCTTACATGACCAGCTTCTCTTTAACGCCAAGGTGAACGCATTTAAATGAAAAACATTAAAAAAAAAAAAAAGGAATTCAGGAGATAAACTTAACGACAACAATTAGTGTGCAAAATTATCCGAACAACGTAAGACTATGCCTGAGGACTTACTGGTTGAAAGGATCGGAGGGCGGGGCCATGACGGATTCGAGGGGATTGGGATCTGGGTGGGACTGCGTCCAGGGTTGTTGATCTCAGACTCAGATTCAGACTCAGACACAGACACAGACAAAGTCTAATCCAAGTTCAGAATGAGAAAAAATTGATATCATATAATTTATAGGTACGAATAATAATTTTCATAATGAGGTTTTTAGGTAATAAATTAAGAATTTAATTTGAGTTTAATTTTTATCTACCGTTAGTGTAAAAATTTTTTACATTGTCATCCAATAATGTATTATCAAATCATTAAAAAAGTTTGATTATCACAATTACTACCTAAAAAGTTTAACTATTTAATTGTGTGTCAACACATGATTGAATGACAGTGTAAATTTTTTTTACACTGATAATGGATACAAAATTAAATCCATGTAATTTTGATTTCCATCCGTATAAATTTTTTTACATGTTATATCAAATTGAATTTAATTTCAATTTATGGTTAATGTAAAAAAATTTATACTGTTATCTAATTATGTACTAACATATTATTAAAAGAGTTAGACGTTTTTAGGTAATTGTTGTCATATTCAAACTCTTTTAATAATTTGACAACATATAATTAGATAATAATATAAAAAAATTTACACCGATAGTTAATCAAAATTAAATTCTATTAAATTTATGTTGAATTTAGATTATTTATTTATGAGTTTAATTTCTATCTACTGTTAGTGTAAAGTTTCTTTACACTGTTATCTAATCATGTGTTACTAAATCATTAAAAGAGTTGACTATCACAATACCTACCTAAAAAGTCTAACTATTTTAATGATTTACATGATTAGATGACAGTGTAAAATTTTTTTTACACTAACAATAAATAAAAATTAAATCCTTTATTTATTTATAGTAAACAAAATTTAGGTGAAAAGTTTTCTCTTTAATTCAAAATGAACGAAAATCATCAATCTCAATAATAATTTATAATGCAATTACATATCATTTAACAACGAACTTATTTTAAATTCGAAAACAATAACATGAATGAAATGTTTGACGAAGTCAACAAACAGTTTTAAATCGTTTATTAAAAATTGTATTGAGATGCTTTAACTTGCGAAAGACTATATGAAAAGATGATTGCACCTTTCGTTATTACAAAAAAATAATTTGATACTAATTAATAGAAAAAAATTATAGTTACACATATTATATGAGTTATGTGTAAATTTATATTATTTAAAATAATAGTTTAATTTTTATTCATTATGATTTACATTGTCATTTAATAATATATTAACATATTATTAAAATAGTTAAATTTTTTAAATAATTGTTATGATAATCAAATTTTTTTAATTATTTATTAACACATAATTAAATAACAATATAATATATTAAAATTTAAAATCTTATCTTACATAAAAAAAACATATGTAAATATAAATATGTATAAATATTATTGTTCATGTTTTGTGGTAAGGATTCCTTAGTTATACAGGAACGGTCAAAAATAGAAGGCTGGTCAAAGAGAAGGTCGAATGGTCAAATTACTTGGTTGTTGGCGGCACTGATCAATTGTCCCTTTATACTTCCACGAATGCTGATTTACAAATTCAATGAAAGAACATTAGGTCTATATGCACTTGTAAGCAGCTGCAAACACTTTTATAAATGAAAAATGAAATTTTGATTTTGCTTCTACTTCTACTTACATTTTTGTTGATTTTTATAGTGCAGTAAAAGCCTTTGTGAGCTTGTAAAAAAATTGTATTTATAATACTTCATGCACCCATTGCATAATCTGTATATAATATGCTTTTGGCTTTGTTATTTTGTTACTTCAGTGATTAACGAGCTACTACTCTCTGTAGTTTGAGATTGCTTGACATTGTAGGGCTTGCCGTTTGGGATTTGGTTTAAATGAGGCCAGTTTAGAAAATAAGGTGCAAGTGATAATTGTTAATTAATAAGAAAATTAATAGGATAAATTTTTACATATTCATAACTTGTTATTTATGTATTTATATTTCATAAAATTTTAAATCATTTGATTTTTTCATTAACTTTACTAATTCTATACTTCACTCTTTAAATTGTATAATTTATTTTACTTTTGAGCATCCTGATCCCTTATTTCTCATAAGCTGGCACTGAAATAGATATAGCTCCTGTTTGTGTTTTAGTTTTTGATATGTTCATTTTAGGTGACTTTCTTTTTGTTTTTATCTTATTACTTGTAATATGTTCTCATTTTTTTGGGGGGGGGGGGGGGGAACCAATTACAAAACTTCATACAAGGATAATTACTACACAGTCTACACTAATAAAACTTCATGTATTATATAATGCCTTTTTTTATAATTAATTTTGGTGGGTATATAAATATTTTTAATGTTTTTATTTAATACACCTTATGATAACCATATTTTAAATTTTAAAATGTTAAAAATTTATCATGTTATGTGATATGGAATAGGATACTGGTACGTGTGCAACATAGAGGATGGCACAGAGATGGAGCGATGGGATAGGGGAGAGTTTGAAAAAGCTGAAGGAGCGCGTCAATCTTAAGCCGCGAGTTGGTTCTACATCATCAATTCATCATGCACAACAATAATGCAATGGTTTAGTTTATGGCGTGAGATTGAAGCCAATATTCGTGCGTGATTTTCAAGTCCACACTCCGCACTCCAATAGCAAACTTTATAAGCACCAACCACTTCCCTCCCTACCTCATCACCTTCACCTTCGCCTTCACCACTCTTTCATTCAATTCTTTGAGATTGAGATCATGGTAATTAAGCCAGCCTCTCTTTCTATCTATCAAGTTCGCATTTTTTATCTTTATATCCTCTGCACCATCCATGGGTAACCTTCATGCTTTTGTCTCGTAGGCTTTGCCACTCCAACAGACGGTCGACTACCCGAGCTTCAAGCTCGTCATCGTCGGTGATGGAGGAACTGGTTATTTCCCCCTCTAAACTAGACTCTCATCTGATTTCTTATTGTTTTTTCTTCTTCCTTGCGCTTCTATTAACTAATTCTGATTATATATACACAGTTACAACTTCATGTTTCTGTATATTGTTTTAGTGGCTTTGGAATGGAACTGATTATTATTACTATATATCATTATTAACTATTTGGATTGGCGGCACAGGAAAAACCACTTTTGTGAAGAGACATCTCACTGGGGAGTTTGAGAAGAAATATGAACGTAATAACTAACGTTTATTTTACTATATATATCTTGCTTTTCAGCATCCCTTCCCTTCTTTATTTATTTTTTTAGTTTTTGCTATGCCTAATAATCATTCATTTATGGTTTATTTATTTAATTTTGCAACAGCAACCATTGGTGTGGAGGTTCATCCACTAGACTTCCATACCAATTGTGGAAGAATTCGCTTTTACTGTTGGGACACTGCTGGCCAAGAAAAATTTGGTGGTCTTAGAGATGGTTACTAGTAAGTCTAAAGTTCAAACAATCCATGGGATGGAGTTCTCTAATCTTAATTTATATTTTCATGGCCGCGTCAAATTCCAATTAATTATTTTCTAGCTGTTGTTCCAACAGAGTCTTGTTTCTATTATAACGTTATCATCCATTTTTAACCACCCTGCTTTTTAATCTCGTTGATGATTCCTTTTGTTCTGTATATTATTTTCTTTGCAAGATTTTCCTGCTGTAAGTACAGATATGCAGTTCCTCGTTTTCAATTCTAGGCGTGGCGCATGTAAAAAGAAATAATAAGAATATGAATTTTGCATGGTCGTTGTAAATATTGTTAACTCATATCTGGGAAGTGGGAAGATCAAATAGGTCTTCATCAGTTATGAATAAAAGAAAATTGACTAGCACAAAATTGTATTACTGGTATTACGTCAACAGTTTCTCATGGGATGACAGCTTGTATTTGTATTCCCCCCTCTTTTTCAGAAATTAGGTGATCTGAATTGCATTCTTTCTTTTTCATATCTAGTTTGCTGGCATGTAACCTTCAGCATATTCTAGTCCTTTCCCATAGCTGCTTAATTGCTTGACTCCATGGCTGATAGAATACATGTTTTCGTGTGATTCCTACAAGTTGTTTCTTCAATGCAAGGTTGTTATGATGTCCTCATGAAAACCTATGAATTATGAATTATGTGCAGCATTCATGGGCAGTGTGCTATCATTATGTTTGATGTAACTGCTCGGTTGACATACAAGAATGTTCCTACATGGCACCGTGATCTTTGCCGGTGAGTTGAGTAATTCTTTTTTTTTTTTTTTTAATAATCTTTGGAGTTTTCTTGCAATGCAATTCTCTGCTGAGTATATATGTAACTCTTTCTTATGATTTATAGGGTGTGTGACAATATTCCCATTGTTCTCTGTGGAAACAAGGTTGATGTCAAGAATAGACAGGTTAAAGCAAAGCAGGTTACATTTCACAGGAAGAAGAATCTACAGTACTTTGAGATATCTGCAAAGAGTAACTATAATTTCGAGAAACCATTCTTGTACCTTGCCAGGAAACTTGCAGGGTAATGAAATGCTTTATTCTTTGTTTATTTTATTGTTGATATGCCAATATCATGGGTGGTATCAAATTATTGGTCCTGTGATACCAGGGATCCTGGCCTTCACTTTGTGGAAATGCCTGCTCTTGCTCCCCCGGACGTAATCCTTGATACAGCTACACAGCAATTGTAAGGACTCTTATTTGTTATTTTAATGTTTTTAGCAATATTGGGCTGTTCTGCCTCACTCTATTATGTTATTTTTATATGCTTTACAGGAATGAACAAGAGCTAGTCATGGCGGCTGCTCAGCCTCTTCCTGATGACGATGACGATACATTTGAGTAAACTTGTGGTTGTGGGCTTTCAGAGTTTTCCCGATCAAATGCTTTCCCCCTGTTTTTAATGCATTGTAATCTTGGGGGCAATTTCATCAGAGAGAAAGCAGGACTGAAGTTAGCAAGGGTAGGGGTCTGTTTAGCACAGGCTTATGCAGTATATCTTAGTTTTGTTCCTGCAGTTACGCTATCTGGAATTATAATCTATTGACTTGTTGTGTCATTATAATTTTGAGTGATGTCATACAGAGTAGATTCCCCTCGCGAAGTTTTTGCTTATGTGCTCGTGGATGAGACGGACCTCTTTCATCATATGGCTTCACTTCTGAAGTCTAGAATTTTTTGTTAAATGGATATTGATAAATGGATCTATGAATTACCATGCAGTGATTTTATCTCGATTAAAACTTAAATCACTGATTTTTATGCCTTTTTTTCTGTTCAAAATGTATATTGTACTATAGCTTGTTCCAAGCATCTCGTAGGCGACAATCTAAGTTCTATTCAAGGTTTAGCATAAGAACAGCGACATAGGATTAATCAGTACCAATCTTTTTATGAGCCTATTAAGTGAAGTAATAATGGTTATAGACCTAGAAATAAAATCATAATTAGGTTTTAGGCCATTAATTTGAAAGGAAATTAATGGTATGTTTGATTTGAGGAAAAGGAAATAGAGAAGAAAGAAAATTTTGAAAACTTGAAATTTTCTGCTGTTTGGATGAGGAGACATGATAATTCCTCCTCACGCACACGGTTTACAGTTCTGATGTAAAGGACAGAGTGTGTCATGTTAAAATGTTTTCAGGGACATTTCTTATGGGTTTATGCTTAGATGGTTGTGAGCTTAGTATTACCATTACTGCGTTAGGTACATGTAAAAAAATAATAATTTAGAAGTGATCTCTCATAGCCAAAAAAAAAAAAAACAGCTACAAAGTACGAACAGTTTCTTATCCCTCACATAAAAGCAACAGGCCTCTATCAGTTTCGGTATGTAAAATAGCATCTTGACAAGAATTATGTGTTAGAACATTCTATTTGTAACATCCTTCGATCTGCTGGATCAACCTTTTTTACGGCAACACCTTTTATTCTGTGTTGATTCGCCAACTTCTAAACCCTTTTAACCAGGGAGTAATAACTTTTTAGATTCTGATGCCATGTATCGGTGGTGACTGGTGACGGTGAGTGATCCTCAGTTGCGGTCCAGATCAGTTACAACACTTCATTTCTATCATGAAGTTTTCAGGTACGGCTGTAGGTGTTGGCCAGTTGGCCTGGTCCATGTACATTGGGATGAAATGAAAGGCTATAAGTCCCTGAATGCATTGAACCTTGAATTATAGCATAATAAAGGGTTCCAACTTTGGGCTCATGCTTGTGCTCCATTAGGTTAGTACAATTTCCCCTATTAGTTTACTAGTTCTCGGCCTTTTAGGTTGTTTGATGAAACGCGGGACCGAAGTGCCAAACCCCATCCATCACCAGTGTACCATATGCTATAGCTTTTACAAACTCAATAAATTTGTGCCTCATCATCAACATGTGAATATGAGCAGTGAATACCAATTACCACATGACTGATGGCACCACACCAGTCGCTATTTGATTATTATGAAGTAGCAGTTTTATGAACACACACACACTTGTCAATTGCCATGTCTCCGTAACTGGTTACCTGCTGCAGAGTAGGCGTGCCCTAATGGACCAACGATGTCGATGGCTCCCTCCCGTCTGGCGCTCGCCCTGTTCAGCTCCATTTGCCATAGGACTTGTCCCTATCGGTGTCGGTTCTAACCCACGCCCATAGACTCATTTTGCCATTACTACACTAGATACTTTACTCACAGTGTGTGCCCACTAAGCAGTGGTAGGTACCCACCGAGGCCAAGGGTGGGCCATTTGAAAGCTGGTCTTGACCATTGCCAGCAGCATGTCTATGAAATGTGGGAAGGGGTGGGCTCATAATAGAGAATTTTGACCATTGCCCACTAGAGGAGTACACTGTCCAATTTTTCAGGAGCTGGTTAGTGGTTACCTCTAACAACTTATTATCTAGGTCCCATATAGAGCTCGATGTAAAATTCAGCTTTAAAGAGCAGGTGGCTTTCAATGTCGGTTGAGTGGTCGGTGTTGCTTTGGGCTAGGGCCTATTTAGTAGTTGTCTATCTATCTATCTATCTATCCCCAAGCCCCTTACTACTACTCACTTCTCTCATTCCCTTTGGTTTCTGAAGTCATCTTCCCTTGCTGTTTCTGAACGGGGCTCACTTTGCTATGTGGCCCATGCTGTCTTGCATCCTTTTAGTGAAGTGGCTATTTTTTCCTTTTTCTTTTTTCCTCTTTCCTCAGCTGTTAATGGTGTCCATATGCACCTGTTCTGTGTGTCTGCTAATTTTGTTCTGTATCATGCATTTCGATAGCCATTAAATAGCATCGCCATCACATATATGGTTACAGCTAGCTTTGAATATATTTGCTTTTGTTTTCTTTCGTCTTTTTCCAGTATTAGTCTGATCCTCAAATCGATATGTATGAATTAATTAGAAGTCATCAATATGGATATGGATATATGCAAAGCAATTAATGTAACCAAAACCCAGAAAATGAGGGAGATGCATGAAGGGTTCATGTATGTGTAGTCTTTTTATACCTCTATGTCATGTGTTAATGTATGTCACCATTCAATGTATTCTAGTTAATATCAAGCATAGACTGCACACTAAGTGGAATATCCATACCACTAGTAGGTAAGGGTGCGGGATTTATTTTAGGCACATGGTCTAAAAGTTCTGATCGATGTCCCTAAAACAAATCGAAATCCATGCAACTTGAAATCTGCAGTGGGTTGAAAAGCTTAAGAATTTGTTTTGAGCTGATTATGGAAAGACATAAGAAATTAGTTAAGTTCTCATAAATTTTCCCGTTAATGATATATAACACTACTACCTCGCTAACCTAACCCCCAACGACAAAGCAAAGTTAATGGGAAAACTAGAGTGGGGAGAAATAGAATAGTAATGGAAGAATGTGACTTATCATCACATGGCCTATCAAGTGAAGATACATATTTACAACAAATGTATATGGGGAGCCCCTCATGGTAGGGTAGGGGAGGATGGTAATGGGAGAAATAACACTGATTATAGCTTGTTTTCATGTAAATTCGAAACAGGACATGTTCTGCAAAGGAAGCATGTGCTTACACATAAACAGGAGGGGCATCAATAGGAGGATAGCTAGCAACTGTCATTGTCTATGCCATATGCACCTAATGGTGATGGGAATTAGAGACTAGGGGAAACCTGAATTTATTGGCAATAAGGACTGGTAGCTTCGCCTATACTTTCATTTCATATCTGCCTTTCACTCTCACTCTCTCTCAGCCTGGTTGTGATGATTTGGATTCTCTTGCTTTAGCACTTTTCAATCTCATATCACCTGAAAACTGAATAGCCTCGCTCCCCACTGTTCTCATCTCATCTCTAGAACTATCTAGGCTGGCCTTCCTTAGAATTTGTCAGATCATCAACTTAGTTATTAGTGTAGTCTGTTTTCCGTTCTACATAGAGAGAGAGGGAGAGAGTAAATGGCATTTTGGTCATTGAAAATGTATCTCACTCCTAATTTAGTCTCTGATTTAAATTATGTGTACGATTCAATCCTTGAATTATTCAAACTCGTTTTATGTTAGTCCCTACCAGAAATAACAAAAGGACTGACATAAAACGGGTTTGAATAATTTAGGAAATAAATTGTGAATGAGATACATTTTTAAATACTAAAATGCTAGTATGATAGGGTAAACTCCTATTTGTACATTTCTACGAGTTCAGCAAGGATAGATTATAGATTGATTGGTAATACAAACCAAAATTAAGAGTAAATTAGAAGTCATGTGTTTTATGTATGTCCTCACCCACGCCAAACTGTCACTTAAGGGAATAAGAAAAACAGAAGGACTTATGCAGGATCCAATTCTAGTTCCTTTATTTAATATATATATCTTCCCAGAATAGAATGCAAAAGATAGAAGATTCGACCCTCAAAACTAAAGGGCTGCAGGTTAGTTGTTACAAGAATGCAATTGGAAAGTATTTCGTGAAGCTCTGTTACTAATTTCTTACGAACGAGGAAAAAAAAACATAACAACCAACCAAGGAGTCAAATTTGCTCCACATAAAGTATATATATATAATACCTTTATTATGTTTGTCAAAACTTAGTTCATCTCTCTTCCTTAAATTTCATCTACTAATACATCGACATTAATAAATTATAAAGTGAAAAACTCGGCTGCTGTTTCTTTTATTTATAGATAAGAAAATTGAATTCAATCTTCTGTTCTAACTCTACTGCTCTTTTTAACCACTTAATCTATATTTTTAAAATAATTTATTGATCACTAATATTTGTTGTGGAAATCGGTTCATATTATGAGAAAATATTGATAAATCATGAAATATATATGCCACCAGTTGACACTTGACACGCGTTGTACACTTGCTAGTTGCTATAGAAGATGAGACTTAGTTCATTTAAAAAAAATTATACGTTGAAAAGAAGAGGTCTGAAATTGGTAATTTAGATTTTTGTAGTTATTATTGTACTAAGTTAACAAATAATTATTATACATAAATTAAATTTGTATCTTGAGGAAGTAAAATCTGAACTGTAAGTGTAACATTTCGAGACTCTGCAAAAATTTCTGTCATCATGATAAGATTATACTCTCAATGTTTGATGACTATGGGTTTTAGGTTAAAAGCAAAGAATGGAAGGGTTAATTAAATAGAGTTAAAGCTTAATTTTCTTTTAAAAGGGAACAAAGTTAGTTGAAAGTAAAACTTCATTTATATAATGAGGGGCCTTTGGAAAGAGACATAATTGGACAAGGATGGTTTTAAAGGGACAAAACACACGGCATAAAATGCAGTACCTTGTGTTCACCTTCTTCCTTTGTGTATAAAAGCAGACATGCATATGAACAACCACCACAATAAATTACTGCGTTTTTGCGAAGAAATCTTGGGGATGGTGGAGAAAAAGGAAACTTGGTCACCATCGATAACTGTTTTTAACTGAAAAAGTGCAAACACAGCCCCTCGATTCTCGAGGGTTATAGTGGGTCGAAAAATACAATATATTAGTATCTCCCCATGTTCATATTAAGAATATTATATTAATAGCTTGCCTATATTATCTGTACATACATGCTTGCGTTAAAAGTACGGATTTTTGCCTTGATTCTTATATATCACTTCTACTGCCAGAGGTTGTTATCTTTGTGCACTCCAAAACAAACCTGACCCTGCTGTGTTCTGTGCTGCCTTCTCTCTCTCAATGCAATGAAATATATAACATTTTGGGACCATGTGACTTGACAACTTTCCTTCTCTATTTTCTTTTTCCAAGCTTACCCTTGGTTTGGCGTTTATTCTTTTTACCAAAACACTTCATAAGACATAATCAAATTGGAAAGCAGATAATTAATATATCTACTTTCCATCAATGCTATGCATACTTCATCATAATCATATTGAGACCCATATAAGGTCCCCATGTTGAGATTTTGAGCCTACGTGCTTGTTTGGATGGCCATTCATATTCCAAAATGCTTTCTGCTCCATTCTGATTTCAATTCTAATCTGATTGAAGAATGAACGGGTCAACATTTGTTTAATATAATTTAAATCATGGCTTACCGGATATATATATATATATATATATATATATATATATAAATATATAAAGAGGATATTTTGAGGGAAGGAAAGGTTAATATGGTAAACCTGGGACCAAGAAACAAACAATTTAGCAGCAACTGCAGCTGGGTAGGCCTGAGTTGATGCAATGAAAGGCTTTCTGCAGCAAATGGACAAACTGGACGGAAAAACTAAATGATTGAATGAATTAATTTTAGGGTTTTATAATACTTTATATAAAATTTAGGATATTAGACAGAGGCAGTGACACCTCCCTCTTTGCGTGGAAGAAAACATTTTTTTTAAAGGTTTAGGGAAAGAGAGATTGTCCCATTTCAAGATTATGACATATTACAAGTCTCAACAAAGTTTACCAATAAAAGATTATAAAAAAAATCAAACCCAAAACATTTTAAGCGACATTTGATCATATCAGTCATTAATTCTTTTTCTTATATATGTTGAAGCTATATGCTTTATAATACGTGTAGAGGCAGAATTTGTCTCAAAATCTTGGGGAATAAATAATGAAATTTGGATAGATAAATAAATAAAAAATTATAATAATAGTTAGAAAAGAAAGTATGATAAATTTAGGGCATGTTTATATTAGCTTTTTTTTAGAGTAGAAGTACTTTTTTCAAGTAATAAAAGTGTTTTTTTTTAGAAGCTAAAGAGTTTAAGCTTTTAAAAAAAGCACTTTATGTGTAACAAAAAAATACATGAGGTGCTTTTTTTAAAAGTTTGAACTTTTTAGCTTATAAAAAAAACATTTTTATTACTTGAAAAAAAAATTTCTACTCTTAAAAAGTTAATATAAATGGCCCTTAAGACATTCAACAATACCAACCTTTATAAGTCATGATAACCATTTTTTTTATTTTAATAAACCTTCAAAAGTTGTTAATTTAGGTAACATATATTTCAAATTCTGGATGTATACATCTAAATAAATATATATATATATATTATTGCCCATTGTTCGATGTTTACACAATGACCTGGGGATTCTGGTATCAAAGTGGCCAAACCATAAAATCATAAATGATAAAACCATATAAAAATATTACAGTTAATTTCTTCTTTTCATTTTGGCTTTCATTAAGAAAATAAAAGGTATCAACCTTTATTTGGTCCTGAAATTTTTTTATTTTGTTAATTAATATTTTATCTAAACCTTCTTTCTAACCTTGATACTTTGAAGATAAAATTTCTTGTGACAATAACTTACAAAGTCATGTAGATAAACTTTACTTGTAGTGTAAGAGTTTGAATTTCACTAGAAACATCTTGTGATCAGGGTCATGTCATCTTTGGGAGACAAAAAAAAACTTACAAAGCATATTGCTAATAATGCATTGCATTGGTAACATCAGATTCAATAGACACACATAGACACTTCATTCAATAGTTGACATGTGTAAAACACTCAATTTGTCAATTGACATGTGAAAAAGTGATGGCACACATTTTTAAATTTTCATTAGAGCTACACAACTTAAAAATGTGTTCATCACTTTTTCACGCTTAAAAAGTGTGTCATCACTTTTTCACATGTTAATAATGCCTAAATGATGACGTGGTAAGCAGTATCTACTTAAATTTTTTTCTTATAATATGACTCACATAACATTACACATGTCAACTATTAAATGAAGTGTTTATATAGGCATATGACTACCTAAAAAGTCCACATGATTTTGCCAGATGTGAACTTCTTTATATCTTTTGTAATTGCTTAGCGTGCGCAACCGCATGCTCTTCCATAGTGAAATTGAACTCTAACTTTTTACCAATTGACCCTTTAGTAAGTGTGCATTTTCTTGACCAACAGCATATTTAAATAAGAAATGCCATTCCTATTCTCATCATTAGCAAGGTTGATGAAAATCTTTCTAAAGGCCAAACTGTTTTTCCTTATGGATTTGGCATTGAGTAGCAATTGAATTTGAATCCTTCACCCTTCTATTTTATGAAGGTCAAAAAGTTATCCATATGAAAGATATTAAATGTGGAGCATATTCAAAACATGCCAAATATAGAAAGACAAGTGGTTGCATATCCTCAGCATGCCATTAACAAACAGAAAAAAAAAAAAAGATCATATGGGGTTGATGAAAGTAATTTTTAAACGATGATCGTAATCGCAAGTAGGAGGTATGAGATATGATGGGCTGAGAATTGCTACCAAATCATATGTCTATATCCCTTCTTTCACTCTTAGTTATAGATTCTTTAATTAGTCTCCTACCAACTAAATCATTTTCTTAACTTCTGAAAAGTTTCTTCTATTTGTACAGTGTAGACATAGCTAGGGTAAAAATATATAACTCATATATTGGCGCCAATTATTGTCAATTATTTTCATGGCTTTTGGTTCTAGTCTATCATTGAATTCAATTATTTGTTTTTTTTAATAATTCCAAAACTTCTTTTCAGCATACTTCTCTTTTTGTATTTTTAATCTTAAGATTGACGCATGCTTTATAGTGGTCTATTAACAATTCAAAACAATCAATCATATTGGATGTATATTCCTCCTTGTCGTTATATATTTTGTTAGATGCTCCCAATTACTCCATAACCTAGATATAGCTATAGCAACTTTGAAATTGAAACTTATAATATAAACACAGTTATCATTGGTATTTGAAAGTAACAGGAAAAATGGAGGGAAGGGAGGGGGGGAAGAGGTGATACATTGATTTGATGGACGAAGAGGTGATACATTGATTTGATGGTTCAGTTATGGCATCCTCAATTTCATCACTCGATTCTCTTAAAAGTTAATTAAGTTATTTGGTAAAGAAATATAAATAATTTTATATTTCTAACATATTTTTCACGTAAAATTCTTTTAAATTTAAAGCTTAAAAATACACAAATTTTAATACCATATTATGAACCAGTTCTCTAAAAATTCAAAATGTTAAGGGAAGGTAAATAAATAATTATATATCTTTAAAAGTCAGTTTTCTAACGTTTCCTACCTTTCTATGGAAGCAAAATATTTCATCAAATTCCATGTCCATTCCCCATTCCCCAGCCCCCCTCTCCTCTCTCTCTCTCTCTCTCTCTCTCTCTCTCGCCTTTCTGGTGTATCATATATATTCCTTTGATTTTACAAGTAATATTGTCATTCGCTTTTTAAGTGATTTCTGACAATTGACTGTCTAAGGCATGTACATGTGCATGTTTATATGCATGCGTTGTCACTTGAGTTTATAAAGCATAGAACTTCAAAATTTTCTCTCTTCGATTTAATTTGTCTAATCAAATTTAGCCATGTAAGTCTAATAAGGCAAAGAATGATCACACTGGAATCTTTAGACTTTGCCGTGTCGAACCTTTAACATCTAAATCAGACTCTTAAATAATAAATTGCCCTCAGAGAGATGACGCTTCATCCGGTTAGCCGAGTATTTAAAATAAAAATAAGATAATTATGGCATGAGGATATAGACGTTCACTTAAGATACTTATTGGGTGAGTATACGATGTCCTTTTAAATTTATGAAAATATTAAATGTATGGATATAAGACTTAATCATGTATTATAAACTATTAATATTATATATTACTGCTCATTAAAATTTTAAAATAAATACATATTTTTTATTACTTTTATTCACTCATTAATTTACAAATTATTTAAAATATATTTTTTCATATAATAACAAGATGAATAATTTCTAATTATTAGCGTTATTGTTATCGAATAATCATATGATGTTTATTGTTTTTATGTTATTAAACATTCATAAATTTTATGGCATAATAAATTAATATAAATATAATTATTTATTAGATATATATTAAAATTAAGAAATGATATTATTGAGAAGTAATCATACAATGTTTATTATTGTTATGTTATTAAAAAATTTAAATTTTATTGTATAATAAACTGATACAAACATAATTTTTTATTAGTTATATAAAATTAAGAAATAATTTTTTGAGAAATTCATAAACATATGTTTTAAATGGTTATGTGTAAACATTTCTTTCTCTTTCAAATGTCTAATAATCTAAATCATGCAAAATATGAGAATCTTTGCTAGACATCTTATATCCAGTCGTGGCTTCTAAATGTTTAATGGCTTTTTGTTTTGTTTTTTTTAAAATTTTAGGTAAGTGGAAGGATCATCTCAAGTTCAAGAATAAAGCAAACCACTAACTTCGATGATTTATTGTGGGATTATAAATCGCCTACCAACAAGCGAATCCTAAATTCAAATTCAAGTCATGACTAATATGAGTGGAGGATCTAACCGAGTTATAACACTATTTTATTATAAGAAGTAAGAGAAAGAAATCTTAATTATTAAATATAAATGATTAGAATTAAAAGTTACTTAAAAATCCACTTATACATAATTTAATAGTCAAAATATATTCATTCATTTTGATTTTTTATATATTCCTACTTTCATTTTATTCATTCAATTTTTTTTTAATCTTTTAGAGTCATTTTCTTTTATTTTATCTCCTACAGATGTACTTACTTTTATGTCCTTCTATCCAAGTCACTAATTCTGCTACCTATATCCGTACGAAAGTGAATATAACTAGCGGGATCAACTCTTAAGGAGCAAAATGAAAGGAAGAGGAGGGAGAGCGCTAACTTTCTGATGAAATGAAATCAATCAACAGAATGAAGCAAAATCACAGAGAGGTCAGTGTGAAGGGAAGGGTATCCTATTTTGTCCAATCTGGCTTAGAAACATAAATTTGACTATGGGATGAAGTCATCAGCCAGCTTTTGTCCACAAAGTATCCTCTAAACCGTTGAGTTCTGTTATAAAGTTGTAGGACCCATGAGGGGCACATGGCCCCAACATGTCTTGGGGCTATTAGGACAAGATTAGGAAAGGGTGACTTTGCGTGGGCACCCCATTGTTGGGTCAACTAGAGCATATTTCCCCACCTAATGCACATAAGGATACCCTAAGCTAGACAGCGTTGTTCCCATGTGCACAAATTTAAGAGCAATATTCCAAAACGACAACCTCCTTTGTGCTCCCTCAAAAAAAAAAAAAAAAAACCTCCTTTGTGCTCCCCCTCTCTTTCTCTTCTCCTCATAGGATCATCTTTTTGAGAACAAGGAAGAGGGTAAGAACAATACCAGTGTCTTCCACACCCTATCGTTACCTTTTCATGGAACCTCAACCAAAATATAAAAATTTATATTAATTTTCTCATAATTTATCTTCTTTTTCACTTCTGGATAATTTAAAGTTTGTATTGAGATTTGGGGCATATATCTAATATTGCTCATATTGTTATACAGAACTTATAATTAATTAGTAGGAAGATCAAGTAAATCATACATACTTTCGTAATTAATTATCCTTCTTCAGTATGTTTTGGTTATTACATTTATATGCATAATAGCTAGACGTTTGTAATTTTCAGAAATAGTTCTCATTATACAAAAAATAATAATAATAATGCAGGATGTTCTGTGAATTTTGATTATTACAATTCACTTTTTCCTCTTTGACGACCTCCTGCTTACCTCCACTATTCTATACAAACAATATATTGGCTTTTTAATGGATTATTATTGAGTTGACACAACAGGTTGCTTTTCATACATTCATGTGCATACATTCCCCTGATGATTTGTTGTGGAATCTCATGTATAATTTGAAATTAGTCTTTTTTGAGAAGTCATTTCAATAAGACACACACACACAGATAATATATATATATATATATATATATATATATGGAAATAGAAGGATCTTTTGACTTTTATTTGAACCTAAGACAAATCATAGTGCACAAGGTAAACTTAAAAACTTAAATAAGAGTTTACGCATTCACATTGGTCTTAGGAATGGTTATATCTGATGGTATCGGGTTCGATATATTCCCATATTTGTCTCTCTTCCTTTTTATCAAGTCCTTAGGCCTTGTTGTTTTACCCAAGAAAATTTTACATGTACATAGAATTTTATAAACAACTTGTAGTTTTTTGTTTAAATGAGTGACATATCTATAACTAAATTCCTTTTTCTGTCTGACAATTTAACAAACAATGCAATTGCTACGTATGTTGTTTAATTGAAAAAGAAAACCCTTCTAGTCATAGGCGATTTGAAAAAATGGGGCCTTTTTATATTGAATATAATAAATATTCATGTAACCTCTAGTCATACATGATTCAATGGCATAATCATCTTCGGATATAAAATCCCATAATTATCTGAAACGCTAATAGGCATCACAATGGTATTTATTAATATTAATTCAATAAAAATATGAACAAGCTATTCTGTTATCCTCCGCCAATCGTGCTATAATTTTGAAAAATGTATCCAAGTGGGAAAATCTCCTCATTCCCATTTCATAGTGCAACTATGAAATGGTTCCAACGAATGTATAAGAAAGTAGTACCTAAATATAATCGAATCAGTTCACTTTCTTCTATATAAAAATTGGATGGATTCAGCCTAGTTTTAACGGCTAGCAATTTCACAGCATATTTACCAGTCATGCATGTTAAAAATAGGGGACACTCTCATGCTAGAATGCTTCTACCAACAAAACTCAAGAGCTTTAATATCTAGTAATAAAAAAAGATATTAGTTTTGTACCAAAAAATATATATTAGTGTGCACGTACAAAGAAAATTACTTAGAGCATTGAAGGTAAAATTGTACGTTAATAAATTAAATTAAAAATAGAATTTTGAATACACATATTGTACTGACTAATGGCCAATGGGAGTTTACAATTAGCTTAACAAAATCTATTATATGTGACTGAAATATTAAAATATCAAACTAATTATTAATGCTTATTGATTTAGTATAAAAGTTTAATTTTTATCCACTGTTAGTGTAAAAAAAATGTACACTGTCATCCAATCATGTGTTGTCAAATCATTAAAAGAGTTTGACTATCACAACAACTATCTAGAAAATCTAACTCTTTTAATGATGTGTCAACATATGATTAGATGACAGTGTAAAGAAACTTTACACTAACGATGGATAGAAATTAAATCCTTAGTATAAATATACAACATTATTCGTACTTTTAAAACATCTATCTATACATTTATATATTTATTATTAAAGTTGATTCTTATGAGGAGAGTTTGAAGTTATCGAGTAGTGCAATTTTTTAATTCGTGATTGATTGGCCATTGGAATTTTCACATATTAATATATACATGCATTTATTCAATTCTCATGTATGAAGTTAGACATAATTAATTAACTATTTGGGCCTTTACTCATTAATAAATACATTTATAAATACATTTATTTATACAAATTATCACTCATGAATGTGGACATAGTCCCTTATACTACATAATCATAACGATTTAAGCTGCACAATCATGATACCTGTGCAATGAGGGCCTAGCAATTTTTGAGCTTATGATCGATTGATCATTAGAATCTCTTCCCTTTAATAAATACATGAATTTGTACAAATTTATGTATATGGACTAATTAGACATAATTGATGGGCTCTTTGAGTCTCTATTGATTAAAGATATATGTATTTACAAAAATGATTTTGCTAATCAGTGGCATAAGTATTCTGTTTAAGAAGCATTTAATATCTTTAATAAATCTTCTAATTATTTAATAGAAAGATATTAAATTATTTTTGAGTTTTCTAGTTATTAAATATTCTATTTTATATTTAATATTTAATATTTTAATTCTTTAACCACTGCATTAAGAACATTCATTACCAAATGCCTTACAAAAATTATCGTACGTGGACTTGCACATGGTCTCCTAAGCTAATAATAAAAAAGTTCATACTTTCAATTTAAACTACATAAATCGTGATAAAAATAATTAATAAGATATCATTTTAAATTTACGTTCATTAATAGATACATAAATTTACAAAACATAATTGATTGTCTCTTTAAGTCTTTGTCTTTTAATAGATATATATATTTATACAAATTCAAGTGCATAAACTTATACATAATTCATTATCCCTTTAAGTCTTTGTCTTTTAATAAATATATGTATTTATAGAAATTCACATGCTTGAACTTGGATATGGTCTCTTATGCTACACAATCATAACAAAAAAAATATACTTTTAATTTAAGTTATATAATCATACTAAAAAAATTGATATGAAAAGAATTTAAAAAAGTATTCTCTAAAATTAATTGCTCTAACATATTGTGTTTTACTTCATTACTTAAGTATATCAGACTAAAGTTTGTAAATTTAATTTACAAAATACTACTAAAATGATAAAAAAGAATTAAATAAATTGTATTTTCATTTTTTACTTAAAAAAGACGAAATATAAAATATAAAATGAAGAAATAATAAATAAATACTTTCTCCCTTTTTTCTGTCATTTGAAAAATATTAATCAATGTTTTCAATATTCTCAAATATTTAATAAAATGTGAGAAAAAATGAATGGATTGATAATATTTTGAATATTATAATAAAATAATAATTTAATTAAATAAAATTATTCTTTTTAATAAAGTTAAGCTTATTTAATAGTTCTTTAATTCTTGTGCAATGACAGATAACAAGTAACGGAAGTAATGAATAGTGAAATACTTAAAGGGATGGGGGAGTAACAAAAAAAAAATACAAGGGTAATATCGTCTTGAAGGGATTAAGATTGAAAAAATAAAATAAAAGCTCCGATTCGTTGACCCTTGGAATTCCAATGGCGGCCCCAACGCCGTTGGCCTTGGTTACTCACTCTCTCGCCAAAGCCAACTCTTCCTGACTCACTCGCTCTTCTCTCTCTATCTCTATGTCATTGTAGTATTAAAAAGCCAAGGCACTAACAACCAACATAACCAAAGCAGATAAGAAGCAAAGCCAAAGCCAAAGGCTGCTTGCTCTGCACCACCGTCCACACTAAGGAGAAAGAAATATTTTCTGTGCTCTACCGAAGACAAATTGAAGCTCAAACATGGAGGTGCTCTTGTCCAGCTGGCTTAAGCTTCTTTCTTTCTCTTTCATGCTTCTGCTCTTTGTTCTCAAGGTTGCAGTGTTGCTCTGGTGGAGACCTAGGAAAATCGAATGCCATTTCTCAAAGCAAGGAATCAGAGGACCCCCGTATCGTTTCTTCATTGGAAACGTAAAAGAACTTGTGGGGATGATGTTGAAGGCTTCCTCTCAACCTATGCCTTTCTCTCATAACATTCTTCCCAGAGTCCTTTCCTTCTACCATCACTGGAAGAAAATTTACGGTACTCGTTCTTCTCCTTCTTCCCTGCTTATAATTTTTGTCTTTTTCTCTCCCTTTCTCCCTTGTTGATACATTTTCTTCCACCCTTTCTATCTTCACACAGTTTTCAAGAACTGGGTTCGATGCTTGGTTACTTCTTCCCTTCCCTTCTAACTCTGGTGGCAATTCCAAAATGAACAAATGCATTTGATTTTATGAATATTTTCAGACCCCTTTAAGCAATATATATTGATAAGGTTTCTAATAAGCCTTCTTATCTCTAGTTCGAAAGAACAGTCCTCCTCACCATCATTAAAGTCGGCGTTCTTCAGTGTCATGATGATGATGATGATGTTTCTTTTGCTAGTTTTATGATTCTTCCTTCAGAATTTGAGACTTTTCAAGGACTCATTCCGGAGTTAGGGAGCTTGTTTTTTGCAACTTTTCAGGCTTTTCTTTTTCCTGAGCTAGCTCCTAGCTAGCTGTTTGATGCATGATGTTGAACTTCCAAGTTTGGACTGTTGCTCCACCTGGTTTATTTCTTTTCCTTTTCTTTTTCCTTTATTTCTTTCTTTCATTCTTTCTTCACTACCCTTCTTGAATCCTCAACTCTTCTAGCCTGAAAATCCAGCAAGGCTTCAGTTTCATAAGTAATCAGACATTTGTTTCCTACTGACTCCTCTGTAAGGATGTCAGTAATACAAATCTTTTTGTCCATATTCTTAATTTCCTTTTCCTATAAAAAAAATCTAGCTTATTAATTAAGCCCTCTCACATATACAGCCATAATGTTTATGATATGTAAGTGCACTTTGTTGGCATTGTGGAGTTGTCATCTGCTTTTGCTCTCTTTTCCATGTCCTCTTTCTTTTGTTTTTGTATGGGGGAGAATTGAATTTTGACAATGTAGTTGTATATGTTTGGTATCCGTTTTAAAATTGACTTGTCTTCTTCCCACTTCCTGCTGTTTTTTTCCATCTCTATCTTTCTCTCATTGTCTCTGTGCTGTAGGGTCTACACTATCCATGCTTCCTCTGAAACTAATGGCTGTCATGTTTCCTGCTCCTTCCTATTTTTGCAAACTTCACACTTACTACTTGAGGGTGTGTGGTAGTTCCAACTTTGTGTAAAAAACCTCGTTTCACCTCAGTGTTTATTTTGAATGCTTCTATTTAAAATGGTATATATAATATTTGATCAACTAATTAATTAATCTTGATTAGTATTACTTATTAATTAATTAAATCACTAATTATATTTCATACAGGTGCAACATTCCTAGTTTGGTTTGGAACCACTGTTCGTCTCACCGTCTCTGATCCAGACCTGATCCGGGAAATCTTCTCCTCCAATTCAGAATTGTATGAGAAAAACGAAGCTCCCCCACTTGTGAAGCAGCTAGAAGGTGATGGACTCCTTAGCCTCAAAGGAGAGAAATGGGCTCACCACCGAAGAATCATCTCTCCCACTTTTCACATGGAAAATCTCAAAGTAATTAATTCCTATAAATTATTTTATTATAATAAATCATTTTTTTTCATATGAATCTGCTACATGCAAATTTTGTATAATCAACGGTTTAAATAAGGTTGCGTGTCCAATATATGTTTTTACTTTTTAGTTGTTGATACCGGTGATGGCAACAAGCGTGGTTGAGATGTTGGAGAAGTGGTCGGCAATGGGGGAGAAGGGTGAGGTGGAAATCGAAGTTTCTGAGTGGTTTCATTCCCTAACAGAAGATATCATTAGCAGGGCTGCATTCGGAACCAGCTACGAAGATGGCAAAGCCATTTTCCGGCTACAAGCCCAACAAATGGTCTTAGCTGCCGATGCCTTCCAAAAAGTTTTCATCCCAGGTTACAGGTACTTAATTATAAAAATTAATAATAATCCTCTAAATCATTATTTAATTAATTAACTAATCATATTAATTTCATTACCCGATGATAGTGGTAGTAATTCTCTCTACTTGTTATCAACAAATTATTAATTATTGTTATGCTGATTTTATTTTTATTTTTTCTATGCACAATATTTAGATTCTTACCCACAAGGAAGAATATAAAATCTTGGAAATTGGAAAAGGAAATTAAGAAATCGCTGGTGAAGCTGATCGATCGACGGAAAGAGAATTTGTGTGGGAATGAGAGGGTGGAAAAAGGGCCTAAGGATTTGCTGGGGCTCATGATTCAGGCCTCCAACGCCAATCCCTCCAATGTCACAGTGCATGACATCGTGGAAGAGTGCAAGAGCTTTTTCTTCGCAGGCAAACAGACCACCTCCAACCTGCTGACGTGGGCGACCATTCTCCTGGCAATGCACCCACACTGGCAGGTACAGGCACGTGACGAGGTCCTCAGGATGTGCGGAGCACGTGACCTTCCCTCCAAAGACCATGTTGTAAAGCTTAAGACGGTAAGCAAGCAACCCCTTCCCCCCTTAACCTTTTTCATGTCTACATATATCAGATTAGGATTTGGACAAAAAATCATGTTTTGTCTCTTAGACTTTGTGTTTGTGTTTGTGTTTGTGTTTTGTTTGTTTGTAAGCTCACAAAAACCAAGCTGCCACCTTTTGCTTCCTGTTACCCCTTGTGAAGGGAACATGTAGTGGCACTTTGGTCTTTTTCATTAACAGATAGATAGTTGGGACTGGATTGGATAAAATATAAATTTACCAAAAGGAATAGTATAGTATAGTAGTATCAGTGGCAATTCTGTCTTTTCAGTTTTCTCATCACCATCATCAAAATAAGGGTTTTGTTTTGTCCTCTTCTTTCAATTTCTAATCTTTTGGACTACAATCTGGTGCAGCTGAGCATGATTGTGAATGAGTCCCTAAGACTGTACCCGCCCACAATCGCGACAATCAGACGGGCAAAAACCGATGTAGAGCTAGGGGGCTATAAGATCCCGCGTGGGACCGAGCTCTTGATTCCAATCCTGGCCGTTCATCATGATCTGGCCATATGGGGCAATGATGCCAATGAATTCAATCCAGGCCGTTTCTCTGAGGGGGTGGCCCGCGCAGCGAAGCATCCCGTGGCATTCATACCGTTTGGTCTCGGTGTGCGCACATGCATTGGACAAAACCTTGCAGTGCTACAAACCAAATTGGCCCTAGCAATCATACTGCAGCGTTTTAGTTTCAGGTTGGCTCCCAGTTATCAGCACGCTCCAACGGTCCTGATGCTACTCTATCCCCAGTACGGTGCACCAATCATTTTTCAACGTTTGTCTAAAATAAGTGATCCTGATCAAGGGTCCTGATTGGATGTGGGATACCATCTTATGCATGCTCATCCACTGTGTGCAAGTTTGTGTAGAGTATATATCTGGCTTTGAGTTTAGGGACCAAAATACCCCCAACCTTTATGGCTTTTCCTTAAAAAGTTTTAAAAAAATTAAAATATTTATATAGGATCTAAGAGATATATTTGGCGAGCAAATTCATCGTGGTATTGATCTCGAATATTTTTATTTTTATTTTTATTTGGTCCAGTTCCAAAACTTAGTCTCTTGCATGCGAGGTTTGATTTTGTTTGTTTCGGTTATTGGCCAAGTGTCTTTTGTCAATTGCAATGTACTTAATAGTGTGAGTTTTAGGAGTAAATCAGTAGATAGCTAACAACTAGCTGGATAGGTACTTGACCTGTGTATCTTGTGTATATTTTCCTTCATTTTTACAGAGAGATTGTAATTTTGTAATGCATTTTTGGCCCTTTGATTGTCTTTTGGCACTGTAACCATTGGTTGTCTTATGATTATTTAATCCTCTTCAGTCTTCACACCTCTCTCTGTATGTCTGATGTCTCTTTCTGTGTGTGCGCTTCATCGTTATTGAATATGTGAATTACAATCTATTGGCTTAATTCTGTGTAAGAAGAACAACTTAATTTGATGCAAGGTATAATTGGTGACAATTGCTAATAACCACAAGTAATGGAGTGGTGGTTTCGGTCCAATAATAACTTGGGAGCTCTGAAGCAAACGAACCAGACATTATTTTACCACACAAAACAAATGAAGATATTTATTTGCACCTCATGCCCAACAAATCTCATGTAGCGTAGCACATGACTTCAAAAGAGAATTTATTCTATAAAATAATTGCGTTTTTTCCCCCATAATTTTGAAAAGGATTTAATTTGGAGGGAGGGAAAAAAACCCAAGCAGGCTACGAGAACGAGAAGGGGGAAGAAGGTATGGCAGGAAGTAGATGAAGAAACATTGGAAACAGAAGTTCTAAACCACTATCTGCCACTGACATCCAAGACCCACAAATCTTTATCATTGGTTGTCCCCAAAGAAGAAGCATTGGTCAAGATTTCCTTTCATAATTCACCCTCCATGATGAAGAATCATTAGCTTTTCAATGTCTCTGCACTTTTGTGATCTCCATAGATGTAGTTACCGACTTCTAGAACAAAACTCATGAGTACTACAGCGATAGTAACTAAGTTAGGGACTGAACTCTACTGACTACTGTACTTCACTTTCCAAGAAAGACATGTCATAATATCCCTTTCTTATTGCATGGTAGCAATTTGAAGCTTTCTTGAATTAAGAGCGTTATTGGTATACAGGTAAGATTGCGAAACCCCAGAGTTGTTTGGTTTCTAAGTTCCTTCGTATGACATTATTTATTCAGTTTATACTTGTGATCTGTGCAGCACCTATTTTCTACGCATACACCACAATTTCGCACATCTCCTTGGTAATTTGTTGGCTAAGGAACACATATTTTTTTAAAGAATAATTATATATTCTCTTAATATTAATTTTTTTAATCATTTAAAAAATATTAAATAATTTTCAAAATTTGAAAATATTAAAAAAAATTATTTAATGCCTTTTGTTTTAAGTAATTAAGAGAGGATCATATATCACTGCTCTTAAGAAAATGAAATATTTATTTAAGTTAGGAAATACATTTAGAGTAATTTTTTATGGAAAAAACTTAGATAAAATTTTATGGATGCTTGTGGTGTTATTTTCTTATTAAAATATAACATATATATTATTTTTTACACTTTAGTCCCATATCATCTTCACTTTTGGTGTTGATGTATAAAAAATAATACACATTTTATATTTTAATTAAGAAACAATATTACAAACATCTATATAGAACTTTATCTAAGTTTTGTTCATTTTCTATTCTCTTAACAAATCTTTCAAACATCTTCTTAATTACTTAAAATAAAAAGTATTAAACAAAAAAGTAAAAGCTTGATATCTTGATAATATCAAAAATATTTATTACTTTCTTTTATTAATAATTAAGATAATAATTAAGAGAATTCATTAGGAGAATAAAAAAATTATAAATGCATTAAATACCAAAAAAAAAATTATTCATACATTTAAGAGAGCTCTCCTTCCTTGGTAAAGTAGACGAGTTAAATGGAACATGAATGGACATTTTGACGTTTTTAATCATATTTAAGAAGGAAATATAGTTGCCTCCTTCGTAGCTTCATTTTATTTATTACATAGTCCTGTTTGCGGGCCATGTAGATGAGTAAGATTTCTGTTACTTGAAGGATTTAAAGCAAGAATGGTACCTTCAAGACATAAAATGTTCTTTTGAAGCAAAGGTGACCATAATCCAGCATACAGCACCTTGTTTATGGATTCTCTTTTATTGGATTTGCGGCATTTCAGTTGTAATTTAGTAAGAAGTAAGATTTAGAGCAACACCCTTGTGTACTGCTTTTTGGGATCTTCTCATGCCCTTCCGGGGAGTGGGGGAGAGCTCTAATTTCTCTGTATTTGCTGGTCCCCAGGATGCATGTGGTTAGGGGAGATCTTCTTGTCTTCTAATTTGAGTTTTCTTTTTAGCTTTTAGTAAAGGAACCAAAGCATGCCATGCAGCATGTGGCCCCATTGCATAATTACCTTATGTGTCCTTAATTTTCAATCGCAAAATTGTACATCTAGAGTCCAGTTGTGATAATGAGTCATTTATTCCTCTTATGAATCACAATGTTGATCTTGAAAATTGTGTAAATAGTAGTACTATTGCAACTACTGATATTATTCTATTATTATTGTCATTCGTCTTATTATTATTTTTATATGATTTGGCATTCTGTGTGTTGTAGTTGATGACAATTCAAGTACGCTTTTGCTGTGAATCATGGGAATCGCAGTTTATGCCTTGAGCATACCAATCACATAAAACAAGAACATAATGTTTCACGTACAAATATTTTTTTATTATCCAACATTTTAACTCATTATTTCGAATCTCTCTCATTAATGGCTTTAGTAATCTATGTCCTAATTAGAGTTTCTTGGTTTTATAATATTGGAGGATTCTGTTCGTTTGTGCTTTGTCTTGAGCATTCTTCCGCGTTAACATCTAAGCAGTGTCCCCCTATGACTAGCTAAATGACAAAATCTACATTCCAATTAGATTTTAGCTCTGCACTGCTTGAAATTTATGTTTCTACGTTTGCTTTCTATTTTATATGCATCGAAATTTGCATATAAATTAATGCATGTCTTCAGTACCAAAAAACAAAAAGATTTAAACTCCATTATGCATAGTTTGTGTTCTTAAGGGGCATGCTAGTATCAGGTGGTCCTCAAATAATACAAATTTTCATGATTATGATGGACAGCTCATGTTATTTTAGTAAACCTAACTCACTGTTTATTATTTTGTTTCGCTGCCCAAAATTATAGAATATTTTTAAAATCCCAAGTAAAGGCTCAAGATCTATGAGCACTGGCAAGCACAGTGTTTAGCAATAATAAGAAAAACTGCATTAAATTAATTCTGAATGTCTCCTAATCAGGCACTCTGTGCCAAAGCAATTGAGCTGGCTAATGTCTGCCCTTGTTTAATTAGACCTTGTCGGTCTGTCATGTACCAAATAGCAAGAGCCTTCTTTAGCATGATTGCCAAAAATTTATGTCTCATGAGCCTGCAAACCTCTCTCCATTAAACCTTGCCTTTAGGATCAATATCTCAGTGTCAGTTCTGCAGAGAGATCTCAGTCCCATATGATCAATTACCAGTTACAGGCTACTAGGAAATTAAATAAGTAATGGGAACCAAGAATTCCTTTCAATATTTCGTGGATTAGGTAGATCTGCCGGCCATAACTCCAGAATAGAGAGAGAAGGACATATATATTAGTGTTTTTTAATGCTATAAAGGGAATAAGATGTCAATTTAGTGAGACCTTTGGTCAAAAAATTAGAAACGGGATACAATAAAATTTCAAAGTGATCATTAAAATTTAAAATATCTTAAACTGAACATAACTATTTTTAAAATGTTTGTATTTTATATAAGTCATTTAAGTCGTGATAAAAATTCTCAATCCATAATAGTATTTGAAAAAACAAAAGAGAAGAACACTTAATTGCCTTCTCAGTTAAATAAAATGAAGTATATGTGATTAATTGCCTTCTAAATTTTTTTTTTAAAAGAACTGGAATAAGAGCAGAAATGGAAGCGTAATAGCTAGGGGCAACAGTATAAAAGAAGATATAAGGGCAAGATGGTATATATACTCAACTTGCTCAACCTCAACAGTGCTTCATGTTTGAAATGGGGATGTATATTAGGAAATAGGACCAATTTTGAAAAGACCTGTCCCATATTATTTCTCACAATTTACTTATCCTGTTCACTAAATACATTTTCATGTGACGTGCAGGTGTAGAGGTTGAGAGGGACCCTAAAATGTTTACTCAAAACTTGTAGGCTTTCTCTTTTGTGTGAGAGAGAGAGAGGCAGCATCACATGGGCGTACCAATCATGAAGGAAGCAAATGAGACAATGGTAGAGGATTTGGTGGAGCCACATTAATGCCCAACTCATTTGTAGGTTTCCTATCCGTCAACTCTTTTTATAAGTCTCTCAGAAGAAATGTGGAACTCGTTCTCTTATTTCTATTTTCTTATTTTTTGCTAAAATATATAGAACTCAATTCACATTCAATAAATAATACATTTGGATGTCTTGTGAGCGGCATTTAATGTTAATGTCAAGATTTAACTAATAACAAGTAAACACTCTTTTTTTTCTTTCTTTCTCTCCCTTCCCTTAAAACTTCTTTTAAAAGTTGTTCTTAAGTACTATCCTTGTGGTGGGCTTGCGACAAGGACAAATATAAAAATAAATAAATAAATAAATAATCCATTTGAGTACTTATTTAAATTCTGTAATAAACTCTTAAAATGGCACTACCTCAAGAATGACACTTTGAAATTTGGTTGGTGATTCTCGTGACAAATGCACTTGTGCTATAATCATTTAAAAGAAAAACTGAAAATTCTTATTATATCTTGTTAAAAATAATGATATAGAAATTTTTTATATACATTTTAAAAATAATTACTAAAAAGAAGCCTAATATGAGCCCCAAAGAAATGTTAACTACAACAGAAAAAATAATAATACATGCTAATCGCATGTATTTAATTAATCATATTTTCAGAGCATTTTAATTAGTCATATCAACAGAGCACATTTAATAAATATTGAATTGATTAAATATTATTTATTTTCTCATTATCGTAAAGTACGTTTAGTATATAGAATTGAATTTGTGAAATTAGAATAGAAATAGGGTGACTTGAAATAAAATGATAATTTTTATTTTAAAGCTTAGTTTTGTCAAGAATGTAGGCCATTCATTCCATTCCAGTTTACTTTATAATTAATGTATTTAATAAGTATAAAATGATATTGTGGTTATAATAAATAAATTTTCTTTAATTTTAACTACCTAAAATTATATATCCCATTTCTTGAAGAGGAATTAATGATTCTTATCTTAGTAGAATGAAGATTATATATATATATATATATATATATGTATGTATGTATGTTTGCGTTACTTTTAGTTTTGCTTTTGTCTAGGTTGAAAAATGATGGCTGCACATATTTGTAACTTGTAAGGTATTTGTATAATTTTAACTATTAAAAAAAAATACATTAAACTTTCAGAGTTATATAATAATGACTTACTAAAGGAATATGTGAAAATTTAAAATGTAAATATATATATATATGTGTGTGTGTGTCATTACTCTGCCATTGGGCCTTTGGCATGATGGTATCGAACATTTGCCGCCATCAGACGCTATCATATCTTTGCCTAATGTTAAAAAAAAAAAAAGAAAAAAAAAGTGTCATTACTCTATTATGATTTTAATCTTTTTTTTTCCAATAAAACAACTAGCCGAAGTTCAATAGAAAATAAAACAACTACAAGATAAGTACACAACTAATCTAAGCATAGACGCTCCAACTAAATCACCACGATGGAATTGTGATGATAAGGTTAGGCGAGAGGAAGTAATCATGCGTAACCTTAACATATGAAGGAGGGTAAATTTTTGTATTCTTTTCTGGACTCAACAGTCCAAATATATTCCGCATAGTGTGATGATACAATAATTTTTATCCAAAACCATGGCACATAATAAATTTAGACCGTTGAGTCTATTCAAAAACTCAAAAGGGTCAAATTGTAGTTAATTACCCAATATGGGCACATGCGTTAACCTACCTGTAGGAATGCATTAATGAATTTCTCAATCTTGGGATAACCATTTTCTAATCCTTCTAATAATCTGCCTATCTTCTGAGTTATCACTTCCTGTACCAGAAAAAGTTCGATTAGTGAGTCACTTTCAACCAAAATTTTCGGAAACCCAGTATTCCAATTATCCAAGCAATGTCTATACTCGTTAGCACCCGCCAAAGCTCAGCCACAAATGCATTACAAACAGCAAGATTTTGAGCAAAGATTTGGTTTTAGTCATTTTAAACAAACATATATGCGATTGTCGTCAAAGTATTCCCTTTTATCCCCATCTTCTAGGCCAAAAATGTCGCTTCCGCTATGATTGATTATATGGTAACGTTAACGTGAATTGTTAAATCACTTGGGACAAGTACAGATGAAACATCTAGCATTAGTTACTGATAACCGAATAGATCACCGTGCATACAATTAGGGAAAAGGAAAAAAAGAAGATACAACCATTTGCAGAAGTTTAAAACTCCATTATCTCTTGATCACTTCTCCTTATTTTATATTACTGTAAATATAAAATCTTGATTACATTCCTTCTCTAATTTACTCATCAAATCATTTATCTCTAATTTCAATTAAAACGATAGTATATATCATGTAAATTTTGTCTTGTTAATCAAATCGTTTTCTAAAACTTAATATATATCCGTAGTTTTCTCATGTGTTGTATCCTATAATGTATGTTGAAAACAATATAATAAGTTAAATAAGAAATTTGAATTTCAGAAAGATAAAGAAAAAGTAAAAAGAAAGAATAAACAACAAAAAAAGTAAATGTAGTTTATTAAAAGCCTATTTGGATTTACGATGTAGAATTACATTTGCGCCTCAATTGTCCTTATGAGATGCAAATGTAATACACCTTTAAATAATTATTCTAGAATCATTTGAGTAAAATATAATTTAAAAGAAAATACCAAGATATATAAATATAATTTAAAAGAATCAATTTTTAAAAATATTTTAAGAGAAATGATTTTCTTTTAAATTTCCATCCAAAAGTTATTTTAAATAATTAGTGTTTTTTTTTGCAAGTAATTAGTTATTTTTCTTAATTGATGTAGACATAGTAAAATTTGTTACTTTGAGACCCTAAATTATTTGTTATTTGACATTCAAACATGACAATTTAACCTCCAAAATTATTTTTGAGATTGAAAATTATTTTTATGTTCCAACTTTAATTTTAAAGCATTAAAATGAATTGTCTATCAAATATGTGATCCATTTTGGGAGTGCCTCTGTATAAAATGGTTACAACATATAGAAGCGTGAAGAAAGGAAGTCAGGGGATCACAAAAGACTTTGGGGTAGAAGGTCAACCAGGGCCACAAAAAGACGTGGAAAGCCGTCTTGGACTTCCTACGGCAAGCGTGACTGAATGCCACTAGTGCTTCTATCAAATAACTTGCAGGAACCCGGTTACGATTGGCTTGCTTCGCTGCAGATAGTCTCAGCATGAAGACCGCTAGAACAGTGACAATGGAAAATAAACATGCAGACATACTCAGCCTTCGACAAAGTGTCGTATCAGTATTGATAAAACACCATAATAATACTTTATGCTTGACATCTACATGCAAACTTGATTTTGACATACTTCTACGCAGAATAAATTGAAGCCGGAATAAGTTAAAGCATATTCAGAGTTTAGAAAAACTGGCAAACAACCTCAAAGTCAAAGGCATATGACGTATATCAGGAACCATTTGTTACTATTGCATTTGTACCTTCGCATTTGCATTTATATAAAACACTAGCACTCTAAACTTGAGATGAAGACAGTTAAACATAGCTAAATAAAAAAATTATATACTTAAGATACTAGTCTACTCAAATATAAAACGTGGTTATGACCTTGATTATCTAACTCTTTGTTAAGCCAGGCTAAACTGCCATTTATCCCTTTAAATATTGCACCAGAAAACTAAGAGATGATCACAAAATAAGGCGGAGTACAATCAAACAGACTAGTTAGAGATTTGCGCATCATAAATGCCAACCTCAACATGTAATAGTAAGAAGAAAAAAAAATCAACATACATCATACGTTAAACAAGCTACTCGGCCTTTCAAAACCAGGATTTTGAGAAGTGAGGAGCATGTTTTAGATGAGCTCCGGGTTCCACATTGGTCAAACATCAAGTTGAAGCCAAAAAATTTCACAAAGAATATGCAGATATCTGTGCCCCACTGAAAGATATTTGGCCAGCCAAAACTAAAATGTAAGGTCTAATAGGACATCTGGGATATACAGCTCTAGCGACACAGCGATGGAGAGGACCCTTGATGACAGTTGAAATAAGGATAAATATGAGATTCCCAATTAGAAAACAAGTATAACATGCTGATAAAGCACATAAAATCTAAGTAGGTATATATGTATCATTGCTCAGTATTGGAGAATATATGCTTAAAAGTTTAAACTTATATTCCCCCAAGCCCATTAGGGTATTCCTGTATATAACCATACCTTTGTGTCATTCTGGCTTACTGACAAACGATGTTCTTCCAAGAGCCATGTGGACCTTATGCTAATTGATCATTGCTGAACAGTGATGCACTGGCCAGAAACCAATGACAATTTTCATGTGTAAGCTTACAACCACAAAAAGATAAACATGTTCATGTTACATGTAAAGTAGTACATGTACAAGTACTGGAACAGTATTGTTCAAAGCAGCCATAGCAAGGACTAAATAAATTGAATGGATAGTCCAATTTATCAATTAATATCACAAAAACAAAATATACATGAGGTATTGCTGATAATTTGAAAGAAAGTGAAAACTTGCCATGGTTTGGCATTCAAATCAGGAACTAAACCCTTTCAGCTTGCAATTTCTACTGGGGCTGCCCCTAATGGGACAGAGGGTCTTTTTTTTTTTTTATTGGGTGAAGGGACTGAGGTATTTTATTTTCTGGAAAACTGTTGCTTCTTTACTCCTTGAGACAACTTAATTATGTTAATATTAGTTTATAGATGTGATCATCAGCAGTTCAGTAATACATAAAATATCCATTATAATTCTTCCTCTTCCATGGTTCACCTACCCGCGTTACAATTAAATTAACATTCCAAAGTTGTGCACTCATAACTTTTTGTCCATTAACCAGGCCTCAACATGTAACAATCTCGTGTGCAAGTGTGTGTGTAGGAAATGGAAGTGATCATTTCATTTGCAACACAATAGTGAGGCATGCATCAGCATGTAAAAGATATCATAATGGGATAAGCTGAGGTGAAAGTTTGAGTAAACCAATTAGACATTCACATATCAGGTCAGCCCATGGCAGCCACAAGACTGAGCTTGCATCCTTCCGCAAAACAGATATCTGAGGCTCACAGGTGGCCTGAAATGGAAGATTGCGAGAACTCCACAAGTCTACGGAAGAGTTGGCTCATCAAGAGCCATACTAGAAAAGCCAGCCCTTGTCTAGAGCAAGAGAAAGGAGGCAAGCACCAATATCCTCTGTAGACATCTGGAAGCAACATCTAAATGCCTCCTACTCAACCCTGGAAAATGCAGGGGAAGCATTACTAGTATCTGGCTATCTGCAAATGACATTGTTTATGCTGCCAAGTGCCAATTTATGGAGCAACAGATACAAATAAGTATTACACAAGGTACATCTCATATTATGTTAGTATGTACAAATTTAGAAAGCAAATAAAAGCTTTTTTGTATTAATGAGGTCTGAAATGAATGCAAAACAATCTTTTAAACCCAACTTAGAATGAAACATGAGAGAAAATATATGAAAATAATTAAATAAGTCCCTTAAACCATATTAGTCATACAGCCTCACTGATAAATCAACATTTTTAAGATACCACTAATTTCAAATATCATTAGTCAGATCATGTCTGCCAAGTGTCTGCAAAATCTAGAATGTTATAAAGGTTCTAGAAAGATCTTGGTGAAGTATGTCTACCAGAACAAGAACAACAGGAATTATGAGGATAAATGAACAGATTTACAAGAGATCAGAGAAGTTCACTCATTCACTAAGTTTAGAATATACATTCACATCATACTATATTGCTAAGTTGTAAAACATAAATGAAGGAAATGTTTCATCTTGCTTCTTACAGTTGAATGAGCTAAGAAAAACAAACTGTTATGAAACTCTATCACTGAGGAAAAAGTATTAAATTGAAGAGAAAAAATTCCTGTCATCTGATAGGAATACTGTTTTCATAAGAAATCAAGTTTCTTAGCTCCATTAAATGTTCATCGTTTGATATGTGGAGCGAAAGACGGAGGTTTGTCATTAATGCTTCTTGTTCCCAACTTAAGGGTCCTGATGCATGCAATGCCTCAATTGTACAACGATAGGCATGCAACTCTAACCTATGGATTTCTGCTGCCAATTCTTCTTGTGTAGGAGGGGAACAATTCCCTTCCTCATATTCCCTCTGGCAGACAGATTCAGCATCACTAAGTGGACTGTCTACATCTTCAAAAGGACCTGCAGATACAGGAAATTGCAATTTATAGGAATTGCTGCTAGTGATACTACAACTACCAACAGAGCATGTAACACTATCAGCATCATTTGATTCTAGGTTTTCTCCAAATGAACAACCAACAGCGCCAGTTTGTTTCCTCCTCTCTACATCCATATCAGAAATCCCAGTTTTCCTGTTGTTTACAGAAGCAGGTGTGCATTCTTCAGCCAGCACATCTCTTGGAAAACTGACACCATGTACCTGTTTGAGTCGGGTGGGTGGATTTGTAACTCTTGCTCTGTGACATCTTCCTTCATTCTCAATTGCTCTAAACTTCGGGGGAGGTTCAGCATATGCCTCAATTTGTGAATGGTATCCCCGTTTCAATGTTTTAAAAGAAACAAGGTGGGATTCCAGAGTATTCAGTTCTTTCTTTTCAGGATGATAGTCATTGGTAACTGACAATTTTGTCTTTGTAGCTATCTTCTGAAGTTGGGCACTAGAAATTAAATTATGCCTTGGAATGAGTGTATTATCACGTTTTCCATTCTCACAGATGGCAGAACCCTGAAGATGGGAGAAGGATAAACAATTATTCAACCATAAAACAATAATACAAAGAAAAATTCATGAAAGCTAATTCATGTTTTGCATTATTTTGAGAGCAAATAAGAAGAATAAAAAGAAAAGAGGAGAACTAAAGAAACTGGCAATATTTAATTTGAAAGGAAGAAACTGTAAATATTGAAAGCGTAACAGGGCAAACAACCTAAGCAAATTGCCAATTAAATGGAACTTCAAAAGCTCAATCAAAACCAACTCAACACATGACGTGTAACCAGATCCAAATCTGCACAGCAAACGCCACTTGGCAATTGCTAAGGAAGATGAGAGAAACAAAAAAAAAAAAATCAGAAGGGAAAATAAAGGTACCTTTCCAACCACAATCCACTTGTCATCTTGCCAAGACTGTCTCACCCGGATGTCAAATTTGTTCACTTGAAATTCCAAAGAAGATCCAAGCAGCCTGACCAAAATGTACTTTTTCCCCAAAACCTTCAAAACTGTAGCCATCTTCCAAGAGAAATTCTGGAAGACCTCTACAACATCACCTAGACTCCAATTCTCTGTGACTTCAAGTGCAGGCGGACATGGCCTTATGGCTTCCCTGGATACACGCTCCACAATTGCCTCACCAGTGGCACCCTGATATCCATAATATCTAATGGTGTAGTGGTGGCCATTACCACAGATGATCTCAGCACATAGCCAGGAGCCAGAAGGCACCTCTGCTTTGCTTAACACTTCCACCTTAGTTCCTTTCTTGAATCTCATAATTTCTAATATATTGCTGCAAAATTTCAACCTGAACACCTGTTGTTCAATAACAAAAGCAATAAGACAAAATGAGGAATGTTGTGAGCTACTCAGAAAAGAAAAGGGAAAAGATTAAAAGTCACCCATTGTCAACATGTAGAAGCCATAGAATGGATGATGACAGCAATCAATAAATAGACATATAAACTGAAGAGAAGCCACATAACAGGTAATGATGATAACAAAAGCATTATTATTCTGAAACTCTTACATTGAATTAATTTAGATATTCACTTTTAAGAGATATTGAGAACAGAATGAGGTAAAGGAGAGAACAAATCAAGAAATCTCTACCCCCAGACCAGAAAAAGAACTAGTTTTGAGGCAGTGACGCAGGGATATTTAGTATTTACGCATAAAGTTGAAAATTTTGATCAGCAAACAAGCAGAGGAGAGGACCAAACAAAGCCAAACACAGAACTCGTTCCATGTTTAATAATTTAAAATTAAAACGCAAAGATACACATACACAGAGACAGAGACAGAGACGAAAACGCACTATAATCAGTGATGAGAAAGTGCTATTGATCAGAAGAACGAATGACATTAATTAAACCGATTTCATCATCTCATTGAATGCTAAAGTCGTGAATTTGGAGATGGACAAACCCAATCGACTGTGCTTTACGCCAGTGATTGGCTAAATTTCAAGGTTCTTTCTTTCTCCTATATATATATATATATATTTTTTTTGTAATATATTATAAGAAAGATAAACAGTAAATAACTTTTCATTACTAAATCAGGTATTAACAGAAACAGAGAGAAGAATTTCTGATTCCGTTCTGTTCCTCCTATTTTCTCACCAACCAAGCAAAAGGCCAAAGAAACTAGTATGCAACAATAAACCATTCGAAAACGAAATTGAAATTGAAAGCTCATTGATAAAAATAAAAATAAATTAAGCAGAAAAATGAAGAAGAGAGAAACTGAATTAGTACAGGGAACGGCACATGAAGAAGATCGAAATTGTAAGAAGGGCGTAGAGAAGAAATTTCAGTGACCTGACCTTGTTCCGATTCAGAAGACGATCTTTTCGTCTCTACGATTTCACTCTCTCCTTGTTATTGTGATTGCGGTCGTTGTTGCATTTTTTTTGTTTTTATTTGTTCATTTTATGTAATTATCATCATATTCATTGTGCGTCTGCTATAAATTTCTTTTCTTTTCTTTTCTTTCTTTTTTTTTAAAAAAAAGGAAGAAGCTTATAATAATATACAAAGCTGAATTTTCTTTGCCATGCTGCCAACTGCCCAAGAATGGCTTGTTGAGGTGGGAATTAACTGTTACATCTTATTGTAAACATACACTGTGTATCCTCTTTTTCTTTAGGCCGTACAAATAGATATATTCATAAATATATTTAGTATAAAAATTAGTACAAATTCTAATTTTAAAAGAATGCCAAACTGACTTTATCTCTATTTGAATTTATTAGTGGAAATTTTGTGATACTAGAAGTGAAGGCAAAGCGAAATTCATGAAGAGATCAGGTGCAAGTTAAAGTTCATAGGCCATCTCTTAATCCTATATTTATTCATCTATTCAAATATCTATACTTATCCAATCTTTATAGAATATCGTAGCTTCAAATTTTTATGTCGCAAAAGAAAAAAAAAAAAGGACTCTTCCACTAACCTTTAGTCTCTAAAATTGGGTGTGATGATGTCTAAAATTTAATTTTTCACTCGCTCCCCTCACAATTTTATCAAAAATACAATTCTTTTTTAAGAGTTGAAACCAAGGCCATTTCTAATTTGTCTCTCTCTCTCTCTCTAACTTTATTTCGCTTTCGCCAAAATTTCCAAAACAACCCAAATAACCGTCCTTTACAAAATTTGCAATCAATCAAAAGATTTTTATTAAAAAAAAAACATCTACACTCACTTTTAGTATTCGTAATCATTTTACGATAGAGGTTTCATAGGATTATTGATCATTTCCCTAATAGGATATAGATAAATCCACTATTATTTTTTAGGATAACTGTTATTAAGTGCTATTATTGGCACGCCTAATTTAATTCAAAGCATGTCTTGTATTTTTTTTAAATAATAAAAAATAGTTAAAATATATAATTATTAAGAAAAATATTAAATGCCACGAAGATTTTATTTTTTTTGTGAAATCTATTAGGAATGACATGAAGCAATTTTATTTCTTTGTGGGTGAGAGAAAAGTTGATTGTTATAGATCACATGAAAGAGTTGAGATAAATTGTTGTGAGTTATGTAGAAGAAGTTAAAACTAAAAAAAAATAAAAATACCACATCATTTGTAGTCTTCGTAAAAGTAATTTGAGTGAAATAATACTATTCATTAATTAATATAATGAAGATTAATTCTTTTAAATTTCTTATTTTAATTTGAAGGACTATCAGGAAAAAAAAAGGAGGAGAGTATGTTAAGACATTAATTAAATTGAAGTATGGAACACCAAATAATACCTAACAATAGTCATCCTATTTTTTACTTAGGAGAGAAAAACAAAATAAACATTGTTTTTACTCTTTCATGAAAACAAGGTCAATTTAGAAGACCTTGGCTTGAATGGAAGAAATAGGAATAAAAAATCACAAGCAGTTATGACTTTAAGACTGAAATGGGAAGAGCAACCAACGGTCTATAGCACGCAGACTTCAGAAAGTGTCAACGCGCACAATTAAGGCCCTTCTCAAATCTCAATAAAAAACAGACAGAGAAAATGCACAGTGCCAATATGTGAATTAAGATTGGAAAAGTATAGGATAGCCATAATTTTTTAATTAAATTTTTTGTTAGAATGAGTTTACAATTATTATTGATTAATTCTTAACATTTTAACTTATTTAACAATTATTATTGAATTTTGACAAATTCTAACCGAATTATATCATAATTTATTTTGGCTATGTATAACATTCCTCTTAAGATTAACCTTTATCATAAGCACAAAGTAACATTACATACTTGTCCTGGAAAACATTAAAGAGAGAGAACCATAATTTTTGTATACAATAATAAGTAATAACACATCATGTAGTTTAAATGCTTATTGTGAATCAAAATACAGAAAAAGCAAGCCTAATGCCCTTCTCGATTTCTGGTTGTAAATTGAGGTCTTATTCCATAGTTATTATATTTGAATTGGTAGTCGATTTGATTAAGATACTGAATTAATAAATTATTGGTTTAACTAGTGAGTTATTTGTCGAACAACATAAAATTAAATAAATATATATAAATACATATTATATATGATGATATTTATCATTAGAAATACCTAAAATATCTTTATTTTGAGAGAAATAATGATCTTTAAGAAAAAAAGAGTTTAACCCTTAATTCATGAAAAAATATTAATATTTTCATTAAAATGCTCATAATTCAGAAAATAAGTTTTTTTTAAAAAAAATTAGGACCAGCGTAGATATCGAAAAATTATATGAAATATACATATAATTAGTCTAAATCAGACAAGCAAGTCAAGTTATGACTTTTTAAAGTCTATGAGTTTTTTTAAAATTTCATGACCCGACCGGTTCACTGGTTCAACAGCTCGGGTCACCAATTTTTAACTTAAATTAGGCGAGTCGAACTGGGTCTAAGACATATCAGATCCAACTAATCACCTAAATCAATTACTTGGCTAATTTATCAGTCTCCCAATCGGTCTAATCCAATTTTTATAAGTATGCTTAATTCCCATCCATCATTTTATTATTTATTGTATTACATCATCCTCAGTTCGTCATGGCAAAAGTAATTAAGATCAATACTGAAAACAATATATTGGAAGATTAAATGGTACTCACTATTTACCAAACTAGATTTTGGAGGTGTCTATACATTTTCATGAGCCATTCATTATATAAGCAATTCGATTTTGAAAGAGAAACTCTTAAATATGTGACAAAAATATTGTTGTTTGAGCATGAAAGAGGTAATTTTTAAAGGATTTAATTTTAATTTATTATCAGTGTAAAAAAATTTTATATTGTCATTCAATCATGTACTGACACATCATTTAAAATGTTAGACTTTTAAGGCAATTGTTATAATAGTCAAACTCTTCTAATGAATTAGCAATATATGATTGGGTGACAGTATAAACAAATTTTACACTGATAATTAATCAAAATTAAACTTATGAGTGAAAAGGTTCTTAATTATTGCATTCATTTTGAGGTACTGTTACATTCATAGTTTTAACCACACATTTCTCCCCCCTTCCCATGTCCCCACCATCACGAGCCAAATACACAATTCCCTGCCACACATTTACAATTCTTTCTCTTATTATTCTCTCCAAACTCCAAACATTTAAGGTCAGCATATAATATAATAACTTCAAAACCTAATCCTCTTATCCCACCATAGATCGATGAAGATAAGACTTTGAAAACAATTTGGTCTGTCAAAATTAACTTTTTTTTTTGTTTGGTCTGTTTACTTCATTTTTTTTCAATTGAAATGTGATTCTATTTTAAATTTGAAACATTAAGTGTGGGCACGAATGAAATCAACTTGAAGCAAATTAAAATAAATGAGTAAATAATACATTTGTTTTTAAAAAATCTGTTTTCTCCGTCTGGAAGTGTTATTTGTTCTCAATCTATATATATATATATATATATATATATATATGTATATGATGTTTCTTTGGTATTTTTCATTTTTGTGAGAGTACTAATATCTTTTCATAATTAGTTATTAATATTTAGTTACTTATTTCACTTAATTTAAACATAATTATCTTATTTATATTTTAACAAAATAAGATATTTAACTAAATATTAGACACTACTTATTAAAGATAATAGTATCCTTATAAAAACAAAAATATTGAACAAATATATATATATATATATATATATATATAACTAAATATTAGACACTACTTATTAAAGATATTAGTATTCTTATAAAAACAAAAATATCGAACAAATATATATATATATATATATATATACACACACATGCATATGTATGTATGTATCTATTCTGTTTAATGTCTACTACATTCAAACCTAACACCTATTTGCCAACTCAAATAATTTGGTCTTTTTTTTTTTAGCCATAAATAATTTGGTTACTTGTTCACCGTGTTTATAATGTTATGGTTGGCCTAGATCACACCGTGTTTATAATGTTATGGTTGGCCTAGATCACAATTAACCACCCAACTTGTTAAGTAAGACAACCAAACCCGTTGTTGTTGCTTAAGTCTTGTACCCAGTTCAAAACCATTATTCCAGCTCCACCGCTTTTCTTCATCCATAATCTAGCTTATGAATCATAACCACATTTATAAGGAAAGGACAATATATATATATATATATAATACATATATATAATTTTTAATGCAAATTAAGCCGAATATATTATTGATCTTGCTAGATCGAGCTAGGCGTGCCTTGGAATTGAGATCATTAACGTTTGGTATACATTTCTTTCCAAAGGCAATATTCTCAGTTTTGTGTTTATATATCGAATAAAAGTTTAGATATGTTGTTGTCTTCCTTTATATTAGAAGTAAAGTGCACGTTAAGGGTGTGTGTAAATTTAGGAAAAAATAAAATAAAATATAAGAATGTATAAGAAAAAATATAAGAATTTTTTTAAATAATAAAGTATAGTTATTTAAAATAATTTATTTTTTATTTATTTAATTATATTTATAAAATTATATATTTTATTAACTAATTAAAAATATAAAAAATTAAGAATTTTGAATTTTTTTAAAATTTAAATTAAATATCTCTATTAATTAATAAAATTTTACAAAAGTGGGGCATGGAATAGACACTCAATTGCAAGCTGTTGTAACTCAAATAAACAACTATATATATATATATACACACACACACATATATATATATATCACTTTCTGTGTTTTATAGTTATATATATAATAATATGATTCATCTTTGCATTTATATGTTTGGAATGTCAACATTTTACACCAGCATGTGTATGATGTCTTTGTGGGAATCCAAAATGACCATTTTTTTTTAATGAACGTTTCATGTATATTTTGAATGGTTTTTAATTGTTTTACAGAAGTGAAGATCTTGAATTCCCTTACATATAACGTCTAGCCTATAAGGAGAAATCGAGTTTAAAAATGATTTCATATTTGACAACTTTGCTTAGGCGTGAGTGTGACAGGGAGGAAAAAGCAAGAAAGTGCATGAATGTGTGTAGCTGTAGCTGCCTAATTCAAACAAAAGAGACCGTCAACGAATTGGGTTGGGGAAAAAATTGTTTGTTTCCTGGGTTATCCGTTTCAAAGAAAATGCGATTCCCTTCTTCCAAATCCCAACACTGGTTCGTATCCCAAGTCCTAAAATTGTGATCTCATTATGTGATTCCCCTCCGGACTCGAGCCTCTTCCTTTCTTATCAAGTTTGGCAGTTTACACTGCAAAGGGAACAAGAAAATCTTGTTACAGTCTTCGAAGGAAAACAAATATGAAGATAGATTTAACTTTCATCTATTTTGGGAGTAAAACTTTTTATATTATCATTTAATTATATGCTTTATTATTATTAAAAAAATTAACTACCATAATATAAAAAAAGAGTTTGACAACAAAAATTTTATAACATTTCATGTAAAATTTAAATGAAATCAATAATTTAAAAAAATTAAATTTGTTATAAAAATATGGTCACAATTTTTTTTTGATATAAACAACATCTTGAGTTATAAAAATTTAAATTTGACAAAAAATATGAGTGTAACAATTATATGGGCAAAAAGATTTAAATATTAACCATTACATGTAGTTCGCATACTAAATTTTATATGAGCAAACTTTATATGCATTGTAAAAATTTGAATCTTATTAAAAATATATTGTGGGTACAATCAAATCAGAGTCCGAGTTATGATTAATCTTACTTAAAAAGTGTAAAGACACATTGTGATCTTACTAAAAAAATATATATCTCAAAAAAGAAGTCCATTATAGTGTTGAAAACTAAAAGAGAATTCAAAACCAAACAAAAAAAAGTTTTTCATTTGGCATATTTCAAAGAAGTCAATGTAATTATTCCAGTATATTTTATATATGTTTTGAGGTAGCAAAACGTCATTTTTAGATTTAGAATGCATTTTACATCCGGTTGCAAAACAATTACTTTGTACAATACAAAATAAATTTTGACCCTCATAATGCATCTTGGAATTGTTAGCACACGCCCATGTCATCTGCTGATAGACAAAGCCACAAAAAGTACGTGCAGAGGTGTTGAGTAGTCGGGTACACTTCTGAATGCATAATTTAATTCAATCCAATTCTTAAATGGTGAATTGTTCGAGTTCGGGAATTAAGTTGGATGTAAAATCACTCAACCGACAGATCATGAGCCAGCTTGCGAGTTAAACTATCTTAACCCACATAGAAATGACCCAGCTCATTCAGATCTCAAATATTTTACTAATTAAAAAAATTAAGTGAAATGAAGTTCTTTCACTTATAAAATAATTTGAAAGATGTAAACTTACGAACCCGTATTAACCCAACACAGGAACCCAACTCATCCTACGCACATATTCGGGTTAAAGAAAAAAAATTATTCCCAACCCAACCAACAAATTCACCCAAAACCCAATGTAACATATAACACCCTAACTGGGCAGTGGACGTTTCGGATTTCTAGAATCATATATATCAAAGGATTACAAGTGTTAAATCCAAATGTAAGACAAAAAATTGTGACAAAACCATAAATAAATAAATCTCTCACAAGAATTGAAGAAAGTTGCTTCATTCCACCTTCTGCCTCTCGTTTCATTTTATTCTCTCCTTTTTGGACGGCAAGTTTTCAAATAAGAGAATGATATAAATCATATAATCACCATGAAAAATCAATGAAGCATTTCCTTCCTGGGTATATTATATATCGCATACATTACCACGATTTTTTTCGTAAAAAATAAATTGTTGGCAACGAAGAACAGAAAAAAGTAAGAACATGAAGAAAATCTGAACTGGCTCATGATTCATATGTGTGTGTTTTTCCAGTACATTTCACTGATAAGAGAAAATGCAAAGTATTAAACCACAAGGGATAAGCACAACAGGTATGAGATGAATGGCTTTTTCTCCTGGTGACTTTCCATGAAGAAGGATTTCCTTCTTGGTGACATCAGAATTCAGAGACGAGAAAGCTAAATAAAGCTGTGGCCTACATGTCGACGAAGAACTCATCGGATGCTCTTGAGACACCAGAAGACCTCTGCATTTTTCAGAGGAACGAGTAGCAAAGAAATATGTATAAACTGAAGAACCTATATAACTGACTTTGGGAAGAACGATTTGTGAAGTGCTGTTCTATATACGGTTTTAGGGATTGCTGAAAGCCTCCAAGGTCGAGAAGTTTGAGTACCAGGCTTTGCTATCAGAGATGAAAAGGTTTTGTTTTGAGGGTAAGATTTACTTGCTGCTTAGCAGTGGTTACAATTTACAAATGAAGTCTAAAGTCAAACGTAAGATGGATTACACAAGTCAATAATCTACAGGTTGAACCTTGGCCTAAAAGCAGCTTGTAGAGTAATTAAAGGCATTGCATTTGCATGCACTCGGAATGCCAATATCAGAGTGCCAATTGGGTATAAGACGATGCATTGTGAATTAGATAAGTGAATTTTAATACGGTAGGTGAGGTGACCACAAACCTTGAGTCATTGTTTAGGCCCAGGCAAAACTTGTCTTTCCAATCCATCATTCTTCAAACAAAAAAAAAAATGGAGAATGAAAAGCTAGAAAACCAAAGCCAAACTAACTTGGTGAATGACTTAATTAATCAATTGTCTTTTCACTAATTCTGAGTTCAATAAATTGGTTTGACTTGAAATTTAAAAAATTCTCCCTAAGGTTGTGTTAGGAACATGGAGGATAAGTCCTTTTACCTTTCCTCCCGGTCTTATTTTATTTTCCTTATTATTCCACCAGGAGCATGTGATACACTATCATAGTATCATCATCCAAAGACCTCGAGGTAGCATCTACAATCAATTCAGTTAAGTATAGATGCGTAAAGTCAGTATTATGCTCCTAAAAGAACGTATGTTTCCTAGGGATGACACATTATGCTCCTAACTTTGGCCTTATAAATTGAAAAATGAAATATCTATTTCCAATTGATTGCAACATTTCTACTTGCATCCTATAGAGTAAATACCTATTTTGTTCCTCTAAATATACAAATGACATTAGTTTCGTTCTCTAATAATTTGTGACATCAAATTAGTTATTTAATATATTTTAAATTGGTCATTCAATGACATAAAATGGTCCTCTAAAAGAACCAATTTGATGTCACATAATTATTAAAGGAGTAAATTGATGTCACTTGTATTTTTTGAGGACTAAAATAAGTGTTTACTCCATCCTATATTATAAATGTCAAAACAAAAGTTATTGTTTAATGAAACACCAAAATAAAAATCATCATAAACCCCACATCTAACTAACCAACCAATACAAACCACAGTAAAACATGAAAAAATAAAGCGGCCACAATCATTGAAACTTAGGCAAGGATAACAAAAATGTGGGAATCCAACCGATACTGAGTCATACTTGCTGAACAATGTCATTGCGAGTCGCAAGTCACAACCAGAAGCCTGGAAGAACCAAAATTGTTATAAATATAGCCGCAACTGCTTTTCATCTCTTCCCTTTATCAGAATGAACTCATACAAACCGAGAGTGGTAACCATACAATTCCACCTGTTGACAAATCATATAATGTTCATTCCTGATGAAGAAAATCAAAGGCAATAATAATAATATAAAAAAACAGAATGTTCAAATATGCATTCTCTAAAATATAATGTGACATCCAAGGGTATGTACTAGGTAATAATACTGATTCCCCTTGTAATTGCTTCACCTCAAGAATACTCTTTTCATGTCATGTGTACGTCATTGAATTTCTAAATGAAATTTGGCGTGTCTGTAGTTGTGGATATGTATGTATGCATTAAAAAGAGGTTCTTGCTGGCATAGGAGCCTGTTAAAGTGCATGTAATTGGAAGGATAGGATCAAGCCAGGCTTCTAGTGCCACACGTCACAATTCAAAAAACATCATGGGCTATAGAATCTACCTTGAGTAATGCTTGAAGTCCCCAGAATAAGGAATCAAAATTGTCACTCAATGTAGTACTTATTTTTGAAAGGTGCAAGGAGCTTGCCAGAATGCTGTTGAATCTCACACCCAAGCTCAACCTCCATCAGTCGGTGGTTTTCCTTTGAGCGATTCATTACGAAAGAAACACTTAATTTATCACCTTCACTCACACGAGTAGGAGGATCCAAGAGGAAAATCTGTCCAATGATTAAAATTTATGATGTTACTACCATTACCATAAAAGTACATAAAAGGGACACAGGCTCTATGGTATGACTCAAACTGATAGCTTGGGAAACACAAGAAATGCTATAAACTTGCACATGGCCAATCAATTGAACCACATAGAAAGAATAAATGCCCCATTTATCACAGAAAGTATGAATGTTAAGCATCTGCCTCTATCTCATTCTCTCTCCCCCCCAATATAATTCTTTGTTATAATTTAACAGTAAGACAACCGTTTTAAGGAACCTAGAACAAGGGACCATCTGCTCCTTCATTGATGTTCGAACTGTTCTCGAAGTTCTAAACCTAAATTAAGCAAAGTGACAATAACAAATGATGTCATGGGCAAATCAACCACAAACAAATTGATGCAGCACAAACCTGTTGGCCCCAGTGTGTTCTGTAATCTACACTAGGAGCTGTAGTTAATTCAATCTCCTGTTCTGCTGGATCCTCACTTCTTCCCTGGTGAACAAAAACAGGAAACAGTTAGATTTATGATATTCAAGAGCTCTAATGCCATTAAAAGGAACACCACAGAGTAGCTTACCCGAAAATGCACATCAAACCACCCTCCAAATCCACACAGCTTTGTGTTTTCTATGGTTATTGACAAAGAAAACTTAGATCTGACTTTCTTTATATCAGTCACTGTGGCGGTTAAACAATCAATCTCCTTTATTATAGCAGCTGTTCCTATGACTTGATGTGGATGAAGGTTGTTCCACATTGATGTCTACAAAAACCACAGGAATGTATTTTTAAGTAGGCAAGAAAGATCATAAATGTTTCATATGCAATAGAAAATTCAAAGTTAATAAATAGTTTATCCTTCTACATTAATTATCTTTTGGCACTGATTTAACCTACATAAGCCAGTTTGAACCTGCAACATTTATTTATGAAAGAACTCACTAATCAAAAAGCAACAACAGTTCAAAGTCATCATTTAACAAGCAGATATTTCAATTATGCATTTCCCTACGGTAAAATAACAACACCGAACTTTACTTGTACACATATTACACAAATTTTTGCACCAAAAAATATTACACAGATTTTAAACAAATATAGATACCAACTTAATTATAAGAGTTGATAGACTCCCAACCACTTTCAAAATTTTATTCAATTAAAAAACATACCATTACAGTTTAGGTGCACTAAGTCTACAACTTGCCTGTAGGTAGTATTTCCTCTGTTCCTCAGAAAAAGGCTTCGTTAGAATACTCATATCAACACCATAAGAGGTTTGTGTTTCATCAACAAAATTGTGCCAATCATCCATAGCTGAATGGTAATCACCCATTTTATGATCTCCTATCACAGTCCTGATAGGTGCCATCCACATGCGAGCATGACTAGGATACCTGCAAAACTAAAGTCTGTCAAATCACCAATTGCAAATATTACACCTAAAGCCACCAAAGAATCACTCATACACAATATGCATTTTCATAGCAATCAGAACTCATAATCATAACCATATCACTTTCATAACAATCAGCTACCTCTAGAGGCAATAACTAAATCATTTATCTACGTAAATATTAAATCATTTTTGGTAATGTACTGAAAGAGCACAGCAAGCACTACATGCTAAGTTAAGACAATCTACAAATTACTCTTAAAAGACAAGGAAGTGTATATCATTGAATCAACTGAAGAATAGAGTACTATAAGTATAGGATCTGAGCAGAAATTTCTAAAAGGTTCAAATTTGAAATTGCAATACAAAGTACAGCTTTGAAATGCATTAATGCATTACATATTCTTTGGTGTCAAGGTATAGCATACTTGAATATTTAAAAGTACATTGTACCAAGTTCTAGCACTGCTTCCTATTGACTAATGATTTTGAGACTTGCCTATTCTGTTAAAAATTAAAGAGTAAAACTTGAATAAGCTATGAAGAACAAAACTTTCCGGCTTGTGTACCACTTTGTTTCAACCAAGTAAACAAAGAACCTGAGATTTAAATTTAACTTTAACCATCAGCAACTTTATATACATATATAGAATATAAATAAAACCACATATTCAATGACTAGATATACTTCAGTGGATCCCATAGCAAAGGGCAATCACTATAGGTACTAGTTGTAATATCCGTTTTAACAGAAGTTAAAACACAAGTGGAAGAATGGGAAAGGGGTAGGTGAATATTAACTTATTAAGAAACAAGCCACTAAACATTAATACATTAAACGTATCAAAATACTGGCTTTTTTTCTCCTTGCTTTCTGGCAAGCAAAAAGTTATGATAATACTTACATCACTCCTGTTGGTTTGAGCCAACGGTCACGAGCACATATAACTGAATCAAACATAGATTCACGCAGAAGAAAATAACCCATCCACTCAGAGATAATCACATCAACTGCAGGTGATACAATGTTATACAACATTTAAGGCAACCACAATGATAAACAACAAAACAAAATTTAGATAGAGAAATACGTCTAAAAATTATAATCTTCCATGGAAAATACAGAAAGCTAACCTTTCTCTGGCAAGGTAATTTCCTCGATTGAGCCCTCAATGACTTCCACTACATGTTGGAGATTATTTGCTTTAACAAGTGCACGGGCATGTTCTGACATCTTAGTAGCTTCCACTGCATATACCTTCCTTGCACCTGCCTGTGCTGACCATATAGCGAGAATGCCACTTCCAGTTCCCACATCCAAAACAGTCTTCTCCACATTTAATTCACTATGTCAGCCCCAAATCACTCCCACATTTAATTCTACTTGCTATGTTATTAATACAATAGTATAGGTTAGAAGGAAAGTCTCTACCTTTCATTGCTTTTGAGACTTTCTCAAGTGTAAACTCCCTTAATTCATAGAAATCCATCCGTAGAAATCCAAACAGAATTGCTATTAGAATTTGCTTTCGATTAATTCATAAATTCGAGTACATAAAAGCTCTAGCATGAACGCACACCCATGACACTGTACTGAAGCTGGGATAAGTTTTCACTTCAGTTATCTAATATCACGGGTTAATTTATTTTTATTTTTATTTTTTTCAAAGTTGCAAAATCAAATCCCACTTTTTGGAATTTCTATAGACTTCATGCGTGTGCTTCGATTAGCTTACTTTGTGTTAAAAAAAAAGCTTAGAAACAAAATGCTGGATAGAGATTTTGGGTGAAAATCAATTTTTGTATAAAACCAAACATAAGCGAAGTAAAGTAAAGTAAAGGTAACATAAACATGGTTCATTCTCATTGTGAAGCAGAGGTATAGCTATGAAAATGCAGACCTTGCCATTGAAGTGATGCTTGTTCTGAAAAACAGCATTGAAGTAAGCGTCCATGCGAACCCGATCGGAGAGCATCTCCTTCTGGTGGTAGAGAAAAGCATAGGTACAGAAGTATTGAGCATAGTCCACATCCTTGTCGATGATGAGGGTGGCGGTGCGGTCGCCAACGACGGCGTTTTCGGAGCTGCCCATGTCTCTCAATGAGCTCAACTGTGTCTGTGAGTGAGAGCCGTACGTTGGTGTTCAATTTGTTTAGGGCAGTGGTGGTTTGGCGGTAGGGCTGGGTACTCTTACTGTGCGGTTATATTTGGATTTGATTACTTATTTAAAATAGTGACTTTTTATATCTATAAGGTTGATTTTAGAAGAAAAAAATAATATATTTAAATTTTGTTAAGAGAAGTTGTTAATTAGTTTTTATATTAATTTTTTTAGAAAAAATAAAAACTTTAGTATTATTTTAAAAATTAATTATTTAATTTAAAATTATTTTAAAAAATTAAGTGAGAAATATCTCTTTATCTTTAATTAAATAATTTTTTTATATTTTTTTAATAATTTAATACATAAAAATAATTTTTTTATACAATACAAAAAAAATATATTTTAAAATCACTGATAAATTAACATATTTAAACATAAATTATTATTTTTATAATTAATTTTTTTAAAAATTAATTATACATATAATTAAATTTTAACATAATTATTTTTCACAATTAATCTAAATATACACTTAGTGTATAGAAAAATAAAGTTTATTTATAATTAATTTTATACACTTTAATTAAATATGATAAACTTTACACAAAATAACTTTCATAAGAAAAAATATATTATAAAAATAAAATTAATATTTCCTAAACATGCATTATGATTACTGATTATATATAAACTAATGAAAAAAAATAAAATAAAGTAATCATCATTTTATAATCTATTTTATTCTATTCTATCTCAAGATATTTTTCCCCGCCACATATTATTTTTATCTTTCTTTTTTATAATGAAAAAAAAAGATTAAGACCCACAAAGCACAACATTTATTTTTAAAGATTTGTTATTTATGATGGAAATAGTTTATTTTAAAATTAATAAATAATTTAATCACTAGATATAGCTATATAAACAACTTTCATCCAAACTTAAATTTTACATATGAATATTGTACATACATAAAAACTTTTCATCTTTTCTTTTTAAATTTATAACCTCTCGTAAATTACTTACACTCCTCATCATTAATCACTAATATGGCCTGCAAAAAAATTTCGTCTAAACTGTCATGATCAATGAATGGAATCAGTGACTGATCGAAAAAATTTGGCTACTAAGAGCAAGGGCAAGGGTAAATTTACAATTGTTCCTTTCCTTTCACGTTTCATATTTTAAAAATGGTAAATAATTTTTTTATTATTAATATTATAAAGTATATTCTTTTATATATGTAACCAATCCATCATTTAACTACTCATTTCTCATACGATTGTGCATTTAATTATGAATGATATTTATAATTGAAAATGTTTTTTAACTTCTGTCGTTAGCATAAGTAATATCCTTATTCTCTCCCTTTCACAGATGCTATTGGTATGAGAAAGAATTTTAGAGTTAGATTTCAACTTTGTAAGTGTCATATAGAATAGTTTGGGTGAAATTTACTTACTGGTTGTTATGGTGGAGATAAGCTTTAAAAAATAATGAGAACAAAAATAATAAAATACTACTACTGTAATAAAAATAAAAATAATTAAGTAAGGGATGTGCCTCAGTGTTGATAACGTGGATCGGGGTCCCTGAATGGAATACCATGACTGATTTTGCCGAATTCATAATGTCAGAAACTAGGCACGAAAGGCGAATTTGGCATATCAACTGGTTTCGGGAACCTTTATGTGAATAAGATAAAGGTTGTCATGGTTTATTTTTAAAAAATAATATAATCGAAATACATATATGTTTAATTATAAAAAAAAACTTGTTTAGTACAAAAAAGAAAAACTTAACTACGTCAAATTATTTTAAGTTATGTTTGAAATTAATTAAAAATAAAATTAATTTAATTTGAATTGAATTGATTTAATTTAGAAATCAAATTTTATGTTTAGAATTTATTATAAAAAATAAAATTTGAATTGATTTGAAAATTAATTCTTATTTTGAAATTTATTAAAAAATATTTTATTTTATTATTTTATTATTTTACTTTTTTAACCCTATATTATTGTGAATTATATTATTAGATTAGTGAGGTAAAATAAGAAAGTTAGTTAAATGTAAAATAATCAATCTAAATAATTAAATTTAAAATCAAATCAAATTCATTCAAATTCAACTAAATTTAAGTGAGTTTCTAAATACATACAACTTTAATAAAAAAGATTTAAAATCAAATCAATTTCTATTTTTTTACATTATAAACACAAGATTTGATTTGTAAACTAAATCAAATCTTATTTTTTAACATTTCAAATACACTCTTAAAGACTTTTGATTTTGAGATCAAATTTTAATTAAATTGTTTTGCATACACTTTAGTTTATTGTCTCACTATCCACACTAGGTCATAGACATTCTGTATAACAAATAAAATGTTTAATATATTTAATATTAAATATACATGTATTTTTTATAAATTAAAATTTGGTAAACTTGAACATTTCTTTTTCTAAATTCTTACTCACTTGTACTTATATCAGTTATATGTTACATAATCTATTAATTTAATAAATTAATACATTGTTCACAACTAAATTAGTCTTTTCTTTGTGTAAATTAGAGTATCTTTTCACCTCAAAAGATAAGAAATTAATCTCACAGAATACAGTTATGCGCGTGTAGTGAGAATCCTTTTCAATTGCGTTTTCTCTATATATATCACTCCAATGATTAAATTTGAAACAAAATACTTAAGTTGACCGAACCTCTTTTACTTGAATTATCGTATGTTGATTACAACTAAATTAATCTTTAAATACTATTCACAACTTTTTTATATATTAGAAATAAAAAGAGTAATGTCCCTAACGGTTTCATTTTACTATCTAAATTAATATTTGTTGGCAATTTTGTTGACGTTAACCACATTAAATTAATCATTTACCATTTCAATTAATTAAAATTATCACTTATCTTGATTGATTAGTGAGAATAAAAAAAGATTAATTAAACTTACATTACATGTGATTAAAATTATAAGTGATATCAATTACCAAAAAAAAATTATAAGTGATATCAACACCACATAATAGTACCAATTGAATATCATAATTGACATATATAAAAACAATGATATATTCAATTTTTTATTGAAATTGAATTGTACTATGAGATATTCAATAAGAGTTAAACAAATAAATCAACCATGATTTTTTTGCAAGGGGAATTAAATGTCTGAAAACTACCTCCGGATAAACTGTCTCGCGCCACTTGTCATATTATGTAAGAGCATACGGAGCTTCTGTTCAGCCTGTTGGTCAATCTTGATTACTACTTTTCTGTTTTAGTTTTACACCGATGAAGAAGTAATCTAATACTGATTAAAAAAACGTCAATCTTGTTAACAAAGGTTGGTTCACTTAATTGGTATTTCGTTCATATTAGTTATTATTTAAATTTGAATCTATGATTTTATTATTAATAAATTATTTATAAATTTTACTTCGAATCTTTATTAAGATTGATAGTATACTTGACTTTAAATTAAGATAAAATTTTCTCTTAACTTAAAAGATTTTCTACATTAAAAGAAAAAAGCATGAATCTTTGAAAGATAAAAAAAAAAACTTTTTCGTACATGGTAATTACGTTAACAAAAACACTTAAAGATAGAAAAAAAATACCTTCAGCGTCTAAAATGGTAGAAATTAGTAGACAAGAATTGCTGTAATCGAATCACATCTTCCAACAACAAAGTGGCATCCTTTTCTCAGTCTGTCTACACACCCAATGTATGAGCAAGAAAAACATATCTTCCTCGAACAGATTCTTCATTTATCAGTAATTGAGTGCACCATTTGGTGTCAATCTCAGTTATTTTCTGAGAGAATCTCTAAAGCGCAGTTCGTCAACAAATGCTGGCTAAGCCATCTTGTAATATTGTGGACTGATTCTTACTAGAAATGAAATATATATTTTAATCATTCGTATGCCTGAAGAGATGAGCTTATCCCTAGTAGCATCATGATTTTGATTTTTAACAACCACTAGAACCAAGTGGCTTTGAAAATGTCAACATGTAGCATTCGCATGACTCCCTGGTCTTCAGTCCTCTTGTGCGGTCAACGTTTTGGCTTTTTGAAAAATTATTATTTGGTGTCAAACTATTTTCTACTTGAATGTCTAATATGAAGTGTTATTTTCTAATTTTTTTGGAATAACTACTTTTATAATATAAATATGATTATTCTATTATGAATAGTAACTATTTTGTTAATATTTATGTTATTCAAATTTCACTTTAACAAAATAATTATTTTTTACAATAGAATAATAACCATTTATTGTAAAAAGTAATTATTTAAAGTTAAAGTTTACAAAAAATATTTGAACTAAACTTAAGTATGCTATGTCAAAAGACACTAAAATGTAAATTTTCCTCTTTTAACATTAAGATAGAAATTAAAGAGTGTATCACGAACAAATAGGTATATGGGTCTCCATATCCTATCAATAGAGGAAAAGTTAAGGGTTTTTTTATGGTACACCAATGAAAATGTAGTGCATCAATAAATCATTTACAAAAAATTTAAATAAATTTACAAACATTGGATTTTTAAATTCTTGCTACTTTTCAATGATTAACTTGAATTTTTTCAAAGAAAACTGTTATTTACAATTTCCCTACAAAAGCTAGTGCCATTATATTTAAGTTTGACAGAAAAAAGAATTAATTAAGACATCAAATTAGTAGCATTTAAATAACCTCTATGTTTATGGGATAAATTACCGGGCTTGGGAGAAGGCTTCCCTTCCCCTTCGTCCCTAGACTCACTACAGTGGGGAACTCAATTGTTGACCAAATTAAAGGCCACGTAATACACGTTTTGTCAGAGTTCTTTGGTCAGAAAAATACTCTTTCCCCTTAAAGTAAGTGAGACCGTGATGGGTTTCAATTTCTTGGTTGCTTCTGATCTATTTAAATTTTAAATATTGTAACAACTACGCAATATTTCAGCTTTTTAGCTGTTTTTTGAAGATGGAAAATGGTCCCCATATTCGAATTAATTAACTATTTAAATGCAAGTTACAAATTTTCTTTCTTTGTTTTCAGCAACCACAAACTAAACTAACCTACTAAACTCTGCTCTTCTCAGATTACCAAGGTGGAAGCATAAAGAGGGCCTTTTGCTTCCATCTTAACCTTAAAACAAGAATGAAGTTTTGATGGAGGACAGGAAAGTGAATACAATGGCTGTTGTATCAGTGATTGCACTGATCGTTGTCATCATTGTTGCTCGTGTCTCGTTGAAGCTCTCAAGGGCTTTCTTCCTCTTATGTGGTGCTGATGTTGCGGTGATTCTTGCTGTCTTTGCTTGTGTACTTATCAGGCGACGTTACAACCGCAGAAGGAGGGTGTTGGAGTCACGGTTGAAGTCAGAAGGCCGAGAGCTTCGAATAGAGTACAGTTTTTTAAGGAAAGTTGCTGGGGTTCCCACCAAGTTTCGATACAAGGAGCTTGAGGAAGCAACGGATGGGTTCGAGGCACTGCTAGGCAAAGGGTCCTCTGCTTCAGTTTTCAAAGGCATTCTTAGTGATGGAACATCAGTTGCTGTGAAACGAATTCATGGAGAGGAACGAGGAGAGAAGGAGTTCAGATCAGAAGTTGCAGCCATTGCTAGTGTGCAACATGTGAATCTTGTGCGGCTATTTGGCTATTGTAATGCTCCTACTGCGCCTAGGTACCTTGTTTATGAGTATATCTCAAATGGGTCTTTGGATTGCTGGATCTTTCCCACAAAGGAAACTCAAAGGCGACGTGGTGGGTGCTTGCCATGGAACTTGAGGTACAAAGTCGCCATTGATGTTGCCAAGGCACTGACTTACCTTCACCACGATTGCCGATCCAGGATCTTACACCTTGATGTGAAACCAGAAAATATACTCCTTGACGAGAATTATAGAGCGCGTGTTTCAGATTTTGGTCTCTCAAAGCTTGTTGGTAAGGATGTAAGCCAAGTTATGACTACAATCAGGGGAACCAGAGGTTACTTAGCCCCTGAATGGCTCTTAGAGCTGGGAGTTTCAGAGAAAACTGACGTCTATAGTTATGGGATGGTTCTGCTGGAGATGGTTGGAGGCAGAAGAAATGTGTGCAGGGTAGAAGATGCTAGGGACAAGTCTAAAAAAAAATGGCAGTTCTTCCCAAAGATTGTCAATGAGAAAGTGAGAGAAGGTAAGTTAATGGAAATTGTTGATCATAGGCTACAGGAGCGCGGAGCTGTTGATGAGAGTGAGGTGATTAGATTGGTGTATGTTGCTTTGTGGTGCATACAAGAGAGGCCAAGATTGAGGCCTAGCATGGCCCAAGTGGTTGATATGCTTGAAGGGCGTGTGAGGGTGGACGAGCCCCCTGATACCAGAATGATTCTTGTTGATTTACTATCTGCGGATGAAAACCCCGAGGATCATAATAATCTGCCAAGGCTATTGACCTCTATGTCGAGCCATTTGGATTGTACATCTACCTACTCCATGGCAACCACTGTTTTATCTGGCAGATAGCTCTTAGCTGCCCTGCTTTTGAGATCAGAGGTTCTAACTTAGTTGGTTCTGCCCTATATTTGGTTTTGATTACTTTGTCACTTCAATTGTATAAATTGAAATTTAGCTCTATAACTTTCAGTGAGGAAATGATATATACTTGATCATTTTTCCATTACTACCTGTTTTCTGGGTCTTCTTTCAAACATTGCCGGCTAACTATGGAATGCCATGTTCATAAGTCAGTCTCGGCATTGCTATTCTATAAACTATTTACGTTCCATTTGACTAAATCTTTTGCCAGCATTGTCTTAAATTTATTACACAAACCAGTCTTTTCTTGCAAAGATAGTACGAGTAAAGGGGATGCGATAGACATGAGATTTTGAACGGCAGAAAAATTAATTCCCAACAAAGACTTTCGACTTTTTTTTGTTGTTGTTGATGGGGACTAAGAATTCCACTTATTGTTCCTTCATTCCTAATTACTAATAGTCGGTTTGGAATGTCAAAAATGAATTTCTGTATTTGTATGCTTGGAATAACTTTGGTTTAATAATTTAGTTTATTTATAATTCATTTTATGTATTATATTTAAAGATTTGTAAATTTAATCACTGTAAATAGAATTTTAAAATGATTTCACTTCAAATGATTTTATTTTTCAATTCTATAACTAAGTGTTTCAAATAGAGGGGCTTTTTTTTTTTTTAATTCTTATACCATGATGTTATTATTCGGTCTAAACACGAAGAGATTAATATATTTTAAAATTAGACTTGTTTATGGTAAATGAAAAAAAAAAGATTTTTTTTTGGACATGAAAATGAAAGGTTGATTATGTTGAAGATATCTTAAAGAAAGTCTTGGCTTTGGGGGGCGATAAATTAAAAAAATCGATTTCTAAGTCATAGAAACCACCCTATAAAAAAAACATATTCATGTAATAATGTACACCAAAAAAATAAAAATAAAATAAAAAGAGAGAATATAGATTGAGATTCTCACCGTTCAATTTCCTTAATGAAAATCTGGATTTTAATGAACTACCTGTTTGGTGAGTTATGAATGAGAAAGTTTCGCAAGTAGTACTCTCTATCAAATCCTTGGGAGGAATAAATTTTGGCTAGGGAATACAGCATTCAAGGTTTTCTACGTGGGCATAAAGAAAGATTACTTCAAAACCAGTAACTATGCTCTCATGTTCCTTCCGAAGGATGAACATTCTGTTTACAATGGAGAAAGAAAAACATAAGGAAAAGGAGTTTTCTGGTTGGAGAAGTATGGTGAACTGCTCAGAAATATCAAGCATATCTACTTGTGCTCAGAGAGCGAAGTCCAAGATTTCTCTATTTCTTGAACGGTTGCTGGAAACACTGCCAAATCAGGATGATCCAATCCTGATATTAGTACCAAATCAAAATCTGGTCAGATTGCTAAGGAAGAATGCCCAAACACCAAATCATCCGCAAGCCTTGTGCTCTATGATCATATACTCCACCTAATTAAGCAGCATCACATATTTGACATCCAGCTCTAAGGCCACAGCCTCTTGGTCTTGGATCACATGCATCATCTAATTTCAGCTCTAGCTAGGATAAACAGATTTTGGGATCGCTTGTTTTTTAATCCCTTTGTTAACTTTGTCTTTTACCAAAAAAATAAATAAACTGTCAAATCAAGTACCAAATTGGAATAACTTGCATGATCTCACACCAAATGATAACTACCCTAAAAAAACCCATAAATATACAAATTGTATTATATTCAATCATAAAAACGCAAGAGATAGTAACATGTTTTGAAAAGCACCCACTGATAATTATTCAACAAATGCAAAAAGCAAAAAAATGCAAGAAATGTTTATCAAAAAAATAAAATAAATTGATCACTAAAGATATTCAACTAATTGTAGTGCAGTTATAGTTTCCAGAATATAAGATATCAAGCAATCAAATATATCCATAAGCAATACGTACATACAAAATATTGACACTTGACCAATTCGTATATTGGATTGCAACCATCTTTAACCAGAAAATCATAATCATAAGTGGAAAAAAAAACTGCCATCCGAGTTCCTCATGTCCCCTCCCGAGTTTCCTCCAAAGATTGCATGAAAAGCTGTTGCTATTCCCCACCCTTACAACAGAAATTTCGAGAAAGAATATAAGTTTTTCTGACCCAGTCGTGCTTGCCGAGGTCAGTTCTTTCTTTTACTGTAGTGCTGGAAAATAGCAGCTTCGTCAAAACAATTTAAAGCACTCATATTTGGAGTTGAAGAATTTTTACATAAATCCCTCAAACAAACTGGCTTATCTACTCTTAGAGAATCTTTCATAACTCAAGACAGTTTCCAGGCGTGGATGTACATGACTAAGAGCCCCCAACAACCCCACCAAACCCAGTACACAGAAACAAATAAACCCCATACAAAAACCTTGATACACAAAAATCAACACAGCACTAGATCTAGTTTGGATTCTTCAGGTACAACGAATGAACCAAAGAGAATGCAGAAAGCCATGGAAGAATGAGAAAAGTTGGAGGGAAATAATCACTGCAAATCAAATGGACAAATATTCAAGTGTAGACAGCGTGTATTATCCAAGTGTTTTCTCACCTCAAACACATCATATTCATTTTACTTGGGCCTCTTTAACAAAAGTAACATCGTCAGTTCCAGCCAATGGTGACAGAAGGTGCTTTTCTAGCTCATCATCTATTTCTGTTGACTCACGAGGTGTGGCAGTCGAAAGAGATTCAACAAACTCATCTTCTGCAAACAGTCACCAAAAAAGGCAGCACAGAAGTTTGCACATATTAAAAAGATGGAAAATAAGTATGCATTAGGATACATGTTGGTGGGAAAAATTAAGGAATAAGAAAATATACACACCCGAGCACTCATGGTATTCAGGTAGCTGTTTAACACTAGTTACTTGAAGACTTTCAGGAAGTAGACAGCTGCACAAAGCACCTGAAATTTTGACCAAAAGGCTGAACTTAGGATTACGCTCATTATGTTTTTATAACAATTAGTCTGCAGCAATAGGGAGGATATGGCATAAATAGTAAAGAACAGAACTAGAAGAGAGAAAGAGATGCATTGGATTAGATCCATCACCCAAAAATGAAGTTATTCTCAAATGATGAAATTACATAATGACTAATTCTTTTTCAAAGGACATAATAATAATGTAGTTTGATATTTCCAGAGAAAGTAATTTTCTTCCCTGAACATAACTTGAAGAAAGTGGATAGAATGGACTGCAGACATCACCCAAACATGATATCATTGTCAGATTCTATTTTCTACAATTGACTAGAACTCAATTCAGCCCTCATGCAATTACAATAAAAAATTTATTTTTGTAAGACATAATAGAGACTATAACTTAATGTTTGTAGAAAAATATTTTTCTTTCCCTTTCTATTTCAAGTAAGTTTTCAGGAAAGTTCATGTCCCTATAATGACCCTAAACTTCATAATCCAACAATGTTGGGTAGACAGAATATTGATGTCTGATGTGTCTCTCAATTGCTAAAGAGACCAAGACGAAGCTGAAAGCAACTACTGTCTAGTTCATCATAGGAATTCAGAAGATAAATATGGAGTAAACAGATATATAGAGGTGCGGAAAAAAAAAGGTTATTAGAGAATTTCCTTTTATAGTCTTACCTAGGTTAGCAAGCCGATTCACCCAACCTGGGATCCGTTTTCCAGTCAATCTATATGAGACATCATCCGTAAAATGATTGCAATTCTTAGATATAAGGTGATACGTATCCCCATGATACTCGCTAGCCATATTTTCAATAAATGTCCGGAACTCAGAACGATGCATATTTATTTGGCCCAAAGTCATGGAACATCTATATATAAATCCAGGGCACTTCCTTGGCTCCACTTCAAAAACTCCACTTGCTGGGAAGTCATGGGCTCCAAATCCATACTCCTTACCGTGCACTATACAGGGAAACAAGAAAAAAGCTTCACCAGACTAACAGTAGCAACAAGAATTAAAACAACAGTAACAACTAACAGCAACAAAGAACATCAGCAAATAAATCACAAAAGTAAGAAAAAAATTTCTGGAGTGGTAACATCTTCAGAATAACTCTGACAAAACATTAATCAGTCTTTCCAAACAAGAATACAAAAATGGCACAATTAGGGAAACATTTTAAGAGGACTGTGAAAGAGCCGTTGAAGGGCTGTAGAATGGGATTCTCAGCATTAAATAATCTCCAACAGACTGGAGGCTTTCTGAATGTACAAAAAGCACCGCCCACAAGAATTAAATCGAATAAACTGATCTGCATTCAATAATAGATTTTTTAGTTTTATAACTTGTTATCTTCACTCAAGCTAAAATACACTTTGGCCTGTTGTCGGGTAAATACTCTTGGGAGCGTGCTGTATTTGGAGGCATCTATTGGGCATTTATCTTTTTTATACCTGACATGGTAATGTAGGTTAAGAATCTTATGACTGTTAGAGTGTGAAACATTTGGGAATGTTGAGCATAGGGTTCTGTTTTTCACATAAAAAAAAGTTTCCTTTGGGTTCTTGGACACTATTACAACTGCTGGTTCGTTGTAATCTTAACTGATTACGGTGAAATTACTCCCAAGTTTACTTGGGGAGAGGACGCAGCAGGACAGCATGGTTTGAATCTATAAATCATGATGTCATCTTCTCACCTCCAAACTCTTATTTTTCAGCACGTTTACTCTTCTAATGCCTTACTTAAGTGTTTTACACTTCGTACATCACATGCCTTCTTGTTTGAGTTAGTTTACATACCTGCTGTTCATTGCATTGGCATCTTAATTTTTCCTTCTTTATACAGTTCACAGTTTGCTCTCTGATTTATAAGTCTAATCTGTTACAAACTAGTAAGTTCAGTTGTTTGGCTTCTATCTTGTCCTACCTAATCATAAAACACTCTTAACAATTGACTTGAGAAATCTGTTCTATATTCTTTGGATATTTTTCTGGTGCTTGAGTTTAAAACTTGTAAAAGTCAAGTGTAGCTCAAACTTTGTATAAACCAATTCACCCCCTCTCTGGTTTTTTCCCTGGCCTACAAGGCTAAAACTAAGAGCATTTCTTGTCTGGAATCAAGCATATTCTTCTGTTACCAGGGGCCCTATTTGCCTCTCTCCCTTCATGGAGAAAAGTTGCAATCCCAACCAGCCTGTCCTGTAGACGCATAATGCCATGATTCGACTATAAAAGAACACTTCCATTTAATTAGGAGCCTTCTTAAAGCAATATAAAAATTCAAGAGAGAGAGAAGAAGTAAAGTTGAAATAACAAACAAGAAATGAGAAACAAACACAGATCAGGCGAGGCGCGGACATAAAAAGTAATTGAAAAAAAAGAGAGGAGAATGGATGGTGGAACCTTCAATGCCGGAATGAAAGATTCCAAATCCAAACCAATACATGTAATTGTTGATAGGGGTGAGATCGTAAACATTCAACACCACATGGGTGTTGTTGGAATAGTAGTTGTTGTTGCCAAAGCCATCATCACATGGAGAGGTCGAATTGGAGTTGGAGGCGCTCTCCATCCCCATTTTTACAAAGAAATAAATATCCTCTCTGTCTCTATGAGTATGACCAACCTTCAAAAAATAATGGAAATTAATTAATTAATTATTGAAGGACTCACTCCATCGAGATGAGATGAGATGAGATGAGATGAGGCTCACAGAACAGAATAGAGATCCATCTCCTGTCCATGTCTTTCCTCCCACAGAGAGACACAGACATGAACCTTAAACAAGCTCAACAAACAAACAAACAAACAAACAAAAATAAAAGGGAAAAAAGAAAACAGACTTTGATTTGAGGATGCTACCTATACTTGAGAAAAGACGGATTTGGCTCTCTTCAATTATTGCGACGACGTTTGATTTGAGTTCGACCGCTCCAGTTTTTCCCCGCGGCACTACTTGTACGATTCCACTTTCTTTCATCTTTTTTCCTGTCCTGAAGACATTTTTTTTAAATAATAATAATAATAATACTAATATTGAATTGAATTTGATAAGTCAAATTCGGTCCGCATCTGACTAGATTCATAGAGATACTTTAAGTTGCGTTTGAAATTAATTTAAAATGAAATTGATTTAATTTAAATTGTGATTTGATATAAAAAATAAATTTTATCTTTATAATTTATTACAAAAAATTAAATTTTGTGTTTGAAATTTATTAAAAAAATTGATTTGATTTAATTTGATTATTTTATTTTTTTATCTTATATTATTGTGAATAATATTTTTAAGTTAATAAAGTAAAATAAAAAAATAAATAAGGATAAAATAATCAATCTAATAATCAAATTTACAATTAAATTAAATTCACTCAAATTTAACTAAAATTTTAAATACACATAACTTAAATAAACTTTTTTTAATTTATATCAATTCTTATTTTTTAAGATTCTAAATATAAAATTTAATTTACAAATTAAATTAAATATAATTTTTTAACATTCCAAACAAATTTCAAGAACAACTTTCTACTATTTTGTGCCTTTTCCTTTGCTTGTGGGAACAAATGAAAACATTAGCTTCAAGCCAAATTTAGCATCGTTAGAATTTTCTCAATTCCTTTACTTTTCTTTCTTTTTCTTTTGTCATAAATCACTTACATTTGATTACCATTCGAAATAACAAAAAACACCTTATTACATAGCAACATTGACTATGTTTCCGTTCAAAATAAAAGGTGTCCTTGAAGTCTATCAAGTAGATTAGAATATAACGAATATTGTCATGAGATTCTTAAATATAAAAAAATAAAATCATTATGACTAATATTAACTAATACTGTACTTAAGAAAACTTCTTTAGCCAAAAATTCTCTCTTGCATAAATTTTCTGATAGCAAAATAAGCATGCACTCACGCTCACACAATTCAAATACTCAAGCAGGCAATTAAATAACAGTCTAGACCCCACTCTTCAAATTCCGCCCCCTCTTTTTTTGGTCTTGTAGCAAGGTGAGCCAATAATTAGGCTCCCCCAAGCTGCTGGCTATTGTTCATCACATACTGTCAAGAGTTATACCCAGCCCAGCCAATTTCACTATAAAAAATGAACATAGACAACAGCAGCTTACTAACGAGTACCAGTATCAAGGCCAGTAGTAAATTTTGTTTCAAGTTCAATTGTTCAAAATCCTCGAGAAATTGCAGCAAAGATGGGGAAGGATAACAATTACATTTTTTCTACTGATTATGGGATCCTCAACGAATTACATTTTTCTCATTCATTGACAATCAGCAACACAAACCCAGTACTGTTCCACACTCGATGGAGCAGATTCGAAGATACAGGCAGAAAACTTCCCTCTATCTCGTTTTGTTCCACCTGTTACCTGTAACAAACAGAAGTAACTTATTGACCAACATCTATTCATCATCATCTGAAATACACAGAAAAGTGAAGGGATCTGAGAGAATACTCGCTCCAGAACATTTACAGTAATCCAAATAAATTCATTTGATTTTCCAAGTTATGGCTGATTCTGATTGTCAGGTGTTATCCGTCTCCGAATGCGGCGCCTCCAAGAACCAGACCCGCCATCTGAAGACTCATTTTCATCGTCTCTAGAAGCGGGGCCAGATTCCCCTTCATAATTTTCTCCCCAGAGCCTAGTAGGTCTCCTTATTCGCATTTGGAATCTGGCTCCTGTGGTACTACCCCTAGACACAGATGCAGGTTGAAGAATGAGGAAAAACACAGCTAGCAAACCACCATCATCAATGGGTAGAATGCCATCATCAACCCTATTTTCCCCAAAGGAAGTTTGAAGTGTGCTAAGCAGGTCACCAAGATCCCTCTGTCGCTCCAACCTCCTCCAGTCACGCTGACGCTCTGGGTCTACCTCGGATGGGCGCACAAGAGGATGTTCGAGCCTTGCATGCTTTCTGAGATCTGTATATGTGCCGCTAAAGTTGCAAGTTTCACAAGAACAGCTCCTTGATTTTTCATTCATGAAATGACGAGCAGCATCCACGACTTTCCACTCTTTTATTTGCCCTCTACACAAAGGACATACTAGCTTTGATTTTGCCTCATCCTCACAGGATAAGGGTTGCATTGTAACAAATCCCTCGCTTCTTTCTTCTTGCACATCAATGGTATTTGCTTCGGTACTTTGGACATGAGATGAGTTAGTGTTTGAAATTTGACTTTCTACTTCAGGTTCCACTTGAGGAATTGGTGAGGTTTCTGCAAATGACTTACAGAACTGATCAAGACAGTTTGAGTGGCGATAGCTAGTGTTGCACATGTAAGGGCGGCATCCCTTCTCATGGGATGAGCATATGAGGAGAACTGCATTATGAGGGTGTTCCATGCAGACTGGACACCTAGCTTCTTCCCATTCTTTTACATTTTCTTCAGACTCTAAAGGAGTTTTAGGTGCAGATCTTCTAACACGACTAGAGCTGCTAGGATAAGGTGATGTTCTGCAACTATCACGTGACACAGACCTATCTCTTCTCTCCTTTGGCATTTTGAATTTTTGAATATTTTTAAAAATACACTAAAGTCTCCACCCCAGGGAACAATCGAAAGAATTTGAAGCTACAAACAGATAGCATCAACATGAGAAAATGTGCAAAAATGAATTTGGAATCAACGAAAATTTTGGTAAAACTGATGTAGAACACATCACACATTGTTGTAAGACTATTTAGTGCAAAAACAGATTTGTAATAAGATATTCAATTGCAAAAAAAAAAAAAAAACAGAAACTAAAAGACATTTAGCATGGTATGCAGAATGATTAAACATGAACCAACAAATTTCATCAAGTTCCAAACTCAATGCAAATCTAATAAGTAGGAATGGTTATCATTAAGACAACTCAATGAGAGGGCTCAGTATATGAAAAATATAATCAGTTAAGCAGACTGTACCTTCCAAATATATGCACTGAAAAGTATCATCAGATGTATCCATCCAATTATTGCAATCTCTAATTTTATAACTACAGAAAATAGCATTTCCCCAGGAAGGTGACTTCAGCTCTAACATAAATAGACTTGAACTGAGTCATATATTATCACTTTTCCCTTCTTCCCTCATATTTCTCCATTATGCACTAAGCAATCTACATAATTGGCATGTTGCAGCAATCATGTAATATATCAGCACCACAATTTACAATCTTTCACATTTACATTCACCCAATACTGGACAATATTTAAAGGACTTTATTGAATAATTGAAGATAGATGAAATTCAATTCCATGCATTTAACCACTTGTGTTTGTATTTCTTTGCCAGCTTAATAAGCAAGACTCCAAAAAACATGGTGTGCAGATGATCTACTACTCAAATAAAGGAAAAAAAATTCCAGATATTGATCTTATCAGCGCAGAATGTACATCAACTTGAGATTTGAGAATATACAACAATCAAACTACTGGCGGGTCTCTAGTCTCCTAACAAATCATTTAACGAAGGGAAAATTTGTCAAATTCAATTCGGTTCTACAATGGATGGGAAACTAATATAAAAGTGACATTGACACTAGCTGTATTCAACATGAATTGCAAATTTCTCTTCCATAATATAGAGCTGAATTTACCAACAAGACAATAGGCTACTTGGTCATATATTGTAATGTTAGTTTCAAATGATTTAAGGTGAAATATCTTTGAATTTCACCCCAAAGGGTAAATAGAACGACCAACAAAGTAAATCATGGGATTAGTTTGTTTACTGTAAATAAGATAAACATAGCAGGAACTCTGTGTCTGGGAAGCATATAAAATTCTGAACTCTGATACAAAAATAAACAGCAAGAGCACTGGGATTTTCAAACCAAGAAGTTAAGGACCGAATCCAAAACAACCCAACTCTTGGAACAGTTCAGAAACACGAAAAACGACAACCACAAAGACCTTGCAGTACAATACCCACAACATCTACACAACAAAAAAAGCTCCAAAACCCCAATAGAAGCAAAATAAACAGCCCAAATCCCCATGACAGTAGTTCAGAATATACAAATCAACCACAAACATGCTCAGAAGACAGAGGGTTTCAGAATCTGAATCTAACTGCAAGGCGTGCCCATCGATAACAAAAGGAAACCCAGATGGAAAATCTGAAAAAGCTTAGAGCTTGGGGATCGGGATGAGACCCCATCGGCAATTCAATAGGTATAAAAGGAAATTAGGGATTCGATTAGTTACCGTAAACCGAAAGAAAAATGGAATCTTTGTGATTCCAGAAGATCACAGTTGGACCTAGTGGATGCGATTCGGTTCGGGGGAAAGACTTTAGCTCGCAGAAGGGACAAGAGAGAGAGAAGAAGCTGCTGCTCCTGCAGCTAGAGAGAGAGAGAGAGGAGAGAGAAAGAGAAGAAGAGGAAATGGAAATGGTAATATAAGGAGGAAGGAGGAGGAGAATCACATAGAAGGTTGTGTGTGCTGACGTGGATGAAAGGGGTTCGGTCGTGGCGTTTCATAATTTCCGAAATTTGAACTATTTTTATTTATTTATACATTTTTCGAATTGTTTGGTTTTGAGTCGGCGCCGTTTTTGTTTTATTTTGAATACAATTTGACCTAACTCCACTCATTCACTCGCTCACTCACTCACTCACCTCACCAGGCTGGTCTCCTTGGAGCGTGCATCTACGCTCTCTCCTCCGGCACGTGACGTGACCCTTTCTTTGTCCTCGCGGTCCCTCCTGTAATGCCTATCATTCAGTTGCTGACGTGTTTTTTAATTTTCTTTTTCTTTTTTTATCTCTCTATAATTTTCCAAATAGGCTCTTTTGTTTTTTCAAGAAAAATATTTCTATGAAACATGACTAAGTTCTAGGTATTAGAAAGTAATTTCACACTTAAAAGGATATAGAAATATTTAATGGTCTTAGTAAAAGAAGTATTACAATCAGTCCTTAGTAATTCATCAAATAGCTAGTTCATACAGACATACAGTCTACTTATTTTTTTCAATTTCTTTTGGACAAGAGAGTTCTTACTTGAGAAAAAAAATTGAAGCCAAATACCAGAAAGAGTATGGATAATTTTTAAGAGGTTATAGGTTTAAATATCTATCTTATTACTGTACCAAAAAACTTCAAAATTTATTTCCCACTTCCCCATTCACAGCTGGTATATTTCTGTATATGATAGTGTAAAATTTGAATTGTTCACAAAATTAATAGGGTATTTACTTCTTATTTAGTATAATAAGAAAATATAAATGTGTGAAAAATTTATTTATATCAATAATTATTTTTCCAAATTAGGTGCAACGAACTTTTAAGTTATTATTTTTAAACATCTTATCATTTAATAATAACACCGCATAATATAAAATTTATTTTAAAATAAATTGTGCTAAAAAAATGTAATTATTATGTTGATATTTCTCTTAAATCCAAATTTTGGTATGAAATGATTACATTACAAAAAAAAATAATTTACTATGATTATTTTATAATAAATAATGATTATACAAAAAATTTAAAAAAATGGTATTGCTGTACATCCTTGAAAAAATTGTGTATCAGTCATTCATTTATAATATTTGTCAAATAAGTCACAAAATATTTATATTAACAAAAATTTCTTGTAACTTTTATCTTATTCATTAAAAAGTAAGCTTACAATTTTTATATAAATAAGTTACAAAATTTTATACTTGTAAATAACTACTAAGATTATTTACTTTAAGAATTACAAAAATTTACATCAAATGAGGAAGTCAAAACCAAATTTTAGAAAGTATTTGTTTGTTAGTTAATTTTAATTACATATTAATATGATGTTTATTTAATTTATTTAATAAAAATTCATTTAACTCAATTAAAATGAATGAATATGCTAACGGTTCCTAAACAATATTGATTAGGGCACACGGCACATAAATACAGCCCCTAATAGCTCAAAGGAGTACGAGACTTCATATACAAAGGGGGAGTAAGGAGGGCTCGCAGGTGCCACAACCCCCAATGTTTTAAGCATTCTTTAATATTCCTTGAAATTTTTTTAATTACTTCTAAATTTTTTAAAAAGTTTCTATATAATTTAAAGTTTGCCTTCCTCAAGAAAATAAAATTATTATATGGCCCCCAACATAAAATTTCTGGTTCAGCCCCTTTTCATATGGCTGCAACATGACAGAACATCGGATCATTAAACCATTAGTGTATGATTTATTTTTAAGTAGAAGAAAATAATTAAACGTAAATCACTCAGAAAAAATCAAAATAGTAGAAGATCAAAATAGAAGGAAGAAGAATATAGAGGCATTGTAAACTATAAAAACACATAGGTGTCTATTATCATAAAGAAGGATTTTTATCTTTATAATTATTGTATAAAAAGAAAACATGAAATAAAAGAAATTAAAAAATAAAAAATGTGGCTATGAAACAATAAAAATAAAGTAAAATAAGAACAAAACAACAATAAACTAAAAAATCAAAAGAAAACTCAGGATTGTACTCCGCTAAATCTAATAAAATTAAACAAGCGTATCTAATGAAACAAAAATAAGAAATAAAATATATTAAAAAAAAGTAGCCAAACACACCTGATTTCTAACACTTCACGTAAAAGTGCAAAACACGAAGCAACACTGCTCTACAAACAAAAACAAAAGAAACATAAATTCTATAAAAAGCCAAATCAATTCAGTATTTATGTGTTTGCATGAAGACAAAATCAAGTCAGTATTTTTTTTTATCTGTTAGCCCTTTACATCTCAGAGACACTGATTCTATTACAAATAATCAAACATAATTCTGAATCATGCTTAAGAAAACATTACCTACACTCGGCTGAGAATTTATTCTAACCTTGAGTTAACTCCTGTAAGAATTGTACTTTTTTTTTTCCTTGCCTGTAGATATTGAAAACTGACAGAGTAATAATTTAAGCTGGAGGAATTGGGAGGGATTGAAGAATCCCTTCATCTTCGGTGGAAGAGCTATACTAATAAGTAATAACTCTAAAGTCCCTGTTAATTTGATATATTCTTACAAATAAAGATGAAAATTTAGAGATAGGTTTTTAATATGATTTTACATATAAATCTCAAGAATTTTTCATCCCATTTTTACAGATATTATACTAAAATAACTATATTAGAGTGTGTTTGAAAAGTAAAAAAAATAAGATTTAATTTGATTTGTAAATCATATGTAAAAAAATAAGAAATAATTTCATTTTTTAAAATTTCATAGATTTTAATAGTTTAAATTTAAATTTTTTTATCACATATGGTAAGATTTATTAATATTTAATTTAATTTTAAATTTAATTATTTAAATTGATTATATTAATTTTATTAAATTTTAATTTTTTATAATATCATTTACAATAATATAAAAATATAAAATAAAATAAAATAAATTCATTTTTTTAATTGATTCTAAACACATCCAACTTGTGAACTACTAATAAGGAGTTTAGATAAAATATATATTTACAAAATTACCATAAATAATATTTCTGTGCGGAAATTGCCACGGGCTCTTTTGGACTGACCACCCAAGTTAGGCGTGAGTCTATTTTTTTGGCACACTTGGTCTAAAAGTCTCTTATAAAAGTAGAAGACCCAAGTTTAAACCCCTAATCCCCCAATATATTTCTAGCTGCTATTTGCCTATGATAAAAAAGAAAGAAAGTTGGGCGTGAGCTTATAACTGTAGGCATCTCTTTTTTATAATTAAATTCAATTATTAATTTGAAATATTAATCCTGATTAGTGATTATGAAATAATTGGAGCATCTACGGTGGGGACGAACTAGTCTACATTGTCCGTGCAACAAAACAAGTGGAGAGCTTCGAGTAGGGGGAAGGTTGATGTGAAGGCCGAGGACACGCCTAAATTTTAGAAGAATGCTAATCACACAAGTGTGTGTATGTGTCCACAACAACTGTGCACTGTGCAGAATAAGAATTATTTCTTACACTAATAATAAAAAATCATGATAATTGCATTGACAGGAATTTTAGGATAGGAAAAAATAAAATAAAAATGTAAACAAAAAAAAGGTTTCATTTTACCCTTATTATTATTATTATTATTATTATTATATATGTGCTGTCTTTGTCTAATTCTAGGAAGAATCTATCCAAAGAAGACAATACTGGGAATCATAACTCATTTCCACTACAGGCCAATTATGAAAATATACCTGCTGCTGGTGCTGGATCCAAGGCAGATATATAACATAATGCACGGCGGGAATTAAAAGCAAACCGATTCTTCTGGGTGACTCTTTCTATAAATTGACTAAAATTGCCGATAATTAAGCTCAGAGAGACATGTGGATAAGGCGTCTTTCACTTGCATGTTATTGGAGTCCATATCAAGGGCATCTTCATATAGCCTTTTAGCCTGCTGCAACAACTTCACCTTCTCTTTACTACTACCTGGCCTTAAGCGAGATCTTTGCTGCAATGCCACACCCCATCTGAATAAAGCTGCATTTCAACGTGTTAAAATCCAGGTTAAACATAACAGTAGGACTTTGGAAACGCTCTCATCATAAAAAAGGATATATATGCAATAAAAAAAAAGGGTGAGATGCTGTAAAAGAACAATTTGACATCCAGGAGATAATATTTTCTATGCAAAAATTCACCAAGAGAATGATGCCATAAAAAATAGCTCAAGATCAACTTATATGAAGTTACTGTCAAGTGTGTGTGCGTGTGCATGTCTCAGGCTATGATGTATGAGTTTATTTTAAAGACCTAAATTCCTTTCCTTAATGCAGTTCATCTTACAAAGACATCTTTTATACAATTATTTTGCGCCATGTATGTGCTTTACGACTTCAATTTCTGCAACAGTCCATAGAAGACCACATACTTCACAGAGAATCTGTAAGCAAATTATTCTCTAGTTGCACTTGTATGTGAAAATTAAAGAATACATATATACTGTACCTAAAAAAAAAAGAGATTACAGACACATTACCATCAGGTGCATAAACATTGCCTTTCAACAACATAGCATCAAACTTGTCAATTGCAGCCAAGAATACTCTTTCAGCCTCAAAAGCTGCACCCTGTGATATTTGAAGACAACTCAAACTTTAATATAGAAACAGAATATACAATAAAAGTCAGCATATCAAAAGTCACGGAAGCTTTTATTTCAAATTCAACAAACTACTAACCAATTTCTAGAATCAATTTAGCTGCTCACTTAATTGTACACAGTCACAGGTCAGTGTGGCTAAACATAAATGAAAGAAAGCGTGTAATTTAATGAACAATCACAGCACCTAACAACTTGATTGAAGAACTGAAACAGGTAATTTAATGATATCAAGAATAATGCATACCGGACCAATATCTGCTATCAATTGCCCACGGAAAGAGAGAGCGAGGCCCCAATTATACAGGGCTCTCGCATCATTCCCGTCAATTGACAATGCCAGCCTATACTTTCTGCCTGCCTCCACAAGTAGTTCTTCACACTCTTCACATACATCGATAAGCAAAGGTGCAACTTCTTCTTTACTAGTGATTTTATTCTGTAGTCCCTTCAGTATTCTACTATGTTTTACAGATGATGATTGGATGTGCCCAGAAAGAAGAGTTCTCAGTTGACGACTAATCTTCAACTTTAATTCTCCATGAAGAAGATAATTGTTTCCTAACTGGCCTACAGCCAACAAACTCATAGGCTTCAAGTCTACAGCTTTGGATAGTAAGTTTGCGGACCTGTACAACATGATTTCAGCCTGCTCTTCATCATGCCTACCCTTTACAAACTCTTTTGCTTGTTTAAGAAGGTCTGTTGCTTCAGCAAGATACCTATCAAACACCATATCATCAGAAATCTTTGCAGATAAAGGGGTATTGAATTCACTCTCACGTGCAGACAAGTCATCGGCAAGATGGCGATGGTCATCATAATTCACCCTGTCTTCTTTATACTTAGACCTGTCAGACCCACTATCCCTCTTGTCATGAGAAGACCTGAAAGCTTCATGACCTCTATTGAGTAACTGCTCATGCACAGAGGAAGATTCACTTTCCATGTGTTTCATTCTGACTTTAAAGCTTTCAGAATCAAGCAGATTGTCATGGGATTCCCACGTGTCTGTTACGCTGCTGGAATCCATCTTCAAAGAGAAGCTGTGATTATTTGTGAACCGCAATCCATTGTTCTCGTAACTATACTCTTTTTCGTCAGGAAATCTTTTAGTGCTTCTGCGCATGTCCCCTAAACCAAATGTTTCTTTCTCAGGAGTAGTTTTTATTCTTCCATTTCTGTCCACATCCAAAACAGAGTTACCTGATGAATCTCGAGAAGAATCCAACTTGCCATTTGCTTTATGATCATCGACCAAATTTAAGCCCCGATCTTCTTCAACTGGAGGCATAGTACCATTTACTCTTTGATCCAATGCTTTCTCCATTGTCTCTTGCTTAACATTTTCTCTGACTTTGGTGGAATTGGAACTAACCAAATTTTCTCCAAACAAACTGCCAATAGATTGTAGTATCTGGTACCCAGCTTCTCCAACTTCTTTCTTTCTTCTACCCGTCTTATGGTTCTCAACCAAAACGCCACTAGAGTTTTCCTCATTATCGATTAAAGTCTTGACAATATTCCTAGCATTCAAAGCTGATAATTTTATGGAATCTGTGACTTTAACATAACCATAAAAATCATCCACTTTAATTTTATTATTCCTGATAGCACTTTGTACATCAGTCTTCAAGTTATTGACTACAAGATCAAGTTCATCAAAGAATTCCATCAAGCTCCTCAATTTCTCAGCAGATAGCTTCAAATTCTCCTCCTTTTCCCTTCTCTTACTTCCATTGACTCTCACATCACTAAAGGTTCCATTTCGAAAAAACCCTACCGTGAAACCAATGGCAAAAACCAACACAGAAGCTGGAAGCACTATGATGGAAGAAACCTTAACCCTAGAAATTGCCATCGCACAAACAAGGCCCAACAGGAACACGAAAACGTTCTTCCTATCATCAATTCCAACAGAAACGAGAAAATTGCGAAACACATCGGACTCACCAGGCCCGTCTGAGCCGCCAACATCGTCCCACCCGCCGTAAATAGTTGAGCCAGGAGCACACGAAGCTCTGAAGGAAGAAAATCTGAGGGATTTGGAGCTGCGGCTCCATTTTCTGCTGCAACTGAGAAGAAAATGGCACCTTTTCAGAGCAAGTGAGGGGACACGGAAAAGAACATGTGAAGACGATGATCGAGAGTTGAAAAGATTAATGGGGTTTTTGGCAATTACGATGTTCATCGAAGATTGTTGCAAAAGATAGGTTCTTGTCCAACCACACGCACCAGTTCTCTACTGCAACATCAGATTCAGAACGATGATGTTGAAAGTAAGGTAAGAAACGACAGGTCGTATCCGAGCATAACTTAAAACGCAAAGTCGTTTACATCAACAGTTAACCTTAACGAGGAAACGGCAAAGTTGTCTGATTTTTTAAACCTCGTCGTACGACGCGCAGTGATTTTGGTGTTTTAAGAAATAGCCTGTGGCTGTGAGAAGAAGCATCGATATTCGAAGACATGAATCCAAGGCCATTGCGAACATTGGTTACAGGAGCTGCAGTTATGTTGGGTGGAATAGCCACTCTGAACCTGGCTTCTACTGTTACCCTCAAAGCGATTCATCTTGTCACTGAGAAGAAACGGGTAAAGATTATCTAAAGTGCACGGCTTTCTGGGGTTTTGATCCTATTCTTTTGTAAATTCACGTATGGGACGGGACATGTTGTGGATTATGTATGCAGAAAAAAATTGCGTTGCCGTGTAGGGCTTGTAGAGGGAAGGGATTCTACATATGCAAACTGTGCAAAGGGAATGCCACCATAGCATGGTCGCCTATGTACGACCCTGTTGCAATTAACCCCTGCGTTTGTCCTACTTGCGAGGGGAACAGGTTAGGTCGTGATATTTATTTATTTTTCTTCCTTTTTCCTTTCACTCTTCTTCATGCTATGCCTAGTTTGACATTCGATGTAAATTTCAAGTACTGGGGTATGCTTGCTGAGAAAATGTTACATAATGAAGATCATTTGATTTTTGGGATTGTGTTGAATTCTAAGGAAATTACTGATTGCCTTTAAATTTATTTTCTTCTAGGTAACTTCAAGCATTACGACTTTTGGGTCATCGTAGTTTTCTAATGATGGTTACTCATGGTCTTGCAGGGTTCAACGCTGTCTAAACTGTCTGGGAAAGGGCTACGACTGACCTGTTAAGAGATAAATACTACATTTCTCATGTTTCAATGGTGTGAGACTAATCCCGTTCCACGTATTGTGACCGCTCCTCTCCACGAGTACGTTTTGAAGGACTCGAACCTCTTGAAGAGGCTCCTCAAGTAACTTGCTTTTAAGTGTATTTCAAATTTTCAATGCATCACATCTTTGTCATTCTGGAAAATTAATGCTTACAACGTATATATTTGCATACAAATATGGCATGCGTCGTTTTGTGGTTATGGCGTTCTGCTTCTTTGAATGTGATGAAGGTATGAAATTTGCCATGTAGCCGTGACATGGTTCAAAATAAGAAGTACAAGAATGAATAATGCGCGTCTTTATTTCTTCAAATTGAATTGCCTTCCCTAAAAAAAAAGTTGTGGTGTATTCGGCTTGCCAAATTCATGGAGGAACATGTCAACCTTTTTTATGTGGCTTGTGCAACAATGTCAATCCCCTACAGCGAATGAGGCGTTACTCCATTTGAAGATGCTGATGGACTTCAAACTTATCTGAGTTATCTCTGCCTATTATAGTACAGAAAGTTGCTAAGGTTCATCAATGGCTTAAAAATATAAATCTGAGTAAATTACTCTCGTCTTCTTCATATTTTGCGTTGATTATGCATACCCTCCTTTATTATAAAAACTTAGACAAAATAATCTTATATTTATATAAAAAAAACGTTACAAATAATTCTAAAATGTTGTCAACCATAACAAATTCGTTAAGTGCATTGTTAACTCTAACCTATCTGAAGTGCATCTAAACCAAGTGCCGGCCTTTCGTCAACACCTAGTCATCTTTTATCTGACTCTCTTCCTTCCAACACGAGAGCCTCGCACCCTTTTCTTTCGGATTTTTATTTTCTTTCTTTCTCTGCTTTTCTGTTTTGATCAGTAGATTGAGACAACCTTTACCGTTAGTATGAATATTGTTGCATACTGAAAGTGTGTCAATTATGTACACCATTATAAATACGAGCACTGGCATTGTTAGGAACAGTTTTCATCGATGAATGGAAGGTAAGAACATTAGAGCAGCACGTCCGTGTGTTAGACTAACAAAACCAAATTTGTTAGAATGAACATTCAATTATAGGAAGAACAACAAGTCCACTTGCGTCTATTTGCGTCAAAAGCTAGAATGAAAATTCATCCATCATCTGAACTTGAAACATGTTGATATTGGTGAAAAAACATTGCGATATAGTTTTATACCAGAATGGTAAAGGGTGCATATATGCTGAAGTCTGATGCTTGGGGGTTGGGGAGTGATCTACCAACATGAGGAGTAAGCAGAGACTTAAATTTACGTTGTCCAATAACTTTGCTGAACTCCTTGCAGCATGAATTTAATAATGTGTTTAGAACCTTGTTTCACAAGAAAGGGACTGCCTTTTATTATAAATTCCATATCCTCCCCAGCTGGCCTCTGCTCTTGATGAGTCAAATTTACAACATCGATGTGACAAAGGAAATTTCTGTTTTCAAAGATTTGATACTTATTTTCTTGGCTGAGAAAAGAAGACATTTTTTTAACCATTTGGCCTAGTTTACCACGAAGAGTCCAAGAGCCTCAAAGCTACGGTTTGGAACATGTTTGGGGTTGATCCCATGTCAAGCATTTTCTCTCTCTTGGATTTCTGAAATGAAACGTTACGGAGGATCGCCTCTTGTGTGTACAATCTTCTGCTTCTGTCAGACACCCTCTGGCCTGGAGACAGTATACGGAACACTGAAACTTTAGTTTCTGCTGGAGGTATGTTTGAACTAGGATTCTTTAGTTCCAGTGAGTCTGGCAATGTATATTTGGTAATCTGGTTGAAAAATGACACGTACAAGAAGGTAGTTTGGGTTGCAAACAGAGATAACCCCCTCATGGATTCCTCTAGAGGCCTTGTAGTAAGGTACGATGGCAACATGGTGATCACTGATGCAAGCCTAAGTCCCATAATTGTAAATTCCGGATCAGTGGCATCAAGTAATGACACAAGCGCTGTGATTCTTGACACTGGGAGCCTAGTTCTTTTAGAAGGTAATAAGACTAAATGGCAGAGTTTTGATTATCCCACTGATACATTTCTCCGCGGAAAGAAATTGGGTTTCTTTAACAAAGACACAAATCATGAAAGGAAACAGTTTCTTATGTCATGGTTAACCCCATCTGTCCCTACAAGCGGTGCTTTTTCTCTAGGCCTGGACTTAGCTAATTGGACACATTGACACAGTTTTAAGTGTGGCGCAGAGATGGTGCTCAGCAGCTGATTGGTTTTTTGGATGGCCGTAAGTTCAAATTCATTTTGGAAAGTTCATCATATATACATAACTTTAGTTTTGTTATGAAGCCGAGTGAGATATATCTTACTTATGATAATCAAGGAAATGGCTTATCTGCATGGTTTCATTTAGCTTCAAATGGTGGGATTAATGAGTTCAGAATGGTTGGCTCAGAGATTTCAGTTGTGAATCTCTGTGATGCCACGAAGGTGGATAATTCAAATGAATGTTTGATAATAAGATCTCCCATGTGCAAGGATGGAGACGAGTTCTTGGAGATCAAAAGATCAATGCCAAATTCAATGGTTGTAATTTGTTCAGACCGTATGGGTCCCACTGACTGTGAAGTGATGTGTAAGACTAATTGTTCTTGTGCTGCCTATGCTTCTTTACGTGGCGATGGAACTGGATGTCAACTTTTCTACGGAGTTAAAAGTGAACTTCTGTTCATGTTAGGAAGAGGAAACAAAACAATCAATGTGCGTGGTGATAACCCAATAACAGGTAATACTTTTTTTTTTTTTTGTAATGAATAGAAAAGCAGCAGTTATTATCTCTGTATAATTGTATCCAGCCAATACGTTTCACCAGTAGGTCCTTTAAAAGACTAATTCTTATGTCAGGAATGGTCGTGATAACTATCCCTGCTTCTTCCGTTTAACTTCCCAAATTTTTTAAGAATGTGATCCTTTCTTGAAACCGCCTCCCTGATAATTGCTGCATATTTCAGCATTTCCTGAGCCATGTGATGCAATAATTCATTTTGAGTGTCCGAAGAATTCTTTGTGATGACATCTCACCATCTTAAATATGTTTTCATTCTTTTGACCTGTCTCAGATCAGCCGAGGAAGAAGAAGCTGCCGTTAACAGTCGTATTTCCAGTGGTTTCCACAGTAATTTTCCTTCTGATATTGCTTTTATGTCTAAAATGGAGAAAGTGTGTCTGCATAGGTACCTTATCTTTATTAGATCTTGGTCTTAGCATTTTTAGAATTTTGCTACATGGTACAGACTACTGAGTACAACTAAATTAACAGGATTAAAAAGGACCCAACATAGAATGAGACTTATAATGGGGCTCTTACCCTTTCAACTAGGCAGAAATGATAATGTAAGCCCACATGTAACTGAACTTAGTGGGAACAAGGACACCGAATTGCCATTGCTCAGATTTTCTTCCATAAGGTTTGCCACTGACAACTTCTCAGCTGGAAACAAGCTTGGAGAAGGCGGTTTTGGCCCTGTTTATAAGGTACTTTGTAAACTTATGCAGCCACCAACACAATTTCTATTTGTTTACTTTAGTCACTTCAGCACATATTGTGAGCTAATCTATGTTAACAGCAGTTGCCGGGAAATCAAATTATGTTAGGTAAAATTGTGTAAGAAAATAAGATATCTAGATCTAGTTTCCAGTGAATAGCCATTATCTGGTATCTGTTTCAGGCAATGTTATTTGGACAAGAACTTGGCAGTCAAAAGGCTTTCAAGAAGTTCAGGACAAGGATTAATGAGTTCAAAACTGAGGTGAAATTAATTTCTAAGCTTCAGCACAGAAATCTTGTCAAGCATGTAGGCTATTGCATTCAGGAAGAGGAGAAGATACTAGTTTATGAGTACATGCCTAACAAAAGCTTGGATTCCTTTATATTTGGTCGGTATACTCATTCATATCTATTTTTCCTCTATCATTCCATTCTTATGGCTGCAATACATCTCACACAGCTAGATATACAACTAATGCAGATCCAATAAATTGAACAAGAATTGATTGGAGACAAAGATTTCATATCATTGAAGGGATTGCTCAAGGGCTTCTTTACATTCATTAATCGAGATTTGAAAACAAGCAACATAATATTGGATGTTAAATTGAACCCTAAAATATCAGATTTTGGCATGGCAAGAATTTTTTCTGAGAATGAAGCTCGAGCACAAACAAAGAGAGTTGTTGGAATATAGTAAGTTTTTGCTAATTCTTTGAAGAATGAGATATGCATGTAAAATACTGCAGTGGCATGTACAATATGGAGAAACTAATGATATTCTGTCTTCTGGATGCAGTGGCTATATGTCACCTGAGTATGCAGTGCATGGCCTTTTCTCTACAAAATCTGATGTATTCAGCTTTGGTGTCATTTTGCTAGAGATTGTGAGCGGTAGGAAGAATGCATTCTTTCTTCAGCCAGATCGCTCACTGAACTTGCTAGGATATGTAAGTCACTCAAGTAATCCCTTTATTCTGGATATATAAAACCTTATGGTTTCTAAATATGTTTATGATTGGAATCTCTTAAGGCCTGGAAACTCTGGAAAGCTGAGCGATGCACAGAATTAATGGATCCAACCCTGTCTGAATCATGTATTCATGTCCTACCAGCATTTTCATGCAACGTGTCCAAGTGGGTCTATTATGCATCCAAGAAAATGCTGAAGATAGACCAACCATGTCAGATGTTGTGTCAATGCTCAGCAGTGAAGGAGCAATTTTACCTAGTCCAAAACAGCCTGCCTGGTTTTAAGGAGACCCCATCACAAAATCTTGTATCCTCCTCAATAATAGAATCCCGATGAGTTGTATGAAATAGTAACATGATGACATTCATGAACATGTATAGCATTGTTTATAAGCTAAATTCATTAACTATATTCACGTGGTTGCTCAAGTCAGTGTATCTGTATCTATTGTCTACTACATCTATAGCAGTATAGCCTAGCGTATGAGGGGCATTAGTCAAATTTAACTTAGCTTCCCATATATAGTCTAATAAAATTAGTTTGTGTATCGACCGAGACTGTAAGATAAGATGATCGAGTGAGCCCACAACTCGGCCACCGACACACGCGACAAGATTACCAAGAACTCATAAGGTATCCTGATTCACCAACGTTATAAGTCAGCTATACTTCTCATAAGGAGGCCGAGTACAAACACCTCGGTAGAACCTCGCACTAGAAGGACGAGTATAAGCATGTCAGCTAAACAAGAAGAGAGAAGCTGCCATAACAAGAACGACTTCTTATCCTTATCCCTACATGCAAGGGATCAATATATTTATTCAAATCTCAAAGTATTCAAGGGATCAATATATTTATTCAAATCTCAAAGTATTCAAACTATATCAAACCCGAAAAAGTAGGGGATAACAATCCGTTGTTATCCCATATGATTTGGCTAAATTATAAGGAATATAGTACACATTCAAATATCTATATAATTGGGTTACACTGCATAGGTAAAAGACTAACTTCAGTTAATCACTCTTAATATGTTGACTACTTCCTGACTTGAGCGTCGGAGTGTCATCACAAGTAACATCCTCAGCTTGATCGTGAAAGGAGTCAACTAAGGAGCGATACGAAGTAATGAACGTTCTTACGAAAGCATTCCTGGTTAGATACTCTTGGACGGAACAATTTGTAATGGCTAACTCGCTACTTGAGTCATCCTCAACTATGGCTAATTAAAAATAAAAGAAGAAAGAATAATGAAACTTACCCTGCACTTTCCTGAGCAACAATCAGAAAGTTTGTGTTGCAACCTTGGAGCGTATGCCAGGAACAGTTTCCACTCAATTGACCAAGTTGAAAGTCTACAAGAAACTGCTCAGGAACTCACAGCTTACATAAGAATGTCTCATTAATATATGTACCTCAAATTCTAATGGAGGGAATGATGAAAATATTGCATATATGTAAATTACACAAGAGTTTAAATTTAATCCATAGTTAATATAAAGTTTTTTCTTATATCATTTAATAATGTGGTTACACATCATTGAAAGAATTTGACTTCTCAAGTAATTATTATGATAGTCAAATTCTTTTAATAATTTGACAATTTATAATTAAATTATAATAAAATTTACAATTACGATGAATCAAAATAAATCTATTATAAAATTTAGACTATTAAAATTATAATGGGACTCAAAGCATTATCCAATAACTTAGAGTATGTATAAGTAAACATTACTCGTTTTTTTAAGTAAGAAAAACAAAAGAAATGGAGAAAACAGAAAAGCCCTCAATTGGGCTGGTCTATCTTATTCTCAGTTTACTTTCTCTGATTCTACTTTTGGGTCCTCAGTCCTTACCCGTCAAGGCCTGCATCCTACGTTAGGCCTGGAAACAATGTGGCTCGGCATTCTACTTTATAGTGGTTTTTCCTTTTCTTTCTTTTATTTTCCTCATTTCTCTTGTTTCGTTTTGCAATAAGTAGGGCCCAATATGTTGAATTTTAATAGGTTTAGTGTTGTTGACAAAAATCATATTCATTAGTTAAATATAATGTCTGATATTACTATAAAAAATATAACGAACTAACAACATTTTAACTAAATCTCACTCTATCGTTACTATTTGATTTTAAAAGAAAAGTTAGATCATTAGAGTTTGAGAAACTCAAGAAAATCGGTTTCACAAAAGCTTAACCTACACCAAGCCAAGCGAAAATTGGCAATTGACCTCAACCTAGTCATGTATGACCCTTACCTTGTGAATTGCAATTTTGAATAAGGCGTTGGTAAGCATTGCCATGGCTAAGGTGCATTTACGAGTTATTTGGTTAAGATGCAGTTACTACCTTGATACTAAAACTAGTACTTGGGTCTAAGAAAAAGGCACTGTGAAATTTGATTAAATAAACTAATACCACATTATTCAACTGGATACAAATCATTGCAATAAAGCGAATAAAATAAATAAATTAGCACTCTTGTATTTCATTATCCGTAGAATTTCCGACTGGATGTGGCCTAGAAGACCAATTTGCAAATTTTCAAGGAAGCTGGTCTCGGATATTTGTGTCTGCGTGAATGTATTTCAATTTTTCTACTATTTCACTAATTACAGATAGATATTTGTTTGACGTTGATCTTCCGGAAACCAGCATACAGGATTTGGATACATGCAATTTTAAACCATTGAAGATTGAACAAACAAAAACATAGGACAAGAAAACAAAATAGTTGTTTTTTGGACCCCATGAACAGAAGCTGCCCTGCCCATGATGATATGTCCCAGACAACAACACATCAGGATCGCATTAGAGTGCCACTGCAGTTTTCCCGCCATATGCATCCGTACGTGTCCTTCTATATTTGGTCCACTTTTTACTGAAAGTCTGAAACTTATGCTTCCCCAATATTATATGATCATACAATTTTAAAAAAATATATTTTTATGTGCAAATTCACAATTTTACTTCTGCTCCATCTTTTCAGTCTGGTTTTTTATACCTTATCTTGCTGGGTTGCCAGATTGGCCACGCTTTGTTCAGTGTATGCTGCAAATTATTGAAGGAGTGGAACTCTGGTACTCTGCTCTGAAAGATGTTGAAGTTGGTTGCTTCTGGATCCTCTTCGTTTGCTCTTGCCATTTCATGTCATTAACCACATTCTGCCTATCCATTATCAATATTGCTCAGTGTCAGATTTCAATGTACAACTCAGTACAAGCACACTTCAAATCTAAGAGTAGTAATTGTGGCTGTCTCTAAAATCTCTAAAAAAATGAGAAGAAATCAGATTATCAGATCATCTCTAGATTTTCTAAAACTTTTTTTCCCTTATATGGCATCGATGAGTTGGTTAAATATATAATTTCGTTCTATATGAATGGCATTTATTTAGCTTTCCTTTCTTTTTCTTATTTTACTGTTTTTGTTTATTTTTGTTCCAACTTCTTCGTGGGTTCTTTTCCCTTTAGCATACAAACAAATAGACATCATAAAGGTTGGTGGGTAGTTGATGGCACTTTTGAGGGTTGGGGGAGAAGAATGTTATGGAGCAAGTGATAGAGCTTTGAGTCTTCGTATATATTTGCCACTCTGCTTAACTGCAATTTATGCTGGGTCTGCTGCCTGAAATTGTAACAAAAAGTGAAAACGACAAGATCTTGCGGATAGAAGTCAAGAAATGGAAAACAAGAACAAGAAATCATTTATGTACATCTAGATACATACACAAACACCAGAATGATTAGACTTATTGGCTTCAGGAAGCAAGAATTCAAAGAGTATTATGTAGAATCACAAATCCCATCAAAAGGGAAACAAAATCTGGTTTGGCATATATATCCCAACATACTTCCAGTTCAAATTAACCCATATATCCTCAAATTTTTGCATGACTAAGTCGTGCTTGAATTTCTCTTACAGATTATTAATTTCCGGATTTGTGATCAATTATTATTAATTTAATAGTGAAAAAGAAAAAGACTCTGTTCATGGGTCCACAAGATCAACCTCATGAAATGGAATACGTAACAGCTAGTCTACTCTAGGAAGTAGGAACAGATGGGAGGATAAATCTTTGTTCTGATGTCTAAAGTTTGAAAAGTGGGGAATATGATGCCTTCGTGCCTTTGCAAATTAAGTGGGAGTTACGAAGAGAGAATGCAATGCAAACATGAGGTTTAATAAGATGGATCATACTGAAGTTTACCGTGAAGCTAAATTTGGATAACGTGTCATTACATTAAGGAACAATTCATCAGATCATCACGCATGAGCATTTCTTCCAACAGGTTCAAGGCCAAGCTCTAGCTAGAGTCTTAAGAATCATGAACATACATGATTAAGCTGTACCAGTACCACACCACTTTTGCCTAAGTATATATATAGAGATATTTCATATTTCTGAGGTGGGCCTGGGTATGGACCCAAGTAAGTGCCCAACCCAGGTCCCCTACATGGATAATGGATTCACATGCATGGCAAGAATACCATAAATTAAGATGACTACGCTGTACTGTATGTCTAATAATTACATTTATTCATACACAGACACCTAAGCTATAGTATTTATGTTACTTCCTCCCTCCCTTCCCATCCCATTTCAAATTGAGATGGTGAATTCAATTTGGGGCACGGGTTCTTCGTGCATCCTCGGTACCATTTCTTTCCACGGAATAATGGGTAGCAATTTATTGCTTGGTTTTGTTCATTTTGTGTCTGCTGAAAATTGAGGAAAAAAGTATGAGTTCAGCTGATCAGACAAGAAGAACCATCTATGGCAGAGTTTACGATGTCGTTTGCATGCTGCTTCTGCTTTGTGATTCGAAAAAAATAAAAATAAAAAACAAGTCTTGATATGCGGTTATACAAGCTTTAAACACAAAGAGCGGGGGCTTTTGACCATCCACTTTTCAAAGGTTCATTTTTTTATTATTAAAATGGGATAAGAATTTTTAATAAAAATGCCCTTGATTCATCTATATATAACATGATATGCTTTACTTTGGCTCCAAAAAAAATTACAATATTTAAGATTGAGGTTTGCATATAATTGAAGAACGAGGAAGAAAAAACGAGCTAAGATAATTATTATCACATACACTCAATATATTTATCTAATCTATGATTTTGTCAACGATTTACATATGGTTAATATATTCATTTAACACGGTGCTGCTCATGATGTCTTCCTATGAGTTTACTATTTCTGGTTTTCTTTCACTAGTTTATCAATGAAATATCATACACGTAACATTTATCAATATTTTTTTCGCCCCTATCCCTAAGTTTTCGTCATTCAATATCTCAAGTTATTGTTATCCCCTGCAAGTAAGTTTAGGGTAAATTAATATGGTACGTTATATGATAAATGTGTGCATTAGTAATGATATGCCCTATTAATATAAGGATATATAGAACAATTGATGTTATAATTTATTTTTAAAGCAAGAGTTCTGAATTTTATTTTTTTTATTATCTTTATTAACTTACCTATATTAATTTAACGGTTGAAACTGTGGCTTTAGTTGATATAACGTATCTCTGAAAAAAAAAACATAACGGTGCTCTCTTATAGTACGTTTAGAGGCTCCCGCATATGTGCACCCACGAAATGACTTTACTAGTTTTCCTTTTTTTTCTTTAAGAAATTGCTGAGGATAAATAAGACAAATATTAATACATATTGAATATATAATTATATATAATATAATAGAATACTAGAGTTCATGTCATGGGCATTCCTTTTGGAAGCCACTTTTGAAAGAACAAGTCCTAGTGGGATCGTGAGCAGCTGGCCTGACGACTGAGCCAGCATGCCTCAAAACAAAAACAACACCACAAGCTTTTTACTTTTTTAGTTACTATACCCTTTTGGTTGCCTCATTTTATACAATCCTTTGGCAGAAGAACGTGAGGACGATCCAAAAAATACCCTGATACCCTCTTCCCACCACTCCTTCCCAAAGAAAATTTCATCTGAAAGAAGAAAGAAATAAAATGAGCCAGAAAATATTTTCCATGGCTCGCATAAAATCTAATTCATTCAATCCTAAACTTTGCCTGCCACTGAAAATATTATTTTTTTAAGGAATCTTCACTATTCTGCTTTTGACACTTTATTTCTAGGATCAACATGTTGTTGCCTTGAAGCCTCTCATTCAGTAAAAGATTCCTTCTATAATGACATACCAAATTTTTGTTAATCCTATAATAACATTTTCTCAGTCAATTTTTCTGTGAACATTATAAGAAAACGAATGAGAATGGCCATGTGAATATGAAATTGAAAGTGTGACTTTTGTTGCTGAAATATGGGCTTTAATTTGTTCACTACTGAATACTAATTTAATCAATTTGCCATTCAATTTAGCAAAAGTAGCCCTTTGTAACTAGTGTTAATTTTTTTGGTTCCACGTCACGTATCATCTCGCATCGCATGTGCTAGCTACCAATGGCCACAAAGCTAGCTTGTAGTTGTGTATATAAAACCCCACTTCACAAACCCAATGTGAAGCCCACACACTCCCAAAAACTCTCACTCTCTCACACATACATGTTAACCTGCAGCAACCATGGCAACCACCACTTCCACCACCACACCCTGCAGAGATGAACCTGACTATGACAGCAGCCCCTCCTCGATAACCGTGCCAGAATCAAGCCGGAGCTGGATGAGCAACCTCAGCTTCAGCAGCCGGCGGCGCTGCAGCTCTGTCTCCACTACAGACACCTCTATGTTCCTCAGTTCCCCCGCTAAGCCCCACAAGGCAAACCAAGCTGCATGGGAGGCCATGCGGCGGCTCCGAAGCGACAAGGGCCAAGTTGGACTCGACCACTTCCGCCTCCTGCGGCGGCTCGGAAGCGGTGACCTAGGGAATGTCTACCTTTGCCAGATAAGGAACCCTGTTGTGGGGTTGCCTCAGTGCTTCTACGCCATGAAAGTGGTGGACAGAGAAGCACTTGCCATAAGGAAGAAGTTGCAGAGAGCAGAGATGGAGAAGGAGATTTTGGGTATGCTTGATCACCCTTTTTTGCCTACTTTATACACTGAGTTTGACGCTTCTCATTACTCTTGCTTGGTTATGGAGTTTTGTCCTGGTGGGGACTTGTATGTTGCACGCCAGCGCCTGCCAGGGAAACGCTTTAGTATTACATCCGCTAAGTAAGTCCTAAGTGCTTTTTGCTGAGCACTTTTTCCTTTAATAAGGTTTTGTCAAGTTGATTTTACCCTCGGTCTAGTCAAAATTTTGCAGAAAGTGCTACTATTATTTATAATTAACTGATTATATCAAGGTATTAACGAAGCGGTAAATTGAAAAAACACACAGGTTTTATGCAGCTGAGACACTCTTGGCCCTAGAGTATCTCCACATGATGGGTATAGTGTACAGGGATTTGAAGCCAGAGAATGTGCTGGTAAGGGAGGACGGGCACATTATGCTTTCAGATTTTGATCTTTCTCTCAAATGCGACGTTGTTCCCAAGCTCTTAAGGAGTAAAACCAGATTGGAACGCAGTATCAAGAGTACAAGGAGATCAGCACCTGCCTGTACTGCTCCCATGCAGCCTGTGCTATCCTGTTTCTCAGCATCAAGCAAGAAAAAGAAAGCAACTGTGACAACAGTTATAAGAGAAAATGTCGAAGCCGAAGAACTTGATCCAGAGATGGTGGCAGAGCCCATCAATGCGCGTTCCAAGTCTTTTGTAGGAACCCATGAGTACTTGGCACCAGAGGTGATCTCAGGGCAAGGCCATGGGAGTGCAGTGGATTGGTGGACGTTTGGTGTATTTTTGTATGAAATGTTATACGGGAGAACACCCTTCAAAGGCGAAAATAATGAGAAAACCCTCATAAACATCCTGAAGCAGCCATTGGCTTTCCCTAGAATTGCAGTTAGAAGCAGCAAGGAGTTTGAAGAGATGGTGAAAGTTCAAGACCTTATAAGCAAGCTCTTAGTGAAGAATCCAAAGAAGAGAATTGGAAGCTTCATGGGTTCTGTTGAGATCAAGAGGCATGAGTTCTTCAAGGGTGTAAATTGGGCTTTAATTAGATCAGTTAGGCCACCTGAGGTCCCTCCTGATATGAACAAGATTAGGAGTAGGGTTTTGCTACCAAAACTAAGCAAGAAAGAGAGGGATCAACCATATCAGCTTACTCATCATTTTGAATACTTCTAACTGCATGTAAAATGTAAATAGTTTAGGAAAACAGATTTGCGCAAATATGTGTTTGTCATAGAAGAAATTAAGTGTTCTTTCCCTTGTTTTTTTTTTCCTGTGCTGATGAGAGAGAATTAGAAATTAATGTATGACCAAGGCACTATGCATTGAACTTACATTTGTTTATTCGCTCATTATAATAATAGTTGTTGTCTCCACCAATAAATTATCAGTAGTTGAGGATTTGTAGGTGTAAAAAAGTGGGATCCCATAATTGTCCTAATGTGATTCTCACGAAAGCTTATGAAGTCATGTGATAACAATAATTACACTTCTCATTGATGAGAAAATTGCAGAAGATAGGAGAAAATCACTTTATTTTAACAATACTTTTATAACATTGTATACTTTTTCTCATATGGCTATTTTCATATCTGCGCATTGACATGTCCTTTTCACCGAACGAAGAAAAGAAAGAAAAAGGAAATGTTATCTGGGTTCCTTTTTCTCATTCTTTTTGGTAAAATGTAAAATGTAAATTATGGTCTTTATATATTACGCTTTATAATATAAGATTATAAAATCTCATTTGAGTTTTATGATTAGGGATGTGACAAATGTATACAAACAGCCCTTTCTGAAATCAGGGGTAATGAATGTCTAGGAATTAGTTAATAATAAAAATGGAGGAGATTTGGGAATTGTGTGGCTAACAGTAATGATGAGGTAAGAGAGTGGAGCAAAAGGAGTGTAGGCTGTGGACCATTTTGAATGCAGTGAAAAATGATAGCAATAATTTAGATCATAACATCAAAGCTAAAGGAAACCAATCAAAATGCAAGAGGAATCCTTTTCTTACCCAAAGTATCAATAAATCATACATTTACTGTGCATATGGATGACAACCCAAAGTTCTGGTACTCTCTTCCATGCCATCCCGCATAACAATGAACAGCCATTCGGTATTTGGGATTCCTTGTATCTTTCTGCCTGCGTAGCAAAAAAAGGGGCTATTTTCCTCCTTCCAATAAACATTGTTTCCATTTTTACATGATGAAGACAACAGAACAAAACGGAATAAACTAGTATGATTTATCCGTATAGAGAGAGCACAACTTAGTGTAATTTTGAATCATAATATACACAGACTAGAACAACAGAATCATAATATATTTTGAATCATGTGGTATTGACTTTCTCCCTACATAAAGGAGAGGTTCCTAATTTGAACCTCTTCCTCTGTCATTTAAGTTTTAACTTTTGTCATGTATCACTAAAAGGAAGACAGCATAAATCACCATTTAGATTTTCATTCTCATGGAGTACAGCAGTAATGGGTAAGCATCAGCTTTTATCATACCTTTCATACAGTTCTTTAAACATGAATGAGCTGTAAGATGTATGTGTCAAAATAGTCAAGTACTCAAATGACTTTTTCTCAATTTCTTTTTTATTTTTATTTTATTTTATTTTCTGAGGGGTTCTTGTGGTGGCCAGAGAGTGAGGAGTTTATGTGGGTGGTTGTTTTTTGGGGACAGCAAACGGCTGAGGTTGAGTCATGCTTCATGCTTGTGACTGAGGGCGGTTGAGTTAACGGTGGTATAACTAGGTCAGAGACTAAATAGCCTAAATTGGCTTGCCAATTTCAATTTTCGTTTGCCGTTTATAGAATTTTGGACTGAGACTGTCAAATATAACATCTGTTTGCATATGCATGCTAGCTTTGTCCCTAGTTATATACAGCGTCCAACATTACGAAAGGGACAGGCAGGGCAGGGATACATATGTGCACATACACACATATTGTGCCCCTTCAACACACATTCTAAAATCCTTGCAGCATATAACAGAAAATCTCAACTTTCACCAAATAAGCAAGAAGATACTTATCAAATGTGTTAGACAAATTTTGGGAAAAGCCTAATTATGTTGGGGCAGTAATAATATTAATCCAACCCAACTAAAGGAATATACGATTTGATGGTTTTTTTCTTTGTTGGATCTCCCTCGTTAGTAGCGGTCTCTTCAACGGTAGGTATCGCCTTCACTTTCTTGAACAACCACATCAAACCACAGAAAATTTTCCTTGTTTGTCTGCAAAATTCAAGCACGTATAAGTTAGAACTTTTGGTTATGTAACCATTGGCAAATAATTTGACTTGAATTCTCAACTAAGACTGAGAATGAGATCTTCTAGTTCACAAGGAGATGATCTAATGGTTTCTATTTTGAAGGTCTTAGCCTCTCATATTCAAAATTCAATTAAAAATGGGTAGGGGTAAAATTGTATAGAAGAGGATGGGGGCAAAAAATATTATGTATCTTAATTGAGACCAGTATAAGTATGACACAGAGAGGTTTCTTTAATTTAATTAAGGTAGGAATTCCATGTCTTACGCAATTCGAGTATAGTTAAGCAATTGAATAAAGAATCCTACGACACATTTGAAACTTGAAAGTGACAAAACTTGCGACTGGCTGTGCTGCACAAAAAGGTAAAACTCAGTGGGCATTGTTGCCTACCAAGGATAAACCACCCACTAAAATGAATGATGAGACTCATGAATACACTAGCATGAGCAGTTACAATTCAGGTTATCCACTTAATCTTTTTTTAAACACTACAACAGTAATAATATATAAATAATATTTTATACAAACAAAAAAATTGCACTCATTTCTACATCATTAACTTTATTTCTTGATCGACTACGTAGTTAACTTACCCAGTCGACCATATACTCACGACAAACTTGGGTTTGAATTCAGAAGTTTCGTATTAATAGGTAATTTGTAATTTCTTTATAAAGTTTTGTTGAAGTTAATAATTTGTCATAACTTTAAAATGAGGAGAGTTTCCGTTCATCTTAAACTTTTTCACACCTGCAAAAAAAAAAAAAAAAATCTCATCTCTACAACCTATAGTATAGCATCTAATTAATTTTCTGTATAAATTCATATGTAATCTAATGATTTTATATATTTAGTTTCTTTTTCTCTATTTGAGTGTTATTCATGTATCATCCTTTAAATTATTAAAATAATAAATTATTTTTAATAACTATACCTTATATTTTTTCTCTATTTTCTTTATCTTTCTTATTATTTCTCTTTTTTTTATATTTTTAATTTTTTACTTTTAATTTTATTATTTTACGCGCGGGCATATATACATATAAACTAAAACAGTCGATCCACTAAATAATAATTTGTTCAGTGGAAAAAGAAAAAAAAAACATTTCTTTTCCTAAATATCTGGATTTTTTTTTGTCATTTTATCTGCTTTTGATTGTTATTGTATACTTTTAAAAAACATTTCTTGCTTCAGTCTTTATTTTGACCAAGAAAGTTTGTTCGGAATCCAGAAAGTATAGCCTCCGTACATTGAAAGTGGTCTCTATGGGCTCTTTTTCTTTGGACCAGTAGTCAGTGGTAATAAATTAGATCCAAAATAAAATATCAATCGATGACAAAGAAATGTTTTTCTTCTTTCTAAAAAAAATCTAAAAATTCAAATTAAAGATAAAATATTTTATCTTTTGTATTTTGATTAAATTTATCCTTCAACATTTTTTTAAAAAAATCGATTATATTCTTAAAATTTAAATTTCTTTTATTTGTATTTTTTTTATACAAATTTTTTTAAGGGAAGATAAGGTTGTCCCACTTCAATAGTTGTTGTTAAATGGTGACATTACTTTATATACTAACAGATCATGAAAAAAAAAAAAAAAACAGATCATGAATTTTTTTTTTAACAAGTAAGAGCATTCTTTTATACTACATCACATGATTGAAATTATGTTTATGATTTTTTAGATACATTTAGTATAAAGAACATTCTTTTATATTATATCATTCAATATGTGCGTTATATCAATTATCATTATGTTAAACTTTAACTATTTCATTTAGCTTTTTAAAATTTTAAGACATTAATTATCATAATAATTAATATTAAAAAAGTAAATGAGATTATTGGAATTAGATATCCACATAACTGTTATCAAACATGTTGAATGTTATAAGGTAAGAAAATGTTCCAAGAATCTCGTCTTCCCTGAGTATGGCATTAAAGGCATCAAGAGCCTATAAGCGTTGTAGTCTTTGCACGGGCTCACTATCATTGACAATGACTCGAATTTAAAACTATCAACTCAAATTTATTTTTTTCTTAATTTCTCTCTCTAATCTTAAATTCTTAGCCAAAACATATATGAATATTTTTTTATTATCAACTAAATAATTTTGAGCATTTTAATTAAGTAATTTTATATTATTTTAAAATATTTGATAAATAAATTTTTTTTCTTTAATTAAATAAATTTTTTATATATTTTTTTGATAATTTAATACATAAAAATAATTTTTTTATATAATTTAACAAATTTTATTATCTTAAAATTAATTATAAACTAACATATCTAAATATAAATATTGTATACAAATTAATATTTAAATAAATTTTTTTTACAATTAATTCAATCTCATTCATAGAAATGCACGAATCATCATCGGTAGATAGCAATAGCAGTGGATATATTCGATTAATTTTGCCATGTGAATATTTATTTATCATATATAATTTTAGACTCAGGGACTGTAATCTTGCCAAATCAGCCATGATAATCTCTCTCACAGTGCCATGTCAAGTTTTCACTTTTCTATTTTTCAATCACGTGGCAATTCAAGTTACTCTCTTCCCATCCCAACTTTCAGCTACATTTAACAGGCTTTCCTCACATTTACACTTTGTCGCTTTCCTCACATTTACACTTTGTCTTCTCAACTATCTTATGTTACTCTTTTCACTACCCTTTCAACTTGTTTTCATAAACTATGGCAACCAACCATTTAATTTATGTGAAATCAATAATAAAAGTCTTGGCAGGTGTTGGCTCTTGCTTCGTCCTTATATGATATATTTTAGATCTCTAATTTCTTTCTCTCCCCTCCTGTTTTTACTTCTTGCCTAATTTCTTCCCTAGCACCCTCTATTAGACGGCAGATTGTTGTCTTGATCAGACGTAATACTCCCCTTTCGTGTCATTTCTCACCACCTAATGATGATCAAATCACAATCATAGGGTAGCCCAGTTCTAATGCCATACGCAGATTTGAATTGAAATCAAGACCCCGAACCTTATTTAGTTTCAAATGATGCATTGCCAATTCTAATTCCAGATCCAATCTCATCTCCTGAGCTATACCTATAACTTCTGAAAATTTAGATTTGCTTGAACTTATTTAATAAGGCAAGATGGAGACCTGATTTAGACCCTCGTGATCGAGCTTATGATTGTAAAGAATGCATAGCCATAGTAAAAGGAGCCAAACTAGGTTGAGAGCGTCGAAACCCTTAGCGGCCTCCTCCAATTTATTATTCTTCTTCTGCTATAGCTATCTATGGATTTTGCAGCAAGTCAGTTCTCGATTCAACTTCTCCTATCAACTACATCGTCTTCAGTGAGTACCACATCTCTTTCTTCTCATATATAATTCCATCCAAATTTTCTTTTGCATCTGTGTAATTGATCATTTTCTCTATTGGAAAAAAAATCACTTAACAATCACGGTACTGCTTTGCTCAATGCTGGAGAGATTAACCTCAATTGAAGCCAGGCACTTTTTTTTCTTTTTCACCCACTAAGCCTCCCAATTGGACTAACAAGGACATCAAAATCCTATTTTGACAACAACCCAAAACAATAACTTTCAAAAAGATTTGAAATCTCATCTCGATCGTGCTCCCTTTTCCTAAACCCCAGAATCAAGAATTGAAATTTCACAAAGTTATGTAACAAGAAATCGTTCTGAAAAATTCAAAAATTGAAAGAAAAATCATAGGATCCAAGCATTCTACAAGTCATTAATTAATTAAATTAAAAAAAGAACTAGAAATCTAACCTAATCGAGGACCCACTTTGTAAGAAGAACGCTTCACCATAGCTAAGAATGAATGAAGATTATGTATTAAAGACTTTCTCTTTCTTTTTTTGCAGTCACCTTCTCAAGCTTTAGTGACGTGACAAAGTGAATCACCAAACACCTATTTTTCTTATTTATATATAAATAATAAAGTTTATGGGGCAAAATTAAATATTTTATTCAAAAAATGCCTTTAACGCCAAGTTTTTTATACAAATCCCGTATGTCTTCTTCATTATGAAAATATTTAGTTACAATGTTGAATTTCATTCTATAAAAGAAATTATAATATGACTTAAAGTATTATTTAATAACTGATAAAAAAAATGTCAATAAATTATGTATTACAACTAAAGAACCTCGTATATAATAAATAAAAATGTGGGTTTTATCCATTCTACACATCTATCTACTTTCATTTCACAAGATTTGATGAACATGTTCAATGCGCAATGGTTAAAACCAAGGTTGTTAGTATTATGTTGATAATGCTCCCTTATCACTTTATTTGATATTTTCTACCAACCATTAATCATGAATAACTCTTTTAGCTTTCAAAATTTATAAAAATGTTAAATCTGGGAGAAATTTGTTAGATTGGTGCACTTAAGACACAAAAAACACCTCCATAGTGGCATCCGCGCGGGCCTATAACTAGTTGATCTCAATTTCTGGCTCGCCGCCCAATGAACCAAGGGAGTCCACGACTACAAGAACCAATTGACCCTTACCTTAGGAAAGCCAACAAGCGAATCCCAATCTCAACTTCTGATTAACTCCTTAACTTAAATTTGCTTCATTGTTCATTTCTTTCAATATTTCCATGTTGTGATGAGTCACAGCTATGGGATAGCATTATTTAGCTTCCTATTGCAGTTGTTGGCTACAAATTAACCCCACCTATTGTTTTGAGTTTAATTTTGTTTTTAAGTTGTGGCGTTTTTGTTTCTCGATGAGCATTAAACTATAAAAATAGATTGTAGAGGTGCATGTGCATTGTACATGATTAATGCTCGGTGTCATGTCATACTACATTGCCACATCAGATATGCCACATCATTATCCGATAGCCATGTACTCCGGAGACACAAAAATAAAATAATTTAAATTTAAAGGATATAAGTGAATATTTTTTAAAATAGAGATTAAGACGAAGGTTAATTAAAATATAAGGAGAAAAAATATATTTAAACTTTTATATAGCTTTAGAGTATGTATTAAATGCGGAGTAATGCTAGGTACGTAGTTATGTACACTCACAAAGAAATATAATTTTTTTCGTAATATTAAATTTATCTAAATTTATGGAGAATAACAATAATATATTTTTATATTTTATATACAATTTATTGATTGTGAAATTCAATTTTAAAATCAAGTAGTTATTAAAATATCACTTGAATTAAAGTTCATACAATATGATATTTTAATTTGCCGTTAAAGAATTTCACTCTATAATGAACATTAGCATGGCATGTTTATTTGTAATTTTCTTATCGCTTAAATATGATAAAATAAAGTCTGTTTACATGCATTCTCAGTTCACTATTAAAATATAAAATAATTATTAAAGTTATAATTATCACATTCCCAAATTCAAATAAAATTATTATTTTACTTAAAAGATAAGAAAATATTTATGATTCAAAAAATAAATAAATAAAATAACAACTTAGAAGAACCAAACGAAAGTAACTAGTTGATTTATAATACTCATTTGATTTAAATTAAGATTTGTTGGTGAAAAAGATTAAAGAGGGTTGAAACGTGGCAGTGTACGTAGAGAGAATCACGGTGTTTGCTTGACAGCTTATTGCGAAAGCAGAAGAAAGAGGAGCTCAAGTTAGATGAGATGTCGACGTCCAACGCTTCAACCTTGCGACTGGGTAGTGGCCACCCACTTCAGGGGAAAATCATGACAAAAAATAAATAAATTGTTATGATAATTAAAGTGTATTATTAATTATTAATTATTAATTTTATAATAATAATTAATAGATATTTAATAATTTAATAATTATTAACTTTATAATAAATATTTAAAAATTTATTAAATATAATAATAATTAATAAATATTTAATAATTTACTTTTATATAAAAAAATGTAGCAAAATAATCTCTTCACTAAAAAAAATAGAAAATTTAAATAAAATTTTATATGTATTTATGATATTATTATTTTATTAAAATATAATATGTGTATTATTTTTTATATTTTAATATTATGTTATTTTTACTTTTAATATTAAGATAATAATTCATATATTATATTTTAATCAAAAAATAACATCATAATAAAATTTTGTTTAAAAAATCCATCAAACAATGTATATGACTTTTTGTATGATTAATATAATATGATATAAGTAATAGATACTTAAACTTTTTAAATATATAATTAATAGTTTAATTTTTAATTTATATATATATAAAAATATTTATTAAGAAACATCAATTTATTAAATAAATTTTAATTTATTCAAAAAATAATCCGACCAAAAAATATGACTGTTTTTTAGTGCAATTTCCTGCACTATTGCACGTGTTGAGTTTGGGTTTGGGCACGTGTTGCAATCTAACCAACAGTAGCAGATGCTGTCAGACAGATCCAATGCACCTCGAGAAGAAGGGACTAACCCACCCCATCAATCCATGGTATTATGATATTGACACCCACGCTTCATGCTTCCTTTTCATTCTTTTTTATTTTTGGGTTATTGGGATGAAGAATGAGCCGGTGACATTGCCCATGGTTTTCAGCCATGTTTGGACTAAACCACTGGCTTCTACAGTTGCCACTAATTGCGAAAGAGAAAAAGGAGCTTTTCTTATCTTAGTAAAGAGGAGCAGGTAAACAAAGAGATGCAGGATCAGCGAAAAAAGAAATCCATATCTTTTTATGAATTTTTGTGTCAGTTTTAGGACGCGAGTGGATAACGTAAGTAAATATCTATGCCCGTTGTTTCCTGCATAATTACTATTATAGGATCCGGTACAGTAGCATCCCCATATACCCAGTAACCGAGATCAGATGGCTGAGCAGTGAGCACTGAAGCTAAAATCACTCGCATTATTCGGATAGATTATTTCGGTATTTTTTAAAAATATTCAGAGTAAATTATTAAATATTAAATATTATTTATATTTAATAATTTTAAAAAAATTTATTATAAAAATAATAAATAAATAAAATTAAAAATTCACTTTAAATACCATTTCATTTGTAACTCTTTTATTGACATAAAATCAATTTTATTTACAATTTTTAGAATATGTTTAAAGGAAGAATTTTGAAAAAAGAAAAAGAAAAAGAGAAAAGGGTATATAATTTTTTATTTTTAAATTAAAAAAATAATTACAAAATTACAAAATAATTCCTCATTTTATTTTTTTCAATTTTAAAAATTATCAAATAAAAAATATATTTCCTTAAAATAAAAAATTATTGATACCCCCTCTTTCCCTATAACTCCTACGTCCAAACATTCAATAGCAATTAGCAAGTATTTTGGGAACAACAAAAGAATCAACCGACAGTAACAGATACCCAAGACAAAACAACTGTCTGAGACGGTGGAATTCAGATGAAACCATCAAACCACCCCCTGCCATCACTTTGAGAAAATAATTTTGAGTTAATGATTTACTTTCTCACCAAGTCCTGGTATAAATATCCCAGCAACTTCAACCCCCTTTTCATTCAAAGCTACTCAAGTTATTCCTCTGTTTACTAAAACTTCTTCCATTATTAGCTTTTGTTCAATTCAATCTCTGAAGATGTCCAAGGGAAATGTTGCTGCTAATTCTCCTCTTGAGAGGACTAGCTTGCCTTCTCTGGATCAAAAGTTGGCCATGGCCAAACGCTGTTCTCATGGTAATGTATACTTTTAATACTATTCTTAGGTTGTAAATCTTTCCGTTTGCTTGTTTTTCTTTTTTCTTGTATCTTTTCTTCCTTTTGGGTTTTCCAACGTAGCATTGTATCCAACAGATGCTGTCTGTAATCTTGAAAAAATTGTTATGCGGGAAACGCCATAATGTTGAAGTACACTTTGAATCTTGAAAATCATCTATAATGACCTTAATCATAGGATCAGGATTTGGTAGTTTTTGACAGTTCTCACTTAACTGATAGATAACACCCCACTGACCTTTTGTCAGCCTTAAATGGATAAAGGAGAGAACCCTTTGGCGATCTGGTACCTAGGGGACCAAACTCATTATCTCAAAATCTTCTTTATTTTTTCATTAAAATTCCTCTCTAAATCATTTCTCCCCCATCCGCGGCCTTTTCTTTTTATACCTTGACTGATATTTTAGCAAATTCTGGTAAGTTTTGGACCATAGATCTGGTTTCAGAATTATTATCCTTGATGGAACTTTGCAAATTTCCCAATATCTGAAAATTATCTGATTTTACATTTTTTCTTTCGTGCATAAACAGAGGGTGTGATAGCAGGAGCTAAGGCAGCTGTTGTTGCCAGTATTGCCACTGCCATTCCAACTGTAAGTATTCCTTCCATCTATTCAATTTTATCTCATTCATTCAAAAAAAAAAAAAAAATTGAAAGAACGTTGTCCTCCCTTATGGTTAGTTTACATTTAAAACAATCACTTTTTAATATTGTAAGAGAGATTTTTGGTAAATACCTAATTAGAATTGTGCTTGATATGCAGCTGGCTAGTGTAAGGATGCTGCCTTGGGCAAGAGCCAACCTCAATCACACTGCTCAAGCTCTCATAATTTCCACAGGTTACTTACTCATCCCTAGTGCCACCATGATCTCCTCATAATTATTACCCATCATTGTTAGTTTTTGTCATCTAACTACTATATTTTGTTTGCAGTGGCGGGAGCAGCATATTTCATAGTAGCTGACAAGACGGTTTTGGCAACCGCAAGAAAGAACTCCTTCAAGCCACCCTCCGATGCATGAATTCAAAACGGATAACTTGGATCTTGGAATCGGTTGCACTACATTGGGCTATTATAGCATTAGCCCAATTGTGAACCCATCACATATGTATTAATAAATAAAGAAGGATTTGCATTTCAATAGCAAGAGAGAATATGTGTACCAGTTATCAGCTAATTATATGAATGCAAATCATTCATTTTTCTTTCTGCACATATTATTCCATTGAGTAGACATAAAGTTTCACCAGCAGTCATTACATGAGCAAAACCCATCTTTAAAATGGTGAAAACGGTTTCTATCTCTTGCAATTATTTCCCTATTGAAGATCTTGGATATTAGCTTGGTAGCCGAATGACAGTTTCTACAAACACGAAGATTCTTCACGATCCTAATCGTAGTCCCCGGCTTTGTGCTTATCAAACCAAAAGCAATAGCCAACTTCTCACTGTGTTGACTCAAAGCTCCTTCCTTCCACTCCTCATCCATGTCATAGAGTACCTCAGAAGTATCAGGCACAAACCCAGACGCCTCTAAAAGCTTATCCACCTCATCCAACATTCTATAAATATTTTTACTCTGGGGGTGGAACTTATCACCAACAAGGAACTCATGAACAACACTTTCAATCTCTATAGAGGTGCAACCGGGAACTTTCTTCATTCCTTTGTCATTTAACATGGTTCTTATCCTTGCTACATCATCCCATCTGCCAGCTCCTGCATATATATTTGATAAAAGCACGTATGCCCCAGGATTTTCCGGCTCCAATTGAAGGAGGCGTTCTGCAACATATTCGCCCAACTCAACTTGTCCATGAACCCTACAAGCATTAAGCAGAGAACCCCAAATAGCTCCATCTGGCTCCATTTCCATATTTCTCATCAGAATCTTTGCTTCTTCAAACTTCCCAGCTCTAGCTAGGAGATCTATCATGCATCCATAGTGTTGCAATTTTGGTGAAATTCTGTAATCTTGGATCATTGAATTGAAATACTGGTATCCAAGATCAACCAAACCAGCTTGGGTACAAGCAGATAATACTCCAACAAATGTGATGTCATCGGGCTGGAATCCTTCATTGGCCATTTCTGAGAAAAGCCCAAGAGCCCTCTCTGCATGTCCGTGCATGGCCAACCCTGATATCATCGCATTCCAGGAAGCCAAACTTCTATAATGCATACTTCTAAACACTTGTTCTGCCACCTCAATGCACCCACATTTTGCATACATGTCGATGAGACTTGTCCAAAGAGAAGTATTGCTCGTGCTCTTCAAATTTTTATCTATGTAGGCATGAATCCACTTGCCAAGGTCAAGAGCACCAAGGTAAGCGCAAGCTGGAAGAATGCCCAAAAATGTTACATCGTTAGGCGTTACGTTTGATCCAAGCATGAGCTCAAAGAGTGCCAAGGCTTCTTCGTAGAAGCTCATATGAGAATAACCACCAATCATAGTATTCCATGAAATCACATCTCTTTCATTTATTCCATCAAATAATTCCCGCGCCGTATCAATTTCACCGCACTTCGAATACATATCAATGAGCGCATTCGTAAGCTGAAGATTTGAACTAAGCCCCCGGTCTTTAATCCAAGAACTTATCCAGTTTCCCAATTCAAGTGATCCTAAATGACCACAAGCAGAAAGGGTAGTCACCATTGTACTCTGATTGGGTGAGATATTTTCCTTCTGCATCTCAGTAAAGCAAGCCAAAGCTTCTTCAAAGCGACCACTTTGTACATAGCCAGCAATCATGGCATTCCATGACACCACATCTTTCGTGGGAATTTCATCAAAAAGGCGTCGAGCATCATCCACATAACCCTCCGAAACATAGCCAGAGATCAGAGCCGTGAAAGACACTGCATCTCGCAGAGTACTATTATCAAACACCAATCTTGCATTATCCAATTCACCAATCCGAGCATACATATTAATAAGCGAAGTGTGTACATGGGCATCAGACTCAAGCCCAAGCTTCAGAGCATGGGCGTGGACCTGTTTCCCTTCATGGGTAGCCCGCACTTTAGCACAAGACTTGAAAAGGAAAGGGAAAGTATAAGAATTGGGTTCAACCCCAGATTTCACCATACGAGCATAAATTTCTATGGACGAAATGGGAGAGGAGCTCAGCGAATGGCCTCGAATTAGGGTGTTCCAGATAAACTGATTGGGTTGTTCTGCGATGGATTCAAACAGCAAGAGAGCGTAAGGAAGATCGCCGAAGGGCGAGAGGGCGCAGAACTCGATGAGCTTGCTCTGAGCGAACAGGGTATTGTGGAGGCCAGTTTTGATAATGTGAGAGTGAATTTGTTTGAGGGTGTGGATGTTTTTGCATTTAGCGAGGAGATTGAGAGAAGGGTGATCTTGGAGGAGCTTGTATGGTGGATCTGAGCTGGGAAGAACGTGAAGAATGGAAGGTGACACTGACACCGACACCGACACTGACGAGAGAACCATGTCTTTGGTTTTAGTGGCTCCTGCAACCTTTGCCCCCAACCGATAAGGGTTAACTGCAATTCGGAATACGGTTGGTAGTTAACTTACCTAAATGGATTACCCGCCAACACATTTTTTTTTTTTTGGTAAATCGCCAACAAATGTTTCTAAATCCCAAAAATAATCCGTACCCAAAAAAGAATCCCAAAAATTATCAAGCAACGCTAGTTTTTCCAACCGTGTTTATTAAAGCGTAGCCCGCAATTTAAAGCAAAAATAAGGACTAAATGTAATGTCCATATTTTAGTCCTTTCAAGATGAATAATTATATATGTTACTAATTAATTCTCTTAATTACTTAAATAAGTTTGTATTAAATATTTTTTTAAGTTCTTAAAATACTAAATGCTTTTTACTTTTTTCACTTTATTTTCTTTTTAAAGTAATTATGAATATGTTAAGAGATGTGTTAAGACTTTGAAAGATATAGCATTACTCTTCTAAAATATATTTAATATTTCATTAGTTCTTTATTTATAATAAAATTAAAATGATCATTTAATGTCAATTAATGTCATTAAAGTGATCCTTTAAATGTTATCAAATTAGTTATTTAGTGAATGAAATTAATAGCATTAATTATCATACTAATTTGATGTAATTTATGAATGTATGACCAATTTGATATTAAATATATATTTAGAAAACTAAAATAGATATTTACTTAAAAAATGAAAACGGCAAAAATGCTAAAGGAACTTATTAACCTAGCATCCTAGGTAACCAAAAGTGCATAATTGGCACTACATTGTGTGTAGCTATAAGTAGGTGGAGTTCACACACCAACTATATTTTATTTCATTTTTATTTCAATTTTTTTCAAAACTCACCCAATTGGTCTCAACCAATAATTTTAAATTAAAAAAATTCCTAATTTGACAGGTCAATTGTGCACTTATGACAATATAGAATGTCATGTAATTAAACAAGTTCCACTATTATTTTCAATGCAGTTAGTGGTTTAGACAAATTTAATAAGTTTTAGAAAAAGTTACAAACAAATGAAACAAAATATTGTCATACCAAAATGAAGTTTGAAGAGAAGTTAAGAGATGAAAAAAAATGCATTTTTACCAATAAAATTTCTATATGACAAATTTCTTTTCACTAGTTTATATAAAAATAAATGAGTAAATAAGTAGTTTAGTTTCTAAAAATATCTCTCACTCGTAGTTTAGCCCTTGAATTTATTGTTGTGTACGACTTAATCCTTAAATTTAAAAAATTTGTATCAATTTAGTCTTTTTGTTATCTCTAATTGATCAAGTTAAATAGTGACTTCTAACATGACACGTTAAGTATTTATGTGTAACTTTAAGTGTTACATGACATGTTACTCAGTCATTCTCTTTGAAATATAACGTCATTTTAACTTAGTGGATCATAATTCCCTCTTACCAAAGCACTTAACCACTCATTTACTAAGTTAAAATGACGGTGTATCTTAAGAAAAAGTACTGAGTAACATACAATGTGACACTAGCATAGTGTTTGGTTGGAGGGGAGGGGAAGGAAACAAAATCCCTCTTAAGCCAATTTTAACTCCCCTCCAAAAATGAAGGGATTTAGACATAAGAGAATATATGTTAAACAATAGATTAAAATATCCCTAATTTAAATGTTGTATTAAATGTTATAATTATGTAAAAAGGTAAATTTATACATTTCCTCTATTAAAATCTCTCCCCTTCCCTCCTCAAACCAAACATACACAAAATTAAACTCCCTTCCCCTCCACTATCCTTCTGTTCATTAAAATCTCTCCCCTCTCCTATCCTTTAAACCAAACAGATCATAAATGTTACAAATAGATATTTTACGTGCAACGTCAGGGGTCATCAACTTGGTCAACTAAAAATAACAGAAGGATTAAGTTGATATAAATTTTATAAATTTAAGAAATAACTCTTATACAAAAATAATTTTTGAAACTAAACTATAAGTGAATAGATTCTAAAAGATACAATGAGTAAATCCCACCCGAGTCTATGCCATACCCTATCTTGTGCTTTTTTTAAAATGCATCCAAACTATATGTCGTAAGCTTGTTATATGATACTGGCTTTGTAGATGAGCTCTCTTATATTTTTCACTCTATTCACGGCTTAAAATTTTCATGAAGTATTAGTGCATGTGTTGTTTTATATTTTCCTACTCCTAAAATTCCGTTTGCGTTTGCAGAATCAATTTCAATAGTTTTGTGTGTGAGTGTTTGGTGGTTAGTTGTCTCGTTTACTTGCGAACTTATCATAAAGGAGATGTGTCCAATCCCTTGCCATCCATCTGCAATTTTTTTTTGTTAATATTAAATTATCAAATTACTTTTATGTCCCCTCTAATAATTTTATTTCAAAAAGTGATTTTATTTTATATAATTTAAATAAAATTAATTCTTTTAAAATCACCTTTCAAATATTACTATTAAACATAAGTTAATTATTTTAATATTAAGTATTTTACAACAAATTCTTTTACAATCTAATTTAAACAGACACTTAGTTAATTTCTCATATCGTACTTTTGTAAGAATTTCAATTGGGCATAACCTAATAAAATATTTTCAGCCACAATTATATTTAATAAACTATAATTATCACAAGTTAAATAACCAGCAGTAACTTTCACGCGTTACAACCTTCACTATAATTAGTAATTGCAAGCTAGATTAACACCGGTACAATATATGCACGAGGTAATATAAAAAAGGATTAAATTAATCTCTAAGCTATCATTAGAGTTTTGTTATAAGTTTCAAACAATAAGGATTCAATTAAAAAATTTAAAAATTATAAGGACCTAATTATAAATTTTTAAAACATAAGGATCTAATTGAAAATATCAATATAGCATAATGACTAATAGATTAATTTAACATAAAAAAATTATATTATATATAATAAATAATAATTATGATTAATCAAGTTTGAAACAATAATTTGTTAAAAATATGCAAGAGAAAATAAAAAGTATCAGATATGTAACATTCCTCCAAAGAAACTCCATTCCATTGAAAGATATGATAGACTGAAAAAGTAATTTATCTTGGATTAAATGATTTAAAGTTTGCTTATTTCAAGTGTCTTATCAAATTTGTTTGGCATCATATTAAATAAACAATGCATAGATGGCTCTCTTAACACATTGATCTCATCATTAGGTGACAATCCTGCTGGCAACAAAGATTATGCCTACTAAATATTTTTTTTCATAAATCTTCACCTTATTCATGCAACTTCTATTTGCATAAATCATTTGAATTGACATACGTCAAAGTTTACTAGAGTCCATAAATCATCTCCTTATTAATAAGGAGTTGTAAATCTTGGTGAATAAGTAAAACAATTCACATCAAAGAAGTGATCATGCTACTTTAAAATATAGCTCTCTAAACGCCACTCTCACACGAGTGAAATAATTGTAAATATTTGAAAATTTTAAGAGTAGGAAAATTCAATATTTGAAAATATTTGGAGGATAAATTTATTGTATGAGTGACACGTGACATTATTATAGCTTGAATTAACTCTCTTTTATAATATTACTATATTAATATAGAAAATTATATTATATATAATAAGTAATAATGAAAATTAATATACCTTAAAACTATTATTCAAAGAAATTATGGTTAATTAAGTTTTGAAAAATAATTTGTTTGACAAAATAAAATACAATATCCTCAACTACATATTAGTGGTACATTAAGATAAATATTGAGAAATAAAACATTAAAAATAGAAATACCATCATAATAAGAAATTTCATTTGTTCTAATAACTAGAACACTCATATGATTTATCATTGATTCATAAAATTTGATAAATATTAATTGAATCTAACAAAAATAAAAGAAAAATAGTCAGAAACAATAAAAATAATTGTAATATAAATAATTATTTAAAATTTTATTATTTAAATTGTGTTAAAAATTTTGAGATTAAAAAAATTCAATCTTTAATGATTAATTGATTGATATTCATAATGATATTGAGTGATTTAAAAAATAATAATCATGATATTGATGATTGATTTGTAATTATGAAATTTTATTTATGAAAGAAAATAATTTCATAGATAAATAAGAAAAATAAAAATAAATAATTTAAAATAATTACCATAAAAGGAGACAATGAATATAAAGATTTAAAATTGAACAAATGACTCTACATTTTTAAATTAAGGGGTGTATCTTATTATTAAAATTTAATAGTTAATCTAATTAAGAAAATTGTCTTTTTTTTCAAATTATTTAATAACAATATAAATAACTCTAAATTCTGAGTAATTAAAAATAATTTGGTTAATAAGAAATAATAATAATAATAAAGTAGCCCAAAATTATGAAGATTTTATTTAAATATGAAATTTATTGTAATAAAAAAAGTATAATAATAATGTAGATGATATGAATTTCATTTTTAAAATTGAAAAAATTGCATACTGATAAATTATCTATCCAAAAAATATGCTAATAAATTAAATAAAAAGTAAAATGATATGAATTTTGATTTTCAAAAAAGTTGGGTGAATATCTCACATTTAAAAATTTTATTTTGAAAAGTAAGAAATTAATACACTATTATCAAAAGTTAAATGAAATCAAATCAAATATAATTGAAATTTAAATTTGAATTTGAATTGGATGTCACCTTCATTATTCAAAATTATTATTTATAGTTGTAATTAAAAAATTTAGTTTTTAATAGTAATTTTGAGAGCCATTAAGAAAGAGTTGACTTGCACATTTAAAAAGAAATTAAATACATAAGAAAAAAATTCATTTATAATTGATATCTGCATGAGGAATTAAAAATTTTGGAGAAAAAACTTATAGTATGACTAATACTTAACATTTGTAGAACTTAAATAAACTTTTTTTTATATAATATTATATAGATGTAAATATCTAAGCTTAAAATTTTGGAAAAAAAAACTTATTGTATAAGTTATACTTTACATTTGTAGAACTTAAATAATTTTTTTATGATATTGTATAGATGTAGATACCTGAACTAAAAATTTTAAAGAAAAAAAACTTATTGTATGAGTAATACTTAACATTTGTAGAACTTAAATAAACTTTTTTTTTATAATATTATATAGTTGTAGAAATCTTGAAATTTCTATTTTTATAATATAATATTATGCATTTCTTTTACTTCAATGACAGATGTCTAATTCTTAATTAATTCCATTGCAAAGTTAGTAAATCTTCAAGCAATTAAAAGTTTTATAAAATAATAGTATAAAAACAGGGATAATATAAAATTTCACAATGTATTAAATATTAACCCTTAAAAATTATGGAATCACAAATTATCCATAACAATAATAAAAAAAACAAAGCATGTTAATTGTTACTATGCATCAAATACTTTATTCCTCCTACGTCATTTTCATCATAGCTATCTCTTCCTAATAAAACCAGGGAAGGGTGCAAGGGTAAAAATGTACAATCACGGCTAAAGGTTAATGATGCTCGTCGAATCTCTAATTAATAGCAGAATAAATATGCGTTAAATGTTTCGCCCTCTACATTTAATTGGTAGTAGATACCCAGAAGCAAGTGACACTTGCACTTTCCCACTTTTAAGATCAGGACCAGGACGCTACCAGAAACATCAGTAAAAGTGAGGGAAGGAAATATCTGCCGTTAATATTTAAAATGTTTATTTTTGATTTGTTGTCATTATAAGTTTTTTATATTTTTATTTAATAATATATTAGTATATAATTAAAAAAGATAAATTTTTTAAAGAATTATAATAATAGTTAAACACTTTTATTAATTTATTTATATATTATTAAATAATAATATTTTTTTTATATTAATAATACATTAAAATTAAATATGTCACGTTTTAAGTAGAGTTACACTCACTTAGACTCTAAAGATTATTGAATTATGTGTTGACAATGATTTATTTAACTTGTAGGATCATATTAAGTTGATAAAAAATTTAAAATTTAATTGTTAGTAATTTTTTTATTAGTAAGTCATTTATAAAGGTTTGTGATAGGATTATCAAAGCTAATCCGGTTCGTAACTATCCTTGAGTTATATAGGATGATCAAAATCATCCGTATTTAAATGAGTTACAAATTAGCTAACTTGACTCGTCTTGTATTAATTCATAAGCTTAAATGAAATTGGCTCACAAAATTATTATTTTTTCCTATAATTTATTTTTTTTAAAAAAATTAATAATTTTAAATCATATGGACATAATATTAAATATTTTTATCACATTCAAATAATTAAAGGATAATTCAAACAAATACATAACATACACATAATCATTTAAAAAAAATCCAAAGTCCAAAACTATGCCAACATGTGTTTTAGTATTTCATTTCAAGTTTCAACTTCTAGTCATCAAGTGCACTTTTAATGTGCGTTTTTTAACTTTTGAATGTTTTATTTTAATTTTTAAAATTTGAAATTGAATTTCTTTTTATACAAACAAAATAAAATTAAAAAAAATATTATATAGACAACTTATGACCCTGCGACATTTACCCATTTAATTTATAAATTAAATGAGTCGATTCAAAATTATTTGTTTTTTTTCTAGGTCAATAACTTTAAAACTTAATTAGCATAATTTATGTGGATAAACAGGCTAACCCATTTTGACGACCTTTGTTTGTGACATACTTTTACTTTTAAATTAGACTACCTCTAATTCCCTTAAACTTTTATCTAAAAAAGGGTATAAAATTATGTAAAATTATAAAGGAAGAAGGATAATCATTTCTTCTAAATCAATTTTAATACATAAACTCTAACATCCATTTACTTTCATCAAGTTTTAGAATCATATGCAACGCTTTTTCTTGAATGTTTAAAAACACTACATGTGATATTTTTTTTTTTTTGGTGGTAAAAAATACATGAATCTTACAAAGATACAATGAGATTTGCCTTTAGATTTGGATATAATATAAACAGTGTAATCAATGAGTAACAGAGTAAGCTGTTAATATATATATAAAATACGAGACGCTATGAATTTTGTGTTTAAATAATATAAAATATACCAATGAAAAATGCTGCGTATCTTGTTTGCGGATTATTGGATAAGAAAATGATAAATATGGCTTATAACCTCCCCTTCACCGGTTTTAAAGAAATTATTAACATCTGTTATGTTTTTTTAATCTTATAAGAAGCTGAATGACGTGAATTTTATATTATTTTTTTATGAATAAAAATTTAGGAAATAAAAAGTCCAAGATTAAGACATGCTACAAGTTTTAGTGATAATTTATTGTAGTAAATTATATATTTTAAATTTATTGAACTTAGAGAGAATCAATGAATAAGTAGAGAATTAAACGGCCTAATTAATGAATAGATATCTAATCATGTAACTGGATTAATTACTAGCCATTAACAAGTTCCCACTTACACTAATGTCTTGATTTGACTTTTCAAAGATTCTCTCAGTTGTCAAGTAGCGTTAGTGGATATCACTTGGTTTCCATAAAACATAGATATTATCACTACATTAAGAGCCTAAGACGGCTTAGATTGTTGTAAACATCTTGGTTATGCAAAATTTGTGGTGTTGGCTGGTGTTGTTAGCCCCAACTAACGAAAGGGGAATGTTCAAAATCCGAAAAAAGCAACGGCTATATTTTGGAGGTAATGTCGTTGGGATGTGGATTCTCCAACAAATATTATTGAGGAGTTATGGCATGAAATGTTTCGGTACTTTGTTTTATTATTAATGTTTAGAGTAAGTTATTAAATATTTATTAATTTTTAATTATATTTAATAAATTTTTAAATATTTATTATAAAATTAATTTTTAATAAATACTTAACAACTCACTTAAAATATTAAACTTATAAAAATATTATAACAACTTCCTTTAAAAATAGTCACACGTTGAGAATAAACATCTGTCTAAGGTTTAAGTTTTATTTTATTTCAATTTAATTATAAATATGTGGAATATGCATCCTGTCTGGTGATTAGGATTCCTCCTTATCGAACCCAGGGTCAACACGCCAGCATTGATGCCAGTGTGGATTCGACCCATTGTAGCCATGTCAGCCAATGGTGAGCCCCACAAGCCATCGTCAGAGGGGCTCACAGTCACTGGGGTTGGTGAATCCCAGTGGCAGTATATGACCTGCAAATATGCTATTCCTTCCTTCCATATGAGCTCATTATATACTCAAAAGAGGAATTTGACAGCAAACGTACTCAATATCTTCTCAGCATGGCTGCAAGAAACAAAGATTTTTCTTTTTTGAAAAGTCGAGTGATTTAAAAATTTTAAGACCAATTAATAAATTCATTTATACTTATTTCTCACGCGACTTGATTACCAATTGTTATATCAATCCTTTCCACGGAAAGAGATCCATATCTTCTTTGAAATATTTGTTTACCATACTTCAAGCCCAATATGTGTGTGTGTTTTGAACTTGATGGCTATTCACCCAAAAAAAAAAAAAAAAAACTTAATGCCTTTTTGATTTAGAAAAAAAAATTAAATTGTCTCAACTCTTAAATGAAGTATCCTTCATGAATTGCATGCTAATCAACTTTCTTATTCCTATTAACAAAACATCCCCTTTTTCTTCGCTCTTTAAAATCTAATAAGCAACTACAGTTTATGCAAATCAAGTGATCATGTGATACTTTAATAGGTCACAAGTAAAATTTATAATTGTTTGATAGCCCGAAAGTTACAAACCCAGATTGTAACAGATACATGCAAGTGGTGAGGTGGGCGCCACATATAAATTGAGTCTTATCTCACCTCATGAGTATCTTATACAATTCGAGTTAGGTAGCCCTCGGGCTACCTAGTAGCACTTATTCCTAATTGATAATATATAGAGAAACTAAATTATCCATTAACCACCTTATAACAATATTTAACCGATGAAAAAGACAGGGAAAAAAAAAGGTTTGTAAATTGTAATTGGATCATATGCAGGTCAGAGGTTTATTTTAACTATCTTTTTTGACCAAAAAAGATCAATAAACTTCACCTTATATTCATCTCTGCTTTTTGATAGTTTCATTAGCTATTTCTGAGAATAAAGATAGAACGAACTAACCAAGGAGATTTTCTGGGAACAGCTAAGGTTTATGCTGCTAGATCCGTTTCTACCACTCTTGCATATAAATTCCAGTTTCGAGGTTCAAAGGACTTTGATTCCACTGTAGCACTTTTTTGAAACCTAGATGGTGTTCACCTGTCCATTCTGCTCAGCGTCGGCCCGCCGCAGTACTTATTCTCAAAAAAAATTCTTAGCACTTGCTTTTACTAAAAAAACAAACAAACTACAGCAATAAGAGAAATTGTGCTAGCAATACTTGCTTGTTTTCTTTCTAAACTATTATATCCAGATGTGGCAGGCCATTATACATGAGTAACCAACCCTAAAGAACATCATATCCTGTGGTATATGCACACATGTCAAAGCGTTCAAGTGCATATAAGTTAAGTTCATGTTACCCTGAAATTTAGACCCGCATTTAGTATTGTCATAAGTAAAGAAGGAAAACAAAAGATTGATGTTGGATATGAATCTTCGAATGGCATTTCAATTATTGCCATAAAGCAATTGAAACAAAGAAAAAAAGAACTTGGAAATGGATGTGCATGAGGTAGGAATCGATTCCCCATAATTTTTTCACTCTCAGTACTTCCTCTTGAACTGCAGAGAGTCGCAGACACCATCCCTGCATAAGCCTACCCCGTGAAGGTTTATTTGCAAGTTGGATGAGTCTAACGTACAGAGTATAATGCATTAACGCATGGACACGATAAATGTTGGGTCGGATTAACTCATATTATTAAGCCACAGGTGGGGTTCAGGGGATATTGGATTCTATTGCAGTCTACCACATAACAACGTCCCCTCATACAGCCTCGCTTCCCCTGGATATGTTCCTCTCAATAATGCATAAGAATCATGTAAAGAAGGGCAAAAGACTAGATGGAAAAAAACGTGTGTACACATGCACTATTATTTCTTAGTTCTCACCTTCAGAAGCTCAATTCCCACCCTTCCTAAGAATAAGGAGAGAAGCAGTAGTAAAAAATTGAGTAAACTTCCATTTTGATCTTCTAAAATATACACAATATCACATTAGTTTTACATTTATAAATACATTAAATTGGTCCTGTAAATATATGTGTAACATTAAATTGGTTATTAAATGTCACATGTTTACTATAAAATCAAAATGAAATTAAATTTGTCCTTAAAAGATGAAAATGATGGCATTAATTATCATCAAAGACCAATTTGATGTCTATGATAAATAGAGAACTAATGTGATGTCGCTTATATTTTGAAGGATTAAAATAGATGTTTACTTTAAGAAATTTTATCTACATCTTCCAATAATTTCTTTTGGAATCTCATCTGAAGGAAACCATTTCTAGATTACTAGGGAACGAAAAGAGACATTAAATGTCCCCCACAATAGGTCTTACAAGTATATAAAGCCTCCCAACGCAAGCACCAAACTCACCACCTCAACTTACAAGCTGTTCTTAAACTACTACTCTAACAACAACAAACCATTGCTTGCGTGATACTTCTATTATTCATAACTCTGCTTAAAAGGTAAACTTCTTGTTTCTATGTTTGTCATTCACATCTTAGATAATTTCCTATACGTGGGTGTTATATGCAATCTTCCATTGTAAATGCAGTGCCAGTGGAACCTCATGGTTCAATCATCTTGAAATTAGGGTAGTTGAAGCTCTTATAATTATATTTAAGTATAGTAGAAAAATTGACAAGACTGCTATCTTGACAGAGTATGCTATCACCCAATACTTCAGCTCCTTATGCAAACAACTTCTATGGATCACTTTGTATGCCATTTAATAGAAGTTAGGGTCATAGGAGAAGGCTTATTAATAGTTCCCATTGCCCTGTGAGTTGTAGGATACATGCACAGGGAGTTAAGTCATATAACACTTATCTGGCAGCCCTGAGAATTGATGAAACCTTACATTCTTGTTATTTCCAACTTCACATGTATATATTAAACAGGCAAAATGAGCTGGGCTGGAGGAGATTGGATGTGTGGTGCTTGCCAGCACATAAATTTCAAGAAGAGGGATGTGTGCCAAAGTTGTGGGTACCCCAAGTTTGGAGGCCCTGACCCATCAGCTTATAGATACAACAGGACCGAAGCGTTGGCAGGAGACTGGTTTTGCACCGCTATGAACTGTGGAGCTCACAACTATGCCAGCCGATCAAGCTGCTATAGGTGTGGTGCATTGAAAGATGATTATTCTTCTGGATATGGGGGAAACGCAGTGGGCTCTGGAGGATATGGATCTGATTGCAGTTTCCCCCCAGGATGGAAGGCTGGCGACTGGATTTGCCCTAGGTCAGTTCACATCATCTTCATATTTTGAGCACTGAAATAGTATCTATTTTGTTGGTGTAATTTTCTCAGCTGCATTAGTGAGCCTGCATTCTGTTGCAACTTGACATACCAACTACATATCACCTAGATGTCCAACTATCATAAAAGCTGAACAATGTAATTTAATAACAAGTAACAGAGTGTACCCACAAATGCTGCATTTTCATGTATTGAAGGTATACTCTCTTTTTCTTCCACCCTGAGAAAGAGAATTAGACTTATCTCATGCACATTGACATATAGTGATGATAGGAACAAAAGGTACAGTATTTTTTGTAGGCAAAAGCCAGAAAAAAGGTTAAGATTGAGAATAAGAACCATGACAATAATTGAAAAAGAACAATACAGATGGTGGTCAATATAAAAGAATTCAGTTAGTTTTATTACACACAAGAAGAAATATGAAATATCATGCAAATACTTACATCAAAATTTCTTCCTAATTTAAAGTTTTTCACCTTTATTTTCTTTCTTCTAATGTAACAGAATTGGCTGTGGAGTGCATAATTATGCTAGCAGGACAGAATGCTACAAGTGCAAAACACCAAGGGATTTTGGTGAGTAAATTTTAGTATTCAGGACGTTTTCTCCGTTCTTTTTTGAAAAATATGGACAAGATGTTCATAGCAAATCCTACTAAACCTCAGTTCCATGATACATTTATTACTTCTATTTCAGGTGATGCAGATTGACAGAAGAAATTTCAGAAGACCCGTGATATCACTGATTTACCTTGACATCCTTATTCTCCAAACAACATTCTATCTTGATTTCCCTATGCTAAGCTCTAGAATAATCATGGATGAAGGCCCTCTGTTAGAATCATAGCCATGTTTGTTCACTAGGTTTGTTGCTATATGTACTGACAACAAGGTTATGAAATCCATAAATATTATTTGCCTTATTCATTTCTGAGATAGTTAAGCTTTAGAACCTATGATAACCCTTGTCCCTCCCACCCCACCCCCAAATTCTCCCTTGTTAGCTTCCCCAATTCGAGTGCAAGCGCATATGAATAATTGCCTGTGTGTTTGTCACACACACAGTGTGAGAGAGAGTGGAAAGGCGAGAGGAAGAGAGAGATTGTGTGCTGGTGGGGAACATCTATATTATTGAGCTGCTTCTGTTGGGGTGGTCCAAAGAATTTTTTGCATGGTTATTAGATCAGCAGAGAATTCAGACCCACGTCCCGGAGCAGATGATCACCAGGAGCAATAGATTCAACAACAATATTCAAATTATAAGGAAAATCAAAATGAGTTCACATTCAAGGGATCTATGTAGGCAGTTTACTTCAAAATCCAGCCTAATCTCCAATCTCTATTAAACATATAATCTTTGCAAGTAAATAATTAAACAGGCAAGAACTTGATTCACTACTTAAAATCAGAGATGCTACAATTAAAATTCCATGCAAGTCAAATATAATTCTTTTCATTAATTAATTTGTTGCTGGGGCATGAGTTCTGTCTTGATTCCTTGTTATGCTCCAAAATTGGGAAGAAATTATAAGTTTCAAATCATGCATAGAGCTTCATTATCCTTTTTTGATTTTCCTTCATTGACTTAATAACAACTTTGGTATGTGGATGTTAAGTCAAAAAGCATATATATGTTCTTTCTTTCTCACTGTGCCCTATTACTTAGCTTTCAAAATATTCTGGGATTTCTTAAAGCTAGCTTTTTATTTATATGCTTTGAAGATGTTAAGCAAGGACCCCACTTTTAGTGAACTAGTTCCCCCAGCATATTGCAGGGATCCAAAGTCCTGGACCAACTATCTGCATATAATCTTTCCTTTCTGGGTATCTTCATCTAGGAAAAAGATGCACCAGATTAAGGAGAAGCATATCATACTTACCTGTAGAGCAAGATTTATATACAATTGTTTTCTCTGGGTTATCCTATCATGTTCAGAGCACATTAGATGATACAAGATGATGGAGGGAAAAAAGGATTATTTTAGTTTTTAGCAAAAGAAAGAAAAGAATCACTTTCAAGAGACATCTAAAATCTGCAAATTTTTCACCCAAAAAAAAATCCGCAAATTTATATTCCTTGACTAGTATTGCTAATTAGATATTGACTATGTTTTGTCCTTTGCAAGAAAAGATAATAGAAAGGGGAAAAAATGAAAAGAGTTTTAATTTGATCCGTGTAAAGTTTATTACTTACTATATTAATTGTTGTGATAGTCAAACTCCTATAATGATTTGGCAATACATGATTGGATAATAGTGTAAAAAAACTTTATACTAATAATGGATCAAAATTAAATCCAAATGAACAAGAACAACAGGCCGGGAATTTAATAAAGAAGGTACGTGACATGCCATTTACTACACAAGTTAATCAAGATTAAATATTTCGCCAAAATGAAAATAGAGGGGAGGACAGAAAAGAACAGGAAAGCTAAGTTAATGCACAAATCTTTGACTTTCACAGACAAAAATAGGAGTATCACTTGCAATTAAACCTTTTCATTTCCTTCATGACTTCGATTGGTTATCTTTGTGGTGAGGTCAAACCAAAACATATCAAACAAGATAGCTGCTCTTACCCTCTTAGCACTCCGGTTGTTCTCCCAGAGTGAAGTAATCAAGTAACTACTGATTAAAATTTTGCTATTTGTATTTTTTTAACAATTTCTCCATGGGTAGTTCATACTTGTTTCCTACGTTTTAAGATTTTTAATTCATTTTAAGTTCTCAAGACATTGTCAAGATTTACTTCAATCCTATGGTAATGTGCGTCAATGAAGACTCTCTTTTCTTTTAAAAAAATTATTTTATAATTTGCTTCTCTCTTTCTTCCCCGGGAGCTTCACTGGCTTTTCTTTTTGGTCCATGAATGATCTTCCATCAATCATCAACTTCTCCCTAATGATTCTTAGAGGATTACACAAGAAACAACAATTTAAGGAAAAAGGGCAGTATTTAGTAGCCCCAGACAACACGGTTTGCTATGGCCCAAGTACAGTTGCAATCAGTAATTATTGAAAAAAAAAAAAAAAAACAGGGACGTGTAGTAAATGTTTGATTATGCAGACATGCAGGCTAGTTTGTCTGGCTTTTCTAGTTGTAATGCATTCTAGAGTTGCCCAAAGGCATGCCCTTCAGACACTTCCCAGCATAAAAATGCTAATAAAACGCTGAGTTATCTTGGAAAACGTAAACTTACCTCATGCAAATGCAAGCAATCAAGCATCAATCTCCCAGCAATCTAATAACCAGCCTCTTTGGTCCATCTTTTGAACATAGCAGTGCAATACCAATTCCCTGACGCATTTTAGCAAACCTACTATACTCAAAGTGAAATCTAGCGGTGCAAAGGAAAACACTCTGAAAGCAAGGCTCAGCACATGATAGCAAGCTCAGAGTTGTACTGAGATAGCACCCTTTAGCTTCTGCGGCTTGTAGTACAGTAATTATCATCGTGAACTGGAGGCAGTAGCTCAGACAATTGCATATGGAACATGGGTTTCTGCCTCGGATATGATACATGGAAATTGGAATGGAAGAAAGACAGTGAAGGGGAAACTCACCTTGTTCAAGAATGAACGCAAGAAATTGCCCACTTTCCGATTAAATGAAGTTATTAGATGCTTTATAGTTTATAACTTTTATAAATTCCAAAAATTATTAGAAGGGATTATAAAATGAGAGATTATTATAAGTGTAGATCAGAAAATTAAATGAGTGGATTCTTACATATTCATTATTTGTTATACAGATGCTTATATTTTATAAAATTATAAATCATTAATTTTCTCATCTATTTTGTAATTATACACTTTCATCTCTAAAGTATACTCATCATTTTAGTTTATCTAAATTCATTTCTTAAACTCTTCTCTCAATAATTAAGATGATTGACTTAATAGTTAAGGAGATGTGCTCCTTGTCTTGGGTTACAAAGAATTGTGCCCTTAAAATCATTTTGAAAGTAACTTAATCTTAATTAATACAAAATTGACTAAAAAAAAACCTTACCATGCTTCCTGCCATGATGATGGTGACTTTTTTTTTGTATGATAATGATATCATCAAGTTCAGTTTTCATGTCAACATCAAGATTAGGTCCCTCGTTAAATAATCTTAAGGGCACATTTTGTACATCCACATGATACATTTAGATTAATTGCTTAATTCTTACTTTTTACATTGACCTAATACATGTAGATTAATTACTTATTTCCTGTTGACTGAAGATTCAAACCTGAGTTATCAAAACATGGATGATACCTCATCAACCATTAACTCAACCCCTTAGATTAATGATAGTGAAATTTCAATATCATATCCTTGCACCAATTGCAAAAAAATTATCAATTAAGCTCATTCAATTTAAAAACTATTTGTTATCACTTAAACAAGGGCGACTATTTTTTATTTTATTTTTCAAAAATACCCTCAATTAGACAATTCTTCTTTATTCTAATATATAATAATTATAATGATTAGTTATTTTTTATAAAAAATTTTTAATGTGTGATATTAATATTTTATTTATCCAAATCATCAAATTTTAATTATTTAACTATTATAACATTAATCATTTTTTTATCAATACTGAAATTTTTTATTGTTATTTTGTTATTGAAAAGATGAACATAATATGTTTTTATTGAACAGAAAAGAAACAAAATATGAAAAAAGAAGAAGAAATATCGCAGAGACTTGAGTAATTGGGGTAGTTAAGAGTTTAAAAATATTTTAAAATAGTTTTTATTTAAAAATAATTAATCTTTATAATTAACAATAATGAATTTGAATAAATACAGAAGTGATAAACTAATAATAAACAATTAATTTGAATAGAAATAAGTAATTATTATTTAAATAAGAGTATTTTAAAAAAAAAATAAAAAATTACTGAAAAAAATTGTTAATAAACTAATAAGAATTAACCAACATAGTGTAGCACAAGTGGTAGATACCTGAGCTCTTTAAGTATGTGGTTAAGAGTTCGATTCCTAACTCATGTGTATAAAAAAATATCTGTTGGGAGATATTAATTCTTTAAATAAATATCAATACCTTAAAAAATTAGTCCTTATAATTAGACATAAAAAATACCCTGAAAAACCCAAAACAACTAATAAGAATTACAATAGATGCACTCCCTAAATATATTGATAATTTTTATTGACCAATGTTATTTGTCACGAATTTTTCTCCACGAAACCAGTCACAAATTACGTGGCATCATCGGAGAAATGCTGTTTTGACTTTTTGTTTAAGTTGGCAGTTCGTAGAAGATTTTCGTAGCTTTTGTTTCGTGCCATTCAGCATTTCTCATTTTTATTATATATCATGCTAAATACAATTAACTTAATAAAAGGAAACATTTAAATATAATTAATCCTAAAGTAAGAAATGTTTTTCATAGGAAAAGTAATTATAAAAATACTATAATCAAGAACAAAATTGTTAAATACGTGGACTCACTGTTAAACACAATTTAGGTAAAATTTAAAATTTATATTTCGAATGTGATAATTTTTAAAACTGTGAGACTTGTTATCGTTACACGGTAAATTTATTGGGTTTAACACTGTAATTATCTTCTCGAGTTTATCTTTAATACCGGCCCAACCAAAAATTGTGTGTTTAGGTTAATTATGGAAAAAAATTATATAAAAATTAATTCTATGTATAATTAATTTTTAAAAAATTGATTATATGTATAATCGATTTAAAAAAATTAATTATGAAAAAATTAATTTATATTTAGATGTGTTAGTTCATAATCGATTTTAAGATAAAAATTTTTATATGAATTCTATAAAAAAAATAGCCTTTCTATATTAAATTATTAAAAAAAATATAAAATAATTAAAAAATTTATTTAATTAAGAATAAAATAATATTAATTTATTAAAACTTTTGAAATAATTTATAATTACATAAATAAAACCTCAAAATACAAGTTTTTTTTTTAAAAAAAAACTATTTTTAGTTATAAAAAAATAATCTTAACTTATAATTAGTTTTATACATTTTAAATAAATAAAATAATTTTTAAATAAAATAATTTTTTTTAATAAAAAACTATTTTAGAAAAGAAATACTCCAACTTACATGCTCCAAGTATTCACTTTCTCGGACTCTCCTAGTATTTTATAATTATTTAAAAATTTAAATGTTCTATCCCCACTTTCCGTCTTAATTCTGTTTAATAAAATATTATAAATTCAAAAATAAATTTCCTTTTTCGTTAATAATATTTTTAATTAATAATAGCTAATGATTTTTTTGGTGATAATAAGAATTTAGGATTTGATAGCATTATTTGATTACCTAATCTTCCGTGATTACAGGCATAGAAACCTTGGGACTGTTTTTCGCTTGTGGTACTCAACAGTCATCAACTCATCAAATCACTCTGGAGATCCATTGTTTCTTTCTTTCTTTTATTTTTTCTCTCCTTTTTGTTTAGTTTTTTTTTTTTCTCGTTTTGTTTTGCTGTTCATTAGTCAATCTAGATTCTGTGATAGGCGGCTAGGGTTTTGACTTTCTTCTGCCAAGAAAAAGGCTAAAACCTCGCAGTTGCCTCCATACACTGTTTTTTCTCTTCTTCTCTGTTTCTGGTTCAAAATTGATCAATACCTGAAAGATTCAAACTTTCATCACCCTTTTTGTTTCTGTCCCCAGATTGTCATCTGGGTCTTCCTGTGAATGATCAAATTTCTTGATTTGATACAGATTTTTTATTTATTGGTTTAGTTAGTATCGATTATTTGATTATATTCAATCACATATTCCGATTCAATATCAGTCTTTTGAACTTGACAAAGTTATTGAATCAGTTCAACATCACTGGTTATTCGACATCAATTCCTTGGCGTGACGGTGTGCAACACAGTTGATTCTAATCTAAATATTCATTGCATGTTGATCTCATTGATCAGCAAGAATCAATTTTTCTGAAAAAAAAGGATATAAATTTGATAGAATTGGATCAATCTGTGCTCTGAGAATTTTGCCATGAGTTTTCCTGATCATCTGCCACCCTTTATGCCGTCGCCGCCGCCTTTTGCCGCAGATACCGACGCCATTGATGTCAGGCTTCAATTCTCAATGAACAACGAGCCATTGGACCTGCATTCACCATTCGATCAGCCCCCTCCATTCAAGAGGGCAAGGACTTATGAGAGCAACCAGCACAATGCCTTGCAATGCCCGCCTAGGATGCTGATGCACCCACCGAATCCTGCAGCCAACAAAGGAACGAGCCACATTTTCTTCAAGACCCGCATTTGTGCAAAATTCAAACTTGGTGCTTGTAGGAATGGTGAGAACTGCAACTTTGCACATGGCATTGAAGATATGAGACAGCCGCCGCCAAATTGGCAGGAGCTTGTTGGCGTGCGCAATGAAGAACGGTTATCGGGAAATTGGGATGATGACCAGAAAATAATACATAAGATGAAGCTATGCAAGAAGTATTACAATGGGGAGGAATGCCCTTATGGCGAAAGGTGCAGTTTTCTTCATGAAGACCCTGCCAAGTTCAGGGATGATTCGGGGAGGTTCAGGGAGAGCTCAGCAATAAGCATAGGAACTAATGGATCGCCTAAGTCGTATGGGGATGGCTCTAATAATTCAGAAAGTAATAGGGCTGTGAACACAGGCTTAAATGTTTCCAGAGGAAATGTAAAATCGACTTATTGGAAGACGAAACTATGTATCAAGTGGGAGACAACAGGCCAGTGCCCCTTCGGGGATGAATGTCACTTTGCCCACGGGCAAGCAGGTACATGGTTGTTCCCCCTTTCTCTTTTTTGATTATTGGATTTGGTTCTGCCAGATTACTACTACTTTGTTTTGATATGTTCAATCATATGAATGTAGATTTGTGATTTATCTAGATGATGTGTAGATAATTATTTTCTGTCATGGTTTTAGTGATCTACAAAGATATCATAGGCTCACATCACGGTTAGTTGATACTGTGAATGGTATATAATAATAATCATTCAATGGACTCTGATTTGCTGAGAAACAAGATACTGAATTATGTGTATGAATGTGTGGCGTTTTGTTTGTTGTGTATGATACTTTCGGGTTTCAGCTATGAATGGTTTGACATAAACTTGCCCCTACTACTGGCTTTCGTCTTAAGGTAGTAGATCACATTAAATAGAATGTACCCTCATGCTAAATTACAAATGTGATTTCACCCTTGTTCCTAGGTGAAGCATGTTCTAGATGAGCATTTGGTATTTGTTCATGCAACAGATGCTACTTCTTTTTAAAAGTAATTGATCACTTATGTTGTCTGATTACTGTCTCTATGGGATACATCATCTATAAATGCAATTTCACATTTCCTATAGACTACTTTTGATAGCAGGGGGTAGGAAAATTTTTCTGATAGAAATAGTCTAGATTTTCCAAGAAATAAATAGTTGACCATCTGTATCTGAATTTGGAAATCCATTTTGTAATGGTTTACTATAATATGGTGTTAAAACTACTTTCACTTTGCAGAGCTTTACATTTGTTGCTAAGTTTGGAGTAATTTGTGAAAAGTTTCCAGAGTGTGAGCATCAATTCCAACACCCAATTGACTGGACCATATAACGATGGCCTGCTTGAGAGCATCTGTCTTTCAAATATATCATACGATTGAGAACCTTTGCACATGATTCTGAATAATCAATTATTATATCCATCGTATCTGAGTTTTTTTTTTCTTCTTTGATTTCTGCTAATGGTTGGCTTAGAAATTTGATGCCTGGCTCATCAAATAATTAGGATGTACTTTCATTATTAGCGTATGATAACTTGTATCTGCTTATTGTGAACAAAAAAAAGAAATAGAGAAGTATTGTTTGGTTGCCATCTCTAATCTCCTGAATCCTAAGTATTGGTTGTCTTGCAAATCAGAGTTACATGTTCCTGGTGGACGCATTGAAGCCGAAGCTGCAGGTGCCATTTCAATTTCAACTAAAGCTACGATTCCAACTTTACCAAAAGCTTTATCATTTTCTGCCAATCATGCACCTCCTAGCAACACAGCAAGTCTACCTCCGGCAAATGAAGAGGAGCAGGGTAAGAAGTATTTACTGAAGTGGAAAGGACCGAAGAAGATCAATCGAATTTATGGTGACTGGCTTGACGATGTACCACTTGTGCACAACTTGCCAAGTAGAGTGGAGACCTGAGTTTAAGTTTGTTCTCTTGAAAACACCCATTAGTTGGATTAGGAAATTGAATTCTTCCCCGCAGTCACAGAATTTTGAAAATATGTGTTCACTAATTGTTGGTGATCAGTTCATAGGTTTATTTGTTATTACTTCTTTTCTGTTAATTGTTATAATTTTCTAGTTAGAGATGTTCAATTGTCAGTAGTGCCTCGGGGGGATTTTGGTGGAATTAAGAATTTAAGACATTATATTTGTGGGTCTTGTGTGGGATTCTGGGTTGGGTTTAACAATTGTCAAATTTAAACTATATTCTATTTCTATTCATACTTGAAAATGTGAGTATCTGGTATTTATTGTTTATATTTTGTTCTTCCAAGTTCCACCATAAGTTGTCCTTTTAACATTCTAGCCATGAATCTTATATACTCACGTCATGCATTACTTCTGAACATCGAAAAGTAAGCAAAAAAAAATAAAGGATTTTGTCATGATTTGTTGTCAGTCAATCGTTGACAAACAGTTTGTCATTTGTGGGACCCAAAATTCACAATCGGGACAGTTGTCATTACTCAAGACGCTCTTCAGTGACCAATCCCCACACACCATGGAACAAGATTGTGAAGCTTTTCCTCCTTCCTTCTTTAACAAGAGCTTTCTCACAACATAAGGCAAGGTCTCCCCTACCACCACGATGTCCATAAACTTACACTCTCACTCCTTCGCTGGCAACCCTCTAAGGTCCAAATCAGGGGGTGAACCTTTTTCACTCACCGCAGCTCGTGAAGCCCTTAACACCCGAATTTTATTAGAGCAAGGTATTGCCTTTTATAAATGGGAAGCCCTTAGCCCCTTCCACAGCCGGGTCCGGTGACTCGCCGCCGATTTGGCATCTGGGTTGGATCGGTTTGGACGATCTCAAAGGACTCTTGGAAAATTCTGGTGCCCAGTTGAGTGGAGATTCGTTGGTGTATCTGGGTTTGAGTGCAGAGGAAGACGCCGTTTATTGGACAATGGACAATTGATGTTTCTGCTGAAGGTAGCTTGGTACCTGAATTGGGTAGCAAGGAGCTCTTTTTTGTGGAGCTGCGAACGCTCATGGTGGGCTATTGCGGATCATGTAAAGTTAATTTTATGTTATTGATGCTTCTTTTTTGGTTCAGAAACCAATGCATGATTTATCTGTCTTCTATAGCTGTGTTGTTGTGCTGCTGAGCACTGACACTAAGAATCTGCTTTTCGCAATAACTCTTGAATGAAAAGTTTGCCTTTTCATGTTTTATGTTTAGCTTGATTGAAGTAGAATATTTAGCTGCAAGTCTGCCAAAATCAATCTCCCAAAATATATTGGAGAGAAACTGAGAAATTGAAGAAGATCAGAATATATGGTGATAGTATTCTAAAATACACAATTGTCCTTCTTAAAGTACCATTTCAACAAAAATAAGTTAGGGATGAATAATATATATATATATATATATATATATGATTTAAAATTTTATTTTCATTTTTATTCCCCTCGTATATATGACATCCAAACAAGGGAGAGAAATTATTTTCTACTTCCTCATGTTCACCTCGTACTTTATTTCCCCTCATTTTGTTCTTAAACAAGGGCTTAAAGCCTGGCATGTGTGAATCAGTTGCAGCGTATACTTATTGCCATTTTTTTGTCCTTTCTTCTTTTTGCTGACGCCTTCCTTTTTTTAGCAGAATTTCTAGTAAATTAGTGGTAATTGTATCTGTCTGATAAATGCAAATAGTTTTTGTTAGAGCTTGTATTGCTTTGTGAATCTATCAGATTCCTTGGTGTTAAATACTAAACTTTTATTGAAGCTGCCTGCAATTATATATTTTCTTTGTTTGTTATCCTTTTATCTTACCTCAGTATATGATACTGATAGGGAATGCAAATTTCCTAATTACTGGGTTTGGCCAGGCCAAGGCACTACTAGAATGGCATAATATTTCACGATTTTGTGGACACTGGAGAGAAAACAGTCCCGTTCGAAGCTGGGAGACGGAAGCAATGTTCAAATGATTCATGCAAAAAGAGGATATATCCACGTGTTGACCCGGTTTGCTATCTTCTGTTCTAAGTGTTGATTGATAAGTGGATGATCAAGTGTTTTGCCCAAGCGTTTTTTAATCACATGATCTGATGCAGGCGGTCAGTATGCTAGTCATTGATCAAGAGAACGACCATGCCCTTTTGAGTAAACGATCTATGTTTGTACCTCGATTGTGGAGCTGTTTAGCAGGTTTCACAGAGGTGCATGTCTTGACCAAATTTAAAACCTTTTCGTTTTGTAGGGACTCAAAAACTGTTCTGTTATAGCATGAAACAGCATAGCTTATTCCCGTTAGCTACCGTTAGAGGGGAAACTCATTTGAATTTGTGTACAATAATAGGCAATGACCACCTTAATGGCCATAATATATTTTTTTTAAAATGACATTTTTTCTGTTTGTGATCCTAAAAAACTCCCATTTATATGGTCTGAAATTCTTGAACTTCCTTTCTTTCTTTTAATTGGTAAGTATTGTGGGTGCAGACGGACATAAACACTGTAGGTTTTGATCTGTGAAAAGTTCAACCTTCTCCTTAGAAAAAAAAAGAGATGCCAAAAAGGCCAAGTTTCATTAGCTTAATAGTCCATTTTTTTGCATGGATAGTTTCTTATTAGCTTGTATCCTCTTGCTACATTTAGCCAGGAGAAAGCTTGGAAGAAGCTTTGAGAAGAGAAACATGGGAGGAGACTGGTATTGAAGTGGGAGAAGCTGTATATCACAGTTCTCAGCCATGGCCTGGTATAACTTATGCTACATGACTTAATGTTAATTTAACTCTATGCCTTTATAATTTTATTTTTTCTCTGTTGTTTGCATATGACAAACATGTGGGGTTCTGAGTTTATAACCCCCTGATAAAAAATCTTATTGGCAATTCACTATTCAAATATGGTTTAGATCATTCAGAGCATGTCTTTATGGACGACTTGATGTTTTTACTTGTATAGTATTAACAGCAGAATTCGATTCCATCAATCTTTTTTTTTCCTTGCTTTATTTTGCTTAGTCACATGTGGCTAATGGAGGAGGTGAATGAATTCCTATCTCCAAATCAATCACTAGTAGTCCTGTGGTGGTTTGAGCATGTTCAAAGTAACTTACATCAGAGTTAACGTCTTGAATATGTAAGTCTATTTGAAACTTGTAATTTTTCTCATATGTAGGTAGCATTCAGAAGCAGTTAAGTACAGGTTAACATAATCTTATGTAATGACCAATTAACATAATTCTTGTGTGTATTTTACTATTTTTCTTATCAAATTTATAAATATATTTCTCCCTTTTTTTTTCTATTAATAGTGCCGTTTCTGTTGTCCTTGTTTCTAGTTGGACCAAATAGCATTCTATGCCAGCTGATGGTTGGGTTTTTTGCATATGCAAAATCCCTTGAAATAATTGTGGACAAGAAAGAGTTAGAAGGTACATTGACCTCCTGCGTTTAATTGAATTTACCTATTAATCCCCTGACTTCAAGTGAAGAGTTAGCTTGTAAAAACCTATTTGTGAGTGAGACAGACTTACATACATCGTGTGTGTGTGTGTATGCGGTGTGGCTGAATTCTCAGCTGTACATGTGTCAGACTTGTGTGGCTGAAATCTCAGCTGCTCCGTGTACATACACATGATGCATGCAAGTATTTTCCTTTGAGTTATGAACTTATGATGCAGATTATAATTTTTTTTCCGCACGGTGTTAGCTTCAATAATATGAAATGATATGTATCAAGTTGTTTAGACTTCAGTTATCATGAGAAAATTTTGTGTTATATGATAAATCAAAAATCACTGTTGGGCTTTCTTTGTTTGTGGAAACAGTGACAAAAAGAACGGGGAGGATAGAAAATAGTGGATGAAGCCTTAAGAAAATAAAGACTGTTTAACTTCAGTTTTGCTTTCCCTCGCAGCCTTACTCCCATTTGCATTCCTCTCTAGCAAGCCTGCCTTTTTTATTTTGATGGCACATTTTTATGTAAAATACAATTATGCAATGGTTTAACATCTAAAAGCATTTGCTTCATCCCCACACCACACTCTCCCTTTTCCTTTGCTTTTGTTTACTGGATCCTCAACAAATGATGCTCCAACTTGCTTATCTGGATGCTCAGTTGTACAGTAGAGATGATGTAAGAAAAGCGTTGACGTTTGCTGAATGCAAGAAAGCCCAAAGAACTGCAGCAGCAAAAGTAGAACAAATGTGTAAAGGAGTAGGAAAAAGTCAGAGCTTGGCTGCAGATTTTAACGTTGCAAGTGGTGAACTTGCTCCAATGTTTGTTCCTGGACCCTTTGCGATAGCCCATCACCTTATTTCCTCTTGGGCCTTCCCAAATCAAAATGTAGTAAATGGTGTTGAATGCCATTCAAAACAACCTAGTGGTTCTACGTCAAATTTGTAGGAGTGGCTGAAATACTTTTCCAGGCAGATTTGTATATAAAGCTTACCTTATTAGTGTTATGTATCTCAAGAATGTAGCGTTCAGTGCAGGTGACGGAATTTTCTAATCAAATTGTTGTAAAGATTCTGCACTATTTTTTCATGTAGAACTCATATTCTATTTTATCAAGGAACGTATTAATATTATATAAGACCGGCTGCTTTCTGTTAAGGTTACATTTGTTTCTTTGTTTACCTTGCGACTGATCTTATTGTCATGTTACCAGAAAGTTTTTGTTGGAGTACTGCACTTCTTCTACTACCTAACTTACAAGGCCTGTAGTAGGCCATGTGATGTCTTTGTTTGTTCGGTAGGCTACGTTCATGCAAGGACAGTTTTGGACCTTTTGGTTGTCGAACTCTGAAATTTGACGCCTCTTCTGTTGTGGAGGAAGGTTGACAATCACGCATTACGTTCTCAATCTTTTTAACTTTCTCGTGATTGACAAATGATGCATTGTTTCATAATTAGTGTTATATCCTGACTCCTGAGATATCTAAGAAACATGGAATAGCATATCCTTCCATCACATGGAATGATTTTAGGACAAACTAAAACTCAAATAGTTGCAAAGGAGCTACCACGCAGGTTTAGTCCAGAGTCTGCAGACTAAGGCGCGCCAAAATCTGAAACATGTTCAACAAGGCACTACAGAAATAGAATAACTGCATACAAGCTACAACTATCAACGATGTTATTCTCGTAACTGATGTAAGACCAATTTCCACACCAAACTGCACAACAAAATCTCTTTTTATTCTTTCTATCAAAGAAAGGTGCACTGGCAAAGGTGAAATTCTGTCTACATTGAGCTACTTTTTTACAGAAATAATCCAACCAATATACCAGGCCTTGGAACAAAGGAATGCTAAAGTTTCTCGTGTACCTTTTCTGTTGTTTCTGCCCAATGTATAGTTGACCTGGCCAAAGCATCCATGGGATCTATACATTTCCTGAGAAGAGGATCATTATGAGGGAGAACGCCCAGCAAATCATCAGAAGCAAGAATTACAACGTTCACTGCCCTGAGCAAAAGAACATAAATAGCGATTCTCAGTAAATTCCTTGCCCCTTCCATGTCCTTTCTGTTCAATGCCTCCATCGCAGGAACCAGTGTGTGTTCCTCGGTTGCTTTGTCTAACAACACTACTTCAAATCCCTGCACATGAATGTTGCCACAATATACACAGAAAACAATATTCAAGCTGATAAACTACACCCTACTGTCATGAAACACAAAAACTGAAAGCTACTATTGAACCTGCAAAATTCTTGGATTACTGATTAGTGATTAACAACAGAAATACCTGACGACCTTACTTGAACAGGATCTGTTCTATAGGCTCGTGCCTGTGCCCTTGAGTTTGTCTACCAAAAATAAAAAAACACAAAAAATTAACATTAGGAATACCTGACTTTGAAGCTTCTCCTGATAATAACTAGCTACCATAATTGAATCTGTGGTCAGCACTCCAATCCGCACAGTACTTGCAGCATGAATTGGCTTCAGCTTTGCGTTCTTCAGCTCCATGGCCACACACTCACCAACATGAAAAAAAGGTAGTGAACCGTCCTCAGAAATTTCACTGTGCCACGCATGTGATAGATGGCAAGGCATGGCCAAACAGCGAGCTCCAGACTGCTGAAGAAAGTTCCTTTTGCCCCGCAAATTCTCAATCACTAGGCCCTGATTCAATTTATTATGAGCAATTCGGGTCCTATCAGAAGGAAGGGGACTACGTAATGAAAGCACTTTGCTTAACACAGGATCGCTACAGACAACAAAAGGCGGGCATTCTTTACCATTTTTTGAGCTCCAACAAGCAAGCTTTTCCAAGAAAATCAGAGTTGATAGAACCGAAACCCCTCCTATAACACCAATAGTGTTTGGTTGGCTTAGCAGGCTAGCAGAGCTCTGACATCTCATGAGGGAAGTACCTGATTCCCAATAGTTTCCACTCTCATCAGTAAGGAGAACTGAAGACAACTGTAAAGCTGTACTTGAATTTGGTCTTGCTCTACACTGAGTCCTCTTTCTAAAGGCATTACTAGTCAGAAATGAAGAGTGATTTAGTGTCTGTGCGGACATCAATAGGCAACCTTCTAGCATCTCTAACAACTGAGTTTCTATAAGATGTTTTTTCGTGTATGCGTCATGAATTACATACATCTATGTAATTCCTTCCACCAGTCTTATCATCTCCACCTGTGAAAAGTTGACAAGTGCCCATGAAACTTGCACTAAAATGCAGGACACTTTTGCTGGGTCTTTCATGGATTTTGGTGTTTGGATTCCAGCGAACCCTGATCCGATTTTAAAGCCAATTCTGCAAGAGTACAAGCTGACATAATTTTCTATACCTGATTCCTCAAAACAGGATATCTGACTAAAGGGCAATAGTTCAGATGAAGGATCTTAGTTACCATTTACCAAACAGTATCCCAACATCAAAATAAGGTTTCACTTTCATATATTATGACATGTAGAATGCAGATCCAACTCTGCTAGGGCCTTATGTAGCCTATATCAAATTTGAGGTCCTTTAGTGATGGTGTTTGGGAATTAACATAATTGTCATCTATGTCTTTTAGTGGTTGCATAATTGTCTATCTTATTATTTGTATTATATTATTAATTTTCTCTAAGGACCATGAGCTTCACCATTGTCTACCGTTCAGAAGATTAGTGAATGCGATGTAATAAGAAATTCAGATACAGACAGGAAAAACTTACCAATGCCTGTATTATATTTATTCTCATGATCTGAAGACTGCGATCAGGATGGCACTGTAATACTAATTCTTTGCAAATATGACCACATTATATGAAATAAAAAAAAACAAAAAAAAAAGAGAGAAAAAATTAAAGAAAGAAAGAAAAAGAAATTTTAGGCTTCCTAGTTATGTATGATTGAGAATGCTAATCATGACCTGTTTTAGGTGAAAATTAATTAAAATAATATGATTTCAACAACGTACTCGTTAGTATGGAATACTGAAAATTTTAAAGACATTAATAATAACTCAAAAGAATATAACAAACTACACCAATTAGCAAGTAAATTATAGATGTTTGTAATTTGTAGTTCGGCTAATCCTTCGGTTTCTTCAACTAGAGATGAAAATAATAGTAGTTAGATTTTAGGCATAATAGGCTGGGACATAGATACCTCATTTTTTACTAAGGAAATTTCATGCCACCCATATAAATTCTAACCCTTCTTCGTGAACCAGACATGTTATCAAAGATATAACAGTCCAGCAACTAACGTTCTTCATCTCCTGCACAGTGACAATGGCATTTGTTTAGTTACATAAATTGTTCTAGATGCCATAAAAATATTTACAATATTAAAATTTTATGATCGTTCATAGCTGCACCATCAATCAGAAATATGTGGAACTAAGCCCTGGTGAGATATATGTTATGAGGGGCTGAGGATTGGCATTGGGTTTAAGTCAAGTGTTCCAATAAAACAATCAAACAACTTGGTTGATCATCCATAAAAAGATGCAATTTGCGATGAAGTGTCTTAATTACACTTCTTAAGAAATTAAAATAAAAAATATTAAATACGAAAATAAAGCATTTAATATTTTAAAATTTGTTTAATATTATTTTATTAAATAATTTAATTTTTATTAAAAAGTATTAAATACTTTTTAAAAAAATACTGATTAGCAAATCCCAAAATTAAAAACTACAGTGAACTTATAATCTTCATCTACATGTGACATATCATTCCGTGTTGTTTGTCGTACTGAATTATTGGGTACTATATGTTGCTTTCTGCAAGGACAAGAAAGCAATGAATATTAGACACGTATGCGTGCATATATTTGTTTCCAGTGTTGGATGAAATCTGAGGCACATCAAGTCCATGTGGGTCTCCTTTCCTTAGTTTGTTTCACATGAGCTTTTTGTTATTTTCAAGTTGAAGAATGGAAGAATTATTTGTCTTGTGCTCAATGGTTGTCCCTACTCCCCATTCATTAGCTTTCGATGTTCACCAATGAATATATGTGTTTAGAATTTAAAAAATAAATTTGTATAAATAAATGAGTGTACATTCATTTTATTTTTTTAAAAATATAAGTGTCAATTGTTAGGTCTTTCAATAATAAACATATAAAAATAGTGTTTCAATATTATTTTTTGATATCAAATTGGTCATTCAATATATTTTTTAACATTAAATTGATCTTTTAATAGTACTTTTTCATTAAATTAGTCATTTAAAATAACTAATTTGATATAAAAAATTATTAGATGACTAAACTGACGACACTTGTATTTTTTGAATATTAAAATGAATATTTAATCTAAATAAATTATTGTATAAAGTCTATTTAAAATTATATTCATTTCAAAATTTAATTAATTTTAAATAATTTTGTTATATTTGCGGATTTGTAAATCTTATTAATTTTTTTTAATAGGATTTACAGATTCTACAATTGCGAATTGTTTTATTTTAGATGAATTATTTTTAATTCTAGTTAAAATGTTCCAAACAAAAGTTTTTGTTGGGAAATTATACAAGGGGAAAGTCCTTTTTAGTTTCATCAAGTCCATCATAGTTCAAGATTCAAATCATGGTATGTGTTTTTGTGTGGAAGTCGCCTGACTTGCCAACAGAAATGACTCTGAGCTTGTGTATTTGATTATTGTTTTCAATATGTCTACTCCACTTCCCTTTATGAAAAGGATGTGTACGAGGATTGTCAAGAGTGAAAAAAAATATCCTAGTGATCAAAGCTAAGATTACAATGTTTGATGGGTCATTATATCCCAACAAATCAACTTCAAAAGCAAATTATGAAAGAATTCACAAGGTACCACCAGGAAGTAGATGTGTCAATTTAGGTGGTTGATTCAATCAATTTAATCAATTTATGTCAAGTTATGTTAATTTCAGTTCGGGTAAATTTTAGTCTAGATTAATAAATAATCAACTTAGTCTTATACAAGTTGTACTTCCGTAGGTTGTGAGTTAGCTCACAAACCCTTCACTTTTGTTTTTTTTTTTTCCTATCTTTTTTTATTTTTTTTGTATGTCTATAATAAAAAATTATTAATAAATAAAACTTTCACATTAATTCAAGCCCACAACAAAAGTCATGTAAACTAATTAGATATAAGTATAACATAATTATATTAAGTGTCAACAATATAAGTAGTGAATATTTATTATATTATTTTTGACCTAAACGATTTAAGATATATTTATAAAGTATTTTTTGAATAATAAATTAATTAATTTATGGAATCAAAACAAGTGAACATTCTATACAAATGAGGAAAAAAAGACTAAGATGTATTTACTAAATTTAATTTTTATTTTATTTTTTTTCAAAAAAAGCTATTTAAGCACAAATATAATTAAATAATAACAAAATTAAATAATACTATAAGAGGAAAATTTCATAATGTTGGGGCTAACGGGCTGCTTAAGCCAATTATGGGTTAGCCCGATGCGATTTGGGTTACGATTTTCTTAGCCTGATCTTTACTTTTTGTCAAGTTATTTGAGTTGACTCATCAAACTTGACCCATTTTGATACCACTATCTAGAAGATAATAATTAGAGTTATGAAGGTTGATACATTGTTTCAAAAGTTTGCACTAATATTATTAAAATTGTGTTGGATAATGAATTGATAAAACACTTTTAATCCAAATTAAAACTGTTAGTCAAATCATATGACATCATATATATATATATATATATATGTGTGTGTGTGAGATTTTTTTATCAGTATATGTGTGTGTGTGATTGATTAATAACTTCAATATATATCATTATATTTATTACAATGCTAAATAGTTAATTTCAAACTCTAGCAATAAAAATAAATTTTGAAAAAAGTTTTAAACTAACATTAAATTAAAATAAAATTAATCTTACACTATTAAATATATATTTAAATATTTATCGTTAGATTTAAAAAGTTTATTATATAAATCATGCCCATAAAAGTTAAAGAGAAATATCTCTAATAAAAACATGATGAAAAAAAGCAAATACAATATCCACAAAATAAATCAAGCCCACATATTTAACTATAATTCCTTAAATAATTTAAAGCACAACATACTACTAAAATACGTGAATTGTGAAGCATAATAGAAAATTAAAATTAAATTTTTTTCTGTTTTAGGGAGTCAATTTTATCATTTTGACTTAAAAATAAAAAGTTTCATCATCTACAATAAAAGCAAAAGGTTTAGGGTTAAATTCAGTTTGCTCCCTTGTGGTTTTGAGCAATATCACTTTGCCTCCTTGTAGTTTCAACTTTGTGATTTTGCCACCCTGTGGTTTGTTCCAGTAGCATTTTACTCCCCTGTGATTTCATTCCATTAACTTAGACAACAATTTAGTAACTTTAATGGACGTTACAATATCTCTATTAAAGATTCCTTTATTCTTATGAAACAATTTTCTCCTTTGCTGAAATTAGTAACCTTTAGCAAAAAGTTGGCAAATTAATGGACATATCTTGATGTCCTGATGTGTATAAATTAGACATGTTTTAATGTGTAAACCTTCTGGTTTAACGTATTATAATATAAATAAGTACTTTCTTAGTTGATATAGCCAAAAAAAGACACATGGATCTAACAAATATATTGGTAATGAAATCACAAGAGAGCAAAGTGATAAGAGAGCAAATCACTAGAGTGTAAAGAGACAAAGTCGAAACCACAGGGGAGTAAAATGCTACTGGAACAAACCACAGGGTGGCAAAATCACAAAGTTGAAACCACAAGGAGGCAAAGTGATATTGCTCAAAACTACAAGGGGGCAAACTGAATTTAACCCAAAGGTTTATTAAGCATCGCGAACGACAGGTCGTTTAAAGTTCGAACAGCCCCTTGAACCCTGATTGTGGAATTCAGCTCAGTAGCAGCACTGAATTGAATCGCGAAATGGCTGCTTTGTTGAAGAGGGTTGCAAGAGCCACTCCGATCGCATTCGCGAATGCATTTGGTGGGCAATCAAAGTCGTCTTACAGTTACAAACACACTAATTTCCGGCTACCCTTCACTGCTATTGCGGCCATTTCCGGCGGAGTCTCCTACTTTTACTACTTTTCTTCACCCAACCTGGTACCTATTATTCTTTTCTTCAGCTCCTTCATCGCTACTGCAATGTGCTCCTATTCAATTCTTTGTCATCAATATAGTAATCAACTTGTCATGGTGTCTATTCTATTTGCAGGTTCATTCACAACAAATAGAAGAAGAGCAAAGTAAAAATATTGGTGAGTATTGGAAAACACACGTGCACCTGCCCGCATCAATATCATTCTATGTGACTCTCCTCTATGGGCATATTGCGTCAAATATTTAATCTTATGAGTTATGATGAATAGAGTCTCAGTACTTAAATCAATGTACTTTTTTTTAGAACTATCTAAGAAAATTGCACTGAAGTTGTTGGATTGAATGTACTTTGCAGATTAATTATTGTGACAAAGATATTTCTCTTCCAGTAAATATGAAATTGATCGTGTTTTATAACTTGCATTGTAGTTGAGTTCCTTCCAGTTCTAATGCATGATAAAGATGATTCAGGATTTTTTTTTTTTTTGGGTCTTTTCAGCACTCATTCCAGATAAATGGGTCGAATTTAAGTTGCAAGACACTGCCAGGGTTAGTCACAATTCCCAGTTATTCAGGTATATCGACAAATCATGAATTTGGATACATTTGAAATACCTCGCCATATTATGTTAAATGTAATAACTTGTGTCTCTGTATTCATGTGATGCTGTTTTTCATTTGTTTTCTCCTTTAACTTTGTTGACTCATCTTTCAACAAGATGTTCATGGGATGTTACCCACATGGAGTGAAGTATGGGTATGTATTTCCACAGAGGAACAGTTAATTCTAACCCCAGATACAAAGTGTCTGGGGCCTGTTGGAGTTGTAGTGATGCTCTAGTTAGCAGAATCTTTGTAATCACCATGCTATATCCTTAAATCAATGTTCTTGCTTTCTAGGAGAAGTCTGGGTATGAGTTTTCATGAGAGAAGCAATTAAGCAAAACATTTTAGTTTTAAATATCATGTAAACCCCTTGATTTTAAGACTAAATTATCTTATCTGATTAACAATTAATTGTATTTATGGTGTTTATATTCTATCTATCAATACTGAAGCTTTTGGTCCATATCACATCCAATCTCTAAATTTTGTTACTTAAGTTTTTTCAATTATTTTGTAAAAAAACTTATCAGGAGAACTGTAATTCTTGTCATAATATGCACCACAACTGAAGCATAAGCTGGTAATTTAGAGATCAAATCAGACAAGACATGAATTCATCAATGTTGCATGTATTCATTATCAAATACATGCTATAAGTAGCAAAATGAACTCAAACATTCTCATAAATATTTTAATTTCATGTGTGCAACTGCAAATGCCTTAATAGGTTTAATCTTGTATTTGTATAACTATGTCTCTCTCCTCTGTATGCCAGGTTTTCGTTTGATCCCACTAAGAAGTTGGGTTTGGATATTGCTTCTTGCATTCTTACAAGGTTTGATAGATTGTTGATAATTCATATGGTTTTGCTATTGGTATCATATATCTCTACAATGTGGACTCAAAGCATCCCTATAACCGCAGGGCTCCATTGGGACAAGATGCTGAAGGAAAACCTAAATTTGTCATACGTCCGTAAGTTTACCTATTTAGACAATGAGTGTACTTCATTTGCAGATCTTTCTTTATTCTCAGGTTTTTGGCACCTGGTCCTCTAACCTTCGGGCCGTCTTTAGTCTAAAACCTTCACGGTTGTTCTTATATTAAATATCAGTTTCTTATATTGTAGGTTTCATTTGCTTTTTCACTTTACGTATTTTGCTGTTTGTCACAGTGTCACTGATAGCCTTAGTATGGTTTTTTTTTTAATACAAGAAGAAAATTATTAAGATGAAGAGAATATATTGTAATGAGTTTGGATGGTAAGGAATCCTCCTTAACATAAGAGCAAAACACTAAATACAAAGAAAGAAGAAAACACCAATGGAGCAAGGCTGCCCAATCCCTCAACATATTTGTTAGGAAAACCCCCTTAAAAAGTCCAAGTGCTTTACACCAAATAGAAGCCAAACACCTAATCTTATCCCAAATAAGTTGTTGTGCCAAAGAAACCTCCTTAAAGATACGAGAGTTGTGCTCCATCCATATGCACCAAAGTGTATGATTAACTCCTTAAAGAAACCTCCTAAGTATGATTAATTAATAAAGTTTTTCAGAATTCCTGTTGACATCCCTCTTTACCCTGGCATTGTTGGTGATGAATGTCTATGAAAATCATTCAGACAGTGTGCATTTGTCCCACTACTGTTATCGACCTCAAATTTTGTTCAGCTAGTAAATAAATTAAGTAAACTGAGATTGGAGAGCACCATATACTTTATTTTCTACCTTGTAAGACAGTTACATTCATCTTTTCTTGAGTACAGTTTCTTTTGCTGTATTTCTTTGTCTTGTTACTCCTTCCTGTTCTGGTATAAACCTTTTGAGTTCAAATTACCAAAAGAGAGAAAAAAATACTAGAGTTCTTTGGGGAAGCTAAACTCAGCACAATGAGAAAGTATCAAACTTGAAAGAAAACAAAGCCATGCATGTGTTTGACAAGCTTTATATCAACTAATGACTTTTTTTCTTCTTTCCCTTGAAGCATGGAAGCAGACACATGAGAAAAGCTATTTGATTTACAATCTGTATTTGGCTTTAGTCCTTGTCTACAACCAAAGGATTGAAATAATCTTTATATTAGCACTATTATTATTTTTATTATTTACATTGGGTGGAGGGAGAAGGTGGGGTCTTGGGAAGGTCATAAAAGAATAAAATACTAAAAGTTTCCACTCAATGTCAAGATCATGTTTTAGATACCAATAACTTCTTGCTTACTATTGATGTTTCATGGAGGTTAATTTTGGAAGGTGCTTGTGTCTCAATCTTCAGGTATACTCCTATATCGGATCCAGAATCTAAGGGGCATTTTGATTTATTAATCAAGGTATGTCACTATTAATGGGGGCATTACTTGTCTCATCTTGTAGTTCATCTAGCAGGCCATTTTAAAGAGCCACTTGGGTGATTTACTTTTCAAATTGTTTTAGGTGTATCCTGAAGGAAAAATGAGCCAGCATTTTGCAAGCTTAAAACCTGGTGATGTTGTTGAAGTGAAAGGGTATGCCATTTGCAATAACAATTCAAGATCAGCATAATACTTTCCATACTTAAACTTTTTATAAGAATGGCATTGTTTCTTTCAGGCCCATTGAAAAGGTCAGATATACTCCTAATATGAAGAAGCATATTGGCATGGTAAGCTTATTTCACACTGGTAGACATTGGCAATGATGGGTTCTGGTGTTCAATCTTGATTATCAACTTTTCAATCATCAATGGACATATAAATTATGCTTGTTCGGGAACTAGTGGATAGTCACAAACATGCCTTTGAAAAAGGAAAAAGAAGAAATTTGTTACTTCTTTACCCGAAAGTATGTTTATAAGGCCTCCACTAGTCTCCCCCAAACATGTACTTTGTTGCTTTTTTTGATAAAAAAAGAATTTCATTGAGACGAAGAGAAAAGATTACAAAAAGAAGGAGGATAAGGAATCCTCAAAGACAAAAGAGCAAAACACAAGACAACAGAGAAAAAGAAAAACATCAAAAGAACAAAGCTGGCCAATCCCTAGTCATATGTGTTAGGAAAATCCCCTTAAAAGACCATGTGCTTTACACCAAGTAGCGATCATATGCCGAATCTTTTCCCAAATCAGATGTTGTGCGGAAGAGACCTCCTTAAAAATACGAGAGTTACGCTCCAACCAAATATACCAAAGTGTAGCGAAGATTGCACATTGCCATGAACATTTAGCCTATTTACTTCTACCAAAGTCATAATAGCTAATCATCAAAAAATGGTCCAAGGACTTAGGACACACCCAACATTCTCCAAAAAGATTGAACAAAGAGCTCCAAAGAGAAACAACCACAGGACAATATAAAGACAGGTGAGGAATCGATTTTGAGCAGACGCCACGCATAACACACATATTAGGGGAAAACGCCTTGTGTGTCCTACGAATCTACAACATGTCATTAGTATTAATTCTATTAAGCACACCAGTCCAAACAAAAGACTTGACCTTTAAGGGAGCTTTGGATTTCCAAAGTGGTTTATCAAGATGGAAAGTGATTCTATTCAAAGAAAGAGTTAGGAATTGGAAATTTTTTTTGCAAGAGAACACCCCAGAGGGGTCAAAAGACCAAATCCTAGTATCTGGGTTAGAAGACAAATGAACAGAGTCAAGAATACCCAAGAGAGAGACTAGTTCAGAAAATTCCCTATCATTTAAGTTACGAAAAAAGTGTAAATTTCATGAAAAGACAGAATCTTGAGCACTATAAAAATTGGGGATAGGAGAGTTATGTAAGGAAGAAATATGAAAAAGATGTTGGAAGGTATATCTAAAAGAGAAATTTCCTACCCAATGATCCTCTCAAAAGTTGACATGAGAGCCAATACCCACCTTTAGTGACAACAAAGATTTGAAGGTAACATAACCTTGAGAGATAAATTTCCATGGGCTAAAATGAGAAGCTGAGTGTTGGCATCCCACCCATTTTGATCTAAGTCATACTTATTTCGGATAACTTGATGCCAAATGAAATGAGATTCCAAAGGAAAATGCCATAGCCATTTACTTGCCAGAGCAGTGTTCTTAGATTCCAAATTACCAAGACTGAAACCTCCTTCCTTCTTAGGACGATAACTCACCTCCCCCAGATGATCATGCCTTGTATCCATAGCACTAGACCAAAGAAAACCCCTAATAATCTTCTCTAAACTATTGGCCACTCCCACGGGGATGCATAACAAAGACAAGTAGTAAATAGGGATGCTGGAAAGACAAGCCTAACTAAGAGTAACCCAACCACCAAGAGAAAAATAAGCCCCTTTTCAATTGTCTAGGCGCTTAGAGATCTTCTTAACCACTGGATCCCAAAAAGAAACAGCTTTAGGATTACCACCGAAAGGGACCCCCAAGTAAACAAGAGGCCACTCCAAAATCTAACAACCTGCCAGTGGTGCAAAAGAGGTGAGAGTCTGGGGATCTATATTAATACTGGCCAAACCACTTTTAGATAGATTAATTTTTAAACCATAAGAGATCTCAAAAAGCTGGAAAAGAGAGAGTGCATTCAAAAAACTATCACAATCCTCATTTAAGAACAAATTAGTGTCATCGACAAATTGCAAATGAGAGACTACAACCTCTTCCGAACCCACTTTGACTCCTTTGATCAACATATTGGCAACTACACTAGAAATTAAGTGACTTAGTACATCTACTACTAAAGTGAACAGAAAAGAAGATAAAGGATCTCCTTGCCTCACATCTCTCTGACCACAAAACCAAGCTTTAGGCTCTCCTTTAACAATCACTAAAAAAGTACTAGTCGAAAGACAACCTGAAATCCAACTTCTCCACCTAGAAGCAAACCTTTTTTTCTCTAAAACCTTATCCAAAAAACCCCAGCTGACCCGATCATAGGCTTTCTCAAAATCCAATTTGAAAACTAGATTGTGCCTTTTCCTTTTCCTCACATCATCAACCACTTCATTCGCCACCAAAGCAGCATCCAAAATCTGTCTACCTGCAATAAAAGCGCTATGACTTACAGAAATAGTGTCCCCCAACACCTCCTTGAGACAAAAGGAGAGAACCTTTGAGATAATTTTAAACAAACTGGTGACAAGACTAATGAGTCTATAATCTTTAACTCTTAACATATTTGTCTTTCTTAGGAACCAAAGAGATAAGTGTAGAGTTAATATTAACCCCAATTTTCCGTTACAATGCAATTCAGCAAAAACCTTCAAAAGATCACCTTTAATGATATCCCAACAGTCGTGGAAAAAACCAGAAGTAAAGCCATCTGGTCCCGGAGCCTTGTCTTTATCCATACTCCAAATAGCCCTCTTAATTTCCTCCTTTTCCAACCAAACAACCTTGTCTTAAGTAATGGCACACCAATCCAAATCCTCAAAAAAAGGTCAAGACAAATTCTCCTTACTATAAAGATCCTTATAGTAAAGACCTCAGCAATAACGCCACCATCTCGAACAAGATCCCCGTTAGCAACTTCCTACTCCTTAATCAAACTTTTCCTCTTCCTACCTGTAGCCACCTTATGAAAAAGTTTTGGATTGGCGTCCCCATCCTTAGCCCAGTGCACCTTATTCTTTTGTCTCCAATTGGCTTTCTCTTTATGCAGGACCTACTCAAAATCATTCAACGAAAAAGCTCCTCTATCCCCTTGTGCACTAGTGAGTATTTCAACATGTTCTAGCTTATCCAGAGCCTCAATTTCTTTTAGAATGTCATCCTTTTTAATTTTAACATCACCAAAGACATCCTTGTTCCACTATCTCAACCTCCCTTTCAAGCATTTTAGTTTCCTCATAAACTTAAGTCCTTCCTTACCTTGAACTTTAGTATTTCCCCAAACATCTCTAACAAAAGGAGTAAAAGAAATATGACTAAGCCACATATTTTCAAACTTGAAAGGAGTTGGACCCCACTTGATTTTGCTAGATTCCAAAATAACCAGAAAGTGATCAGACACAGGTCTAAAGTACACCTCTTGATCTAGGTCTGGAGGAGCATCTTCCCAAGCAGTGAGGAAGAGAAAAGACAGTTTGACCTCTATTAACTAACCAAGTGAACTGTGCATTAGATAAAGGAAGGTCCCTTAGATTGCAATCGCAAATGAAAGCATCAAAATCTCTTATGCTGGAGGAAACTCTACTGCCGCCTAACTTCTCTTTTGAAACGCACCTGAAGAAGGGAAGCACTCACAATCCTTAAATCTGGAGTCCCAAATCTCTCTAAGGAACAAATTGTCAATTGCTTCTAATTCAGTCTCCTGGAGCATTCCTATATCGGGACTAACCTTCAATATAATTTCCTTAACCTTGTCCCGCTTACAAGGGTCACCCTAACATTCCAACTAAGGATCTTCATTTAGACACTATTTTATCTTGCTTACCTTTCACGCCGCCATAGTTCACTGTTGTAGCTAATCGTTGAAGTTCTTTTTCCAACTTTTGCTTTTTCCGAACATAGGTTCTTGGTGAGTTAACGATTGTCACCTCCACACATTTAGAATTAACCAACCTAACACCCATGGCCTTCAACAAAGAGTTTGGGTCATGGTTGCTGGAGCTCTTCCCTGCCCAGTCAATGGCTATGACATTTTCCTCTGGTTTGCTACCAGAATTGACCAAAGATTTTTTGAATAAAGTATGGTTGTAGTCAGGTAAAGTTAGGATGCCAACACCTTGATCCTGCAACACATTTTGGCCACCTGAGAAAGAGTGAACACAATCAAATCAAGAAACCGAACTAGGCAAGGAGGAAGGGACAAAAGTAGAGGGAGAAGAGGAAGGTATAAGAGGATTAGGAGGAACACTCCCTGTCACAGCCGAGCCCAAGACTTGGTTATCGATGTTGCCTAAAGAATTAATACCAATGACAAGGTCACTGGCCGAGGCATTAGAAGCAGCAAGTTTTCCTCCCGATTTAAATAACTCTGAAATGCCCAAAATCTCATTCTCAGTAGCAGGAATCTTAACTAAATTTTCAGTCTCAACTCCTTGGAGTGAGTCAATCAGCAAGCCCTCATCCTCTACGAAATCAGGCTCAACATCATCAACCCCCAGTAGATCCAAACAGTCGCAGTCTGAATCTGAACAATCCGAACTATTTTGTGAGAAACTCCCCTCTCTACCCCGATCTCCCACTGCCTTCTCTTCCAAAGACTCACTAGAGCAAATAGGGCAGGTTGCAAAGGAGCACATGGCTTCTTTGGGGAAAGTTTCACTTGAACATCCTTAGAAGTATGCTGCATTTCTTTAGGAGCATCCTCTCCCGGAGTAAACTTAACATGTACTCTGTTGTTGCTACTCACTTTTTTGCTCAATGTATTTCATTTCAATATAATGGTATGGATACGTAACTTTGTAACAATATCTCACTTTGCTTTCCATGCATAACCTGTTTGAGCTTTGTTTTTTTTTGCATCACTCAGATTGCTGGTGGCACAGGAATTACTCCAATGCTTCAGGTAATTGAGGCTATATTGAAGAATCCTGATGACAAAACTCAGGTAGGTGGTAAACCTCTTCATAACATTCTCCCATATATGTAGAGCTTGTCTTTACCTACTCTTTTCTTAATGATGTTATCAAATTGATAAGTTATGAACAAGTTTTGTTTTTAATTTATTGAAACTCTTTGGGGAGTTTGATTCATATTGCTGGATATGCACCAGGTCATCTTGTTTATGCAAATGAAGTATGATTACTTTTATTTTTTCTAATTTATTTATGATAAACATGAGAATCTCACAGCTTATGGTGACCTTTTACCTATACAGATATCATTGCTTTATGCTAATGTCTCCCCAGATGACATACTGCTTAAACAGAAGCTTGACATTCTATCAGCAAGCCACCCAAACTTAAAGGTAACAATTTTGTTTTGCAAAGTTACTATTGTTAGTCAGTCTGTCATTATTATTAGTAAATTAATTAATGTAATCCTTTTTTAACAAAATTTGCAGATATTCTACACTGTAGATAATCCAACAAAAAATTGGAGAGGAGGTGCAGGTTACATATCAAAGGATATGGTTGTGAAAGGCTTACCCTGTCCTAGTGATGATACTCTTATACTTGTGAGTTTTGCTTTTGCAAGTAAAACCTACATAGCATTAAAGGAACTCTTCATATATTGTTCTTAATGATGTATTGAATCAATTTGAACCTCCAGGGAAATTAAAAGATGTTTTCTGTCAGTTTTGTTCTTAGAGAACATTAAGTATCCATATTGTGAGATGGTTGAAATCACCCATATAGTGATTAGTAAGGCGCTTCAAGAACCTGTTGTTTGTGTTACTCCTACAGAATGTTAAGCAGCACGCTTCATTTGACCAGAAGCAACTGTGCCAAGTGCATATGAATTGAATTGGCTTCCCTAGGGAAATGCAATTGATTGAAACTTTATCATCCGTTATGAATAACTTCAGCAGTGTTGAACTCAGAATCTAGACTCAATACTTCGTAGTTGAAACTTCTCTTCAACATATTAAGAGCTCCTTCCAGGCAAATTCCCATTACACTAGACCATGATTCTTCTACTAAAACTACTGAATTCTTATGCAAATAATCTTGATCTCAATCAAAAGAGTTAGGAGAATCTTTGATTTCTTTCAAGTTGTTACTTTCTCCTCTTCGTCATGAGTGTAATTAGAACCGTGTATTTAAATATTTAGGATTATTGGAGTCTTTTTGGCACAAAAAATTCTGCTTTTCATATTTGTTCATGTTTTCATTTGATTAGTGTTTGCTGGTTAGGTTTAGGGAGATGGATTATGGTGATGGTTGTTGCAAAGTTTCATTATTATTACAAAAGTTTTGCAGTTAATTCCCGACCTTTAACGTTACCTGCATTTCAGGTGTGTGGCCCCCCTGGGATGATGAAACATATATCTGGTGACAAGGCCAAAGACTGGTCACAAGGAGAGGTATGAAATTAATTTGTGTGGTGTGTGTGTGTCTGACCTTATTTCCTGGATCTCTCTAATGAATGCACTTCATGGTTGATTTGCTGCAGCTTACTGGCATACTCAAAGAGGCTGGATACACTGAGCAGATGGTTTACAAATTTTGAGAAATTTAGGATTCTAGCATCTGAAGCAAGCATGCCAAGCACTAATCGCTGTGGAATTTTTATACTGAAATGGTTTCCTGAAGAAAAACAGTTGGCTGCAGATGAAAATTCGAACATGAAATAAATCTAGACTTGCACAGGATAGAGAATTGTTGATTGTGTAAGTGGCTTTTACAATGCAGTTGTCTAGCATGGATGTCAATAAAGGGTATCTCACTCGGGGTAAACTTACTCCCGACCCACCTTTCTAACATTTTCTTTAAAGGTTGTGTTTTGAATCAATTAAAAATGAATTTGATTTGAATTGAATTGATTTAAAAATTAAATTTTATGTTTGGAACTCATTATAAAAAATTAAATTTAAATTGATTTGAAAATTAATTCTTATATTTGAAACTCATAAAAACAGATTTGATTTAATTTGATTTGATTTGATTATTTTACTTTTTTTAACCTTATATAATTATGAATGATATTGTTAGGTTAGTGAGGTAAAATAAAAAAGTAGTAAAGGTAAAATAGTTAATTTAAATAATTAAATTTAAAATTAAATTAAATTCACTCAAATCCAATAAAATTTGATTGGATTTCTAAATACACATAAATTAAAATGATTTCAAAATCAACTCAAATCTTATTTTTTAACATTTCAAATATAAAATTTGATTTACAAATCAAATCAATTCTTATTTTTTAACATTTTAAATATACCCAAAGTAAATTACGTGTCACTTGTCTTGAAAGATTTAATTGGGAGAGATTTATCTAATGAAAATTCTAACACTTTGGACATTAATGTATTTAAAGAAGGAAGTGAGTGTCATTTAGATAAATTTTCAAAAAGTTTGTGCATTTTATTTTCTAAATAAAACCCAGATTTATGTTTCTTTCCTTTTTCTATTGGATAAAGTTTCTTGTGGTCTGAAAAATTCTTAAAAACCTGAAACATACATATGTTAGTGGTATTAATTAAAAATTTGCAGTAGAGAATTAGAGATGATAATAACTACTAATAGCGATAATCTAAAACATTTCCTATTGGCTTTGTCTTCAAAGCTTGCTAGGTTTAAATTATAATTTTTGCTAAATTATATAATTAATAGTTAGCTTATTTATAATAGAATTATAAATTTGTAATATGTAATATATAATAAATGTGATAAAACATAGCCGAGTTGACTCATGAGCCTATGTTACATTAAAACTCCCGAGAAACTCAAAATTATTCTGCTATTTGTAAACATGATGTAACCACAACACGACTTACTTCTAAATTGATACATTTACAGCCACGCTACGTATAGTCAGTCACATTATATCAGATCATGGGCCCCCCAACAATATGAGCCCAACGTTTCGTTTCCTCGTTTCAAGCCCAACCAACTCCGTAGAGCACACAGAAATAAGGTCGACAATTACGAAACCCAGATAAACGAAATCGTTCTTTGAATCTTTCTCTCTCTCTCTCTCGTGGGCGATCCTCTTTAACATGAAAGATCCAAATTGGAACATCGATGGACTGATCATTCTCGATCCCTTATTCTTATAACTACTCGTTGAAACCCCCTCAATTTTCGAAGATGGATGAAGATTTGCTGAAGCGCAACACCGATTGCGTTTATTTCTTGGCCTCTCCCCTCACTTGCAAGAAGGTTCGTTCCAAAACCTTTCAATGCTCCTCATTCTCTTTTTTCCTTCCTCCGTAATTTATGTCTTTGAATTTCTGTATCCGGTTTGGTTAATGGTGCATGTCATTTTTGTTTGCAATTCTGGCTGCTTCTTCGGTCGTTGTTTTAGAATGTGTTTCCTCAAACCCTACGGTGATATCTTTGATCCTCGCTTTCGTTCTTAAACTGCATTTTGCGTATCTGCGTCGAATTTGATTCCGTCTGTGCTTGAATTGAACAATGCTTGGTGTTCTGGAGTTTTTATATGACTTTTTTCTTTTTTGGTTATTTTTGACTAGTTATATTGATGTTTCTAGCGTGAGATTTGATTTCTGAGGTTTAATCTGAAGAGTAGTAGTTCTCATTGGATGCATTTCTCCACCCTACACACAATGTTTTGATCCTTTTCAGGGGGCTGATTGCGAGTATCGGCATAATGAGATTGCGAGACTTAACCCAAGGGATTGCTGGTACTGGTTATCTGGGAATTGCCTTAATCCAACATGTGCTTTTAGACACCCTGTAAGTTCATATTTTGCTGTTATTTATTTTTCCACTTGTTTGTCTTGATTTGGAACCCAACACATTTCCTCTACTATTCAATTTCATGCTTATATGAAATGCCTGAATCTGTGATATTCTTTTCAACTTAATTTGGTATCGTTGTTTATTGTTTCATGTTTCAATCAGATAGGCTTGTGTCAAATAGGTGTTTCTGTATTGAATTTTTGTGATTTTATGATATGATTGCTGAAACTAGAATAAAGGATAAGTTGATGTTAAACTATAATAAATACCAACATGGCTGAAGCTAGCTTATACCAGCCTCAGATATTGTGGTTGCTGTAAAATCCTTTATCTGTAAGTAGCTTGTGATGCAAGATTGCAAATCATAGATGCGGTGGTGTATTATATGTTCACCTACATTATTGTCAACAGAAAAATATAAATTTCTTTGGTCCTTTGAATACAAATTTGTAGTGTTTCTTAAAATATAAATTGAAAGGCACGGGATCATATTATTATCTCCATTTTTAGTAGAAATGATTTGGGTTCCTCTGATAGGAAAATTGATTTTACTTGGCTGAACAGATTTGAGGATTAAAAATATCAAATTTATGAACAGGCACATTGAATTCACTGCATTATTAGTATAGAGTGAAATTATGTTGTTACTGTTATCCCTTCCCCCCTCCCCCCACAAAATTTCATATCCTATTGTTTTATATGCTCATGTTTAATAGTAATCTGTCTGCTCAGCTGTTACCTCGTCACTTTCAACTAAAATTTGTCATTTTCTCAGCCATTGGATGGCCATACTGGAGTGTCATCTGAACCCACACAATCTTCGTTACCTGCAAACAAGACAATGCTTCCCTGTTATTTTTTCTTCAATGGTTTTTGCAACAAAGGTGACAAATGCTCTTTTTTGCACGGGCCTGATGATGGCCTTTTTACTGTAAAGCCTGTGAAGAATGATGACTCTGGAAGCACTGATGCAGTCAACCTAGAAAATAAAACATCGTCAGGAAATAAAACAGTTGTAGCATCAACACCAACTGAAACACATTTTGATCCATCTTTAATTGCCCCAAGGGCTTTGTTTGATTTTAAACTTCAGCCTAAGGAAGATCTTAGACTACCATTACCCAAAAATGTTAAACAGCAAGGTGCATGTCTAGAGATATCTGCTTTTGAGTATAAAGAAGCTACAGTGACTAGGTCAGACTCCCCATTTCCAGCTGAAGGCTTTGTTCATAACATATCTCATTTATGCACTGAGCAGTGTTCAGAGGAGCAAGTAAATAGTCACATAGAGCCTGAGGAGCGATGGGAATCATCCCCTGGATTTGATGTTCTTGTTCATGATGAATCAGAGAACTTGGGTTATGAGGATGATTCTGAATATTTACCAGTGCTTGATAGGGAACACAGGGAACTTAATGAGCAATACTTGGGGTATGAATTTACCGACCCAGTTGAGTATGATATTGTGTGCCCAGAAACTGACATTCTGTATGAACAAGAAATGTATGATGGTTACAGATGTTTTGATAGAGATCTAACTCTTGCTAATGGCAGAAAAGTCCGTGCTTATTCCACAGAGATAATCTTAGATTCTATATTGTCCAGGAAAAGGATAAGGATGCCGGCTGAGATGGCTGCTTGTGACAGGAACTTAGATCTACGAGACCATCTGAGGAGACGTAGGGAAATTAACGGTCCTTCTGTTACAGGTTTCTTTAGAAGACATGAATCATCTTTGATGGTTCGAAACCAGGAAAGACATCAAAGGCATGGCTTTGATCAGCGGCTAAGTAGAAGATTGACATCAGAAGTGGGATTTAGCACTGTAGACTCAGTTGGAGAGGTTGAAGCTCTTTCAATCGCTAACAAGCACAGGGTATTTAGGCATTCCCAGCAGCATAGGCCAAGGAAGCATTATAGAGAAAAACTAGCTAAACGGCAGTTTCTTTCATCTAAAGTCTCCAGGAAACCAGTTTTAAAGCAAAGGAGATCTATTCCTGAGTCCACTACATTTACAGGACCTAAGACTCTCGCTGAAATTAAAGAAGAGAAGAAGAAGGCTGGAGAAAGTTTGTATTGTAAAAGAACATCAGCTGATTTCCAGGATCCCAAGCCTCTGTGTGAAATTCTCAAGGACAAAAGGAGTATGGATCGAGTGAGAGATGGCAATACCTGCAACAATTGAATTATGATATTAAAATGACTAATATTTCAAGAGACTAATATTTTTACCGAAGATAACAAGATAAAATTGGCTGGGAGAGATGCTTTCTAGCATCCTTTACCGATGATAATACGTTTTCATTCGAGTGAGTGGAAGGGTATGGGCCCCCGAGGTGAAGATAGATATTAGATAACCGGTGCTTGACTAGAAATGATATCGGTATTTTGATTTGGATAAAGAGGTCATGATCTTGAGTGTGGATTCCTGATTTACATGAATTTTATGTGTGATTTTGGTCTACTTGCTTTTCTTGTACAGTGCTTCTTATAAATGCTCACTACTTGGTCAATGCTTTTAAGATAGATTTTCTTGAGTGCAACTGTTATTAATGGTCCCATTGCTAGCATCAGTCTGGATTTTTATAATGGGTAATAATGATACACATAAAAATTAGGGATACAAAAAATTCAACTTCTATAGTACATTGGTAGATTTATTTATGAATTTGAGTAGAAATGCATTAATATTTTTTTTTATAGATTCACATTCAATCTAACTATTTAGGATTGGTGTGGATGAATTTCTAAAAGAAGATTTTTTTTTAATTATTTTAAAAGATCTTTTATAAAAAGTAAAACCTATTTTATGTTAGATGTAATATTTGAGAAGATCAAACAGTTTTTTTATGTTGTAGAAAATATTTTTTTAGAAGCACTGAATGTAACAAAAGTTCTTTTTTTCTTTAAAAAATAATTGTACATCCAATACCTAGAAATGAAACATATTTTTTCGTTGCAGGTCCTGAGTCATAACGTGAATAGAAACGAGAATGCGTTGCACTTTTGACCGAAGAATTTTTTTAATTCAGTTTATTTATTTATTTTTGCTACAACTATTTACTCATAGTTTATACTTCTACTAATGCAGCCTACATCAGTAAGTGAAATTACCTCAAGGCTCAAATGTAAATGTAAGTGTCTGCTTTTGATGATTTTAATTTCAAATGGTCTTAAACTCTTTCTCTTTTTCTTTTTAAATTCAGATATAACCAATTAAGAAATTTTCATAGTTGTGCACTTAAGTAATGTGATAGACTACATTTGTCAAAATATTGCAACTTGTTTACAATTATTTTTTCTGAGGGAATCTGATAGACTACAATTGGTTTATTTTACTTATATAACTAATAATGCACCCAAAATTTTTTAATTAATGAAATCCCACACAATGCAATATTTTTTTATTCAAAATTTCAGTCAATTAAGCAAAGACATCTATATTACATCTCTAGTTGGATTAAATAATAATCCACTATTACCTCCTATCCGTTCAGTTTGATATTAGTAAAAAAAAGTTATGCTAGTGTCACAGTTTTACACCAAGTGTTCTAAGAAAAACACAACTCTACTTCTATACTCTTAACTTGTGAAACAATATGCCAAATCAATGACATAAAACAAGAGTTGTGTATTTTTGTCGCCACAAATCTGTGATACTAATTCTTTTAGTGAAATATTCCTTAAGGAAACACACCTTAATAATTGAGCACTTTATTCCATCTTCAAGGTCTCAAGAGGTGGTTGTGTAGTCTTAATTGACTAGAAAATAAATATTAGTAAGACATTTCCTCATAGTTTATTTAGTTTAATAATCACACCTTGTCCCAATGCCCATGTATAATTTAGTATCTTCCAACCTCCGCTAACTTCCGAGTAAAACACATGACATACCAATTGAATCAATACATGATTAAAAGGGCAATCGCTTCCATCCACGAGGATGCTGTTGACAATCCACCAATTCGGTTTCTGGTTTGAATTTCTGCTTACCTCATATTGTTTAATGTCCAAATCAAGAGTGTAATCAGATTTCAAGCGGTTGGAATCGGGAATCTAACATATCCTCACATTAGTATAATATTGTCCATTTTGAGTTTGAACCTTTATGGATTTGGGCAATGAAAACATTTTTCCATGCTTATGAACTCATGATCCTCCCATTGTTTAGGCAATGTGAGACTTGTTTGCACCTCAACAATCTTCCCCTCAAACAAAGGACCATGGTTTAGCCTTTCTTCTAGCGGAAGCCTCTTCGAGTATTCAGCCTGGAAAACTTTCGATACAAAATCATTTCCATCTTGCACCGCGATACAACAATAGGACAACGTCACTTGATTATCTCAATACCAGGAGGACTTTCGACTCAGATCCATCAACGACAGTTCCAATACTTGCCCTAGCCCCGAAACCATCAGCTCTGATACCACTTGTTGGGAATCAAGGATCTGACATATCTCTATGTTAGTATAATATTGTCCACTTTAAGCTTAATCATCATGGATTTGTTTTTGGACATCACTCGAAAGACCTCATATTAATAGAGATATTTTTTTCATGCTTATAAACTCATGATTCTCCCTTTGTTTAGGTAATGTGAGACTTATTTGCACCTCAACACAAACTCTCACTGTGAACATGTGTTCGTTATCCAGTAAGCCTATAAATAGGCCATGAGCTGCCACCAAAATTAAGAGAGAGCTATAAATTTTAATTTGGGACCAAGCGATAATAGGTTTAAAATTGACAATTTTTTTAAGGAACTAAATATAGAATTTTACGTATATTGAAAGAAAATTTCTAAGACATTAAAGAGGACAGTGTGAAAAAATGGTGCGAGTTGAATCCAAAGTTTCGTTACCCCAAGAGCCGTCAAGGATCGCTGAATACTTTGGGACTGTCAAGGAATGATTTGCAGCCATGGAGAGTTCTCAGTCTGGGACTGTGAAGAGCTATAGTGTGTTGGGCATATCGAGTGCCAAAGTGAAGTGAAAATTAAACACACAGTGCTATAAGGAAAGAAAGAGATGCTAATGTAGTGTATATGAAATGTATTAGGATTATTTCATAACGAAAACAAAATTGTGGATGTATTAATGTAATTGTGTGTAACAAAATTTTGCATCGATGTGGAAAAGCAAGTTTTCGGATAAATTGTTCACAGCAAACTTAATTTCAACCCCTAATTGAAAGCTTTGTGTGGTAAAGGTTAGGTTTGGCCAACTTTAGGCTGAATATGGAATCACTTAAAGTCCCAATTCTTATAGGAAATCCCATCATTGCAAAGATTTGCATCATTTTTAGCAAGACAAGACTCGAAAAAAGTGAAAAACTAGCACAAAAACGTGTCCCTACTTATATGGTTTGGTGACACTACAATTTTGAACTGTTGCTGTACATGTTACTCCATTTTTAAGTCAAAAGAGTAAAAGGTAAATAATATTAATATTGCCAAAAACTTTTAACTAATTAGCGTAACCAAACCCAGCTTTTAGATTCCCCTAGTGATTTTCTTCTTTATATATTCTTTTATTTGTCATTTTCCCTAACCTCTCTCTCTCTAATCAATTGCACAATCAAAGGTCTAATTAACATCATCATATAACTAGTTGGGGGTTTTAAATTTCCCTTCAAGTTCAACCATATCAGAGAGAGAGAGAGAGAGAGAGAGAGTCAAACACATATGGCTGGGCTGCAGAGGTCAGTAACATCGTTCAGGAGACAAGGCTCTTCAGGTTTGGTGTGGGATGACAAGTTCCTGGCTGCCCTCAGGGACCAGAGCCAGAACCAGAACCAGAACCAACAAGCTAAGCCTAACCAGAACCAGGACCAACATGAAAATGAAAGAGTGGAGGCCAGAGAACTAAGGGAGTCCCAGAGTGTTGGGTCAATTTCCATGTTGGAGCGCAGCAGATCAGCCGGAGCACGCCCATATCGTACGGTCAACGTTGCACCACCATCCAAGGACCCACCTTCTCCCAAGGTAGCAACCTGTGGACTTTGTGGTTTTTTTGGGAAAACAGTTGCTTCCACCCATAAATCCAATCCAAAGTCAAAAAAACGTAGGTGATGATCTTTCTTAATTCTCAACCATGTAAATTAGTTCTTCTTGTTGTTTATCCTTAATTATTGTCTTTGTTTCAATTTTGTGTTTTTGATTTGGGATTATTACTTGTAAATTCTTAGAACATGTGGATGTATCTGGGTGTGTTATAAGCTGGCTCAATTTTTTCTAAACACAGAACTGGGTGATAAGAATGATATGATACATACATAGAACATAATCCCAATGATTTTTCAATACGCCTTTTTAGTTTTGTTTTTGGTTAGCTAACATTATTTTATTGAGGGACTGGATTGGAGACGCATAGAACGGACACAAAAATTAAATCTCTTTCTAATACATCTTTTTACTTCAAGAAATCCAGTCCCCCTTCTTATATCTCAAACCTGGCCTAAATAAAAATTCAGAAAAAAAAGTGTTTTTGAAAGGTTTTTTTTAATGTTTTTTTCAAAACAACACACTCAAAGATTTAAATTTTATTATAAAATAAATTTGATAATATAGATTTAATTTTGGTGTCACATTATGTTTTAATTGGCTTAGTTTATTATTATCATTTTGATAATAGATATGAATTTTTCCAAAGGAGAAAGGATAGACCAAATCAACAAAGCGTTTATTAATTATTAATCTCAAGTGTAGGAACTATTGGGCCTAGGATTGAAGGAAAAAGAAACAAAAAAATGGCATGCTCTGAGTAAAATGCTTGTGATTTTGAACCAATTAGCAGGCAAACCAACCAACCTGGTAGTATTAACTAGTAAGGTTTCAGAGCACTTAACTAATCGCCCAACACAAACAAGAAGATAAGCTGCCGGTCCTATATACTGTTCTTTGAGAAACGTCCATCAGGACACTTCCCAGATTCTATAGGATTCATTCAGATATGGTAATTAATCATTTGGAAGATGTTTGTCGTCCAATTACTATGTATTGTAATTTTGGAAATTATTTTATACATCTTTGCATGATACGTAGTTATTATTCTGGGTATCGTTTTGCTTAGGTGTTCGGTTTGGTCTTGCTGCTGTTGAAGTCAAACTAGATGAGAAGACAAAAGTAACAACAAAAAACTATTTCTACCAAAACAAGAAAAAAACTAAACTAAAAGCTATGAAGATTATTACATGTTAGACATGCCTATATTGTTGAATTTATATCCTTGCTTTTTCTAAAACCTAATGTAAGCTAATTAAATTGGTTTTCAAGAATAAAACCAAATAACGTACATGATCAGAAACTTGTACACTCATTTGGCAATTAACCAGCAAGTGGATAACAACTAAAATCCACATTACATGAACATTGAAAAGGACCATCAAATAGTGGAATTCTCTCTTCTATTTTCAATAGCTTTTGAACTTTTCATATATATATATATGGGAATTCATTTAGACTAAGTGTAAGTCTTGACATACTTACATTATTCAATATTTTTTTGTAAAATGCGAATTTAACAAATCCAACCGTTAAATCATATGCTATTATCTTAATGAATATACATATTAAAATTTAAATAAATCGGACATATATAGTTATCTAATCTAATAGTAGACAATTTACTTATATTTTAAAATCATATTATACGTTAAAATAAAATAATGCGATGACTAATCAAATAATTTTTTAATTATAAGAATTTTTATGAATTGATCTATCTTATGAGAACTTTTAATTTAACGGTTGAATTTGTTAAATTCACATTTTACAAAAAAATTATTGAGTGGTGTAAGTGTATTAAGACTTACACTATATATATATATATATATATATATATCTTTTGGAAACAGATATCTGAAGTTTTATTAAAGAAAATAATTGGTAATCACTAAGAAAGGGTACAAAACGGACATGGCTGCCAACTACGCACCCTAAAAAACAAGAGCGGTGACAACATACAAATTTGTTGTCAACACACTTAAGCTCAAAGAAACCACAAATTGAAAAACAAAAATCCCATAGAGCCTTTCAACTACTTGAAACACCACACAAAAACAAAGCCTTAAGACCCAGCTTAATAGAATATGTGTTGCTTCATTCTGGAAAGAGCACGGTTTAATTCATGTAAATCGATGACGGCATCCATAAATTAGTAGTTTGACATAGTTATATAGGGTGTTGCTTTAAAACAGTCTGAATGTTTCAACGCTCGAATTTTTTAAAGGTCAAAGAAATAAATTTCATCTTCATCAGCCTTGTAAAAATAAATGGGTATTATTTTGTCAAATAAAATTATATGTGACCCATTTTATTATAAAATTAATTTGATAAATTTTATTTCATGACCAATACAAACTTGGATTGCTCCAACACTCAAAGCATTGCGTAGCAAAATGCCAAAGTTATAATTCTTTTCTTTTTTTTTGGAGAAGTCTTATTGGATCTAAATGGGAATAGAGATGTGGGAGATCAAACTCTCACCACATAACCACAACCCTTAAATAAAGATAAGAGGAGATATTAGTAGAGTTACGTTTTACGGCAAGTTATATTCTCTTTTATTGTAGAATAATTATAAATAAAAAAAAGAATATTAACTCTGTAAAAGAGTGTACAAAATTGACGCTGGAGAAGAAACAAAAAATACCAAATAGAAGAGAAAGAGAAGTGCATTGTAAGTGTTTATCTAATTTCATAAGCGCTTACTACAAGTTCTCTTGCACATTCAGATGATTTTTTTTGTTGAACATTGCGTTGAACTTTAAAAAATAACTAACTGGACCCAAAAAGTTATTTTTATCTTATTTACAATGGAACTATTGATTTTACATAAAGAAGGGAAAAAAATACTTATATGATTAAATGTTTATTTGGTGTTTTCAAGATAAAAATAGTTTTTTAAAAACTAAAAACATTGTAGTTAGTGTGTTATTATTTAAACCCATAATGTTTTTCACAAATTAGAAAAAACCATGGTTAGTAGATAGTTATTTGAAAATTTAAAACGCCTTCATTTGGTATTTTTTATTGTCTAAAATATATAAGTTAAATAAGAAACATATCAACACAAATTACTGCATCTCAACATATTAATATATATTTTTTAAAAATATATAGAAATTTTCAGTATTATTTAATTCAGCAGCTCATATAAAACTGGGCATTGGTAGTAAAACACGCGGCATGCATATAAGACACAACTTCCAAGTAGCTAATCCAATCTGGACCACAAAAAAGAAGTTTGCCAATCCAACCACCACCAAAAAATACTTGCTAATCCAATCCCTTATATTCTCAAATGACGACTTGAGAAAATAATAGTTGATTGCTAAATTGAATACCGTATGCATGTAACTTTTATTTTTAAAAAAATCATCGAAAATTAGTTTTCACACCATGATAATTATAATAAAAAATTAAATAATTTATTGTAAAAAATAAGTATTTAATTAAGAATTTTATTGTTTTAAGTTTTAAAAATTAATATAAAATAATGATAATTTTTTGCGTTGCCCACGGTCAAGCAGGAGCTTCTTTATCATTCTTCCCCGTCATTGGCTGTTTGTGCGCATAAAATTAGCTCATTATCACAATTCACAACTTCCTCGTCAATGTGGTTTCGTTGATTAGAATTTTATTTTTGTCATTTAATAATTTAGTTTATTGCACAGGCATGTACATATATTTAAAAAATCAACAGCTAAGATTTTAATAAAATATAAGTATATGAATAACAATGTATGATCAAATTGAAAAAAAAAAAAATTACAGAAGAAAAGTTGACAACTGAAACATAAATCGTTAAACTTGCTAATTTCTTAGAACTGAATTAAAAAAATTCTAGATGAGCTGGGTTTCAGATTCCCAGTCAATGAGAAAATGAAACCCAGTTGTATAAGATTCCAAATTTACACTGTTACCAATTTGTCACACTTAAAAAATTGTAATAAAAGAAGAAGCAAAACCCAAGAGAGGACATAAATTTGTATCAGTTAAGCTTGATTACATTCCAATTTTCATGTACGGACATCTGAATACAAACTTTGCCAGCATAGAAAGTCATTCTTAGATCTTATATATAATTTATATGTACCTCAATCCGAAGTCTTCTTAACTTTCGTCTTGAACAGTAGAATATATAAATTTTCCATTGAAAAATAAAGGAAGCACCCCGTTGAATGTGTCACGAAAGAACCAAAACTCGAGCCTACAATGCAATGCCAGACCGGACCATACGCTTTGTCAAATTCCTGCACATGAACATACCAGGAATATATTGTAAATAAATAAATCTGTTTCCGTTGTGCACATGGGTTGAGAGTTAAGAGACTGTATAAGATAAATTAGATTATAAATTAAAATGCACCTTTTTCTGAGACAATTAGTGCATGATTAGCTATAATATTAGGAGCTTGAGGGGTTTTAACACATGGGCTGTTGGAGAATTTGTAATTAAGATTTGATCTTGACATAAGGAGACTCAACTTAATCGCGTTAGGTTCTGGACGGTCAAGATTGAAAGATCCAGTCACAGGTGTTTGCTAGATCAATGATCTCCAGTCCATTGGACCAGTTTCAATTATTCTATCCGATAAACACAGAAAGGAAGAGAGACAAAAGAAAATGTCAATACATGGTTCGTCTAGTCGGCTTTCACCATTAATTCTTCTGTGGGGTTCAATGAACAAATCTCAATCATCCAAGAAGAAAAATTCCAAAAAGAAACACCAAGAAAATAATTGCATCAGTATCACCCACTTTTTCTGGCTTTTGCATCACAATCTGCTGTACCAATACTGCCTAGCTTTATGCCCCTTCAAGACTATAACTTCAGAGAATATTGATGAAGTGATATTAATTAATATCTTAATTTAATGGTCATCAATGAAGAGGTAAAATTAAAGCATACCTTCTTTATGTTAAGAGCTATGTGTTTAGAGCTAAACTTCTCCAAGCTATCATATGTTCTCCTTGCACAACGAAAGGCATGCACTTGCATGAAGCTTGGCATGTCTGAGACCAAAACCTTCACCTCAAGATATGCAGACACAGAGGACAATGTTTCAATTTGGGACACTGACTTCCTTGCCTCAACTTTTGCTGCTGCTGCAAAATTTGTTTCGATGTAGGACACTGACTTTCTTCCCTCCTCAACTATGATTCCTCTTGCTGCTGGTGATGCTGCCTCTATGCAGGACACCGACTTTCTTCCCTCCTCAAATCCTCCCGTTGATCCTAACTCCAAGCAAGACGTTGACTTCCTTGCCTCAACAAATCCTCCTCCTCCTCCTGCTCCTGCTCCAATGTCTAAGCCTATGCGGCTAGCATTTTCAACATTCAAAGTTCGAGTTCTCGATATCCTGTGTAACCAACTGCGTGAATTGGGTTTCTTGCCCACCTCCACAGCAGGCTCTAACTCTTTCTTTTTCTGATTTCCTGTGCCACCTTTGTAAATGTACATGAACCCTCTCTTGTGTTGCTTGTCTTGGTTAGCCATTTCTGAGGCTCTCCTCAGAGTCTCAATGAATAATTAGTAGATCCAATTGGAGCTAATAAAGGCACTGAGAAAAGTATACATATAAATGTTTGGAAGGGGATGTGTTTGGAATCACGAGCACAAGGAAGATCATTATTAGAATAATACTTATTAGGAAGAAGGTGACATATTTATAAAGGCAAACCCATGTGTTTCTGCCTGTGATCAAGGATATATAACAAATGGTAGTGTTATACATTTACCTAAGATTTGATATATATTGGTCTTGTGCTTCAAAATCAACTAATGCCCATTGTAGTGTGGGACTAATCATTATCCTCTGGGGCATATTTGTCCCCAGTGACCTGCTTCTAGACAGCCAGCATACATGGACCCCTACCCTTGCCACCGCCTATTTGTTGGGTACCCCCCATAAAAGGTCACTATCTAGTATCTGCTACTTTGTATGGCTTCAATTTTTTTCCCCTCTTTATCAACAAGCATGAGTACTTGAGAGAAGTTATTGGACGGTAATCGTTTAAGGGTTAAACCAACAATCAATGACGACCAGAAACTAAACTTGGTTGAACATTGATGACTATTGAGAGAAGGAGGTTGATGGTTTGATAATTTGCGGTAAGAGTAAGGTTTTTTATTTGTAACATAGCATATGCAGATGTTGTCAATTTTGGCTTTTCCTCTCGTCCTTAAGGTTGAGGTAGATTCACCCATTCCTATCAATTAAATTAATGAGTCAACAGATGCAGCTAAGCTCCCAAAGAAAATATATATATATTTGAATAATTTGCAGCAGGTTTGAATTAGAAGTTCTTTAAGAATTATAATCAACAGTCCCTCTATAAAGAATGAAGAAAAAAACAAAAGAGAAAAGGAACTGTTAGTTACAACTTACGGGCCAACGAAATTATAGGTCTACTTGAGTAACTCTTTAAATAGGATTATCATGATTGTAACAACACCATGACTTCTATTCTTCTCTCTGTTGTATGTCCTTCTTATTGATACGAAAATATTGTTTCTACATCAATTCTAATATCTATATAGGATTACTCTTAAAATGAGTTGAATCGTGTCATCATGTAAGTTCTGCTACAGACCTTGATTATGGTCTAGGTTATTGATGGCAATGGGATTTCAATAGCCAGAAGAAGACAATGCAACTGACATTGTTCTGTTTGCAGAATATGTTTATGGTCTAGGTTCCCCACAATTGACATTGTTATGTGGACCTTTTGATTCGTTGGTCTGCTATGAGATTTTGCTGGGTCCATAAATCATAATAGAAGCGAGTAGTAATGATTTTTGTTTATTAAAATTGTGGTGAAATATTTATATCATTTCAATTGATGCATAAGAATTGGTTTCTTTTGTGTATATGAGACTCTTATATCTGAAAATCTTATGAAAAAATTAATATTTATTTAAAAATAGTGTGAAAATGGTATAATAAGTTTTAGAATGCAAATGACATTACCCTTTTTATTTTTTTGTTTTTCAAAAGTATTCTCTCACCTAATTGGATGAAAAACTAATTCATTTTCGGGTTGCACTTCTAATTCCCTTTCAAACTATCGAGCGTAATAGATAAAGTCTTTCCCAAATTGACATCTCTAATAATCAAGCTATTATCGTTTTTTAAAGTTTAAATAGTCTTTACCACTGCTACCTACCAACGTTAGGTGCAAATGACATTAGTCTAGATGAAAAAGAAGTGGCATAATTTTATTTTAAAGAAAAAAAAAAATCAAGGGAATTGGCCTTGTGGTTAAGGGATTTAAATATTCTTGTCCCATTTCTCTAGTTATTTTTTTATTCCTTAATTAAATGTTGACAACTAATAGAAAAATATATCAGAGAAAAAGAGACAATATTTGATTCTGTAAATAAGGTATGTGCTCTCAGCCTTAACAACTCAGGTTCAAACTGTGAGTTAGCACTTAAGGGAATTAATTAATTCTTTTAAATACACGAAGTCAATATGAAAGATACATCTTTAAGATCGCTCTGAGAATGATTTAGTCTCAATTAATGTGTCTCGATTGATGTAAAAGTTGATCCGAAATTATCCTTATTGTACAAGAAGAAAAAATTAATTTCTAAGTAAAATTCATATAATTCTTATTTTGTGTCATTGCATATTTTTAAAATATGTATTAACATTACTTAAATCCTAAAAGAATAAATTATATATTATCCTCTTCAAAATTGTTCGTGGTGTGTATTATTTCCAAAATCTTCAACACTTTATTATTAGAGTAATGATATGTGTATACTATTTTTTCATACCATTTTTACACTTGGTTAATAATGAGTAAAATTTTGGTTAATACAATATATTATTTGGTTAATGAGTTTTGGTAATCAATTACTCACGGACTTAGTTAATGATGATCAAATTATTAGTTAATGAAGTATATCGTTTGGTTAATATATTACCAGTTTATAAGTGATTGGTTACCAAAATTTATTAACCAAACGATATACTGTATTAACTAAATATTTACTCATCGTTAATCAAGTATAAAAGTGATGTAAAAAAATAGTGTGTAAAAATTATTATTGTTATTACTAATGGAGTACAGAGCTTTTCATATGTTATCTCAGTTATCTAAAGCAGAAAGTTAAAATTTTGGTGATTTATACTGTTTAATAAGGCTTTTTTTATATAAATATACCTAAAAAAAAGTATATGTCATTTTACCACACTTTTAAAATTATGTACTAAAATACTCTTTTTTTTTATGTTGAGAAGTCGGTTTAGCTCAAACCGACTTCCCAAAGTATTATTATTTTTTAATTAAAAACATGTTGAGAAGTCGGTTTGGGGGAAACCGACTTCTCAACGTTAAAATTTAATTTTTTTTAACATCCTGTTGAGAAGTCGGTTTTTCCTAAACCAACTTCTCAACAGGTTTTAAATTAAAAAAAAAAGTATGTTGGGAAGTCGATTTGAGTCAAATCGACTTTCTAACATAAAAAAAAAAGTATTTTAATATATAATTTTAGAAGTGAAGTAAAATGATAAATAATTTTTTTTTAGGTATATTGATATAAAAAAGCCGTTTAATAACACATATAAATAAATTGTACGTTTTGAAACTTTTGAAAGTAATTCACGTCATGAGCAAAATTGAAAGGGATAATTTATAATTAGGGGCGGCTCCTTCTAGTTGAGGGCATTGACCACCTCAAATTTTTTTTAATATTTCTAATGTAATTTTATTAAAAAAACTTGACCCCCACGATAATTTTCTTTTTCTTTGGCCCTCTCACTAGTTTGGTTTAGCTTTGCCTCTGTCTATAATATTTATATAAAATAAAATAACTATTTAGTATTTACAGTCCCATCGTTCTCAAATATTCATTGCCAATGATTTACCGTTGTCGCCTTTCAAAGGTACAATTGTGTATAATAATGCTTCTCATCCAATGTTATTAAACTCAGCTTGGACTATTTTGGTCCTCCAACCAACCCAAGCCACTTGATAGATTAGATATGTAATAAAACCGGTGAAAACTGGTTAAATTTGACCAATTTTATTGTTGAACACTCGACCAATTTAAATGAACCGGCGTGAGTTAGTGAATTAACAAAAATTAAGTAGACGCTCAAAACGGAGTCATTTTGAGTTGGATGCCTCCCACCACCATTCATTTGTAACCCTATCATTCTGCAGAGGAGAGGAGCCATTTGATTTGAGTCATTTAACGCAGAGCCGCAGCTGTTTGTAACTCAGCAGCAGAACCACTGCAACCACCACAGCAGCGCAGTGCAGATGTGCATTTGAGATTCAGAGACGCCCATTTGCATATGCAATGGTAATTGGTAAATATAATATTCTTGAGACAAGCCTCAGCTGTATTTCAAGGACAGAGTGGAGGAATACATCTAAAACAAAACCCATCGCTATGTATTTCTTTTCTTTTTTTTTTCTTGGAATTCAAAAAACGTATAATGAAATTAAATTAAAATACGCACACAAAACGTAAATAGAAATAGTAAGAAAAGAATCAGTTCTATTGTAGCTGTAATGTTTTCTTTCGAATTCCTTTCCAGGTAAGGTTGTACAATTTTGTTTCCAGAATTCTAGTTCGGCTTTGCTTCAAATTGGATCTATAAACTCGGTCTTGGTTTTTAGCAAATAGCAACTGCAGGATGCCAAAATATGATAATGGAGTATTCTAATGAACACTTTTATTGTTGAAGAGGAAAGTAAAATCCTTCAAGCCTTCAACTAATTTATTTTGCTCAAGAAGCTTGTCTTGGTGACAATTTTTTATTTGGTCTAGAGAAGTAGAGATGTGTAATAAACTTATTTTTTTAAACTTGATTGTGATTTGTTATATTAACTTTTATGTAATTTTTTATTTTATGTGGTTCTATGATTAGTTTATTAATTGAACTAGTGGTAGTTTTGTAGAGTTCCAGTTCAAAATTTATAACATTGACCTGATTCATCTAAATATAACCCTCCCAAAAAGAAGGAGTACTTTAAAATAAGAAAAATGGCCTAAATGGTTAATTTGATTAAAGTAATAACTATTTGGTTCATTTTAAAAATTAATTAAATATTTAACTATATTAACTAATAATTTACATATAGTTAATCATGTATCAAATATCAAAATAAAAATAAATTTTTAATTAACTTTATGTAAATTATTGAATAATGTAATTAAATATTTAGTTAATTTTAAAAACGAATCAAATATTTGTTGTTGTTCATCAAGCTGAACATTTGAGTTATTTTTCCTTTAAAATATTGAATCATATTTTGTGTAGCTAACTATGTATAATTATAACACTAATAGTTTGATGTGTTCATGAGTTCAGTTAGAGATCTATATGATCTAATTTAATTTCTTACACACACTTGTATAATATTTTTATAGTGATTTGGTTTTATCGCAAAACCAAATCATAATTTTTTTTACAAATTTAATTATACAACAAGAAAATAAATCAATTTAACAATTTAGTTCAAATTAATTTGTTTAATTTTATTCCTTAAACATCCTTAAAATAATAACGATTATTTAGGTGGCATTACTCATTTTGAAAGACTACTTTAAAAATATAAGAAGCATTTGGATGAAAACATGGGGTACAACATCTTTTTCCAAATAAATGTGATATGAGTTGTGGGGGAAGACATGTTTGTTGAAGACATTGATGGTTGGTTTTGGATTCTAGTTCCTTAACTTAGGAATAATTTCTTAACATTTTCCGATGATTAACCTTGTTTAATTTGGAAGACTACTCTTATCAATAAAGCACACTTTCATCGATTTTGATTATTCGTTATTCTTATTAGAATAATGATACATATATAAAATTACATTCATACATTTTTTATATATTTTTATGTAAATTATTGAATAATATTTTAATTTTATTATATATATTTTTAAATAATTTAAATTATATACATACTTTATGTAATTATTTTTTCCTTTTCCTTTTTAATTAAACATGGCTATCTCGGGGAGCTAGGCGCACCACAACCGTTAAGTTGGATCAGTAAGGATCCAAATCCCCTACAGCAACTGGCTATTATTCATCAGGAAGCCCTCTCCTATACTAGCTCACATGGTCACTGTTAATGATGGAAGCAAGAAGCCCTCCACATTTGACATTTGACACTTGACATTTGAGTTTGACACTTGACAGTTGACACTTGATGCTTGACACTTGACAGTGGACAGTGTCAGTGACCTCCTATGGACGTGAAAAGAGTACAGCCCGTCCCGAAGTAATATGTTGAGTACAAATTTCTGAGTTCATTGATACATAATCTCTATCCACAAACTCTTTTCTTCCCTCGTACGTTGTAAGGGTGCCAGGCTGCCAGCACACCGTTACAATCTTCGTTCCAGACCAATATCTCATCTCTTAACACCGAGTCACTGACCCCATGGATTGTGGTCCTTAACCAGTCACTGCGCCAGTCTCAGATTATCCTTCGCTCTCTCTCGATCCTCTGCTTCTTCAGGAAAACTCCTTCCTCTTGGAGTCAATCCCCTCCGCACTCTTGGGGAACAGTCCCAAACAACATAGCCATAAACACATATTGCCGATTTAGATATTTCTAGACGTCATTATGGACTTATGCTTTATAGATATAGATATAGATATAGATATGGATAGATATATATATTAATCTTTAATCTCCATTACATTGGCGATCGGGGTAAATTTCCAATTGCTCTCTTCCGCAAAAGAAGATTCCTCTATCAAGTCCAGTTTGAATAAAGCACAGTTTGTCAACAAACTTAAAAAAGTATCAATGTTATTTTTTATACATAAATGTTAATTTTTAATTTAAATCATTATATTTTCAAAATAATGTGCACATTTTAAAAAAATGTGTGCACATTATTTTGAAAATATAACGATTTAAATTAAAAATGTCTTATTTCTCAGCATAAGAAAAAAGTGTGTATAACATTACTTGTCTTATTAAACTTATAATGTTAGTCAACATAAAAAATTATAATAGTAGGATTTGGTTTAGGGATATATTGTTTACTAAATATAAATTTACACATTATGTAAAATAAGAAAAAAATGACTAAATTGAAATATTTTTATAACATATTATACATTTAATTTTTATAATTTTTTTATTTTTAATTTAGTTTATATAATTTTTTTTAATTTAGTCATTATACTAAAGAAAATGACGTGGACAAAAATGATTTAACCCTAACATCTACTTGCCACGTTGGATCATAAATTAATGAAGTCATAACTATGACTAATATCATAGATGATTTTATTAAAAATTAAAAATGTAAGGTCTAAATTATAAAATAAAAAAGTATAAAAACTAAATTAAAAATTAGTATAAATTATAAGAACAAAAAATACATTAATCCCAAAGAAGATTTTTTTGAGAATGACTTTATATCCTAGTAGTCGATCTTCAAAGTTAGACTTTGGGTTATGCAAGGACTTGAGTTTAAACTTTTACAATTGAATTTGTAAATGTTATTATTCCAATTTCTTACTGTTTTTCATAAAGGACAACTTATACATAATTTTCACACAATTAAAAAATTATTATATAAATACTATTTACTACCAATTTTTTTTATTAAAAGATTATTTTCTCCAAAAAAATAAAGCCTATTGGATAGCTGATCAATTATTTGTAGCGTCTTTGGTTGTTGTTGATTTGGAAATATATTACACGTCATATTTTTTAAATCGCTTATAGGACTCAGTCACACACATGGTCAGAGTAACTTGTACAAGAATTGAAGTGGTATAAAACTAACCACTTTGACTATGTTGTTGTTAATAAGTTAGGGTCTTTTGTTTATTGGCTAAAAAAATCATGCTATTTAAATGATGTTTAAAGAGGCTACACAACAAGGGTAATCCCTTCTCATAAATTTCGCTCCACCTTATTCTAGTGGGATTACCTTGAACTTCCAAGTTAAGGTGTCTTTTTATCTTGGGAGACGTTTAAATGTATATTTTCAGTTTCTCATGAAAACTATGATATTTAAATGACGTTTGATCTTGCAACAAGTAGAAGAAAATGAAGCATAGAAATTAGAAACTAGTTAATAAAATCATGGAGGTTGTCATCGATCTTTACTACTTGTACTTGCATTTCTATATATTCGGGGGATATTGAATTCTTGTCATTTTTCATTTCTTTTCTTTTTCCCTAGTTCCAAATTTCCAATTCTTGCGAGCATATATTTGAGCAAGTAATTGTTTTCTGCATACTGTAAGTCTTCATATTCTGATCTATTTTTTTTTGTGGAAATACAATTTTCAGTTTGTTTTAAGCTTTGAACCTATGCACGAAAGGCTCACCTTCAAAAGCCAAAGCCTAGAGCCTATTTGAGGATAGGGAGAATCAAATCATCAAGCAGTACGTGACAGAATTATGCAGAGATAGAAGAAAGAAGAGGGGGCGCTTTCAAAAGTTTGCTACAGTTTAATAAGCAGCTAAATGATCCACTGGCTGAATTTTAAAGAGAGTAGGGGAATCAAAGTCATTGAAATAGTAGGGGAAAGGGTACTATTGAAAAGTTGGAAAGAAAATGCAGTTCCTATCACGTGGTTAAAAAAGGAATCATGGTATGAATGCAATCCCATCTCTATTCCTTGATGGGACACAAAGAAAAACATTAACTTCATCAAATTAAAGAGATTTTGAGAATCGCTGTACAGAGTAGTAGATATATGCAGCAACATTCTCAGAGGCCAAGAAGGGACCACAACAAAGGAATAGTTGGCAAAGCTTAACCACTTAGGCACTTATTACCTCAAAGGGGAAAAACAAAGAGAAATGACACTTATAATCTTATAAGTGTTGTAATTTATATTACTTTCTGAGAATGTTGTTAATTCTTGTTAGATAATACACATAGTATTGTTTGTGGCCTTTTGTATTTGCTACTATGTTATATCTCCAAAACAAAAGTGTTACTATCAAGCATTTATGTTCTACTTTTGGTAGTTGGGAGGCTTGAACCGAGTCATGAACCATTTCCCAGCTATGCCTATCCCTGGCTAGGTGCTCCTTACATGGCCAAAATCTCCCTTGGGGAACAAGTAAAGCACGGATTGTCAAAAAGGAGGCACTTTGTGGTTAGTAACGGTAACTTCAGTTATAAATGAGTAGTTAATTTTCATTTATAATTTTTGTTTTGCGTATGCAAGAAATTGAATTGAACTAAATTTTTTCGTCCATTAATTGAATCAAAGCTAAACAGAGTTCATATACATGAGCTCATTTACTCTCTTACCTGCAGTCTCGACTCTCGTTCATCCCTGCTTTTCGAATTGTGAAAGTTGCAGAAATGGGAGTTCCTTGCAGCCCAAAACATCCAGCAAGAACTTCATGCTGTTTTGGACTGAAGGGAGCTCCTAGTTCTTCACTTTCCCCATATTCAGTCTTCATCTCTATCAGTTCAAAGGCTTGGCACTACTTGTCATGAGTGATTGATGCCTTGAAGTTTGATGTTATCACCTATCAGTGAGTTCAGATTTCCAATTATTTGCAAAGGAATCAAAATAGTTCATCATTCCGCAATCCCTTTTTTCATCTCGCTCTGTGCATTGCAAATGTCATCGCAAAGGGCAGCAAACTATTAATCAAAAGATAAAACTTCAGGACATTTCTGAAGACTTGTTTTTCTTTATTTCCTCATGGCGGCCGTTTAGATTTTTAGATTGATTTTGCATTCTTTAGTTTTATTCCATTTCCCCTCCTACACCATTTCACTTTTACTGAATGTGCTTGTACAGAATTTGCATAATCAAACCTACTAAAAGGATCTTCCCTTTGAAGCAATTACTTCTCCATGGTACGCCTGCCATTTCCTTGATTTCAAATACATACATAGCTTGCTAGTTGATACACTGCCTGCTAGTGAGCCATAGGTACAAAATGTCAATAACCTATTACATCAAATTGCTAACCTCACGGCAACACAAGTGAAGCTTTCTCAGAGGACCTGAACCTGAGATAAACAACTGCTTTGGAAAACTTTATTTTGGTCTCCATTCCGGGGTTATGTTGTGTGCCACACAAATACTTTGTTGTTCAAGAACTTAACCACTGTTGGTACTTCAAGAACTCAACCCAGTCCTTCACCCACCATTAATTCCTTAAAACAATCTAGCCATTTTCTTTTAGAACCAGTTCTATGTCATATTTTCCCAAAATTGGTCTATTTCTCTCTGCTAAAGTTAAATTAATCTCCCTCACTCATGCAGGGGAAGCCAACGCAAAATTAGGGGACAACCCACTGCACTAGGCTTGTAAATGGGTCAATTCATACGCAATCCAGAACATTCAAGGTAGGTATTGCTGGTATTGGTAATAATCAAGTCGGTTCCATGATCTCATTTTCTCCAAGGAAATATAATTACAAAGATTGAAAGGATTCATGTTTCAATTTCTCTTTCTTTCTAAAATTATGCTTTGAAAGCTTGTCTTCTTATGATAATATATTTGTTAATAAAAGTCATGTATGCCTCATCTGATGCCTGAGACAGTCTGTCCTTAAAATTCGATGTCAGATGTAAATTTGGTAAGAAAATATATTAAGCTTGGTAGTTTTTTTTCTGTTTTATTTTTGGTGAAATTATAGCTATGGATCAGGATCACCCCCAAGTTCCCAGTTGAATAAAAGAGAAAAACGATAAAATGAGAGTTCATCTAATTTTACTTTCATAAGAAAGTATGATTATTAGCAACTATTTCGAACATACATTGGTTTACATATTATAATTTTACACAAGAATTCATGGGAATTGAGGGCAGGCATGTCACTGGCTCTTGTTGCTACATCGGGATCATTTGTTGAATCTGCTGCTGCTGGTTTTGGATATTGCACTTGAAGCGCGAGCAAGACCAGACGGTGTCCTCTGATAGAGGTACTAAAGGGATGTTGTCACCTCGCAGATTTCAATCATTGAGCCATCTGTGTCGCGGAAGAATAGCTGATCAACGTAGATTCCACTTTCCTCTTCTCTTCACGTACTCTATCTTCATTTACTTCAGTCTGCTCTCCACTGCTGCTATACTTTCACACTAACTACAATGCACAATTCGTTCCTTTCACATAAGTATACCGACATATATGAGTATGCTTATAACTTATATGTTGTGAAGATTTACACAGATACAGAGAGAGGCAGAGAGAGAGAGAGAAAGATACTTGGAAAAAATGTGGTTGCCCTTAGGATTAATGCGAGCAATCTTGGGCATGGCTTCTGGGTCTTCTGATTGGAGGTGTATGCCATAATTGAATGACCTACACAGGATCATAATCAAACCCAAAAAGCAATTAGTATTCAAATTCAATGCAAAACAGTAAAGGGATCTTTCTCTGTATTTACATGTTTTCAGAGTATGTCGAGTTAAATTTTGATTTTGGTATCCAAATCTTGGGCATAGAAATCATTTTTTGATTATTTTTTTCAGCATAGAAATTTTTTTACAGGAGAAGTAACATAAAACGCAATTATAATTCTAATTGAATGCAAAACACAGAAAGCAAGTGAGCAAAAATTGGTTCCTTTTAGAGCATGTTGAATTAACCGAAATTTTGATCAAATCCCTTCTTTACCCGTGGATAAATGTTTGCTCAAGTTTGAGACTTCTATGCTAATCGTCATTAATGTTCCCATGAAATTTGGCAATAATATATACAAATGATTAAATATACCATGCACCATTGAAATCGAATGAACTAGGCCTCTTAGTAGAATGGACTAGGCCTCTCAAGAAAGTTTTCAGGCTACTCAGAAAGCCGCAGAAGCAGAATTGACCATCTACTTGAGTTCGCTAAATTCACTAGTAAACAAGCTCAAGCTGGGATAAGTGGTAAGTTGGTAGGTATGCTAAGCAATTGAGGGAAAGAGATTACTTTGATCGTCTTGAAAGGCTGCGATATTTGCTGAGCCCGGTGGACTGGCTAGCATTTGATGCGCTCAAGTCACAGTTCAAATTCAAACTCAAAACTCAAATTCACTTCTATTTGGAGATTTCAGTGTGTTGCTGACCATGCTGTGGTTTCCATAAAGAAACTCAGAAAGCCAAGTCCAATTTAGCGGTTCATTTTTCAAATGAGTGAACATACATTGTGCTTCAGATAGGTAAGGGTCTAAGGGAGAAAGTAATCAACGTTTCTCATTACTTCTGTCTCGTTAGGCTCAAGTGTCTTTTTTGCTTTGGCATTTTTGGACACCCGAATTTGGTGTTTGACTGACGAGGGATAAAACCTAAAGAATGAGCAATCCCTGAGAAATAAACTTCCAATTGAGACACGGAGATGGGTCTCATGCATGCAGATAAAACCTAGAAGCTACGAATTTTCTACTTCCGAACATTCTTAGCAAGTGAAATAGTGAATAGTTATATAAAGGATTTAATTTTCATTTAACTACTATCCAATATGTATTTTTAAATTATCAAATGAGTTTGATTTTTTCAACAATTAATTAGGAAGTTTACGAGCATGTTTGTTTAAGTTTCTAAACGCAAATAGGACTTTCACACTTCTTAAGACAATTTTATAAGTGAATTTTTTTTATTTGTGCCTAACACTGTTTGCATCTTCCAAGATCTAAAACAAACATATTCTAGCTTTTTTTAATAATATACTAATGAGTAATGATACTTACACAAAAAAAAATCCTCACAAAATTTAAGGTGGACTCATCTAGGTCATTCAAAAAAAGTTACAATGGGACCCAAACTTGATCCAATGATTTACATGAGATTTTGTGAGGGTTTTGTGAGAATTTTGTTTGTGTAAGTATTATTTTTCTATACTAATACATCATTAGATGATAACATATAAAAGGTAAAAAAATTTACATTGGTAGTGGATTAAAGAAGATTATTCATAATTTTATAATTATTTTATGTTCCATTGACTAAAAAAATGCACATACCTTGTGTCAAGATGTTAATAATGTGACTTATTTAATGTGTGTTTGGATTAGATATTACAAACTTGATTTTAAATGAACTTGATTTTGCAAACTTGATTTTATTTAGAAGTGAGTTTGAGTGAAGTGATTTATGTTTAAAAATTTTAATCTGAAAATTGATTTTGTTAAATGAATGTTGTTTGGATAATGTTGATAAAACTGACTTTTAAAAGTGTAATTACCAAGAAGGATGTGAGTTATTTTGAGTTTGATTATTAATAAATTAATGTTAAAAAGATTATTTATAAATAAATTAATTACAAAATAAATTTGTTAATTTGTTTGAAGTATTGTAAAATAAAATCACTTTGTGTATAACTATAATAATAGTTTAAAAAATTATTAGGTTATATTTATTTAACTATTATTAAAATAATGATATAATATCAAATTACAAGGATATTTCTGTTAATATACACAAATAAGTTTTTTTTTATCGATAAAACAACAAAATATTATTTCTGTCTAAATTATGTTTGAGATAAAAATCTTGTTTATTTTCTTTCATTAAAATTTCATCTAAACATGATAAAAAATCTTAGAAGCATGCAAATGGAGATTGCCCACCCAAGCACACTCTTAAGAAAAAAAATGTTCTGTTTGTGCATTGTACCAATAAAAAGTAATAATTAGTTTAACATTTTTAAATTTGGGTCCGCTAAGCAAATTTTGTCAAAGTAACATGTTTTTATTTATCCAGTACTGAGAAAAAAAACTCATTTTCCTATTATTTTTGCCCCCAAAAAAATAGGAAGATGTCACCTTAGTGTGGTTTGATAAAAAAATGTTATATTTTAATTTATGTATTAAATTAATCAAATATTAATTTAATTTAATTAATAATTTACTTATAATTAACTAATAATATATTTTTATTAAAGTTTGATTAACTGTAAAGTAGGTTAACCAATAATTGCACTAAAGTGTTATTTTTCCAAAACTTTAGCTGAGCCTTGGCTTGGAATTGAAGGGTAAGCTAACTAGTAGGTTGGTTTTCTATCTAGTTGAAATTGTAACTGGATATTAACTTGCGTTGATTTGAGTAGAAGAGATTTAGTCATCTTAAGTATCTTATTTCGAGTTTGATTCTTGAAACAATGTGTATGAAGAAAATATAGTTGGGAGAAGTCTTCGCTTCACACGCTTGACTGTATTCTATAAAATTAGTCTCTTACTTTTCAAGTGAAAAGATATCTTATTTTTTTTATAAAAAAAAGAAATTACAACTCGGTGATAGGTAAGAGTAGTAAATTGATCTATTAATTCCTATTTATTTATATCTAAATTTAAATTCAATCCAATTCATTTAATTTTAATAATAAACTAAATAATTGGATACATTTTAATTAATATCTTAATAAATTGTTAAAAGATTGAACCCAATCTATTGCATATTCAGATATCAATCAAGTAACTCATAACCCATCCGAAATTCTATGAAGTCCTAAACCATCGATCTGGCAAAACCTTCAGCCCATACAAGACGCACTCTCCGCCGTGACCCCCTTCCTCTCTTACGGGTTGGCGCGCCTTTTTTCCCTATAAATCGCGTGGCCACGAAGCGCAGCTCACGCTGGAGAAATTCCAAGCAGCGAAAACAGTAGCCATGGTTTCATCCAACAAGGTATTCCTCTTAACTCCCTGGCAAATTCTCTGAAAGGGTAGCGTTCAATTACTCCTCAGGAGACCGGTGGGTGAAAGCTGGACTCTTTTTTATTGGCAAAATGATTGCTTTAGTGCATGATCCTCTCCTCTTTCTCATAGGTATGCTTTCGAGCAATAGATATCTTTTATGGAAAGAGCAGACCATAGAGAGAGAGTTCTAATTGTTGCACACTTTGATAAAATGTGGTCTACATGTGGTTTGGTTACCAAAAACATGCGTTATTGGAATGATGGCTTTACTTCTGCTGTCATCTGCAGAAGCCAAATATAGAGTAGAAATTATTGGAAGTCTAGGAAATTTGAGTTCTGACCCGTGTTGGTTAAGATTGGATTCAGGGTCTCTGATTTCTTACCATGTTGATATGGGTTCCTTTCTTTCCTGATTTAATGTTTTTTTTTTTTAAATAAGTTGAATAGGTGTTTATATCGCTTTGGGTTTGGGTTTCAGGTAATTAAGTTATTAATTTTTTCTGTCCTACCCTGATTGGGAAATAGTTCCAAGAAGGGGCCTGTTGGATTTTGATGATGTAAACCATCTGGTGCAAAAGGCAAGATTCGAATTGTGAATGCTTGATGCTAGGATATTTTGGTTGCTAAAGCAATTTATCCGTGTTCATTGTACTTAATGGTTCTAATTGCATTTTCTGCATTTTGGTTGCTAAAGCAATTTATCCGTGTTCATTGTAATTTTGGCTCAACACTCTGGAGTTGCTTCTAATTACATTTTCTGCAAATAGAAAGAGTTCAGTTTTAGGAATGATAGTGGGGAGTCCCCATGGGAATTCTTCCCCGGTGTGTTTAACAAAAACATGGCTTGATAATCTGCAACCTGATACCCTTTTTATTATATCAGTTGATTGTAGTGCAGCTACCAATAATTTATGTCTTTCTGCTAGATAAAATCCAATAATTACTGTTTTAATAATTACTTTTTATTTGGTTTATGGTATGATAACACGAAGTTGGCAACTTATTAGGTTCTTCCCAGTTGTTTTGCAGTTATGTTATTGAATATTTGAGATATGTGGGAGCTGTAGCCTTGTTTTCTTGAGTTGACTTGCTTGTGTTGCTTTAGTACTTGCAGATCTTTATGTAGTCAATTAACTAAGAGATTTGGACTATGTTTCTGTTGCAAGTTTATATTGGTTATGGATATAGAGTTAAGAGTTGTGGACAGGAATTTTACTAGCCTTTCTGGTAATGCGTGTTTCATTCGTTTCTTTCATCTTATCTTACAGAGCAGACAAAGGTGTCATGGCCTCTTCGGGTTTTCAAGCTGATGTAAGAACTTTACAAAAGGCATTGACTGCTAGGCATTTGGTGAGTGGGGAGATATATAATATAACCAATTATTAATATTATTTCACTTGTAAATTCTTGCAGACCTACCTAGTAACTGTCTTCTATGTTTGATCTTTCAGTATCTGTTCTGTCAGAAAGTTTCTTTATATTGATAGCTATGAGCTTATACTTTAGCTCCTTATAGTTATAGTTAGATGGATAGGGATCTCATCCACCATCCTTATAGTTGTAGTATATAATATCCTCCAGTTTCTGTTATAGTTATTTTTAAGTTTTTGTCTAATTATCTTTTATTGGATACAAAAATTCCATCTTATTTTGTCTGTTATGCAAGTGAAGCTGGGTGCACATTGTATCTCTAGTTCCCAACCCATAGGGGTTTTTGTGGAATTTTCCTGGAAAAAAACTTTCCCAGAAAATGGATGAGGGCATGCAATTGCAAGTCTCCCTCGACAAGCTCCCAATCAAGCGCTTGGATTCCATTGAAGAAAATGGAGCTGAACGATTCCCTTCGTATGCTTCTTCTTCTTCTTTTTCCTCTTGTTTCTCACTTTTTTTCCCCTTTCAAAATCATAGATAATTACTAGAACACTGAACCCTAATTGTTGCTCACACTTGTTCTCGTAACTCCTCTCTTCTTCATTTGTGCATGCGTATGTGTATTTTTGCAGAGATGTGGATTACGATGAGAAGCGGCTCTCACTAATCAGGCGAATTGACTTTGCTTCGGCCGTTGAGAAGAAGGAGCAGAAGAAAAGCTCCAAGGAGGCCTCTACACCATGGCAATGGCAGAGCATGGTGGAGAATTTGCAGTTGGCTCATCAGGAGCTTTCTGTCGTCATAGATCTCATCAATACCGTGAGTAATCATATTACTTTATGCAATCAGTCACCACTTTTCTTTTCTTTTTTCTTTTTTCTTTTTTCTGGTGCTTTCCTCAACTTTCTAGGAATTCTCATGAAAAAAATATTATTATTTTTTAAATATCTATTTGCAATAATGAAAAAGAATTCGGGGATTATAATTGAGGCTATTTGGTTTCTGAGAAAGATCTCAAGTAAAGGCTTCATTTGGAACATGCTTTAGAAGAAAAGGCTAGTGGATCTATTTGGTGGCTTAAAGGAAATTACATTAGTTTCATCCAAGAATGAAATGAAGTTTTGAAAGAACTTTTATGAATGTCAACTTGCAATACCAGAGGAACTAACAATCATCAGTTCCATCACATCTTGCCTCAGTTGATCCTAATAAAACCTTTCTTGTATAACCTGGTTCTTTACATTCTAGGTAGTAACTGTGTTTTAAATATTGTCTTAAGAATTTTTTTTTTTTTGACGTAGTTGTTTATAGTGTAAGTTGTGTGCAGACTGACAATATAGATATGATGTTTTGTTCAAATTACTGTGCTTAGGTGGAAGCAAACGATGCAGTAACTGTGGCTAGCATGACAAGGCCAAAACTATTACCTAATGAAGCTTTGTCTGACTTGGCTGTATCTGCAGCCTCCAAACTACAATGCTACCGTGTACATATTCTTCTATCTTCTGTTTTTTTAGCACTTTAGTTTATTTCCAGGTTATTTTTGTTGATAATAGTAAGTTGAGGAAAGCTCCCTTTTTTTATGAAGTAAGTTTATTTGCTTCAATTAAAAGAATGCAAACTCAAAGCTTGGAGCAACTGGAGTCTCTTATAACTTGTCCATGACAACCACAACTGGTTTAGCTTTTAATGGGATCTGTAACAAAATCTTTGTACAAACTTTCTTCTCTTTCCAGCACGTTGGTAAATATTTCAAGCAATCTGCCAAAGCTTTTGAACAGCAGGTTGCTCGGGAAGCAAGGTTCTATGGTGCTCTAATCAGGTAAATTCCATATTAACTTTTTTAATTTAATACATGTATTTGGGTAAATGCTGGCAAGAAATTTGAAAACATGTTTTAGATCTTAAATAACTACATTGCATTGCCTTCAAAAGCTAGCTCTTAAATAACTTAGCAAACACCTGCATTCATTTCATCAATGAATTAAAGAAGCTCATTGTAGGAGAATGCTTGTTTACTAGCTTACATCGCTACCTATCACATTTCCTGATAAGCGGATAGGTTGCAGCAAAATTGGAAAGTTAAACGGCAACGGCAGGCAGCTATAGTTCCAGGAAATGAAGGCTTCACATTTGATCTCTTTGATAACTCGTATGACCAAGCAGCTATAATTCGGTCTTCTTCTATGTCCACTGTTCGTGTTGATCATGATGCAGCTGGAATGCTGGCAATAAATGTGTCTCCCAATTTATGCCACTCTCTCCAATTTGGTTTTGTTGATGCACAATCAGATGATAGTCAGAGGAAACCCAATGAAAACAAATCCCACTTTTCAGGTGACCATCATTTGGGAGAAAGTGGGAAAGAGTCTTTGAGGGATGAAAAGTGTGTTAAGAAAACACATTCTCTCCTTCGTGAAGTACATAAAGCAATTTTCAACGAGCAGGTAGATTTGTTCTTTTATTATTGTTGTTGTTGTTGGTTTGTTGTGTCTAGTTTGTCCAATTTTCATACTTTGAACATCTCCCTGTTGGTTTATTGGTTTGGCACTTATGCTTCCAGGTGTTTGATCTGGTGAATCGCGAAGCATTTAACACATCTACAGGTGTCAGTGTGACTGCAATACGGGAAAATTATTTACAATTAAGCTTAGGTCAAGGAAGCTCTGTGTACTTATCACTAGTGTCCTTTGGTCAAGATCATGCAACAGTTGAAGGTGCACTCACCGATAATGTAGAAAATGCAATTTTACCTTTAGAATCATTTGATGGAATGAAACTTGATGCCAAACAGAACAGCCTTAAAAAGAAAGGGCAGTTTTCTAATTCTACCAGCTATGAGATTTACATTCAACAGATTTTTCACGAACATATATTTGGAAGAGGTAGCGAAAAAGCAATTTCCTCTGGTAGCCGGTTATCTGGTGTACAGGCAAAGGATGGATCTGGTCTTCTTGGTCATTTTTTTATGTCTTTGGCTCATAGGATCTTTTCAAGTCAAGTTCTTGCAGAGCTGGAAAATGTGGTATTGCTCTTTTAAAATTTGACTTAGAGGGCGTTTGGATAAGCTTTTTTTCTAAATAAAGCATTTTTTTTATAAAAAAAAACACTTCCATAAGTTTTTATGTATGTTTGGATGAAACTTTTAAAAAAAGTAGAAGTTAAAAAAAAAACTCAATTACCATTTTTTTTAGAAGTTATTGATCCTTAGCTTCTGAAAAAAGGAGAAAGAGAAGTAGTTTTTAATATAATTTATTGACACAAATATCCTTTGCCTTTATTAAAAATTATATCTCTTATCCTCTTTTTTTTCTCCCACGTAAACTCTACTTCCTTTATTCTAGATACCCTACCTTTTTAGTAATTTTGCTATAAAAAAGCTCTTTTGTTCTTTTTTATCCAAACAAACTTATAAGTCATTTTATTACTTAAAAGTACTTCACAAACATTGTGTTTAGTAAAGTATTTGATATCTGCTATTACTAAAAAAAAGCTCTACTAAAAAATGATTTACAAAAAAAGTCTTTTTTTTATAAGCTTATACAAACGAGCTCTTATTTTACTTGTAAAATGGACTTTGTGTTTAGTGAAGTATTTGATATCTGCAGGTTTGCAAGGTCCCTTATCTCCAACTAACTTCTAATCCCACATGGCATTCTCGGGCATCATCATGGACACTCTTCATGGAGGTTCCTCAGTCTATTCTTCATGGCTGCCAAATCAAAACATCAGATTATTATGAGAAAAATGCTATCAAGCGTCAGTTTTGGACTAAGGTGGTGGTAAATGATGATTGCATCAATGTCAAAGGGGAAGGTTCTCCTAATGTCGCAGGCTTGTTCAAGGGAAAATCTGAGGAAACTCATTCAATAAACAAATACGACTGCAACTTAGCTGATCTTCCTGTGATTATTTTGCAGCAGGTAAATCCGAGAAAAAATTTGATGTTATTGCAGTAATTTTTGTATTCATAAAGTGGAGGATTGCATTTATGTAGCTGACTCACATAAACTTGTGAGTTTTACGTGCAATCATGCATGCTTACTACCGTAATTTTAATTATACAGGTTGCGAGCCAAATTATTAATTGGCTCTATCAGGAAGCTCTGATGGTTGGTATAAAAGCAAATCGAGACTTCTTATGCTTATCTTTTGAGCTGGAGCAGGGTGAAACACTTGGCCTAGTTGCAACTGTGGATCCAGAAGATAGTGAAGGCTGTATATCTTGGTGGTTGGTCATGGAGGACAGTTTTGCAGAGGAGCAAAAGCTTCATATGAACATCACCGATGGTGCATCTGAATATAGGAAATTCCTCGGTCACTTGTCTCTTGATTTGTTATACGCAACGCTGATGGACTTAGTTGGCTTGTGTAGTAGTGGCGGCCAATGAAGTTGTACTTGTATGTATGTTTTTCTTCACTTCCCGCTATTAGGCAACCATCATGCATATGATTTGATATCTGTGCCTTTTTATATAAATTCACAAAAGTCATGCACTATACACATTAACTTTGTTTTTCTTTGTCTATTTAAGACTTGGTCACTTGGGTTATCTTGGTGCACAAACAGTACCTTGTTAGTAAGGGAGGATGTTAGTAAGGGGCGGATGTTATTGGGGGTGCCAACTGGTTTTATTTTTTTGGAGTGCCAAATACTAATTTCTTTTTGTTTTTGAGGTGGTCAAATATCAAATTATATAGAATTTTTTTTAAATATCTTTAAGAAAATAAATAATAATAATTAAAAAATATTGAAGGAATGCTGAGTGTTGGGAGTTGTGGCCCCTGCTGCATGCCCCCGTTTGCTCCATCCTTGGTAGTTATATAGAATAATTTTTCTTGTAGAAGGTTAATGATGGTGAATTATGAAAATTTTGGTCAACTGTTTATCTATTTTACACATGATTCTTCATCCTGTGAATATGTTAATTGATTCTCACGTAACTTACACATATTCTCTAATACACGTGATAGTTTTTTTGTTAATTTATATAATTTTTAAAAAAAATTTAAAATTATTTTTCTTTTTTTAATTTAATTTCCCCTTTTCAAGCTTAATTTAAAAAATATATATTAAAGAACGATGTATACAAATAAAATATTGTTATGTGTATTAATGAATACATACAAGTTATATGATTAATAATTTTTATTTAATTGATGAATGGAAGAGTCTGTTTGCAAGTTTTAGAAAATTTAATAACATCTAATTTAGATTTGAAAGTTAATGAGACTAATTTAAAATAAGGTAAAATTAAGAAAATGTTTTTACATTCTTTCCTATAAATTATAATATATATTTTTGTACGGTAAGAATATTCTCAAATAAGTTTTTATGTCAATTAAAACTAAATTTTTTCTCTTTGATCATAATGACACACTTCTCACATTAGTATAATGTAGTTAAAGGTGCTGATTCAAAATTCGAATCTAAATCGTTAAGGCATGGAGCATGCTTCTTTAACCATTTAGCCAACCCAAGTTTTATAAATTATAATATGTGATCATATAAATAAATACACTGTTAGATTTTTTTTACAAAATAATTTGAACTTTTAGGTACAATTTCCCAAAGTATATAACAATTGCTCCTAAAAGGCAGCTAAAGTGAGCAAGGTAGCGCCTAGAAAATTCAAGCCAATATGACGTGCTTGCATGCGCATCATCAAACTAGTCATATATAAGTAAATTAGTTTCTGAAAAAAATTATCTTGTAATTTAGTTTATGAATTTATTCTTGTGTATAAATTAGTTATAAAATTTATATCAATTTAGTCATTCTGTTATTTCTAATTTATCAAGTTAAATGATGACTCATGACACGCTATTTAATACTTCCTCTCGAGATATGACGTTAGTTTAGTTTAGTGAGTGAGTGACTAAGTGTTTTGTATACGAATGAATTAAGATTTAGTAAGTTAAAACAACGTCGTATCTCAAAGAAAGGGTTAAGTAACTTGTCATGTGACAGTTAATGTTACATATAGAAACTTAACATGTCATATTATAAGTCATTGTTTAACTTGATCAACTAGAAATAACAAAAGGACTAAATTAATACGAGTTTTATAAATTTAAAACTAACTCGTAGACAAAAATAAATTTAAAGACTAAGCTATGACTGAGAAATATTTTCAAGTGGCTAAGTTACTTATTTACTCAACATGAATTAAAAGCTTATACTGACTCGTGACCTTGGACGGTTTGCTTGCAGCCTTGATTGTAATTGTGGTTGGAGACTTCACAAGTCCACGTTTTCACATGACATTTCCAATTCGGCAAGCTTCTTTTGGAAACTAAGCTTGATTTATTATAATTATTTTGATCGGGATTTAGATTCTTTAAAGTAAAATATACACCTTACAGAGTAAAATATATAACTATAACCTTTGATAATTTTTTTTAAAGAAATAGATTATCACATATTCATGACCTATTATGTAGGTACTTATATTTTATAAAATTTTTAATTTTTAATTTTCTCATTAATAATTATAATTCTACACTTTATTTTTTTATAATACACCTCTTCCTTTAGAAAATCTAAATCGATACATTTAAATTAAGCATTAGATGGTTTGAAACTACAAATTTGCGATATTTCTCATAGCAAAATCCTTCATACAAATTTGTGTTACTTTCTCTCTTTTTCTTTATATATTTAAAAAATCAGAACATAGAATTTATCTGTATGTAGATAAATTTATTTCCATCTAAACAATAAGTGAGCCAATTGTAATGTTTAGAACTAAAAGTGGAGTGAACTTTTATTTAATGACCTAAATATTTTATGATAAAATAATTAGGAGATTAAATTCTTATTACTATTAAATAAGAAACTCAACTTCATCAGAGAATTTCTTTATTAATTGGAAAATGTTAAAAATATATATATTTAACTTGACATATCAAAATAATTTAAAACTTAAACAAAACACATGCTATATATGATTTGAATTTTTTAATGAATATATTTTATCCAAATATTTTCTTATTGAATTTAATCTCTCAATTAGTAATTACACCAAAATTGTTGTTTTTGTACAACAGTTTTCTCCTATAAGGGAGATTCCTCTCATTTAAGAACAAACGTGTCTAATTATTCCAATACTAAATAGAGTTCTATCCCCGTTGATTTGTAATATGAATTTTATTTTGATTAAGAGATTCTTTTATAAATTTATTCAATATAATTTGTAAAGATTAAGTCAATGTTGTACTGAAACCTCATTAATATTTATTACTCTATTATAATTAATTATAATGTTAACTATAATTAACTATTACTTATTAATGATGTATTAAGACGTGATTGTTTAGATTATACAAATTGCTTATACTAAATTTATAAAATAATTTCCTTTCTTCGAGGCGCGACCATTTTTGGTATGATTTTAATGAGGGACTTTAAAACCGACATACAAAATTACAAAAAAATTGATTTGCATGAGGAGGTACCTTAGCCTATGTTTGGAAGTTTTGAAGAGGATGGAGTGGAGTGATTTATAATGAAGTGGTTTATAATAGAGTAGTTTGGAATAAAATAGAATAGAAGGATAAAAATATATCACTTTATTGTTTGGAAATTTTAATGAGGGAATGAAGGAAAATCTCACTCTATTGTCTAGAAGTCACAATGATCATTAATGAGTGGAGTGTATTATATATTTTACTTCTAATGTTATCCTTTTAATTTTTGTTACCCATAACATTATTTAAGAATAAAAGAGGATTAAAATTGTAAATAATTAAATAAAAATAAAAATAAAAAAGAGAAATGTTCCATCCCAAACTCTCCAAATTGAAGGGTATGAAAAATTAGGGGTTTGGGTGATATGGAGTGGTTTGGGTTCCCCTCTTTAACTACTTCACTATATTAGTTAAAAAAACTCCCAAACGTCTTTTTACTACTCCACTCTATTACTAACTACCCTACTCCATCCATCCAAACATACCCTTAGTGCTTTAGCAACACAAAAATAGTTTTTATTATTGTGATACATGTTCCTAATTATAAGAAGAGTTTAAATTTAATTCAAGTATAAAAAAATTAAATATTAAAAGTCGATGAAAATTAAATCATTAGAAGAACAACTCTATATTATCATGTTCCAACACCATGACCTTGTGAAATTGATATTATATAGATGATTTATATCCCCATATGATCAAGCACCAAATAAACATTTAGAGCCCTATCCCACACATGGAAAAGTCGACATTCTCTTGTCCAAGTATGAGCTGGAATTTTATCAAGCACTTGAGTGCCAAGCAAGAAATGCTCGTTGCTCTTAAAGTCTTATCCACCAAATGCTTGTGTAACTGCAAAAGCGAAGCAACATCCAGCAGGCACAAGTTAACCCCATCCATAAAGTTTTGTTGCAAAAAAATAAGTAAACAGATAGAGAAGAAATCATCTTCACCTTTATTTTTTCATTCCAACCAAAGCCTTCACTTTTGAGCACATCATAAAGATGAGCAACTGGAGCCATTGATCTCATGGTCATCAGCTAACATTCAGCTTCCACGTGTTTTTTTTTTTTTACTTGTTTATCTTAATCCAAAATATTAGTATAAAATGATTTTGTTACTTCATAAAATAAAACCCACAAAAAACATAAGAGGAAGATTCGCAGCCTTCCAACTTCCAAGGTTTTATTTCTTACATAGGCACACACACACACGCACACGAAACGAATCTGCTCAGTCCTCACCCGCATCAAATCTTATTTTATGGTGTCATCTTGCTACTCTTGCAGGAGAAAGGCTTGCGCTGCGCATGCAAACACTTCACCAAAGAACTGCGCTACCCTCTTTGCCTTCATTCGTTGCCGCGGCCTTCCGTTGATTACGGGAATCGAAGATTCAGTGTTTGGAGAAACTGAAATCAAAATTGTTTCTTTTTGGAAGATTCAGTGTTTTTGGCCCCCACCTCCAACTGGGTTTCTTGCAATTTTCTTTTCTTGTAATGGGTCTCCTTCGGTTCTGCTAGATTATTGAATTCCCAATTCGTTCTTTTTTTTTTATTATTGGAAGAGGTTTCGTTTCCAACATGGGTTTTGGAGGTGGGCAAGGTTCACTGTCGATATGGCCTTTTCTTTCATCGGTATGATCATTCGTGGGTTGACTCAGTCTGCCATTGTTGTTTTATTTTTTCTTTTTGCGAATTTGTAGATTCTGAATCTCATACAAAAGGAATTATTTGGGATTAGATCACTGCAAGATTATTGGAGGAATTGAATTTTATTAGTGGGTTTTGGAGATCAAGAGTATTTGTTTGTTGATTCTGCGGCAAATTATTGTTTTTGTTGCATAATTGATTGAAAGAAAGTGTGGGGTGAGGATTTATTTTATTTTATTTTTGGTGATTTTGTGGGAAGGTGGTTGCAGTGAATATTGTTTGTGTAATCGTGGTTATCTGTTACAATGTCTGGTGGAACACCAGTTGGGGGAGGTGGATTTATGAGGCAAAGGCACAGCCAGGGATATGGGAGCAGTGGCGATGACTTCGAGGACGATGCATGCTCCAGGCAGCGTCCTTTTCCTACTCCAAGTCCAAGACATAGGACATGGATCGAGATTCTGGAAAATCTTCTTTGGCTTGCTTCAGCGGCTTTCATTCTATACTTTGGTGATCGCCATTCCAATTTGATATATCTCTTGTGCCATGACGATCGAATTAGAAGGTAACAATTTTGCTAAGCTCCCCCTCAAAATTTTTTTTATTTTTTCTTTGCTCTTATTTCTTGACTTTGCAATTCTGCGAACTGTGTGTTCAACTTTGCATCATATTTCTTTAATTCCTCATCTCATTGCAATACAATGCAAGTGCAATAAAAATTTTAACTCCCAGGTACACTATCATGCATGATGGTTTGAATTATGATTTATAAACAGCCACTGGCACTTCAATTAAGTATGATTCATCTAAAATTTTCCTATTAGTTTATTTATATTATTACTTTGTTGCTAATGTACTTACTATTTATGCATTATTATTGTATCAAAGATGGTGGCAGCAAATAGTTTCAAAGCCTTGACTAGGTTAACCCTTGCGGTCAGTTTGGAGGTAAAATTGTTCAGGAACATGTTGAATATGTCAACTATATGGGGTTGGAAATATATAGAGTTGTTTAAAAAATGATGGAAGTCATATAACTCCAAGAGTTTTGCCGTACTGACCATTAGTTGAAGGTCTTGGTGGCTTTCAAGTTCACCACATTGTGAGATATGAACATTGGGGGAGGGGTAAGGATATTGGTCACCAGTGTTGAATCTTCAAGTGGGCTTTCATATTTAATTGCCATGACAATACTTAGGCCAAAATGTGTCATTTGGGTAATTGTGAAGTTGTCCATTTTAGAAGGTGTAGAAATGATAGGGAAGTCATAATTTATTTAACTAGCATATGCTGCTCACTTATAAAATAACATAAAAAAAACATCTGGTTAACCTTTTCTCCTCTTTGGTGAAGGAGGACGCAGGGATGAGCTTTATGTCCGCTTTTTACTTGGTGAAACTCCAGTATTAGGTTGCTTTTCAATTATTATATTTTTACCTATTGATTTATTTGTTTAAATCTGTATTCTTCTAAATTTGGCTTTCAAACAACTTATTGATGCCCTAATTGGTTGGAAGCAAACGTTGCAAGTCAATAAGGCTAGGACCTTGAGACAAGGCATGTATGCAAAGATTAAATCATCAGTTCTAAAGATAAAAGTAGTCCATAACCCATAACATGATCCTGTAATTGTAATGGGATTCTTGGCCAAACCTTATCAACTCCCAATAATCAACTTGTTTATATCTACTATAGATATATTGAGCTAAACGCTATCCTAACAGATATATTTTGAAGTTAAACTAAGTATATTATGCTGTTTAACTGGATTTTCCCTCTCTCCAATTATAAGAAAAGAATCTAGTTTTTATTTTTTTTTAAAAACGAAAAGAACCTGGTTTGATGATGTATAAGATGGGTATGGCTATACTTGTTTGAAGATATCTGAATTTGAAATAATGAGGGAATCTGCAAATTTTTATAGTTGCTGTGGATTCTGAGAGATTCTAATACTTGACTTAATATCAGTATCACAATTCTCATGATCTTCTCCTTAGTTCTATTGCAGACTGCCTTTATATCTTGGGATGATAGGTATTGGTTTGAACGCTCTGATTTTCATTTACACAAGTATCTTGGCATGGAGTGTCCGGAGGTTTGATGAAAAATGGGGATTAAAAAAATGGGAAATAACAAGTATCACTGTGTTGCCATTTGCCATGGTATTTGGACTCGTCTCTTTTTGCTTGTAAGGAACTATCTTGTCCTCTATTTTTATTTTCATTGCAATCTTGCATGTAATGTTTAAGTATTCCCCTGTTTTGCTGACTGCCTATCTTTCCCCTCTCTAGGTTCTCCTTTGCTTTGTGGCCAATATGGAGTTTCTTGACACTTCCTCTTCTGGTATATCAACTGTTTTGTTTTACATTTTTTGTTATGTTTTACTGCTACCTACCTACTTGTTTTATTTATTGCCAAAAGGTAAAATTGTGATAACTACCTTATTGCTATTATATTCTGCAGTTTACGCTATTCATGGCTTGCATGGTAGTAATCCCTTACCTCATTCTTGGGACGTTCTGGCCTCAATATGATGAACTCCGTACAGATTAAGCCTCATATGATTCAAGTGAGGAATAGTACTGACTTAGATGAAGAGTTTCTAACACATCAATGATTGGTAGCCGTTGCTATGTGGTTTGAAGTTTTGTCTTTGAGTAGCATGATGTATTACATGCCATGCTTTCCAAAATCGATGCTAACAGTAAGAGCTAAAATTCTTTTCATCTTTGCAATTACATTAGCTTAGAGTGATGGCGTGCTGGCTGATCTTAGTTGCTACATGTAGAGATATAGGACTTGAGGGGTAAAGTGTTTAGTTCTATCGATTGGATGCCTTCAGTTGATGATATGGTTACAACATTTTTGCATAATTGGTTTTGCATGTCTTTTTTAGTTGATGACAACCCCCGCGCACCCCAACAACCTTTAGAAGAGCTCAATATTTCTGTTCATTACGCTTTTCATCATTTCCTTTTTTCTCACAAAGTTATAATTGCCGTAAAACTTTTTTGAGAAAGAAAACCATGTATATTAATTTATACACCCAAACTATGCAAGCTTTGGACTTACCAGCTTGATTACAAAATACTGAAAAATTATGAGGAACTTGACGACAGAACGTGAAATAGAAAAGTATACATATGGCCCCTGTTCTTTAAGCTAAGCTTAAAGCCTTAAACTATGCAGAATGGCTTTAACTTCTAGAAACTACAGATCTGGGTTTATTGGCCATGAAATAACTCATCCATCCACTATATTTGTTGAGCGAAGCACGCTTTATCATGTCTCGCTAGGAGGAGAATGTCTTGTCTCCGTCCTCCCATGGTAATAAAAATCGTTTGGGATTAACTTTTTTTTTTTTTGGGTACGGCCATTGGACTGCTCTTTTCTTTTCCTTTATGTACTTCGGTTACTGTGTTCTGATGCCCGATGGCATGGCCAATATGGAATCTCTTGCGAGACCCAAGTTCTCTGTACTAAAATCTGGATCTTGATCAGTAGTAGCATGATGCTTATAACTTATTGTTCGTTTGAGCCTTGTGCATTGGATTATCAAATAAAATTAAAAAACTATTGGGTATATTGTAAAGTTTATGACTTTTTAATCTTATCCATGCAAGGCAAGGTGCCGTTGATTCTCTTATAAGATCCAAGTTTAGTGCCAAATCTCAATCACGATTGTCGTTCTCTCCATTTAGTGCAATTGATTTTTATTTTTTTCATCGTAGGTACAATTGAATTAGAAATTGTAAGTATTGATTCATTTAATTGTCATGCATTTGAGGCAACTCTTGGTTTAGGCCTTTTTGGATTGGGTATGCCATTAAATTGGTTTCATCAGTGACATTTTTGTGTTTGCTTGTGTGCTAAATAAGTAAATAGGTTTCTCCCAACCCATCATAGCCCAAACTGAGGGATATGCCACAGCTGAATGGACCCATCACTTTCAGTAGTAGGCCGAAATAGAATTTGCTACATTTCTCGTTACCTAGTAGGCCAGTAGCTTACTTTTTTTCTTCTTTTTTTGGTAGAGTACCTTAGTGGCTTACTACACCTACAAGAAAAATGACCTTTATTATTATGATACTCAAAATAAGTTGTAGTATTTATTGATAGTTAATTTTATAATAAATATTTGAAATTCGATTAAATATAATAAAAATTTAATGAATGTTTAACAACTCATTTAATACTGATATAAAAAATAAAAAAAATGAACACCATGTTGGATTATTTTAATTTAGACTTGCAGAATCAATTTTATTTTATTAAAACTCAGATTAATTATATATTAAAAATATTGGAACATATTATTGTTATTATTGTTTAGCCCAATCATGTGATTACTAATGTTTTTTGTTGGGCTTGTTATTATTAAGCATTTTTATTATGTGGGTTGATGTGGTAGGCCCGTGTATTGGGTTTGCTTTTATGGGCAAATAAGCCCATTTTTTTCAGTGCACAGGGAGAGACTCATATTCTTTTTCAGAATTGCAGTGTGGTTGTCCTATTGAGAGATCAATACCTTGGAATAAGAGTAGTTTCTCTCCTTACCTCGCACACGACTAAAAATGATTACTGCTTCGATTTCTTTTCTGATCACAAGACAACAATGAATCTATCCTTATCTTCTTATCCAGGTAATCCTTTAGATCTAATCCTTATGATCTTTAAGATATTGTGTATGCTATGAATTTAGGGTTAAATAATATCATATTATTTCAATTTTATTTGTTTGGCATCTGTTTTGCAAATAATAATTCATCATACCAGAGTAATCCCAAAATGATAAGGAATTGAGGGAAGAAAAACCCGCAAATGTGTGTGCATGAGAGATTTAACGGTGAAGCCTGAGCCACGCCAAATGATATCGTACACCCCCACAACACAAGGACCTCAACCATCTCGTCCCCAAGGTTGAGAAAGACATCTCTCTACATCAACATCTCCTTCTCCAAAAAGGAAAAGTGGTTTGATTGATCATTCTCACCCTTAGTGCTCCACAGATTTGTGCATGACATTATTGGTATACACTGAATTCTGAAAGGAAAAAAAAGAGGAAAATGGAACTGTTTGTGATAGTGAGGCACCGAAAAAGACTTTACTCTTGTAGAATGAGATTTGTGGGATGAGAGGAATAGCTAAATATGATTATGACTACTTTAGTTCAGCTGCAAACTCCACACTACTTCGTTTATCGCAAGACAATATTGAATAGATATATAGTAACTTTCTCGACAACGATAAGATTGAATTAGGCAGCTTTCTGAAGGATGCACATGGCCTTACGTTGGCTGTGTTGTTAGATTTCTAACCCCACGAGTAGGTTCAAATGAAACAGACAATCTGGGCATATATGTAATGTTTCAGATAGTGGTTGAGTTTTCTTGATTGGACCCGCCATGTTTGAATGCTAAAGGTTAGAATTTTCGATTAACCAAGCTATGCAATATACGATCTTTTCTTTTATCATTTTGTTGTAGAGCCAAGAGTTCCGGTCAAGGAGTTCAGGTAGAGATCAATTGTAAATTACCCTGCAGCATTATCACAGAACATCATGATGAACAAATTGTTACTGAAAGTGGGGTTTAATCAATTTCATATTCCAGTAGCCGATCTGTCTAAAACTTTTGGTGCCTATGTGTAAAGTTTTTCGCAGAAAGAAATACAGTTTAGTGGGCCCATTTTAGTTACGTCATGTAATTGGAATTATTGCTTCAAATGGGAATATAAAAAGGAGATTGTCTGCTTAATGGTCATGGGGGTTGAAAGATTATACTCCTAGGTAGCTAAAGCCTAAAAGAGCTCAAACATTTGATAAGGAGTATCCAGCTGGAAAGGCATTTAATGTCAAGTATATGAGGAATGAAATCCCATTGATGTGGAAAAGTATGGCACGCTCGAGAAACGTATCTTTGCAAATAAGATAGTGTGCTGCACTCGTATGCCATTAGTTAGGAGTTAAGACTCCATTGGAGTAGTAGCAGATTTAGAAAAAACTAGAAAGAAAAAAAGGAAGCACCCCTGGGAAACACTTAAGCTTTGCCCTGATTTGAAGTGCAAATGAGATATTTTAGTGCACCCTATACTTCACATTTTTTTAACACTAGAGAATTGAAGGTAATCTTAGTGTCACCCCATAACTTCTCCATTCACAATGATATTATTTGCAGTACAGGGATGTCGTTGGGAGGGTGATGATAAAAAGTAAGTAGATGTGACAGTTCCCTTGTTGTCCCCAATGATAGGACCTCATGTAAATTTGTAAATGAAAGTGAACACCACACTTTGTGCATGGTCGCTAAGAAACCACGCCCTTAACTTAAAAAAGATTAAATGCTTAAACGCCATTCACAAGCATTACTGAGAAATCTCATTATTTTAGGAGAAAAGCTAATTGTCACCAATTTTTTTTTTTTGTTACGAATTACCTTACGAATGCCATGTATTATAATCATCTCTCTAAATTTGAAGCATGTGTAGTAGTTAATTTGTAGCAAACGAAAGATAAGACTGACTGACCATTAGAAATTATTTTGTGTGATATAGCGGTACTCTTATTTTAATCACAAATTCTAATCCATGATGAAAAGATAAACAATTTGACATTAGTTGAATTATATATGCTTAGTTAGGCTTTTGATAATCTTAATTTTGGTATTTTAATTCTACTTACAACAATATTACTTTATAATTTTTTAATGTAATTAAGCTCTCATCAACTTGTTATTGACGTAGCAATATTCTTTTAATTCATATCACATTCAAGTAAATATCTTATCAACAAAAATAGGATTACCAATATAAAAATATTTTACATTATCATTTAAGTATATATTATTATATTATTAAAAAAAATTTACTTATCAAATAGTAAATATTATAGTTAAATATTTTAATAATATAAAAATACATGATTAAATCATAATAATACAATTAAGCTAATTATGTAAGTAAAAAAGAGAAATCAAACAGGAAAGTGTGTGGGTAGCCTAGTTATGATAATCCAATCAGAATGAGAATAATTTGAGTGCAGCATGGAGGAAACTAATAATTTGTTCGGCAAGAATCAATTTCTATGTATTAATTTGTGGTATCAATTCGAGATACTCTAAAAAAGGTCTTAAAAGATTACAATTTTAAAAGGTGACATTACTAGAAACTCGTATTGATCAGAGAGTATTATTAAGAACTTCATAACTCTATCCCGGTAATCCCCGCTCCCTGGCCCATTTCTAATCATATGTAAAGGATGATAGGACACCCACCACCACCACCACCACCACCAGCGAGCAATGAGAACGACTAAATTGCCCCTGGTGAGTGGTGGAGTAGGAACAGTATGATGTGATCATGCGGATGCAGTGCAGTGGGTCAAACACTCACATCCTCCTCTGCAACATCTTACATTGTATTGTATTATTAAATACAATTTTGGTGGGGAGTTTTTTCTGCAGAGGTGGGGCCCATGTTATTTTGTTCTGAATCTTTGTCCATACTCTGTTTTAAATGTTGCCAATCAGAACAGCACTGAGTTGTATTATTGTATTTTAAGTTTTTGAGTTTTGAGTTTGACTTCCACTCCAAACCCCTGGGCCGAGTCTCCAAACAATAGCAATCTTCCAACCCAAGTTGTCAAATGTTCTTCTTTTCTCCAATGAGCAACCACCAAGGTGTCATCATTTGTTCTCTCCTCCTTTAATGGTTTTGCTTTCTCTCTCTCTCTCTTACCCTCTCTTCTAGTTCTCTTGTTGAAAACACTCTTGTGCTTGGTAGGTTGTGCCGTTGAGGTGATGGGCCCTGCACTCCACTGAAGTTTAATGTTGAGAGGGGTCTCTTCACCTCTTTCAGTGCTTCCTTTGCCCCCAATTTCGTGCTGTCTCGCATTTAGGTTTCGGCCCCTTTAACTGAAAAGATAAGATTTAGGGCATTTGTTTTGATTTGATTTCTCGGTCAGGGCCAGTGATTCTTGAGGATTTTCGATGTGGGTTTCTGATATTCGACATGGGTTTTGTTCATTATGTTCTGTAATGTTTGTTGGGTGCTCTATGATCATGTTCTTCGAATGCATGCCTAGCTAGGAGTTGGAGGCCCTCCTCTGGGGTTAACTCTTAAGCTGTTCCTTGTCGACAAACACAGCTTGGTTTCAGGTTATCTTGTCCTGCCTGCGCGTTTTGGAAGGTCAAGAAATCATTTTTTCTGAAATATAATTCAAATTTCCTTTTGAAATTTCAATTTGATAGTAAGTGAGCTGGAAAAAAAAGGGTTATGGGACTGGATTCTGTTGAATTTCGTGTTGGGCATGGCGTTTGAGAGATAAATACTTGATTTTGGAGGTGCAAGTAGTGGAGTAATCTTCGTCTAGGAAACATTGGAGCGCAGAAAGATGGACAGAGTTATTCAACCTCCTTTGGTAATTTGCTTATACACTTTTATACTGTTTTTCTTTTTAGTAGTTTATATACCATTTCATATGTAGTTTATGAGGTAAACCAATGCTAAGTTGGTTTGACTTCCCTTTTGTATGGTCATTTCTCTGGAAAGGGCTGGATCTCTTGATGTTTGGAATATTGTAGCTTGGTCTTCATGTATCCATGTTACTGATCCAATTGTTGAATTTTGCCTTGCTCTAATGGGATGTTTTGAAAGAGCTTCAGAAAAATTTTGTCCAAAAAAGAGCTTCAAATAATGACTTTTTTTAGGGGGTTGTGGGGATGAAGGGAAGAATCCAGGGATCGATGCTTGAAGATTCTGGTTGGTTTCAGGAGTTGAGATTATTTTCTATTGAATGCCATTATTCACTGAACACTTCTTCTGTTACCCTTATATCTGTTGCTTTTGAACCTTCCTGAAAGGATGGGCAGACGACAATTTATCTGTCATTTTCTTTGAATCCCAAGGATGGTGTTGCTATAGGCTTTTGGGCCATGACAGATGAGAAATGTGCGCAATGAAATGTATTTCATAATCGGGGTGTCTAGATAGGAATAATATTTTGCATAATCCCATTGCCAAATTCTCAGTAATTTGAGATCTCTCATGGTTTTTCCTAAAATGTTAAGCCTGATCTTCATCCTGAATTCTTGGGATTGTTAGACACAAAACTGAGAAATACAAGGGAATCAAATGGATGAGTTGTCTTCTAACGTGGATCAGTCATTTATGAGGCTTGAGGTCTGTGTACTGTGACGTATTCTACATCCATGGACTTGATGCAGGTCTCATTACATAATACCTTCAAATGCCTTATTGTATACCAACTCATGTAGGTCAATTTTCATCAAACTGTCAGAGTTGATTATGGATTTGATTTCTCATAATTTATATATCAGTGATAAGCAGATATGTACACATGACTTTATCTGAACCTGAGATTGCTCTCATTTTTCAAGTTACAAGTAAACAAGGTGCTTTATCTGCTGCTTCCCAGTGTTGTTTGTATTAGATGATGAGACATAGATGATGTCTCATGTTTGAGTTCATAAATCATAAATCATAACATCACATACTAAAGAAGAAAAAAAGGATGCGCTTTCATTTTAATTTGAAAAAGTAGCTAAACAAATGTTTTGTTTCAAATGTGTTTGTGCAGGTTGATACGACTGCATGTTTATGCAGAGTAGATACAGGCCTAAAAACTGTTGCTGGAGCAAAGAGGTATGTCCCTGGAACAAAGCTCTGTCTTCGGCCTGACATTAAACCATCCATTCACCCAACTAGAAACAAGCCGGCACGTGGTGACAGAAGCCGCAATCAATCCCCACTACTTCCAGGACTCCCCGATGATCTTGCTATTGCTTGCCTAATCCGAGTGCCACGGGTTGAACACCGTAAACTTAGGCTAGTCTGCAAAAGATGGTATCGTCTCTTGGCTGGTAACTTCTTTTACTCACTCCGCAAGAGTGTTGGAATTGCAGAAGAGTGGATATATGTCATTAAGAGAGACCGAGACGGGAAAATCTCATGGCATGCTTTTGATCCCGTGTACCAACTATGGCAACCCCTGCCTCCTGTTCCTAAGGAATATTCCGGAGCTCTTGGTTTTGGTTGTGCTGTTCTCAGTGGCTGTCACCTGTACTTGTTTGGTGGGAAGGATCCACTAAAGGGATCCATGAGACGTGTCATTTTTTATAGTGCTAGGACAAATAAATGGCACCGTGCCCCAGATATGCTTCGAAGGCGGCACTTCTTTGGCTCCTGTGTCATAAACAATTGTCTGTATGTGGCTGGTGGGGAGAATGAGGGTGTGCACCGGTCCTTGAGATCAGCTGAAGTCTATGATCCCAACAAGAATCGATGGTCATTTATTTCAGATATGAGCACTGCAATGGTACCTTTCATTGGTGTTGTCTATGAGGGGAAGTGGTTCCTGAAGGGACTTGGTTCTCATCGGCAGGTTCTGTGTGAGGTCTACCAGCCAGAGACTGATAACTGGTACCCTGTTTATGATGGAATGGTTACTGGCTGGAGGAACCCAAGTACTACCCTTAATGGACAGCTCTATGCCTTAGATTGCAAGGATGGCTGCAAACTTAAGGTTTATGATGAGGCGACTGATTCATGGAGCAAACATATTGACAGTAAAATGCATTTGGGGAACTCGCGGGCTATGGAGGCAGCTGCTCTTGTCCCCCTCAATGGGAAACTTTGTATCATCCGGAATAATATGAGTATTTCTCTGGTTGATGTTTCAAAATTTGAAGATTTGAAAGGATCTTCTGCTGAACAGTTATGGGAAACTATCGCAGGGAAAGGACAGTTCAAGACCTTGGTCACAAATCTGTGGTCTAGCCTTGCTGGGCGAAACCGACTCAAAAGTCACATAGTTCACTGTCAGGTTCTTCAAGCTTAGGGGTTGTATAGTGCTGAAGAATTGATGATGAGCTTTGTTTATGACTTACAAAATCTCATCTAGATGGTTTATGTTTGTGTGAAGCTGGGCTAAAGCTTTCCAAAACGCCATGGTGCAGTCTATTGTTGCATTTCATCTCAAACCCTAGAGATCATGTTCATGATACATAGATGAGATGTTTTACTAATCATATAGTGCTACAGATATTGATACATAGTTGTTACATTTTGAAAATTGAGTAGGCCATTTACCAGGTCACATGGTTTATCATTAGCTTGTGTTTTGCGTTGCTACAAGCAATGTCTAACATGAAGGTGACTGGCGTGTTGGGTGGGGGAGAAGAATAGGGCTGTCAAATGGCTCTAACATTACCAACATTTAAACGTGCAGCAAAATAAGTAACTTAACTCGCCTTACATTAACTTATAAATCTAAATGGACTGGTCTGTTTAATAATTTAAAAAAAATTGAGTAATTAAAATTCATTAGTGAATGTATAAATTTTAAAATTTAGTAAATAAGTCATAAATCAATAAAAAAAAATAAGTCATAAAATATAAGAAATAAAAAATAAATGGGCAATCTCCTAGTTGATCAGACAAGTGTGGTCCGTTTTATCGGGGAGAAGAATACTACTACTTAGGATTGGTTTGGTATTCTCTAAAAGTATAGGCTGAAAAAGTGACATCAAACTGACGATTAACCCTTAATATGTATACAACTCTTGCATTGCATATACGGTGTGCTAGTGGTTTCGAGTTTATTGGTAAAAAGTTGGTGGAGTTGCCTTGAACTAAGATCAGACACATATTCACTTGTGCACAATTGTAAATATGTGTTGTGTAAGCAGCATTGCCAAAGTGAGAAACCATTGCTTTAACCATCAATTCGTGGGTTATTACTTATTAGCGAAAAAGGAGAAAAAAGAAGGTCAGTTTGTAGCCTGGTGGGTGCTCTAACCTAAATTTCTACGTGCTTAAACACCAACTCAGCTGGTGTGAACTAACATGACTTTATGTGATGCGTATCGAGTTCTTTCGAAGATCGACAAATGTGCTATAAAGATAGTGATGCTTGCACGTATTAAAACAACCAGAATTTACTAAAGCCGTTAGGTGTCCAAAATGATGTATTAAGTGCCCATGCTTCAGCTGAATTTTTGTCTCAAATGTGGGGTATTGCTTTGTTTGGTATCATAGACTAAAAAGAAAAGAAGGAAATACAATAGAAAAAAAAAAAAAGAATGGAGACTTAGATGATTTATCACTTACCTTGTTTGTTATCATTCAATGGAAAAGAAGAGATGTTTCCCTTCTTTTATTTGGTTTCATCAAGAAAAAGAATGAAAATCTATATAAATAAATATCAAATTACTTTATTACCCTTTTCAATAAAGTGGATAAAGTTGATAAATTAGATAAAGTTAGAAATTAATTTCTTTTCCCTCTCAATCCTTCAAAAAAGGGAGGGAAAGAATAATGTAGGCCCCATAGAAAGGAAAAAAAAGGAAGAAGAGTCAATTCCTTTCCACCCTTAAGTTGATACCAAACAAAGGAAGATGTATCTTTTCCTTTTCTTTCCACCCATTTTATACGTACCAAACATACCATAAGAAAGGATTAGGTGCCAACATGGGTTGTAACGAGATTAGTTCAGCAAGTAAAGATTGAAGCACTTCACTTGAAAGGTTTAGATTTGATTTTTGCTATCAGCAATCATTCTTAGTAGGTGATATATAAATCTCATTGTAAACTTTCATTGAGACTTATGACATGATATGACATTGAAATAAGATAATGTCTCATCTCCCTTAACTTTACCAAAATAAAATTATTAGGATATAATTTTGATTTAAAATGTAGTTTTTTCTTGTCTTAAAGGGAGTTAGCATTTGCTAGCTAGGTGAGAGGAATTTGAAATGAGTTCCTCATCTTTGGTAGAAAGTCAAGTTACCACATGAGATATTGCTAAGTGAATTATAGCGTAAAATTTATTTACACTATTGTTTGCAAAAAAAATGTAATATTTATTTATACCTAAAAAGGTAATATTTATACTATTATTTAATCATGTATTATTATATTAATAAAAGAATTTTATTATGATAACAATTATATAAATAATTTGATAACACATAATTAAATGGAGTTTATATTAATAGTGAATCCAATCAAAATTCAATTCAATTTATTAATGTTTCTATTATCAATATTTTGTAATAAAATAATCATTATTTCTAACATATTAAATATTTTTTATGATAATTTTGTTTATTTTTTGTGACAATTAAAAAGATACATGTCAGTCGAGTGACACCTAGCTAGGAAACACCTAATCCTTTTGGTCCTAATGAGTATAAATGTTTGCCTAGGACCTCATTTGTAATACCCACTTTTGTCCACCTTTCCCTTTCCCCATAATGTCATAGAAGTTTTAAGCGAGTAATGAAAAAGAAAAAACAATATTATACACGAGTAATAAACAAGTTCGCAAAATAAATTAACAGTATTACTATTTTGTTTGAATTTGCTAGTTTATTAATCTAATTTTTAAAATTTGTTCAAAGCTATTTATGTAAGTATTGAACAAGTATAAACGAGCTTAAATGGAGGTCGTTCACAAGTTATTCAACAAATACATTATTTGATAAAACTCCTAATCCGATGTGGAAAACTCACTAAATAATAATCGTAACAAGAATGATAAGAAGATTGAGTTGTAATTGCACCACTTTCTTAGGGGGAAAAAATACAACTGTAGAGTAATTAAATTGCATGTGAATTTATGCATATTAGTATGACTTTTCATAATTAATAAATCTAATTGTGAAAAATAAAACTATGATATGCCTAACATTGGTTATTGAAAAGTTATTTTATCAGTAACAAATAAATTATAATAATAATAATATTCTTTTTGTTTATTTAATTAATTAATCATTTTAAATAAATTATATCAATGTCCTTATTTATAACAAATCTCACTTTTGTCTTTTTCTTTTATATTAGATTCTCTAGGAAGATAAATCTGTAGAAATTTGTCATCAAGAAGACATAAATATTTAAATAAATAAAGACTACAACAAGAAGATTTATAAAAGGTCCACGATATGTATGGACGTCTACAGGAAACAAGAAGTCTTGCTTCTCAACAGTAAGCGGACAAAAATGGATCATATCATAATAATTTATAAAGACGATATTTGGATAACGGACAAAAATTTGTAACTGTTACAATAGAGGGAGAAAGAATAGATACCCTAGGTTTCAGGATTACAATAGTAAGAAGGCATAAATAAAGGGCCTAAAGCTGGCTCAATTGATACTGGATGTAATGTTTGATGTGGGAGATTCAATCCTCTCCACTTGGTTACCATGACCATTTCCTTATCCAAGTAATTGCACCTAACCTCAAAAAAAACCCTATGGGTATCTTTGAATTAGAAGAGTTTGGAGGGAAAAAAATAGGAGAAGTTATCTTTTATTTTTAAATTAAGATAATTATAAAATATTTATAAAAATAAAAAAAGACATGATTAGAAAGTTACATTATAATCTCTCATTTTATTCGTCTTATTTAAAAAAATTACCAAATAAAAAAAATATAAATTTAAAATAAAAAATTACACATCACATGCCTTCTCCTCCAAACTCCTCCATTCAAAGCTCAAATTATTTGTCTAAATTTATTGTTGGCATGAGTGGCTACAAAAAAATATTTTGCACAAATATTTAGCTACATAAATCAGGGACCTAATGCTACAAACTTGAAATACAAAATCCCATTATTAATTGTCTGAGTAGCAGAATCTACTCACTCTTGCATCCTGAAAAGTAGGATCGCGCCAGCAAGAAATACTTCTCTTTCTGACTTTTGTATTCGTTGTATCCAAGGAAAAAGTAACCAAGGCAATCGAAATCGATTGGAGACATCTTTGCCTATTCAGCATGAACAGCCATATTAACAGTCATGGATGTGATTAAGAAAGTATAAAGAGCATAAAACGAGGAAAACTAATACCTGAATTAGTCCCCACAAAGCCCAGAAAAGGTGCGAGGCTAGTGCATACGTATTTGCCTCAACATAGGAAGTTTCAAGATCTTTGTCAGATACCTGTATTATAAATAAATAAATGAAGATCTAAACTGAAAAGAGGAAGGGGAAGAAACTAAACTGAAAACTCATTATCTACACTAACTTGCATAGTTACATGTCATTAAGTGCATGTGTATTCTGAGTAGATAATTTCATTAGCAAGCATTATGCAACAAGGCATGCCTGAGCTACGGCTAAATCAATTACAAGTTTTGTAGTATATAGTAGGAGTAGGACAAGCATAGAAATCTCCGGAAGATACTTTGGTTTGATATAGCAACAAACATCAGCCTTGGCAAATCAGCAGCATCCTACAGCAACCTAAGATTAAAGTATTAATCCATAAAGCCAACCTAATAAGTTGTTGCACCAAAGGCCCATAAGTGAACAAACAATAAATGCAAATGATGGATGGGAAACCTCAGAATAGAGGTTGGGGTAACATGCAATCACCACCACTCGCCAAATCAATTTGATTGGCGGCACTACTGAGCATCAATTTCCATTCACAATGCACTAAAGAGATTAATCATAGATATAGGTAAGTGAATTTTGCAGCAATTATGAGAAAGAAAGAATTGGCCAATTTCATCCCTGCTCACCCCACCCTGCCCAAAAAATACCATTTACTTCTATAACAATCAAGGCATGAAGAACATAACAGAAGAATCTAGTAAGACCCAATACCACATGGAGTCAGAACTTTAATGAGGATATCCTTACAAGTGCTAAGCACCATTGAGATGGTTTTTAATCCTAAACAGGAAAAAAAAATGTCACTAACATTCCTTTTTGTGAATAAGATGATCATGTTCATTTTAGAGGTGATTGATAGACTAAATTGATAGACTATATGCTCATTTTAGAGGTGATTGATAATCTAGAAAGTGGAAACAATAAAATAAAATACAATTCTAATAATCCCTACAAACCTTGTGTGGTCTGTCGGGTTGTATGTAATGCCTGAAAAAATGATATTGTCCATTCATATTTGGGTAACTGCATAAAAAGAAACATGTTCAAGAACCAATTAACAAATTATGATTAAACAAAAGGAGCGAGAAGCAAGCAGAAAGAAAGTAGGGCGTGAAAAACCGTACAAGCTGTAGTCACATTCAAAGCCCGCGTATTCTGCAAAGTGGTTTCCTATATCATAGCCTCTGTAGTTATATGATGCATATTCATAATCAATGAAGTCAAGTTTATCTGGAGATTTGTCAGAACGGCAAGTCAATGAAATTTGAAGATGAAAAACCCATATGAATTAATGAATAAGTTGGTTATCTCAACATTCTCTCTTCACATGTGAATGTTACACTATTTCAGATACTAAATGCCATTCCAGAGGCATGTCTGTCTCCTTACTAGTTTGTTATTAACTGAAAGAATAGATGCACAACATACATTCCTATTATCAAACAAAGTAAGTTTAATTTCATGATTAACCTTGTATAGTCCATTTCTTCTGTTTTAACTCCATGAGACTGAAAATGGGACCTATTATACCAAGCTCATGATCCTAACTATGAAGCAATTTTATACTCGACCTTTTAGCAACCATTGATTAACAACATAGATAATATAACAACTTCTCTTTCACAAGCAATGCTACACCATTGCATTTAAACTTGCTCCCTAATCAGTAATAAATAAATTACAGTTCTGATTTGCTCATGGTTTTGAAATAACGTGGACACATTTTAGGAAGAAGAAAAAAAAAAAAAAAAAACATAAGAAGAACAATTTACAAAGATTGTCATTTCTGGTAAATATGAATATATATTTTACCTCAAAACTCACAAGGGTCATAAAAAAGATACACTTCAAAGTGAAAAAGAGAGTAAGAGAAGAGCACTCAATATACAAAATGACACACATAAGAAAAAGTTACTAATAAGAGAAGGTTTCAAAATATGTGCATACTGTGGTCCTGTAAAAAATATACTTTTACATCTACAATCACAGGGTGGAAGCACGAATATGCTTGTAATCAAGGTTTGTGAATGCCTTCTTCATCATTGATCATTACATTTCCAGAAAGCAAGTCATTGTGAGCAAAAATCATAGGAGAATTGAAGCGGTCAGTCAACTCCTGTTGCAATATTAAAAAATAATAATAATAATTCACTAAAAAGAATAAATTGTTCACAAACATAAAATGACTCATTCACTACCACTAATTCAGCCTTTTTTTTGAGTTTTCACAAAGTCATTCAAAAGCTACCTTCAGGAACAAAAAAGGGGGCTGGAAAAGGATGACTTGTTCTATCTATGAGCCTGGACACTAAGGAACTTTTTCTCTAATTGTAATTTAGTGAGAATATTTAGTAAAAGTGATTGGATATTAACCAAACAAAAGATGGCAAGTGCCTCTGCTTAACCCTGTTCAGACAAACATTATTTGGAAGCCTTTCGCCCAGAGACATTGAACACTGACAAGATTGATTATTAGCATACAAATATGAAGAACTTTCCAATTTTAGTATTTTAGCTTGGTTTAGATTTTAGTTGAATTGATTTTGAAATAATTTGTTAAAAGAATTTATTTGCCTTTGGGAATGATATTTCAAAAGTTAGTTTAGACGAATTGATTTTGTTTGGATGGTGTAATTGTAAAGTATAGCCACTTTTGAAATGTAATCATAGGTATATTTTTGAAAATTTTCTGGGTCCCTCACCTAAAATCAATTCCATTCACCACAGAAGCAAGAAAATCTTACTTCTCTCAGAATCAATTCTACAACCTACAAATTCATGAGAATTTATTTTGAAAAACTACCAAAACTAGTTGACTATTGTTAGAATCAATTCTTGAAAATCAAATGTGATTCTAGAACTTCCAAGAATCTAAAACAAATAGGCACTTAGCAATGGCCTTCCAAGGACGGTGGTAATTTCTGTTCATCTTGATCCTTGCATTACAACAAAAGATAAATACAAGTCTAACAACTCAAGAAATGTATGGAAAGAGCTAGTACCTTGAGCTCCACAATTTCATCATGGACTTCCCTGAATGAAATCGTCTCATAAGTCTCCTGCTTTTTACTATCATCAAAATTTAGAACAGATGCTGTAAAAGAAAAAAAAATAGCAACTTAAAATACTAGAAATGCCAACCTTTCAAGCATATACTCTATCCCCTGACAGGAGTGGATTGGACATGATCTTACTCTATCTATGGATGTTATGTTGAAGGAGTTTTTTACACATAGGAGTATAGGACTACAGAGATAGAATGCAATATTTAAGAATCTTTTAAATAATGTGGACACCAAATATATGTATATTTAAATCTAAGAGGCCAACATCCCTATATAAGACCCTTCTATTGGAGCCTGTACGCAAGGCAAAAGAGATCATTCGTAAGATCCTAATCAACACAATTAATATCATGAGCTATTTCTCTCAAACTTAAAATCAGGGAGGGAGCTAAAACTAGGACAAAGCTGAAGGGGTGCTCAAAATTGGCCAAAATCAAAGGGCGTGGTCAAAATGCTAGAGCTCAAAATCAACAATAATCAAATTCACTTCAAACAGAATTACAGAAGTAACTCGAGTAAGAAATGAGAAGTAAACAAAGCTAACACTAATTATAAGGAAGAAAATATAAAGGACCTTTCTCAAAGAACTTCCAGATATCATTCCATAATAGAGGCTCCTTAGAGCCTGGAATTTCCATCTGATGAAATCTTTGCAATTGCTTTGCTATTTTAGCAGCCAGCTTTGGCTCCCGCATGTCTGCCATGGAGAAAATGCATATGCGTAATTAAATGAGAGCCAAAACTAGATTCTATTCTTTTAATCCAAATGCTCTTACTTACCACATGACGAAAAGCAAAAAAAAAGGTATATAAAAATGTTGGGTTAACTAACAAAATATCAAGAATCTTGAATAATATCATAAGAAGTTAGGAATAATGAGAACTTCAACATAAATCCTTCTCAAGGTCAAGAGTTAGGAATGAGTCTAAGGTTGTGGAAGGCGAGTTCAAAATTCAATTTTTATTTGAAGACCTTGCCGGTATTTATTAGAAGGTGAGTATAGGATCATCAGGTGAAAACTAGTGAAGCATCCCAACCTGCTGTAAGTTAAAGTTTATACAGTAAGGAATCTACTATGACTACAATCCCTAATATTATTCCCAGAAATGGTACATTCAGCGGAAAAAAATTCCATAAATGCTACACCAGTGTATGATAAAATGCATTACTGGGTAGAGATTATTCACTGTTTATAGATGCTTTAAGTTTCAACCAAAAATTATCAAGAACACGAAAGCAGACAATTTTAAAAATCCATTACTGGCATTGTCAATACCTGCTCTTAACATGATTTTTTCTAATTTATACCTGATGGAGTTAGAGTATGTGCATTGATAAAAGACTGCACCATGCCATTTCCAAAAACTTTGAGCCACTTAGCACCAAATCCTGCAGCTGAGATGAATTTGGTGGCCCAAACACATATTTCACAAGCAATTACAAGGTAGAGAATGCAAATAAAAACTGTTGAGTATATACAGAAAAGCAAGTAATCTAACCTACACTTTTGTGCACGTGTAGTTTCAAGAATTAACTAAAATACACCATTAGACTCCATATTTTCCTTTGATCACAACTGAAATCCTTTGTGCACATCTATGCAACAGGCAACAGCACTAAGTTTTATGGAGGCATATAAATGTCTAGTATGGGTACAAATGGTTCTCTGCTTTTCTTTACCAAATAAGCAAAAATTAGAAACAGTAGATCTACAAATAACTGAATAATAAGGGATTTATGTTTGTGTTTGAGTTCTTCTTGAGTTTAGTGTTACTGGAAGTTGGAAGTTGAGGTTTGCCTATCCCTTCCTAATCTTTAATTTTTGGAACTTGATCTTCTGACTCTTCTCTCAAGCATGCGCCTGATTGGTGAAGTCTACAGAATGGATTAAAAGAATTGATATATTACATATAAAAAGACATTCTTAAATTCTAATTCCCAAAAACTGAAAACAACTGGAAATTTTATATGCAGCATCCTAAAGCCCATAAACCCCAGAATTCACATAAGATTTTTGTATTATATTCTTATGCTGTTTCAAACATCAAAAAAGAGGGGGAAAAAAAAGAAGAAAGGAAGGAATCTTAGCTTATCATAATTGAAGTTTAATACAGCTCAAAATGAAAAATCCAATGCAACTTGCAATTGTCAATTGATGAAAACCCCAGTAATAGAAAATGGTACAAATACCATCCAGAAAACTACTACTGCAATAACTGCTACAAGCATATATACAGTTTTAAGTTATCATGCAACTTTCAGTTATTCATCAGCTAAAGAATAACATTTACAAGAATTAAAAAAAGAAAGAAAAGAAATTATGTGATTCAATCTTCAATACGAGATGAACCACAACATTTGAATCAAAATAAATTATGCAGAAGCATTCACCATTCAGTGACTTGGCTAGTTTCATATAAACTTACTAGACACGAGTAATCATCGGGTACAGTGTGTATCCTGCAATTCCCGTTGACGATCGATAATGTACTCAGTGTTTGGTCCATACAATCTGATAGTTATAGAGACATCGATACAGTTTTCTTCCTTAACTGAAACCTTGAGTACTGAGAGATAACGATCAATTTATCAGTTAGGTTCTAATTCTATATAAAAAACGAGAAAAGGGTAAGGATGAATGGAAAGCAATTAAGCAACCATATTGAAAGCCGAGCTCATTATTACATTTTATATAATATAATATAGTAATCTTGATAGTAACAACTAGAAATTACTCACACAAATTTGTGATGCTGATGCCACCGGAAATTTTCTCAACATGAAAGCAAGAATCGTGTAAATTTGACCAGTCCTTGAATAATCCTGGCATAAATCACTGCATGAATCACAAGGAAAAAATATAGTTTATATAACCCATAAAACTTCAAAAGACTTAAGAATTTAAATATTTCTAAAAGTTTGGAATTACGAACAGAATGCGAGGCTTGGTATGAGGAAGGGGTAGCGAGGGATCGTTTGTTTCTTCACTTGTGCTTCTCCCCTCCTTTCAAATGAGGAAAATCCTTAATTAATAGTACGAAAGTTTTCGTGAAACGTCGCACGAATGATAAAGCAAAAAGCAATGCGCTCGCGTTTTATGGAATATTGTGTTTTTTATTCTTTCTTACGTGATCACCTTTTAACCGTCCAAAAGACAACCGTGTCTTGTGGAGTTGGAGTTGAAAGCTTACCCTCTTTGTTTTATTTTTTGTTTTTATTTTTAATTAAATATATTTTTATTATAATTATAAAAATGTTATATTATTTTTACTTTATTTTCTGATTTTAAAATTTTGTGAAAAAAATTGTAAAAACAAATGAAAATAAGAAAATATTATTTTCACCACTTCCTTTACAAAATTTTAAAAACAAGAAATAGAGTGAAAATAATGTAACATTTTTGTAATTATAATGAAAACATATCTAACTGAAAATGAAAATAAAAAAACAAACATGTTGGAACCAAAGAACTTTTTCAGAAATTAGTTTTGGAACCAAAAGTTATTTGAAGAATTAAATCCCTCAAAATTTTGAAGATAACAAAAGGTTTAAATTAGTATGAACCAGTAAAAGACTCACGTAATCTGTGTATAACTTGTTTTGTTAACGTTTTTCAGCTTAAAGATATGTTGGTAATTTTCTAACATACAACACGGTGTAAATAAATTGTTATTTGTACGTGCGTCCAAGTTTTGTCTTCTAAACTAAAGGAAAACTAAGTTTTCGTCCAAAGTTTCCTTACTTAGCTCAGATTCAAAACTTTCGTCTAAAGCTCAAATTCACATATAAAGAATTGTTCATATGAGAATAACTCTTACAAAGTACACTTATTTCTGAAAAGCAGTAATCGGCCATTTGACCTTAACATTAATCGGCTTAACAACTACAAAAGCTTCTGCCTTGAACTTCTCAAATAAGTCGAACTTCGCCTATCATATTCTTGGATATTCCTGATAATCAAAGTGACTTTTCAGAAGAAGTTCAACACGATATCAGCTTATGCATTTAATGCTGCTCATAACGGTAATAAATGTTTCTGTTTGACGAAAAAGCTTGTAAAGACTGCTACAAGTGCTCTCACTTATAAATAAAAATGTTTTCAAAGAAGCAAAAAAAAAATGTAGCAATTGAGTGATCAAAAAGTGAAAAAGAATCAAAGCTCACATTCTTCTAAATATTCATACTCTTGTATAGAGTTCTAGTCTTAAGACTTATTTTTCATCCTCACATGTAGTGAGTTAAAAACTCAAGCACCATTTACATCTTCTTATTCAACCTAGTTGTTTGTGCCTAAAAAGTCTGGATATAAAAAAATACTTGAGTGTTAAAATTTGAAGAGGTTGAAAATACTTGTGTACCTGAAGAGATGAATAATACTTGTAATATTTGTAAAAAATTAGTGAAAAATCCTTCTGATTAAAGGGACTAGACGTAGCTCTCGGTTTGTGATAGTGAACTTGGATAAACATTTGGTATAAGCTTCTCTTTCCTCCTCTTGTGTTTTATTTATATACTAACTTTTGAGGATTGCCATTGTTTTTTTAACAAAGTTTTTTTAACCTAGAACTCATAACTATTTAACTGCGTTAAAAGAGAAATCTTACAAAACTTTTTATCATCCAATTGGATTGAGAAGTCTTTCGTTCGTTAATTGCATATTATTGTATCAACCTTTGTCTTGATTAATTTATTAATTAATGAAAAGATTACTAAAAATGTTAAGAAACACAATTCAACCCCTCTTCTTGTGTTTTACTTATTTACTTCAAAACCAAACATGCTCATTGTTCAAAAACACTAACCACGTTTTGCATACGAAATTGATTTAGAAATTGGACCTCTCAAATTTAATTGTCTTGTTTAGTGTGTCTATTAGAATTAAGATTTTAATTTTGAGTTTAATTTTATAATTAAAAAACAACTAGTTTATACTACTTTCAATTCTTAGCTTAAACCTTAAAAATTATAATTCTAAACACTAATTTTTTTTTTATTTTTTGAATATTAAAAGGTAAAAGTTAAAAACTGACCGATATTGTACCTTCTATCGGCCAACTGTAGTCGTGATGTTGTCGCGCAGTCTTTAGGCAACGTCGTCCGATAGGTATCCCCTGCCTGTTCCCAGTACGTTGTTCATTCTTGGCGCTTGACGTCTTTAGCCATGTTTTTTCCAAACACGGCTCGGCGTAAGCGTCACTCTGATCGCGCCGTCGTGCGTCTTTTAGTTTGACATCCATTGTAAATGTTGTAATACAGCAACACAAGTTGTTTTTATTGATTTTTTATATATAATTTTAAAATATTATTTATTTTATTTTATTTTATTTACAATATCATTATAAATTTTTGATAAATTATTCAAATAATAAAATTTTAATTCAGTTTAGAATTACAATTTTAAATTCTTAATTTTTTAATTGTTCTAAATATAAAAATTAAAATTCTTGTCAATTCTAATTCTAACAAAAATATAATTAAAATTAAAATTCTAAACTATAATTCTAATACTATAATCTCAACATACCTTAATTATACACAATCATTACAACAATTATTATTTATGGAAAAAATCTTTAGTATGTATAAAAATATGCAATATGTATTACCACTTTATATTACATCAACGTCGGCGTGTCCCACCCAATTGGGTCATTCACCAACTCGCTCCACCAAGGCGGCACAAGATCCTTGTCAACTACTGCATTGACATGATCCACATTGTCAACTTCAACAAGTTCTTGTAATGCCCCACTCATTAGAGGCATGCCAAGTCTCCTGCATTCTGGCTTGTGCATTAATGAATTTTTTTTAAAAAAAACTTTTTACATATCATTTTTAAAAAATATTTTTAGTTTTTTATATTCTATGTAGATATATTAAATATATTACAGAATATCATAAAACATTCCCTTTTAAAATGTTTTGTAATAGATATTGGTTAAAAAGTAAAATTATATAATTAACTAACCTACAAAATTAAAGAATAACATGGCCTTGCGATATGAGAATCAGTTTTCCATATGCGCATCATGAGATATCGGTAGTTAGAAATCTATTTATTTGCTCAAAAATTGTAAATTAAGTGACATTAAGTATTTTTTAAAGTCGAATCTAATATATCACCTTACTTAAACTTTAGTCTATTTTTTTCTTCTCGCACAAGTCTTAAATTATTTTATAACCACAATTTTAAAAATTCAGTTTCATCTCTCCAAACTACAAATACTTATAGCTTTAATACACACTGAAAATCTAAAAACAAAAATTGTCAACTATCTCTCCATTTAAGAGTTTTAAAACTCTCATTTGTTTTAAAATTAGAAAAAAAATACATAACAACACACTAGTTATTTTAATACATGGATGGGAAAACTCATACAAGTTGTATGCTAATGGAACAAAGCTCTAAAGAAAACATTATCAGGGCCTGGGCCTGGGCCGACCTTGTCCGAACAATAACATCAGTTGCTTTTGTAGCCTCTTCTCCAGGGGATCCAACCTCAGTTCCTCAGCTGAGTTGCACTCTGAGAAAATGGTGCCGAGGGCGTTGTTGGCCAAGTTCATTCGGAAACCCGCCACTGTTTCTCTTTTCCAATTCAATCAAAAGGCACGTTATTCCACTTTTACCACACTACTCTCGTCTCGTCTCTTCTCATCATCATGCTTATCTCAGGCCTTGCAATTTGCAGAGAGAATTGCATAGCAGGAACAAGAAAGCCATGGAGCTCATAGCTAAAGGTTGGAGTGCTTTGAAGGAGGTTGATAGAGTCATCGATTATTGCGAGCTCAATGATCGCCGTCTCATCCCTCTTCTTAGGGTATGATTCGCCTCCTCCTCCTCATACATTAGGGAACTCTTCCTTCTTAGTTGGCTGCCCAGAAAATGTGAAATTGCAACAGGATAATAACTGGCGGGATTAGATTACAGTTGCGTATATCTGTTGTGTTCTTGAGACCCATAAGTAATTTAATACAAAGTTGTGATTTTTTTTTTGTGATTGGGGTGCTCGTTTTAGTTATTTAATGCAATTACATATTGCTTTTGAGTATTGGAGTGTTTATTGAATTCAAATTGTAGAAATGTGGATACTTGCCTGCATTTCTGGGGTAAAAGGTGATAATCAAATGTGAAAGAGACTAGAAAATGGAGTCACCGGAGTTGGGTTGTAAGGGATTCATGGTACTTGGGATGTTAGATTTCTCTGGTAATGCTTTGTCAAGGAACTTGACTGTATTTGAGGAACTTATATACATTTCACTATCAATCAATGGTCATGTGATTTCTGACTCCTTAAACGAAAGTCAATTTAGCTTAGCAACTGCCATTTTGACATAGTTGATGTGCTCTTATATGTCCTTTGAATTTGAAAAAGCAACAGGAAAAAATAAAAAAGAATACTCAGCAGAAATCTTGTTAAATGCATGTCTTTAGGATTGCATATCTAGAGTTGAAAATTAATGTGTTTTAGGATTTTGGAATGAGGTTTGGATAATATTGGGTAGGAAATGCTGATGATGTTATAAGAAGTTTGGAAGGAACTCATATTAATTCCATGATCTTGATTACAAGGCTCTTTACCCTTGATTATGGTGAGATGACAATGTTGTTTACTTCCAGTCACTGTTTTTCAATACCAATATCATATTATTTGGCTGTCAAGCTGAACGAGGCTTCTCCAAGACTGAATTAGTGAACTCTTTGATTTTCCCTCAACCTTATTGACTTATTCTTCAAGAGGAAGGAGGTAGTGCTAAAACTGGAGCTCATTGGCATGGTCCGTTGTCCCTTATTGGTTGAAAATTATGTATATAGTTGAATTTTTCTTTTTTATGTTACCTTTACAGCTATTTACCTTATCTATGCTTATTTGAGATTCGATATGAGAAACTTGTGCTTATTTGAGGTTCAATAATAGACAGCAAAGGATAATTTTGAGCTGGCTTTGGAGGCTGACAACACCAATACCCATGCTAGGTATTGGTTGTCCAAATTGCATATGAAATACCATGTCCCAGGAGCAAATAAAGCTGTGTAAGTGAACTCTTTCTGCTCCATCGTGTGTTCTTGTTTCTTGCTGCTCTAGCTATCCTCCATCAAAGAAATACAGAGATACTGTGCCACATACGTCTAATTCTATTATTATAAAAATCACTACATTGAGCCTATCGTTCCCTACAAAGTTGTTTTAGAGTCAAGTTACTTTTTGATGTGAACTCAGCTGAGTAGCAATCCACAATGAAGGGCCAAGTAAACATTAAACTTTACAAAGAATGCTTCAATACGTTACCCGTGTCATTTTGCGAAGTATGATGAAGCAGTTTTTTAAGACATTATTGATTTTTCCCATTGTCATCAATGAAATTAATTTTGGTTTTGCGGTTTTACTCTTCACTGATCTTTTTATGTCTGTTATTTATTTTTCAGTTTTTATTGACTTTGTACCTGTCCAGTGGTGCTATTTTTAGTTTTTGAGCATGGTTGTTTTTTCAAGTCGGATAAAAATACTGTTATACCTATCTACAGATGCATGACTATATTTGTCTTGCTCATTGAAACAGAGGTGCAGCATTATTGGTAGAAGCAGCAGAAATGGGTGATTCTGATGCACAATATGACTTGGGTTGTCATTTAAGAATTGAGGTGAGGGTCTACGCTTTATGTTGTGACTCGTGGCGACATCATTTTAATCATTCTTCCATGTCTGCCGAGTCCTTGAATCATTTAATGACTATCCATTACTATTTGCTGATATAAGTTTTTGATATTATGTATTGTTTTATTTTTATTTTTTGTTAACAAATGAGGTCATGACCTAGCTTAGGGAGGGGAATGGTAGGCTAAATTGTAGACAAAGCAGGTTGGGATGTCATGTATTCTTACCGGTGAATTACTATTAGTTCCTTCTTTACTTGCCTGATTGCATTTGCATTTCTAATTTGACTTTTATGATGTACTTGACTAAGGATTTTCTGCTATTTACTCTTGTTCACTCTTTTCTGAGTTTTCTCCAAGTTACATTTTTGGATTCTTTGTGAAGCATGAAGAGTACTGAGTTTTCTTTAGTTTTTTTTTTTTTTACAAGAGATTTTTTATTTGTTTTGGGGGACAGAATGACTATGTCCAATCAGATCAACAAGCTTTTTATTATTTGGAGAAAGCTGTGGACCAGGTATGTTTCCCTATTGAAGATGTCTAATTGTTATGATTTCTGAATGTTGGCAAAACCTTACTGTAGCTTATTATGTTCTAGTTGCATCCAGGTGCTCTTTACCTTTTGGGTGCTGTATATTTGACAGGCGACTGTGTCAAGAAAGATATTGCTTCAGCATTGTGGTGTTTCCATAGGGCATCAGAGAAGGTAATAGATGTATTATAATACCAATTAATCAAATTTAAGCTACTAATTTTCTTCAAAATGCGCACATATGGTGTGCATTTTCAGCATTGTTTTCTTTATATTGATTGACAAATTGGCCTGATGTTCTTTTCTCGTGTCTAGTCAGTTAAACTTTGAGTTCAACATATTTGGATGCCATTTGGTTATGCCGTTATGGTATATGTAGTTTGTACTTGCTCCTAAAGTCCATACCTCACCTCACTTAGTTTTGGTGAGGGCTGAAGTATTTAAATCATAAAGGAAAGCAGAAAAAATATGTTTCATTAGCCATGAACTGCAATATTGTTTCATTGATTACTCATGCCCTGTTTTGCAGTAGTTAAAATTATGTTTAAGTTGCATTTTTGTTTAAATTTTGTTTCTTTGTTTGATCTGTGGTTTTAAGTTTATATCATCAGCATCATCCTATCTCATTTCTATTCATTTCTTGAACTGATATTGGTTTACTGGAAGCTGATATGTTTTTTTTTAATTAATTAAATACACTTTCTATGAGTTAGCACGTTTAAATCAAGTGTGGTGTTATTTGATGGAATATGTTAAATGTTTGTTGCGGCTTGTTTTCTAAAATGATGGATCCAATGGGGAATAGGTCTAGTTTGAAAATTTCTGTGAAGGTTCAGTATGTATGGTGGCCTTCTATAACTTTGATTGTTCCATTTGCTCTGGAGTTTTTAAGCACTGTATATACTTGACATTTGTGCCAAGTGATTGGTGAGGAGGCAATATTGATGCCCCAAACAAATGCAGAGATTTCAGCCAAATCATAATGAATGAATGAATGATGGAGGGAGCATTTTGGTGAATGTTTAGATTTATATAAGTATATATTTCTTATGATTTGGTTTAGTGACCTACCTAGCTAAAAACAATACATTTAGTTACTTTAGATGATCTACAAATGATCTAACAACCTGGTTTAACCAATTTTAATACTTTAATCTTACACCTGAAAGTTTTAATTCTTATAAAAAAGCAACTTACACCTAAATATATGGTCATTGAAAGGGTTATGTCCCCGATAATCTACAAGAGTTTAACCTAATAGATTTATTGCTTTCATTATCTCATTCACAAGTGTAAAAGAGATAAATTTTTAGTTGCTTGTTTCAAGATTTTTCTTTGGTTTCTTAATTTTACTCTTCATATATATGTAGGGCCATGCTGGGGCAGCTATAGCGTATGGATCTCTTCTTCTTAAAGGTCAGCTTGTCTAGCTGTGTTTTTCTCCATTTTATTTATTATATAGCGGGTCCATAATCCCACACCCACTTCCTTTCTCCTGGTTATGTTTACTGAGGACCTGATGCACATAATAAGTATTGGGATTATTAATTTCAAGAATTGCTAACAATACATATTTAAAGAGAAGGATCAATAACCATTCCTGTTAACATAAATGACCACTCGGAATGGTCAGTTGATCATTTTGCGTGGTCAATTGGTCATCCACTTTAAGTTTGTGTTGTTAGCAGTCCTTAATTGAAATTAATAATCCCATAAGTATTTGCATGGCAATCATAGGCACCTTTAGCTCTCTCTCTGTAAGGTCGTCTACCATGGAGTGCAAAAGGTGGTTGAAATCAAGCAGTTGTACAATAGGTTTCTTTGTATAGTTTGTGATGGCTGATAGTAAAGAAGATAAATTAGATGCTAAAACCTTTCCCGCACATTGGATACACCTGGTTTGTGGGTGAGAGCATGTGCGCAGAAGAACAAGAATTACCCTTTAGAATTGATCTTCCTACTCAAGAGATGATTAGTCAAACTTATATGAAGTGATAAGACAAGTCACGATGATGAATCAGAAAGATGCATTGCCCTCGAGTATGCTCTAAAGCACCCAAAGAATGTGTAAGCGATGTATATAACTTGGATTCTTGGTATAGAGAAAGTGATGTCAAATGGATTGGAGAAGTGGTAAGGTTTGAACAATGCCAGGATCAGATTAAGCAAAGCCACAACCAAAAATGGAGGGAATCACAGGCACATTAAAGTAGTTCTATGAATTGATCTAGATCACTGCTACAACTTTGTTGATAAATAGAAATACTAGCATATTGATTAAGTTGATTTTGAACAGCTTGCTTCTCTTTGCTTGTATGTCTTCTGGCTGGATCTGGTGGCTTACATACAGTTTTTCATTATCCTGTTTTGAGTCCGGTACTAATAAAAATAAAGTATTGTGCCTCAGGTGTTGAGATTCCACAATCATTAACAAAATTCAGTCTGAAGAGAGGTTCTGCTGCTCATAAACTAGGGAAGAGTAAAGAAAGTCTTGCAACTGATCCAGTAGAGATGGCAAGAGAAAAATTTCAGATAGCGGCAAAAGCAGGATGTGATCTTGGATTCAAATGGCTTGCAAGGTTAGAGGAGGAAGAGAGGCGGTTACTCACTGAAGGACATCCTGATTAAATTAAGATGTCCGTGTTAGTTTTTGCAGCAGAATCAATGTGATTTATCTATGACGGGTTTGCGCACAAAATCACGTCAATTGATGCTGTGCCTATTTTCCTGTATATTCATGTGCTGGAGCAGGTGGCTGACCATCAAGTGATGGGTAAAGTTAATGTTTGGCCATTCATATTCATACCAAAATTTTAAGACTTACCCAACAGTTTTCTATTTTTTCGGTTCTAGTTTTTAATGTCAATGTAAAGTTTCTTTACACTATCATTTAATTATGTGTTGCCAAATTATTCAAAGAGTTTGACTATCACAACAACTACTTATAAAGTTTAACTGTTTTAATGATATGTCAGTACGTAATTAAATGATAGTGTTAAATTTTTTTTTACAGTGACAGTGGATTGAAATTAAATACTTCTTATAAATTGTAATAATGAAAGTATGGGTGGATGTATCCATCAAGGAATACATTTTGTGGCTTTATACAACCTTCTACCTCCTCTCTCATGGATCAAAAGAAACAATGGAAAGCGTAAAAAGCCTGCTAGTTTAATTGTTGTAGAATCATTCATGCATGCATGGATGACCTTAGTTACCGCATTATTACCTGTGCATGTCATATTATGGCGGAGGCAAGGGAAAGGTCATCTTTCTAAATCGAAAAATACAACAGTACTAAACTACCAATGGTCCTTTTCCAAATTGTTATGCCAACTGCAACTATGAAAAATAAATAGGCAAAAATATACTTTTAGTCCTTAATTATTCTAGGTTTTCCTTTTCTCTCACACTTATATTTTGTTTTATTTTTGTTTGAAATCCTTCTAAAACTTATCAAATGCGTCCTAACAAACAACATTGTTAAAAATGTTAATGGGATTTATTGATATGTTATCATATGTGGGTACAAATACATAGTTGAGGTTTTCTTTCTTTGAAAAAAATAGTTGTAGGACATGAATTTGGTAAGTTTTGAAAAGATTCGTGAGGAAAATAAAACAATTAGTTATGAAATGAAAATAAAACTTATAATAAAATTAAGGGACGAAAAGTAAATTTTTTTTATTTTATACATCAATTTTTTAGAACTTCTATATTTGTGTATTAAAATAATTATACTTTTGATTACTAAAATTCACATTAGATTACAAAAATATTTCCATAGATTGGCTTAACTAAGACTTTATTAGATTTCTTCATTTACATATTAGAGAAACCCTTTCTTGCTTAACTATTTGATTATAAAGAGAATATCAACTTGCATTGGTCCGAGTGGAAGGGGCTTGATCACCTTAAGCATCTTATTCCGGGTTCGATCTTTGGGGCGATGTGTATAGAGAAAACATAGTTGGGAGAGCCTCCTGCTTCACGCGCCTGACCATGCCTCATAGGATTATTTGTTGCCTTTCGGACAAAGAGATACCTTAATTTATACAAAAAATGATTATAGAGAGAAAAACTCCACTCTATTCCAAGCAATTTTATTAAACTGATCCTTTAGCCGTTTTGAATCAATCATTAAATTTATTATATTATTGACTCAATATAAATTGTGTTGAGCTGTTATTATTTGACTCAGTTGATTCGACTTAATTGTTGACTTATAAATTTTACACAAATTGGACTCCTTGAGAACAAATATAATTTAAAAATTAATTACTTATGTTGTGAATATTATTAGTTTGGAATTAAATTATATTTTCAATAATTTTATGCTATTTTTTATGTAATTTTATTTATAAAATATTCATACATTTATTTAATTTTATGTTATTTATCTAGTGACCTAATGATCTACCGACCTATTAACTATTCTAAGTCAATGAATATTCCAAGTTTTGTAACTATGAATGCAAGCGAACTCAAATATCAACATCAAACCCAAATTGTTTATTATATATTAATTTAATAAATTTTTAGTAATGAATCAATGAAAAGCATAATTCCTAGCACAAATATAAAAGTTTTAAAAAAGATTATGTATTTATACCAAAAAGATGAAAACTTATGCATAAAATTTATTATAGGAAAATTTTAACTTTTTGTCTTTTAAATTTATTTTTATTTTATTTTTTTTCACAATTATATTATTTTATTTTCATTTTAACTTTTTCTAAAAATCATTAAATTCATCCCTAATTATTATTTTTAAAAAATTAACTGATCAATGCTAGCTATACATTTATATCCATATAAAATATCATATCAATAAAATTTGTTTACTTTTTAACGGTATTAAGAGTTAAAACGAATTAGAGATAACTTTTGAAAGGATTTAAAATAAAAATATAATATAATATAATTATGAGACGATATTAAATATATATATATATATATTATATATATATATATATTACGAATAAATAGTAACACAAAATCAAATAGCCGCAAATGGGAATAGCAGCCTAGAAAGAATTTTGAAGGTTATTACGCGTTCTGATCCTGGTTGGGTGTACATCACCCCCCAACCCACCACGCGAACATTAAATGCATGTTCAGATTTCAGAGTGTCCAAATATTAATACCCACTCCCACTAACCTGCTTATTCGCTGCTACTCCCTTCCCTACTGCTAGCCCTCTACCCCACTATCCACCAGCTTTCTCTCGAATCTCTGCTTGCCACGTATTTAATGGGTCCCATCTTTGAAAAGATATTTCATCAGAGCAAGAATCCTGTACGATACCTCCTTCCACTGCATCCTCCTCTCCACTCTCCTTCACCACCACGTCACAACTTTCCCCTATATCAAAGTCTCTCATTGGTCCACTCCCTCACCACAAATGGACCCCACCCATATCAAACCCCCTCCCTCCACTTTCGGAAAACCTCCCTCTCTCTGTGTGTGGCTCTCTGTGGTTATAGTTTATATAGGTTGTTTTTGCAGCTTTTATGACGAAGGAGAAAGAACAAGACGTTACTTCTGCAAGTATGCATACACAATACAACACTTGTGACTTGTTCACTGCCCCTCTCTCTTCCTCTATTCAATCTCAACCCGACCCATTTTCAGGGCCACTATGCTCAGCCTCATAATCATATATAAACACTCATTGTTATTCTTCATAAAACGAACCCAACCTATTGCCACTTCATTTTCTGTGTCTTTCAAACTTCCCTCTTCTCTGCGCTGATACTCCTCTTTCTCCATTTCTTCTGCTTCAAAGTCAAACCTTTAAACCATTTTATAACCACCACCATGGTATGGTCTGATGCTGCTACCGAGTTCGCCCACAACCCCACTCGCCCCTCTCCACACCGTTACGTCCCTCCACACCGCGGCAACAATGCCGTTTCTGCTTTCAACAACGCAACCTCTACTTTCCCCTTCTCCCACGACTCAACCCACTCTGGGTCTGGGTTCAACCCTTGGGGTGCCAGGCCACGAGGCCGGGGTGGTGGTTCCACCAGTGGTCGTGGCCGAGGCCGGTGGTTTTCTCTCCCTGAAGAGGTCCACCAGCCAAGCACTTACCTGAAGAACCGGGACCCGTTTGACATTTCCGACAAGTTCGACGAGCTCGAGGTTGTCGAGGAAGTTGAAAACTCTGGCGTTATCAACTTTGATGCGTACGAATCTATCCCTGTGGAGGCCAGTGGCAAAAACATACCTCACCCTGTCAATGCCTTCGCTGAAACTGACTTGGACGAAGATTTGATAAAGAACATTGAGCGATGCAAGTACGTCAAACCCACTCCGATTCAGCGTCATGCAATACCCATTGCCATTGCAGGCCGTGACTTGATGGCGTGTGCGCAGACCGGGTCTGGAAAGACTGCAGCGTTTTGTTTTCCCATTATATCTGGGATTTTGAAGGGTCGTTCTGGGTTTTCCTCGATGGCTCGTGGTGGCAGTGTTGCGTTTCCTACTGCGCTTATTTTGTCTCCGACTAGGGAGTTGTCATGCCAGGTTTATTGGTTTTGTTTCCTCTCTTTAGCTATGTTGTAATTTTTATGATGGTGGGTTTTCTGGTTTTAGTTGGAATTGGAACTGTGCTTTTAAGCTCTATTGGTTTCTCTTAATTTCTTTTGCTAGATACATGATGAAGCCAAAAAGTTCGCTTTTCAGACTGGAGTGAAGATTGTGGTTGCTTATGGTGGGGCTTCGATTGCTCATCAGGTCTGCTTTTTCCAACTTCACATGCTTTATCCTTTATACTATTTTTCAACATATCCAAGCTATTACTTTGTGATTCATTATAAGAATATCTGTTCTTCACCCGTTTGTACTATCTCGAAGGTCACTTTCCAGTCCTGTTACTGGAATCATCCTTCTAGTGAAATTTCTTCTTCGATCACCCAATTGTGTTTCTTAGTATGCCAATTAAGATTAAGGGGAGAAAATGTTGCCAAAGTTGAATTCATTAATCACCTGCATGCCTGTAATACAAAATGGGTTTTCTTTTTGCTCCTGTTTTTGTGTCCTTAGTCAGTGTCACAGTGTTGATTGCTTCTCATTGTTTACAACTCAAAACAGCTCCGCAATTTAGAAAAAGGAGTGGACATCTTGGTTGCAACTCCTGGACGCTTGGTGGATATCATCGAGAGAGAAAGGGTTTCACTAACAAGGATAAAGTATCTTGCTCTGGATGAGGCAGACCGTATGTTGGACATGGGCTTTGAGCGTCAAATACGCAAGATTGTTGAGCAAATGCACATGCCCCCGCCAAGTGTTAGACAGACGATGCTTTTCAGTGCTACATTCCCCAATGATATACAGGTTGATTCACTCTTGCCGCTACCTCGGTGTATGCTGATGTTTATAATGATGTTTACATGCTTCAATAATCATTTGATTCTCATTCTCATAATACCGAACCCTGAGATGTATTTGCCTGTTCCAAGCATTGGTTCATAAATTATTATCTCGCCAACTTGAATTTCACCCACTAGTTTGAGTTGTTTTTTAGTTTGAATCCTGTGGATATTTGAGGATATGATTTCAATGTTTCTTGTATGTTGCAGAAGCTTGCATCTGACTTTCTATCAAACTACATATTCCTGGCTGTTGGAAGGGTTGGTTCAAGCACTGAACTAATTGTACAGAAAATTAAACTTGTTCAGGACATGGACAAAAGAAACCATCTTATTGATCTTCTCCGTTGCCAAAGGGCAAATGAAGCCAATGGGAAGGTAAAAATACATTTTTGTTAGATGACTGATGCTTTTATCTGCCATTATTATTGCATGACTACAAATTCATGTTAGTTTATTTCATCTTCTATTAGTATTTACCTACATTGCTATTTAAATGCTATATCTTGGAGAATTGATTTAATATAATTGTTGTTTTCTGCAATGCAGCAACCTTTGACTCTTGTATTTGTTGAAACAAAGAGAGGAGCGGATGCTTTAGAAAATTGGCTTTCTAGAAATGGGTTTCCAGCTATTGCAATACATGGTGACAAAGTTCAAATGGTTAGTATCTTTACCTTCGTCAGTTTCTTTCTGGCATTTTCTCTTGCTGTTCTTGATGTCTGTCCTCTGTCCTGCTGTTCGTGTTATGCTGCATTAGCTACTGCTGCAATAAATTAGGCCTTGTTTCTTATGGTTTTTGCTGTCTGTCATTCATTCAAATGCCAACATTTAGATAATATAATTCAATGGCCAGGTTGTGAGAGTATAGTGTACACATCAATTTAAACTGGTGATCTGTCTGAGGAAGTAGTTATTTACATCAGTTGTTCGTATCAAGAAATGTTCTTTCATATTTATTGTTGCAGAGGATGTGCATTTAAATGCTAAGAATGTTGAATTGCCTTTCTTGGTACACGATTGTACCAGTGTGGATGAATGTTTACTTTCATCATAAAAATTGCCTTTCTTGGTACACGATTTTGCCTTTTTTATAATAAAAAAATATAAAGTAATTTCTTGCTACATGGTAAATGAAGGAGAGGGAACGGGCCTTAAGATATTTCAAAAGCGGTGCTACTCCTATTTTGGTTGCAACTGATGTTGCTTCGCGAGGTTTGGATATCCCGCATGTGGCCCATGTTATCAACTTTGACTTGCCGAGAGACATAGATGACTACGTTCATAGAATTGGCAGAACAGGTCGTGCTGGCAAGTCTGGTTTAGCCACTGCCTTCTTCAGCAACAAGAACATCCCTCTTGCGAAGGCTCTTTATGGACTCATGCAGGAAGCAAACCAGGAAGTTCCATCTTGGCTCAGCCAATACGCTGAGTGTTCATCATCTAGTGGTCGTAGCCATCGAGCTCAGCGGTATGGCAATGGCAAGTATGGTGGTCGTGACTACCGAAATGTCACTGAACCAGAGGTGGAGAATTACAACTACTTCAGTACTTGTGGCAATGCAGATCATTCTGTGGACTCTTATACTGATACCCCTTTTGACATAACAAACTCCAACAGTGATTCCTCTTATGACATCACAAATACAGTTTCTGCTGGCAGTTATCATTACACTGATGCTCATGCTGAATTGTATGGAGGAGGGATGCTTGAAGATGGGCCATGTGGTTATGCATCTGTTGTTGCCACTGGATGGGACTAGACTGTTAGCTCGCTCTCTGCGTCCTTTTTGCTATGGAGGGGTATGGTGATATATGCTATTTTATACCAGTGATGTTGAAGAGTAAGTATGACTAATTATCCTAGTTTAGGTTGTTTAATATCTGTAGACTTCAAGCCGTGTTGGATTTCCTTTTGCCCTCTACTTTTTTGGGTCCTTGTACGAATAGGTTGGATAAGCAGCATAAGCTCACTCTGTGGAATGTATTTACCATTTAGTACGTGGACCACATATTTGATATGCTAGTGAAAGAATTGGGTTCAACAGTGGAGTTAACGTTCAAATCGATTGTCATGATCTCAAAATTCAATATTTATATACTTTAAATTAGATATAATAAATACCATATATATATAAGTAGTTAGACAAACAAATATGTGCTAAAACTATTTCAAAAGAAAAGAATAATTGTATTGAGAAACATTTAAAAAAATTTGAACTAATTTAGTATTTTTCTCTTTAAACATTCAAAGTAATAAAAAAAATTCGTGTTACATTAATTTTTTACTAGTAAATGCAAATAATTTAATGTAGAAAAGAGTGTTAGTATTTGTAAAAATTAAAATTTTGAAAAAAAAAAAAATTCTCTTCACTGCTACAGTTGTTCGGTTTATGTTAGTTTACAGGTTCCATGGTTTAATTATCCTGATTTCTAATGGTGCAGTTGAAAAAACAGTCTTTTATTTTTTTATTTTTAGGGTATCTTGATGTGTGATTAATTTCTCTTAATAGATGTCACATGAATCAGGAATTAAAATTCTAATCATATATTTAAAAGATTTAAGTATATTATTTATGTCATATTGACAAACAGTTTATTTTTTATTTACAAATGTACCGGTTCAATACTTCAATAACCAGGTCACGAGTTCTTGGCTGTACTGGTTCGGTTCAATCTAACAGACTTGTGATTCTTCCACGATTAGCTAAATAAATTAAATGCATTATTGACTTATGAAAGTACATGTACTGAGGGGGGAAAAAGTACCGAAATAGTCATCTTAACTTATTAGCAAATGCTCTTTATCTTTTTTTTATAAAAAAAAAATAGCAAACGTTATCTACAAGATTAATTAATTATTAGTGTTTAATTAATTAATTAATTTTAAACATTCATTATAAAAACGATATATAAAAATAAATTGTTTTATTATTTGGAAACAGTGACAGGGTAGGTTTCATGTAAATTGCAGGGCTAAGTAAAAGCTGTGCCTGTCTGGGACCAACCACGTCCTCTAGATTGCGGTTGTGCCTTCTTTTTCTGTTTCTTTCTCTGAGAGAGGAGATTGATTTTAGGGTTACGTTTAGTTTGCAATTGTTGAGCTGAGCCAATGGAAGAAATCACCGACGGAGTGAACGCCATCAACTTGGCCGCAGATTCGCAAAAGAAGAATCGGATTCAAGTATCTAATACCAAGAAGCCTTTATTCTTCTACGTAAATCTCGCCAAGGTTTCACCCCTCTCTCTCTCTCTCTTTCACCTTGCACTCCTTCGATCTGGGTATTGACTGTAACTTCATGTTGTGCAATTGGTTGATACTTGCATTTGTTTCCATGTCTGTGCAGAGATACATGCAACAGAACGATGAAGTGGAGCTTTCTGCGCTTGGAATGGGTGAGTCTCAATTCCTCCAAACTTTTTCTGTATTCCGAAACCTTTGCATACAAACAAAAACAACAACCCGTATCTGCCTAGTTACTATTCCTATTAAGTTACAATTTTGAGTAATTTAGTTTGGAATTCTGACCTAGACTGGGGCTGCATTCGTTTATCGCTACTTACTACTTACTCAGAATAGATTAGGTTACAATTCCGAATTTTAGCTATGCCTTATACATAACATGTTTCTATTTTTATAATAAAATTATTGTGGAAGGGATACAATTTGTTTTTGAGGAATGCCCTATAGTAGAGTCAAAAGGGTTTTTTAAGAGATTGGTTTGCTTAGTTATCTGAGGTCTAGAACTTGTGTGCTCTTGTGATTCTTTCTTCCAACTGGTGACCCTGCAGTTGTTGTTAGTATAAAAATTTCCAATTTAAAGTCAAAGGGTTGATTTCTTTATGTTTGCAACTTCGACTTAAGCATTTTGTGTTTAATATATATTTGTATTTCTATGAATTGTACTCCTTGAAATTAATTGTGAACAAGCTCAGCTATGCTTATTTTAGTTGATTGATTTTTCCTTTCCCCTGTGTGTATTTTGTGCTACAGTTTTTTTTTTTTGGGTGGGAAACGGATAGAATGACTTGGAGATTGGTGCACTGTGGACGTCATGACTTATCTCTGTTCTTTATTTGTGGGTTTTCCATCATAATTGTTTTTTTTTCCGTGTATAGCTATTGCCACGGTGGTGACTGTTGCTGAAATTCTGAAAAATAATGGATTGGCCGTTGAGAGGAGTAAGAATATCAACAACCACTTAGTATTCAAATTTGTACAAGCTATCAACTTCCGTGTGGTTAATTAAGCTTATTGTTCAACATGTGCAGAGATCACCACCTCTACTGTTGACATCAAGGATGACTCAAGAGGACGTCCTGTCCAAAAAGCCAAGGTAAGTAATTTGAAATTGTGTTATTATTAGTCTAGTCACACACAATTTGCTTTTTAAATAGCCTCTTTCAATGAGGCCTGCATAAAAGCATTTTGTTTTCTCAAAAAATGATCGTTTCAAGGTTAGTTTGTTCATAATTATCCATCATTGCTTGACAAGTGATTTATTAGGATACTGCTTCAGAGGAGACGCATACACACCCTTTGAATTGATTTTTCCTGTCCTACAGTAATGTAGGCATATACATTGGCATTTGCTGATAATTTGTGCTCGTGTGCTGGAAATGATTGCATTGTATTTTCTCCCTCATATTCTGTGCTCTCACTTTCTTTGACTTCAGATTGAGATACTGCTGGGAAAGACTGAAAACTTTGATGAGTTAATGGCGGCTGATGCAGAGGAAAGAGATATTGGAGATGAAGAGCAGAGTTAAAAAGGGGTTGTTCTAAGTATCTGGTTTTGGTTGTTGTTGTGCATTCCTCCTGCTATGGTGTATGTTAAGTATTGTGATAGTTCGCTAGTTTAGATAATTCAGATTGAGGCTGGGAAACAAAATGGATAAGAAATTCAGTTTTGTTATTGTATGTGATATTCAGGTTTTCATATTGCTAGATATGCTGAATGTGATGTTCTTTTAGAATGTTCATAAGTAGAGAGGCTTGTTCCGCACATCCTATGAAGATTTGATATTGATGTGAGCTTTTAGAAAAACTACCGGATTAATTTATCTGAAACATCTGTTAAACGGCTGATACTTGAGTTGTGACTTGTCTATTAAACATCACAGCTTCCCTCCCACCATGAAATGGGTCCTTACGTGTGACTGCTTTTCGTGAGAAGTTCCCCCACTGGTCAACCTTCTGAATGATGGATTCCCGTTTTAAAATGACAATGTAGGTCCTTTCCTCTTTTTCTTCTTTTTTATAACCAGATGCTCATCTTCAAATCCGTCACCAGTCCCCTCAGCAATTCTTGAAGCCTCCCGGTTCGCGGAAACATTCTTTTGTCCTTGCCTCGACTCTTTCCTCTTATATTTTTCACCCTTGTGCTTCTCATGCATAAATATTAATATTTTAAAAAATTATTAACTAAATATTTTTGTTAAAATTCCTTTTATTTTAAGTTAAACCTAAAATTAATATTAATAAGCCATCACGCCAATGGGCGATGGCACCTGATTGGCTGTCATCGCCAAAGTACAGGTTCCTAGCTTACTGCAGTATGTCCCCCCACAACCTATTAATCTATATTATGAATATCCAAAAGTGCCATCAGTCAACTTTCAAACATGTCTTCGAAATTATTCGATTCAAACCACTCGCCTGCTGGGGGCCGCAGTTTCAAGTTACCTGATGGGGTAACCGAACATCACTTACAAGTTGTTTCAGCTCATCCAAGATGGAAGACAACATGGGAGACATTGTGTAAAACCACTATTTAATCAATAAAACTTTAAAAAAACACCCTGGTTAAAATTTTCAAATATGAAAGGAAAAACTAAATCAGCAAAAATAACAATTAGCTCAAAGAATTGGTTCTTAATTCAAAAAATAAAAAAAAATTAGAATATTTAATATTTTATTTAACAATTGACATGTATAAATTTATTATTTATATATATGTGAATTTATAATATGACTTACAAAATCTTACTTAAAAAGTGCACAAGCAGCTGATCCAATTAGAAGAGTCATGATATTCCCAATGTATTCCTTATTGAAAGCTTTATGGTGAGCTTTTCTTAATGTATCGTAAGCAAGATAATTTGAAGCAGCATAACGGATTACACCAATTAGACTAGGGGTGAGGCCTCTATACAGTTCTGCAGGACCTTCCTCTCGAACAATTCTCACAAATGCATCAAGTTCGTTCTTATACACCCCTCTGCAATAAAAGTAATGACATAAACTTACATCGCTCAGCATAAATGAGGAAGTTCATCGGGTCTCTATTGAGTGATTACCTGAACAGTGAGACGAGTTTTGAGTAGCTCAAGAGGGTAAGTACATAGGGTAGATTGATGAGGCGGGAATTGGGATTATTGGCTGCTCTGCAGATAACATAATACGCAAATAACTGCAGTAAATGTTCCACCAAATGTCATCATAGCATGTAATGAAGTTACTGTAATTTAGGTTACGGAATGATGGGACTCCTAGATGATCAAGGTAGAACAGATGGAGGTAAAGATAATAAATATTCAGCATCCGTGAGTGGAAGAGTTTAAACTTTTTAGAACCCAACTAAGACAAAGCTCGTTTCTGGCAAATGATTATTCGGTGCCACAGTATGCCATTCAATTTTCACGTACTGAATACGTGATCAAAGTCGAGATATATTTTTTGCGAGAGGTTGTTACGGTATATTGAGTTTGATATTTATGATGAGTTATTAATTATTTATTAATTATTAATTTTATAATTATTAAATAAGTGATTAAAATTGATTATTTATTAATTATTAATTTTATAATTATTGAATACGTGATCAAAGTCGAGATATATTTTTTACGAACAATTGTTATGATATCTTGAGTTTGATATTTATAATAAATTATTAATTATTTATTAATTTTAATTTTATAATAAATATTTAAAATTTATTAAATATAAATAACATCTAATAAATACTTAATAAATTATTCTAAACATCAACATTTAAAAAAATAATAATAAATAAGTAATCCCCATTCTGCCAACAATAAAGTGCCACAATATTGAATAATATGAAGAGATAGACTGGTAGCAGAACACAAAAAATTGGCATAAACGGTACAGCTATGTGCCAAATATGTACTTCTATCAGTCAGACATTGAGAGAGAGAAAGCAGACGGAAAAAATAAATAGGACAGAAACAAACAGCTTTTTGCTTACTGTAGTTTGGAAACAAATTATCTAAATATATCCCATTTTAAACATATTTTCTAAGTGTTGTCGATTTTGATAGTGTATTATTATTTTTTTAATTATTTTACGTGTATCATACCAATATAACATTTTAGGTGTGATTTACATAGACACATCCATACCAAAAATGTAATATACATGATCACGTTAAATATATTGACATTACAGTACATATCACGTCTCTCGTATTAATGTGATGATGTGTATGACGCCTAACGTTTTGATGTGACACAAGTGAAACATTAAAAAAAAATGTTAACAATATTGGTAAAAACAACAACATATGGAAATATGTGTTAGTGATGTGCATACGAAGAGTGATATGTTAACAGTATTGAGGTATGTGAAGTAATCATATCACATGGGGTACAAAATATATAAATATTTAATAAAAATACGAAATACTAAAAATTTAAATTATTGTAAAGGTAAAGAAGTTATGACTTTTCAAAATTTTGACATTTTATTTTATTAATTTGTAGTTTTATATTTAATTTATTATATTTTTTTCCAGATTATCATTGTCATGTTAATGTACTGTAAGACGTGATATCACGTCATTTATTAAGTCGTGATATGTATTATAATGTCAATTTATTTAACATGATCATGTATATCACATTTTTGGTATAGACGTGTTCACGTAAGTCACGCTTAAAATGTTAGCGTGATGACGTGTAAAACGTCTTGTGCGTTGGCGTAATACACGTGAAATAATTAAAAAAAATTAATGACACGCTGTTAAAAACGACAACATCTAAAACATATATTTGAAATGAGCTACATTTAGATAATTTGTTTTTAAAACTACACTACATTCGTAAAAAGGAACTGTAACTAGTACAAACGTAAAAGTGATGTTATCATGTGAGTGTTAAACCATAACAATCCAAGTCCATTCGAAGTCACCGAGCTAAATATTAAACAAGTTGTCACCTTCCGGCTAGCGATCTGGGTTTTCAGCTTCCAACTAAGCCATAATTTGATCTTTAATTGATAAAAAAAAAAAACCAATGAATCAAGTCATTCTAAACAATGGAAATGTCATATAAAAAATTAAGTAGTTACAGTTCAACCAGAACGTTGAAGGACAAAAGCTAGAAGAAATTTCAAAAGTGGCATACGTTATGAATGTCAAAGTATCCAAAATTTCACCTCTACCATGATATCAAAGATTCAAAAACATCATGTCTACACACCTCAATGGCCTTGCTTGGCGCAACTCGGATGACGTTTACAAAATTACCTCTGAACAAGCCCTTCCATCCATTGGCTTCCATAATAGATTGAAACACTTCAACTGTATTATGCCCATAGCTTCCCACAATCAAATGGGTCCCTTTGGTCTCCAACAGTGCTACGGCAGTTCGTGACATCAATCTTAAATTTCAATTGAACCCCTTACTCTTTTTCTTCTACTTCATGGCCAGGCCTTCCTCATAAACTTCAAATGCCTCACCTCTCAACAATCCTCGAAACCCCGTAGTTCGAAAACTGGCTTCAGGCATTAAAATGTATTTCATGGTGCCACCGCCTCTAGCATTTGGAGGATTTGGTGAAATCCAAATCCCGCTTGACCAACGCTTTGCAAATAAGCCAGTAGGATGAACATCGCCCCCATGAGAATCCCATTCAAACTTGATTCCAGAACTAGAGATTGCTATATCTTTGTAACCAGATTCAACACCTTGCAGCCTTCCTCTACCCATCGACCCTGGACTCCAAAATCTTCTCCGTTAAAAATCAAAACTTTTGAGGTTTCAACAAGGTAAAGATGGCTTTGAGCAAATGGACAAGCAAGAATATGCGAATTTAGGAGGAGTAAGCATAAACTTAATTAGCTGAAAACGAATAATTCTTGGAAGAACGAAAACCGTACCACAAGATATTGAATTAGGGAATAAAGGGGAATAGAAAATATTCAATGGATGGGGCATTTTGACGGAGAAGACAAACTAGAAAGTCTATCTTGTCTCTCTTTCTCTGCCAACAATAAAGTACAATTTTTTTTAAAAAATAAATTAACTGAATTATCCTTTTTTCTTTATGGATTAAGACCATCGTTGGCCACAAAAGGTTGGATAAAACTGATATATATATATATATATATATATACTTCAGAGACAAAACCAACACTCAAGACCTGTTTTCAGGGGAGCATGAAATAGTTAATGTTTCGAGGGATACTTCACATGCCCGCGAATAGGAATGGAATAAGCGTAATTTTATGGATACGCTCTTTGATATCGGCTGTTTTTCCAAGTTCAAAATCCTATTTAGAAAGAATTTATCAAACAACGAAAATCCAATATTATATCACCCGATATATGCATATCAAAGACATACCAAATTAACAGATTTTACTATCTATGGGATAGTCTTCTGTTTCTAGCGGCATCTTGTGAACTCTAAACTGGATGGAAGATGAATATGCCTGCTGCGTGAACACACAGAATGACATGAGAGGAATGACAACACTCCTGTTATTGAGTACTAGGAGAGAATTCAGATCCCCCCACCCCGCACACACACACACACACATATATATATAGAGAGAGAGAGAGAAAATAATAAGCATCGCAATTGATAGATGAAATAATCGTCTACAAAACTTTAAACCAGTAAACAAAGTTTCCAAAAACTCTACAACCTTTGATAAAATCTAAACTATTTTCCTTTTGCCTTGCCTTTCTTGAAATTTCCCTTTTTAAAAGTCTTTTTCTGAGTTTTCAATTTGCTGCCAGTTGCTGAAGCATTCCCTTTCTCACTTTTTCGTTTTTTTTCTTTCTTCACATTGTGCATTGTGACGGCCTAGTATATAGAGAAATACAATTAAAAAAAAACAGTTAAGTGAAATCGAGGTCAATAAATGACTTGAGTGTACCTTGTTAACATTGAGTATGTCATGGGAATTCTTGGAGATAATCTTGTTCAATATTTTTTCAGTTTGCTCCTTCTCCTGTGATCCTATCCCTGTTCCTTCCACAACTGGCAGGAACTAGAAGGAAACCAAACAAATGAAGCTAATTAGCCAATTTAATGAAAGATGGGTGCTTCTACATATAATAATTTACATGGATCAGACAAACTGATTACTATAAGAGTATAGTGCACAACCTTCCGATATTTTCCTTTATGCTGTGCAGGCTTTTCCCCTTGCAACTTCTTGTCAAATTTCCCACCACTGGCTGTTGCAGTTGCTGCAATTCCAGCTACATTACCTAGTTCATGCTTGGTAACTTTCTTGGGTGCTGCCTGAGTTCCTGTTATAGGCAAAGCTGTAGCAGCCAACTGAACATGGCTGCATATGAAATTATTCAGTTCTCATAACAAGAGAAAACACGGTATGAATATGTGCATGAAAGGAAGAGAAAAAGAATACAGATCTACATTAAAGTATACAAAAAGCACTAGGTCAAAACCTCCAACAAACTAGTAAAAAATTGTCACTCCATTTTTTGGGAGGCAGTTGCCTATGGATTATTCAGTGGTCCCAAAGTGGGGGACATTGCCACATACGTGGAAGGACAGAGACAAGACAATTAAATCAACAAATGATTACATCTAATAGAAGTTAAGGTGCCGCCAATAGCAGGTGTAAGACCATCCATTGAGAATACGGAATACCAAGTTACTGGCAAGCAGAATTTAGGGAGTTGGAGCATGTAACAAGAAGAAAAAGCAGTAGCACTGGTTGACCCAAGATAATAGCATTAAAAGAATTTGTAGTTCTACTTTGGATTTGGACTTTGTAAGTCGTGCAGAAGAAACTTCGTCAAACTCCTCAAAAAAGAACTTAGGCAGCATCTAAGACAAGTCCATAATGAAAAATGCTAGATAGCCAGCCAGAAGGGTTGGAATTGCTATTGACTCTTGCATGGATGAGTGGTCGCACCACTTTGTCTTATCCAACAACCACCCTTAAATGTAGGTGAATTCTGGCTGAATTCGGTCATTTTTTTGGATTCGTAGCATAACTTGTCTAGAATATGGGCCCAATAGCCCTTAATGTACCCAAAAGAGAAGGCAAGGCATAACTCCAACAGCGATATAAAAGGTATGACCCACATACAGGAAACTGAACTTTAATATAGCATGAAAAAGAAAAGGACTAGTGAAGACATGGAGGGAAGACTGTTAGGAGAGACCAGCCAATCAAGGATAAGTGAAGTCAATAAAGAGTATATGTCATTCCAACTCAGTTATGATTTCAAGAAAGCAGCCAATGATACATGAAATAAAAGATACATACAACTCCGAGTCTATGATATATTTTCTGATGGATGAAAACAAACAGAATTCCCATGCTCCAAAAGCCTCAAGGCTAATTGGAAAAGAGTTAAGAGAAAAACCTTGGTAAAGCACCAAATTTTGCAGCTTCTTTCAAGTTCTGTAGCCGATTTTTCTCATGTTTTTCAACTCTGTTCTTCTTATTTTCTCTTCTTTTGGCAAAAGGATCCACTTCTGGATCTGCAAGATGTTACGATATTTTTTTAGTGATATACCATCTTTATAGCTTTTAATCATGCATAAATTATATGCCCACATAAATGTGACTTAGAAGTATGCACACATGAAAAGACAGACGGGTTAAGATATGTCAAAAAAATAATGACAACAATAGCATCAAGCACAAGAGGTTTAAATTACATTCATAAATGATTCGAAATAGATACACATCAACTTAGTGACGTCTAACTATCTATCATGATCCACATTATCACACATAAGAATCTTCATGCCCAAAATACAAGAACTAAGTATGAAAATAACATCTTCCGCATTTTAAAGTCCTAACTGATAGGTACTTCATTAGTAACATGATATACTACACTTGGAAACCCAGAAGGTCAACTATATGTTATGATTAAGCATCTTGCATGACTCAATACTTTTTAAATGGTTCCATTTTATAGTTTGGATCTTCAGATTGACCTATTGTGCTCTAATTCAGATTTTCTTTTAGTTTGTATTCTGTTTTAGTACACATGCCTTACACAGGTTTGCCACGAATTATTCAAAATTAAACTTTTATCCTAACACACGTACTAGTTCTGTTGGTGCCCAACAGTGACACCTCGAACAAGGGGGTGTCTATGCCTCATACTTTGCCATTAAGAAAAACATAGCAGCATTGGTTTCAATAATGACTCCTTCATAAGGAAAGACTTGTTCAATTGTTTACCATCAGTTGCCTTTGCCTCAATAATAGGTATAGCATCTTCATCATTGGCACGATCATACCCATATCTGCGCTTCCAGGTTCCAGATTGTTCATCATATACAATCTTGTCTTTCTTCCTGTTCTGTATGCCTGCAAAATAACATAAAATACAGTCAGCTAGTAAAAATTACAAAACCCTAAGCCCAAATCTGACTACATAAACAGCATATAAGAAAAGAAGCTGGATTAAGGTTCTCTGTAATATGAAATTATTTGAAAGCCAGATATGCAGCATGACTAACCTTTCTTTTTGGCAAAAACTTCCCATTTAGTTGGAGGTTTTGGCTTTGGCAGCTGAAAGCATTACAAAAATTCATGAGCAAATGATTTTGCTGTTTAGACATAGAAAAACACTAGAACCATGGAATCTAAGGAAAAGATAACAATATAAAGGTGATTTATTTCAAACTAAGACATGACTTTAGTATGAAGACTTTATTTCCTTCACTTATTTTTCTTAACAAGACTATTTCCACATATGGTACTTTGCAAAGCATGTACATCAGATCTAATCAAATATAAAACAACAATACAAGTAAGACGGAGAAAACAGATTGATTGAGATTCCTATTATATGCAAATAGCTCAACATTATTACTCATAGAACTACCACACCTTGGAGAGGTAGTTTTCTGTTGCTTCTAAGAACCCCTAGAGAAGACATAGGAGCACTGTCTTTTATTAATACAAACAAAAAATAAAAATAAATAAAAAAATAGAAAAGCCCATGTACTATGCAAGCTGTAAAGAAAAAATGTTAATTGTCCAAGTAGACAAGTCTAAAGCTCATTGTAAGATAGTAAGCTTAAGAAACATAAACTATATACTGAGATATAGTTCTAATATTAAGAGCAAGAATCTTTCATTTTACAGTCGAAACATTGCAAATCAGCAGGGATAAAGATTAGCATGGTGAGAATTTTAGCATGAAAGGACCAACAACTAACAAAATACATAAATCAAAAAGTGTGCCAAACAAATTAATAGAGTAAGAGCTTACATGTTTCTCTCTGGGCAATTTTGTGTCTGGCGGAGGCAACTTCACAAGGGGTCCATCTACATCTTCCGTTGATGGCAAACTAAAGACGCCATCTGCAATAGCTTGAACTAACTCAGTGCCTTTCTTTAAACATTCCTTTATCAGCTCCTCCCTAGGTTTATTAGAGAAATTAAGGTTACCAATGGCAATCAGCAGTGGGTCTCCTCTAAACCATATAAAAGAACTATGTGAAGAATAATACAATTTCCAACAATAATAAATTAATAAAGAAGATAATAAAAAGGAAACATATGACCCTTGTTTGAACTTTGAAGAACTCAGAATTGGATTGTTAAAGTTAAATTCATCCCAAGGAAGCCATGACAAACAGCAAATCAATAAGCATTCTGCAGATGAATATCGTCCATATATGTTTTAGAACCCTCTATTCTTCTAGAACGTCTTCAACTCTATTATATCATATAGTAAAACAAAAGAACAAATAAATAAAACTTTTTTTCCCATCTACATGAATAGACCAACTGCTCACTCGATTCTGCAACTTCCAATCTGATAACCACATTCCATCATAATCAGCGTTTGAGTATGAAGCTATGCCTAATTAGGATTCAATTTTTTAAAATCAAAATCCAGAAGATACAAAAGAAAGAAAACATAGCCTAAACAACAAACCTCGAAATATGGAATAATAAGTGAATAAAATGTGCGAACAAAAGTGAAGGAAAAAAAAAGTAGAAGATGAAGGAACCTGGATGTAGGTTGAGAAGGGAAGGTGTGATGAGGGTCGAAGGCCATGAGGTTACCGAGGTCGACTTGAAACTCTTTCTGGGACTCCGTCTCCAACTCCATCTGTAAGTAAGCAAGTCTTTTCCTTTTTCTCTTTCCTTGTCTAATATTCAATCCAAATTCAGTGGCTTAAATAATCAGACTTTAATTAAAATAAAATTAATCAAGTTTGATAGAGAGAGCATATGCATGAAGATAGAGGACAAAAAGCACCTCAACCAGTGCTGCTTCGCGACCTTGTTCGTCCTGCTACTTAACCCCGGGCGTTGGGAGCTGGAGTTGCTGGTCTCAGACAAGGAGGGAGTAGGGAAGATATGAGTGAGGCTGCTGCTTAGGGTTGGCAATTTGTTGAGATTTGGGTCATTTTGTGTTTGGGCCTTTTACTGCTGGCCCGAAGCCAGCCAGCCCAATTAGGGCTAACATATATATATTCAGATCGGCTAGGCAGGGTAAAAAAATGTTTGAGCTTATACTTCATTAGTCTAATCTATACTTTCTGTCAAATTATTCAAGTTAGTCCATTTTGACACCCCTTACAATCCATAGGATCTCTTAAACATTGAGCCCAAACACCAATTTTGATTTTTGACCCAATTTATTCACAGCCCAATCGTCTATACGTATTCAATTTTTTTTTTAGTCATTGTTTCTTTACCCCTTTTTTAACTCACGCTTATTAAAAAAAAAAACCTAATATTGGTAAATAAGTATAAAGTTAATTATTTATATGTAAATAATAAATTTTTTAGATTTAGTTTTAATTTAATAATGAATTTAATTTTAACCCACTGTCAGTATAAAAATTTTTTACACTGTCATCCAATCATATATTGGTGCATCATTAAAAGAGTTAGACTTTCTAAGTTGTTGTTGTGATAGTCCAACTCTTTTAATGATTTGACAATACACGATTAGAAGACAATGTAAAAAATTTTATATTGACAGTGTATCAAAATTAAACTCTTTATTAATTTATTTGCACTTGAACGTGGATTTATATTTCTAGATACGACAAAGATGGGCACATCATGCAATTGGGTTTCTTATTTTGATTTCTGTATTAATGAAATGATGTTTTATATGCTCTCATGCATATTGATAGGATTTTGTATTTACAGTTTGAATTGTTTCCCTTTGCTGACTGCCTTTTGAGTTATCATTCCCCATTTTTGGAGAATACGTCGGGAGTCTGGAATCTTTCCCGAGAGTTGTGGCATTCTCTTTGCATACCTTGTATACTACCACAAACTTTTGGTGTTGTATTTACACTCAGTAGATATATCATATTGTAAAAACAACTAATTTACTATGTCTTAACGGTGCTTTGAGCAAGTCGGTGCTCTCCACAACTTGGTAGTTGGTGTTGATTTTATTTTATTTTTTTTATCTCAGCTTGTTCTTAATAGAGTCCTCAGGTTAGGTAGGTCCGGTGACCGGTGATTGTGTATTGCGGTAATTACTTGGATTGGTTGCCAAGTGACTGTGACCTTGGATTTGTTGAGATAGGGACACTGTGACTCTTGGGCCTATTGGCTTTAATTTAAACTATAATATTTGCCAAAATAAGTTGATTTTGAAATTATTTTTCAATCTTGGACATTTTCGTTGGTCACTCTAGACAGCACACCAGTATTTTTTAACTTTTAATGTGAATGGTCTAAAATTAGCATTACGAGTGCTGATTTCAATTTTTATGCAATAATATTGTGCAGTTAACTGCATACACATACTGCAAGTTCAACATTAGAATTGGGATTTGTAACCAAAAAGCAGTCGGTTTGAATATTAAGTAACTTCAATCTTAAAAGTGTCAGAATAAATTCTTAGAGTCATTATTATTAGGATTTAATTTCTATCCACGGTCAGTTTAAAGTTTTTTACACTATTATTTAATTATATGTTAACACATCATTAAAACAGTTAAACTTTTTAGATAGTGATTATGATAGTCAAACACTTTTAATGATTTGACAACACATGATTGGATGACAATGTAAAAAAACTTTACACTGACAGTAAATAGAAATTAAACTCTTACTATTATTATAAGTGTTTATAGGACTCGTTTGTATTAAAAAAATTTAGAATAAAAGTACTTTTTTTAAAAGTTAAAAAATTTAAATTTTTAAAAAAAATACTTCATGTGCTTTTTTGTTATACATGAAGTACTTTTTTAAAAAAGTTTAAACTTTTTAACTTCTAAAAAAAATACTTTTATTATTTCAAAAAAACATTTCTACTCTTAAAAAAACTAATACAAACGGACCCATAATCATTATATTCCCAAGTGAAATGAGATTAGTCTCATACTTAAATCTTTTACTCGTAATTCAAATAATAAAAAATGGGACTTATAGTGCTGATTTAGTACATCCATTTTAGTTTAAACTTAAATACGTACAAAGAGATTCTTTTTATAGTAACAATTTCTTTATTGTATAAAAAAAATATTTTAAGTTACGCATATTGTTATACTACAAAATTAGTTGCCATTACGCATGAGAATATGAGGAAATTACGATTTAAATTCTATTTCAACCACTCATTATATTGCTAAAGATTTAGCATCTAAAATAGCATTGGCAATATCAATTTCTTCTATAGCAGTTGCCTTTACGTTATTGGCCATGTTACTCATAGGGTTGCTTATGGCCCGGTTGTGGCGTGAGATTTTAAACGGATTAGTTTCTTAGGTTAGAGTCTGATCTTAAGCTCGAACAGACTTTGATCATGATCAAATATGTGATTTGATTGGAACGGTTTAAAGTTTGACAAAATTTAAATTATAATTTAGTTATATATATATGATATATTATATTATGCGATATATTTGAAGGTTCACATTGTATATTAATACTTTTATAATTAATAAATTTTTAATAAATATAGATAATTAAATATATTTACTTAAAATTAATGTTTAATCTATGTGACTTGAATTTTTCATATCAAAAAATATAAGTATATATATACTTCCAGCGAAACCGGTAGCCCAAGGGATGACCCAAACCTAAAATATACATAACTAAAGCTATTTGACCAAATTTCAGCCTAATTATTCTACTGAAATCAAGTTCAAACTTAGCCTAAACAATGTAAATCGATGGAGGTTGACGAACCAAAGCGGACCTTAAGCACCCCTTGTTACTCCCTCAATGATGCTTTAAATTGGTATTATAAAGATATATTATGAGTTAAAGTAGATAATTCAGAGACTCAGGCTTAAAACATATGGTAAACTCCAAAAATTATTTTATTAAATGAATCATTTGATTTTGATATGAAAAAAAAGACATTTAACTAATTATCAGTAATAGAACTAATTGGCCTGATTTTCATAAAATAAAGTACAATAAATAAAAACCAAACCAAAAGTTCAACTGTAAAAAATTAAAATAATACACAACGGAAGATAGTGAGAAAATAATATTCCACTCACTCGATGCTTGTGAATAGTTTCTTGGTCTACATGCCAATTACTAATTTTGAAAAACAGAGAAAAAAAAACCACAGTCATCATTAAATAAAAAGTTTATCTTACTGTTTTTTTTTTAGTTTTTCGGGGAGCGGGAAGCATCTCATAATTTTTAAGAAAAAAAGTAATATATACACATACTTCTTACTTACAAATCTCTTGCAGAATAATAAATGAGTATTAAAGTGACTCATCTATTGCTTTATATCCAACCAAAATTTATCTCTCACTCATTTATTGTCATTTATCTTTCTAATAAATATTTTATTTGTGATCGAATCTCACCCATGGTGCCTTACCTACACTTTAGTTTGTCCTAGGCTTCATTTGAAGCCCAAAAAGTATATATATTTTATTAGCACATATTACTGGGCTTTAATAGGTCAGATCGGTACTCTCACGCAGCCCATCTTAGAAGACTTTTTACACTAAACCTTAATACTGGGATGAGAGTGGGCTTTCAACGTAGAAAGAAGATCCATCAAGAAGAGACTCTCCGTCATAGTAATAGGCTAATAGCATTAGCCATCGATATCTATCTTTCTATATAACGATGTTTTTGTACCGATTAAATCTCTTTCTCTCTCTTAAACCCCACACAGCCCCTCAGTAGCCCGTTTCCTCTCGACGAAAAACCCTAGCCTCTCTCTTATTCTCCTCTCTGTTCTTTCTATCAACCAACGCCCAAAAATGGTACCTCTTTTTCGTTCCCTTCTCCTCCGCCTAATTGATTTAGGGTTCTTAGAATCTCTTGTTTCGTTGCTTTGAATGCTGAATTTTCTTTCTTTCTTTATTTCTTTCTTTTTTTGGTATGTGCAGACAGGAGAGGCAGTGAATCCAAAAGCTTACCCTTTGGCCGATGCCCAGCTCACAATAACAATAATGGACCTTGTTCAACAAGCTTCCAACTACAAGCAGCTCAAAAAGGGTGCTAATGAAGGTATGGCTTTTTCTATTGCCGCCTCTTCTCTCCTCCACCACAACACAACTTTGCTTCTCTCGATGCCCTTACTCTGCTTCTTTTTTTTTTTTTTTAAATTTATTTATCAGAAAAGTAAAATGGGCTTTGTTTGATTTGCAATATCACTTTATTGCAGCAACTAAGACCCTGAACAGGGGTATTTCTGAGTTCGTTGTGATGGCAGCAGACACTGAGCCGCTTGAGATTCTTCTTCATCTTCCTCTACTTGCTGAGGATAAGGTAGCTTCGCTACAAATGTTGTATCTTTATTTTTCTAAAATGTTACTGTGGGTTTTCTTTTCAGGCTTTTTGTTCCCCTGTTTGAATGTGTATGTGATTGTCTTGCCATTATTTATTTTATTTTTGTTGTTATTTCTTCCAAAGAAACTTAATATTACGATGTAGATGCAGTCTCCGTTATCCTTGTTGCTTCTATTGCATATCATCATCTACTCATCTAGTGATGCTGTGGACTAAATTCATTGGAGGGATTTGAAGGAAAGGAATTTGATATTTAGATATCAAATTGCGCTTGGATACTGTTAATTCTCTTCTTTTTTTCTTCTTCTTGAAATTGGCTTGCTTTTGTATTTAGATCTCTTCCATTACAACTGTAATGTGTCTTTAGATGTTGAGCCTTAACCCTTGGAATTTCCTAATTGAGTGTTGCCACTTGTCTGTGAAGTCCCTGAATTTCTTCAGAATTTATCCGAGGAATTTATTTATAAAGAGTGAGGCTGTTAATAACTAAGAATCCACAAAGGAAGATTCGAATTTTAGAATATGAAGGGTGGGGCTTGTCAGAGTTAGGTGCAGGAGAAAGAAAATTTAGGATTTTTCTTATGCCTGTAGATGCATCTGGAGATACACCTAGGTCATATGCTTTGTGGCATTATCTGGTGTAGTTTGATGTAGCTGGCTATTTATTGGGTACATTTTCAAGTACTATTGCTTGGCACTTGTGTTTTGAGATGTTTGATTTGCAATTATATACTAGACGCTTATACAGCATGTGACGTATATGTCATGTGACTTCTGTTGTTAAGTTGGGATGGGATGATTGCACGAATAGATAGCTTTACATGCCAATTTCAACTTGAAATCTTACCTATGCTGCAGATTGGAAATATATGGCTTTGTCTTAAGCATTTCAGCTTCTGTCATTTTAATTCACTGATTCTCTGATTTTTGTTTATCACCAGTGTATAGCTTATTAACCATGTAAATTATCTACTTGAAATTTTTAGAATGTGCCCTACGTGTTTGTCCCATCAAAACAAGCACTTGGGCGAGCATGTGGTGTCACCCGGCCAGTGATTGCGTGTTCTGTGACAACTAATGAAGGAAGTCAATTGAAATCCCAAATACAGCAACTTAAGGTATGCACTGTGCTTTACTTCTTCCATGATTTACAGGTAGCTGCAAGCTATGTTATTTATTGTCATATGTTTTATTGAATAAACATGCATTCTGAGTATTTGGTTGGTATGCAGGATGCTATTGAGAAGCTATTAATCTGAAAAATTCATTTTCGGTATGACGGGCTTCTTGAGTTGTGCCGAATGCTACTTCGGAGGCTTTGACTGGACGAGTTGTTGTGTTTCCCTAGATATAGATGCTTTCTACATTAATATTTATCTCTAATGTCTCTAATGTGAAAGACTATTTGCGCGTGGTATTTTTGTTTAAGTTAGTATGAGTGATGTTTTAAACTGCTATTATAAATTGTTCAATGCGATTTTATGTTGGTGGTTGTTGGAAAATTTTAGACTACCTGTTTATTTTGTTTTATTTTTTTAGATAAGTCAGGATATATTATTTCAACAAACAAATGAATGGAAAAAATCTGTTCAATAGAGTGTACTACACATTGCTACAACTAAAAAAGAATATCTTCTGTATTTCCCAGTTTTCTACATGAGTTATGCTTGTTAATACATCTCTCTAATTACTTAAATTAGAAAGTATTAAATAAAAAAGTAAAACATTAAATATTTTGAGAATTAAAATAGTATTGAATACTTTTTTTTTAAAATAATTAGGAAGAAAGAGATTATTTTTTAGATTGTTAGAATTCCTTATGAACTAGAACCTGACAAGACTCAACACTTGACATCTGCAAAATCTTTTTCCAACAAGGCAACAACTGCTCCGCAGGAAGTACAGTTGAATTATCGAACCTTATATTCCGTTTTCAACAAAAATGATGTATGAGCCTTCCAGCTAATACCAAATCTAGGGGCCTTTTGTAATTCAACAATCAACTCAATTCAAATACCAACAAGCCCATATAGTTAAGTAAGCTGAAGACAACCTCTATAATTCAATACCTCCCAAGGAAAACTTCTATGGTTTTTGAAAATGTCAAAAACTCACTTTTTCAAATTTTTATTTTATTTTGTCAAACAGTCCATAATTAACCTATTTAAACTTCTTTTTTGGTACTTGATCTCATTGGGACGGGTGGAGGCTTCACCACTAAAGTGGGACTTAAGGACAATCATTGAAGGGAATCCAAAGAGAGGAGGAGAAGAGAATGGAAGAAAAAATGAGTGTGCACTCATTAGTGATCAAATTTCGCACCAAATATTAACATCAAATGTTCCTTATCAAATGTCCCAGGAGAGGGGGGAGAAGAGAATGGAAAGAAAAACGAGTGTGTACGCATTAGTGATCAAATTTCGCACATAACACTAACATCAAATGTTTCTTATCAAGTGAGCGAAGTTAACAAGACTACTTAAACTTTTAATATATGACACAATTCCATTTTCTCTATTAAAAGATGAAAGAAAGTAACAGAAGTGGGCCAATTAATTAGAGATTTAGTTAGAACGTGATTCAAGAAGTGTGTTCCTATGTCAATTTTGTGATTATAGATAATTGTATTTTCATTTAAATTTTTAAAATTTGTGCAATTTTAGATGGAAAGAGTTATTTGTTATCATTGAAAGTTTAAGTTAATTATTAAAATTAAAATTGCATGGGATAATTTATCAAAAGATATAAAAGTTAAAAAGGATTGTCTGTGTTTTGGCCAAAAAACTACACTCAAAATAGAAAGATCATCATGATCTTCAATACATCTCTTGCAGAAAACAGACATTGGGTTAACAATTAAATTTCAATTAAACATTCTTCTTTTAGCAGTAAGTCAATCTAAAATAATTGTGTCTGGGAATAGAGGTTTCTTATCAAATAAAAGTCCAGCAAGAAACAGTTGATTATCTAGGGGTTATTTGAGTAACTGGATTGACACTGCTTTAGCCAGCATTAACTAAAGTTTTCTCATAATTTGAGGCGCTAACTCTGAACTATTACTAATCTGATACTATATCTCAAATTAGATGGAAAGCCTGCCGGATAGTATTAGATAAATATGTAAATATTATACTAGTGATTCTTAGTGAGCTAATGTCAACCATGTCATTCTTAGACAACAATGCTACGTTTTGTGTAGCCCGATATCCTGTTGTATGACGTGCCTGTTTTCTCTCACTTTATATATATATATATATATATATATATATATATATATTGTAGAAAGGGCTTTAGGTTGGTTTTGAAAATTTCTTGAACTCAATTAAAATCGACGTGTAAATATTTGGAATCATAATACCAGGATAAGTGTGCCATATCAGTAACTTTTTTGATAAATTACAATTTAAGGTGGCATAAACAATTATCACTTCTGATAATTTTTAAAAGTTATAAAAAAACTTGATGTATAAAGTATGTGAAAACTTTTGACAATTTGATGGATTGTGCAATCCCAAATAAAAAGATTTTAGAAAATATTCCTTTTCACTAGATGGTTTTATTAGAGCCATGTTTACTGTCTATCCAATGCAGATTCTTTTTTTCAGGTTAAGAAGTTGAAGTAGGAGCAGTGTGATGAGAATGAGTGAGTGTCCTGCTAGCAGTTCATTGCTTGGAAGGTTCTCAAATCTCAATGACAACGATTCCAAATCACTTCCTGATTACTATATCCACTGTTTATAATTTATTGTACATAACAAATATGATCTGGGCTACTGCATCAGTACTCTTGTTTGAAAATATATAAATAATTGAACACGGCGCATATTGACCAGCTAGTGGGCGTGCCGGAGTGGTTATCGGGCATGACTAGAAATCATGTGGGCTCTGCCCGCGCAGGTTCGAATCCTGCCGCTCACGCATTCTTTCTTTTCAATTTTTGGTATTTTTTTAAAACAAATTCATCACTGAGTCAGTCATAGACTCATATGCACTGGGTTCTTTCAGGTGTCTCCTTGAAAACTCTCACACTCGCTTATGTTATGTTCCCACGCTTGGGCTTCGCACACGTCAAGGAGAGCCCCTGCAACAATGGGGACAGTGCTTAAACCAAGTTTCTTCAGAGTTAAATTAGAATGGCACCGTTGGCCATGTTATGTTCCCTTCAAAGTTCAAACATGTATATTCTCAGGCAGCAGCATCAACTTTCTGTATGTTTATACTTATACATAATCCGTGAAACACCATCAAGTAAAATATAGCAAGGGATGACAACAAAGAAAAAAAATAATAATTGAATTACAGCTTTCTATGATGCTGTGATTCAGCATTATTGCAATGTTGAGAATGTCTTTAAAGGGCAGTGTTGAGAATGTCTTTAAAGGGCAGAACCAGGAATTATACATACATATATATATGTCTCACGGATTATATATATATGTATGTATGTATAATTCCTGGTTCTGCCCTTTAAAGACATTCTCAACATTGCAATAATGCTGAATCACAGCATCATAGAAAGCTGTAATTCAATTGATTTTTTTTCTTTGTAGTTATCCCTTGCTATATTTTACTTAATGGTGTCTCACGGATTATGTATAAGTATAAACATACAGAAAGTTGATGCTGCTGCCTGAGAATATATATGTTTGAACTTTGAAGGGAACATAACATGGCCAGCGGTGCCATTCTAATTTAACTCTGAAGAAACTTGGTTTAAGCACTGTCCCCATTAAAGACATTCTCAACATTGCAATAATGCTGAATCACAGCATCATAGAAAGCCGTAATTCAATTGATTTTTTTTCTTTGTTGTTATCCCTTGCTATATTTTACTTAATGGTGTCTCACGGATTATGTATAAGTATAAACATACACAAAGTTGATGCTGCTGCCTGAGAATATATATGTTTGTACTTTGAAGGGAACATAACATGGCCAACGGTGCCATTATATATATATATATATATATATATATATATATATATATATATATATGCATGCGCGCGCGCGAAAAGAATTATTCCGATTTAATCAGGAATAAAGTACATCCCTGCATTCTATTTGATTTTAAGGTTTATGGTGGATCTTTATTTGTTGATCCATCAGCATCATGGGCCATACAATTGATACGTGGTTCAGATCTAGTAAATCAAATTAGCCATTCATGCTATTGAAGACTCCTGTCTTTTATTTACAAGGAAGTATTTAAGTCTTCATTGAAGAGATAAAGAAATGCATGATTATTGAATATTGAGATGCACTAAAATTGAATGTGCTTTCAAAAACAATTAACCGTCACTAAATTACTAAATTAATGGATAAGGACTCCTTATTAGTGCGAATAAAATAATGTTATAGACATACGGTAAACCCTTTGTGCCCACTTCATTATTTCTCGCCATTAAGCTAAGGACTTGCGACAAAACTAGGTCATTGTCATCGGATTAATCAAACCAACCAACTTCTCTTTTTTCCGGGTCAAATTGCAGATTTTGGAACACCATCCCCAGTTGCACATTTATGTTTTGCATAGTCGCCAGTGTTTGGGGAGGCTTATCACATTAAAAAACAATTTATTTTCATGCCACTAATGAGAAGCAAATCACAACAATTAACATTATGGCCTTCATCGATTGGAAGGCTTTTTAAAATCAAAGGTAGGGATGTGAAAACTTATATGCAGCACTAAAGTGGATTCTGATGTTGTTTGTAATAGCCACTTTACACATGTCTAGGAAGCAAAGAGAAACGGTTTAATTAATACTTGTAAATAACCAAGCACATCTACAAAACTTGTCATCTTGTGTTTGTTCACAACCGTTTGCTGCCACTTTTGCTTTGGTTTTATGATAATAATGTTTAAGCATATGCTATTGCCAAGTGACTGAACAAAAAAAAAATAAATTTGTCAATGAGACCAACATGGTCAAGATATATAATTACAGTAGATAAAAATGCATGCATGTAGGAGAATAATTCAAGATTCGAAAGGATACGCTCTTATAATATTTATATAGAACATCTGAAAAAAGCGCTTCTATTTTTTGTTTTATTAAAAGAAAAAACAGAAGAGTTGCAGAACAATCAAAAGGCATAGATATATTAATATTGCTAATGGAAATTCTGATGGACATATCAGAATCATGTATACAGCTGTAAACTGTGTGGAATCGAAGAAGAATGATCAGACAACTATACCAACTTGTTAAGCAGGCTTCGATACTAATAAGAAAGTGAATCTTTCCTAACATAATCGTCCTTAACAAAATCTTTTGTACAAATATGATTCACAATTTATTTGCTCCATCTATGCTTTCTTTTCATTTCATGCTCAGAAGTTTACTCAAGCAATCTTCTTTAGAATTCACTGCTTTAAGTAATTCAGGTGTTCATAATCAACAGAGTTTAAAGAAATTGTTTCTTGAAGAGAAAAAAAATGAAAACTTAAAATTGATATTTCTTTGGCCCTAACTAAAATAAAACTTCACGATCATCAGATCAATATTTAGAAGGCAGAGCACTCTGCATGCTAGACATGGGTGGAAACATACTGATAGACAGAGAACCCACACAACTTCAGGATATGAAACAAATATAAATGGAAAAAATACAGTTATCAACGATTGACTCCTTTGCACTAGGAGCCTTCATACAGGGACGTGTATTGAGGGACTGGCTCAGGATATGCCATGATAATCATCTGAAATAGTTGGGAACAAGGGGGTAGGGTTATAAAAGTAATAAACAAATTATTGGGTAGCTGCTATACATTATACATACTTGTTACTTATTAGTCTTCTTTTTTTGGCCATCACATTATTAGTTATTAGTGGAGGAAAGAAGGTGCAGGCGATCCACAAAGGAATTGTCCGCTTATGTGTTTGATTGACCACTCTCAACCTGAAAACAGAATTTTTCCATGTTGCATGTTGGATATGGCTGGACGGTATAATTATCTTGGTGCTGTCTGTTGGTACGTGTGGCAGTGCCTTGCACGTGCAGTACAGTGCACATGGAACTTGTGTGGGTAATGCCCTATACTTGATTGTCTTGAGAATTTCCACATGCAATGATAAGAGAGATAGAGCTGGATCTTTGTCAACTCTCTGGCCCTACTCAGTATCAATTATTTGAGTCAACACCCATTTTCAAGTAGTTTTCTGATTATGTATTTGAATATCACCAAGCTACACCGCTTTGGTATATTACTTTATATCATTAGAGTCTAGATTCACTAGTTTGTCCTGCTACTGAATCTGCAATACAATTGTGTGAAAGAAAATCAGATATTAACCAAAGGGTAATTTTTTTACCTTAATAGGCTTTTTGCAGCAAGTAAAGAAAGGGATTAAAGGAATTGCTCGTTATCTAAACAGAAAGTAAAAACAATCTGGCATGGTTGATGGTATAAAAGGAAAAAGAACTAATGGCAATCCCTTTCTGCTAACATAGAATACTGTTATTTTACAAGTCCCATACTTGGTTCAGTTCAATTAGGATAAGAATTTTATTTTTTGCAGTTTGTAATAATAGAATATCAAGAAATCAGCCAACCTTGAACCTTCAAATGTTAAACCAAGAAAAGGAGTTGAGAGATACACCAGAAAAAGACTTTCAAATGTGCAGTGCATATGCTTGGCAATCTACAAGATGATCCTCAGTATAATAATCAATAGTTGGATATTCCTTATAATATTAATATGAGTGCAGATAACCTCCTTTTCTATTGAAAAAATTGACAGTTCGGTAAGAGCTACTTGTTTATAGTTGAAGTCATAATTATGTTAATCAAACACATCAATTATAAGGCCTTCAAGTCAAAAAAAAGAGTTCTTGAGACATGGAGTAGGAAGCTATATGTCCTTTCCTTTTCTACCTACACAGAAAAACTAAAGGTAGAGAGAAGCTTTATCAAGTGTGGGGTAGCAAAAACACTTCAAAGAGCCGGCAAATGTTGTAGTGGCTCACAGCCTTCTTAACCCAAATCAATCTATCCTACCATAAAAGAAGAGATGAGATTGCAATGCTGTGATTGTTGCCTGTTCCAGATTTCCTCTAATTCTCCTCAATCAACATCACATTTATATTTAGTTAATTATATTCTAAACAAATATCTAATCACTAAACAAAGTTTGAATCTAACCTGGAACCTTCTACTTAAAATTGCGATAAACCTAATCCCTACCTTTATAAAAAAACAAGCCGTGAAGTGGAAGGTCACTTTTAGGTTATTATTGGTATTTGTTGAGCTCTCTCTGCCTATAAAAGGGGAAGCTCTCACCACAAACCTAAGTTGTGAGTTGAAGCCTAGAAGAACAAAGCTTCCTAGCTTTCTATTTTAGCACTTCAAATCCTTCTCCTCGTGCAAGACTAGAAACTTCAGAAAATGGTTAGTAGTTAGTACTGTGTTTGTGATCATTTTCTGAATGGTTTTTGGTCAATGGAAGCTATAACTTGAAATGTTACCTGCCTTTAAAAATATTTTGTCCACGTATTTCAGGAGGGGAAGATGAGTTGGACAGTTGCAGATGCTGTGGACTATAAAGGCTTCCCTGCTGACAGGTCCAAAACAGGCGGTTGGGTGTCCGCTGCTCTTATTTTAGGTTTGTAATACTGGTAGCCTTATTCCCCCACCCCCCCTCAATCTCCTGTTAATTATGCAACTTGCTCTTACATGACTGGGTATGTGTAATATATTAGAGGAATTAAAGATCCAATTAATATATGCTTCGCCAGAACTAAAATGAAAATCTCCTTCATCGCCTTCTCATTGTGACAACTGAGAAGTAATTGGTAATGCTTTCATGGACAAAGAGTTTTGCATGTGTTTTTTGGTTACAAGTTGGTGATTCACATATTTTACGGTAAAAAAGAAGTTGGTGGTTCATCAAAGGGTGATGTAGAGACAGATAGGGTGTTGGTGCATACAATTATATAAATTACTTAGCCAGGAGAATAGGATCCATGTTTGGAGCTCCATCCCTTCTCAACATAAGTTTGATAAAAGACAAATTCTCCAATAAGTTTATTTTACGTTGAGACTTAGGAATGACTTTATATTTTTAACATATCTCTTCATGTAAGAACCTTTGGACTTGAAGCATGAACACTCGTAACCACTCGGTCATATAAATTCCGATACTAAGTTAAATACTAACTCTCCTAAAACTTTACTGTTGATGATTTTATATCTCTTTGATTCTATCTAATATTTTTGGGATGATGATTGAAGCTGACGAAGGAGATAAAACAAATGGAATATATTAACTAAAGCACATACATACTACTATGAGGATTAGGCTTGGCAATAGGGCGGGTAGGGGTGGGTTTTTACCCACCTCTAACTCATCTCGCCCTTTTTTAAGGAATCTTTAACCTGCCCCTACTTACCCTACGAGTTTTTTAAATAAAAACCTGCACCCTACCAACAAAAAAATAATAGAATCCGAAACTTACCATCATCTTACCTTCATCTTACCCGCATATACTATATAATACACAATATAATATAAATTATTAAAAAAAATACTCATTACATCAAAAATTTCAAGCTACATCAAGTATAAAACATACTCTTTATAAAATAATTGAGGTGCGAGTAGAGTTAGAGCGAGTAGACCTTAAACCCGAACTCGTTCTGTCCTGCAACACAGTTTAAACTCATCCCATTTTACCTTTATTGTAGAGCGGGTTTTAAACCCACTCCATGCGAGTTGAAGTGAATTGAGTCCTTGCGAATTGGGTTGAAATTGTAACGAGGATAATTCTTATGTCACTTTGCAAAGAGCATAATATTATTATATCTGGGTCATGCGAACGAATATAACGATATTCCGTTTAACCATATTCCGTTGTTTCTTTCTTACTTTTTCATCCCACTCTCTAAAAGTTGAGTTTTACTTTCTCCATACATTTTCTGCTTTTTCAATAGATTGTGGTTCACTTTTCACTTACAGTCTCTACCTACGAACACACAATTATTTTATTTTATTTTTTGTTACATCAATTATTTTATTTTATATTACACGTGCTAATCACTCTGCTTCTCTGTAGCTCTTTTTTATTTTTACTTTAAAAAAATAATTCTGCCCAAAAAGGCTGGAACACCAAATTAAAAGGAATAAAGATGAGGCCGACAAAGAGCAGCAGAAAGCTTTGCATATGTCATCTCTTGATAACAAGAAATCAATTTTCCCCCTGAAGGAGAGGATGTGACTAATACCAATATAATTTTTCACAGAATAAAATTAGTTACATGAAATCTAAGAGCAGAAGCTAATTCTCAAAATTCTTACAGGGATTGAAATTGTTGAGAGGCTCTCCACCATGGGGATTGCAGTCAACTTGGTGACATACATGACCGGAATCATGCATCTGCCAAGCTCAACTTCAGCCAATATTGTAACTGACTTTATGGGCACATCATTTCTCCTGTGTTTGCTTGGAGGTTTTCTAGCCGATTCCTTCCTTGGCAGATATAAGACAATTGGAATCTTTGCTGCAATCCAAACACTGGTTAGCTGTATTTCGACTGATTTTAAGCCTATAATTTACATTTCTCATAAAATATCAACCTTATTTTGACCTATTTATATGCTAGCGGGATTTTTTTTAAACAAATCCAAGCGTTATACTAATCAATAATGATAACTATAAAATTCATTATCCATGAATTCTCCCTAGTTTGGTTTTAACTTCGAGGGGATGGTGATTTCAGGGTACTGCTACATTAGCAATTTCAACAAAATTGCCACAGCTACGTCCACCACCTTGCCATGCCATGGCTAGCAGTGACAATTGCAAACAAGCCAACGGATTCCAAATGGGAATCTTATACGTGGCTCTGTACCTTATTGCACTTGGGACCGGTGGCCTAAAGTCTAGTGTTTCAGGATTTGGGACTGACCAATTCGATGAGAAAGATGAGAAGGAGAAATCCCAAATGGCCTACTTCTTCAACAGGTTTTTATTCTTCATTAGTTTTGGAACTTTGGCAGCCGTTACAGTACTTGTTTATATACAAGATAAAGTGAGTCGAAGTTGGGCGTATGGAATATGTTCTGTTTCTATGGTCATAGCCATTTTGATATTCTTATCGGGAACTCAAAGATACAGATACAAGAGAAGTTTGGGAAGCCCCATTGTCCATATTTTCCAAGTTTTTGTTGCTGTAGTAAGGAAAAGGAAGCTGGAACTCCCTTACAATGTTGACTCTTTGTATGAGGACACTCCGGAGGCTTCAAGAATAGAGCACACCGATCAGTTCCGGTAAGCTTATCTTCCTCTTCCCTTGTGGGAGCCAACCCATCCTTTTGTGGGGATTAAAGAAACTGTCTAAATAATTTCCTCCTTTTCTTTTAAAAAAAATTATTTTCTGATATAGTTTCTTGGAGAAAGCTGCCATTGTGGCAGAAGGTGATTTTGAGAAGAACTTCTCTGGTTCTGCTCCAAACCCGTGGAAACTATGCTCACTGACAAGGGTAGAGGAGGTGAAAATGATGGCGAGGCTTCTGCCAGTATGGGCCACAACGATCATATTTTGGACCACGTACGCACAGATGATCACCTTTTCGGTTGAGCAAGCCTCCACCATGGAAAGGTTTATTGGGAGTTTCCAAATTCCAGCAGGCTCTCTTACAGTCTTCTTTGTGGCAGCCATACTAATCACTCTGGCTGTATATGACCGACTCATCATGCCCCTGTGGAAGAAGTGGAACGGCAAACCAGGTAACAAAGAGAGGAGGCAATATTAGAATTAGTTCAAAACATTAATTAGAACAACAGCCATGCCCTTAATATGTAACTTGGTTACTTAGATTAACGATTGATCTTATTCAATATAAAATTATTTTTGTCGTGATTAAGATAAACATGCATCCACGAATCTAGGCGTATATAGCAGAAGCAACATGTGTAACCCCTATAACATGTTGGTATCTATAGATGTCTCTCACAAGTACATGGTGTCCAACGCTAACTCACAAGTACATTGAGAGCAATTTTCACTATCTACAGTCAACTGAATACCAAATTTGGACACAGTTACCAAAATATTAGAACCAGATCATTAACATATGTATTTTCTCTTTCTCTGTGTCACAGGTTTCACCAACTTACAAAGGATTGCCATAGGCCTTGTACTTTCCATTTTTGGAATGGTGGCTGCCTCCCTATGCGAGAGGAAACGGCTGTCCGTGGCAAAAGGTGTGAGCGGTACCCCGGCAACACTGCCTATAAGCGTTTTCCTTCTAATCCCACAGTTCTTCTTGGTGGGTGCTGGTGAAGCATTCATATACACTGGCCAACTTGATTTCTTCATAACCCAATCCCCAAAAGGAATGAAAACCATGAGCACGGGTCTCTTTCTCACGACTTTATCTCTTGGTTTCTTCGTCAGCAGCTTTTTGGTCTCGGTTGTGAAGAAAGTAACTGGGACCAAAGATGGGCAGGGATGGCTAGCTGACAACATAAACAAGGGGAGGCTTGACTTGTTCTATGCACTGCTTACCATACTGAGTTTCATTAATTTTATAACATTCGTAGTATGTATAATCTGGTACAAGCCTAAGAAACCTAAACCAGCTCTGCAAATGGGGGCAATTAATGGGTCCTCGGTTGAGGAGAAGTGCTGAAGACTGAAGAGTATTTAGGATTATACCCATTATTATTATGGGTTTTGTTGATTTGTAGATACGCAGTTATGAGTATGCATACGAAGAATGGGATGGTTTTGGGTTATTCGTCGTGATATTGTAGAAATAATGTTCAGGTTTGGCTTCTATGTGTAACATATCATCTGGTTTTTCTAGCCGCCTTCCCGCATTTTTCTCAATCAGCATGCTTAGTGCGTACTAATCTTCCTTTAGCTTTAATTTTCTTTTGTTTTTTTGGGCTATATATACATTAAGGGGGTAGTTTCAATTGATAAAGTATACTACAACGAATGTCATGTGAACTATACTCTCATTGACAATTGAACTGGAACATTATATTAATATCAAATGAAAATTTTCTATCTTATAAATATAACAAATACAAAATGTGCATGCCTTTTTAATCACACAACTTTGTATGTCAATCACAAACAAGAACAAAAAAGTGTCCACTTATGAACTTATGGTGAATGAAGTTAAAAGAAACGTAGAATATAATTTAATTCAAAATTTTAAAATATGGCAATTCTAATTTTTTATACAAAAGAACAATAATTGGATTTAATTTTAATCAACTATTAGTGTAAAGTTTTTTTATATTGTGATTCAATCATATACTGACATATCATTAAAAGAGTTAGATTTTTTTAAGTAATTATTTTAATAATCAAACTCTTTTAATGATGGATTTAATTTCTATCCACTGTCAGTGTAAAGTTTTTTACACAGTCATTCAATCATATGTTAACACATCATTAAAATAGTTAGATTTTCTAAGTAGTGATTGCGATAGTTAAACACTTTTAATGATTTGGTAACACATGATGATTGGATGACAGTGTAAAGAAACTTTACACTAACAGTGGATAAAAATTAAACTCTTTAATAATTTAGCAATACATTATTAGATGACGGTAAATTAAAATTAAACTCTTAATAATTTGATGCAAAAAATATGTTTACCTTTCGATCATCTATTTTGTGTTTCATCTTAAGAAATCTCATTTACATGACGATTTATATTTTTTTATTTCTTTTTTATTATCTTTATTAGAAAAATCGCACTAAAAAAGTAATCACCACAAAAAGCACACAAATTTTTTTGGTGCAGCACCTCACTAACAGTTTATTGGTCATTATATTTTGTAACTTATCCCATTTTAGTTAGTTAAAAATACAAACACTACGTGAACTTTATCCCATTTAAAAGTAATTAAAAGTAATTATTATGACTTTCTAATTCGAATATGATATCTTTAAATCTTTAACAAAATATTTAAATTTTTCACTTTAAATTTAATTTAATTTATTATTTGATATTTTCTATTTTTTTACCATAGAAATTAAATTAAAAGAGAAAAAGTGTTTTAAATTTTTTTAAAAATGATGTAGATAAATAAGAAACTACCACATATATTATAAATACGTGTAAGTCACATAATAAGTACTTGGGCATGCACTTGGAAACAATAGAAATGTTGACCTACTTTTACCGTAGATATATTGAAAAACTAATTTAAGTTTTTTTCATGTTTAACCTTCATCCTTATAAAGGAAAATAACTTATTAAAAAATATATCTTTTTGAGTTCTTAAGCATTTTGATGTAATCCAAACTTCTAAAAATTCTTCTCTTCAAATGTTTTTAATGTTTGGTTCATCTCTTCATTATCTTTCTTCTTGAGTTGATCATGATAAAGATCTTTTACTTTTTTATTTCAATGTTCACTCTTGGTATTTGGAAAGTATATAACTCTATAAAATTCTTCATGCATATATGATTTACATAAACACATATCCAATAATTAATTAAATCACTTATCAAGTTCATTGGATATATTTTATAAATTACGCTAGTCATACTCAATGCATGATTCTTATAAAAAGAATAATAATAATATATAATCATGTATTATCAAATATATTCATTAAGTATATGTATTTAGCATATTTATAATCATTTTTGTAATATATTTGCCATCATTAAAACATAATATAATAAACATTGGGACAAATATATTTTTACAAAATTTGTATTTTATGTTAACTACATATTCAAATTAACAGTTAATCAACTGTCAACAAAGCATTTTATGGGTGCAAAAATTGCACCAATAAGTTGGTCATTCTCTATCAGAATTTGCCACTAATATTGAGACTCTGACATGTTCTTTCTCTCTCATTACTCACTAAATTATTAGTATAATTTGTAATTGAAAAAAAAATTATTATTTAATAATTAATGAGAACAACTTGTGACATAATGTAATCAATGACATTACAAAATGATTTAGGAATAAACTTGTGCATAATGAAAATAGAAAAACAAAAAATTCCAAATCAGATTTGGATCAAGATCCAACAGTATCAAATGTCGGGCAATGTTGGTCGTTTTCCCGTCCTCAAACTCTATTGACTTAAAGCGCAGGTATATCACGAGATCTTCTACTGTACTTTGCCGATTCAACTGCATGAGTTGATTCAGAGGACCTATAGATACAAAGTGGCATGGTATATACCTTCATGTTTTTTCCGTCTTATCAGCAGTTGAAGGAATATGAAACACCTAACTATTCATAAGAGCCAAATTTTCTTCTCTTCTTTTTGTTGCTGCATTATGAATCAGTTATCAGCGGTTGAAGAAATATGAAACGCCATTTGTAAGAGCCACTTTCCGTATCTTCTTTCTTTTCTGTCTTATCAGCAGTTGAACGAATATGAAAGCACTAGTCGTAACAGCCACATTTGGCATTTCCATAATTGGACGCACTTGATTCTGAACCATTGCTTTGGCATCTTCCAAGTGTGGGAAACCTTTTTTTAGAGAAATGATACTTACACAAATAAAATCCTCACAAAATTTTTACAAAATCTTATATAAATTATTGGATCAAATTTGAATCTCATTGTAACTTTTTTTAAATAGCCTAAATGAGTCTATCTTAAATTTTATGAAAGTTTTGTGAATTTTTTTTTTCTATGTAAATATCATTACTCTTCTTTTTAAAGTCAAATATAAATAGTTAGGTTCCTACAAGAACCCTAAATAGCATGATATACTCCATGAACATGTAAACGTACAATTGAATCCAATTTTAGTATGAACCTACTTTTTAGTTTTTACACAACAAAAAGTAACTCGCTATCAGCATGCCTTTGTCAATAATGCATAAAGTACTTTTCTACACTAAGAGTGATATAATTATTTCCCTTTATTTTCTAATACCTGCAATTTGAGTTGCAACATCTAGTCAGGATTGAAAAAGAAATAAAATTGGAGTTTGGAACATTTGATCAAGTTAATTATGGTGAGGATTGACTTGTTGAACAGTATCTTCACATCGAAAATTACTTCTTCGTGTTGCAAGAGAAAACAAAAAGAAGAAAGCTCTTTCACTCATCCAACATCATTTCGGATTGGACTTTGCACCCAGAAGAAGCATCCGTTACCGTTCGATTAACGACAGTAACTACCTCCCTGCATGTGTGACAAACAAGCAGGGACACATATAGTCTAATCTTGTTTAGATTGCTAATGTTTATCGGATTGAAGTTTCATTTGCTTACCCTCATATTCGTATACTGAAATATAGATAGAAAATTATAAATTTTTTACCCGAAAATCAAGTTACTATTCTTAAGGACCCAATAACCAATTTATGTCTAGTTATTGGGGGCACATAATATAGTTATTGTATGCTATAATTAAAATGTGTCACTGAAAGTAAAGATTTTTTAAAATAGTTGAAATTTTAAACTAGATAGCCAATTGATCTCCTAATTTATAATTTTCCTAATATAGATTGACCTAACTACGCATAAAAAAAGGTCACCTTGGTAGGGACTAGGGATTCATGCAAATTGAAAATAAAACCTGAGATAGATCAGCTGCCTAGCCCTAACGACCGAAAAAGTTGTTGCCTGTATGATTCTTAGTAAACTCCATTCTTCTTTTTCATCTATATCGTTAATTCTAATTAAAATGTTAATTAACTATTAAATCCTACAAATGAACATAAGTTTATTTTTGTATAGACTTAAAAAATATTTTTAAAGCAATTAAAACTATGGTAAATTTTGAGTTATTCGTATAAATTCGTAATGTATTCATTTTTAGTAGTGGAGGTTGTTCGCTTTACCTAAAAAATAATCAATGAGGAATTGAAGATAACGCATGGCCTAAATTAATTAACCATCTGCATTATATCTTGCGGTAGGTATGATCCCCGAGTTTTTACAAGAAAACGTGCGAATGTTTCGAGAAGCTTTTCTTTTTATTGAATTTTTTATTTTATGTTTTTGTAGAAATATTTTTTAAATATTTTTGGTTAATACTAAGCATATAATAATAAGACAAATAGAGAGTTTTATTACTGAAAACTACAAAAAAAACTGCCTGCAGTTTACAAATCTGAAGTCTCATATTGTGAACCTTACGTTTTGGTGAAGAGGGTGCATAGAAAATGCTAACAGATCACCGAGAGACATTATAGAAGCTTCGCAGGAGGTGGTGGTAGGTGGTGAAGAGACTATGACACGTGTTAGAGAGTTATAACTTATAAGCTTAGATTGTACAGTCTGTATGTGTAGTGTGACGAACTTGATAGATGGTCCAGGCAAACGGCACTCAACACTTCTAATAACAAATGGATAATGGAGAGAGAATAGGTTTGGGCCTAGCAATAGCGCGTTTTATGTAAGGATTTAATTTTTATTTATTATGAGTATAAAATTTTTTAGATTTAATTTTTATTTATTATTAGTGTAAAAAAAATTTACACTATTATTTAATTATGTGTTGATATATCATTAAAATAGTTACACTTTTTAAGTAGTGGTTATGATAGTCAAGCTCTTTTAAAAATTTGGCAACACATAATTGGATGACAGTGTAAAGAAACTTTACACTGATAGTAAATAGAAATTAAAATTAATTTTTTTTACACTGTCATCTAATTATGTATTAACACATAATTAAAATAGTTAAACTTTTTAAATAGTGGTTATAATAGTCAACACTTTTAATGATTTTGTAACACATGATTAGATGACAATGTAAAAAAACTTTACACTGAAAGTAATTAAAAATTAAACTCTTCATGTAATGGCGAATAAATACAATTCCACTTGGAAGATGCAAGTAAAAAACCATCGTCTATAGTAATTAAAAAAAAAAAAAAACCATCTTCTAGACTAAGATTTTCATTCATTGTGTATGTCTCTTTTTTTAGGGCAAGGGTCTTGATTTTCGAGTTTATCAAAATTAAGAGCCAAAAAATTAATTCTTCTTAAAATAACTTTTTTGAATTAAAAGTTATTTATTTAAAATCTATATTTTTATTTAAAGTGTGTAAAATTAATTATAAATTAAAATTATTTTTTTATTAATTAAAAATAACTTTTTTTAAAAAAAATTATTTTAAACTTTTAATTATTTGATTATAGATGAAAAAAATATTTATTTATTTTCAACTAAATAATTTTTTTAATCATTTTATATATATTTTAAAAATTTTAATACATAAAAATAATTTTTTTATATAATTTAAATAAAAAAATTTATTTTAAAATCTATTATGAATTAATATATTTAAATATAAATTAATTTTTTTATAATTAATTATACACATAATCAACTTTTAACATAATTTTTTTTCATAACTAATTCAAACACACTAAATCCTTCTCAATTAGATATGGTTAGAGGAATTAATTTTATTTTATTTTTTGATATTTTAACGGGCTAAAGCCCAAGAGCCTAAGAAAAACTACAACGAAGATGTAACTACACAGGTGAAGGCCCCAGCCATATCAACAAGAATCAGTGTAGCTAAAACTGCCTGGAGGAATTAATTTAAGTAAGTAACACTCCTCCTTAACCTTTAGACCAAACTTGGATTGTCTTAGTCTCTTCTGATTTTCCTAAATCTCACTAGTTGTAATTGATCGGTCAAATAGTTACCACCACGCTAATACATACTCCATTTCATGGTATTTGTAATTGAAAGGTTCACATATTTGATCCAGAAACACGTCGTATATTTGAAGTTAATATCGCTTGGGGGAGCTTGTAACAAGATCATTTACATTGTTTTTCATTTTTATTCAACAATTGTAATGAAAAGTTACAAAGTTCCACAAGAAAAGAAAATAAATACATTTCTTGAATTCATCTAATTATAATTTCTTCATTTCCCCCTCTAAATAAACCTAGTTACTGGTGCGGTAGAATGCTATGAATTACCAAACTAATCTATGGGGTAAGATTTATGGTATGACTCGGCATTAAACCTAGAACAACCTATAGAATGGGTCACCAATTATAATCATACCACAAAATCGGACTATTTTATTCTATTTTTATATAAATGAATTAAAGTAAAAATAGTAAAATTGAAGACTAAACTACAGGGTGCTTCTTCATGAAGAGGCAGATAAACCATCTGTCAAGGGAGGCCGAGGCCAGCAAACAATATCATATCAAACAATACACGGGTTATAGAACATCGTATGCATTGCAACACATACTTTCAGAAGCAACATATCATGATCTACACGATGAAGCAAGAAATGGTAGCAACCACAACCAACCAAAGTGGTAGCTAGAATTGCGTGAGGAAATGAATTAGAAGTAATTGCTGGTCTCAGGTATGGTTACTCTTCACTAGCCATCAGTACAAAGATAGCAAAAATCATATACAAAATGCCAAAGTATTAATCTCACATACAGTCCACTAAGTTCGAATGAGCCAAGCAAAGTAGTGAAAAGTCATAAAAACACAGTAGAAAACTTTTGATAGAACAAGCAAACCACTATGCTTCTGGTTCGTAAAAATGAAGGGGCAAATACATGCATAACATGTGAAAAGACAAACGATACTGTCACCCAACAGCAAGCACATCCTCTTTTTAAAAAACAAAACAAAACAAAAACTGACAATTTGATAGGAAACCTTATATATCGTAGTTCTAAAAGAAATAAGCGATGACATGCAGAGTAGAAACTAAACTCAAGAAGATGTGTGGCTCAAGGGAAGGACATATTAAAAATTCCCCACTATTACTAACGGGCTTTTTGTCCGAGAAAAATGCATTTCAGGGGAGGGGAGTTCAAACAGAGGATTTATTCAATATTGCAAACTTACTTCCTTTCTCATAAAAAAATGCCAACGACAAATAATATCGTATCAAATGCTATCTGAATGATAGAGCAATCTCAACCCCAACCGAAAAAAATGCAGTGCAAGAGAGAAGCATAAACACAAACTTAGATATATCAAATAGACATAAACATAATAACCATAAACTTTGCTCTTCAATCATAAGCTTTTCTCCAAAAGGAAGTGTTCTACAACATCCATAATGCTTAATCCAATCTCCAGTCATAAACATGAATCAGCAATATAAGGGACACATGTCAATCTCAGCCCCAAGACCCAGCTAACATGAACCAAAAAGGGAAACAAAATGAAACGGCGAGAAGTAACATAATAATAATAATAATAATAATAATTACCTAATAACGATACAGTACACCACATACCCAAAAACAAAACCTGCCTCATCCAACATGAATCGAACAATAACAAACCTCTCCTCTTTGTATCCAAAAATGAGAATAGCATTTCAATCAATTCTGATTCTCGTTCTTCCTTCCAGCCCCTTCCCCTTCTCTCTCTTCCAACAATCTTCCAGCCTCTTCATCAACCTGCTGAGCCTTCTTCTGGGCCTCGGAAGCCTTGAGAGCCTGCAACTTGGAATGATTATAGTACGCAACCCCCAAAAACGCTAACCCGTAACCAATCAAATTGATGGGTGTCACAGTGTCCTTTATCACAGACCATGAGAAGGCTATCAACAGCCAATCCTTCACCACTCCAGCAACATTCATGGTCAAAGCCGAAGTCTTTCCAACCAACAAAAACACAGCGAGGTTCAAAGCAAAAGCGCAAGTGGAATTGGTCCCAAAAATGACAAAGTCCAAATGTAAACTCGAGTTGTCCCTCAACGAAGGGTACTCCATGATGAGCCAAGGGATGGACAAGAACACCAAACAACAAGGGGCAATGTAGTAAAGCGAGGTGATTGGGTTCAGTGAAATCCCTTTGGAATTCAACAAAATCTGAATCAAAACCAACCGTGTGGCCTCAAAAGCAACCGCCATAAGCTGCAGAGTCACACCCCATGAATCGAATTTGGCTTCACCGTAAGCAGCAATCGCAACACCGAAAGAAATCGAGAGCATGTTGGTCATGGTTTCACTCTTGAAGCCCTCTTTTTTGAACAATACACCAATGGAATACACAGCAACGGGCATAAGAGCCTTGAGCATCTGAATAAAGGAAACGGAGAGGTATATGTATGCAGAATTAGAGAACCAGAGGGAAAGGGAGTAAAGGGCACCGATGGGAACCACGGATTTGAGGTAGAGCTCGCGCGACATGGAAACGGGCTCGACGAGCTTGAAGACGCGAACAAGGAGGTATGCGAGGGAGGAGCAGAAGGCCATGTGGATCATGGTCAGTGAGATCGGGAATGGCCAATTGTACATCTTGCGATCGAGGATGTACTTGTTGTACACGATCACGGTGAAGCTCAGGAAGATCCATATGGCCACGTAGGTGTAGGACAGGATGATTTTCTTCACAACCCCATCGGAGACCGCCATTTTTTGCTAGATCGGATACCCCAACCCTAACCCTAACCCTAACCCTAGCCCTAGCCCTGATGTGATGTGAAGTGATGATGAGAAATTTCAAATTTTGGGGCTTTTTGAAGAGAGAGAGGGAGGGGTGGGTGGAAGAAGAAGAAGAAGAAGAAGAGAGGGATCTGGCGATATTTTATGTGATGGACATTCAATGCAATTGGGTTTCTTCCAAATCTGAAAGAGGAAGAAGAAGATGATGAAATTGAATCGGAATCGGAATCGGAGAAGACTATTTGTATTCGAGAGTTTCAGTTTGAGTAGAAAGTAATCGATAGTTTAATATGCTATATATGTGCCACTTGGTAACATGGGACTTGGGCTATTTATTTATCTTTGATGGGCTTTTCCTTCTTCGTATCCAATACCAACAACTTTGGACTCCTTTTGATAATTTAGGTGACGGTTAGTTGTGTAATTTCCTTTTTTGGTGCTTATTTGCGAGAAAAATAAAGCAGCTTCATTTTAGCTTTGGCAAAAGACAATTAAGCTATGTTTTCATGTTGTGGGTTGAAATTTATTGGCCTTCCATCATGTTGTGTCTTTCACCTCGTAATTGAGATGCCATTGAATGGAAACACTAATTTAAGAATGATGAATGGGAGCACCAATTTTATATTTAGCATTCCAATTGGACCAATAATTTTAGGGGAACAAGGAAGCACGACAAATTGCAGTCATCTAAAGCCGGTTGATTTGTCTTAATTGTAACCCTAATAGTAAAACCAGATTAGCAATTTGGGTAAGGGCGTGAGGAATGTGCTAAACTATGCAGTTTTGTGCAAGAGAATTAGATAACAAACAAGTGGCTTATCACATGGGCGGAGTCAAGTTTGAAATTGGGGATGCATAGTCCGAACTTTGGCGTGTTTGACGATTTGTTTCACATGGAATAGCTGACTTTGAGGGCACTTGACCCATACAATGACAAGTACAGTTTAAGGAGTCATAACCTTGTGCCCTTTGCTCAAATTGCAATCTTACAAATCTTGTATTAGCAAATTTTGACCACCAAAAACAGAGAGGACAAAGAAGAAGAAGAATGAGAAGAAGAACTCTCTCACACGCATTCTCTCTCTTTGAAGTGAGGTATTCTATATTTTTATGATTAATCACAAATATCATTAGAAAATAACTGGTCATTAATAAATTTGAAATATTTTTGTTTGTTATATAAGAAATCTCTTGACAAAAAGAAAGTTATATTAAAATTTCTGTATATTTGAAGGATTTAATTTTAATATTTTTTTAGTATAAAAAAATTATACTGTTATTTAATTATGTCTTGATATATTATTAAAAAAGTTAAATTTTTTTAAGTAATTGTTGTGATAGCTAAATTTTTTTAATAATTTGACAATACATGATCACGTGATAGTATTTTATACTTACAGTAAATCAAAATTAAACTCATTTAAAAAAGTAAAAGATATTAAAGAAGGCGAGAGTTCCAACTCCTTAAAAACTAAACTTATTAGCTAATTAAAAATTTTAAAATATTTTTAATAAATAATATGCGTTACAGAAAGAAAACGAGTTTGATTAACTTTGTTTTGTAGTTATTTTTAGAGATAGAAGGTGTGCTACGGTTCATATTCGATGCCTATTATTTTTATCTCTAATTATATTTGCCCTAGATTGTTGTATTTCTCTAACTCTGATATAGTAATGTGTAATCTCTTCCATGCCATTACGGTATATGAATTCGGGGCGTTATATCATCTTCCGTGATAGGCACATGATGGTTTATCAATTAAAAGCAGCATTATCAGAAGGGATTTTTTTTTTTTTGGGTCTTATATAATATGAAATTTAATTAGGTAAATTGGATGATATAATTACTGCTGGAAAAAATTAGTGATATAATCCCTAGACAAATAAAACTGCCAAATTTGAAAATATCTTGCATATCTCAGCAAAGCAAACAAAGAAAGCCCCAAACTTGAGGACTAAATAACGAGAAATTGTAAGGTTTAGGTGCACTAATGAATCCAGAGCATTGTTTGGCACAAATATATGGCAGTTTATTGTTCCTTTTCTGGATTTGGTTAAAAAGTCAAATATGAGTTCGGATTCCACTTTCAAGTTTCAACCACTAATCCAAATTGATTCCCCTTCCTTTTGCATTCCGCTTTTTTATTTACCTCGAAAATATTATACTTTTCTATTATATAGAAAGTATATTTTGATTAAAAAGGTAATGTTATTTTTTTCTTAAATACATGCCTTTCTTTGCTCAAGTCTTGGACTACTTGTGTAAATTTTCCATGGAAAATGTATTACTTAACTTATTCCTAAAAATAAAAAACTCAAGTGGCAAAAAATACATTTTCATAATTATTAATGAATGGAAAAGGGTTACAGATTAATTACTGAATTCGCGATAAAATAAATTAGAAAGTTATATAAATGAGGAAAAAAGATAAACGTGGAATAATTAATAAAACTAAAAATGAGGGAAAAAAAAAGAATGTAAAATTTATTGCTAGAAAGTTGCAACTAATCAAAACTGGGATGAAAAAAAAAGAGTTAATCATCTAAGATCACATGAACACTGAAGAACAGATGTCATCATATAAGCTTACACACCATCCCGATGAAAGAGAAACATTCCCTAATTTGGAACTTTGATTTTGAATGGTTTAACCCTAATTTTGCAAGTTTATATGTAAGTGACATGAAAAGTGATATTATTATGTTGTTAACATTTTTCCGTTTGCTTTCTCTTTATATCACGTCACTAAAAGATGACGTGAAAAAATAATATACTGGAAGTTTATAATGAAAATGTTTCAGAAAGAGTTTTTGGCTAAATATCTATTTATTTATGTAAAAATTCCAATGTAACCAAAATTATTAACAAGGAGAGCCATAAAATTTGTAATAATAACGTTTTTTTAAAAAAAAAACAAAAGGACAATCATTGGGCTTGTTGGAGTGGCCTCCTAGTAATTGGACAGCATGAATAATTCGTTGTTCCTTTACTAGGTTGGGCTTAAATGAAACCCATATTAGGTGAGTCTATCAGACATTAGATTATTTGGGTTGGGATGGCATCAAGCAGACTTCGTAATTGTAGGCCTCTGCAGCTAAGCATCTCCAACTCAAATCTTGTCCCAATGGCGAAAAGCTGAAAACGAATAAATAATTTAAGTTCGATCATCATTTTTAAATTATTTAGCAAAAACTCCACACGTGTTACGTGGGTGTATCTGATTTTAATTTTACTCAATTGAAATTTATGATAAAGATAATTAAATTTTAAAATAACAATAGTTACACATATATTTTATTCGAATACTTTTTTTTCTATATACTTATTTGTAAGATATTAAATAACACTTTTAATTTTACTATAGTTTCTTAAACAATTTAAATATAATCACATATAGCAAAGTTATGACGAGTTTGAGTTGAATAGTTTGTTACGACTGACATAGATCTTTAACAAATACTCAACTATTTAATGACTTGCATAGACAAAATTTTTGGTTGTATCAAGTATTATAAACAAAAAATAAATACTATAATAAAGTCTGTTAAAGAGCATGTTTGGAAAATATATATTTTTTAAAACAGTTTTTTTAATAAAAATTTATTTTATCTAAAATTTATCTTATTTTTTTAAAGGTGTAAAATTGATTATAAGTTAAAATTATTTTTCTATAGCTAAAAATAGCTTTTTAAAAAAAATTTGTATTTAAAATTTTTAATTATGTGATTATAAATTATTTCAAAAGCTTTTATAGATAAGTACTCTTTTGCCTCAATTAAATAAAAATTTGTAATCATTTTATATCTCTTTTTAATTTAATACATAAAAATGATTCTTTTAATACAATTAAAACAAAATTCTTTATCTTGAAATTAATTATGAACTAACACATTTAAACATAAATTAATTTTCTCATAATCAATTTTTTTAAAAATTAATTATACATATAATTAATTTTTAACATAATCTTTTTTTGCAACTAATCTAAAGACACACTTTGTTTGATAAAAAGTAACAAACAATAAATAAGTTAGCTAATAGCGAATGACTAATAATAGATAAGTTAGCAAATTTTCTCCTAAGCTAATTTTAGCCCCCTCTAAAAGTTAGGGATTTGGAGGTGAAAAAATATACTTTTAAAAATGAACTAAAATATCCATAAATTAAATGTTATAATTGTGTAAAAAATTAAATTTATACTTTCCCTCAATTAAAATCCATTCTTTTCCCTTCTTTAACCAAACACACACAAAATTAAAATATTTCACCTCTTTTTTCTTTCCCTCCCCTCTATTAAAATCCCCTCTTCCCTCCCATCTTTTAAACTAAATAGGCCCTAAAGCTCTGTTTGATAAAAAGTAATGGATAATGGATAAATTAGTTGATAGCAGATAGCTGATAATAGATAAACTAGCTAATTAAATTTGAAATGTTTAGTAAAATTAATAATTAAGCTAGCTGATGAATGTAAAATAACATAAAAGGACATTTTTAATTAATGCTTAAATTTCTTTCATCAATATTAAATATGAAAAAATATTTATTAATTATTTATAAAATAAATTTTTTTAATTAAACTAATTATTAATATATTTAAAAGTTAAATTTTTGAAATTTATATTTTAATAATCTAATTTAATTATTTATTTATTATTGTTAAAAAAATGTTTTTTTTTTCAAAATATTATTTGAAAATTTATTTTTATTTAACTTTTCATATTTTATAAAAATATACGTAACAATATTAATGTATATAATTTTTTAAATATATAAAATTTTTTATTTAATAAAATATATGAGAAGAATTTAATTAAAATAATAAAGATAAAAACGAAAAAAAATATGTTATAAATTATAAGCTCAAACGCTATTTCAAGTAGCGTTTGAAAAAATACTATAAGTTACTAAAAAATATTATAAATTATTGATTATCAAACAATTTTATTTTTTAAAATTTATTATCTACTAATAAAATCTTTTATAAATTAACAAATTGGACTTATCAAACACAATATAAAAATATGAAAAGAATAGAATAGAGAGGGAAAAAAATAAAAAGTAATCAATAAGTAATATTATATAAATAAATTTTTATATGTAAAGATTTAAATTTTTAGATGCTTAAATTACATTTAAAATTTATGTAACATTAACACGTAATTTTTTAATATAAATTTAAATATAATTCAATAATTTTATAAATAATATGATAATGTTTATTTAAATTTTTAGTATATAATTTTTTGGTAAATATTCAGTAATTATTATTGGCTAATCCAATATGGCAGGTGGTGGATGATGAGCGGTGCCCTTTACCTAACGGTGAGTGGGTAAAAATGGTTGAGTGGGTCACAATACCATCGTGTTCTGTTCGTGCACCAGCTACCACCGACACTTGTTTAGCTAGCGGTCTTTTCTCGTGCCTTTATGCGCTCCTCTCGTCGGATGCACTGATGCACGTCATAACCTCCTCCTTCAACTTTTTTGCTCATCACTATATCTACATATTTATTTTCTTTCTTAAATTATTCAAAATGTTAAATTGATGTTTTAACTTTTAATTTTGAGTTTAATTTTTATTTATTATCAATATAAAATTTTTTTACACTGTCATCTAATCATGTATTATCAAATTATTAAAAGTGTTGATTATCACAACCACTACTTAAAAAGTCTAATTATTTTAATAATATACTAACACATAATTAAATAATAATGTAAAAATTTTTTACATTAAGATAGAAATTAAATTCTTTAAGTTTTTAGATAATTTAATATTTATCTTTTATTTATTTATGCAACTTTTAAATTCAAGTTCAACTGCACTGCAATGATTCATCATACTATCACTCGCGCTTTCCAGCTTTTCCCCACCATCTATTTATCATCACTTTCCGGGCTTAAAACGACAGCGTCGTACAAACTTCCAATGCCAACTTTAACATAATGTTTGGTTGGATATAAATGAAATTGGAGGAAAAGATTATTTAAATTTTATACATTTAATTTAATTATTTAAAAAGAAAAAAAAGGAATAAAAAATTTTTGAGACAATTTTAATTCATTTTTGAAAGTGAAAAGATTTAGGAGAGAAAATATATGATTAAAAATAAATTAAAATATTTTAAAATTAAATATTATAATTATATAAAAAAATAAATTTATATTTTTCTCTTATTAAAACTTTTCATTATTTTTAATTAAATACACACAAAATTAAAATCTCTCATTCTTCTCCTTCCCCTCCTCGTCGTTAAAAGCCCTCCCTCCCCGTGCCTTAATTGAAGCAAAGAGACCCTAAAGTTTAATCTTCAACCGTATACTATTACTATGTTTTGCACCTTCCCAGATTTAATATCACGAGCTAAGCTATTCTATCCAATGAGATTATGAGAACACCTGAACCCAAACATAGTAATGCTGTAATAATGAGCTTTATTTTGATTTTCATTTTTTTTATTGATATTTAAAATAAATTATTAAATATTTATTATTTATAATTATATTTAATAAATTTTTAAATATTTATTATAAAATTAACAGTTAATAAATATTTAATAATTCATCTTAAATACATATCTATAAAAATATCATAACAACTCCTTGTAACAATATTTTGTAAATCAAATACCTAAAATAGGTTTGGATAGACTTTTTTTACAAAATTTTTTTTTATAAGTTTTTAATCATATTTATATGCAAGTTAAAAAAAGATAAGCACACTTATTACTATTTTTAAAAGTTAATAATCCTCAATTTTTAAAAAAAATATAATTTTTAATATAATTTTTTGACAAAATTATAATTTACTTTTATTAAAAATTACATTTCATATTATATTTTTGATATAATAGTGACACAAAAATATAATTCTATAATCTCTTAAAAATTACTCAAATTCCTTACTAGTACCCCAATCATACTGATTTTTGTTCAATATATGTTGACTCTTGAGTTACACATTTTAAGAAAACAGTTAATACATTAAAAAAAAAAAAAGGATGTTGAGGTACTTTTTTATTTTTTTTATATCAGTACTTTTGATGAGTTAAACATTTTTCTTTTCTTGTAGGTAAGAAGAAATTCATGGATTTTTTTTTTAGGATTGGATTTCTATCAATTACACAGTCATTTAATTATGTGTTGACACATTATTAAAATAGTTAGACTTTTTTAAGTAGTTATTATAATAATCAAATTCTTTAAATAATTTGACAACACATAATTAAATAAATAATTTCACAATACATAATTAAATGACAGTGTAAAATTTTTTCATACTGACGATAAATCAAAATTAAATCCTTTTTTTATACCAATACTATGATTTTTTTATTTATCAAATATCTTACTTTTATTTTTAAGTACCAAAATACATTTTCTTCCATTCATATTTACAAAACATTCTGATTCATGACGGTTTTCTAATATGTTTTTTTATTAGTTTTATGTTTTTATATTTCAAAAATATGAATAAAAACTACTGTAGTGATAGGGATTTTTAACTTGTTTTATTTTCAATTATCTCAAATTTTTTCATGAAAAATGCCTTTGGTGGAGGTATTTTTGACCTATACAATAATTAAAAAAAATGTTGCAAAACCGTCCTAACCATGACGGTTTCTGAATATTTTTTTTAAAAAAAACGTATTTCACTACATACAAATAAAAGTGGAGTAATCTAAAAAAAAGTAGAGTAATCTAAAAATAAAAAATAGCTATATTCATAAAAGCCTAAAAACTCACTTAGGATTTATTCTAATTTGGGGGAAGAGTTTGTACCACATGGATAATTGCTTGAGTTGGTTAAATATTTATTAATTTTTTAATAAATATTTAATAGTCATAAAAATTATAATTAATAAGTTTTTAAGGGTAGATTTGAATGACCTTTTAAAAAAATTTTAATAAAAAAGTTAAACTTATTTATGTTTATATGTAATATTTGAGAATATATATTTTTTATATATGAATTTTTGTAGTTATATAAAAATATTTTAAAAGCATTAAAATATTGTTAAAGAGAAGCATAAAATGTACTTTTTTTATTGCTTTATTTAAAAAAAACTAATTCACACATATTAAAATATATCAAAAGTAATTTATTTTTTAAAAAATATTTTTTTATAAAAAAGGGACATCCAAACAAATACTAAAATTCATTTTAAAACTGGTTATAAAAAAATTGGATAAAAAAATAATTTAAAAAACAGCAATCAAAAAACATGCCTTTTGTTTTATTTATTTTTTAAACAATTCCAAATGAGGCCAAACTCATTGTTTAATAAATTAACAGTAATCCAAATAGATTATTTTACTACTGAGGTTTAGTTTGGATTATAAGAGAAATAGATTTGAGAGAAATAGAATAGAAAAAAGTAAGAAAAAAAGAAGTAAAGTAAAAAATGAGTAGATCTTTAAGATGTTTGAATTAAGGAAATTATGAGAGTAGTAAAAAAAATTAAATTTTATTGTAAATACATATTTATTCCTATTTTTATATTTATAAAATAACAAAAAGAATAATATATTAAACAAATTTTTACTTTTATTTATTTTTTTTCATTTTTTCTCACAGAAAAATAAAAAAATTATTGAACCCATTATTATTTTTTCTTTATTTTTCTTTTAACTAAATAAAAAAATAAAACTATTTCTTTTTTATTTCTCACTTTTTTAACTCCCTAATTTTTATTTTTCTCAAAATAAAGACAAAAACACTATAAATAGAAAGGCGCGTTGTAGGAATGGCAACGGAGGAAAAAGAAGAAAGCGACATGCTTCATGAATTCACTGGCTCCTCAAAGAAACCTCAACTCATCTTTTATAATGGCACGATTACGCGGCTTACGCCAATATTTTTTGCTTATCCGTATTGTATTCGTATTTAATATAAATATATGTATAATATGAGTATATCTATACTTTAGACACGTCCTTAGGTTAATTTTTTTTTTTGCGGATACTCTATGATTCTAATATACGGTTACGAAAAAAAACCAAGTAAAGCGTGTTCTCATATTCGATTGTTCTACTCTAATCTTCAAAATCATCGTATGGAACTTTCTTAAGCCACAGACACAAGCAACCATTCACGGCAGGTGAGATGAGCGCCTCTTTTCTCTTCTTTCTTTTATATGCAGAGAAGCGAGGAGAGGAGCGAAAGGAGTATGGAGAAGAGGAAGAGTTACTAGGGGCTATGGGGGAGAGCAATGAAGTTGGGGCGTGAGGAGGTGAACGTCACAAAATTACTCCCTGTAAATTTTTCGAGATTTGAGTTTAAATTCAAAAGACAATACAGCTACATTCAATTTATCTAAAAATTATTTTAAACTAATTTTTCACATTATTTTTAATGACGTCTTAAATGAAGGAAGTTAGAGAGTTGTGGATGTGGGGTTTGTATGAAGTATGATTTTTTTTTTTAAATGTGAACTGATATATATTTTTAACTGTAAATAAATATAATTTTTTAAATGTAAATTGATATTTTTTTTATCAGAATGTAAATTGATATATATATATATATATATGGGTATTTTTTTAACATATATTACCGTATTTGTATTTTAATTTGATAAAAATTATCATATTTACGAATGGTATGACATCCGATGCTCATTCCTTTAGCCGTACATAGATGTGAAATAAAGAAAAAAGAAACTAAACTATACTCTTAATTTATTATTACACCTCTTTCTCTCTTTGTTTATGTGTGATAGACACGCCCACTAACGACGGCAATTATCGTAGTCCATAGATCATAGATGCTGTGTTTTTCCAATCGCCGTTTGCCATAACCTTCTGTGCGCATTTCACCCCCCACATAGATCCTCAGGCGCACACTCACATATCCTGCGCCGCCCCACCACGCTTTCTTTCCCCTTCAACCTCAAAACCTGCAACTTCACTCCCACCTCAGCTTCTTCTTGTTGGTCTTGGCACATGGAAACCAGCAAGCAACAGAAGAAGAAGAAGTGGTTTCTGCCACTGGTCTTCTCTCTACTATTATCCACCTTGCTCATACTTGTTTCCATCTTCGTTTCCTCCGATTCTTCCTCCAAACTCTATCTTTACCGTAGCAGGGTCAGAAGTGAGGTACCGCATTTTGTTGAGTCCAAGCTGAGGGTGTCTTCCACATCCAGCAACTCTGTTCCCAGGATCGCCTACTTGATCTCAGGGTCAATGGGTGACGGGGAGAGTTTGAAGAGGACACTGAAGGCGCTTTACCATCCCAGGAACCAGTACGCGGTGCATTTGGACCTGGAAGCCTCTGCACACGAAAGATTGGACCTTTCCAATTTCCTCAGAAATGAGCCTCTTTTTGCCAAATTGGGCAATGTGAGGATGGTCGTGAAGGCCAACTTGGTCACTTACAGGGGTCCCACCATGGTCACCAATACCCTTCACGCGGCGGCGATTTTGTTGAAGGAAGGTGGAGACTGGGATTGGTTCATCAATTTGAGTGCATCGGATTATCCGTTGGTTACCCAAGATGGTACGGTCATGCCCTCTGTTGCTTACTTACTCTTCTTATTTATTTATTTTTCCTCGTCAAGTTTGTGTCTTGATGAGTAAAACGATGCAGTGTTTTGTTTGTTAGTGTGTGTGCTTTTGTGGAAATTGATTCGTTTTTAAGGGATTCGTTATCTATGAAATTAGGTTGGACGATTATGATCTTGGCTTTTACCTTATTTAGTGTCAATGGATTAAATGCTGTTTTGTTGTTTCTAATTTTGCTCCCAGATAAATATATAGTGACTTGTTTTTGAACTTAAATTAGTCTGATCTGGTCCCAATATGTGTTCAAATTGTTCTATCTTGTTAGGTTGCTCATCACTTAGTTGTTTTTTTCGGCAGGCTTTTCCTCTTTCTCTCTCTTCTTGTAACCGGGGGTTGGGAGGAATACCAGGTTTCAGATAAAACTGCTTGTAATTCCACTAGTTTCTGCATTGATGCTTCTTTCATTGAATGCATACATCATCAACAAATCTATATTATGGAAAATTTTGATGGTTTGCTAGTTAATTCTGTTAATTCATTGGAACTTACAAGAGAATAAGAACTGTAAACTATGTTATCCAGTTTTCATAATCATCCACTAACTCTTTCAATTTACTACATCTCTTTTGCGCAACAGATCTGCTACATACACTGAAGTCTATTCCGAGACATCTTAACTTCATCGAGCACACCAGTGATATTGGCTGGAAGGAGTATGTTACTAATCCTTTTATCGATTCTGTTCATTGCATGATTTACTACATTTCCTTCAAAAGTAGCATACAATTTTGTGAAATATCAAATGTACCTCTTCTTTACAAGGAAAACTTTACTATTTTCACTAGGGATCAGAGGGCCAAGCCTGTTATAATTGATCCAGGTCTTTACAGCGTCAATAAATCTGATGTATTTTGGGTGACAGAGAAAAGAAATGTGCCCACAGCATATAGGCTGTTTACAGGTGAGAAACCTGGTTTCTGTTGCCTCTCATTTAATTCAATCTCTATTTTCTTATTTTTCTCACACCTGCTTAATTTTTTAGCTCTTTCAAATTTTGAGAATGTTTCAGTAGTATATGAGACATCTAACCCTTGAATAGATTGAAAAAAAATACAAAATACCCAAAGAGCAGTAAAAAAAATTCTTGATTGGAGTCAAACACTCGTAATGAAAAGGTAAAAAAGAGAGAACAATGATAGTGTTGTGAATTCAATATATAAATCTGAGGGGATTACTCCGGTACTCATTTTTTTCAGGGTACCGGTATCCAATGTGAGTTGTTAGATATTTATTGGTTGTTGGTTATATTTAATGGACTTTCAAACATTTATTGTAAAACCAACAACCAAGGAATTTTTAACTCACCCTGGGTACAGTACCCATAAAGGTAACATCACACCTCATAAATCTAAAGACTTCAGTAGCCAGTGGTTTTGAGTATGATTAATCAGAATTACAGCACCTTTTCACATTTTGTCTAGAACTCAATATTCCATATGTCTCCAGTACTTGGTGGTAATCCTATTACAGCCTTTGGCAAGCCTTCCCTCATGAGCTGTGTATCCCTTCCCCATAAATTTATTTCAGTCATACATTAGGTCTAATTGCATATGCTCATTCAGGTGTCCTTTAACTTTACCTTAAGTTTGCCTAAACATGAAGCCATTTGCAGCTAAACTGCTGCATGAGATCGCCAGTTTGCTTGAATCTCTGAGATACTGCACCTTATCATCAGTTAAGCTTTTTCAATAGTGGAAGACTTAAAAATCTGGAGAAATTAACTTGAAATCATTAGTCCTAGCTCTGTGCTATCTGAGTTTAAATTTTGCTACTTGATTTTGCTCAGGTTCTGCTTGGATGATGCTCTCTCGCCAATTTGTTGAATACTGTATATGGGGCTGGGATAACTTGCCTAGAATAGTCTTGATGTATCATGCCAACGTTCTATCTTCCCCTGAAGGGTATTTTCACACAGTCATCTGCAATGCTGAGGAGTTTCGTAACACTACTGTGAACCATGACCTCCACTTCATATCATGGGACAACCCTCCAAAACAACACCCACATTTTCTTACAGTTAATAACTATCAGAGAATGGTGGACAGCAATGCTCCTTTTGCTCGGAAATTTGGCAGGAATGAACCAGTCTTGAATAAGATTGATACTGAACTCTTGGGACGAAATGCAGATGGTTATGTGCCTGGCAGGTGGTTCAGTCAAGCAAATCCAAACATCACCAAACCGTATTCTGTTGTAAAAAATATCACTGAACTTAGGCCCGGCCCTGGGGCTGCAAGGCTTAAACGCCTTATCAATGGTTTATTATCAGCGGAAGATTTTCAGACAAATCAGTGTTCTTGACACCTAGGTTCGAAACACCTACTATGCTCATTGCTGCTTTTCCATCACCCAACAGCAACAGGCAAACAATTGCTATGTTCAGTTGACAGCCGAGGTTGCTTTGAAACCAAACAGGAAAGACGAGAAAACAGAACAGAAAACATGAATGATAGCTTCTTCAGAGATACGCTTTGCCTTTGACTTAAATTTTACACTAATTTATAACATGACCCCAAATTTGTAGTCAATATGTATCAATTGGTTCACATGATATATTAAATTTTACTGGATGACAAGTCATCGATGCAATTGTTGTACTCTATAGAATGTCTTTATAGCAAATAAGAGATTCAATTATATAATACACGGGCAGGATGCATGTTACTGTTAGGCGGGAAGTGCGACAAGCAAAGCCTATGTAAAATACTCACCAAATCTTTTCTGCAAGGACATGCTCAAGTAGCTGCAGTATATCCTGTCTATTCTTTCCTCTTTTATTTATTTATCTTCTCATGAATTCTCTCATGAATTCATGAATAAAGGACCAATAATTTATATATGATTTTTCCTGTCATGGCTATGGGCTCTTGCAAATAACTACATCATTCTAAAGCATGTAAGAAGATGATTTACCATTGAACAATAGCTTATACCCATTAGGTGTCCTCTAAGTACGCCATCTTGAGAAAAGAATCAAGCAACTTGCACGTTCTTGAGCCTGTGGATGAGAATGATCGCCTGCAAGAAACTCTTCAACAACATTATCCACCTCTATTATGCTGCAACCGGGTTTCTTTTTTATTCATGCTTCTGATATCATAGTTCTGACTCTGCCTGCCTCCACCTCCCACTCAGCTTCTCTATATATATTGTATGTAGGAGCATGTGTACCAGTCAGCTACGTCCGTGTCAACCAGCTTTTTCCATACTCTATTTCCAACGTCAATGTTCTTATAAATCCTACATGCACGAAGAGCAACCCACGCATTGGCATCACTGCCTGCAAGTCCACCCATCTTCTCCATAAAAAGTCTCCACATCCATAAATTTTTAGATTCAAATTTGATGTCTAGTTTTCTTGTTTCTTTAATTAAATGATGACAAGTCAGTAGAAAATATTTCTCTTAATTAGTAATAAATTATCTCTTAATTGTTAGTTTTTTCTGCTGAGTTATTAATATTTAATTAAGAGGATAAGAAAAGAGATAATAAAAGAGACATCAGATCTGATTCCTAAATTTCTCAGCTTCCTACATCATGCTAGCTCTGGACAAAAGGTCGATGACACATGCATAATGCCCCCTACCTGGGGTGCAAATCCTTAAATCCTTTCTCATTTTTTTCCAAAACAATTGAATGTCATCCCGAACCATCTTTGCATTGCATGTGTACAAAGTACAAACAGTAAGAACAGCCACAAAGCCCTCAAACGTAGTCTCAGTGGGCTTAGTCCCATTTGTTGCCATTTGTTGGAACAGCTCTAGAGATTTCCATGCATCACAAATTCACAATTCAGGGCACCACCATAAATCATAACATTCCATGGTCCGGTATCCTTAAAAGGAATGCCTCACAGACAAAGCCAATTCAACACATCCGCATTTAGAATACATGTCCACTAAAGATTTGGCCAATATTGGATTTGAGTCAAAATTGAATCGCTTGGCATAGGAAATTAGGAATGTAGCCACAATCCTTGCATGAGCGCACCAAGATGAGCACTGGCACTAGAACTTATATCGTTTGAAAAGCTAAAGAAAATATGAGGCATGAAAATGAGAAAAATATTTAATCTTAACCCTATCAAACATTGTACACGGCTCTAGTATAGTCATCCTCGTAGCTGTCAATCTAGCTTTCCTAATTGTACACCTCACATCTTTATTTTTTATTAAATAAAACTTAATTTAAATAATAATTTATTTTATTTTATTTTGTAACACATTAAATTAGTTTTCTTTTTATCCATATTAACATTTTAGACTTTTAATTTATAAAATTATATTTTCTAGATTTCTTTTAAAATTTGTATGACCACAACTATTGAATAAAATCCTTAATTTTATAGCATTATGATTTATGGACGTGAAAAGAAAATTTCAACTAAAATAAACACTCCTCACTCCGCACCTTCACAGTGTTCCTGTTCCCAGAAGCTCGATCCAAATCTCAAATTTCCCAAAGTTAAATTCCCACACTTTCCCGATAAAATTTTCCCTTTCATTGAGAGAAGCTTTCATCTTCTTCACTGTCCTTTTCCATGGCAAATGCCTGGAAAAGAGATAAACCCACAAGTTTACTCTCCCCAAAGTTCCTATTTTTACTCTTCTCTTCCACTCTCCTTCTTCTCTTCTCCTTCCTATTCCTCACCTCTCGCCCCTCAAATCCAAACCCTAGCTTCCTCACCGTCAACACCGATTTCCCATTCCATGCAATTTCTCCTTTCGATTGCATCAAATCCCCTCAGGCCCACCCTGTCGTTGCTAGCATCGTGGAAGGCGTTCGATACCCATTTCTCTACTCGCTTTCCGATTTCGGAACCCTACCCGACAAGCCCCACAAGAACATCGTGAGAATGCTCAAAGGGAAACCTTTTCGCAAACCCGATATCTCGGTCACTATTCAGGAGGTTTTGGAGAAGGCCAAAAATGAGGGAAGAGATGGGTTTGTTGTGGATGTGGGTGCCAATGTGGGTATGGCCAGTTTCGCTGCTGCGGTTATGGGGTTTCGGGTTTTGGCATTCGAGCCTGTTTTCGAGAATTTGCAGAAGATTTGTGAAGGGATTTACTTTAATAGAGTGGCGGGTTTGGTCACTGTTTTTGAGGCTGCAGCGTCGGATCGGCTTGGTAATATTACCGTTCACAAGGTGCTATTTCTCGTTCAAATTGTGTTTTTTTTTATTTTTTATAATTATTTTGTTCTATGGTTTCACTTGTAATGTAATGCTTGAATTGAATTTTGGTTTCCTATAGTTTATGGTGATTTTATTCATTGAACTATAGAGAAATTCTTAGGTAGGCACTTGCTGCACTTCATTCAATAGTTCGGAAAAGAATCCTCTAAAGTACACTGAGTAAAGTGGTGGAGATTACAGTTGATGGGGAAAAAAAAGATCAAATGTTTAGATTTTTATCAAGTACAAACCTGGATAACAACCTATGGATTTGTGAAAAGTGATAACTCACTTTCTTGATTTTCTCATGCCGTTATCCACTTACATTTTACTCTCTAACAGGCGTCATTATAACATTTTACTCTCTAACGGGCGTCATTTTAGTGAAACTCTCTAACCGGCTTCACTTTAGTGAAGGTGAATCAGCTCTGACTTCTGGTAGGATATTCCAAATTAATCAGATTGCAAAATTTAATGATAAACTTACATTTTAATCCTACTTTGCAAGATTGATAATGGAATGCCATATGTAATTATAATAAAATCAAGATGTCCTCAGAGTTGCTTCTACTATAAGTATAGGAAGCAATTAGTGATATTTCAATTCTAGTCTCTCTACTTTATGTTGGAATAGATTCAGTGTGAATAAGGCAATATATAAATCAGTCAAATCATGTTTGTGAGCTTCTTTGGAAGTGATTAACAATTTAACATGGTAAAGAATGCAGACCCAGCATGCCATTTGTATGAAGCTATTATTCAGGTTATTTGCATACTCTTACAGAGAGACTTTTCAGCTTCTCTAATTCATGATCTACATGAGGCTAATTAGTGCTCAGACTTCTTGGCAAAACGTGACGCGAGTGAAGATGGATCTTTAGTATACTGGTTGCAGCCTCTTCCTGAGTTGTCCCTTTCCTTGTTAGCTGACAGTTCTGCTGTTAGCTTCTTTAGGAGCTATCTATTCTGTTTCTTCCCTTGTTTACCCGAGAAAAAAGATGATAAGCTTCCTGTTTGAAGTTATGTTGCAGATTAAGGACATTTTTTTTTAGCTGTTTTGAGAACATTTGAGGTGACTATAAGATTTTGAAAGGCCTGATTAATTAGCTCAGGTGGTTGGGGGTGGGTGGGGATTTAAGTAAGGTCTTAGGTTCAGGTGATGGTAATGACTTCCCAATATACCCAAAATATATATATATATATATATATATATATCCTCAAAGTGCTACCTAAAAATTGTTAGGGAAGGTTAGTCTTGGCACTTGGCATATTGTGAGCAATGATCCATTTAAAAACTTGTTTAAAAAGTCAGGTGGTCTGCTTCAGTTGGATAGACTTGTATGAGTGTCATAAATTCTCTTCTTGAGGTAGCAGCTTGAAATGTGATGCTATGGCTCCAAAAGTCTAATATGTGCAATTTACGGTAGTTGCTTTCCATAGCATCTTAAAAGTAATGCACAAAGATGGATTGTGCATCATTGTTGATAAAATGGTTAGTTGTTTGAAAAAGATGCAACATTTCATTTGTAGTTTTGATTATAGCAGTGAACTCTGATTCCATGACTACATAAGAAAGTTTCTGTTGTATGAAATGAAATGGTTTGGGGGAGGAGATTAGGAGAATTAAAACTTGAGACCTCCAACTTACAGGTGAGAGTTCGTACCATTGTTTTGGACTTGAAATTAAAGGACAAGAAAATGAAATCACTTATTTTACAATGCAACTTCTGCTTATCCTCCATGTGCTGATCATGTAATTTTTTTTCACTTAATTTGCCAGTTGGTTGGTCGTCTGGACAACAGTGCTGTTTCTGCCACAGGTGCAAAGATGGCATTTAAGTCCAATGAAGAGATAGCTTTTCAAGTAAGGACTGTTCCTCTTGATGAAGTGATTCCTAAATCAGAGCGGGTGCTTCTGCTCAAAATAGATGTTCAGGGCTGGGAACATCATGTTCTTAAAGGAGCATCAAAGTTGCTCTCAAGAAAGGGAAGCCAAGCTCCATATCTCATATACGAGGAAGATGAGCGTTTGTTACATGCCAGTAATAGCAGTGCAAAAGAGATTCGAGACTTCCTCCGTAGTGTGGGTTATCATGATTGTACCCAGCATGGCACAGATGCACACTGCGTCAAGAAGGATTGATCATAATTTTGGTTTTCAGTTTTGCAGCCCCTAGATGGACAACCAAGTAATTGCTAGTTTATGTATACTCTTTTTCCAGTTGGCCAACAGCGTTCATAAGCTAATTCTTGAGTGGTGAACAATCTGATGAATTGATTACAGATGCTGATGGAACGAAGTTAAGTCGGGTGGCAACTGCATGGCTAACAGCAAGCTGCTTAATAACTTCATGAACCTCATACCAAAGGAGAGATTCTTAATACCTGCACTACTTCATAGGAAAGTATCTAGACAAGTTGGAAAGGCATATGTTCCTGGAGCTGCATTACCTTCAATATAATTCTTGGGTAGATCTGTTTGGGTTTTGTTGAGGTTTTGTATCCGAGCTTTTAATTGTAGGCATATGTTAAGTGAACATCTTATTTTTTCAAGTATATAGAAACCTACTAATAAAATATTTGTGTATCAAGCTCCCAAAAAACAAAATTTGTGTATCAGACATATAAAAAATTAAAGCTTCTCATGTTTGATATGGTATAACTAATCTGGTATCCTAAATTATATTTTAAAAAAAATTTATACATAGGTTTCTAAAGTAATTGGAAAATTTAAGTGCCACCTACCGAACCCTTGTTATCAGATACATCTGAAATTTGATGGATTGAAATTAAGGTTACTAACGCAACTCCTAACTTTACATTACATGCCACTAATTAGCTGCTGGGCACCATCTAATTTAACAAAATAGCGTTTGCTTTTAGTGAAAATTGATGAAAGCCTGTGAAAATAGCGTTTGCTTTTAGTTGCCAAAATACAGGAAAGTTATCATCTGTGGCAGCCTATATAAACCAAATAAATGAGTACTGTGACACTATACATCTTCTAGAATGAAATAAAATCACAGGCCGAGCTCAAAAGAAATTGGAAGTACTGTACATGTGTGCTCACAAGACTCCAAAATACCATTGAATGATTTGTTCAGCTTCGACTTGTTGGCTACTTGAAACAACGGAGAGCAGTGCGTGGAAGAGTTGCGCATCTCTTTGAGGGGGCACTGGGATTTTTATGGTTTTCGAGGTACCCCAACTGTAAAAGCACGTGCATTTAAGAAATTTTAGAGCCATCTTATTCTAGGGTATAATGATCAAATAACCTATTCTCTAGGCACTGATGCTACATATACAAAAAAGAGTTTAATTTTGATCTACCGTTAGTGTAAAATTTCTTTACACTGTCATCCAATTATGTGTTGCCAAATCATTAAAAGAGTTTGACTATCACAACAATCACCTAAAAAGTCTAACTCTTTTAATGATGTATCAGCATATGATTGGATGGCAGTATAAAGAAACTTTACACTGACAGTGGATTGAAATTAAATCCTACAAAGAAATAAAAAAGTATATACAAAAAATCTGTTAATAAACAAAGAAATAAAAAAGTATATACAAAAAATCTGTTAATAAACAACACGTCATACATGCAAGGGTTATGAAACTTGTGGGACATCATTCCCTATGAAGATTTTTAGTAGAACGTCTCCAGTTCTCCCACAAAATTTTCCTAAGAGCCACTTGTGCTACGAGGCAAGCATGAAAAGTAAAGGGAGTAGACACAACTACTGACATAAGCAATGACCTCAGAAGACAAAATAGATATTTATAGCCTAAATAGGTTGATGCTCAATCTAATAAGCTAAAAAAACGATGTCCAAATGGAAGACAATTGTGCCAAAACAATGCTCCCTTGTAAGATAGGTATGTCAAACAGCAACCTATATCCTATTACTGAATTTCTTATACCTTGGAACAATAGAATGATTGCAATTCAGGCCGGGGGTTGATACCCGAGGCTCTAACCACACAGCTCAGTTCTTAGGATTCTTTTGGACCACTAGTTTTTGAAGGGCCGGCTCTTTCCACCATAATGTCATAAAGCTGCTTCCCATTCTGTTTGTCAAAAGAAAGCAGCAAGAAACAATAAAGAAAATGTTGAAGCTTGAAGTCTGTAACTCAAGTAACAATTCTCAATTTCTGAACCATTTCCTATATGTATATTGGCTAAATTCTTGCTTCCGAACTGCTTACAAAGATTATTGGGAAAAAATGAATTTGCCCCTCAGGCTTTGTTTGTGTCTCCTTGAAGTAAACCAAAATAGGGAAGTTTGGCCACCAGAGTTCCCAATTAACAAATGTTGAATACCTGCAGCATATCAAACAGGTTTTTTGGTCCAACTATAGTGAAATTCTAGTCAGTGTAGACAGTAAATTGGTTACTTACTTCCAGCGATTTTTTCCTCCCACGAAGACATTCTCACCTGATTCCTGGAGCTGGTCACCTATCTTTACCTCCTAAACCACAAAATTTGTATATAACTCTAATATGAACAGATAAAGATAACAGAATATAAAACACCCTGGAATGGTAAATATACATTTACATGAAGACATGCACGCACAAATAATATGCAGATTAAGTTATAGATTAGGATGGCAACTGAAATTGGATGCTGATTTGATATCAATATAAGCCATATATAATGTAAGAATCAGTCATGCTGCAGAAATCTAGTTCATAGTGTGTTTGTCATGAAGTTTCGTTTTTTGCATCAAATTGATGCAATTTAATAATAAACTCATGCAAAACTTAAAGGAAAAAGAGACAGAGAAACAGCTACTAAGAGATGAATGTTTGAAACATCATTGTTCTCAGAACTCGTGGGGGTGAATTCTCTATTCGAGGTTATTGCAAGTTTTGTAACTAGAAGGGGCACTTGCAATGCTAGTATAAACAAAAAATCTGATTTTATTCAGATATATAATGGCATGACACTTTTTCTGTTTCTAAATTTAGAAATTGAATAAAAAGTTTACTTAGAAACTGCAAATCTGCAATATGTTTTTATTTTTTAAAAAGTAAAAAAATCCTTGACGATTTTCAACTCACTTTTCAGCTATATTAAACAAAAAAATTGATTTTATTCAGATATATAATGGCATGACACTTTTTCTGTTTCTAAATTTAGAAATTGAATAAAAAGTTTACTTAAAAACTGCAAATCTGCAATATGTTGTTGTTTTTTTTTTAAATCCTTAAAAGTAAGAAATGTGTGTAAGTGGTGGGCTTTTGGGGTTAATTTGAAATGACGATTTTCAACTCACTTTTCAGCTATATTAAAACAACATGTTAGGGCTTTTAGGAAAGCAAATAATGGAGACCAAGTGCCAGGAATCCTCTTTCTATAATAGTATACATAAACCACAAAGTTCTTGGAGAGGTAAGAAGAGAACAAACCAGAGCCTCATCATCAAAGACGAATCTCACTCTAGTGGTCTGAGGAAATAAAAGACAAATAATAAGAGAAAAAGTCAGCTTCAGAAAAATGGAAAGGAAAATATAATACAGCTGATAGCAGAGTGAAAAGTCAGCAGACAACAAAATGTTATAGCCTCTTTGAAACAAAGTACTCGGATCATCATGCTAGTTTGCAGGCCTCTCTTCCTCTAACAGATCCTATTAGTTGCACCTCTCCTAAGTGCACTGTCTTCTACTAATAATTACCTGGAACAACAGAAGCAATCCAAGGAGACCAACAGGTAGTGCAGGCACCAGATTATCTGTGTAAGCCAACCCACCAGCCATACCTGATTGTACAATTTTAATTCATATAATAATTTAGGATGTTAGTGAATCTGCTTATATAAAGGAAAAGCATAAAACGAGTATGGAAGACTTCACTTCCTTTAGATCTAACAACATCCACAGGTTGTCAAAAGAGTTAGCTAATCTCAATCCTCTAGATTTTGATTCACCTAGTTTCAAAGAACCCAAAATGAAGGCAACAGATAGAGAAATTCAGATGAATCAAACTCAGTCCCTTATAAGATTGTAATTAGCCCAATTAAAGGTCCCTTATAAGATTGTAATTAGCCCAATTAAAGGGCCAACGTAGTTCTAGATGGATTATTCAGGAAAATCCATATATTATACATGCAAGTATTATGGACTGCCGATTTTGAATATTTTTCTTTCTTGAAGAACAGTATACACAATCAGCTCAAATATGTGGGGCTATACCATGTCAATCTCCATGGTTAAAGATACAGTCTATAGCAGGCGTTATCACTTATTTGAAAGCCTAAAATTACGTGGTGGTAAGACACACAAACAAAGAGGGAATCAGTAACCACCGAGTAGCACAATTGGAATCCTGTAATCTGGTTCGGGAATCACTGTCTCTCTGCTTCTCACCCTCTTTCCAAGCTGTCAACAAAGAAATGCCACTGCCAGAATTCATATTAACTACATGAAAGAGACTTAAAACCAAATTGCAATATAAAGCCTGTAAGGGAATGCTGCACAGAGTACCCTTATGTCCAGAAGATCACAGCACACAATATATGCCAACCACAATTCTAATAAGGAACGATAAATGAAATAAGAGAGAGCCGTAAAAGGGTGAAAGTAGTAACCAGTGAGCTAACAACAAGACGGTTTCCATGGCTTGTAGCTATTTGTCTCCTATAAAAACTAGGATTACACACAACTTGTCCACAAAATGAAGTCCTGAAAGCACTCAAGTATCCAATCTTTCCCCTCCCTGAAAACAGACACATAACTGTAAAAGCCCACACCAAAATCAAACTTACCCTTCGTAAAAATATTCACACTTCACAGAAAAGGGAAAGTAAATTTTGACTAAAATTGACACAGAACATTAATGAACAAGAGAAATCAGATGAAATTACATGTAACTAAGCTTACTTTGGGAGGGAAGAAAACGGTGTACCGACAACAGAGTGCTCGCCATTTGTTTGTGCCTCACAAAATCAATTTCCTTGGTTTATGTGGGTGGAGCAAGAAGAGGAAGAGTATGAGAGGTGAAGAATGATTTTACGCTAATGCCCACCCTTTTTTGCCATCAAAATTGTCGTATTCCGAGGTCATTGGAACATGTCCAAGGGCATTAAAGTAACACAGGGTGAGCTTTACCCACGAAAACGAGGGCCTTATCTGCTCCAACTCGTATTCGTTACCACCAACAAGTTGAAAGCTCAATCCTTCAGCCCAAGCTTGGCTACCCCATTTGATATTCTTCTCTTGAGAGAATATTTGGAGTCCCTGTGATTAGCAATGGCACACTCTCTATGTTTCGCTCCTATTTGTTCCTTGAAATCCTCAAACAGACCAGGTATTCTTAACTCTCTGTTTTCGCTTTCTCGTATATTTTGTTGGGTAACTTTTTGCACTGCTTATGTAATTGAATGAGATTTTTTATCCATTTAAATAGGGGCAGTTACTGGCAATTCGGTTGCCCGTAAGGCTTTTCCGATAAAAGAGGCATGTCATAATTCTAAAGCTCAAAACTTTCAATCTTTGGAGGTTAAGGTGAGGTTGATTTTAGCATCCCATTTACAAATAAGATGCTTAATGTTCAGTTTTTATGTTAAAAATGCTGGTAAGTTAGTTGACAAACATGGACACCTGATGGCATTGCTTAGACCATTGTAGTTCATCAGTTAGCTGTTTTCAGTTGTGTCAATGAATTTGAAATTATGTGTAACCTTTGACAATCAGGGTTTGTCATGACTCTTCAATACTAAATTTAACTGACTAGGAGAAGGAAACCTGTCAGTATTGAGTTTGTTGTTTGGAAGATTCATGAGATTGAAAGATCAATTTCCATCAGTTTTAGTAAAAAAAAATAAAAAAATAAAACACATGCGGCAAATGTCCATTGGAATTTATGTAATTGTCGTTGCAAACTAAGAACCAATATAAAGGGAGAAAGGCACACTCTGGGATTGGTATAGATGGTGCCCAGTGCTGGGATCCTGGATTTATGCTGGCATGGGGACAATTGTTTTTGGTCGATTGTCAGTGAGTCAGTCAAGTGGTTTATGGTTTATGATAAGTGGTTTATACAATGGAAAGTAGGCATATGATAGGATGACATTGGTTAATGTTTGTCTGACAATATTTGGAAGAAGTGGTGGTACTAAGGATTGGTTGAGGTTCTATCAACGGATTAAGTGTCTCATGTCATAAACTGATGCTTAAGAACTTGAGTAGATCATTGGCCAATTTAATTTTTCTTAAGAAATAGAACGAGGCACCTGTAACTTGAAAATGCATTAAATGTAATTAGTTTCTATAATTGTGTAAGCAATGCATATTATCTTGAATTACTCTCTGATCTTGATTTAATACAGGCTACGGATAATAGTCCAAGCACCAAAACAAACAGCATTGTTTGTTCCAATTGTGATGGAAATGGTAAGTGAAAATGTAGATTTTAATTACTTCTGTATCACGATCTTTGTAGTTTTCTTATTCTTTCTTTATAGATGTGGTTAAATTTAATGAGTACCTTCATGTGATATCATATAGCAACTGCTAGTTTAATACAAAAAGTGGAAGATAAAACCATAGACTTCATAAAAATTTAGATCGTTCAGTGCTTTCTTGTCTTGTTGAGAAATTTTATACCTTTTCCTCAAAAATTATTATGCCAATAGTGAAGGCAATGTCTCTAAATTCTATTAACTTGATTGCCTCTGACTTAAGTAGGTATTGTAGTAAACACTAATATCACCTCAAAATGTAGTCACAAAGTGATGCTGCTTTCAAAAGGAACTTAGTATATTTGTTAGTCGTTCATCCTTTAGTGTCTCCCTGTCTCATTCTCCATGAAATAAGCCAATATGTTAGCCTGGAGATACGTTCACGTATTATCAGTTAGCCATTGCTGATGGTAGTTCTCTACTTTGCATTTACATTCGGAATATCAATAATTCTTGATGATGGACCAGGATTTTTTTCAATGCATAATTGAGGCCTGCTGCTTTTGCTAGATTAGTGACATTAGTCATGAACACCACAACAGATGCTTCCAATTTCTTGGAGAGAGAGCAGATATTTTTATTTTTATTTTTCCTTATATTAGAACTGGGTTGTTATCTTTTTGCTTGACTTCACTGAGTTGTTATATTTTCATGAACACAACTCACCTGGTTGTTATCTTTTTGCTCGACTGCCAGGTGCAATATTATGTACTCAATGTCAAGGTACTGGAGTAAATTCTGTAGATCACTTCAATGGACAATTTAAAGCCGGTGGATTATGTTGGCTATGCAGGTAGCTGCATCAAATACCACACTCCTGCCTCTCCCTTAATTTTATCCTGTGTGAGCATGTTGATTGTGCTATGTTATGTGTTGTATGGTCTATCCAAGAAAAAAGTATATGCATCAATATCAGTGCTGCTACCACACCATGCTTGCCATCAAGGAGTAAATAGAGAATAAATAAATATATAGTCCATCTGAGGCAATAAAGGTCGAGACTGAAGTTTATCCAGACATTTTAGTGTTAGCAGAATATGTAAAGGTAATAAAAATCCTTTCCCCTATCTTTCAAGTGTTCTAGTGAGGATCCTACTCAATTGATTTAGGTTAACAACTATACTGCCTGAAGAGAATGAATAGATAAACAAAGGAGACTCAAATTCTGACAAAATAAATAGAATAAGATTAAATGATAGTCCAATATTAGTGAGTTTGTTTCACTCTCAGTCCATTCTTGTCCAAAAGGGCTATGTAATTTCTTTTTTCTTCTTTTCCTTGAAGCTAATTGGCTGTGTGTTTAGCACACTAGCAAGGCCAGGGGCAGCTATGGGGTTTGCAGGCCTCTGCTGCTGCCTGTTGATCTGGGAGGAGAAGGATGAAAAGTTTAAGTTCTTTTTATTGTCTTCATTTGTTTCTTCTCTGTTCATAGTTTATACATCATGCAATTACAGCAATACTGTAATGTTGATGAAATGGTTTAGTTTGTTTCTGTAAACCACATCAGTTTGGAAGAAGTTGATGAAGAGGATCTAGGTGTCATCTCGTGCTTCTCTATAGTTTAATACTTCAGCTGTTATTGCTGATGTGCATTGCCCTGCATAACTTATTATTATTTTTAGTAGTTGTATGATTTTGCATTCCCTCATTATAACATCGTTGAATAGGTGCCAAAAACTCATTATTTGGTTCAAGTCTCAAAATATAAAAAGATAAACACAGCAGACTATTTGTAGGCTACTCATCACAAATAGGCGTGACCCAGGCCTACTGATTATAATTGCCAGTCTCTTCTTCGTATAGCTACAATCTAATCCTATCCAATATATATGTTTCTTGCAGGGGTAAAAAGGATATTTTGTGTGGAACTTGTAATGGAGCTGGCTTTCTTGGTGGATTCATGAGCACATTTGATGATTAGAAGATTGCCTAGATTGAATCTTCAAGATTCCTCATAGCTAAACAAAGAGAAAAGGAAGTGGGAATCAGTATGTTTCTCTGTTGGTCTTTTTTGAGTTGTGTATTCAATATTGTACTCTGTAAGTTGTGGCAATAAGATTTTGTCTGAACACATGATTGTTCCGTGGTTGAGTGAATACCCGCCTGATTGCGTTTGATATTCTTTTTTTGTACTCTATTTCCATACTTTATTTTTTTGTGATGTAAAAGACTCCTATTGAGAATTTGAGATCTAGTTGAAGAAATGGCGAAATGAAATGCGGAGGAATCGAACCCCACCTACAACTCCCTGGTATGACCAAGGGAGGTACCAAGTGAACTAAAGCTACATATTCTATTTCTTACAAAATATTGGGTCTTATTTTATAAAATTAATTTTGAGGCACTACAATTGATTCTTACAAAAATGAAAATTTCAATCCCCTTGGGCCGCTAGGAATTTCTTTCTTCCCTTTTCTAGTTAAAAAAACATTATGATCCTTTGAGAGAACACAGATTGAGTTGGCGCTGAGCCTGAAGGTTTCCTCATTCAATATTGGAAGAATAATTCTTACATTCAGTTTGAGAAAAATAATTTTTCATTAATTTATTTTAAAAAATTATTTAAGTATTTAACTACACTAATCAATAATTTACATATAATTAACAATTAATTTATCTTTATTTTAATAGTTGATACGTGGTTAACTATATATAAATTATTAGTTAATGTAGTTAAATACTTAGTTAATTTTTCAAAACGAACCAATAGAAATTATTTCCTCCAAATTGAATGTAAATGTCATTTTTCCTTCAATATTTATTGCAAAAATGACCCTAAAAGTCATGTTGGGAAAAAGTAATTTTCGTTTTGAAAATAAATCAGTTATTCAATTAATTTAATTAATAATTTAATCAATAATTTACATACAGTTAACCACATATCAAATATTAAAATAAAGATAAATTATTAACTATCTGTAAGTAAATTATTAATTAAATACATAATTAATTTTCAAAACGAACCAAATAAAAATTATCTTAAAGTCATTTTCCCATATTTATTCCAAAAAACATTTCTAATTTCAGTAACTAAGAGCTATAAACCCCATTCGAGAAAAAACTAAGATAATCAACAAAAAGCTGCTTATGTGCAACATCAGTACTATCATCCCTTCTTGAATTGAAAATTAAATAATATACGTTTCATACAATGTTCTTGGCTTGGGCCATTGCATACACTGTAATAAACGAGAAATTCTATAGTATTCTTAGTGTAATACACCAAACAGCTTAAATTGAATTATAAATTTAATCTGAGGACATATTCATGTGTCACATGTTCTGTTTTGATTGACTTGATGCATTACTGCGAGATTACATAATAAATTCTAGTAATACACATAATTACACAGATAGCAAGACACCTATTGGCTATTATCATGATAGTATTAGACGGAGAATCTCTCCTGAGAACTTGAATGATTTTTCTGTTTCTTCCAGACAATGGTTCTTTTCTTCTCGAGTCCATCCCTGAGTAAACCACAAAGGAATACCGCAAGGTCTATTTATTACCCAACTCAGAAAAATTGAAAGCAATCATTTTATTCTCTACTACTTAGAAATATAGCCGCAATAGAAATCACGACCTATCTCAGAAAATTGTAAGGCAATGAGGTAAAGAATTAGAAGAGTTCAAGAAACTTACTTCAGCAACTTTATTCAACTTGTCCCTCACATTCTGTAGCAACTGGGAAAGGTCACCATCCCATTTATAGAACTCCAACTCCTTCTTGTTAAGTATCTTTACAGCTACCTGTAAGAGTTGAGATTAAGATGCAAGAATATATTGAGTATGGTAAGGGTAAAGTGACATTCATTTTTAGTTTTTACGCCAGCTGGTGAAAATAAATGAAAAACATCTAGAACATAGCAAAGCACTAAAGCTTACTTCTTACTGTTATGAGAAGGATCTACACTATTGTGAGACCCATTTCTTCCCGGAATACCATCAACATACTACTAGATACACATGACAGAATATTTGATGCAAAGAATAATGAAGGCAGAAATAAAACATATCGATAGTATACGTGACAAAACTCTGCAGATATATGCATATAGACACAATCATGGAGGGAAGTGCCAACATCTGACATACCACTATACCAGCTAATATGTATTTTCAGGCCACAGATGTAAAACCTTGTGAACTATTCCATGTAACAAAAAGAAAGTAGAGATATTCCCACTTCATCAAAAATTCGACTGTGTTCTTTCATTTCAAAATGACATCTATAGTAACAATGCTGTAAACACTATGCTACAGGGAGGGAGAAAATCAAATATCCCAATATGAATGCAACATATGAATCCTAAAACAGATGATCGTGCCCACAAATGACACTTGAAACCAGATATGTGCTGCATAATCAATGTGAAACATAACATAATTTGACGACATTTTGCATGTGTGCAATTCATTACCTTTTTCCCAATCATCCGACCACCAGCTGTATGGGCAAAGTAGATGTTGTAAAAGTGGCAAATAAAGGCTTGGGGATCCTTCTCCGATAGCTCCTTAAGATATTGTGCATAGGTAAGACCTGGGGAGGAAGGTGCAGGAATGGTATGACCCTCCACCCTGAACCACTCCAAATCTTTCTCCAAGCTAGCAGACCTTTCCAATCCTGTATTTCTAAATTCAGCATCTACACAAGGAATACGAAAACTTCAGCATTTAGTCATCAGATTAGTTGAGAACATAAATTCACCAGGGAATACCAAGTTATGAGTTGTGGATATGCAAAAGAACAGAATACAACTACTATGGATAACAGCAACAAACCTTCAGAATGGAAAGCTGAATGAATGAAACAACTAAGAACAAGTCCCAAAATATCAGGAAGCTTAAAGATGCATGGCTAAGAAGAATATCTATTATTTTTGCAATTATTTTCCCAATAAATTACAACTCTGCCTTGCCACAGTAGGAATGCTGGACACTAGTAACTACAACCTCCAAAGAAGCAACATGCAGCCAAAAGAAAAACAATGAATCTGGAACACTATTCACATGAATGAGAAGGACAATCAAAGTTCAACTGTAGCTAAATATAGCTAACTATGACAGGATTCAATGCAGCTTAATGTCTAGCCAGTGATTTTTCAGATATAATTACAGGCAGAACACCTTTCTGACTATAGCAGGCAAGAATGTTTGTCGTGGTACCCATGAAAATGGATCAAAAGTTTTATTCTAATAAGAAGAAGGCCGTTACAAAAGAAATTTACTGCAGCGAAACAGAAACTAATGAATCTTTTATCATTCGGAGTTATTTTATATATTTTTAATCATTCGGAGAAATTCACAAGGCTCATAAGCACTTTAGGATGTCAGAGTACTCATTCTAAAGTGGGCTTGGGGCTAAGCCTTACACTTCCAGCTATAACATGATTTGAATATTATTTTCAAGTATATACATACATCAACCAGGATCAGAGGATGTACATTCACAAACTTTAAACTTTCCTCCAACATACCATAGAACCATCAGAAAATGGACGTCAATATAATTATAATTAAGTCATAGTCGAAACTCACATGAAGGATAAGCAGCGTCTTGGACGATCTTCTCCAGTGTATCATAAACTAACTTGCTATCCACAAGAAACCACAAGTACCCATCAATTGTTGGGTCCCACTTGGCCACTGATCGCTCCTCGGGTTCCTTAACTTGCTTCTCCCCCTCCTTAGCCTGCTCCCTGGTATGCAACTTCATGGCCACAAACCTCATCTCCTCCACAAACCCCTTCGACTCACCGGGGTAACGCTTCTTGAGTTTCTCGGCCGTGGTTGCCGAAACAATAACAGCCTTCATGGGCATCCCTGAAATCCCACGAGGAGCCTGAAATTGAAGAGTTAACCTTGTGGGCAAGAAAAAGGAGCCGAATTTGGGGTTGGCAACCAAAGGGTGTGGAAAGGAAGGATATTTACGAGGTGCCGTGGTATGGGGTTCGCTAAAAAGGGATTGAAATTGAGAAACCGGGGTTAGAGATGTCATGATAGTGTAATACTAACACACACAAGTGAAGTCACCAAAAGCAAGAGTGCACGAAACCTTTGAAGTAAAGCAGCGGTGGGTGACGCATGAGAGACAGTGAAAGGTGGTCAGAATAATAATAATAATAATAATAATAATAATAATAATAATAATAATAATAATAATAATAATAATAATAATAATAATAATAATAATAATCTGATACTAATTTTTTTTACAATATAAATATTTAAGATGAATTATTTAATATTTATTAATTATTAATTATTAATTATATTTAATATAATTAATAAATAATTTATAATCCATTTTAAATATTAAATTTATTAAAATATCATAACAATTTTTTAATAATAATAATAATGGAATAGAAGGTTCTCTCACGCAACAATCTTAAAGAAACAGCAACAGACAGTTATTAAAAAAATAGAATAGTGAAGGAGTATGGGGATCAGTGTGTGTGGCGTGCCCGTGCAAATGGTTCAATCAATAAGCAGCACCGGCAAGCAAGCAACCAATTGGCAACCACTGTTTCTTTCTTAAATTGGTGTTTTTGTAGTGTAGTTGGAGACAAAGGGAAGACGGTGCTTCCCTGGCTCTCTTTTTTCTGTTGTGGCGAGCAGCGTGCTGGCTTTCCTAGCTTCAGCGACAGACGTTTCGTGAGGTACACTAGTCCATTAGTCCATTAGAAACTTAACGAAGTGGTGAACCGAGCCATCGCCACGATGGATTCTTAAGACTCTCAGCAGCACGCTAGTCCATTAGTCCTTTAGACACTTAACGAGTAATAACACCTGTGGTTTAGCTTTAAAAACTTTTAAATTATGATATTTTTATTTAAATTATAATTTTACATTTTTAAAAGCTAAATTAAATATACACTAAATACGTAAATTAGTCTCTCAAAATATTTAGTTTAGTGCCAACATAGTTATAATTTAAGGATTTAATTTTGGTTTGTTTTTTTATACTATTATTTAATAATGTATTAACATATTTTTAAAAATATTAGAGTTCTTAAATAATTATTGTAATAAATGACAGAATAAATAAACATTAAACAGTAAATTAAAATTAAACTCTTAATTTAATAAACTATAACTTTTTATATAAAGAATATTTAGTCACTTATTTATTGAGTTAAAATAATATTATATCTCAAGAAAAAGTATTAATAAATGTATCACATAACAATAAATATTATATGTAAATACTTAATGTATCATATCATACATTATTTTTTAACTTGATTAATTAAAAATAATGTAAAAATTAAATTAATATGAGTTTTATAAATAAAAAAACTAATTCATACATAATAATAAATTTAAAAATTAAATTCTAAGTAAAATATATTTTTAAAAATTATGTTGCCTATTTACTCGAAACTTAATAGATGTCACAACTCACAACATAATAATACATGTAATTAAATTAAATATAAAATATTATATAAAACGTTAAAGTATTCATTTCAAAGTATCTAAAAAAATTTATGTAGTCGCACATGGTGATTTGATTTCCCAGGTTGGACGATATTAAACGACACCGTTAACTTACGTATGTTTTTTTTTTCTATTGAAAGCATTAACTTACGTATGTTAAGTTATTAACAAACAAGTATGGTACCTTACCGTTACGATACTCATATTTTGAGTTCTCTAGTATTTAACGGATGAATTCGCAATAAATATTTAAAATTTATTAAATATAATTATCGATCATTAAATATCTGATAACACGCCTTAATTATTATTACCTTTTTTTTACCACTTTTTTTATCACTTTTTTTTTACCACCCTTAATTATTATTACTTAGAAAAAAAAAAGTATAAGAGTAATGCTGCATTGATATTTAAAAAAAATTGTCTGATTTTCTGTCAAAACAAATTGACATTATTCAGAAATCTTAAATAAATGAATGATTTTCGTACATTTAACTTATTTAATAATTACCTTCAAATATTAACAAACTTTAATTAAAATTCTGTTAATTTTTTCTGACAATATAACATTACTAAATTATGAATACTACTCTTTGATTTTTTTTATTTTTTTTTGTACTATTTTATCCCTATGTCTATCCATCATAAGATTTTTATTAATTTTATAAAAATATTTAGGTTAGATAATTACTAAAAATTTTGACAGCTCGTTGACTTGATCAATATCAAGCCTTAGGACCCAATGCTCAATGCTCGTATCGTAACTACCTAATTTGTAATAAAATAATCTCTTCACTGTCACCCAAAAAAATAGTCTCTACTCTCTAGAATCAGTTCAGTGGCATGATAAAGATAAAATATGAGAGAAATACATTTTTTTTTAGTTTACGATTGTAGTTATACAATAGAAAGTAATTATCTATCACCAATTTTTTTTAAGTAATTATGTTCTTATCTAAGATTATATATTTTTTAGTTTTTAATGAATGCAAATATTTGGTTTCAAATTTTTACATCCATTATAAAAACATTTGATAAATTGATTCAAATGGCACATTTAATTAAAACTGATTTGATTGAGATATTTAGAAAATTATCTTAATCTAAAATAATTGTTATGATATGAGAGTGGTTGATTGAGAAAAAAATATTGATGTTTGATTTTAGAATTATTTTAATCCAAGTTTAATATAACATAATGTCTGTTTAGTCGATCTTATTTTTATTCCTATTTGAAATTTTAGCCAAATATAAAATTTATTATAAAAGTATAAAATCATTTTATAAAAAACATGTTTTCATAAAATGTATAAAATATCTTGTACATCAAGGATAAATAAAATGTAAATTAGTGCATATTTTCAATTCTTTAAAATCAGTTTTAGAAAATAAAATAAATAGAATTAGAAAGCCCATATGTTCGTTTAATTATATAATTGTTCATTAAATTAATGCTCTTAAAAACACACTAGCATTTGCCAAATTACAATCAATCAAAAACACCCATTTGCTCGTGTTAAAGTAAATGGCGTGGTTTACTAACATTTATTTATTTTAGTTTTCCCGCACATAGCATCAAAGTCGCTTTGGCCGAGTGGTTAAGGCGTGTGCCTGCTAAGTACATGGGGTTTCCCCGCGAGAGTTCGAATCTCTCAGGCGACGATGACAGGGCTTTTTGTCTTTTGTATTGCTTTTTCGTCTATGGCACCTTCAATAGACAATTCCATTTCATTTGCCTTTATTTTACATCAAATTTCAGACACACTTAGTAGTAGTACATCAAGTATTATTTATTTGTCATTTACAGCCCCATTACTAATGCCCCTAAATTGCCAAACCGACCATCACCAACACTAGCGATCAATTAAATTTGGAACATACCTTCCTTATTTCTCCTTCTATACCAGTCTTCACCTCTATACTACTCAATTTAATCATGGCCTTTGGAAATTCAAAATCAAATCTTAACCCCAGTATCCCTCTAATGTTCCCAGCATAATTCTGTACCACACTGTGTGTAACAGAATCTTCCCACAGCCTCTGGTCTGACTCTAGAACCCCATTACCATCACGTACATTCTTGAAGAAACTAACATCAAATTTGGCTGGACTATCTTTGTCCAAAGCCACCCTTCTCAAGCCATCTCCATTTTTTGGACAAAGTGTTTGAAGTTGGGCTAAGAAATCAAGGTTTATAGTTGGATCAGAATTGCCAGAGGTGGTGAAATTGTATAGGCGGTAACTGAAGAACCTGCAATCTGTCTGGCCTATGGTATGTGCACCTGCAGACAGACAAGTAAGAAATACATAAATTATTGTACACCGTATACTAGTAGCATAAATATTGAATTACACAAACACTACTAAATACTGTGAAAGAAAGCATACCAACTAGCGTGACAAGGTCATGATCATCTAGACCTTTGTTGGCAAATTTTTTCCTCTGGACAGAAACAGGGTCAAGTGGAGAAGGCAAGTTCGAGGCTTGGGATGATAAAGAAATCCTCCCATCTCTTCTTCCTGTGGGTACTGCCCAACTTGGGCCATCACTCTGCCATTCACTCAAGTGTTATTTTTATCAATTCCTTCATAAAGACCTTGTGTCTGTGCTAGTGTGTGTTTCAGAAAGGACAGAGTTAGAGATTATTTTTATACCAAATCGACAGCATCACGGGCTGCCAATGCTAGTATGTCAGCGCATGAGACAACTCCAGGGCATATGGCCTCGAGCTGTGATTTTGCATCATCAATCACTTCAAAACCTCTTAGACCGAGGTTTGGCAATGCATTCCTCTCTGCAGAAGAGTCAGCAATCAAAATTGAACCATCGCAGCCCTGTGGAAGACATTGTCAAAAATAAATTTCTAGGAACAAAAACTTATATATACAGTGCATTATGTGAGTGGAAGATTGAGGTTGAGGTAGCAAACCTGGACAAAGCAATCATGGAAATGAAGCCTGAGCAGGCCCGGAGCAATGGTAGGATCTTTGTTGAAGTAGGATTCAACAGTGGACCGTACGATGGCTTCAGCACGTGGGCATGAAGGAGAATAAAACCCAGTTTTCAGTTGGGCTTGTACTGCCAAAGTCATCACGAAAATTATTAGGGAGCCCAATATGACATCCATTTCTAACCAACAATGCAAGCAGAGGCAAGTATCCAGGCAACTTAAAACTGGGTATATGATGATTCTCTCTCTCTCTCTCCCTTGCTAGCAGCATTTGTACCACTAATTGTCACTTATATAAGGGTTTGTCTCTTGGCAAAAGTATATCTTCCGAGATATGATTTTTGGCCTATTAGTCAATGACATTTCGATAAAGTGGAGATATGTGGAGAAATTTAAAGATGGTTTCCCATTTTATTTTCTTAAGCTCATATTAGAGAATCGAAGGTGGATTTCACAGTTTAGATTGCATGGTGGAGAGTTCTCTCTATCTCCGTCACTCTCTTCCTTCTTATCTTTGATGCTTCTGCTTTATTCCTCTACGCGTTTCTGCTTTCTGTGTCTCTTATTTTTGCCCTTAACGCTCATCTTTTTGCTTTAGTTGTTTACTTGTTTTCGTTTCGTTCACATTAGCTTTAGTTCATGTATTTGGATGAAAATTCTTGGGGATCACTTTTGTGCAAACATCGTAAATAGAGTACCTAATTAAAGTTGATTAGCAAGCACTACACGAAAATAAAAAGTTGATTAACAAGCAGATGGTGCTATTAACTAAGTAAACATTTCAGCAATTGTTCACGAAACAAAGCTCAGTTAGTGATAGAACATTAAAATATATCAGTACGTTGGAGACTCCTATTACAATTTTATTTCCAAGTGCGATTTTATCCTGTCAGTCATGCAAACAGAACAGAAAGAAAATATGATCGTAATTTGGGCACAAATTATGCCAATATTCATAAAACTATAATAAAATTTTATCCATTTGATTGATTTTTATTTAATACAGTCAGATACCATTTTGGTAGTATTAATGTATCACAATTCTCTATATTCGTGTCTAGCAATATTCACATTCCTTTATATTGGGAAAAAGAAAAGATGAATAAAGCAGACTGTCAAAACAGGTCAAACTCATTAGATTAATTTGTTTATTTGTATAAATTATGTGAGTTGAGTTTCAAAATTAGTTACCCGTAAAAACGTGAATAATTTTGGATTAACCCGTTTAACCCGTAAGTTAAATGGGTCAACCTGCAACCCTGCGGGCTGCTCTCATAATTTTTTTTTAAATTTTAATTTGTTTGTACAAAAAAAAATCAATTTAAAAATTTAAAAGTTAATTAAACATTATTTTCTTAAGTAAAAGTACAAAGTGCTCATATTATACAAGTTAATAGTGACACAACTCATACATAAACACATTTGTCAAACTCCATAAGTTTATGTTATTTATTTGTTTGAATTCTTCCTTAACCATTTAAATGAGATTAAAATATTTAATATTTTGTCTATATAATATAATATTTCACTTGAAATTATTAAATTTAAATTTATTTTAAAATATACAAGTAAAAGAAAAGAGTTTCACAAGCTAACCCATTTGGACCTATTAATTGATATGAGATAAGTTAAAATAGCTGATTTACCACCCTTTTAAACAAAGACAATTTTAACTTACCTTATTTAACTAGTTGTGGGCGGCCCGGCCGTTGAATAGCCCTAAAAGCAACCCAAATTGAATTTCAAGAACATCTATTTGGCAGAAATCCACCAATCGAGTGATGTTACTGCACTGAGAAGATGGCTGAGGCTTGCACAGCTGTTATCTACTTGTCTTCCTCTATAATATGTAAACCATCTCTTGCATGGATATTAGTTAGAATGCTATTGTAGCAAGTCAAGTAGACACAAGAAAATATGAGGCGTATAAAGGAGGCCCAAATGGCCAAAAAAATAATAAAGGAGGCCCGAGGCTAGTATAAGTGACCAGGGCAATATAAGGGTAGTTTTTATTAAAAGTATCTTGAATTTAAATTATTAGTATGAGATAATATTTTTTTAATATAATCTTATTTTTTTTTTCAATAAATTTCTTAAATATGCATTAACAATTAAGATGAGTTTTTTTTTAATTATCACAAATTCAATGTTAAACATTTTAAATTTATCAAATAAACCTTAAGCTTCTATTTTTAAGTTTTATTAATATATGAGCTTCTATTACCAAAGAATAAATTTGGAAATATTTTATTATTATCATATTTTTTTATATTATCTAATTTGAAAATTACTTAAACATAGACAAGTGTAAAAATAGAGTAAATTTTGAATAAAGGATGTACGTCCAATTTACTGAAAATAAATAAATATTCTAATAAAAATATGTGAGAAAATCAAATTTTACGTCCATAAGATATACTTCTGTCAAATTCCCTTTAAACAATTTTTTAAAAAAAATTATTGTATTAAGAAGAATTATTCATGTTATTAATAAAATACCAAAATATTACTTAAATTTGTACTTGATATAAATTACATAACAAATATTTCATACAATTTAATTATACAATTTATATAGAATTTATTCTAGAAAATTATTCAAGTGACAAGGTCAATCTCATATTCGTTGGCAATTGTGGTAAGGTAATTAGTATCCCCCGTTTGGCATCCGAAATTAGGTATGGAATTAGAACATGGAATTGGCAAACCTACTAATTCTAATTTTTTATGTTTAGAAAACCTTTTAAAAATTAGAATTATAATCCCATATAAAAATTTTAAGGAGTTAGCAATTAACTTGTCCAAACCCTTCTAAATTTTTAATCTGAATTTTGAAAATTATCAATTCCAATATTTCAGAATCAAAGCGCGCTCTTTTTCTCTCAAATTATACAGAAGAAGTTGGCCGCGTATTGAAACTTTCTTGATAAAATCTGCTCACATTTTTTCTTGATTTGGTATTTTATAAAAATGGATTACCTTACTGGAGCCATAGAGATGTCTTGTGATACCTTAACCTACAAAATTCTAGTAGGTCAGCACTGGTTTGGGAGTGAAGACAAATTTTTAAAAGAGACAAATATGTCTAAATGTATAATATCAATGAAGAAAGTAAATTAGATTATAGTATGTAAGGGAACAAGCGTGGGTGAGAGTCTCTTTGATGAGCTAGAACATATATAAGGAAAAAGAGGGAAAGCACAATCTGAATGCTACAACTTTTATGAACATGAGCGACTAATGTTGTTACTATATAACAGAGTATTTGCAGTAGGATAAATTATTCTTGCATGCACGTTCCCAAATGTAGCGTTCCAATGACAAAGCTATAATCATTTGTAGACTTACGAAAAGAAAGTTGGGGAAGGTTGCTATTCAGATGCAATTTGGAGGTATGGGAACATAATCATGAGTTATGAATATATTTTGAGGGTGTGACTGTGATGTAACACATGAAGAGAATGAACGGAAAAACATTTCTAGTTGCATAGACAGTAAGAGTATTTTTGGAATTTTTATAATATATATATATATATATGTATATATAAATTATTTTACTATTTCAATTTTTACACTAATATTTAAAGTAAAACTTTATATGGTATTTTTTTTTTTAGTTTCTTATGATATTCTCGTGCTCAATTGCGAAGATTAATCTTTCGAGGTATTGAGATTCATTTAAGGGGTTGACTTCTCTTAACAAATGTTTTTCCATACACATGGGTCAGGAATCGAACCCCTAACTACATGTTTAAAGGGCTCAAGTATCTACCACTTATATCACACCATGTTAATTGGTAACTTTATAAGGTATTTAGTTTGAGAAGATTTAAGCAAATATATATATTTGTATTTTTCTTGTTAATTTTAAACTCAATATTGCCTAGTAATAAGATTGTTACAACTTTTTTGTCAAAAAAAAGATTGTTACAACTTACAAGTTAAGTTTGCCAATGAGAGCATTGTTCAAGCCTTTAAATTTGAGTGTGATGATTCTATCGGGTCATCTATTGCCACCCATGATTCTATCATGACAATATTTTTTTCTTTAATTTTTAAGTAAAATACTAATCTTATTTGTTTATATATGTAAAGACACCATGATAATTTATAATTATATGTGAATAATTGTAAATCTAGTTGAATCTAAAATCAAATAAATGATTTAATTCAAACATTTCATAAAAAAAAAATCGTATCTGAAAAGGTTTCGATATTATATCCGATGTATGTGTTTTAACTTCTAAGTAATCCATATAATATCTTAAGACGACATTATTATAATTATAATTAAATAGAATACAGAAAAATTGGGTTACCAGTGATAGACATAAATTAAAGCTTTCAAAAGTTCACCAAAACAGAATCGAAGCGAGTATATAGAAAGGAAGGGCTTATTTTATGTTGAATAATGAATATGGGATTGCACGTTAGCCCTAACATAATATTTTGTGGGTGTTTTGGCGTTTGGGAAATTGAATAAAGAAAATTAAATAAATAAGAGAGGAACACAAATTGCAACAATGAAGACCAAAACGATATGATTATGAAGATGAAAGGGCAAGAATAGTGTGGTTAGAGTATAAACACACTTTAAGCATCTCGTCTCAGGTTTGATATTTGGAACAATGTGTATAGAGAAAACATAGTTGAGAGGAATCCCCGCTTTACGCGTTTGACCGTATCTCGTGAGATTAGTCCCTTGCCTTCCGAACAATGAGATACACTAATTTATACAAAAAAAAAAAAAAGTATGAACAAGACAGGGACTAGGGAGCATTATATAACATTTTACAATCTAGAAAAGAAGTGTTTTGATGCCTTCCAAATACCCTATTCAATTGGGACTAGCAAGTAAGCACTCTGTTTGTTTTAGATTTTAGATTCTCTAAAATAAATTCCAGTAGTTCAAAATCAGTTTTCACAATAATTGTATTTGCTTAGTTAAGATATTCAAAATTAATTCATAATGTATGAATTAATTCTAATAGAAGTAACTAAAAAATAACTGTTTCAATAAATAAAATTGATTTTGAGAAATGATCCAATAGAGATTTTCATAAAAACTCCTTCATAAGCAACACTATAAAATAACCAAACTTACTCCTAGTAGCCCCACTTGTTGCAAAAGCCGCCCTGATTTATGAATTTCCACGAAGGACACCAGGTAGCTAGAACACCTACTTTTGTATCCACATCCAAGCATAACAATCCAATAACAATTGATCCACATACCATATGCCGTCTTGACTGGGAAAAAATCAAGAAGCAAAATTTTCTTGGCACAAACCATGTGGAGAAAAGAATAACAGGAATTTGCTTTACACTTATAGGAACAATATTGGAAAAAAATGTTACACAATATAGAGAAATAGAAAATTGAGAATAAATAACACAATCTTACAACACAAGAATTATAGTGAAAAACTCCTCAACCGGTAAAAAACTACTTTCATTGTCAAAGACAACTAGAGGTTTTACTTTGAAAAAATTTATACAACTCACAGATGCACACACTCTAAAAAATATATCACGCTTAGAAAAGAGACTCACACACTCTCTTAATTACAATGAACACAATGTTGCTTTGTATTTTTTTTTTCCTTTCCCCTATAAAGGTATCTCACCACCTCTCATTGTCTGGGAGCTACATCTATACTCCCTTTGCAATCTTGGATAAGTATTCAATAAGTCATAGCTTTTATAGTACAAGCTTAGACCCATTCAGATTACATCTTTTAGAGAATTGAAAAATACATTTAATAACTATAACTTTCTAGACACAACTTACTATAATACAATTTACAAGAAACTACTCCTTTAATATATTTTTTTTCCAACATGTGTGGGTCCCACCATAATTATGGTTGAACCCCAACAATTCACCCCTTCTAGCCATAAGGGAGAAAAAGAAAATAATCCCGAAGTCTTTCTAGAATCCATTCTAGGTGACCGCACTTCCTAACCAAGTCTCCATACCTCATGCTGAGAAAGTCTAGCACCCCTTCCAATCATAAATGCCTTGCCAAACACTTTTTACATTGATAGTCATAATTCTCAAAACCGAGAATTATCATGCTCCACCATAAAGCATATACACTTGAAATCAACAAATTCCAAGATTTCCTTCTTTAGCACATGTCGATTAACTTGTAGAAAATTATCGTGCAACTACCTTGTTTTGCTTTTCAGGAAGTTTCATTTGCTATCGACATACTTTTCCACCACACACCATGCACCAACTGCGAAACCAATGCCTGTGCACAAAGATAGACCCGCAAATAGAACACGTCGTTTATCCTGACATCTTTCATACCCGAAGATGTTCATGTCTTTAACAAACATCATATAATACCATCATATGCATCTCCCACAAAGGCAATAGAAACACTATTTGTCTCATCTTTGGAGCAATTTGATGTAACTGCTTCCCTTTTGGGAAATTTCTTTTAAGGTGCCTAGATTGCCCATAGCCCCATATACAAAATTCTCCTATGTCAAAATCTTTGCTAAAACCTTTTTTGGAGCTTTATCTGAAACAAAAGTGGATCTACCTTTCAATGCTTTGTGTACAAAGTGGATCAAGATATCCTTAACTTGAATTTGACACAAGCCAAAATTATTCTCCCTTTGAATTTCTCTACATCGAATTTAATGCCAGACATTTTGCTTCAAGAATCACGCTCTAATACTAGTTGTTGGAAAAAATGTCATACAACATAGAGAAATAGAAAATTGAGAATTAAGAACACAATCACATAACACAAGAATTATAGGGGAAAACTCCCAAATCAGAAAAATCACTTTCGTTGTCAAAGACAACTAGAGATTTTACTATAAGAAAATTTGTACAACTTATAGTATTTCTCATAGATGCACACACTTTCAAAAATACACCCTACCCAAAAAAAAGTCTCACACACACTCTAAATTACAAGGAACAAAAGGTTGCTCTGTATTTTTTTCCCCTTTCTCCTACAAAAATATCTCACCACCTCTTATTGCCTTTGAGCTATATCTCTACTCCCCTTGCAATTTTGGATAAGTATCCAATAAGTCTTAGCTTTTATAATATAAGCTTAGACCCATTCAAATTACATTTATTAAAGAATTAAAAAATACATTTAATAACCAAAACATTTTAGATATAACTTACTACTTACTAGAATACAGTTTACAATAAACAATATTGTTCCCCCCCTCAACATATGTGGGTGGATTCCACCATAATTATGGCTCGACCCCAACAAACAAGGCACAGAGTGTTAAAACTGTGCCCATTGGATTTGGTTCTCTAACATTATTGGTTTGCTTCAATTGTAAAATTTCATTAACCAAACTGTAAGGATGGCAATTTCATTTTCAACCCACTTTGCGGGTACTCAATCCGTCCCAACTCGTATGGGGCGGGTTTAAAATTCGCCCACAACAGAGGCGTGTTTAAATTGTGCTGCGAGATAGGGTGAGTTCGAGTTTAATGTCTAGGTCCTCCTACCTTACTTGTACCTTAATTATTTCACAAAAAGTATGTTTTAAACATAATGTAACTTGAGATTTTTGATGCAATGAGTAATTTTTAATAATTTATATTATATTATGTATTATATAATATATGCTAGTAGAATGCGAGTAGGGACTAAGTTCTATTATTTTTTTTACGAGTAAGGTGCACGTTTTCATTTACAAAACTAGCAGAACGAGTTAAAAATTCTTTTAAGAGTGGAGCAGCGAGTTAGAAGTGAGCAAAACCTGACCCTTACCTATCTCATTACCATGCCTACCAAACTGCACTGTTTACCCTCCCAATTGGCAATTGACGGGAAAATGCCAAATATATCTGATAAAATCATAATATTATAATTGGAATGCCCTGAACAAAACGTAAATCGTACCTAAGAGGAGGCCCAACTTTGTAAGGGAATTAAATTTTTTTGTTTTATTTTTCTGTTTTTTTAATTAAATACTAATAATTTAGTAAAATATTATATTTATTTTATTTGACATTAATTTTTCTCTTAATTTTTTATATATGTATATATATTTATTATGTTGTTAACATTTAAGTATGAAAATAAGAAAAAGACCAGGAAAAAGAGATAGTTGATTTAAATTCTTTCGTAAGTCAGGTCCTTGAGTTAAGTCTACCAGTCAACACCAACGCGGAAAAGGGGACAGTGAAATGCAGAGAATAGTACACAGCTTCACCATAATCGATTGTTAAATCGTGCTAGCAAATCCATGTGGTTATGTGGACATGTCGATTTTCTGGCAGCATTTAATATTCTGTAATAGTGTGTCTCATATTATTCTGGTATCTGTGACGGGCTCAAAAATTTTGGGTTATGGGACAAAATTAAAGATAATGTATAATTGTGATTTGATGTAAACAAATTTTAAATTATTATTTAATTATATATTAATATATTATTAAGAGAATTTGATATTTGATTTAGTTGTTGTTATAATTTAAATTTTTTAACAATGTATTAACATATAATTAGATAATAATGTAAAAATTTTACATTTGATAATTAATTAAAATTATATAAAGAATAAAGATAAATTTAGAATTATTTTCTAAATAATTTCATATTTTAAAAACACCCAGTTATTTTTTCCTTATCATTGATTTTTTAAAAAATATTAATGACTTAAATACTGAATCAGGCTTCCACTATAGTTGATAGTAGGGGCAAATATACATGAAGCATGGACCTAAATTCGTACTTTTTGGTACTTATTTTTTTATTTAATATCAATAGTTAAAAAGATGAATGGTTAAATATTTATTGATTTCAGACTATATAAAATATTTTTTAAAATTTTTATTATAAAATCAACTATTAAGAACTTAAATTTCGTACCCACAAAAATATCATATCAACTCCCATATCCTACTCTTTTGTCTCAATAAACACAGATCATTCAGTGCCAATTTGGAGTCCTTCATTACAGTTATTGTCATGTAAGTTGTAACTCACTTCTGAAGCTATCAATTTTCTAGGCTCGTCGTCCAACTTGTTTGTCGCTTGCCAATGGCAATGCCGTGTTCTGGACTTCACTAGGGCCTACAACGTAAGGCTATGGCACAAGGTGAAGTTAAACTGTATAGATCACGAATCTTCCACTTCCAACTGGCAACTACTCTATCTTGACTAGTGAGTGAGTAAAAATAAATTTATGTTGACTTCGTACTCAAATTTGAAGTTTCAACAATCTTGGTTTTCCAGGAATGTGGATAGACTTACCCTGAGTCAATGAATTTAAAGGCGTGGTCTATATTAGATCCCGATTGCATGTATAAAAATATCTTGCAGAACTTCTGCAATTCTGAGCTCTGGCTGTATAGTCCGTAGATCACGAATCTTCCACTTCCAACTGGCAACGACTCTATATTGACTAGTGAGTGAGTACAAAAAAATTATGTTGACTTCATACTCAAATAGAGCCTGAACGAAGTTGACATGTGGGTAGACTTACCGAGTCAATGGATTTAAAGGAGTGGTCTATATTAGACCCCTATTGCACGTATATAAATATCTTGCAGAACTGTTGCAATTCTGAATTGCATTTTTGTGATTATGCTTATAAAAAATATTAAATCCATATATTACTGACTCTTGAGTTTTGATCAATTCAAGCAGTGATTTATGTCATAACCACAAATATAAGATATAGTAGACCAAATTCTAATCAAATGAAAAGAATTAAAAAGGATGTCTTTTTGCCCAAGAGTTGTAGCTCAAGTTACACCACATTTCTTTAGGAATTGCTTGATATTGGAGTAAAATTCTCCCAAACCACTTTGTTTACACTTTAGTCTATCATTGCCCTTCTCAGTCTTTACATAAGGTCTTAGAACTTATTCGTAACCCCAAAAGGAGATATCTTTCCTTTTTTTTTTTTTTCAAAGAACAAAATTTTTCTTCTTTTTTAGCCGTGCATATTTGTTAATTATTTCTGTTTCATTCAAATTGAAACTTCAGACAAGCAAACTATCAGCTACTAAAACATGAATTAACTTGGGAAATGAATACATTAGTTGTTGGCTCGCTACCTTTTTATCTCAACTCCACTCAGAGACAACCAATAATTGAAAGGAATACAAAAATACGTAACATAACACAAACAAATAAACTGAAAACCACATGAACACTGCAACATTTTCCTCACAGAAAATTTACATAGAATTAGAAGTTGGACAAGGAGGAATCGCTATATCAGTAATTCCTTCTAACATCAACACCACACTCTTCATTGTTGGCCGGAGAAAAGGTTCATCTTGGATGCACCAACATGCCACCTTAACCATATTTTCCAGGACATTTTTATCCACGTCATCCCAAAGAACAAGCTTATTTAACTCCCTGGCAACAAAGCATTGATAGGCCCAACTGGAGAGAACAGTCTTCTCTGGTTCTAAGACATTAACTTCCAGGTTTCTTCTGCAACATACAATTTCCAGTAGCACTATTCCATAGCTATAAACATCTGCCTTCACTGATATTGGGGTGTTCTTCTGCCATTCCGGGGCCATGTACCCTCTTGTCCCTCTAACCGCCGTGAACGTTCTCGTTTGATCTGGCATTAGAAGTTTTGCTAGCCCGAAATCAGATATTTTGGCTGTGCAGAAGTCATCCATCAAAATGTTTTGAGGCTTTATGTCACAATGAATGATTGGTACCTCACACTCTTCATGCAGATAGAGGATCCCTCTTGCAATGTCCAGTGCTATTGTTACTCTCTCGTCCCAATCTGGACGTCTTACCCCAAAGATAAGCTTTCCAAGGGAACCGCTGCTCATGTATTCATAAACCAAAAGCCTTTTAGAACCCTCAGCACAATAACCGAGCAAGCGAACTAGGTTCCTGTGGTGGGTTTTTCCTATGGCTCGCATTTCTGCTTGAAACTCTCTTTCTCCTTCTTCAACTAACTTACCTAGTCTCTTCACCGCAATCAATCTTCTACCTTTGTATAAAGCCCCTTTGTAAACTGCTCCAAAAGAACCTTTACCCAACTCTTCTTTGAAATTATTTGTTGCTCTTTTCAGCTCGTTGTATGAAAATCTCCTCAAAGCCACCTCTTCATTCAGGCCCAAGTCCCCAAGCTCCAGCAGCCTCTTGTACCTTAAATCTCGAATCTTGTAAATTAAATGGCTAGAGATTGCAATAGTTGAACATAAAAGTAGAGTAAAACCTGATGTAACAAGAATAATCTGCACCATTGCTTTGTTACTAGTACTCTTGATTGGAGGTGGTTGGTCCGGCTCAGGTACATCATTCAACTTCCAGTTTTTTAGGCTGTTGTTTCCCACCTTCAAGAATGCCGTCGAGTTCGGTTCCATATGCCTTATCATTCTGACATATTTCAAAGGCGGATTTTGTTTCATGCAGTGATCTTCCTGATAAAGAGCAGCCTCACATTTGCAATCCGCCAAACAAGAAGAAGAGCATTCTTCTCGTGACATTTTGGCCTCGAAGAAAGGAAGACCACCCCACACTATATTCTCCATCGGGACCATGTGATAAAAGGTTGCATCATCTTTCTCACCCCTACACTCTGCTTCTGAAATGTTCCTTTTGCAGCCAAGACGCTCCTGATCTCGATTTATAAAGTCAAATCCCGGAAGACAATTGCAGTAAGCTTGGCCGTCAACGAATTCACAATAGCTGTTGAAGCCACTGAAACCCTTTAATATACTGACATCCTTCCCATCCGGCCACGAATTTGCAAGCATGGTATTGACACCGCCATCGTCATTCTCAACATGAACAAACAGCTTAAAAAAACCACTAGGGTCCAGGGTTGCACGATAAATGGTCGGCTTCCCTTCGTTGATGATTTTATCCGAAGTTGAATTACCATCAAATAGATCCTCCAGTATCACGGTCGAATTCTTCATGATGAGCAGAGAACCTGTTTCATTGAGGGAAAGAGACCAATTGCAACTCTTATCGTCCAAAGTATCAGAGGCCCAGTAAGCATCCCCTGCTGTGTCAGTTGTGTTTACTGGATACAGAACAAGATTTCCATCATGCTGCATCTTGAGACGAAACCCTCCAGTTGAGCCGTTGGCGTCTGATGAACTAGAGAACAACTGACCTCCAGAAGGTAGAGATTGACCCCCTAACATAGTATCGGTTGGGTAATCGAAACTCTGCCATATGATAATGAGATTTTTGTTGTATAGTACAAAGTTTCCAGAATCAAGCATGGAGGCAGAGGAAGCAGTTGCATTAGCAATAAGCTTCTCTTGTCCTTGCTCTGTTTGTAGAAGCATACCATTCACGGTTAGTTGTAGCATTGCATTTGAGGTGACCAGAGGATCATCCCGGTTTGCAGTCCATACCACTGTCTTGCTATTCATGTCGTTAACCAACCAAATTCCAACGGCATAGCCACTGCCTTGCTCATAAAAGCCAAATGTAAATAGACCAGAAGCGGACACCCACCGATTGGGGTGAGTCCTGGGGTTAATTGAGGAACCAAGTTCTATCAGTTTTGGGGGTTTTGTTTCAGCTGTTGTACCTACAAAGGATAAGGATATGAACAGCAAGAAGACGACAGTTGCAGCAATAGCATCCATAACTACTGAACTCTTTGGTCTTGATAATCTGGGAGAAAAGAGAAGCATATTTGCTAGTACTGTCGCTGCCTTGCAAAGTTTAAAGGAAATGACTTCGAAAGACTCAATTTTCTTCGTCAACCACTCAAATCAACATCGCATGGAAAATTAGCAAAGCAAGTCTTCTACCAAGCACGTTGGGGGAAAAGATTAATTTTTTTCAAATACAGTTTCTTTTCAATAAAAAATTATTTTATTTTTATTTATTTAAAGTGTATAAAATTAATTATAAGATAAGATTAATTTTTTATAACTAAAAATAACTTTGTTTAGAAAAGTTGAATTTAGAACTTTTAATTATGTAATTATAAATTATTTCAAAAGTTTTGATAAATAAATATTTTTTTGTCTTTAAATAAATAATATTTTTAATCATTTTATATTTCTTTTAATAATTTAATACATAAAAATTATTTTTTTATATAATTTAAACAAAATTTTTTATCTTAAAATCAATTATCTAACACATTTAAATATAAATTAATTTTTTATAATTAATTTCTTTTAAAATTAATTATACATATAATTAATTTTAAACCTAAATTTTTTTTCACAACTAATCTAACCATACACAGCCTTCTTTTGGAGTTATTGTCGGAATCATGTCGTCTCTCCCTCTTATTATTATATTAATGAACAGTATTTTATTAACATACAGGATTGGAGAGACATTATTTGAATTGATAAAGTAGATATGTATCACAATATCACAACTTCACTAAATCAAGTAATTAATATTGGAGTTAAAATAATCAAATAATTGACTCTCTTAAAATTTTAAAAATAACAAAAATATTAAATTAAAATAAACAAATAAATTTTAATCAAACTTATAATTTTTCGTTAAAAAAAGAGTAAAAGTTTAATATTTGAATTTCTCATATAAATCTATTATAAATATTTTAGACTCAAGACAAGTTCTTATAAAGATAAACTCAATATTTTGTTACTTGCGTCTTTGAATTGTTTTGATATATTATATTATTAGATTGTCCAAATATTATCTCTTGTTCTTAGTTACAATTGCATTAGTTCAAAGCATTTTCAAATTTAAAAACTAGTTAATGTATTAAATGCTAAAGAGATATCTGACAAAAGATGTGACAAACGAAGTCAACTTTGTACGCTGACACTGACATACCTAACCTTTATAAAGAACCAACAAATAAGAATTTTCTACTCACTCAGAAGATCCAATACAAAGATATCAACGATTTTTAGTAACGTTGATAACCAAGTACACTTTTTATAAATAGCTATCAGTGTTAAACATTTAATGTAAAAATGATAACATTTATTGTCGTTGAGCAAAAAAACTTCTAAAGACAAGTTCAATATGAAAAGCCTTATATACACAAAGTCTTCAAGAGATCAAATAGAATAATAACAAGAGAAAAAGATAGAGATACAATATGATATTTTTCTACACTTTCTTTTTATATGTAGTTTTACAATTTACTCTGAGCTGATTTGTTATATTTTCACATATTGTGAGTTGAACTTTAGTGTTTTATACACTCTTTCTATAACCCTGTATTAAGCTTGAAAAGACTTGTTGGAAACAATACTTTTTATTAGAACTTGAATAGATTGAAAATACTTGGTTGTAACTTGAAGAGGCGATGTGAAGAATACTTGTAATATTGTAAGGATTAGTGAAAAATTATTCAAGTAAAAAAGACTAGACATAACTCTTGGTTTGTAAAAGTAAACTAATATAAATATCTGGTATGATTATCTCTTCCCTTACCTTGCTTTATTTTATATTCACTAACATTTAGGGATTGTCATTATTATTGTTAATAATTTTCTTTATCTGGACTTGTAGCTCTTTGCTTGAATCCAAGGATTTTCTCAAGACGTTTTTTGCGTCCAACATTTATGTAGACTGTCCATTCTGTTTTATAAACTGATTTGCGAAAAGTTTTCAAAAAGTTAAAAAATACAATTCAAACACATTTTTTTGTTTCACTTGTTTATTTCAAGAAAAAAAATACTCTTATCCAATGAAAACATAAAGCATTTTATTACATGAATGAACTCCCATGCGTGGTAAGTATGGAAGCCAGCTTTTGATACACATCATCACAAGAACAACATATAAACAATAACCCAAGATAAAAATGAAACACACTAGCAGACATACTAAATGTATGCGTACAAATTATACAAGTAATAAAATGTCCCTATATCATTTATCCAAGCGGGCTGGAGATGGAGGAATTGGAATATCTTTCAATCCTTCCAACATCAATATGACATTCTTCATTGAAGGGCGCAGAGATGGGTCGTCTTGGACACAGCACAACCCCACCATCACCATTCTTTCCAGTATCTTCCAATCTACATTTTCATCTTCATCATTTGCAACAAGCTTATTTAACTGCTCTGCTACAAAGCAATCATATACCCAACTGGTATGAAGTATCTCCTCCGCCGAGGAAACATTTACATCTATACTGCTTCTGCGGCAGACAATCTCCAATAGCACCATACCGTAACTGTAAATGTCAGATTTAACTGTTACTGATGCATCCTTCTGCCATTCAGGTGCCAGGTATTCGCTTGTTCCCCCATCCCCTATTTGCGTTCTTGAATGGTCCGGCTTTAATAGCCTTGCCAATCCAAAATCAGAGATCTTTGCAGTCCACGCCTCATCCATAAGTATATTTTGGGGCTTTATATTGCAATGGAGAATACGAACTTCACACTCTTCATGTAGATACAGGACTCCTCTTGCGACATCCAATGCGATTTTTACTCTCTCTTTCCAAGACAGGCGCATCCCAGCCCTAAAGAGAAGATTTGCAAGAGAGCCGTTGCTGACATATTCATAGACAAGAAGCTTCCTAGAGCCATCAATACAAAAACCAAGAAGCTTAACCAAATTCCTATGATGAGTTCGAGCAATGGCAGTAATTTCAGCTCGGAATTTCCTCTCCCCTTCATCAACAATTCTCTCTAGTCTCTTGACAGCAATCCTTCTATTACTGCCACATATTGTGCCTCGATAAACCGCTCCAAAAGATCCTCTGCCCAACTCTTCCGTGAAGCCACCAGTTGATTTCACAAGTTCATCAAAGGAAAATGAACGTAACGAACATTCCTCGGCGAATCCCAGATTTGCAATTGGAGACAATTTTGTATACCTATAAACTTGACGCCTATAAGTGAAGAAAACAAACACTGCAAAGACTAAACAAAACGACGAAATGGAACCCAAAGAATATGCTAGAATCATTATCAGACTTCTCTTGTCATCAACAAGGACCTTGGGCAAATTTGGACTAATCACATTTCCTGAAGAAGGCACCTTAAAGAGGGCCACGGTTGATGCATTTGGAATCCTTCTGACATATCTAAGTGGAAGCTTATATTTATTGCAGCTGCCGCTACTATATAAGACTGCCCCACAATCACAGTCGTTCTGGCAAGACTTCTCACAAGTTTCCATCTCCATTGGTTGAACCGAATATGGGTAATCACCCAACGACATATCTTCCAAGGAAGTAACATCGTACAACTTCATTGGGTCTTCACTACTTTGACAATCATTTTTGCTATAGTTCTGTTGGCAGTTCAGAAACATGTTACAACTATTTTTGGAGGGGATAAAACCTGGACAACACTCACACGCAGCATTGCCGCTCATGTTCGAGCAATAACTGTTCAAGCCACAAAACCCCTTGATTTGACATTCATCAGGCAAGGCAAGCCACAACATATGCACATTTGAGCTAGTATTGCCCTCAAATTGGTGCGCATACAATCTGAAGTTCCCATCTACATCAAGTGTTGCGCGGTAGATTGAACTTGTGTTCTGTGACTTCTTACTAAGGCTAGTGCTATTAGCCAAACAAAGAGACTCATGTAGGCAAAGAAAGCCTTCAAGGTTAAGACTGAGCTCTACGATATTTGATGCAAAAGTCTGTGAAGCCCAATAAGCATCCGCAGGCTGACCTGAGCTGTTCACAGGGTAAGCAACAAGGTTGTGATCAGTCTGCATGCTGAGAAAGAAATGTCCACTCGAATGGTCTGACTTGGACATACTAGAGACCAGTTCTTTTCCGGAAATTAAATTCTGACCTCCTAATATGGTGTCAGTAGGGAAATCAAAGCTTTGCCAGATAACAACAAGACCCTTATCATAGAGCACAAAGTTACCAGAATCTTGCATAGATGCCGAAGCTGCTGGCTTTGAATCAATAGGAATGATTTCTTCTGGGTGTTTGTCCCCTTGTCGAAGAAGCAGGCTGCCATTTTTGGTCAATTCCAAAGTGGAATTAAAGGAGACTGGCGGACGATCACGGTTAGCAGTCCAGACAATTGTGTTGTTAGGTTCACTAACCAGCCATATTCCAACAGCGAAGTCATTACCTTGTGGGTAAAAGCCAAAAGCAAAAAGGCCAGAACTTGATAGCCATGAAGTAAGATTACCTTTGGGAGAGAGCCAAGAACCCAACCCAATAATGTTGGAGTGATTTGTTTCAGCTGTGGTTTCATTTGCAAATAGCATAAAGGACAGTAAGAACAGAACAGGTATGGAAGCCATAGGATCTGGAACTACCTTCTGGTGTCTCAAAGAAAATGATTCTTACTGTTCAACTCGCTCGCCAAAGCAAAACAGCTAAGTAAGGACCAAACTTTATTATGGGTCTACCTAAAAAGTCTCCATGAAGACTTGACTGACTCTCATGCATTGCTTCGCGTCCCACGCCAAAGACAGCAGCACTCAGACGTTGCAAAAATCGCCGTACGTTTTTTGGCTAAGCTTTTATATATATATATATATGAAACAGATTAGCCGAGAATATTATTTTATTACTAGAAATGAAAAAAATAAATTTTAATTATTGAATTATTTATGTATGGTTAAAATTATAAATTATTTAAATATAATTATTTAAAAAAGTCATATAATTTTATATTTTAATTTTAACCATATATAAATGATCATATGGTCAAAATTTACTCTTCTCATTTTTACAATAAACCATTCCTTTTATTAAAAATGTCATATATATATATAATTTTTCATAGTCTTTTTTTAGTAAAATTATTTTTAAAAAAAATTATTTTATATTTAAATATAATTTTTGAGAGAAGTAATTGTAAATAACAAAAATATTTTTAAATTTGTTTGAATTAAAAAAATATAAAGACATTTTTATAATAAAATAACTACAAATGTTAGTATTTAAAATGAGGGAGACAAAATTTACAATAAAAAAAATATGAGATATAAATTTTAATAAAATTAAAATATAATTTTATTAAAAAATTATTTCTCTTTTAGAAACTAAATATCATCAACTTAAAAAAGAAGTAGTGATAATTAAGTTTTTTTTAATTTTTTTTAAAAAAATTATATCCAAATATACTTAAAATTTTATAAAAACATACTTTATATTTTCTAAAAAATATTTTTAAAAAAAACAAAAAAGCCTATCTAGTGCTAGAAGACCTACTTTTGCATCCAAGCATAATTCATTACAATGGTCCACACGCCTTCTTGATCAGTAAATGTCAGACATGGGGAAAAATGGAGATAGGAAAAATTTTCTCTGCATAAACCGTGTGGTACAGGAATATTATAAATTTGCTTTACACTTCTAAATCACTGGGTTTCCCAAAGCATAGATCCATAGTCATTGACCCTTTGTCGTACACAAGAAAAATGATGTCTTACACACATTTCGGCCTAGCTCAGTAAATAAGCCAAGCCAAGTCAATTTTTAGCAAATCCATCCTTTTGTTGGGCCGGAATAAAGGACATTTCCCGAATGGGCTGGGTCGATCTTGTAAAGATTAAAAATGTCATTCAACAAGATTTGCCTATAGCACTAAAATAAGTAAATGACTATGATTGGCAAGTCATATGCAGTATATCCCCCAACAATTTAAAATACACACCGGAGAAATTGCCATTCCTAGTTTCCTACCACTTCTCTAACACCACTTGCTCTTTTGTGCAGCTTGCTTAATCATCGCCACCATCACCTTCACTGATTCAGTTAAGCTAAATTGAAACTTCTCTCTCGCAAAACAGAGTGGCGTGAAACTTAAGAAAGAAACACTCACATGCCCTTTATCATAACAACGTAAGAGGATGTTTAGATTTGATTACTTTTTTGGAACAATTATTATTTTTTAATTAAAATTTATTTTATTTAAAATTTATCTTATTTGTTTAAAATATGTAAATTTGATTATAAGTTAAGATTATTTTTTCATTAACTGAAAATAACTTTTTTAGAAAATATTTTATTTTAAACTTTTAATTATTGGATTTTAAATTATTTCAAAATTTTTAAAATATATATATATATATATTTTTCTTCAACCAAATAACTTTTTTAAACATTCTATATATCTTTTCGTAATTTAATACATAAAAATAGTTTTTGTATACAATCCAAACAAAACTCTTTATTTTAAAATTGATTATGAATTAACAAATCTAAACATAAATTATTTTTTTTATAATTGATTTTCTTGAAAATTGATTATACACATAATCGATTTTTAACATAATTTTTTTCACAACTAATCCAAACACACACTTAAATTGCCAAATAATAAAGTAGAAAATAGGTAACTAGGAAAATGATACCCAACAGAACTTAACTACAATGTAGCATAACGCAGATACGGAATATATAATTAATTTGCATAGTTGAATATATGAGCGTCAGCAAAATGTACTTCTGTAAATTCCACAGGTTTCACCATATTGAAACCGTAAGGTTGTCCTTCTATGAATTCCACAGGTTTCATCCCACATCCTCATCAAAAGGTTGTATAAGCCGCCCTAATTTAAGAAGTTCCACCAAGGACACTAGGTACAATAATAGCAACTATTTAGTAGCACAACAAAGCATAAAATTCAATAACAAGTATTCCACATGCAGTTTTCACTGGAACATTTTAGACATCGAAGGAAGAAAACCAAGATAAGCATAAATTCACAGCACAAACTGTGCAGTGCAGGGACTGACAGAAATCAACTTTACACTTCTATGAAACATCAGTGAGTATAGTTTGCTTACAACATGGGTAAAACCATATCATTCCGTTCTATTGCACATTATAGCTAATTTAAGTTCTTTCTCTTACTTTTGGCATTCAAGAACAGCTAAAACAAAGAACTTCATATGAGCGAGAAGAGAAAAAATTGACCAAAAATGATTTCATTAGAGGATTACATAGTAAAAACTTAAATTGAATGTATGGTTACATCTCACCAGCAACTTTTAAGGCCGATTGAAACAATGCAACACCAACATGAATATAGTTTGAGACAATTACATCTAAATAGGGGAATGGCCAAGCTTTGCCCGCATCATTGAAAAATTTGATGGCATTACCATAAATCTTGTATGGTATTTTCTCCATCTGAAGACTTCACTTGCTCTCATGCATAGCTCCGTAGTCCCACTCCTAAGAGCAGTCAGATGTCGATGCTGAGGCAAAGAAAATTGTGAATTCAAAGGCTGTAAAAGCTGCTCTGGTGTATGCATTTTGAGAGAGAACACTGGGTAGATGAACAGTTTTTAACAGCCACATCTGAGCATAATTCAATAACAAGTAGTCCACATACCGTCTTGACTGCTAAATCTAAAAGACAAGAAGGAAAAAATCAAGATAAGCAAAATTTTCTCACTTCTTAGCATAAATCGTGTCGTGCAGGGAATGACAGAAATTAACTTGACACTTCTAGGAAACATTGGTGACTGGTGAGTAAAGTATAGCTGAGGCAAGAGCTAAAATCACATCACTCCATTGTCTTACTCGATATAGCTGAATTAAGTTTTTTCGTTTCCTATCTCACAGCATTCAAAAGCAGCTAAAACAAAGTTAATATGAGCGAGAATTTGAACAAAAAATTATTGCATTAAACATATTACATACGTTAAGGATGATGAAGGGTAACTACTATAACCGATTGTATTGTTTCATATCACTAGCAATATTTGTTTAAGACCGATGGAAAACATCACAAGTTCAGTGTAACAAAATTACACTACCAAGCTATGTACACATGGCATAACCATAAATCGTGTATGGCATTTTCACATTTCTCCCTTCCCTTCTCCAATAAGACTTGAACCTCTGAACAAAGACACCAGACTTTAACCATGACCGCTTATGACAGGATTCCATATTTTATGACCCGAACTAGACTAAAATTGGAAGTTTCTCTTTCCTTATCTAATACATGTTCTGCTTGTGAATGTGTAGACAGGATATTATCTTACTCTTTGGTCTGCTAAACTTGCGAAGCTTTAATTTCTACACGCTTTCCATCATAGATATTCACAAACATTTCGTCATCACACGAAAACAAAATGACTATGGCTTGCAAAGTCATATTCAGCATACCCTACCACCTGGGAAATTACCATAAATCCTACCACCATTGAATTTTACTCTAACACTGCCTTCTGGGCGCAGCTTGGTTATTGTCGAATAGTAAAACTGGAAGGGGGTGCCTATAAAAATGATTTCAAATGGATCCTAAAACATTATAGTATGAAGCAGATACAAAATATATAATTACATTACATATGAGCGTCAGCAAAATGTCAAAACATAACTTCTGTGAATTTTAGAGGTTTTATCATATGGAAACTATATTAATTCTATAAAACCAATTCCATCTTTACATCTGTGTTAGTATCTAAGGCATGCATAACAGAGGCATGAGATTTAAAAGAAAAAAGAAAGGGGAGAATAGCCATCCCACTATACTGCTCTCAACGTAATCCAGCAGGTTACTTGGCTGCTTGTTCCAGAACCGGTATTTTCTTCCATGTTTCTTCCAAGCCACTTATCTGCAGCGGTGGCAATGAAAACATGCTAACTGTAGAGCTTCCACTTCTAATTTCCTGCAAAACATGCAAAGCTGATATGGTACTCTTCATATAGAGGCTCTCCATGTACTCAATCTCTGTTAATTCCTTAGGCATCAGCAAACCATCACTTTTGGTAGTGGTTGAAGTTGAAGGATCACACCCTTCAGCTTGAGGAGTTGTCTCACCAGAAGCTGGAGGATCATTCACAGGGAAAAGGCGGTCCAGCATTGTTTCACACTCCTTTACAAGCTTGTAGAGCAGGTCAGTGGTAAAGAAAGGCTGTTGCAAGACCTTCTGAATGAAGGGCAAGCGAATGAGAGCCCCAGTTCTCTTGTCATACTTTTTCAGTATTTTCACTAGTCCTGTAGATAGAAAATTGAGGTAATAATTAGATATCCGGAGCTGTTGATAATTTTTTTTGAATCTTCAATTTATGCTAAAAAACACCAACTTTAGGCTGATCACGGAGGCGTATCTCTATAAATTCATTCGATCTAAAAGTACAGTTTTAATCAGTAATAAAATTACTACATATGGAGAATAGGCAACTGAATAGGTGAGACTAACTACATGTAAAATATATGAGCTAATAAAATGACTTCAGTTGAATCAAATAATAATTTAATTGACGAAGTAGTGGTTTCCCGCAAGAAGTTACTGCAGGGTAGGGATACAATAATCACGGTAAATCTGTCTGAAAACCACATCTGATTTATATTCCATGTGATTTGGTCGCATTTTCAAAACAGAATCACTTTCCAGTTTCAAGTAAGAAGAGTGAAACTACTCTGTTTAATCGTTTAACCTTTAAGATGATGTGACATTTATATACTTTGCAACAGGAATATTTATGGAGCTCGGCATCATATTCAATTCGAATATTGAGGGCATACTATTCTCCAATTGGCTTAGCAAAGTAGATAGAAGAATAAGAAGCCATTATAGAGGTATCAAAAGGGCTGAATGTTCAATATCAAAAACATAAACATTTCAAGTAGATTCTTCATTCCAAGAAAAAAAATATGCTTTGTTCTACCAAGTTGCCCAGAGAATTTTCAGAAGCAATGGACAACTTGTATTGGAATTGAATTCTGTTCTATTATATGACTTCACTTTCTCTATTGTATTTAGAAGTGCCATAATTCTAAAATGGAATTGGGCCATATTTTAACATGAAAAGGTTGCAAATTTTGTTATATTTCAAAACTTCAAAATAACCATAAAGAAAAAACATGTTAATATATTGAAACTTGAAAGTACCTGTGTAGTTAAGGGCACTGTAGTTCTCCAGCAAGACCATCTCTCCGTGGAAATCCACAATTTCCTTGCGAATTTTCATCATCTGTTCATTATAATCCTTTACCTTGGCCACCCTATCTTGTAACTCCTACATATTTCAACCGTAACAAATATTAGTGTCACACAAATTCCCATTATCCAACTGTTCTGTAAACCTTGGCGTGGCCCAACAAAAAAACATAAGATTACACTTAATTTGCTTAAATCCTGCTTATCCGTAAATAATAACAATAATGATTCTTTAATATTATTTTTTTTATACCACTTTTACACTTGATTAATGATGAGTAAATTTTTGATTAATATTGTTTGGTTAATAAGTTTTGATAACCAATCACTTACAAACTAGTAAAACTCATTAATTAAATGATATTGTATTAACTAAATATTTACTCATTATTATCTAAGTGTAAAAATAATATGAAAAAAATATTGTACACATATCTTTACTCAAATAATAAATGGCTTAAAACCAAGTGATAAACTGATAATCCACACATTGCATTCCAAACTCTTAACTTCAATCACGCCAAAAACCCTCATGTGACGTAAATAGGTGGCTGATATCATATCAAGTTGCCTTTGGAGTAACACACGACGTCGTATTGCAAAAAGTTTCTTCTCCTTCCTTTTTTTTTTTTTAAAAAAAAATTGATATTGCAAATTTGCAATAAGTGTCTTTGCCTAGCGGAAACCATATATTTTTTTTTTAATTTTAATTAATTATTCGTACTTATTTACTTTTTATTTTAATAATTGAGCATGACATTATTTGCTAGTGCGAAAATTCGTGTTTGGAATCGGAGGGCACCTAGCTAAAATGTAAGAAACTCGGGAACCAAACAGAAGATAGAAAGATAAATGGAGGATGAGTACCTTGAGTCTGATAATGTACTCTTCCTCCTTCTCAACGAAGAAGGTATTGAATTTCTCGAGTTCATTTTCCAACAAGTTCCTGAAGTCGCTCTCCTCCTTCGACATGTCTCCGGCGTCGATCCTGGGCCGTTTTCCGGGGCGGTCCTCGGCGGCAGGCTTCGGAGCAGGCTCCAACTGCTTGAGCTTCTTCTTGAGTTCCTTGTAAGAGAGGAACTTGTCGCGCCATTCCGGAAGGGTTTTCTCGATCTGGTTGCTCAGGCTCTTCCCGAATTTCATGGCTTCCGTTATCAAAGAAAAAAAGAAAGAAAGTTGAGAAGAATGTGAAGGAAAATTGTGAGGTTGGGAAGGAGGAGGAGAGAGAGGTGGGTGGGTGATATAACGGTAAAGGAAGAGAATATTCGCGGGGTATTGTTGGAATATCCGTAAATAGAGTATATTTGGGGTTTTATTCCTCTGCCATTGCACTGTCACTGGAAGGAAGTGAGGATTGCATTTGGATTTTAAATTAAAAATTCTTTTTAAAACTCATTAACTTTGTTTTTGATCCTTTAATCAGTATCCCTCGTAAAAGGGAAGAATAATCTCTCTTGTGGGAATGAATGGTACTTTAAGGTGGACAACTTCTTCTTAACAGAAATTTGTTTTATGTTTGAAGGTTAAGATTTGAACCTCAATTACTTGATTAAGGGATACAAGTCCATCACTACTTATGTCAATCTTTGTTGGTAAATTCATTAACTTTACTTGAATTTATGGTAAAAACAGGTTGGATTAAGTTAAGTTTTAATTTAAATAAGTTTATTATTTTGTAAAATTTCAATTTTAGTTGGTTTATTATTTATTATAATATTTTTTTAGTCGGACATATCTTAAAAATTGACATTGCATAAAAGTTTTAAATAGGTTAATAAATTTAAATTTTATAAATTTTAAATATATTTAATATTTAAAAATTTATTATATTATGTATAAAATAAATAAATAATATTAATATATAATGAATATTGTAAACTTTTAATTTTATATATATATATGATAAATATATAAATTCGTTTAAGTTTTAACTTATTTAAATAAATATTTTTTAAAAATAATTTTAACTTATCTAATAAATAAATTAAATTAAAATAAATTAGGTTATAAACTCCTATTATATCACTTAACTTATTTTTATCCGTCCTTAGTTTGGTTGGGTTAGTGCATATGCAGTGAGAATAATCAATCATCAAATATATATTTTTAAAATAATCATTTTAACAATATGGTTTGAACTACACTTTCAATCTTTGAAAATTAAACCATATTTTAATTGGGATATAAATCATAAAAAAAAGGTATGGAAAAAATATTACAAAATGACAATTTATGACGTGGAGCTTCGCAAGCTAAGAAGCCGAAGCCAAGGCAAATGAAGTGGAGCTTTGCTAATTTATGACGCATGGTATAATTCCTAGGCATTTGGAATATCCATATTTGTTACCAAGAAAACTATTTACTAGAGGATAAATAAGACAAATATCCCACTCCCTGGCTATCTTACCTGTCCTCTGTGGCTGTGTGTAAAATCCGCATCTTTCAATGGATATTCTTAGGATGAACTGGATTCTACTATCGGTATATAATTCAAATATGGGCTATAATATTTTTCTCCCAATTTTTCAATTTATTTTCTCTGATTCTCCTTTCAATGATAAATAACTTAATTATTCTTCTAAATCATCTTGCTCTCCAATGTTTGTCATAGCATTATTATTTGGTTCAAAACATAATACAAATTTAATTAGATTGTTATAAAATGATAAACAAATTAACCTATGTAACGAGTTATTGCGAGTCGTAGAACGGTCATATATATTCAATAAATTTTTTGAATTATGAATTTTGTATTTCAAAATATATTTGCTTAAAAAAATGAAACAATACAAGAAGTCGATGTTAATTATTTTTTACAAGAAGTCCTTATTATTTTTGTAAGAATAGTTAGATAATAGTATACTTATACAACTTGTATGGCTTGACTCAATTGGTCGTAATTGAATAAGCAAATTATTTTTTGTCGTACTTAGAAAAACTGACAAACTGATGTTGCCAAAAATAATAAGGGAGCTTGTTTCTCATTTTATTATCTTAATTTATTTTGGTGAGTTTATTGTCTTAATTTTAAGTCTATTAAAAATTTATATAAAATTAAGTCACATAAATTTATTATATTTAGTGTACAAATATCTGCTTACACTAATCTTGAGAGGAGACTATTGGCACAATCTAATAACTCCTTACCATAATTTTTTTTAAAAAAATAATACATATAGATGTGCATTAAAAACAGAAAATAAAAATATAAAAAATAAATTATAAAAGCAGTGAAAATAAGAAAGGACGATAAATGAGCTTTAAAAAGAAAATAGGGTATAATTATGAAAATAATTATTTTAACTTCTTAGTTTTATGATTAAAATATTATTTTTTATTGTATTTAAGAAATACTTAAACAAGTAAGAAAATTTTATTAACTTTTAAAGTAAAGATGAAGAATTATTACTTTTTATAGGGTACATAGTCAATCGAATTATTATTCATGATTATGTATAATCAATTCATTGTTCTTAGAATTTATTTATCAAAATACACTTCCAAAATTTATAAATTTTAATAATTCAATTTTATAATTTACACAGATTATATATATGTTCAGAGATAATATTTAGTTGTGTATATAATAATTAATTAAAATATTTATAAAATTAAAGTTTTATTTGAGAAATATTATATACCACAAATATACCAAATTAAAAATATTATGTAATACAAAATAAAAAAAATTGTAATCAAATTTACACCAATTAAGATTAAGTACAGCTTGGGAAATTTGCACAAAATATTTTGCATATTTTTTCTACGTTCATGTCCCTCATAACTTTTCTACGTGCACATGTTGTGTATTCGCTTGAAATATTTAATCACAAATTAGCATGTAGCAATGTATGATTTTCAAACTCATCATAGACATGTTTATCATTGCCATTATGTCATTATTTTATTTTTCAACCAACTAGCCTTTAGAAAACAACATTTTCTTAAAAAAAAAACATTTTCACATTTCTCTACATTCCTCTTTTTTTTTTGTACAGCTATTTCTCTATATTCCTAGTTTCATTCATACGATCAAATGTCCTTATGTCCATTTCTTGATTTTCGTTCACTCTATTATTTACCGTATTCTCTTTTTAAAAATAGTCAGATTTTTAATTAGTGAAACATAATTTATTTTTTCTCCAGATAGGCATAGATCATAAGCTTGAACCATTGATCTTTTATTAACAAAAGCGAAAGAAAGGGGGAAGAGAAGTATTGAAAGAGTTTGATGCTAAGAGCTAACGTTTTCATAAGCATATGGTTTTGGCATATCCCTTAATTCCGAGTAGAAAAATGAGCATAGCTTCGGCATATTCCCTTCCAACTCCCTTTATTCCCATTGGGACTCTACCTACGCTTCAATTAAAGTTAGTGGTCCACACCTTTGTTCGTTCATATCTTCACCTTTCTTCAACATTAATTAATTCGCACATGATCCATTTTTTTTCCCTCAATATTATATTCGTATGTTGAATTTAAATTTGATGAATTATTAGTATAAATATTTTTTATATTATAATGTATTAATATATTATTAAAAGAATTAAATTATTTTAATAATTTAACAATACATAACTAAATACTATTATAAAAAATATTTACATGAATCAAAATTAAATATTATTATTATTATTATTTTAATTAAAGCATTTTATTCTCTTGTTTTTAAGCACACTAGGATATCATTGTCTAATACCGCCATTGTGATGCTGGTGTCGCTGCTTAAGGGTATATGCATAAATTTAATTGAATTTTTTTATTTCTCTTGTTGTGTACTTATGCATTTGTTCCGTTCTTGGATTTGGTCTTTATAAGAAATCTACGCTTTGTAATTTTTCTGTTTCTGTATCATTTTTTGACGTAGTTATGCATAATAATTTTACTAGTTTTACTAGTAATATCAAATCCTATTTATTTATTATTATTCTTTGGTCTAAAAAGAAAAAAAATATTATTATTAATCAATAATGACATGAGAGGAGGAAAACAATCTTGCATCCAGATTGTAACACCTGTCTTAGAGATGTTTCCTGAAAAGTGGAGGCTTCTGTCCTTTTCTTAAGGTGGTAATAACGAAGATGACAAGTCTTGTTACTCTCCGTTTTTCTGCCATAACGCGTCATAGTCATACATGGCCATTTCAAGTTTGAACCCATGTTATATCATTGTTAAAACAAATATCAATTTTTTTTACGTGAATTAATATAGGATATTTATTTTGCTTGTGATCTTCAGTTTTTCTGACACACAACTCTAGTTCTAGCTTAACATCTTTTAACACCTGATAAACTTTTTGTATATTTTGAGTAATCACCAATTCAAAATTTTAATACATGTTCTCAGCACTCAATTTTGTTCGAATTAATAAAAAATAAAATGAAAATAAAAATTATTTTTTACAGAATAAAAAATGAAAAATATAATTTTTTATTTTAATAAATAAAAAAATACAAAAAATATAAAAGAGCCCAAATAAAATTTGCTTGATTAAAGCACAAAACCCACTACTCCTCTGATCCAATTCCAAAGGATATAGCCCAATAAGCCCAAATTCATTAATAGGCGCATGTCATGTCCTCTTTTGAGTTTTCACCATTCACATTCACATTCACGTTTTCCTTTCTTGAAGAATTACCTCATCCCTCTTTCCCTAACGGTTTTTGGCTCACGTTGAAGCAAGTGGAACCAATCCCGTGATTCTCGGACGGACTCTCTCCTGTGTCCTGACCATGCCAGCTGCGTTGGGTAACTCGTAAAACTCCTGTGTCCATTTGATTTCTTGATGGATGTTTATTTGCCTATACTTTGTTTGATACCATGCCTGAACCACAGATCTCTGTTGAATGGTGTTTGACAAGTGAACTTGTGTACCTTCGAAGATGAACATTTAGTTTCTTGCTTTGTGTTTTTATGACCGTTAACGGTTGGATTGGATGAGATAGTGGTGCTGTGACTAATCTGTTCGATATAATGCCTCACTCACTGAATCCCTTTGAATGACACTTGACAAATTGGGTGAACTGTTTTCCATTGTTGATAACTCTTATGGATACACCTAAGAACTTAAGATTTTATTAGAGTTGATTCTTGACATAGTATTAGAGCCTCTATTAAGTGATCAGGAATTTAATCCTTGTTGAGTTTATTAGAGATATAAACTATTCATGAACCTACACCTAATAATAATTGGTTTTGTGCTTTTGGTGTAGGAATGGACATCTAGATGGTGTTACTGTTTCATTCTTTGAGTGTTTGCATACTTTTGAGATATGTCGTGCTCTGTCACGCCTTTGTTTATTTTATTATTTGAATGTGTTAATGTGCTGTTTTGGTGCTTTCAATGACAGTATTTTAAATGTCAGATTTGTTACTTGCTCTGTTACTCAGTTGATCTGTCTTCAGGAATATGAACAAGAAGCTATTTGGGTTCCATTAGCTATTTGTTTGTTGGTTTGCTCAATCTCAGTATCCTTAAAATTTTGCTAGTCCTAGAATAATTTGGGTATGGGTTCTCTTTATTCTTTAATGTCTATCTTTTTGTCTCGTCAGATAAATGGGTTCAAGATGGTTGAGCATACTTTGTTTTGTGTTAAATAATTGAAGTTCAATGGGTTCAGGATAATTGAGCATACTTTGTGGTGTGTTAAATAATTAAATTTCTAACATGATTAATCTTCCAAGCTAAGCACTCTAAATTGAAAGAATTATAAAATATTTATAAAAATATATAAAGGGTGATTAGAATGTTACATGATAATCTTTTATTTTATTCTTCTTATTTAAAAAAATTCTTAAATAAGAGAAATGTTTACCTAAATTAAAAAATTACCCCCTTGTTATTTTTCCCTCCAAATTCTCCCATCCAAACATACATGTTACCACCAAAAAATCCTAAGCTAGCAACACAAGAAAGCATCGTTGTTGAAAATTAGCGTGAAGTGAAAGTAGCAACGCTAGAGAATTGGTAGAAAAATACAAGTCTGTTATGTAAAATGAGTACTTGACGACAATACTAAAGTTGTCGACTAAAGTTAAAAATAACTAGAGCGCACTCAACAAATACTAAGCAACAATACTGAAATATTTGATGCTAGTGAAGAATGGCAAACAGACATTCAATAGATATCTGACAATAATATTGAAGTTGTCACAAGTCATTCAATAACAGTGCCAAAGTTGTCACAAGACATTCAATGACAATACTAAAGTTGTCGTAATAAAAGGAAAAATGACTTGAGCAAACAATTAATTAGTGCTCAGTAACAATACCGAAGTTATTATAACATTGTTTGGCAACTATTTTGAAGTTGTTGACACAGGTACCCAAGGCTAATGCATCATGGGTGCAGAGCGACGATACTGAAGTTTGCGATAGAAATAGTCCAAGGAAGGTACCTAGTCACCCCAAATAATGCCTACAAATGTGGAGATGTGGCAATTACCAACTTGAGCTGGAAATATTATTATTGTTACGTGGCCATTTCTGAAGGAAGTGACAATGTGGCTGTCAACAAGTTCTAGAAGAGTGACTGTTATTTTGGGCAGTAACATGGATAGTAACGTGGCATCTGCACATGGTAAATTTCTAGAAAGGGTCAATTATCAAAGCGTGGCAGCAATCAATGAAGTGGAGCAGTTATTTTAAGGACATGCTACAAAACGAAGAAGTGGGCTGATGGTAACTGTAGACACATGTGGAAAGATCTTAGAATTCATAAAGGATAGGTGTTCAAATCATAAGCATTTGTAAATCTATAAATAAGTGGTCATAGATACATTTTAAAAGTTCTTAAAATCCATACACTCCTTACCACAAACAAGTCTCTCAAATATCACCTTTTTATTTCTTTTATTTACATTTGTAATCATTTACTTTGTTGTTATCTACTTAGCAATTTTAATATCAAGTTTTTATTTCTCGTTAATTTCCTTTTAATTTCTCTGTATTTTATGTTCACATTACTTGTTTGAATGTTGCTATTGTTACATGTTCGTCGACGTACTCCACTCCCTCAGCACAATTACACCTGTTGAACACATTTACTCACTTTGTGCTTAAATTACAATTCGACACGGTTAAGAAAGATCAACCACTCTATACATTTCACGTAAAAAAAAGGAAGAAAGTTTCCCTTTCTAGATTGTTCACAGGAACCAAAACCAGATTTTGTCACTGTGAACAATTTTCCGTGGAAACAATACCCTAAAGCGATATCTTTATCTTCCATTAGTACAATTTAATTAGCTAGATTGAAATCAAACCAAAGTTCATAATTATTGTTGTCTTTCCTCCTTTTGAATGATGACTTTGTTGGTATCGGTGCCACTGATTCAGTGGGAATGGGTGAGTGCAATTTCTTTACCTGTGCGCTTGTGTGTTCTTATTAGGACTGACAATGAGCTAAGCTAGGCCTGGCTCAGGTTTAGCTCGATGACAATATGCTTGGCTCAGGCTCAAGCTCAATAAGAAAACGATTTTATTTTTAGGCTCGAGCTCGACTCACTATGAGCTCACGAGCAGCTCAAGCTTGGTGAGCCAAGCTCAAAATCTATATCAACACACACCATCATTTAGCTTAAAATATTAAAATCAACCATAACAACAAAATGTATACTCACAAATTCCAACCAAACAACCACAATTGTCTTCAAACATAAATAAAACAGCCACCATAATTTTAGAGAATTATGACTAATAGGTTTCTAACAAAGTTCAATTTACCAACACCATTTCATTACTTACAAAAAAATTATATTAAATTTTTTTGTTATATATATATATATATATATATATATATATATATAGCTGGCTCACGAGTTCATGAGTCGAATATATGAAAACTTAAGTTCAGCTCATTTATTATACGAGTCAAAATTGTTAGCTCAAGCTTAGCTCATTAGCTCATGAGCCTAGCTTATTGAGCTGTTAATGAACCAAGCCGTGATTAATTCACGAGTCAACTTGACTCATTGCCAGCCCTACTTGTTACCTTTGAAATAAAATGCTTTTAACAATTTTGGACCTCACGTCTTTTTCATGAAGAGCATGTTATCATTTCTTTAATATATAAGTGTACGCGTGTGAAGAGAATGTCATGAGGATTTAAATTTTTGGTTCGTCTTTTTGTCTTTTTTTTTTCATTTCTCTAATTATATGTTAACAACTTTGTAAAAAAAATTAACAACTAAAAAAATTATTGTTAATTAAAAAAGAGATATATTTTTTTATAGAGTTATAACATTTTATTAGAGGTGTAGAAAAGGAGACAAGAAAAAAAGTCACAGGTTTTGATTCTATGTCATGACTTCAAGCTTCACGCAATGACAATTAGTTTTTTTTTTTTAATTGGTTTCCGTTTTTATTATTCTTTTATTTGCTATTTCTTTCTTTCTTTTTCCTAATTTTTGTATTGCTTGTAAAAATAAAAACTCTTTCTCCTTTTGGTCTTATATTTATTTTGGGACTCTCATAAAGAATTTACTTCATTTATTTAGTATGTTTATTTTGTCATATTTATTGATTAATGGTTTAATAATATTCACTTAGTGATCTTGAGGGGTTAGTATTCCCTAACTAAATTTTGGAATTACAATGTGGCCTAGTATTATCTTTACTCCTATTTAGGACTCTCTTTTTTAAATACAAAAGATAAAATAATCATCGCTTATTAGTCTTAAGGAGTCAAGTATTCTTTGATTCAATTCTGGGGTTGCTTTATGATTCAGTGTTATGTTTAATCATGTTTAGGACTTGTTTAAAAAATAAAGTAAATTAATACTCACGGAGTGGTATCGGTGAGTTAAGTAATCACTGGTTATATCGGGATAGTTATGTGACCTTGTTTCATGTCTCATCTCACTTATGATTTGTTAACAAATTTACTCATTTACTCAAGTTAAATGAAAACCATTTTTTTATAAAATAAAATAAAATAAAGTTTCCTTTTAATCTGTTAAATAAATTAATTTTTTTAATTAAAATTAACTAACCTATAATTATTTTTTAAAGAATTAGCTGACTTTGATTTCTTATTGCACGTTATATAAACACGAAAGACAAGCCAAACTTAAAATTTTGTAATAAAATCTTTGGTCTTTACTTTTTATTTATTTTTGTTTTGCTTTCCACTTTACTTGTAAATATTTTTATTTAGTCCTTGATTATTATGTGCTTGTAAATATTGTGATTTATTTTTTAATTATTGATTTACTTGTTTATTTATTGTTGTCACTACTATTTTGTCTTATGGGAGTATATTGAATATGTACGAGCTATTATAATTTACACAATTAACTTTAGTAACTGTCTTATAACGTATGTATCAATGATGTTGAAGGATTAAATTTTCACCATTTTACATAAATCGACTCTTGAACCTCACTTCTATTACATATAGTAGTTTTTTAATATTTTAAAAGGCTTTTTTAAATTTTTCTTAGCTAAATAAAATTAATGATGACTCTTCTAATTTTTTTTTTAAATTTAATTACCTCGCATGTCGTGGGTATCCTTATTGGCAGGGGTGTGACACGTTATTAAATTAATTAAAAAATAAGATACAGATTGTAATATGCATAATTTCAAAAAATACGAATTGAAAATGAAAATCTCACTTGTGGAAGAAACCGTGATAAGCGCACTCGTGTGTGTTAGCTATGTAAAAAGAAGGAAAAAAAAATACAAGTATCTGTAACAGTAAGTTTGACGAGTGGTAAGGAGTACGGACTCAATATTGAAAATAAAAATTAAGTAATTATTATACGTGAATTATATACTTACATTAGTTAAAATTAGATATTTAATATTTTTTTCAGGATATGGTAAGGGGTTTTGGCTTAGTAAATATGTATCTAATTTTAAAGTCATTGATGGTGATTGGTGATTCAGGGTTTAAGTTCAAATTTTTAAAAAATTATCAGGATATCTGAATTGATGAATATTGTCTATTATCAGCATTTGAACATTTGATATTCAAATCTCATCACTATAAATAACGTGGAATTTATGATTAATAATAATAATAAAAAGGATATCCTTATATCTGAGAATGTTTTGTATCTTGCGATTCCTTTCCAAGTGGAGCTATCCATATGTTGCAAAATGGCCCAGGCTCAGGCCTTTATTCTGCTGAGGCAGTCGTAGGATGTAGCCCAACCTTGGGAGTTGGGACCCAACCGGACCAAAAACTATATGCCATAAAAAAGTAATCATTTAATTTATTAAAAATTAAATTTAGATGGAAATATAATGAACCAATTCTTTTCCTTGCCAGAAAGGAATTCCTGGATGACTTGAGTCCAGCCTGCATGTCTCCTATGAAAGTAGGCAGTCAAAATTCTTCAAAATTATCTACACGCAGTTTGCCCAAAATTTCAAAGATTTGGATTTTGGAATGTGATTAAGAATGTCATTTTCCTATTTAAAATTTCTTGTTTTGACTATCTATCTATATATTTTCGATATTAATACTCCCCAAACAAATTTAATTAGGGATTGGTAGTGGAAAAGCAGTTTTCATTGAGGAAAAGTAAACGTATTCAATTTTGCTTTTGGGATATTTAACTCTATAATAAAAGAGAGAGCCCTACTAGCTAGTATAGTTGCCATCTTTCTTTCTTTTGTTGTTTGCACATGACAATAATTTAACTCATTAAATAAGCTTTGAAATTACAATATGGTAGGCAGTACCTGCCTTTTACTTTAGGTCGACACGTGCACGTGATAACATTATAAGCTTTGAAATTATTGGGGTTTAATTCACACATAAGCTCCATAAATTAATATGGTTATCATAAGGTCCTAAACTCATATAAAGTACCTTTTACCTAAGATAATTTGCTAGGTAGAGCTGGTCGACCAGTCTTTGGACTTCAAGTATATTGTCGGTGGTTGGTATTAGTTCAATGTGTTGTTTGATGACAGGCGAAGTTAAATGATTATATATAGTTTGCATGTGTATGTTAGAAGAAAATATATCAATATGATAATTGAGATGTATAGGCTCCGGGTAATTAATCTCTTTAAATATTGTTTATATAACTAATATTTTTAACAAATTATATTTAAAGCAATAAATTATCAATTATAGACAACATGTATCTAAAAATAGCATTCCCTCAATATTATGAAGTGTTAAAATATATTCTTAGCATGTTTAGTTTAACATTTAAAAACTCATAAATCGTGATTTGGAAAAAAAGTTTATCTCTAGATGATTTTACTCAAATCATAATTTTGAGATTTTAAAAACTAAATCAGACACACACTCTATAACTCAACGTTGGTTGGTCACAATAATAATAGCTTTTTGGACTCCAAAAAATGATAATAATTCGATTCCTAAAGACGTTAATTTAGGAAAAGCTTTACCCGTTGTATTTAGTACTCCGAAATAATATTAGTCTTTCATCTAATTAAGTAAGGTGTAATTTGAAAAACCAAAATATATATATTCCATTAGAATTTGGAGTTTATGGTCAAATAGTATACATCTAAGATTACCAAAGGACAACAAAAATTGTCAAACTCTCCATTTATTCATATTAATTTTAACGTGAAAGTCAATTAGGCATTTATAACAAATCTCTACTATTTACTTTCATCATATCATGTATGCATGTATTTTACATTCGAATTATAATTTTTTTAGCTGCCTCCTCTTCCTCCTGAATATATATATATATATATATATATATATATATATATATAGAGAGAGAGAGAGAGAGAGAGAGAGAGAGAGAGAGAGAGAGAGAGAGAGAGATGTTATTCGTAGTTAAAGAAACAGTACTAGAGGCATTTTATCACGATCACACATATTGCAATGCGCGCTTTAGCCACTGATATCTATATTTAATTTCATCATCACATGCTATAGGGACTCCGAGCAAGCAGTCCATTTTGACTTCGGTGGCTATAAATATAAAAGTTTGGTGAGAGAAGTAGGGGCCTCACAAAAGAAGACAGCTTTTAAGATCCAATGAAACAACTCTTCAAAAAGACATTGACGATCAACCAACTACTGCTTCGAGTTTGTTGTTGTTATGGGAGTTCAGTCATCATCCCATGAAATTGTTGCGTGTATGGGTGCGCAACGGAGGTTTATAGTTTATCTTGTTAGTATGTTACTTGTGTATTGCGAAGTTTCCTAAACCTACTCCCATCACGTATAAATGCAAGGTTCTGTATTGCCGCAATAAGAAAAAAAAATTACATTCTAACTAAAAGTTATAACTTTTAGTTTAGTAATAATCACTTGATGTAACAATTGTTATTAAAGTGAGGTTACATGTTTGAATCCCTCATGTGTTACTGGCTAGGTAGGAGATTGTTAATCTTATAGAAGACCAATGATTACCATATAAACTCAGTGTGTATGGGCGCGCATCAGAGTTTTACAGCCCATCTTGCTAGTGTGTCATGTGTGTACTACGAAACTCTTTGTCCTACCTGTAGCATGTATAGACGTGAGACTTTGCGCTACCACAATAAGAAAATACAGTTGTACTTGTCTTGACTAATAGGTATAATCTTGAATAATAATTATAACTTTTGGTCTAATAATAAATTCTTATCCAACAATATAAATTGAAAATAATTTAACCACATGCCAAATAAATCAAGATATTGTCTAACTAGAGAAACTTCAAATTTAAATATTAGGCACATACACAAATAAACAACTTAATCTAGTAAAAATTGGAGAATTAAAAATAACATACTCCAAAGATTTTAAAACTAACAGAGCTATTCTTGGTTTCGCTCCTTTTTCTTACTGTTATATATGGTAGTGTAACAAAAGTAGTAATCATTTTTGTTACCACTAACTGAATAATTAAAGCCAATTTTGATATCTTAAAGGAAACCCACCCATGTGTCACATGAGGACGAGATAGCACTTTCGTGTCTGGTGGCAAGACCCCGCCCTAACCAAGGGCTTAAGTCGATAAATGAGGAATCAATACTTTGTATATAACTTCTAAGCTCATACATGCAGTGGTGGATCTTGAAGAAAAAAATTTGGGATGTTCATATGATGTTTTAATATTGTTTAGGAGGAACTATGTATAACTTTTTAAAATAATTTTATGGAGTTTTTAAAAAATTTGGATTGTTCATGGCTTCTAAACCGATAATCCCACCTACTCCAATTAGATGAATGGTTTATTAGATTACTAATCATCCAAAAAAAAAAGGTGCACACACACACACACACATATCTGTATGTATTGATAGTAGCAAAACACTTGAAAAGGGGGGTTGAATCAAGTGTAATCAAAATGAAAATTTTCTGCAATAGACAAAAAACTCAAAACACCAACAGAGATGAGTTGAATGGTTTGCGACAATGAGCTAGCTTATCAAAGTGCAGAATTCAAAACTCAAACAGAGCATGTGCATACAAAATTGATAATCCACAAACAAACATTCACACATAAGCATAACAAAGATAAGGTTAAGAAAGAGCTTGCATAGTAAAATTTATACTGGTTCGGCCCAATGTGGAACCTACATCCAATCCTAGCAAAGCTGGGAATTTTCACTATCAACCAAGTGTTTTTTGATCTACCTTAACTCTCCAAGCTAGAAACAAATAGTTTTAATCAACCATAACGTCTCCAAATTATGAAACAATGCATCCTCACAAGGCTTTACAAGGAAATAGTGTAAAAACTCTCTCACATGGAGTTGGATAAACAAAGATAAACTCAACTCAGATTTACAAAAAGATTCTCAGATGAAAGCACAAATGATTTTTGATATTTTGTTGTTCTTTTCTTCTTCCCCTTCTCCTCTTCTTGTCTGTGGCTTCTCTATGAATGATGGGTATTTGTAGGCAAGAGAGAAATTTTAATGTTGCAGCACAAGGTCTTTGTAGTACACTATTTCAGCTGTCTATAACGTCTTTTTGGCACTATATGAACGTGTTTTGTCCTTTTATTAATCGTGCAAGAGGACACATTATCTTTCCAAGCTTGTCTGGTGTTGTACCAACCAGAGAAAGCAATATTCCAACGGTTATAGTAAGTTTGAGATTATTCATAAATCATTTTGCAGCTTGAGTCAAGAAACAAGGGCAAAAACGAATTCTGGGCTTCAGGAATGGGCAGGCTCAACTTTATTCATGAGACTCCTCATCAATGAGTTCTCTAGGAGCTGTTCATTGAGCAAGCTTATCTCCATCATAAGTATGCTCTTCCTTGGTCATCTACATGCTTTTCCTGAACGTGAATTTGACTGTAGCATCTTCATAATATGAGGCTTTTCATCTTCCTTCCTAAGATAGCTTCACGCAATGTTATGCTTCCAGTCTTCTAGCTTTGTACAAGTCTTCTTTTCTCCTAGCATGTGTTGGCTCATTATGGTGCATAACTTGAGCTATTCAAAATACTTTCTTTGTAAATTGAGGGTTCATGTTTTCTTTGATAAATATGTAATACTACATTTCAGCTTTGATCAAATGCAAGTATATAATGTTATATATTAGAATAATGTTTGGAATCATCATTAGAAATTAATCATTTTAGAAACCTTGGACTAACATGTATGTATGTATAAATTTAAAAGGATTAAAAATTAAATTTAAAATATATATATATATATATATATATATATAAAAGAAAAATGATGAGAATGAGTTGAATAGAAAGAAAATAGGAGAAATGTAAGAAAAGTATATTAAGAATACCGGGAGTTTTATCATTTATAAGATATTTAAATTTTTCTTTAAAAAGAACAATAAATGATAAAATGACAAATCTGTGTTTAATTAATTTTAAAATTCTATTAGAAAATAATAATATGAAAAGATTAAGGATTATTTTGTATTTTGCTTACCAAAATATAAAAAAAAAAACTACATAAAAATTATTTTAAAATAATAATAGAGATTAATATAAATATCACTTTAACTTAATAAATAGAAGAATTTGATTTGTGTTATACCAAAAAAATTAAACATACACAAACACATGGTGGAAGATACTGATGTCTAGGATTTAGATTTTCTAAAGTAAGGGGTGTACTTTAAAGAATAAAGTGAAGAATTATAATTGTTGATGAAAAAATCAAATATTTTAGAATTTTATAAAATATAAACACCTGCATAACAGGTCATGGGTATACAAAAATTCAATCCCTTAATTTTCTCATCAGCGATTACAATTCTGCATTTCACTTTAGAGAATCCAAATCTGTGATATCCATATGTTTCTCTTTGGGTGGCCTTTGAGAATATGAGTAAATGATCACTTTAGTCCCTTAAAGATTCAAGTAAATACACTTTGGTCCCTTAATAATTTTTCGGTCACACTTTGGTCCTGTAACTATAAACATCCATACATGTTGGGCTTTCTGTTAAGCTCTAACATAATTCTTAACAGAATTACTGACTTGTAACGTTATATGTCACCGTGGATCCTTTCTGACAAAACTTGTTGGCAATGACTTTTATGCAGAAACGATTCATACACAACTTGCAAATTTGAAATTCTTGAGAAACCTTATGCCCCAAATCACTTCAAACCTGTTAGCGTGGGGAAGAAGAAATATTCGAGTAATGACAAAGTAAAATGATGTGACAACAACTCACCAGGTGATTTACGATATGTGAGCCTGAGGTGTTACCCCGTGAATTACAAAACCATTTGGAAGGTACATTGCACCTCACAACACATGTTGGGTTACAGACCCCATAATAGTGGCAACCATGTTCAGTGAAATCTCCTTTACCAAACTCATAATTCTCATCATCCCCAGTATTCTCAAAATTCAACCCGCCATCCCAGCAACAAGGGCATCCACCATCTGGCTATTCCCATTGCTGCTCCTTAATCGGGCTTTTGGAGCTGATGAAACGGGCGAGGCATCAGACTGGTGATCAGACCCAGCTCCACCATCGCGTTTCAACGGGTCAGCCAATGAATTGGAGGGCGTGGGCATGCCACTGGTGACCTAATCGCGTCGCGAAACTTGGGATAGTCGAAATCCTCACCTTAAGTGTTGAATTCAAGGAAAGTGTAGGCGTTGTTACCTGTGTTGGGTTGTGAAGCCGTCTTGAATAGATTGCTTTGTTGTGAGTCCATTGCAAGGGTTCAAAGCAATGATTCTCATAATTATCTTAATATTGTAATGGGTGGCAGGTGTATGGATTTGGGGATGAATTGTAGCTATGAATTTTAAGGTTTCTTACATGATTTCAATATAAAATTAAACGAGACGCTTTATCTGTAGATGCATTGACAAGTTTTGCCAAAAAGAATTCACAGTTGCATATAATATTACAAGTCAACAACTCTGTTAAGAATTAACGTTGGAGCTTAACAGAAAGACTAACCGGTATGGATGTTTATAGTTACAGGGACCAAAGTGTGACCAAGAAATCATTAAGGGATTAAAATGTATTTACTCGAATCTTTGAGAGACTAAAGTGATCATTTACTCTTGCAAATAAAGAGTTGACCATTGATATTTTTTTAGCTCCTTCCCCACCACAAAACGAATAAACACATTTTGATAGTAATAACAAAAAAGGAAACATTTCATATGAATCATGATAAAGTTTATTGTTGATGCAGCTAATTCGTTGGATGCTTCAGATCGAAGATAATAACGTGATCCATAAAGACTTTTACAAAGAAAGTTATTACTAATTCGTCGAAGAAGTCTGAGCTAGCTCTATGATGACTTTATAGTTAGTTCGTCGAGAGCTCTATGGTAACTTCGATAGTTAAGTCAGAGATTAGTCATAGAGAAAGAAACTCGTAATAGAGAGAATGAAGAGAGAAAAAGAGAAAAGTATATATTCACAATGTGAAAGCTTGTTATATTGTAAATGAAATAGCTTAGAGAATGTAAAAAAGCTTGAGGGCTTTGAAACTAGTCTAGATGTTAAGGAGTTAGCATATTCATCTACAACTGAGACCCCTTTTCTTTAGCACAATATGTATTCAATATTTGACCCACATTATGACTCAAATAATAAAGGGGTTAATTAGTTGATTAATACAGGGCTTTTTAAGAAAAAAGTATTTGGCGTATGTCTCTAACAAAGGAAAACATATGTAAATGAAGACATGATGTCAAGGTATTTCAATTAACAAGCTTAATTTGGATCTGCTTTCTAAGAAGCATGTGATGTGTTGTGTGCTTATATCTCATATGTATGACAGGTTGCACATAAGAAGATTGTTAGATTATATATATGCGTGTTTGATTTGTTGTGATATCCATTTGGTTGCAAAGGAAACAAATGAAAAATCATTTCAAAGAAGGCAGAACCATTCAATTTAGGGAGTTATTGCGGTATCCGTTTGGTATTTAGGATGAGTTGTTAATTATTTATTAACTATTGATTTTGCAAGAAATACTTAAAAATTTATTAAATATAAATAATACTTCAATATATATCATTAATTTCTAGGAAAATGACTTTGAATCTACCATCTATCATGTCCCATGGATATCAATAATTTCACCAAAACACGAAGCGTGGCAACCTTAATTTCCACTGTCTGCGGGCTTAATTTTTGGATTTTAGCAAATGAGTCATCGCGTTCAGTTAAAGTAGTTGAAGTCCTTCATAACATAGACAAGCAAGTTTCAACCTACATGCTTTTGAAATGTATACCAAATTTTTGGACCTTAAATAAAGATACTCCGAAGGGTGCTTATACATATACAAGAGGAGATCCTCTCTAGTGAAAGTGAGGAGAAAACTAAAACATATACTAGAAGTAAATTAAGCACATACTAAATGCGGATGAAAATTATAAAATTGAAAATAAAAAAAGTGATAAAATAAGATAAAGTAAAAAGTATAATAGGAGAAAAATAAAGAAAATAAAGTAGTTTTTTAAAAACTTAATTATTAAATTACATTTATAATCTTATATATTAATTTATTAAATAAAAATAAAAATAAGGGATTTTTCTGAAGTTTTGAACTAAAATGTGTAAATAACATTATTATTATTATAAAAGAGGAGAGGAATTTTTCTTTGTAATTCCGTATTTCTATCATTTATATGATATATAAGATAGATTTTGTTTATTATATTATATTTCTCATTTTCATTCATTCATTCATCACTTTATTTATATTATAATAAAGCATTGTTCTTTCACTCTGATATTAATTATCTCTCCAAAACTGGAGAGAAAGTGGAGAAAAAACAAAAATATAAGTTTATGATATCTTTATAATACACAATCATTATTTTCAAAATATCATCTCAATAAAAATTATAGAGTTATAATTTTTTTAAAATTACTTCGTATCCATTAATTTATATGCTCTATCTAAATGAGAGAAGAAAATTATTTGAGAAAATTATTTAAAAAAAGTCATTTGAAAGCATTGATCACATTCGAGAAATAATCACATTTAGTTTTTACACAAAATCATCACATTCGTTCATTGTCCATACTTTTATTAGAAGTTTCTATTTTATAATTTTTCGAAAACTTCTTCTCCTTTCTTTATTGTTTTTTCCATTTTTTTTCCAAAGCAAAGCCACACTCCGGAAGATTGGGGGGTATGTGTTTTCTGTAATGAAAAACATGGTTGTAAGCGGATGCCAATATATCAAATCTAACAAAAATTAATAGTATTGATGATAAGATAATCTAGTTTTCTTCTCCAAGAAATGATTTTACTTTTAAGACGTTTTCTTCCATACACATTACACATTTGTCGTGCACGTGCATCGTGTGTGATATTTAATTATCAGATTTTAGTAAAAAAAAACTACAAAAATTTGATTACTTTATATCACTTTTTTCTTTCCACACTTTTTTTTAAAGAGAAATCTTCACACATGAAAGCAAAATCTATTTCCAAACTAATGAACAATAAATACTTCTCGGTTAATCAACTGAACTAGTGAAAGACGAGCAATTGTATCAACAACGGTAAAAGGTACGGAACGAAATCGAGAAAATGATGCTAATCCGTACTGCTTTAATTTTATGTGGACGTTCTGTATGTCTTGGAGCATCAACGTTGATACTTGAACATTATATATGAAATTTCAACATCGATCCATAGCTATCATGCAAGTTCCAAAGGCATGCATAACAAGGACATTTCATACAGCTGAGGAGGGATACAGTAGGCAGGCAAATTATCAGAGAAAAAAGAAAAAAAAAATTTAAGCTCCACCCTACATAATCTATTCCTCAACAACGAAAAAGAAAACAGAAATGTTTAAAGAATGTATACTAACTAGTTCTAATATTTATTTGATATAGTATTTTAGGGTGGTGCTGTCCTATTTCAATATCGTATTGGAGCTATACCCAAAAGAACCAAACAAGATTGAGCCTCAGAAAATGATCAGAATGATAATCCAGGGGTTAAGAAAAGGAAAAAGGGAATTCTATTTATAGTAAGTAAATTCTGATATTTCAAACAATTAGGCAGTGCAGTTTCTATGAACTTCCATAATATTTGTATACATGCCTTATTTTCTTTTGTAGTTTTCCTTCAAAGCCCCAAGTCTTCTAAATTGGGCTGTGCATGAATATACATAGATATCTACATTTATAATTATGACCTTCAGGAAAATACTTTTAGACATATATATGATGAATTTAAATCTTCTATCATCTTTTCTTGTCTCATTCCTTGTTTTCTTAATAAATTCTTGCCTCATGTTGACTGAAACAAAAAAATGAGACAACAGATTTGATTCCATATATGATATGATACCCACTCTTTATAGGCTACAACTACAACTTCCTTTACCTCCCAAATTACCTTCTTGAAGATGAAGCAAGACTTGAATACCATAACAGAGCCTTAAAGAAAAAAGATGTCATCATCCCCTTCTTCTATGTTGTTAAATGATGGGCTAGGACAGTTCCTGTTGAGGAGTTCTTCTATCATTTGCAGGGCAATTCTCTCCTCCTCATCAATCTCTGGTCTCACCAGTTCCTGACCAGCCACAGCTGGGGACTGATGATCAGATGAAGGTAGAGGACTATCTTCAGCCTCATTGGCACTCTTCTTTCCCAGCTGAACCGTCATCACCCAGTTTGAATCAGAACGCTGCCCAGCACGCTTTTGCCACACTCCAATGTGAGAATTCTCTGTGTCAAGCCTCAAGCAGGTCATGGAAGGGGAGGGTACCTTGCCACATTTTCGAAGCTTAGCGTGTAGGATTTCTTCCAGATCCTTTGGGGTGGATGGGCTATCCTCAGTAGTCGTCTTTGGGTCACCATCGGGAGTTTGGGTTATTGGGAAATTGGTTTTGGCATTTCGGCCACTCATCAAAATGGCAGCTTGATCATAGGCTCGAGCTGCATCTTCTGCTGTTTCAAATGTGCCTAGCCACACCCTTCTCTTCCTGTTTCACACATTAAATCAAATAGGATTAAAATTGAGAAACTGACACGGAAAAAGACCAGAGAATATTTACATTCTAGCTCATGCAGTATTTGAATTGGTATTGAGAGATACAAACAGAGAGATGAGGGAGCTAGAAATAGTATATCTTATCCAGATTGTGTTGCTGTAATTGAGAAATGTGGGAAGGATTGGTAGAGCTTACAGCAGTGGGTGGCGAATTTCGGATACCCATGAACCCCAATGACGCTGCCTGACACCTCTGAACTTCCTTGATTGCACCATGATGGTGCTATGTTGTTGGGGAGAGAGATTGTGGAAGTGATTTTGGACTCACAAACAGTGATGGCAAGTACAGAAGGAACAGAGTACCAAGATATAGAGGGAGAAAAAGAGGGGGACTGGGGGAGGCAAAGTAAGTTTATCTTGAAGAGGGCACGCTGTCGGCCAACTGAAAGGTTCTCCTACTGCTATTAAACATGGTCACCTAAATCCCTCCCTCAAACAGTACCCTTTAATAAATGTTCGTGCTTGACTTGGTTGTGCAGTCACTGGAGTCCTTCCTTCCTACACGGTTCTTCTTCTCTTTCTCTGGCCTCTTGGCATATGATGTATCATGTATGTATACATCATAAGTAGTTCATAACACAACGTACTTGTTAGCGGGACAAATTTCACGTATAACACACCGAAGGCTTGATGGTGACACTCACTGGAATTCTATTATTTGCCATTATTATGGGGTCACTCTAAACCATCACTCGGTGGTTAACTTGATGTAAGAGCTTAATTCAAAATGGTTGATGAAGCTAATTAAATTAAGTATGGTAATTCGTAATAAACCTCTCAAATCACAGTTTTAGATACACCTTTCGTATAATTGAGTCATAAATGAGGCTTGGCTTTTATTTTTATTTTTTTAACTATAAAATGTTGATGGGCTCATAATGAAGATGTGTAAAATATTAGCTAGAAAAAAAAGGAGAGAGAGAGAGAAGAAAAGGATGAAGTAGACCTGGATGAGGCAATTTGTCTGATAGATTAGGGAGACAAATTACCGAAATCTGATTTGAAGCATATTCAAACATCTTGTCATTTTTGCCACGTGTATCGCGTCAGCACGGGTGGCGTGATACACGCCATCACGCCAACACGGGTGACGTGATGACGTGTATCACGCCACCCGTGTTGACGTGATACACGTGATCACGCCCGCCGGTGTTGGCGTGTATCACGCCAACACGGGTGGCGTGATATACACAAATCGAAAAAAATAATAGATTAATACAACAAAACTTATATAACCAAAGTCAAAACTTTGAAAAACTATAACTTTTGACTCGTTTGTCCGATTTAGACGCATTTTATATCGATTCCATATAACTTTTGAGGCCGAGTGCAACGCAAACCGCCGTTTGGTCCACCGGAATTCCAAAAAACCCTTTATTTTGTAAGTTATCAAGCTTTTTATGAAAATTATATGGGTATTTCATCAAATCAAATCAAGGTTAAACTCATTTTTTTTCCTTTTCATTTTTATGAACTCAAGGTTAAAAAGGAAGGAAAGGTTCATAAAAATGAAAAGGAAAAAAAATGAGTTTAACCTTGATTTGATTTGATGAAATACCCATATAATTTTCATAAAAAGCTTGATAACTTACAAAATAAAGGGTTTTTTGGAATTCCGGTGGACCAAACCGCCTACGGCGGTTTGCGTTGCACTCGGCCTCGAAAATTTATATGGAATCGATATAAAATGCGTCTAAATCGGACAAACGAGTCAAAAGTTATGGCTTTTCAAAGTTTTCACTTTGGTTATATAAGTTTTGTTGTATTAATCTATTATTTTTTCGATTTTGTGTATATCACGCCACCCGTGTTGGCGTGATACACGCCAACACCGATGGCGTGATACGTGTATCACGCCAACACGGTGGCGTGATACACGCCATCACGCCACCCGTGTTGGCGTGATGACGTGTATCACGCCACCCGTGTTGGACGTGATACACGTGGCAAAAATGGCGATGACGCTGCAATATGTTTTCAAATCGTGGCATTTCTAATTTGTCTCCTATCCCATCGCTGGCCAAATTGCCCCTGGATGAACTGTAAGAGAGAACAGAGTTATTGCTGTAGCAATATTCAATATCAAGATGGAACATGTTGCTATTATTGGGGACAACAATTATATTGCACCGTAAATTTTATATTATTTTTTTATTTGATTAATAATGAATAAATTTTTAATTAATATAATTTATTATTTAATTAATAAATTTGATAATCGATTACTTATAATTAATAATCAATTATCAAATAATATATTATATTAATTATAAATTTATTTTTCATTAATCAAGTAAAAAAATAATATAAAAATTTAATGTACAACTACGTTTTTCATATCAGAGATTGATGAGTGTTGAACTTACAGGCAATTAGGGTCCGCATCAAACAGATGCGATATTGTCCCCGCATAATACTCTAATTCAATTGGATCATCTTTGTAATACAAATTGACATCTTACCCAATGAAGAAAGAGAAATGTGCATTAATTATGAGTAATCACAATTAGAAAATTTTAACAAAATTCAACCAGAATTTTGATAAAAATCAATTATAATTGTTGGATAAGTCAAAGTGATGATAATTATTCATTCATCTAATAGTCAATAATAATATCATCTCATTAGGTCAAAAATTTTAACAAAAAAATTCTAACTATTTTGTATTTTTCATTAATTATATATGCAATATGCATGCATCCCCTTATCCGTGTATGTACTACAAACCAAAATATACAAATTCGAACCCCTTAAACTCTCCTATATATTATCATCTCAAATCTTTAACCCAATTTTCACATTATTTTCAAAATATAATATATATTCTTGTAAGACATGTCATGTCAGTTAGAGCTATATTTGATTTATAAATTTCTTGAAATATGAAGATACAGTACTCTTGAAATATGTCTCAAATTACTCTGGATAATTAAAAATGATAGTAAATAAACTTGTGTTTGATACTTTGGTTCAAAACAGATGATAGAAGATGCCACCACTCTGTCTGTATGTATATTTAACCTACTTGGGAAACTAACCTTTCTAACCAGAGTCGATCAATAATTATTCATATAAAAATGGTTTTTTTTTAGTATTTTATTGTTTTGGCTAAACGTGGTTTTCCTTGGTTCATTTATACTAAAGGTTGAATAGTCCAAAATGGGGGTCCATTGTGTAGGTCACATACCCTTAATACTGGGTGCATCCGTCTACATTATGCTGAAGGGTGAGGTCTGTTATATTATATGCTTATTTAAGGTGTGGTGATGGCAGCTTTGGAAGTCCTTTCACGTCATTAAATGGAATATCAAGACTCTTCCTCCGCTCGTGGTTAGGTTTACACATTAAAACTAGATTTGGCATATAAGTGTTTGATAATTGATAATTGAAATTGAAATAGGATCCTCTCTCAAATTAAGGATTAGACACATGGCAGTTCATTTAGTGATTAATGAAGTGTGTTCATTTTAAAAATTATCTTGTAATCAAGGTAAAATCGACACTTAAATGAGAATTAGTCTCATATTTAAAAAGTGTGAAGACACTTCATAGTCTTACAAAAAAAATATAAGTGTACTTCTTATCTTAATTATTTAAGTTAAAATTTTAAGACAACATTTAATAGGATTAATTTTTTTTAATACACTATTTCTATGAAGACTCTCAATAAAGATAAAAACTATCCCAAAAACACTCTCAAGTCTTAACATTAAAAAAAATAAAACAAAAACTAAGTGCCGGACTAAGGTTCCGTTTGAATAGGCTTATATGCAATTTATTTGGGCTTATTTATTACAATAAGCGCTTATAAAGTATTTTTATTCTGTTTTGATGAACTTATTAAAACAACTTATGAAACCTATATAAGTTGTTTGGAGCTTATTTTCATAAGTTAAAAATTTAAACTAATGAAAATATGTTTTTGTGAAAGCTAAAAATATCTTAGTACTAGTTGTTTTTATAATAATTTTTGACAAAATTCACCTTAAGGAATTGACACAATTCATAACATATCCTTCAAATGATCGATATTTATTCTATAGGGTTTATTAAAAGTGCTTATCTACTTATTTATCTAAATATTATTTAATTTATCTTAAACAGTACTTATGATAATAAAACTTATGAAATAAACTCTACTCTAATAAATATTTATTTAAACTATTTATCCAAACTAAATGTAAAAGACGTAGGCTAGCCCAGCCAGAGTAGCCTAGCTACGGCACTCTCTAGTTCCCCAAATACAATTTGTGCGGTTCCAACATGCAACGTTTCTATTATTATAATAATATTATTATTGTAGGACGGTAACTTTTTGCTTTGCTAGTTCAAATTGTGCACTTTTAATTAAATTTATATTAAAATTAAATATTATTCTACTTTAACATAATAAAAATAATTTCCTAATTTTAATTAGTAAGTGATTAATAAAATATAATTATATTAAAACCAATTAATTATGAATTAATTAAGTTCATAATTTTATTTTACTTAATATCAAACCACTTATATTAATAGTTCAATTTATTATTTACAAAAATTTAATTAAAAATGTGAGATACCGATTAAAGTATGAACTGTATGTTAAACTCCAACTTTAAAAAGTTGTTTATAAAAGGGTGACAATAGTTATTCTTAATTATTAATACTCATGTACTTTGCAGTGTAATTGTGGTGGCAAATTTCCTAATGTAATCAAAAGCTGGGCTTTGCTATTATATTAGATATGTAAAAAGTGAGAATAGATTAATGTATAATGCTTAGCAAAAAGAGGTCAATTGAGTAGTACATGAAACGCAGAAATATCTTTCGTAATTAGGCCTCCAGCTTTAATGGAGATCTAACTATCGGGCCAATTTGAAGTTTCTCAAGACTCAGAAGAGTACTTGGACCAATCTATATGATGTCGCTAATGAAAGAGCTTTATGAATTAGCAACAAATAAGGGCAGCTTGGATGCATGACCCAGCAAAAAGGAAGACCAAAAAAGTGAGTCGAAAGAAATGTGGATGAGGGTTGTTGCTTGTAAAAGGTGTTGTTGAATAATCAAAAATCTGTTTTGGCATCCCATTTTTAAAAAATCTTTTCAAATTTCATTTTATATATGACAATATTTGAATCATATTAATGCCTCAAAGAGTGAGAAAATTATCTATTAAAATTAGGTAAATATGAAGTGAGGATTCACTTACTTTAAGAGTAAATCTTATAAATTTATATCGTTGAATAACTTTTCATAAACTTATTATTTTTTCAATCTAACTGTTGAATCATGTAATATTATCATGAAGATCATGCATACCAAATTTAAGATAAATTGGACATATATAAATATCTAATCTCATAACTTATATTTATTTATATTTTAAAAAACATATTATACATTAAAATGAAATAGTTAAATGAAGTATCAATTAATTTTAAAATTCTATAAAATTTTATAGGCTTGATCTACTTAATAAGAATTTTCAATCCACCGGTTAGTTTGATGAAATTCAAATTTTATAAAAAATTATTCAATACAATAAGTATGACAATACTTACTCTTAGAGTAAGTGGATCCCCACTTAATAAATATACACTATAATATGAAGTTTTAAGGTGTATGCATGCATGTGTATATATATATATATATATTATGGGGCTTATGAATCTTAAATCTTAATAACTTAAAAAGGAAGTGGAGCCTTTCCCAAGAGAATTTGGAGCTGATGGATCATGATCTCGCCGTATAAATAGAAATAAAAAGGGGGCAATAATCACTTTGCTCCATGAAGTGCCTTAATTCATGCCATATAAGATTTAATTTCATCCTTTTGTACAGTTGGATATGTAAATTAAGGTAAACTACCTTTAATTTTATATAAATGTATATGGGCCAGGCCACGTCTTTGCTTCACGCCCACATAAATTGCTCATACACTGAATTAATGTGAAGATTTTTTTTTTGGGCTCTATATATTTGAAAACCATTTTTATGGCAAATATTTGAACAGGGTATCCTAATTGGCTCAGTTCTTTCGATAAAGTAAAAGAAGGATTGGACCACCAGTTACAGCATAAATCTCTTCAGTTTTCCTCAGTTTTCCTGAGTCAAGTGTGGCTTGTGAATACCGGACTTGTGAGTTGTATGTGACTCGACCTTAAAAAGTAAAAACACTGGATGTTACAAACCTTAACCCCTTTGTTGCCATATCTGGTACTTTTCTTTGTGGCATATCCCCCCCCCCCCTCCTGCTTTAAAGTTGGGAGCAGGACATTTTGGCATTATGACATTTCAGTATAAAGTTTCATCTAAGTATTAGTCAGGCTCTCTCTTCCTCCTTCTAATTCATTTCTTTATAATTGTTTTGGAGTAAAAGCAGAAGAAGAAAAAAAGAGAAAAGGGCATTAAGAGTCTAAACTCCCTCTCCAAATCGGGAAGAAAATTAGAAAAACAAAGTGGACTCGGATTCTCTTTTCATAAAATATTAATAATTGTTAGGTTTATTAGAATGGACAAAAATAGTATCACATATTTAAAATAGAATTGAGAAAATAAGAACTGATATACAAATTTAATGTGAAAAATTTTAAACAAATCAAGAAAAAAATCATAAACAATAGTAAAATATTTTCACTTTAAAGAAGATATTATAACTATTTTTTTAGATACAAAGAAAAAACAATGACATTCTCTAAAACTAAGACACTACAATTCTTTATAAATAAATAAGAGAAAACTTTATAAGACAAAACTCTTAATAAAAATTATATGTTTTTCTTTTAAAAATAGAATATAATAACTAAATAAAAAAAGTCTTATTTATAAAGTAACGAACCTCTCCTCGCTGCTTCTCCACAAAAAAGGAAGAAGAAATTTTTTTTCTTCCTCTGACATGCACCAATGAAAGGAGAGAAACTTTCTTTCCATAATTTAATGTACCGAAAAACTGATGCTATTTTGACTTTTTTGAAACCATAAAAATAGCTTTAACTTTCAATAATAATTAATTTAAATAATATTTAAATGATCTACTAATATACTATAAAGCGCCACTTATATTCTATACATAAAAAAGGGTTTGAAGCTTTTGAAACATTAGGGCATCACTAATTGAAAGTGGATATCAGTGAAATAAAATAATTAAAATACTTTGCTAGTAAGGCTCATGTTTAATTTCTGCCGCCAACAATAATTTTTTGGTAAAAAATTTGTAAGTATTATTATAATTTTTCTGACGCAAAAGTTAGTTTAAAGAAACCTTACTATACAAAAAAATATAAAATATGTAATTATTCATTCAAGTCAATGTGTAATGGAGATACATAACTAAAAAATGATGAGAATACTAGGTGATCATAATTAAGAGTGAGACCCCCTTATGTAGCTTTACTGAGCGGCATAACATGTCGATATGATTGAATTCAAGTTGGACTAAGAGAGTTAGTTGAGTGATCCATGCCCAGATGAGTTGCGTAACAATCTGTTAGGAGTTATTTGACGATATACTAAGTGTAAAGGTGTCAAAATAGGTCGACTTCATATATCGGTCCGAATAGCTCGATAAAAAATGTAGATTGGGTTAAGAAAATCTCAACCCAAACCAACTTTAGGCTGGCCCAGCCCAGCTCTAAAATAGGTCGGCCCGCTAGTCCAACTATGTGAAATATTATTATTTTTATTATAGATTTAATTTTGTTATTTTTTATTCATATGACTAGTTTTATTTGGATTTAGAAAAAAGAATTAAATTTATTGAGTACATCTAAGTCTTTCTTTTTTCTCTACTTGAAATATGATGTTAATTTGTGCTAGTTCCTTAAATTAATTAATTTATGGTTTAAGCAATACTTCATAGATATATCCTAAATCATTTATGTAAAAAACAATGTAATAAATTTTTACTGTTTATGTTGATGACACTTAATATAATTTATTTTACTTGTATCTAATTTGCGTACATATTTTTGTGAGCTTTAATTGATATAGAAGTTTAATTTATTAACAACTTATTATTATAGATACAAAAAAGTAAAAAAAGACAAAAAATTTTTTAACGTATGGGCCAAACCAGTCCAACTCGCAACCCGCATAGATTAGGCTAAGCTAAACTGACTATTTACTAACTCATATCTATTATGAACACCTAACTTAATTCGAAATAAACTTGATTCAATACAAGCCAATCCGAATTAACACCTCTAACAAGGTGAAAGAATGCAAATCAAGATGAGATGAGATGAGATGAGCCGAGCACCAAGTGCAAGCACAAAATAGCTATACAGTAAAAGTACTGTGACTGATAGCTGGCCACATAATTGTACGAATCAATTGCAAGATTCACTTGACCGACACTACATGCTTTTAATACTTGTAAATTTCTCTCGTTACGATTCCAAGCAATTACGCTACTCAAAGTCAAAACCCAACGAAGCATCTCCAACACGTGGATTATCCATATATAAGCAAAAATGGGCTTTCTAGGGTCTGGTCCTGAGGCCCAAAACAGGCCTGGTCCTGAGGCCCGAATTTTTGCATTTGGACCGGGCGGATGGATACGGAATCCCCTTTTACGGGTCTATATGCTGTGCTGTGGCGCATAGACACCTACCATTCAACCGTCATAACTACCATTCTTCTGAGTGAGTTGCTGAATTTGAAATCAGAGTCATGGAGCAGAACCCTCTCTTCCTCTTCCTCTCTTGCCCTTTCAATATTCACTTGCTAACATTTCAACTCGGTCGTAACTCACCGGCGACATGTCCATGCTCAAAGGCAAGCTCAGGCTTCCAGTTCCAGACAAGGCTCGGAGGGTCTTTCCCGACCGGCTTGGCAGCTTGGTCGATGAAATTGGAGGATCCGAATTGGAACTCGAGTTCGGTGAAGAGCTGGAGCCGATTCGACCCGGCGGGTTAGGGTTTGACAGAAAGATCAGTGATGATATTGATGGCCATGAAGCTATCGACATGGACCAAAGACTCCGGCAGAGGCCCAATAAAGATGTCGCCACTCCGGTTTCACTGTTGAAATCCATTTCGGTGGACGATAAAAAATCGGATCTTGAATACGAGGTGAGTGGTCATTTTTGTTAACCTACGTTTTTCGTATATAAATATACCCGTCGCAACTAATGAGGCTAAGAAACTTTTGCTTTTTTTTTTTTTCTTTTTCCATTTTTTAAAAATTCTGGGAATGCTTCTGTAGAGGAATTTATGATGTTGTGTTTGATCATGACCTGTGAATTATATTATGTGTTTATCAGGGTAATTTTTTTTTTTTTTCTGGTAATGTATGCAATCTCCTTATCGTCCGTTCATTTTCTCTTTGTTTTCTAGCTTTCTCAGAGGGAGGTTCGTTTGGAAAAGTTGCAAAGAATTGCTAGCACTGGCATTCCTCATGGAGGAGGTTTGCGTGCAACGGCTTGGAAGGTATAAATGGTTTCAGTGGCTTTGCTGCCTAATGGACCCAGAACTTTGTTATTCATAATCTCATTTTTTTATATGTAAAAAGGATATGTGATGTAGCGAATACTAGCCTAGGGTTAGTTAAAATGCATAGTTAAGGGGAGGCAACGAATAACATGAACAGCTCTATTTCAAGAGTAGGAATGATGACTGATCTATCATTTATATAGATGTTTGCTGCATCACGAAAAGCGTAAATGATATCCTGTAATCACTTAGATTTTACTTTAATGGTTAGTGTATTAAATTATTTTATTCATCTTCCCTTTACTCCATCCAGCTTGTCAGGAAACCCAAGAAAGATGAGATCTTTTATAGATAGAGATATCTAGCGTTATAGAATTTTCAGTCACAGAATTTGAATAGAGTATTTTCAATATTTTCCCCTTCTTTTCTGCTCATCCATGTTACAGGGAGAATTCTTTATTAGCAGCAAAGTACTGAATGATTTCTTGTGACACACTAAATCTTTTCCTGATCCTCGTTCAAATGTACCTTAGAGACATGTATGCATAAAATGCAGCATTATATGTGCTGATATGTTAGCTGGAGCAACTCACCGTGTTAGTCTCAGCTGATATGAATTTTCAATAATTTGATGCTCAATTTGCATATTAACATGAAAATCAGATACCTTCAATGCTTAGAAAACTTACAATAGAGTGGCATACAATAATATCATATGTTTTTTACTTCCATTATAGTAAACATATTAAACTAGCACCTATTTAGATTTATGTTCCATTTGCAAAAATATAATATCCTTTCATCGTGGTTATGTTCTGCATACAAACAGCTGATTGTCCTGCTATGATTTCCACAACCAGCTACTCTTGGGTTACTTACCTTCATCGCAAGACCTGTGGGAGAAACAATTGAAGGAGAATAGACAAAAATATGCTCATCTAAAAGAGGAGCTTCTCCTGAATCCTGTAAGATACTGTTGATTTGCACATTTTCACATAAGCTGTTAGATTCATATTAAATTTTCCCCCAGCTATATCCGCTGTCTATGTATTGGTAGCCCTTACTTTTCACTGATCATATTGTTAAATCTAACAGTCAGAACATATCTCGAAGGAAGATGGAGAATTAAGTTCTACTAAGAAGCACGAAAACAGTGATGTTGAAGGGGCCCTTAGGCGACATGAAATTTCCCATGAAGATCACCCTTTGAGCCTTGGTAAGGAAAGTATTTGGAGTCAATATTTTCAGGTAAATTTTTCCTCCATTTCAAAGTTCTTTTTGATTGAATTCCTTCAGGGTAATGAAGTTATACTTATCACTATCAATCCATCTTCTAGCATACAGAGATAGTGGAACAGATAGATCGAGATCTGCAGCGTACACACCCAGATATGCCATTCTTTTCTGGGGAATCATCATTTAGTCGGAAAAATAGGGTAACTGAATCCAGAAAATAACTTTCAATTTTTCTATTAATTTTGTTGTGAGTTTTGGTTTTAGCTGAACTATTTATCAAACTCACTCCTCTATTATTTTTTTCATTTTATATTTATAAATTTTAGGGGGTTCATCTCTGATTGAAGCTTTTCTTGTTACTTTGACAATAGGAAGCAATGAAGAATATCCTTCTCCTGTTTGCAAAGTTAAATCCTGCAATTTGTTATGTTCAAGGCATGAATGAGGTCTTGGCACCAATATACTATGTATTTAGTACAGACACTGACGAGCAAGTAAGCACTTTCTTGGTAAAACTCTTTCTTATGTGATTTGCGCCAGTTTCCATTGTTTTTCTTTGGCTAGGGTGAATGCATGGTATATATGACATATACATGTCTTCAGCGGGAAACCAGAATTAATGATTGAAGGAGGGTCTAACGTGTTTTTAAAATCTAAATTTACGTGTAATATATTTCTCTTACTTTTCATATATATGCTTTAGATGCCACAAATGCTCCTCTGTTTACCCCACGATATGCAGAAGCCTGAAAATTATACTGTTACAATTTGGACGTTTAATTTCTTCTGTTTTTGACATGAACCAATACCAACTAACTAAGCAGGGAGACGCCATAGGTCAGTGGCCTTTAGAATATGTTGACTGATATCCTTTACATAAAACCATTAATTGTATAATTTTGCAGATGGGTTGTTGGACTTGACCATTTTAAAAATACATGATTAACATATAACAATTGTCAATTTTTGGTACACTGTCCCCATCCTCTCATATCATCCATCACAAATTTGTTGTTGAGGACTGCCTGCATAAATATCAGCTGAAATAACTCTTAAACAGAGGCATATAATATTATCCTTTATTATTTACTTCTACTTTGTTTTCTTTAACTTAGGCGAATGCAGAAGCAGATAGTTTTTCTTGTTTTGTTCGAATCTTAGGTGACTCAGTGGATCATTTCTGTCAACAACTGGATAATAGTTCAAGTGGCATCCTTTCTACCCTTTCTCGTTTGTCAGATTTACTAAAAGTTAATGATGAGGAACTGTGGCATCATCTTGAATTTACAACAGAGGTAGAACCTTTCAACTTTTTGATTCAACAGATTGTACATTTCCATTCTTTTTAAAATTGATGCAGTGGAGCCTAGTGAACAGGTTAAACCACAATTCTATGCATTCCGGTGGATTACATTGCTATTCACACAAGAGTTCAAATTTGAGTCTATCCTGAGAATATGGGATACAGTTCTGAGTAATCCTTTTGGTGTTCAGGTCTCTCTCTCTCTCTCTCAACTAAACTCCTCAGCTATCATTTAGAATAAATTTTACTACTTAATGTACAATATTCTTGCTGTAGATTTTATTGTGTTTGGCTACTTATATCAAGTAGATGAATGATAAATCACCTGGCTAAACACTTTTTTGGCAGGATATGCTTCTTCGGATCTGTTGTGCAATGCTACTTTGCGTGAAAAGCAGACTACTCAGTGGAGATTTTGTGGCTAATTTACAGCTCTTACAGCACTATCCTGATGATATCAACATAGAATACCTCCTCCAGGTAGCTCAGGACATTAGTCCTGACACATCTTCCTATTGTTTATCCCTATGATTTATTACATATGCACCTGTTTGTATAATTTCATCTAGTTATCATGTTTTCAAAACTAAATGATTGATACCCGGCACAAGACACGTCCATTACTGATATTAATGTTGGTCAGAATGGGTGGCTCATTTGTCAAAAATGGATGGCTTACTTTCGGTGCATCCTTTGACAAATGAGAAATGTGAAGCCAACCATGCACCAGCTAAGGAATTCAGCTTCTATAAATAGAAGCTCACGAAGGAAAGAAAACACACAACAGAAAGAGAGAAAAAATCAGAGAGAGAAATAGAGAAAGCTTAGAGAGAGAAAAGCTTCAGTTTCTGGGTGTAATTGGGTTGTGGTGTTGTGAGAGATTGTGAGTGTTTTGTAAGCACTTTGTATATTTCCCTTTCAAGAAAAAGATCTCGCAGCACTGTAGACGTAGGCATAATTGGCCGAACTCCGTTATCAATTGTGTGTGTGCAATTATTCCGCATTTATTTCGCCCTTCCACAAATCTGATGATAAGGAAATTTTGCGTAATTTCCCAACAATTGGTATCATGAGCTCTTGGTGATCAAGACAATTTTCTCTTGATAAATCTTATTATGCTCTGTGGTTGCGGTAGTATCTGATCTTCCACATCAGAAAAGATTTGTCCTTGAGTTATTAGTCAAGGTGCCGGTTCTGGAAAGAAGTGTAGGTGGTGTGAAAGTGCATGTCTAGGAAAGGTTCTGTCTAGGAAAGATTTGGTATTTAAGCGTGTCCTTGTGACCCACCTCTCTTTCCTGGGAACTTTCCTGGTGTACTGTTTATAACTACAAATACTATTCCGGTACATTGAGGTACTATTCATGTGAATAGTAAATTCGTGAATAGTAAATTCGTGAACAGTGGATTCGTGAACAGTGGATTCGTGAACAGTGAAATTCGTGAATAGTGAAAATTGGTCCGCGTTACTAATTTGTCCACAGCAGTGTTCTAAAGCACGGTGGTTATCAGAAATTGTCAGAAACGATCCAGAGGAAATCAGATTCGAGTGGGAGCGATGGCCGCAGATGAAGGAAAGGTGAAAATTGAAAAGTTCGATGGTGCGGACTTTGGCTTTTGGAAGATGCAGATCGAAGATTATACTCAGACGTAAAAATCTATATCAACCTCTCAAAGATAAGAAACCCGAGGGCATGAAGGATGATGATTGGACCCTTCTGAGACAAGCCCTCGAAGTTATCCGATTGACGTTATCCCGTAATGTTGCTGCTCAACATTGCAAAAGAAAAGACCACAGCAGTCTTATGGCGGCTATTTCCAAGATGTATGAAAAGCGTCACCTCAAACAAAGTTCACTTGATGAGACGATTGTTTAACTCATGGATGACGGAAGGCACATCAACAGTAAGAACATCTTAATGAACTCAATACGTCACTACAACCCATTGAGTTCAGCTTGGAATCGAATTTGATGATGAGGTACGAAACATTGTGATACTTTTGTCTTCCCTACCGTGAAAGTTGGAATGCCATCACATTGCGGAGTAGCTTATTGGGAAGCAACAAGTTGAAATTTGATGATGTTCGTGATCCGGTTCTCGGAAGAGATCCGACGGAGAGAGTCGGGTGAATGTTCAACCTCTTCAAGATTGCATACGAGTCAAGAGGGAGAAATTCAACCGTGAGACAATAGACGTGGTAAATCAAAGGACGTGAGGTCCAAATCCGAAATCATCAAGGTTCCCACAACTCAAGATTATCGAGTGTTGGAATTGTGGGAAGCAAAGGGCACTACAAAACCAAGGTGCAAGAGTACACCGAAGAAGCAGGAGGCAAAAGGAGGAAGCAAATGTTGCTTCCACCTCAAGAAAAGATGATGCGTTGATATGCTCTTTTAGAGAGCAAGGAAGAGTCTTGGGTGTTAGACTGCGGAGCATCTTTCCATGCTACTCGCAGAAAGAATTCTTCGAGAAGTATGTCCCCGAAAATTTGGAAAGGTATATCTTGGTAATGATCAACCTTTTTGATATCATTGGTAAGGTGTAGTAAAGATTAAGTTGAACGGTTCGTTTGGGAATTGAAGAATGTCGACATATTCCCGACCGATTTAAGAACTTAATCTCAGAGGGGACGATTGGCTGAAGGATCGCACACAATGGTCTTCCACTTGCGATAATTGGAAGATTTCAAAGGGTGCAATGACGCATTGCTCGCGGTAAAAAGAATGGTACTCTTTACAAGACAATCGGGCATGTCATTTTGATTACATGCAAGAAATGAAAATCCCAATCTATGGCACCAAAGACTTGGCCATATGAGTGAAAAAGGGATGAAGATCATGCACTAAAGTAGATTACGAGTCTTCATTCGAAAATTGACATGTGTGAAGATCGCATACTTGAAAAGGTGAAAAGAGTCACCAGATGAAGTGGAAGAACCCCAAAGAAGGAAAGACTGAGCTTGTTCACTCGATGTTTGGGGTCCAACTACCATCTCATCCATTGGTGGGAAACACTACTTCGTGACTTTTATCGATGATCACTCTAGGAAGGTATGGGTATACTTTCTAAAACATAAGTCTGAAGTATTTGAGGCTTTCAAAATATGGAAAGTCATGGTAGAAAATGAGACAGGATTGAAGGTCAAAAAGCTCGTAATGCATAATGGTGGTGAATATGAAGACACCGATTCAAGAAGTTACGCTATGAGCACGGATCGGGAATGGAAAGAACCGTGCCAGGTACACCTCAACACAATGGTGTAGCTGAGCGTATGAACCGAACGTTGACTGAAAGAGCCAGAAGCTTACGTGTGCGATCGGAGCCTACCGATTAGAGCGGCATGTCAACATGAAGAATTTACTTGATCAACCGAGGTCCATCGGTACCATTGGAGCATAGAATACCAGAAGAGGTATGGAGTGGAAAAGAGACAAAACTCTCACATCTTAGAGTTTTTGGCTGTGTAGCATATGTGCACATCAGTGATCAAGGCAGGAATAAGCTTGATCCCAAATCAAAGAAGTGCACTTTCATCGGTTATGGTGAGGATGAGTTTGGCTACCGCATTTGGGATGATGAAAACAAAAAGATGATCCGCAGAGATGTGATCTTCAATGAAAGAGTTGATGTACAAGGACGTACATAGCACGGGCCAAAGAACTCCAATGCAGTAGGCGATATGCGCAGGTGGACGATGTCCCGTAAAGTCCTATAGTTGAGAATCCTCAGTCGAGAGGAATCAATCGAACATAATGAGCACAAATGATCGACACACCGAGCCTCCTACTCCAAACTCCCGTATTGAGAAGGTCTTCTTGGCCTCATGTGCCTAACAGAAATACATGGACTACATGTTGTTGATCGATGGAGGGAGCCTCGAATGCTATGATGAAGCATGTCGACCACGATGCCAAAGAAGTGAGAGCTTATGAAAGATGAGATGAAGTCTTTGATCTCCAATCAGACATGGGAACTAGCTAAGTTACCTATGGGAAAGAAGGCACTTCACAACAAGTGGGTGTATCGAGTGAAGGAGGAGCATAATGGCTTCAAGAGATACAAAGCTCGACTAGTCACAAGGATTCCAAAGAAAAGGAAGGAGTCGACTACACCGAGATTTTTGCTCCAGCTAGAAGCTCAATACTATCAGTCGATTAAGTATTGTTGCCAAAGTGAAGAGCTTTACCTTGAAAGCGGTTAGACGTGAAGATCGTATTTCTTCACGGAGACTTAGATGAGGAGATATACATGCACCAGCCAGAAGGCTTCTCAGAAGAAGGGAAAAAGAATATGGTGTGTAGATTAAAGAAGAGCTTGTATGGCCTAAAACAAGCTCCAAGACAATGGTACAAGAAGTTTGAAGGCTTCATGCATAAGGAAGGTTTCCAGAAGTGCAATGCCGACCATTGTTGCTTCTTCAAGAGATATAAGTCCAGTTATATCATTCTGCTACTTTATGTCGATGATATGTTAGTAGCTGGTTCATATATGGACGAGATCAGAAACTTGAAGATGCAGTTGTCAAAGGAATTTGACATGAAGGACTTAGGTCCAGCAAAGAAGATTCTTGGAATGCAAATCACGAGAGATAAGCAAAGAGGGATTTTGCAGTTATCTCAGGCAGAGTACATCAACCGTGTTTTGCAAAGATTCAACATGGACAACGCCAAACCTGGCCAAAGACACCTTGGCTAGTCATTTTCGCTTATCCAAGGATCAGTCCCCTCAAACAGAGGAAGAAAGAGAATTCATGGCTAAAGTTCCATATGCTTCAGCCATTGGAAGTTTGATGTATGCAATGGTCTGTACGAGGCCAGACATTGGCCATGCAGTGGGAGTTGTAAGCAGGTTTATGTCAAATCCAGGAAAAGCTCATTGGGAAGCAGTTAAGTGGATTTTGAGGTATCTACGAGGCACTACAGAAAAATGTCTGTACTTTGGTAAAGGAGAATTACAAGTACAAGGGTTCGTAGATGCAGACTTCGGAGGTGAAGTCGATCACCGAAGAAGTACCACTGGTTACATATTCACTGTTGGAACAACCGTAGTTGGATGTCGCAGATACAAAAAGATTGTTGCTTTATCCACTACAGGCCGAGTATGTAGCAGCAATGTGGCCGCAAAGAATTGATATGGCTTCAAGGATTGTTGACAGAGCTGGGATTTATCTAGGAGAAAAGTGTTTTACACAGTGATAGTCAGAGTGCGATACATCTGGCAAAGAATTCAGCATTTCATTCTAGAACAAAGCACATTGATCTTCGTTATCACTTCATCAGGTCTCTACTTGAGGATGAGATGCTAACACTGGAGAAGATTCAAGGAAGTAAGAATCCAGCAGACATGTTAACAAAAGTGGTGACTTTTGACAAATTGAAGTTGTGCTCAACTTCAGTGGGCCTGCTAGATTAACAGACCAGAGAAGGCTGCTGCATTGATCGAGGTCTGAAGACAGATTGAAATCAGTCTTCAAGTGGGAGATTGTTGGTCAGAATGGGTGGCTCATTTGTCAAAAATGGATGGCTTACTTTCGGTGCATCCTTTGACAAATGAGAAATGTGAAGCCAACCATGCACCAGCTAAGGAATTCAGCTTCTATAAATAGAAGCTCACGAAGGAAAGAAAACACACAATAGAAAGAGAGAAAAAATCAGAGAGAGAAATAGAGAAAGCTTAGAGAGAGAAAAGCTTCAGTTTCTGGGTGTAATTGGGTTGTGGTGTTGTGAGAGATTGTGAGTGTTTTGTAAGCACTTTGTATATTTCCCTTTTCAGTAAAAGATCTGCAGCAGCTCGGAGACGTAGGCATAATTGGCCGAACTCCGTTATCAATTGTGTGTGTGCAATTATTCCGCATTTATTTCGCCCTTTCACAAATCTGATGATAAGGAAATTTTGCGTAATTTCCCAACAATTAAGGATAGAATTCATGAGCAGAAAGCAGCACCTACTATTGGCACTGACATGCCACTGGAAAGAATCTAAGGTTTTATATAAGGATCTATGGTTGGGAGCACTGGCTCTGAACTAAATGCCAATTTGTCCGAAGAAAGGAAAATAAAAGCTGGTTAGTTTTGGGACGACCTGTAGATCAAACCCCAAAATTGGCCTAAATCTATCCGTCTAATTCACACGTCACTTATTTTAGGCTGGCGAGCTTGATGATGTAATGGTTAGTATATAACAAAATCCAAAAGTAACAGTTACATTCAATTGAATTTTTATTTCATCAAAGTAACTCTTCAAATCTGAGTTTGAGAACAGCCGCCATTTGCATTTCCGAATAAATCAGTAAAAGCTGAAAGGTCAGCGGGTTTCAGAATATATCAAAATACAAATTGGTAAACTGAGCGTGTTTGCATTGTTTTTTTTGTTTATTTTTAATTAGATATATTTTTATTATAATTATAAAATTGTCACATTATTTTTATTTTGATTTTGATTTTTTAAATTTTGTAAAAAAAAATAGTGAGTTACTTTCACAAGGTGATATTTTTATAATTATAACAAAAATAAATTTAACTAAAAATAAAAACAAAAAAAATACAGGTTTTCAATGGCAAAACAAAACAATTGCATTTCAAGCTGGAGGGGCCAAGGGAGTTCTATGAAGACAGCACCTTCTCGACTTCAGCTTTCACCTCTTGGGGAGGTTTCTCAGCCTGAAGATTAGCAACGATGCCCTTCTTTGAATAGTAATCAATAACCTGCATGTCGAGTGCACAAATTTTCTTCGAAGACCATGACAAAAAAGAAAGTTATAAAGAAATTCCTACAGAACTACAAAAATGAGAATAGGAGGCGAGAAATTGGCCCAAATGGTGAGAGGAGAGAACTTAACATCAATGTCCAATCAAGCAAAACCAAAAGATTAGATATATCATCAAAAATTTAGACCCAAAAAAAAATTGCTGACACTTCCTTAATCATTATACCAACCCAATTGAGTTAATATTTCTACTTTGATATAATATCTGATTATTTTATGTTCATTAGGCAGGCGAGCTCTAAGTCTTTGTGTGTAAGGATTTAATAGTCTTTATGTGTAAGGATTTAATTTTAATTTATTATTAATAAAAAAATTTTATATTATTATTTAATTATGTATTAATATATTATTAAAAATATTAATTTTTTTAAATAATTGTTATAATAATTAAACTTTTTTAATAAGTTGACAATAATTAAATAAAAGTATAAAAAAATTAATACTAAAAAATTGACCAAAATTAAACTCTTCTACGTAATTGCTAGTAATTTGAGAAAATAATTGCAACTTGTTTTCAACGATCAACCAACTTGATTTAATGTTAGTTGACTAAAGATGTTCAGCCACTTCATTACAATTCAAAACGCTATGATATTATTATTTTTGAATTTACATTATCGTCATATTAGCATTTAAATAAAAGTATTTAATCTAAGGGATTGATATGATTGTTAAGAAGCAGCTTCTTATCGTAATTACTTAAATTTAAACTTTGAATTAATACTTAAGAAAATGAGTTTAATTTTGATCCACTATGAGTGTAAAGTTTTTTTACACTTTCATTCAATCATGTATTGTCAACTCATTAAAAGAGTTTGACTATTATAACAACTACTTCAAAAGTCTAACACTTTTAATGATGTGTCAATATATGATTAGATGACAATGTAAAGAATTTTTATACTGACAGTGAATTAAAATTAAATCATAAAAAAATTATTTTTTCTAAATATATAAGTATTTTGAAGATCGTACATTATATAAATTTAACTTTTGAGAATAGTCATGGGATATTTATTAATTATTAGAAACATATATTATTTCGTTGTTTTGGTATTTAAGGGTGAGATTTAAATTTTGTCCCTTTTTTCTTGTCTCTTTCATTGTCACGTACTTAAATGCTAATAACTTATTAAAAAAAATTTATCTTAATTGACAATAAAAATTTTCTTAATTTTTAATTTTTTTTACTGAACTGTAAAAAATTAATAAGAGAAATAGAAAAAGGAACGGCAAAAAGAGATAAGATTTAATTCCTTATAGATGGGGATAACATTGGGTTGTACTTAATTATTCATGCTCTTCCAAAATCAGCAAGTTACAAATTACACTCAAAAAGCTAATATGCACGAAGCTAGGACATTATTATTATTATTATTTTAAGGTCCCACTTAGTTGAAAATTTTGAACTGACTTTAAAATGACACGACCCATTGATTGGAGACAAATGACCTTAAATAATTCGCGACATGAACGTGATTATTACATTTTATCTCCTTGGTTTCAGTTTATACAAATGCCAATTTACCATTGCAAAGCGCAAAGCCAATCATGACAAGTTTTTGCAACTGGAGTAAGATTGAAAAACTGAAAGGGAAAACGTCATATAATAAAAGCAACAAATTATCTCAATTGATTGTGGGTCTTTTAACGGGATTAGAAACTTTTTCACTAACCCTAAAAAAAATGTTTTGTTAATTGTAGTAAGGATTTAATTTTTATTTACTATGTAGTGTAAAAAAAATTTATACTGTCATCTAATAATATTTTAACACATCATTAAAAAGTTAGACTTTTTAAGTAATTGTTATGATAGTCAAACTTCTTTAGTGATGTTGCAATACATAATTAGATGATAATGTATAAAAACTTTATATTGATAGCTAAAGGTAAAAGAAGATTTGAGAAGGGGTTGAGTCAAGTCATTCACTAATTCAGTTTCTGTGTAAAGATGAGATAGTTCACTGAGTAGCTTATGTCAGCGGAAACTTAATAAAATAGTAACTTAAACACTTGCTCAAACAATCAAAACTTAACACACACAACAGTTAAACAAAGTAATGTAAAAGAGTAGAATTAAGAGAGATTGTACAAGAGAATTTATACTAGCTCAGCCCTAAAATGGAATCTACATCGAGTCCCTAGCAAAACTGAGATTTTTTACTATCAAGTGAGTGTTCTTTGATCAACCTTAGCCTCTCCAAGCTAATAACAATCAAGTAGCACATCAACACTGCTTAACAGGTCACTCACATACCTAACTACTAGCTCACCTAGCTAGATTTCTTTTCAGCTATGCAAGACTCACTCAAACTAATAATGTATATGGAAAACTCACTAAGCCTATGTTTGTTTTGAGAGAAATAGGCAAGAGAGAGTTAAAGAAGAGACATGACACATCTCTCTTGTTTGGTTAGAGGAGAAATAGAGAAGAAAAAAAAATTGGTGGGCCCTATAGCTTTTTCATTTCTTTCCTAAAACGAGAAGAAATTGAGAAGAAATGGGTAAAGGTGGAATACTTGTCTGTTATACCATTCTTCTTCTTATTTTATAAATAAATAAATAGGGGCAAATATGTATTTACAATAAAATTTAATTTTCTTTCTTTCCTACTTCTCTCCTAATTTTCTCAATCCAAATAACTTAAAAATCTACTCTACTTCTATTCTCTCTATTTCTTTCCACTCTATTTCTCTCCTCCCTACTTCTTTCCTAATCCAAATAAAGCCTAAGAGTAGATAACTCACCAGTTAACTCATAAACAACAGAGTACAATAAGATTTTACAAAGAGTAACATTATTTCTCTTATTTTCTGATTATATGATGGTATTTTTCTATGTCAAATCCTTTATGCAGCAAAGGCTTTATAGCAAAGAGAAATATTTGACCGTTTGAAGGTGGTCCACACACATTTGCAGAAAGTACAGATGGTACAACACTTTTTCTGAAAAAGTTCATTTTGCTTGTTAGGTGTTTGTCAGCACACAAGTAGCCCTTTAACTTTGAGTTTCAACTTTGCATAGAGGTTTTGGACCGTTGGCATTCCTATAAGATCAAACAATATCAATCTTGGAAGTTGCATTGTCCTTGCAGCAGTTGCAGATTCCTTCCAGTAGTTAGTTCATCTTCATTCATGAGATAGCTCATCGCGAATCCAAAACTTCTGAAGTTGACACAAGTTTAAGCAAACGTATCTTCAATCATATGCATTTTCATCTTGTTATTTCCTATGCTTCGTCCAGGACTTGTTTTTCATCTTCACATTGGTCTTTCAATTCTCATAAGCATTGCTCAATGTCCAAGTTTTAGAGTGAACTTTGTAGTCTTAGGACAACAACTTGTACACTTAATTTTTGAGACCTGTAAGACTTGTGTGATCTTTATTTGAGAATTTTTGTATTCTTTATGTAACTCAGGATATCAGTTTTTCTTGAAATATCAACTTTTTGTATTTGAGAATGTCTTTGATTAATGAGAGATCTGCACATTTGTCCTTTGACTAAGATCAAGCATTAACAATATGTATTATTGAATTAATACAAGATATTCAACATGTTTGTTATCATCATATAGATAGGCTTTCTAGGGAACCTTGGGCTAACAACAGTGAATCAAAATTAAACTCTTGTAGTAATTATTATATTTTTAATGTTTGTGACCTAATGTATCAATTTTTTTTTACAGTGGATGTAACTATAATTCTTCATGTAAAATTAGTGAAACTTATATTTGCATAAAAATATTTTACATTATCTATGGCACAAAATATAATTTTTCAAAAATGAACATTGACGTAAATCTCATACTGGAAGAGAGCTAGCTAGTAAAGTGAAATTTTACTTCAATAAGTTCATCCTTGCAATCATATTATTGTAGTTAACATAAACTTATCATTTGAGTGTTTGTATTCTATAAGAAGATTTGGTATAACTTCTGGTTGCCATGCTAAACAAAACATAATCTGAACCTAGGGGTGTCGATCAAAATGATTCATTTATTCATCATTCATCTAATTCATTTATGTTTAAATTTAATTCAATCTATCCAATAATAAAAAAAAATTAAATTAGATTAGTTAATGAATGATTAATAGATTAAGCTCAATATCCATTGGATATTTAGTTACTAACTTACGACTCATTTGATATCTAATCAATCCATAACTCGTCTGACACTCTAACTCGTCCATTTTTTAGAAAGAGGGGGAGACAAATATTTTTTTTAGAGAGAAAAAAATTCTAGAGAGAGAAAAATAAATTTTTTCAGAGAGAGAAAATTGGTTTTCTCTAGAGAGAGAAAGAACTATTTTTTCTAGAGAGCAAATTATTTATTTTTTAGAGAGATAGAGAATTAATTTTTTTAGAAAGAAATATTTTATTTTATTTTAAAAATAATAATTTTAAATGATTGAGTCAACATCTATCCATCATATCCATTAAAATAGATTAATGAATGGATTGAATATCTATCTATTAAAATAAGTCATGAATGTGTTAGATGATTTTAACAATTTTTTAATAAATCCTAAATGGATTAGTAATTAATTTTTTATCTATTCATTATGATTAAATTCAAAATTAATCCAATTCATTCATCTGCCACCCCTATCAAAACGTTTGGTTTCCTACAAAGCCACCTTTCTTTTCCCTAACATGAGTAGCAAGAAAAGAAGAAGAAAAATAAGCTTATGTGCATATGTGTGCCCATGACCAAAGACCAATCAGTTATTAATATCTCTTGCAGTGACGACATTATATGCTCATGCTATTATTATTTGTTAACTGATAAAGATTATTTATCAATTTTAACATTGTTAATAAGTAAGGTAAATATAAATTTTCTACCAAAAAAATGTAAACAAAAGTTGTTAGCGTATAGCTTGATATTAGGAAATAATGGGTTACGGTTAAGGTGTTAATTTATTTTACATAAATAAAATAAATCAGACAAACTAGTTTACCTATTTTTCTTTATCCTAGTGTTATGAATGATCTCCATATTTTGATTTGGTTAACTCTAAGCTTCTAATTCTCCTCATTAACCTCTATTCGAGGAGAGATCCAAGGGCATTTTCTTTGGTAATTTAAAAATGCCACTAACCCGTTAGTTATCATTTGAAAAGAAAGAAAGAAAAAAGATTATGAGCCGAATCATGTGCAACATGCACGATCATTGTGTTAATCTTTTTTAATTAAACTACGGGATTAGAGCTGTGTGTGATTATTGGTTGAGGGGATGCTGAGCCAATTTATAAGCATAAAAACTCCGGCCTGACAAACATGTCATGGATGACAGAAGCTCCGTATATTCAACGAAACACCATTAATAATTTCAGAAGTAATGCCTCCTTCTACTCTCCATCTAGATGTGTTTGTATTAATTTTTTTTAAAGTAGAGATATTTTTTTAAAATAATAAAAATATTTTTTTTATAAGTTAAAGAGTTTAAGTTTTTTTAAAAAATACTTTATATGTTTTTTTGTTATACATGAAGTACTTTTTTTAAAAATTTAAACTCTTTAATTTTTAAAAAAAATATTTTTATTATTTCAAAAAAAATATTTCTACCCCTAAAAAAATTAATACAAACGGCCTTAGTTTTCAATATTCATGCGGTATTCATTTTTCCTTTCTTTCTTTTTAATAGTGTATGTCTTCATTTTCTTTTCTTTTTCTTAATTAATTGTCGATCGAGTCTCTTGAATTGACTTTTAAAAAAGGGTGACAATTATCCAACCCATATGGTACAGATTGATTTTTTTTTTTAAAAAAAAAAAAAGATGTGAGAGAAACGTGCTGATGGGTTTGAATCATATATCCATCATAGTTAATTATCTTAATTTATTTCAATACTTTTTCTCAATGATTGATTTTTCCCATGTCTTCACCATCCATGAGAATGTTCTAATTTATTACGAAGGGAACCTCATCTCCATGAATTATACTAATATCAAAGAGAACCTTTAATAATAGTCTCAGAAGTCATTTCCTTAGAGTTTTTCTTTTCTTTTTCTGGGATAAATTTTGAGAAATTGTCATTGTAGATGTCTAAAAACCATTGAAGTGGGCATCTTATTTAGGAGAAAAAAATTAAAAACGTTCCTTTCACCACTTAGTTTGTTTGTCTGTTCTACTATTATATATAACACAAATTGTTGATATGATATCATATATTAATTAAGTAATAAAAAAAGTTCGGGAAAAGGAGGTTTATACATCTATGACATCACCCTTAATTGTGAAATAGCTGAAGTCCAAGAAATCCATCTCTTGGTTGAGGGTTGAATTGACTTTATTTGTTTTGCTTTTTCCTACATCATATTGCACTTATTTTCACTTAGGAAATATATACTTGGTTAAATTGAATAAAAAATATACATGAGTCACTTAAGCTATGACCAATTTTTTTGTTTAAATTATAAAATGTCATGTAACTAATAACTAATTAGAGGACAGTTAAGTATATTTTAATTAATTAAAGAGGGATGAAGCTGCTTGAATATTTCTAACTCCAATTCTTGAAAACCCACAATAAAATTAAATCAAACATCTAGACATTAAAGGAATTTGGTAGGTTAGTATCTTCACACTAATACTTTTAATATCTTAAATGTCAATATTTTAAATATTTTTTTCTTAATTTATAAAATTTGTTCTACCTTTACTAAGCTAAGTTTAAGCGGCCTGTTCTACACAAGAATATCGTACAAAAAAATATAAGATACTTGAGAAACCAATAGCTTTATAGGTTTAGATATCCCAATGTATATTTTATATATTTTTTATTATTATACTAAACATAAACATAATAGATACTAAAATGTTTGAGACGGAAATATTAATGTGAGAATGATAATATATATACCTAACTCTTTATTGGAAAAGCACATACATAATCTAATTTGAGTGAAGAGTTGCTGGAAGCCCAGGATTAAAAGTACAAGTAGAGGTTTTGAGTTTGAGCTTAATAGCACACCCATGAAGACCAATTTGAACAATTAAAGCTGGTATTTAATTCTTGTTATAGTTTTGACCATTTTTTTAATGCTTCTTCCTTCTATAACCAAATAAAAGTAAACTATAGCACACCTATAAAGACCAACTTGAACAATTAAATTTGGCACTTCTTTGTAATTGTTTTTGTTTAATACTTCTTCCTTATATAACCAAAATAAACAGTAAAATTGGGTAAAAGAAAAAGAAGAAGAAAAACTCTTAAAATCTTAGTAAGTCCAGCAAAAACATGGACCTTAATCATTTACTCAGTAAGTAATGAGATACAAAGATCGAAGACTTATTTGATCTAAATAATCAATTATTAGATAACTATGTTCTTTTCGGAGAAATTTTTAGACAAACACATGCTTATATAATTACTTTATTCAATAGTTAATATATATAAATATATTCTTTAAAGATAAACACTGATAACATAATTCACGTAATTTAAAATATATTAAGTATTAAATAAAGTTCTTATATATAGGCATTTACCTACTTAAAAGTTTTCCTTCATTGAGTTTTAATCACCGCCATCGTGTGATTGTGTGAGATTGATCCAATGATATTCCCCATCCACTCCTCCCCTCTCCCTCTAAGAGACAACAAACCTTCATTTCCCTTTGAATATTAACGTGCAGTGCACCACCTTATGTTACAATAGCACATCTTATTCCTCTCCCTTCTTCAAATTAAACCCAAATAAATATAAAGATTATCATAGTAATTAAGAATGTGTATTTCTTACCATAATTCTTGAGTTCAAATTTTAGGTTAATATTTAAAAAAATTAATTAATTCATCTAAATATATTATCTTAACATGCGAATATACCTTTAAGATTACTTGATATAAAAATGCACTTTTAAAATTACTCAAAGAAGAACTACATCTCAACTTACAAAAAAGTTGATCGATGATACCCCTTACTGTAAAAAAGAAACTCATAAATAATTATATAAATTTTATTTGTATTGTAACAAATTTTTTATATAATATTGATATATAAAGAATATTACTGATTAATAAATTATTACATTGCAAAGGCAGAGGTTTTATTAAAAAAATATTTGAATTGGTCTTCCCTTCCCTATTTTATTTTCATTTTTATAAATAAAACTATTTCCCATTTGATTCAAATATAATATTGCTGCTCATACTTCACCACCACTATATTTTTGCTCCTCTCCTCTGCACAAAGAAAACTCCTCAGTCTCCACTTCTCCACAAATCATCATCACATTCATTAGCAATTAGCATCTTTCCTTCAAACGTTTCTTTCTTCTTTTCATCATCATCGTCATCATCTTCTTTTTCTTCTTGAGACCATGTCTTCAATGATAAGCGCACAGGGGGTGGTCTTTGCCACAGCCATGGCTGTCTCCGGCACAGTAATTCTTCTTGCTCTGCGTCTGCAGAAGTCTTTCCCAGCTACCCAATTCCCTGTTCATGAAATTTCTCCATCTCCCCCTCCAATTCTGCGATCTTGTATATCCTCAGGTCGGCATATATTCCCCTGCTTTTGAATTCATACACATTCACAACACATGCAAAAATTAGCATGATTATTTCTTTACACAGTTCCTTTTGCTGATACAATTGTGGGTTCTTGACCAGATGGGAAGAAGAGGGAGAAGAAGAAGAAGAAGAAGGTACACTTTGCAGAGGACGTGGTGGATTCATGTAGAGATGGAGAAGAGTTCAGAAGACAGCAAGGTATAAGTGGCAATTCTTTGCACTCACACTCACAATCAAAGGTCCAAAAGAATTATAATGGCAAAACAGAGATCAGAGGAATGCCTGCTAATAGGGTAGCCCTGTATAATGGAATTCTTAGGGATCGTGTGGCCCAACGATTGGCCTACTCTTGCTGATTTGGTTTTCTGTGAATATTCTGTTATTATGCCTCTCCCTTTCCCTTTTTTTTTTCTTTATCTCCTTTTCCTTACAAGTGTTAGGAGGGATGGACCACCACAAAGTCTGATAGTTGCAGCAGCAGTTGCTCTTTTTAATGAGGTAATTGGATACAGGGTGGATCGTCTTGTGAAGAGGATTTTGTTGATATTTTAGGATAGTTTTCTCGGGCTCTCTCTCTTTCTTTCTTTCTTTCTTTCTTTCTTTCTTTCTTTCTTTCTTTCTTTCTCTCCCCTGTTCATTCCCTTCTCATTTGTACTCAAAACAAGAACATGCGGTCAATCTATTTCTTTTAATTTGTAGTTGTATTGTGACATGTAAATACAAATAATATAATTCTTGAAGGATAAAGCCAGAGTTGTGTCTTTTTTTTTTTAATTTCTTTGATAAATAGTTTCTTTTTTTTCTTTTATCTAAGGTTAATTTTCATCATGTATAGTCACAGAAGACACAGAAATAAACTGTTGCTGAGAGTTAACTTTGGTGAAGTGAAGGTAAAGAAAGAACGGTATCATTTGGGGTGAGATTTTGATCAGGTCCAAGTATGGATGCCAATAACTTTCTGTTTTTCCTACATATGTCTGCTGCATGTGGGCCAATTTACAGCATGTCGTGTGCTTTTCTTTCCATAAGATATAGATGCCCTCTAAGGTGTAAATGTGAGTGAATGCTGTAATTGCAATGTGAACATAGTCATGTGCAAAGGGTTCCCTTTCTCAACAAGCAAGCTGTACATGAAGCCAACCCAATTGTTAAATGAAGAATTGACGTTGACCTAACCTAACAAGCCTTACTCAACCAAATTCATATATTCATTCATAATACTTAACATAAAACAAAACTATCCATTATTTCCCTTAATTTGAAAGTGGAATGTGTACCAAACTCACAATTAAAACAAAAAACAAAAAAGCCTTCAATGAGACACCAATTTGGCCATTTCTAAAGCTCCAATTTTACTTTTTTCTTTTTTCTTCTTCTTCTTACCTACGAATTAGGACTTGGTCGTATGAGGCACATTTCTCACCTCCCCCACTCCCCAAAAGGAGATGAAAATGAAAAAATCCTCTCTTCTGGTCAACTAAAATCAACTGTATCATCTCTGCTTGTTTTATTCTCTTCAAATCCATCTTAAGGAAGACATTTGGCAATTAGGTGTTGGAGACAAGCAAAAGCAGCAAGGCCTCCAGAGAGCAGCATGGGCAACTGAAAAAATTGTTGGGTTGCATTCATTTTGGAACAGAATCTTTATTTCAGCTTCTTTGTCCCGTTCCTTCTACCTCTGCATATATTCGAAAGCAAATTTGGGAGCACCAGCGTGTGGGCCTCTCACACTGCGTGTGCGTCCCATACTTTCTCACCCTTTTTGTATCTTGTTCTATTCAAACTTATTTTAGCATTAAATTATTCAGTGTCGCTTGCGTGAAAGTAGTTGCATGTTCCAAAATTCTAAAGGGTCGGTTACCCAACCAACACTTCTTGAGTGATTTGACTAATCATCCCAACCAATGAGAAACAGAGAGACTTGAAATGGTACCACCATGTCTACATTCCCTTGTCACTCCAACATGCTTCCGCTATCATTGGACAACCCATGTGTAGTCATCGCAGTATTTGGTTAGAGCTTGAACCAATCATATTTCTCTCCAAAGAAGGGTGAAAAACAGAGAAAAGAGCAATTCTTTGATATAGGAATGCTGCAAAATCACAATACTATAATTAGTAGGGTTTTCTTGTAAATGACCCTGCATAAAAGGAACCCAAGTCAAGTTGGCTAGCTAACTTAGCTCCAGCCTCTGAACCAACTTGCTGGTGAAAGAAGTGTCAAATGGGGTTTTATATTGGTTTAAAGTGGTGATTAATATAGGTTCACTAGTTAGTGGGTCTGTTTCTATTGACTTCATTGATTTGGCCAGGTTTAAAATCGTTAATCCAAAATTTGGGACCAAAATTAACGTTTTTCAGGGACAAAATTTGGGAGTAAAATTTTGCAAAAGACAAAACTATGAATAATATGTAATAAAAATAAAAATGGTAAGCACGACAATGCTGCAATGATTTATTTTGGATAGAAGGTAACAAAACCATGTGGACAAAGAATTTTAAAATTGGATTTGGCTATCCAAGCTGGGAAAAGTTTTCAGGTTTAGATTAATACTGTTATTTCTTTCATTTAATTTTTTTTATAAGTAAGCTAATTTTAAAATATAAATGAGTTGGAATTTTTTTGGATGAAACAGTTGGTAGTATTGGGTAAGAAGAAACTTAAAATATCGAGAAGATCTCTTTAATGAACTTTATGAGGAATTATACTATTAGGTTTGAAACTACATCTTAACTTAATCCCTTAAGGCATTAGGTTCATGGGTATATTCTACTTATATGGTATAATTCTTCACTCACATCTCACTTACACTTGATATGTTAGCGCTTTTGCTAAGTAAGATCTGTTTTCTATAGGAGCCACACCTTACCATTCAACTTAGTGGGGATAGCAAATGCAAGAGCACCAACCACCATTTCACATTAGTCCTTACACAGTCTAAATCATCAGCTCTAATACCATTTATTGGAGTTAGGGGAAGCTTGAAATACTGGAGAGATCTCTTCAATAGATTTTAGCAATTAACCACATAAATGGGCTTGACTCTACATCTTAATACAAAATCTTAAGGCATTAGGTTTATAGATGTATTATCCTTACTTAATAGATTCATTTTAAATGTGAGACTCTTCACCCACATTCCACCCACTCTTAAATTCCCATAAATAATAAAGATAAATTATTCTAATATTATTGATAATATGTCTAAGTGCCACTAGAAAATTATAAAATCTTATCTGGATCCCTTTAATCAACTAATCGGGAGTGAGTTAGAATTTAAAATTTAAGAACTAATTACATATTTATTAAAAATTAAATGAAATGTTTATCCTCTGCTCTGTCAGAGCCCCCTTCCACGGCAACTGCCGCAACTCCTTTATAAATAAATAAAATGATAGTAGGCTTAGTAGTTTTTTCTTTTCTTTTCTTTTCTGATTTGGAGAATAGACAATGGTTATATGCATGGGAAATTCCTATGTTATTTCCAGAAGGAAAAAGAAAAGTTGATGATCAATGGTCAACTGTGAAATCATATGCTGGAAAAGAATCCTTTTAATGATATGGGTATTGATTGGCAAGGATATACTTTGTTCCCACTTTTTTCTCTCAAATTTTATCGTAGTCGTTTATGTATGACAAACAAAGTTACTGTCAATCAATTTATGGCTATACTTAATTGACATTCTACCTGTCTGTGATCCATTGTCTGATGAGGCAAGGGTCATGCATTTATAGGCCACAAAGTGCAACAGATGGATGGTCTTCTTAGCAAATCAATAATACCAAAAATTAAGCACCTTGTTGGATAACATATCACTTGGATGCGGTTTCTATAATCCTTGGAACCAGGAAGCATATGTTGGTCTTCTTTAGGCTGCTACAATTTGTCAACTAGACTCATAAGAAAAGATCCCTCCAAACTGGTTTTTTATGCAAAATGTGCAACTACACCTAATAATATAATATATTGCTCAAATCATTGGTGGTCACAGTGACCCTTTAACTTTTGAGACCCTCAAATGGCAGCAATCTTCTTCATGATTGGTGATGTGGGAAATTTGAGTGACCACTGATCAAAGCTCAGTTGGTGAAAGCTAATTTGGGTGGAGCATGACACCCATTCACAACGGCCAACACAAAGCAGGATGACACCTGCAAATCTCATAGTTGCATATTGGATTCACTTTCCCTGTTACTTCAGCAACTTTATGTATTTCTTTATGTACAAAAGGAAAAGGAAGTTTCTGGGAAACATAGGGTTCTTTCCATGTGGACCATACTCTACGGACATGCCTGTCCACCTGGTCAAAAAAAGAGCCAATGGGCAATGCTTTTGTTTAAGATTCAAATCTGTTAGTCTAATTTTCTTAATTAAATGATAATAATTGTAAAAAAAATTCTCTTTTAATTAGTAATAATTTATCACTTAATTATTAATTTTTTCAATTAAATTGTCATCATGTAATTAAAAAATCAATAATAACAGAAAAAAGAGACAGAAAATTTGATACCCTTGCCCAGATGTATGCTCTCAACCAACCATTTTATAATAAACAAAAGCCCCCCAATAATGTTTTCCCATCTTACCTCATCTTATCTGTGACTAAGGTTATATTATCTAGTAAACAAATTGATTTTCGCTCGATTAAAAATTGCTAATTTATTATATTATGTTAAAAGCGACCTCAAAGGTCATTTAAAGTTGTGAGGTGAGTGACTGATAGCGGCAAGGGTGAGATAAGGTTTAAAAACATTAATTTGGTTGTATGATTGTACTTTATCCTTGTGCAAATACAAACACATTACCATTCAATCTACACTATGGTTATTGGTTAGAAATAGTTCGGTCAGCCTATCAAAGACTTATGGCTTAGTTTATTTTTGACTTGATTTGGCTTAATTTTTTTATGATATAAATTAGACTGAAAGATTTAAAAAGACATATTTAATTAAGTAAGTCCAAACTTAAACCTTTAAAAATACACATTTAACCTAACAAGTTAGTTTATTTATGTATTTTTATAAATAAATAAATTTTTATAATACTTATATAATTTATTAATTATTTTTTTATATTATACACAATATAATAATTTTGTTAAAGGTTTAAACTTATTTGAAAGAGAGAAAGCCTAAAACTATTAGCTTATTTGAAAAGTTTCATACAATGTAAGCATTTTAATAAATTTTTAAGTCAAGTCAAGTTTTTATATTTTCACAAACAAGCTAAGACAAATTAAAAAAAATTATAATAAGTAATAGGTCAGATTAATATTAATTTTTTACAAAATAAAATGCCTAATAAAAAATTAAATTATGATCGCCAATTATTCCCAACTAGCGCCTTAGCCCATGCGTTACAATGGTATATGGTTTTCACCCATTATTGTATTGAAGAATCCCACTGTATATATTCCTCCATCTAAACTAAATATGATAGTATGATACAGTTCAAAATCTCGTTAGACAGACACTCAGTTGACATCTATATAGTCTTGGAAAAACGATTTATTAGTTTAGCTTAGGTAAAAAAATGTTTTATTTTAGTTAGGTCATTAAATTAATTAAATATTAAATTAAATTAAATTAATTAATAATTTATATACAATTAATTAATAATTTATTTTTATTTTAATATTTAATATATAATTAACTGTAAATAATTTATTAATTAAATTAATTTAATACTTAATTAATTTAATTCACAAATCAAATGAAAAACTTTTTTACAAGCTACATTAAATTATCCTTCTCCCTATATTGTTTTTATGTTTTCAAGTTTTCATGGTAGCATCTTAGGCTAATCTTTATGGCTTGAGCATGTTATAGCACAGCCAGTCTATTGTTGTGATTTTTTTCTTTTCTCTTTTATTACATCATCTAAAAATCCCAGATAGAAATAGTCGAAATGATGCCTTTCGAAATCCAGGATACTCTATTGCTCATGATACTGTTTCTTAATGTAATAAAATGTGTTTTCAACAAAAGTGCACAAGGTAAACATGTTAATCCCCCCCCCCCCAAACAATGTGATAAGTGTTTTTTATACGAAATGTAGAATCTAATTTCTAATTCAATTTATGATCTACCGACGGGTCTCCCAGCCATCACTATGATTCCCTTTAAAATTAAATGACTAAAATAGTTTCATTGCTTGAAAGTCCTTTTTAAACCATACTTGAAGTTTAGGATTTTGCTCACGGTTTTTGTTCATAAATGGGGATACCTCTGTTTTCATAATTTACTTATATGTAAAATTCACACCTATTTTCATGAGTAGTTTGTTCAATAAAAAAAATATTTACATGAAAGTTTCGGCAGCATGAAGCTGATACACATAAGCTAGACTAAATAAAAACAGGGACTAAGGCACAAACTGTTAGGAGCAAAAGTCCAGCTTACTGCCAGCTCATTGTTAGTTAGCTTTTTCTTTTACTATTGTGGCAATTTCTTGCCTCAAATGGTTTGTATATAAACAACCAATTATTCACTGAAATGCAAGAATACAGTTTCCATTCGATTCAGAATATTCCAACATGGTATATATTCCAACATTCATTAAGAATAATAAAAAATAAAAATGTATTAAACGGTATATAATTATAGTTATCGTTGAATAAGTTATGTTGCAGTTTGTAAAAAAAAGTCCTCTCACTTTCCTTTTATCTGATTTCATTAAAAGTGAAAAATAATAAAAAAAATATTTTTCCTATGATGAGGAAAAGAAAAAATGTTATTTGTTGATTTTGTTTATAATGGTTTTAAAATTATAAATAAAACTTTATTTTATTTTTATTTTGTTTATAAAATTAAATTAAAAGAATCATATTTTTTATTTTGTTATTATATAATTTTTAATCCTTTAAATTTTTAATTTTATGAATATTTTATTTAAGAAAGCAATTAATATATATATATAAACTATAGACTTTTACTAAACATATATACATTTCATTGGCGGGACTAGCCTTAAATTATATATATATATATATTGTTGTATATTTTTACTAAAGCAAATCAAAAAATAATAATTCATTGACGGGACTGCTAGTCCCACCATGCTAAAAAAATTAAAAGAAAAGCTTAAAATCCCGCATATATATTAATACATAAGAAAATTGTTTTTGATATTTTATTAAAAAAAAATTAATTTTTTTTAAAATTATTGCATGACATAATTAATAATATGTTATGTAATTTTTAAAATATTTTTTTAATATACCGTTATGAGGAGTTTTTTTGGTATTATTTTATTTTAAAATTGTCATTAATTTTTTTAAAAAAATCATTTTAATATGCTACCAATGAAATTTAATCTTTATTTATTTACTTTTATATGTTAATTTAATTTTTTTAATTCGATAAAACCCTGACACACACTACCTCACCTCCAAACTCAAACCCCATCGTCCACCCATCAAGCATTTGCCAAACTCCATGCAAAGTAGCTACGAAAGTCATTCCAAACTCCTCAACCTACAACAACAAATCACTTGCAACACATAAAATCAAAGCATGTATTATACATCATGAATATTTATTTTTACTTCTTTTAGGCACCATGAAGTCGTCTCCTTTTTCATTTCATCATCTATATATATATTTTATACATTTTAATACATGGTGGGACTATCAATCTTGCCATGAACATATATATATAAATATTAATCTTTTTAAATATAAACTTGTTATGAGATTAAAAAATATTTCACAAAAAATTATTAAATTGAATTTTTATATAATATATATATATTATAAAAAAATAAATATTTCATTAATTATAAATTCAAGTTTATTTTTCATGCAAAAAATTAAATAAATATCCAATATCCATCATGAAATAAATATAAAAATGAAAAAGCAAATGTTTTTAAAAAATATTAAATTTATATTTCATGAAAATTAAATAATAGAAAAAATAAAAATTTTATTTAAATATTAAAATTTATTTTCATGGAATACATTACACATAAAATAAAATATCGAAAACAAAATTTAAATTAATTTTCATGAAAAATAAATTTAAAATAAACTGAATTTTTCCATGACATTGTATAAAACATTTTATGCAGAGAAAAGAAATTTAATTTTCATGAATTAAACAAAAATAAATGAGAATTACTTAGTATATCTCAGTTTAACAAAATATTAACAAAAGTATTAAAAATATTATTAAAATATGTTTAATAAAAATTAATTCTATGGTGGGCCCTACCGTGCTACAGAAAAATTTATTTAATAATTTTTTAAATTTTTCAGAAAAACTTAAATAAAAAAAATTTCATGACTAAAAAAAAAAACAAGATAAAGGACTAAAATGTAAATAAAAGAATAAAAGAGGCTAATTTTTAAATATGTTCAAATCAGTAATAATAGGTAAATTAGATAAAGTAGGAATACATTACTTAGGTTAGAACGCTCCAATCATAAGGTTGCTTCTTCAGCTTGTACTGGCCCTTTTGGAATCTTGGGTCTCTGTTTCATGCTGACTTTTGGTGATTTGCTGCTATTTGGGTTACTTTTTCTTTTCTTGTCTTTATTGCGGTTTCTTTGTTTTGGGCTGTTTTGTTGTGTTTGTGTCTCTTTGATGTTCCTCTTAGGAACAAAAAGAGTGGATACCTATTTTAATTTTTAAAAAAATAAGTGTTATTAATTTATTTTTTAATAATTAATATATTAAAATAATTATTTAATGTTAATTTTTGGGATTATATTTAATGATTTATTTAATATTAAAAATTTTAAAAATTATTTTAATGTATTTATTATTAAATAATAAAATTAATAACAAATATATTTTTAGAGTCTTAAAATGAGTGTTTTCTTAAAATAAAAAATAAAAAGAGAAAAACCATAAGTATGCTGTCACTTATGGATAATCATATAGCAAAAAAAGTGGAGTTGAGACAATTGGGTGGCTGAACATTGCACAAAAAAAAAATAGTGGTTTAGACGGTTATTACTTATGAAGTAATTATGATCTGTTTCATTAATAACTTACATAAGAAGCTAGGCCTTCCAAATGTATAAATGCCTACAATTTTAAAATAATTTATTTTATATTTGAATTATAAAATTACCTATAACCTTATATATTTTATAAATTTAATATATATATATATATGTGTGTGTGTGTATAAGAAAAAGTATTTTAACAAATTTGAACAAAAGTGAAAATAAAAAACTGCCAAAATGTATATTTATTAATAATAGGGATATAATGATTAACTATTAATCTATTTATAATTGGAAATAGTCATACTAGTATTAATTACTTGATTTTTTTACCCTTGAAGTGTAAATAGGAAACTTATTTCTCACTTTAGTGTAACTTAAGGATTATTTCTCAGTGTAATTTACGGTGAGTCGTAATCTTAGGTGACGACTTGTACTAAGTTGTGAGTCATGATTATGAGTCATAATTTATGATTAAATTATTATTTTTTATTTTTTTATATAAAAGTCATAGTTTATGAGGACAACTTAAGTTAAAGTTTTATTTTTTATAATTATACTTCACATTATTATTTTTTTAATGTGAGTCGTGGCTTAAGCCATGACTTATATGAATTTGTATGAAATACTTTATGGGTCCGTCTCTCTCTCACCTAAAAGAAGCAGAGTGCATGCCCATTTCCTCCCACTTAAAGAAAATTTCTAGCTATGTTGAGATTTCGTTCACGACCCATAATTTATAACATCATGAACTTGGATTGGTCATGTTGTAAATGTGTAGACGACAATTGACCTGTAAAATAGAGTTGAAAAATAAAATAAAATAAAATAAAAGCCTAAGACATGTGGCTACATACTATCCTTAAAGATTTATTCGGCTAATACGAAAACCTTCTAGGATATAACAAGCTCTTCCTAATCGGATGCGGCTGAAGTATCAGATCAGCAGAGAAAATATATCTTGTTAACCCAAACGCAGGAGAGGAGGAAGAAGTAATTCATAAAAATCAAAATAATGGAATGACTGGTTTTTTAAAATACGAAGCTAATCTACAGATGGAGTAAGTAGAGAAAAAGATGGTAACAGTAGAGTAAATCATAGGTTGAGGGAATCAGGGAACATGATCTGCAGTTAGTAACCAGTAGAGAAAAATAAGGGGATGTGATTTGCATTAAGTCAAAAGTAACAGTTGCTGGATAGGATAATTTAAAATTTAAGTTTAAATAAAAACAGAGCAAAAAACTCTGAGGCCTTGTTATCGTGCGCGCGAGCAAATCAAATGATTTGCACTACCTAGATCCAAACTTGAACTCATAAACCCATTCATCTCACCAGCTCATTTTATAAGCTCATATTACAAGTTTTTTTTATAAATCTTTTAAAAGTTTGAAGATTAAGTAATATGGGACTTTAAACTTTTAAAATATTACAACACATAATACAAGAGGTCATTGTGAGGGAAACCCATTTTATGTGCCCACTTGGAGAAGTGAAAGGCTTTGGATGGGTCCTTGATAAGGCCAAGAGTTTGACGCACAATGGTTTTGGAGAGGGTGGTACCGTGGTAGTGAAAGAAGACAGCAACCCATTTGACCAAGGTTTGAAATTGATGAGCCTGGCCATGGTTTTAGCTCTTTTACTTCTGGTTTTTTATTTGGGCTTGTCATCTTGGTCAACTTCTTCAACCCCATTATGGTTTTCTATCTGATTAGAACAAAAGTATCTAAATTTTCAAGACTGGTTACGAGAAATCAACAAATAGAACACGAGAAACGAAACACACGATTTTTTTCTTTTCTTTCAGAAGTGCGCCTAAGAAAAGCAGAAGGAGGGTGAGAGTTGAAGTTGAAGATGGGAATAAAACATTGCTTGCAAACACTGTCGATGAGAACGAAACATTGCTTTGCTTCTTCTGAGTAAGAGAGAGACGCACTCAGAGAATATTTCATACAAATTTCATATAAGTGGGCATAGGCCAAGACTCACATTAATTAAAAAATTAATATAAAGTATAACTATAAAAAATAAATCTCTTATATAAGTCATGGCTAAAGCACACGAATTATATATATATAAAAAATTTATTTAACCCTAAATTGTGACTGTAAGTCACGACTTAGTATAAGTCTTAACCTAGAGTCAAATTTACTGTAGATTATATAATAATGTGAGAAATAAGATGTGTGTTTGAATTAGTTTTTTTTATTTCAAAATAACTTATAATCACAATATTCAAGAGAAATTTTTTTAAAAAATTATTTTTAAATGTAAAATAATCAAAACCAAACAAACTATACATTTGTTTTGCCTTTGTTCCATCCATGGCACAGATGTGGGAAGAGTTTGATGGGCCAAAATCCTTACACCCACTGAGCCAGGCCCGTTTCTAGTGTGGGATAGTGGGCGCATGAAAGGCCCACTTCCCCTTCTTCCTTCAAATCCTTGTTTCTCCTTCTCCTTCTACATCTACTCTTCATCGACGACGACGCCGCTTCTGGAGTCTGGGAACAGCTATCGCTGTGTTTCACTGACCCTTTACGCTCACTCTCTATCTCTCTCACACACAGTGTCATTTCAGATTTAATTTCCATAAGGTTCATCTCCTTCAGCTCTTTTAATGTTTAATTTCTTTTCTTTCTTTCGTTTTGAGAGTTGCTCTTTGAAACGGGAGAGTACAAAGCATTGTGTTTGTGTTTGTCTTGTTATTAATACATTATAAAAAAGGTTACTAATGGGATTAAACTGAATCTGTTAACACCTGAACATAACTATGTTAATTTTCAATCTTTCATTATATATCGTGCTGCAATTTGGGGTTTTTATTAGAAATACATGATTTGCATAAAAATAGAATCTTTGTAAATGAAAGCCGATGCCCTTCACTTCTAGGAATTACAAAGACAAGCTCTGCTTCAGTATTTTGTAGCCAGATTAGCAAACAACATCGTAACTTAGGATATGATTGGGAGGATGGCATGTAAGGGAATGGAATGGAATGATATAATAAATTTTAGGTTTGGGAGTTATTAAAGAGGATGGAAGGGAGTAGCAATAGAAGGACCCCAAGACACCTCCTTGCCATTAAAAACCTCAATTTTGTTGTCCCTCCAAATTGGGGTGTTTAGGAGGACATAATTTTGTGAGAAAAGTGTAAGGAGTCCCTTCCATTCCTTTATTAAACTACCAAACAATGGAGTGACATCTACCTTTCCATTCCATTCCTTTCCTTTCCATTCTATTCCATTATGAGCCACCCCCTTCCATCCTCTTTTAAACTCTCAAACATACCCTTAAACTTTGAGAAATCAACGCTTTGGGTAGGTGTTATAGAACATAGCTAGGATATCTATCTGATAGGGTCAAAATAAGGGGGAGTAAATATTTCAAACCCCCCTTCTTCTTTTTCTTGCTTTTTTTCCTTTTGAGTGGCTAAGGTCAGGGGATTGGCGTACTTCAGTTGCTAGATATTCATATACTGGATGTGCAATGTTATGTTTGTCGAAGTTTCTATACCCTTGCATTTCCAGCTCTAGTGTAGTGTGAGGCACCATTTTGGTATTCATAAGTAATTGTTTATTATGTTGTTATTTGGTTATTGATGATTGATGGAGGGTATATATGATGGCTTGTCGGCTTTGCTCTTTAGAAGAATGAAGGTGCGGTCATCTGTGAAGAAGATGTGTGAATTTTGTCGGACAGTTAAACGTCGAGGACGTGTCTATGTGCTATGCACAGCCAACCCTAAGCACAAGCAAAGACAAGGCCTGTCAACATTTGCACAAGAAGGGCCATCTCATCCAGTGTATGTGTTCTTTTTTCATTGTTTTAAACTGTGATGTCTGCCTGTGGCATGGATAAATTGTAGGTTTGTGCTTGGTCGGCATGTTTGTTACTTAATTGAGCACCTCAAAACAACAGTGACTATTATTCTTTAGGAAATCATATTTTAACTTTACCTTATTTTTCTTGCAATGTTCTCTCCCATACTCCACACACACACTCTCTCTGGCATACGTGCATACACACAAGTGCAAATATTATAGTCGATCAGCATGAATTTTCTTCAACTTTGCTCGTTTTCACTATGACACTGTCATGGAGATGACTGGTTTATTTTGATGTGCTACCATATTAACATGTGAATATCCAAATGCTGCTCTGCTCGTTTCTGTTTCATGTACTCAGTAATGTGATTGCTAAAATCATTTCAGGTCCTTGGAGATAAGCAGTGCCAAGCAGGAGATTAGGTCTACTCACAATTTGCGAACAGGTCTGGCTTCTCTTATTCCGCAAAGGCACAGCCTGTCTATGTTGTATGGATGGAGGGTAGGCCTGGCCTCTATTCTGTCAAAGAAGTAGGAATGATAAGTAGCAACTTTGAAACCAAATGTTACAAGAATAAATATGAAGAAATTGATAATCAATGACAGTACTGGATTAAGTCCTCTGGCTCCCTCTCTTCTTTCTTTGGTTGATGGAGTTGTCTCCTTAAATTTATTTTGTTCTGCTGCCATACTTGATGTGCCAATCTCATGGATTTTGTTTCTCGCCCAAAAGATGGTCAACAAAAGGTGACCTTGTAGTATGTTTCGGTGTTCAGTGGAACACACTTATTACACGTCCACCTCTTTTAACCTTGCCACTTGAGCCAAAGACGAGGTTTTGTTGCAACGTATTGTTATACCCATTTCTCTCTATCTCGCTCCTTTTTTTTTATATGCTAGCTACATCATCACTCTTTTAATCCTTTGGGGCCTTATGTTCGTCATAATGATCTGAATTGTTTGATATGGATTGATGTGGGTTGGAGTTGCAGAAGGCAGAAACTGTGACACCCCTTTGAGTATGCACTAAGTGGTAGAAGTAATGAAGCTACTATTGCTGCTTGATTAGTTTGTGGTTCCGAGCGGAAGATTGAAACTTGATATGGTCCATGTTTTGCAATCCCGACGAGTTGGAAAAAATTTCTGCTCAGTACTTATTTTTAATGTTAAATTCAAAAAAATAAACAAAATCTGCTGAGTCTCGTGTATAAGACTACTATTTTTTAAATACTATCAAGTTTTCTCTTTTTGTTTTCCCCTTTAATTTTCGAGGGAAAAAACTCTCGAGTTTCTTTTCAATGCATGTGCCATCCTTTTACTGTATAGTTTTAACTTATCCCTCTTGGCAGGGAGGGAGCCATTTCAGGTGGGCACATAACATGTGACCAGTTTTCTTTGTTTTTTCTTTATTTGGTTTTTGTTCAGAATCATGGAACTAAATATTTTGTTAGTGACCATCCATGGCTCTTTTTAAGTCAAAAATTCATTTCAACTATTACTCAACTTTTGACTGGTGCTAATTGATTTAGCATATAATAAATTAGGGAAAGCCTATGGTGAGTGTACCGGTGCAGAGCTGGCTACACCCATAGCCGTTGGATGAGCCCAATTGATACACACGATATATATGTATCATGTATGTAACAGGTTACCTATTAAGCTGGTGCTGGTTAATAAAAAAGTAAACCAAGGCTACTCCATTCTCATCTTATACACTTTATTGTACTTATGAATTTTATGCGTGGTGGATGGCAATGTTAGATGGGGGTTGGTGTTCATGTGCCAAAAAAAGATGGGTTGGTGTTCCACAGAGGCAGGCAGAAAAAAGATAGCTTACGCTATTTGTAGTAAGACTGTTTTTGCTCTTCTCTCCATGTGATTCGCTACCATACAAGGAAAAGCACAATAGAATTGCAGTGGTTCTTTGGTTTTTAACAGAAGTTTCCAGTGGATAAGGGTGAGTGACACTTGAGAATAAAATAAACTGTGTAGAGTAAGAGAATAGGAAACTACACGCTGAAATAGAGAGAGAAAAAGAGATAAGCGGACATAAGCAAAGAGAAAAACATAGAGTAAGGGCAAAGAAGTAGGTTTCCTTCTGCATTTTGATTTAAGAAGTCTCACTTAGCTTGTGGGATCTACTCGAGTGAGATGCATCTTACTCCGTATCTTTTTAAACTGCATTTGGGCTCCTTACATTTTGGTTATGTAGGAATTTTGCATTTCGAAATGTTTCAAAGATATTTTTATAAATAAAAAAATGTGAATTAGAAAAACATATTTTGTGATTTTTTTAATGTTTCAGTTCTTATAAAAACAAAATTTAAACCAGCATTTAAAAAAAAAGATTTTGTTTAAAGAAAAAAAACCTTTCCAAACGTCCCTTTTGTGGTTCCGTTGAATCACTTTTATAACGGCTACGCGACAAACGGGCAACAGAGAGTAACAATATAAATAACTGGGATGGGTGAGTTAATCCAGGTGCCAGGTCTTAGGTATTTGTCAGAGTATATAAGAGCCAATTCAGCTCATTAATTATTGGCATAGTATGGTATGGTTTATATTCATTTGGTGGCTCCCACCAAAAAAAATATTGAGAGAATAGCCCGTGTAATTTGGAAATATTTTATTTTATTCTAATTTATTTTTAAAATTAATAAAATATTAAATGAATTTTATTAATAATTTATATATAATTACAAATCAAGTATCAAAATAAAAATAAATTATTAATTAATTATATATAAATTATTAATTAATTTAATTTAATACTTAATTAATTTTATTTATGAATCATTATGAAATAATTTTTTTTTCAAATCATACTAATAAGTCATTCTCTCAAAAATATTCATTTGGGTAGCAAACCCTTAACTTGTTTGTGTGTTGTCTGTCATAAACAACGATAACTTGAGTGAAAGTTGAACAACATCAAAGATTAGTAAATTACATTTTATTACTTTTATCAAAATGACAATAAATTTTAAATTTGACTATAAATTATATTGTATATATTTTTTTAATTTTTAACAAACAATTAATTTAACATTATTAAGTATTTTTAAAATAAAAAATAAATTACCTTATTATTAATTATTATTGAACTTCTCTAACAAACTTTATATTATAGCAAAAGCTTTATAAGTTTAATCTAATAAATTATTCTATACAAAATCAAGTTGATTTTTTCATTAAAAAAGTAAAAAAGATATAATTTGACATATATTATGGAAATAGTATAATTCATATATTTATTTTACTTTAAATAATTGATTTACTATGTATGTTTATCATGTTATAAAAAAGATTGTACTCTTCTTTTATCTTTTTGTTTTTTTGTTTTATTAGTTAAGTCTTATAATTCTACTATTTTTAAGCAAAAATCATATTTTTCATTATTCATTTTCATTTTTTTGTAATTGATAAAGTCCTTTCTTATTTAAATTATCATTTTTCTAGCATCACAAACTATAACCTTGTATTAAAAATGAAAATTTAAGATCACATAATTGTGTTTAACATGCAACAACATCAAATTCTAAAATTGAATAATATTTTGTAATAAATTTAAATGCAAATATTTAGTTAATACTAGGTATATTACATATTATGTGTTATTAAGTTAAGGGTATTTTTATATTTATTTAACAGATAATCCACATGGACAAAAATCGTTATTCCAATCCTACCCTTGTTTACTAAACAAGACAATAATTTCTTTATTTTTGCCCTCATAAAGGAAAATTTTCTTCATATTTGTCTCATTGTGAGGTATCTTTGCAAATATACATTCAAACAAATATTTTTATTAGCAATAATATATTATAATAATTTATATCTTTGCATAGACAGAAAAATTTGAAAGCATTTTTTTTTCCTAAGAAGTAATTGAGTTAAATGATTCAAAGACTAAAACAAAACATGAAAAAGAGAATATAATCTTTTTTTTATAGATAATATACATTATATCACTTATTTGTTAAAGTAAATTAAATATATATATTTCAACAAATTTGTAACTAAATTTGTATCAGCCTTAATCTTTAAAATTAAAGTGCGATTACGATGAAAATGTCTGATCCGTCCTTCATTAAGTCATTTATTCCTCCTCATTTATCCCCATTATTCATTTTCATAACTGTTTTCAATTTTTTTATATAAGAGTCACCTTAATTTTATAAAAAAGAAATTATAATATTAAACTTTTTTTTTATAATATATAACTCACTATTCACTAATAATATTTTTAGAGAAGTAATTACTGATTAATAATAAATTACTTTATTTATTTTTATATAAAATATTTTAACCGTGTTAAGTCGATAAAGATTAAAAAAAAGTTAATTTTTATTTTTTGGTAATTAAAAAAAAGAAAAAAATAATAATTATTATTAATGGTATTATCGTATATGGTGAGCGTCCGTTAAAGGACAGTGGCAGCAGACAGCGACAGTAGTGCAGCAGACACGATAAAAGCCAACCAGACCCAGACCCAGACCCAGACCCATTTATCAATTCACTCAGTCCCAACTCAACGGAAACTCACTCCCTGTTTTTTCTTCTGGGAAACTTCTCTTGTTTGTGCCTTCCTCTTCCTTCACCTTCATTTTGCTCCCTTTTTGCAGGTTCACTGATTTGGTATTCTATGTGTTGCTGTTGATTTTGGTGGAGACGGTGATGATTACTACCTCGATTACTGCTTGGATCACTGACCTTTTCGCTTGCATGGGGTGAGCCCCTCCATTCCCAATATTCCTATTACATACATAGATAGATAGATATTTGCAATCAATTTGCTTGCTTTCAATTGAATTGAATGAATGACTTTCCATTTCTGGCAAATGACTTAAGTCCTTGCTCTTAGTTCTGTTTCCCAAAATGGCAAACTTACTTCTGAATAAGCCAACATTTGGGTAAATACTGGTATCAATTAGGGACTGATTTGCTTTCATCTTTCCTTTCTTTCTTTCTTTTTTTTTACTAAGACTTTTATTTTTCTATGGGGCGTTGACTTGTTTTATTATATAAGAAAGGGCTTCGAGGATTGAGATTAAAGTAGTCATCTTGAGAAGCAAAATTATATGTTTACTACTGAAAGCAATTTAATTTGGTATAATACATTGACTAAACAAGTCTTTGATGATAACCACGGTTGCTTTCATCCTTTTGGGTGTAAACTAATGAACAGGGATTGATTTCTATTTTAACGAGTTGTTATTTAATCATATGCTTTATTCGCAATAAAAAATGGACCGATATTCCTCAGTGATATAATTTAATTTTATTTCTCAATGGATGATTAAATGAGGGATGGAGGATATCTCAAAAAATAAAAAATAAAAAAATTGAGGGATGTCAAAAGAGAAAATGCCTTCTTTATTGGCGGGAACTGAACATCAGAACTCCAGCATATAGTTGATGTGGGAGCTTCAAGGATTTGTGGATGTAACTATTGACTAATATGTTAATATAAAAGAGTGGATTTGTACATGCAGCACTCCCTAATTATATATCCAATTCTAGCCTTGTAGTGTTTGCTTTAACAGTCTACTAGAGAGCTGTAAGCGGAAATCTTGTCTTCAAGCTTAAATTTATATAATAACTCTTAGTACCTATCAAGATTGAGGTTTACTCAATCAGAAGTTTGAAAGAGAATGCCTTCATCAGTATATACATCAGCAATTTCCGATTGAAGCTTCTTGAAGAGAGTAAATTTCCGTATTGCATATAATCATTTAATCACTAGTTGTCTTGAAATAGCTTAGCAAATATCCAACTTCAATATACTGCTAAGAAGGAAAGATGATGAAACATTGTTGGCCTAAATATCCAACTTCACTATCTATCATGGATCAAGCAAACAAGGAAGTGATGATGTCCATGTGCTGCAGTGTTGTCTGCATCACAGTTTCTCCTAGGTTTAGTTTGTTTTGTTGTGGTGTGCATTCAATAAAAGAGCTTTTTCGTATAAAAGAAATGCTTTTAAATGACAACAAAAGCAGAAAATCGACTATTAAAGAGAAGCAATAAATTGGTGCTAGGAAGTAAAAGCAGAAGCAAAAAAAAAAAAAAATTAAAGAAGTTCTTTCTTTCTAATAACGCTTTATATAGAAGCATCTTTTAAGGATGCAATTCTCAAAACAAATAAAAATTTCACAGCAAGACTTTGCATTGGCCTATGTTTTGCTGTTATTTAACTTGTTTTATAACAGAGCAGTGGTTGTTTTGGATGCTGTATGAAGCCCACACCAATTATAGCTGTGGATGAGCCGGCAAAAGGACTAAAAATTCAGGGGCAGACAGTGAGAAAACCAACGATATCAGATGGTTTCTGGAGTTCAAGCACATGTGATCTGGATAACAGCACCATTCAATCTCAAAGAAGTATCTCATCTGTCAGTACATTAAATCAAATTCTTTATCATAGCAGTGGAACTTCTACTGCAGGCACCCATCCTGAATTTGTAAACCAAGGCAAGTTCTATATTGGTTTTTGTTTTTCTTCCTAGTAATCAATATTAGAATGTTCAGCTATACTTCTAGCATAGCATATGAGAATTTATTTCGGCAATACAACAAGGCCCTAAGGGACCTAGATAGGGAAGGGGAAACTGGGAAAGTAGACAAGTGGGGGATTGATCCCCCATACCCGCAGGCCAGTCCTATGTTCAAGGTGGATGTTGTTGCTCCACAAGGGCATTGGCACATGGCATATTGTTCCGCCTTGATTACTCCTAGATCTACCTTGTCCTATGATTGGTCTCCGAGATGTTTCCAAAGCGTGGGGGTACCTGCAAAAGGCACTCCGACACCCGAGTAAGATATATAGTAAAGGAGTTCTCAAAGTATCAAAATGTAACAGATGATCATACTTTTATAAGGCTTGGCAAGTTCTCAATCGTTTATTGGTGTCTGTGGACGTCAGTTGTAGCCGTTGTGTATTGATGAGGTTCCATTTTGTTGATATATTGATGAGGCCAATAAACTCGGGATTTCCTAGCTGTTGCAGAGGCATTTGCAAGATGTGGGCCGACTTGGGACCATTGAAGTAGGGAGGAACACGTGATATTTTTATGTGGTTTATTCATTATTTGGATGCATACAATGTTCTTTTTTTGGTACAAAGGATGCATACAATGTTCTAATACCATTTTATTTTAGTTTACTTGTATATTGCTGTTGTATATCATTTGTAAGATTTACTTTCTTTGCTTTTAAAGGGAAAATAATTAATTTATATCACACATACGTGCTGTTTGTTGCAGGTCTTCTCCTTTGGAATGAAAGCAGGCTTCAGTGGATTGGAAGTGGCAGATCTAGGAAGCAAAGCCAACAAAAACGAGAACCCATACTAAAGTATGTCAACTGCGTTAAATTTGGGCCAATTTATTAAATACTCTTTAACCCACTGTAAATACAAATTGGTGCTTCATCTTAGATAGCTAAATTCTCTTGGGGGACAAAAATCAGGAGTAATTAATAATCATTGGAAGTTTTTTTGAGTTAGCTGCTTCTCTTGGCTACCAATGAATTATGGCCTAGTTGTTGATTAACCTCATTGTACCACCAGATTCTAGATAAATCCTGATTCACTGCTCAAATATACTCATAATCTGTACCTTTTGCTCGTAGTGTTGATGCTCTTTCTTTGTTGTTTATTGGTCTATTTTTCTTCTTTGTCTCTGCAGTTTCACAAAGGTTAAAAACACGAGGCATATACTTTAACCCACTGTAAATACAAATTGGTGCTTCATCTTAGATAGCTAAATTCTCTTGGGGGACAAAAATCAGGAGTAATTAATAATCATTGGAAGTTTTTTTGAGTTAGCTGCTTCTCTTGGCTACCAATGAATTATGGCCTAGTTGTTGATTAACCTCATTGTACCACCAGATTCTAGATAAATCCTGATTCACTGCTCAAATATACTCATAATCTGTACCTTTTGCTCGTAGTGTTGATGCTCTTTCTTTGTTGTTTATTGGTCTATTTTTCTTCTTTGTCTCTGCAGTTTCACAAAGGTTAAAAACACGAGGCATATACTTTAGCTCAGGAAGCACATAATTATTTGAATCAAATATTTTTTGTTTATGTCTGTTCTCTTTATATATACAAGCTCAAGTTTCCATCAGTTGTGCTTTCCCTTTGTCTTTCTCAATTTCTCCCCCTTAGATGACTTATTAGTCACTGTGTTTGTTGTAGTTGGAATGCAACTTATGAAAGTTTGCTTGGCACTAGACAACCTTTCCCCAAGCCCATACCTTTGTCTGTAAGTGTCCTCTGTATATTTATCGTTCCTTGCTGGGATTTTTGAGGTGAGAATGCAACATTACTAATTGATGATTTGGTTTTCAATAAATAGGAAATGGTCGAATTCCTGGTTGATGTTTGGGAGCATGAAGGGATGTATGATTGAGAGGTTAAAATGCTGAAGCTGCCTTAAAGTTTATTTATATTTAAATGCTGTCTTTAACTCGTGAAAGGCTTTAGTGTATAGTTGTCCAGAGAAGATTAAAAAATCAAACACAAGTTTGTTCTCCCATTGTAATTTCAAACGCTAAGCCAATCCTTTTTTTTGTTTTTGGCCCTCCTGTAAAATGTAAATGACTGTATACCATTTCAAACTAAAATCTGAATTGCTGAATGCAGAAGTTGTTACTGTTACCTGTAATTGTTATGTGTGTGTGTGTGTATATATATATTGTTATGTGTGTGTGTATATATATATATATATATATATGAGTCAGGCTCTTGTTCGCTGCCCGACCCCTTGCGTCACTTCCTTCCCCCCACCCACACATGGTGCCTGGGGAAGGTAATAAGACGTGTTCTTTTTCCTGTTGAACATAATGTTTTCACACGGTGTTAAGAGGTGCCTGTTGGTGATTCATTGTCTATTTACTTCTTTTCTTATTGGAAAAATTGGCTTTGTACCATATCATTTGCATGCATAATTCTTACTAGTCAGCACTGCTGGTTAAGATGCCCATACGTTGTATGACATTTCTGGGAAAATGTACTAAAAGTGGGATTTCTTTTATACGTGGTTCGCAAGAACATCACCAAAAGCAATATATTTATAAAAAAAAATGATTTTTGGTCATCTGGTATAAAGAGGTGTTGACAATTTAAGTTGTATAGAAAAAAATTGGTGCCACTTATTTAAATTGTGGTGTATAGATGAATTCAGTTATATTTGGATGTTGCAATGCATGCAAGTGTAGAAGATGTGCATAAAAAGTATCACTTATTTAAGGAAATTGTTAAGTTTTTTATTGCAAGTAAAAAAAAATTAATTATTACAATTATGTGACGCTTTTTGGCTTGCTACAGTGTAAAAAAATTTATATTAAAAGTGAATCAAATTTAAATTTTAAAAATAACACATAAAAAATAGTGCGTTTGGGTTTAGGTTTTTGGTGGAGCCTGATAGAGCAATAAGCTAGGGAGACTTTGCATGTGATATAACCTCTTACAAGTATTGGACCAGTGGGTGGTCATACTCACTCATGGCTCAAGTGGCTACTTTTCAAGATTCTAGAGGGTTGGCTGTGGAGGCAATCGGTTTTCCAAAGACGTGCTTATCCTCAAGATCATGGTAAGTGGCAACACCAACATATGAAATTATGGCTGAACTTTCTCGAGTTATTTCTAGAGACCAATCACTGCAATCAGTTTGTTCGCGTCAGTGGACCATTTACTTTTTCTGCCTACGATATCTTAAGATCATTGCTCAAGATTTGTGGGCGAGCAAGACAATTCTCAACCGTGGCGTGAGAAAATACATGCATAACCAAAATCTAAATATTTTCCTAAAATGAAGGATCTTTCTTGCAATCACAACTCCTCTGACTCCATGAGGATAATATCAGATATGGCTGATTTTTGTTGAATATTCAATTCAATCTGATAAACATAAATAAAATCGCGCAATTTTCTAAGCACAGATTCCCTTTCGTGTCTCTAACCATTCTAGATGATGTGTGCGCCTCGAAGATTCAGAACGCAATTCAAGAAATCAAGCTCACCGAATGAATCTTGACAACGCCCAAAATCATTTTGTCAATGATCACACAATGCAAGTTTAGATCCAATTTGAGACACTCATAAATAATGATATTGCATATTATTTTCATTACATTTTTCTATTACTAAAAACATTGGTCAACAAGTGCGATGAATCTTGCACAAAAGCTAATCATGTGCAAGAAAATTATGCGAAAAGATGATATAACACCAAATGTGAAACTACTAGGAATTACTTCCGTTTTTCTTTTTTCTTTTTTTTCAAAATATCATTAATTATAATTAGTTGTCAAATATTTATTAATTATTATTTATATTTAATAAATTTTTAAATATTTATTATAAAACTAATAATTAATAAATAATTAATAATTTACTCTAAGTATCATATCTAGCAAGATATTATAACAATTCCCGAAACTAATATTTTCCCCTATTATATATTTGTTTGTGTTGAGATATATAATTATAGAATTCAATAAAGTAATGATTTAAATGAAATGATACCTAAATCTGTAATCTTCTCTAATTCCAAGAGATACTGTTATAATAATAATAGATTATATGTAAATTTATCTAAAAATTTGATTTGACACTTTATATATTTAGAGATAAATTTAATAATGTAGAGATAAGTATGAGTTTTTTTATGTATAAAATGTTGCTTATATAATATTACCCCAAATGAGATTCACTATTTTCATCCTGATAATGTTATATAAACATTTCACACGTACAAAATTTCATACATATTTTTCATCATTAGATTTGCTTTTAAATGTATGCAGTGTCACATTAAATTTGGTCGTATATACAAATCCACATACAATCCATGGCTCATGCATTTATTATCTCCTTTTATATGTTGTTCATACAGTATTATTATCTCAATTCTCACGATATATTGCTTGTGAAATATAAATTTGATCCATATCCAGTTAGATTGCGGCCGATATTCTTGATGAATTAAGAAGCTGAAATCAATTTCCGACTATTGTTCTTTTGTGAAAACCGACAAGACTTTTAAGGTATTTGTAACAGACTTATTTTCTATTTGGATTATTTTGTGTATTCAGTCAATAATAAATGCCCCCATACAATGAATGTTACAAGCATTTGATTTTATGTTAAGTGTGATTTCAGAGTTTAACCCTTGGCGAGTGTATATTTTTTTTTCATTTCTCTCCTCTCTCTCTCCCTTAGGTCATTTTAAAAATTATTTTAAGTGTAACCTTAGGAGTGAAGCTCCTAATTTAGCAGAGCCAAGTAAGAAAAAAAAAAGTCCAAACAGTAGTTTGTCGTTTCAATAATCACTATCAAATTTAAAGAAGTGGTGGGCTATTGATAGAAAATCGAAGACTATAGGCTACACTGAATCTGGTCCTCTGACTGTTCTCTGAACACACCCATTTGACCTAATCGTTTTTCTTAGCCTTTCTTCCTCGCTCCATTTTTTTAAAATGTAAAGCATGACTCCTCCTCTCTTCAATTTGATTCATAAGACTTGCTATGTTACAAGAACCATTCGACTTTTACCCTTCTCTGAAATTACGAAGAACTTTCTCTGAAACTGATATTTGCGGCTAGAAAAGATAGGCCATTTTCTCATCCTTACATCATACACCATGAAAAGTATTTTGGAATGGAATTATAATATATAGATATCAATTCAAACAACCGAAATTCACATTATTTTCTTCTTTTCCTTTCAATATGATTTTTTGTGTATATACTAGAAATATTTCATACTTTTTGAGTGCAATACTAATTATCTTTGTGTCATCCAACGATTACGATTATTAGCTCTCTCCATAATGACGTCGCCTAAAATTTGAACACGTGACCTTTTTTTGATATCGTAAATCGCTTATCATTTCGACCAATTTATTGTGAGTGTTTATTTTTATAATTTAACTATATTATAGACCTTGGATAATTTCAATTTTCTGAAGCATAATAATTGCTCTTATTTTCTAAAAAGAAAAATGTTAATTACACAATTGTTAGTATTTAGATTTGCGATTAATTCAACACTTATTAGAATTAATTTCCTTAAATACATTAGGCTAATGTAGGGGGTTGCTTTTAATATTGTTCGATGAGGAACTTAATCTTAATTAACACAAAAGTTAATCAAAAAACACTCTTATCGTACAATAAAAAAGGACTTATAATTAATCTTCTAAAATTATATTTATTTTATAAAAAGATACATTTAATTTGTTTCAAAAGATGTGTGTTTTATATATATATAAAAAGTACATTCACTTTTTCTTAATTTTAGTTTTATAAAATTAATGAAAAAAATACTTTTATAACCAATTATTCATGATTCCTTTTTTATTTCCTTAAAAATAAAACTAAGAATCGAGTATGTGCTTCATAAAGAAATTATGTGTTTAACTTAAGGAGTACTCCTTCCTTAAGGACTTAAATTCAAACCTTGATCCATTGTTTAAGGATATCTTTATGGTATAAACAAAAAAAAATTTATGTCACTAGATTATAATACCATTTATTGCACGTGTGATTCCTTAATCAGTATTCTTTTTTTGGTTTATCAGAGTATCCCTGCGTACTATTACGGAAACTAATCCCTCGAGATACTGAGATCTATTTAAAGGGTTGACCTCTCTCAACAGATATTTTTTCATATACATGAATCGTGAATCAAATCATTGACCACATGCTCAAGAGAACCAAGTATCTACCACTTGTGTCATACCATGTTGGTCCTTAAATAGTACTCTAATGACATTAATTAGCAAAATGCTTAATTATATCAATACAAATTTTGGGGATCATATTAAAAATATTAAATATAATTATTTTTGGTAAAATGTATTTTCTTTAGAAAAAATTAACTGTGATTTTTTAAAAATTAAGTCACAAGTCAATACAAGAATGAACGTTAATTAAGTAATTAATACATATTTTTAATTATTAAAAATTATTTAAATTTAATATAAAATGTATTTTTAATATAAAAGAAAATTTTAATTATTTATTAACGTATGCCGTAATAAATGCCATTTGAAATCTTCTTTCTTTTAAGTTGTTCTGTATATTATTGTTCAATTGCTCTATTGGTGCGGTGTTGATTACTTTGTTGGCGTACTTCATGCATAAGTGATTGATGATATTTTATTTTTGTTGAGATTAGCATATAGCAATGGCTCGTTCACTTTGACAGCTATTGGACAAATTCTTACCTACTTTGAAAGTGTATTATTCCATATAAAAATATAACGTGATATTATATGATATGTAATATAACGTGATATTATATGATCATTTGAATTGAATTTAAAATATTATATAATAAATTTTAATTAAATTTAACCATTAAAAAATTATTCTCAAAGTGTATAATTTTTTTTTCAAATATTGGCCTAGTGGTCTCAAAATGGCAATGCAGGGATTAACAGGGAATATAATTTATCCTGCATACCAATGATACTTCCATCAAGCTGATCGTATAGTAGTAGAAGTCATCCAAATTAAAGAATTAAAACAAATACTCAAATTCCAATTGGGGGAGAAAAAAACAAGTGGAGCAAGAAACAATATTTATGTATTTGTGGACCAACTAGAGGAGGACAAACATTCTATAGAGGGTTGCATAACATAAAATTGCAATAAACTCATAGAGTCAGAGAAGTGAGACTGGCATATCTACTATTTAATTCTAAAATATTGTAATTCAAATAGTGTTATTTATATAACCATTGTATTCATATTTGTAATATATATATATATATATATATGTATGTATGTATGTATGTATACATATATATGTATACTTACATGATTGTAGCTGACTTAAGTAACCCTATTTATATCTTTTTAAGCAGTTCATTAATGTTGTGGCCTAGAGGTGGGTTACATGCGTGAACACTTGAGTACCTTTATCATGATTGTTTTACTAAGCCTAAAATATAGACAGATGGAATAGACCCAGCGGCAAGTGGGAACGTGGCAAGAGGGTTCAATGAGGGAGGTCCAATGTTTCTAGCCCCTTACCACTGCTTGTTTCTTAGCCACTGCTGCAATCAGATAGTCATTTATGCCCATACCTATTGATATGTCCTCCATGGTTCAAGTTGCCCATCCCAACTCATTTGATGAGGATTCATGATTCATCCTCATTACTTTAGAAAGAAGATCTCCGATGACTTAAGAAGGCCATGCATGCACAATTGAAAAGGAAAACTGCCTGTGTATGGACTATCATTTGATGCATTCCACGTATACAATTTCATTCAGGATAGAGGGCATCATGACGCTAGTAAATGGGCTAAAATGCCAATGATCGCATATGGTACTGGTTGATTGGTGAAGATATTCTTGTGCTTTCTTTTCACTAATTGAACCTTTTATTTATTTTCCATTCTATAAAGTATAGAGTGATAATTAAGAACATAACAGATATAATGAGTTGGAAAAAGATATCAAGTGGAAGCATAGAGATGGGGGGATAGGATTGAAAGCATTAGACGTGCACATAAAATTATCAAGTGGATGGGTAATGACAATGGATATAGCCATTTTAGGCTGTTTTCTTCCCACCTTGCCATAATAATACTATAATTCTAACTGTCATTCGTTGTCCATGAAATCAGTAATAGACCCAACTTGTCAATTTCTCGAAGATATCAAAAGTTCAAAACCCCCCCCCCCCCACGGTTTCTCTAATTTTCCTCTTTTATGATGTTAACTGGTAATTTGTTTCGATAACTCACAGTTTCTTTCTCTTAAATATTTTTTATTAGTTAATTTTACAATACACTCTATAGTCTATATTTGGAATCATTTTGTGGTCAAATCAAGTCATTAGATGCTGGAACGAAAATTAATTTCGCATAAAAAAAAATGTAGAGACACCTCATATAAAAGACCAAAATAGTTATATAAGATTAATATAACAAAATTTTGAAAAATGAATTCTTTTTTTTCCTGATAAAAAAGGGGACCAGGGTCAGAAAAAAAATGTGACATTCCAAAAAAAAAAAGGAAACTTAAATTACAATTATTTTTGTATAATACTTTCATGTTAATCTATTATTACTAATTTATTGTTACTATTTTTTAAAGTGATTATTTCCACTTCTTAATATGGAAATATAAAAAATGTATTTTATTTTGAGGTCGTATAATTTATCATTTTGTGTTTTCAATTAAATCAATTAACTATTTAAATTTATAAACCTTTATAAATTATATAATTTGTTATTTGGCTTCAATGTAAAGGGGAAAAAAGATTTGTACAAATTACTTATTTAATTGCAGATTTTATTTATATAAAAATTGAAAGAAACTGAAAGATGATAATTCATAGCGTGAGAAGAGAAGAAGATTGTTTTCTTCTAAGGTAGTGGATTGACAAAAGGCAAAAGTTGAATGTTTTTAGAGCAAGTAGAAGTAGGAATATATACCACCGAAAAAAAAAAAGTAGGAATATATGATGGCATGGAATGGCACTTGGCCCTCTTGCAGTGACGTGTGCCGTAAAGCCTGCTTCCCAATGGCAATGCGGTACGGAACGGATGCAGTTCACCATTTACCTCATCCTACGTTTTTTTTTTTTCTTAAGACATAGTATATTTTAAAACTTTTAATTAAGGATTAATTATTGTTCGTGATATATAATTATTGTTGGCTAAGCAATATTTTGATATTGTCAAAAATCAATCTTAAGAGCATCAAGTCGATTTCGAGTGTTTTAAAATTGATCTTACAATCACTGAGTTAAAAAATTTGATTACCTCATCCCACTTTACATTTATATTTGTATTTTAAAAAAAAAAATTTAATAATATATTAATAATTATTAAATAATAATATAAAAAAATTATACTAATCATGAATCAAATTTAAAATAAACTAAGATTAACATGCAGTAATACTTGCCGCTAATATTTACATTGCATTTAATATTTTGTTTCGTATACGCATCCTCTACGACAATATTTATTATTTAATGTATGTTATATAAGTTATATCACTCATTAGTTGCAAATATTAACCATCAAATTTAAGTTTTCTAATATTATCTATCATTAATATATTGATTAGAAATAATGATATTTTAAATAACTGACATAATATACGTTGAGTGATGTACTGTACGTGTAGTTTTGTTTAATTTTTATATAAAAACAGCTTTTTAATCATATTTTTTAATATTTTAGTTATAACTTTTTGATTAAACATTAATTTTAAAATTTCAAAAATATAAATGTCATTAATTAAATTCTCTAATAAAATAAATATATTAAAATATCATTTAATATTAATTTATAACATTAAAGTGTTCTTTTAATATATATTTTTAACATTAAAATAATTAATTGAATATAAAAATTATTAAAAAAATCAAACTAATTGACACTTAATATTTTTTAAAAATTAAAATAAATATTTACTATAATTATTTTATACACGTGCTGCCACCGTGATTGAGTATTTAGTACACCGCTGCCTCACCGACCAACCACTCTTTGTAATTCCAATATGATGACCACAATCATTGAATTCAATTCGACCTTGCCGGCCTATGTAATCCGTATACACTACTGACTTTTTTCTTCTCCGAATCAATTGTGTGTTACGTATACGAATTCTTGGACCATGTTAATATTTATTCACAGAATCCTGCGAGGAGAGAGAAAGATATTCACATAAATTATATTTTTTGATTATCAATGTTGATTGTAAAATAATAAGTAGTTCTTTAGTAAAAAAAACAGAATTCGATGTTTTTATAAATTTTTAACTTTTACTTGAAAATAGTTTTCATCCATGGATGGTTGTTGTGTTTGCTAAGGAATATCTTAATGTAAATGCTTGAATTTTTATATAAGATATTTATGTGCCATAAGTATATACTCATAATCTTGAATCTCTATATTTCACATCTATTGGAAAAACATTAAAAAAAATGCATTATATTTTATTCAACTAATATAATGAGAAAAATTGTCTTGTTTCTATGACTTATGATTTTTTATTGAAAATAAAATTCAATTTTGAACTCGTATACTCATCGTAAAAAAATTATTAATTAAATTAACTAAACTTTTACAAGAATTATTTTTACTAACTTTATCTTTTATGTTTCTATTTTTTTTTATAAGTCCGGGTAGCCATTATTATTTGCTATAAAGTGATTTATATTTTTGATAGATGATATAATTGTTGGCTCGAGGGATGGAAAGCGGGTTGAGTAGACTCACGAACCTGTATGTTTTTACCTAACCTAACTCATAATTGACGGGTTGGTTTGGGTCTGTGGATTGAGTTGAGTTTAAAATAGTTAAACTCACGAGATATGAGTTGGGTAGAGGGTTAAGACTTTCTTAACCCGTAAAACCCAACTCAACCCACTGAAATTTTTTTAATAATATTATATGATGTATAATTACCTTTTATTGGAGCTTTGATAATCTTATATAAGTTTATAATTTTTTTAAATAATTAATTTCTTGAGAATTTTTAACTTAAAATTACACTATATTTAGTATTAGTTCTGAATCATTTTCGTAATTTTTTGCAACCCACCACTATTGATGCATTAATTTGTACTCATAACTAATTAATAACTCTTAATAAACACATTGATTTATAAGCTCAAATAGATGAAATTGAAAATATTAAAGCAGGTAATGTACTATATAGAATTTGCTTAATTTGTTTAGGTAATTACTTATAGTTTAATCATTAATGCTTGCTAACACTTCATGATTCTTTTATGTGTTAGATATGTCTGCTGCTATAAATGAAGTTATTGATCGTAATAATTGATATCCTTTTAGATGTTTTCCATTTAACTAGTTAAGATCCAGTTCTTTTTAACTTGTTATTTTATTATTGGTTTTAATTTTTTTTTATTTTGATAATTGTGTTGATTGTGATTAATGTTATGGTGTTATTAACTTGCAGAAAATCAAAGAGGAGATGAGACGTTGATTATAGTGTCATTGGTTAATTGTGTTACATGTATATTTATTATTTGTTTATGTTGATCGTAATTGTAATCATAGATTTATATGTACTTTAAAATTTATGTTTTATGTTATGTTATTTAGAATAGATTTCAATTTATATTTTAACATGCTAATTTTTTTTGTTCAAGTTTGACTCACGGGTTGAACTCAACCCAACTCACATATGAGCGAGTCAGGTTGATTCGAGTCGAAAAAAAAAAATCTTCAAATCACTACTTCCATGAGTAAACTAAGTCTAAAATTACTTTAAATTCAACCCAACTCAACCCATATCTATCCTTAATTGACCCTAATGCCATGGAGTTTTAAAAGGTGACACTATACTTAGTTGTAGGTAAATATAAAGTTATTATTATCATTATTATTATTAAGATTTAATTTTTATCCACTGTCAGTGTAAAGTTTTTTTATACTATCATTTAATTATGTGTTACCAAATCATTAAAATAATTAGACTTTTTAGATAATTGTTGTGATAGTCAACTCTTTTACTGATTTGATAATACATAATTGAATGATAGTGAAAAAAAATTTTAAATTGACAGTAGATAAAAATTAAACTCTTATTATTATTAGGACTAAATATTGCGCCTACATCAACTTGCGTAACAGCATTTAAGAGGGGGAAAAAGTCATTTCATGCGCAATTGAAGAATGTCACGATATTTACATTAAACGAATGATTGCAGTTCATCTCATATTCTCATTGGATTAGTTGGGTGATGCTTCTCGTAACAACTAGAAATATAGGCGAACACTTACTTATGTATATGCAATGTATCATCCGCTAAGTGGAATGAATCATGCATTAACTAATGACTTCTAAGACTCAACTAACTATCTTGGTAATACATTACTCATAAAAAGAAAACAACAACTCTTGTGGCAAATGTCATCCATTTGATCTATTTGCCTTTTACAAAAGCACCAAAACTTTGCTTTGGATTCTCTTCAATTGTCGATGTCGGCAAGTACAACCGAATTAATTAAAAGCAACACTTAATTTAATAGATTTAATTTTTATTTATTATTAATGTAAAAAATTTTAACACTGTCATTCAATCATGTATTATCAAATCATTAAAATAATTAGACTTTTTAGGTAGTTGTTGTGATAGTCAACTCTTTTACTAATTTGACAACACATGATTAGATGATAATATAAAAAAATTTATATTGACAGTAAATAAAAATTAAACTCTAATTTAATTACCATCAAATAAAAGCCAGAGTTTCATTTCTAAAATAGGAAAAGCCAAAGTTGGAACGTTATTAACTTACATATAGCCTAAGCTAACCTAAAAGGCTTAAAACAAAAGAAATCCATTGATTCTAACCCACCGTTTGATTTTCTTTTCGTCTTGGAACGGTACACACAGGTTTAAATCCTTTCAAACCAGCCTCTACAGGTCTCTTTCATTTTAGGCCATGCGTTAATGGACCCTACACAGTGTACGTGTAACGACTGGAAATCCAATTCATTGCACATCTGAACAAACTTGTCCAAGAGGTGAGTACCATCAAAGTTTAATTTGTACATACATTTAGCAATTTGAAACTATATATATATATATATATATATATATATATATATATATATATATAGCTTTTATTGTTTTCCAAATCAACCAATCCCCAAGCAAATTGTCTCACCATTTCCTAACAGATTCACGAGAGGGAAACTTCATTCTGACCACACCGCTGAATACTGATGATGCAGATGAATTGACTCCTTGCCACTTCTGAGTCTAAATGGCTGACTTTATGGCATGACAATTTTGAAACAACAACAGGATATATGACAATGTGTTTGCGGTTTACTCATTAAAGCTAGGCTAAATTTTAATGAAGTCAATGGTTGATTCTCAACCCACAAAAATAAAAATTTACTAGAGTTATCTTATGAGTTTAAGTATATAATGCTGCATATATAGAAAAGTTTTTGCATAGACTAATTTGTACATATTAAAAAAAATGATAGTTAATTTAGTATTTTTAAATTTAAATTTTGCTAAATATAAATTATTAAACAAACTAAATATTAATATAATAATTTAATACACAATATATTTTTATATATAATGTCTTCTTAAAAATATTTCTATAATTATATATTTAAATATATGTGAGCTTATATAAAAAAAATTTTAAATTTATTTTCATCTAATTTAAATTAAATTATTTTATAATTGTAATTAAAAAATTACAGATAATATTTTATAAATTTATCATAATCACCTTAATTGTTTTTGTTTTTTTTACATTAATAAAGTCTATGACTTAAAAAAGAAACAGGAGAATGGGAGGAGAAACTTCTCTTATCCACAATAACTGTACTTTCATTTTATTTATTTATTTGGTGCTAATGAGGGCAAAAGACCCAAGAAGAAGAAAACTAGACTTTCACATTTTTATTATAATATATTCCACGCACTCTTTTTTTTTTTTGGGTTTTCTTCTAGCTTGATCTTAACCATCCTTTGAATCATAAAAATCCCTAACCCTTACCAAACATTTTTCTAGTTGTTCTTTGAGTTTTAGAAAATCAATTTTTATAGGTTGATGGAAATATTCCTACTTAATTTTGTTCTTCTTGCTACAGTGAATTAATTTATTTTGTAACGGAGTATGATTATAAGCCAAATGAAAATATATTATTAACTTAGAACTAATTCAAATTAATAAAAAGAAAAAGGAGGACCCAATTCAGTAACTTTCTTGCCCCAGAAAGTTGTACAGATTCATCTATACTTGAGTATTGCAGCAAAATGTTCATATCAATAGTGAAATCTGTGTTTCCCATCTAACATGAAAATTACTAACAGATTAACTTAAGATGAAGCATTAATTCCAAGGTTAGCGTCTGAAAACTATTAGAGAGACAAATAATACCTATGTTATGTGCAAGAAAATTCACCAGTTAATTCAGATAAGATAACCATGACCAATATCAAATACCTTTCAACATTTTTTTAATTGAAAAGAAAAGGTTCCCCCTTGTGTGGTAAAGTTTAAGCATTAAGTCATCTGCTATTATGACATTAAGATTTTTGTTAGTAAGAAGATTCATTAACCTTGTTTATAGAATGTTTAGCAAAAAAAAAAAAAAAAAGAAACACCTGGTTGATTGAACCAAGTCACTTACTCATCTACGATCCAGAGCAAAATCAAACACGAGACAAAAAAATGTATAGTCATTAATTCAATTATAAGTAAATTTGTAAAATTGATACTATAATTAATTACAAAAATTTAAGAATATAAAAACTATAAAATTTTGTACTTATAGAAAATTGCATATATATTATTACTCACTTTACAAAAATTATTAACCAAAAAGAGACACCCAAAGAAAATCTTAATATCCAACCAAGATTCACATAGTGATAATATAATGTGTGGATGAATACATTTTTATAAATTAAATATAATTTCTTCAAGATAAATTTAAATAATTTTACCAAAATTTTAAAATCAAGATATGAATAATCTGTCTTTAATCAAATAAATAATTTAATTAATTGAAATAGATTTAAGTTAGTGAGTGTATTGTGATTGCATTACGGGAGAAAAAATGCCAGAATCATAAGCACCTCAACCTAAAAGTTAACCCACCACAAATCAGTAAGGCTATTTTTGGGCGCTTCAATTTATTATTTTTTAGTTGTAAGATAAAGATATTTATAAGACTAACTTTTACATTAATTGAGATTGATTATTCTGAATCCCTTTAGGAGAAGTGTTAGCTCAAAACTTGAACTCAAATAATCAAAACATAGAATACACCTTCTTAACAACTATGTTAACTCAAGTTGTGATCATTATTTATTAAGAAAAACTTGTTTAATTAGTGGAGACGGACTCTTAAATCGTAAAACGTTAGTCTAATATATAAACTCGGAAAACACCGAGCCTCAGCGTAACCTTGACCCCCCCCCCCCCCCAAAAAAAATCCCCTCTCTTTTTTGGGAAAACGACTATATACATTTAATCAAACTCAAATTGATGCACTTGCCATTGTCGGTTTTGTCGGCTTTTTATAATAATACTTTTTTTTGGTAAAATTCTAATCTTTATTCGGATTGGTTAATTTTCAATGAACTCTTATAGGTAAAATATTCATATGAAACTCAACTTGCCTTGGTGGTTGGTTTTTATAAAAAAATTCTAAAAAAATAGTTTTTATAATATTTTTGATAATCTATATTATCAAATCTCAAATAAATAGAAGTCAGCACAATGAATTTAAATTTTTCTTAATTTTTTAAAATGAAAAGTTGTCCCAAAATTCCGGATTTAAGTATGAACCATAGGCAAAGTTAAAATATAAATTTGTAATATTATACATAGTCACACATCATAATCATATATTTACTTCTATTACTAGACAAATTTTATGAAATCATTTGTTTTTACTAATCAATGAAATTGTGAATGACATTTCATCAAAGAAAGTTAAAATGCCAATAGTAAATATTTTATTTTTATCAAACAAGTTCTTTTTTTAAGAATAAATACTCATTTTGATTCTCCAAATATACAAGTGTCATTAGTTTAATCCTATAATAATTTTAGACATTTGGAGGAGCAGTTTGATAAAAAAAATGATATTAAATGATTAATTTAATATTAAAAATTGACATTAAATGACTATTTTAATGTATTTATCACTAAAAGACTTAACTAATAACACTTGTATATATGGAAGAACAAAATGAATTTCTTTTATTTATTAGTAGACAATATTTACATCACAATAATTTGTCAAACTATTTATAAATTCTCCCATCGTAAAAATTTGTAATGTAGAAAAAAATCTACTATAATGAATTACAAATTCAATCGCCAAATTTTAAATATTGTGAATGAACACATACTCCTAGTTGGATAATGAAGCACAAAATTTTGAAGATGACAAAATGTGCCAAGTAAAATAAATCAAGTTTATAAAGACTTAGATTATCTTAGTATTTACAAATGGTAGTTCTTAAGGTTTACATTTATTTAGAACCCTTGTAAGATTACACAAGATTATTAAGATTACACAGGATTGATATAATAGAATTGCATTCTTGCATTTATCAATTTACAATGAATTAGAATCAATTTAAACTTTTGTGAATCTATTCACAGTAAGTGTGAATCGATTTACTCAATTCACAACCTGTGAATCTATTCAAAGATTCAGTAAATCTATTCACAAACATGTGTGAATCGATTCAAGTATTCTAATGGTCTGTGAATTGATTCATAAACATTTGTGAATCTATTTATAGAAATTTGTGAATCCATTCACAATGTGCATATATTGTTTTGAATAACTATGAATATATTCACGAATTAGTGTAAATCGATTCATTCAACTAAAATTTATTTTTCAATATCATTGTTTATCAGATAAAACATATCATATCATATCTCGTTCAATAACATTCGTCATACATTCTCACATACGAAAAAAAATACTCTCTGAGAAATACTTTGAAATTACTACGTCTCTTTCTCTCAATCTATCTTGTGATCATAGAGCTTCAATTTATGTAATCTTCATTTTGAAGAGTGATTCAATCTTTGTTAATTGTTTCATTTCTGTTGTGTGTTGGTTTAGAAGAAGTAAGGAATCTTCTTCGGGGTTGATTCAGGGTGAAGCATCCCTGATTTGTAAAGGTTGCGGAGTAGGGTATCTTCGATATAAAACTCTTGAACAAAAAAGTAATTAAGATCCTGAATAGTGAAAGAAAATCTCATACCATTTGGTGTGGAGACTGGATGTAAATCACAATGGTAGTGATTGAAGAAGGATAAATCTCGATTTGTAATTTTCTCAAACTTTACTCTCTTTAATTACAGTATTGCATTACATATTAGGGTTAACTTGAAATTAATCTAAATTGTTAGTGATTATAGATTCATTATTTTATCTGATAATACAATATATCATCATCAAAGAAGATTATTTAAGAAAAGTTTGTAAAAATCTTTAAAATCCTATTCATCCCCTTTAAAATTCAAACCCTTATTAGAGGCCACTTAGGTTAACAAATCTAAACTACTGTATGCCAAATTATAAATATATAAAATCATTGGCAATTTTATCAAACATTCTCCCCTTAATGATTTCAATTAAGAAGAAGAAGATCCTCTTACATTTTTACCTCAATTGATATTTTCAGCCAAAAGTTGAAACCACTGTATTCACATAAAACAAAAACAAGTGCCTGTATTGATGTTGTAATACTAGATAGTAGAAAAGGAAAAAGAAAATTAGTAAGATTATAACAGCAGCCAGTAATAGATAAAAAATTTAAAAATTTATTATTTATAAAAAAATATTATGTTTATATAAATAATATTTTTCGCATATTGAAATAAATATTTCTATTATTCAATTTATTATTATTTTTATATCTTTGAAAATTGTGATATAATTAACATCATCCTTATAAAAGGCATCCTAACAGTATAGTAACAGCAAGTTTCTATATTACCCAGAGAGTTATATTATCTTAAATAAACAGTTAACATTTGTATTAAAAAATAATATAAAATAATAATTTTTTAATGAGAGTATTACTCAGGTTAACATAAAATGTATTACTAAGGGTAACATAAAAAGTAAAAATATCCATAGTAATATACGGTCTATGGTATCTTGCTCTGATTTTTTTTTTTTTTTTTTACCAAAAGAATCTGAGAAAACCACTTAACGCAGGTGATAACAAGTTCGAATGTCTACTTAAGGAATCTAACAAAAAAAAAGTAAAAACGCTTAATGTTCATGTATGAGTTAGTTTCAAGTACAAAAGTTGCAGCTCCCTTAATTTAGCCCAAATATATATATATATATATATATATATATATATATATATAGTTAAAGGATAAATAATAATTTAATTTATCAAAATAAAAGAAGAGAGAGAAGGAAAAGCGGTATTACAAATGCTAAGGTGGTTGGTTTGGTTGGACTAAGAGAGAGAGAGAGAGAGAGTGTGTGTGGGGAACAGCCGGTTTTGGGGAAGGATTCATTGCATTCTGCAATGTGTAGCAATGCAGCTGTGGTGTGGTGTGGTCTGTCTGTGGACGACACCTATATTTATTACTTTTCCAATATAAAACTTTCTTCACGACACATACAACATACATTCCCCCCAAACTCTAAACTCACCTCCATTCATTCCTTGGCTTCCCCCAAAGCTTCTTCCTTTTTCGTTTCCTTTTTTTTGCCCTGCTCCGTGGGGTTTCTGCTCTCAAATGCTCTTGACCCTGCAACCTTTGATCTGCTTCTCTGTGTTTTTCTTCTTTGTTCTTGTTATAGTTGGTCTTCTGTTTGCCCTTTGTGATTGTCAGGGGTTTCAGCTGCTGCCACTAAGATTCTTTTGGTTGCGGACTCACCTCCTGTGCTCATGCCTACCCTTGTCAATTACAGTGGTATGCTTCCTGGGTTTTCTTCTATTTTAGATGGGTTTTCAATTCACTTTACTGGTAGGCATGGTTGGGTTAATGGTTCTTCATGGTTCCCTGTTGGTTTATGATGCCTGTTGCTAAATTTCGATTCTTGATTGATCTCTTGCTGTGCTTATAGTGATTGAACATTTATAAGTTTTCAAGTTTGTTATTTGAATGGAGAGGAACATATTAATAAAAAAATTTGCAATTTTTTATGGATATTGTTGTGTGACATGATGAGAAACCGCTTTCCTATAGCTTCTTGTTGATAAGAATCAAGTTTTGGATCCACTAATCATACTGTCTTTGTAACCGAGAACACGGTTTTTTATTCCCTTTTCTTAGGTGGAAAGAAAAAAATGAGCAAATCATATTCTGCTGAAAGCTTAAATCTTTTATATATGAGATAAAAATTGATTTATGGTTCTGGGAAATCATATCGTATTAATTTGGAACAATATTCTGTGGCTAAGTTTAGATTTTGTGAATGGGTTTTCAGGTGATGATGAACTGTATCCTGGGGGTTCTTTTTGCTCAAATCCCATCGATTTGGGTCGCTTGTACGCTATTGGTTCCAATGTGGATGTGTGCTACCCTCCTACCAAGCGTGCTCGCATCAGTGCCCCATTTATCTTGGAAATTCTTGAGCGTGAGCAAGATCAAAAGCCTAGTATCGAAGTCCTTCCTGATGAATGCCTCTTTGAGATATTCAGACGGCTCCCTAGTGGCAAAGAGAGAAGCTCATGTGCCTGTGTATCTAAACGGTGGCTTATGCTTATGAGCAGTATCTGCAAAACTGAAATTGAGAGGTCTGCTTCCTCTGTGGTTGAAATGATCTCTTCAGACGAGGATCAAGATATTGAAGGTGATGGCTACCTTACAAGGTGTTTGGAAGGGAAGAAAGCCACTGATGTAAGGCTTGCTGCAATTGCAGTTGGGACTAGTGGCCGTGGGGGACTGGGGAAACTGTCTATCAGAGGAAGCAACTCTGCACGTGGTGTAACAAACCTTGGCCTCTCGGCAGTTGCTCATGGTTGCCCTTCTCTCAGATCACTTTCTTTATGGAATGTGTCTTCCATTGGGGATGAGGGTCTGTCTCACATAGCGAAAGGATGTCATATGTTGGAGAAGCTTGACTTATGCCTCTCTTCCTCAATCAGCAACAAGGGTTTGATTGCAATAGCTGAGGGCTGCCCCAATTTGACCACCTTAAATATTGAATCATGCCCAAAGATTGGAAACGAGGGCTTGCAAGCTATTGCAAGGTTTTGTCCCAAGTTACAGTGCATCTCTATCAAGGATTGCCCTCTTGTTGGGGATCATGGAGTCTCAAGTCTGTTATCATCAGCTTCCAACCTGTCAAGGGTAAAGCTTCAGGCCCTGAACATTACAGATTTTTCTCTGGCTGTCATTGGCCATTATGGAAAGGAAATTACAAATTTGGTCCTCTGTGGTCTTCAAAATGTCAGTGAAAGGGGTTTTTGGGTCATGGGTGTTGCTCAAGGTCTGCAGAAACTGGTGTCATTTACTGTTACTTCCTGCCGAGGGGTAACTGATGCAAGCATTGAAGCCATGGGTAAAGGTTGTACCAACCTGAGGCAGATGTGCCTTCGCAAGTGTTGCTTTGTATCTGACAGTGGACTGGTAGCATTTGCCAAAGCTGCAGGATCTCTCGAGAGCCTGCAGTTGGAGGAGTGTAACAGGGTCACCCAGTCTGGGATTATTGGTGCCCTTTCAAACATCAAAACCAAGTTGAAATCTCTTACCCTTGTGAAGTGCTTGGGAGTTAAAGATATTGACGTGGAAGCATCTATGCTTTCTCCTTGCGAGTCTCTTCGATCTTTATCCATACAAAACTGCCCTGGTTTTGGTAGTGCTAGCCTGGCTATGGTTGGGAAGTTGTGTCCCCAACTTCAGCATGTTGATCTGACAGGACTTTATGGCATAACAGATGCTGGTCTTCTCCCTCTTTTGGAGAATTGTGAGGCAGGACTTGTCAAGGTTAACCTTACTGGCTGCTGGAACTTGACAGATTACATAGTTTCAACCTTGGCCAGGCTACATGGTGGAACCCTCGAATTACTAAATCTTGATGGATGCTGGAAAATTACGGATGCAAGCTTGGTTGCAATTGCAGACAACTGCCTGCTGCTTAATGATCTAGATGTGTCAAAGTGTGCAATCACTGACGCAAGTTTAGCTGTTCTTTCTAGTGCCAGGCAGCTTAGTTTGCAAGTGCTTTCTTTGTCGGGCTGTTCTGATATATCAAACAAGTGTGTGCCTTTTCTAACAAAATTGGGCCAGACCTTGGTAGGGTTGAATCTTCAAAACTGCAATTCAATTGGCAGCAGCACAATTGAGTTGCTAGTGGAGAACTTGTGGAGATGTGATATTCTGGCCTAATCACGAGATAGAAACAGCTATAATTGCTAAATCATGGAAGGAGGTAGAATTGAAGAACGTTGAGCTGGATCTGGAAATTCAGTATACGTAGTACATGTATCGAGCTATAATAATGAACTCAGGTGGTGACATCAAGCATACTTTTTGGGCTGATATGCCTATCAAGGGTGGATTGGTGGTGGTTTGTTGACTTGGTTGTTTTCCAGGGAACTTTGGCAGGTCCCTTCATGGCCCCTTTTTTGCAAGCATTCTTCATACAGTAATGCTTGTTACAACCCTTTTGGCCTCGGCTAACCGGAGGCTACATCTTTTATGGCTATGGTTCCCTGAGAATACAGTTACTTAGTCCTGGTTGATGGTTTCCACTGCTAGATAGTGCATTGCTTATGTTAGGTCTTATTTTGTATCGCTGGATGTTCTATACTGTGTGTTTTAGTGTCTGTCGCACATTTCTATGATGTTACCCGGACTTAAGCTTTAGTTTATATCTTTTGAAGTCTGTTGTCAGTTTAGTTTTTACCAATCAAGCGTCTTACCACGCCTGAAGTCTGGATGAGGGTTTTGGCTTGTTTTCCTTTCGTCTTGTCAGTGTGGTTGTGTAGTTCAATTTCAAGGCTAGGTGTCTCATATTCAAGGGCTTTGGTGGTGGCAGGGCATTCATTTGGTTTGCCACAACAACCCATGTTTTGGGTTGTTTTTTCCCTTTTAAATCAAGTCCTTGTTTTTGTAGGCTTCTCTTGCTTATGAATTGTACTCAGCAGACCACTTTGGTTATTCTATAATAAATGCAATTTCCACCTGCACCCATTGTTATTACTGTTTTTTCTTCTTTGTTGTGAATAATGGAAGGATATACACATATGTGGAAGTGGATTTGGATGGCAATGAACGTAGGTGGCAGTGTCTACCTTGTTATGTGTGTAAAATAAACGGAACCATCTGTCAAATAAGGTCAAAATGTGGGGCAAAATTCGTTTTAAATTAAACATTCCAAAATTAATGGAAGAACGTTTCAAAGTTTAAAGCCTGTATTAATGGAAAGCTCTATCATAGCCGCGCTGAGTTAGTGATGGTTTGGAAATATGGAAATAATTAGAAATTTGTTATGTGTTTTCTTCCAAGGCTAATTTTCCCTAATCTTCTTCGGATCCTATACACTTACGAATCCATCTGTGGAGGTGAGGTGAACTCACCTTCATGAATTACTACGAGAACATGACCACCTACCCCACCTCACTGCCACTTTTTCTATGACGAGAAAAGCATCATTGGCCCATGTTCATGGTGCCATGGATGCTCAGGTGTTCGGAATTGGGGAGTGCAGTCAGCAGTGGGAGTAGTGGGTTCTTTTTGTTCAATAAGGGTTAGAATGGGCTGTCCATACTCAGATGCTAAAGGAATGCAAGTTAAAAATGGTCTTCATTTGCTTCAACCTTTACAAAAATTAAATTACAGAAGTGTGCACAAATCACACAGGAAAAGGATGCTTCTGCAAGGAGTGCAAATACCATGCAAGAATCATTGTACTACATCATCAGCTTTCTTTCATGTAAGATCTATAATAGAAAGATATGCAAGTGATTCTTCTGTGAGAAAATCTGTCTGTTCGAAAAAAGGATATTATGTATTAAGAGCTATTATCTGCTACTACTGCTCAGTCTTTTCCTTGAGTGACCACTTTGTCATACTCAAAAAAGGCAACAGCAAAAAAGACGCGGAACCTGCAGCACCCACGATGGACTTTTCAGATCGAAACCACGACTCTCTCTGCCTTGAACTACTGCTGCTGCCTTACCATTACCAGGGCTACCCTATGGAATAAGTTTTCCTTTTAGTCATGTGGCTGAACACAGACATCTGATCAGTTTGAGCATTTATTAACTTCTTATCTTTACAAAGAAAAGAGAATTAAAGAGGGTTGTTGTAGTGTTATAATTATGCACAAATTTGATTAGTGAGAAGATTTCACGAAGTTTATAAATTATTCCTTATATGCCTAATCGAAAAGAGCATATGGTACCATAAAAATACACACCCTTGAATAAAGAAGTTTTGGATCTCTGCTGGTAACTTGTATAAAGGTGTATATTTTTGTTTTCTCACTGCTGAGTGTACGAGTAATATTATTTTTAGTTATTGTATCTATAGATTTGTTATCCTATAAGTGTTAACCCTTTCTTTTACTATTCAATTTATTTTTAAATATATAAATTATATATATAATTTGTTTTTCACATGTTTATAAGATTATACTTTTATCATTAAATTCATCTATATAAAATCTTAATTTTAACATTTTATAATAGTGTATATTAAAAAGTGTCATTTTGTTAAGTATATATTTAAGTTTCAAAAGTAGCGTCAACATTATGTAACTTATCAATGCTCTCGATAACTTAAAAAATGATCAGCATGATTCAGCAGATTTTGAGGTGTAGTGTCTTCTGTAGGTTGCGGAAATCTTGACACGAGTGGAACACAAAAAACATTGAAACGACACCACTTGTCCTTCAAGTCAGCGGAATCTCTCATCTCACCCTTCCTCACTGATTACAGTCTGTCATCCAACTTCATATAAAATACCATCCACAAAATTAAAGTTGCTCTCCATCGACCCTTCTCGTGTAAGTTTACACTGGTGTGTGTTCTATAACTATAGTCCTTGCTGCTCTCTATTAGGAGAAAATTGCAAGAAACAGACAAGGATTGGGGAGGTAAATTTGGTTTTCCTGGTAAGAGCAGGTTGTTTCTAAAATGGTTTTTAGGAATTGGGTTACCAGCATTAAGAATCAAAGTCAAACCAATGGAGGATATGAAAGCCTTGCCAATAAGTATAATGGGACAAAAGGAAACCATACAAATAGGAACAAGAAGTATGGGAAGCCTAACAAATATGGGATTCCGGATTCCATTCAATGAAGTGGCCCTTTTAGACAGCAAATCTTGATCGAATTGACTATAATCTGAAGTGGTTTCTTGACTTGCATTTGTTGGTAGAGGCAAACACTGTAAACTAGTAGTATTAAATAGTAGTATTATTGAGAAGCAGAGCCAAAGGCAAATGACCAAAACTTATAGCCACTCCTTGTATGGTGACAAAAGAAAGAAGGTCTAGTACTTCAATAATTTCAAAAGTTAGCATAGGGTAGTCAATTCAGCCAGCAAAAGATGAAAAGAAACTGTGACCTTCAGTCATTCACGCTGAAAACCTCAAGTCAGAGCAGCTGTTGCTCTTTTAAAAAACTTCAAAGACCAATTTCTTCTATTGGGACCCTTAAAAACTGATGAGATGCATTGTATCAATGATCAAAAGCAAACCCCCTCGTCATCCCTACTATTGCAGATAGCCATTCCTTCCCATCTCTTTCTCCCCCCCCAAGGCTCACACTTCTTTGCTGATCTTTCGTTTCTTCAGTTTGTCATAGACCGATGGATTCGCCAAAAATATACCCCAATGGACTAAAAACTTCAGTGACTCTGATTCTCATCATTACTCTCACATTATTTCCTTCTAATTCAGGTAAAAACAAACCATCAATGTCCAAATATTTCTATGTCAACAAGATGGGATCTCTTGACTCTTACGTTTATCTTCGTGTTCGTGTGTCTCTTGGTCTGACTTATGTTCTGGTTTACTTCTGTTGAACAGCAGGTTCACCTTCAACGAAAGATGGCAAGGGTCTGAAGCAAAAGAAATTAGTATTGGGGTCAAGGCCTCCTCGGTGTGTAAACAAATGCTTGAGCTGCAGGCCTTGCATGGCTGCTTTAGTTATCTCTCCTCACCACAGAGATGGTCACATTCACAAGGCAACAGCTCAAAGAGATGAGGGCTACTATCTTCTGTCATGGAAATGCAAATGCGGTAACAAGTTCTTTCAACCTTGAAAGTTGATAGCTTTTGGGTATATAGTGCCTATAATATTGTAGCATACCTGTAATATAGCTTCAGCAATTTTTAGTGTACCTGTACCTGGTGTGTGTAGTATGAACCAAAATTGACAACATTCTCCTTCCCAAATGGCAATCAAACCCCAACAAACTTGACTAGAAGTGTATTGCTTAGTTGAAACTTGGTTGATATGGTAAACATTGGTAGGAGCAGTTTTATTGGGTCACGGTGCAAAAGTCTATAATTTCATAGCTATTACCTTAATTCCAAGGGAACAAGGAACACCCTGGCATGCTCAAGTACAAGGATGTACTCAGCTAGGGCAGCAGGGAGAACCAACTACCTTTCTAACCCCGTGATCTGTGCTTTAGCAACAACACAAGCTTGGCCACCAGGACAGAACTTAGCCAGCATTAACTGGTTCAAAATAAATGAAAGCTGATTGAGAAAGACTGAAAGAGATACTGGACTCCTATAACCATTGATTTGTGAAGTAACTTAAACAGTGATTAAAAAATATTGAGCCATGCTACACTTCCTGAGTAATGTAGCCCAGGTGGAGCCCGACTCCACAACTGTATTAGTTTCTTTTTTCTTTTAAACAAAAATAATAATAATAAAGTGCAAAGCAGGAAACACAGATGTGCTATAACTGTTATATTCGACTCTATTCGGTCTTGATTTATTCGAGCTACAAAGAGTTTCCCAAAAATATATATACGATTGTATTATTTTTTTGGCCAAAAGAATTGTGATACTATCATTAGTAATTTAAACAAAATGGTTTATTGGATGAGTTCCTGCATTATTTTATCAAAGGAGTTATATATGTTTTCCTATCCTTAATTATTTATAGATTTTAGGGTCCTTCTGTCTTTGGAAAAAAAATATTTTTCATTTCCAGATGTTTGTTGTAACTCGTAAAAGATGAATTATTTTCCGGTATTCACTTCAGCAACGAACAAAATAATCAATTTTTTGTCCATGAAAACAACCCTTTTAATCAAGGAAAAAATTATTTTCCATTTTAAGAGGTATTTTTTCAAATTAATCAAATACTGATAACACATGAGAAAATGTATTAAAATATTTGCAATTAAAAGGATGTTTAAACCCCCCCCCCCCCCCGGGCCAAAAAAAAAACTGATTCAACTAAGCCTATTTTTCTCTCAAATAGAATTGGATCATAAGCCTTGCCAAGAATATCACGAGGTTTTACGAAACGAGCACAAATCTATTCACATAGATGGCGAATGAGGGGGAAAAAAGAAATTAAAAAAAAAAGGCTTAATTTCCTTCAATAAAGGCCATGTAATGCTACTTAGACGTAGCTCTATTTGAGTTGTGTTATAATTGCTTAAAAAAATTTCCCGATTAAATTGGAATCATCAATCACCTGTTTAGATGTGCTCAATTATAACTCCAACTGCGTGTGTAACAGTGTAAGCATTAACTCATGTAGACTGCATAACATGCAATGAAAGTGACGCCACGAATAAGTACCAAGGAGACTACTGTGCATATTTTGGACTTCAATAGTTAAAACTTCAAATTTCCATATTATCCATTTGTCTAGATAAACAAGAATTTGGTTGTTTCTATTTATACTTTATACTATTTCCCCCCGAATCAAATAATTGGTTGATCGAGCAAATCACTGCGGGGTAGGTTCGTTACAGGCTCGTATTGCAAGAGTTTATGACTTTATTCCTTCCTTCCCCTAAGATATCAAACCAAACCATCACACTGATACAAGGGCTCCCCATTCCACCACCTCACTCGGCAATATACAAGTACACTCTAATTTGACAGTGACACAATCCCAATACGACGTTTCATACACAGTATACATTGCATTATGATGGCCGGAAAACATGCCAATTCTTAGTGGACTCAGCAGGAGGAGCTGCAGCTTTCGGTGCTCTTCTATTTGTGATTTGCATTACCCGCAAGAACTGGATCAGAAAGTCATTTGTCGGAGCAGACTAGAATTTGGCATAGTCTCTGCAGGTAGCAAAATAATGTTTTCTACTTTGGCGCAAAGATTCTTGTAAAACTGCAAGAGTGCAAAAATAAGTTCCTATTAATTTATAAACATACACATATAATACGTATGCATGTGACGCTGAATTCACAAATGTTTATATATGTACACACATTTGAGAAGCGGATGACTGGAAAGAAATGCTTTTATACACACCTTCTGGCAATAGGACTACCGTGTTTGATTGGACAATCCAAGTTGTACATAACTGTGTACGCAGCCCAATATAATAATAAACGTAGCTATACCAGTTGAGTCTTGCTATAACCAAATTACAAAAACCATGTGGGAGTCAAATCAGTGATTGGGTTAGAGCATACAAGCATTGGAATATTAAGGTCCTTTTTTTCCGGTTATTTAATTTAAAAGGAGTATTCAAGGAATGTGAACTAGGGCAAATAAATTATTAGCCAAATCCACCTGCATCATTGTCACTCTTGGAATTGCTGGAGAGTCCATGTAAGTCCCAAAGCCAGACATGCCATCTCCTAAGTACATTTTTTTTCTCTCTTTTTTCTTAGATTTCTCTTGAAATAATTTCCAACTTATCATCTCCTTATTCAACCACTTTCCAACTTCAAAGCAGAAACATTGTTTCATATCTCGTTTTCTTACAAGAATTATTGTGGCATTTGAAGGTATATTTAGTCTGGGGTAGATCTACAGGCCTTTGCATGCGAACAAAAATTAGTGGCTTTGAGGAAATATACGCTGGCTGTTTATGTCGGAATAGTTTTGACGGCCATGTGACTATCAACATGGAGAGTATTATCAAATGTAGCAGTCCATAATGCACTGGAAAGAAAAATTCATGGTCACATAACATTCCCCATAGTTCCTCTAATCTCACAGTAACAAAACCAAGTCAATTATAAATAATGTGGAAAAGGAAAGGATGACAATAATATCAGATAGCAATAAAAATTTACAAAGAAAATTAAGAATGATTAGAATCGATCTTGCTCATTTCTCTATTCCAACCCTGTTGCACACCAATCATCAAACCCAATATTGGACTTTGGACATACACTCAATGTATACTAGTTGTGATATAACCCACTACCAAATTTCACTCTATCTGCAGTATGCCTAATATGGCTATACTGCACTAAGTGGCTCTACCAAAGGGCATTTTTCAGACTTAACGACCGGCCAAAATCAGTCACGGACTACCAGCTATTGGATTAACTTCAGAATTAAAAATTAAAATATGGGATGCTGACTTACAAAGGGGTAAAAACAAAAATCTGGTAAACATACTAAAGATAAAGGAGCCATGAAAATTGTGGTGTATAGAGCAGTGTTAAAAAAAAAATTTAACAAAATCTTAAATGAGTTAGAATAGCAAGATTGATGCAAAAAGATTTCTTTCTGCATGTTTGTATGTACATGGTCCTTCTCCCTTTTAGCATCAGCTACTTCATTTTAGTGATTCCCGTGGCATAGATGGAAAGAATTTTGAGTCATCAAATTATCAAAATGCAGATATATGAAGATATAGAAGTTAACCTTGTGATAGTCAAGAGTATCCCCAGCTGCCTTTCGAACATCTACCATGAAAAGGGATGGTGCAACTTCAAAAACCTTTTCACAAAAAACAAAGATGATTTTAATTATTGCTCATACAGAAATCAATTCTTCATATTGAAAATGGTAAATACAACAAATGCAGAAACTTGTTACCTCCAAGACCACTGCAATTTGTCCAACCTTACTTGCAGATACTCCTTCAAGCCTCATCTGTGAGAAAAAAAAATTTAGGGAACCAATATTAAAAACAAAATTCAAGAAAGCTAGATATTGCCACACGTTTCCTTTCAGAATCAAGTAAATATCTACCCAGTCTAGGATTTGACCACCCAACAATCATCACTTGAATTACCGATCCCTATTCAGGGACTGCCTACTCAAAGACCAAACAGTTATTGGAATACTATTTCTCATTTCAAATGTAAGTTAACTAATATGGCATAACAGATAATGCAGAATGTGGCTAAAATAGACCAGCAGCAGTTACAAACAACTAAGATTGCATTGACATCTGATGACAACAGGAACTTTTGTAATGGAATTGGTGGCAGAAATTGCATTACTAGTTCTGCTCTGAATGATGTGAAAAGTTCACACTAGTACATCACAATACCAATTCCTAATCCTATCAAGTGTAAAGTAGACATGCAGAGTGATACCTTGTAATTACGAGAATGGACCTTAAGACCCATTGACTCTGCAGCAGCTTCAATAGATGAAATTATAACTTTTGCTGGTTTACAGGAAACAAAACGAGTTTGCCGCTTCACATAATCCTGTTAGGAAAGCAAAAGAATATCATTTGGGGAAGACAACCTTGAAAAACATAGAATCTTAACCAACTTGCAAGGAAGCTAAATATTATAATAGATTATGTTCATGTTACACCACTGAGACTTGAACCTACCTTGAAATCAGATGCCCACCCATGCAGGTGGAAGTAAACATTAAGTTACATGGCAGCCAGAGACACAGAAAGGAACCATGAGATTGTACAGCAAGAAGATAGAATGGATTTCTATATGGTGCATGTGAGGCAGCAGAGATGCAAAAGTAATAGGTGCTTATATTACAATACCTGACGCCTGTCAAATAGTGGTGAAAGATTCAACCCTTGTGATAAGGTAATCATCTCAAATGCATTCATTATCAAAGGACCTCCCTCAGTACTTTCCGACTGCTCAGCAACATAACGGTCCTGTCAAACAGAAAAAATTGCCAATGTATCTCAGAACAGTGAATGTGATGCATGCTACTGTTGGATAACTAGTGCAACACTTTAATTGCTCAAAATGAGAATCAAGGGATCAAAACCAGGTAAGTATTGAAGGTCATAAATCTTATAGGTGTTGTCATTAATGCATACTAGCCTCTCAACATGCGCTCACACATGCCAACTGCCAAGAGGCATATATATATTTATATATATGCTTAAATGTTTTAAAAAATTTGTATCCAAACTTTTTTATTTACATAATAAAGGAAAAAAGAAATCCTAGAGGTAGTTGGTTTCTTTCCAACTCTTCAATAACTGTATAATTGGTTAAAAAAAGGTGGAAAAGTCAGTTTTGAATAACTGTCCTAATTCGTTAAAAAGTGAATAAAAAGAGTTTTTAAAAGCTTTTAAAATTTTACATATTTTATCTGAAAAAAATATAATGGGAAAAAAATAGTTCAGTAACTCAAGCATATAATTTTACATTGAACACATCTTATTATCCTCAACCCGTAATTTAAAACCTATTTCAACAATGCATATATATTGCCATTGTCCAGCCATCTGGTATCAATATGTCTTCAGGAATTTTGTGCCCCCACATTTTCACATCCTTCACATGTTAATTCACATATCACATATTTGTACCGACACTTTGAATTTGTAGCACGCCCATTCATCTATAAGTAGAAGATATGTAAGAAAGGAGTAATGTACAAATTTGCAAAATAAATTGTTTGTACAAATTAAACAACAGTACCAGAAGCAACATCAGACCTCAATATCATAAAAAACAGCCTGAACATCATCCAAATTCACTTCCTCATCTTCCCTGAGTTTGACAGGAGCATAGTTTCTCCAGAACCATGGATCTTTCCTTATTTCTTCAATTGTCATCCGCTGCATTTATACCAAAATTAATTAAGAAAAATATATTAAGTTCCTAAGTATTTACCATTCAGGTGTAAAAATTTTGCAACTATGTGCAAATCCTGATACAACTCTGCTTAATTGGACAAGAGACAATATACACTGTCAGAAACATATATAAATCTATGTATAAGAAAATGCAATTATTTCACTCTCAGCAAAAATCGTGTCCTTATAGAAACATAAAAAACACCAGGACGAATGTACAGTGAGATGGATCAATACCGACATCCTTTTTCCAGAATGAGAAGAAATTTGATGCTTATCTCAATTTCAACTATTTGCCATTTTTATGTTCACTAAACGGGAAAAGGAGGAGGGGGCGGGGGACTGACTAAAATATTAGGGTTTTCCCCTACATGAAATTTTATATGATTGACATAAGGCTCTACTGCCACCAAAGCAGTTCAAACCAAGGTCATGTTTGGACACTAAGACTTTCCCCTACAGTCAAAATGCGATGTTAGGATTGCATACTATGGGCCTGTGGCTCTGTAACCTGGCACACTCCAAGGGCCACAGCATGCCTGGTGTGCATCATGAGCCACACTGAGTACCAGGCAGAGTCCCTATCCTTCCCTCTGTATTGGCACTCGCAAGAGTTACCAAGCAGATGTTTGCTGCCAAGGCCACCCTCTGAAGCCTAATTCAAGGGCAGGTTTGGCAGAGGTCTTCACAATTGAACCCAAGGCCCGAAACAGGGTTTATACCCATCAAAGACATAAGCAGAAGAACTTGGCCCTTTGGTCGCTACTCACTGCATCACATAAACAAATACATGCTACCAAAGGCCAGTCACTCCAGAATATTAGTGCGTAAATTCACCTAATATTAGATAAAAGGAAATGTCATTTAATTAAACACCTGTTCGTAGCATAATACATAAACTTACATCAAGCAGTAGGAACACAGAGACTTAAGTATAATAATAAAAATGTGTCAAGGTAATCAGCATGAAATGCACTTCATATATATATATATATATAGCAATGCATGTATGTTTGTATGAGTGTCTATTATAAATTTAAGTCCAAAATAAATGAATCAATGTACTCACTGTTTTAGGATTAGGATCCAGAATTTTATGTATCAATGTCTTTGCCCCAGCAGGAAACCAGAATGGGCAAATAAACTCTGCAGCATTGATCTACACATTTAAATAAAAAAGAAAAATCAACAGCAGCAACAACAACATCAACAAAAGTAACAGCTGGTTATTAATCTACAGCACTAAATGCTCCTAAAATAAACATTCAGCCCACTTAGAAAAGGCTCCTCATGGTCTCTAAGAGATAACAGGATGAATACAGTTTTTACTAAATGAAGCTTCAGTAGATAATAAGCATGAACATAAGAACAATGCATCTTACTCTATCATATCATATAATACATCATGTAAACAACTATTAAAGAAAGGATGATACAGCAAAGAAAAATTATGGTCACTGAAGTTTTTTCCTTCAATTTTTGCAATTTAACTGTCACCATAGGAATTTTGTTTTGACTTAGCAGTTCATTTTTATATTATTATTAGTTATGAATGTTATTTATTCAGGCTATCGTTATTAATATTTTTAATTACTAGCTGAGTGTCATTATCCTTGTTTCTTATTATTTTTAGAGACTGATTTTTCTAGTATTAGGATTAGCTCGAGATTGAAAATCTAAATAAAGCTCCTAGTAGTTAAACTTAGTTACTGATATGTTGCATTGAATTAATTACAATATAGGGTTGTCTGCCACTGGTCTTCTTTTCTATTACATTCACTACGTACATTTTCCCTCTTCTTTCTAGCTCTTTTAAGTCTCTACTTCAAGATTAAAAGGGAAAGGAAGAATACCTTTTTGTACAGCGTTGGAAGGTCTGCCTCCTCAAAAGGAAGACATCCAGCCATTAGAACATAGAGGATCACTCCACATGACCAAACATCAGCTGCTGCACCATCATAACCTCGATTGCTGAGCACCTGCAGGAGATCATTTCAGTAAGAAACTGGCATACATAAAAAAGGTAAGAGTACATCATTGCACTTAAAAAAATAATCAATTTATCTGTAGTCATAATTAAATGACTTAGAAGGAACTTGCAACTTGTCACAGACAGAATTTCTACCTAAAGTGACTATTTTGCCTGATGCTAGTAAGTTAAATATATCATTCTCGTGATATGAGAAAGCACAATAATTATCATTTGAAACATTAAATGTATAAATAATGAACTGAGCTGAAGATGACTCTACTCCCAAGATAAAGGCATTACTGAGAATGACTATCAGAAGCATCATATATTGATCTATTTCATCACCAGCATCATTCAGTAAATATAAAAGTGAGCTGTCCAGAACTCAAATTGATACAATGAATTATTGATCAAATCATTAACTGAGCCAAGTAGCCAACCACCTAAAGGAAAAGGAGCAAAAGATGAAGGCAATAATTAAGAATGGCATCAGAGTTGTATAATCAACTTTACCTCAGGGGCAACATAATTTGGGGTTCCACATGTGGTGTGAAGAAGGCCAACACCCTACAAGAGAGTGAGACAGAGAGAAAGAGAAGGAAGATATTAGTTCTGCCATCTACAAAAATCATTATCCAAAGACAAAGCAACAATTAAATGCCAGTAGGATACAACCATTATATTCTTTTTATTAAAAAAAAAATCTGTTCTATTGTCTCCTTTTTATCAGAAGAGTACATTCTTACCTGCTTAGTCAATGCACTCAGTCCAAAGTCAGAAACCTTCAAATTTCCGTAAGCATCAAGAAGAAGGTTTTCAGGCTATAAAAGGAAAGAAAACAAATTGATCAAGATTAAATCATAATATGGTTAACAACAATTACAGCAAGAACATAATTAACACCATATATAATATATTGTCTTTCACCTTTAAGTCTCTGTGGTACACACCCCTTCTGTGACAATGAGCAACAGCATCTATAAGTTGTTGAAAGTAGCGCCTAGATTCATTTTCAGAAACCTTTCCCTGCTGAACCTACAAATCCAGAAAAGGTGCAATTGTAAACATAAAACAAACAAAATTTAATATCTTCACAAAACACCTAGCCAAATGAAAAATCATTAATCACTAAAAGTAGCATATTGGTGTCTCATCAATGCTTACAGAGTTAAAAGGTCAGACTTGAGAATTATCAAAATAAGTGAAGAAGAATTAACCTCTAATATATCCTGTTGAGATTCAGTGCATCGCTCAAGTGCTTCGTTGTCACTTTAGATTTCCACTAACTAAAGCAAGCATAGTATATATTATCATTGTTATGTATGTTATCTTAGTTATGATGATGTCTGTAAATTTAGGTTATAAGAACAGAGTCTGTAACAAGCATATTCATTCAAGTAATTCAATATACAGAGATATTCAAGTTGGTATCAGAGCGAGAGAGAGATCCAGAGAGTGAAAAGTCAGCATCTGAAGGGGGAGGAGGCTACCCATCAGATTTTCCGACCACCACCGGCCGTGAAACTCCGGTCACAGCCTCAGAGACTGCCGACGAGCATTCCGCCGCCGGCAAGTCCGCCGTCCAGTCACTCACGCGCCCCCACGCGCCGTCACAAAGTTCTGCAACTGTCCGCGCGTGAAGGCCACGCGCCACATTCCCAGTCGCCGGTGATCTCACCGCCGGTCTCATCTGTCTCGCCGGCGTCTTCTCTGTCATCTGTGGTGAAAAATCACCGCGCGTGTATCCCACGCGCCGCCGTCTTCTCTATGACTGTTCAAAAAGTCACTGTTCAAGTTCCTCTCTGTTTCTGTTTTCCTCTTTTTCAGTCACCATTCAAAGTATTTAAAATACTTTACCTTTGTCATTCTCTCTTTGTCACCTTTGAAACAGTAACCGTAAGTCACCCGAGTCACCATTATTCACCAAACAGTAAACCTCATCAATGGATCCCACATTTGAATCCTCCGCTGCAACATCCAATCAAAGTTCTGTTGGCCCATCACATAGCAAGAATCATCCTTCCTTTGTCTTCTCTGGGAGTCCAACTATAACCTCCGAGAAGCTTAACGGAAAGAATTACATGGACTGGCAAACTGCTGTAGAAATTTGGTTCTTGGGACAAGGTCTCGATGATCACCTGACCAAAAAGGCGGTAGATATTAATACAGCAGATCAAGATCAATGGAAGAAGGCAGACTATCAGTTGGTGTCTCTTCTATGGCAATCTATTGATCCGAAGTTGTTGGTCCATTTTCGAACCTATAAAACGTGCTACGACATCTGGAAGAAAGCTCGCAATGTTTATTCAAATGATGTCCAGCGCTTGTATGATGTGGTACACAAATTAGCAACACTTCAAATGACAGAAAATGATCTCCCGACGTATCTGACCAAATCCCAGTCTACTATTGATGAGGTCAAGTTACTCATGACAGGTGATAATATGGAAAACAAGCTAGATAACATGTGCATGGTGTTTGTCCTGCATGGCCTCCACAAAGATCTTGAATCTGTCCGGAATCAAATCCTGACTAATCCTAGTATTCCTACTGTGGAAAACCTTATGGATCGCCTCCTACGGGTTCCTCCATCGGAAACTATGATTGGAGCTAGTTCCTGCTCAATCATCTGCCTTTTTCTCAAACACCACGAACCGAGGAGGCCGAGGTCATGGGCGAAGTGGCCGAGGAGGACGTGGTTCTGGTAATCGCCCACATTGCTCCTATTGAAATCGCATGGGCCACATAGAGACAAATGCTACTCTCTCGTCGGATTCCCTGAGAGATCAACACATGTCGGATTCCCTGAGAGATCAGCACATGTGACATACTTACAACCTCATGCCTCAGAGAAGCAGACTGATAATCAGAATGTCTTATCCAATGCTGAATTTAAGGAGTATCTTCAGCTCAAAACAGCCCAACAAGGCCAATCTTCAGCTGCCGTCGCCCATACTGGTAACTCTACGGTTTGTCTGTCGCAATCATTACCTGTTGGATCTTGGCTTTTGGATTCTGATGCTTCTGACCATATAGCTGGTAATCCTTCTCTTTTCTCCACCATAGCACAGCCTAAAACATCACATTATATCACTCTTGCTGATGGGTCTAAATCAAAGGCCACTGGCATTGGTCAAGCCACACCTTTTCCATCCTTATCTTTAAATTCTGTCCTTTTTATGCCTGGTTGCCCATTTAACTTAGTCTCTGTTAGTCAACTTACTCGTAACCATAATTGCTCTATCACTTTCACTAAAGACTCTTTTTTCATTCAGGACCAGAGTACGGGACAGACGATTGGCACAGGATCTGAATCACATGGTCTTTACTATTTCCAGCCTCCACCTTCGGTTGCTTGCACCACTGCTGATTCTCCAGATCTCCTTCATTATCGTCTTGGTCATCCCAGTCTCAATAAAATGAGGAAAATGGTCCCTCATCTGTCTAAATTACAGTCTTTACAATGTGAGTCGTGTCAACTTGGCAAGCATGTACGAGCTTCTTTTCCAATCAAAAGTCCTCATCAGACATCCACTCCTTTTAAACTTGTCCATTCTGATGTATGGGGCCCTAGTCGAGTCAGCTCTATCTTAGGGCATAGGTACTTTGTTACTTTCATTGATGATTTTTTAAGATGTACTTGGATTTTTTTAATGAAAGACCGTTCAGAACTATTAACTATTTTTCAGCATTTTTATAATGAGATTAAAACCCAATTTGACCATTCTATCCATATTTTACGAAGTGATAATGCCAAAGAATATTTTTCTGCATCCTTCAATCAGTTTATGACTTCTCATGGCATGATTCATCAATCCTCTTGTCCACACACACCCCAACAAAATGGTATTGCTGAAAGAAAACACCGTCATATTATTGAAACTGCATGTACCCTTCTGTTACATGCTAATGCACCTTTAAAATTTTGGGGTGATGCTGTTCTTCTATTTGGTTTCTTAATAAATCGGATGCCTTCTTCTGCTCGAATGACAAAATACCATATTCCCTCTTATTCCCAAAGGATCCATCAGCATCGTGCCCCAACGTGTGTTTGGTTCTACATGTTTTGTTCATGATCTCACTCCAGGTCTTGACAAGTTGTCTGCTCGTGCTGCCAAATGCATCTTCCTTGGTTACTCTCGTGTCCAAAAAGGGTACAAATGTTATTCTCCAGCTACTCATCGCTTCTACATGTCTGCGGATGTTACCTTCTTTGAGGATACACTTTATTTCTCACCCTCCATAACACCGGCCTCCATTTCTCAGATATTACCTCTTCCTTTGTCTAATCCATGTATTGTCGAGTCTCCTACTACACCAGTGTCTTGTCCTCCTTCTCCCCAACCTCTCATTACCTACCAGCGTCGTTCTCGCCCAACACCATTGGAGGATGCTGAACCCAACCAGGCCGGTGATTCATTTCCTACTCCAGTTGATCTACCTGCTCCGGATCCACCTGAGTCTTCTCCTGATTTACCTATTGCCCTTCGAAAAGGTACACGTTCCACTTGCAACCCTTATCCCATCTACAATTTCCTAAGTTATCATCGTATCTCTCCATCCCATTGTGCTTTTGTTTCTGCTATTTCCTCTGTTTCTATCCCTAAAACTGTCCAGGAAGCACTATCCCATCCAGGATGGCGACAGGCTATGATTGATGAAATGACAGCATTAGAATCCAATAGCACATGGACCCTTGTTCCCCATCCTCACGGAAAATCCACAGTTGGATGTCGTTGGGTATTCACTATCAAAGTTGGTCCGGATGGTCAGATTGATCGCCTGAAAGCCCGTTTAGTAGCTAAAGGCTATACTCAGATCTTCGGGCTTGATTATGGTGACACTTTTTCCCCTGTTGCCAAAATGGCCTCTGTTCGTCTCTTTTTGGCCATGGCCGCCATGCGTCGCTGGCCCCTGCATCAGTTGGACATTAAAAATGCATTCCTCCATGGTGATTTATCTGAGGAAGTCTATATGGAGCAACCACCTGGTTTTGTTGCTCAGGGGGAGTCTCATGGCTTTGCTTGCAGACTACACAAAGCTTTATATGGTCTCAAACAGAGTCCTCGGGCATGGTTTGGTAGGTTCAATACAGCTCTCCAACACTTTGGCATGATCCGCAGTGAAGCAGATCACTCTGTCTTTTATAAATGCTCCTCCTCTGGCCAGTACATCTATCTTGTCGTATATGTAGATGACATTGTTATTACAGGGGATAATCTTGATGGCATTAAGAGTCTCAAGCAGCACTTATCTCAACAATTTGACACCAAAGACTTGGGACAATTGCGGTATTTTCTTGAAATTGAAGTTGCTCAGTTTAGTTCAGGGATTGCTATATCTCAGAGGAAGTATGCTCTTGATATATTGGAGGAAACTGGTATGCTAGACTGTAAGATGATTGACACACCTATGGATCCCAATGTTAAGCTTATGCCAGAAGAGGGGGAGCCTTGCTCAGATCCAGGAAGATATCGCAGACTAGTTGGAAAGTTGAATTATCTCACTATGACCAGATCTGACATATCCTATGCTGTCAGTGTTGTGAGCCAATTCCTCAATTCTCCTCGTGAGAGTCATTGGAATGCAGTAGTTCGGATCTTGAGATACATTAAAAGTTCTCCTGGGAGAGGACTAATTTATCAGAACAAAAACCACAGTGATATTGTTGCTTACACAGATGCAGATTGGGTTGCCCAAGCGATAGACGGTCAACTTCAGGTTATTGTGTTCTTATTGGAGGCAACCTCATTTCGTGGAAAAGTAAGAAGCAAAGCGTTGTAGCTAGATCAAGTGCAGAGGCGGAATATAGAGCTATGGCTCTTGCTACATGCGAACTCATTTGGTTAAAGCAACTTCTTTCTGAGTTAAGTTTCTGCAAAATCGGGTCCATGAGTCTTATATGTGATAATCAAGCGGCCTTGCACATTGCTTCCAACCCAGTCTTCCACGAGCGGACCAAGCATATCGAGATCGATTGCCACTTTATCCGCGATAAGATTATATCTAAAGAAATCATGACGTCATTCGTGAGCTCCAATAATCAGCTGGCAGACATGCTTACTAAATCACTCCGGGGTCCAAGGATAAAATATATATGTGACAAGCTTAATGCATATGACATGTATGCACCAGCTTGAGGGGGAGTGTTGAGATTCAGTGCATCACTCAAGTGCTTCGTTGTCACTTTAGATTTCCACTAACTAAAGCAAGCATAGTATATATTATCATTGTTATGTATGTTATCTTAGTTATGATGATGTCTGTAAATTTAGGTTATAAGAACAGAGTCTGTAACAAGCATATTCATTCAAGTAATTCAATATACAGAGATATTCAAGTTATCCCATAACATAAAAACATAAAAATTCTTACAATTTTATCATATAATTCCCCTCCCATTACAAACTCGAGAATTATGTAGATCTTGGTCTGGCTGGCCAAAACCTAAAATTTGTAAACAATGTGAGGAATAAAATAAGGAAAGAAAGAAATATGGTGAAACTCCTGATGTAGGATGTCTATACATACCTCATGCAACCTAACTATATTAGGATGCCTGACAATCTTCATAATGGATATCTCTCTTTTAATCTGTAACATGATTCAAGTTAGAAAAGCTAATAGCATAGAGATAGACAGAATTAGAATCAGCATTCAGTACAACAAACTACATCATTATTCTGCCATAAATGCAGACATAGAGATAGAAGTAAGCCCTAGATTGCAGATGCAACATAATGTCCACTAAAGGCAACATAATCATGAGAACATTTTTCTGATTTGACTAGAGGGACAGTGACATAATTATCGTAGACCATTTATACACTAGCATTGCAATGCATTATGCATATCTAAACCACCTACACTGCAAATTTTACTGTCAGCTTTTAGCTCCACAAAGAGTTGTAACCATGCAGCCAAATGTGTGTTGATTTATAACTTCATACAAGTATTTGTATTCGAGAGTGTACTCAAGATTGCTTAGCATAGACCACTGGGTCCAGTGAAACTGAATCCCAGCTTAGATTATGTTTTGAACCTTGATGGCAATAGCATTTTCATGTTCTCCTGCTCAAGATCAGCAGCTTTTCTATCTTAACCGAAATGACATACAAATACAATCCGGTCATTTAACTTCACTTATTTAATTTATAATGGTTCTCAAACAAACTATGAATTTCTTATTTTAAACTCTTTCTTTTTTCTTGGACAAAACAGAATTTTATGAAGAAAACGAAAGAAATTTAAGGAAAAAGGGGGGGGGGGGGGAACTTGACCTCATGCATGTGATTTCAGCCATATATATCATCTATACAAAGCAGTGGTTGAAACAAGGAAACTCTTTGCCACGTGTCTCTTTCTCAGCAAAAGTTTTCCCTCCAAAACGAAATAATTACCTTTAATAGAAACTTTTTGATTTTTCAATTACAATCATTTAATTTGTAATATAAATAATTATTTAATAGTGATTGACAGCTTGCATTTATGATTTTTCAATAACTATTTTTAATAATATATTTTAATATAATATATAATCACGTTGAAGTGGTAGACGACTTTCATTTATTATTTCCCACCTAAATGGTTTGCTCTCGAGACTGCAACAAAGATATATCTTCTTCCATTTTAATTGCTCTGTCTCATAATCTCTTTGAAATCCAATAACTTTTATCATGCCGTAGCTGTTTATTGGGTATTTTACAAAGAAATGATTATTACCATCTGTTCGAGTATTGGAAATATAATGTTTAGCCACCTGTGTGCTGCGAAAGGGCTATGGTTTTCAAACCTCCAAGATTGATTGTGCCGCATAAGGGGTAAGGTTTTCAAACCCTAAACTATCATGATGGTAGTAGCTGTATTCCTTGGTTATAAATAACCTATGTGCATGCATTGCAATTTCATTCTTCAATCTTCTATTCATTCCTGTTGGTGGTGCTCAAATTGTTTGTTTCATCCATCAATTTCTTCCCCAACTCATTCTTCCTTCAAATGGCATCAATTTTCGATTCTGTTTCAAAAATCAATTCCGAGAAGGAGTCTTGGAGGCTAAAAGTCCGAATCGTGCGTCTATGGAGTTTGCCGTCATTCAACAACCCTAGACTCCCAAATTCGCTTGAGATGGTCTTAATCGATGAAGTTGTGAGTTTTCTTAATACATCCTTTTAGTTTATTAAATCAAATTCTTTGTTAATTATTTATACCCATTATTATCAGGGAGATAAAATACATGCGTCGGTTAGGAAGACATTGGTGTACAAGTTCAATCCTTTGTTAGTTGAAGGTTCTGTTTATGCTATGACTTATTTTGGTGTTGGGGTTAGTAGTGGATATTTTCGTACTACTAAGCATGAGTATCGATTGAACTTTCAACTAAGGACTTCGTGGAAAACTATGACTGATTCCACAATTCCATTATATGGGTTCTCATTTACTCCTTTTGATGAAATCTTCAGTAAGGATTCTGATGTTCCCCATTTAGTAGGTAAAGTCTAATGAGTTATTTTGTAAATATAAATATATTTTAATGCCTTATTGTTTTAATTAATGTTTAGTCTTTCATTTTTAGATGTGATGGGTAAGTAAGTACAGAAAAAGAGCATGACAAAGATGGAAAGAAAACAAAGATGAATGTTATTGAGCTAGATATGGACGGGTATTTCGAATCCCTTAAACGCAAATGTACTTTTGTTATATGCTATTGTCCATTCTCATCAATTACTTGAAATGCTATAAATCATTTAGGATTAAGATTGAATGTGCTCTGTTTGGTAATTATGTGGATGAGTTGAACTCCTTCCTTGCTACTGGAGATAATTCAAATGCAGTTGTCATAATACAATTTGCGAAGATTAAGACTTTCAAAGGTAACCACTGATTTGTATAGATGATTTTCAGTTTCAATTGTTTTTCTATGAATGTGATTGGTTTATTAATTACCTACATTTGTATAAATGATGATTCTGATTATGATTATTATGATTATGATTTCGATATTTTATAGGGAAAATAGTGTTGCAAAATGTTATGTATGCAACAAGACTTCTATTTAATTCAGATGTCCAAGAGGTGGTTGACTTTAGAAAAAGGCTTTCTGAATGTCCTGAAGTAAGTTCGCAAGGTCTTAGCCAGCTCACAGACCATTCCCCTTATTCAATTGAAGATGACTTTTTGCGATTTACTGCTAGGAAAACCATAGAACAACTAAAAGATTGCAAAGAGGTGAACAAATTCATTTTTATTTGATGTTTAATTGGCTTTATGATAAGCTTTATTTATGAGTTTCTACCTGTTTGTTAATGGCATTAAGACACATATTAATATATACTAGGAAAATTGCTGCATTATTTTGGCTACAATCAAGCACATTGTTAGGGGTGACGACTGGTGGTATACAGCATGTAAGTGTAACAAATCTGTATATCCGCATTCCTGAGGATGTATTATTGTGATGCTTGCTATAGTCATGTGCTGACTGTTTTTCCAAGGTACTTTTCATTCTTCCATAATGCAATTTTATTTTGTAACTAAAGTTTGGACAATATATATATATATATATGTTGTTATTAATTCCAATTTCAATGTTTTATTAGGTATCGGATTAAAGTCAGGGTTATTGACGAGAGGCAGATAGTGCTACATTTGTAATTTTTGACCGTGATGCTACTACATTCTTGAATAAATCATGTTCTGATATGATTGAACATATGCAACAGGTTAATATACATAACTAGATCATATCGATTATATGATGTTGAATTGAACTAATATTTGTTTCAATTTGTTACAATGCATATATATGTCTATATTTAATTAAGAATGGTGATATGTTGAGTACTCCAACGGCAATCGAAGATTGGGTTGATAAAACCTTTATTTTCAAAGTTGAGGTCAAATCAGCCACATTGTCTCAATTTGAACCATCATTTCGTGTGAAGCGTGTCTCTGATGATTCATCCCTTATTCAGAAGTTCAAAGATACTACAACTTCTATTCTGGTGAAACAAATTCCCTCTATGTTTAATATATTTATTTCTTAATTCACTACCCACAATTGACATGTCAGTTGTTTGTTATATATTCTTAGGAAATTGATACTCCAAGTGCTTCTCTGGGTGGAGAAATTGGACCTTCTTTAATTGGTCCTGGCAATTGTACAATTGAGAAGGTATAAAAAACCTATATTATAGAAGTTATTTTTTCTGTGTTCTTCCTAATGGGAATTAAAGTACTCAAAAAATCTCTTTCAATTTGGCAGGATCTGATGTTGGAATTTTCAGAAAATGCTGCTGATTTGGATACGATCTGCAATGTCACACCAGCAAAGAGAACTTTGGACACTGAACTAGATCAGTCCCCTGGTGAAATGTCATCGAACAAATCAGTAGCAATTAAACAAGAGAAGGACTGATATCTGCAAATGGATGCCAATTGAGCTTTTTGTGCCTTTTTTGTGGTCTGATAAAGATATTTTGTAATTCTGGATAATGTATGTTTCCAGATTTTATTATTCTAACTCATAAAAAAAATGAGTATTTTGTTTTGTGATGATTTAAATATGCCACAGTTGTAAAGGCTGTGAACCGTTATTATTAATGGATATGTTATTTCTTTTGACTTAAAAAGTATTTCATTTTAGTTATGAAATTTTGCTATGATTTCTTCATTACTCTAATATCCCTTTTATGTCACTTTTATATATTTATTTCTTTATTTTAAAAAATTGATGTGTAATGTCCAATCTTCATCATCTTTGTGCTATGATAATCTAATAACAAATTAAGAAATTAATAATAAATATGTTCAATCTAATCCATAATATCTTAACATAATTTTATATTTAGAAACTTCATATTTTACTTAATGGTTTCAAGCGCTTTTTCATAATTAATTGATTATATTTTAATTAGTTAAATATTAACTCCTATTTATATTTGTATAGATAATAATGACGCTATGTATAGATAATGACGCTATGTATAGATGATTCATTCATTTAACATTAAATTTGCATAATACCCATATTTAAATTAAATATAATTATATTTAAAATTTTCAAATTTTAATAATTCCGCTATCGGTCTCAACTTTTTAATCACCATATAAATTATATATAGTCTAATAAATGATATTTTAATTTCTAAAAATTATTAATTTTTTATAATTTTTCCTATCTATGACGCTTGGTTTTGATTCATTTAAATTTTAATTTGTTAATTTAATTTAATATCCATAACTAAACATGATTTCATTTAAATTATTAACTTTTATTAATAATTAATAATTATGTATAAGCATAATAAGTGAAGAATTGGTGAATCATTCCAATTCTCTATGTAAGCTATCAAATCAATGCCGCCAATATAACCTGAACAATGGCATGCTTTGCGATATCTCCATAAAACTATTAACTTGGAATCTGAACCATCGCCTCGGCAATGAAGACCCCGAATAATTGCATCTCTTCACCCCGCTCTGATAGTACATATCCTTTCATGTTCTTTTATCTCATTTCTTTCAATATATATATATATATATATAATCTGTGTTTTTCATTCTTTCTGACTCTGAGATTTTAATCGTTTGGAATTTGGCACCCTCCATCGAAGCAAGGCCATTGTTTCTCGATATCCAGGTTTTTATTGATTTCCCCAACAGTGGATAGTTGAAATTGTTCATTTTATTTTTTATTTATTTGTGTTATCGATAACTGCTTATGCATTTTTATGGTTATTTGATTTGGAAAATTACAAAATTTCTCTCCAAGAATTGAGTTTTTGTTTATATCCATTATTGTTTTACGGTCGTCTTCCTGTTTTTGATTAAGAAGTTATACAAATTCATTTCATAGGGTTTAGTTTTCATTTTATATTGTATTATATTATATTCTTGATTGCTAATAGCATTTATTGAGTTTGTTGTTCAATTCATATACCCTTAATCCTTTACAAAATGATAGCAGACTATTATCGTTATTCTTATGATTTGTATTCTAGCATAATGGGTTCTTCCTCCAAGTTCTCACTCACCAAAAGCACTAGATGCTTCTCAGTGTTGGTTGAATCTAACAAGGTATTCCTTATACCATGTAAGAAATTTTTGGAAACTATTTCCTTCATTCAATATACTTACATCTTTTTCTCTTATATATTTTTTGACTTTTAGGATTATGGGGAATTGTCCTCGAATTTATCAAACAGTTTGGAAAAGAGTTGGGTCTTCGTATATATCTACAGGATCCTAAGGGTACTATATTCAAAGTTCGTGTAGCCAAATCTGCAACCAGGGGATTTATAACTTCTGGATTCAGTGAGTTGGTTGCTTTCTATGGATTAGGACATTGGTCTTGGTTAGACTTGAAGTATCTGGGTGATTCATTTTTCTCCATGACAATTGATAATGCTGATCTAGATGAGATTGATTATACTCCAACACCTGTTAAAGATGAACTATTATCTGATTGTGATAATGATAATATAGAAACTCCGTTGCCTGCGCAAAACTCTAATGAATCCAATGATAGCTTTAGTACTGTATTGACCAAATATAAGGCCACATCCAGTCAATTAGTAAGTTTCTTTGATTCTTTTTTATTTTTTATTTTAACACTTACCTAATGATTCATATCATCATTTGCTTATGTGGTTTTCATGGTGTTTATGGTTTGTAGAATATTCCTTCATCATTTGCTAGGAAGTATATGGGTCGTAGACGAGGGAAATGGATATTACGTGATGGTGAGGGAGGAGTGTTCAACTGCAAAGTGATTAGCACCAAACGGAGAAAAACAGAGGTCAAAATAGGAAGTGGATGGAAGGCATTCTGCAGAGCCAAACAAGTAAAAGCTGGGGATAAATGTGTTTTCCAAATCGCTAATGAGGAGGAAAAGATTTTGAATGTGACCATCATCCCAAGTTAATGTAATCTTTGGATTTTAAATCTATATTTCGAAGTTTTGGAAATTTTTTGTCTTTTGTAATATTGGGACACAGTATATTCCTTTTGGCCTTATGCAGAACAAATTACTATATATTCGTGTTGGCATATGTTTATTTAATATAGCACCTTTCTTCAATTGTCGATGTTAACATTTCATATTTTATTTCTTATTAAATGATTCGTACCTTCAAATATAGAAAATCATATATCAAAACACTTTAATTAAACGCTTACCTTTATGTCAAGATATATACCCAATTTTGATATCAAACATTTTCAAAGACGACTATTTTACATTGAACGAATTAACAATAAAATCTGTCACCTTTCGAATGGAATAAGTATCTTTGTAAATTCGTAATATAGAAAAAAATCCATATCTCCAAACCTTTCATTTTTCGTTTCAATAATCATTTAGAACAATTATTAATATCGTAATTTCCTTTTCCTAAAAATGAATACTAAATTAGTTCAATGCAATCCTCAATCATTACCCGAACAAATTGTCCAATTCCATTGGCTTCGCATGCTCTCAATGTTCCATGACAATGATTACATTAATTGGTAGGTTGTCTTGTCATTAGGCGTTTTTATGACAAAATAATTATTATGCTTTCGTAGAAGATTTCAACAAATACACTACTACATTGTAAAGAAACTTTCGTTCAAGAACTTCAACGATTTCATAGCTATATTGTAAGACCATTCTACACCGTGATTTGATAATGGATCATCTTGAAAAGAAAACAAATAGATTAAACCGAAAATTGATTCAAGCGGAGGAAATCCAAGAAGAATTTAAGTTCTACGGTATGACCATCAAATTCATGCTCTCCAAAAAGTAAAGTCATTTCCTTATCAACAATCTTAATTCTGTCTTAAGTTCCAAAACTATGCATTTTCTTATCAGAGATACTCCAAAATGGCGAAGAGAATTCTCCATTACAATCCATCAACAAAAGCTATTCTGTAATGAGAGGAATACAACAAGGCTATCATTTGGAACATCCCTATCATTCATTTTCTTCCATATCAGGTTTTGTATCAAATATGAATTATATGTCAACCTATTTAATTTGCCAATATTATGATTAGAATATTGAATCCTTTATAAAAAAAAATATAAATCAATACATTATAATATTCTAAAGTATATTAACAGTCAATGGTTTACATCATTTTTTAATTAATTCTGTTAACATTTACATTATTACAGATAGCAAAAGTAGCAGAACTATTCTATCCTCAATAACCAATAGTAAGTTTTACATTTAGATTAAAGTTGTAATATCATATTAACCTCCAAATTCTTAAATATAATTCTGGTATTTTGGCTTCATATTAAAGATTTGTCTCCTGATCCAAAGTTATCATCAACTTCTTCAAATGGGGATTATTATAAAAGTTATCTCAAGCGAAGGTTGGATGGTTCATCTACGTCTACCACACCTACCAAAAGTTCAAAGGGTAATTAACTATAATCATTGTTGATAATAATTTTAAATGTTTATTTATAATTTACATCATCTTCAATTTTGGTCTTTGACATTGCAGTATTTGATCATTCTTCATTGTCTCCCACTCCATCATCCAAAGTTGTGAATTCAAGTAATAGATTTGTTTCTGGGAAATATGTTATCCAAGACAGGTCTATTATTGAATCAATTACATGGAATGCAGAAGAACTTGAAAAGGAAGATGATGTTGAAGTTATTGATAAATTAAATGAAGATGTTTTTGATCAAATAAGTCAATTAAATAACAATAACTCTTTTTATGAGAGTGCCGAAGCTGAAGGTAATGCAATATAGTTCTTATATAAGTTCTGATATATTTATCAACCTACACATGTCATAGATATGTTATATTTCCATTTTTTATAACAGAACCGTTGGACTTTGGAGATCCTGTTTTCAATTGTCCTTATTGCAGATCTGTAATGTGGTATGAAGAAAGATCAGAAAAAACAAAAAATTCATTGACACCAGATTTTTCAATTTGTTGTATGAAAGGGAAGGTTCAACTTCCTTTCCTTCAACAACCTCCTCCTCTTTTATGGAACTTGATGAATGATACTGAAAAAAGGAGTGCTCATTTTGTTGATAATATCGGGGCTTATAATAGTATGTTTTCATTTACATCAATTGGTGGAAAAATTGAAACATTTTTAAGCGATGGGACTGCTTCCACCGCAATTCATCCTCGGTGGTCAAAATTTTCACGAATTGGAAGTTTGATACCCAATGAAGGAGTAACTCCTAAGTTTGCTCGATTATATATATACGATACTCATAATGAAGTCTTCAACAGAATGTCAGCATTGAGGTATATCATATTATTTAATACTTTTTTTCTCATTAACATTTTAATAACAATGGATTATGTTGTAGTGTATTGCAATATTAACATATCATGTTTTTTCTATGAATCAGTTATAACAACATCAACAATAATTATGATCCAACGTTAATTGAAGATCTCGGGACGATGATTGATCAAAGATAATGTATTGGCACAATCTTTTAGAAAAGTGAGAGATCGTATATCAGATGATAGAGTATCAAATGTTAGGTTGAGGTTGATTAGGAATAGATCAAAAGATGCAAGGATGTACAATCTTCCTACTTCAGATGAAGTTGCAGCATTAATTGTAGGAGATTTTGAAAACTCAGATATTGGAAGGGACATTATAGTTGAAAAACAATCAGGTCAATTAAATAGGATTCATGAGACTCATACAGCTTTCATACCACTGCAGTATCCTCTCCTTTTCCCATATGGAGAGGATGGATATCAGGAAAATATCCCAATTAGAGATACTGAATCCTCATCTGTTAATAGAAAAAGAATAAGAGTGTCTTTAAGAGAGTTTATAGCATTCCGAATACAAGAGAGGGACTGTGAATATGGAAATATAGTTAATGCTAGGAGGCTGTATCAGCAGTTCTTGGTTGATTCTTATAGTATGATAGAATCTCAGAGATTATCTTTCATAAGGCATAATCAAGACACCATTAGATCTGATGTTCTTAATGGATTAGAGGAAGCTGTAAGTAGAGGTGAAACAGATCCTTCATCTGCTGGCATGCGTATTATTCTGCCCTCATCCTTTACTGGTGGAATGAGATACATGTTTAATAATTGCCAAGATGCAATGGCAATTTGTAAAAAGCATGGTTATCTGATTTATTTGTTACAGTGACATGTAACTCTAACTGGAAGGAGATTAGTCGTTTTGTTAGTGAGAGAGGATTAACAGCAAGTGATAGGCCTGACATTGTCACAAGAATTTTCAAAATTAAACTTCAACAAATGATGGCAGACTTTAAAAAAGGAGATATTTTTGGAGAAGTTCAAGCAGGTATTTTATAATATGAATTGATCTCACTATCAATTCTTTTTCTTTTGTTATAATTTTCTAGCAATTAACACATATTCAATTTTTTTCTATTTTCCCTTTTGCTATTATATGATTAATTATTATATATTTGTTAATCAGGAATGTACCTCGTTGAATTCCAAAAAAGAGGATTACCTCATGCTCATATACTGTTATGGTTGCATGCGGATTGCAAATTGTCTACCACAGATCAAATTGACAATGTCATATCTGCTGAGTTACCAGACAAAAACAAGTATCCAGAGTTATTCAAAGCTGTTTCTGCTTTCATGATGCATGGTCCTTGCGGAGTTGCTAATAATAAATCCCCTTGCATGAAAGATGGTAGTTGTACAAAATTTTTTCCTAAACAATACAGAAATTCCACTTATATTGATGAGGACGGATACCCAGTATACAAGAGAGGGGATACAGGGATTTGTACCATGAGGAAAGGAGTAGAATTGGACAATAGATATGTTGTCCCATACAATCCAATTCTTTTAATGAGATACCAAGCTCATGTTAATGTCGAGTTCTGTAATAAATCCAATTCAATAAAATATCTCTTCAAGTATGTGAATAAAGGTCCTGATAGAGTGACAGTTGCATTATCACAGCAGTTTCTGGATTCAGATAAAAAAGAGGTTGTGGATGAAATCAAACAATATTATGACTGCAGATATCTATCACCATGTGAGGCTGTATGGAGAACTTTTACATATGACATTCATTATAGATGGCCTCCTGTACAGAGGTTAACATTCCATTTACCAAATCAGCAGTGTGTTGTGTTTCGTGATGATGAAAGAATTGATGAAGTTGTAGATAAGAACAAAGACAAGAACACAATGTTCCTTGCTTGGATGGAAGCAAACAAACAATGGCCTGATGCAAATGGTTTAACTTATGCAGAATTCCCAACAAAGTTTGTGTATAACAAACCAACCCGCAAATGGTTGCCTAGGAAGCAAGGATTTTCAATTGGCAGGCTTCATTATGTTCCTCCTGGGTCAGGTGAGCTATACTATATGAGGATTCTGTTGACAGTTCAACATGGGTGTTGCAGCTACTGAAAGCATTAGAATTTGTCAATGGAGTAACTTATACAAATTTTAGAAGCATGTTATGCAATGGGTTTGTTATCGATGATAAGGAATTTATTGATGGCATAAAAGAAGCCTCGAATTGGCTTACGGTCATCAATTGAGAAAGCTATTTGTGACTCTATTGACTTCAAACTCAATGAGTAAACCTGACTTTGTTTGGGAGCAAACTTGGATTCTACTAGCAGATGGTATTCTTTATGGACGAAGGCACTTATTACATTCTCCAGGTATAACACATCAATTGATTAATGATTTTACCTTATTTTTACAACTGTATGGCACTATTTAACACATTTATAAATGTTGTACTATGAATAATTATCTTTATCTTCTATATGCAGAACTTATGATTGGTGATGTTGAATTGAAAAATCTTTGTTTGATTGAGATTGAGAAGTTGCTTCATTCCAATGGAAGATCACTTAGAGAATTTGATTCTATGCCATATCCTACTTACTGCGGTATAAACCAATATGAAAACAGATTTGTTGTTGATGAGATTAGTTACAATAAACAAGACTTAGAAGTTGAGCACATCAATCTCCTAAAATCTTTGGTATTGAGCAGAGAGGCATATATGATCGGATCATGTGATTCGTAATGAATGAGAAAAAGGATTTTTCTTCGTTTATGGCTATGGAGAATGCCGCAAGACGTTCATTTGGAAAACTCTGTCATCTGCTCTTAGATCCATGGGAAAAATTGTACTAAATGTTGCATCCGGTGGAATTGCATCTTTGCTTCTTCCTGCGGAAGAACGACTCATTCTAGATTTTCAATACCTTTAGCAATAAATGAGCAATCAACATGCAACATCAAACAAGGATCTCTAAAAGCGAGAACTTTTGAGACTCACAAGTTTAATAATATGGGATGAAGCTCCAATCTTTGAACAAATTTTGTTTGAAGCTTTGGATCGTACATTGAGAGACATCATGAGATTGAAAAAGACGGCGGTGAAGATGAACCTTTTGGAGGAAAGGTTGTGGTCCTTGGTGGAGATTTTAGACAAATACTCCCTGTTATTCCAAGAGGTACCGGACAAGAAGTAGTTATGGCTACTATCAATTCTTCTAAGTTATGGTCTAATTGTAAGGTTCTAAAGCGACAAAAAATATGAGGCTTATGTTAGGAGCTTAGGACCAAGATGTAGAAGAGACAAGGGAATTTGCCAATTGGATAATAAAGCTTGGAGATGGTGATCTTGGGTCAGGATGATCATGGGAAAGCAGAAATTGAAATTCCAAATGATCTTCTAATTTTGGGTTCAATGAAGCCATTATTTGATGTGGTAGATTTTGCTTATCCAAAAATAATTGAAAATATGAAAAATTTCAAATTCTTTGAAGAAAGAGCAATTCTAGCTCCTACATTGGACGAAGTGGAGAAAGTTATTGATTTCATTTTGTCTTTTATCCCCGGAGATCAAATTGAATATTTAAGCTCTGATTCTACTTGCATTCTTTGATGAAGATTACGATAGTCGAGTGAATGGTTTACTATTGAATTTTTAAATGATATTAAATGTTACGGAATTCCAAACCACAGTTAATATTGAAGAAAGGAGTTCCAAAGAATGCTTCTCGGGAATATTGATCAAGCTGCTTTGGACTACGTAATGGGACTAGATTGATTGTAAATGAGTTGGGACGAAATATCATTGGTGCTCTTGTTGTAACAGGGAGGAATATAGGAGATAAGATATATATTCCAAGGATGAATTTAATCCCTTCAGATTCAGGATTGCCTTTCAAATTTCAAAGAAGACAATTTCCATTAGCACTCTGCTTTGCAATGACTATTAACAAAAGTCAAGGCCAATCTCTCTCTCATGTTGGTTTATACCTTAGAAACTGTATTTACTCATGGTCAATTATATGTTCTTTGTTTCTAGAGTTAAGAGTAGGAAAGGATTGAAAATTCTCATCTATGATGAAAATGGACATACTTCAAGTTTGACAAAAAATGTTGTCTACAAAGAAGTTTTCCAAAAAATATAGGTAAATTACAATCATATAAATCCTATCTATTGCATTTTTCATTACATTTCATCAATAATTAATGATTTAATCATTAACATTTCTATCATCTTTCTACTGCACTGTTACAGGTACTTGTCCAAAATTGATAAGCCATTTCTTGCTTCAAATCCACCCTGCTTTGTTGGATAACAGGTTCTTTTGTGTTGAGCAATAGTTGAACAAATGTTGATAGTCATTCTTTCATATTTGTAATGTTTAAGTTCTGTTTAAGCTACATTGGATGGATTTTTATATTTTATTTCAATGTTTAATTATATTATCATAAATTGGATTTCTAAAAGATGGTTTATATGTACATCATATATATTCTCTTATTACATTCATATACAAGCTACATGTATTTTCCAGATTTTTTTTATATATTTATATATGTCTACTATTATAATAACTCATTATTCACAAAAAACTTAGCCGTGCAGCGCACGGGCACACATACTAGTATCCAGCAAAAGTAAGCTAAAAAAACTGAATGAACACCAACCATGACTTAAAAGTTGAAACATAAAGATTATTAACAATATACTAGGAAGTTGGAACACAAGTTTCTTTCAGAGCTGTAGAGAAAAAGGAGGATAAAGTGGGACCTGTTCAACCATTTTGTGCTTGAGAATGGTGCTCTTGTCCATCACTTTAATAGCCACACTCTCCCCTGTCTCCGTGTTTTTTGCGAATTTAACCTTGGCGAATGTACCTTCGCCAATAGTTCGACCCACCTCATACTTCCCAATCTTTTTCCTTCCTACCCTCTTCATTCTTTTTTAACGCTCATTTGTTGGCAAAAACCAAATTCCCCATTCAGAGATGACCTAAACAAAATCAATTGACTCACTCGTCAAATCCCAAATTCTTAACAGCAATAAACCGAAGTTGAATTCTGGTCAGTTCCTGATGAATGCAGAAAAATGAAACAACGAACAAAGCGTTGAGAATCAAAAAGGCACTAGCATGAGCACTCAGTTCAGCAAATTAAACGATATCCACAGAAAAAAAAAAAAAAAAACATAATCAGATTTTTGGAACCAAAATATGGTGTTTGACAAGTGATCAGATGAAAAGGAAAAAGGAACCAGAATCGCAAACAATTGAAGTGAGAAAGAAGAGAAAAGGAATATTCTAGATATTCGAAATGAAAGAAAGAGCAAGCACAAGTTCAAGTTCCCCTCCCCTGCCCGATCGAACCAGAGAGGCAGAGACAATGAATGAAGAGAAAGAGAATAGTGTACGGAGTGTTCGTCTTTGCCTCCTTTTATTTTATTATTATTACAAATTACAAATTACAAATACCATTACGCACGTGAGGTCACGTGTGACGGTAATGTGCCCTTTCATTTTTAGAGTTTAAATTTTTTATTCCATATTTAAAATTAGAGTCGCTTTTTTATTTTAGAAAAAAAAAATAGAGTCACTTATTATTTTAACTAATTATATATTTTATTTTATAAGATTTTAAGTGAGTTTGGGTGTAATTTGAAAAAAAATTAATTTAACACTTTTTTATAAAAGCTAATGATTCTGACTTAATAAAAGAGAAAAATAAATAGTTTTTAGCATAAATTTTTAATAAGAATATCTTTTATTTTAATTAAAAATTACAATTATATTTTTTGTTCTCTTTGTAAATTTATTCACGAACGTCTTTTTCATTGATGATTTTATCTTATCTCATAACTTCACTTTATTTCAAGTAATAATGATAAATTATGAGTTATGTTTTATGTTTTTTGTTTGAGATTTCGTTTACTTGTTTGATTTCGTTTAATATTTTGTTGATTTCCTTTAAGATTTTGTTTACCTTACATTTAAAGAGTTTTAAGACCTTACAGAAATATAATATATTATCTTTCTTAAATTAGAGCATCTTTTAAATCACAAAATACTCTTTCTTTTAAATCACTTAATAAAGCTTTTAATTATTACCATTAAAATTTAAAAAGTGTTTTTAAATGTTCTTTTCAATAAAAAATTTCTATAACAAAAGTTATTGTTTTTTTTGTTCAAATAAACTTAAAATATTTTTTATTATTTAAAAGTACTTTTCAAATAATATATTCATGCAAAATTTACTGAACCTAACTTATAAAAAAAGTATTTTTTCTTAAATTTATTCAAATGAGCCCAAATTATCTACTTTAATTTTATTATTTTTTAAATAATTTGTGATAATTTTAGTTTTGATAATTAACATGGATTAATTTGCATAATTAAATTATTTTATATAATTTTTATTTTAACATTTAAAAGTTAAAACGAATTCATTAATGCAACTTAAACTACGTGAAATATTTGCTAATGATAAAATCAAATGAGGTAATTTATACTTTAACCTTAATTTTTTATGTTTCTACTGTTAAGTTAGAAAATTGCCAGTTTTGAAGTAGATACATCACGTATCTTCTTTTGTAATGTAAAATAAATTATCGACTCATTTAGTTATTTTCTATAAAAGTTTTTTTTATATAAACTAAAATTTAAATGATAATTATTTTCAATTTAATTTTTAAAATTATATTTTAAATAAAAAATTTCATAACAAATAACTGTAATTATTTTGTTAAAACATTTTAAGTAATAAAAACTCAAATAAAAGAACTACTCATCAGGCAAAATACTAAAACCCGAATTGTCATTAAATAATAATTTTTCAAAAGCAAATTCTTTTTTTTTGTGTAAAAACAATTTCTTTTCTTTATTCTTTTCAAAAACAAATTCTACCAAAGCAAACGTAGTATAATCTCTTGTTTTTCTTAAGTTCGCGCAGTTCGCACCTCTATTATTCTTCTAGCCATATATGTGATTATTTTGTTTGGAATCCCTTAAAATTCTTTAAACTAAAAAGCTTGAGACGGACACAAATCAAGTAACATAAAATGCCAAAGTTCACACTCCTTACTCACAAATGCAATTCAAGTGAAAACAAAAAGCTAAAGGCACAAGGTAACAACTAACAACAAAATATACCAAAATAAAAGTTCTGCAATCTAATGTCATAAGCATAGGTGTTTAAAGAAATGCTTTTGAACTCTGAAGTATGCTGACCTAGCTATTTCTTTTTATGCATGTATAGTTGAACATCTGAGCTTGTTGAAGCAAATTGTAGTAGCCATCAGTTTGAAACCCCATGTGGCAGAAATGGAAGAGTTTGGAAAGCTGCTTCATGCTGCATATTCTGATAAGAAAGAGTCTGCATGGGAGCAGACTAGTGCCTATAGTGTTGCATTGTTCATCTAATTTGTTTGCTCATGTTTGCAATAGCGTAGTGATAAGTTTTGATTATTTTCAACTTCATCCTCCTTCAGCGGATCAGATTTGGGATCATAATTAAACAGCACTAAATTGATCAGCCCAACCTGTCATTCCATCCTTTTCTATCCACAGCATAAAATAATTTTGGTTGAAGTGAAGCTTTTTACACAAGTGATTAATTATCGTAAATAATTTAATCATTACAAATAATTTTTTAAGTAAACATTAATTTGAATTCTCTAAATATTCAAATGTTATCAGTTTAGTCTTTTAATAATAAATACATCAAAATAATCTTTTAATATCAATTTTTAATATCAAATGTCTATAAATATTATTTTTTGACATTAAATTAGTTATTGAAAAAAATTAATTTAATATAAAAAATTAACATTAAAAAATTATTTTTATGTATTTATTATTAGATGATATATTTATTATTAAATTATTAATCTGATAACATTTACATTTTTTAAAAATTAAAATGAATACTTACTTTAATTTTTATATATATTAAAATTGTAAGCCCTGAAGAGGAGAGGCGATAGGAGACATTGTGCTCCAACTTTAAAGACTGATACCGGTTACAATTAAAAACTACAAAGTCATTGTCTAGAAATAATTATTGTAATGAGTTTTTAAAAAAATCTTAATTTCATATTATATTTTTTTATATGGCGTCCCCCGAGCAACATCGTGCAGCCTGTGCTATTATCTGAAACGTGATTTTTCGTCGAATTTAAAACGTGATTAATTAAGATAACCATCCAGCTCATCATTGAAGGAATGGTTATTACAAAATGCTTAGCAGACATAGCTTACGGCTTACGGCTTACCGCTCCTTGACATTATAATGGAAACAAATAATTAAAAGAATAAATATTTATTTTGGTCTTTTAAAGATACAAATGATATTAGTTTATTTTTTTAATAATTGGTGACATTAAATTAGTTATTTAATGTTAATTTTTTATATCAAATTGTTCCTTTAATGTATTTTTTAACATTAAATTAGTCCTTCAAAGATATAAAATTGTCCTCTAAAAGGATTATTTTAATGTTACATAATTAGTAGAGAACTAAACAGATAACATTTGTATCTTTGAGAGACTAAAATAAGTGTTTACTCTAATTAAAATTAAAAAAACGAGACCAAAAATCCATCCATTAGATTCTCAAAATCATAGTTGAGATAAAATTTGTCTCGAACGCAGTGTCAACATGTTTGATAACTTCTAAATGAGAATCATATTTGAGTGCAAATATGATTTTAATACTCTAAATGTGAAAGTAATATTTTTTTTTTGTGATGAAAGAAAACTCATTTGTGTGTATTAACAAAAATACTCTTATAATTTTATATTATATCACTATTTTAATAATATTTAAATAAATATAACCTAATAGTTTTTTAAAACATTATTATAATTATACTCAACGATTTTTTATTTTACAATATCTAAAACAAACTTAATTTTTAAAAGAATTTTGTTAACATCAATTTATTAATAATCTAATTTAAAATAACTCATATCTTTTTGGTAATTACACATTTAAAAGTATTTTTTATCAATATTATACAAATAACATTCATTTTAACAAAATCAATTTTCAGATAAAAAATTTCAAGTATAAACCATTTTACTTAAACTCACTTTTGACTAAAATCAAGTTCATCTAAAATTAAGTTTGTAAAATCTAATCTAAACACATACTTAGATTTTAGCTGAATTTATTTTAAAAAATCAATGTTAAAAAAATATTTTATGTTAAAAGAGATCATTTATACTGACGAATATATTTCTAAAATTAATTTAGACTAATTAATTTTATTTAGATGGTATATAATAAAAATTTTTAAATATAAGATTATAAAAGAATTAATATTATTTTAATCTTTAAAGATTACACAGACATAAAAGAGGTATTTTAATAAGAAAAATAATACTTGCATATATTTTCTAGCTCACATACCTTATATATAGTAAGGTAAAGATCACTCTTATTTTCACCCTTACCTCCACCTCTAATATATAAATAACCTCCATCTTAGCATATGCAAAGTATATGAAAGGAAAAAGTATGCAAATATCATTTCTAAAAAATAATTATAACTTTCAAAATCAATTGTCTTAATAATTATAGTGTGTGTATTTGATTTAACTTTTAAAATTTTAAAATTATAATTTGAATAAAAATATCAAAAACAAAAACTTTTACCTAAATCATTGTTGGAAACTTTTTAAAAGCAAAACAAAACATACTAATAATCACTTGCTGCATGCAAAGGGAATTAATTCCCATAACCACCTCATAAAGTTCAAGAAAAGTTAACGATAAACCATATCAGGACTTACTGATGAACGCTACTTTTCCTCCGCAAATAACGATTGTTTGGAAGTGTAGAAATCTAAAACAAACATGCTCCAAATCGATAGAGATCAAATACATACTCTGCGTGGTCTTCTTATCCAAAAGCAAAGCAGTTGGCATCACCAAGAAATTAGCTGTTAACAAGACTTTAATGCTTTTGTTTGTTTAATCTAATTGATCACAATCTACTTATTTCATGGTAAATATGATTATTCAAATAACAAACCTTTTAATATAAAATTTAAAATTATTATAATAATAAATTATTTATATTTGTTTAGTTACACATTATTTCTATTGTGTATCCTTATCAGCTTTATTTTTAATCTCCACAAAACGAAAAAGTCAACATCCCTTTGGAAAACTCTAATGCATGATGCACCCAGAGGCAGATCCACAATATATTAAAGAAAAAAATATCTAACCAAAGTTTCGTGATAAAACAAAATTGTTGTATTGTGTGAGTCTTTTTATACGAAAAATATTGTTAATTTATATAACATTATTATGTACTATTTGTAAAAAGAAAAAAGGTAAATAATGAGAATATGAAACGGGAGAGTAAATAAACATAACTAAAAGCAGTAGATGGCACATAATAATTCATGCATAATTAATAGTAAAAACATAAATTTTGCACCCTACGATATATTGAATAAAACAACAATAAAAATAAGTTGTAATATAATTAATCTCTTATTATTAATTTGAAATGAGTTGGAAAATACGTATTAGATATTTAGGATAAAAAAATTTAAACTACAACTATATATATATATATATATATATATATATATATATTGTACGAGGAGGGATCAACTTACACTAGTGTAAGACTTGATCACTTTTATTCAATTTAATAACTTTTTATTGAATAATTTTCTTACAAAATCTACCGTTAGATTGAAAGTTTATGTAATGTAGATCATACTTATAAAATTTTATATTAATTTGAAATTATTTTGTGACTCATTGATATACATTAAAATTAGCATAATATAAATTATTGAAATATGTAAAAATATGAATTATTGAAATATATTCTTATTGATATTTAATTTTTTTCAAAATTTGACACAAATAATCTACATGATATAAATTTTCAATCTAATAGTAGATTTTGTAAAAAAAGTATTCAATAAAAAATTATTGAATGATGTAAGAGTAACAAGTCTTACATCGGTGTTAGTTGATCTCTCCTCATATTGTATAACTCATTAATTAAATAAATGGTTATTTCATATTTAAGTTAATTATATAATATTTTTTAGGAAAACAAATGGATAAAGTAAAAATATACGGAGGCATGATGTTATAGTGTCCCGCTAACTTCATTAATAATTGAGGTTAAGCAACAAAAAAGAATCTCATGGATTGTCCAATAGTAATCAAGGAAATGTATGTTGAAAAAGCCAAAGCATACAATGACAATGATGCATTCTTTATCTGTATTATTCTATTGGAGAAAGCTGTATTGATGTAATTGAATAGCAACACCATGCTTATATTGACATGCCAGTGCGTTTTGGGGCCTGAGTTTGATAATCAGTAGCATGGAGTCTCTACCACACAATAACAGATTTTTCTTCTTTGATGGTTGCCTGTTCCCTCACGCCTTTGCTGTACTGTTTATAACTTTGTGTAGATTGAGATTTTGGGTGTTGTTTTCTTCACTAAATGACTAGTTATTGGCAATTAACATGATCATTACAAGTTGTACTATAACTTTTTAACTTGGTTGGCTTTTTGGGGCCCTAAAGACCCCTTAATATAAATCCATTTTATATTGCGCCTAACAATATTGCAGAGGCACTGACTGCGGGTCAGTTATTCAAAATAAGATAGCGATGCCTTTGAATTGAAATAATTTAACCACTACGAGTTCAACATAATAGCATCTTTCGTCTTCAATAATGGAGAATGGAGGGTTAAGATAAGGACTCATCGTCTAACTATCGCCTCACAGAATTCAATTGGGCAGCGACATTATATTTATATGTTTCTCCCACCTTATTAAAAATACATTTAATAACTGATAACATAATTTATGATTTTATGTATATTATAAAATAATAACATTATTTTTCCCACCTTATTAAAAATACATTTAATAACTGATAACATAATTTATGATTTTATGTATATTATAAAATAATAACATTATTTTATTACGAGACGTGTCAGAAGCCAATTTTAATTATTAAAATTTACATAAATAATTAAAATTAAAAGTTATTTAAAAATTACATGAATATTTTAAAAAGTTATATGACTTTATGTTATAATTTTGACCATACATACATGATTTAATGATAAAAAATTATTCCTCTTACTCTCATAATAAACCACTCATCTCATTATATATATATATATATATATATATATATATATTCACCTATTCCATAAATAAATCTTGTACATTTATACTATTAAATAACTTTTTATAAAATGTAAAATTAACTAATTCAACTAATAAATCATGTGATATTACAGTGATGATCATACACACTAAATTTAAGATAAATATGAAATTTATAGTTATCTAATATAACATGTGACATTTGTTTATATTTTAAAAAATATATTATTTGTTAAAATTAAATAGTTAGATAAAGTACAAATTAATTTTAAAATTTTATAAATTTTTGTGAACTTAATATAAGTCATGAGAACTTTAAAGTTTTCAATTCAATAATTAAATTGATAAAATTCAACGTTTGTAAAAATTTATTCAATGAAGTATGTTAATACTTACTATTAGAGTAAGTTTATTCCCACACACACACATACACACACATATATATATGATTAACAAATATTGTTTTGATAAAAGAATTTAATTAATTGGTTTTAATAGTGAGAGTATACATATATTTTTTATTTTTTTAATATATACTTGACATCACATTTGATTTTTCATTTATGAGCAGTATTAAGTTGGTTCTTCAATAGCAATTAATGTTATCATTAAAGATCAATTTGATAACGAGTAATGATATATCCTTAAATTTTCTTAATATCTTTCTAATTAGTTAAAACATAAAATATTAAATGAAAAAGTAAAAGCAGTTAATATCTTAAAAACCTAAAAAGTATTTAATATTTTTTTGTTAGGTATTTAAGATAATTGTTAGGAGGATTCATTATAAAGATATATAATGATTCTTTGATAGCACTTGGAGGATCACTTTGATGTCATTAATTGACATTGAAATACCGCTTTGATGTCGTTATAAATGAAAAATTAATATAATATAAAATAGAATAATTTTATATATTCTTAAGATTAATTCTATATCTTTTTAAATAATTAAGTTAATAATCATCTTAATTATTTAAAGAATAAAATATTAAGTACATTTTGAATTCTCAATATATTAAATACTTATATGTTTTAATTTAATGCTTTTTGTTTTAAGTAATTAGAAAGATATTTTTTACTTCTCAAGATATTCCTACATGTTACTAGCGTTATGAGACTAATAATCTTCAAAAACAATCGTGATTATGAGACTTTTTTAATAATCGTCTGCTTTAAGATCAAACTTATATCTTTATCTTAAAAGTATAACTTGCTTACCACTACACTAAATATTTATTAGTAATTAGATGGATATTAAGAAAATATAATATTACTTTAGGAAAGGATTGAAATGTACGCTTTATTGTAATAGTGACTATCCCTTCCTTTAAATTTCCTACATTGAAATTTAGTGCTAAATTAAGCGGATGATCGTCCCCTTAGTTTTAACAAGGAGGGCAAGCTTATATAAGATAAACTAGTTTAATTATCAAGAAATAATAATAATAATAATAATAATAATAATAATATATTTAAGTTATTATTCAAAACTAATCAAGTTTTAAAAAATAATTTATTTGAAGTAGCACATTAAGATAAATATTAAAATATATATATATAAAATAAAAATACTATCACAATAAGATTTTTTTTTACAAGTTATATTAAAAGTTTTGAGATTAGACAAAAATTTAAATTCTTATGTAAGCTTATATTTGTATAAATACTATATTTAATAGTTTTTTTACTGAACACTATATTTAATAGTTAATATATGTAAAATAAATTTTAAAAATATGTGTATTTATAATATTATCAACCTAACTTTAAAAATTTTAAGTTATTAACTATTAAACAAAGCACATATATAGCCAATTAAAATTTTTTTACCTTTGTAAATGAGTTTAATTTTAATTTATTGTTAGTGTAAAATTTTTTAATATTATTATTTAATTATGTATTATTAAATTATTAAAAAAAATTAATTATTATTATAATTACTTAAAAAATTTAACTCCTATAATATTGTGAATAAATTAAAGTTAAATTTTTTATAAATAATTTTTCTTTAGTATTAATGGTTTGCCTTTAAAAGGAAATAAAAGTTAAAAAATATCTCAGCACCAGGAGACAAAAGTGCTTGATATCAAATGACATGAATGCCCTCACCCATCCAATTAGTTCTGTTTGGGACAACACCGCGTGCGCGGGACCCATAACAATCTCCCCGCAGAGTCTCTGAACCAAGACCCACAATATAGCCAACCCAAGCCCCCCGTGACCGCGCCCCAAGTTTCCTACCCTCATCGTTGAATCCACCTAATGGGCTCCACCCCAATGCACTGTTTTTCTCCAATAACCCAACTCAGCCATTCATTCACCCCACTGGCATTTTCGTTATATCAAGAAACCTCAGGTGCTTTTACAACATGAGCTGAAAACTTCAGAAAAATCTCGAGCCTTTCTCTTTCATGCCCCAAGTTGTTGATTTTGATATGATTTTCATTTATTTACGTGGGGAGGAAATCACGTGATAGCATTCATCACCACCGTTGAAACCCTCACCGTCCCTTGAATCAAACGGTTTCAATTTTCAAACTCAAGTGGGGCCCGGCCTAGTATGGTTCCAACTTCCATCCCGCGTAACAGTGCTGGGGACACAAAGCAAGTGGTCCACACGTTGAAGAATCAACGGTCCAGATGAATTCCTACGTTCGTCTATAAAAATCACTTTCCACCACCTTCCCTAGTGCTGTGACCAATTGAGTCAACGATTGCAGAGAGTTTCAAAGAGATTCAGATCCATACAACAATGCTTCTACGAAGCTCATCAACGCCGGTTCTGAATTCATGGCTTCCCCATTCGAAGGACTCATCTCCAGAACCCGAAATCGTTTACCACATCCCAAGAACACGTTCCATTACATTGTCGAGTTCCCTGTCGCCGATTGGCGGTTCCGCGAGCAGAATGACACGGGCACTGTCGGAGACGGATCTCTCCGTGCCAAAGAGGAAACCGTTCGACCAGGTTTCAACGAGAACGGCGTCGTTGGGTCCTGCGTTGTTTTCTTTCCCCGAGTTGGAGGAAGAGGAGTGTGAGGTTGGTCTCAGGGACGATGGGTTGGTGCGTGTGTTGGTTGAGGGTGAGATCGGTGGGGGAGGTGGAAGGGTTTGTCGCGGAGGTGGAGGTGGTGGATCGGACAACAATGGTGGTGGAGGTTCGGGATTTTGGGATTCGAATCACGGGAATGATAGCACGGACGCGTATTACCAGACGATGATCGAAGCTAATCCCGGGAATCCACTTTTTCTAAGCAACTACGCAAGGTACTTGAAAGAGGTACGTTCAATTTCTCATTTCTATTTGGTTCTTCACCAGCGAGGAAATTTATAAAGCTTCTTTCTTGGTAATGGTATTAGAAGCTGAAGTTTCTCTTTAAATTACTATTTTTGGTTAATAAAATTTCAAACCTTAAAAGCATCTCTTGGTACAAAAGGATGAGAATATAATCATATTTTTGTCTCTTTTTTTTGTTGTTGCTTTTTAGTGATTTTTTGGGTCCAATTATGTTGATTTGGGATGATGACAGGTTCGTGCGGACTATGTTAAAGCAGAAGAGTACTGTGGCAGAGCAATTTTGGTGAATCCAAGTGATGCAAGCGTTTTATCCATGTACGCAGACTTAATATGGGAGAGTCATAAGGATGCTTCTCGTGCTGAGAGTTATTTTGATCAAGCGGTTAAAGCCGACCCAGATGACTGGTTAGAACATTCATTCTTAGTTGGTCTAAATATATGGTTGAGATTCTTCAGATATGTATGGTGTGTTTGGAACACTTCAGTTATAGAATTGAAAAAAAAAATTATTTGAAATGAAATGATTTAGGATTTATAAATCATCGAATAATGAATTGAATTCCTAAGTTATATCATTTCAAACACTAGTTTCATACCAGAATTCATTTGTAAATGAAATGGATTCATTTATTTTAGAGGTTCCAAACACACTGTAGTTAACGGCAAGCTTTAATTCAATAATTGGGATTACTTTAGATCAGAATTTGTGTTAGGTGTAAATGATACTACGGGAATTATTGTTTAACTCATTCCGTGAATTAATGAAACGCTTGCTTTGTTATTGCAGTTATGTTCTAGCATCCTACGCTCATTTCCTTTGGGATGCTGAGGAAGAAGATGATGTAGTGGAAGAAGATTCCTCCGGAAAATCTCCCAGTTTCGTCCTTGGAGCTGCTCCACCACCACCTGCTCCTTTAGCTGCTGCTTCTTAAGCTGCGTCCTCTGGTGTCTGGCTTTCACATGACTTTTCTAACCTTTGTTTATATTACCTTTTCCTTTCCTTGTAATTTTTTTGGCCGATGAATTTAGTTGTTTTGTTTTTGGTCCACCTTGTCATCAATGTATATTCATGTAGGAATACAGGATAATAAAAGATGGGGGCATTTTCTTTTTCTTTTCCTTTTGGTTGATGTGTCAAATCTCTCTCTTCTGGCATGCTTATATTATGTCAAGAATAATGATACTTGCAAAATTTTTGGAGTTATATATTATTCGGGCATGTGCAGGTAGAAGAGGGCAGGTTTTGATTTTCAGGCAGCTGACTTAACAATGAGACAAATCAAAATCTGCAGGTGTGATATGCGAATAACGTGTTTGCAAATAATGATTATTAATGGAGCATTTGTTAGCTTGTGATTTTTTTTGCGAAACACTCACGATAGATTCAACCATTACCCTTCAGCCTTTGAAGTAGCATGGGAAGGTTTACAGATGGATTATAAATATTGCCAATGAGGGAGGAAGAGAGTTGCAATTCTTGGAATTGTGATGATAATTGGAATCCCTAGAGAACAGTATGTTCTTGCATCTTCTTTCCTGCGAAAGAGAAAACTTAGTCTATCAGGCCTTGTTTGCATTTGACGCAAGAATATGCTGTGTCAATTGACACAGCTTCAAAAATTCATTAATAATCTGCAGATTCGTTACAGTACATCATACGTGCCTAGAAATTTCCTTAATAAGCTCCATGTTTCTCATGTTCTGGTACTTGTAACCTTAGAGAGCTAATAAGGAACAACCTAGTTGGGCAGCTCTTGCTTTCTAGCCCCGCAGTCAACAATGCGTGCTGCTGGATGCTGCCTTTTGCTCATTTTTATTACAGCGGACAGGCGTTTATAAGATCCAGAACCAGCCAAGGACTGAACCACCAACCAAGCCGAATCCGAGGAACACGATCATGGCAATAGCAGATAACTCTGATTCTGAGAAGGGCACTGACTTGGGCGCTAGAATCATAAAGACACTGGTTAGGTACCCATTGGAAAATCCAAGCAGAAAGGTCAGAACCACCATCGGTACTTCTGTTTTCAGCCACTTGGGTCCATGAAGACAAACTATGAAGAGTGGATAGAATAGTAGCCTGGCTGTGGAGGCCCATATTGCCCTTTTGATAGATTGTAGAACATAGAAGGCAGTTAATGACTTCCCAATCAGATCAGCTACATTATAAACTGTTATCAGTAAAATAGGATACCAATCCTTAAAAAGCTTGGATTCGAGATCTTCGGCAATAAATCCTGGGAAGATAGACAAAGTCACTATATATATTATGAAAATTCCAAAAGCTGGCCCCTTAATTTTTCCTGCCACGGCCCAAAATTTTGGCCCTAAACATAAGGCGTCCTCCTGAAGAAGCCTCTGATGATACTGCTGCATAACTGGTAACTTGTACTGCAAGTTGCTAAAGACAATGCAACATAGGAGGAAAATTGTGGCTACCATGAAGTACATGTGGGCACTAATTTGGAGGCCCTTTGGGGTTTGTGGGAGTGATGCCTTGGTTATTATCCTCAAGATTGAAATTATAATACCTGTCACCCAGAAAAGACTTCGATTAGTGGTATGAGCACGAACTTTGACAGCATGCGAGTTTCAAAGGAGTACTGAGTTTGCTCTATATAGATTGAGTTTAAACTTGATCTAAAATTTTATTTTTTTAATGATTTGATGATAGTGTAAAAAAGTTTTAACAGTGAATCAAAATTAAATCTGAGATTCAATTTAGTGCACAAACAGCTTTAGCTGTTACATGTGAAAACTGGAGGCGGTTACCAAAGGCATCAGTTCAATCAAAACAGCTTCAAATTCAGTTGTATTTCTGTTCAACAACTTGGTTGAACGACCAAGTGGCCTTTGATGTAAGTTGGATTGTGGTTTCACACCAGATGGATAGAATTACCTATAGATGATAGAATATGCTAAACACAAACAATTTCTTGCCGCATAAGTAGGATACAGTGCCCAGTTAAAAACCAAGCAAAACTAGAATCTGGAATCTACTTTCTTGTTTTTTTTCCCATAACATTCAAGAGTTTGTATATACTTAACAACACATTTGCATTGCGGTCTTGTTTAAAACCTACCTTATTCAGATATGCTTCATCGAATCCGGAATTCTTATATGCCTGAGAATTTTTTCAAATATAGAAAAACATAATCTGCCTGTTTGTAATGGAAAAAAAAGGTAAAATTGAAGTTCGAGGGCACAGAATTGCCTTGTACCTGAGGAAGCAGTTCCAGCAAAAACGGCTTGCATATACTGTTTTGGGAGCTTTCCAGCTGATCCTATCAAGCTTCCACCTACCAAGCCATCTGCTAAACCACATATTACCACTGCTGCAACTGTCAAGCCATAGGCGCCACTTGGTCTCTCTTTTAGCTTGGTGCTGTAGGAGGCCCAGTCGATGACGGGAGCTACCATGAGAGATATAACAAACATAGAGAACCCCAAGTTCATTCTCAACCTCAATGTTGTTTTACTCCAACCTCCCCAACACATCATCACAAGAAGTACTAGCACAGATGAAGTCATATAAGCCACAGAGAAAACCTTTTCAATGTGATTGGCTGGATAGAGGTAGGCAAAGTAATCAACTGCTGTGATCAGAGCATTCCAAGGTAGCAAGTTGCCAGCTCCAAGCAAGAAATGGATTATGTAAGCAACTCGGTAGTTGTCTCTTCTCTCATTTGGATCACTGGAGACCTTGACAGCTTCCATTTTTTTGCCTTCTTTCACGTTCCAGGCATTCGTGGTTGATACTGAAGTGCTAAAGTATGATATTTGAATAGAGTCAGAGGGAGTCTGGGGTGAGGATTATCTGTGGCGCAGAGCTAGTCTAGCTAAAAACTCTGGCTTAAAAGTTCCCTGCAAATGTTGGCGTTGCAAAACAAGTGACTGATACAATTAGCTCTACTTATGCTAGAGCTAGTTTGGGACTAGTTGTTGATAGTTCTGCCTGCATTCATATATATATATATATATACACAGTTACACACACACACATGTGATTGGTGGGCTTGGACTTGGAATCGATGGGCCTAATGTATGAAGAAGAAAAGTTATGCTCTGTGGGGACAGCAACGGATGGGTGATATTAGATATACCATTTGGTCATACGGCCACACATGGGTAAGCTGTCTTGCATTCTCCTGTACTTGACCCTCAGTTAACATAAATTGGATGATTGATATTCATGATAATGATCCTTTCAGTATAAATCTTGCTCTGCAGCCCAGTTATCCACGAGTTGCAAAAGATCTTTTAGATCGAGTTAAAAGTAGTGAAAGTCAATAGTAATATGCCACCAACCAATGGCTGTGCTCACTCATAGTGACAGTAGTCAATGGAGTCATGGAGAGGAGCAGACAAGGGGCTTGTCAAACGTGACCCTTCAGAAAAGAAGAGAAGGGCCCTTGCAGCGTGTCACTTGGTTAATTATCAGTTAGCCTCGGCGAATTTGATACTGTTTCAGAGAATTTATACAGTAGAGGTTACATATCCCCCAGCTTGACATATGTCATTTCGATCATCAGTTGCCGTTATTCCAGGCTTTTTTCACATGATGGTAGGTTGTTGAGGTCCATAGTGTTCATCAATCAGCCTGAGAAACATTAAAAAGTATCACTCTTGCTGCCTGAAGACGGCACTGTAAAAGAAAGTTCAAGATCAAGTGGCATAGCTGAAATCTCGAAATAGTAATAGGCATCAATTTTTTTTTGGCTAATTGTATGATTAATAGTATGTGGAGCTTTTCTTTATGTCATCTAGTCAGTGGAGGAGACAAACAAGTACCCAATGATAGTGATTGCTATAAGACTTAACCTAACAATTAGTAACACAAACTGGATGGACAGAAGTTATCAACTATAAAAGCAGTAACAATGCGCCCTCCATATTGCAATTATTCGAAACTAGTCAAGTTTAACATCTATTTCATTTTTGTGTCCGCCGTTTTTCTTTAGTTTTTCCAATATAATTAAACATCAAATCAAAATCAGAGGGCAACCTTTCTTAGGTTATAGTTCTTACAAATAATGGTGAAATAAAGGGTTTTCTCAACTTACTCTCTTTAACTATTTTTTTTATCACTAAACTTAAGGTTTATGTTTAAAACATTACTTTAAGAGTTAAATCAAAGAGAAGTTAAAATCTGTTTAAAGGTAATCACTTAAGAATTCTGTTTAATATTACAAAATAAAGAATATTAGTAGTTAGGTTGTAACGTTGACTGAATGGATGCGTATATTAGGATTGTTGGTAGTGATTGGGTTGAAATTGCTTGATAATAGGAATTAGCTTTTAAGATGTGCGGATTAATGTTTAGTACATGATAAAAGTTTTATGGATAATTGAGGTATATACACAAGTAATGTTCTACTTTTGGACTAAAAAAAAAGGGTTGAAACACAAATGATACTCTAAAAAAGGGTTCTCTACTTGTTTTAACAAATAAAGTAAATTTTTCAACGTGAACCAAACGGACTTTAATAACAAAAAAAAATACTTTAAAAAGTAAAGTTGAGAAAAGTTTATACTACAAAGAAATAATATGTATTTTATCTTAAAAATAATATATCTTAGACAATGATGTGAAATTGATTTATCCATACAAAATAATAGATTATTAATAAACGAAGCATAAATTTATAGTAGCTGCAAAAAATGATGTGAAACTAGAGTGAAGATATGAATTATGAAATAGCATACCATTTCTCTGTGTTTGGGAACACATTTCCAGGCGTGAGAATCACGTGATTCTAGGGTGTTCCAGGCATACACTTCTAAATCTCAAGATCAAATACTCAATGTCAAGATTAAACTCGAGTGTCTTTCCTATATTTCCTATTAGTAAAATAAATGAAAGAGTAAGGTAGAAAGCATCGACAAGTAATATACCGCATTTTCAACTCCGTAAAATGGAGGTTATAAATATTTGTATGTGTATTACAAAAAAAAAATTATTTGTAAGTGTCAAGTTTATCATGAATTGATCGGAACATCAGCTTCTATTATTGGAAACTACAGATAGTTTGCGTGAGAAAATGACAAAAGTTACTATTCATGGTTGTTCAATCAATTTATTACTAAATCTGAGCGAAAAGGACAGTGATACATAAGAAAATATTAAAAACAATAAAATAAGTGACCTTTCCTAAACGGGGATCTGCTACCTGCTATCTGTGTTGGGCATGTTGGCTAGAGGTTATCTTTGGAAGGCAAAGCTTTTGCACTTTGTCTCATTCTATCAACCATTTAAAATAGGTTAAAATGTAAGGAATTTTCTTTAATTATAAATTAAATTAAAAAAATTTATGTGCTTTTAAATTTGTTTAATATGAATTTTTAAATTAATAAAATAATATATAATAATTTTTTTTTAATTTTTTATTTAAATTATTAATGAAAAAATAATTATGTGATTGCATATGTTAGTTTTTTCACTAATTTTATCTTAAATTATTAATATTTATTTTTAAAATTATTTCTAGTTTTTTTTTGTCATTCATTAATCTCACACTAACGTTTGAGATTTTCACGAATCGTTTAAATAGTAATGTGAAATTAATAAGTGTTTAAAAAAAAGACTTAAAATGATTTAAAGAATAAATATTAATGATTTATGGTGAAATTAATAAAAAAATTAATATATGATTACTTTTGTATTAATGATTTAAATGATATATTAACAAAAAAAAGTTATTATATATTATTTTATTAATTTAAGAAATCAAGTTGAGTTTAAAAACACAGAAAATTTTCTAAACTTAATCCTACTTAAAAGAGGTTATTTGTATTTTAATATTTAAAATATTAAAGTCGGAAACAGGCAAAAGAAATTACTTAAATGAAATTTACCGTAATGACATTCAGTCGCGTGATTTTAATATGTTGATTGTGACTATGATTGATATTGTTATTATCTAAGCCCTTTCCAGCCGTATAAGATCGGTCACCAATTTTGCAGAACTAAATGGATGTACTAGTAAACTTTGAGGGCATAAAGTAAGGATATATATGACATGAAGCTGTTCGTGATGATTGTATGAACCATTTGCATCAAGGCATGCAGTGTGGAAGGGGAAGTTGCTCTGAGCTATGTTGCCAAAAGGAAGTTGCTTAGCCCTTTCAAAACTACATTGGCCAGTGAAATAGAATATTCTATAGTACAAACACACATCATTGGTCTAGCCAAACTCGGAATAATGTCCAATGTCAGGAGGAAAGTCCACTGCCCTCAAAAGAAGAAAAAGAAATATCTCAGTACTAAGGAAAGAGTGTAACCACCTCTTACGAATCACGGCATTCGTGGCTTAACTTGAGTTTGTTAACACCCACTAGTTTATATGAAAAATGGATGTCAACATGTCATTATGTGGCTGCTAAAATCTTCATTTCTTCACATTTCTCGAGTATCAAATTCTTGCTTTTCATCATACCTTACAAATGCTTGACACATCTTTACAAAATGGGAATTTTTATTTCTGTAGAAAAAAGTTTTTCGGTATGAAATTCAGTACCTACCCCTTTAGTCATCTTTTCTTTTTTGTGGTTAGAATATTCATTGTCAAAAACATTGAATAATCTTTTTATAGCGAGAGTTCTTATTTAAAGAGTTAATTATTAATCACAAAACATTTTTATACTTTTATGAGTGAGAATCGAACCCTCATATATATAATTAAATAGTTAATTATTAATTACAAATATTTTTATATTTTTATAAGTGAGAATCGAACTTTCATATATATGATTAAATACTATATCTTGTGGTTACCTCTTTAATTTTTTACATGTCTAAAGCTTCCACTCAACATATTGAAAGGTCCTCTGTCAGCCCACTTGTATCAGCTGATACTAAGAATCTTTATTGCTATTTGAGGGAAAACGTTTCATTTTAATTTTAATTCGTGTATTGTGTGTTAATTTAATAATTAATTTAATTAATATTTGACATATTAATTAAGAAAGTTGTTATAATACTTGAGTAATATTTAAATGAGTTATCATTTTTTTATTAATTATTAAATTTATAATAAATATATAAAAATCATAAAAGTTATTTATTGACACGTATAAAGTTTATCATCAACCTAATTTGGTTTTAACAAAATTTAAGTGAAAATCACACTTAGTGCAAAGACATTCCTTAACAGTATATTATGCACGATTTTTTCATATTAAAATACGAAATAAGTTTTTTTCATTTTAAGAATTATTAGTTTTATTTCAAAATCTTAATAAAATAAGTATAACTATTATTTATCTTAGATTCCTAGTATTATTTTATATATTTTTGTTAAGAGATAGTTGTTATAGTACTTTAATGTATTTGATATTTATGATTAAGTTATCAATTATTTATTAAATGTTAAATTTATAATAAAAATTTAAAAATTTATTAAATATAAATAATAAGTAATAAATATGAGTTATGCTATATAGCACGAAAACAATTTACGAATGACGTGTTAATTAAATAGCTGTGTTTTTCAACTAAAATATTAATAAATAAAAATTTAAAAAAGAAATAAAAAAAACTCAAAACACATGGTACCAACTCATTCGAATGTTTTCCATGAGTTTGAAATTCGTGCTAATTAGCAGTTTTTAATAATTATTAGAAAACTTACTATAAATATCAATATTTAAAACAAAATATGGTACCGAAATAAACCTCTTATTAAATACATCCCATACATTTCAAATTGACAATATTAATGTGAGGAAAACTTGGATATAGTTAGCACGAGTCTCTCTTTTGAAGAGGTATAATTGTAGAAGGTTATGAAATCACGCCGTTAAGTATCCTCGTTCCGGTGCTGCTCTTACTGGCCCTAGCTCTGCCACTGAAGATGAAGGTCGGGTTCTGAATGAGTTGTTTCTGTTATTCCTCAGACCGACGCACACTCACGCATTGGTTTTGGTTTTGGTTTTGGTTTTGGTTTGTCAATCAAGGGTTTTGTGATTTGTCCCCTCCGATTGTGTGCATGAGCATACGTGTGTCTTAGCTGTTACTTAAGTTGATTGAAGTAAATTGCCCATCCATAAATCTCCTCAAGTAGCATCCATATTTTCTCTTCTGTTGTTATAGTTTAGTCTTAGTCTGTGATAATATGCAGGTGTATTAATTTTCGTATTGTCTGTAACTGGTATGGGTGGAAATGCATATTAGTATTTAGAGGTTAATGGAAGGGCATGCATCGCGGCAATCATATTGGGCAATTGGAATTTGGAACTATTAATCTTATGTTTGTTTATATGAAGTCTCTGTCTGATCAATAAAAGGTTTTGTCTGTTTCACAATCTCATTATTTTTGTCCTCAGTGTCTCAGAGTGCTTGGTGTTGGATTTTTGCGTATAGCTTCCCTGCCCTCCACAACCTTTTTTCTTTATAATGTGGGGGAGGAGGAGGATACTGAATTTGGTCCCTTTTCTTCACCTCCATATATTTATAATTGACTATGCTTATTCTTTGCCAGCTTCAGACATCCGAATCAGCTGAAATGGCAAGTACTGGCGACATCAGTGATAAACTGAAGAGCAGTTCTGACTTTGTTCTGCACAAGACAGGATGGAAAAGGAGAGCAATCTGAGAAACATAAGCTTTCTGATATCGAGCAGCTGGTGAAAGGGAACAAATTCTCTAGGTACATTAATTTAATTGATAATAGTAGTCATTTTTTTTTTCTTGTTTGGATGGCTAGTTTCAGAATTCTATTATGGAAGTTGTTCACGTTGTAGATCAAATTATTCATTCCAATGCCTCGGAGCTTGCTGAAGGGGGCCCTGTAATTTTGAAGTCCAAGTTCGGTTGAGATTAACCCCTTTATTATCACAATGTTTCTTTACGGAGTTGTGCTGCTTTCCTGTTGAAGTGAAAAGTTTTAATTGCCATCGTTTTAGATCACAAAAACATGTTTTCTCATGTGGATATGCTTGCATGTATTGATCTAGTATTTCTATCTGCTGATACTCTGTGCTTTTGCTTTTAATGAACCTGTTAGCACTTAGTATCTTCTTTAGTGAAGAAAAGCATTTGTTGTTTGTTATCTAAGGATGTGACCATGTATAAAACTTTGATCCCCTTATGTAGAGATGAATTTAATTGTTTAGTGGAGGTATTAAATTCAAGGGCAATGGACCTTCCTCATGTTGAACAAGGAAAGGAAAATGCAAGCTCTACTAGGAAAGATCTTAAGGGGCTTGTAGTGGCACATGAACTTCCATAAATATCCAATGAACAGAGGCACAGAGAGTTGAATGGAGCCATATGGGGAAGCTCAACACCTCTGGGTCTGTCAAAGGTGAGTATTGCAACTTATTGTTTGAATGATTGACATTTACTGGTAGATCAAGCTCTATGCCTATATGTAAAGTTATGCTAAATTTATTTGTTAATCAATGGTCCAATTGCACCTTTTTCTGGAATAGTTATATTTTAGCATTTGGTATACATACAATATCTTACTGGGCTTTTAACTTAAGAATGTTTATTTATCATTTTAAAGACTAAGTGCAATAATTTATGAATACGGTTGTTTGATGTGGAATTGCAGATCCCTTTGATATGGTTGCCTAGATTTAATAGTTCAGTGCATCCTTAAGTGAGTTCATTTCTTCAGACTGACATAAGGTAAGAGTATTTTACCCCAAAAAAGAAAAAGTAAAACCAACTTAAAAGAGTATCTGGGGAGCCATCTGTTGCTGAAAAGGTGGTGGTTACTCTGTGTATCAAGTGGCTATAGGGTTTTCTCTACATGTCTTCTAGGTTATCTCGCTCTGTATGTGTGTGTGTGTCTGTGTCTCCCCAACACACACATCAAAGAGAAAAATTGATGACCTTGGACCTCTGTTTCTGGGGGATGGCTAAAGGATTGCCTCCCTATATAGTATATACTCTATATTCAATAAGAAAAAATGCAATGCACTTGAAGAGTCATAGTAAAAATAGATGACTAATTTTGTGTAAGTAAGTTTTACAGGATGAATTAGTAATGTGTCTCTTTAGCCAATATGTTGTTTTCTGCAATGCCAATGGCAAGTCTCAGAAGTGTTAGGGTTTTAACTTTTAAGGCTATTAAATTTTGAAGTTGGAGGACAGAGGCATGGAGTTGAGAATGGAAGTTGAAGTTAGCTACAGCCACCAGGTAGTACACTGTAATTTTGAATACAGTTGTGATTTAGGGTGGGTAATTGTTTGTGGGAGGGATAAAAGGTTTCTTAGTGTCTAAAGAGTAACAGATGAGGTAACTATTTCACTGAGTAAATTTGGTTTCTAGTGGGAGGTGTATCGGTAAAAACATGGATAGCTGTGAAAGAAGATAGAAATTATATTATATACCTTATAATTAATTTGGAAACTTATGGATTTTGATGTTGTCAGATGATTTATGAGATTGTACTGTTCTTGAGGCTATTCTTTAACTGAATAATGTATTCACCTTAAACAGTTTGGCATAATTTTATCTCATTAACACACATTCTCCATGGGAGAGTTATCTTTGGTATTTGTTTTGAGACAAAATGAAACATTTTTCTTATAATTTGCAAATTTAGAACTTGAGTATAGATTAGTGACAAGTGTTCGTATGCAAGACTCAGTTTTTCACTATGTGCCTCAGAAATGATCAATATCAAAGAAAACTCTGTCTGAAAATATAGGGAAGGGAAGAAAATATATAACCCAGGCAGAATCTTTAATCATGGAATCATTTGATTCACTTATGGTTACAGTTACACAAAACTATGCTTAATATTCCCTTATGAGAAGCATAGTTTCATCTGTGTATTTCAATGCATTAAATTACATTATATGTAAACTTGTAGATAGCATGCCTAAAACCATTTGCAGCAAGCAACTATAACAATGCATGAACCTTTGTCTTGAAATAGCTGTCAAATATATTCTCTGTTTTCTATTCTCCCTTTTTGTGGGAGCTGACTTTGAACCATCAATAATGATTCTGTTTTTTCCATAGTTATTGTGAAATAAGATATAAAATTCTTACCCATCAACCATTTACTGAAGTTTAATTTTTATTTTCAAGTCTTTCTTACCTCAGAGTTTAAGATAGGTGAGTATGACAGGGACCCAAAAGTTGTATTATCTTTCTTAGGATGCATTTGAATTGTAGAACATGTGTTCCTTTTTGGTTTTCGATATAATTTAGTTTATATGATTGTTGTATTAGCAACTCTCCAGGTTCAAGACGAAATTGGTGCTTCATCAATTGAGATTGCTAGGGCATGTATGGATTCCCGTGCATCAAAAGCAGGCCGCATTTCTAAGAGCATGATACAAACTGTTGAAAGCACATCATTACATGGTGATTTTGCTGCCATAAAACCATATGTTCCATCCCCTTCACCAAAGTCATCAACATGTTGGCCAGGTGCTGTGGTACAGGATGCTTATGTAACATCACAAAGTCAGAGAAGCAGATACAGGCTTTATAACTTCTCCAGGGCTCCTTATTCCAGAACTCTATTATCAAAGTCCAAGTCCAGGGTATATTTTGTTTAAGCAGTTTGTCTTGTACTTTGATACTTCAGAGTGTTTCCAAACTTTTAGCGCCTTTTTTTTCCCATCAATTGATTCATATGCAAGGTGATTACAGCCACATATCATCAACTCCCCTCTTACTTTGTATATGCAGGTATCAAGTTTACTGATCCTTCATGATTGTATTTGATTTGTAATATGTCATTGATGCTTTTAAGAATTTGTAAATCAATGAAACTCAAATTTGGAGGTTACATTTTTTTATTGGTGATACTTTAGAATATAAATTAGTTGAACCTTTCATGTTCTGTGATATTCCTTAATGACGAGAAACTATGTGATCCCACACTTAGTTGTGGCTGCAGGTTCCTATATGTCTTGATGTACACCTCTGCTTTAGTTAAGAGATTTGGTGCAGAATAAATAAACATGCTAATTTAGGATAATTATATTATTTGGGGATAATTATGTTATTTTTGGTAATTTAAGGATTTTTCCTTATTTTAGGGATCTTTCCTTATTTTTAGGGATCTTATCATTAATAAGTTTATTTTTAGGAAACTATATTTAATTAGAGTTTAGACCACCCTTGGGTTATAGATACCCCTTTAGGTGTGTTATGTTATTCAGCTTTTGATATTAATAAAATTACAGAGATTATCGTGTTTTGAATCCCGAGGATTCATTGTTTTGTTAGAATCCCGTGGATTCCTTGTTCTTGTTGGAACCCTGAGGGTTCTTGGTTCTTTTTGTTGGTTTGTTCTACATCATTCGGTATTCAAAGCAAGGTTTTATGCTTGCCCCTTTGTATGAATTTCCCTTTCAATTAATTCAATCCCACAAGAAGCCTCCAGCAACAAATTTTGCTCACTTGTGTCTCTTAAGGTGCACGTATCTCTCTTGAAAACTAGTTTAATTTTATATCACTTAGGTTTGTTAGTAAGTGTGCCTAAGACCCAAGTTGGTTGCCTTTTTTCCTTGTTTACTTGAATTTTCACATTATTATTTTCTTGTTAGCCAAAAAAAAAAAAATACAAACAAAAAATTTTTGGCATTTATTTCTCTGTTACTTTTACCATTCCTTTTGCACCCTACGATCACGTAGTTATTTGTTCAATTTGATTTTTTTCCTTGCACTTAGGGTAGTTTATAATTCTTGCTACTTTGCTTCTAGTCTGTCGAGTGTCGGCGTTTCTTCATTATTCATTTTTTTCCCATGCCTATGCTCATCATAAAGAGCTTGTTATACCCGTCATTCCTTTATCCAAAATCATGAACAATTTTAGATGTGACTTGGATATTAAAATTGAATTGAGACATTATTAAGGACCTTAGAGATGACATAAGGGATGCCCTTAGGAATGACATGAGGATAATCTTTAGGATCATGAATCAACAAAATAGTCATGTTAACATTAAAGATGATTTTAAGGAAAAAAAGCCCACCCTTCTAGGCACCACCAAAATAGGAACCATCTTGAGGAGTTAGTAGAAAATCCCAATCACATTAATACATAAGATGCATTCTTAAAACTCCTATTAATTTAGATGCATGGAAAACCTACATTAAATGTGGATGTAAAAACTGTAACTAAGTCATAAATAATGATAGCATATTTTATGTTATTTCTACTAAAGGAGTCTCTAGACATGATCTTAAGTTGGAACCCCATCCTCAACCTTTTAAGGTAAATAATATTTGTCAAGAAGTTACCTAGAGATGCAAAGTTCCACTTGAATTGGGTCTATATAAGGAGGATATCTACTATGATGTCTTACCTGTGAATGTTGCTCAAATTTTGTCAGGTCTCCCTTGGTTGTATGATTATGATGTGATTCATCAAGATAAGGAAAACACATTTTCCTTTAAGTTTGAAGGTAGAAATTTTAGGGATTCAAAAGATAGAAAAATTGTCCAGGATCCTAAGATAAGGAAAAGCCTTCACTTGTTGACACAGGGAATTTAAGAAAGAAAATATTGACCCTAATATTGTGTTACCTGTTGTCCATGACTCCATAAGGTTAAGGTTGACCTCCCTAGTTCCCATACTAGTAAAACTTCTTCTGAGGTTAATAACCCCTTAGAGTCCACAGTCAAGAGTCCGATTGAGATTTTTCATGAGTTATCTCCTCACAAGCCCATTGATCTTGTGCCTAAACCACCTGACTGTAATTCTTTTAATTATGGGTTGCCTCTCTATAAGCCCATTGATCTTAAGCCCAAACCTCTAAATTTTAAAGTTTAAATCTATTGATTCAGCTGAGACTATTGCTAATCGTATTCTTGCTTTGCGTGCCAACATTAGAAGCAAGTTTGCATTGCATAGCGAAAATTATAAATTTGCTTCTGATGTGCATTGTAGGGATCAAAATTTTAATAAGGATGATTATGTTTGGCTTCCTATTAAACCTGACAGATACCCTACAGATTCTCTCCAAAAGCTGCATGTTAAAACCGCAGGCCCTGTTCGTATCTTGCCTAAGCTTGGGACTAATGCATATTTACTTGACTTGCCTGATGATATGATTATTAACTCTGTTTTCAATGTTGAGGATTTGTTACCTTTTAAACATACTTTTGAGCCTTCTTTGTTGTCTCTAGCTGTTACTACAGGTTGCCCTACTGCCATGTGCTTGAAGTTTCGCTAGCTCCGCCACAATTTTTGAGCCAACTTGAGACATTGCTTGCTGATGACTATGCTGGATCTTCAACTTCTCCTCTTCGTCACTATTTTATGAAGAAGACCTGACCTTGATTTTGATATTACTTGGCTTGCTGATGATGTTTCCTACCATATTGATCCCGGATGAGTGTACAACATGTTTAACTCTTCGGAGGCGAGTTCTTCCAGAAGGGGAGAATGATGCAGAATAGAAGCATGCTAATTTAGGATAATTATAATATTTAGGGATAATTATGTTTTTTTTTTGGAAATTAAGGATTTTCCATTATTTTAGGGATCTTTCCTTATTTTTAGGGATTTTATCATTAAGAAGTTATTTATTTTTAGGAAACTATTTTTTATTATGATTTGATTAGGGCTTAGACCACCTTTAGGTTATAAATACCCCTTTAGGTGTGTTATGTTATTCAGCTTTTGATATTAATAAAATTACCGAGATTACTGTGTTTTGAATTTCGAGGATTCATTGTTCTATTAGAATCCTGAGGATTCCTGGTTCTAGTTGGAACCCTTGGGGTTCCTGATTCTTTTTGTTGGTTTGTTCTATATCAAGATTATATGATCTATGATGTATGAACCGGCATAAATTTAAATGCTGAGTGGTTTTAGCTGACTCCTTTTTGTTTTGATCTTACATTTTGGCATCTTTTGTATCTTACTATCAAACTTTTGATCCTACAAGCCAAAAATCTAAACTTTTGGTGCCTTGACTTTGACATTTAAATTGTCTGGGGCTGATGGAGGTAATGCTTTATTCTTAGGTCTCCTATTGTGTAAAGGCCTTGATTTCTTCCCTAATTATTTGGTTCTTGCTTATAAACTGTAGACTATGGGTGTCTGATATTTACATAAGTTACTATGTGGATACTGAAAATTGAAACAATCTCATATCTCTAGGTAGAAAGCATTTGAGCCCTGGAAAATATCGTGATCAAGCAAGTGGGGTTTTACTGACATGTTATTTTCTTATTTAGCTGAACTTTGTAAAAGTTATTTGACACTGGATTTCTGAATCTCTGATTGAACTTATTTCCTTATTAATTTTCTTATACTTGAATTATTCCCTTCCTTCAATTGATTTATTGGTTTCGAATTTTGTTCTTTAAATGGGACAAATCTAAAGGTGATGCATTAGAGAGTGGATATGGATCTGTTGTACCTATTCGTGAATTAGGCACAAGGTTGGTGCACAATCATCTTCAAGACGACCAGCTTATTCATCTCTGAATGGCCTTTCACAGAGAGAAAGTTCTGATGTTAATGAAGGTTTCATGCCTGCTGTTACAAAGAACTTGGAACCTGATGGGACGAGTTGCACTCATAAGCCACTGGGCTTTCAGGTGGGTTTTCCAACAGTACTCATGCATACCAGTTTGATGACTAGGAAGATATTGGAGAATATTGATAGAAACCTTCCCACTCCTAAAGAGAAATCTGCTGAGCTGAAGCTGGCAACTGAATGGAAGAATCCTGAGTCTTCAGTTGATGTCTGTATTGTCTTGTCAAATGAAGGTAATGGCTTGCCGAAAACAAGAGGCATTGGTCCTTATAAATATGATGGGCTTGATGGAAAGAAATCTACTCTAAGAAATGAAGGTCAAGGGAACTGCCAATGTGATATTCTACCTAGAAAGAGTATCAATGTCTGAAAAGATGGAATTTTTACATATGACATGAATGTTCACCTTAGCAGAAGCCTGAGACTTGGTAATGACAAGGACTTTGCAAAATTCTGATGTTTCTCAAAATTTGTTAATGAAGTCTGCTAAAGAGGTACTCAAATTGACGAATGGGCATCAAAGCTTTGTTTTTCTTTTTTCCTATTTTTCCTTCTAAATTTGTACTATAAGGCATTGTCAAAATTTAAAGATTATTCTGAAACCAAAAAGTTATTGCATAGGCATTAGGCAATGCGGTAACGTCAATTTATAGTAGGCAATTTATTGATGATTTTAGACTTACTGAAGTTTTGATTTAGTCATCAAAATACATTGCTTTTTTGCTTAGATATACTATTTGGAATACCAACCAAGTGTTTCTAAGGGACTCAATGTGCAGGATGCTTTGAAGTTTCTCCTATCTGGTGGTCAACGTTGTATAGTAAATGAAGAAAAAAGAAGCCCTTCTCCAACTCTTCAACGAGTAAACCAGTTTTAACACTTATTTCCATCGAGAAGCCTCACTTAAGGTGGATAATGGATCCGATAGACCCATAAACCCACACATTTTTATCTAACCCAACCCATAGTTGACGGGTTGATTTGAGTTTATAGGTTATGTTGAGTTTAAAAAAACCAAACCCACGAGGTGTGGGTTAGGTAGCGGGTTAAAACTCTCCAAACTCGCAAAACTCAACTCAACTCACTGAAGTTTTTTTAAAATATTTTAGGATGTGTAATCATTTTTTATTAGGGCTTCTATAATCTTATATAAGTTTATAATTTTTTTGAATAATTAACTTCTTGAGAATTTTTAAATTAAAATTATACTGCATTTAGTATTGGAAGACGAGTTCTATATCATTTTTATAATTCTTTGCAACCCACCACTGTTGAGGCATTAATTTGTGCTCATAACTAATTAGGAACTCTTGATAAACATATTGATTTATAGGCTCAAATGGATGAAATTGAAAAGATTGAAACATATAGTGTATTATATAGAATTTGCTTAATTTGTTTAATCAATTACTAATAGTTTAATCATTAATGTTTCCTAATGCGTCATGATTGCTTTATGTGTTAAATATGTCTATTGCTAGACATGAAGTTGTGGATTGTAATAATTAATCTTTTTTTAGATGTTTTTCATTTAACTAGTTAAGATTCTAGTTCTTTTTAACTTATTATTTCATTGATGATTTCAACTTTTATTTATTTTGACAATTGTGTTGATTGTGGTTAATGTTATGGTGTTATTGACTTGCAAGAAATCAAAGAGAAGATGAAGTGTTGATTATAGTGTCATTGGTTAATTGTGTTACATGTGTCTTTATTGTTTGTTTATGTTAATCGTAATTGTAATCCTATAGTTATATGTGCTTTGAAATTTATATTTTATGTTATGTCATTTGGAAACCTATATTATGTTATTCAAAATATATTTTAATTTCTATTTTAACATGTTAAATTTATTTATTTATTAGGTTCAAATTCAATCTACCAGTTGAATCCAATCCAACCCACATATGAGCAGGTCGGGTTGGTTCAGGTCTAAGAAAAAAAATCTTGAAACTCAACCCAACCCACTGCTTTTATGAGTGAGTTAGATTTAAAATTACTCCAAACTCAACCCATCTCCACTTTCCTTTAGGCGAAGAATAGATGAATAAAAATGAGCCGTTTTGAATCAGAAATTTTGTGTGGTTCTTTTGTTTCTTTTTTCCTTGTCTTTTTTCCTTGTGTGGGTCCTTTTCTTTTCTTTTTCCACTTCACAGTGGGCTTGTCGGAAGACTGGAAGATTTTGGCAAGCCGATGATTTCTTTTAGGTTGTTAGAGGATTATTGTTACGGACATTCAAACCTAGACTCGTGCAGTTGGTATCAATTAACTTGGACTTTAATTAGGATGCTATACTAGGCCACCAACCCAAAGGCCAAGGGCAATTGTCGGTGACATTGGTTTTTTAGCGCCTTGTTATTGGTTTGTGAAGCTGAACAGAGAAATAGATCGTGAACTGGTGAGTCGTCTTTACACACCTTAAAAAATTATCTTTTTTTCTTTGACTTTGTAATAAAACATTGTCCATCCCTTTCTAATCCTTTAATCACTTACCAAGTAGCTGCTAGTATAAGTCTTCTATCTCAAGTTTGGTTTTAGGCTAATGTTGTTTGAGTAAGTGAAAAGTGGAGAATTAAAATTTTTATATAAGAGATTACCAAAAAAAAAATTATATAAGAAAATGAGATAATTGAAAGTGAAATAATTCATTTATATTTCATTCTACAAATTTTAACTACATACGTAGCTTGAAAATAAGTTTAAAATGATTTTTCATCATTTAACAATCAACAATGAGTGAAAATTAAAATGATTTTTCATCATTTTTTTCTTATTGTTTATCTTCTTAGCTTACCTAATCAAGCCTTAATTTCACGTTGTTTCTTGGAATCCATCTATAAAGAAACCTCTTATGCAAGCCAATGCACGCACATTCCAATTTCCATGTTGGGGTGATGCCGATGCCAAACCCCCTCTCCACATTGACCATTTCATCTGGAAATGATGCAATATTACTGTGAATTTATTTGTACTTTGTGGTCCTCACAGACAGCGTAGGGTGGAGGAAGATGGAAGCGCCACGCGTTACTATGTCTATCACAAAATGAACGAATTTGGATAAAAGCAAGCAAGCCAGCGATGGGAACGGGATGCCATACCCCATAGGAATCACGTGTTACCACCACTCAATCAACTCGTTTACCCCTACAGCTAACTTGCCATTCGTTGGACACTTCCAAAGATCATCAAATTGCATGAAAAGGGTCCACCCTTGCCTTGGTTTGCTCGTCTTTGGAAATCCTTCAAATCACAACACTGATTCTCTTGTAGAGATTTTTTCTTAAAGAGAAAAATAGTAATAAGGAGATGATATATTATCCATAAATTATCAGTTAGAGTGTAAATGATATGTTCAAGATTCTAGAAGAGGATTATTAATCAAAAGAGGGTTACCTATAAGAATTACTTCTAGAGAGTTACTTCTAAAACTAGAAATGAGTCGAGTTTAGTCAAGTTAGACCTGACTCAAGCTTAGCTTACTAAGAAACTAAACTTATTTTTTTAGCTTAACCTTAGCTCACTTTAAGCTTATAAACTAATTGAGTTCATTGAAATCGAATCTTGTATTAATTGAGCCTCTTAGGCTCAAAAAATTATGTTTGAATTTATAATTCAATAAAATTTATCTTTATATATATAGTTAAAAAAAATAATTCAGACAGACAAAAAATAAAATCAAATGTTAATATATATTAAATTAAATCATTATTATTATTATTCGTAAAAGATCACTATATACATATATCAAATTAGTTGATGAGTTATTGAGTCAAACACATAAAAGCTCAAGCTTGACTCATTTAACAACAAACCAAAATTTTGATCTTATTGAGTTATTAACGAATTGAAACGCAAGCAAGCTATAAAATTGGCTCGATTCATTTCCAACTCTACTTACCTATAAAGATTTCTTCCCAAAAAGATATTGTTCAACTAGTCTTTAGACATAAAAAAATTTCTCTAAAGAGTGATGATCACCAAGTGAGACTATTAGTTGAAGAGAGAACTTGAATCCATGCATGTCATAAATACATAGTCTTATCTAAATCCCTTCAACTAATTAATTCAAATCTCCAAAAATTCTTTATCTATGTAAAGAAAGTGTTAAAACACCCATGCAATATTACTTATCTAAAGAATAATGTTACCTTACCTTCATAATTTTACAAAAATTTTATTACTTTAAAATATTTTTTAAGAGTCTTGTTAATCAATGTTCTCATCATATTTGTTAAAAAAAACATTTAATATTCTTTAAAAATTTTAAATTACTTATTAATAAAAATATAAAATATTTTTTGAATTTTTAAGATATTAAATATTTTATTTTTACATTTAATATTTTTTATTTTAATTTCTTAACAAATATTCAATAACAAATCATTTTTTTAAAATCAAGAACAGTGACACAAAATTATAAATTTTTATTATATAATGACAAGTTTACATAGCATTACTCCAAGACAAACATACATGTACAATGGCATCAACTTCAAGGCGAGAGGACAGGGCGAGTGTGAAACGGAGGGGCTCTGCTATCTCTAGCTCTGTGGGAGTCAGTGGCAGTAAGTGATGGGTGAGGAAAGTCAGAGATGAAATGACATTGAAAAGAAATCAATCTTAACCGACATGATTTTGACGTTTCAGATTCTGATTGTCAGAATGGGGACGATAAATATGAAAAAATTAAATAAAAAAGACATCATAGAAGCATACGCCGTAATATTCTCGGCAAGTCCAAAGTATAGTTTTTTTTCCCCTCTCTCTTTTTCATTTTAAAATTCCATCTTTCAAGTGTACCAAAAAAACAAGATATAATAAAATTAGTCATTATACATGCTCAATTGTATCTCATTGATTGAGCAACTATCGTTGACTTTATTTTTAAAATAATAGCTTAAATACTAGAAGAGTATAATCATTTTTATAACTTAAGATATTCTATTTTTTCAAATAATCAGATAAGTTAGAGCCTTATCATTTCATAGTTATATAAAGAGACATTTCTTATAGGTATACACACAACCCTAAATACTTTAACTTACTTTATATAATGACTTGAGCTTCGAAGTTTCTTTTGGCACTGTCACCATTTTTGCCTTTCCAACAGATCAATTATCCAATTCAATTTTGGACTCTAACAATACCTCTTGAGCTTTTCAAGAAGACAATCAATGATTATTTGTTACTAAGAATCAAATTGGGTTGATTTGATCAAGTAGTTATGTTATCAATTTTATCGTTGGTCAACCTAAAAAATAAAAAGAGGCCAAACAAAAAGAATTTAGAATAAGAACAAGAATAAGAATCTAAAACTTTTTTTGGTTTTATAAAAACCGGATACCATTCTCCATTTTTACCGAATTCATTAAGGTTTGATGGAACTAAATCGAAAAGTGATCAAAACCATAATTTAGACTAAGTGATTAGGTTAATGGTTTTATCAATCTTATCTAATTCTCATAATGACACTAGTATATGATCTAGACCGATGATTAACTGGGTTATCAGTTTGACCGAGAGTCTAACAATTAAGCCCAAAAAATTTGAATAAAGAAAAAAACATGTTATATAAAAAAATATACAACTTAGATCTAATATTTAAAAAGAACATAATATAATATTACAATCTAATGCAACAAAATAAAAGACTTTTAACCAACTAATAATATAAACCTAATTTTAATCAAGCTAATAACGCAAGTAAAATAATTTTCCACATGTTTTTAAACAACTAATTACATAAATCTAATAAGATGTACTAAAACATAAAATTCTTATCAAACAAAATACTATTACCAATCCTACCAAGTTTAGTGCTTCTTTGTTAGGGCTGTCAAACGGGTGGACTCAGCTTATTTAAGCTCTCTCGTGACAAGTGGCAAGTTAAACGGGCTGAACCAAAATTATTCACAATTAAATAAGTTGCAAAATATTTAATTTGACTCGCCTCACATCAACTCAAGGGCCTAAACTAGTTGGCTCGTTTAATAATTAAAAAAAACAAATTTAGCAACCAAATTCATTAGTTAATGTAATCCAAAGTTTAGCAAACAAGTCAAAAACCAATAATAAAACAAGTCACAAAACAATAATAAAACAATTCATACAATAAGTCCCCAAAGTTTAGTAAAATAACCATTAAACCATATTAAGTTAAATAATAAAATATAATTAAAAATAATAATCAAGCAGCCCACAAGTTATAAGGGGAGGTAAAAAAAAATGATCGCATTTATGCAAATCATTAAGATAAAGACCTGAATTGCATAATTTATGCAATTAAATGGGTTGTCTCGTTTTGACAGCCTTATTCTTTGCTTCTTTTATCAGCTTGTAAATTTAAGTATAAATGTAAAGTGAAGGAAAAAAATTAAAGATAAATTTTAATGGAAAACAAGGTAGGTGAGTCAGGATGGATCAAATGGATTTGATCAATTTGATGAGAAAAATAGTCATAAACTTTGACATGATCAGCCAAAAGGTTGGGTCGCGAGTTTTGTAAGCGAGAGTTAACTCGCAATAACAAATTCCTTCATTATGTGAAAACAAAAAAAATTGTTATTATATATATTTTTAACTATTTTATTTTATTTTATTTATTAGTTTTATATTCCCTACATCACACGAATGTTATCTTTGTAACAATAAAGATAATTAATTTTTGTAATTTTGCAATTTTTCTTTATTCCATATCTCTAGTGTATTCAATAAGAATTCTTCTAATTCTAATTAGACATTTAATAACGAGTGCCTATACTGTTTAAAGAATTAAAATGAAAAGTATTAAATATAACAGTAAAATATTTAATATTTTAAAAACTCAAAGAACATTTAATACTTTTTTTATTTACTAATTTAAAGAAATTATTAAGGAGTATTAAATACTCATTAAACAATGCTCTTAATTAAGATACTTTTTAACACGACCCTTTTTATTAAGCATCTCTCTAGTTGCACAACGTTTTTCTCAGTTTCCCTATATAATCTATAATATGTCCATACAACCTACCTAATCGAGCTTGTTGCTTTTGTTCCCGCCATTAAGAGTAATTTCCTCGAACTAACTTTCACACTTTAATGTTTTGCATACTAGCAATGGTTTTTTTGTGATTTGTGAGTCATAATAGTGAGCGTATTTTGTGGTATGTTTTTTCCCGTTGTCTGCGACTAGATTGTTTATGGAACAGCACACAAGCTGGTCAATACTCAAAAGTAATCAAAGTTCTAACCAATATCGAAGCAACCTGCAAAAGTGGCTGCTTCATTTTTAGTGCTTTCATGGAGATTCGCCGGATGTTGAGATGGGAAAGCCATAATGCCATAATGCCATAATGCCAAAATGGTGGTCCATGAATTCCTTTTCGAAAAGGCCATGGTTAATTTATGAGTTGGAGTCTGCTTGGACAAGACCAAATCTTTTCTTAGATATTTTACTTTGAAAAAGGATAAAGAATTAACCCTTTTTTGTTTTGTCTTTCCCTCATATATTTCATAAAAAATATAATGCACAAAAAAATTATATATATAAAGAAGAGAATAGAAGAAACCAAACAATTTCCTCGCACACACTGAGAACTAAACCCATTTAGAATGGTACTTTAAGCCTAGGTCTACAACCACTATTTTGCTAACATAATCTTTAACCTCAATAAAACACAGTACAAATATGTTGGAAACCTTCCAGCAATTCAAAGGATGAACAATTTGGTATCTTGTAGCCTCCCATGATTGAAACTTGTGTATAATAAGCATTTAGAAATTCCATTATTAAGATTAACCTTAATGAAATTTTTAAAATTGTACTTTTTGAAGTTACCTTCATGAATTTACTTTTTTTTTTTTGGCAAAACCTTCATGAATTTACTTAATTAGTTAATTAAGGCTTTTGGGAGATTCGGGAGGAATGAAAATGCACGTGTCAAGTGCGATGCATGCTTTTATATATTGCACATTTTTATTTGGGCTCCTTGTACCTCCTCCTCCTCCTAGTACATGCATAACCTGTTAAGCCATGTTAATTCAACCAGGTTGGTTCTTGTGCCCATTGTGTATGGTTCCGGAAAAATCTATTGAAAATAATTCAAAAATCATAATTACTTCCTATGACACTTAAAGTCATTTAGTTTGCGAATTGTTTTTTTTTTTTTTTAAAATATTTACATGATAGTATTAGATTCACATGTTTGATATAAGATTTTAAAAAATTCATTAAAAAATGATTTGGGAAATGATTTTTGCCCAACATTTTCATGCTTTCATTCTCACGGGAGAGGTAGATTTGCTACACTCATCATGTCATGAGAATATTTTTGCTATATGAAATATCTTAAAATATTTATCTTTCTATTGTCATGTCATTGCCAGTGACTGCCATCAGCCACCACCAACCATCGTTTGCGGCTGCCAATTACTGAAATTCAGCCACCCCACAGCTGTCGACTATTGATCGTGACTAGCAATTTTAGCAATTGAGCAGGTCATTGGAATTCAGCCACCCTCGCTTATGTGGCAGTTGATGATGGTTGGCAACTTCAGACACCATTAGCCCATTGGCGGTCAGAATCATTTTCGAAAATGATTTTGGTCAACTAAATGTAATAATCATCATTCTCAATAATAACAATTTTGGACATGTTATTCCTAAAAAAAAAAAATTCAAAACTTGAAAAGGTGTGTCAAAAGAATAAAAAGAAATATTCAGAATCCTTCTTTATATTTACTAATGCATGTGATATCTGTGAGTCTGTAAGTGCTTATTAATTAGCATTTGAATTTGGTCTATTACAACTCTCAACATAATTGAGAAGTAAAGAGGTGTTGTTGAAAGAATGGTTCATGGACGGTTATTTATCATATAACCACAGTTAATGAACAATAAGAAATTTGGTAAGTAATTACATTTTGAGGTCCACCACCACCACTGATTGAGCCAAAACTCAAGTGGCATAATACAAATCAATATTGTTTGGTTATGCCCAACCGCTTTATGTGACTATTATATAATCTTGTTTTCAATTAAATATATAAAAGCAAAACATTGTTGAGAAATATTTTACTTTTAACACACACACACATATATATATAATTTTAATTCAAGATCAGTGTAAAGTTTTTTTACACTGTCATCTAATCATGTATTGAAACATTATTAAAAGAGTTAGACTTTTGAAGTAGTTATTATAATAGTCAAACTCTTTTAATGATTTGACAATACATGATTGGATGACAGTGTAAATAAACTTTACACTAACAGTGGATCAAAATTAAACTATATATATATATAATGTACATATATAACTAAATAATATATGATAAAGAGTTTATAAACTGTTTCATACAATTTTTTCCATCTATCAATTTGAAACTAGATGTTCAATTCCAGATTTCATTTGACCAAAGATCCAGACAGACGTTATTAATTGGTTGCCAGCATCAAGCTTGTTCTAGGCATTAATGATAGTCTTTGTTGAATAAAATAATTGCTATTTAGTTACTATATTTTAACAAAAATATATGACGGTATCTTATCTTCAATGGTTTTTTTCCTCTCATGGCTCAAGTTATATAATTTTCTCAAAACGAACAAAGAACATTTATAATTTTATATCATACATAATTTTGTATGAACTTTATTCTCGTTAGTATTGCCAAAACGGATATTGATTAAATTGTTTTTCTGAGTTTAAAACTCTGACAAATTTGGTTTACCCATTATCTCAATGAGCTTGAAGATAGAACTTGTAAAGATGACAAGGGAAAGTAGCATTCTTACTTCAAATTAAGTAAAGCATCCATTGAACAGGTAGTAAGTAGTGACAAGTACACAAAGGAAGAAAACGAGTTGATTGTCCTTAAAACTCATTAAAAGTCAGGACATTTTTTACTTGACTGACTCAAATGAAATTGAAGTCCTGAGATATGATGAAGGTGGCCTTCATTTGTTCAATAGTGCAGCCCTCGACATCAAATGCTTCTCAGAGCCCTGAATATTATCAAATAACATCTCATCAGATGATGGTTCATACCCAAAATCCTATAATATATATCAGCAACATTAATGTCACAAAATAATGCTTCATTAATTTAAACTTGGATTTTTTTTAATTTCCTTTTCTTTCTGGGTGCAAGAAGTTACACTAGCTCAACACGTGTAAGATCAAAATAAATAAATATTGACTATGGGGATAATAATTATCTCATAATATAAGTAAAATAAATAGAAAAAAGTTTTGCTTTAATACTTACATTCTCCATCTTAGCTTGATTGTTGCTCTCCAACATCAGCCCAAAATGAATATGAGGAAAATGTGCCCACTAAAAAAAGAAATAATTTTCAATTATTTATCAATCGGATATATAGCTTTATAGATATAGAGGCCCGTGTCTTTAATTTAGCTTAATTAATTATTTCCAGTTATTTTAATCTGGTGCTTACGTTCTTTGCAGCTGTACTAAATGCTTCTCTGTGACTGATATCAGGATTATTGGCCTTGATCCTCTGAATCTCTTCCCTGCATACAAACAAAGACGTTTCAAAGCTGCTTTTATGTTGCCAATTGAATCGAACACATAGGCAGTAAATTATCTGCAATGCATTTACTTTATGAACTGATTATAAGCAGAAGGTACGCGCTGCCTCTTCTCGGGAGCTGGAAAAGAAAAGAACGACTCATGAGATCAATATTGTAGATAACGTTATAGATAGAATCGAAAGGAAATAAAAAAGTTATGTGGTTATGATGGTTTTTGAGATTGGAAGTTAAGTGGGGGGGAAGCCAAGAGCGCTATACTCACGCCGGTTCACAACTCTTTCCTCAGTTACATGGGTAGGTGCACGCATTGCAATCCTGTTGTTGCATTTGGAAGTGGAGCCAGTATCAATCCTATACTCTGGATTGCAGTAGCCAGGTGCCTGAAAATGAAAGTTAGCAAGAGCATCAATAGCCATGCCCATTTATAAGGATGGGAAACTGAAGGAACAAATTTATAATAAACTATTTCTTGTTTAGTAGATAGGGTAAGACTAGGATGAGGGCTTATTATTATTTTTTCTTCATCAATATGCTTTGTTCAAAGTAAATTGTTTGCATAAAGTGGGGTGGAAGCTATTTATTTTTGAAGAGTAAAGAGAATATATATCTAATGGCCAAAAAAAATAAAGAAACAGAATAGATATCTGGCAGCCAACGTGGGTTTACTGTGGTTTAGATGCGGGGAAAACATAACACCCAGAGAGAGAGAGAGAGACAGTTGAAATGATGCTTTCTCAGAGAGAAAATCGAAAGCATCTTTAAAATCACTGAGTAAGTTAAACAAGAATACAACTTATCAGATGAATGAAGTACATAAAACCCAGATTGACAGTTGTTCAAATGAAGGCCTTAGATTTAGGGATCTGCACCAAGATACCATTTTTTAAATTAATCATCTGAGTAGGGGTGTTTGCATAGTAAAGGACAAAGATCTTGAAAATAAATCATTAACCAAGCTAAGAACTCCCCTCATATACTTGCCAATCAAAGCAAGCCTCAGGGTAGTACCGAAAAGCATTTGAAGATATGTATGCTTTGCCTTGATGGGTTAGGACAGGTCCTGACGCCTCTACTAAAAGTGCTAAAAAGAAAAGGAAATAGGTTTTGTTTATGGCGGCTGCAGATAGCTAGGGTTTTCAGTACTCTCTCTCAGGTCTCAGCCAACCAGTTATCAGGTAGAAATAACAGACATGCTTTGAAATACTTGATTTAATTAGTACACAGAAAAACAAAACCTACCTGAGAGGCTTCGATTTTCTCAAAAAGAAAAACTCCCAGAAACCCTAGGACTCAGAAATCAAAGAGGTTATTTATTTATTTACTACTACTTTTTAGTTAGTTATATTTATTTATTAGTTCATCAAAGTGAAACCTTTCACCCTTAAAAAGATCATATCATAAACTGAAACTTGGATGGAAATGTTTATGTAATACATAGCACCTGAACATCTTGCCATGACAGTGACTGAAACGCGGCGGCCATGTTCACGGACCATAGATTGGTGCAGTGCCCACATCGAACGGTCACGATATCAAAGAGGCTACTGCATGGAACACTCACCTGCATAAATAATATTCCCAAGTATTTCATTCATTATTCTTTATATATATATATATGCTAAGTCAGTACACAAAAAAGCATGATTAGAAACCCAGAAAAAAAAAAAAAAAACAGATCAAGGATCGGATCTCATAAAAGAAAAAGAGACATAATAAGAAGAATTAATAAGTAGGGTTCTTAATTAGGAAGAGGGTGTGACTTGGTTTCCTTGAAAAAGAAAGAAAACTAAAAATTGAAAGTTGCAACGATCCAGGGTTTCCTTATCTGTTAGAAATGGGAACCGTCAAGAGATTTACATTTTCATTTTCCTATAATTTAGCAAAAGAAGCCAACTTGCGAAAGCACCTAAATCTAAATGTGTAGTGCAGTACTTTGTTATAAGCCAGAGGTAATTTAGGTCACAGCTGGGAGATAGGAAACAAAAGGGTGGAGAGGACTTGTCATATCAATAGTTTTATCATATAATGCCTGTTTTGGCGTTTTCAAGAGGACACCGCCATATTATCCAAAACGACTAGCACAGTGATACAATTAGCCACACCCACACTTGCTCTTTCCTCTCTTTCTTCTATGCCTTGCTGAGACAGAGAAAGGGAAAGACCGTGTGTCTGTGTGTGTGTGTAGCCTTGAGGACCTTCAAGGTATGACTTTTCTTTGACTGCAAAAGAAGGGAAAAAGAAAAGTCCAGCGATGGAGACCTGACTGTAGAAAAAGAACGAAGCCCAGAAAGAGAGAATTAAAATATTAATAGAATTCCTGTTAAAATAATACACCCACTGGTTCACAAAAGCACACACAGCATAGCTTCCTTTTCAGGATCTAAGTGAATTCTTTTATCCTTGGATATGTACTGGAGAAAGAAACCAAACAGGCAAAAGAAACGGCCAAGCATGTATGTACAGTACATTAGCTAGGTAATTGAAATAAGAAGATTTAGCATGCAAGAGCTGAAAAGCAAATCTCCCACTAAATTATAAAGAGTTCTCAAATCAAAGATACCGCAAGAACAATGTTGCAAAAGTTGCAGGGGATGTAGCAGATTTGCTCAGGCGCAACATCGATGCTGCAGCTCGACATGTCTCTCAAGATTCTTTACCGAAAGGAGGAGATGAAAGAAGAAGGGAAAGAAAAAGAGAGAAGGAGAGATAGATGAAGCTAATTAAATAGTTCTCTCTTGCAATCTGTTGGACGCCAAAGTTGAAAGCTAAGGCCTTTTATTCTCTTTCTTTCCAAACTTCCTTCTTGATTAGATACCGGCCTATGTATATATAATATCACAACAGTTTAACTTGAGGGCCTTGTACATATATAGATATTTAGAGTAGAGAGAGAGAGAACTTGATGAAGGGTTTGTTTGGAATCCGAAGGGGCAGTAAGAGAAAGAAAGGGAATGGGATGGAAGAGGAGAGATTAGAGTAAGGCAGTGTGATAAAAAAGTAGTTTTAGTAGTGCCCACGGCAGGCAGGGAATGCTGGGACCGGGAAAGGAAAAGAAAGTGGTTTTTAGTTCATATTGGAAAACCATAACTATTGCACATCAGCTTGAGTTTACATCAATTCCCCCCCCCCCCCCCCCACATGCATAAGGATTAGTTCTTTGTATAAGAATCCTTTGTATAAGATCCATTTATAATTACCTTTTTTTTATAAGAATTAAATCAATTCATATACCCACTTATATAATGTAAAAGTAAAAAAGTAATATAAACTAAAATAGTGTGTAAATATTAAGTTCAGTTTTGGAATAACAGGAGAGCAAAAGCAGTTTAGTACTGAGTTTACAAATAAATAGTTATATATTGAATATAAATTTTGTTGAATTATATTATTTATTAATTTGTTTGCATCTCAATTTTTGGAAAAAAAATAATTCAATATTTCATCTTATATTTAAAAAGTATATATTAAAATTAATATTAAGATATATAAACAGAGTATAAAGTGATTTCATATTAATGTGAAATTTTGTAGAATCTACATAATAAGTAAATTTTATGAGAAAAATGTCTAACAACAAATTATTTATTAATTTAAGATTAATTACATATATGGGAATGAAAGCGTTAATTAGAGTTTTGAATAGTAAATTTAAGAACAGTAGTTCAAGTGATACTAACTAAATTCTTTTCGAGCATCTCAAAATTGAATTCAATCAACTCATCGCTACCTACAGTAGCTCTTACACATGCTATATATATTAAAAAAATGTTTTTGACTAGCAAAACAAAGCAAAGGTCTTGGCCGCATTACCAAATATGTACATTGGATATAATGATATATAGTTACTATATATTAACATTATATGATGGTATGAGAGACCACTCCCATCCTCAGACACACCTGCAGCTGTACAGCGGACGAGGGGGGCGAGATTTTAAATGTAGTAGTATGTCTTTCTTCAATAACACCAGAGATTTTCTTACCCCTCCCCCCCCCCCCCCAAAAAAAAAAACCCATAGATTTTAATAGTTTATTTATCTTTTCAAGAAAAAAAACTATTTTCAAGTATTTAAAATGAAACTGCTGAGTTTGATCATATCACACGCAATACCTAGCTAGTTTTCTGTTACAAAGTGACCGTACATCATTAGTATTCATAATATATTTTGATTATGTAAAAATTAATTATAAATATTTTTGTATAGAAAATAATAATATTAATCAAAATATTTATAATAATAACTATAAATTCAAATATATATGGTGATGCAAATTTAAGTTTTTCTTGTCTCTTAAATCATAAGATGAGATAGATGATATTTTTCAATGAGTGTTGGCTTACCTGATTAGACTTTTCACTTATATTAATTATAACTTGAGTTTAAATTTATAATTAATTAATAAGAAATTTTAAGCGTGTAATATATATGCTATATGATTGTTGTACACTCGTACATGTATTGGTATTTTCTTTTAGTATATATTATTACTGTCATTTTGGGTGGTAAAAAGTTAGGGATGTCTTTCGTTTTCTTCCAACGACTTTTTCTCGCAGCTTTTGTTTCCAAGGGGCAAGGGCTGAACAAATCAATCATAAAACCTCGAAACAGTTACATCAAATATGACAGTTGAAGCCCTAGGAGCCACTAAAAATGCTTCATATATACATCATGCTTTTTGCTTTTTTGCTTTTTATGTTTTTATTTTCTCTCTTTTTAAATATTTTTTGAACAGTATGATTTAGACCAAATTTTTTTTTAAATATAGTGACATGTAATATTTAATGGTTAAGATTTACTCCTTTCATTATATATATTTATAGGATGGAGATCCACTTACACTACTCAATATTTTTTTATAAAATGTGAATTTAATCAATCCAACTGTTGAATTTGAAGTTTTCATAAAATAGATCAACCCCATAGATTTTCTTACAATTAAAAAATTATTTGATACTTCTTCGCATTGCTTTATTTTAACGTATAATATCATTTTAAAATGTAAATAAATTGTCTAATATTATATTATATAACTATATATGTCCGATTTATTTAAAATTTGGTATGCATGATCATTAAGATAATAACGTATGATTCAATGGTTGGATTGGTTAAATTCATATTTTACAAAAAAAAAATATTGAATGATGTAAGTGTGTTAAGACTTACACTTAGTATAAGTAGATCTCCACACACACACATATATAGATCCACTCACACACACACACACACATATATATATATAAGAAGCCATGGGACATATATAAAGATACTCAAGAAAATGAGATAACACAACATTATTAGGATCTCTTCTATTTAGCCATTTAATAGTGGACTGTTCCATTGCCCATTTAGCTTCGGTCCATTCCCATGTCTGGTGTAATAAATACTAAATAACTCACTTGCTTCATAACCCTCCTTTGGGTATTACGATAGTTGCTGCATATACCTTTTTTTTCTCCCTTCGAGTTTTCTCCGTATATACTTATACACACACATGACTGTAATTTGGATCATCGTGTTGCTAGCAAAATCACCTATTCTTATATATTGTGAAGTTTGTCCCAAATTTGAGCGACAATTAAATCCTTATTCATATAACTTAATTTTCTTTCTAGTACCAAAAGTTAGAGAGGGAAAGAACTCATCATTTTCCTCATGTAACCAAAAACTCTTTATGGTCAGTCCAAGTATCGGGCTGCTTATTTCTTTGTCTGGTGTTTAGCATTTGATAATGTCATGAACCAATTGGCCAATAAATCTTTAGTCTTTTGTCCCATTCCAGGAGTTAATTAAATTTCGATCTCTGCCTAACTTATAGTCGATATTTTTATTTTCTAAATTGTCTCCAGTCAAAAGTCAGGAAAAGATTAGTACAAGCTAGTAGTTGTTATAGGATAGCCAACTTCAACTGGCTTTGAATGAGATGAAGAATTAATGAATATGGATCGACCTTCTAAATCCAGAAGCATATATATATATGAGACAGTTACCACATTTGGTTATATCTCCTTAATTATTTTGATTGTGATAAGTACTGTATTATTATCCATGTTGGCTTGCATGTAGAAAATTAGAAATTATAAAACATCGCCGGGAGTGCATACAATTAATAAAAGAGTCTTCAAAAATATAAGTGTTATCATATTAGTCATTTAGTTCTTCAAGTACCATTAAATTAGTCCTAGACAAAACTGATTATTAAATAACTAATTTAATGTTAAGTTTATCTTTAGAAAATCAAAATAGAGATTTACTCATTAATTAATAAAACTAGAAGAATTGTAAACTCTCGCAAAAGTTGGTGATTTTTCCTGGTTTTAAACTGGAGATGAACATTCCCCTTATCTAAAATTTTTATTATCATAAAATAATAAATAAATAAAAACTAGAGAAGCACATGACCATCAACAACCATTCATATATATACATACATACATACATACATATATATATATATATATATATATATATATTAAACAATATATATTGTATATGATATATGGTAAGAGAAAGGTAGCCAGCATAAAGAAACTGGTAAGTGGCAGTTGGCTCATATCTATTATATTAGAAATAGGAAGAAGTATTTTATAATTTCAAATGAGATACTATATCTACTAGAAAACAAAAACACCAATGTTGTAACCTTTAATTCAGGTCAAAAAGGGAAAGTGATGATATTTCTGTTTTGGTAGACAGGCTAGATACTTAGCCAACGATATAATTGTCACTTTAGATGACAGACTTAAAATATTACTCTATTAAATAGTTTTTATAAACATTATATTTTATTAATTAAAATTTTTCAAATAAGATAAATCAAGTCAATGAAATTTTATAGAATAAAATATAAATAATATTTTATTAAATTACTTTATTTTAATATATAATATATTTTTAAAATAAAGAGTTGTTATGATATTGTGCTAATTTTTTTTAGAGACCGGTACCTTTAATCAGTTGTTGCACAATTATTAGAGGTTGTTTCTAACAATAAATTTTATTTTTTTATTTCTCAAGGTATCTTTCACTTAGAAGGTGAAAGATTAATTCCTTAGGGTACTATCAGGCGTTAGAAGGAGGACCTTCTCAACTACATTTTTTCTATACACACATAGGCTTAAAGATCGAACATAAGACAACTAACATTTAGTAAATATTTAGCAACTAATTAGTGTATCAGTATAAAAAAAAAAGGATACTAGAGTAATCCCCTTTAAAATATAAAATAAATGTCATCAACTATTAGATTATATAATTATTAATATTTAAATTTATCTTAAATTTGATATATATAATCATTGCAATAATATAATACTTGGATTAGTTAAATTACATTTTGAAAAAAAATTATTTAATAGGGTAACAGTAGAAGTCTTTCCCCCGAGTAATGATGCAAATTTTACAATTTTTTTTTACTAAAAAAAATATTCATTCATTCAAATTGATAAATATACATCGAGAACAACACAAATTCAACATTTCTAAAAATAGAAAATGTGAACAAACTCACAGTACTCAGGTTAATAGCATAACACGGCAAAATGCCTACAAATGTGACAAAATCAAAGTGACCGGAATACCTATGCCTCCAGATCTGTAATGTTGACGTCCAATTCTTGATTAAATATGTAATGAATCGAAGCTGATCTACCAATCTGAACCAAACGAATACCGTAACAAAACTGGAAACCACCGCATCAAGACGGGAAACCAAACGACACCGCAACAAGACGACGAACAAAACACTACCGCACTTTGAAGGCGAAAATACAGAAAAACACAAAAGAAAACCCAGATCTATGTGAAAAAATACTTATTTAGATAAAATAAGATAAAAAAATGATGTAAATGGGTGATTCTAGGCCAAAAAAATGGCCTAAACCACCCCCTCCAATGGATGAGAAAACAGGAAACAAATAAGTAGATACAATTTTTTTAAGACAATATCAAAACTAGAATTGTCTATACTTACCATAAAGCCTTGGGTGCAATGGTAAAGGAGCCTTAAGAGGAGGAGATAAGTTCTAAAAAAATAGAGAATTTTCTATGCTTTCTTTTCTTGAAGGTTTATTTTTAAATGGGAGCTCGATAATGCAACGGTGTAGATCAGTGAGATGACTTTGAGCAGGGAAGAGAGCTAGCATCTCTCTCTCACGGGGACACAATTCAGAGTACCAAATTACCAATGGATGCATGGCTAGCTCTGCCTCTGTATCTATTCTATACGCAGAAAAGATCACTGATAACTAGCAGCCAACCTAGCAAGCGTGATGGAGCCTCTATTTCTGTGTTTTGGTAGGAAGGTAAAGTCAACAAGGTACGAAAGATGTAATGGACCCCAAAAAAAAAAAAAAAAAGGAAAGAAAGAAAAAGTACGGATGAATTGAAGCATTCAGAGGGCAATGTGGGGTTTTGCATATATGATTGATTGATAAAAGGGTGGGTGGCCAAATTGAGTAACATGCATTTTCTCGTATGAAAAAATAGCAGTAATATTAATTCAAAAAGAAAGAGGAGCACAGGGATGGTAGGAGATGTTGGAAAATGTGTAGGTGTTTTAAAACTTTAACAAGTTGTATGTATGGTGTATAATATGTATATTGTATATATAAACATGAGAGGTAAAGGCCATATAGCAGTGAATGATCGAGTTGTAGGTGAAGCTGCAGAGTAGAGTGTCGATGGAATCAGAAAGGCATTTAATAGCGCCTGCACTGCGGGGCTGTCTCTGGCTATTTTGTTTTGGCCGTGGGAGGGACTTGCTGTGGTTCAGGTTCATGCCCTCTCCTACCTTAATTCTCATGGGATAGGCCTAAATTTAAAATGCTTTATTTATTTATAATAATATAAGCAATTTACATTCTCTCTCTCGCATCTTCAGGAATGATTGTTGAGATGACCTCCTGTGTGTGTGTTTGGGTTTGATATTATCAACCAATGTATTGGGGGGAAAGAGTACTGATTTTTCTTCTTTTTATGAGGTCTAGGAGAGAGTAGCTGTCCTTATCCAACTGCAAGGTGTACGTGTAGCACACATATAGACCACCCTTGAATTCTCCACCTTTCTAGAGAAGGATACATTACTAGTAATAGTTTAAAATTAAATGAGAGATCCTCAGATTTTTTCTTAGTACTTCTAAAAGTGATTGCTTTAACGACCTGAAGTAGTGATTAAAGTCAGAAGGATGTTTTGATCTGTCTAGATCAATTAAGTTGATCATGTTTGTAATCTGGCTTCTGGCTTCTTTAATTTGTTAGCCAACTACATGATTAGATTAGATAGATTTTAACCCCATTATTGGTGCATGCTATATAGCTACAAAGTACTAATTGTCCACTTCTTTTGACTTTTTGCAACACATTTCCACTGTAGTTAGCACTGATTGGTTTCGTTGGTTTTGAAATTTGATGTTAAATCACGGAGGAAGTCAACCATATATAATTTTTTTCAATAATCATTATAATGTCGTTGTCCATTTGTCCCTACAAGGCCACGACAAAGCAGCACAATTTGAAGTTTAAACCCAACTCAGAGGCCCATCTATCTGCTGCACTTGAAGTGATAACTCAAATCCAAGTATGACCTAAATACTAGCAAATTAGAAACTAGGAAGGTAGGAACTGGAACTGCATTCGGTTCTTTCAATCCCCCCCCCCCCTTCTTCTTTCACATATCGAAAAAAGCTTGCCCCCTTGCCCATTGGGCAAATTAAAAGAAGGAAAGCTCTTGTCCATGGATTATACCCAGCAGTTTATACCAAGTGGATAAAATAACTTTCGTGGTTAATCCCTTTCTGTACCCATGGATTGGAAGGTGCGTCTTGCTCAAATTCCATTCCTTAGCTGTATTTATATCTTTCTTAATTTAAAAGTGACATAAACTAACCTAATTATACAAACCTAGAAGACTTCTAGGTATGGGTGCTTCTTTTTAGCCCCCATTTTTTAATGATTAAGATAAACATAAAATTGTGATGAGGCCACTGAACTTTCCATCCATATTTTTCTATGTGGAGATGGAACATCATTTGGAGTCCATAGCACAAGAAGTTATTGGATAAATTCAATCTACCTAATTAAGTGGATTCAACTATTCATATTTATTTACCATTCACCATGCAACTGTGCCCCTACTGGATAGCTTTATATATCATAAAAATAGCTGAAATAAAGTATCATATATATAATATATCTTGCTTTGGAGTCTCTAAGAAGTAAGAACACTAACCTAAATTACAATGGGGTGCAAGGAATCCAAGCTAGAAGGAATAGCATTCTGATATTATGTCCTTTCAAAAAGTGATTTATCTTTATACAAACGCTTGAAGTGTGGACTACTAGCGAGTTGCCTCATAATGATTCTAGAGCAAACATTTGGAATTACTTCAACAACACGATGAGCATGAATGATTCATCAAAACTTGTATAAGAGCTTACCAAATCACAAACATATAGCATTTTCTTTTAACAAAAAAAAAAAAAAAATCAAGTACGGGTGCTTCTTTTCCGCCATGGTAATAAACATGCAAAATGCAACATACCAACAAACGATAGCTATCCAATGCATCTGTCTCATCATCATGTGAACTGAGAAGGGCGTCCCCTAATCATATAAATAACGGACCCCGTTTCCCTTGCACGGTTTCGGACATACATAATGCTTGCTCATCTCCTAGCTAGCTAGAGTTGTCTGTCAAGGGTGCATCCAATTTAAAACCGTGTCTGTGTAGAGAGAGAGAGAGAGAGAGAGAGAGAGAGACGCATATATGGAGAGATGGAGACTTTTGTCTGTGAAGGATGCTGCAAGTTGATGTATCCTGCATGCGTACAACTATAGCTGGGTTCATAAAAGTTTATGCTTCCAAGGGAACAATACTTGAGAATTACATGTTTTAATATATAAACTTATCGTAACCACGACTTGAACATATAACCTTTATCAAAGTTCCCCCCACTCCATCACCTGACTTATGCCAAGGTGGTGAGCATTAGATGCTTTAATGTATAGATTTCTAGTCTGGTTGAATTGTTAAAATATAATTTGGAATAATCATTTACAAAAAAAAAAAAAACCTTATTTAAACAGGTTATCTATCATATATAAGTTTATAATCTATTTCTAACTTTCCATCTTAAATTATATTAACCTTTTTCATTAGCCAAAAATAACTTATTTATGTCTAACAAGCTATTTTCCTGTGGATTTATCCAAATTCGTGATGCTTGAGACTGAATAAGTGGTTATAAGTCTGTAAGGGCACACACCCAAAAGGTTGATTTGGATGAAATTTTTAAAAATGTATTTTTTTATAAATTTTTTTAAAAAAGTATTTTATAAAAAATAAAATTTTATTTTATGTTTAGATGCAATATCTAAAAAGTACTTTTTTTTAAATGTTTTGAACAACTCCTCCATGTTATAAAGAAATTTTTTTAGAAGCACAAAATTATAACAAAATTGAGTACTTTAGCTTTTTTAAAATTAAAAAATGCTCATCCGAGCACATTAAAAAACTTAAAATTTTAATCTTTTTTAAATTAAGGAAAGCAGACCCAAACAAGTACTATAACCTTCTAGTATCTATAGCTCAAACTTAAATGGAAAAAAACAAAAAACAAAAACCTCACCCAAATTTTATGAAGCAAATGAGATACCTTTGCGTGTTCAAATTTTATTTAAAAAAATTGACAAAAAAAACGCATTGCTTGAAAAATAATGTTTTTCACATGAACAAATTTCTCACACTTGTTTATGTAAATCACTAGACAAAAATGGAATTCTATTTTGAATTTTTTTAAAAGAAAAAACAATTCAGATTGTATATACCTTTTACGCATGTATACAATTATCATTCTTCCTTAAGAGGGCAACATGCTTTTAGAATGTTTTTTATTTTTTGCTCGTTCTTTTGTACTTCTTATATTCATGTACTTGGAAGACTAAGTATTATTTTACACAAAATAAAAATTTTTCAGCTAAAAATATTTTAATTATAATTTTTTAAACTTAAAATAAACTAATTTAAACACGCACTAATTTTATTTATGGAGTTACAACTATATGGCGTGCTCAAGTTAATATCATTTGTGTTAGGCCTGGTCCATTTTCAGAAGAAAAAAAATAATGGTTCTACTGGCCCATCACTATCTATGAATTCATTAACCCATCGGCAGTTAGGCCCAATTCTCATGATTTGGTTTTGACTTTGTTAGGGCTCATAGAAATCATTGACCCGGAAGACTATAAATGTTGTAAATATAAATTTGGTGAAGACTTTGCAGCATTAAAAAATGGTGAAAGAACTGTGAGTTGAAATATCCAATAGAGTGTTTTAGCTGAAAAAATTTAAATGAAAATTAATCTAATGCAAACATGTTATATATTCTACTCAATAAAAAATCAAATTAGTATATTAAAATACTTGCAACCGTAAATGCGAAAAACTATAGTTAAGAGTAAGAAGTTTCCATAATTATTAAAGTTAATCAAAAGATATTAAAATAGGATGTATTTGATATATTTAGGGATATGTGATGAAAGTGTTGTTTTCTCTAAATATTCGATCCACATCGATAATTGCCATAGACTTTCATATACATTTTTTTTACAAATAGATGAATAAAAACAATAACAATTGAATATCTAAAATACAAACAAAAGAAGAAGAAGAAGCTTTCTTGTCCTCTTTTGAGATTAAAAAATATATATATCATTTTTACATCATTAGTGAGGTTGTTACAAAATCAACAACAGAACATCCATGAGCTAAAGTTGAATTGATACTATCTTTATGGGGACATAGATTTAATTTTTTATAAATGGTAGAGACTAATTAACTAAAACTTATCACATCAAATAAATTTAAATGAGATTATTTATATTTAAACACAATCTATTATTAATAATCTCATTTAATTTTTTGAATTATACTCAAATTTAATTTAACTAACATGACAACTTTCAACTAATCTACTGAATAAGGGTAGACATGAATTAGGTTGGGTTTAAGGTAATTTTGGACCAAATCTACTCATAAAAGTAGTGGGTTAGGTTGGGTTTATAAATTTTTTTCTTTCAATTTGAACCAACCCGGCCTGCTCATATATAAGTTAGGTTGGGTTCAACTCGTCAGTTGAATTTGAATAAAAAATAAATAATATGCTAAAATAGAAATTAAAATATATTCCAAATAACATAACATAAAATATAAATTTCAAAGTATATATAACTCTGAGATTATAATTACGATCAACACAAATAAATAATAAAGATAGATACATGTAACACAATTAACCAATGACACTATAATCAACACCTCATCTCCTATTTGATTTCCTATAAATCAATAACATCATAACATTAACCACAATCCACATAATTGTCAAAATAAAGAAAAATTGAAACCAAAGTTAAAAAGAACTAGAATCCTAACCAATTAAATGGAAAACATATAAAATAATCAATTATCACGATCAACAAGCAGCAAACATATCTAACACATATAGGAATTATGAAGCATTAATAAGCATTAATGATTAAACTATTAGTAATTGACTAAACAAATTAAGCAAATTCTATATAGTACACTACCTTCTTCAATCTTTTCAATCTCATCTATTTGAGTATGTAAATTAATGTGTTTATCAATAGTTTTTAATTAGTTACAAACACAAATCAATACATCAATAGTGGTGGGTTGCAAATAATCACGAAAATGATATAGAACTCACATTTTAATACTAAATTAAGTATAATTTTAATTTAAAAATTCTTAAGAAATTAAATATCTAAAAAAATTTATAAATTTATATAAGATTCTCAAAATTCTAATAAAAAATAATTACACATTATAAAATATTATTAAAAAAAACTTCAGTAAGTTAAATTAGGATTTATGAGTTGAAAGAGTCTCAACTAACTAAGTAACTCGTACCTCATACATTTAATTGTTTTAAATCAAACTCAACTCCCATACTCAAATAAGCCCTTCAACTATAATTTAAGTTGAATAAAAACATACAAAATTTACCTAGTCGGTGTCTACCCCTAATATTGAAGACTGACTCTTGTTATGAGAAAAACAAATTTTATAAATGGGTCACTTTAGAAATTGCACGAGATCCACGAGGAAACAACATAAATTAATAAATCAATAGCAATCCCTATCTACTATTAATTAGAAGCCACGCGGACTGCACGGACATATAATGCTTTCTACGGTATGTGACTTTGCATTTGCAACGATGATCGTGAACTTATCTATTAACTGATGGAAGAATCCAGATATCTAATATAGTCTATTATTGAGTTTAATGTTGTGAAATATGGTTTGGTTGCTTATAACGTTTGGCTTTAGCTCTAATTGGTAGTGGTATGCACATTTCATAAATAAACTTTTACCAAAACCAACAATTTGTCTGGATTCGTTTAATATTATTTTTTTTCCCAATCTTATTTCAGAAAGTTCATTGACAAAGATCTCCATCTCTCACTTGAAATGTTAACTGGTTTAGAGTTTCGCGTGGGGGTGTGTTTTTATCATTATTATTTTGTGCCACTAGCATTAATTTTTAATTAAAATAAGATTTAATTTTTAATTTATTTTTAGTATAAATTTTATTATGTTAATTATAATAATAAATATAGGAGAAATTAAAATATTTTAAATATTATATTAATATATTATTAAATAATAATATAAAATAATTTTACTTTAAAAATTGATCTAAATTAAATTATCAAAATAAAGTTCTTATCATATAACCATATATATATATTACATAAAATGGATAACCATAAATTAAAGTATATATTACATATAGTCACCTTCATCGCTAAACAAAAAATATTGCTCAAATTGTGAAAAGCCAACATCCTGCTTATCATATAAGTACGAGAGGAGATATATAGGAATTTCTCATTAGGAGCACCATTTAATAATTTTATTCTTTGAATAGAAATAAACACAACACTATATAACACAATTTAAAAATTTTTAAGAATGGTTAACGAAAATTTTGAGCAGATTCCACGACCCATGCCAGTTCCACATTGGTTATGCCATTGTATTAAGAAAAGATTATTATCTTTTAAATATTTTTTTATTAAAAATTATTTTATTTAAAATTTATCTCATTTATTTAAAGTATATAAAATTGATTATAAATTAAAATTATTTTTCTATAACTAAAAACAAATTTTTTAAAAAAAATATTGTATTTAAAACTTTTAATTATGTGATTATAAATTATTTTAAAAAAATTTGATAAATAAATACTTTTCTGTCCTCAATTAAATAAAATTTTCAATTATTTCATATATCTTTTAATAATTTAATACATAAAAATAATTTATTTTATATAATTTAAACAAAAAAATTTATTTTAAAATCAATTATTCACTAATACATTTAAATATAACTTAATTTTTTGATAATTAAAATTTTAAAATAATTATATATATAATTAATTTTTAACATAATTTTTATTCACAATTAATCTAAATACTAAATTCTCAAACCTTAAAAGTTAGATTGTGTCCTCATTATTAAAAGTTATCTTCTTCAAACATAACGGAGCGTCAGATGTATAGATAAGGTTTTTGTCTTATTAGACGTGACTTTTAATATATTTTTGCGATCAACTTCAATTAAATGTTGCCTGCCTCGTGCAAGTTAGTGATAAAATAATTTTATTGAGTGGGTCTTATTATCAATAATTTCTATTAAGGATTTAATTTCTATTCAATGTTATTATAAATTTTTTTTTTATTATTATCAAATTATTAAAATAATTAAATTTTTTAAATAGTTAATGTGATAGTCAACTTTTTTACTGATTTGATAATATATAATTAAATAATAATATAAAAAATTTTCATTACCAATAAATAAAAATTAAATTCTTCTATTAAACGGATAATTTGATTAGCATAATTGTCCAAACATGTTCGTACTGCATGTAAAAGCACGAAAAAAGAAATCCAGCTCAACAATTTCACTTTTTTTTTTCTTTTGCTTGTATGAATTGGAAATTTGGAAGTGAAGTTGCAATCATTCTGGTAAAAAAAATTACAAAAAGGGCACAAAAAAAAGAGTACTCTCTCTCTGTTTCTAATAATAGTGAATAATTAAAAAAATAAAATAGTACGTAATAGCGTCTGGGATCCGTAGGTCTTGTCCGGAGACATAGGACGCATGTCGAGGTCGAAGGATAAATTGAACAGTAGAAATAAAAAATAAAAAATAAAAGTCCTAAAGGACGGGTTCGCCGGGACAGGTGGCAGTAGGAGAGAGCGCTGTGACGCTTGGAAGTGCCCAACACATAAATGGAGTCGGAGAGCAGCATATTTTTTTGCGATTCCACAACGTGTCTCTTCTTCTTTCTCGTCCTTACATTACACTCACACAAAACCAAACATCGCAACCCAATTTCACTCAAACGCAGCAAAATCAAAACAAACAAACCAACCAAAACAAACAAAACCAAGTATTTTTCTCTGTTCCCTTTCATGTTTCATCGTTTTCTTCAATAATTATAAATTACTTTATATAAAAAAATCGAAAATTTCTAGTCTTGTATTTCTCTCCTCAGTTTTGTGAAAATCTTTTTTTTTTTTTTTTTGTTGGTTTTTCTGAATTTGGCAGGTGAAAATGGCGAGCTCAGCGGAGAAGGAGGGTGGTGCTGCGGGTGCAGGGGAAGAAGCTGTGTCCCTGGAACTCCCTGCTCCACCTGGTTGGAAGAAGAAGGTCCACTTCTGATTTCCTTTTATTCATTTTGTTCGAATTTGCATCTCCAGTTATCGTAATTGGTTGTTTTTGTGCTCCATTTCTTGCTCTCGCGTCGAATTTCGATGTGGGTTTCGTTTATTTTTGCAATTTTCGGTCTTAATGTTGTGCTGACGGTACGGTACCCTGCCTAGGGATTTTTATTTTTATTTTGCATTTGCTTATTTCGTCTTGAATTGTGACATACTTAATGCATATGCTTCGGAATTCACATCAAAGCTTTAGGCTTTTTATGTTCTGAATTCAGAAAATTATCTAGCTGCTGAGTGTTAAGTCATCTGTTAGGGTTTTCTAGACGTGTCCGATATTTCCATATACGGAAATGGATTTTGATAGGTTTGTACTGTGTCTGATGTAATATTTCCATCGACACGTTTATCACTTTTCATTTCCAAAATTGGTAAAATTTTTGTAAGGGAGTGCTGCTTACAATTCTAGCTCTGTTTGGAAGAGTTGCATTCAAATTTTCTGTATGCCTGCACTAAGGATTAATTTTCTTTCACGGTTGCAAGAAATTATCCTTCTTTCCAACTAATGATTGTGACTGAAGAAGTTTGCACCCCATATATAGGACTGCAATGTTGTGTATGGAAATTTTGCACAAATATATGTGGCTTACTTTGTGGAAATTTCTTACTTTGGTTTTGTAATTTTTTTTAATTTGATAACAGGGGTACCACATGATTGAACTTGATTGTTCTTGTTCTAAGTGTTTGTATCATTGATCTTATTTTGCATTTGGACATGGAAACTCCATCAAGTATGACTACTTGCATATTGGCAGCTTTAGGTGTCTTATCACAGGATAATGATTTCTAGTGTTGTCGGTTGTGCTTATTTGTTTGTTCCAGGGATAATCCTAATATGTGCAGCAATTGCCAAACAAATTCCTTTTTCACAATGATAGATGAACTTATATTATTGCTTTTTCAAAATGACAGGAAATCACGAGTTACTTGTGAGTAAAGTTATCATTCTATATTTGCCCTGATATCTTTTACAAATAGCCATTCTTGGGGGATCATGACTAGTTTTATTCTTATATCAGAATCCATTCCCACTGCTTAACAACCCCCCTTCCCCAAGAGAGGTGAGAAAAGAAAAGTGGCAGAAATTAGAAAAATATCTTTAGTCATTTCTTGTTTGAGATCCAACACAATTTCTCATTCTCAGAATTTTGTTCTTAATGATAAGTTTTTATGATGTTTTGGCCCTATGATAGTGAGCCAATTATCTTATTTTCTTTTTAGCACTCATCTCCAAAAAATTACAGGGCATCCAATCATTCAACAAATTGTTTTTGTTGACTCTAGTATTTTTTAATACATTGCATAATTGGTTAGACTGAAAATATTTGGTGATGCTGTGTGTTACAGTAGATGAGGTTGGACTTCAGGCTTGTGAGTAAAGTTATCATTCTTGGGGGAACATTATATTCTGATGCAAGAACTACTCTCCTTCCCCCAAAAGAGGTGAAAAAAGAAAAGCGGGCAGAAATTAGAAACATATCTGGAATCATTTCATGTTTGAGATCCAACACAGTTTCTCATTCTCAGAATTTTGTTCTTTATGTTTAGTTTTTAAGATGAACTAGGCTTGCCCTATGATAATGATCCAATTATCTGATTTTCTTTTTAGCACTGATCTCAAAAAAATTACAGTGCATCACATCATTCAAGAGATCATTCTTATTGACTCGAGTATTTTTGAATACATTACATAATTGGTTAGACTGAAAATACTTTGTGATGCTGTGTGTTACAATAGATCTGCCCTTTTAAAGCTGGTGAGGTTGGACTCCAGGCTTAGTGTTAATTAGCAAGTCCAAGACTGAGTAGAGCATAAGCCACATGGTTTATTGGAACTCAATCATGTCAAGTATTCCCACATATAGTTAGTGGGAGCCAATGTATCAGGTTGATTATTGACACAATATCTTAATGTTGTAGTGTCCTAGACTTAAGTTATAACTTAGTACTTACTAGGGTAGTCAATAGTGGGCATAGCAGCCGCTATAGCGGTGAAGCAACGCGGAACAAGGCCTGGCTGCCACAGAACACCAGTTGTGTTGCGTTTTAGTGTCGTGGCAGATTGCGGCACGATAGCGGCTGGATCGCAGCCAAATAGCGACCACTATTGTGAACAGAGCTTCAAATCTCCGTTTTACCCCAACTGTAACCTCTTCTTTCCACCGTTTGCGGTAATTTTAGGTCTTTTTCCCTCTGTTGCACACTAAGAGTAGATTTTAGGGTTGCCCTCCCCTTTTTCCTTCTTTCTTTTGCACACCCAGTCGCATGCAAAGGGTGAACGAAGCTTCTTGCCCACTAGTTGCACGTTGCACCCAATTTGCACGCTGGTCTCTGTTGCATCCCAAGTTCTCACCTGCCCATCCTTCCTAGT